>CM049434.1:2989125-5978250 GCA_026929855.1 Poa annua | reverse complement strand
CTCAAGGAGCTTGGTGTCCCACAGCAGCGAGTTCCCGTTCTATGGTGTGATAATTTAGGAGCCACGTACCTGACTGCTAATCCAGTTTTCCATGCACGCACAAAGCATATTGGGATAGATTTCCACTTTGTACGTGAGCGTGTTGCCTCTGGAGCTCTTGAGGTCAGGTTTATATCTTCCAATGATCAGCCGGCTGATGTGTTCACCAAACCATCCACTCGACAGATGCTAGACCGTATTAGATCTAAACCTTGTACAGAGTAGAAGTTCAGATTGAGGGGGAGTGTTAAATAGGTCTAGCGTGTTGTACACGTATTGTACGTATGTAACTTGTATGTGCTGATCGCTATATAAAGTAAGGCGTGGAGAGGCATTGCCCCACGGAAACCCTAAAACTTAACTATGAGTACCTTGCATATATTAGTAACTAAGTTGTCGTTCTTTGTCCATGGAAAGATACTATTGTTTAGCTGCCAATAACTCTATTTCATGGCACCATCTGATGTTGTTCTAGCTGCAAATTGTTTCCCTACCACAGCGACACTTTCATTTACCATAGTACGAAATAGTTTGTACCTTGACAGTATTATATTTCATGCAGTTACACCCTTATTAATGCAGCATTGGGAATTAGTTTTTGCATTTCAAATTTTCAACATGATCTATTCTAGATTTCTAGATAAATATTGTAGGAGTTGATGCATTTTCACAGATTTTGTTTTTTTTAAGGTTTTCACAGATTTTGTAATTGTAGCTCAAAATGAACTACGATAAATATGGTTCCTATGAATTTATTGACTGAATACGTGTGTGCATGCATGGTATTTAGCTATCTCTTCTGCTTGAGAAAGAATAGTGTCCCCTTTTCGTCACTTCGGGAATGCTTCCAACCGCCATAAATTACTGAAGCTCACCAAAATTTGATGACGCATATGCATAAATGATGGACGCATGATAACTTATTCATAACCCGTTCCAACGAACGTGCAATTTCCTAGTAACGTTAAAAAAGGTAACCATTTTCTGAGGATTTCTGGAATTTATGTTGTGTAACAATAGTAATTGAAACCACAAAATAATAAGGAAACCAAGATAATATCATAGTAGAAAATTAAGTCTTCGCAGTTAATCGTTGCCTTAAATAATTCCAAAACAAATGTAGTTTATGAAATCATAAATAAATTATCTCGTGGAAGGATCATAGGCAGCGGATGAACAGGATTAATGTAGAGGAGACACAAACACGAGTCGAGATTTCATTTCGTTAATTACCACGGCCTCTAGAATGCTTCCTGCCCCTAGCCTTTTGCTTTGATCCCTGGCCCTTCTCGACCACCTTAGTTCGATCATTTTGTGAATCGGGGCAAAAGTGGATTGGTGGCGCCCGAGTTTGTGGCCGGTCCAAGGTTCTGATACTAAAAGTATATTAACATCATCTCAAGGAAAGAAAAACTGTGCTTCTTTATGTATGGCTAACACCAGAGAGACAAGAAAGAAAACCTTGGGTTCAACCAGAAAGTCCTGGCAGACGACTGATGGTTGTTTAGCTGGATAGTCCTTGCAGGTTAGCTTCAGCTGGAACTTTACGTCCTGCACACAAATCGAATAATGTGAAATCATTGTTTTCTATTTTCTGCTAATCGAAACGACCGAGAGGTGACATGCATCTATTAGGCCGTACTCATTGTCTCCCTCTTCTACTGGTCCACGCCGACTTTAACACACCGCTGATCCAACGGCTCAGAAGCGCACGAAGGAAACACACGATCCGTGTGCTTCTTCCTGATCCAACGGGTCAGCAGCGCTCGAAAGAAACACACCGCTGATCCAACGGCTCAGAAGCGCTCGAAGGAAACACACGATCCGTGTGCTTCTTCCGGATCCAACGGCTCACAAGCGCTCGAAAGAAACACACCGCTGATCCAACGGCTCAGAAGCGCTCGAAGGAAACACACGGCAAATATAACGACGCCTATAAATTGGCCACTCCTCAGACAGGTTACTCACTCACACAAAACATTCCAACGTCACTCGGAGAGGCATCTTTGGGCAACCAGCGGCAAGACGTCTCTGATGACCTGCGACCGTTCCAAACGGTTGCAGATCATCAGAGATGTCTTGTCGGACGGTTGTAGATCATCAGAGACGTCTTACCGCTGCTTGGATCGAAGTGGCGCTCAAAGACAAAACATTCCAGCGTCACTCGGAGAGGCATCTTTGGGCAACCAGCGGCAAGACGTCTCTGATGACCTGTGGCCGTTCCAAACGGTTGCAGATCATCAGAGATGTCTTGCCGGACGGTTGTAGATCATCGGCGGTGTGTTTCTTTCGAGCGCTTGTGAGCCGTTGGATCAGGAAGAAGCACACGGATCGTGTGTTTCCTTCGAGCACTTCTGAGCCGTTGGATCAGCGGTGTGTTTCTTTCGAGCGCTGCTGAGCCCCTGGATCAGGAAGAAGCACATGGATCAGGAAGAAGCACGTCGTCAAAGGAAAGGAGGGTTGAAGCAGTGAGCAAGAAGGCTGAAGCTTCGTCCAACGGCAAAGGCCAGAAGGCAGAATCTTCGTCAAAGGGCAAGGGAGATAGGTAGAGTCTTTGTTTTACTTGTGTTGTATCGTAATTTGAAGTTGTACCTTAATTTGTTCTATCCAGTATTTAGAACTAGTGAAGTTGTAACGTAGATCTCTAGTTGTATGTTTTCGGCAAGGCTGCACCGGCAAGGCTGCACCGAACTCTCTCCGAAGCTCGGCCACCTCAACTGCCTCCTGGTGCAACCTCTGGCGCTGCAGTTCTAACTCGGCTGCAATTCGGGCAACATCTGCCCTGGTCGCTACCGGCACAGCTAACTCCTTGATCAGATCCTGCAATGGAGCTGGTCTGACCGGGACATGGGATGCACCGGCCTGGCCGCCGAGGTGCTGCTTCCCCTCTAGCGGAGGTTTAGCCGCGCGGGTGGATTTGGTAGCAGGCTCGCCGAGATTGCCTTTACCCGCACCAAGCGCGGGCCCAGTCATCATTACCTCGGCGCAGCTCTTGGGGCGATCGATACGCCGGCCGCGAGCCGCACAGACAGAGGGAGGATCCTCTGCCACAAGCACCTGCTCCGGGTACTTGCAGACAACTTCGGTAGCAACGTAGGTCACGAAGGTGCCGAAGGTCATGAGGCATCCATTCCTCGGAAACGGCTTGTGTAACATCCCAACTTTTTCAAAATTTTGAAAAATCAGAAAAATTTAAAACTTTTGAAAACTACTATGTATTTTGCTTTAAAAAGAAAAATCATGCATGCATTCATCCGCATATTGTATTGTTGCATTTGGATATTTCAAAAGTGGGAATTATAATTCCACTTGAAAACATATTTAAGAAAATATATTAAAAGGGCAAACCATGTCCTATATATATATTTTTGATTATTATGGTTATATTAGTTATGTGTAACTTTTGTTGTAAATTGATTGGTTGCACTTGGAAAATAATTTAGGTTCAAATGCTTACCACCGTGGTTTGAGTTTGAATTTATTTTTAGCCACCAAAACTTTGTTTTAAAACCTATTTCTAAACTTGACATTAAGTGCCAATATATGCCTTTAAAACATTTCTACAAATTTAATTTGGGAAAGTTTTGGAAAAGTATTTTAGAAGGTGTTAAAATAAAGACCTTATTTTTACAAAACTTTCAAAACTGGTTTGAATCAATTCTGAGTTTAAAATCAAAAGTTATAAAAGTTTTCAAGAAATAGAAAAGAAGAAAGAACAAAAAAAAATGGTTAGCCGAGCTAACTGGGCTGAGCCCATCTTCTCTTTCTACCGCGCGTGCAGCCCAGAACCAGCCCAACACCAGCCTGCGGCCTCTCTCCCCTCTCTCACTCATTGACATGTGGGTCCCACATGTCAGGGCCGTCTTCAACGTTCATCCCCAAATCCCGCGCTCGTTTCCGGCCGGCGTTACCTCCCCTTCAATTCGGGCGATTAAAGCCGCGATCGCCGTTTCCGTCTGCGCCTACAAGACCCCCGCTCCTCCTCTCTCTTTTGCCCCAGAAACCACACCACGAGAGCCACCAGGCTGCTCGCACGCATCCACGAAGCACCGCCACGGCCGCCGGCGATTTCTTCAAATTTCGGTCGCCGTCATCGACCCCAAGCCCTCCCACCTTCTCCATTTTTCCTTATTCTTCCTTGCGCACCTTTCTGACTTGGCGCGGTATTTTGTTTCGCAGCAGATCGAGCAGTCCGTGCTCGACCCGAAGCTCCAGCCGCCGTCTTCGACTCCGGCGAGGGATTCCCGGCAAACCAGCACGCCCCTGTCATCCTCGACCACGCCATCGACCTCGTCTTGTCCTCTTCTGTCGCCAGGTATACGCGTCGTGTCCCAAAACCCCCTATACCGTCGAGCCCATGCACACACGGCCATGGCGCCGCCACGGGTGAGGTCACCAGAGCAAACTCCGGCAACCCGCGCCGCTCGTTCCTGGTCAACGGCCTCAGAGTCGTCCGATCTGAAATCGACGCACACGATTAGATTCATTTAACGAATAGGTACGATCCAATCAGATCCGTTAGATCCAGATCCAACGGCCCAGATCGTTTCACTTATCCAACTCAGCGCCCAGTCAACAGACCTAGTCAGCGCCACGTCAGATCCAATCAGCGCCAGCATGGAGAAGATTGTCTGTTTTATTTTCTTTTTAGCAGTTTTGCAGAAAAACCCATGTAACTTAGTTTTATCAATACTTTTTTTCTATTTATCCAAATTCAAATATTTTTATATATTTGAAATCCTTAGAACCTGTAGAATCTTTTGGCTCTATTAGATTTCAATTTTTGTTAATTTAAATTCATTCAAATTTCAAATGAGGAGTTTGAGTAAATTTGAATTAACTTTAGATCCACAAGTCCAAATTTTGCAAATAAAATAGTTCTGGAAACCTTAGAGTATGTGTAATAGTATGTCTCTGTTATAAAATATTTTTGAGCATTATTCTGATGATTTAAAAATGAGAGGCTTAATTTGAGTATTTTTGACTTAGTTTAAAATTCTACAAATTATTTTATTATGTTTTCTTTTGCAAAATGTCACAAATAGTTGCCCCTAGCCAGAGAGACCTTTCCCCTTACTTGGGTAAATTGTTTGGTCACCTTGTTCTGTTAAACTTATTTTTCTTAGAAAATATTTTGATAACTCTTTTGCCAATATTTCTCCTTAGAAAAATTTGGCATCTTAAATTGGTTAAGTTTTCCTTAGCAAAATTTAGCACCTTATAAATGGTGTACTTTCCTTAGAAAATTATTTTATCATCCTTGGGATTTTCAACATGAAGCTAGAAGGACAATGAAGGACTTAGCCAAGACAACAGACTCCAGAAGCATCTCCAAGAAGTAAAAGTACTTAGAAGAAAATCAAGAGGAACTTGAACAAAACCAACCACCTATTTTTCCTAAGTCTTTCTTTCTTTTTCTTTCCTCTCCGTTTAACTTAGTGGTGGTACCAGATGATGAAGTCTGCAAAATCATCAAGTCCTACAAGAAACAATGGAGTCACCACACCAAGGAAGGAATGACAAGGAAGATTGAGGATTCTTTGAAGACCAAACATGTGAAGACTCGGAGCAACCATACCACAAATTTAAGTTGATTATATCAAGTTTATTTTGCTCAACCTTGACCTTGACCTAGCCAACTTGATTAAGTTATGTTGTCCTTGTTCCTCAAGTTGTTTTGCACATCATGCATGTCATATTCCTTTAGAATAATTGTGTATATCATGCCTGGCATATTTTTCCTAAAAAGTTTTTGGTATGATTGCATGTTTATCGTGGCTTGTTTGATGTGTTAGAAATTTCGGAGAGATACGAAGGCTTTTGCAACTGCTACTCCTGCTCTCCTTGTTGCCAAGGCAAGTGGCACATTCATAAACTTCCTACTATTTTTGTCTATGCATGACTTAGTTTATTTTCCTTAAGCATGTGTAGGAGTTAGTAGTATTGCTATGCAAGACATGTTTAGATTTTCCCTATTCCTATGTGTCTAGGTACCTATATAATAATAACTTAGTAGAAATATTGATGATATGCAAAAGTTATTTTATAAAAGCTAAATTCTACTAAGTTAAAGAAACTCCTGGGTGGATTGGTTTTGCTATGGTGGTTTATGGTTGAGTGGCTACTCAGGGCCATTTCTATGGTTTTACCTGAGATTGGCTCACTTGTGGATTGCCACCCAGGGACAAAGGGATTTGAAGTTACTCCAAGTGAAGATTGCTTCCCGTGCAGCCATTTTTCATATGGGCTCTGTCTTGACGGAGTACGTTGGTGTGAACCTGGGTCAGGAGATCGACAGATGTAGGGTTGATAGGTGGGCGGTGGTCTCCTGGTATGATCATGGGAACACAACTTCTGAAAAGTCTCGTCTCGATCTTCTCCTTTTCCTTATCACTAATGGAGTGTAGAGGATAGTTTGGGCGGATTGAGTCAAATGGTGAACGTGCACAACCTCTCGAGAGTGTCAAAACTAAGTACTTAGCCGTGTCCCCGGTTACGGACAATTCTGAGCAGCTGATCAAGGACGTCAACGGAGGATCCCAACATTCCAACTTCTCAAGTAAAACTTTGAAGGGTGAACAAGGGTAGAAAGGACACCCAGTGTATAAGGACTTGTCCCACAAAGACACCGGATATGCTGGGATTTGTCTCATAGGTTCAATTGGAAAGGACACCGAGTGTATCAGGACTTGTCTCACAAGGACACCGGATATGCTAGGATTGTCTCATTTTCTAGTTGGAGAAAGAAAATGTTTTCAAAGAGTTAGGAAAAAGTTGCCTTTATGCAAAATAGCCTTTGAACTCCACCAGCCAAATATGCATATAGGATTGATAGAGTTATTCCACTAAGTGTCCACAGAGTGTCACTTGCCAGTTCCATTTTATATGGTTCTGACCCACCTTGTTGCAACATTTTTCCTGTTGCAGGTTGTTCCGACGACGAGTGAGAATTCGTTTAAGGGTTTCGAGTCTTCAACCAACATGTTTCGCCTGTGGCACATGATGATGTTTGGGACTCCATGAAGAAATAAAGTTTCTGCCGTTTACTTTTCAAAGCTAGCTTTATGCTATGCAAGTTGTAACGAATATTTCCTAAGTACTGGATCTTCGTGTAATAATTGATACAATGTTTTGATATTTCATCTTAGACTGTGTGTGCAAATGAATCGATCCAGGGGTTTGCACTATACACAGGGATCATGCCAATTTTAAGTGCAGGTCCGCTACAGCTTGCTACCGAAACAGCCTGCATTGTCGCTGATGAAGCTCAGCGACCCGAGCTTGCAGATGAGCCCAGAGACGACGCGCTCGCCGGAGTCGATGATGGAGCCCGTCCGGATGATTACCCCAGCCAGCGCCACTGCTTGACCCACGGTGGGCGCCAACTGTCGTGGTGGTATCACGGCAGATGCCATGGGTATGGCTTAGATGTGGGCTCGCTTGGACGTTGGGGGATCCGGGGAGGGTTTGCGCGCTAAGAAGCACACGAGGAAGAACACACAGATCCGCTAACACACCGATGTACCCAGGTTTGGGGCCCTCGTGTGGAGGTAAAACCCCTACTCATGTCTGCCTCTCTCTGTATATCTCGGTCTATTACAAGTACAAGGCGCTCCTCGAGCTGTATGATCCAACAATGGTGAAGTGGTGAGGCTCTCTAGGAAGAGGATGAAGCTACGGGGGGGGGGGGGGGGGGGGGAAGAAACTCTGGGCATCGTCCCTCACGCAAGAGGGGGTGATGCCCTCTATATAGGCTAACCGAGTTACGGTTATGCCCCTCGAAGTACACTGCTGCCATGCTGTTGAGGAGTCATCATGGCACTCCTGTTCTGGGACAGGACGTGGCCTGCCCATCCCCTGCTGCACCACAGTAGAGCTAGAGTGTCCCCTCTGACTGGGACAGGACGTGGCTGGGCCGTGCTACCTCGTAGCCTTTTCCCCGGTTGCTCCGGAGTCAGCGGTCAGCGACGTGCAACCCCGTAGAACCCGGAGCACGCCTCTGCCAGGCTCCGTGCCAGACGCTCCGTGCCAGGCGGGAAGGGACAGGAGCTCTGACTCCCGCCCGACATAAGGCTCCCAGCCTCGGTTAGCCCAGCACGGATGTGTCGGGCTCTTTACCTCGGTATGCACTCCTCACATGCATGTAAGAACAAGATAGTCATACCGACATTTATGTGTCGGCAAGGTTACGTCGGATAAGATGTGTCGGCCCAAGCATGTCGGACCAACAACATCACTTAGCACCTAACAGTCACTCCGGGATTGGATACCTCGGTCACTTCCATACTTTGGACCACACTTGGTCGTACTTAATACCTTATCATGACCCTACCCGGGGTAGCCCCCCGACAGACTTAGTTTTGACTTTATTGCGAAGTGCTATTTCCGAAAGCACATGTTTCGGCAGCGCCGGGCCGAAAGAAAGGTTTCGGCATGGCTGCTGCCGAAATTAACCCTCGGCTACCTGCTAACAATAGCCTGTAGATTTTTTTTCCTTCTCAATTTGTCGATTAAAACGAAATCGCCCAACACTGTCATGATTCGAGATGAATTATATACATAAAGTGTGTCGATTAGTAGGTTTCATTCCCCTTATCGATTTCGGGTTTCGTCAGCTCTAACTTGTTATTTTTTCTGAAATTCACACAATTGTTTGATAAATTTTGTCAAACTTGTCGCACTCAGTCGACCGTTTAAAAATTCCTTTCACAAGTAGATTGATCTCACCCTTTCGCACAACTTTTACGTTATAACTTTTTTTGTTTGGACGGACATATTTTTTTTCTACAATATGTGTGTTTTTCAATAGATGTTACACACAATGAGTATATGTCCGCCAAAATGAAAAAGTAACAACATAAAGCCATGGAGAACCGAATAACTAAATTAAGAAGGGAAAGTAACTTGTCACAAAACTCGAAACCAATCACGGGAATGAAATTTATTCGTGGACGCGCATATATTTCATATATATTTTATCCCGAATTATGATACAGCTGAGGGACTTTCGTTTTAATCCAGTAATTAAATTAAGAAGGAAAAGAAAAGCTGTACGAGGTGGCTAGCTCGCTGGAACCAGGAGTACGGCCGAGCCGAGGAACAGACCAGTCTGGATTTCTTCGGTCGGCGCCGCCACCTCCGTCCTTGACAGCCAGCTCGATTTTTTCCCCGACGATACACGAGGGGAACCTCGCGTGTAAAATTACACCGTGTAGGGGATCGAGGGGATATCTGGGGATGGGCCGGTATGAACCCCGGTAATACACTAGAGGTAAACGGGCTGATGGGGAAATTCGGGGATTGGTAGGTAGGCCGGGAAAATCCACTGCGAACCCAGGAAATACCTGAGAGGTAAACGAGGCCTTAAGGTGTTTAGGGAGAAGGACCGAAGTGGAGCTCATCGATTATTACAGCACATTACTCTGATGGAAATTAAAAGTCGAATAGCATCTCCTTTCTCGACGAACTGAATCTCTTTACTTCATCTTGGCACCGAAGCTCCCCACAGTTTTTTTAAAGGAAGATGACAACCTTGGAACTGAATCTGAGTGCCCTCCAAGGTAGCCGTACGTGCAGCCCCTCACCGTCCAGGTATGTGCTAATCCCGGTTATATATTTCAGAACTAAGATTTTTAATCAGTTAGAATGCACCGAGTGAAACACATCGAAACAGTTACCCGCCACATGTTATATAGATTTACTTATAAATTTGAACACGGAGAGGAGCCTGATCAGTTGCCACTTACTGTGTTTTGCATAGTCAGTGCTGGCTTCATAAGATGACAGTCTGTAGAGTCCTTCAGCTTTTCTTTGAAATTTCCACTTTTGTATGATGGATTTTGTTTCTCAGTTATCATTCATCTGTTAATACATTTTTTTTCATATTTTTAAATGGACTGTGTCTATTATATATGGCCGTCCTATTTAAAAGTTTGTTTGCACCGTTGGTTATCTTCCTGCTCAAGCGAGCCTTCCAAATGGTCAATTGTGCAAGATATTATTGTTTTGATCACCAATTTCTTTTTCTTGAATGCAGATTGCATTTCCCCTCTAGAGTATTTTTTCAGGTAAGTGCTCATAAAAACCCCAATGCACGTGATGTTTCTCGGTGTTGATGTTTGTCTAGCTCCAGCCATGTTTCCTCCATTTACTTAATTAGATACATCAGATTTCTTTCAGAGGTACACATGGTATCTGGTATTTCACACACTTTGTTTTTTCTCCTATAGTAGGCTAGCAATAACATGATGTCTATTATTGAAGTTGTGCAAAAAAGAATTAAGTGCATGCATTCCGGTTTATATTATGTTTCCAGTTCCCAGTCATGAGTTGCACTTTTTATTATACACACAACAATTATACTTATCATCGTAAATCTTGAATATGGCTATCCCTTTTCAATTTATTTGTTAACGAAAGAAGATTTATGACAGAAAGAGACAAGAAGGAAAAAGTAGATTCGTGCATTGCCAGAAAATCGTCATGTTTGCCCTACCACAAGAGATACATTAGGGGTCACATATATGAAATCACTAAGTTATGAGATTGTTTTCACCGCAAATGGTTAAATGCTTACAGATACATTATAGTCATCTGTATTAGAATTGCTATGTTTTCCATCAGCCGACAGGGCCATTTTTGTTTGTATGGTGTTGTGCAAAGATATCAGGTGAATTAATTTTATCATGAAATATTTACTTCAATACTTTTGACTAAAATATCCGCAGCAAGGCGGTTACCAGCTAGTTTATTTAAAACTCTTGACGTGGAAGAGCTATGTACGCACTGCACAACAGGTCTAAATGAGAACAGAAGTACTAATTATCACATGAGAAATATTTGTAAAAGGCTTATAGTTGTAGGTTGTAGCTTGCCTATAAATATTGTGCGACTGAGTTGCTTCTATCCCTTTGACTTCAAGGAAAGCACCAATCAAAAATTATAATCAGCAAACAATGTTATCCGCTCCGTTCACAAAAGGATGTCTTAACTTTGTCTAAATTTGGATGTATCTAGACATGTTTAATGTGTTGATACATGCATATTTTAAAAAGGTTGAGACATCTTTTTGTGAACGGAGTGAGTACATGGTATGTCTTTTAAACTAAACAGATGACCCATGCAACAGCTTAACTATTATATGATTTTCATGACAATAGGCAACTAAATAAATATGGTTTTTACTTATTTGGCTTATGCTAGGCAGCCTTCATCCTTAAAAGAAACTGGAATAGGATTAAAAATGCAGAAACTAAAATAAGAATAAATTTGTAAAAATGACTGAATACAACTGAAGAATGGCGTGTCCAACATGTAACATGTATTAGGAGAAACATACAACGCATGAAAATGACATCAATTTGGAATCTTAAACAAAGGGTCTGGTTACCTCCTCAAAGCCAGAGTCTTTATGGTGGATCAGTGGAGATGTCACAGACAGTGCCACAACGTCGGCGGTGGAGTGCACAGTGCATCATCAGCCACTTCGCAGGTACTCGGGGAGGTTGGTACGTCGGTGGTGAAAGCTCCCAGTTCTCTCTGTTCAGCACGTTGGTGCTAGGGCGACGAATTCATTGCCTCCGACTGTTGGATTTCCAAGGAGAAACATGACAAAATCCTCCAAAGCAGCAGCGCAGATATCTACTTGTGATATCAACTCCATTGCGTACATAGAAGTTAAAGTCCAAATATGGGGTAGAGAGGGCCGCGCACCCTGCCCTATCTCTTCCATTTCCACGCGCCAAGCCCAACTGTCACGCTGAACGTTCAGCTTCACTCTATCCCCTTTTTGTTGTCCCCGTCTCCAAACGATTTCGGCCATCTCCGGCGGCATGTGACCTACACAGCTCCCCCGTGACCCCCCCCCCCCGACCGATTCCTGTCCTCCGCCGGCCATTCCCGGCGCCCTGGCGAGCTCCACCACCGGCGGCCATGGCGAATCCACCATCCCCGGAGAGCTCGTCCATCAGCGTCGCTTCTCCCGATCTCGTCCCTCCTCCCGGCGAAGCTGCCGCCCCCGGCAAATCCAGCACCGCGCGCGTGGTGGATCCACTGAGCGAGAGTGATAGCACGCTGCAATAGTCGGCGGTGGTAGCATCCATCCCGGCGAGGATGTCTGCGCAAAAACAATGTGTCGCGTGTCCGGCCGCGATTCCCTGACCTCGAGCGCCACCCTCCATGGCCCAGAGCGCCATCAGTCCGGGCTGTGAATCTCCGTCTTCAAGCGTCTCCGGCAACTCCGCAGCGCACCGCTTTTCCATCAGTGAGTGCCCGTCCACGATTTGGACAGTTGCGCTTCAATTTGGATAGGTGCACCGCCACGGGTTAGGATCCACCAGACGAGCCTAACGCAGGGCGCTCCGATTTGTTGTATATACGGAGATTTTGTGCATGTGTAAGGCTCTCCACTCGTCCCCCCCCCCCCCCCCCCCCCCCCCCAGCGCCCCCCAGGAGGCCTTTTTAGCGCTGGCGCGAAGAAAATTTTACAAGTCGCCCCCAGGACTTCATTTAGCGCCGTTTTGCGCCGGCGCACCCAAGCCAAACCCACCGCGCCGGGTCTCGCTTGGGGGGTGCAAAAGGCGTGCGTGGCCAGACCTGTCGGCGAGTCAAGGCGATTTCCCTGCATAATTTGGCCCTTCCCTACATAATTTTGCTCTTTCCCTCCATTTCGCCCCACATATACCTCCGATCCCCAGAAGAGCCGGCCTAGCTAAAGAGAAAGCAATGTAACCCGGATTTTATGTTTTAAGTGTATTTCTTATTTTCGGGTGGTTAACCCGGACAGCCGGGATGACAGCTCTGACCAAAGAAATGAAGCTTGCAGATGAAAGGAGAACATGCCAACCTGGTCACCAAGTTAACCTGGGGGCTACTGTTGGGGGGGATTATAACCCGGTACGCCCATGAAGAGGGAAGAATGACCCACCAAGCAGGAGGCCTGGCTAGGCCAGCTAACCATCAGCATGGGCCGGGTTACATTGATGGGCCGGCGAGCTTGTCGCTGACCCGGCCTAAACAAGGAAGGTACTATAACACCCGGAGGCGGTACGTGTCGCGGATTCCAAGACTTGGAGGTCACGAAGAACTAGAAGAGTTAGAGTAGGACTCCGAGGTAGGGCATAACCAGGCCTTACCTAGTAATAGACCAGGAGACCCGGTCATCTATATAAACCGGCTCCTAGGTCATAGATAGACAGAACTCAAGCTAGTAGCGATACGAGAGATAAATCCATTGTAACTCTAGACTCGTGACTCAGCGACATTGTTGCCCGGGTCTCGAGATCTCCCATCAATACCAACAAAGCAGGAAGTAGGTCTTTATCTCCTATGTAGAGGTTGAACCTGGGTAAATCTTCTGTCCCCGTCAAGCTAGACAACCTCATGTACACTAGAGCCGCCATGTCCCCCAATCTAAGTTACCCCCTGGTAACATCTGCCATGACAATCCCACGACACGGCGTGTTACAATTGCAGTTCCACATGGTGCTACGCAGCCGAATCTCCCAGGTTTCTTCGGCACGAGATGGAAGAGAGAGCACCATAATCCTAGATGGGGTCGGATGCCCAGACAGGCTTCGCAAAATGCAGCGAAACAAGCCATTTCCATTAAGCCGGACGGGCGGAGATGGTGTATTTGTATCCTGTATAGGCTCAACACTTGTCGAAGGAACATACCTGTGGGCGTAGAAAGTCCACGCTCAGCAAAGCTGGTGAAGAATACGTGTGCCTTGTCCCTGGGAAGCGGCGTTCACTCCTTTCCTGGTGCCCGCCAGGGGCAGAGCTCGCCTGGTGGAAGGAGTCCCTTTGATGCAAGAATTTGTAGTTCCATCGTTGTTATAGGCAATCCAGACCATTCGTCGTCCGTCGGTTCCGATCTGGTCGACCGTCGGGAGGTAGCGGGGGCCATGTCGTGTTGACAGGTAAGGGGAGGGTGAATGCTTTGTAATGCGAGGAATGGAGAGTGGACAATCTGGTTCCTGACTTGGCTCCTTTATTAAGGTGGAGTTAGTGTTTAGGGTTCGGAAATGCCAACCTGGATATGGAAGGAGGGGAGGCATCACCTCGAGAACCATATAATTGCGTCAGACCGTTAGTCTTCGTAGGTGCTCACTTAGTATTCACAATAGGTTTACACGAACGAGTTGGCCCGATTTTTCGTCAGTATGTATGTTGCACTGTTCAACCGCCAGAGGACTTTCGGGACCTTTTCAGGAGAATCTTGACATGTGTTAAAACGCTGAAAAGGTAGGAAAAGAAAAAATGAAAGAAACCGGCTTTTGGGGAGGCATATGTTCTTAATGCGCCAACAGAGCCAGCCGACTCCAGGTTCCCTTCTTATGCCGGCGCCCGAGCGAACGTCATTGGCTCGGGTAGTGGCGATCATTGAGTCAGCGAGCGTCCCTGTTTGTTAGAAGAGATGTGATATCGAGAAGTTGGATAAGAATCCGGCTTAAGACCTAAATACTAAGTCGGCGGGTTGTGCGTTGTGTCTCCACGAATTATCAAATCCAACTTACTACGCGTCAAAGGGAAACCTAGGTTTCGTGGTAACGTTCGTTCCTTCCGAGGAATAGGAGGCGAGGAGCTGCGTGTGATACATTAATCAGACGATCTCATCCAGTTAGTACCATTTACCATTCTAGGTTTTCAGCGGATGCAGTGCGAGATTCTCTAGGATGGTGATGTTCGTACGTGGTTCCTTCCCCCTCCCTGTGTTAATGCACCACCCGATCCGGCCGACTTCACTCGATCCGGCCGACTCGAGGGACATCCTGACAAAAAGAACATGAACATCGGATCAGAAAAGTGGAAACGATGTCATTTCGAAAAATATATCTGAAAAGAGAATTAAACAATAGGTTATACCAGCCTGTGAAAATCTCATCATGTATATTATGTACATAGAACATCGCCTCCATGTACATAGCGGATGACAAGGCGTTTATCTCTGAAGGTCAAGTGGAGACTCAAATATGGCTTTCTCCAAGTATGGCTTGCACTTGTGGATATAATTAGTTATGTATTTTGAAGGACAAGATAGACGGTCTTCGTGCTTGCCTGCCAAATAGTAATTGCACGAACAATTTTTGTGTGTATAATTTGTCTAATTTGGTCATTGGTATTACAGATGGTTATAATCATTTTTACCCGTTGACTATTAGCATTGCGTATGCCGTGTCGTAAAAACATGCCTGGGGAGGGTCGTGCGCCAGGTCACACCTCTACATCTAGTAGTCTCTATGGTAAGAACGAGTTGTTCTTTTGAGGGAGAGTCCTTTGCCTCACTCTATTATTTATAAGAGGTTGGAGTTAATACTTGAAAGTGCACGAATTATCGGAAATCCATAACGGGCAGTAGGTGCAGATGCACCCATTACCCCAAAAAAGCAACTTTAAAATGTCAAGAAACTCAAAATAAAAATTTCAGATATATTTCAAGACGTTTTATGTTAGTACAAAAAGCTACGCGAAGAAAAAACATTTTTGTGACTTGTTCAAAAAAAACCGGACGCTCCAAAATGATTTTATACGAGACAATTTTTTCTTTTTTGCACATGTCACAAAAAATGTTTTTTCTCCACGACACTTTTTGTGCTAACACATAATGTTCTAATGTATATCTGAATTTTTTTCTCTAGTTAATGTTTGTATTTTAGCTAACAATTGGAAAACTTAAGATAGGTAACTATTTTTACTGACATTGTTGCTATCCTTCGTAACTACACTGCGTTGACATCTCCTTATTTTTCAGTCTCACATAAAGGTTATTGTGATTCCAACCACTGCAGGGTCGTGCTTGAGGAGATGCCGTCTCCAAGACCTATATACATAACTTTGTGTATGATAGAGCGTCGTGCTTTTCGCTAAACCTGTAATGTCACTGATAATATCTATTGGCTATCAAGTCATATTAATAATGTTTATCGTAACAATCTAACAAATCGAATACCAGTGTCAAAAGCAGTTGACGCAGGGATCTAGTATCTGGATGGATGGGGAGGGTGGTAAGAGCCAGGCCCAATTCGGTGAACTCATGGTTCTGTCAAGCGGCCCAAAGAAAGGAAAGCACTTATATTAGGGCCCTTTTGTTTGGGCTTCTAGGTGCTTTCCACCAAAAAAGCAGCCAAAATGAAACAAAAGGGTTGGCTTCGCGTTTGGCTTTTACCGAAGCACCCCCATTTTCTTCATACCGAAAAAAGCACCTGTTGAGGTGCTTCCCGAGCTTCTCCCCTTATCCTCCAAAGGGGCATACAACTTTGGACATTTCGTTGCACAGAATTTACACAAAAACTGCCACCGGTCAGAAACCCACCCCCCGCACCTTTCTTTTCCTCCCGAACCGTTTTTTCTTTTCTTTTTTTCCCTCCCAATCCCTCGCAGCGTGTTTGGCAAACAATAGGGAAGGGGAAGGGGAATTAGTGGTGGGAGTTTGCAGGTGGATTAGATATGGGAAGATGATATTTAGTCCTATTCCCTTGTTTGGTTCATGATAAGAATTGATACCGGGAATTTGAGTGGGAGGTAGCCTCTTGTTTGTTACGTGAATTTAGGCACGCGATTAGATGGCAATGTTTATCCTAATTAAACACGGTTGCACATATCCTATACTAATCACATGTCATCTAGATGTGCACGACCGAACATGCAAAGGGCAGATCCGGCCGGCCCGGCGGCAAGAACTCGATTATATATTGGGTGCATCTTGCCTGATGAGATCCGATCGTTCTAGTGGCGTGTAGCCAGATGTTTCACCTGCTCGTTGAGGTACTCAGGCAGGACGAGAGAGCACTGCACTGACGGCGACATGACATAACTTGGATGGCCATGACACTCGCCGTGGTATGGACTGTAGACCTAGCTGGTGCTGCAGTCCGCGGACCGGATGACGTTGTCGACCAAGCAAAAGAAGAAGTTTCTGCCCAGTTCCCAAACCCCGGATGAATTACCTGCTCCCCCAAGGGAAGAGATATGCGGGAGTTCACATGTTTAATTCCCCTTCCCCATCCCTCCTCAAGTCCCATTCCCACTAACCAATCAGCGGAACGTAAGTCCCGCTTCCCTAAAACTCCCATTCCCTAACTCAAACTCCCCCCAACCAAACAGGCTGTCGATGCGATTCTTCTCCCCGACAGGATAGGGTTCGCTCGCACGGAGCACGCCCGCCTCCCCGCCGCCGCACGCCCGCCTCCCCGCCGCCGCAGCACGCCCGTCTCCCCGCCGCCGCTCCAGCCCCGCCTCCCAGCCGCCGCACCAGCCACGCCCCACCACAACCCGCTGCGCCCGCAGCGCTCCGGCCGCCGCAGCACGCCCGCCTCCCCGCCGCCGCTCGAGCCCCGCCTCCCCGCCGCCGCAGCAGACTCGTCCGCAGCGCTCCGGCCGCCGCACCACAGCGCTCCGGCCGTCGCCCGTCTCGACCGGACTAGTCTTGTTGACCCGAGAGGCACGACCCAACTTTCCCCTCCCCCCGCAAGGAGATCTCCAAACCCTAGCACCTCCTCTGTCGCCGCCCCGCCCCGCCATGACGCAGCTCGTCGGACGCCGCCACCGCGGCCTCTACAACCAACTAAATCAACCCTCTCCCCTCCCTTCCCCTCCTCCGACGCCCGGAGGCGACAACCAAACCACGTCCCTATTTCGTCGTCCCGACCTAATTCTTCTCCCCGACGGCCGGCGAATCTCTCTCTACCAAGGTTGGGATGGGGTTCTCGTCACCGATGCCATCGGCGGGTCAACGCGACCCGTCGAAGATGTCTACATGGAAGTCCTCTACCACCTCCAGACGAGGTCCCGCTATCTCCGGACGGGGCATCCCGTGATGCCCTTCCGACGCCAACGCCAACGCCACCTCCCCCAACTATGTATTCTTCCTGACTACCGAGTAATCCATGCCTACCTGGATAGGCATGGGGTTCTCTTCACCGACGACATGGGCGGGTCGTCACGACGTGTCGAAGATGTCTGCAGGGAAGTCTTCTCCGACCTCCAGACGAGGCTCGGCGGTCCTCCACCCCACATGGCGAAGCCCCTCCGACGCAACCTCCTCGGCTGCGACCCACACCAAGACGTTATTCTCTTATGTCCTCTTCCTGACGGCCGAATAATTCACGCCTTCGATGATGGTTATGGTGTTCTTGTCACCAAAGACGATGGGTGCACACAGCCCGTCCGAGATGTCCTCCGTAATGTCCTCTGCGACCTCTGGACGAGACCCCGCGATCCTCAACCGACGTATGCGACTCTTTTTCTTTGCCTTTTTTTTTTGTTCAGTGGTTTGTCATGTCTTGTCGTGTTTATTGAATCCTGAGAGCAAACTTGCTTGTTTAGAGTTGTTGATGCCGACGAGGAAGATCAGCCTGCACCTCAACAAACGGCCACTCCAAGCCCTGGACCCTACAGAGATGATCTGCTGAACAGGCATTGTGTTGCAACCAAGCTGAAGCTGGCTCAAAGGTATGCGCTTCATCCTACCTATGTTTTGATAAATTTGCTGCAAATAGCCCATAATAAGGCCCCAATTTATGAAGATTCTTGATCAGCTATCTATGTGCAACCATGACTTGATTTCGATATCTTATGGGTTTCAACTCTAGCCTACCCCAACTTGTTTGGGAATAAAAAGGCTTTGATTCTAATAAAACTGTGAATAACTATCAACCATCATTCATCAAAGCATCCCAAATCTTAGTCGTTTTGTCCATTGACATTTTGATCCTCCGCCCCCATTGTTGTGCCACCACACCATTGGCACTGCGCCACTGCCCATGCACCTCGCAGCAACCAAGGACAGAGAAACAAATTGAATTTGTTATTGTAGCACTGCACACCCTAATCACCGCTTAGATACTAGTACTAAATAGACCCAGTGCTCAATTTGAACCGGTTATCCCAACTGTGTTTACTCTATTGCCCGTGCCACTTTCGAAAAATCACACGGGTCAACAAGAGTGGTATTTGCATGAAGAGATCTAAGTTGTTTGTCGTTTCTTCTTTCTTTACTCTGTTGAAACCAGATTGTTTTTCCTGTATTGTAATCTCCTCTTCTTCCTTTTTTCAGGTGTGAGGACAGAGAGCAAAATGTTTTGGCCTCGAAGGAGCTGCTTGGCACTATAACACCGGAAGATTCGTCAATCACTAACGCCTCCTCTCTGCTGCAGCCTACACCGTATGAATCTCTCTCTCTCTCTCTCTCTCTCTCTCTCTCTCTAGATCCTGTCCTTGTGGAGAGATGGTTGGTCATATGTGTGGTCCATTTGTTCTTAACGGCATATTTCCTTTATGCTTATGTTCTAGTCGAAATCAGATTTCTTAAATGATTTCAATGCCCAATTGGAACCAGTTGGCCCAACTTTCATTACTCTTTTGCCCGTGCTAGTTTCGAAACACACTGATCATCTGATTGGTACTTAGATGAAGAGATCTAAGTTGCTTGTCGTTTATTCTTTCTCTACAACCGTGAAACCAGATTGTTTTTTCTGCATTACAATCTCCCTTCTTTATTTCAGGCATGAGCGCAGAGAACCAAATATCTTAGCCTCGAAGGAGCTGGTTGACACTACATTGGTGAAATCATCCATCATGGACGCTTCCTCCACCCAGGCAGATGCAGTGACTCACTCGCTGACGCCACCCATTTCAGCCCGGAAACCTGCCGGCTGGAATCATCAATTTTTCATCCGAGAAGATTCACATAGAGCTTTTCACGTGTATCCGGAGCTGGATGGGCCGTTCAACAGTTTGGAGGAAGCTGAGAAGGCTATACACCGCCATCTTGATAAACTGCGTGATCCAGAAATGTGAAGCTTCTTAGTCCCCGCCCCTAGATTTTCTGAAAATAAGAAGCAATTACTAATACTTAATCAAGTTGGCCAGTTAAACTATGAACTGGAAATAATAGACAGCTCTCTAATTAATCGAAACAGAAGCCAGCAGCAGCTATATTCTTTCTCTGACTTGTCAAAGGCTTCTCACTCTTCCGGGTTTGAAGTTGCTCATTAATTACCTTTTCATTCATTTCTTTTCTCAGGTGCACAAACGATGGGCTTTCCAGGTCGCAGATTGCTATACGAGATGCTCTTCACTGGCCAGATGGCACGAAGAAGAATTATTTGGAATCCAATCCGGACGAAGATCATATGGGGCTATTGGTTCAAGCTTTGTTGGACAAGTACAACGAGGAAAATAATCTTTTGGGGGTTTGCTCACTCTCCCTCCCTCACTCCTCGGATTCCTTGCATCAGTTGCTAATTTACCTTTGTAGCTACTCTGTCGAATGTGCGCATGTGGCCTTGATTGTCTTGTACTATACCAATTAGTTGTTGATGCAATCTGATTTCAGGATGATGCATATCATTTTGAAGATGTCGTGAGGTTCCAAGAAGTTTATGAGGGCGATAGTGGTGGTGGCGCATACTATCATCTGAATTGTACTAGAAAGACTAAAGGTGGCGTCAACAATCTCTTCTTTGCTGAAGTCTCGAGATGGATTAGAGAACGACTTGACGAATTCGAGCTCACCTGTCTCCATATGGTCATACCCGCTGTTGATAACGGTACTAGTCTTGACTTCAGATTTCTCCAAGTTTTGTCCATACAGCTGTTTGGCTTGTTCCCTTGCTTTAGCTTTACTACATAGGAATTTTAATATCTCTGAGACCTAGTTAAATGAAATGTGAAGGTCCATGCTATGGTTGTAAAAAGTACAATGTTGATATGAAGCACCCCATTGATGCTGGTAAATACAAAGGTGGCCATGATCGCCCGCGGCGACAATGTTGTGGGTTTTCTCAGTCGGGTTTGGATATTAAGGCTATGATAAAAGCTAGGGAGGAAAGGATTAGAAGTGAATTCAAGGTATGTATATTATCTCGTGTGTCGTTTGTTAGTAATAATGTCACTACTCAAGTGGTTTATTTGTTTAGAAACTTGATGTGGTGAAATCGGATGCTGGAAGAAGTGCTTCTTACGATGGTTTGGACAAGAGCCAGCTGGGAAGGAGGGGCTTCCTAGCTGCTGATGCTAGGATGAACAAGGAAAGGATTAGATGTATATACGGGGTATGTGACTAGTGTTTTAGCTCGTGCACTTGGTACTATTTCTTAGTATAATGTCACTCAAGTGGTTTATTTGTGTAGGACCGTGATGTGGCAAAATCGGATGCTGAAAGGACTTCCCCTTGTTCGGAGGGGATGAGGGAACGTGATGTGGCAAAATCAGATGCTGGAAGGTCTGCTGCTGGTTTGAACGGGAAGTATGTTGTACCGGCGTTGCGTCTGTTGGATTGAGAAGCTGGACCTGCCTTCCTGTTTATCAGTTTGGAATTACTGTCCGATGGTTGAACAAAATGTAGTTATGGGAAGAGTTAAAGTTGTATTTTGCAAGCTTTCCATCCAAGTAGCTAGATTGTAGATTTCTAGCATGTGTGATACATCCAAGTATGCGAGTGGGATGAATTGCAAGACCAGCATAACGTTCGCCAGTGTCAGATTTGAATCGAAGTTGCTAGTTTGGCTATTAAATGGGGACGCACGCTCACCATACAATCTGTACTGAGCCACTGCCAGGCATGCCGCTGTGCCCGTGGTTTATAGATTTGACGAATCTAGTGGGTCACTAGATCTTTGATTTCTTGTGTGTAATTTATCGGATAACGATTGTGTGTGTTTTACCTAACCTCTTCTACATATCTGTGGTCTGTGCTCATCGCCGCCATACACAGCGACCACAAACTTCGTTGTCGTTCTCAAAAGTTGATGTTGGCTACCAAACATGCCCTCTGTGTTGGTAGGTTATTTTCCTCATAAGCTATGGATCTTGAAGCGGGAGGAGTAAGGCCTTGCCGCCATGTTGTGCAAGTGGTGGAGGTGAAGTTGATAGGGCGGTGATGCGCCGTGCTATGAAGGAGGTGGAGACATGTGGCGGCCCAGATGGCCGCTACGACCCGACGCTCGTCTCCATAGACAACATGTGGGGCGTTTAACAATGGCACGGTGGTCTAAATTGCTATCACACTACATCTGAAGACGAATTACTTTTAACATACAAAAATACTACATCAAGACAACTATTTAATCTTTCCATTCTCGAAATCTTTAGAAAAAGGGTCGACCTTTCAAAGGTCTGGTTTGCGCTCTCACATTTTGTCAATAGTCCCTTCTCCTTCCGCGTGTACTGTCGTCTCGCTAAGTGTTAATTTCTCCATATGTCGCGGGTTAGTCAGGGCAGATGATGGCATGGGGTGCTTAAGATCCGCGTGGAGTCAGACGACTTAGGATCCACACTCTGCTCTGTTCCGCCAATGCGAGACCTTTTTCCACCAAAGGCGAAGGCTAAAACTCTGATTTCAGAGCGTCGAAACGGAAAAGAAGCAGGTTTAGTCAATAGTCCCCTTCTCCTTCCGCGTGCACCCACGTCTCGCTAAGTGTTAATTTCTCCATATGTGTGGGTTAGTCACGGCAGATGCCACTGGGTGGCTTAAAATCAGTGTGAAGTCATGCAACTTAGAATCCACGGACAGATTCACAAACGCAGAGTTTACCCAGGTTCGGCCCCTCGTAGCAAGGTAAAGACCTACTCCTGCTTTGTGGTATTGATTTGATTTGGGTGTACAATGGCGTGCGCACCAGAGTTCTAGCTGTACTCCGGCGGCTATGGAATGAGATGAATCTATCCTCTAGCTAGGATTTTGCCTAGTCGAACTTTGAAGTTGCAAAGAGTATGTTAACTAGATGATATCCCGCGCGTTTCTGCGGGCTCCTTCTATAAGCAACTTAAAAAAACACATATGTATAAAAAAGGAAATTAGAATGCAATTATTACATATTTAATGTATTTAAATCTTAAGCTGCCCAAATATTATAAACGTATTTTCGAAACATCTGAAGCTACCTGAATAACATAGACGTATTTATTTAAAACTCTTGTCGTGGAAGAGCTATGTAGGCACTGCACAACAGGTCTAAATGAGAACAGAAGTACTAATTATCACATGAGAAATATTTGTAAAATGCTTATAGTTGTAGGTTACAGCTTGCCTATAAATATTTTGCGACTGAATTGCTTCTATCCCTTTGACTTCAAAGAAAGCACCAATTAAAAATTATAATCAACAAACAATGTTATCCGCTCCGTTTACAAAAGGATGTCTTAACTTTGTCTAAATTTGGATGTATCTAGACATGTTTAATGTGTTCATACATGCATATTTAAAAAAGGTTGAGACATCTTTTTGTGAACGGAGTGAGTACATGGTATGTCTTTTAAA
The DNA here is from genome assembly GCA_026929855.1 of Poa annua. Taxonomy (NCBI): domain Eukaryota; kingdom Viridiplantae; phylum Streptophyta; class Magnoliopsida; order Poales; family Poaceae; genus Poa; species Poa annua. The sequence goes on along the minus strand of CM049434.1, from coordinate 5,954,951 downwards.
CTAATCAGATGTCCCATGCAGCAGCTACTATTATATGATTTTCATGACAATAGGCAACTACTCAATATGGTTTTTACTTATCTGGGTTATGCTAGGCAGCCTTCATCTTTAAAAAACTGGAATAGGATTAAAAATGCAGAAACTAAAATAAGAATAAATTTGTAAAAATGACTGGATACAACTGAAGAATGGCGTGTCCAACATGTAACATGTATTAGGAGAAACATACAACGCATGAAAATGACATCAATTTGGAATCTTAAACAAAGGGTTTGGTTACCTGCTCAAAGCCACAGTCTTTATGGTGGATCAGTGGAGATGTCAGACAGTGCCACAACGTCGGCGGTGGAGTGCACAGTGCATCATCAGCCACTTCGCAGGTGCTCGGGGAGGTTGGTACGTCGGTGGTGAAAGCTCCCAGTTCTCTCTGTTCAACACGTTGGTGCTAGGGTGACGAATTTCTTGCCTCCGACTGTTGAATTTCCAAGGAGAAACGTGACAAAATCCTCCAAAGCAGCAGCGCAGATATCTACTTGTGATATCAACTCCATTGTGTGCATAGAAGTTAAAGTCCAAATATGGGGCAGAGAGGGCCGCGCGCCCTGCCCTATCTCTTCCATTTCCGCGCGCCAAGTCCAACTGTCACGCTGAACGTTCAGCTTCACTCTATCCCCTTTTTGCCGTCCCCGTCCCCAAACGATTCTGGCCATCTCCGGCGACTTCCGTGCCGCCGGTGACCTACACAGCTCCCACATGTGTCCCACCTACCGATTCCCGTCCTCCGCCGGCCATTCCCGGTGCCCTGGCGAATTCCACCACCGGCGGCCATGGCGAATCCACCATCCCCGGCGAGCTCGTCCACCAGTGTCGCTTCTCCCGATCTGGTCCCTCCTCTCGGTGAAGCTGCCGCCCCCGGAAAATCCAGCGGCGCGCGCGTGGTGAATCGACTGAGCGAGAGTGATAGCACGCTGCAATAGTCGACGGCGGTAGCATCCATCCCGGCGAGGATGTCTGCGCAAAAACACCGCATCGCGTGTCCGGCCGCGATTCCCTGACCTCGAGCGCCACCCTCCATGGCCCCGCGCGCCATCAGTCCGGCCGCGAATCTCCGTCTTCAAGCGTCTCCGACAAGTCCGCAGCGCACCGCTTTTCCAACAGTGAGTGCCTGTCCACAATTTGGACAACTGCGCTTTGATTTGTATAGGTGCAGCGCCACGGGCTGGGATCCACCAGACGAGCTAACGCAGGGCGCTTCGATTTGTTGTATATACGAAGATTTTGTGCATGTGTAAGGACATGTCCACTCGTCCCCCCCCCCCCCAGGAGGCCTTTTTAGCGCCGGTGCGAAGAAAATTTTACCACTCGCCCCCTAGGACTTCATTTAGCGCCGTTTTTAGCGTCGTTTTGCACCGGCGCAGCCAAGCCAAAACCAGCGCGCCGGGTCTCGCTTGGGGGGCGGGGGGGGGGGGGGGGCAAAAGGCGTGTGTGGGCCAGACCTGTCTCCGAGTCAAGGCAATTTCCCTCCATAATTTGGCCCTTCCCTCCATATTTTTGCTCTTTCCCTCCATTTCACCCCACATATACCTCCCCAGAAGAGCCGGCCTAGCTAATTAGAAAGCAATGTAACCCGGATTTTATGTTTTATGTGTATTTCTTATTTTCAGGTGGTTAACCCGGACAGCCGGGATGGCAGCTGTGACCAAAGAAATGAAGCTTGCAGATGAAAGGAGAACCTGCCAACATGGTGACTAAGTTAACATGGGGGCTACTGTTGGGGGGATCATAACCCGGTAGGCCCATGAAGAGGCCAGCTTACCATCAGCATGGTCCGGGTTAAATTTATGGGCCGGCGAGCTTGTCGGTGACCCGGCCTAAACAAGGAAGGTACTAGAAGACCCGGAGGACGTCCGCAGTCTGCTAGGCGGAATGCACGCCGTCGACACCTTCATGGACGAGATCATTGATGTCTACGCACGCTTCTATTCTTGTAGACAGTGTTGGGCCTCCAAGTGCAGAGGTTTGTAGAACAGCAGCAAGTTTCCCTTAAGTGAATCACCCAACGTTTATCGAACCCAGAGAGGTAGAGGTCAAAGATATCCCTCTCAAGCAACCCTGCAAGTAAGATACAAGAAGTCTCTTTTGTCCCCAACACACCTAATACACTTGTCAGATGTATAGGTGCACTAGTTCGGCGAAGAGATAGTGAAGGCAACTAATATGGATGATTATAAGTGGTAATTGCAATCTGAAATAAAAATGGCAGCAAACAAATATGAGACAAAATGAGAGCAAACGGTGTTTTAATGCTTGGAAATAAGGCCTAGGGATCATACTTTCACTAGTGGACACTCTCAACAATAATAATATAATTGAATACATAAATATTTCCTCTTCACTATGCTACTCTGAACTATTCTCCCGTTGGATAGAATTACCAATCTACTGCGTAGGGCTACAAGAGCACACCTTAAAGTCTGAGTGAACAAACACCACAATATCATAGAACACCAAGACCATCGTGTAGGGCTGCAAAAGCACACCTTAAAGTCTGTCTTCCACATCTAGGGAACCCAATGTCACTGTGAGCGCCCCAAAATAATACTAAACAAACACCACAATTTTATAGTGACAACCAACAAAAGAACAACTCATGATAAGTATTCCTGTAATCTTTAGCCTAAAAGTCACACACGGTGCGCACATTGTCAACTTCGCACCATGGGACAAAGGTGACTCCGGAGTATACATTAATAAAACCACTCAAGTAGCATAATTCATAAGATAACGAAGAGTAACATCCATGGATCCAACTAGATTACAAAGCTCATGATCACATAAAGATCACACCATGGGAGAGAGAGATGAACCACATAGCTACCGGTAGAGCCCTCAGCCCCGATGAAGAACTACCCCCTCCTCATCATGGGAGGCAGCAACAGCGATGAAGATGGCGGTATTGATGGAGACTCCGGAGGGGGGACGGAGGAGACTTCCGGGGGTGATCCCGACGGTGTTTCCCCCTTCTGATCTTCTTCGGCGGCAGCCTTCTGTCTTTTGTTTCGTGGTTTTGTGTTTCTCCGCCGCCTGCTCGCGAAACTCCTCGGGGGACTATTTTTATAGACATTTTTAGGTCAAGACGAATCCACGGAGACGAAAACGGATGGCATCGGAGCCACGAGGAATAAAAGAGGTGGTCCCACACGGCCAGGTACATGGGCCGCGTGGGACCATCTATTTTCTTCCTCGGACTTCCTTTTTCGTGGATCCTTGGCTCGTACGTCTTCTTATTTCCAAATATTGGGCCCGTAAAATATTAGGTCATTTGGACGTCGTTTGGTCCCTGAAAGTCAAAAACATGGAAAAAGGGGTTTTCTGGTTCTGCAGGGTTAATTCCAAATAAATGGGGAAACTGTGAATTATCCCCTAAAATCATTATAAAACATAAATATAACCCATATATGATGCAAATAAGTTGGAATATCAAGTAATAAAATGTAAAGTTCATGTATGCATTTTACATGCATCAATCATCACCACCGGGTCGGCGGCGACGGCGGCATGCCTGGGCTTTCTCTCGCAAGGTGGGGAATTTTCCTCACAAAGCGGCGGGGATTTCGGTGGCGGTTCTGGTGGCGGCACGGAGGAGGCGGAAGAAGAAGGGGTCGAGCCAACAACCATCGAGGAAGGATCGGCACCGGCCAAGGATAGCGAACCCGGCGGCTGTTGGCCCAAGAAGGCCCCCAAGTTGCCGAAGCCTCCCGCCGAGCCTCGCATCAAGTGAACGTCCAAGGAAGATGTCCTCCTCGCCGAAGCATCGAAGACGATCAGTCGGCGCCAACCAGAACATGGACAACTACTAGAAGAGGGTGAATATGGCATACGACGAGCGCCGGATGATCGGCCCCGACTTCTCCACGTGCGTCACTCCGCGCGGCGAGAAGGCCATGGCCAAACATTGGGCGAACATCCAGTCCGCTTGCAACAAATAGCATGGAATCCAAGAGGAGATCGCGAATCGGCCGAAGAGCGGCCCCAACCGCGAGATGGAGGTGAGCCTTTCCGCCGGGATTTCCTTCCTTTTACTTTGCCGGTTTGCTCATTGGGAAGCAGTCAAGCGTATCTTGCGCTATGTGAAGGGAACAATCCATACAGGATTGAAATTCTGGAAGGCTGTCTCCACTAGCATTAGTATCCTTACTGATGCAGATTGGGCAGGGTGCCCTGATGATCGCCGATCCACAGGAGGTTTTGCTATCTTTGTTGGACCAAACCTCATCTCGTGGAGTTCGAAGAAACAGCCGACAGTGTCGAGATCTAGTACCGAGACCGAGTACAAAGCCTTGGCTAATGGAGCTGCTGAAGCCATCTGGGTAGAGTCACTCAAGGAGCTTGGTGTCCCACAGCAGCGAGTTCCCGTTCTATGGTGTGATAATTTAGGAGCCACGTACCTGACTGCTAATCCAGTTTTCCATGCACGCACAAAGCATATTGGGATAGATTTCCACTTTGTACGTGAGCGTGTTGCCTCTGGAGCTCTTGAGGTCAGGTTTATATCTTCCAATGATCAGCCGGCTGATGTGTTCACCAAACCATCCACTCGACAGATGCTAGACCGTATTAGATCTAAACCTTGTACAGAGTAGAAGTTCAGATTGAGGGGGAGTGTTAAATAGGTCTAGCGTGTTGTACACGTATTGTACGTATGTAACTTGTATGTGCTGATCGCTATATAAAGTAAGGCGTGGAGAGGCATTGCCCCACGGAAACCCTAAAACTTAACTATGAGTACCTTGCATATATTAGTAACTAAGTTGTCGTTCTTTGTCCATGGAAAGATACTATTGTTTAGCTGCCAATAACTCTATTTCATGGCACCATCTGATGTTGTTCTAGCTGCAAATTGTTTCCCTACCACAGCGACACTTTCATTTACCATAGTACGAAATAGTTTGTACCTTGACAGTATTATATTTCATGCAGTTACACCCTTATTAATGCAGCATTGGGAATTAGTTTTTGCATTTCAAATTTTCAACATGATCTATTCTAGATTTCTAGATAAATATTGTAGGAGTTGATGCATTTTCACAGATTTTGTTTTTTTTAAGGTTTTCACAGATTTTGTAATTGTAGCTCAAAATGAACTACGATAAATATGGTTCCTATGAATTTATTGACTGAATACGTGTGTGCATGCATGGTATTTAGCTATCTCTTCTGCTTGAGAAAGAATAGTGTCCCCTTTTCGTCACTTCGGGAATGCTTCCAACCGCCATAAATTACTGAAGCTCACCAAAATTTGATGACGCATATGCATAAATGATGGACGCATGATAACTTATTCATAACCCGTTCCAACGAACGTGCAATTTCCTAGTAACGTTAAAAAAGGTAACCATTTTCTGAGGATTTCTGGAATTTATGTTGTGTAACAATAGTAATTGAAACCACAAAATAATAAGGAAACCAAGATAATATCATAGTAGAAAATTAAGTCTTCGCAGTTAATCGTTGCCTTAAATAATTCCAAAACAAATGTAGTTTATGAAATCATAAATAAATTATCTCGTGGAAGGATCATAGGCAGCGGATGAACAGGATTAATGTAGAGGAGACACAAACACGAGTCGAGATTTCATTTCGTTAATTACCACGGCCTCTAGAATGCTTCCTGCCCCTAGCCTTTTGCTTTGATCCCTGGCCCTTCTCGACCACCTTAGTTCGATCATTTTGTGAATCGGGGCAAAAGTGGATTGGTGGCGCCCGAGTTTGTGGCCGGTCCAAGGTTCTGATACTAAAAGTATATTAACATCATCTCAAGGAAAGAAAAACTGTGCTTCTTTATGTATGGCTAACACCAGAGAGACAAGAAAGAAAACCTTGGGTTCAACCAGAAAGTCCTGGCAGACGACTGATGGTTGTTTAGCTGGATAGTCCTTGCAGGTTAGCTTCAGCTGGAACTTTACGTCCTGCACACAAATCGAATAATGTGAAATCATTGTTTTCTATTTTCTGCTAATCGAAACGACCGAGAGGTGACATGCATCTATTAGGCCGTACTCATTGTCTCCCTCTTCTACTGGTCCACGCCGACTTTAACACACCGCTGATCCAACGGCTCAGAAGCGCACGAAGGAAACACACGATCCGTGTGCTTCTTCCTGATCCAACGGGTCAGCAGCGCTCGAAAGAAACACACCGCTGATCCAACGGCTCAGAAGCGCTCGAAGGAAACACACGATCCGTGTGCTTCTTCCGGATCCAACGGCTCACAAGCGCTCGAAAGAAACACACCGCTGATCCAACGGCTCAGAAGCGCTCGAAGGAAACACACGGCAAATATAACGACGCCTATAAATTGGCCACTCCTCAGACAGGTTACTCACTCACACAAAACATTCCAGCGTCACTCGGAGAGGCATCTTTGGGCAACCAGCGGCAAGACGTCTCTGATGACCTGCGACCGTTCCAAACGGTTGTAGATCATCAGAGATGTCTTGTCGGACGGTTGTAGATCATCAGAGACGTCTTACCGCTGCTTGGATCGAAGTGGCGCTCAAAGACAAAACATTCCAGCGTCACTCGGAGAGGCATCTTTGGGCAACCAGCGGCAAGACGTCTCTGATGACCTGTGGCCGTTCCAAACGGTTGCAGATCATCAGAGATGTCTTGCCGGACGGTTGTAGATCATCGGCGGTGTGTTTCTTTCGAGCGCTTGTGAGCCGTTGGATCAGGAAGAAGCACACGGATCGTGTGTTTCCTTCGAGCACTTCTGAGCCGTTGGATCAGCGGTGTGTTTCTTTCGAGCGCTGCTGAGCCCCTGGATCAGGAAGAAGCACATGGATCAGGAAGAAGCACGTCGTCAAAGGAAAGGAGGGTTGAAGCAGTGAGCAAGAAGGCTGAAGCTTCGTCCAACGGCAAAGGCCAGAAGGCAGAATCTTCGTCAAAGGGCAAGGGAGATAGGTAGAGTCTTTGTTTTACTTGTGTTGTATCGTAATTTGAAGTTGTACCTTAATTTGTTCTATCCAGTACTTAGAACTAGTGAAGTTGTAACGTAGATCTCTAGTTGTATGTTTTCGGCAAGGCTGCACCGGCAAGGCTGCACCGAACTCTCTCCGAAGCTCGGCCACCTCAACTGCCTCCTGGTGCAACCTCTGGCGCTGCAGTTCTAACTCGGCTGCAATTCGGGCAACATCTGCCCTGGTCGCTACCGGCACAGCTAACTCCTTGATCAGATCCTGCAATGGAGCTGGTCTGACCGGGACATGGGATGCACCGGCCTGGCCGCCGAGGTGCTGCTTCCCCTCTAGCGGAGGTTTAGCCGCGCGGGTGGATTTGGTAGCAGGCTCGCCGAGATTGCCTTTACCCGCACCAAGCGCGGGCCCAGTCATCATTACCTCGGCGCAGCTCTTGGGGCGATCGATACGCCGGCCGCGAGCCGCACAGACAGAGGGAGGATCCTCTGCCACAAGCACCTGCTCCGGGTACTTGCAGACAACTTCGGTAGCAACGTAGGTCACGAAGGTGCCGAAGGTCATGAGGCATCCATTCCTCGGAAACGGCTTGTGTAACATCCCAACTTTTTCAAAATTTTGAAAAATCAGAAAAATTTAAAACTTTTGAAAACTACTATGTATTTTGCTTTAAAAAGAAAAATCATGCATGCATTCATCCGCATATTGTATTGTTGCATTTGGATATTTCAAAAGTGGGAATTATAATTCCACTTGAAAACATATTTAAGAAAATATATTAAAAGGGCAAACCATGTCCTATATATATATTTTTGATTATTATGGTTATATTAGTTATGTGTAACTTTTGTTGTAAATTGATTGGTTGCACTTGGAAAATAATTTAGGTTCAAATGCTTACCACCGTGGTTTGAGTTTGAATTTATTTTTAGCCACCAAAACTTTGTTTTAAAACCTATTTCTAAACTTGACATTAAGTGCCAATATATGCCTTTAAAACATTTCTACAAATTTAATTTGGGAAAGTTTTGGAAAAGTATTTTAGAAGGTGTTAAAATAAAGACCTTATTTTTACAAAACTTTCAAAACTGGTTTGAATCAATTCTGAGTTTAAAATCAAAAGTTATAAAAGTTTTCAAGAAATAGAAAAGAAGAAAGAACAAAAAAAAATGGTTAGCCGAGCTAACTGGGCTGAGCCCATCTTCTCTTTCTACCGCGCGTGCAGCCCAGAACCAGCCCAACACCAGCCTGCGGCCTCTCTCCCCTCTCTCACTCACTGACATGTGGGTCCCACATGTCAGGGCCGTCTTCAACGTTCATCCCCAAATCCCGCGCTCGTTTCCGGCCGGCGTTACCTCCCCTTCAATTCGGGCGATTAAAGCCGCGATCGCCGTTTCCGTCTGCGCCTACAAGACCCCCGCTCCTCCTCTCTCTTTTGCCCCAGAAACCACACCACGAGAGCCACCAGGCTGCTCGCACGCATCCACGAAGCACCGCCACGGCCGCCGGCGATTTCTTCAAATTTCGGTCGCCGTCATCGACCCCAAGCCCTCCCACCTTCTCCATTTTTCCTTATTCTTCCTTGCGCACCTTTCTGACTTGGCGCGGTATTTTGTTTCGCAGCAGATCGAGCAGTCCGTGCTCGACCCGAAGCTCCAGCCGCCGTCTTCGACTCCGGCGAGGGATTCCCGGCAAACCAGCACGCCCCTGTCATCCTCGACCACGCCATCGACCTCGTCTTGTCCTCTTCTGTCGCCAGGTATACGCGTCGTGTCCCAAAACCCCCTATACCGTCGAGCCCATGCACACACGGCCATGGCGCCGCCACGGGTGAGGTCACCAGAGCAAACTCCGGCAACCCGCGCCGCTCGTTCCTGGTCAACGGCCTCAGAGTCGTCCGATCTGAAATCGACGCACACGATTAGATTCATTTAACGAATAGGTACGATCCAATCAGATCCGTTAGATCCAGATCCAACGGCCCAGATCGTTTCACTTATCCAACTCAGCGCCCAGTCAACAGTCCTAGTCAGCGCCACGTCAGATCCAATCAGCGCCAGCATGGAGAAGATTGTCTGTTTTATTTTCTTTTTAGCAGTTTTGCAGAAAAACCCATGTAACTTAGTTTTATCAATACTTTTTTTCTATTTATCCAAATTCAAATATTTTTATATATTTGAAATCCTTAGAACCTGTAGAATCTTTTGGCTCTATTAGATTTCAATTTTTGTTAATTTAAATTCATTCAAATTTCAAATGAGGAGTTTGAGTAAATTTGAATTAACTTTAGATCCACAAGTCCAAATTTTGCAAATAAAATAGTTCTGGAAACCTTAGAGTATGTGTAATAGTATGTCTCTGTTATAAAATATTTTTGAGCATTATTCTGATGATTTAAAAATGAGAGGCTTAATTTGAGTATTTTTGACTTAGTTTAAAATTCTACAAATTATTTTATTATGTTTTCTTTTGCAAAATGTCACAAATAGTTGCCCCTAGCCAGAGAGACCTTTCCCCTTACTTGGGTAAATTGTTTGGTCACCTTGTTCTGTTAAACTTATTTTTCTTAGAAAATATTTTGATAACTCTTTTGCCAATATTTCTCCTTAGAAAAATTTGGCATCTTAAATTGGTTAAGTTTTCCTTAGCAAAATTTAGCACCTTATAAATGGTGTACTTTCCTTAGAAAATTATTTTATCATCCTTGGGATTTTCAACATGAAGCTAGAAGGACAATGAAGGACTTAGCCAAGACAACAGACTCCAGAAGCATCTCCAAGAAGTAAAAGTACTTAGAAGAAAATCAAGAGGAACTTGAACAAAACCAACCACCTATTTTTCCTAAGTCTTTCTTTCTTTTTCTTTCCTCTCCGTTTAACTTAGTGGTGGTACCAGATGATGAAGTCTGCAAAATCATCAAGTCCTACAAGAAACAATGGAGTCACCACACCAAGGAAGGAATGACAAGGAAGATTGAGGATTCTTTGAAGACCAAACATGTGAAGACTCGGAGCAACCATACCACAAATTTAAGTTGATTATATCAAGTTTATTTTGCTCAACCTTGACCTTGACCTAGCCAACTTGATTAAGTTATGTTGTCCTTGTTCCTCAAGTTGTTTTGCACATCATGCATGTCATATTCCTTTAGAATAATTGTGTATATCATGCCTGGCATATTTTTCCTAAAAAGTTTTTGGTATGATTGCATGTTTATCGTGGCTTGTTTGATGTGTTAGAAATTTCGGAGAGATACGAAGGCTTTTGCAACTGCTACTCCTGCTCTCCTTGTTGCCAAGGCAAGTGGCACATTCATAAACTTCCTACTATTTTTGTCTATGCATGACTTAGTTTATTTTCCTTAAGCATGTGTAGGAGTTAGTAGTATTGCTATGCAAGACATGTTTAGATTTTCCCTATTCCTATGTGTCTAGGTACCTATATAATAATAACTTAGTAGAAATATTGATGATATGCAAAAGTTATTTTATAAAAGCTAAATTCTACTAAGTTAAAGAAACTCCTGGGTGGATTGGTTTTGCTATGGTGGTTTATGGTTGAGTGGCTACTCAGGGCCATTTCTATGGTTTTACCTGAGATTGGCTCACTTGTGGATTGCCACCCAGGGACAAAGGGATTTGAAGTTACTCCAAGTGAAGATTGCTTCCCGTGCAGCCATTTTTCATATGGGCTCTGTCTTGACGGAGTACGTTGGTGTGAACCTGGGTCAGGAGATCGACAGATGTAGGGTTGATAGGTGGGCGGTGGTCTCCTGGTATGATCATGGGAACACAACTTCTGAAAAGTCTCGTCTCGATCTTCTCCTTTTCCTTATCACTAATGGAGTGTAGAGGATAGTTTGGGCGGATTGAGTCAAATGGTGAACGTGCACAACCTCTCGAGAGTGTCAAAACTAAGTACTTAGCCGTGTCCCCGGTTACGGACAATTCTGAGCAGCTGATCAAGGACGTCAACGGAGGATCCCAACATTCCAACTTCTCAAGTAAAACTTTGAAGGGTGAACAAGGGTAGAAAGGACACCCAGTGTATAAGGACTTGTCCCACAAAGACACCGGATATGCTGGGATTTGTCTCATAGGTTCAATTGGAAAGGACACCGAGTGTATCAGGACTTGTCTCACAAGGACACCGGATATGCTAGGATTGTCTCATTTTCTAGTTGGAGAAAGAAAATGTTTTCAAAGAGTTAGGAAAAAGTTGCCTTTATGCAAAATAGCCTTTGAACTCCACCAGCCAAATATGCATATAGGATTAATAGAGTTATTCCACTAAGTGTCCACAGAGTGTCACTTGCCAGTTCCATTTTATATGGTTCTGACCCACCTTGTTGCAACATTTTTCCTGTTGCAGGTTGTTCCGACGACGAGTGAGAATTTGTTTAAGGGTTTCGAGTCTTCAACCAACATGTTTCGCCTGTGGCACATGATGATGTTTGGGACTCCATGAAGAAATAAAGTTTCTGCCGTTTACTTTTCAAAGCTAGCTTTATGCTATGCAAGTTGTAACGAATATTTCCTAAGTACTGGATCTTCGTGTAATAATTGATACAATGTTTTGATATTTCATCTTAGACTGTGTGTGCAAATGAATCGATCCAGGGGTTTGCACTATACACAGGGATCATGCCAATTTTAAGTGCAGGTCCGCTACAGCTTGCTACCGAAACAGCCTGCATTGTCGCTGATGAAGCTCAGCGACCCGAGCTTGCAGATGAGCCCAGAGACGACGCGCTCGCCGGAGTCGATGATGGAGCCCGTCCGGATGATTACCCCAGCCAGCGCCACTGCTTGACCCACGGTGGGCGCCAACTGTCGTGGTGGTATCACGGCAGATGCCATGGGTATGGCTTAGATGTGGGCTCGCTTGGACGTTGGGGGATCCGGGGAGGGTTTGCGCGCTAAGAAGCACGCGAGGAAGAACACACAGATCCGCTAACACACCGATGTACCCAGGTTTGGGGCCCTCGTGTGGAGGTAAAACCCCTACTCATGTCTGCCTCTCTCTGTATATCTCGGTCTATTACAAGTACAAGGCGCTCCTCGAGCTGTATGATCCAACAATGGTGAAGTGGTGAGGCTCTCTAGGAAGAGGATGAAGCTACGGGGGGGGGGGGGGGGGGGAGAAACTCTGGGCATCGTCCCTCACGCAAGAGGGGGTGATGCCCTCTATATAGGCTAACCGAGTTACGGTTATGCCCCTCGAAGTACACTGCTGCCATGCCGTTGAGGAGTCATCATGGCACTCCTGTTCTGGGACAGGACGTGGCCTGCCCATCCCCTGCTGCACCACAGTAGAGCTAGAGTGTCCCCTCTGACTGGGACAGGACGTGGCTGGGCCGTGCTACCTCGTAGCCTTTTCCCCGGTTGCTCCGGAGTCAGCGGTCAGCGACGTGCAACCCCGTAGAACCCGGAGCACGCCTCTGCCAGGCTCCGTGCCAGACGCTCCGTGCCAGGCGGGAAGGGACAGGAGCTCTGACTCCCGCCCGACATAAGGCTCCCAGCCTCGGTTAGCCCAGCACGGATGTGTCGGGCTCTTTACCTCGGTATGCACTCCTCACATGCATGTAAGAACAAGATAGTCATACCGACATTTATGTGTCGGCAAGGTTACGTCGGATAAGATGTGTCGGCCCAAGCATGTCGGACCAACAACATCACTTAGCACCTAACAGTCACTCCGGGATTGGATACCTCGGTCACTTCCATACTTTGGACCACACTTGGTCGTACTTAATACCTTATCATGACCCTACCCGGGGTAGCCCCCCGACAGACTTAGTTTTGACTTTATTGCGAAGTGCTATTTCCGAAAGCACATGTTTCGGCAGCGCCGGGCCGAAAGAAAGGTTTCGGCATGGCTGCTGCCGAAATTAACCCTCGGCTACCTGCTAACAATAGCCTGTAGATTTTTTTTCCTTCTCAATTTGTCGATTAAAACGAAATCGCCCAACACTGTCATGATTCGAGATGAATTATATACATAAAGTGTGTCGATTAGTAGGTTTCATTCCCCTTATCGATTTCGGGTTTCGTCAGCTCTAACTTGTTATTTTTTCTGAAATTCACACAATTGTTTGATAAATTTTGTCAAACTTGTCGCACTCAGTCGACCGTTTAAAAATTCCTTTCACAAGTAGATTGATCTCACCCTTTCGCACAACTTTTACGTTATAACTTTTTTTGTTTGGACGGACATATTTTTTTTCTACAGTATGTGTGTTTTTCAATAGATGTTACACACAATGAGTATATGTCCGCCAAAATGAAAAAGTAACAACATAAAGCCATGGAGAACCGAATAACTAAATTAAGAAGGGAAAGTAACTTGTCACAAAACTCGAAACCAATTACGGGAATGAAATTTATTCGTGGACGCGCATATATTTCATATATATTTTATCCCGAATTATGATACAGCTGAGGGACTTTCGTTTTAATCCAGTAATTAAATTAAGAAGGAAAAGAAAAGCTGTACGAGGTGGCTAGCTCGCTGGAACCAGGAGTACGGCCGAGCCGAGGAACAGACCAGTCTGGATTTCTTCGGTCGGCGCCGCCACCTCCGTCCTTGACAGCCAGCTCGATTTTTTCCCCGACGATACACGAGGGGAACCTCGCGTGTAAAATTACACCGTGTAGGGGATCGAGGGGATATCTGGGGATGGGCCGGTATGAACCCCGGTAATACACTAGAGGTAAACGGGCTGATGGGGAAATTCGGGGATTGGTAGGTAGGCCGGGAAAATCCACTGCGAACCCAGGAAATACCTGAGAGGTAAACGAGGCCTTAAGGTGTTTAGGGAGAAGGACCGAAGTGGAGCTCATCGATTATTACAGCACATTACTCTGATGGAAATTAAAAGTCGAATAGCATCTCCTTTCTCGACGAACTGAATCTCTTTACTTCATCTTGGCACCGAAGCTCCCCACAGTTTTTTTAAAGGAAGATGACAACCTTGGAACTGAATCTGAGTGCCCTCCAAGGTAGCCGTACGTGCAGCCCCTCACCGTCCAGGTATGTGCTAATCCCGGTTATATATTTCAGAACTAAGATTTTTAATCAGTTAGAATGCACCGAGTGAAACACATCGAAACAGTTACCCGCCACATGTTATATAGATTTACTTATAAATTTGAACACGGAGAGGAGCCTGATCAGTTGCCACTTACTGTGTTTTGCATAGTCAGTGCTGGCTTCATAAGATGACAGTCTGTAGAGTCCTTCAGCTTTTCTTTGAAATTTCCACTTTTGTATGATGGATTTTGTTTCTCAGTTATCATTCATCTGTTAATACATTTTTTTTCATATTTTTAAATGGACTGTGTCTATTATATATGGCCGTCCTATTTAAAAGTTTGTTTGCACCGTTGGTTATCTTCCTGCTCAAGCGAGCCTTCCAAATGGTCAATTGTGCAAGATATTATTGTTTTGATCACCAATTTCTTTTTCTTGAATGCAGATTGCATTTCCCCTCTAGAGTATTTTTTCAGGTAAGTGCTCATAAAAACCCCAATGCACGTGATGTTTCTCGGTGTTGATGTTTGTCTAGCTCCAGCCATGTTTCCTCCATTTACTTAATTAGATACATCAGATTTCTTTCAGAGGTACACATGGTATTTGGTATTTCACACACTTTGTTTTTTCTCCTATAGTAGGCTAGCAATAACATGATGTCTATTATTGAAGTTGTGCAAAAAAGAATTAAGTGCATGCATTCCGGTTTATATTATGTTTCCAGTTCCCAGTCATGAGTTGCACTTTTTATTATACACACAACAATTATACTTATCATCGTAAATCTTGAATATGGCTATCCCTTTTCAATTTATTTGTTAACGAAAGAAGATTTATGACAGAAAGAGACAAGAAGGAAAAAGTAGATTCATGCATTGCCAGAAAATCGTCATGTTTGCCCTACCACAAGAGATACATTAGGGGTCACATATATGAAATCACTAAGTTATGAGATTGTTTTCACCGCAAATGGTTAAATGCTTACAGATACATTATAGTCATCTGTATTAGAATTGCTATGTTTTCCATCAGCCGACAGGGCCATTTTTGTTTGTATGGTGTTGTGCAAAGATATCAGGTGAATTAATTTTATCATGAAATATTTACTTCAATACTTTTGACTAAAATATCCGTAGCAAGGCGGTTACCAGCTAGTTTATTTAAAACTCTTGACGTGGAAGAGCTATGTACGCACTGCACAACAGGTCTAAATGAGAACAGAAGTACTAATTATCACATGAGAAATATTTGTAAAAGGCTTATAGTTGTAGGTTGTAGCTTGCCTATAAATATTGTGCGACTGAGTTGCTTCTATCCCTTTGACTTCAAGGAAAGCACCAATCAAAAATTATAATCAGCAAACAATGTTATCCGCTCCGTTCACAAAAGGATGTCTTAACTTTGTCTAAATTTGGATGTATCTAGACATGTTTAATGTGTTGATACATGCATATTTAAAAAAGGTTGAGACATCTTTTTGTGAACGGAGTGAGTACATGGTATGTCTTTTAAACTAAATAGATGACCCATGCAACAGCTTAACTATTATATGATTTTCATGACAATAGGCAACTAAATCAATATGGTTTTTACTTATTTGGGTTATGCTAGGCAGCCTTCATCCTTAAAAGAAACTGGAATAGGATTAAAAATGCAGAAACTAAAATAAGAATAAATTTGTAAAAATGACTGAATACAACTGAAGAATGGCGTGTCCAACATGTAACATGTATTAGGAGAAACATACAACGCATGAAAATGACATCAATTTGGAATCTTAAACAAAGGGTCTGGTTACCTCCTCAAAGCCAGAGTCTTTATGGTGGATCAGTGGAGATGTCACAGACAGTGCCACAACGTCGGCGGTGGAGTGCACAGTGCATCATCAGCCACTTCGCAGGTACTCGGGGAGGTTGGTACGTCGGTGGTGAAAGCTCCCAGTTCTCTCTGTTCAGCACGTTGGTGCTAGGGCGACGAATTCATTGCCTCCGACTGTTGGATTTCCAAGGAGAAACATGACAAAATCCTCCAAAGCAGCAGCGCAGATATCTACTTGTGATATCAACTCCATTGCGTACATAGAAGTTAAAGTCCAAATATGGGGTAGAGAGGGCCGCGCACCCTGCCCTATCTCTTCCATTTCCACGCGCCAAGCCCAACTGTCACGCTGAACGTTCAGCTTCACTCTATCCCCTTTTTGTTGTCCCCGTCCCCAAACGATTTCGGCCATCTCCGGCGGCATGTGACCTACACAGCTCCCCCGTGACCCCCCCCCCCCCCCCCCGACCGATTCCTGTCCTCCGCCGGCCATTCCCGGCGCCCTGGCGAGCTCCACCACCGGCGGCCATGGCGAATCCACCATCCCCGGAGAGCTCGTCCATCAGCGTCGCTTCTCCCGATCTCGTCCCTCCTCCCGGCGAAGCTGCCGCCCCCGGCAAATCCAGCACCGCGCGCGTGGTGGATCCACTGAGCGAGAGTGATAGCACGCTGCAATAGTCGGCGGTGGTAGCATCCATCCCGGCGAGGATGTCTGCGCAAAAACAATGTGTCGCGTGTCCGGCCGCGATTCCCTGACCTCGAGCGCCACCCTCCATGGCCCAGAGCGCCATCAGTCCGGGCTGTGAATCTCCGTCTTCAAGCGTCTCCGGCAACTCCGCAGCGCACCGCTTTCCATCAGTGAGTGCCCGTCCACGATTTGGACAGTTGCGCTTCAATTTGGATAGGTGCACCGCCACGGGTTAGGATCCACCAGACGAGCCTAACGCAGGGCGCTCCGATTTGTTGTATATACGGAGATTTTGTGCATGTGTAAGGCTCTCCACTCGTCCCCCCCCCCCCCCCCCCCCCCAGCGCCCCCCAGGAGGCCTTTTTAGCGCTGGCGCGAAGAAAATTTTACAAGTCGCCCCCAGGACTTCATTTAGCGCCGTTTTGCGCCGGCGCACCCAAGCCAAACCCACCGCGCCGGGTCTCGCTTGGGGGGTGCAAAAGGCGTGCGTGGCCAGACCTGTCGGCGAGTCAAGGCGATTTCCCTGCATAATTTGGCCCTTCCCTACATAATTTTGCTCTTTCCCTCCATTTCGCCCCACATATACCTCCGATCCCCAGAAGAGCCGGCCTAGCTAAAGAGAAAGCAATGTAACCCGGATTTTATGTTTTAAGTGTATTTCTTATTTTCGGGTGGTTAACCCGGACAGCCGGGATGACAGCTCTGACCAAAGAAATGAAGCTTGCAGATGAAAGGAGAACATGCCAACCTGGTCACCAAGTTAACCTGGGGGCTACTGTTGGGGGGGATTATAACCCGGTACGCCCATGAAGAGGGAAGAATGACCCACCAAGCAGGAGGCCTGGCTAGGCCAGCTAACCATCAGCATGGGCCGGGTTACATTGATGGGCCGGCGAGCTTGTCGCTGACCCGGCCTAAACAAGGAAGGTACTATAACACCCGGAGGCGGTACGTGTCGCGGAGTCCAAGACTTGGAGGTCACGAAGAACTAGAAGAGTTAGAGTAGGACTCCGAGGTAGGGCATAACCAGGCCTTACCTAGTAATAGACCAGGAGACCCGGTCATCTATATAAACCGGCTCCTAGGTCATAGATAGACAGAACTCAAGCTAGTAGCGATACGAGAGATAAATCCATTGTAACTCTAGACTCGTGACTCAGCGACATTGTTGCCCGGGTCTCGAGATCTCCCATCAATACCAACAAAGCAGGAAGTAGGTCTTTATCTCCTATGTAGAGGTTGAACCTGGGTAAATCTTGTGTCCCCGTCAAGCTAGACAACCTCATGTACACTAGAGCCGCCATGTCCCCCAATCTAAGTTACCCCCTGGTAACATCTGCCATGACAATCCCACGACACGGCGTGTTACAATTGCAGTTCCACATGGTGCTACGCAGCCGAATCTCCCAGGTTTCTTCGGCACGAGATGGAAGAGAGAGCACCATAATCCTAGATGGGGTCGGATGCCCAGACAGGCTTCGCAAAATGCAGCGAAACAAGCCATTTCCATTAAGCCGGACGGGCGGAGATGGTGTATTTGTATCCTGTATAGGCTCAACACTTGTCGAAGGAACATACCTGTGGGCGTAGAAAGTCCACGCTCAGCAAAGCTGGTGAAGAATACGTGTGCCTTGTCCCTGGGAAGCGGCGTTCACTCCTTTCCTGGTGCCCGCCAGGGGCAGAGCTCGCGTGGTGGAAGGAGTCCCTTTGATGCAAGAATTTGTAGTTCCATCGTTGTTATAGGCAATCCAGACCATTCGTCGTCCGTCGGTTCCGATCTGGTCGACCGTCGGGAGGTAGCGGGGGCCATGTCGTGTTGACAGGTAAGGGGAGGGTGAATGCTTTGTAATGCGAGGAATGGAGAGTGGACAATCTGGTTCCTGACTTGGCTCCTTTATTAAGGTGGAGTTAGTGTTTAGGGTTCGGAAATGCCAACCTGGATATGGAAGGAGGGGAGGCATCACCTCGAGAACCATATAATTGCGTCAGACCGTTAGTCTTCGTAGGTGCTCACTTAGTATTCACAATAGGTTTACACGAACGAGTTGGCCCGATTTTTCGTCAGTATGTATGTTGCACTGTTCAACCGCCAGAGGACTTTCGGGACCTTTTCAGGAGAATCTTGACATGTGTTAAAACGCTGAAAAGGTAGGAAAAGAAAAAATGAAAGAAACCGGCTTTTGGGGAGGCATATGTTCTTAATGCGCCAACAGAGCCAGCCGACTCCAGGTTCCCTTCTTATGCCGGCGCCCGAGCGAACGTCATTGGCTCGGGTAGTGGCGATCATTGAGTCAGCGAGCGTCCCTGTTTGTTAGAAGAGATGTGATATCGAGAAGTTGGATAAGAATCCGGCTTAAGACCTAAATACTAAGTCGGCGGGTTGTGCGTTGTGTCTCCACGAATTATCAAATCCAACTTACTACGCGTCAAAGGGAAACCTAGGTTTCGTGGTAACGTTCGTTCCTTCCGAGGAATAGGAGGCGAGGAGCTGCGTGTGATACATTAATCAGACGATCTCATCCAGTTAGTACCATTTACCATTCTAGGTTTTCAGCGGATGCAGTGCGAGATTCTCTAGGATGGTGATGTTCGTACGTGGTTCCTTCCCCCTCCCTGTGTTAATGCACCACCCGATCCGGCCGACTTCACTCGATCCGGCCGACTCGAGGGACATCCTGACAAAAAGAACATGAACATCGGATCAGAAAAGTGGAAACGATGTCATTTCGAAAAATATATCTGAAAAGAGAATTAAACAATAGGTTATACCAGCCTGTGAAAATCTCATCATGTATATTATGTACATAGAACATCGCCTCCATGTACATAGCGGATGACAAGGCGTTTATCTCTGAAGGTCAAGTGGAGACTCAAATATGGCTTTCTCCAAGTATGGCTTGCACTTGTGGATATAATTAGTTATGTATTTTGAAGGACAAGATAGACGGTCTTCGTGCTTGCCTGCCAAATAGTAATTGCACGAACAATTTTTGTGTGTATAATTTGTCTAATTTGGTCATTGGTATTACAGATGGTTATAATCATTTTTACCCGTTGACTATTAGCATTGCGTATGCCGTGTCGTAAAAACATGCCTGGGGAGGGTCGTGCGCCAGGTCACACCTCTACATCTAGTAGTCTCTATGGTAAGAACGAGTTGTTCTTTTGAGGGAGAGTCCTTTGCCTCACTCTATTATTTATAAGAGGTTGGAGTTAATACTTGAAAGTGCACGAATTATCGGAAATCCATAACGGGCAGTAGGTGCAGATGCACCCATTACCCCAAAAAAGCAACTTTAAAATGTCAAGAAACTCAAAATAAAAATTTCAGATATATTTCAAGACGTTTTATGTTAGTACAAAAAGCTACGCGAAGAAAAAACATTTTTGTGACTTGTTCAAAAAAAACCGGACGCTCCAAAATGATTTTATACGAGACAATTTTTTCTTTTTTGCACATGTCACAAAAAATGTTTTTTCTCCACGACACTTTTTGTGCTAACACATAATGTTCTAATGTATATCTGAATTTTTTTCTCTAGTTAATGTTTGTATTTTAGCTAACAATTGGAAAACTTAAGATAGGTAACTATTTTTACTGACATTGTTGCTATCCTTCGTAACTACACTGCGTTGACATCTCCTTATTTTTCAGTCTCACATAAAGGTTATTGTGATTCCAACCACTGCAGGGTCGTGCTTGAGGAGATGCCGTCTCCAAGACCTATATACATAACTTTGTGTATGATAGAGCGTCGTGCTTTTCGCTAAACCTGTAATGTCACTGATAATATCTATTGGCTATCAAGTCATATTAATAATGTTTATCGTAACAATCTAACAAATCGAATACCAGTGTCAAAAGCAGTTGACGCAGGGATCTAGTATCTGGATGGATGGGGAGGGTGGTAAGAGCCAGGCCCAATTCGGTGAACTCATGGTTCTGTCAAGCGGCCCAAAGAAAGGAAAGCACTTATATTAGGGCCCTTTTGTTTGGGCTTCTAGGTGCTTTCCACCAAAAAAAGCAGCCAAAATGAAACAAAAGGGTTGGCTTCGCGTTTGGCTTTTACCGAAGCACCCCCATTTTCTTCATACCGAAAAAAGCACCTGTTGAGGTGCTTCCCGAGCTTCTCCCCTTATCCTCCAAAGGGGCATACAACTTTGGACATTTCGTTGCACAGAATTTACACAAAAACTGCCACCGGTCAGAAACCCACCCCCCGCACCTTTCTTTTCCTCCCGAACCGTTTTTTCTTTTCTTTTTTTCCCTCCCAATCCCTCGCAGCGTGTTTGGCAAACAATAGGGAAGGGGAAGGGGAATTAGTGGTGGGAGTTTGCAGGTGGATTAGATATGGGAAGATGATATTTAGTCCTATTCCCTTGTTTGGTTCATGATAAGAATTGATACCGGGAATTTGAGTGGGAGGTAGCCTCTTGTTTGTTACGTGAATTTAGGCACGCGATTAGATGGCAATGTTTATCCTAATTAAACACGGTTGCACATATCCTATACTAATCACATGTCATCTAGATGTGCACGACCGAACATGCAAAGGGCAGATCCGGCCGGCCCGGCGGCAAGAACTCGATTATATATTGGGTGCATCTTGCCTGATGAGATCCGATCGTTCTAGTGGCGTGTAGCCAGATGTTTCACCTGCTCGTTGAGGTACTCAGGCAGGACGAGAGAGCACTGCACTGACGGCGACATGACATAACTTGGATGGCCATGACACTCGCCGTGGTATGGACTGTAGACCTAGCTGGTGCTGCAGTCCGCGGACCGGATGACGTTGTCGACCAAGCAAAAGAAGAAGTTTCTGCCCAGTTCCCAAACCCCGGATGAATTACCTGCTCCCCCAAGGGAAGAGATATGCGGGAGTTCACATGTTTAATTCCCCTTCCCCATCCCTCCTCAAGTCCCATTCCCACTAACCAATCAGCGGAACGTAAGTCCCGCTTCCCTAAAACTCCCATGAGATAACTACACCAGCGGTCCCAATTCTTTTCCCGCGCCTTCACTTTGGTCCCTATTCTTTAAAATTACACGTTTAGGTCCCAATTGTTTCGAAAGTGTGTCACGTGAGGTCCTAAAATTGTTTGACCACCGTTGACCGCTGCCACGTCGGCTGGTGGGGTCCGTAGTCTCAACAGAGGGTGGTGAAATTTTGCCAATAGCCCCTTCAGGTTTTATTCTTCTAATTGCTAGTCCTGCTTGAGGAATGCCTGTCGGCCAGGGAACGGGCTCCCACCCCTCGGCCCATCTTGGCCATCCTCACCCGTCTCATCCGCCGCGCCGGTGTCCAACAGGGCTGTGCCGCCGCTGCTCTGGCTCCGGTTCGCCTTCCTGTGGATGCGGCCACCGTAGGAGGTTCCGATGAGGCGCTCGACCATCTCCTGGAGCGGGCCGTCGCTGTCGTCCTCGGCGTCGTCATAGACGTAGTCGTAATGGGCGTCACCGCGGAGGAAGCGGTGCCCGTGCTCCCACTCCACGCGGTCAATGTACACGGGGTCGTCCAGCACCTTCTGCGCCAGGCGCGCCCAAGGCGTCCTGTCCCCGTAGTCCAGCCCGGCCACGACCCACTTGAGGTAGGATGGCGGCAGCATGCCCAGTATCTGCCCCCTGTGCTTTCCGAAGTCTATGGCGTGGTCCCTCCCCGGGCGAGAGGACGCGCCGAAGCTTCCGGCCAGAGGAGGAGCAGCCTGTTGGGTCTGGGCAGTGGGATAAAGGACTAGCAATTAGAAGAACTAAAACCTGAAGGGGCTATTGGCAAAATTTCACCACCGTCGTTGAGCGTACGGACCCCATCAGCCGACGTGGCAGCGGTCAACGGTGCTCAAACGATTTTAGGACCTCGCGTGACACACTTTCGAAACAATTGGGACCTAAACGTGCAATTTTAAAGAATAGGGACCAAAGTGAAGGCGCGGGGAAAGAATTGGGACCGCTGGTGCAGTTATCTCAACTCCCATTCCCTAACTCAAACTCCCCCCAACCAAACAGGCTGTCGATGCGATTCTTCTCCCCGACAGGATAGGGTTCGCTCGCACGGAGCACGCCCGCCTCCCCGCCGCCGCACGCCCGCCCGTCTCCCCGCCGCCGCTCCAGCCCCGCCTCCCAGCCGCCGCACCAGCCACGCCCCACCACAACCCGCTGCGCCCGCAGCGCTCCGGCCGCCGCAGCACGCCCGCCTCCCCGCCGCCGCTCGAGCCCCGCCTCCCCGCCGCCGCAGCAGACTCGTCCGCAGCGCTCCGGCCGCCGCACCACAGCGCTCCGGCCGTCGCCCGTCTCGACCGGACTAGTCTTGTTGACCCGAGAGGCACGACCCAACTTTCCCCTCCCCCCGCAAGGAGATCTCCAAACCCTAGCACCTCCTCTGTCGCCGCCCCGCCCCGCCATGACGCAGCTCGTCGGACGCCGCCACCGCGGCCTCTACAACCAACTAAATCAACCCTCTCCCCTCCCTTCCCCTCCTCCGACGCCCGGAGGCGACAACCAAACCACGTCCCTATTTCGTCGTCCCGACCTAATTCTTCTCCCCGACGGCCGGCGAATCTCTCTCTACCAAGGTTGGGATGGGGTTCTCGTCACCGATGCCATCGGCGGGTCAACGCGACCCGTCGAAGATGTCTACATGGAAGTCCTCTACCACCTCCAGACGAGGTCCCGCTATCTCCGGACGGGGCATCCCGTGATGCCCTTCCGACGCCAACGCCAACGCCACCTCCCCCAACTATGTATTCTTCCTGACTACCGAGTAATCCATGCCTACCTGGATAGGCATGGGGTTCTCTTCACCGACGACATGGGCGGGTCGTCACGACGTGTCGAAGATGTCTGCAGGGAAGTCTTCTCCGACCTCCAGACGAGGCTCGGCGGTCCTCCACCCCACATGGCGAAGCCCCTCCGACGCAACCTCCTCGGCTGCGACCCACACCAAGACGTTATTCTCTTATGTCCTCTTCCTGACGGCCGAATAATTCACGCCTTCGATGATGGTTATGGTGTTCTTGTCACCAAAGACGATGGGTGCACACAGCCCGTCCGAGATGTCCTCCGTAATGTCCTCTGCGACCTCTGGACGAGACCCCGCGATCCTCAACCGACGTATGCGACTCTTTTTCTTTGCCTTTTTTTTTTGTTCAGTGGTTTGTCATGTCTTGTCGTGTTTATTGAATCCTGAGAGCAAACTTGCTTGTTTAGAGTTGTTGATGCCGACGAGGAAGATCAGCCTGCACCTCAACAAACGGCCACTCCAAGCCCTGGACCCTACAGAGATGATCTGCTGAACAGGCATTGTGTTGCAACCAAGCTGAAGCTGGCTCAAAGGTATGCGCTTCATCCTACCTATGTTTTGATAAATTTGCTGCAAATAGCCCATAATAAGGCCCCAATTTATGAAGATTCTTGATCAGCTATCTATGTGCAACCATGACTTGATTTCGATATCTTATGGGTTTCAACTCTAGCCTACCCCAACTTGTTTGGGAATAAAAAGGCTTTGATTCTAATAAAACTGTGAATAACTATCAACCATCATTCATCAAAGCATCCCAAATCTTAGTCGTTTTGTCCATTGACATTTTGATCCTCCGCCCCCATTGTTGTGCCACCACACCATTGGCACTGCGCCACTGCCCATGCACCTCGCAGCAACCAAGGACAGAGAAACAAATTGAATTTGTTATTGTAGCACTGCACACCCTAATCACCGCTTAGATACTAGTACTAAATAGACCCAGTGCTCAATTTGAACCGGTTATCCCAACTGTGTTTACTCTATTGCCCGTGCCACTTTCGAAAAATCACACGGGTCAACAAGAGTGGTATTTGCATGAAGAGATCTAAGTTGTTTGTCGTTTCTTCTTTCTTTACTCTGTTGAAACCAGATTGTTTTTCCTGTATTGTAATCTCCTCTTCTTCCTTTTTTCAGGTGTGAGGACAGAGAGCAAAATGTTTTGGCCTCGAAGGAGCTGCTTGGCACTATAACACCGGAAGATTCGTCAATCACTAACGCCTCCTCTCTGCTGCAGCCTACACCGTATGAATCTCTCTCTCTCTCTCTCTCTCTCTCTCTCTCTAGATCCTGTCCTTGTGGAGAGATGGTTGGTCATATGTGTGGTCCATTTGTTCTTAACGGCATATTTCCTTTATGCTTATGTTCTAGTCGAAATCAGATTTCTTAAATGATTTCAATGCCCAATTGGAACCAGTTGGCCCAACTTTCATTACTCTTTTGCCCGTGCTAGTTTCGAAACACACTGATCATCTGATTGGTACTTAGATGAAGAGATCTAAGTTGCTTGTCGTTTATTCTTTCTCTACAACCGTGAAACCAGATTGTTTTTTCTGCATTACAATCTCCCTTCTTTATTTCAGGCATGAGCGCAGAGAACCAAATATCTTAGCCTCGAAGGAGCTGGTTGACACTACATTGGTGAAATCATCCATCATGGACGCTTCCTCCACCCAGGCAGATGCAGTGACTCACTCGCTGACGCCACCCATTTCAGCCCGGAAACCTGCCGGCTGGAATCATCAATTTTTCATCCGAGAAGATTCACATAGAGCTTTTCACGTGTATCCGGAGCTGGATGGGCCGTTCAACAGTTTGGAGGAAGCTGAGAAGGCTATACACCGCCATCTTGATAAACTGCGTGATCCAGAAATGTGAAGCTTCTTAGTCCCCGCCCCTAGATTTTCTGAAAATAAGAAGCAATTACTAATACTTAATCAAGTTGGCCAGTTAAACTATGAACTGGAAATAATAGACAGCTCTCTAATTAATCGAAACAGAAGCCAGCAGCAGCTATATTCTTTCTCTGACTTGTCAAAGGCTTCTCACTCTTCCGGGTTTGAAGTTGCTCATTAATTACCTTTTCGTTCATTTCTTTTCTCAGGTGCACAAACGATGGGCTTTCCAGGTCGCAGATTGCTATACGAGATGCTCTTCACTGGCCAGATGGCACGAAGAAGAATTATTTGGAATCCAATCCGGACGAAGATCATATGGGGCTATTGGTTCAAGCTTTGTTGGACAAGTACAACGAGGAAAATAATCTTTTGGGGGTTTGCTCACTCTCCCTCCCTCACTCCTCGGATTCCTTGCATCAGTTGCTAATTTACCTTTGTAGCTACTCTGTCGAATGTGCGCATGTGGCCTTGATTGTCTTGTACTATACCAATTAGTTGTTGATGCAATCTGATTTCAGGATGATGCATATCATTTTGAAGATGTCGTGAGGTTCCAAGAAGTTTATGAGGGCGATAGTGGTGGTGGCGCATACTATCATCTGAATTGTACTAGAAAGACTAAAGGTGGCGTCAACAATCTCTTCTTTGCTGAAGTCTCGAGATGGATTAGAGAACGACTTGACGAATTCGAGCTCACCTGTCTCCATATGGTCATACCCGCTGTTGATAACGGTACTAGTCTTGACTTCAGATTTCTCCAAGTTTTGTCCATACAGCTGTTTGGCTTGTTCCCTTGCTTTAGCTTTACTACATAGGAATTTTAATATCTCTGAGACCTAGTTAAATGAAATGTGAAGGTCCATGCTATGGTTGTAAAAAGTACAATGTTGATATGAAGCACCCCATTGATGCTGGTAAATACAAAGGTGGCCATGATCGCCCGCGGCGACAATGTTGTGGGTTTTCTCAGTCGGGTTTGGATATTAAGGCTATGATAAAAGCTAGGGAGGAAAGGATTAGAAGTGAATTCAAGGTATGTATATTATCTCGTGTGTCGTTTGTTAGTAATAATGTCACTACTCAAGTGGTTTATTTGTTTAGAAACTTGATGTGGTGAAATCGGATGCTGGAAGAAGTGCTTCTTACGATGGTTTGGACAAGAGCCAGCTGGGAAGGAGGGGCTTCCTAGCTGCTGATGCTAGGATGAACAAGGAAAGGATTAGATGTATATACGGGGTATGTGACTAGTGTTTTAGCTCGTGCACTTGGTACTATTTCTTAGTATAATGTCACTCAAGTGGTTTATTTGTGTAGGACCGTGATGTGGCAAAATCGGATGCTGAAAGGACTTCCCCTTGTTCGGAGGGGATGAGGGAACGTGATGTGGCAAAATCAGATGCTGGAAGGTCTGCTGCTGGTTTGAACGGGAAGTATGTTGTACCGGCGTTGCGTCTGTTGGATTGAGAAGCTGGACCTGCCTTCCTGTTTATCAGTTTGGAATTACTGTCCGATGGTTGAACAAAATGTAGTTATGGGAAGAGTTAAAGTTGTATTTTGCAAGCTTTCCATCCAAGTAGCTAGATTGTAGATTTCTAGCATGTGTGATACATCCAAGTATGCGAGTGGGATGAATTGCAAGACCAGCATAACGTTCGCCAGTGTCAGATTTGAATCGAAGTTGCTAGTTTGGCTATTAAATGGGGACGCACGCTCACCATACAATCTGTACTGAGCCACTGCCAGGCATGCCGCTGTGCCCGTGGTTTATAGATTTGACGAATCTAGTGGGTCACTAGATCTTTGATTTCTTGTGTGTAATTTATCGGATAACGATTGTGTGTGTTTTACCTAACCTCTTCTACATATCTGTGGTCTGTGCTCATCGCCGCCATACACAGCGACCACAAACTTCGTTGTCGTTCTCAAAAGTTGATGTTGGCTACCAAACATGCCCTCTGTGTTGGTAGGTTATTTTCCTCATAAGCTATGGATCTTGAAGCGGGAGGAGTAAGGCCTTGCCGCCATGTTGTGCAAGTGGTGGAGGTGAAGTTGATAGGGCGGTGATGCGCCGTGCTATGAAGGAGGTGGAGACATGTGGCGGCCCAGATGGCCGCTACGACCCGACGCTCGTCTCCATAGACAACATGTGGGGCGTTTAACAATGGCACGGTGGTCTAAATTGCTATCACACTACATCTGAAGACGAATTACTTTTAACATACAAAAATACTACATCAAGACAACTATTTAATCTTTCCATTCTCGAAATCTTTAGAAAAAGGGTCGACCTTTCAAAGGTCTGGTTTGCGCTCTCACATTTTGTCAATAGTCCCTTCTCCTTCCGCGTGTACTGTCGTCTCGCTAAGTGTTAATTTCTCCATATGTCGCGGGTTAGTCAGGGCAGATGATGGCATGGGGTGCTTAAGATCCGCGTGGAGTCAGACGACTTAGGATCCACACTCTGCTCTGTTCCGCCAATGCGAGACCTTTTTCCACCAAAGGCGAAGGCTACAACTCTGATTTCAGAGCGTCGAAACGGAAAAGAAGCAGGTTTAGTCAATAGTCCCCTTCTCCTTCCGCGTGCACCCACGTCTCGCTAAGTGTTAATTTCTCCATATGTGTGGGTTAGTCACGGCAGATGCCACTGGGTGCCTTAAAATCAGTGTGAAGTCATGCAACTTAGAATCCACGGACAGATTCACAAACGCAGAGTTTACCCAGGTTCGGCCCCTCGTAGCAAGGTAAAGACCTACTCCTGCTTTGTGGTATTGATTTGATTTGGGTGTACAATGGCGTGCGCACCAGAGTTCTAGCTGTACTCCGGCGGCTATGGAATGAGATGAACCTATCCTCTAGCTAGGATTTTGCCTAGTCGAACTTTGAAGTTGCAAAGAGTATGTTAACTAGATGATATCCCGCGCGTTTCTGCGGGCTCCTTCTATAAGCAACTTAAAAAAACACATATGTATAAAAAAGGAAATTAGAATGCAATTATTACATATTTAATGTATTTAAATCTTAAGCTGCCCAAATATTATAAACATATTTTCGAAACATCTGAAGCTACCTGAATAACATAGACGTATTTATTTAAAACTCTTGTCGTGGAAGAGCTATGTAGGCACTGCACAACAGGTCTAAATGAGAACAGAAGTACTAATTATCACATGAGAAATATTTGTAAAATGCTTATAGTTGTAGGTTACAGCTTGCCTATAAATATTTTGCGACTGAATTGCTTCTATCCCTTTGACTTCAAAGAAAGCACCAATTAAAAATTATAATCAACAAACAATGTTATCCGCTCCGTTTACAGAAGGATGTCTTAACTTTGTCTAAATTTGGATGTATCTAGACATGTTTAATGTGTTCATACATGCATATTTAAAAAAGGTTGAGACATCTTTTTATGAACGGAGTGAGTACATGGTATGTCTTTTAAACTAATCAGATGTCCCATGCAGCAGCTACTATTATATGATTTTCATGACAATAGGCAACTACTCAATATGGTTTTTACTTATCTGGGTTATGCTAGGCAGCCTTCATCTTTAAAAAACTGGAATAGGATTAAAAATGCAGAAACTAAAATAAGAATAAATTTGTAAAAATGACTGGATACAACTGAAGAATGGCGTGTCCAACATGTAACATGTATTAGGAGAAACATACAACGCATGAAAATGACATCAATTTGGAATCTTAAACAAAGGGTTTGGTTACCTGCTCAAAGCCACAGTCTTTATGGTGGATCAGTGGAGATGTCAGACAGTGCCACAACGTCGGCGGTGGAGTGCACAGTGCATCATCAGCCACTTCGCAGGTGCTCGGGGAGGTTGGTACGTCGGTGGTGAAAGCTCCCAGTTCTCTCTGTTCAACACGTTGGTGCTAGGGTGACGAATTTCTTGCCTCCGACTGTTGAATTTCCAAGGAGAAACGTGACAAAATCCTCCAAAGCAGCAGCGCAGATATCTACTTGTGATATCAACTCCATTGTGTGCATAGAAGTTAAAGTCCAAATATGGGGCAGAGAGGGCCGCGCGCCCTGCCCTATCTCTTCCATTTCCGCGCGCCAAGTCCAACTGTCACGCTGAACGTTCAGCTTCACTCTATCCCCTTTTTGCCGTCCCCGTCCCCAAACGATTCTGGCCATCTCCGGCGACTTCCGTGCCGCCGGTGACCTACACAGCTCCCACATGTGTCCCACCTACCGATTCCCGTCCTCCGCCGGCCATTCCCGGTGCCCTGGCGAATTCCACCACCGGCGGCCATGGCGAATCCACCATCCCCGGCGAGCTCGTCCACCAGTGTCGCTTCTCCCGATCTGGTCCCTCCTCTCGGTGAAGCTGCCGCCCCCGGAAAATCCAGCGGCGCGCGCGTGGTGAATCGACTGAGCGAGAGTGATAGCACGCTGCAATAGTCGACGGCGGTAGCATCCATCCCGGCGAGGATGTCTGCGCAAAAACACCGCATCGCGTGTCCGGCCGCGATTCCCTGACCTCGAGCGCCACCCTCCATGGCCCCGCGCGCCATCAGTCCGGCCGCGAATCTCCGTCTTCAAGCGTCTCCGACAAGTCCGCAGCGCACCGCTTTTCCAACAGTGAGTGCCTGTCCACAATTTGGACAACTGCGCTTTGATTTGTATAGGTGCAGCGCCACGGGCTGGGATCCACCAGACGAGCTAACGCAGGGCGCTTCGATTTGTTGTATATACGAAGATTTTGTGCATGTGTAAGGACATGTCCACTCGTCCCCCCCCCCCCCCCCCCCCCCCAGGAGGCCTTTTTAGCGCCGGTGCGAAGAAATTTTTACCACTCGCCCCCTAGGACTTCATTTAGCGCCGTTTTAGCGTCGTTTTGCACCGGCGCAGCCAAGCCAAAACCAGCGCGCCGGGTCTCGCTTGGGGGGCGGGGGGGGGGGGGGGGGGGGCAAAAGGCGTGTGTGGGCCAGACCTGTCTGCGAGTCAAGGCAATTTCCCTCCATAATTTGGCCCTTCCCTCCATATTTTTGCTCTTTCCCTCCATTTCACCCCACATATACCTCCCCAGAAGAGCCGGCCTAGCTAATTAGAAAGCAATGTAACCCGGATTTTATGTTTTATGTGTATTTCTTATTTTCAGGTGGTTAACCCGGACAGCCGGGATGGCAGCTGTGACCAAAGAAATGAAGCTTGCAGATGAAAGGAGAACCTGCCAACATGGTGACTAAGTTAACATGGGGGCTAGTGTTGGGGGGATCATAACCCGGTAGGCCCATGAAGAGGCCAGCTTACCATCAGCATGGTCCGGGTTAAATTTATGGGCCGGCGAGCTTGTCGGTGACCCGGCCTAAACAAGGAAGGTACTAGAAGACCCGGAGGACGTCCGCAGTCTGCTAGGCGGAATGCACGCCGTCGACACCTTCATGGACGAGATCATTGATGTCTACGCACGCTTCTATTCTTGTAGACAGTGTTGGGCCTCCAAGTGCAGAGGTTTGTAGAACAGCAACAAGTTTCCCTTAAGTGAATCACCCAACGTTTATCGAACCCAGAGAGGTAGAGGTCAAAGATATCCCTCTCAAGCAACCCTGCAAGTAAGATACAAGAAGTCTCTTGTGTCCCCAACACACCTAATACACTTGTCAGATGTATAGGTGCACTAGTTCGGCGAAGAGATAGTGAATGCAACTAATATGGATGATTATAAGTGGTAATTGCAATCTGAAATAAAAATGGCAGCAAACAAATATGAGACAAAATGAGAGCAAACGGTGTTTTAATGCTTGGAAATAAGGCCTAGGGATCATACTTTCACTAGTGGACACTCTCAACAATAATAATATAATTGAATACATAAATATTTCCTCTTCACTATGCTACTCTGAACTATTCTCCCGTTGGATAGAATTACCAATCTACTGCGTAGGGCTACAAGAGCACACCTTAAAGTCTGAGTGAACAAACACCACAATATCATAGAACACCAAGACCATCGTGTAGGGCTGCAAAAGCACACCTTAAAGTCTGTCTTCCACATCTAGGGAACCCAATGTCACTGTGAGCGCCCCAAAATAATACTAAGCAAACACCACAATTTTATAGTGACAACCAACAAAAGAACAACTCATGATAAGTATTCCTGTAATCTTTAGCCTAAAAGTCACACACGGTGCGCACATTGTCAACTTCGCACCATGGGACAAAGGTGACTCCGGAGTATACATTAATAAAACCACTCAAGTAGCATAATTCATAAGATAACGAAGAGTAACATCCATGGATCCAACTAGATTACAAAGCTCATGATCACATAAAGATCACACCATGGGAGAGAGAGATGAACCACATAGCTACCGGTAGAGCCCTCAGCCCCGATGAAGAACTACCCCCTCCTCATCATGGGAGGCAGCAACAGCGATGAAGATGGCGGTATTGATGGAGACTCCGGAGGGGGGACGGAGGAGACTTCCGGGGGTGATCCCGACGGTGTTTCCCCCTTCTGATCTTCTTCGGCGGCAGCCTTCTGTCTTTTGTTTCGTGGTTTTGTGTTTCTCCGCCGCCTGCTCGCGAAACTCCTCGGGGGACTATTTTTATAGACATTTTTAGGTCAAGACGAATCCACGGAGACGAAAACGGATGTCATCGGAGCCACGAGGAATAAAAGAGGTGGTCCCACACGGCCAGGTACATGGGCCGCGTGGGACCATCTATTTTCTTCCTCGGACTTCCTTTTTCGTGGATCCTTGGCTCGTACGTCTTCTTATTTCCAAATATTGGGCCCGTAAAATATTAGGTCATTTGGACGTCGTTTGGTCCCTGAAAGTCAAAAACATGGAAAAAGGGGTTTTCTGGTTCTGCAGGGTTAATTCCAAATAAATGGGGAAACTGTGAATTATCCCCTAAAATCATTATAAAACATAAATATAACCCATATATGATGCAAATAAGTTGGAATATCAAGTAATAAAATGTAAAGTTCATGTATGCATTTTACATGCATCAATCATCACCACCGGGTCGGCGGCGACGGCGGCATGCCTGGGCTTTCTCTCGCAAGGTGGGGAATTTTCCTCACAAAGCGGCGGGGATTTCGGTGGCGGTTCTGGTGGCGGCACGGAGGAGGCGGAAGAAGAAGGGGTCGAGCCAACAACCATCGAGGAAGGATCGGCACCGGCCAAGGATAGCGAACCCGGCGGCTGTTGGCCCAAGAAGGCCCCCAAGTTGCCGAAGCCTCCCGCCGAGCCTCGCATCAAGTGAACGTCCAAGGAAGATGTCCTCCTCGCCGAAGCATCGAAGACGATCAGTCGGCGCCAACCAGAACATGGACAACTACTAGAAGAGGGTGAATATGGCATACGACGAGCACCGGATGATCGGCCCCGACTTCTCCACGTGCGTCACTCCGCGCGGCGAGAAGGCCATGGCCAAACATTGGGCGAACATCCAGTCCGCTTGCAACAAATAGCATGGAATCCAAGAGGAGATCGCGAATCGGCCGAAGAGCGGCCCCAACCGCGAGATGGAGGTGAGCCTTTCCGCCGGGATTTCCTTCCTTTTACTTTGCCGGTTTGCTCATTCCGGCCGGTTTGCCATGTAGCTTGTCCGGATGTTCGAGGCGTACAAGGACGACGAGAATGCCAACTTCAAGTTACTCCACGTCTTCATCGTCATCGAGGGGTGCGAGAAATGGGCACAAGTTCGTCATTCTCTCGACAAGAGCAAGGAGTATGTCCCGGACACGGCAGCGGCTGGCGCGTCAGATGGGCGCCCTGGGATGGGCCACAAGAAAGACAAGGCGGCGAGAGACGGGGCGCCGCCAACGGCGAAGCTCCACGCGTCCATCGAGATCTGCATCGCCGATGCTCAAACCCACGCCGCAGTGAGAGACGAGACGGCGGACATGAGGTGGAAGGCGCTCATGGAGAAGGCGGAGGTCAAGCTCGACCTCCTCAGGACCGGCACCGGCGAAGAAGAGGAACAACGACCTCGCTTTCCTCACGGGAGGCGACCCGGATACCATGGACCCCGAGGTGAGGACGTGGTTCATGGCGCAACATCGCCTGATTCTCAGCGACATCGTCCGGCCCCGACCCCGACGGCGACGGCGAGCTACACCACTCCGGCCAACACGAGCTGCGCCAGCCCAGCCGACACGAGCTCGGCCAGTCCAGCCGACACGCCGCCTCCGAGCACCGGGCCTACAACCACTCCGACCCTGCTCTGACGACCGCGCCGATCCTGCTGGACGACGATATCGCCGAGCCTACGCCCACTCCGACCTCTACACCTGCTCCGACGACCACGCCCATCGAGCTCGAGGATGATGCCGAGGTGTCGCCGACGACCATCTGATCTGCGTATCAGCAGAATGCCGAATGTGGCCGTTTCACCAGATCGCCGAA
This sequence comes from Poa annua, assembly GCA_026929855.1. Classification (NCBI taxonomy): domain Eukaryota; kingdom Viridiplantae; phylum Streptophyta; class Magnoliopsida; order Poales; family Poaceae; genus Poa; species Poa annua. Next base: position 5,921,362 of record CM049434.1, on the reverse strand, counting down.
CTGCGGCTTGATCCATTCGCCTAAACTATGACTCTTTTGTAATGATCGCCCAACTGTGGCTGCTTTGATCGTCGAACTCGGGCTATTTTTTGTGGGCGGGAATGTGAACTTTCAAATTATTTTGATGTGTGTTTTTGCTGGGGGCCGAAACGGCTGGTAAGTTCCTCCCCACCAGGTTCTGGTTTGCGCCGGCGCAAACGCAAAAAGGCGCCGCACCAAAATCTGGGGAGGCCGAACGAGTGGAGATGTCCTTTTCACGTTTAGCCTTCTTTTTTTTGGTAGTAATGGTAACACTCTGAAATTACATTGGCTGTGCGTCTGTAGGACTGCAAGGATCGCTGGTTTTATACATTCCTATCGGATCAATTCGTTTCCTGTAGTTCTAATGCTTTATTTATTTTCACGTCACGTTATTTGTGTCCTGCCCACAAGGCATTTTGATTCGAGCGATCCACTGCTCTGAATGTCATTTGTAGTATGCTGATTTCGTGTCTGAGAGGGGCCCTGCTTTCCTTGCGACCAGTTTCAGCTCTCCTGTACCCTCATCAGTGACAGGGTTGGTTGGATCCTAAATGGAGATCTTTATGTTGGAGTATTAGGCACAATTTTCATGATTAATTCCAGTATATTAAACATTATTACAGCAACTACTAGCATGTTAATCTCGTAAATACTAGAAACATTAATTAACACGAACAGCAGCAACACGTCTACGAACACAGACATACTAGAACGGCACATCGGCACGTGATGAACGTACCGAACAACTGTAGATGAAGTAGTCGTAGTAGTCGTCGTAGTCGTAGTAGTTGTTGCAGCAGCGACGGCAGCTTCCTGAAGACGATGGCGACGTTGAAGACGAGCAGCCCGCGAATCCGGCGAGCGTACAGGAAGGCGAGCCGTGATGAAGAGCTTGAGAGCAGTCGCGCAGAGCGCTTCCCAAAAACCTTATTCGCCCTCTCCCGTACAGGATCACAAGGACGAGCGGTTCCGGAGACCTGCTGTCCCGTTCGCCGGTGCACGCCGGCGCTCGGGATGGGGCAGATTACGGTGGCGGCGCAAGTCACGAGGATTGGCAAAACCTAGATTGGTTCGTATGTTCTCTGCGGCGCACGCAATGCGGTTTATATAACGCAGCTCGGAGGAAAACCCTAACGGGTACGGAGTGGGCCAAGTCCACGTCGTACACGTATAGGTCGGTTGGTAGCCCACGATCCGGGAGCGACCCGAACCGACTAACCACGACGCGTCCGTCGAAACCGTTTTCCTGTACTGCAAAAATAATCTCGGCTCGGCGAGATTCCCGCAACCCGCGGCGCGTCGTGACGAGACGGGCGGGCGGTACGTGCGTGCGAGCGGCGGCGGAGGAGGAGGAGCGCGTGAGAGAGCCTCTTGTCCTCACAAGCTTACCAAGTAGCACTCACTCCACTATATAAGGTGAGTCCACTCCTCTTCAACTAGCAATGTGGGACTAAACTTTAGCTCCCACACCACTCTCATGTGTGCTGCCATAAATGTGGGCCTTTGAGATTCCTGAAATTGCTTATTGGGCTACCCACTAATGGGCCCAATTCTAACAATCCCCCACCAGATCTCAAATCCCCATTTAGAGATATTTGCCAGACCTCGAGTCTTGTTTATATACCAGTGTTTCGGCAGAGACTGTTAAGTTGAACTTCTGACTAGAATATTGAGCTACGTCTATCAGCAACTTGAACAATGGACGAACCTTGAATTGCAAGTTTGGTGCTTCTAGATTTCACACAAAATCATAACTGGTACTTGGCTGCCAGTAGCCTACCCCGCGGGTGTAGCATATGCGTCATACTACCTGGTCTCTTCATGAGTATACTAGAGATCACCCAAATCTCATAGATTGCGACGTTTAACAATCTGACTCATATAGGTGTGTTCTTTCAAGAATGCTCTGTAGAACAGCATCTTTGCTATGAATAGCCAACAGAAACACATTAAGGCATGTTGCCAACCTGCCTTACAGATTTTGAGAGTTGTACATCTTCACATAGAGAGGGTTAGGTAATAACTCTCCTCTGTCACACCACTAGCTTGTTCTTCCCAGGTCCTAATTCTCGGGATCTCCGATCAAATAGGTTGGGTTACCACTATGGTGTAACGCTTATGGGTCTCAACCCCATCTCTCTCGATGCACTTTCTATCACATTACGTGATAGTCCCTTCGTAAAGGGATCTGCCAGGTTTTTGTCTGTTTGAATATACGAAACAGATATTACTCCGGAGTTTCTCAATTTCCTGACAGACTTCAAACGTCTTTTAACGTGTCTTGATGACTTCGCGTTATCCTTAGCACTGTTCACTTTGACAATAACCGTTTGGTTGTCACAGTTCATAAGGATGGCCGGTAATGGTTGCTCAACCACCGGCAAGTCCATCAAGAGCTCACGCAGCCATTCTGCCTCAACAGAAGCTGTATCTAAAGCAGTAAGTTCTGCTTCCATGGTTGACCTCGTCAATATGGTCTGTTTGCAAGACCTCCATGATACTGCGCCACCTCCAAGAATAAACGCATATCCACTAGTGGCGTAGAGCTCATCAACATCTGAGATCCAGTTCGAATCACAATATCCCTCAAGCACAGCAGGGTGCCCTGAATAGTGAATCCCATAGCTCATTGTACCGTTCAGATAGCGCATGACCCTTTCAAGTGCATGCCAATGATCAGTACCCGGGTTAGACATGAACCTGCTCAATTTGCTCACAGCAAAAGAGATATCAGGTCTCGTCGCGCTTGCTAGGTACATGAGTGAACCGATCACTTGAGAGTATCTTAACTGATCTCTCGTCTCATTTTTGTTCTTTCTGAGTGTCACGCTGGGATCATAGGGTGTTGGAGAAGGCTTGCTATCTATAAAGCCGAATCGGCTCAAGACCTTCTCAACATAGTGTGATTGCGTTAACGTAATCCCACTCTCATCCCTAATCAGCTTGATGTTCAGAATTACATCAGCTTGTCCCAGATCTTTCATATCAAAGCTCTTTGAGAGAAAAGACTTGACCTCATTTATCACTATCATGCTTGTACCGAAAATTAGTATGTCGTCAACATACAAGCATAATATGACACTATCGCCCCCACCATGGCGATAGTACACGCACCTATCAGCCTCATTAATGACAAAGCCCGCAGAAGTTAATGTTCTGTCAAACTTCTCATGCCATTGCTTAGGTGCTTGTTTCAGCCCATACAAAGATTTTAACAATTTGCACACCTTTCTCTCTTCACCTTTTACTACAAACCCATCAGGCTGATCCATATAGATTTCCTCTTCCAACTCTCCGTTAAGGAAAGCTGTCTTTACGTCCATTTGATGAACGATCAGACCATAAGAGGCAGCCAGGGAAAGTAGTACTCGAATGGTGGTCAGTCGAGCAACAGGTGAATAGGTGTCAAAGTAATCTTCGCCTTCACGCTGGGTGTAGCCCTTGGCCACAAGCCGTGCCTTGTACTTTTCAATAGTACCATCAGGACTTAGCTTTTTCTTGAACACCCACTTACAACCCACAGGTTTGCAACCATAGGGTCGTTTAGATAATTCCCAAGTTCCATTAGAAAGAATCGAGTCCATCTCATTATGGACAGCTTCTTTCCAGTCATCCGCATCAGGAGATGCAAATGCCTCTGCAATGGACGTAGGAGTATTGTCCACAAGGTACACAATGAAATCATCGCCAAAGGATTTTTCAATCCTCTGTCTCTTGCTCCTTTTGGGAGCTTCATTGTCATCCTTCTCAAGGACTTCCTCAACATGTGGTTGTTCAGAATTATCAACAGATGTACTAGATTCAGTAAATATCTCAGAAGAAATACTAGCAGTTCTATGCATATCTTTCATAGGAAACATGTTCTCAAAAAATGTTGCATCACGAGATTCCATAATAGTATCAACATGCATATCAGGTACCTCAGATTTAACTACTAAAAATCTATAGCCAATGCTCCTCGGACCATAACCCAGAAAGACACAATCCACTGTCTTTGGTCCAAGTTTACGTTTCTTAGGTATTGGAACGTTGACTTTCGCCAAGCACCCCCAAGTGCGTAAATAAGAAAGTGATGGTTTTCTCCCAGACCACTCCTCGTAAGGGGTCATCTCTTTATTCTTGTTAGGAACTCTATTCAGGACATGACACGAAGTCAATAAAGCCTCCCCCCACCATGCCTTAGATAAACCAGCAGTGTCCAACATGGCGTTCACCAAGTCAGTCAGCGTGCGGTTTTTCCTCTCGGCAACCCCGTTTGATTGGGGAGAATAGGGAGGCGTCCTCTCATGAATAACACCATGTTCCTCACAGAATACATCAAATATTTTGGAGAAATACTCGCCACCACGATCCGACCTAAGACGTTTGATCTTTCTCTCTAGTTGATTTTCTACTTCGTCTTTGTAAATTTTAAAGTAGTCTAAAGCTTCATCTTTAGTTTGCAACAAATATATATAACAAAATCTAGTAGCATCATCAATTAAAGTCATGAAATATTTCTTTCCACCTTTTGTCAACACGCCATTCATCTCACACAGATCGGAATGTACGAGTTCCAGCGGTGCTAAATGTCTCTCCTCGGCTGCCTTGTGAGGCTTTCGAGGTTGCTTTGATTGCACACAACTATGGCACTTAGAACCTTTGGCAATAGTGAAATTCGGAATTAAACTCATACTGGACAACTGAGACATCAAACCAAAATTAATGTGACATAAACGAGAATGCCAAACACTGGTATCATCGGAAACACCGCCACAAATATGGTTTACTGATTTATTACAGAAATCTGAAAGTGAAAAACGGAACAAGCCTCCGCACTCATAACCTTTACCAATAAATTGTCCAAACTTTGACACAACTACTTTATTGGACTCCAAGACTAATTTAAACCCATCTCTGCATAGAAGGGAACCGCTAACGAGATTCTTGTTCATAGTAGGGACATGCTGCACGTTCCTCAGCTGCACGATCTTCCCCAAAGTAAACTTCAGATCTACCGTGCCAACACCACGAACAGTAGCATGTGATCCATTCCCCATTAGGACGGAAGAATCCCGAGCGACCTGATAAGAAGTGAACAAAGAGATGTCAGCGCACACATGAACGTTAGCACCCGTATCAACCCACCAACATGGAGATTGAAATACTGAAAGCACAAATGGTAAATTACCATACCCATCAGTATTGCTAGCGGTCACGACGTTGGCACTCTTGGTATTCTTCCCTTTCTTGTCTGCACGATCTGGGCAGTCCACAGAGAAGTGGCCGAGCTCTCCACAGGTATAGCAACCTAGCCCGGATTTGTTCAGCTTCTTCTTCTTCTTGAAAGAATTAGTCTTGACAGGTGCAATGAAAGCAGGCTTGTACTTTCCTTTGTTCTTGCCGTGGTTTTGGTTCTTCTGCACCATGTTGGCGCTAGACTGACCTTCACCACCTCTCTCAGCAGTGTCCTTAGCCCGAGCCTTCTCCTCAACATCAAGAGACGCTATCAGGTTTTCAACCGATATCTCCTGTCTCTTGTGTTTGAGAGCTGTGGCGAAGTTCCTCCATGAAGGGGGCAACTTTGCAATAATGCATCCAGCCACAAACTTGTCAGGTAAGGCACACTTAGCAAGCTCAAGCTCCTTAGCAATGCACTGTATCTCATGAGCCTGTTCGACTACAGAACGGTTGTTAACCATTCTGAAGTCGTGGAAGCTCTCCATGATGTACAGTTCACTGCCAGCATCTGCTACACCGAACTTAGCGTTCAGTGCCTCCCAGAGCTCTTTGCCATCTTTGAAGTGCATGTACACATCAAACAGCTTGTTGCTAAGAGTATTCAGAACGAGTCCCACAAAGGCAGTATTGGTTTCCTTGAACTTGTTCTGATCCTCGTCAGATATAGTTCCTTCAGGTAAACCCTCAGTAGCCTGGAACACTTTCAGAGATTGCAACCACAACGTGGTCTTGTACTGCCATCTCTTAAAGCCCTCGCCGGTAAACTTTTCCGGCCTCAACGCATCAGATAGATGTCCCATATTTAATTCAGGAAATTGCCTATAACACATATAAGGTTTTTGGATTGTTGGAGTATTAGGCACAATTTCCATGATTAATTCCAGTATATTAAACATTACTACAACAGCTACTAGCATGTTAATCTCGTAAATACTAGAAGCATTAATTAACACGAACAGCAGCAACACGTCTACGAACACAGACATACTAGAACGGTACATCGACACGTGATGAACGTACCGAACAACTGTAGATGAAGTAGTCGTAGTAGTCGTCGTAGTCGTAGTAGTTGTTGCAGCAGCGACGGCAGCTTCCTGAAGACGATGGCGACGTTGAAGACGAGCAGCCCGCGAATCCGGCGAGCGTACAGGAAGGCGAGCCGTGATGAAGAGCTTGAGAGCAGTCGCGCAGAGCGCTCCCCAAAAACCTTATTCGCCCTCTCCCGTACAGGATCACAAGGACGAGCGGTTCCGGAGACCTGCTGTCCCGTTCGCCGGTGCACGCCGGCGCTCGGGATGGGGCAGATTACGGTGGCGGCGCAAGTCACGAGGATTGGCAAAACCTAGATTGGTTCGTATGTTCTCTGCGGCGCACGCAATGCGGTTTATATAACGCAGCTCGGAGGAAAACCCTAACGGGTACGGAGTGGGCCAAGTCCACGTCGTACACGTATAGGTCGGTTGGTAGCCCACGATCCGGGAGCGACCCGAACCGACTAACCACGACGCGTCCGTCGAAACCGTTTTCCTGTACTGCAAAAATAATCTCGGCTCGGCGAGACGGGCGGGCGGTGCGTGCGTGCGTGCGTGCGTGCGTGCGAGCGGCGGCGGCGGCGGAGGAGGAGCGCGTGAGAGAGCCTCTTGTCCTCACAAGCTTACCAAGTAGCACTCACTCCACTATATAAGGTGAGTCCACTCCTCTTCAACTAGCAATGTGGGACTAAACTTTAGCTCCCACACCACTCTCATGTGTGCTGCCATAAATGTGGGCTTTTGAGATTCCTGAAATTGCTTATTGGGCTACCCACTAATGGGCCCAATTCTAACAGTTTACCCCATTTCAAATCATTCCGGGCATAAACAATGCCTGACTGAGTTGCAGCAAACACAAGTCCCTTGTGGAAAATTGCATCCTGGTAGGGGTAGAAGTTGAACTGGTTCTGGAGAACAGTCCAACTACAATAAGTACCGTGAAGGGTGGCAATTGACGAATCGAAGATGGCGAGAAGAGAGAAATCTTTATACTTTCTAGCAGCTGTCGGAACTTGGCAAATAGCTATCTTCAGCAGATGAACATGCAGTCCATCAGAGTCAATGAACTCAAAGACGTTGTTAGTGGCTTCAAATTCTAAAATTACTGGTAGAGGAATCCGACGATGACTGTACACATTGACAAGCTCCCAGTTCCAGGGGGGTAACAGTGGTTATCCAATCTCCATTCGCGCCTGCCCAATGCTTACCCTGGTTAGGTGGCATCACTGCATCGGAGGAGAACCTGTCCAGCGGCGTCAGCTCGCAGGTGATGCCTCTACAATCCTGGGTGCTCTTGCCGTGGGAGGAGTAGTCCTTGGCCGAGAGCTTGTACTCCTCCGGTACCTTTTTGACAAAAAGTAACATCAGTGCTGATTTTCTATGGGAATTAGAACAACTCTGAAAAAATCCTATAATATCCAATCCTATAAATCAATGCCTGTTTGATTCCTTGGCAAAAGAATTGCATAGGTTTCCACCCATAGGATTTTTTCCTATAGAGTCCATTTGATTCCAAGGAGTGAATCCTCCATAATTCATATGGATTCCTTTCCTAACCTACTTACATAGGATTTCCTGGAAAAAAAATCATGTGTCTATTACAACTATGACATGCACTCAATCTCAATACAAATTTCCTGTGTTTTTCCTGCGGTGCAACCAAACAACACCTACTAGTGATTCCTGCGTTTTTAGTTCCTGTTGGATTCAAGTGTCATGACATTCTATTCCTACAATATTCATATTCCTGTGTTTCTCAAATACTACGAATCAACAATCTCTAGATATATTTTTTTTCCTGTAGGATTCAATCCTAAATCCTATTAATTTTTTCTTTGAATCAAAAGACCGCTGAAAGCGTAAAAAAAAATCTTTGAATCTGTAGATAGATACCTCGCTCGAGTGAGAATGAAGAACACAGGGTAGACCAAATGGAAGAGCTGCAGCCATAGCTGCACTGTGTTGCAGAGTCAAAATAAAATCTGCAGTAAGCGATGAGGTTCGCGGCGGTGAAGACGTCGCATCGGATTGAGAGCTCTTCAAACGGGCCATCAGGAAACACCCAAAAGGTGCCACTGCCAGTGATCGATCCCGCCATCGATGGCTACACAGCCTTCAAACGGAAGTGGGACAATGGCGTTGGGTTTAATTAGGGTTTTGCAGAAGAGGGCGAGCGGTAGCTGCTGGGAGGGAGCGAGAGCGAGGTGGGCGAGAGGGGAGTGTGGGTGTGGGGGCTGACTGCTGAGGCGACGGTGCAGTAAATCTAAACGAGTGTGCATTCTTTTGCCGACTCTTGCTCTGTTTCGAGGAGAGGGACATAGGGCGAGTATACTCTAGGAGTAGGTCCAGGCGTGCATCCACCATCGTAGAATCACGCAATTGATCAAGCGGTCGCATTACTAGTCAACCTTCAGTGCACTTTGACCAGATAGACACAACCTGGCCTTTCTGAAAGAAATCAAATAAAGTAAAAAAAAACTCAAAAAATATATCCTCTAGGCATGGCGTCCTTTTATGTGTACTAGTTGCTATGAAAAATGATAAACTGTATTTTTGATAAATTGTTCAAAAAAACTTCACAAAAAGGTCTATCATGTATAAACATCTATAAGTTTCAAGCCAAATGACCAAGTTATGGCATTCCCACCGCATAGTTTGTGATGAAGTTCCAATATTCAACAAATAGTTGTATCTTGGTATAGGAAACAATGGTTCCAAAGGGATTTTTCAAATTATTTTTAGAAATAGCATTTTCCTTTTTCTAAGTGAAAAATGACCTTTTTTGTGAACCAAATACAAAAAATATGGTGCAAAATGGCACCCATGTAATTCCCACAAATATTAGTCTACATTTGATGGATAATCCACAAGTGTTAGGAATTTTCTTGATTTCTATCTAATTTCGCCTAGTTAAATGAGTTTATGTTGATTTTCCGAAAGTAATCCAAATTTGAACTACAAGTGTTTGATAGTTTGGTCTGATTTTTTTTTAAATCACTTTAAGATACACAACTAGTGGTTATATCACAGAAACATTGATAGTTTTAGAAAATTTGAACTCTTTCGATGAATAGTCATGGTGGCCTTTTCGACTGTTTTTTGAAAAAAAATCAAATAATGTGAAACAATCTCCAAAAAAATCCTCTGGCATGGGGTCCTTTTATGTGTACTAGTTGCTATGAAAAATGATAAACTTGATATTTGACAAATTGTTCAAAAGAATCTTCACAAAAAGTTCTATCATGTATAAACATCTATAAGTTTCAAGCCAAATGACCAAGTTATGGCAATTCCCACCGCATAGTTTGTGATGAAGTTCTCATATTCAACAAATAGGTGTATCTTGGTATAGGAAAAAAATGGTTCCAAAGGGATTTTTCAAATTATTTTTAGAAATATCATTTTCCTTAAGTGAAAAATGACCTTTTTTGTGAACCAAGTACAAAAAATATGGTGCAAAATGGCACCCATGTAATTCCCACAAATATTAGTCCACATTTGTTGGATAATCCCCAAGTGTTAGTAATTTTCTTGATTTCTATCTAATTTCGCCTAGTTAAATGAGTTTATGTTGATTTTTCGAAATTAATCCAAATTTGTACTACAAGTATTTGATAGTTCGGTCTGATTTTTTTAATCACTTTAAGATACACAGCTAGTGGTTATATCACAGAAACATCGATAGTTTTAGAAAATTTGACATTTTTCGATGAATAGTCATGGTGGCCTTTTCGACTATTTTTTGAAAAAAAAAATAAAGTAAAACAATCTCCAAAAAAAAATCCTCTAGCATGGGGTCCTTTTATGTGTACTAGTTTCTATGAAAAATTATAAAGTTGATATTTGACAAATTGTTCAAAAGAATCTTCGCAAAAAGGTCTATCATGTATAAACATCTATAAGTTTAAAGCCAAATGACCAAGTTATGGCAATTCCCACCGCATAGTTTGTGATGAAGTTCTCATATTGAAGAACTAGGTGTATCTTGGTATAGGGAACAATGGTTTCGAAGGGATTTTTCTAATTGTTTTTAGAAATATCATTTTCCTTTTTCTAAGTGGCAAAATGACTTTTTGTGTGAACCAAGTACAAAAAATATGGTGCAAAACGGCACCCATCTAATTCCCATAAATATTAGTCCACATTTGATGGATAATCTCCAAGTATTAGGACTTTTTCTTGATTTGTGAGTTCCAATGATTTCGGTGCCGACATGTGACATCTTTTTTTCCGAAAATACCCTACAACTTCTTGTTTCGTGTGGGTAACGATTCATGATTAGTAAAGGATTTGTGTGAAATTAGATTCGCAGCAAACTTGTAGTTCAAGGCATAGTCCACTATTCAAGTTGTGATCTAGTGTACCATAAGTTTTTAAGTGGAAGTTCAACTTAACCGTACTCCACTAAACACCGGTATATAAAACAATGTTTTGAAACAAATTGATGAGTTTAGTCAATGAGACTTTGTGGGGGATTGTTGGAATTTTGATAAGCTTTGGTCCAAAGCCCAACTAAAATTCTAAAATTCTCATTGGTCCATGTGCATGTTAATCTGCACGAAGGGATGAGGCACGCGGCAGTGCCACTACCAGTAATCGAGCAGGGTTTTGCGGCAGCTGGGAAGGAGCGAGAGCGAGGTGGGTGAGAGGGTGGGGGCCAAAGGCGACGATGCAGCTGAAAAGGCTGGGCTAGCTGTCGTAGGGTGTATAGCCCCATCGTATCACGTAATTGATCGAGCTGTCGTAGTACGGTCAGATCTAGTGGACTATTGGAGTAACTCTATAGCTATCATAACACGTCATAGTTCTGTATTGTTATGTCAACTATGGTCCTTGTCAGTGCAGTTTGACCAGGTAGACACAACCTCGTCTCTCCATTTCTACAGGATCGAACTAGGCCAGGGACTTCCACAATCATCGTGTACCACCACATGCGGAAGTACTGTCACGTCCAGCTCGCATATACAGAACCTATACACGGTGCTTGAACAGTACTGTAGTACAGAAAAATGTACGGGTGCTTTTCAACCAAAAATGCATCTACAATACTTGCTACTTCTCGAGGGTGCCTTTTTAGGTTGTTTCCAAAGAAATCATTGCAAACAAATTGGTGCACATGCATACCGAGTACGTACTTGCGGTTACAAGGAGAAGGGTAGTGTCGAAAAAAATGCTGAGGGAAACTTAGTCAACTATGGATAATGCAAACTGCTTAATCTCGCTTAGGTTCTGGGCGGAGCAAAACGCCTAGCACTCAACTTAGTCAAACTTACGCCTATAAAACTTAGTCAAGAGAAATGTATTATGAGGGAAAATAATAAGGTTATAAAAAGTGTGCTTAAGCACGCGCTTAATCTCGCTTAGGTTCTGGACGGAGCAAAACGCCTAGCACTCAACTGCGTTCAAACTTGCGCTTAGAGCTGTAATTCTGTAGAAAAGAGAATAGCAGAGACAATGTGCTCAATTAGCGCACAACGCTTTATAGAACCTTTAAAAAACATAAACTATGGATAATGCAAAAAATGGAAGAACTTGCGCAAAGCTTCCATAATCTCTAGTTGATCATGCACCTGTTAAAAGGAAAAATGATAAATTGCAATACCACGGACATAAAAAAGAAAGGTCTTCAAAAATGGACTGCATATGTCATGCATGCATGTAGATTCATGGGTTTCAAGCCAAATTCCAAAGTCATGGCGATAAACATTGATTATGTGCACTAATAATGAGACTGAAAATTGTACTTTTGCAATTTCATACAAAACTTGTCATGATGAGACGAAATCACTAAATATCTTGAATACTTGATTTTTTTGCTTACATCGACTAAAGGAGTTTGTCATTCACTGGAGTCAATTCAAACTTGAACCACACATGTGCTTGTTTAACCCTAAATATAGTCAAACATCATGTGAATGTCCCCTAGCACGCATTACAATAGCCCCTGAGAAAGTTTCGAATTCCATGCCCTCGATATGAGCTGGTCATGTGGACAATTTTGGCCAAAATTTTAAAAATATAAATTATATACAGTTGAATAAAAAGTTAAAAAATTGCGCACAACTTCTTCTCAAATGCACTATTTTTCTCGCTTTGTAGTTGCATTTCCCTTTTTTCATTTGTAAATAGTTTGAACTCAAAATTCAAATCGAGCAACTGGTGCGTAACATGGTCCTAAAATTTGCGAAAAATAATTCTAAGGTACAATTTATGAATTTAGGTAGCATAGGGAAAGAATGTTCAAATATTTGATCCCTAACTACGTACGACTAAGTGTACAATTTTGGCCCCATTTCATCAAATTGCCTAAGTGTCATCTTATGTGACATGCCCGGAAAATACCAAACCTGGAATTTTGGAACTTTTGGGGGAAAAAAGGTGTTCACACACATGAATGTCATGTATGAACATTCATGGGTTTGAAACCAAGATGACCAAGGGGTATGCCCATACCATTGCATGCTCTGTTAAAACTTAACCATATCCTGCACCCATGAGCGTCTTATCATTTCAAACAAAATACCCTACAATAAAATTCCAACTTTGTCATGTACAACAAATGATTTTCCATTTTTGAGTGCCAATAATTGATTTTTTTTATAAGCAGCTTACGTTTTGCAAATTATGGGTCGATCAAAATGGTGCAAATACAATTTTGACGCTAACCAGACCTCATGAGACTGTTAATTACCGTAGTCTTCTTATGAGACGGGAATTTCAATCTTTTGAAGAAGAAAAGTTGTTCACTAAAATGGTTTCATTTATGAACATTAATGTGTTTGAAACCCAGATTGTGACCAATGCGGGCCATATATCCATGTCAAACTTTTTATTTACATTGTGTTCTGGGTTTAGTCAACATCAAACTTTTGCTTCACCAAGAATATACGGGAAAAAGTCGGATATTCAAAACGGGTAGTGGGTGCACCCAAAAAACAATTTTCCAAATGTCAAAAAATTCAAAATAAATTTTTTTGCATGTAGTCCAACACATTTAAAGTCAACACAAAAAGTTACGCGAATAAAAAACTTTTTTGCAACATGTGCAAAAAAGACAGATTCGGACATACCGAAATGTATATATACCTGTCAGAATTTTGTCTTTTTTTTACAAATTGCTAAAAGAGTTTTTTCGCCATGCCAATTTTTGTGCTAACACATGACGCTGTAATGTACATCCGGATTTTTTTCTGCAATTTTTTGACATTCTAAAAAATAACCAAAAATAAATTACCTTATGGGTGCATCTAGACCTACTACCCAAATCGCCGCCTCCGGAAAAAGTACTCTATCATATTCATCCTTCTCATGTGTCATCTCTCAAGAGGGGAGAGAGAAAAATAGAAGAGGTTGCTTGGTTCGGAGATGCAAGAACTAGTTGAAGAGATCGTGGGTGGGCCACCCAGTAGGCTGGCCACGTGACGATCAGCTGCAAGCACTCGTCTTGGACACTATGGCTTCCGTCAGGAAAAAACCTTCTGCGATACGGCTAAGCTTGCTCTGACAACACCTTATTCTTTCACTAGTCACTACTCCTTCCTCTTCCTTCTCACCTCTCTGTCAGCGGAGCACGTGGCGATCAAAGGATGGCAGCTACGAGCCGGGCCCACGCAGGGTGTGTCCAGCTAGCAGCATAGTCACAAGGCTGTGTTGGGAAGATTTTAGTCCCACCTCGGTAGTTGAGAGTATGTTCGACGGGTTTATAAGCACCACCGCGCAGCACCATTACAACTTTGATAAACACAAGGGTTTCAATGAGGCCTAGAGTAGTGGCCGTGGTTACTGTTGCATAGATATAATGGTAGATGCTATTCTAGGCCTCATGGTGCCCCATTGTGTTTACCATTGTTTTTCTCGATTCTCCAATTTTTTTCTCAAATTCTGACTACAATTATCTGACATGGTCGTACATTTTTGTAAAAATATTTCAAGCCTACTATATTATGAATCCATGCAACGCTATTCTAGGCCTCATGGTGCCCCATTATGTTTACCAATGTTTTTGTCGATTCTCCATTTTTTTCTCAAATTCTAACTACAATTGTGTGACATGGTCGTACATTTTTGTAAAAATAATTCAAGCCTACTATATTATGAATCCATGCACTGTACGTCAAGATAGTTGACGTCTACCTGCAAACGGCCAAGCATGCAAATTTAGCCACATTTTGAAATACGTTAAATAAAATTTTAAAGAGGAAAAAAGGAAAACAACTTGCGCAGATAATCTTCTTATATATGACTAAACTTTCATTTTTTTACAAAAAAAGGTGTTCACAAAAATGGTTCTTCTTTACGAACATTCAAATCTGAGTCGTTACTTTTGTTGTTTCAGCCGAACCCGCCGAGACATTGAAAAAAGAGGACTCTCTACGCAAGTTTGCAACTTTCAGTCATTTTCTTTCAGCGAATTTAAAACAGGGTCAAAATTTGTCGTCATCGCCATTCGTAACATTGTTTTGTATATATTTGAACTCACTTCGCTCCTACCTCATGCACTAGCATAAAAAAGTATGACAAGGCGGTCACACACTTGTAGTTCAAATTTGAGGTGTTTTTTTTTTGGAAATTCGGCCGAACCTCGGAAAAAAATGATAACATAGGAGTTTGCGCGCAAGTTCTCATTTATTTTTTGTCACTTTATTTCAGTGGATTCAAAATGGGGTCAAAATTGTGGGCGTCGCCATTCATACGAATGTTTGGAAAATTAGATATTTTTTCTTCTTCTTCCGGATGCATGCATGCAATAGCACACCAAAATATAGGACAAGGCGGTCACACAAGTGTAGTTCAAATTATTTTTGTCAAACTCATGACAAGTTCGTCTGACAAGCGTGTGGAACTTTTGGAAATTCAGTCGAACCTCGGGAAAAGAACGAAAACAAAGGACTCTCTGCGCAAGTTTTCAATTTTGTCATTTTCTTTCACCGAATTCAAAAGGGGGTAAAAAAAAACTATAGGCGTCGCCATTCATACCAAGGTTTTGAATATACTTGATCTTTTTCCGTTCCTACCGCAGGCACTAGCGTAGCACCTTATAATGTTTATTTTTCAAAGGCATCCACACACTTGTAGTTCTGTCGGCCCAGTGAATACCAGGGTGCACAGGGCCATGTCCTCTACAGCCCTCAACACTCGGTGGATAAATTCCGCTAAGGACCAAGCTCACTGCTTGGATCACCTCGCGAGGCCCCGGGAGGCAGCAAGGACCTGTGGAGGTCCCTTTCGCTGCTGCCCCCTCTGCAAGGCTTCTTCCCCTGGAGAGAAGTCAACACCAAATCCTCCACAGGGCCTCTTAGCCCTCGTGGGGGTTCCTTCACTGCAAAGCAAGCTCTGCAGAGCGCACATGGGCTCTGCGGCGGCCGCAGAGTGACGCGCGCCTCTGCGCGCGATGACGAGGACGCCACAGTTGCCATTCCGGTTATTAAAGGAGTCAATAAGGCTGTGCCACCCGCGCCGGACTACAAGACTTGCCTCTTTAGTGATAAAGCGGCCGGCCGGCGCTACACTCCAAGACCGGCGTCAGCGTGGACACCCCCACGCTCCTCTGCAGCACCAGCTGGCCGTCCTGCATGGACGGTGGTCTGCCTGCCACCGGCGTCAGCTTTATGCTGGTGGACCGCGTCCATGGACGGCTGGGCTGCGGTGCACCGTGCACCTCCGTTCGACGCCATGTGATAGCCCTTCTGCTGCAGCATGTGCATGGAAGAGGCCCGGGGGCGCCTATAAAAGGAGGAGGTGCAGCACCGTAGCAAGGGACCGATCATTTGCTCCCCAATACCACTAAGTCACCTACGCGCAAGGAAGAAGAAGACCCTAGCTAGCTCTCCCTTGTAGAGACCATTGCCATAAGAGAGCCCTCGGCAAGCTCATTGTACTGTAATCATCCGCAGTGCAATACAGACAAGCAGGAGTAGCGGTGTTACCTCCACACGAGGGCCGTGAACCTGGGTAAGGGCCTGTGTTCCATCCCTGCCGTGATGTCCCTCCTCCCGCGCGACGAGCACCGTCGCCGTGCTGGATGAGGGTTGCTTGACGTTGTGTTCAGCCCCTTACACGAACTCTCTTCGTGAGTGTGACCACCCCTGTTCCGTGGGAGTCATTCTCTGACAATTGGCGTGCCAGGTAGGGGGCTGAGGCGCGTCTTCAACCTTCAACAACTTTCTGCACCATGGCGGACACTCGCGCAGCTCGTGCCACCCGGCGGGCGTCAGGCAGGGCAACCATCGAGCCCGCCGCCAACGCCAACACCCGTGGCCGTCCCGGCCGTCCTCGCGGCAGCCGCACTGCAGGGCGCGGTACCACCGGCCCGCACGTCGAGCACCCAGAGAGCGAATACGGCCACCACGACGACCACTACGACGAAGACGTCGACCCCGAGCACCGCGAGGACGCTGAGTCCTCGCACCCGTCCCAACACCGCGCTGCTCATGGCTGCGGAGCTCTTCCGCTACCGCCCCACCGCCGAGGCACACGACAACTGGCTAGGGCGCCTCCAGCACCTCGTCGACATCGCGGCGGCGCCACGACCTGACCCGGCAGCGTCACGCTCCCTGGTCCACCACAACTCCGGGCGCGCGGGGACTGCTGCGCATGGCGCGCCTCAGCCGCCGCCTCTGCCAGGGCCACCTCCGGCTGCGGCCCACAAGGCCGCCTCCCACGCGTCTTCGATCGCGCGGGTGGAAATGGAGCGCCTCCCACCCTTAGGGGCCTCGTGATTGCCAAATCGTGCAGCGGACTCCTCCGGACGCGCGGGTGGAAATGGAGCGCCAGAAGGACCTCCAGAAGCGCATCGTCGAAGAAATCGGCCAGGCGGGGAGGCAGAACCGTCGAGCTCTTCAGGGAGGCGTCTCCACTTACGCCACAGGATGCGTGGCCTTCACCCGCAACCTGCGTCGCGTCGTCTGGCCACAGAAGTTCAGGCCTGACCTACCCAAGGGCTACGACGGCACGAACAACCCCATCGAGTTCCTGCAGCTCTACTCCACCTCCATCCAAGCTGCAGGGGGAGACGACAAGGTCATGGCCAACTGGTTCTCCCACGCCCTTAAAGACTCTGCCTTGTCGTGGCTCCTGAACCTTCCCGAGGATTCCATTGACTCGTGGGAGGAGCTCTGCCAGCAGTTCGTTGCAAACTTCAAGGGCACGTACGAGCGCGCCCTCACCTACAACGACTTGCGCGCTGTGCGCCAGAAGCCTGGCGAGACCCTCCGCAAGTACATCCAGCGCTTCAGCCAAGTCCGCAACAAAATCCCGAACATCCCGGACTCGTACGTCATCGCTGCCTTCAGAGAGGGCGTCACCAACCGCAGGATGCTCGAGAAGCTCGGCATCCACGATACCCTCCCTTCCGTGGTAAAGCTCTTCGACATCGCAGACAAGTGCACCAAGGCTGAAGAGGGCCTCCTCTTCGTCAAGGTGGGCTCAGCAGACGACCCTGTCGAGGGATCCAAGACCCTGAAGAAGCGTGACGAGGCAGAGCGCAAGCCCACCGCTGTTCTAGCGGCCGAGCCCGATGCCAAGCACGCTCGTGAAGACTCCCCCGAGGCTGACGAGAAAAAGGTGGATAACCGCCCATTCTGCATCTACCACAACAGGCGCGGCCATGCGACAGAGAACTGCTTCGACCTCAAGCGGCTAAGCAAGAAGCGCGAGCAAGAAGAAGGCAGCGGCGGCCGCGGCAGAGGCCGTGGCCGCTACAGGGGCGGACGTAAAGGCAACTATAAGAAGCCTCAGGGGACTCAGGCGAATGCCGCCGAGAAAAACAACAATCTCCCCGACGAAGAGGATGGAGGTTACCAGGCCCCTAAGGGTGCTATGGCATGCATCCTCGGCGGATCCCAAGCGCCCAAGTCCAACAACCAGTTCAAGCAGTTCGCTCGAGAGGTCAACGCGGCGCTCCC
Source organism: Poa annua (assembly GCA_026929855.1). Lineage (NCBI taxonomy): Eukaryota > Viridiplantae > Streptophyta > Magnoliopsida > Poales > Poaceae > Poa > Poa annua. Next base: position 5,903,187 of record CM049434.1, on the reverse strand, counting down.
CAGTGTCGAGACATCCCGGCCCCTCAAGTAGTCCCAGTACACCATCGCCTTCGACGCCAAAGATCACCCCATGTCGACCAAGACTGTTGGCACCCTCCCGTTGGTGTGCACCCCCACCATCAACAACATCGCCGTCGGCAAGACGCTCATCGATGGGGGTGCAGGCCTGAACGTCATCTCTGTCGAGACCTTCGAGACGCTTCAAGTGCCCTACGAGTGGCTCATGCCCTCCAGGCCCTTCACCGGGGTCACCAGTGGCTCGATCTCGCCTCTGGGGCAAGTGAGGCTCGCGGTCACCTTCGGCACGCAGAAGAACTACCGCACTGAGCTAATCGACTTCGACGTCGCGCACATTGGACTGCCCTACAATGCCATCCTCGGCTACCCCGCCCTCGCGAAGTTCATGGCCGTCACGCACCACGCCTACAACATGGTCAAGATCCCTGGCAGCGGCGGCACCATCACCATCCATGGTCACGTACAAGACGCCACGCGCGCTGTCGAGACCGCCTACAAAGCCGCTGCCATGGCATTCCCCGCTGACGAGGACATGGAGCCTCTCGAGAGGCCCAAGATGAAGAAGCAGCTGTTCACTCAAGAGCAAGCATCTACAAAGAAGGTGTCACTGAGCACCAGTGGCTCGGGGGCTGAGGGCTCGGGGGCTAGCGTCACCATAGGCGCTGGCTTGCCTCCCAAATAGGAAAGCGCACTCGTCGCCTTCCTTCGGGCAAACTCTGACATGTTCGCATGGACTCCGTCAGATATGTCCGGTGTACCAAGGGAGGTGATCGAGCACCACTTAGCCGTGAGTCCAAACGCACGCCCTGTAAAGCAGAAAGCGCGGAAACAGGCCCCCGAGAAGCAAGCATTCATCATCAAAGAACTAGAGAAGCTGAAAGCAGCAAATATCATTCGAGAAGTCAGCCACCCCACTTGGCTCTCCAACGGCGTGGTTGTTCCAAAACCCGCTGGAGGAGGCCGGCTCTGCATCGACTACACCGACGTCAACAAGGCCTGCCCCAAAGATCCATACCCCATGCCGAGGATAGACCAGATTGTGGACTCCACCGCCGGCTGTGACCTCCTCTGCTTCCTGGATGCCTTCTCAGGCTACCATCAGATCAAGATGGCCAAGGAAGACGAGGAGAAAACAGCATTTCTCACCCCTTGTGGTGTGTACTGCTACACTTGCATGCCTTTTGGCCTGAAGAACGCCGGCGCCACCTTCCAGAGGCTCATGAGGATCGCCTTGGGGGCTCAGATGGGCAGAAACGCAGAAGCCTATGTCGACGACATCGTGGTCAAGTCTCGCGAAGGAGACACCCTCTTGAAGGACCTCGAGGAAACCTTCACCAGCCTGCGCAAGGTGAACATCAAGCTAAACCCCGCCAAGTGTGTCTTCGGGGTGCCTTCAGGCAAACTCCTCGGGTTCCTCGTGTCCCGACGTGGCATAGAAGCCAATCCAGACAAGATCAAGGCTATAGAAGACATGCAGCCACCTCGCCGCCTCAAGGACATGCAACGCCTGGCAGGGTGCATGGCCAGCTTAGGCCGCTTCATCTCCAAGTTCGGCGAGAGGGCTCTGCCATTTTTTAAGATCATGAAGAAATCCGTCACCTTCAAGTGGACTCTAGAGGCAGACAAAGCATTTGAGGACCTGAAGAAATACTTGGCTAGCTCACCTGTAATGGTAGCCCCCAGGACAGGCGAACACCTGAAGCTGTACCTATCAGCCACTCCACAAACAGCGAGCGCCGTCCTGGTGGCAGAAAGAGAAGATCCAGTCCTCCCCAAGAAAAGGGGGCTACCGTTTCCTCTTCGTGGTTGTTGACAAGTTCACCAAGTGGTCAGAGGTCGAAGCGGTGCGCACCATACCAGCCAGAGCAGCAGTGAAGTTCATCAGAGGCCTGGTCTGCCATTTTGGGGTGCCAAATCGCATCATCACCGACAATGGGTCGCAGTTCACCAGCGGCATCTTCAGGTCCTACTGCGAAACCCTCGGCACCAAGCTCTGCTTTGCCTCGGTGGCCCATCCGCAGAGCAACGGCCAGGCCGAGCGAGCAAATGCCGAGGTACTCAGGGGCCTCAAGACCAGAAGCTTCAATTGCCTCAAAGGCCACGGCAAGGGCTGGATCGATGAGCTCCCATCTGTGCTCTGGTCCATGCGCACAAACCCCACGAAGCCCACTAGTGACACCATTTGCTGTGGTGTATGGAGCTGAAGCAGTCCTCCCCACAGAGATCAAGCATGGATTCCCACGGGTCCTGGCTTTCAATGAGGACGGTCAAGAGATCTCCACTGCGATGACCTGCTGCTCCTCGACGGGCTACGCCGCCGTGCCGCCCTCAGGGCCGCAAAGTACCAGCAAGACTTGCGGCGCTACCACAGCCGCCACATACGCTCACGCACTCTGGAGGCAGGCGACCTCGTCCTTATGCGAATCCTCTCCAGAGAAGGTCTCCACAAGCTCTCGCCCATGTCGGAAGGCCCCTACAGGGTCGCACACATCGCTAGGCCTGGCGCGGTACGCCTCAAAACAGAGGACGGCATCCCAGTCAAGAATCCATGGAACATCGCGCACCTACGCAAGTTCTACCCGTGATCACAGTCACGCCAGACATTTTTTGTCTCTCGAGGGAAAGCAGACACTTTTTGTCTCCAGAGGGAAGCGCACAGCGCCACCTCCAAGCTTCACAAAGCTTACCCTCTAGAGGGCCAGTCCCTCCGAGCTCTCCCAATAACAAGCCACCGCAGGCTGTGGAGAGTCTCAGCCACTAAAGGTGGTCCCCATGCCTCGACATGGAAAACTTTATCTTGGCAACGCCAAGTGTAATGAACCAATTCGTTTCTCAATGAAACATTGCGCCAAGGCGCCGCTGTGTAATATTTTGGTGGTGAGTTTTATCTTTCATCATTTTTAGTTCATTTGCGCTCATTTTTTTCCCATGCGCACCTCGCGAGCGGGGGCTGAGTACGGTGCCTGTGCCTCAAGAGCACCCCAACAGCACTGCAAACTCCAAAGGATCCGAGCTCTAACACGTGAGCATGCTCTCACGTTCGTTACCTCACCAAAGAGCTCTGGCTCAAGGGCTTGCTCCCAAGCACGCCACCTCACCAAAGGACCTTGGTACTTACTCTCCTCGCGAGATACTCATGAGGAAACCTATAAGCGCACATGATTTGTTATCATCGTGTGTTGGCTTTGGTTCTGCCTCTCTAACCAACGCAGGGAACAAGAGTCCCCACACTCCGGCCTCAAGAAGGAAGCACACCATCGGGGAAATCAGCACCCTCCACATCGACCTCCTGCCGCTCCGGTGGAGTGGCAGGGCGTGGCGAAGTCGGCGCCCTCTCCTCCTCCTGAAGACGCTCCTCCATGATGCGGGGCGGAGCGTTAGCCTCAGCTTGAGGCTCGTCAACCACAGGCCCTGTGGCCTCCTCCGCCACAGGCCTCATGGCCTCCTCCTCTGCGGCCGTCGGGGTAGCGCTCTTCTGCACCTCCGCAGCCTTGCGAAGCCTACGGTGCTTCGCTGGCACCGGATCCCTGACGAGCATGCAGCAAAGGCCTTCAAGAGGGGATCAAGCAGATTCCCTTAAAGAGAAAAGACAAGTTAAAAATTCAACACGTACCCAGATTTCCTGGCGCGGGTGTCAACCCACGCCGTGCCTGATGACCGCCACGGCCTTGACGGCGCGGCACCTCCGCCAGATCCCTCGAGAGTCGTCGCGGCTTTCCTCTTGAGGGAAGTGCCCTCTGAGCCTCTAGAGGGCATGTCGTGGACCGCCTTTGTCCGGGGCTCGCGCCGCCCGGACCCAGCCTCTCGGCTGCTGCCTTCGTCCTCCTCCACGACGGGACGCGAAGGAACCACCAAAAAGTCCTCATCCCTGTCAGACGAGATCTCCAGGACCTCCTCCTCGGAAGGCGGCGGCTTCGAGGAGCTTGCCTCTCCCGAGGGATTCGTCCCTCCAGCAGCGGCGCCTGGCTCGGCGTCGGATGCACCAGGAGACTCCGCGGCCCCTTCCTTGTCAACCACGGGCGCCGCAGCCTCTTTCTTCTCCTCCCCCGCCAAGCCTAGTGGGGTAAACTCCGGCATCCGTTCCAGCACCGCGAGGCGATTCCTCATGGAATACTGATGAAGAGGCCTCATGTTATCATTGAGCGGCACCGGGACGTCGGGGTTGATGAAGAGGGCGCCCATGATGGTGGCAACGACGGCAGGGGTGTGGTCGTTGCAGTGGGGCCGCATCGGGTCCGTAGGACCAGAGTACATCCACATCGGCTTCGTGTGCTTCTGGAGGGGAGCGATGCGGCGCTTCACGAAGTCCTCGGTGATCATCTGCCCCGTGAGGCCGGCGTCGCGGACGAGCCTCAGGCGTGCCACCAAGTCAGCGATCTTCGGGCTTTGGAGGCCCGCCTTCGACCAGTGGGAGTTCTTCAGCGGCGGCGCCTCAGGAACGTCGAAGAAGGAGCTCTGCGCCTTGGCGTCGATGACGAACCACCGCTGGCGAAAATCGTCCACCTTCTTCGTCACCCGCGTGACGGGCTTGTCGTTGTCCCAGGACATGGGGATGTAGATTCCCCCCATGCCATCCGCGATGCGAAAGGACACGCACCCGAACCTCTCGCCTTGCGCCGAGGACCGGAGCGCGTAGAAGACCCGGAAGAATGCCACCGACGGCTTCATCCCCAGATAAGCCTCGCACAAATACGCGGAGATGGCGAGGATCAAGACAGAATTGGGGTGGAGGTGGAGAAGCTGGATCTGGTAGAAGTCCAATACCTCCTCGAAGAAAGGTGAGAACGGCGGCACCAGACCGGCGAAGATGGTATGGAGGAATATCGGGTAAAGACCCGTTGCGTGCTTGCCGAAGCGCGCCACCCTGAGGACGCTGGCGCCGTGCTCGTTGTTCTTGCCGGCGACCAGATGCCGGATCTTGTCCAGCGCCGCGTTCGTGCTAATGCGGGTCCCCAGCAGCGCCGGCCTGTACTCTTCCTCCTGCTGCGCGTCAGCAGGCGGGCTCACCACCGCCGCCTTGCCCTTCTTTGGACTCATGCTGAAGGAGAGGCGAAGAAGGAGCTTGGTGGAGCAAGGAGGGCGCCGGAGATGGAGAACCTCAGGAGGCAAGAGCGAGAAGACGGGCGCGAGAATGGGGCAGTAACTGCTGTCCGAGCCGGAGCCGCAGGCTTTAAGACCCCTCAGGGCAGTTATCGAGGCGTGGTGGGTCCCTCCACTACGCCCGTTGTCATCGGAGAAATCGTGTCGTCGCATGACAACCGTTCGACGCGTGTCTCGGGCCGGCCGGACACTTTTGGGCCCATGACGCTTCGCCGGCGTCCAGCGGACTCCATCATGCCCATCATGGGCCCGGGGGCTACTGTCGGCCCAGTGAATACCAGGGAGCACAGGGCCATGTCCTCTACAGCCCTCAACACTCGGTGGATAAATTCCGCTAAGGACCAAGCTCACTGCTTGGAGAGACTCGCAAGGAGGATCACCTCGCGAGGCCCCGGGAGGCAGCAAGGACCTGTGGAGGTCCCCTTCGCTGCTGCCCCCTCTGCAAGGCTTCTGCCCCTGGAGAGAAGTCAACACCAAATCCTCCACAGGGCCTCTCAGCCCTCGTGGGGGTTCCTTCACTGCAAAGCAAGCTCTGCAGAGCACACATGGGCTCTGCGGCGGCCGCAGAGTGACGCGCGCCTCTGCGCGCGATGACGAGGACGCCACAGTTGCCATTCCGGTGTTTAAAGGAGTCAATAAGGCTGTGCCACCCGCGCCGGACTACAAGACTTGCCTCTTTGGTGATAAAGCGGCCGGCCGGCGCTACACTCCATGACCGGCGTCAGCGTGGGCACCCCCCACACTCCTCTACAGCACCAGCTGGCCGTCCTGCATGGACGGTGGTCTGCCTGCCACCGACGTCAGCTTTATGCTGGTGGACCGCGTCCATGGACGGCTGGGCTGCGGTGCACCGTGCACCTCCGTTCGACGCCATGTGATAGCCTTTCTGCTGCAGCATGTGCAGGGAAGAGGCCCGGGGGCGCCTATAAAAGGAGGAGGTGCAGCACCGTAGCAAGGGATCGATCATTTGCTCCCCAATACCACGAAGTCACCTACGCGCAAGGAAGAAGAAGACCCTAGCTAGCTCTCCCTTGTAGAGACCATTGCCATAAGAGAGCCCTCGGCAAGCTCATTGTACTGTAATCATCCGCAGTGCAATACAGACAAGCAGGAGTAGCGGTGTTACCTCCACACGAGGGCCGTGAACCTGGGTAAGGGTTTGTGTTCCATCCCTGCCGTGATGTCCCTCCTCCCGCGCGACGAGCACCGTCGTCATGCTGGATGAGGGTTGCTTGACGTTGTGTTCAGCCCCTTACACGAACTCTCTTCGTGAGTGTGACCACCCCTGTTCCGTGGGAGTCATTCTCCGACAAGTTCATATTCTTGTTACTCTTTTAGAAATACGGTCGAACCTCATGAAAAAAAATGAAACAAAGGCACAAGTTTTAAATCTCTTGTCATTTTATTTCAGCGAATTCAAAACGGGGTCAAAATTGTTCTGCGTTGCCATTCATATCAAGGTTTTGATTATATTTGAACTTTTTTTGTCCTACCGCATGTACCAGCACATCACCTTAGAATGATTTTTGCCAAAAACAAAAAAATGACGAGGCAACCCCACACTTGTATTTCAAATTCGAGTTACTTTTGGAAATTCGGCCGAACCTGAGGGAAAAAAAGGTACCTAGATACCAAGCGATTTCTCAAAAGTGTGTCAAATTTTTGGTTCTCATTTCAAATGGGTTTCAAATTTGCATTCATACCAAGGTTGGTTCGCTGACTGGGGTGGCCCCCCCCGAGCTCTTCATGGCGACCAGGCGAGGTTTTGGAACTTCCATCTTTCTTCTCCGCGAAGCCTAATGGAGAGCTAGCTACTGTAGAAGGGACGAGGAGAGAGGAGACTGCAATGCAGAGGGGATTTGAAGACGTGCCATGTCAGAGCAAGGTTTTATCCTCTTACTGCAAGCCGTGCACAAGGCGGCTGGGATTTGCTGATTATATGCTTGCGAACTTGACCACTGACATGCGGACCCAAGGTTTGTAGGTCCCTATGTCAGTGAATCGTGGTCTCGTCGCTTTGAAATCACCACCCATCGTCACCTACTTCCAAATGGGGTTCAAAATTATCGCCATTCATACCAAGGTTTCGCCTACCTGCCATTTTTTTTTAATTCATACCAACGATTTGTATATATTTGAACTTTTTCCGTCCCTCCCGAATGTTGCCATGCTAGCAGAGCACCTTAGAATGAGTTTTGCCAACAAATCGTGACCAAGTTGTCACGCTCTTGTAGTTCAACTTGAGTTAGTTTTGGAAATTCGGTCGAACCTCAAAAGAAAAAAAATGAAAACAGGGGACTCTCTGCGCAAGTTTTCAAAAAAAAAGTGTCATTTGCTTTGAGCGAATTCAAAATGCTGTCGAAACTGTTGGCACCGCCATTCATACCGAGGTTTTGAATATATTTGAACTTCTCTCGTTCCTACCGCATGCACTAGCACCAAAATTTACGACAAGGTGGTCACACAATTGAAGTTCAAATCTGAGTCAAGCCTACTATATTATGAATCCATGCACTGTACGTCAAGATAGTCGACATCTACCTACAAACGGCCAAGCATGCAAATTTAGCCACATTTTGAAATACATTAAATAAAATTTTAAAAAAGGAAAAAAAGGAAAACAACTTGTGCAAATAGTCTTCTTATATATGACTAAAATTTCATTTTTTTACCAAAAAAAGGTGTTCACAAAAATGGTTCTTCTTTACGAACACTCATGGGTTTCAAAACCAGATCATGACCAAGGCGATGACCATATACAGTTATATATCCATGGCAAACTTTTTATTTACTTTGTGTTCTCGATTTAATTAGTGAAATTCAAACTTTTGCTTCTCCTAGAATGTAGGTGTAACATCCCAAGTTTTTCAAAAAGCTGCAAAATCTGAAAAATTTAAAACTTTTGAAAACTATTATGTAATTTGCTTTGAAAAGAAAAATCATGCATGCATTCATCATCATATAAGCTTTGTTGCATATGGATTTTAAAAAGTTGGAATATTGTTCCCACTTGAAAACCTATTTATGAAAAATATATTTCAAGGACTATTTATGTCCAATTTATTATTTTGAAGTATTGTGGTTTACTTCTCTAGGATAAATGTTTGGTTGTGAATTGTTTGTATGAATGGGAAGTTTTTCTATTACTTACCTATTCTCTATTTTTAAGTTTAATAGTTTTGTTTTTGAAAGAAAATATTTATTTGGATTTTAATTTGAGTTTTGAATTCATTTTGAATTATCAAATTCTTTTATAGACAAAATGAATTTGTGAAAAATTATCTTGGAGGGATATGGAATCTTATTACTCATATTTTGTTTTGGATTTTAAATATAAAGTTCAAAAGGAATTTATAAAATCCTATTTATAAAATTTAGCATAAAGGTCTAATTAAACCCTTATACAATATTTGTATTTTCAATTTTGAAATGTAAGTTTAAAATAACTATTTTCAAATATTTACATTTGTGGTTTTTTATTAATCCACAAATGATTTTTATTTAAAATTCTATTTTAAAATTGACATAGTGTCAATTAAGCAATTATGCAATATTTCAAATTTGTATTTTTGAAATATTTGTAAAAGTGTGTTTGATTATTTTAAATAAAAGATCTTGTTTTTACAAAAATTTAGAAACTGTTTTGAGTTGATTTGGACTTTTAAAACAAAAGTTATGATAGAAAAAAGAAAAAAAAAAGAAGAGAGAACGGGCCAACCGGCCGGCCCAACAAGAACCGAGCCAGCCCAGCCGGATTCACTAGTTCTAACTTGGTGATTTTCAATTTAGAGGGTCAAATCGGGCTAACATACAAGCATATCAAATTTTGCTAAGGAAAGTTAACCATTTCGAGATGCCTAATATTTCTAAGGAAAAATATTGGCAAAAATAACTTAACAAAAAAAATTCTAAGGAAAAGTTTGATGAATGGAGATGCAAAAAATTTCTAAGTACTTTCTAATGCACCTCAACTCTTCAAAATACTCTAAGTTAAATTAGCTCGAAAATTGGTGAAGAAAATACTTTTTTTTTACCATTAAATATGATTAATTTTTTTCCTAAAGGAGGATAAATAGAAATTCGCAGTAAAATAATCTACATAAATATTTTGATGATCCCTACGGCCAAGTATTAAATAAACAAAGCTATAGCAATTGGATTTGTCCTAAAATAAAATTTAAAACTCAAGTTAAGTTAAAATTACTTAAACAAACCAATTTAAAATTTGAACCAATTTGAATTTGTCAAAACATAATTTCGGTTTCCCAAATCCTTTCCACTTAAACACGTTTATCTTGATCCTACGCGTTCATAACTTCGAGACCAATCTATTCCACCGACCCTTCCTATATAAACCCCTGTAGCCGCCGGCATCTCTGTTCTCCTTTTCGTTCTACCGAAAACCTAATCAGCGAAATTGTATTTCGTTGGATTGACGACCAAGATCATCTCGAATCGCGACGAAACCTGAAACAATGTTGTAGATCTCTTCAATACCTTTCCATCCCGGGAAGCCTCAACTCTTTTCATCAACCGTGGAGCAAGAATTTCGAATTGCTATCCTTTAGATTCAAAGTCGTATTTCTTAGATCTCTTTGCGCTCGGTTCTTCAAATCGAAATTCCTCCGGTGAGAAGGTAGATCTAACCCTTATCTACAAATTTGCTGTTGAACACTTTTTGTTTTGACGTACGGAATTTTCTGTACAATACAGATTTTTTTTGACGATTTTCGGGGAAGAAAACAATCTCAAATCTTCGGGCCGGGAAAACGAAAGTTGTTCCCCTAATCAAGACCTTTCATTTGCCCCAAGCCCTACCTCATTTGGTCGAGCGAGCTAGGAGATATTCGCGTTCGAAGTTTCGGACCAGAAAGGTATAATACGATTTGTGACCAATCTATTCATCCACTTATGATATAATTATGATAGCTAGATAGAACACGTAATTATCTACAACTTTCATATAGATTGTTATTCCATCCGAGCAACTTGATTTCTGGTCAAAATTCGTAGTCAACCGTAAGGTCAAACCAGTCAGCGCTTCGTCATCGCCACGTCAGCGATCAGAGTCAACAGTCAACCGAAGACCGGCAGTTTTGCAGACAAGACCCTGAAGATTAGAATCATCATAACTTTCTAATGGCTTATCCAATGTCTGCAAACTTTATATTTTTGGAAAGCTTAGGACTTGTAGAAACTGTTGGCATAGTTAAAATTATGTTTTGACAAATTCAAATTGGTTCAAATTTTAAATTGGTTTGTTTAAGTAATTTTAACTTAACTTGAGTTTTAAATTTTATTTTAGGACAAATCCAATTGCTATAGCTTTGTTTATTTAATACTTGGCCGTAGGGATCATCAAAATATTTATGTAGATTATTTTACTGCGAATTTCTATTTATTTGTATTTATCCTCCTTTAGGAAAAAAATTAATCATATTTAATGGTAAAAAAAAAGTATTTTCTTCACCAATTTTCGAGCTAATTTAACTTAGAGTATTTTGAAGAGTTGAGGTGCATTAGAAAGTACTTAGAAATTTTTTGCATCTCCATTCATCAAACTTTTCCTTAGAATTTTTTTTGTTAAGTTATTTTTGCCAATATTTTTCCTTAGAAATATTAGGCATCTCGAAATGGTTAACTTTCCTTAGCAAAATTTGATATGCTTGTATGTTAGCCCGATTTGACCCTCTAAATTGAAAATCACCAAGTTAGAACTAGTGAAAACCATGAAGGGCAAGAAGATGTTGCATTTGCCATCCTTGGGATTTTCAACATGAAGCTAGAAGGACAATGAAGGACTTAGCCAAGACAACAGACTCCAGAAGCATCTCCAAGAAGTAAAAGTACTTAGAAGAAAATCAAGAGGAACTTCAAGAAAACCACCCACCTGTTTTTCCTAAGTCTTTCTTTCTTTTTCTTTCCTCTCCATTTAACTTAGTGGTGGTACCAGATGATGTAGTCTGCAAAATCATCAAGTCCTACAAGAAGCAATGGAGTCACCACACCAAGGAAGGAATGACAAGGAAGATTGAAGATGATCCTTGAAGACCAACTACATCCTTCTCTCTTCTATCCTTTTTCTTTCTTCTTAACTCTGTCTTTCACTTTGGACATAGACCAAGTCCTTGTGTTTATGACTAAGTCCCTAGAGTGTTGGTTGAAGATTCTTTGAAGACCAACCATGTGAAGACTTGGAGCAACCATACCACCAATTTAAGTTGATTATATCAAGTTTATTTTGCCCAACCTTGACCTTGACCTAGCCAACTTGATTAAGTTATGTTGTCCTTGTTCCTCAAGTTGTTTTGCACATCATGCATGTCATATTCCCTTAGAATAATTGTGTATATCATGCATGGCATATTTTTCCCTAAAAAGTTTTTGGTATGATTGCATGTTTATTATGGCTTGTTTGATGTGTTAGAAATTTCGGAGAGAGACGAAGGCTTTTGCAACTGCTACTCCTGCTCTCCCTGTTGCCAAGGCAAGTGGCACACCCCATGAATTTCCTAAGTATTTTTCTATGCATGACTTAGAATATTTCTTTATATGCATGTGTTGGATAGTATTGCTATGCTAAAACTACTATCTCCTTTTTACTAGTTGTGTCTAGAATCCTATGATAACTTAGTAGAATTATTGATGCTATGCAAAAGTGTTTTATTGAGAAGCTTAATTCTGCTAAGTTAAATAAACACCTGGGTGGATTTGGGCTTGATTGGTTTTATGAGTTGAGTGTTGTCCCGATATTCACTTGTGGATTGCCACCCAGGAATAAAGGGACCAATGTTTTCTCCAAGTGAAGATGCTTCTAGTGCAGCCACTTGGTATTATGGCTCTGCCTTGACTAAGTAAGTTCTAGGAACCTGATTCCGGCAGGTCTCAGCGGATGAGTCTTGTATGGGTCTGCCCAGGGGAACAGGGGACTGTTTTCCCAAAGGTCTCGTCTTAATCTTCTCCTTTCCTTTTCACTACATGAGGGTCAAGGACAGAAGGGTTGATTGAGTCTTGTGGTGAACGTGCACAACCTCTCGAGAGTGTAAAACTAAGTACTTAGCCGTGTCCCCGGTTACGGACAAATTGAGCAGCTGATCAAGGATGTCAACGGAGGCTCCCAACATTCCAATTTCTTAAGTTAAAATTTTGAAGGTTGAACAAAGTAGAGAAGAGGGTGGTTTTCATGCCATACCTGTTTTATCAAAGAAAAGTTTTTTACAAAGAGATAGGAAAAATTGGCTTTATGCAAATTAGCCTTGAACTCCACTAGCCAGATATGCATATAGGTTATTAGAGTTATTCCACTAAGTGTCCACATAGTGTCACTTGCCAGTTCCATTTTTAATGGTTCTGACCCACTCTGTTGCAACATTTTATTTGTTGCAGATTGCTCTGACGACGAGTGAGAATTCGTTTAAGGTTTCGAGTCTGCAACCAACATGTTTCGCCTGTGGCGCATGAAGATGATGAAAACTTACTGCTACTGTTATTCCGCTGTGCTAAACTTTGTAAAATGCTAGCCTTGAGCTATGCAAGTTGTAATGAAAATTTTAAGTCTGGATCACGCGATGTAATAAATTTGACGCATTTGCATGATATTCATCATAGACTACGTGTGCAAATGAATCGATCCAGGGGTTTGCACTATACACAGGGATCTTGCCAATTTTTAAGTGCAGGTCCGCTACAGTAGGGAAAATATCAAACTTCACAAAACAAAAAGCGCAAAGCTTTGTCTCGAGTGCAGACTAGTTATAAGAAGTTTAATGTCATCTATCGATGGTAATTCAAATTCGAACCACATGTGCTTTATGTTTCGGCCAAAATTTAATTAAAAAACTTATTATGAAGGCATTATAGCATTACAATATCCCTAAAGAGTCGACAAATTCACCCATAGCTTTGAATGTGGTCATGTAGACAATTTTGTCCCATTTTTAAAAAATATCAAATAAATTACGAATAATACAAAAATCTGAAAACTTGCGCAACGCTTCATCTTGAGTGCTTTCACCTACACAAGTTCAATCTAAGAAAAAATACGATAAACCGTAATACATTAAATTGAAAATAGGTCTTCACACAATGGACGGTCATGTATAAGATTCATGTATTCCAAAAGCAGCCAAATGCTAATTTCATGGAGACAAAAATGTGAAATATGTGAAGAGGGTACCCGAAATGAGATTGAAATTGTACTTCTGCGTTTTTCACGGTATGAAGCATATCATGTTGGAGGTAGAAGCTACCACTGAATATATTGAATTAATTATTGACGCTTCTCGCTACGTTATGTCGATAAAATGTGTTTAATATTGTCGATCATATGTTGAATGTAATTCGAATACGAAACTAGATTTTTGGTAAATTCAAAATTTGGCAACAATGTATACGTCGGGTGTACTCACATGGTAAACAAACTAGTTTTGGCAAAATCTGAACTTAGGCAACATAGGGGTACGTACATAGGGTGCTCGACCGATCACATTTGAACAACAAGTGTGTTGATCATAGTCTTGTCATGATTTTCTTCAAAATTATTACAGTGTATTGGTACCCTATTGTAGATACAGGCATAGGCATGTAAACTCAAAATATTCAACCAGTTATTATGAATGGTCAAGCCAACAAATTTGACTTCATTTTGAAAACAATCGAAGAGAATGAGAGAAAAATAATTTTCCATTATATTAATGCCGAAAGGTACCTTTTTTCGCTTTGTACACAGATTTCCCTCTTCATTTCTAGACACAGTTAGCTAATAAATACTTCTACAATCTTCACATCGTCCCCCGCACATGCTTACTTGACACGTCCAGGTTGAATACAGACCCAAAACTGGAAAATCATGAAACGCGTGTACAGGCACATACGATTATATGAAGTAGGAGTACTAGTTGTCACGTCTAGGTACACCGAAGGAGAGACAAATCAAAAATATTTTTACTCTTGTTGTTGGACGTGCTCTGCTCTTCGCGCTAATGGCTCTCTCCTGTCAATTCGTCCCACATTTACATGCATGCGCGCGTCACATGTGGGCCCAACTAGCCTCGGCTTCACCCCAAATGCCAATTCATTGCGACGGGACGACTGCCTCGGTAAATAGCTAGGACCAAGGCTTTTCAGTTCTCATGCGAGCACGCACAGCGGTTCATCACTTCATCCTCAACCTCTCCGTCTCGGAGTAAACCGCATTTCGCCAACCGCTGCAGAGATCGCAAGCGCTGGGGGGATTTTGTTCTCGTCGCCGGCACAGCGGTAAGCGTCCCGCTCCCCCTGTTTCCTTGTGCTAGGCTAGGTAGCGAGCAGAGGGACCAAGTCCCGTGGGATCCCAATCCTTATGGTTTTCCTACGATTTTATTAGGCTCCTTTTTTGATTGAAAGATTCTAAGCAGTTCATAGTACTCATCCTCTCGCAGGAAATCGCATTTCGCCAACCGCTGCAGAGATCGCAAGCGAGGGTGGGGCTTTCTTCTCGTCGCCGGCGGCAGCAGTAAGCGTCGCGTTCCCTCTGATTCCTTGTACTAAACATCGACGACGTAGGCTAGCTAGCCCGCGGAGGGATCCCAATCCTTCGTTTTTTCCTATGATTTTCTTGGTCTCCTTTGATTGAAAGAATCTATTCAGAGTTTTTGGAGCAATTTATCCTGTAGGAAGTTTTTGGTTGGTCGTTTGATTCTTATGATTGGTCCTGTTGGAAGTTTCTATCTGTTTTGTAGGAAAAATTTCATCTAGTAGTCAATTTGCTTTGATTTTCCTTTTTTTCGCAAAGGGCAGCCCAGCCTCTGCATCGGTGCGTTGATTTTCCCGCCATTCAAACACTTCTTCTTGATGAAAATTCCTGGTAGGCTTTAAATTCTGTAGGATTCAACTGGACATGGCACTCTAATACTGCGCTTTCCCCATTCCCGTGTTTTTACTATCCTACGAATCAAAGAGGCTTATTAGTTCAAATTCATGTGGTTTGCTAATCTTTTAGACTGCGTGTAGGATTATATTGGGCTTTGCCCATTTTTTGGCCCAAAAAATCCTCAAATCTCAAGTTGGATTTGCTAGATCATCTCTGATGTTGATTCGGAAATTAATCTCATACGGAAATTGCCTAATATTCCAACACTGCGCATGCCACTCCAATCATGTACTTTTCCTTTTCTTGTGTTTTGAAATTGCTATGAATCAAAGAGGCCCTTAATTAAAAGACTAGCTTGTTAAGGCGCATGCTCATCATATACCCTTGCTTGCTTGAACCAGATGGCTGAAGAGGAAGCATCCAGGAAGCGCCCTTTCGAGGAAGGCTGTAGTTCAGGAGTTGACCCCAGCAATGTGGAAAAGGTAGATCGAAGATTGACCATGACTTGTTTCCTTTACAAAGTCTGCACAATATTTATATTGCGTTGTATTTGTATATATGTGCCAGAAGGTGAAATCTGACCAGGATGCATCTGAGGAGGAGGTATCTGGTGGCGAGCTATCAGATGGTTATGGTTCTCTTGATAGTGGTACTCGGAGACGTTCGGGCCCTTTCGCTAAAGATGGCAAGCCCGAGTATAAAGAAGAAGACGATGACCATGTCAGTTCACCTCCAAGATCACCAGAAGTTGATCATCTCAAATCCGGAAAGACAGCACACGTCACCCGTTTGGTGATTGATCAGCTAAGGGTCAGCTATGGTCGCAATGACGATAAGGTTGTCGAAGCAAGGTAACCCCAACGGTGCAGCCAGCAGCTTTTGTGGTTTCACGTGTCCTGTTCAGCAAGCTGGGCAATGTCAAGTGGCGCATTGTCTAGTCTCATCAACCGGTGACACTTCGTATGTTTACATTAAGATGCGTTCCATGGATATGGCGAGGTTTCACGGGAAGAGGTATGAGTAGGGTGGATCACAGGCAACCTTCTCCAAGGTGACAGTCTTACCGCTTTGTCCAGACCTAATGGATGCTGATGACTCCCAAGTGCAGGAGATCAATTGTAGTACCTTTCAATTAGAAAAGGTTGTCGAACCCACGAGGAGCTGAAGGTATTGGTTAGCAAGATTGATAAATAAAACGATAAAAGATGCAAGTGTTTTTGGTGTTTTTGATTGTATAATTGCAATGCAGAAAGTAAATAGTAGCAAGTGAAAGCTCTCAAAGAGAGAAAGCCCAATCCTCTTATGTGGCAAGAGGACAAGCTCAAGTGATGTGTAACATATATTTGGAAAACGTTCCCGTGGGCGGCATGGATATTGGGGCGGCATGGATATTGCTAGGCATAGAGATTTATTAAACAACACGTTGAATATCTTGTCAAGTTTTAATCTTCTTTGGACAGAGCCATAATTAGGTACAACTAAATAAATAAACTACAACCCCTTATGATGGATCATGTGGCCAAGTAAATGACTGCACAAGAATTATTAAGACATAAAGTCCCACCATAGCATTACACTGTAAGGTCCCCGATACTAATACCCTCATAATATAACTTCATGACTCGGTCTCAGGTTTACATGTCCTCCCAAGTCTCCCTCAATTCATTATACTACGGTGTTCTCCTATGAGCCCATAAAGGTGAAGTGTTATGCAGTCGACATTCGCACAACACCATCATAGAATCACATAAAAGATAAACTCTTGACAAAATACCAACACATGTTATATATAAATCATTGCCAATTCATCCTATGCCCTCATGAACATACGGGAACTACTCACAACGTGCAAACATGATGATATTCAGTGGCACAAGTGGTACAACACAATCTGAAAATATAACTTCACCACCAAATAATGACAAGTACTCAATCACAAAAATGAATAGTAGCACAAGACAAGTATCTAGGGTATAGCAACTCTCAAACTACGAGGGGAACAGAGTGGATCACGGTGATGATGATGGAGATGGTGCTGGTCTTGATGCGGATGATGATGTAGAGGCCTCCTCCCACGCCAAGGAGGAGAGGTGATTACGATGACGATTATTTTCCCCCTTCTCCGGAGCTCCGGAGCAGCAGGATCTGACCCCCCTCGGAGGGAATCAGGAGTTTTGCCGCCGCCGCGGCCTCGGATGGATTTGGAAAAATTAGGGCGTCACTTTTCGGGCGAGACGAAGGCGTCGCTAAAAAGCCCCCGGCAAGGAGGTGCCCGAGGCCCCGTTTGGTGGGTCCCACGCGGCCAGGTACATGGGCCGCGTGGGCCCACCTCTTTCGGGCCTCGTGGCTCTCCTCTCTTCGGTCTTCTTCCTATTGCCTTCCTTCCGATGAAAAACTGGCGTGGTATTTTTCGTTTTATTATTTGGGGTTATGTAGCTCCTGAAACATTTAAAACAAGAAAAAGGAGGTTTTCTGCCTCCCAGAAATTAAATACCAAAAATAGGGACTTTGTGTGAAAGTCCCCTAAATCATCTAAAACATGTAAAAATAATGATATAACAATGCAAATAACATTCTAATATGATACTAAAAGTTGTATAAATGATGATATAAAATGCACGTATCAACTCCCCCAAGTTTAAACCTTTACTCGTCCTTGAGTAAGTAAGGACATAGATCATTACATGAATCAATGGACTTATGGTTGATAAATAAATACGAGCATTGTATCATCATCATATTCAGTTGCAAGACAAGATTAATGAACTAAAACTCATACACATGAGGGCAAGATAAGTAGAAGCTCTAGCAATCACCCCTTACTTTTGAAAGCAAATAACCATTGTATGTTGGACAATCGAATCATATTGTTTTTCACATGCTTTTGCTCTTTAAGGCAAGCATTATGATCTTTTATACTTTGCTGAAATTTAAAGACAAGATAAACTCTTATTGGACAACAAGTTTAAAGAAGACAAATGAAAAGACAGACAGATATAAAAATTGTTTTCACCCTTGCTTCCCTAGTAACTAGTGTAAACTTTAGTCATGGATATCTCAATCAAGTTCCCATGCACTATACAACCTTTATCTTACACTTTCCATGGCTAACTGAAATTTCAGGTGCCTTCCTTTCATTCACATTCAAGAGCATAAGTATTGAAATATCCATGATCATTAATTTGCTCAAAAGATCCTTTTCATTAACCCTTCTCAACTTCTTATCCTACAATACTATATCTCAACCTCAAACTATTAATTCACAAGTCATATTGACTCATTTTTTTTACTTATTTTATAATGAGATAATTCTACAATTGTCCAACATACTCAAGTTAATTAATTTCAAGGCAAGATGTGATTGAAACTCTAAATATGCCACGCTCATTTGCATGAGTGTTACCCATCAATCTCCAAACAAGAGAATAATGGATGACACCATACTTTAATATTCATTGATAAACCATAGGATAGGGATACATGATAATGCTCCATGAGCTCACACTCGCCTAAAAGAGATTGATAACTATACGATAAAAGCAATACACACCATGACTAGATAGATATGATAAACTAGTAAAGATAAAGACTAGGTAGAACTCCCCCAAGCTTGACGTTTTGCTAGAACTTCCTCTCTTCTTTCTTCTTGTCTTCATAATAATTCTCTTCAAGTTCTCCGATAATGCTCATCATAAGGTTGTAGGCTTGTTCAAACTTGCTTGCAGCTTCTCCCAGTTTTTGCATGAGATTCTTCTCCACCGTTTCCTTGCAAGGCTTCCAATCCGGGCTTGGTACTTTCTTGTTGGGGATCTTGCGATCCCATTCACTAGGATAGTTCTCTTGGGTGACACGCCGGAATTCCCTGTCAATAAGAGTAGAAACCACGTTTTTGCTTGCAAGTGCGTGCCTAGGAGCTTTCCCTCCGGTGCTCATGCGTGCCGTCCACCTCTTGTTTCCAAGAGACACGTTCACCCTCACACCGGCAACAACAATGGGTGAAGGAGGTGCTGTCGCCAGAGGTGCGATGTTGACGGGGGGCTTGTACTCTCCTTTCTCAGCTTCTTCCTTCTCCATCTCCTCCTCGTCAAGCATGTAGTCTTCATCATCGGAGTAGTCCTTCATCTTCCTCTTCCTCCTCCATATGGACATAGGGTTGTGGCCCTCGAGTTCATCATCATCGTCATCCATGGAGGAGCATTGGTAGGAATCCCCCAAAGACATAGCTAAAAACCTGACAGGCAGAAACAGCAAAAGAAAGAATCGCTCTAGAACGCTCGGTGCGAGATTAGATCGGCAAAGAGGGGTATATATTGACGGTTTTTAGGTCAAGACGAAGCGTCGGGATCGAAAACGAGACGAAAAGGGACTCCGAGGAGGGAAAGGAGTGGTCCCACGCGGCCCCTGTACCTGGCCGCGTGGGACCCTTGTTTCCTTCCTCGGGTCTCCGCTTCGTCTAGTTTTCTTGCCCAACACGTTAGTTTCCATAAAAAATGACTTCCGTAAAATATCGCGCAATTCCGAGAAACTTTCCAACACTAAAGTTACCTTTTATTGATTTAGGGTTTCTGAAACTGCACGCCTTCTCTCAATTAGCTCCTCCGGTGTTTGTAAATTCAACTCTTCCACCATTCCGATAAAGCTTTTTCCTGCAATATAAGGTTTAAGGCGTTGTCCATTGACTACATGAGGTTTACCTTTCATGTCACCGTGAAGACGGATAGCTCCTGAACGGTACACCTCCTGTATCACTAATGGTCCCTGCCACTTTGAAGCTAACTTTCCTGCAGAAAACTTAAAACGAGAGTTGTATAATAAAACTTGATCACCTACTTTGAATTCCTTTCTCTTAATTTTCTTATCATGCCAAATTTTGACTTTTTTCTTTAAACATCCTAGCACTTTCATAAGCTTCATTTCTCCATTCATCTTGTAGGTTTAAGTCAAGAATTCTCTTCTCTCCCGCAGTTTTAAAATCAAACTTCAGTTGTTTAATAGCCCATCTAGCTTTATGTTCTAGTTCAACAGGTAAATGACAAGCTTTTCCATAAACCATTTTATAAGGAGACATTCCCATAGGATTTTTAAAAGCAGTTCTATAAGCCCACAAAGCATCATTAATTTTAGTTGGCCAATCAGACCTAGACTTATTCACTGTTTTTTCCAAAATGAGTTTAATTTCCCTATTACTTAATTCAACTTGTTCACTTGTTTGAGGATGATAAGGAGATGCAATTCTATGGTTAACATCATATTTTGCCAAAGTTTTTCTAAGAACACCATGCAAGAAATGAGAACCACCATCAGTAATTAAAAACCTAGGAACACCAAACCTGGGGAAAATGATGTCCTTGAGCATCTTCATTGCTGTGGCATGATCTGCACTTTTGGTTGGAATTGCTCCCACCCACTTTGTAACATAGTCAACTCCAACCAAAATGTGAGTATGCTTTGTCCTTGATTCTGAGAAAGGTCCCATAAAGTCAAAACCCCACACATCAAATGGCTCAAGTGGCAATGAATAATTCATAGGCATTTCATTCCTCCTACCAATATTTCCTACTCTTTGACATTTATCGCAAGATTTAACATATTCAGCACAATCCTTACATAAAGTAGGCCAATAAAAACCAGATTGTAATACCTTTGCTCCTGTGCGATCTCCTGCATGATGCCCTCCATAGGGACTATCATGACAATCCCTTACGATAGCCTGTTGTTCATGCTCAGGTACACAACGTCTAATAATACAATCCACACTTTTCTTATAAAGGAAAGGGTCATCCCAGAAATAATGTCTAAGATCATAAAAGAATTTCTTTCTTTGTTGATGAGTGAAGTGTGGAGGCAAAACTTTACCAACAATAAAATTTGCATAGTTGGCAAACCAAGGAGATGCAACTTTAGCACTAGAAACATTAACAATTGCAAGTTGTTCATTAACAAAGCTATCATTAATAGGAATAGGATCATCAGGTATATTTTCCATTCTAGAGAGATGATCAGCTACTTGATTATCTTCCCCTTTCCTATCAACAATGTGTAAATCAAACTCTTGCAATAAAAGCACCCATCTTATTAGTCTAGGCTTAGCATCTTTCTTATTTATTAAATATTTAATAGCAGAATGATCAGTATGTATTGTGACTTTTGAATCAGTAATATAAGGTCTAAATTTGTCACAAGCAAATAGTACTGCTAAAAATTCTTTCTCAGTTGTAGCATAATTTCTTTGAGCAGCATCAAGTGTTCTACTAGCATAATAGATAACATTCAGTTTCTTATCAACACGTTGGCCCAAAACAGCCCCAACTGCATAATCACTAGCATCACACATAATTTCAAAAGGCAATTTCCAATCAGGAGGTTGAATAATAGGAGCACTAATTAAAGCATTCTTCAAAATATTAAAGGACTCAATGCAATCATTATTAAAAGAGAAAGGAACATCCTTTTGCAAAAGATTGGTTAGAGGTTTTGATATTTTGGAGAAATCTTTAATAAACCTACGGTAAAAACCTGCATGCCCAAGAAAACTTCTTATACCTTTGATGTCCCTTGGGTATGGTAGCTTTTCAATAGCTTAAATCTTCGATGGATCCACTTCTATTCCTTTTCTAGAAATCTTATGCCCAAGAACAATACCTTCAGTAACCATGAAGTGACACTTCTCCCAATTAAGAACTAAGTGTTGGTCCTCACAACGCTGCAAACCTTTGTTAAGGTTGAACAAGCAATTATCGAAGGAAGTACCATACACAGAAAAATCATCCATAAAGACCTCCATTATCTTTTCAATATAATCAGCAAAAATAGTATTCATGCATCTTTGAAAAGTAGCAGGAGCATTACACAAACCGAATGGCATTCTCCTATAAGTAAATGTACCATATGGGCAAGTAAAAGTGGTCTTTTCTTGATCATCCTTATGGACAGGAATTTGTGAGAAACCTGAATAACCATCTAGATAGCAAAAGTGAGAGTGTTTAGATAACCTTTCTAACATTTGATCAATAAATGGCAATGGATAATGATCTTTTCTAGTTGCTTTATTTAATTTTCTGAAATCAATGCACATCCTATAACCAACTACAGTACGTTGAGCCACAAGTTCATCCTCATCATTTGGAACAACAGTCATTCCCCCTTTTTAGGAACACAATAAACAGGACTAACCCACTTACTATCAGCTATAGGATAAATGGTACCAGCTTCAATAAGTCTTATTACCTCTTTTCTTACCACTTCTTTCATTTTTGGATGGAGACGGCGTTGAAAATCAACAACAGGTTTTGCATCTTCCTCCAAATTAATTTTATGCATACATAGAGCTGGGCTTATACCTTTAAGATCATCAAGAGAGTATCCAATGGCTGGTCGGTGAGCTTTTAGCACATCAAGTAATTTCCCTTCTTCTTCCGCTGAAAGGTTAGCACTAATAATGACAGGATATATGCTCTTCTCATCCAAATATGCATATTTCAGATTTGTAGGCAAAGGTTTTAATTCAAAACTAGGATCCCCTTTAGGTGGTGGTAGCACTCCTAAATTATCAGGTGGGATATGCAATTGTAATTGTGGTGGTTGTTGCCATAATATTTGTTCTAAAGCCTCTTTTTCCTCATCATTAAATGGTTCATCTTGATTAAGCATATAACGTTCTACAACATCAGTTGAAGCTACAGCTATATGAGCAAGAGTTTCATTTAAATCTTCAGAAATTGGCTCTTTCACAACATGTTTATTAGCAAATTTAGAAAAGTTAAATTCAAGTTTCTCTCCAGCACATTTAATAAACACTTTCTCTTTAGGCAAATTAATTTCAGCACCAACAGTATGTAAGAAAGGTCTACCAAAAATGATAGGACAAAATGAATCTTGAGGACAACCAAGCACAATGAAATCAGCAGGGTATTTTATTTTACCAATCAATACTTCAACATCTCTAACAATTCCAAATGGACTAATATAATCTTTATTAGCAAGTTGAATTGTCATACCTGTCTCTTCCATAACAATGGGATCAATATCAGGCTTGATTTCAAGATAAAGAGAATATGGAATGACACAATACTTGCTCCAATATCACATAGACCATGATAACTTGAAGTCCCAATAGAGCATGATATAACAGGTTTCCCTACCTTAGCCGAATTCCCTTTGAAGACTTTAGTAGCGTCTTCACATAAATAAACATCAACTGGATCGTCCTCATTTAGTTGCTTGATAACAGAAATTTGAGTGTTGACTTCCACCTGTTCATAAGGCTGAGAACATCTTCTGTTACTCTTGTTAGTAACAACAATAAGTAAATTCTCCTTGACTTGGTTTGGATATGGAGGTGGTTCAACATACTCCTCTATTGTCACAGATGACATTGGTTCAACCTGTTTAATAAATTTAGGAACAACAATAGATTGTTTAACAGGTTCAACATAAACTTCAAAACCACTTTTAGGAACACAGTGATCAGCAAAACCTTTAGCTATCTCAATTATAACATAAGGATCAAGAGCAAAAGTATCACTCAGATTTTTAAACCATATAGAAGTAGAGAAGTTCTCAACACATTAATATTCATAATCAAAATAAGTCTCACACTGGTAGAAAACGGACCTTTGGTCCAGACTTTTAGTCCCGCACCAATTTGCGGCCGGTACTAATATAACATTAGTACCGGTCCCAGCGGCCGGACATGCGAACGGCAGCAGTACCGGTCGGTAAGCAACCTTCAGTACCGGTTGGTGTAACCAACCGGAACTAAAGGATTTGGGGCTGGCGCTGCAGCGGCGGGTCCCACGGCGAGAACCTTTAGTACCGGTCTGTGTTACAAACCGGTACTAAAGATGGACATGTAGTACCGGTTTGTGTTACAAACCGGTACTAAAACATTTCGCTATAAATTCCATCTACTTCCTCCAGCCCGAGCTCACTTCACTCTCTGCCTCCTCATTTATTTCTCTCTGTTGTTGCTCGAGCTCGGTGGTGATCCGGCGATTTGTCCAATTTGGTGGCACCATTTTTGGTCAAAAAGGTTAGAAATTTGTTTCTCTTACATTTAATTGGAAACTTCAGTTCATTTAGTGCTAGTTTGAGCTCATTTAGTGTTAGTTTGACCTAGATAGAAAAATGTAGGAAAATCTAGAAATGTATTGTTAGTTTGACCTAGATAGAAAAATTTAGAAAAATCTACAAATGTAGCTTATTTAGTGCTAGTTTCTTCATTTACTTTGTGCTAGTTTAGCTAATTTTGTCCAAGTTTAGCTCATTTAGTCCTAGTTTAGCTCATTTTATGCTATAATTACGTAATTAATTGTTTATAGAATTATTACTTGTATAATTTTCTTAATTGTGTAACTTTTTGTTATATATAGTGTCATGGTTTTGACATCTGTCCACACTGGCTCTCGCCCGCTCTATTATTCGGATGTGGTACGATTGTTTGTTATAAGTATATGTTTATTTAATTTCGTGTTTACAAAAATTATACCGACCAACTTAACGTAGATATATTTTTATCTAGGAGGTAGTTGAACCGGAAAATGAGCCCGACCCTATTTTCGAGTTTTTAGTAGAAGAAAACAATGATTTGAAAGCTAAATTGAAAAGAAGTGAAGATCTTCGTCTCGAAGAGAAGATGAAATGGGAGTTGAAGATTGCCGACGTCGTCGATGATAACGAGATCAAGATGGAGGCAATGCGCTTGGATCACAAGATCAAGATGAATGCAATGCGCTTGAAGCTTAAAAAGTTTAGAAAATATGTCATTAGTCAAGAGGCTTGGTATCATTATGCTGTTGGTTCAATAATTACCTTAGTTGTGATTTTGATCGCATTTGTCGTTGGATTGAAATTCTTTAGCTAGTTCTATGTTAGTTTCAATTAATGAATGTTTTATGAGAACTATGTATTAGATTTGTTTAAATATGGTGAACTTGTATTAATGAATTGGTCACGTATCTATCTATTCATGGTAGATATATATATATATATATATATATAACTATTGTGTAATGGTTTTGTATATATTTACATAATGCAGATGAATCGACAATGGATGTACGTTGACCGACGCACTCCGGAGTTCATGACCGGCGTGCTGGATTTTATCCGTGTTGCTGAGGCAAATAAGCGGGATGGTTTTATGTATTGTCCATGTTGTGCTTGTAAGAATATCAGGAGTTACTCCAACTCAAAAACCATTCACATCCACCTGTTTCAGTCCGGTTTCATGTCCGGCTATAATTGTTGGACCAAACACGGGGAAACAGGGGTCATAATGGAAGACAATGAAGAAGAAGAGGACGATGACAACTATCATGAGTTTCCTGAATACGACGGTACTACAATGGAGGAAACTGGAGAAGACGCGCCTGACGAAGAGGCGCCGGATGAGCCCGCTGATGATCTTTCTCGGGCCATTGCTGATGCACAGAGAAACAGCGTAAATCAGAGGGAGTGGGTCAAGTTGGAGCGCATGTTGGAGGATCACAAAAAAAAATTGTACCCAGGTGTCGAAGATGACCAGAAAAAGCTGGGTACGACGCTGGATTTGCTGCAATGGAAGGCTGAGAATGGTGTATCGGACAAGGGGTTTGAAAAGTTGTTGAAAAAGATAAAGAAGATGCTTCCAAAGGATAACGAATTGCCCGACAGTACGTACGAGGCAAAGAAGATCGTCTGTCCTCTAGGATTAGAGGTGCAAAAGATACATGCATGCATTAATGACTGCATACTCTACCGCGGTGAGGAGTACGAGAATCTGAATGCATGCCCGGTATGCGGTGCATTGCGGTATAAGATCAGGCGAGATGACCCTGGTGAAGTTGAGGGCGAGCGCCCCAGAAAGAGGGTTCCTGCCAAGGTGATGTGGTATGCTCCTATATACCACGGTTGAAACGTTTGTTCAGCAACAGAGAGCATGCCAAGATGTTGCGATGGCACAAAGAGGATCGGAAGAAAGACGCGATGTTCAGACACCCCGCTGATGGATCCCAGTGGAGAAAAATCGAGAGAGAGTTCCCGGACTTTGCAGATGACGCAAGAAACTTAAGATTTGGTCTAAGTACGGACGGCTTCAATCCTTTTGGAGAGCAAAGCAGCAGTCATAGCACCTGGCCTGTTACTCTATGTATTTACAACCTTCCTCCTTGGTTGTGCATGAAGCGAAAGTTCATTATGATGCCAGTGCTCATCCAAGGACCGAAGCAACCAGGGAGCGAGCTTGATGTGTACCTCAGGCCATTAGTTGATGAACTTTTAGAGTTGTGGCGGGAAGAAGGTGTACGTGTGTGGGATGAGCACAAACAGGAGGATTTTGACCTTCGAGGGTTGCTTTTCGTAACGATCAATGATTGGCCTGCTCTTAGTAACATCTCAGGACAGACAACTAAGGGATACCATGCATGCACACACTGTTTGGATGATACTGAATGTATATACTTGGATAATTGTAAGAAGTGTGTGTACCTGGGGCATCGTCGATTTCTTCCGGTCAGGCATAACGTCCGGAAGCAAGGAAAGCATTTCAAAGGTGAGACAGATCACCGTAGGAGGCCTATGGACCGTACTGGTGAACAAATATTTGATATGGTCAAGGATCTAAAAGTAATCTTTGGAAAGGGTCCTGGAGGACTAAAGGTTCCAGATGACGCAAACGGGCACGCACCCATGTGGAAGAAGAAATCTATATTTTGGGAGCTACCATATTGGAAAGTCCTAGAGGTCCGATCTGCAATCGACGTGATGCACGTGACGAAGAATATTTGTGTGAACCTGCTAGGCCATTTGGGCGTGTATGGGAAGAAAAAAAACACAACGGCAGCACGGGAGGACTAGAAACGTTTGAAAGAACGAGACGGACTGCTTCCAGAACATTATGACGGTCCGGCCAGCTATGCTCTAACCAAACAAGAGAAAGTGATATTTTTTGAATGTCTGAGCAGTATCAAGGTCCCGTCTGGCTTCTCGTCGAATATAAAGGGAATAATAAATGTGGCACAACAAAAATTTCAAAACCTAAAGTCTCGTCCTAGCAAATGATGTAGCTCAAGTTTTCTACGTGAAAGACATGTCTACCAAACTGAAGAAAAGAAAAAAATATGGAAGCGAATACATCAGACGAGGCAAAACGCCACATAGTTCTTTCAGGGAAAAGAAACATCGTGGGAGTGGAGGACAAGATAGACATGTCAGAAGATTATGATAAGTTTGATGAAATTCCGCCCTTCAAAGTCAACACTGACCCAAGCATCACGTTAAGTAATGAAGATTCTCCATGGTTCCGGCGCAAAGTTAAGCAATCGAAGAAAAGGAGGAATAATACAACAGATGGGAATATTGGTGATGTGTAATCCAGGAATGATATTTATGAAATATGAAATATTGTCATAAATCAAGTTTCTAGAACTATCAATGTTTCTGTGATATAACCACTAGTTGTGTATCTTAAAGTGATTTAAAAAAAAATCAGACCAAACTATCAAACACTTGTAGTTCAAATTTGGATTACTTTCGGAAAATCAACATAAACTCATTTAACTAGGCGAAATTAGATAGAAATCAAGAAAATTCCTAACACTTGTGGATTATCCATCAAATGTAGACTAATATTTGTGGGAATTACATGGGTGCCATTTTGCACCATATTTTTTGTATTTGGTTCACAAAAAAGGTCATTTTTCACTTAGAAAAAGGAAAATGCTATTTCTAAAAATAATTTGAAAAATCCCTTTGGAACCATTGTTTCCTATACCAAGATACAACTATTTGTTGAATAGATTTAGTACCAGCCGGTACTGAAGTAGATTTAGTACCGGTCCGTGCTAGAGACCGGGACTAAAGGTCCATGCATTAAATGCACTCGCCCAGATCGGGCAGTTCTCATTCTCACACACAGACGAACCCCCGAGCCCCTCGACGACGAAGACGACGCAGACGCCTCGCCTCCCTCGACGCCATCGCCGGAGACGCTGCCGTGCCGCGCCGCTGCCCGCTGCTCGTCTCCCCCGACTCCGGCCGAATCTCCGCGCGGCGATAGGTAAGCTCTTCTCCTCCTTCTCTCCATTGCCACGCCGGAGCTAGGGTTTCTAGAACGCCGGAGTAGGCTTCCTGCGCCGGAGACGCTGCCGTGCTGTGCCGCTGACCGCTGCTCGAAGCCGTCCCCGACGCCGCCCATACCCAACGCGACGTGCAGGAAGCCTTCCTCGACGCGCCCGATTCCGGCGGCGGCGGTTGCGTGGCTATGGCCCTATTTCGGTGACAAAATTAGGGCGGCGCCGCCACCAATAGGTTGCGACCGTCGGTGTGCAACTCGCCGCGGTGTCGGGCTCCTCCTCTCGTCTGCAATGGAGGGGCAGGAACTTGAATCTCCATTGGCGACGTCATGGTGACGTCATCACCTTGTTTTTCTAGAATATTTAGTTAGACTTGAAAATTCTACTGTTTTAGGTGTTGTTAGGAAAATTTAGTTATACTTGCTAGTTAGACTTGCTAGTGTTAGAATTTAAAGTGTAATAGTGTTAGAATATTTATGTGAATGCTATTGTTGGATTTTTAGGATTTTTAGTATTGTTTTACGGTTTGTAGGATTTGTGCAATTTTTTGATTTGTCAATGTGACAAAGTGAATTGTTCTAAAGTGTTATTTATATGCTATTCTTAGAATTTAAAATGTTATTTATATGAATGCTATTGTTAGATTTTGATGTGTTATTTATATGAATTTAAAGTACTTATGCAATTTTATTTGATGCAAATAACTTGTGTAATTTTATAAGTGTGGATTAATAGTTTGTAATGGTACTGTTTTTTAAATTGCTATAGGAAATGCTACTGTTTTAGATGAATTGCTAGGAAATGCTATTGTTTTTAATGATAGTTTGTAAATGTTAAGTGAATTGGTACTGTTTTGCAGTGTAAGGAAGTTTATAAATTTTGGCCGATGATTAGATGGTTGCACGTTGCATCTTCAGGGAGGTGTGAGTGAACCATGTTGTCTGAACATATATGCAATGTTCATTCCACGTTGTTCGCTGACACCATCCCTGAAGCAATTCTATATGAGGCCTTGCTGTCTGTTTTGCAATGTTAGGAAGTTTGTAAAATTGGATTAATAGTGTGGATGCAAAGTAGTTGTGCAAAGTACTTGTGTAATTTAGGGTAATTTTATGGATGCTACTATGTAATTTTATTTGATGCAAAGATTAAAATGCTACAATGTAATAAATAGTGTGGATTCAAGTGTTGAAATTTGTGAATGAAAGTGTTAGAATTTGTGAAATAGTATTGTGAAAATGCAACCACAATTTTCCGCGGCAACGCGCGGGGAATGCAATCACAATTTCCCCAATGCAAAGTACTTGATTTCGTCGATCCCTCGCCTCACCGTTATAACTTGACATCATGTAGGAATCTCGCCGTCTATCCCTCGCCTCACCGTCGTCCTGTCTGTGACCGTACTTGATTTCGTTGATCCCGCGCCTCACCGATTTGGCACTAAATAGTTCTATCTTTTTTTTTGTATTAGTTAAGCTATGGACGGCAGAGCAGGGGAAGATCAATTGTTCGACATCATCAGAGATGGTGAAGATGATGGATCGCAATATCTTAACATGTCCGGTGGTGAAATGGAGGACGAGGAGATTTATAACTTAGAAGCTCCTCCATCCGCCTCGAACAATAATGCCGATGAGAATGTAGCGCAGAATACCGACGAGGTATACATAGCTTCTGGTGATAAATTAATGATTTGATATGTGTACATATACATGTTTTAACATAATATTTCTTCTTTTAGCCCTCCGGATCGGGATCGAGCAAGTCTGTTAAAAGAAAACGAGGCCCGGCCAAAAAGTTAAAAGAAGAAAGATTTGATATCGAAGAAATCTCTGAAATTGGCGAACCGATTGCTCCGAAAGAGCACGCACGTAAATTTGTGAGTCAGTGCGGAGTTATTGTTCGGGACAACATTCCGATCACCATCCGAGAATGGCACAAGCCGAAGGGTGGAGGAGAGAGTTTTGTGTCAGATATTTGCAAGAGGGAACTTCTGAAGTCCGTTTTCCACAATTTCGCCCTACCGACAGGACTCGGAGATGCCGAGAAAAAGAAAGTCTTCCAGTGGACTCTAAAGAAAATGGCCGAACAATTCATGAACTACAAGAAAAGGTTATACCAGCAATTCATCAAGACAAAGAAAACCCCTAATTTTGAAGACGTACAGTACAGGAGGATAAGAGATCAGTGGCAAGAATTCAAGGACTACAAGGAATCAGAAGAAGCTCTGGAAAAGTCGGCGAAAAATAAGTTGAATGCCGACAAAAAGCAATATTTCCAACGTTTGGGGCCAGGTGGCTATAAGACCGCCATTCCTAAGTGGCAAGAAAGGGACGCCAAGTTAATTGCTGCCGGGGTCACTCCAAGTACATCAAGCTATCCCGCAAGGGCGAGACATTGGGCGTACAGCGTCGGGCTGGAGCCCGACCCACAGACAGGGAATCTTGTGTTGAAGGAAAAGGTTAAACCAGGCCCCGAGGGAGAGCCCGAAAGAGAAAAAATTCGGAATAAAGCCAAAGAACTTGATGATGCAGTAGTTGCCGCTCGGGAGGGAAGGTTCGCGCCCAATAGAGAGAAGGACGAGCTGTCACTCGCCCTCGGGAATCCTGAACACACTGGGCGAGTACGAGGCGTGGGCGTCGTCCCTTGGAAGGTTGGGTTCCCCGAGCATAGGGACACCTACAGGAGTCGCGACAGGAAGAAGAAACAGGAGGCAGAGAAATATCAGTGGTTGGAAGACATGATAATAGACCTGCAACATGAAATGAGGCAGAAAAAGGTATCTGAGCCGCAGGAGGACCAACTTGATATGGCATCTCAGCGGAAAAGCAGCGTGGCTTCCACACAAAATGTCCAGCCTGATGACGCAACATACCCCGTGGATCAGATTCAGGGGCGAACAAACTGTGAGCTGCACATCAAGATGAGGAACCTATCCATAAAGGTGGCGGTCGGCTTTGCTTTAGAGAATATACCCGGAGCAACCCTTCATGGCGGTCAGATTCCAGCTGGCTACGCGCGAGTTGGGGTGGACGAAATTATGAACGGATTCGAGGACCTAGAGCTTGACTTTCCTGGAGTTGAAGGGGAGACGACACTGGGAGAAGTGTTGCGCGGAATCATTCTATGGAGAAAGGAACACATCGTGTTTCCTGGAGAATCGACGCGTAGGCCACCAACCCCTCCGAGTAGCAATCAACCTCCAAGTCCACCCCGCATTGAAAATATGGACACCGAGAGGGAACCCAGCGCGACTCCATTTCCCCGGTGCGCGAGTCCAACCCAGCGGGAGTCCACCCCGGAGCGTGCAAAGAGTCCACTCCAGCGGGAGTCCACCCCGGAGCGTGCAAAGAGTCCACTCCAGCGGGAGTCCACCCCGGAACTTGCAAAGAGTCCACTCCAGCGGGAGTCCACCCCGGAGCTTGCAAAGAGTCCGCCCACCGGCAATAGGACCTTCTCAATGAGGCAGAAGATGCTTGCCGGTGCGTCGAGTGGTGCTCCAAAGGACACCTACAAGTACGGGCCGTCGTTGAAGGATCTTCCGGTGTTAACTTACCACCGGACCGTTGAGGAGAATGCTCCCTTGGTCAAAGCTCACAATGCCGCACACTTTGCGAAGAAAGTGCCCGAGCCAAAACAGGTACTAAACCCTAAGGGTGTTAAACACTTTTTAGACATCGTCTGTGATCCTGACCGTAGAACTTTGCCTGATAACTATGAACGCTCTATCTCGAAGAGTTTTGACACGCAAGAGGAGAATAAAAAGAAAAGGGTCGCTGCACAGAAGAAGAAGAAGGGGAAAAAGGTTCCCCAGCTCGGAGAACAGAAAGTACAGTCGGTCGCCCCGCTGAAGGTTCAGACAGACAAGAGTCCCAACGTTGGGACAAATGTTCCTGTTACTGACTACATGGACGATGATGCATTTGACGCAATTTTCCCCAATTCGACTGAGATAGCACGGACGTTTGTCTACGGGAAAGATCTTCTCCCTAGTGATGAGATGGTGCGTCTAGCTTTTCAAATGCGGAGATTGCATGACTGGTACATGAAGGTTGCAAAGGACAAGCAACTCGTGTTTTACGTGACATACCGAGAAGACCAATTCTTCGTCAACCACGAGATATGTATCGAATTTGATGAATTATGGCAGTTATACAACCGGCGTGCTCTCGACGCAACTATCATGAGTTGCTATGTTCTGTAAGTGTTTTTTCTAAATGTCTAGCTGAGCATGTAATTATCCTCACTAATTGAGCCTGTAATTATCTGCACTATATTCTTTCGTATGCTATTATATATGCAGGTGGATGCTTATCGAGTGCAAAAGGAAAAGACTCTGGGAAGTTGGGTTCATTGACCCATCTATCGTTAACTGCAAAAACTTAGAGCGGAAGCCCGGGGACTGCGAGGAGGCATTGTTGAGGTCGCTATTGAGCCAAACACATGCGGCAAATATACTTCTTCCTTACAACTTCAAGTGAGTGTGACTGTCTTCAACACATTTCTATATTGCTAATGACTAGATGTTAAGTTTAATTGATGAGTTATATTCATGCCTCACTATATAAACGTGTGCAGCTTCCATTGGATTCTACTGGACATTATCATTGACAAGGGATTAGTTGAAGTATTTGACTCATTACGCAAACCACAATCATACTACCAGGACTTGATTGACATGCTTCAGAGGTAATTTCAACCATTAACCCCATTTCATGATATCAAGTAATCATAACACATTTATTCATTTGCTTTTGTGAGTAGGGTTTGGAAAATATTCATCAAGAGAGAGAGGGGTGAATGGAAACCAGAGCTGACTATTAAACATATTGATGTAAGTGTGCTACTATTAAACATAGTCTCTTTAATTCATCATCATTTTGAATTATTATTTAATTAAGTTATATTCTCGTAAAGACCATGAAGCAGCCTCCGGGAAATGAATTATGTGGATTCTACGTCTGCGAGTTCATGAGGACCTTGAGCGTTGAGCAGGCGTCGCGTGAAAAAAGAATGGATGTGAGTGTGACTGGCTTGTACTATATTTCAATCTTATTATGATTTGATATATATATATATACACACACAACTAATATATTCATATTGATCTCGTTTAAAGCTTAACGACAATCGGAACGCCATCCTACCACATCAGCGCGTAGAAGCAATTCAAGAGGAGATAGCGGGATTTATCCTTGAGGAGGTCATGAATCCAAAGGGAGAATACCATAATCCTAAATATAGCTATGCCATATGAAAGAGGAGGATGTATGACATTATTGCGATCTCTATACACCGGATTGTATATATGTATATATGTATGTAATAACGTAGTATGAATATGTCCTATATCTAAATTATATTATATATCAACGTTTACCGTATGTAGTAGCGTAGAATACATATACGGAAGTATATTACGTATGCATCAACGTGTACCGTGTATATATATAATACCGTATGAATGTATAACAGTAGATGAAAAAGAAAACATAAAATAAAATTGCAGTGAAGAAAAGAAAACAGATAACAAAAAAAAAAGGAAACGAAAAATAAATTGCAAAACCCTTAAAACCTAAACCCTTTAGTACCGGCCGGTGTTACCGACCGGTACTAAAAGTTCTCCGCACGAGCCCGAGCCCCACGCCCACGTGGGGGCCCTTTTAGTACCGAACGATAAGAAACCGGTACTGATGCTGGGGGGGCATCAGTCCCGATTGCGCAGTACCGGTTGCGAAACCGGTACTGATGCTCCTCCCCGACCGGTACTAAAGAGCCGTTTTCCACTAGTGTCATTACCTTTATCAAGATCCCAATGACTGGTATTTTCAGAAATAGTCTCCAATAAATTCCATGCTTCTTCTTCAGTATTATTAGTAAAACTTCCACCTGATGAATTATCCAGAATTTCCTTGTGCTTCATAGGTAATCTCACATAGAAGTTTATCAATATAAGTTTCCTTGTAAGATCATGACAAGGATTCTTGCGAAGGAGTTCCTTTAACCTCCCCCAAGCTTGAGTAATACTCTCTCCCAGATGTGGCCAGAAGTTAAATATATAGCAGCGGTTATCATAAGCTTCTTTAGGAGTAAAATATTTAAGAAAGAAAACCTTCCTCAAGATACTCTATTCAATCCTGACTTCTTCATCCAAAGACCTATACCAATCACGAGCATTACCAGATAAAGACAGATACAAAATCTTTCTTTTTACCTGATCCTCAGAAATACCAGGTAGTCTAAATAAGCCACATATGTCCTCAATTGTCTCCATATGTTCGCGTGCAGACTTAGTTCCATCTCCTGTAAATGGATTTTTCATAACTCTTTTAACATGACCAACAGGAATTTTAAATCCCACTTTAGGCACCTCAGACACAGTAGTATCAACAGCTTTAGGAGCAATAGCATAAGCACTTTCATAGAGAGCAAGGTGCAGCGAGGCACGATTCATAAATGCCATAGTAACAATGAGATAAAATTCAGCTTTCAAGTTTCCTTACCAAACTTCTTACCAATAGCGCTACGCTCCCCGGCAACGGCGCCGGAAAAGTATCTTGATGACTCCCAAGTGCAGGAGATCAATTGTAGTACCTTTCAATTAGAAAAGGTTGTCGAACCCACGAGGAGCTGAAGGTAGTGGTTAGCAAGATTGATAAATAAAACGATAAAAGATGCAAGTGTTTTTGGTATTTTTGATTGTATAGTTGCAACGCAGAAAGTAAATAGTAGCAAGTGAAAGCTCTCAAAGAGAGAAAGCCCAATCCTCTTATGTGGCAAGAGGACAAGCTCAAGTGATGTGTAACTTATATGTGGAAAACATTCCCGAGGGCGGCATGGATATTGCTAGGCATAGAGATTTATTAAACAACACGTTGAGTATCTTGTCAAGTTTTAATCTTCTTTGGACGAAGTCATAATTATGTATAGCTAAATAAATAAACTACAACCTGTAACACCCCAAAATAATAATAAGTATTATTATTCCAAAAATATGGGTCAACAAAAACTTTTGTTGTTTTTCTTATATGTTTATGCTTGTTGCTAGTGATCATTATTTCTTGTTGCTTGTGGTTGCTTGCTCTAATTAAAAATTTAGAAACAAAAGCAAAAGTGCAATAATTAAAATAAAAGTAACAAGTGTATCACACAAATTGTCCAAGTAAGAATTGTACCTCTTTCAAATAAAATTTAGTGGAGTGGTACTATAAACACTCCCATTTCAATTCTTACAACTTTTCCCTCTCAAATAATATTTGAACTAGTTTTAAAATTCTAAAGTAAAATCAAATAGAAATAAACCAAAATACCATAATTAAAACCCTATGAACAAAAATGATTAAAAACATTTTATTTTGAAATGCCAATTTTTGTGGAGCTTCTGCATGCTATGGGATGGCTTCACAAATTTTCTTGAATTTTTCTAAATAGATTAAGTGCCCCAAATAAATCCCTAAAGTGCTACTGTATTGAAATGAAATAAAAGAAAGCAGGGAAAGGAAAATAGGCAGGGGGTTTTCTGCAAAAAGATCATCCCCTACCTCTCCCCTAGCTCACTGTGCTGCACGCCGTCATCGCCGTGCCGCCCTCGCGCCCGTCGCCGCGCCCTGGCCCCCCTTGCTCGCGTTCGTCCACGCTCCACCTCTGCAGCCTCCGCGGCCACTCGAGCGTTTCCCTCTCCCCAACGCCGCCCCTGTCCCCCTCTGCCCGCCGTGGATAGAACGGACGGCGCCAGCCAAATTCGTCCACCCGTCTGCTCCCCGACACGCGCCAAGCTGCCCCAGACCTTCTAGAACCCGTCCGGACGCCGGAGGACACCGCGTCGACGCGTACCTCGCACCACAGCCTCGGATTCGAGTCTCGATCGCCGCGGGAACGCCATGGACGCGCCCGTGCGCTTCGTCCACGAACGCAAGCCTCCACCCCTATAGCCCCCCCCCCCCCCCCCCCGATCCCTCTCTGCACACTCCACACCACCCCCACTCCCTCTCCCCCGCTCCAATTTCGCCGGTGCATCGCCAGGAAGGCGTGCACGCTGCGCCACTGCCGCCGTCGAGGTCGAGCATGGCCGCAGCGCCTCTGCCTCCCATTCTCTTCCCCCTGGCCCGTGCTCTCTTCCTCATGGACACCGCACTCACCCGCACCACTTTTCCCTTTGAATCGTGTACAGGGGAGACGCCAGGAGATCGCCGACGCCCGCACGACGCCGCGGAAGGCCCGGAGATCGCCGCCGTCGATTGGAGCCGCCCCAGCTCGTGCCGCTCCACCAGCAAGCTCCCCCACGCCACCGCCAACGATCCGCACCATCTCCATGACCTCCCGAGCCCCCTAGGTGAGCAAATCGTCCACTGCACCGTCGCCGGAGCCACGGCGCCGCCCGTTCTGGGTCGTCGCCGGTGCGCTTGATCGTGGGCCGTTGGTTTTTAAACATTTCCACGCGCGCGTAACGGTTCGAGTTGAGACGCTGACGAGTGGACCCCACTCGTCAGATTCTTCAACATTATCCACAACTCAATTTCTCTGTTTAAAATTGAAATATTAAAACTCAGTACTAGAATCAACTTGTAAAATTAATATCTCGAGTTTCACAACTCCAAATATATCAAACTCAATTGTTCTGGATAGCTTATGAAATTATCTAACCAACCCAAGTGGTCTCACTGCATTTAAATAAATAATAAAAATGTATTATGGAAAATGCCACAGAAGGTTTAAAACCTAAACTTGTCTGTTTTTGATAAAATATTAGTTCAAATGATTCCAAACAAATTTTGTTTGCTTGGTATTGTGATCTAGTAGCTTCCCTAATTTTGGTAGAATTAATTAAGCAATATTAATTGTGAAATTAAATAAAAACCCTTCTGCACTCAAATGATTAAATATGTTTAATGGTTAACCCAAATGAGTTAGAACCAAAAAAATTTTGGTCACATTTAGGCTTGATTACTTACCCCTAAAAGGATTTAATTTTAGGATATACAGAACTTGACTTGTAGCTAAAACTTGACTATTTAGCTTCTGGACAAAATAAAATGTGTAGGGAGTTTGGTAAATCAAATCAATTCAAATCCAATTGTGTTGTCTTCTACACATCAGTAGCTTCCTATATAATTTTAGTTTGTATTTTTGTGACAAACAGAACTCAAGTTGAGCAATTAAGCATGTTACACTAAATTCTGCCATAATGGAAACATAAATAAATAATGGTAAATCCAATTAAAGTGAAAATAAATTGTGTTGCTTGGTGTATGCAGTAGCTATGTGTGATGCTTATGATTGTCATGTTGTGACCAATGCTTGAGTAGTTTAGTGATTGTTTGTATTGATTGTTTGACTCGTAGACGAGAACGTTGCCGAAGTCCACGAGGAGGGGGAATACTTTGATCAGCAAGCACAAGAACCCGAGACCTTTGCCGAGCAAGGCAAGCTACTCTCTGAGCTTGCACCCCAAATATATGCATCTACTTTCATCACATGTTTTACTCTTAGCAAGGATTTATAAAACCCTTTTTAAAAAGTATATGGATACTATTTTGCCACCCTATGTAGAAATAGAAGATAGTATATAAAACTATAGGATGGGCAAAAGTAAACTTGGTTTATTCAAAACTCCTTTGAAAGTACTTATGTGGTTATGAAATGCCGAGATGTCGGTGTTGAAGTGGAGAAATGGAAAGTGGTGATGTTTAAGAAAAATGAACAGTGTCCTAGTACTATGACGACCAATCTTACCCTGTGCGACCACATTTACCCCCATATGGGAACGGGGCTTAGTCATGTAGTTTGCTCTTATTAGTATGGGATACCTCATCGACGGAGATAACTCCGTTATGCATGAGGGGATGGTCCGAGGACCCACCCTCTGACCCGGGTCCTCTCACAAGTTGGTGGGGAGGATAGAAGGTTTGATAGACCGCCGGACAAAACTATGAGTCCTCACACTTAGGGTTTCTGACGGGAAACTGGACTGAGTGTTGTGGAAAGAATCATATGGGAAGGATCCTATACTAGCATGAGTAAATAAGAGGCTATGGCCAGTGGCTCAACTCCGCATACACCTTGTATGGCGGGATGTGGCTGACACGATGAGTTACCGGATGGGTGTGGGCTAAAAGCGTGCTACCTCTGCAGAGGGTTCAAACTATTCGAATAGCCGAGTCCTCGGATATGGACAGTTGGGAGGCTGTCCTAAGACTATGTGCAAGTTTTATAAAAGAGTTGAGTTTTGAAGAAAAGTAAAGTGGAGGTTGAACTATGCACCTCTACCAATGGATCGGTATGAGGTTGTTTAAGGAAAGTGGGCCATGATGGACTATGGTCGGGAAAGGAGGAGTTTTGGAGAAACAGATAAAAATGGTGTTTTCTCTTAAGATAGTTATAATATCCTTCTTACCTTTTTCAACAAAAAAATAGAGATGTTTGAAAGAAAATTTGAAATAAAAATGTAACTAGTGCATACTCATGTTGGGGTAGTTTGCGAGTACATCCAAATGTACTCATATTGGTTTCGTCCCTGGCTATTGTCTTAGCCAGATTTCGAGGAGCACTACGCCGAGGAGGAGTATGGCGACTTCTATGCGAACTAAGGATCTCCATCAGTCAGCTGTCTGTCGGGTCGTCGTTAGAGTTTGAGGTCTACTACGCCTTAGCTTCCGCTGATTATTTTGGTTTGGCCCATGAAGGCACCTATGTAAGACTTGGTCTAAAAGACCGTTTATGTAAGACTTTTATTCGACTTTGTAATGGATGATAACTATGGTATTCAGTTCGGATTATGTGCAACGACAGACTGATCACAGGATCGTTGTGGTAAGCATAATCGGGTATTTCAGACAGCTAGTCTGGGGTCCCCACAGAGCTGGTATCAGAGCCATCCTGACTTTAGGAAACCTTAGTTAGCATGGTCGTTAGACAAATGTTACAAAAAGATTAATTTTCTAAAAGAAAAGAGTGAAGTATTTTCGAAAATTGCTTATCTCCAATCCTCTTACTTCTGCAAAAATAGACTCCCATTAAATATTACATTTTCCTTGTACCCTTAAATTTTGCACAATTGTCACCTCATTAAACTTAAAATTCTGCTCACTTGTTGCCCCACAACCTTTAAAATTTTGATACACTTATCAACTCACTAACCTAAAACTTTGCTTAAAAATTTGTAGATGGCACTCCATTTCACCGAGTTCGTTCAGCTTGAGAAGGAAAGCAAGATGATGTTTGAGAGAGACTTGTTCGAGTTGAGCAAGATGCTAGGTCGACCCGCTCCAGAGTTTAGAGGAGCTCAGGTTGACGTTCACGGTGTCGGAAGACTGAGTTGGCTCATGGAGTCATCGGTTCGCCGAAACCTCAAGTCTCCCAGTTCCAGGACGATCGTCTTCACCACCAAGGATTCCACCTGGACCGACGGTCTCTGTAATGCCACACAGAGGATGCTGGCCCGGCTTTGTGAGGAGCACAAGGCGGAGCTGGCAGAATCTCGTTTCCGATTCTACGGGAGGCGCAACAGCGACGGACACCCTACACCTTCACCTTGCCACCCGATGTTTGGGGACTACCTCATGAACATGGAGCTCTTACTTCAGCGCACCCAGGATGATCTGATGCGCACTAGACTTTGGTCTCACCTTGACCGCGTCTCGCTCGTTGAGGGTCGCGAGCGTGAGAAGGAGCTGAAGAAGGAGAAGGTCACTCTTAGCAAGAAGAGGATCATGTTGGGGAGGACCGTCGCCAAGCTCCGCAAGAGAGTGAAGGAGCAGGACGAGATGATCGAGGACATGGAGCATCAGGCCAACGAGATGGAGGAGGAGGGCGACGATCTCTGCAAGGAGAACGTCGCTTTCCTTAGTGACGATGACGACTACCAGGAGGAGATGGATTATGACCAGCAGGACGACGTGGAGGAGTTACTTGACGAGGACGAGGACCCACTCGAGACAGTTCTCGAGGAGGAGGAAGACCCAGAGGAGCCACCCTACCACTCCGATGCTGATGCAGCAGAGCCGGAGGTTCCATCTCAGTAGGAGAGTGACTTGAGTACTATCGCAGGATTAGGTTGACCACTTATCGCAAGTCGAGTCGAGTAGTGGTTCTTTTGGAGACTATGTGTTATGTACCTTAGACGAGGTAGAGCACTTTTATAAGCTAAATGTTGTGAACTTCTTGATGTAATGCTTGTGTGATATATAAGAATGTTAGCCTTGTCTGATCTGTGAAAATATTTTCCATATCACTCTTAATTAACAAGCCACATCGAGAAATCATCTTTCCCCTTAGTCGAAACCTTTTTGCCTTGTCTCTTATACTCGGTATGCTTCAGGATGGTGGAAACTCGTCGCACCCCCAACGCTGAGGGCGGACCCTCAGGACCACCACCACCACCACCGAACCCAACCCCCGCCCAACTCCTTGCGATTATCATGGAAGAACGCCAAGCTGCCAGAGAAGAGCGTCAAGCTAGCCTCGCTGCCCTGCAGCAACTCACAGCCGCTTTAAACAACAACAACAACAACAATAACAATAACAATAACAACAACGGTGGCAATGGCAATGGTGATGGAAACCAGCGATCCACTTTAAGTGATTTCCAGAAGACCGGCCCACCCACCTTTTCCAAGGGACTTCATCCACTGGAAGCCGATGATTGGCTTCGCACCATCGACAATGATCTGGAAGTTGCTTCGGTGGGAGAAACTGAGAAAGTGTTGTATGCAACGCACTACCTTGCTGGACCTGCACGAGCTTGGTGGGAAGCCACCAAGGCTCTCCAGCAAGTTGACCATGTTATCAACTAGGCTGAGTTCCAGGAGAAGTTTCGGAAGAAGCACATTCCCAGTGGACTTATTGAGAGGAAGAAGGAGGAATTCCGCAGGCTGTGGCAGGGAAGTAAAGATGTGGTTGGATACCTGGATGAGTTTACTAGCTTATCTCGATATGCTCCTGATGACACAAACACGGAGGACAGGAAGATGGAGCATTTCCTGAATGGACTTCATGATGAACTGCAGTGTGCTCTGGTTGTCCATGACTTCCGTGATCTAGAGGCACTTGTGGACAAAGCCATCCAGCTGGAGACAAAGCGCAAGTCAATGTTTGAAGGTCGCAAGAGAAGGATGAATGTTCAGGAAGGTTCGAGCAGCTAGAAGCCTCGTGTCTTTCAGCAAAACCCC
Source organism: Poa annua (assembly GCA_026929855.1). Taxonomy (NCBI): domain Eukaryota; kingdom Viridiplantae; phylum Streptophyta; class Magnoliopsida; order Poales; family Poaceae; genus Poa; species Poa annua. The sequence goes on along the minus strand of CM049434.1, from coordinate 5,862,001 downwards.
AGGCCAGCCTACCGTCCACCCCAAGCTCCACGCCCCAATTACCCTAACCGCCCAAACAACTTCAACCGCCCCAATGACAGTAACCGTCCCAGAGGAAACTTCAACAACTTCAACCCCAGCGCTAATGTTGTCTGCTTTGAATGCAGCAACAAGGGTCACTACTCCAGAGAATGTCCCAATCCTAAGAGGAATGTTCAGCGCCCCAATGCATCGAACAATAGTCAAGGCCGCAATGAAGGTGGCAAGAATGCCGCACCCCACGGAAATGCTGCTGTTGCCAAGGGTCGTCTGCACCACATCAATGCTGAAGAAGCCCAGGATGCGCCAGATGTTGTGCTGGGAACGTTCCTTGTCAACTCAGTACCTGCAACTGTTCTGTTTGATTCTGGTGCTACCCATTCCTTTGTTACCCAAGAATTTGTTGCTAAGAGAGGTTTAGTCGAGAATCTCTTACCCAAACCCATGCTCATCCAAACCCCAGAATTCGCCGTAGAAACCAAGATGTTCTGCCCCGAAGTTTCCCTTGAGATTAAAGGGGAACAGTTTCCAGTCGACCTAATTATTCTGGGAACCCAAGGCATAGATGTTATACTTGGAACGAATTGGTTAGCCAAGTACCATGGCGGAATAGACTGTGCCAGAAGAGCTGTAGCCATCACTACCGACAAAGAAGTAGAAGTGGACTATGTGTCTGAGACCAACCATTCCCAACCAGGCTGCCATGAGGGCATAGCTTGACCCACTCTAGATGAGATCCGTGTTGTTCACCTATTCCGAGATGTTTTCCCGGAAGAATTGCCTGGTATGCCGCCAGACCGGGATATTGAGTTCATCATTGAACTTATCCCAGGAACATCCCCTATATCCCAAAGACCGTATCGGATGAATCCTAATGAACTGGTTGAATTGAAGAAACAATTGGCTGATATGCTCAGCAAAGGCCTTATTCGCCCCAGTGCTTCACCATGGGGATCACCCATCATTTTCGTGGACAAGAGAGACGGTACCACACATTTGTGTGTGGATTATCGCAAGTTGAATGACATAACCATTAAAAACAAGTATCCTCTTCCCAAGATTGAAGTTCTGTTCGATCAGATGAACGGAGCCCGAGTCTTTTCCAAAATTGACCTTAGGACAGGATATCATCAGTTGAAGATCCGAGAGTCAGACATTCCCAAGACCGTCTTCACCATCCGTTACGGTTTGTTTGAATACACCATGATGTCCTTCAATCTGACCAATGCCCCAGCCTATTTCATGAATCTGATGAACAAGATTTTCATGGAGTACCTTGACAAGTTCGTAGTAGTTTTCCTCGACGACATCCTCATTTACTCCAAGACTGAAGAAGAGCATGCCGGACATCTGCGTCTAGTTTTGGAAACCCTTCGCGAGCACCGGCTGTATGCCAAGCTTAGCAAGTGTGAGTTTTGGCTTAGAGAAGTGGCATTCCTTGGACATGTTATATCTGCGGGAGGAATTTCTGTGGACCCAGAGAAGATCCAAGCCATTTTAGATTGGGAAGCCCCAGCCAGTGTGACTGAAATCCGGAGTTTTCTTGGACTAGCGGGTTGTTACCGCAAGTTCGTTGAAGGATTCTCCAGTATAGCCAAACCCATGACCCAATTGTTGAAGAAGGACAAGAAATTTGAATGGACTCAGAAGTGTGAAGAGAGCTTCCAAGAATTGAAGAAGAGGCTGACTTCAGCCCCAGTCTTGATTATGCCAGATGTCACCAAGAGTTTCGACGTGTATTGCGATGCATCACGCCTCGGACTTAGTTGCGTTCTGATGCAGGAAGGCAAGGTTGTGTCATATCTGTCCCGAACAGCCAGCCTTGTTTAAAGAGTTCGAAGATTTCGGACTAGAGCTTGTTAGCCAAGGATTTCTCGCCAATTTAGAAGTAACCCCAACCCTGATGGATCAAATCAAGGAAGCCCAGAAAGATCATGAGAGCATCGAAGGAATCAAGAAGAAGATTTCTCTCGGTAAAGCACCTGGTTTTTCCGAAGATGCTGAAGGAGTGATGAAATTCAATGACCGTATCTGTGTGCCCAATGTCACAGAACTTAAGGAGTTAATCCTGAAAGAAGCCCATGAGACCCCTTATTCAATTCACCCCGGTGGAACCAAAATGTATCAAGACCTCCGAGAAAGATTTTTGTGGCATGGAATGAAGCGAGAGATTGGTTCTTTTGTAGCCAAGTGTGATATCTGTCAGCGAGTCAAGGCTGAACATCAGAGACCCGCTGGATTGCTTCAACCTTTGAAAATTCCTAAGTGGAAGTGGGATGAGATTGGAATGGACTTTATTACCGGACTCCCAAGATCTAACCGAGGCCATGATTCAATTTGGGTCATAGTTGACCGACTGACCAAGGTTTCCCATTTTATTCCTGTCAAGACCACTCATACCGGAGCTCAGTTAGCAGACCTGCATATTTCCAGGATAGTGAGCCTGCATGGCGTGCCTAAGAATATCGTATCTGATAGAGGTACGCATTTCACTTCAAGATTCTGGAAATCCCTTCACGAACCCTCGGAACCAAGTAAGCGTTTAGCACAGCTTATCATCCCCAGACCGGAGGCCAAACTGAAAGAGTGAACCAGATATTAGAGGACATGCTCCGCGCCTGTGTTCTGTCATATGGATCCAAGTGGGAAGATTGTCTCCCGTTTGCAGAGTTCTCTTACAACAATAGTTACCAGTCTAGTCTGCAAATGGCCCCTTTTGAATCCCTTTACGGCAAGAAGTGTCGTACGCCCCTGAATTGGTCTGACACCGGAGAAAGCAAACTGTTTGGACTAGATACCCTCCGTGAAGCTGAAGAGCAAGTTCAACTTGTCCGCGACCGTCTCAAAGCTGCCCAATCCCGTCAGAAGAGTTACGCTGATCCCAAGCGTCGTGAGGTCACTTTCAGTGTCGGAGATTTTGTTTATCTCCGAGTGACACCCCTTAAGGGAATGCAGCGTTTTCATGTCAAGGGAAAATTAGCGCCAAGATATATCGGTCCCTTCAAGATCATTTCCCGTCGAGGAGAAGTATCCTATCAACTGGAGTTGCCCCAAGAGTTGTCAGATTACCATGATACCTTTCACATTTCCCTGCTAAGGAAGTGCCTTGAAGTTCCAGACCAGCCCGATGTTTTCAAAAACATCGACCACACCTCCATCGACCTGAATCAAGACCTGACGTATCGTGAGAGACCTGTGAAGATTCTCGAGGAAGATGTTCGTCTCACCCGGAGGCGTGCAATCAAGTTCTACAAAGTCCAGTGGACAAATCATTCTGAAGAAGAAGCAACTTGGGAACGCGAAGATTATCTTAGAAGCGAATTCCCAGACATCTTTAGTACCCAGGCTTAGCAAATCTTGGGACGAGATTTATTTTAAGGGGGGAAGGATCTGTAACACCCCAAAATAATAATAAGTATTATTATTCCAAAAATATGGGCCAACAAAAACTTTTGTTGTTTTTCTTATATGTTTATGCTTGTTGCTAGTGATCATTATTTCTTGTTGCTTGTGGTTGCTTGCTCTAATTAAAAATTTAGAAACAAAAGCAAAAGTGCAATAAGAAAAATAAAAGTAACAAGTGTGTCACACAAATTGTCCAAGTAAGAATTGTACCTCTTTCAAATAAAATTTAGTGGAGTGGTAATATAAACACTCCCATTTTAATTCTTACTACTTTTCCCTCTCAAATAATATTTGAACTAGTTTTAAAATTCTAAAGTAAAATCAAATAGAAATAAACCAAAATACCATAACTAAAACCTACGAACAAAAATAATTAAAAACATTTTATTTTGAAATGCCAATTTTTGTGGAGCTTCTGCATGCTATGGGAAGGCTTCACAAATTTTCTTGAATTTTTCTAAATAGATTAATTGCCCCAAATAAATCCCTAAAGTGCTACTGGATTGAAATGAAATAAAAGAAAGCAGGGAAAGGAAAAGAGGCAGGGGGTTTTCTGCAAAAAGATCATCCCCTACCTCTCCCCTAGCTCACTATGCTGCACGCCGTCGTCGCCGTGTCGCCCTCGCGCCCGTCGCCGCGCCCTGGCCCCCCTTGCTCGCGTTCGTCCATGCTCCACCCCTCTGCAGCCTCCGCGGCCACTCAAGCATTTCCCTCTCCCCAACGCCGCCCCTGTCCCCCTCTGCCCGCCGTGGAGAGAACGGACGGCGCCGGCCAAATTCGTCCACCCCTCTGCTCCCTGACACGCGCCAAGCTGCCCCAGACCTTGTAGAACCCGCCCGGACCCCGGAGGACACCGCGTCGACGCGTACCTCGCACCACAGCCTCGGATTCGAGTCTCGATCGCCGCGGGAACGCCATGGACGCGCCCGTGCGCTTCGTCCACGAACACCAGCCTCCATACCTATAAACCCCTCCGATCCCTCTCTGCACACTCCACACCACCCCCACTCCCTCTCCCCCGCTCAAATTTCGCCGGTGCATCGCCAGGAGGGCTAGCACGCTGCGCCACTGCCGCCGTCGAGGTCGAGCATGGCCGCAGCGCCTCTGCCTCCCATTCTCTTCCCCCTGGCCCGTGCTCTCTTCCTCATGGACACCGCACTCACCCGCACCACTTTTCCCTTTGAATCGTGCACAGGGGAGACGCCAGGAGATCGCCGACGCCCGCACGATGCCGCGAAAGGCCCGGAAATCGCCGTCGTCGATTGGAACCGCCCCAGCTCGGGCCGCTCCATCAGCATGCTCCTGCACGTCGCCGCCGTTGATCCGCACCATCTCCACGACCTCCCGAGCCCCCTAGGTGAGCAAATCGTCCACTGCACCGTCGCTGGAGCCACGGCGCCGCCCGTTCTCAGCGTACCGTTTCGTTTAGAATAGGAGCCACTGACGTGTGGACCCCACACGTCAGGTTTTTAAACATTTCCACGTGCGCGTAACGGTTCGAGTTGAGACGCTGACGAGTGGACCCCACTCGTCAGATTCTTCAACATTATCCACAACTCAATTTCTCTGTTTAAAATTGAAATATTAAAACTCAGTACTGGAATCAACTTGTAAAATTAATATCTCGAGTTTCACAACTCCAAATAAAACAAACTCAATTGTTCCTGATAGCTTATGAAATTATCTAACCAACCCAAGTGGTCTCACTGCATTTAAATAATAAATAAAAATGTATTATGGAAAATGCCACAGAAGGTTTAAAATCTAAACTTGTTTGTTTCTGATAAACTGTAAGTCCAAATGATTCCCAACTAATTTTGTTAGCTTGGTATTGTGATCTAGTAGCTTCCCTAATTTTGGTAGAATTAATTAAGCAATATTAGTTGTGAACTTAAATAAAAACCCTTCTGCACTCAAATAATTAAATATGTTTAATGGTTAACCCAAATGAGTTAGAACCAATTTCGTTAGGTCAAATTTAGGCTTGGTTACTTACCCCTAAAAGGATTTAATTTTAGGATATACAGAACTTGACTTGTAGCTAAAACTTTACTATTTAGCTTCCGGACAAAATAAAATGCGTAGGGAGTTTGGTAACTCAAATCAATTCAAATCCAATTGTGTTGTCTTCTACACATCAGTAGCTTCCTATAGAATTTTAGTTCTTATTTTTGTGACAAACAGAACTCAAGTTGTGCAATTAAACATGTTACACTAAATTCTGCCATAATGGAAACATAAATAAATACTGGTAAATCCAATTAAAGTGAAAATAAATTGTGTTGCTTGGTGTATGCAGTAGCTATGTGTGATGCTTATGATTGTCATGTTGTGACCAATGCTTGAGTAGTTTAGTGATTGTTTGTATTGATTGTTTTACTCGTAGACGAGAACGTTGCCGAAGTCCACGAGGAGGGGGAATACTTTGATCAGCAAGCACAAGAACCCGAGACCTTTGCCGAGCAAGGCAAGCTACTCTCTGAGTTTGCACCCCAAATACATGCATCTACTTTCATCACATGTTTTACTCTTAGCAAGGATTTATAAAACCCTTTTTAAAAAGTATATGGATACTATTTTGCCACCCTATGTAGAAATAGAAGATAGTATATAAAACTATAGGATGGGCAAAAGTAAACTTGGTTTATTCAAAACTCCTTTGAAAGTACTTATGTGGTTATGAAATGCCGAGATGTCGGTGTTGAAGTGGAGAAATGGAAAGTGGTGATGTTTAAGAAAAATGCACAGTGTCCTAGCACTATGACGACCAATCTTACCCTGTGCGACCACATTTACCCCCATATGGGAACGGGGCTTAGTCATGTAGTTTGCTCTTATTAGTATGGGATGCCTCATCGACGGAGATAACTCCGTTATGCATGAGGGGATGGTCCGAGGACCTACCCCCTGACCCGGGTCCTCTCACAAGTTGGTGGGGAGGATAGAAGGTTTGATAGACCGCCGGAAAAAACTATGAGTCCTCACACTTAGGGTTTCTGACGGGAAACTGGACTGAGTGTTGGTGGAAAGAATCATATGGGAAGGATCCTATACTAGCATGAGTAAATAAGAGGCTATGGCCGGTGGCTCAACTCCGCATACACCTTGTATGGCGGGACGTGGCTGACACGATGAGTTACCGGATGGGTGTGGGCTAAAAGCGTGCTACCTCTGCAGAGGGTTCAAACTATTCGAATAGCCGAGTCCTCGGATATGGACAGTTGGGAGGCTGTCCTAAGACTATGTGCAAGTTTTATAAAAGAGTTGAGTTTTGAAGAAAAGTAAAGTGGAGGTTGAACTATGCACCTCTACCAATGGATCAGTATGAGGTTGTTTAAGGAAAGTGGGCCATGATGGACTATGGTCGGGAAAGGAGGAGTTTTGGAGAAACAGATAAAAATGGTGTTTTCTCTTAAGATAGTTATAATATCCTTCTTACCTTTTTCAACAAAGATATAGAGATGTTTTAAAGAAAATTTGAAATAAAAATGTAACTAGTGCATACTCATGTTGGGGTAGTTTGCGAGTACATTCAAATGTACTCATATTGGTTTCGTCCCTGGCTATTGTCTTAGCCATACTTCGAGGAGCACTACGCCGAGGAGGAGTATGGCGATTTCTATGCGAACTAAGGATCTCCATCAGTCAGCTACCTGTCGGGTCGTCGTTAGAGTTTGAGGTCTACTACGCCTTAGCTTCCGCTGATTATTTTGGTTTGGCCCATGAAGGCACCTATGTAAGACTTGGTCTAAAAGACCGTTTATGTAAGACTTTTATTCGACTTTGTAATGGATGATAAATATGGTATTCAGTTCGGATTATGTGCAACGACAGACTGATCACGGGATCGTTGTGGTAAGCATAATCGGATATTTCAGACAGCTAGTCTGGGGTCCCCACACAACCCCTTATGATGGATCATGTGGCCAAGTAAATGACTGCACAAGAATTATTAAGACATAAAGTCCCACCATAGCATTACACTCTAAGGTCCCCGATACTAATACCCTCATAATATAACTTCGTGACTCGGTCTCAGGTTTACATGTCCTCACAAGTCTCCCTCAATTCATTATACTACGGTGTTCTCCTATGACCCCATAAAGGTGAAGTGTTGTGCAGTCGACGTTCGCACAACACCATCATAGAATCACATAAAAGATAAACTCTTGACAAAATACCAACACATGTTATATATAAATCATTGCCAATTCATCCTATGCCCTCAGGAACATACGGGAACTACTCACAACGTGCAAACATGATGATATTCAGTGGCATAAGTGGTACAACACAATCTGAAAATATAACTTCACCACCAAATAATGACAAGTACTCAATCACAAACATGGATAGTAGCACAAGACAAGTATCTAGGGTATAGCAACTCTCAAACTACGAGGGGACCGGAGTGGATCACGGTGATGATGATGGAGATGGTGCTGGTCTTGATGGGGACGATAATGTAGAGGCCTCCTCCCACGCCAAGGAGGAGAGGTGATGACGATGACGATGATTTCCCCCTTCTCCGGAGCTCCGGGGCAGCAGGATCTGACCCCCCTCGGAGGGAATCAGGAGTTTCGCCGCCGCCGCGGCCTCGGATGGACTTGGAAAAATTAGGGCGTCACTTTTCGGGCGAGACGAAGGCGTCGCTAAAAATCCCCAGGCGAGGAGGTGCCCGAGGCCCCGTTTGGTGGGTCCCACGTGGCCAGGTACATGGGTCGCGTGGGCCCACCTCTTTCAGGCCTCATGGCTCTCCTCTCTTTGGTCTTATTCCTATTGCCTTCCTTCCGATGAAAAACTAGCGTGGTATTTTTCCTTTTATTATTTGGGGTCTTGTAGCTCCTGAAACATTAAAAACAAGAAAAAGGAGGTTTTCTGCCTCCCAGAAATTAAATACAAAAAATAGGGACTTTGTGTAAAAGTCCCCTAAATCGTCTAAAACTTGTAAAAATAATGATATAACAATGCAAATAATATTCTAATATGATACTAAAAGTTGTATAAATGATGATATAAAATGCACGTATCAGATGCTCACCCGGTGGTTAAGATATTTTAGGATCAAAATGTTTCAAGCTTTTGTGTGGTAATCCTGAAACTACTGTGCCCCATCCCTCCTGCGTGAGGCGTAAACTGGTGTACCTCTGGAGGCACCATGTAGAAACTCGTTTTAAGCTTTGTTTTTATTTCGTCTTTCGAAACCTTTGTGAACTCGTGGGGAGATTTGTTGTTTCCTGGTTTCATGTCATTGGAACTGGGTGTTTCAAACCCCTTCAAATCTAAACTAGCTTGCTAAAAAATCATACGGAGTACATTATGGTGCAGAGGTTTTCTTAGTTCTAATGTTGCAAGTTGTTGTCATGATTTCATGTCCCTACGGACGTACTACTGCTGTGAGCCTGTGACCCATGTGGACTTCCAAGAGTATCTGTGCATAGCTATCCTAGCATGCCAACGAGCTATAATTTGGATGTCACGACTTCTGTTGTGCATTGTTAAATCGGTCTCTATGCTATACGCAATTGCATGCTGGGTGTAGTGGTAGCTACCTATCTGCATGAGAACACCCAGCGATTTGGTACACCCGACTCCGGTAGAACACCTAAAAAGTTTTCAAAAAATCCGAAAAAAATTTAGGACATTGTCACAACACAAATATACATCGTCACAAAAACTAAAGTCTAATTTTGACACACAACATCGACAATGAAAATGACAAATTTGTTATCAATAATGACAATTTCACTAGTGGAAAACTCATATTTAGTACCGGTCGGGGAGGGGCATCAGTACCGGTTTCGCAACCGGTACTGCGCAATCGGGACTGATGCCCCCCCTGCATCAGTACCGGTCGTGTTGCGACCGGTACTAAATGACATCCACGAGGGCTACAGGCGTGGTTTCGGCTGGAGACCTTTAGTACCGGTCGGTGTTACCGACCGGTACTAAATATTTTTTCAAAAAATTTAATTTCTTTTTGAAATTTTCACAAAAAAATAATATTTTTTTAGAATTTCGAAATTTCTCACTTAACTATCCACTAACCCGCACAATTCATCACTTAACTATCATCAACTAACCCACATTTAATCTCAAGTCTAACTATTTAATCTAGTTAATTTTCCCCCTTCCTACACACTTAATCCATTTTGGAACTGTCAAATTTCCCGATCGGTCACCCATCCTGAAACTGCTATAACACTAGCACGCTTAACATTTAGGTTTTTTTCAAACTAGATACTAGAAGAGAACTGAGAAGTTACTGATAGTTCTATCTTATCAATCATGTTAACCACTCGGTCATGATGAAACACTTTTTCTTTTATTATATTATAAAAATTTACTTGATTAAACCAAAATATTATATAATAATAATATTGAAATAAATAATGATAAAATAAATATTACTTCATTTAAAAAATGATAATATAATAATAAATATTAAAAAAAGAAATAATGTGATAAACACTTCAAAAAAAGAAATTTACTTGATTAAACCAAAATATTATATAATAATAATATTGAAATAAATAATGATAAAATAAATATTACTTTATTTAAAAAAATGATAATATAATAATAAATATTAAAAAAATGAAATAATGTGATAAACACTTAAAAAAAGAAATTTACTTGATTAACCCAAAATATTATATAATAATAATATTGAAATAAATAATGATAAAATAAATATTACTTTATTTAAAAAAATGATAATATAATAATAAATATTTAAAAAAATTAAATAATGTGATAAACACTTCAAAAAAAGAAATTTACTTGATTAACCCAAAATATTATATAATAATAATATTGAAATAAATAATGATAAAATACATATTACTTTATTTAAAAAAATGATAATATAATAATAAATATTTAAAAAATGAAATAATGTGATAAACACTTCAAAAAAAGAAATTTACTTGATTAACCCAAAATATTATATAATAATAATATTGAAATAAATAATGATAAAATAAATATTACTTTATTTAAAAAAATGATAATATAATAATAAATATTAAAAAAATGAAATAATGTGATAAACACTTCAAAAAATGAAATTTACTTGATTAAACCAAAATATTATATAATAATAATATTGAAATAAATAATGATAAAATAAATATTACTTTATTTAAAAAAATGATAATATAATAATAAATATTTAAAAAAATGAAATAATGTGATAAACACTTCAAAAGAAGAAATTTACTTGATTAAAACCAAATATTATATAACACTACTCTCTTTCAGATGAGTAGACACTCAAGCACTATAAAATATTTGAGATAAATTGTTTGCAACAATAACACTACTCTCTTTCAGATGAGTAGACACTCAAGCACTACAAAATATTTGAGGTAAATTGTTAGCAACAATAACACTACTCAAGCACTACAAAATATTAGAGAGATAAAGTGTTTGCACTAACACTACTGTCTTCCACATGAGGAGACCCTCAAGCACCAAACACTAGTACAAATCATCCTCCGAATCTGAATACCCAGAAGTAGAAGACTCATGGCGCACTGGTCGCGGTACGAGGTGACGCTGCCCATAGTTGACGATTCTAATTTTGCGGTACACCTCGTATGCAACGTACGCATCTTTTGCTGCATACTCAATGTTGCAACCGTCAAGTGGGGTCTTCTCCCAAAGTTTGTGCTGATCCTTGTCGAATCTTGTCTTCATATCAGCGTACGCGTCGTCGATCAAGGCGACTGCCATATCAGCCATTCCAGTCTTGACATGGTCAAGCCTGAACAAGTCCTGGAGATCAATGTGGCAGGTAGATGGTATCTGAATACCTCAAGTGCGTCTCATCTTGATCTTGTCATTCGTTATATCAACGCTAGCAAAATGTATGCCGCTGCGAAGAAAATCCATGAGTATTGGACACTGCTTGTCACTACTGCAACAACAAATGGAACACATGTTAAAAATACTGACATTATATAATTTGAGATCATGTATAATAAGAATAACAACAACAATATGCAATGCAACTTTCATTTCGGCCAATATATAATTTGAGATCATGTATAATAAGAATAACAACAACAATGTGCAATGCAACTTTCATTTCGGCCAATATATAATTTGAGATCATGTATAATAAGAATAACAACAACAATATGCAATGCAACTTTCATTTCGGCCAATATATAATTTGAGATCATGTATAATAAGAATAACAACAACAATATGCAATGCAACTTTCATTTCGGCCAATATATAATTTGAGATCATGTACAATAAGAATAACAACAACAATATGCAATGCAACTTTCATTTCGGCCAATATATAATTTGAGATCATGTATAATAAGAATAACAATAACAATATGCAACGCAACCTTCATTTCGGCCAATATATAATTTGAGATCATGTATAATAAGAATAACAACAACAATATGCAATGCAACTTTCATTTCGGTCAATATATAATTTGAGATCATGTATAATAACAACAATATAGGCAATGCAACTAAGATTTTCGGCCAATGTATAATAACAACAATATAGGCAATGCAACTAAGATTTTCGTCCAATATATAATTTGAGATCAATTAAGAATTTTCGTACAATCATTTCGGCCAATATATATATGCCAATATTTTCATCCAATATATGCAATGCAATTTTCATTTCGGCCAATATATATAATTTTGTTCACTACAATCAAAGAGAAATTGCTATCCTATGCAATTTTCCTATCCATATGAATTAACAAATTAAAGAAAATAAGCCCAACATTGGATTAATACCTTGCCCATTGGAAGACCATGACACGTTTCTTGAAACATAGTTGGATGACCGCAACCTCTCCTTGATCGGCCGTGTACTCGAGATCAAGACCCATGAACTTGTCTTGCTCCCGAGCTTCGCCAAGCCAGTTCTTGAAATCCGAGAGAAAACCCGCAACCATTGCGCTATCGTTCGTATAAACGACATTGAGATTGGTGTTGCCATGTGCAAGCACCGATCCGTAGCGAGTGATTGGTGGTGCCGGACTCATGGTGGCCAGAGGGATTGATATGAAGCGAGAGGGAGAGAGTCGCCGGAGAGAAGGGAGAGAAAGAGAGAGAGCCGCGGCCGAAGGAAGAAGAAGAAACTGCCCACTCGCGTCTAAAATCGTGGCGGGAGTCGAACGGTTAGGGGCTTCAGTACCGGTCCGTAACACGAACCGGTACTAAAGCTCAACCCGCCCAGCCCCTTACGGACCGGTACTGCTGCCACCCTCCCCTCTGACCGTTCGGACCGGTACTGATGCTCATTAGTTCTTCCTCTAACTGGTGGGACCCACATTGACAACCAGTTGTAAGGGCGCCAGTGCTATGAAAAATGTATAGGGGTGTTTGTGAAAAATTGATGCCGCAATCATCTCGGGCTGCTTCGAACGTAGTGGATATATAACTATTGGGGTAGCACTTGGCCCCATTTTACAAGTAGTGGGACAATTTTGCACATCATGGACATGTATTGGGACCCCGTGGTGTACACATAGCTCAATTCTAAAACTCATGTAGGAGTACCCGATCAACATACACGGTGTTAATTGTACTAGTACAGAAAAAATACTTCACATGATTAAAATCTCTCTTATGAAGCAACTCGTGCCGCAAATAAGAATTTTATAAATTTGTCCTCCTCCTCTGACTTGTGGGTACCACATAGGCAACAATCTGTAAGGGCGACTATGCTAAAATATATATAATTTACCTATATATATATATATATATATAGAGAGAGAGAGAGAGAGAGAGAGAGAGAGGAATATGTGAACAAAAGCCGATGCCATATGTCGCCTTTATAATCAACTTATATTTTTGTCCTCCTCTAACTTCGTACCACATCGACAACCAATTGTAGGGGCGCGAATGCAAAAAAAAGTATACGACTGTTTGTAAAGACTGACGCCATGTGTCGCCTTTAGAAACATTTGGCACTATTTTACAAGTAGGACTAACTTGCACATCATTGACAAGTATTGGGTCCCGGGGGTATATATTTAGCTCAATTATAAAACATATGTAGGAGTACGTCAACGTACAAGTGTCAATTGTAGTAGTACACAAAAAGTACACTGCATTGTTAATATAAGTTCATTTTTGAAGTACGTGCCACAAATAAGAATTTTATATATTTGTCTTTCTTCCTCTAACTGATGGGACCTAGATCGACAACCAGTTGTAAGCTAGGACGTTAGTGCTATAAAAAATTCATAGGGGTGTTTGTGCAGAAAACTGATGCCCTATGTCACCTTACAGTCATTTGGGATTGTTGTGAATGTAGTGGACTTGCCCCATTTTACAAGTAGTAGACGAATTTGCACATCATGGACAAGTATTGGGACCTCTGGTGTATTTAGCTCAACTGTAATACTCATGTAGGAGTAACATCAACATTTATGGTGTCAATTATACTAGTACAAACAAAAAGTACTCCACATTTATAAAAAAAAGTTCTTTTGTGAAGCACGATGCTGCAACAAATACGATTGAAAATCAGACTTTTCCGTTATTTTCACGCAAAGCTAGTGTATCATGTTAATTTGTAGGTACAAGCTGTAAACATATCAAATTATTGAGTTTTTCTCTATATTCCATTTATTACATTAATTCAATGATATTTCTCGATAGCTAGTAATTCAAATTTGAACTACAAGTGTTTTGAAAAAAAATATAAATGTACTCTAGCATGATTCCATGCAATGACCCCAATAAAGGCTGAAAAACTTCGCCGCGGTCTTGAGGACATATTTGTCCCATTTAAAAAAATCATATACATTAAATAATAGAAAATTATATGAGCAATGAATTGATATAGGGGGGAAACCATCATCTCATCTGGCCCTTATAGCTAGATTGGTCAACTATTTATTTTGGTACCATTCGTGGGCTTGGATGATAATCTAGAGATAATTAAATCATGAACATCATGATTCCTTAATCGGTTCCATGTGTTTTAATATAATTAGACGCTTAAATCATGAGCATGGCGTCTCTTGGGACGACTAATTAAATCCTCTAATCAGGTGATCAAATCGCAAAGGATGAACACAACATTCAATAATATGAAAGACAACGTTAGAAGTGACGAACACATCACATTGCAAAATTTTGTATGCTACACAATCAGTCCATCAGATATAGGAGTAGCAAAGTTACTTATACTATTACAATTTAACCATTGTACTGAAACACATTCGCTTACATTATAAGACTGAATTTAGACCACATTCAGACCACCTGCCCGCCCCTGGAATCCTACGAAGAAGTGGCCACCGAAACGAAACGGCGGAGGCCCCGTGCCATCGACCCTTCCAACCCAGGTAGGATAGTCGTGTCGGGAAACCATGTTTTGGGGACGCAGGCAGGGTGGCGGTTCACGGTCACCTCTTGTACACGCACGGTCACTTCATGCTGACCGAAAGCTTGTCGTGTCGAGTCTTGGTCAGTAAGCTTCCGCTCAAATGCAGGTACGTCAACACGGATGACCTTCGGGATGCGTGAGCTTGCCCACTCCTGCATCCTTGCCGTCACCTCCACAGACCAACTGTCCGACGGTGGAGTCATCCTCACTAGGAAACCGCCCATGCTGTTGAGCAGCTCATTTAGCGACTCTGGATTCCAAGCATCTCGCGGCAAGCCATCGAAGCTCAGCTTCGCTAAAAATGGATGCTCACATATATGGCGGCGTGGCGTTACTAGCAGGCTGCCACCGCTCGAAGCTCACTGGCTCGCCGTCACAGCGAACAACGACGGAAGATTCGAGCACATGCTTGCAGTCGCGTGCTCTCCGGAATCTAACGAAGAAATCAACCGGCGGCGCGCAGACTTCAACAAGCAGGTCACGGCGTCGGATGCCGTGCTTGGCTCGCAGAGCTCTGACCAGGTCGTCCGGGGATACCGCAGGCCGGCGCCCTTGCACGGTTGCCAAGAGCACTTTCCGGTGGAACTTTTTCTGCAACGCCCTCATGCCGCGGCTGCGCGACAGCACGCAGTGGCCTCCGGCTGGACGGGTCTCGGGGTCACTTCACGGCGGCGGGTCTGTTTCGTCCGGGAACAACCTCCAGCAGTGCAACGACATGGCGGGGATGTTTTACTTGATTTTGGGGATCGGCCGAGTGAAAGAGAAGAGGAATGATTTGGATTTTGGGGATAGGCCGTGTGAAAGAGAAGAAGAAGCCCAATGTCCAGCGGGAGCTCGAGATTTCGAAAGAGGGTCTGGCAGTGTTCTCCCCGCCGCTTGATTGGGAATAAAAGGTGAACAGGATAGCAAATTTACGGCGGGAATACTGTATATGATTTCATATGAAAAGAACCGCCATAATCCATCCCGGCATCCCGCTACTCGGTTTGAATCATCTCATGGCTACTATAAAAAAAAGCTTTCTCAGCTGCCCTCGTAAGTTCTATCCATCCACACAGCTCTCCCTCCCTCATCGACTGGACACACACACACACTCCATCGCGCCAAAGCAAGATCTTCATCCTTGTTCGATTGCTGATTCTTGAAGTGTATGAGCTCGAGTCTGTTATGGTTCCTTGCCTAATCTCTTTTCCAGTGTGCATGCTTAGTGGTATTTTTCCCGATTTGTTTGCTCCTTGTTGTTCTTTCTGTCCAATTTGTGGCGACGAGCTTGCTTGATCTGCTTGGAATGCGTGTATTTAATACCTAGCCACCGACTGGTGCTACTTGCTCACTTGGGTTTTTGGGGTTGTTTTATCACCTAGATTTTGTAGTCTTCGCTCACCTCGGATTTCTTTGCTCCTTGTCGTTCTTTATGTCCAATTTGTGGCGACGAGCTTGCTTGACCTGCTTGGAATGCGTCTATTTTAATTAGCTAGCCTCGGATAGGGGTTCTTGCTCACCTTGATTTTGGGCTCTTTGCTCACTTGGGATTTCGGGGTTGTTGCTCATCTTGATTTTGTGGCATTTGCTCACTTGGGATTTGGGGGTACTTGCTCACATCGTTTTTGTGGCATTTGCTCACTTGGGATTTGGGGGTACTTGCTCATAGGGAATTTGGGGTCTTTGCTCCTTCGAATTGTTTCTTAATGCACATTTTCTATTACTTCAGATTTTGTATGGAGAACTCAGCTAGGTCAAGGAAGCGGCCGGCCACTGGGGACGGTGGGAGTGGTGCCATCATTGTCTTCAAAAGGGTAAGTACTGTATTTGTCCTCATCAACTTTTGTCCAATCTAGTATTATGTGTCTGCATCCTTGATTTGTCGATGTGCTCGTTTGAAGATGCTAAAAGTGGTTGCTTCTATGCTTGTGCATGTCTCGATCTGTTTATGTAAAGCCTCTGTTACGCCATGCATGTTCTATTTATTCTCTGTATCAATTGTGTGTCTGCATCCTCGATTTATCGATGTGCCCGTGTAAGGATGCTAAAAGTTGTTCCCTGTCTGCTCCCTCTATGTCTCGATCTGCTCATGTAAAGCCTCTATGAGACTGTGACACCATGTCGCCATGCATGTTCTATATCTATTCTCTGTATCAACTATGTGTCTCATCCTCCATTAATCCATGCGCTCATTTAAACATGCTAAAAGTTGCTGCCTGTCTTCCTCCTTCTGTCGATCTGCTTATGTTAAGCCTGTCTGACGCCATGTTCTATATTTATTTTCTGTATCAGGGTCATAAGACATTCGGTATAGCATGTGGTGCCGAAAAGGGAAACGAGATGAGCACCCCCAAAAAAGAGATGTGCACCCCCAAACGTGCCCCAGAGTCACCTTGTGACATGGAAATTTACACTCTAAACTGCAAGACCAGAAGCACTCCGGAAAAGAACAACCATTTACTTAGGAGGGTATGGTTTCTAAATCATCGCCTTTCATGTTTCCTTTCGCATTTAGAATTATACTTTGCACTATATACTCAAAATACCGTCATATTTGTATATAAGATACCCCCATGCAAGATCCGTGAAAACAAGTGTGCTCATATTTTGCACTATATACACGAAATACCGTCATAATTGTACATAACAAAGAACTATGTGAAAAAAATACATACTACCTAAAAGAAGTATCTATAATACTAAAATAGTCTTGCATTATGCAGAGAGTGGACTTTTGGAACCCGAGCTACATGGAGCTCGTTTTTCTCAAAATTCGAAATCGACATTTTTAAGTTTCCAAAATCACGAAAAAAATCCTGATGTACATATTGATGAGATCTACAGTCGTGCAAAATTTCAGCTCAATATGCGTTGTATTTTGGGCTGTACAAAAAAAGACAAATCGGGGGATATTTCAAAATTTTGAAACTGTGTATTCCACACCACCCAGATCCACTTGTTTGTCTGTTTTGTGCAGCCGAAAATATAACGAATTTGGGGCTGAAACTTTGTACAAGTGTAGATCTCGACAATATCTACATCTGGTAAAATTTTCAGGATTTTTGGAAACTTAAAAAAATCGATTTCGAATTTCAAAAAAAAAAGGGCTCCATATAGCCCGGGCTCTAAAGTAGGTTTTCGGCGCATTACTGCATACTACATGTACATAATCCCTGGTATGATAGATACTCCATACATTATGGGAAGCACAAATGGGAGTAACTACACCCGGGAGTAGTATGAATACTATATTGGGTTCCCTAAACAAAAATCGCTATTGGTTTTGTGCTTGGCTTATCAGTAGTTCAGAAACATATGGGTGATTATCAATGCCGGCACTATATTTATCATTTGTGTGATGCGGAAAACATAGTGATGAGTTCTCTATTCCTATTCCATATGCAGCGTGCAAGGGCCGATGCAAAGGTTGCAGATAGGGCTGCAAGGTTGATGCTTCCCCCAGCAAGGCCATGGGCTACAGTCTCACCAGCCAAGCGACCATTCGACTGTGACTCGTGTGGCCAGAAAGGCCATGGGATCTGTAGGGTCACCCCAAAAACGGTGAAGAAAATATGGTGTCAGTTTGTACTTTGCAAGGGTCACAAACTTGAGCAGGTTTGGATTACAAGGGAGAGACAAGATCTTAGACCCACTTTTTCCTGTTGTTTTACTTTTGTTTCCATTTACTGATGCAGGCTCTCCCGTGTGCCTTTGCCTCCAAAATAAACAAACTGCTTGCAACTAGGGAAGAAAAGATCATGGTGTTGGTTTCAAAATCTGTCAAGGAGCAAGACACAAAGAAAAACCAGACCTATAGCGTGAGAGTTGAGAAAGGGTCACTCAGAACCAGTGTTTTTGGATCTGAATGGCGACGTTTCCTTACACACCATGGTTTGGTGTCGGGGATCAAGTGAACTTGGAATTTGATCGGAGAAGTGATAGAATATGCGCATCTGGTCTTCGATATAAAGACCGCTGTGTGGACCGTAGAGCTGGTAACTTGATCACTTGTACTAAGCAAATTCTCCGATTACTGTCTTTCAAATAATTGCTCTACTAATACATTATATCTACCATTGTAGGTGCTCCTTGGACCCATGCGGTGAGACCCTCGCATGCACGAGCAAATCGGGCTCGTGCAACAGCAGCAGCCCCACCAGCACCGGCTGGTAACTTGACTTCTACTAATTAAATCCTCGGGTTACTGTTTTGCAAATGATTGTTCTAGTAATACATTATGTCTACTGTAGGTGTAGGTGTGCCTTCGACCCATGCTGCGAGACCCTCACAGGCACGAGCACCAGCTCCTGTAGTGGCACTGCTACCAGCACCAGCTCCTGTAGTGGCACTGCTACCAGCACCGGTTCATGCACAGGCATAGCCAGCAGCGCCAGCATCACAGGCACAAGCACCAGCTCCTGTAGTGGCACTGCTACCAGCACCGGCTCCTGCACCGGCACTGCCAGCAGCACCAGCACCGGCACATCATGCACCAGAACATGTCATAGCAACCTACACCCGTGTCGTCACAAAATCCAATGTGACGTCGATGTTTGTAAGTATATGACGCCATAACTGCTCTGCTTTTGATATATGATTCGTAGGTTTCACATCATTTGGTGCACTAGTCTTACTATTTGGTTTCTCTTGTTTTGAATCAGAAATTGCCGAGAGCAATTGCCGACGAGTTGCACGCCCGTCCAAGGGGCACCATGACCATCGTCATGCGCAGTACATGTGTGACAGTGAACACACGGTACTCAATTAATTCACACGATGGCCGCTTGGCGATTTCTTCCAGGTGGGCTTGATTTGCCGCAGCCAACACCCTTCATGTCGGTGATGTGATCAAGGTTGCGATCTCTCGTTGCTGGTGCCGCAACAACCTGAAATTCCACTTCTCGTTTGTCTAGTTTCAGTGGTTGGACGGACATGATTGTAATTATAGTATACTAGTCGTCAACCCGTGCACATGCACGGGCTAGTTTTATGAGGTTCCATTTAGTTTTATTATAATATTCATAATGCATTGAATTTATATGTATATACAGTAATGGTCAAATTAGAGTAAGAACATAGGGCGTGTTGAAACTATGGTTTTCCCAAAACTGATTTATTTTCACTGTATTGAGGAACCGTGATTTTACATAAAAAGTATCTCTTTTACAGTTAGTGAAATATCATGGTTTTGGAATCCTTCGGTTTAACTAACACCAAGCTGGCAGCTTATTTTTTTTCGAACCAAGTATTTCAAAACCATGGTATTCCAACTCCTCGGCAAGTGAAAATACAGTTTTCATAAACCTCAGTTTTTGGAAAAAGATGGTCGGACATCTTTCTTGGACTATAGTATCTTACTGCGGACAAACTACTTAAAGTATTCCATACTATGGTATTCTTAAAAACTGAAGTATTTTCCCTAAACAGAGAAAAACCAAGCTGCCAAACAAATCTTTAATGTTTACTTTGTTTTTCGTGGAAACATATCACTGAATATTGTTGGATGATTAGAAAGAGAATAAAAAGAGCCATAAAACCTAATTGAAGTTAGTGCTTGCCAATTACCCAATTGTTTCACAAATCATGTGTTATCTAATCTACAGACTCATTAATTTGTCAATGAAAAAATGTTAACTTCAGTTTGGAGATGAGAGATACAAAATATCTTGCACGGATACACCATAGCATCCTTTTTTTTTTCTTCAAAAGTTATATGCCAAGAACCCTCTTTAATCACAGTTGTGAGAAAATATGGTTTAGAGTGCACTTTCTAGGCTTAGTTGTAATCAGTATAAGCTTTGCAGAAGAGATGTTAACTGCAAGGTTGAATAGTGGATAAAATATTGTAATTTACCTATATTTTCCCCCTTGCTTACACCAAATCTATCCGTAAAATCATAAGGATTGACAAATAAATTTCAAGCTAGTCTGGAACTTTGCATATTTGGTAGGATACTATCATATATTGGAAACTAATTAAAATACTGAATGCTCAAGCGATTAAAAAATATGGAAGCCATGTGAAATGTCAACTTTAAACTATAAACCTTATTAAGTTGATAGATATAAACAAAAATACGTTAAATTTGTAAAATCAGAGCAGCTTCCTTTTTATCCCAGGACGACAGGCTACTTAGTGCTTTTTCTCTAGGCTAACATGTGTGTCTGGTAGCGCTGTGTATTTACAGAAGGTGTAGATACATGTGTGTGGCAGGGCAAGATAAGCACAACCATCTAGCAAACTGGAATGACGACCATAAGACTAATTAATTTCAGGCTAGGCTCACAGATTACCAGGCAAGGGAAGAAATCACACATCACATAAAACTGGAAAGCAAAAACTGTAACTGAAAAAGCTTGATGGTATGAATGCGAACCTTGCTTCAGCATACACAACATTGCCGATGTTTAAATATCCTCAAGATAAAGTACACCATGACATTTCTTTGTTTTAATCCCAGTGACTATGCACAACAACATCAGGAATTAGTCAATACATCT
Organism: Poa annua; assembly: GCA_026929855.1. Classification (NCBI taxonomy): domain Eukaryota; kingdom Viridiplantae; phylum Streptophyta; class Magnoliopsida; order Poales; family Poaceae; genus Poa; species Poa annua. The sequence goes on along the minus strand of CM049434.1, from coordinate 5,840,709 downwards.
AAGTTTTATTTGAGCCGCAAAATACTATTATTACCTCCACAATTTCTTGTGTCCGTGACAAAATAAATTCAGCTAACAACAGGAAGAAATATTTTTAACCGAATCAGGATATGTATCGAAACAAATTAACTAACAACAGATAAAAATTATTGTTAGAACCTTGCCCCAGCATCCAACAGTAGTACACAACATTGCCGACGTTTAAATATCCTCAAGATAAAGTATACTATGCTGTTTATTTTTTCTGATCCCAGTCACTATGCATGACAAGATCGGAAATAATCAATACGTCTTAGTGTTACTTGAGCCGCAAAGTACTATTTTTACCTCAACAATTTCTTGTATTCGTGTAAAGAAAATTGGGGGTAACAACACGAAATATTTGTAGTCGAATCAGGCTCGTTGCTGCACTGAATCCCCTTCTTGCTGCATCAACTGGCTCTTGGTCTCGTATTTTTTTCTTTGGTCGGGCTTGTCTCACACATTACATTCACATTCTCTACATAAGAAACAACAACTGATTATGTTGGCCAAAAGGTATCATGTAGAATCACCTGTACAATGAACTTCAGAAATATAACAGGAACTTGGAGGATATACAGAGTTAATTTCCAAAAGTGAGGCCAGGAGTGAGTACTGACGAACTCGGACGGTGTGTGGAGGTGAACCGCTGCGCCGTAGTTTCTTCCACGCGCAGCCATGCCGACAACTGAAGCTACCTGATGTGACACCCCTCCCTGGCACATATTACCAGAGAGGCGGTCGTCCCGGGTCGTCCCGTGCGCCAGTCCAAAATATCTGGCCGCACGTCACGACAGTGCAACATTTGGAAATCATTACACAATCAGGCACAATAAGTGCTACATGGTTTACAAGGCCATCGAGGAATGACCGAATATCAAGCCAAGCCTGGCTCTGGACAGAGTTTAACTGCCAGCGGAAGACGACTAAGGCAACGGCTTGGAGCGGCTCCATTCCACAGGCATCTGGCTGGGCTACTGATCCTAGCACGTTCTTGCTCCATATCCTCGCTAAAGTAGAAGATGAATCCTTGCCAAAATCTGGCCACAATCACAAGGCCCGTGAGTACATTTGTATGCACTCAGCAAGAATCGCCACTCACTACAAACAATCCAACAATCATGCAGCAAGATATATATTGGAAATAAAATCCTACAACATGGCAAGGTGTACTCTAGATACATGATATAAAAGTAGCATGGCATTGACAACCAAACATGTCATAAGCAAGCAACGGGGTATCACCAGTACAGAGTCCAAGCCAGGTGGGGTTGGATCGTGCACCGGCAATCATACAAAGAGATTACCTGTGACGAGTAAACGGGTGTATCAGTTGGTACCAAATAATACACAACAGCACCTGTGATCACTGATAGGCCCACTGGCCTCATTTTTTCCACTCTGAACATGCACGGTTGATGTTGGTTCAGGCCTAACTCTAGGCTCCTAACAATCACACCGCCATCATATATCATGGGTAACCATCACATCTCAAGGCAACATTCACTGCATCATCTTATTTGTTCATTTAGTGAGATCAGGTCGTTCATTAATTCTTTCAAACATAACTTAAGTTTAACCTCCTGACACGACAAAGACAAAGAGTGTGACCGACACCGAACTGTTGTTCCATATCCCAGGAACGGGGCTAGCTTGCTAGGTTGATGCTCTCGAGAGTTTGCTTTACCACCTATCAGAATGCACCCCACTCAGCCGACATTTCAGGTTCATCACGCCCAAAGTCGTACTAAGCAAAATACACTCACCAGACCGTCCACTTGCTAAGACACTCTCCTGCACCACCCTATACGCATGGTACAACGGGCAAGTGAATCCGGCACATCCCCCGGGGCGACCGGGTATGCCTAGCTCCGGACCCCTTAGCACAGTCGAACCCGTGCCTGTCGACCTCTACCCTCGGACAGCACAACCGAACGACTGCGCCCAATGGATGGCACAAAAGGGGCTCAACAACCTAATAGGTCACGGTCCTCCATGAGACGACGATGGTCCTGCTTTCAAAGTTCAGATTAGTGGCACCATGGACTGACCCTATCGTTGTTTGGATGGGTGTTTCATTTAATCAAGTTTCATCATTCACAAGTCCAAATAACAGAGGATTAGTCCAACACAACAACCACAATAACATAATAATATATCATCAACAACAAAACGTTAGCAACACAATATTTCAAGCAATAGTTTGTTTGTATTGACCGGGTGACTACGGCGGCGATACCACCGACCAGCGCCATCACAGATCAATACAATACAAAAGGTAGCACAAGTGGTTTGAGTTGACTGGGTGACTGTGGCGGAGATACCTCCGACAAGCGCCACCACAGATCAACTACAAAATATAGCATAGTGGGTTTGTGTCGACCGGGTGACTGTCGCGGAGATACCCCCGACAAGCGCCACCACAGATCAACTAGCTGGTTAGCGTCGACCGGGTGACTGTGGTGGAGATACCTCCGGCAAGCGCCACCACAGATCGACGTTAATGTTTTAGTGAGACGGCGGCGGTTACCCCAGTCCATTGTCTCAGGAATGGTGCGTGTTTGACAAATATTATCAATACATAATAAAACCAAGCAAATACGATAAATAAACATGCAACAAGATATGCGACACGGTAGGAGCAATACTACAAGCCTCATATAAAATACGGACAACAAACAGACATGCAACAATATAACAGTAGACAAACATAAACACCCGGCATGGCAATAAGCAAATGAACAAACAAACACTGTGGGACTGCTCATAGTAAGGGGTTAGCTTGCCTCCGGGGACGGTTTTCAAACGGTTCGGAAAGTCTCGGACTTGCCGCGGGTCGGAATCCCGAAGAATGCCTAAACCACGAAACGACAACGGGGTATTAAATAAAGGCTATGAAACTAATTATCTCCAAAGACAACCAAAAGTACCACTGGCTAGGTCTCGACGAGATACAAATTTAGAAATTTGAATCGGCCAAAACGGAGTTACGGTTCAAAAACTAGGGCGTCTGAAGTTGCTCACCAGGAAAAAAAACAACTGCGCGGAAAAAAAACTGATCGGGCCGCTCTGCCGCGCGGCTGGGCCGTTGCTGGGCCGTCTCGCGCCTGCGCGCGCGCTGCGCTGCGCACTGGGCTGGGCCGCTGGCGGACCTCCTGGGCTGGGCTGCTGCTGCACCGAAGAAAACCGTTCGTAACGGAAGGAAAAAAGAAGAAAACGGAAACAAGGAACGGATCGATCGATCCCCGTCTTCAACCTTTGGCTCCCGCACGGGAGGGCGCCGTGGTCGCCGGAGCAGGCGGCTCGGCGCGCCGGCCGGCCGGCCGACGGCGGGGACGGACGCGCCAGACCACACCGCGCTCGGGGACGTTATCGGGCGGAAGAGAGAGCCACGGGCGCGGCCTCCCACGAGCTTGGCCAGCACGGCCATGGCGGAGTCGAGCACGGGCGGCTCCTCCACGGTGCTGCTGCGCTGGCTCGAGGACGGCAGGGATGAGGCCGCCGCAAGGAACAGCTCCAGGAGGCAGGGGCCGAGGTCTTCGGTGCCTCGGACCTCGAGGTCCAACAATGGCGGCCGCGTGGGTTTGAGCAAGAACCCGACCCTCCAGAGCTCCTCTTGATCCTCTGGACAGAGGGGGAGGGAAAGGAGAGGGGAGGGAGTGGCTATCCTTTGCTCGAGCTGCACTGGGGTGCTCTTATGTAGAGGGAGGGGAGGACGTTGATGGCACCGACGGCCACCGGTGCACCAACCTTGCTCCAAAAATTGATGGGGAGGATAGGAACGGCTCCGGTCCGAGCCAGGGGAGCAGGAGAGGGCTTGGTCGCTGCGGGGTTGGTCTGGGACGCGGGAACAGCAGGGGAACCGGGGGAATAGGAACGCGCAGGACGCTGTCACGCGCGCTCTGGCGTCCGGAGTGCGCCACGGGCGGCAACGTCGCGTTCCCGACAATTCGGGCACCAAACGGAAAAAGGTTTCCACCACTGAGTTCGTGACGACGAGAACAGCACAACCAAACAAGAATCACTCAAGGATTCCAAACTTTGCAACGCAAGATTTTTCAGAAAACCTAATGCACATAAGGTGATAGACGAAAAGACAGGGGTCTTGCTCTTCTCAGAAAAATCCCAAAACTTCTCCACTGCCTAGGTTTGGTACAAGGAGGGTGTCCAAGAAGTTTGGGCTCAATAGGATATCTAGAAATGGGGTTTTGGGAATGTGTCCGCTAAGCCGCGTACCGGCATCGATCTTCGGTTTACAAAGGAAGTAGGTCAAAACTTGCTCGAATGAGTTTGAGTTCAACGGAAGAAGTGTAGGAAATGCAAAAATATGCAAATTCCTAAATTATGAGAATTTTCCGAGACCCCTAAGTTGACCGAATAAAATTGGGATTGGAGCCGACATTTAACAGTTAACTCCAACAAAGGTGGATTGGAGTATGAATATTTTGGGCGGGTCATCTAGAGATGGGTAGGGGAGTCCTCCGGTATTGAAAGAGATAGTAAACTCTAAATCAAATTGCCTCGAAAGATTTTAGGAACCACTTATTAAAACTAGAAAAAGTTTTCCGGCATCCAAAGTTAATTTTTAAAAAAATCGGCCTAAATTTTCGGGATGTTACACCTGATCTGTTTCAAATGGGCATATTTCCTCCTCGGCTGCATCAGCATCCCTCAAGATTGATTAGCTTCTTGCAGGAAGCATTTTACCCATATCTCCAAATGTTGAAGGTACACAAACCTGCAATGCTGCATTACGGGTGGGTTTAACATCAGTTGCATGCTTACATCAATTCATGGATTGGCGCCATCAAGATTTCAACCTAAGTTTGTATACTAATTCAACCATGTATCATCGTGAGAACAGAAAAATAATACTGTATGTAGAAAGGGCCAAGATTAAGGTTGAAAATCTCCAAACCTGAGCCTTCCCTTCAGATCAAATTATTAGCTGCCAGATGCGTTCTACTTTTGCTGTACTGAGGTGGAGGCATTGGAAGAGATAACTTTGTACACTATTACGTACAGCCAGAGTTCATATACACAGGCACGTACACACAGGTAATACAATAGATCAGCACCAGTTTAACCCGTCCTGCAGTACGTGGCTTCCAGAAAATACTCCTTCCGTTTCAAAATATAAGTCGCACCACCTACTTTTCACACACATGTACTTGCACTAAAACATGTCTAGATACATGTGTGTGAAAAGTAGGTGGAAGGACTTATATTTTGAAACGGAGTGAGTAATAGAGAGAGATAGTCAGACATGAGAAAGAGCACAAAATCGTGTTGTTGACCTCTAGTCAAGGATTTGTACAGGAGGATGCAGCGTTTGATGGTCTCCTATCAAAAGGAGGTTGCAGGAACTGCAGGCGACGATGCAACTGGAGTTTGGGTCTTCTACAACTGCTTGGAGAGCGCGAGAGGCAGAGGATCGACATGCATCCGGCGTCCGGCGACAGCGTGAAGAACGGAGGGGAATCGGAGGAGGCGGCGAAGTGAGATTTGCTGGGTAGGTCCTAGGGCATGAAACACGGCAACCAAGAGGGAGAGAGAATACCTGAATACGTGTGCGCGAGCGCGCCTACGCGTTTTTTTTTTACGTGGCCTGCCTAATTAATCCAACGACCACAGATAGCTAATAGTCTAGTCAGACGGACAATTTTCTTTAAACCGTGAGAGTTAACGCGGTGACTCGTATGGTGCCTCCAATTAGTAAATATATAAGATGGCTACTAAGAACTGTTGGTCTCCGTGCAACGTTAGCTTGGACTCTTGCTAGTTTCAGTTGTCAGTTTAGTGGGGACTGTATATATCGTATGGGTGCTTTTGCTCCTTTTGCCTATGGGCGAAAATGGTCTCTGTTCGTAGAAACCTGTTCCTACAGGTTTCTGGAGTTTATTTTCGTAAGTGGGCTTTAATTGTAAAACTAATTGAATGCCACTAGTTGTGAACTCCACTTTTGCTACCAATATAAAGCAGGGAGATGAGCAATGATATCCTGAAATGTTTTAATCCCGGAATGTTTTTTACCAGTTTTTCTGAACAGTTTGAATTTCGAGTTCAGTATTTTGGTCAACCACGTCTGTTGGAACTTGATCTGATGGCTCTTAGGTGGCAAAGTCACTGAATCTCTATCCCAAAATTGCACGCTTGTCCGTTCATAGGTAGAGGTCAAATAACTGAACTTTTTTCGTGCACAGTACCAAGATTCATAAAAGGGTACATTAGAACGATGTTGGCCAAAATCATGCACTTGTTGTTTAAATTTGAGCTAAATTGATATCTAAATGCAATTTTATCCTAAATAATTTGTTCAGTTGTAACATAAAATTCCCAGAATACTTAACGTAACACATGTTATGTTCTAGATTTTGTTTGCAATTTTTCTGAACAGTTCGAATTTCGAGTACAAAATTTTGGTCAATCATGTTCGGTGGATCTTGATCTAATGGCTCTCGGGTGGGGGCAAAGTCAATTCCAAAATTGCACTCTTGGCCGGTCGTAGGTAGTGGTAAAATATTTCAACTTTCTTTGTGCACACTGCCGAGATTCATAAAAGGGTACACAATGTAGGACCATGTCACAAACTTGTAGTTCAAATTTTAGCTGAATTTGAAAAATCGGTCGGAAGCTTTTTATTTAAATAAAAATCACAGGCCTCTGCAAATTAAATCGAGACAATTATTGAAAACTGCTACTTCGGCGTGTGGCGAGGTCTACTTTCATGAGATATAACAACATATGCCATCGATTGGTCATCTGGAGTCGGAAAACACATGAATAATGAGAGATGCCAACAATGTTTGTGAACACGTTTTTTTCTGCTCACGTTACAAATTTCAGGTTTTTGTATAATTTTTTTACTGGCAGCCATGTCACATTATAGGAGTATTTGTGCAAGTTTTTCATTTTTTTTGTTGACATTTTATGGGTTTTATGGGATGTTTGTCAAAATGGGTTCAAAATTGCACGCTTGGCCACCTGGGATATTTGAACTTTCATCGTGCACACTGCCTAGATTCAGAAAAGCGAAACCTAAAATGATTTTGTACCAAAATTAGGACCCATTCACACACTTGTAGTTCAAATTTGAGCTGAATTTAGAAAAAATCAGCCGATTTTGTTTTTTCTAAATCATAGAACTCTACATCGCGATAAAATCTTAAAAACTTGTACGTGACAGTCTCAGGAGGTCTAGTTTCTGTGAAAAATTTAGTCGCGCCATTTAGAAGCATATATTTTGATTTTCTATCGCTTTTCATTTGGATTGGAAGTAAAAGCCAATGTAAACTCGGCAGCACGCCCAGGCATCCCGCGCATCCATTCAAAATTCCCGCCCCAGTTACTCGGATGCGGCAACATGCCCATTCTACCCCTGATGGGTAGGAGAAAACCCACCGACTTATGAAGAAGAGAGGGGTACGTCGGTAACTTTGACCCCCACCGACCTTAACTACACTCTACTACCCCTCCCAACACCGACACCGCGCCCACATTCACCGGCACCGCTAGCTTTCTTCCCCCCCAGATGTAACGTCCTGGGGTTTTCCCCATTAGATTGTTTGTTTTTCTTTTGCATCATTACGACATCATCATGCATATCACGTTTGCATATTTTACTAAAACCTAAAATATTATTTTGTAAACCTTGCCCCTATTTTTTTTCTCCCCTCTCTATTTTCTTTTCCCTCTCTCCTCTCTTTTGTTTTCCTTGGGAAATTGTGAACTCCTGAAATTCTTAAATGGCAACAGCCGGCCAGCCCATCTTACCCTTTGGGGGCCCAACCCACTTACCTCCTTCCTGTCGCTTTCTTCCCCGTACAGAGAAGAGCACGCACATGGCGTGTGTGGCCGTGGCCAGCACCAGCGCCTCCTCCACCTTCCCCCCCTTAAATCCTCCACCCGGCCGCCTCCTGGAAACCCTAGCCTCTCTCCTCCCCAGCGCCGCCACTCTGCTGACGCCTTCAAGCTCGTGGAGCCGCCGCCGTGGTCACCGCCAAGTTCTCCTGAGGTCGGGAATTGAACCAAGTCTTCGTCCGCGCCAAGATGGCCGGAGGAACTGAGCCGGAGCCGCCAAGATCGTCTTCCTCGTCGTCGTTTACGTCCGTCCGTGAGGAGCGTAGCAGCGACCATCTCCTTCCCGGCGTCTTCCTCTTCATCCTCGAGCACGATCTCCTACTCCGACCCCCCTCGAGGTGAGCCGCACCTCTGGAACTCCTTCCCTCCCTCTCCCCTTGCTCTGGGTGCGCGCCGTCGAGCGGCACCGCTGGCTCCGCCGCTGCAGTTCGTCCGTCGTCGTCGTCTCTGCTGAAAACCTGAAGCTTTTGCTTCAGTTTCAGTTAACGTCGTCCGCATGGTACATGTCCCGCCGCGTCTGCAATCCATCACCAAAGCCAATCCAGCCCGTTGGCTATCGCCTTGCTCCTCTACACCCCAGCCCTAAGTTCGATTCCGCAGCAAATTCCCAACCCTTTTCTCTTTTCTTTTTTTTCCTCCGGCGTCACAGTTGGGCCGCAGCCCAGCAGCATTTTTCCAGCGTCGCCCCGCGCGGCTGATAGCTTTCCGCCGCTCAGTTCCGGCCCATCTCCTCTGCTGTCTATTTCTTTTCTCTATTTTTGTAAATCTTGCTAAATTCATATCTTTTATTTTACAAATCCAAATAATGCAAATTATATATCTATCTTTATCAGAAAAATGCAAGGAATATTAATATATCATCCATGCTTCATGATTGCATCATATAGTTTGCACTTCAGTTGTATTTTATATATCACCTAAATAATTAAATATGGATTGTGTTGGGTTAATTAATTAATTATTGCCCTATTCCATTTAATATGTGTGGATCACTCATGCCTTGCTTAAACCTGTTAATCTACATTTAAATTGGTGGTTAGATAAATAACTTGAACCTTCTAATTAATTGTCGGAACCCGGTTCCGCTTAATTTGGCTTAAGTGCATCTTGCCATGTCATGCATCATCTCATGAACATGCTGGGTCTTTCGCCATAGTTGTAATATGCATCTTTTGCGCTTGCCAGTGTTTGTTGCTTCTTCGCGGATAAGACGTTGAGATAATGTGAGCAACGACAAGTTCTGCTTCCTCTACCGTGTTTCCAGGCAAGCTTTGCTCACTTGCTACCAATACATTGTCTTCCATTCCTGCCTTTGATCTATGCTATCCTAGATTACGATTCTCGTGTCGCGATCCCAATCATGTTTATCATGCAGCCAATACAGCCTCATCCCCACATCCTATCACCCTATTGCTTGTTTACTGTTAGCCTTTGCGAGTCGTAGTGCATGCTTAGGTTTGTTACTACGAGTCTGTCTATCTGTTGTTTCACATGCTTAGTATGACAGGTAGGTTCAGTTATACTTATTATGATGATAATATTTGTGGGGTATGAACTAAATGATAAGGCACCTGGTGGGAGGCCAATTCGTTGGTGCTTTGTTCTGCTGAGTGTCGCCCTAGGAACTCAGTTCTTGTCCGTGGATCCAAGTTTGAGCGCACTTCCCACTCGTGGGTGGTCCAGTGGAACCCCCTCCAAGCTAGTACTTGATTTACCGATTGTCTAGGGAGCCACAAGTAGTTCGACTATTTCCATTTGCTCATACGCATGTTGATAAAGGTTATTGTTAATGGGTGGTTGCCGGCTTGCACTTACATATAGATGTGGACGTGGTCTAACCGGGTAGCTACCGTTAGAGGAGGCCTGGGAGGGTTATGTCTCACAAACAGATGGGTCCGCAACAGAGATTCGGCCGGACTCTTGACGTAGGAAAGACTCAGATGGGTGGCTCCCAAAGACTTGAAAGTAGAGATGGGAAGAGTTGGGTTGAGCAGTCCTGCCTTTGTGGCTGTGGGTTGTTCGAACGTGTATGGGTTAACCATAGTGCACCCCTGCAGGGTTAAATCTTTTCGAAAAGCCGCGTCCGCGGTTATGGACAACTTGGTGAAGATGCTGGCTAACAAGATCATACACAACTTACACTTAATGTTGTTAATTAAACTCGACTAGTAAGTTAGACTTACTTTCACTATAAAAATGTAACTACTGTGTGAGTTTCCCTCGATTGCTTCCTCATACTTGGTTGAGGGGGGGTGAATCTGGGAAGTGTTATGTTTGGTGTTAGAAACTAGTTGGGTCTGTTGCGCTTTCTTATCTCTTTCTAAATAGACGGAAGTTGTAGAGTGTCTCTTTAGATGTTAGCGCTGCTGCTGCCGCTCGGTCCACCTTTCCTTACTTTTGGTAGTCTTTGTTTTGGTATCTTGTGAGCATTGCTTGCCAGGTCTTGTGAACCTGACCCATTTTTTTGGGCTGCCCGGTCGTGCAGTCAACAGGTTTGAAGTCTGACGACGTTAGCTTGGGAATCCCTCCGGCTCGGCCTGGGCAGGGATATGGACGCCATGGTTATCTTCAGGACTCTTAGTCCAATTTGTATCTTATCCGTAGTCGGATACTAGTTGCTTCCGCTGTGATTTGGATCTTTGTAATATATCAGTTGTATCTTGACTCGTTTTGAGTCATTCTTGTATGTATATATCTTCTTCTGTTGTCGTTGTGGGTTCTTTCGTGAACTGTTGTAATGTTATCACATTTCACCCACATAACGCGCATGTTTCGGCGTGTACGTTATGTCTGGTGGGCGTTCCAAGATCGATATTATGCGGGTTTTGGCGGGATCGCTAGAATCTGCATGGTACCGATTTTGGGGCGTCACACCAGAGCTCTCTCCGCACACCGAAATGCTGCTAGCTCCACCGCACTAGATCTGCTTCACCGCCGTTGCTGCCTCACCGGATCCGCTCACACCACCGACTGCGTCCACTGCACGGGATCTACTTCACCGACGTCGTTAGGATCTACTTCACCATCGTCCTCCTCGACCATCGCACCGGATCTACTTCACCACCGCACCAGATCTACTTCACCTTCGTCCGCGACCACCGCACCGGATCGATCTACTGCACAACCCCACCGCACCAGGATGCCTCCCCACCGCCACCGAGGCAACCCAGGCTCCGTAATACAACTTGCCTCATCCTCTACTGCTTTCCTTATTGTTCTTGTACATGTAGATCTCTTAGCCGCTCCTACCAATTCATGACTGATTGTTTAGCTAGCTATGTTCCTGTGCATTTTAGATCTCTTATCATTCCCTGCTTGATTGTTCATCTATGCTCCCTCTCATTGACTTCCTGACTGTTTAGCCATGTTACTGTCTCATTTTTCATCAATGTTCATTTTACTGCCTGATTGTGTAGCTATGTTCCTCCCTATTTGTTTAGATATGCAGTTTAGCCGCTCTATATCATTTCCTGCTTCATTGTTTATCATCTTTCGTTTTACTTCCTCTTGTTTAGCTATGTTCCTATGAATTTCAGCTGTTCTCTATCATGTCCTACACGTTTAGATGTGCAGTTTAGCCGCTCTATATCATTTCCTGTCTCATTGTTCATCAATGTTCATTTTACTGCCTCATTGTGTAGCTATGTTCCTCTGCATTTCAGCTGTTCTCTATCATTTCCTACATGTTTGTTTAGATGTGCAGTTTAGCCGCTCTATATCATTTCCTGTCTCATTGTTCATCAATGTTCATTTTACTGCCTCATTGTGTAGCTATGTTCCTCTGCATTTCAGCTGTTCTCTATCATTTCCTACATGTTTTTTTAGATGTGCAGTTTAGCCGCTCTATATCATTTCCTGTCTCATTGTTCATCAATGTTCATTTTACTGCCTCATTGTGTAGCTATGTTCCTCTGCATTTTAGCTGTTCTCTATCATTTCCTACATGTTTGTTTAGATGTGCAGTTTAGCCGCTCTATATCATTTCCTGTCTCATTGTTCATCAATGTTCATTTTACTGCCTCACTGTGTAGCTATGTTCTTCTGCATTTCAGCTGTTCTCTATCATTTCCTGCCATATTATATTTCTCTGTTCCAGTGCTTTTTAGGTCTTAATATCTCCGCACCCTAACTTGTTGGCGTTCTTTTTCATAGATCAACCAACACTAACAATCCGATGTCCAACAAGATTTATATATGAGGTTTAGGTTGGTAACTGTCGTAATTCATTTGACATGTTATAAGCAATAACCTACATGCCTTGAAACCTTGCCATCTCAATTCAACACTATTTATACCATGTTTCTGAATTTATTCCCAGCTGGATTGGATAAGACATTCATAATTGTTAATGCAATCTTGAAGTATACACACATATCTAATTTGTCTGTTACACCTTGCAACTGCTTTCATCCATCCTATTTACCACTTGACATGGTTGTGCACACGATACATAATTGCAAAATGACAATGTAGCACAAATGGATGAATTGCAAAAGTTGTGTGCTGGTATGTTAACCCCGTTGGTCACAAATAGTGGCCCCAAGGTTGGTCGTCCCATTGCACAACAAGCTACTGTAAGTCTATGCATACTTTGGGGCTTTACATTTACCTGATGGTCTTGGTTTTGCTTTTGTCAACTCTTTGGCCAATGATTAGAACACTGACAACTTATGAAATGCGTTATAGAATGGATAGCACATTGTTGCATTGATCTTTGTTGCTGTTGTTGAAACGTCCCATGTTTAATAACACGTTATATAAAACTATTCCCTGTTCTGTTTTTTATCTTACATCTTCACTATGTTAATGCTGCTCATCTTACTTTAAGTTGTTTCTCTCTTCCTATGTATATCATTACATGCTTGAAATAGAAGCCTTCGCTTATTTTCTGCACTTTCTCAGACTGCAGTTAAAATAAGGATAGCTGATGAAGGGATGATCCCAAGTTCTGTAGAGGCACCTTCCGAGAACAATGCTGAACCTGTTATGCTTACCAAGCCACCCGAATCAATCCCTACAGGTGATTCATATCTTACTGCTCTACTGAAAGTAGAAAAAAGGAGTGTTGCTGGTCTTCGATCTGTAGTGAAGAAGTTGAAGAAGAGGACACAGGATTCAATCAACCTCATTGATACATACAGACGTGAAATTTATGAAGCTAAGAGAATCATAGCGATGTCTCGCCAGTCCTCCTAGATTTAATTCTTATTAATTACTTGTTGTAATATTCTTTGAGAAAAATTTCTGTCCAAACTGGGTTATGCTTGATATTTGTAATATTTAGTTAGTTTTTTTAACTTAATTTAGTCTTATTAATGTTGAATTGGCCCGCAGCTAAATTCTACTTTGTTGCACTGGTAAACTTGCCCTCGCTAAATGGGCCAATGAACGGATAGACGTCGCCTAGAGGGGGGGGGGGGGGGGGTGAATAGGCGATTTAAAACTTTTTCCGAGGAGCCGGAATATCCGGTCCAAGAATGACCCGGAAATTCCGGTATGCTTGATAAAGGCGGAATAAAACTAGAAGTTTACTTTAACAAGCATACAACCTAGATATAAATACTAGGCTCACCTATGTGCACCAACAACTTATGCTAAGCAATACAAGTAACAAGGTGATAGCAAGATATATGACTTCAAGCACGAAGGCTATCACAATGTAAAGTGCATAAGTAGAGAGCTCGGGTATAGTAATAACCGAGGCACGCGGAGACGAGGATGTATTCCCGAGTTCCTCCTTCTTAGGGGAGTACGTCTCGTTGGAGAGGTGTGAGTGACCACCACAGGTCCGACTCAACGCCACAAAGGCCTCACCTTATTCTCCGATGAACTCGACCACAAAGGTCCGGGTTCACCTTCCACTATTGATCTCCTTTGGGGCGGAGATCGAATCCCGTACAACTTCTTGAGGCACACACCCACAACTTAATTGGGGGCTCCCAAGTCTTGAGGCACACACCCACAACCTAATTGGGGGCTCTCAAGTGACCACAAAAGGTCTTGACCACAAAGGTCCCAACTAGCCACAAAGGCCTTGACCACAAAAGGTCCTATGCCACAAAGGCGGCCACTAAGGCGTCTAGGGTCCAAGACCCAAGAGTAACAAGCTCACAAGTAACACTACCACGAATCCACGTGGAGGGCTCAAACCGATGCAAATGCAATGGCAAGAGCACACGAAGTGCTCAAGTCCTTCACTCTCAAATTCCAACACAACAACAGATGTTTATGGGGGAATAAGAGAGGAAGAACAAAGGAAACCACAAAGGAGTCAAATCCTTCACTCCCAAATCCCACCAAAAGCAACTAATGCTTATGGGGGGAGAAGAGAGGAAGAACAAAGAGAAGAACCACAAAGGAACTCCAAGATCTAGATCTACTAGGTTCCCCTCACTTAGAGGAGAGATGGATTGGTAGGATTGTAGATCTAGATCTCCTCTCAACTTTCCCTAAAGAATATGCAAGAATCTATGGAGGGATTGAGAGGGAAGAGAGCTTTCCAAGGTCAATAATGGAGTAGGAGAGAGAGGGAAAACGTGCTGCCTTGGATGTCACAAGGAAGAAGAAGGGGAGGGGTATTTATAGCCCTCCCAGTTTTCTAGCCGTTGGGAATCGTCAGCTCGGAAATTTCCGAACTTGGTTCGGAAATTTCCGGGCTGACGGCCGGAAATTTCCGGACCTAAGTCCGGAAATTTCCGAACCCCGGAAATCTCCGGTAGGAAATCCGACTGAGAGATAGTTGAGTGCAGTGCAGAAAATCTTTAAGACTTGGCGGAAAAGCTTTAACTTGGTCGTTCGGAAATTTCCGAACCGGGACCGGAAATTTCCGGACCCCGGAAATTTCCGGCTGAAAATCCGACTGAGAGCCAGTTGAGTGCAGTGCAGAAACTCTTTAAGACTTGGCGAAAAATTCTCCAGGTCGGAAATCTCCGGACTGGGGTCCGGAAATTTCCGGACCTCCGAAAACTGCAGAAACACCAGAACTGAAATAACTTTTGCAAATGAACTCCGAATAAGGTGAAACCAACTTTGTTGGAAAGGTAGCGACGAGCACAAGGCTACAAAAAGTGGAAATATTGCATCCCATAAATAGAGCAAAGTCACCACACATGGCAAGGTGTGGGACTTTTCTCATGGTCGAACCGGCAATATTTCCGCCACCGAAAACGCAAGAAGTTTGCCAAAGTAAAACCGTTTTCGAAGCACTTGGGCTTGTCACGAGGAACACGACAAGCACCAAAACCCAACATCCAAAACACAACAAGATGAATGAATGAAATCCCGATTTGGATGAGCTAGCGCTTGGCATGAAGATGAACCAAGCTCTAATTCCTCACATGGATAAAAGCCAAATAAGAACCAAGAAATATGATATGCCAAGTATGCAAAGGTTTGAGCTCTCCACAAAGATGCGATCAAGTTACTCACTCGAGAGCACCTCTTGATAGTACGCCTATCTATCCTATAGCCCTATCAAGATCATACCTTTGCCTTGAGCATTCCACTTGAGCTAGATGATGACTATCTTGATCTCTTCAAGTGGATCTTCTTTCTTGATTGCGCGTCCAAGCACATGCTTGATGAAGACTTCTCCAAATACTCCCCCATACACATAATGGGAGAGTCTCGCTTAGCTCCGTCTTCATGTATCCATAGCAAGCTCCAAGCATATGATCTTTTCGAGAAGCTTCTCTTGGTCTTGCACATCTCAACTTCAACACACGAGTCCAACACATGAACTCCACTATTCTCATGGACACGATCTATAAGATATCTCAATGCAAACAGTAGTCCATAGAGATTGTCATTTAATTACCAAAACCACACATGAGGGAAAATGCTCTTTCAGCCAACAAGCCCAACAAACATAATTGGGCCGGCCCACCAACGCGTAATGGGTCGGCCCGCCCAACAGGCTAAACGAGCCGGCCCACCAAAGTCAAGTGGGCTATTATAAAGACTAATGGGCCAGCCCAGGTAGCGTAAATGGGCCGGCCCGCTAAGGTAGACGGGCTAAACAGTAAATGCTAATGGGCCAGACCAGACAGAGTAAATGGGCCGGCCCACAATATCAAATGGGCCGGCCCGTTAAGTTTAATTGGGCCGGCCCGTTAAGGTTAATTGGGCCGGCCCGTTAATTTAATTGGGCCGGTG
The DNA here is from genome assembly GCA_026929855.1 of Poa annua. NCBI lineage: Eukaryota > Viridiplantae > Streptophyta > Magnoliopsida > Poales > Poaceae > Poa > Poa annua. The sequence continues at coordinate 5,824,674 of CM049434.1, read as the reverse complement.
ATGCATGCAAAATGCATACATGAACTTTGCACTTTATTTACTTATATTCCAATCATATTTGCATCATATAAGGGTTATATCAATGTTTTATCATGATTTTGGAAATATCTTAATGATTTCCTATTTTTATGGAATTAACCCTGCACAGGCAGAAAACCCTATTTTCTTATTTTAATGTTTCAGGGACCCAAACGTCGTCCAAATCATCTGCAAATTTACGGGCTTTATTTTTTGGAAGGAAGAAGACTTGGGGGCGAAGGAAGCGAACAAGCGGAGCCCCGAGGGCCGAAAGAGGTGGGCCCACGCGGCCACAGTACCTGGCCGTGAGGGACCCATCATCCTGGCCCTCGACGCTCCGTTGCCGTCGATCTTTCCTCCACCGACTCCGTCTTGACCTAAAACTGCCTATAAAAATTATCCCCGAGGCTCTTCGGAAAGGAGCGCCGCCGAAACACAGAAACATCGAAACAGAGACCTGGAGCTGCAGATTGGAGGGGCAAAACTCCGGCGGGGCGCTGCCGGCGTGGTCTCCATCTTCTCCATCGACTTCTCCACCATCTCCATGATGAAGAGGGAGTAGTCCACCTCTGGACTATGGGTTTGTGGAAATAACTTATGTATCTCTCCTCTCTTGAGCTTCACTAATTAGTACCGTATGAGCTGCTGAACATGATTACGGTCATCTATGTAATTCCTATGTGGGGGATCTTTTTATGAGTTAATATATGTTTGAGATTGCAAATGTTTGTTTCAGTTATGAATATAGATGCATATTATGTACCCCGTTCTTGTTTACTTGTTATGATCAAGCATGTTTATGAGAGCGTGTGTGGGGGAACGTGTGCATTAGTTGGAGTAACGGGGGGTGGCTAGTGCAGTGAACGTGAGAGAAAGTTCTGCGATCAACTTGGTTATTTTTACCTTACTTTGTTGCCTCACTAGGGATAAACAAAAATACCATGCTACCGGAGATGTGGGTGTGACCATTGCCACTACTCCATGACTAGATCTAGCATGTTCTTATTTTAACTTCATGTCATGATACTTAAAGCTATACTCTGAGCTATCTTAATTACTGAGGTGTTATGATTTAGTTCGCATCTTGGTGGAGTATAAGTGAGACTAATAACCAAAAGGTCTCTATGTTAGGACGTGATGCCCATATAACTAGTAACTTGTTATTAAACTTTGTGTTGCAATCTCATATGTCAACTCTAGTGTTCCATTGTCTACCACTTTATTAAAGAGAGAGTGCATTTGTGAAACCATGAACCCCGGTCCATTTTTAATCATAAGAAACACCTTTTCAACAACTTTTACCGCTTTTCCATTTTCTGCCATTATTAAATCCGAAAATACAAAAACACTTTTCCATCTTGCATTCATCATAAAAAAAAACCCAAAAAATATCATTTATCATTGTTATCACCATCCTTGCATATTTATTTACCACCATTGCATATTTATTTCTTGTTTGCATTGCATACTATCTTGATATCATTCTTACACCTTGTGCTTGACAACCACAGGTGAGGTTGAGGACCAAAACATTTAACTCTGTTTTGTAGGTAACCAGAAGAAGGATAAGAAGATAGATCTTCCACTACTGATTCCCTGAGAGTTCGATATTAAACCCTCGAGTCACCCTCGTGGGGAAAACACGTCTTCCACTTACTACACACTCTGCACTTGGAGTCTCAACCTAATCCCGTTTACTTTTGCAGGTATCAAGGCCGTTTTCTAGCACCGTTGCCGGGGAATCATACCTGAAGGATTTATCCAAGGGTGTGCATCTCTGCATTTATTTCACAACAAAGTCAACTTCATCACCAACTTGTGCTAACACCTAAGCTTGGGGAGGTTGCACCTACGTGAGCACCATCTTATCCATCTTTACCTTCAAAGCAATTTATTTGTTTTGTCATTGTCTTGCATATCATATTTCGGTTTGCATATTTATTTCAGTTTTGCATAAAAAATTAAAAATACATAAAAACTTGCTAAAATGGGAGAAAGAACTAAGTTGTGTGACTACACAAACACTCCTAATGATCAATTTATCACAAGAGTTATTGCCACACCTGAGATTAAAGCTGATAGTTATGAAGTAAGTCCTAGTTTGTTGAACTTGATAACTAGGGAACAATTTGGTGGTAGTGCTATGGAGGATGCCTCTATGCATCTTCATGATTTTGTTGAAATATGTGACATGCAAAAGTTTAAAAATGTGGAAAGTGATATCCTAAAACTGAAGTTATTTCCTTTTTCACTTAGAGGAAAAGCTAAAGAGTGGTTGCATTCCTTGCCATCTGGTAGTATTAATTCTTGGGATGATCTAAAAGAAGCTTTCATTAAGAAATATTATCCTCCTGTTAAAATTTTGCAAAATAGAAACAACATTCTTTCTTTTAGGCAAAATGAAAATGAACATGTTGCTATGGCTTGGGATAGGATAAAACTTATGCTTAGAACATGGAGTTAATAAATGGGAGAAACGGTGTTTTGAAGTTTTTTCACAGGGATTGGAGGAGATGCACCAAGAGCTATCCAAGGATGGTGAAGACCATAAGCTTGGGGATGTGAAGACAACCCCACTGGACCTACACACTCTCGGTTTGCACACGTCCAACTTCTATTTTTCGATCGAAACACTTTATCGCATAAACTTGGAGCGTCTTTTTGTTTGTTTTTGGTTTGATTTTTGTTTTGTGAGACCCCCACATTATCATTTATGTATGAAAGAGCTACTGGAAATATGGGTTGAAATATGTTGGATGCTTTTATGAGATTGGGAAAAGGGGTGTTTGAGTTGATTTTTAATGATACATATAGTTGCATGATTCATGAGCTTGTTAATGAGTAATAATTTGCAAATGCTTTTTCAAGAGCTATCTCTTATTCATGTTTTGATGCTGAATATTATTTTACTTTGTTTAACATGGACTAGTTAGTTTTATGGACACTCATGCATGCATCTAGATGGTCAACTTTCTCCCTCTTGCTAGCCCAAAAACTCCAACAAGTAAAAACTTGTTTCCAACACCTTCAACCAAAGTTATTCCAGTGAGTCCACCATATCTACCTATTGGCTTTATGCTATTCCGAGTATGTTTATCATGATATTTGTGTTATCTTTACTTCTGAATGGAAATGTTTATGTTGTTTTTTGCCATGGAAAAAGTTGGTTATATAGCTCTCTCGAACTTGATGCACAATTTACTTTTATTGCATAAATAAAACATGACCTATTGTGATTAAGATTATGATGTTATGGGCTTGACAAATGTCTTGGGTTGGGAGTTAGCTCATATGTGCTGTCACATGGCAAGCTTTCAACATGCTCTTCATTTCATTTAAGTTGATATCATGTACTTTTGTTTATGGATGCTTATCATGGGTGAAATAAATGTGGAGATAAAGAAGTTTAAATGAGTTTGTATAAATGGTTAGAGAGACGCTTGGGCCGCTAATCTAAGCCACGCATCATTCATGGTGGAAATTTACTTACATACTATGGTGAACATTCTGTGATACACCTTGCAATAAAAAGCTACTCCAATGGTAAATAAAAAGCTTGTTGAGATTGTTCATTTTATTTGTTTGTCTTTTCATTTTGATATGGGCTTGTTCCATATCTTGGGACAAGAGGTACCCCAGTTGACGCTCTTGATGATACTATTATTACTTACAATGATATTTAACTTGAACTTGCTTTGTTTCCCAAGTTGAGTAACACATGGTGTAAGTACTTGTATTCAAGGGGCATGAGACATTCAACCTTTACTTTGTCAAGCACATTACTCATATTTGCTGTCACTTTTAAACATTGATCATTCAAGATGCTATGATAGGGGAAATGAGAGCTTGACACCAAGGATTACCATTGCAATCATTAACTTAAGTAGAAGAGTTTGGAAGTTGGATGAAACTTATGCATGCTTTACCTCTACTCACATATACATCTTTCCAAAGTGTCCACCTTTTATATTCAGATTTTCATCTACACTCTATGACCATTGTAGGATGTTCTACTTATCATTATGCATACATGTGGTCCATATTACTTTCTTCTATGTTACACTTTGTGAACTACCATTGAACATCCTTGCCTTGAATACTTGATATCACTTCATAAACTATCTTGCATATTGCTACTCCTTTGAAGAATGAATCATTTGACTTTATGTAGCAATATTAATCATCTTTGATATCCATTTTTAGTATTAAACTGCAAAGTCCATGTTAGTTTTATCACCTTCATACTCGAGGACGAGCATGGGTTAAGCTTGGGGATGTTGATGCATGTAAAATGAATACATGAACTTTGCACTTTATTTACTTATATTAGTTCTTATTTTAACTTCATGTCATGAACTTTGGGGAGGTTAAGCTTGGGGATGTTGATGCATGTTAGTTCTTATTTTAACTTCATGTCATGATACTTAAAGCTATACTCTGAGCTATCTTAATTACTGAGGTGTTATGATTTAGTTTGCATCTTGGTGGAGTATAAGTGAGACTAATAACCAAAAGGTCTCTATGTTAGGACGTGATGCCCATATAACTAGTAACTTGTTATTAAACTTTGTGTTGCAATCTCATATGTCAACTCTAGTGTTCCATTGTCTACCACTTTATTAAAGAGAGAGTGCATTTGTGGAACCATGAACCCCGGTCCATTTTTAATCATAAGAAACACCTTTCCAACAACTTTTACCGCTTTTTCATTTTCTGCCACTATTAAATACGAAAATTTAAAAACACTTTTCCATCTTGCATTCATCATAAAAAACCCAAAAAATATCATTTATCATTGTTATCACCATCCTTGCATATTTATTTACCACCATTGCATATTTATTTCTTGTTTGCATTGCATACTATCTTGATATCATTCTTACACCTTGTGCTTGACAACCACAGGTGAGGTTGAGGACCAAAACATTTAACTCTGATTTGTAGGTAACCAAAAGAAGGATAAGAAGATAGATCTTCCACTACTGATTCCCCGAGAGTTCGATATTAAACCCTCGAGTTACCCTCGTGGGGAAAACACGTCTTCCACTTACTACACACTCTGCACTTGGAGTCTCAACCTAATCATGTTTACTTTTGCAGGTATCAGCCGGCCCGTTAAGTTTAATTAGGCCGGACCGTTAAGTTTAATTGGGCCGGCCCAGTAATGTAAAACGGGCTAGCCCGCGAACATTAGTTGGGCCAGCCCACAATATCAATATGGGCTGGCCAAGGAACAGTACGGGCCGACCCGTTAAGTTTAATTGGGCCGACCCAGTAACGCAAAACGGGCCAGCCCGTCAGCTACAATAGTTTGACCCACTAGCGTATTTGGGCCGGCCCAATTGTTGTTTCATGGGCCGGGCTTCCCCTGGTAATGGTCCGGCCTGCCTTAGCTGTGACGTCAGCAGGTCCGTTCTGTAATGCCACGTCGGATAACGGGATGACATCACTAGTTAATGTTGTTATCTTCCCTCCGTTAAATATCATTTACCACGGCAGCCTGTTCGTTGTTGATGACGGAACCATCTACCACGAAATCCCAAATTCGTGGTAAAAAAATCGCCCACGCCGTATACACCACGGACCCTTGTGGTGGCTAAAAACCTTTAGCCACAAAAAACAGCCTTTTACCACGAAATTGCTCCGTGGTACAAGGCCGAATTTCTTCTAGTGTGTGCAAGTTCCACGTTGGTAATCGTAAACGGTGCTGCCAACAACCTTCAGAAGTGATTTCTTGCTCCTACTGGTTCGATAAACCTTGGTTTCATACTGAGGGAAAACTCGCTGCTACACTGCTTCATACCTTCCTCTTGGGGTTCCCAACGGACGTGTGCTTTACCGTCATCAAGCCTGTTTTCTGGCGCCGTTGCCGGGAGCTAGAAGTACTTCTGTTCAGCATCCACTTGCTTCCCCTTCAACACGCCTGTTTTTGGGCGCCGTTGCCGGGGAGCAAGAGGATTTCTGCAAGGGGGGTTTCACGCTTCCAATCTCTTTAATTTGTTATTGTCTTGCTTAGTTTATTTTTATTTTATCTTGTTTGCTTTATTTATCAAAAACACAAAAAAATTAGTTACTTGCATCTAGTTTATTTTTCAGTCTTGTTATCATGTCTGTCCCTATTCCTATCGTTGTGTCACCTGAGGAAGAAATTTACACTTTCAAGCAAGGGAGTGAGGAGAACTTTACAGATGCTTGGTCTACAATTTTTGAATCCTATGCTAAAACTGAACCTAAAATGACCTTAAGCCTGCTCCTTAGTAACTTTTATTTCAGTCTTATTCTTTGCTACAGATATGCCTTAGATGATGTGGTAGGAGGAGATTTCCTTCGTTATGATGGGGATCAAGATTTTAATGCTATAAAAAATTGATTACAATTTCTAGCCCTCTAGTCAGTAAAATTGATTCGGCCCTCATAAGCATAAATGATAGATTAAATAATCTTGAAACAAACATATCTGGTCTAAAAGAAGGGTATAATCAGATCCATGAACACTATGATAGTGTGCCAGTAAATTTTGAACCATCGGGATGGATTCCCTCAGTAAAAGCTGTTATCAATAGCACATGACTTAATCCCTGCTTCCCTCTGCGAAGGGCCTTTCTTTTACTTTTATGTTGAGTCAGTTTTCCTACTTCTTTCTATCGCAGAAGCAAACACTAGTGTCAACTTTGGTGCAACAATTTTTATATGCTTGTATATTGTACTTATTATATTGCTTTGTGTTGACAAATATCCATGAGATATACATGTTGAAAGTTGAAAGCAACAGCTGAAGCTTAATCTTCCTTTGTGTTGGTTAAATTCTTTTTACTTAGAATCTATTTCTTTATGAGTTAACTCTTATGCAAAACTCTTTGATGCTTGTCTCGAAAGTACTATTCATGAAAAGTTTTTGCTTATGTGATACAGTTGTTTACTCATTATCTACTTGTTAGCAAACTATAGACCATTGACATGGATCACTTCGTTCATAACAGGTGCTTTACAATACTATTTGATCAAGATTATGATGGTAGCATGTCACCTCAGAAATTATTTTGTTTTTATCGTTTTACCTACTCGAGGACGAGTAGAACTAAGCTTGGGGATGCTTGATACGTCTCAAACGTATCTATAATTTCTGATGTTCCATGTTGATATTATACCAATTGTTACATGTTTTACATACACTTCATAGCATTTTTATGCATTTTCGGGACTAACCTATTAACAAGATGCCACAGTGTCAGTTCCTGTTTTCTGCTGTTTTTGTATTTCAACTTCAGAAAAGTTGTTCTGGAAATATTCTCGGAATTGGACGAAACAAAAGCCGAAGTCCCTATTTTTCCAAACCACACACGGAGTCCGAAGGAGAGACGAAGCCGAGCACCGAGCCGGCCACGCCATAGGGCGGCGCGACCCCCCTTCTGGTCGCGCCGTGACCTGGCGTGGGCCCCTCGGGTGCCCACCGACGCCGCCCTTTCGCCTATATATTCACTCCCTCGGAAAAACCCTATATACCCGAGCCTCCATCCACGAAAAGTTTTAGAGACGCCGTCATCGTCAACCCTAGCTCGGGAGGGTTTTGAAGCTCTTCCCGGCACCCTGCCGGAGAGGGGAATCATCACCGGAGGGCTCTACATCATCATGCTCGCCTCCGGAGTGATGCGTGAGTAGTTCATCCTCGGACTACGGGTCCATGGCAGTAGCTAGTTGGTAGTCTCTCCACTTTGTGCTATCATGTTTAGATCTTGTGAGCGGCCTATCATGATCAAGATCATCTTATTGTAATGCTACATGTTGTGTTTGCTGGGATCCGATGAATATTGATACTATGTCAAGTTGATTATCAATCTATCTTATATGTTATTTATGATCTTGCATGCTTTCCGTTACTCGTAGATGCTTTGGCCAAGTAGATGCTTGTAACTCCAAGAGTTAGTATTTATGCTAGATAGTGGGTTCATGCCTCCTGTAATCTAGGAGAGTGACAACAACTTCTAAGATTGTGGATGTGATGTTGCCACTAGGGATAAAAAAACCGATGCTTAGCTTAGGGGCACGTCTGTTAAGTCTAATGCATTTGTTTACATTACGCACATTACTTAATGCAATTTTCCGTTCCTTGCAACTTAATACCAACGGGGAACTCGGTATGACAACCTGGAGGTGGATTCTTAGTCATAGATGCTGTTGGATAACGGTCTATGTATCTTGTCGTAATGCCCACATGAATATCATAGTAATCGTCATGTCATATATATGCATTGTTATGCGCTCTCTATTTGTCAATTGCCCAGCTGTAATTTGTTCACCCGGCATGTTAGTTATCTTTTATGGAGAGACACCACTAGTGAACTGTGGACCCCGGTCCATTCTTTACACTGATAATACAACCAATTGCAAACATTGTTCCTTTTCATTCTCTGCAATTTAATATTGTTTTCAACACCATACGTTTAATCCTTTGTTTACAACAAGCCGGTGAGATTGACAACCTCACTGTTTTCGTTGGGACAAAGTAGTTTGATTGTGTTGTGTGCAGGTTCCACGTCGGTAATCGTAAACGGCGATGCCAACAACCTTCAGAAGTGATTTCTTGCTCCTACTGGTTCGATAAACCTTGGTTTCATACTGAGGGAAAACTCGCTGCTACACTGCTTCATACCTTCCTCTTTGGGTTCCCAACGGACGTGTGCTTTACCGTCATCAGGTACCGGTATGAAAAGGGTAGAAAAGTGAAACTTTTTGCGTGGTTGGATTAGATATTCAAATTCAAACACTTTTCATATTGAAAGTATTGTCAGATTCAAAAATATGCGAACAATATTTAGTTAATGCATTTTTATTGAAAATGGCAAAATGGTCAATAGTTTGAATAGTAGAATAATTATATTAGAAAACAGTAAATGGTTTTGGATTAGTTATTCAAATTCAAACACTTTTCATGTTGAACTTTTTGTCAGATTCAAAAGTATGTAGAAGTTATTCAAATTCATACTCAAACACTTTTCAAATTCACTTTCAAACACTTTTAACTGAAAATTTGGGGCTTTGTGCGCAATTTTTTTCCAGAAAAAACACCTCTAGTCCCGGTTCGTGTCTCCAAACCGGACTAGAGGTGCATTTGCGCGCGGTTGGTGGCTCCAACCGGAAACACCTCTAGTCCCGGCTGGAGCCACGAACCGGGACTAGAGAGGTAGTCCCGGTTCGTGGCTCCAACCGGGACTAGACCTCTAGTCCTCTTCCCCGGTTCGAGCCACGAACCGGGAACAGAGGAGGAGGCCGCCGCCGCGACGAGAACGACGCCGACAGGCTGCCCGAGCCCATCGCCACCGCCCGCACCCTCCTCCGCACCCGCCGCCTCCGCCGCCCGCGCTCCTCCGCCCTCTACCTCCTCTCCTCCGCCGCCACGTGTTGTGCCCGTGGAGCGCTCGACGCCGGCGCTCGTGGCACGCTGAGGAGCACCTCCACACCGCCCTGGAGCTCCCCTCCCTCCCCTCCCCGAGGTGCTGCCCTCCTCTCCCTCCCCTACCTCCCCTAGCTAGGTCGCACCTAAGGTGTTTGATAAAATGCCCAGTAGAAATTTTGCTAAGTTTAGAAATGTTGCTAAATTTTGCTAAGTTTCAGAAATTTTGCTAAGTTTAGAAATGTTGCTAAATTTTGCTAAGTTTAGAAATTTTGCTAAATTTCGTTGTTAGCAAAAGTTTTAGTGTTAGTTAAAATTGTAGGTTAATTAGTTGCTTCTAATTCTAGGTTAATTGTTAGTGTTAATTTTTTTGTTTTATAAAAATTGTGTTTTTAGTTTATTGTTCTCCGCGACGATGTCCCTGTTGGACCAGAGGGGTGATGTACGGGACTGGGCTCCGCCGGGATGGCACTGGAAGGTGCTACCTTCCGGGACACGTAGCTTGGTGAGGAATCCGGGAGACGTCGTCGACCCGGATCTTTTTGGTGCCAGTCGCGTGGGCCACGCTCGGTGCAGAGGGAGCCGGCCCCCGAGGAGGTGGTACGTCGCCGTATCAGGGAGGAGGATGAGCACGTCCGTTGCTACCTGTACTTGTTGGATAGGTAGTATAACAGGTGCTGGTCGTTTCTTCAGAGGGTTCCTCCTCACGTGAGCTATGACCCTGTGAGGGTTCCTAGTCTTTGGATGCGCAGCGCCCGCGGCTCAGCACCCGGTCGAAGTTAGTTTGACAGGTTCATGTATGGGAGAGGAGATGTATTAGTGATATTAGTCGTGATGTATTAGGGTTAAATAAAAATGGACATGTATTACTTTTGCATATTTGATCAATGCTTCTTTTGTAAGTGAGGAACATGATGATGACATTGAATTATTCTGCTAATGCTAACATTGTCTTATATTTCTTTTGTATAGTTAAGTAATGGATAACTTCAACAGCAGAGACCATGAAGAAGACGTTTTCGCCATTATACGGCAGCTCGTGGGTGGAGCAGAAGTCGGTGGAGTCGAAGACAGTGGAGCGGAAGATGGCTCACAGTTTTTGAACGAGTCCGGTCAGGGAATGGAGTTGGAACAAAGAGACGAAGCGCAAACGAGCATCGAGTGCGATGACGACTCGCAGAATGGTGGACATCCGCAGTCTGGCAGGGTATATTAAGCCTCTGTTGATCAGATGCAATAATTGATTTGTGTATGTATGTATTAACAAATGTTTCTTATTTTTAGACCTTCGCATCGAGCCAATCTGGAAAAAGTAAACGAGGCCATGCCAAAGGGTTGGCCGAAGATATGCATCTCACAATTGAGGTCGTCTCTCCACAGGGCAAACCGTTGCTTCCCAAGGCGAACGCAAATAAGTTTGTGCATCAATGCGGAGTTATTCTCAGGGACAACATCCCGATCAGCGTTCAGGAATGGCAGAAGCCAAAGGTAGAGGGAGTTAGTTATGTCAACGACAGAATGAAAGGCGTGCTTTGGAACAAGCTCATTGCACATTTCACCCTACCGGTCTTGGATTCGGAACAAAAGACAAAAGCCATGACGGACAAAGTCAAGCATTTTGCTCTTAAGAAGATGGCTGAATAATTCAATAACTACAAGAACAGATTATACCGTGCGTATGTCAAAGATAAGAAAGCTCCAGATTTCACTGGCACACTAGAGAGCCAGTAGGCTCACTGGAACTCATTTCTGGAGTACAAGGATTCGGAACTAGCTAAGGAAAGGTCGAAAAAGAATAAGGATAATGCAGTGAAAAAGATATATCACCATAAGATGGGGTCAGGTGGCTACAGAAGTGCCGAGCCTAAGTGGGATCAACTTGAGGCCGTCATGCGCGAAAAAGGGATCACTCCAGCTACAGAGCATTGGCCCCATAGGGTAAGAAATTGGGTACTTGGGCATGGGGCGGAGTATGACATGGAAACAAGAGAGTTAATAGTTGATGAAAATAAAGAAATTCATGTACCCCAGAAAGCAATTGTTGAAACAATCGCCAAGGTTCGAGAGGGAAAGTTTATTCCCGACAGAGAGGACAAACACGAGGCTATGGACCTGATGTGCCGTGGAATATTGGGTTTCCCGAGGACCGTGAATCTTATAGAAGCCGAGCGAGAGCAAAGAAGAGGAAGGAGCAGGAGGACTCGGACCGGTTCAGCAAGCTAGAAAGAAAGAACGAGGAGATAATTGAGATCGTAAAGCAGCTGCAGCAGAATGAAATGCGCGAGCAAGGGCCAACTCATCAGTTGCATCAAGATAGTCAAGGCGGCCCATCTCAGCGTCGAAGCAGCGTGGCTTCCACGGGGTCGGTGCCGATGAGTCACCGATGGATCGCCACCCCGTGGATTATATCAGTGAGAAGACAAGTTGTGAGCTACATGTGGCACTCAGGAACTTATCCTTGAAGGCGGTGGACGGCTATGCTTTACCTTGTGAATCTACAGAACTAGTCCCGATTCCAGATGGCTATGCTCGTGTCGGCGTGGATTAAATTTGTCCAGGATATGAATCAATGGATCTTGAAATCCCTGGAGGTGATGATGTGAGGACACTAGGAGACGTCGAGGGTGGTATCATTCTATGGCGCAAGAAATACATCGTGTTTCCAGGCTGGGCGCCAAGGCCACCATCGTCTCCTCCGAGTCGCCATTCACCACCTCCAAGTCCACATGATGACGACAGGGACGACGACCAGCACAACACGAGTCCATCTCGGTCTCCGCCGCCGCATCAGCCGACTACTCAGTCGACTCCGCCGCCGCGTCAGCCGACTCCACAGCCGTCTCCACCGCCTCCGCCCAATAAGCAGGGTCAGGGCCAAAAGAGGAAGCAACAGTACAGGGTTTCGTCGATGGGTTTCCGACCCGGACCCCGACAGGAGCCCCTCCCAAAAGAACCGCCGGCTCCTCCCGTGAGAGCTTACGACATGTCTTTAGAGGAAAATGCCGCGTGGGTGGCTGCCGATACGAAGAGACAGCTTGCACCGAGAAAGACCGAGCCAAACCAAGTATTTGCTCCATCGGAAATAAATTGGGCTAAGGACTTTCTTGAGCATCCATCGCAAACTGAGATAAATAGGCCAGATGACTATTTACGATGTCTGAGGAAAACTAGCTCCCGGTCGACGGGAAGTACTAGTGGCAGCAGGAAAAGAGACGTTGCGCTGCTCGGAAAACAGGCAAAACAGTCGATCTCTCCGCTGAAGGTACCCACTGATCATGGCTACGCGATGGACATTCCTTCATCCTTCAAAGCGCAATTTTCTGCAGAAGCTGGTATTACTCTTTCTCAACTAGAAACCGAAGATATCCCCATTTCGGCTGGAGATGTATGGAAATGGGAATACGGGAAGGATCTGCTTCCACCTGATCAGATGAAAACTGCATGACTGGTACTTGGATGTCACAAAGGTAGAGCGACAAATGATCCTTGTGAAAGTTACAAATGAGCATTTCATAGGTGAAGACCAGGTACAAATTTATCTGAAAGAACTCTGGTTCTTATACAATCTTGACGCCCTCGACTTGAGTCTTGTCAGTACTTATTGTCTGTAAGTGATTCAATTCATTTATTTCTAAAATAAAGTCTCTAGCTCAGCTCGTTCATTGCCTTCACTAATTATGCTCACTACGCTATTATGCAGAATGAAGAGTGATGAATGTGACAGAAAGTCCATCTTTAACATTGGGTTCATTGACCCAAAACGAGTTAATGAAGTCCTGCTACGGGACTACCAGAAGGAAACAGATAGCAACTTGCTAAGGTTCATACAGAGGCAACATTACAAATTCGAGAGGCCTTCGTACCCATAGACCTAATTCGAGAAGGAAAAGAGTATATTGTTTCCTTACTACTTATGGTAAGGGTGTTACTGGCTTGTACAAATTAATTTTTGCTTACTCAATGTTAAGTGTAACTGATAAGTTATTGATGTGTATATAAACGTGTGCAGCGGCCATTACATTCTGCTAATCATTGAAGTAGATTCTGCAAGAGTTGAAATCTACGACTCATTGGACTGGGCCGAAGAGAGGTACCAAAGCATTCTAGATGCGCTCAAAAGGTAATTTCAATCATTATCGCACTATATCGGTCTCTTTTGTTCATTTCCTGAGATATCAAGTAACTAATAACTCATTTATTCATTTTTTTTCCGGGCAGGGTTTGGAATTTTTTTCGAAAGAGGACAACTGGTGATTTTGAAGAGAAGCTTAGTATTCATCATCCCAAGGTAAGTAGTACGAGCTAGCTAGGTTCGCGCATCTCTTTAATTCTAATTTCAATACCACTATATCTTGATTATTATTTGATTGAATTCTATTCTCGTAAAGTACGTCGAGAGGCAGCCACCGGGAACCAATTTGTGCATGTTTTCTGGATCCGGTCATTCGAGTGGCCAAGATAAATATCTCTCCGTTGGACGGAGGGCAAATCCCATCTTGATCAACCGTGACTCGCAGCATGTTTCGTGACCAACCCGAAAGCTACCTTTATAGCTACCCATTCACGGTGAAGTGTTTGATAGCCCCAAAGTAAGCCCTTACACATCCCAAGCTCACGCGAAGATCTCAGGTCTAAGGAATCAGCATACAGATTGTATGAGATCAGCTGATGACATGAAAGAACAGATACTCTCACAGTGTCTCATGGTGGGTCAGTCCAACTCCATGTTCCTAACATGAGTCCACATTATTGATCAACATCTCCATGTCAATGATCCGTGAAACATGATCATCCATATCAATACATGTGCTAGTCACTGACTCATATGCCTCCCTCATATGAGTGTTGACCAGGAACCTATTTAGAATAACATCATAGAGATAATGGGTTTCACAAATGAATCACGTATTCATTAACCAATATCATGATAGTTTATTCAAGGGACGGAATGACAATTATTCTTTTGTCAGATATTCATAAACATGTGGAAATATCATCATCAATATGATTGCCTCTAGGGCATATTTCCAACACTTCTCTTCCGGCATTTCAAGTTTAGCTCATTTTCGTGCAAGTTTAGCAAGTTTGATTTTGGTGGTGCTTGCAAGGTGTTTGATGAAATGCCTAAGTTAGGGATTTCATTTGTTTTATATGCATTTTGAGCTCAAATTAAAGTATAATTTGTGGTTTTATATAGTGTCGTCCCGTCCCCTTCCTCACCGTTGTCGATCGCCCGCGCCGCTCCGTCACCGACACCACCTCGGTCAGCCTCTTTTTTATCTTTTATTTTTAAAAAATGTTAGTTATATGATTTAAATGCATAATTAATTCTTGTATCATTTTCTTATTTTTTTTATATGTATAGTGTCATGGTTTTGATATCCGTCCCCGTCGGCCCTCGTCCGGTCTATGATTCGGATGTGGTATATTTTTATAACTATTTATTTTGTTTCGTGTTTATAACAATCATGACGACCAACTTGACATAGATATATTTTTATTTAGGAGGTAGTTGAACCGGAAATTCCAGCCGACCCTATTGTCGAGTTTTTAAAAAAAGAAAACAACGATTTGAAAGCAAAATTGAAGATAAGTGAAGATCTTCGTCTCCAATGCCTGGAAGAGAAGATGGTATTGGACTTGAAGATTGCCGACATCGTTGATGCTCACGGGGTCGAGCTTGCCGACGTCGTCGCTACTCACGAGATGAAGATGGATGCAATGCGCTTCAAGTTTAAAAAGATTAGAAAATATGTCATTAGTCAAGAGGCTTGGTATCATTATGCTGTTGGTTCAATAGTTACCTTGGTTGCGATTCTGATCGCATTTGTTGTTAGATTTAAATTCTTTAGATCGTTGTATGTTAGCTTCGATTGATATATGTTTCGTGAGAACTATGTATTACATTTGGGCACTACTCTACTTTTGTTTTAATGTGATGAACTTGTATTAACTAATTTGGTCACGTATCTCTATTCATTATTTAGCTGGTGTAAAGGTTTTTGATGAATTTATGTAATGCAGATGAGCCAAGAATGGATGTACGGTGATCGACGCTGTCCCGAGTTCATTGATGGCATGCATCGTTTTCTCGATGTGGTTAAGTTAAACAAGCTGGAGAATGGTTTTATGTTTTGTCCATGTGATGAATGTCGTAATAAGAGGAATTACCCGAGCGCAAGAACCATACACTCCCACTTGTTGCGACAAGGCTTCATGCCCAATTATTTTTGTTGGACCAAGCATGGAGAGAGAGGGGTTATAATGGATGACCCTGAAGAAGAGGATGATGACAACTATCATGTGTTCTCTGAACACGGTGATACTACAATGGGGGAAGAAGAAGTTGAGCTCGAGGTCATTGTTGATCAGCGGGTCATTCTTGATGAAAAGATGAAGTGCGGAAGTGAAAACTGAAGGGGTTACGGTGCAGAAAACAATAATTTTCTATCGAGCGAAATCCTAACTAGCCAGGATCTATCTATCTAGTACATGCGATAACGGTGGCGGAACGGGTTACATTACCTCCATGTAGACCGATAGCGGGGATTACGCTCCCGCACAAGCGTTGACGATGAAGTCGTACGTAGCCGACCTCGAGGTCGCGGAGAACTTGCCGCGATGTCGGAGTTGATGACGACGGGGTGTCGACGATGATTTGCGTTGACGGGCGTCGGGCGGAAGAAGGCAGAGCGCCAGCACCGGGGCTGGCGCGCCGGCAGCAGAGGGGGGAGGCGCGGCGGCTGCAGGGGGCGAGACGACGTCGCCCAAGCTCCTCAATAGAGTAGCCTCCGAGCACTCGCAAACATACGGAGCCTAGCGACGACTCCCGGTCATTCAGATCCAGCTGAAATCGCAGGAGTAGATCTTATCTGGTTTCCGCAAAGCAACGGCGCTCTACGGTATGGCTTAGGTGGAGAGAGACCCCCTTCCTCAGCTCGGCGCGGCTCCAACTTGGGAACCACGGGATCGAGAGAGAAATTGGGAATTAATTGAATTTCCTATGAATTAAATCAATTAATATGCCTTGCTATATAAAGGGGGAAGGGGGTGTGCAAACCCCTTGGCTCCCCCATGTGGGACTAAAGGTTGGGGGGGTTGGTGCGCCCCACCATGGGCCGGCCGAACCCCCATGGGGCCCACCCCCCCTTGTGGGGTGCGGCTCCCCCTTCTTCCTTTATTTAATTAATATTAAATTAATATAAAAATCCCATTAATTCATAATTAATATATTTATATATAATTCAATATCCCATGACTCCGAAACTATTTCGGAACCACCCGAACAACTTTCGGACATTCTCGGAACCCTTCCATAGCTCCCCGGAACTCTTTCCGGACCACCGGAACTCTTTCCGGATCATTTCTTTCTCTCCAATAAAAACCTATAAAATTCCAGAACCTATCTCCTAGAGTCGCTAAGACCTTAAGTTTGTTACGCTACGGTTCGGGAACACTCCAGACATGGTCGAGACACTCCGCTCACCAATGATCGTCAGGGATACCTGGAAATATATGACGACCCCTGTGCATTCCACGAATATCGTCGTTGAACCATAAGTATGATATTCATTCCCTTTGTCTATGCGATACTACCTTGTCCGAGATATGATCGTAGACACATCGATGCCTTTGCTGTATCTCGTTACCGACGAAGGTTATTAACTCGTCTGCGATATTACATCTCCATGACCTAGTCACAAGCTGCGCAGCTATATAGATGCAATATCACCGAGTGGGCCCAGAGTATCTTTCCATTACAAGAATGAACAAATCCCGCTCTTGATCCTTACGTCTTGATGCTCTTTCGGAATACCCAAGATGGACACCGTTATTGTCATGCTATATAAGACACAACGTTTGATGCTCTCAAAGCACTCCTACGAAGCAACAATAAGTACGGTCTCACGGTCTAAGGAATAAGCTATCATACTTTTATTTATTGCAAATGACAAACATCGTAATACGATCTTATTGCAATACTTTGCGTATGTCCACCACCTTATTCAACTAACAAGATGGCCCCATTGTCAACCGACGTCATTGTCCTTGATCGGGAATCTCGATCAACTATTGCCCAATGGACTAGCCCATATAGAGGCTTGCTAGGGACCTGGTTGTCTATGTATCACACGTGTATTAATAATTCCGATTAATACAGTTATAGCATAATACACAAACCTATTATAAACTTATGAGATAATGCAATAAATACTACTTATTTATTTGCCTCTAGGGCATATCTCCTTCAGTCTCCCACTTGCACTAGAGTACAAATAAACCAGCTGCATTTTACTTTATCAGAATCCCTTATCAAATAAGAATCATTTGATAATGCTTGCTCGTGGAAAAGTGTTACTACACAATCTATGATTGTACATCCTTTTGCGATTCACTGGCATCAACTTGCTTGATATCACCATGTTGTCTAACAACATATATGCAAATACCGTAACTAAGTGAGACTTCTGCTTCCCAGCGCTTACTCTGATTATACTAACCAGATAACTGCCCTGAAAAACACACTCAGCCATGCAGAGCCCCCTGTAACAGTTACAAACTCGCGATATCTACATACTTTCACACCAATGTAGAAAACTTGACATTCAAATGTCAATCCTTTAACTAACGCACTTCTACTTCCAGTAAATTCCAAATTTACTTTCGTAACTGTTCTTTACTCCAAGAACATCGGTTATATTTTATCGAGCAGATAACATGGTTTCTGTATGATGTCTAATATATACATAATAGACCCACATGTCATACAACCATTACCTTTATGCATCATTACTCTGAATGACCAATTGGATTCCAAAGAACCATCTTTTGATTCTATTCTGACTCCTCAGATATAATCCAACACAACTCGACTAACTATTTAAAATTCCCGTTCTATTTCAAAATAGACACTAACT
Organism: Poa annua; assembly: GCA_026929855.1. Taxonomy (NCBI): domain Eukaryota; kingdom Viridiplantae; phylum Streptophyta; class Magnoliopsida; order Poales; family Poaceae; genus Poa; species Poa annua. The sequence continues at coordinate 5,806,347 of CM049434.1, read as the reverse complement.
TTTAAATAGTTTTACAACTTCATCCTATTCTATTGGTACAGTTTCATAATGTGTTAACTACACAAAATGAATTCGACTCCCACTCAAAATATGTCTCCACATATTTGACAACACGAGCTCCCACTCAAAAACATGTTATCCACATATTTGAGTTCCTAAGCTCCCACTCAAAAATATGTTCTCCACATACTTCTCCTGAGTGAACTAACTATGACTCCCACTTAAATCGACATCTTGGTTAAACCAAAATCATTGATCTACTATCAATTCGAATTTAATACAAACTACAGTATTACATTAATACAAATCCCTCAGACTTCAAGCATGTCTACATAAATGTAGTCAACAAATTTGATCTTGTCCAAGACACATTTCTCGACAAGACATGCTACCACGTCTTTCTTATAGTCACATTTATCATATAACACCTTATATGACGATTAAACAATCTTATTCCTCTAATAAGAATTGCAGCAACAATTACTCTCTTAATCCATTTAAACGTAACTTGGATTTCCAGGCTGAAGAGCCTTTGTTCGTATTCCGATATTTTCTCAACTTTCTTTATATTCATAAAGTGCACCTTGATCTATCAACAAGGTCTGAAATACTTAATACAGTGCTGTGACACGACAACAATATTAAATGTAACGACACTTTATTTAGAAGTTTCTTTCATGAAAATATTATGATCTTTATGAAGAGGATTGCAAGCAGAAAACAATTTTCTAGTCTCCCTCACTCTTAATCACTAAACTTTCATTAGCAGACATATACTCTTTGGAACATCTTCCAACATAAGTCTGACACTCTATTCCAAACTTCTAATTTCAATCCATAAACCATAATTCGAAAAGTCATCTTTTCTCGGAATTACACAGACAACAAATTGAACTTTTGTTTCTATTTGGTTTTGGAAGACACTCTCATCCAATGCGAGCAATCTACAAAGAACTACTCATGTATATTCCGAATTATCGCATAATCATATACATGTCGACACTACTGTCGATCCTACGAATACTCGTTGAGAAAAATATCTATTTTCTAAAGTGGACATCGACTATAATGTTTTAGAACGTATTAGGAAATTCTAAGACTGATTCTGACAGGCCATACTTTATTTAAAATAGAGCATGATTATAATTCCCCACATATCACCATATATGACATTATAATATTGTGAAACGAATTTCCACAAGTCTTCAGTGTTGAAACCATAATTCAAAAATATTGTCCTTTGATCGAATTTTGTGAACACAATATTCACTAATCTTTCTTCTTAAAAACCCCATTTGATCTATTATCAAATTAATTTCAGACTCCATAATTTATCGGGCAAATACTCCTATTTACCAAAGTCATGGAAGAATTCGGATCAAGCAAAACACCATTGATTAAAAATGACTCTCAATCAATTTCCTCTAGTATTGCAACTTCAATACTGCATTTCAAACTTAATCAATTTTGGCACTCGAAATACTTAAATGGACCAAAAATATCCACTACTTCTTTCACTGCCTTTATGACTAAATTCGATGGTGTTTGTTCTTTGGACACATCATTTTATCATTCCCGCTATAAATGTATATCATACGCATAATGTAATTGAGATGTGATGCAAATTACTCATAATATGAAACAACTGCTTTGCTTCATAACACAAAACAACTGGTGTGTTCTATATGAATAATTATGTCTTGCAACATTCAAGACACCAAACTAGATCACACTCTCACTATTACAAAATGTCTTATAAAAAACAATTGATGATAACTAATATGATATCTCGAGGGCGTGAGCACTACTGGCCATTAACTTGCCATCACTTGTGCATTGTCACGTCACCCTTCGCCACATACTTGTGATAATCAGGGACTGTTTCACAAACAGAACAATTATCAAACACTTTTCATCATAGCGTCGAAGAACTCTTCTTCGATGAATCAACTTTTAGAGATTTGAACTTGTCCACGAACGTGAAGAAGGTCACCGTGTCTCTATAGCATATTCACGCACATGCTATTCACAGATAGGAGGTAAAGCGCAATCTCTATTGCACTGGAGTTCGCTATCTAGAAATCGTAGATATTCGTAAGACTGAAGTAGATGTCACACAACTTCTTCAACTGAGTCTCCAGACAGGTATGCTCCCCATGTGAATGGTCCGGAACTTTCTAAGCTGTCTGAACCGCTCAAGACTCAATTCATCTTTGAAGTGAACTCTGATCGTATCAATCACGGCATATGGCTCCATGTGTTGAATACAACTTTCAACTCAGGTGCTAGGCATACGCTCATGACGATCGTCATTTCCATGAACATGTCATGATGCTTACGGAACTCATCATTTTGCTCCTTGCTATCAGAATCATCTGGTCTAACTCCTAACTAATGTTCTAGCACATATAGGATGTTTGTTGTGTTTGGAGAATGTTTCTAAAACCAATGCACCAGCTGATGAAGTTGGACCCGTCGGCTTCTAAGGTAGAATCCGAGCTCTTGAGGAAGCAACCGAAGTGTAGTTCCGTAGTCTCCAGATGTGATCGCAAAAGAGGTAAGATAAGTTTATAATATATAGGTGAGTTTTAGTTCTATAATCTCATTATCAAAAACACACCTCACCAAGATTATTATCCCTAAAATAATAATGGCGATTACACGACCCTCATCCACCACACTACCCCCGATCATCACGGCCGGCAGCACAGCTTCAAAGGTGGACATAACATGTCGATCATAACAACTCTATGACTTGTGCTCGATCTTTCGATCTTCCCGTGTTCCGAGGCCATACCTCTGAGTATGCTAGGCTCGCCAATCAAACCTCGAAGACCTGCGCGTGCAACATGGCTTACACCCACTGTATGCGAACGACGAGATGTGTGACACCCGATCATCATGGCCTGCCTCATAACGTAGAACTTTCTTGGTGGTGCGCAACGAGGGAGAACACAATTTTGGTATTTGTTAGGGATCATCCTATTTATGATGCTACCGTTGTATATCTAGTATATAAGCAATCAATAGGTTGCACACACAACAGCACACAATAATGATGCAATGAAGTGCGATGTGACATGGTCGATGCGCCTGGACCTTCATGGCGCCATGTGCCTGGCCCCCGGCGCCCCGGCATGACTCCGAGTCTACAGAGCCCTCCATTGCCTCCGACAGTACGAGTAATATCAAAACTTACCGTAACCATGTCACATGAAATAACGCCTCTGCAAAACAAAGTTAGACGCCTCTAGCTTTATTTAGTTTTGCAAGTTTTACGTGGCATATAGGCTTATTCGTAAGAGAATCGCTTCCCTACCTACGAACTTTGTACCACAACGTCAATCGTATAATTGCATGTTTAAGCATCCCTTTCGGGCCCTCCAGTGAAAATGCTTTGCCGACTAGAGAGAGAGAAACAGGCACCCGCCAGCCACAGATACGGTGCAAGCCGTATGTCAGTAGTGGAACCAGTCTCGCGTAAGCGTACGCGTAAAGTCGGTCCGGGCCGCTTCATCAACTCAATACCGAGGCATCGCAAGTGCACGCTAGAGGGTAGCAAATATAAGAAAGACGCCCTCATTCAACATGAGTTCTAACCGTACCAGCAGTACTACGCATAGATCGGCTCTGATACCACTGAAGGGGTTACGGTGCAGAAAACAATAATTTTCTATCGAGCGAAACCCTAACTAGCCAGGATCTATCTATCTAGTACATGCGATAACGGTGGCGGAACGGGTTACATTACCTCCATGTAGACCGATAGCGGGGATTACGCTCCCGCACAAGCGTTAACGATGAAGTCGTACGTAGCCGACCTCGAGGTCGCGGAGAACTTGCCGCGATGTCGGAGTCGATGACGCCGGGGTGTCGACGATGATTTGCGTCGACGGGCGTCGGGCGGAAGAAGGCAGAGCGCCAGCACCGGGGCTGGCGCGCCGGCAGCAGAGGGGGGAGGCGCGGCGGCTGCAGGGGGCGAGACGACGTCGCCCAAGCTCCTCAATAGAGTAGCCTCCGAGCACTCGCAAACATACGGAGCCTAGCGACGACTCCCGGTCATTCAGATCCAGCTGAAATCGCAGGAGTAGATCTTATCTGGTTTCCCGCAAAGCAACGGCGCTCTGCGGTATGGCTTAGGTGGAGAGAGACCCCCTTCCTCAGCTCGGCGCGGCTCCAACTTGGGAACCACGGGATCGAGAGAGAAATTGGGAATTAATTGAATTTCCTATGAATTAAATCAATTAATATGCCTTGCTATATAAAGGGGGAAGGGGGTGTGCAAACCCCTTGGCTCCCCCATGTGGGACTAAAGGTTGGGGGGGGTTGGTGCGCCCCACCATGGGCCGGCCGAACCCCCATGGGGCCCACCCCCCCTTGTGGGGTGCGGCTCCCCCTTCTTCCTTTATTTAATTAATATTAAATTAATATAAAAATCCCATTAATTCATAATTAATATATTTATATATAATTCAATATCCCATGACTCCGAAACTATTTCGGAACCACCCGAACAACTTTCGGACATTCTCGGAACCCTTCCATAGCTCCCCGGAACTCCTTCCGGACCACCGGAACTCTTTTCGGATCATTTCTTTCTCTCCAATAAAAACCTATAAAATTCCAGAACCTATCTCCTAGCGTCGCTAAGACCTTAAGTTTGTTACGCTACGGTTCGGGAACACTCCAGACATGGTCGAGACACTCCGCTCACCAATGATCGTCAGGGATACCTGGAAATATATGACGACCCCTGTGCATTCCACGAATATCGTCGTTGAACCATAAGTATGATATTCATTCCCTTTGTCTATGCGATACTACCTTGTCCGAGATATGATCGTAGACACATCGATGCCTTTGCTGTATCTCGTTACCGACGAAGGTTATTAACTCGTCTGCGATATTACATCTCCATGACCTAGTCACAAGCTGCGCAGCTATATAGATGCAATATCACCGAGTGGGCCCAGAGTATCTTTCCATTACAAGAATGAACAAATCCCGCTCTTGATCCTTACGTCTTGATGCTCTTTCGGAATACCCAAGATGGACACCGTTATTGTCATGCTATATAAGACACAACGTTTGATGCTCTCAAAGCACTCCTACGAAGCAACAATAAGTACGGTCTCACGGTCTAAGGAATAAGCTATCATACTTTTATTTATTGCAAATGACAAACATCGTAATACGATCTTATTGCAATACTTTGCGTATGTCCACCACCTTATTCAACTAACAAGATGGCCCCATTGTCAACCGACGTCATTGTCCATGATCGGGAATCTCGATCAACTGTTGCCCAATGGACTAGCCCATATAGAGGCTTGCTAGGGACCTGGTTGTCTATGTATCACACGTGTATTAATAATTCCGATTAATACAGTTATAGCATAATACACAAACCTATTATAAACTTATGAGATAATGCAATAAATACTACTTATTTATTTGCCTCTAGGGCATATCTCCTTCAAAAACGAGTGGTCAAAGTTGGAGCGCATGTTAGAGGATCACAAAAAATTGTTGTACCCAAACTGTGAAGATGGCCAGAAAAAGCTGGGTACCACCCTGGAATTGCTGCAGTGGAAGGCAAAGAATGGAATATCTGACAAGGCATTTCAGGAGTTGCTACAAATATTTAAGAAGAGTCTTCCAAGGAATAATGAATTGCCGCACAATACGTACGAAGCAAAGAAGATTGTCTGCCCTATAGGATTAGAGGTGGAGAAGATACATGCATGCATCAATGACTGCATCCTCTACCGCGGTGAGAAGTACGAGAATTTGAATGCATGCCCGATATGCGGTGCATTGCGGTATAAGATCGGGCGAGATGACCCAGGTGATGTTGAGGGCGAGCCGAGCCCCAGGAAGAGGGTTCCCGCGAAGGTGATGTGGTATGCTCCTATAATACCACGGTTGAAACGTTTGTTCCGAAACAAAGAGCATGCCAAGTTGTTGCGATGGCACAAAGAAGACCGTAAGGAAGACGAGATGCTGAGACACCCCGTTGATGGGTCTCAGTGGAGAAACATCGACAGTGCGTTTGGAGAATTTGAAGTTGACGCAAGGAACTTAAGGTTTGGTCTAAGTACAGATGGCTTGAATCCGTTTGGGGAGCAGAGCAGCAGTCATAGCACCTGGCCCGTGACTCTATGTATCTATAACCTTCCTCCTTGGTTGTGTGCATGAAGCAAAAGTATATTATGATGCCAGTGCTTATCCAAGGCCCGAAGCAACCTGGTAACGACATTGATGTGTATCTGAGGCCATTAGTTGACAAACTTTTACAGTTGTGGTCTGACGAAGGCGTACATGTGTGGGATGAGTACAAACAGGAGGAATTTGGCCTACGAGCGTTGCTGTTTGTAACCATCAATGATTGGCCTGCTCTTAGTAACATTTCAGGACAGTCAAACAAGGGATACAATGCATGCACACACTGTTTAGATAAGACTGCAGTACATATTTTGGTAACAAGAATGTGTACCTGGGGCATCGTCGATTTCTTCCAAACAGGCATCACGTAAGAAACAGAGGCAAGCATTTCAAAGGTGAGGCAGATAACCGGACGAAGTCTACACGCCGTGATGGTGATGTTATATATGACATGGTCAAGGATATAGAAGTAATCTTTGGAAAGGGTCCTGGCAGTCTATCTGTTCCGAAAGACGCTAACAAGCGCGTACCCTTGTGGAAAAAGAAATCTATATTTTGGGATTTACCCTATTAGAAAATCCTAGAGGTTCGCTCTGCAATCGACGTGATGCACGTGACGAAAAATCTATGCATAAACCTGCTAAGCTTCTTGGGCGTGTATGGGAAGACGAAAGATACACCGGATGCACGACTGAACCATCAACATATGCACGAGAAGACGAAAGACGACCTCCTTAATCCAGAGAAGTATCAAGGTCCTGCCAGCTATGCTCTTACCAAAGAAGAGAAGGAGATATTTTTTCAAGTCCTGAGCAGTATCAAGGTCCCGTCTGGCTACTCGTCGAATATAAAGGGAATAATAAACATGGCAGAGAAAAAGTTCCAAAACCTGAAGTCTCATGACTGCCACGTGATTATGACACAATTACTTCCGGTTGCATTGAGGGGGCTTCTACCGGAAAACGTTCGAGTACCCATTGTGAAGCTATGTGCATTCCTAAATGCAATTTCTCAGAAGGTAATCGATCCAGCAACTCTACCAAGTTTACAGACGGGTGTGGTCCAATGTCTTTTCAGCTTTGAGTTGGTGTTTCCACCGTCCTTCTTCAATGTTATGACGCACCTCATAGTTCACCTAGTCGAAGAGATTTCCATTATCGGTCCTGTATTTCTACACAACATGTTCCCCTTTGAGAGGTTCATGGGAGTCTTAAAGAAATACGTTCATAACCGTGCTAGGCCAGAAGGAAGCATGTCCAAGGGCTATGGAACTGAGGAGGTCATTGAGTTTTGTGTTGACTTTATTCCTGATCTTAAGCCGATCGGTGTTCCTCAATCGCGTCATGAGGGGAGACTACATGGAAAAGGCACGCTATGAAAGAAAGTAACAAGAAGTATGGACGGGCATTCTTTCACTCAAACACACTACACAGTTCTACAAAATTCCAGATTGGTGGCTCCGTATATCGTGAAACACATGGATATTTACGCTCAGAATACCCGGAGAAGACTAACTTCTGGATTAAAGGAAAGCACGTGGATACTTTCGGCAGTTGGTTGCGTACACATCTCATTAATGACAACACTGTTGGACAAGAGCTATACTTGTTGGCCAAGTCACCATATTCGACTATATTGACTTTCCAAGGGTAGGAGATAAATGGGAATACATTTTACACGAAAACCCAAGACAAAAAGAGCACTAACCAAAACAGTGGTGTCCGCTTTGATGCAACAAATGACGATGGAACAAAGGACACATATTATGGTTGCATACAGCAGATATGGGAACTTGACTATGGACCTTCTTTTAAGATCCCTTTGTTTCAGTGCAAATGGGTTAACCTGTCATGCGGGGTAGAGATAGACCGGCGGTACGGAATGACTACAGTGGATCTCAAGAATCTTGGGTACCACACCGAGCCATTCGTCCTAGCCAATGATGTGGCTCAGGTTTTCTATGTGAAGGACATGTCTTCCAGACCGAAAAAAAGAAAAGATAAGCAAGCCGGTACATCATACGATGAGCCAAAGCGCCACATAGTTCTTTCAGGAAAAAGAAACATCGTGGGAGTGGAGGACAAGACAGACATATCAGAAGATTACAATAAGTTTGATGAAATTCCGCCCTTCAAAGTGAAAACTGACCCAAGCATCGTGTTAAATGATGAAGAATGTCCATGGCTACGGCGCAATCAGAAGAAAGGGACACAAAAGAAGAAAAAGTGAACACTAGATATTGATGTTGCTGCTGATGTGTAATAATGTATTAAACCTTTTATTTAACTATGTTCTGAAAACTCAGAAGAGAGATCTAAACACTAATTTTTGGTTCTAAAAACTCCAAAGGCTTACAAGCGCTCGAAAAAGTTGGATCAAAACACACGGTTTCCCCGTCATACAGCCCAACGGTGGCTCGTGAGTGCCTGCATATCAAATGCACCGTTGGGCTATATGACGGGAATATGAATGCTTTGTATATACCAAAATGCTTTGTAGATAGAACAAAACATACGGTTTCCCCTGCATCCGTCAGCCCACCGGTGGCTCGTGAGACGGCAAATCGGCCTTCGATCCAAACAGCGGCAAGACGTCTCTGATGATCTGCAACCGTCCTAACAAGTGTTGGAGATGTTGCTAATCATCAGAGATCCTTGCCGCTGCTTGGATCCGACCGAGGGGAGGGTTCACCTTCAGCCTCCGCTCAAGGAACTCCTGCCTCTCAGAAATCTTGCTCTCTGCTACCCGTGTACTGCCAAAATGAACTACAATGAGTAGACACTGAGTGCTGAACATGTCCGGGAGGGGGCTATATATAGGGTCGTGTGGCTCACAAAGTGGTCGTGATAGTGCTGATCCAACGGCTCACAAGTTCTTCAAAGAAACACACCCCTGATCCAACGGCTCACAAGCGCTTGAAAAAACACACGATCCGTGTGCTTCTTTACTTCCGGTTGGTGTTACCAACCAGGACTAAAGGCGGGCTTCGCGGTCACGACTCGTGTCAGACACGTGTCCCCCCTACGTATTGACGTCGTTGACAAATAGATAATAGATATAAAAACAGAAAACAAATAGATAGATAATTATTACAATTATGTAGACAATTAAATTAAATATATATTAAAGAAAAATAAACTAGAGAAAAAAACAAAATAGAAACCAAATAGATATAAAAAACAGAAAACATAAGAAAGAAAAAAGAAACTAGAGAAGAAAAAACCAAAAGCCCATTTAATTTAGTACCGGTTGTAGAGAACAACCGGTACTAAAGGGGTTTTCAATGCGGTTAAGTGGGGATCGACAATTCGATACCCAAAAATCCCAAGTCCTCCCGCCGCGCGACGCCCTGCTCCACGACGTGCTCCCGGCGAAGCCCTGCTCCTCTCCGGCGAAGCCCCTGCATGCGTTGTGGCCCGCCTCCGCCCTCTGCCCTGCTCCGGCGCCTCGCGCCGTCGCCCCCCGCGCCGTCACCTCCCGCGCCATTCTTCTTCGACGCCGACGCCGACGATGCGCCATTCTTCTTCGACGCCGACGGCGCGCGCCCTTCGAGCTACCTCCGTGACGCCGCCTCCCTCCTCTGCTCCGGCCGGCCGCCGCCGCACCATCCGCCACGCGCCACCACCGCCTCCCTCCTCTGCTCCGGCCCGCGCGCGCCATCGCCGCCCCTGCTCCGGCCTCCACGAAGGTAAGTTTTTTTATTTTTTTATTTCAGTACTGTTCTTTATATTAGTACTGTTCATTTTATTTTTTTTATTTAGTACTGATGACATGTTTAAATTTATGTTTGAATTTTAGTTGAGTAAATTTCAAAACTAGGAAAACTTTTAGTACTCATACATGATTAGGAAATTTAGTACTCATACATGATTAGGAATTTTCAAAACTAGGAAAACTTTAAGTACTCATACATAAATTTATGTTTGTCAAAATTTTGGAATCAATAATTAGGAAATTTTAGTGGAGTCATTTTAGTACTCATACATGATTAGGAAATTTTAGTGGAGTCATTTTATTAGTGTAGCAAATTAGTGTAGCAAATTTTTGTAAATTTATTTTATTAGTGTTTATTCAAGATTTAGGTTGTTATTTTAGGTCTTGCAAATTTAGGTTGTTATTTTAGAAAATTTGAAAATGCAGTGACATTGATAGTTGCAATATTATTGTGTATAAGAAATTTAAAGTTGTTTGCTATGAATTACAAATTTGCAGTGACATTGAGATATGGAGGACGACGCCCCGGACTTCATCCGAGACTTGGAGAAAGAAGAACGGTTTCAAGCACTTATATTTGATAAGACCCTTGGACCCAATTCCGATGGAGAAGAGAGCGACGAAGAAGACGCCGAAGAGTTCAGCGCGAAATGTTTGAACGACTCCGGTGAGGGACTTGAGTTACAAAAATTCAGAGACGACGATGACGAATAAGAAGTGCAAAACTCCGGCAAGGTATATATTAAGTCTTGTTGATCACTAGCTAGATGCATTAATTGATTTATATGCGCACTTATTAACGAAACATTTTTCTTTCAGCCCTCTGGATCTACGTCGTCAATCCCTAAACGAGGCCCGGCCCAAGGGTTAAAGCTGCCGGATGGTGCAAAGTTGTCGATCGACGAAGTTAGCATAAAAGGCAAACCGGAGAAACCCGATGGAATCTACACTAAATATGTAGCTCAATGCGGAGTTCTTGTAAGGGACATGGTCCCGATCACCGTTGCAGAATGGAATGAGCCGAAGAAAAAAAACATTGGCGCAAAATATCTCGATCAAAGAATTAAAGATACCCTTTGGGAGTCGATTTTGGGTTCTTTCAGCCTACCGGCAGATCTCCCACAGAGGAGGAAGGATAAAGTCAAGGAGTGGACTCTTAGCAAGATGGCAGAGCAATTCAACAACTGGAACATTGTGGAGAAAATATGGGAACAAAACTCCAGATTTCACTGGACATCTAGAGAAGCTAAAAGATGACTGGCCTGAATTTGTGGCGTATAAGAAATCGGACGTCGCTGTGGCCCGATCGACCCAAAATAAGTTGAATGCTAAGAAGAAGAAATATTTCCACCGTTTCGGCTCAGGTGGCTACAAGACTGGCGTGCCTAAGTGGGAAGCCTATGAAAACGAGCTGCGTCAAAAAGGGATCCCTCCACAGACAGATGACTGGCCCGACAGGTCCAAGTTATGGTTGTTCGCGCATGGGGCAATGTTGGACATGGACACAGGGCTGATTGTTGCAAAGGGAAAATGGAGGAAAAGAATTAGAAGAGTCGTAAAAAAGCTAACAGACGCAATATCACTAGTCAAGTTGAGACAATATGTTCCCGATAGAGAGGACGACGAGCTGACACTCGCCCTCGGGAATAAAGAACATTGGGGACGATGTCGAGGCAGAGGAGGTGGGGTTGGTTTTCTTGAAGGGTTTCCAGAGGACGCTGCAACTACAGAAAACATTGCAGAAGTAAGAAGAAGGAGGCGGACAGGGTTACTGCGTTAGAACGCATGGTGCAGGCTGTGCAGGAGCAACTGGCCTCAATTACCAAGACAAGGGAATCTCAACTGCGAGTAGAAGATCCTGCAGGCGATGCCTACCTATCTCAGTGGAAAAGCAGCGTGGGTTCCACGCAACTACAAGATCCTGCAGTTGATGAACCAGTTGCTGAACCGTCGGTGACTCACTACCCCGTGGATGATATCACGGAAAAGACAAATTGTGAGTTACATGCGCCAATGAAGAACATTAGTTATCCGGTGGCGATTGGCTATGCTTTACCACATCAACTTGGAGCAACCTTCCATTTTGGTGAGATTCCGGCTGGATTTGCTCGTGTCGGGGTCACGAAAGTTATGTCGGGATTCAACTCAATAGATCTTGACATTCCTGGAGCTGAAGGCGAGAAGACATTGGGAGAAGTCGAGCTTGGTATCGTTCTATGGAAGAAGTAATACATCAAGTTTCTAGACTCGGCGCCAAGGCCAACGACTCCTCCGGTTAGAAATTCACCACAGCAAAGTCCACCCTCCTCCCCCGACGATTGGGAGCCCACCGCGAGTCCATCGCCCGCGCCGTCCCGTCAGCCGACAGCTGCGCCCACTAGTAATTTGACAAAGCGGAAGTTGTTCCCGTCGTCCCCTCTCAAGAAACGTGAAAAAAAAACCAAGGAAGTCAAGGCTCTTGAGAAGTTAGCTGCCGAGATGACTATGGAGGAATTACAAGTGAGCGCACAAGGCGAGGCTACATCCTTTTTTGAACAGAAAAAAAAGGAAAGACTGGAGGCAAGACTTGACCCCATAAAGGAACTTCTGAAGACTATACCAACTGAGGTAAAAGAGAACACCGTTGACAACCTATATGACCCTCCGCCAGCGCCCCTTTCAGACTATGAGCGAGGTATTGACAAGGTACTTTCCTCACAGATGGAGGAAGATAAAGCGTGCGGGAAAAGAGTTGCCCAGCTTGGAGAACAAGAAGCACAATCGATCGCCCCGCTCATTGTGCCTTCTGAAGCTCGGGAAATCGAGCATGGAGAGGTTGTCATTGGCGACACAGGTTACCCCATAGCGCAGATAATAACTCAATATAAATTTGAACTCCGGATGCCTCTGGTCGAAAATCCGAGTGCTCTAACAACACAGTTATATAAATTGCATAACTGGTACATGGAGGCCTCAAAAAATGGGAAATTCTATCTCATGGCGGGAGTTAAGGAACAACACTACTTCCGAGAATATGGTGTGCAGGTTGAGTTCTCTGAACTTTTTCAGATGTACAATCAACTTGCTCTCGACAAATCTATCATCAGCTACTATTGTCTGTAAGTAATTTATTCGTGTAATTTAATTATTTATAGTTAAGCTCGTTCATTGCTTGTAATTATCCTCACAACATTCTTTTGTACGCTATTATGCAGAATGAAGATTCGTGAATGCCGAATGGGAGGAATCTAGGACATTGGGTTCATTGACCCGGATAAAGTTCATTGCGAGACCATAGCTAACTTTCCCAAGGACACGGAGGAGATTTTGCTAACGTTGTTTAAGCGACAAAGTACCAAAAAGGAAATACTTTTTCCTTACAACTTCGGGTGAGTGTTACTGTCTTGTACACATTTTATTTTGCTTTCCCGATATTAAGTGTAATTGATGAGTTCTGAATACCTGCGTATATAAATGTGCGCAGGTACCACTACATTCTGATAATCATTAGACTCGAGGAAGGAGAAGTTGAAGTCTGGGACTCATTAAGGAGAGATCAAGATGATTACAAAAGCGTGCGTCTAATGCTCAGGAGGTAATTTCAATCGCACTAAATCGAGCTCTTTGGTTCATTTCCGGATTTCAAAAGTATAAGTAATAACTCCTCAATTCATTTTCTTTTCCGGGCAGGGTTTGGAAAAAGTTCATCGAGGAAGAACACGGTGAATGGAAAGATAAGCTGGAGTTCAAGGCTAACAACGTAAGTACTACTACGTATCTAGGTCTGTGTATCTTTCTAATACCATTATCATTCTCTTGATTATTATTTGATTAAATTATATTCTTATATAGTGGTGTCTGCGACAACCGGGAGGGACGGAGCTATGTGGATACTACGTTTGCGAGTATATTCACATGAGGGTCAATGAGAGAGCCAATAGTGTAAGAAATCGAGAGGTACGTAAACATCATACACAACTTTTATTTTGCTACCATCAATTGTGTTTAGTTTCGATCATAACCGATTTGATCTCCTTCTTTTAAAGATGTCAAAGAAGTGGCAGCAGCTCCTACCACAAAACCGCGTAAAAGCTATTGCGGAGGAATTGGCGGGATTCATTCTGACGCATGTCGTAGATGAATTCGGTGAATTCCACTATGTCGAAAAATAGACTCCCTCCATGCATGTACTAGCTAGCGGTGATCTCCATTGTAATTATGAGTACTTTATATGTAACGAGAGTAATTTATATGTGTAATGAGTACTTTACATGTGTAGTGAGTATATTATACGTGATCTCCTCCGAAACCCTGAAAAATGAGCGAAAAGGAAAAAAAACAGAAACCCTAAACCCCGAAAAATAAGCGAAAAGAAAAAACCGAAAACCTAAACCCCCTGAAAAAATAAGCGGGGGGCAAAAAAAAGCAGGAACCTTTAGTACCGGTTGGTATTACCAACCGGTACTAAAGGTTCTCAGCTGCGCGCGCGCAGGTTCGCCCACGTGGAGGGCCTTTAGCACCGGTTGTAAATACAACCGGAACTAAAGGGGTACCCCTTTAGTCCCGACCTTTTAGTACCGGTTGCACAACCGGTACTAAAGGCCCAATAAGACCGGTACTATTGCTTTGTTCTCTACTAGTGTTTTTAACAGAAACCGGTACTAAAGGGTCGCGCCGCATCGCCCCGGCTGGCACACAAACCCAGCCGATGCTAATGCCCCCTTTAGTACCTGTTTTTGTACAACCGGTACTAAAAGGGGGCGTATCATATACCCTTTCTCTTTCTCTTTCTCTACTAGTGTCACGGTCGCGACGAGAGCGGAGCAGTCCCACGCTGGTGCGCCGTTGCTGGGAGCGCCATGTCCAGGCGCTACGTACTGGTACTGTGTCGCTGGAGGAGCTATGTATTGGTACTGTGTCGCTGGAGTGACATATGGCGTCGTGGGAGGTGGAGGGTTGCTGCCGAAGGCCCGTCCGTGAAGTGGAACGAACTGGGTCGTGTAGGCCTGTTGGCCAGGAGGAACCCATGTAGAGGGGCCCGATCCACGCTGCGGTGGTCCGGTGGGGCGTGGCCCAAGCAGGCCTGGTCCGCCAGGAGGGAGATTGGGGCCGCTGCTCGGACGCCAGGCGGGCTGCTTCTACTGCGCCTGGCCCATGTAGTGATTGAAGCAAATCCATGGGCCTGGAGACGTGGAGGAGTTGCCGCGCGGATCGACAGGAGCGACGTTCTTCTTCTTCTGTCAGCGCCCGCCGCCTCCACCGCTGCTACCACCGCCGCCTCCGCTGCTGCCGCCGCCGCCGGAGTTGCCACCGGATTAGCCGGAGCCAGCGGTGTTGCCATAGAGGGCGATCTGGGACAAGGATGGGGACGGCGTGCCCGGGGCGGGGTGGGCGAGCTGATTCTCGCGGAGGAGCAGGAGCGACTGGGCTTGCAAGAACGTCAGGTAGGGACCTGCATCTTGACCAGCGTGGTGATGTCGGCGAAGCGGGGATTGAGCCCGCGAAGGCAGGTGAGGAGCAGCGTCTGGTCGGACACAGGCTGGTCGACGTCGCGAAGAGCGTCGGAGAGGGACTTGAGCCGGTGGCAGTAAGCGGTGATGGGTGAGGTCCCCCTTGACGATGGCGCGGAACTCCGCCTCGAGGTAGATGGCGCGGGTGAGCTGGTTGTCGAGGAAGAGGTTGCGGATGAGCGCGTAGGCTTCGTACGCAGTCTGGTCCTCCGCCATGATGATGTCGAGGATGTCGTCGCTGATGGAGCCGTAGATCCACAAGCGGACGACGTAGTCGAGACGAGACCACCCGGCGGTGCGCTCCACGACCGGGGTGTTGGTGGATATGTGGCCGCTGAGGTCGTACTTGCCGAGAAGAACGCCCATCAGCATGCACCACTTCAAGTAGTTGAAGGCCTGGAGGTTGAGGACGACGGGAACGTGCGTCTTGACGCTGGTGATGACCCACAAGTATAGGGGGTGTATCGCAGTACTTTCGATAAATAAGTATGTCGAACCCAACGAGGAGCAGAAGGTGTTGACAAGTAGTTTTGATCAAGAAATCACTGTAAATACTGGCAGACAAGTTTTTAGGGGTTTTTGATATAGCAGATAAATAAAATACAAGTAAATAAAAGACAGTAATAATAATTGCAGCAAGTGGCCCAATCCTTTTTAGCGCAAAGGACAAGCCGGTTGGTTTACCTATGATGGCAAAATGTTCTTGAGGACACACGGGAATCTCGTCAAGTGCTTTCACTTCATACAGTTGATTAATCTTTATTGTTTTGATAAGTGTTGTGTGGGTGAACCTATGCTAATGCACTGCCCTAACTTGGACTAATACACACTTGTGATTAAACCCCTTGCAAGCATCCGCATTGCAAGGAAGTAATTAAGATAAATCTAACCACAACCTTAAACTCTGAGATCCTACACTCCCTCGTGCACCGGTTTACCAATGGGGGTTTAGGTTTCTGTCACTCCGGCAACCCCACAATTAGTAGCCGCATACACAATGCATTCCCCTGGGCCCATAAAGGTGAAGTGTCATATAGTCGACGTTCACATTACACCACTAGAAGAATAACACCACAACTTAAATATCAAACCATTAAATATTACTCAACATAATTCCACTACTAACAGCATGACTTCTTCCATGTCCTCAAGAACTAAACGAACTACTCACAAGACATCATACGGATCATGATCAGAGGTGATATAATGATGAATAACAATCTGGACATATACTTTAATTCACCGATAAAACTTAATAGCATCAACCACAAGTAGTAATCAACACCGGGAAAGTTTTCCCTATGAACTACACAAAGTATAACCCTAGATGTTACAGCGGAACGAAGTGGAGCGGTGGAGATGATGGTGACGGCGGTGGAGATGATGATGATGATCCCGATGAAGTCCGGCGTGATGGCGGTGACAATGGCGATGATTTTCCCCCTCCGGGAAGGAATTTCCCCGACAGATTTCTCCCTGCCGGAGAGCTTTTTCTCTCTCTGTAGTTTCCGCCTCGTGGAGGCGGCGGAATATTTCCTTGATGGCCCCCGTGTCTTAGGGTTTCTGGGAGATGTAGTACGCGAAGGGGGAGCGCCAGAGGTGGCCAGGGCAGCCACGCCATGCCCCGGCGCGGCCAAAGGTGGGCCCGCGCCGAGGGGTGGCGTGGGCCCCTCGTGGCCCACTTCGGCCTACCCTTTTGGCTGCCTCCGGCATCTTGAAAAATAGGACCCTCTGTATAATTTTCATAATTTGTTGATCTTCAGAAGTAGGGTGTCTTGGCGATGTTTTTTCCAGCTGAAATCTGACTCCGACAGTTAATTCTCCAATAATCATCAAACATGCAAAATAAGATAAAATAACATAAGTAATGCATCCAAATATGAAATATATCCATGAATAGCAGTAAATTATGATATAAAATAGTGATGCAAAATGGACGTATCAACTCCCCACAAGCTTAGACCTCGCTTGTCCCCGAGCGAAAGATGAGCTCAGTAAACAAGACCACAGGTTTATGGAGTGAAGCGTCGATAATAAAGAATACGGACAAGAAGCATCAACATTTACTAATATACAAATCATCTTAGACAGCAACTTCCTCTCATATAACTTAACTTGAAACGAGTAATGGAAATCACAATGAAAGTGCATAAAGAAAATCATAGTTTGGTGATGGCAAACTTCGTTCTTGGTCAGAGAACAATTAACAGATTGCACTTATCTTTCGAGTAGAGTCCTTATATTGGAGCTATATTGCAGAACTTACATGCTCAACTATCACAATTTCCTTATAGTCATTGATAACTTTCAAAGTTATATTCCTTCAGGTAAAAAACTTTGTGCTAACAAGGAAGGATAAAAGACATGATTGACAATATCAATATATAAATGGTTGAATCACAACAACTCGAATGCTTGTTTAAGAAAGAAAAGAATAGGTTTACTGAATCAACATAAAAGTAAAAGAAAGGCCCTTCGCAGAGGGAAGCAGGGATTAAATCATGTGCTAGAGCTTTTTAAGTTTTTGAAATCATAAAGAGAATAAAAGTATAAGTTTTGAGCTATGTATGTCGTTGTCAACGAATGGCTGTGGGTGAAAACAATATTTAACTTGTCAACCAGACTTTCAAGAGCGGCTCCCATGAAGGACGTTATTTCTACCAGCAAGGCAGATCATCCCTCTTTTTCTCTTTTGTTTACACATGCAGTTGTTCACTGGTATCATTGCTTGTCTGATAAATCAGGGAAAAAATGTGATGAGAATTAAGCGGTTAAAGTTGTAATTAATTGGGACTGGGCACCCCATTTGCCAGCTCTTTTTGCAAATTTAATAGATAAGCGGATGTATATGCCGCTAGTCTGGTGGTGAAAGTCTGTCTGACAAGCTAGATAATGAATAACCCACATACTTCCTCATGAGCTAGTAAACAGGGACACAAATAAGGAGTAATAGCTTTTGAATAATTTAAAGGTAGCACATGAAGTATTTACTTGGAGTGGCTAGGAAATACCACATATAGGTAATTATGGTGGACACAGATGGCACGGGTTTTGGCTAAGGTTTGGATGCACGAGAAGCATTCCCTCTCAGTACAGGTTTTAGGCTAGCAAGGCTGGGTAGCAAGCATAAGAGTGGAGGGATACAAACAAATATAAATGTAATAGAAATAATCATGCAATCTTCCTTGTAAGCACAAAATGATTTAACTTAAGAATACTAAGCTCATGAGCCAACAAGAAAGAAAGATAATGAGATAATATATCTACATGCAATCCCCTCTTTTTTACTTAAGCCTCAAAGTATTGTTGCTACTGACCAATGCTAAGTTTGCCAAAACCAAATAGATTTACTTAATGCTCCCAAAGTGATGCCAATACTAACAACAAGATCATTCATATGACAGAAATTAGCAAACTAAAATAAAGTGTGCAGAAAGTAAATGATAAAACTTCTCATTAATATTCCAATATCGGTAACTCACACCAAGGGATACATAGATAACCAACTAAAAAAGAGATACCTCCATACTGCAAACTATCCTATATGATAACTTCTTTACTCATGATATGACTCGACTGAAAAGTAAAAGGAAAAAGATAATGTTGATGATACCGCGGCACCCCCCCAAGCTTGGAACAAGCCGTGGGGATGCCAATACCAATGATGAATTACTCCTTCGGTGGTGATGGTGAATCCCTAATAAGCTTCTCAACCAACTCCTTCAACTCGTCAATCTTGTAAGTAAGAATACGAATCAACTCCGTGTTGTGTTCAATACGGTTCATGAACTTATCAGACTGTGAGTCCCAGCTCTTGGAATTGTTTCCCCACTTCTCATCAGGCTGAGAGCTTTCTTTTCCTGCATTGTTAGAACGATCTATATTCCAACTAGTGGGTAGTTCTGCTTCAGGAACTCTTTCAAAATGATATTTATGGATTAGAGTGTGGAAAGGGTTATTGATGCCTGGAGAAGATGTCCTTGGAGCTAACCCATGACGTGGAACTTTCCCCCCTGTGCTCATCCGCGCGTTCCTCTTTGGGTTGAATGGATTCGCCACCATTCCGATACCTGCAATGGTAGCGCGCGGGTATGAACGCGGGTCTTTTTCTACTTCATCTTCAGCTTCACTCTTGACATCCTCCTCCAGCTCGGGGTCTTGGAGATCATCTTCCAAAGCCTCCTTGCCCTTGTCGTTGTTGGAGGAGATCATGGTGCTTCTAATTCTGAAAACAATTTCTGGCAGAAACAGCTCGAAACGAAAACACGACGAGAAAACGATATACGGACCTCGGGTGATCCGGGGGATTATATAGCAAAAAGTCTTACAACAAAAGGAAAGTCCAGGTCGAAAACGAGTAGGGGACGGGCTCCGAGGCGCCCACGCCAGGGGGCGGCGCGGCCATGGTGGGGCCCACGCCGTGGGGTGGCGTGGTGCCCTCGGGCACCGTTTCCTCCTCCTTTTCGGCTTGCAATTTTCCATATTTAATAAAAATAAAAAAATATAACTCAGAAAGTTAAACGCGAACTTTTTCTTACCAAAACTGTTACCTATTCGAAAACAGACTCTGCAGTTTTCTGAATTTGACTTTTAATAAAATCTTCCGGAGTCACCACTTGAATAATATCAACATCCTCATTATAAGAATCTCTGGAAATATAATGCTTAAATCTTTGCCCATTAACCACTTGAGATTTGTCACCATCAAGCGAAGTAATTTTTATTGCACCTGACCGGTAAACCTCTGCAACAACATAAGGTTCTTCCCATTTTGAAAGTAATGATACGTCCCAAACGTATCTATAATTTCTGATATTCCATGTTGATATTATACCAATTATTACATGTTTTATATACACTTCATAGCATTTTTATGCATTTTCTGGGACTAACCTATTAACAAGACGCCACAGTGCCAGTTCCTGTTTTCTGCTGTTTTTGTATTTCAGAAAAGTTGTTCTGGAAATATTCTCGGAATTGGACGAAGCAAAAGCCGAAGTCCCTATTTTTCCAACACGTACACGGAGTCCAGAGGGGAGACGGAGGAGCGCCGTGGGCCGGCCACGCCAGGGCCCGGCGCGGCCCCCCTCCCAAACGCGCCGAGTGGTGGCGTGGGGCCCACGGCCGCCTCCAGCCGCCGCCCTTTCGCCTATATATTCACTTCATCGGGAAAACCCTAGACACCCGAGCCTCCATCCACGAAAAGTTCCAGAGACGTCGTCGTCGTCAACCCTAGCTCGGGAGGGTTCTGAAGCTCTTCCCGGCACCCTGTCGGAGAGGGGAATCATCACCGGAGGGCTCTACATCATCATGCCCGCCTCCGGAGTGATGCGTGAGTAGTTCATCTTTGGACTACGGGTCCATAGCAGTTGCTAGATGGTAGTCTCTCCACTTTGTGCCATCATGTTTAGATCTTGTGAGCTGCCTATCATGATCAAGATCATCTTATTGTAATGCTACATGTTGTGTTTGCTGGGATCCGATGAATATTGATACTATGTCAAGTTTACTATCAATCTATCTTATATGTTATTTATGATCTTGCATGCTTTCCGTTACTCGTAGATGCTTTGGCCAAGTAGATGCTTGTAACTCCAAGAGTTAGTATTTATGCTAGATAGTGGGTTCATGCCTCCGGTAATCTGGGAGAGTGACAGCAACTGATGTGCTGTTGCCACTAGGGATAAAATAACCGATGCTTAGCTTATGGGCACGTCTGTTAAGTCTAATGCATTTGTTTACATTACGCACATTACTTAATGCAATAATCTTTTGCTTGCAACTTAATACCAACGGGGAACTCGGTATGACAACCTGGAGGTGGATTATTAGTCATAGGTGCTGTTGGATAACGGTCTATGTATCTTGTCGTAATGCCCACATGAATATCATAGTAATCATCATGTCATATATGTGCATTGTTATGCGCTCTCTATTTGTAAATTGGCCAGCTGTACCCAGCATGTTAGTTATCTTTTATGGAGAGACACCACTAGTGAACTGTGGACTCCGGTCCATTCCTTTACACTGATAATACAACCAACTGCAATCATTGTTCCTTTTCATTCCCTGCAATTAAATACTGTTTTCCACACCATACGTTTAATCCTTTGTTTTCAGCAAGCCGGTGAGATTGACAACCTCACTGTTTAGTTGGGGCAAAATAGTTTGATTGTGTTGTGTCCAGGTTCCACTTCAACACGCCAACATGTTTTCTGGCGCCGTTGGAAACCTTCAGAAGTGCTTCTGCTCCTACTGGTTCGATAACCTTGGTTTCATACTGAGGGAAAACTCGCTGCTACGCTGCTTCATACCTTCCTCTTGGGGTTCCCAACGGACGTATGTTTTACCGTCATCAAGCCTGTTTTCTGGCGCCGTTGCCGGGGATCCAGAGGATTTCTGCAAGGGGAGTTTCACGCTTCCAATCTCCTTACTTTGTTATTGTCTTGCTTAGTTTATTTTTATCTTGTCTTGTTTGCTTTATTTATCAAAAATAGAAAAAAAATAGTTTCCTACATTTAGTTTATTTCGATTTGTTATTATGTCTAGTTGTGTATTATCTATTAATGGCTTATCTCTATGAAATTAGATCTTGTTGGCAAGGTGGGCCCACAGAGGATGAACGAAGATATTATAGGAATTACCGCTTGTCACAAAAAGGGATGTACTTATGGAAAATCCTAAATCAACTAGAGGAATATGCTAGAAATTTATGCTTTATATTTGGCAAGTCTTTTTGCTTTAATGAATCTGATTGTTATAGGAAGTCTAAACATTTTTCTTTCCAATGTGCTTGTAATGATAATGAAACCTTAGCTTCTTATGTTAAAGGTTACTATAATGGGTATGAGGTGGAAAGAATTGAAGAATTTATTGTTTTTAAGGGAGCCCTGGAAATTAGTTCTTATCTTGAGCATAAAATTGATGCCCCTTATAAATCTGAAAGTTTGGGCATACTTAAATATTGTTATGATACCTACAAGGATAATAATTCTTATATTACTGAACATCTTGAGAGGATGTTTCCTCCAAAAGATGAAACTTATGCCTTGCCGAAACCTGTGGAACAAGAAATTGCTGAAGCTGAAAGCTCATTGGATGAAAAAGAGGAAGAGAGTGATGAACAAAAGAAGGATCTACCTTCTAATGATAGTAACTCCTTAACTCTTACATTATATGATTACCCTCCATGCCTACCTAAGGAGGAAGAATGTTATGTTGTTGAATGTCATGATTCTATTGAAATATCTCCTTTTGATAAATTTGAAGTAAGCAACACCTTGACTCAAGTAGAAGAGGAAATTGCAGAAGTAAAAAATGTGCTCCCTAATCTTATATATGATAATTCTCTTGATGATGGTCCTATGTTGTTTAATGATATTAATTATACTACTATTGTCAAAAGTGGGTTTAATAACCCCACTGTTTTTTACCTTAATAAATATTATGTGTTTGTAGATCATGAAAAGCATGCTTTATGTGATAGTTATATTGTTGAGTTTGTTCATCATGCTACTGAAAGTTATTATGAGAGAGGAAAATATGGCTGTAAAAGTTTTCAAGTCACTAAAATACCTCTCTTTATGTTGAAAGTTTTGAAGTTGCACTTGTTTCATCTTCCTATGCTTGTCGCTTTATGCTTCAATAATTTATTTTATTACAAGATTCCTTTGCATAGGAAGTAGGTTAGACTTAAATATGTTTGATATTTGCCTCTTGATGCTCTCTTTTGTTTTTCAAGTCTTATTCTTATGAGAGCATCGTTAGAATCTTCTAGCCTAGCTAAAAGACATTAAAGAAAGCGCTTTTGGGAGGCAACCCATTATCTTTTATTTTCAGTTTTAGTCAAGGAGTTGTTTAATTCTTTAGCAATGCCTTTGTATCTTTATTTTCTTGCATTGTTGTGTCAAGTAGAGCCTCTAATATAAAGATGATGCTAGATTTGGATTTCTGTGCAGGAACAGATTTCTGCTGTTCACCGTTTCACTTCTGAAAAATCACAGAAAAATGGAAAAAATCTGCAAATTTTTGTGCGTAATCCTCAGATATGTACGCATCTTTCGTTAGTTTCGAGTTTTTCGATCTGAGCAACGTAAGTGCCTCAACAAAATTCATATTTATGGACTATTCTGTTTAGACATATTCTGTCTTTTATTTTTTGCATTCTCTCTTTTACTCGTGTTGAGTGGAATTCTTTTTTTGGTGGAAGAGCTTCACATAACATCGGTGGCAGTAGCTAATGTCTAAAATAACGGTCATGTTTGTGTCCTTATAGAACATGTGAATTTTTGATTGTGCACTAACCCTCTAATGAGAATTACTCTGAGTTTGGTGTGGCGGAAGTTTTCAAGGGTCAAGAGAGAAGGATGATATAATGTGATCAAGAACAATGAAGAGCTTAAGCTTGGGGATGCCCCCGTGGGTCACCCAAGCATATTTCAAGAAGACTCAAGCGTCTAAGCTTGGGGATGCCCAAGGTATCCCCTTCTTCATCAGCAACTTATCAGGTCATCTCTAGTGAAACTATATTTTAATTCTTTCACATCATATGTGCTTTACTTGAAGCGTCTATGTGCTTTTATTTTCAGTATTTTATTTTTCTTATAATCAACTTGATTGGACCCTAGCATTCTTGATTGGGAGAGAGACACGCTCCGCTTTTTCATGAGAATACTCCTATTTTTCACTTATACTTGTTGAGTATTTTTGTCTAGCTACTGTTATGCTTTTTAGCTCCTGTTTTTCATGCATCTCTTATTCAGAGCTGTTAATTCTTTTAGATAAAGTACTCTCTTGTTTCACTTATAATTATTTGGAGAGTTTGTGTTGAAATAAATTGATTGGTGTTTGGTTGGAACAGAAAATGCTGCATGTGGTAGATGGTATAATGGAAAAGACTTACATGTTCTTATAGATCACTGTCTTGAATAATTTGATATTTGTCAATTGTTTTGAGTTATCAAGTAGTTCATGATTAAGCTTTTGTATCATGTGGTTAAAACCTATTAGTGAAGAACTACCGTAAAGCTCATTGAAATTTGGTTTGCATGATTGGTATCTCTAAGGTCTAGATATTTTCTAGTAAAATGGTTTGGTTAACAAGGAAGACAGTGTATAGTCTTATAATACTTGCAATGTTTTTTCATATAAGTCTTGCTGTGTCGATTGATATCCTGTGTTTGCTTCAAATAACCTTGCTAGCCTAACTCTGTACTGAGAGGGAATGCTTCTCGTGCATCCAAAACCTTGAGCCAAAATCCATGCTATTTTGTGTCCACCATAACTACCTATATATGGTATTTCCTTGCCACTCCAAGTAAAATTTTCATGTGCTACCTTTAAACTATTCAAAAATTATTACTCCTTTTTGTGTCAATGTTTACCAAGCTCATGAGGACGGGGTGGATGTCTTTACGTCAACTGTCAAACAGACTTTACCACCGGACTAGCGGCATATACATCTGCTTATCCATTAATTTTACAAAAAGAGCTGGCAAATGGGGTGCGCAGTCCCAATTAATTACAACTTTAACCGCTTAATTCTCTTCACATTTTTGCCCTGATTTATCGGTCAAGCAATGACAAACAATGAAATACCTACATGTGTAAACAAAAGAGAAGAGGGATGATCTGCCTTGCTGGTAGAAATAACGTCCTTCATGGGAGCCACTCTTAAAAGTCTGGTTGGCAGGGGTCATATTGTACTTTCCATCTTTTGATTCGTTGACAATTAACAAACACCTCTCAAAACTTATTTTTACTCTCTATATGATTTCAAAAACTTAAAAAGCTCTAGCACATGACTTAATCCCTGCTTCCCTGTGCGAAGGGCCTTTCTTTTACTTTTATGTTGAATCAGTTTTCCTACTTCTTTCTATCTCAGAAGCAAACACTAGTGTCAACTTTGGTGCAACAATTTTTATATGCTTGTACATTGTACTTATTATATTGCTTTGTGTTGACAAATATCCATGAGATATACATGTTGAAAGCAACTGCTGAAGCTTAAATCTTCCTTTGTGTTGGTTAAATACCTTTTACTTAGAATCTATTGCTTTATGAGTTAACTCTTATGCAAAACTCTTTGATGCTTGTCTCGAAAGTACTATTCATGAAAAGTTTTTACTTATATGATACAGTTGTTTGCTCATTATCTACTTGTTAGCAAACTATAGACCATTGACATGGATCACTTCATTCATAACATGTGCTTTACAATACTATTTGATCAAGATTATGATGGTAGCATGTCACCTCAGAAATTATTTTGTTTTTATCATTTTACCTACTCGAGGACGAGTAAAACTAAGCTTGGGGATGCTTGATACGTCCCAAACGTATCTATAATTTCTGATGTTCCATGTTGATATTATACCAATTATTACATGTTTTATATACATTCATAGCATTTTTATGCATTTTCTGGGACAAACCTATTAACAAGATGCCACAGTGTCAGTTCCTGTTTTCAGCTGTTTTTGTATTTCAGAAAAGTTGTTCTGGAAATATTCTCGGAATTGGACGAAGCAAAAGCCGAAGTCCCTATTTTTCCAGCACGTACATAGAGTCCAGAGGGGAGACGGAGGAGCGCCATGGGCCGGCCACGCCAGGGCCCGGCGCGTCCCCCCTCCCAACCACGCCGAGGGGTGGCGTGGGGCCCACGGGCGCCTCCAGCCGCCGCCCTTTCGCCTATATATTCACTTCATCGGGAAAACCCTAGACACCCGAACCTCCATCCACGAAAAGTTCCAGAGACGCCGTCGTCGTCAACCCTAGCTCGGGAGGGTTCTGAAGCTCTTCCCGGTACCCTGCCGGAGAGGGGAATCATCACCGGAGGGACCTACATCATCATGCCCGCCTCCGGAGTGATGCGTGAGTAGTTCATCTTTGGACTACGAGTCCATAGCAGTAGCTAGATGGTAGTCTCTCCACTTTGTGCCATCATGTTTAGATCTTGTGAGCTGCCTATCATGATCAAGATCATCTTATTGTAATGCTACATGTTGTGTTTGCTGGGATCCGATGAATATTGATACTATGTTGATACCTGCAAAAGTAAACAGGATTAGGTTGAGACTCCAAGTGCAGAGTGTGTATTAAGTGGAAGACGTGTTTTCCCCACGAGGGTGACTCGAGGTTTTAATATCGAACTCTCGGGGAATCAGTAGTGGAAGATCTATCTTCTTATCCTTCTTTTGGTTACCTACAAAACAAAGTTAAATGTTTTGGTCCTCAACCTCACCTGTGGTTGTCAAGCACAAGGTGTAAGAATGATATCAAGATAGTATGCAATGCAAACAAGAAATAAATATGCAATGGTGGTAGATGAATATGCAAGGATGATGATAACAATAATAAATGATATTTTTGGGTTTTTTTATGATGTATGCAAGATGGAAAAGTGTTTTTGTATTTTCGGATTTAATAATGGCAGAAAATGGAAAAGTGGTAAAAGTTGTTGGAAAAGTGTTTCTTATGATTAAAAATGGTCCGGGGTTCATGGTTTCACAAATGCACTCTCTCTTTAATAAAGTGGTAGACAATGGAACACTAGAGTTGACATATGAGATTGCAACACAAAGTTCAATGACAAGTTACTAATTATATGGGCATCACGTCCTAACATAGAGACCTTTTGGTTATTAGTCTCACTTATACTCCACCAAGATGCGAACTAAATCATAACACCTCAGTAATTAGGATAGCTCAGAGTATAGCTTTAAGTATCATGACATGAAGTTAAAATAAGAACATGCTAGATCTAGTCATGGAGTTGTGGCAATGGTCACACCCACATCTCCGGTAGCATGGCATTTTTGTTTATCCCTAATGAGGCAACAAAGTAAGGTAAAAATACCCAAATGGATCGCAGAACTTTCTTTCACGTTCACTGCACTAGCCACCCCCCGTTACTCCAACTAATGCACACGTTTCCCCACACACGCTATCATAAACATGCTTGATCATGACAAGTAAACAAGAACGGGGTACATAATATGCATCTATATTCATAACTGAAACAAACATTTGCAATCTCAAACATATATTAACACATAAAAAGATCCACCACATAGGAATTACATAGATGACCGTAATCATGTTCATCAGCTCATACGGTACTAATTAGTGAAGCTCAAGAGAGGAGAGATACATAAGTTACTTCCACAAACCCATAGTCCAGAGGTGGACTAATCCCTCTTCATCATGGAGACGGTGGAGAAGTCGATGGAGAAGATGGAGACCACGCCGGCAGCGCCCCGCCGGAGTTTTCCCCTCCAATCTGCAGCTCCAGGTCTCTGTTTCGGTGTTTCTGTGTTTCGGCGGCGCTCCTTTCCGAAGAGCCACGGGGATAATTTTTATAGGCAGTTTTAGGTCAAGACAGAGTCAGTGGAGGAAAGATCGACGACAACGGAGCGTCGAGGCCCCAGATGGGGGGTCCCATGCGTCCAGGTACTGTGGCCGCGTGGGCCCACCTCATTTGGGCATCAGGCCTCCGTTTGTTCGCTTCCTTTGCCCCCAAGTCTTCTTCCTTCCAAAAAATAACGCTCCTAAATTTGTAGGTGATTTGGACGATGTTTGGGTCCCTGAAACATTAAAACAAGAAAATAGGGTTTTCTGCCTGTGCAGGGTTAGTTCCATAAAAATAGGAAATCATTAAGATATTTCCAAAATCATGATAAAACATTGATATAACCCTATGATGCAAATATGATTGGAATATAAGCAAATAAAGTGCAAAGTTCATGTATGCATTTTACATGCATCAATTACCTTCTGAGAAATTGCATTCAGGAATGCACATAGCTTCACAATGGGTACTCGAACGTTTTCCGGTAGAAGCCCCTTCAATGCAACCAGAATTAATTGTGTCATAATCACGTGCAGTCATGAGACTTCAGGTTTTGGAACTTTTTCTCTGCCATGTTTATTATTCCCTTTATATTCGACGAGTAGCCAGACGGGACCTTGATACTGCTAAGGACTTGAAAAAAGATCTCCTTCTCTTCTTTGGTAAGAGCGTAGCTGGCAGTACCTTGATACTTCTCTGGATTCAGGTTGTCTCGTTCGTGCGTACGTTGCTGGTCCTGCCGTGCATCCGATGTATCTTTCGTCTTCCCATAGACGCCTAAGAAGTTTAGCAGGTTCACGCAAAGATTTTTCGTCACGTGCATCACGTCGATTGCAGAGCGAACCTCTAGGATTTTCCAATAGGGTAAATCCCAAAATATAGATTTCTTTTTCCACAAGGGTACGCGCTTGTTAGCGTCTTTTGGAACATTTAGACTGCCAGGACCCTTCCCAAATATTACTTCCAAATACTTGACCATGCCATATATAACATCACCATCAGGGCGTGTAGGCTTCGTCCGGTTATCTGCCTCACCTTTGAAATGCTTGCCTGGCTTTCTTACGGGATGCCTGTTTGGAAGAAATCGACGATGACCAA
Organism: Poa annua; assembly: GCA_026929855.1. NCBI lineage: Eukaryota > Viridiplantae > Streptophyta > Magnoliopsida > Poales > Poaceae > Poa > Poa annua. Next base: position 5,777,532 of record CM049434.1, on the reverse strand, counting down.
GGTACACATTCTTCTTACCTAAATATATATTGTCATTCTTATCTAAACAGTGCGTGCATGCATTGTATCCCTTGTTTGACTGTCCTGAAATGTTACTAAGAGCAGGCCAATCATTGATGGTTACAAACAGCAACGCTCGTATGCCAAATTCCTCCTGTTTGTACTCATCCCACACACGTACGCCTTCGTCAGACCACAACTATAAAAGTTCGTCAACTAATGGCCTCAGATACACATCAATGTCGTTGCCGGGTTGCTTCGGGCCTTGGATAAGCACTGACATCATAATATACTTTTGCTTCATGCACAACCAAGGAGGAAGGTTATAGATACATAGAGTCACGGGCCAGGTGCTATGACTGCTGCTCTGCTCCCCAAACGGATTCAAGCCATCTGTACTTAGACCAAACCTTAAGTTCCTTGCGTCAGCTGCAAAATCCACAAACGCATTGTCGATGTTTCTCCACTAAGACCCATCAGCGGGGTGTCTCAGCATCTCGTCTTCCTTACGATCTTCTTTGTGCCATCACAACAACTTGGCATGCTCTTTGTTTCGGAACAAACGTTTCAACCGTGGTATTATAGGAGCATACCACATCACCTTCGCGGGAACCCTCTTCCTGGGGCTCGGCTCGCCCTCAACATCACCTTGGTCATCTCGCACGATCTTATACCGCAATGCACCGCATATCGGACATGCATTCAAATTCTCGTACTTCTCACCGCGGTAGAGGATGCAGTCATTGATGCATGCATGTATCTTCTCCACCTCTAATCCAAGAGGGCAGACAATCTTCTTTGCTTCGTATGTATTGTGGGGCAATTCATTATTCCTTGGAAGACTCTTCTTAAATATTTGTAGCAACTCTTGAAATGCCTTGTCAGATATTCCATTCTTTGCCTTCCACTACAGCAATTCCAGGGTGGTACCCAGCTTTTTCTGGCCATCTTCACAATTTGGGTACAACAATTTTTTGTGATCCTATAACATGCGCTCCAACTTCGACCACTCGTTTTCACTTCCGCACTTCATCTGTTCATCAGGAATGACCCGATGAAGATCATCATCATCGGACTGATCAACAATGACCTCATGCTCAGCTTCGTCTTCCCCCATTGTAGTATCACCGTGTTCAGAGCACACAGGATAGTTGTCATCATCCTCTTCTTCACTGTCTTCCATTATAACCCCTCTTTCTCCATGCTTGGTCCAACAAAAATAATTTGGCATGAAGCCTTGTCGCAACAGGTGGGAGTGTATGGTTCTTGCGCAAGGGTAATTCCTCTTATTCCGACAATCATCACATGGACAAAACATAAAACCATTATGCAGCTTGTTTAACTTAGCCACATGGAGAAAATGATGCATGCCATCAATGAACTCGGGACAACGTCGATCACCGTACATCCCTTCTCGGCTCATCTGCATTACATAAATACATCAAAAACCATTACACCAGCTAAATAATGAATAGAGATACGTGACCAAATTCATTAATACAAGTTCACCACATTTAAACAAAAGTAGAGGAGTGACCAAATCTAATACATGTTCTCATAAACATTCATTAATTGAAACTAACATACAACTAGCTAAAGAATTTAAATCCAACGACAAATGCGATCAAAATCGCAACTAAGGTAACTATTGAACCAACAACATAATGATACCAAGCCTCTTGACTAATGACATATTTTCTAATCTTTTTAAGCTTGAAGCGCATTGCATTCATCTTCATCTCGTGAGCATCGACGACGACCTAGTGAGTATCAACGATGTCGGCAATCTTCAAGTCCAATACCATCTTCTCTTCTAGGCATTGGAGACGAAGATCTTCACTTATCTTCAATTTTGCTTTCAAATCGTTATTTTCTTTTTTAAAAAACTTGACAATAGGGTCGGCTGGAATTTCCGGTCCAACTACCTCCTAAATAAAAATATATCTATGTCAAGTTGGTCGGCATGATTGTTATAACCACGAAACAAAATAAATAGTTATAAAAATATACCACATCCGAATCATAGACCGGACGAGGGCCGACGGGGACGGATATCAAAACCATGACACTATACATATAAAAAAACATAAGAAAATTATACAAGAAATAATTATGCATTTAAATCATATAACTAACATTTTTAAAATAAAAGATAAAAAAAGAGGCTCACCGAGGTGGTGTCGGTGACGGAGCGGCGCGGGCGATCGACGGCGGTGAGGAAGGGGACGGGACGACACTATATAAAACCACAAATTATACTTTAATTTGAGCTCAAAATTCATATAAAACAAATGAAATCCCTAACTTAGGCATTTCATCAAACACCTTGCAAGCACTATAAAAATCAAACTAGCTAAACTTGCAAGAAAATGAGCTAAACTTGAAATGCCGGAAAAGAAGATGAAGAAGTTGCTAACCCTTGTATAGGGTGCCACCAATCTTGACAAATGTTGGAGAAAAATAGGGTGAACTAGAGCTTGGGAGAGAGAAAAAATGGAGTTGGGTCGAGTTGTTTCAAATGGAGCTGGCTCGGTGTGGAAGAAGCAAATATAGGTTGTGAATCTGGTTAATGTTGAGTAGTAAATATAACAACCGGTACTAAAGGGCTTGCCGTGGGGCCACCAACCGCGGGTACTAAAGGCTGCTCTTTAGTACCTGTTGTTAATACCAACCGGTACTAAAGGGTTGGAGACTTGGGACACGGCTGGCACACAAATATAACCGGTGCTAATGCCCCATGTAGTACCGGTTTTTGTACAACCGGTACTAAAGTGGACGCACCGTTGCCCCCTTTTCTACTAGTGTGGCTGGCCCGTGCCGCTTCCCACGACGAGGAGCTCACAGCACCATTGCCGGCAAAGGAGCCGCCGCGGTGCCTCGGAATATATCACCGTGTCGGACTGTCGGGCCATCGCCGGGATGAGCTAGCCTCGTCGCGCCGCAGCTGGGCACTCTGCGCTTCACGCCGCCACGCGGACCTTGCCGCTCCCGCCGACGATACACGCCCCCGTCGGTCATAGCCTGAGGGAAAGGGATGTGGAATTGTGGATTGGATGGTTTCGGGCCAGAAGAAACAGTAAATTGTGGGTCTTTTTTTTTCCACTCCTTTTTATTTTCACGCGAGCGGATTCTACGTTCCACGTCAGACGGGCACGTCAGCCGGTAGGAGTTTCCCGTAGGTTTTTTACGTAGGTGTAGCATTACTGAGTTGAATGTTAGCAGGATCACTGCTAAATTCAATGAATAGATAGAAGATTGGTCCAGTTTATAAAGGAAACCGTACCCAAAAACCATACAAATGATGTCTTTCGACATACAATACACACAACCTAGCGAGCCACGGGTCCCTCTAGTCGGACCCAACTCCAAGACAATGCCCCCAAGAGGGAACGCGACGCCGAAAAGCGTCACCATCATCCGATCTAGAAGACTAGATCAGGGGTTTCCCCCGGAGCACGTCGGGAAATGCAAGGTGGGAGCAACTACATCGACGCCTCCAACGAGGAAGCGACGCCCGTAGGCGCCGCCATCGACGACTCCGGCCATAACCGGAGTACGGCTTTCACCGGCAGTCTCACCTGCATAGCCCAAACACAGGGTCCAAACAGACTAAACCACAAACCACTATCCTGCCTCCACGGCCAACCGCACCTCCCGGCAAGCTCGACGTGCTTCCACCCTCGCAACCGCGTCACCCCCTGGACGGAGGATGCAACCCCCGCTGTGGCGCCATTCTTCTACCAAACAGAAGGATGCAACCGAACACGGCGCCATTCGTCTCCTTGAGGATGCAACGCCTGTTGGCCATTCATCTCCCGCGAGGATGCAACAACCGCAACGGCGCCATTCCTCTCCCTCCAGCCTTCCACCATCCCTCCTACGCAACGGACAATGAGACGCCCGCAGCACGTCTTGCTTGTCGATCCACCTGCGAGAAGAATGCAACGTTGCCGACACCGCGACGACGCCATTCATCTCCCCCGTCCACCACCGTCATCACCACCTCGGGCCACAGCTCCCGCGAGACCGCCGCACCGAGAGAGGGATTGACAAGTAGAGACAGGGAGGTGGGTCCAGCCGTCCAGGGAGACGGTATGACGTGGATGGTAGCACGGGCCAGCCGGATTGGATTTGGACGGTGGGATGGCGGTGCCGATGCCCCGTCTGCCTGCTTTCCACACGGAAGGCTCGAGAAGCTTGTCAGTGGCAGAGGTGGTAATTTTATTGAAAGTCTAGGGTACTTGTGGGAGGTCGCTCCTGCAAATAAAGCTGCAGCCAGCAGCGACGGAAGCGGAAACACAGTGCTGTTCGGCCGCTGCCTCTCCTAGCCGTCCTCCCTGCCGCCGCTGCGGCCCATTCGCTTTCCCCGCCGCGCTCCGCAAACCCCTCCGCGCTCTCCGGCCCTCCGCCGCCTCGGCATGAGCAGCATGCAGAACAGGTACCTCCTAACCCATCTCTTCGAATCATGTATTCGGGTTTTAGTTGGTTCCGCCCAATGCGAGGCGGACTGGACTTTGTTTTTTTTGCCCTAAGTCGGGACTCGGGACGGGTGTTTCATTGCTTCCTTTTTTTGTTTGGTTGGTTTGCGGTGGCTTATCACGTTCCTAATCCTTCAGAAGAATCGATTATTTGTTAGTTTTGTCCTCGGAGTTGCAAATGAATATGGCGCTCAATTAATTTGGATTTGGTTGATCGTACATGTAGGTAGGTCGATCGGTCGTTCAAGGTGTTGTAGGATCCGTTATTGTTTATTCGATAACCGTTGTTTGGGGAACTATGTTCAGACAGTTCAGTATTGGACGTACTTGCGGCGTGGTGTGGAAATGGGCTCTTATTGCTCAAATAGGAATCTGCAATTAGGAGGTTCATGTTCGGAGTAAGAGGTGCAATTACATTGCATATTAGACCTTTATGTTTGACATCAGCACAATTTGAGTCTTATATGTTAGTATGGTTTATATTTTCAATTATATTGTTCCCAAGTATGCGCATTCAGTGCACATTCAGTGCTGTTTAACACCTTTTGGGGTTCATGTTCCCAAGTATGCACATTCAGTGCTGTTTAGTTGTTTCGGTACACTTTTACTGTTATGTACCTGGTACACAACAGGGTAAACACCACCGGAAGGATGGCCGGGTGGAGTTACATTGAACTAGGCGTTTAATTTAGTGTAACAGGAGGATGTTTGCTGCTGTGAGACATGCCAGAGGATACATTGCATGCCAAGTAGGTTGTGAATCTGGTTAATGTTGAGTAGTATGATCGCATGATCGCCCTGTATTTATAGCCCCAAAAATGTATATATTATCTTTTGGGAGTGATGTTCGGACTAGAATGCGCAATTATATTGCATATTATACCTTATAATGATTGGATTGTACAGAATGTCTATTGCATCACATGTGATACTTTATAATGATTAGATTGTACCGATAGAGTAAAAATTTAATCGAAGATCTCTACTTTTCCATGATCGCATAGTTTCTCCTATTTTCAGGTTCGTAAAGATTGGAAACTATGTAGAGCACTCGTGGCACTTAGAAAAGTACAGGGGCTTCTGGATTCATCCCGTTCCCGTGGACCAAGGTCCCTTCAAGACCTGTCTGTTTTGTGCAAGTTCTAAGGGCTATGAAATGGACATCAATCGATTACATGCTGATGTTGGAATGTCCGTTGATGTTCTGATTTGCAAAGATACGTTAATTAAGGATTTCTGTTCCTTCCATGGCATTACGGTGTTTGACCTCTCAACAGATCTGGAGCCTGCAGTGGACAGACTTGACATAATCAATATCATTGGAAAACAAATTGGTCTATGTGCAGCAGGAAGTGTATGGACAGAGAATGCAAGGATAAAGGTGAACGGGGTGGAACCTTTTGGCTCTTTGTCATTTCAGCAACTTGCTGCCAGACTCAGGATCGGAAAACCTTTGCTTGCAAAGATAATAATCAACTCCCATGACTTCGCCGACCTGAAGGACGATGAGATTTACCAATGCAACCCAAAGTATATCGATGGTGAACTTATCAAGCCGTTTGGGTTTCATGCTGTTGTAATCATAGGATGTGGTGACACAAGTAAAGAGCCGCTGACATTTCTTAACTCTCATAAAACTAAATATGGTCATATCATGTACCATGATGTTCAAGTTTTCCGGGAGTTCAGCACAGGTTTTCCGTTGACGTTCATTGGTGATGTCAACACTCGTGCTGGCGAGGAAACATACGAGGAACTTGTTGCAAGGCACTGTGCGGCATCTAATGCAAACCGTCAGAACAGCAACTGGCAGGCATCTAATGCAAACCGTCAGAACAGCAACTGGCGCCGGAACAATTGCCTGGACGATGCATTGGTAGAGAGTATTCCATGCGACTGTGTTGCTGGAATATGTGTGATTCAGATGATAAAAGTGGGGCGTCATCTTGGGAGGATGTTCTACCGGTGTCCATTTCAGGTACATTACTCTGCTGTAACTGCATTATGCTTTAGAATCCCTTACCAGTCAATAATGTGCAATTCTCCTTTCCACTGTCAACTTCTAGTTAAGTAAATATGCTTGCTTTTTACTAGGTCATGCTATACTATTTTACCAGTAAGTAATGTGTATTCTGATTTTACTAGGTCATGCTATACTATTTTGTTGTTAAATTTATTGCTCAAATCTCTCAGGGAAAATCCTGCTGCGGATACTTCAAGTGGTGTGACAATCAACAACAGATAAGCACACCTACATCCTCCACTCATAACAGCTCTTGGGACTGCACTGACTCTTCAGTTCGTTCCCACAAAGGTCAGAGAACATTAACTCCAACAACCTCTTGTGAAGCGACTTCACGACGTCTCCTGGTCCGCAACATTCCACTGAGCAGCAGGTAGAGAAACTGTGCCATGGATACCGGTTTTCCATTTATATGAAATTATAAATCTGGTTAAGTAATATGTGATTGCTGCGACTTTTGATGGGATTTCTATTGCATCATAGGGTATACTGTACAATGATTAGATTGTACTGTTGTGTGAGTCTTACCTTTTAATATGAGTTTCAATTACACTAATACACTATTTTGCTAGACATGGGAATCTTCACCTAAATAATCTTTTTAGAACCTATGATACCTATGTTATGACGAAATGAGATAGTACTTGCACCATCATACTTATTTTGAGCATTTTTTTATTTCCTACTGTAACTCATGAAGTCACTTGGTGCACATTACGCATTTTTTTGGAGTGCTATGACAAAACATGATGCATTTTTTATGGCATGCAGTCCTCAACCTGAGGTGCTATGGGCTCAGCGCTCCGAAAAGGTTTACTTGACTATCTCATTGCCGAATTCAGAAGATGCTGTGGTTAAGATTGAACCTCAGGGAGTCTTGAGTTTTTCAGCCGTTGCCCATGGGGAATCTTTTAGCTTCACTTTGGAGCTATTTGATTCCGTACTGCCCAAGGTAAGTATATGTGGCCTTCAGTTCTACATTGTGATACAGGGCCGATTTCAGTTGATATTAACTTCCATTCATTTTGTATTCTGGGTCCTTGCTTGGATAAATGTTAAAAAGCTACCATTTTAGTCGTAGGAAACTTGATCGACATATAAATATCTAATTTGCTGAATATTTATATGCATGCCAGTGCCACACTGTATTTGAAGATACGCACCCATGCATGATGTAAAGTCTAACCTGCAGCATCAGTGAGTAGTGACAAACGAAAGAGATTAAAAGGAATCTTAAAAAAACACTGGAAGTTGATCTTTATATTTGAGCTTCTAGCTGCTGGATAATTTGTTGTTCAGTCTTGATGACGACGAACATCACTTTATTCTGTGAACTGCTAGTGGGCTAACCATCATGATGCTTCGTCTGTAGGGAAGCAAAACAAAGACAAAGGTGGGCTCGCGAAACATAATCTGTACGATCCAGAAAGATAAGAAATGTTGGTGGAAGCGCTTGCTGAAGTCAGAGGAAAAGCATCCATACATCAAAGTTGACGGGAAGAAATGGCACGATGAGGATGAAGAGTCTGGTATGTATTAATGATAATATGATAGACATGAGCAATATAGAAATTTTCCTGTACCAATTTGTGGGTTTCATGATAGAAAAAAGAAAGGTAGAACTAATTTCTAGAATTATATTTAATTATTGTTGCAGTATTTAGTTATTAAGGTTTACACAGAATCAGTGTTCATTGCATTTGTCATATGGATGGACTGGAACATACCATTCTTCTTGACGGCCACGTGTATTCCATTCTCAGTTTCCTCAGGTTGCGATGTAGTATGTGACTAGCAATTTGATGAAATGATAAATAATTTTATACTCTTTCAAAGTTTGTTTAATGTTAAATACTCTGGCTATTCAATCTGTGATCTCTTCATTCAGCTGCTATCAAGCTCTAATTTCTTCACTGTTCTCTGCATTTAGTTCATGATACATTTTACTATGGTCAATCTAACAAATAATTCCTTACAGAGGCTTCAGCGGGCTCGGACAATGACTTTGATGATGGAGTATGAACTATGATCAAGCCTCTGTGCTCCCTCATTATTTTGGTGGTTTATATTTAATCCTTATTGTGGAGTTTACTTACTGCTATCTTCACGCTGTTGCAGGAAAATGAGAAAAGCGATGGGGATGGACTGCTATGTGAGTGCCTATCTTGTACTTCAATACCATGCCGTCCTGCATTAACATGGTGTCTTGTGTATGATCATCTGTTGATGATGCATTTATTTGTTGAGCAGAGGATTCATATGTGTCATGCATGATTTAAATAAGCAATGAGTCACTGATTTGAATAATTGATAGCCTGGCATGTCTACTTGGGAATGATCTCTTTGCACTATATAGGTGTAAGGTTCAGATGATATACATATGTCTATGTTGGTTGTCTATGTCTGTTGATCAAGCTAGAATCAAGATTTCACTTATACAAATACGCAATATTTAAAACTCTTTATGATTTATCCCTCTAGTACCTATCGTCTGGCTTCATCCATGTGTTCTGTTTGTTCTAAGTTGTTCTGCACACAGGCTTGAGCTATTAAACAGTATGCAGTGGCTAGGTCCAATTTGTTTGTTGCGTGATCTGCTCCCAGTTCAGCATGTTATTCCTAAAACCTTGTAGGGCTGGCTATTTGTCAAAAGAGAACTAGTAGTGTAGTCAGTCATCTTAAGTGGTCATTTGTATGTGAAGTGAGCATGGTAAACATAATGGTTAACTGCAATGAGTTTTGTATCAGAGCTCTGGTCTTTGTGCATTGCAGTTTAAGTGTATTACACTGTCTACAGTTTGCAGGGTTACATACGCAGCATTTAGCTTTCTCATATTTATAAGTGACCTGAAAAACCATCAGTTAGATAAAGATCGTGGACATTCTTCTTTTTTATGTACATTTCGACATGAAACAGGCAGCATATATCCCACTGTGTCAAGTATTTTACGGTTTATACCCTTGTGGAAACTTATCTAAGTTATCTTCTATTTCCCTTTTCCAGGAAAGGTTGAATCGTTCTTTGATGGTCTGCCAAGACAAATTTGAAGCAGCAAGGCTCCAGAAGATGAAATCAGATGCAACTCAGGAGCTGGAATCCTGCGTGAACAGGTCTATCGATGACAGCATCAGGGTCCTGCCCCATGTGGTCGAGCAGATCAAGTCCACCATTCATATGAATTAGAGGAATCATAAACTTGTTTCGTCAGAACTACATATCTGAACACTCCCTTTACGGATGAAGTCAGACTCCTGTTTTTGGCCGTGAAATCGTTAGCTGAATCTATGCAGAGTCTATGCCAGCGTTAGTATAACTTAGTGTACCTTGTTACTAATGACATGAGAGTTATGTCCACAAAGCAAACGTTTGCTCAGAGATTATGCAATCTAAATGGTAGCGTGATACTTGACTATTATTTTTGAATATGCATCTAAATGCTTTATATCTCGTGATGTGTACATTCCCTGGTCGATGTTTTGTGATGTGAAGCAGATTAATTGCTCATCGTTTGCCCTGTTGTTGTAAAAAGAGCAACTTAGTTGAATGTAGTCTACAAAAGCATCAAATTTGCATTCTGTTGTTGGCAGTAACACATTCAAAATAATTCAAGTTTCCCAAACAAATCAAAATTCTTATCTCAAATTTCGACATGTAAAACTTGAGTCGACATGTAAAATGTGAAACTTCGACATGAGGATGGTATTTCTGTGTCCTGGGACTCAGCAGAGTTGCCCAGCTGCATGCCTGCATCAACCCGAGGTCCAACAGAACAAATGCCCCCTTCCCTCCCGCCACTGCCCACCGCCGCCGCCGCCCTTGCCCACCACTACATCCGCCTCCTCTCAGCCGCCGGCGTCTCGTCCCGCTGCGCCCTCCTCCCAATCCACGCCCGCGCCATCCTCCTCGGCATCGCCACGAACCCCGCCTTCGCCACCAGACTCATCGCCGCGGCCGCCCCGTGCTCCCTCGCCTACGCCCGCAAGGTGTTCGACGCCGCGCCGCGCCGCGCCGCGCCGCGCCGCGATGCCTACATGTGGAACACTCTCCTCCGCGCGCACGCCCACTCCGACGCCACGGCGGCATACTCCTCCGCCGCGGACGCCCTCTCGCTGTACACGCGGATGCGCGCCGTGGGCGTTGTGCCGGACTACTACACCTACCCAATCGTGCTCCCGGCATGCGCGGTGGCGCGCGCCCCGCGCACGGAGACGCGGTGAGGTTCCCGCTCGCGGGGGACGGCTTCGTGCATAGCGCGCTCATAGCAATGTACTGCCAGGAAGGAGAGGTGGCTGACGCTCAGCAGGTCTTCTTGGAATCTGGCCGTGCGCGTACGGTCGTCTCCTGGACGGCCATGGTCGCGGGTTACGCACATAACTGCTTGTTTGGCCAGGCGGTTACAGTGTTCGGTGCGATGGTTGCCGAGGGCGTGCTTCCAAATGAGATCACTCTCATCAGTTTCCTGCCCTGCCTGCAAGGGCAAGAATGGCTGGTTGCTGGGGAGATGGTTCACGGGTTTGTGGTCAAGCTGGGGTTTGATGCGAATGTCCCGCTTGTGAATGCACTCATTGCAATGTATGGGAAGTGCGGGAGCATCACGTCAGCAAAGGAGTTGTTTGATGGCATGACCTTGCGTACTGTGGCATCCTGGAACACAATGGTTGCCATGTATGAGTAGAATGACGAGGGGGTTAAGGCGATCAAGTTCTTCCGCAGGATGCTTACTGAGAAGGTGGGGTTTGACACTGTCACTCTGGTTAGTGTGCTGTCTGCTCGCACGCGCTCAGGAACCCTTGAGACAGGGAAGTGGGTGCATGAGCTCGCTAGGAATCATGGACTTGACGCTGATGTGAGGATCGGCACTGTTCTTGTGGATATGTATGCAAAATGCGGCGAGCTTGCATATGCAAGAGTGGCTTTTGACGGTTTGCGTGCGCCGGGCGTCGTGTCATGGAGTGCCATGATCAGTGCATACGCCAACAACGGTGAGCCTGAAGAGGCCCTCAGTTTATTCTCCCTGATGAAAGGTCAAGGGGTGAAGGCTAATTCCTTCACATTCACTGCGGTTCTGGTGGCATGTGGCTACGCAGGTCTCGTCGATGAAGGGCTGACACATTCTAACAGCATTATCAGAGACTACCATATCTCACCAACGCTTGAGAACTATGCCTGCATGGTTGACATGTTAGGACGTGCTGGTAGACTCGTCGAAGCATATGAAATCATTAGGGGGATGTCGATGCAACCAGACAAGTGCATCTGGGGTGCATTCCTTGGTAGTTGTAGGCTTCATGGCAACCTGGAGCTAGCGGAATTCGTTGCCAAGGATCTCTTCCAGTCAGGATCTCTCGATGTCACGTTCTACGTCTTGATGGCGAACATGTACTTTGAAGCTGGAATGCCTGAAGACGCAGAAAGGATGAGGAGGACCATGGAGGAGATGGAACTCAAGAAAACAGCTGGGCGTAGCCTAGTCTGTACCAGTAGAGAAAGAAGAGCTGTCATGAGGTAGCAAACTTGATGCTGTTTTTAGGTTAGACTGTTTGTAACCAGTTATCTTCACATGCTGTCTCTCTCCTCCAAAAGAAAAATCACATGTTGTTCAGATGTCCAAATTAAAACATAGTTTCATCGTAGACTGAGCACAAATGTATTCTCTGGTACTTCTAAACCTTGTACATTGAAGATGAGCTTCCAATTAAATTCTGATGATCCCCGGCATCTCCGGAGTTTATTACTTTGAATTGAACTTATATTAGAGCTGCAGAAGAAACTGAAACAGAGCACCAGAAAATAATGGGTCGACCTTTTTTTTCCTTCGAACAAACAAGTATGCCAAGGGCTGACGACAAATCAAGTAGTATAATGTTTCCTTTCTCGTGCTAGCTAGTAGGATGAGTTGAAATGTGGTAGGACAAAGAAGTTATAAACTGAAAATGGTAATTGAAGCACTTTAATTCCGTCCACCATCCTCTCTACTGAAATGAAAAAAAAATACTAAGGACAGATATTTTAAATTATCTGTCATTTTTTTTAGATTAACTATCTGTCATTTTTAGTCTCTTTGTTTTGAGTTTGCTCATTCTATTTTTTTTTGTTGATGAATTTTCTAATAAAGAAAATTGCTGGCTCTCTTCGGACCATGGGCCCACATGTCATCCGCGGAGAGAACAGACAGCCTCGTATCTGAACTCTGAAGTGGACACATTCCGGCGGCCCTGCTCACAGATTGAGCCTTTCCGTCAAAAAAAAAAAAGCTCACAGATTGAGCCAAGCCAACTCCTGCACACGGTGCCACGTGCCGCTACGCCTCTTCACGTCGTGTCTTCTCCTTGGATCCAAAAAACATCCCCAAAAACCCTTCCGCCGCCGATGGCCGCCGCCGCCGCCGCAACTTCCCACCTCGCCACTCTCGGGACTGGATACCGCGCACACAGCCACCGCCAGCCGCCGCCTCCGTCGGTATCCCTCTCCGCCAGGCCGAGGGCGCGCAACGTGGACGTCGCCGCCGCGTCTGCTTCTCCGGCCACCGGCGGCGTCACGCCAGTGCCGCCCCGCCCCAGGGGCTCGTAAGCTTCTCCCCCTGTTATTGACTAATTTCAATTTGTTTGTTCACCAAGTTGAGGTATTAGAATGCCTTTTTCTTCTTAATTTTTCTAGGATTGTAAAGCCCCACACGGTGTCAGTGTTTGTTGGGGATGAGAGTGGGATGATCACCGAATTGCTGGGGTCTTCGCCAGGAGAGGGTACAACATCGAGTCACTAGCTGTTGGGCTGAACAAGGACAAGGCTATGTTCACGATAGTCGTATCCGGAACAGAGAAAATACTCAGACAAGTGGTCGAGCAGCTCTACAAACTTGTTAATGTTATACAGGTCAGTATGTTCTTCCCATGTCAGACGAATTATGAAATTATTGCTGAATAATAGTAACATCTTATCAGCTGAACCACTGGTTTTGTTTTCGCGCTCATTGCAGTTATCACCGTATCTGACATTCGTAGCTTTTTATATATCGATTAAACAGGTTGATGATCTGTCGAAGGAGCCACAAGTTGAAAGAGAGCTGATGCTTATGAAGCTAAAAGTAGAGCCAGAACAGCGTCTCGAGGTGAAGTTTCTGTGTGCATTGCAAGCGTACTACCTGGAGATTTCAGTTTGTGCATATGATGTGCAATTACATGTTTTAGTTGGAGTGGAGGGAAGGGTAGAATTTTGTTACTCTTTGCTTATTTCTCTATACATGCAGGTGATGGGTTTGGTTGAAATTTTCAGAGCAAAAGTGGTTGATCTTTCAGACCATACACTAACTATTGAGGTAAAATCTTTGGTGTGTGTTATGTTGCAGATCACTTACATTATCACTCATGCGCTTTTTATTAAAGCAATGCAGGCCCTCTGTTTTGAATCATTCCAAAGGTAATTGGAGATCCTGAAAAAATGTTCGCTGTACAGAGGAACTTGAGCAAATTTGAAATCAAAGAGGTTGCCAGTACTGGCAAGGTTATACTTCTTGAGAAAAGATTAGGAGCTCATCCTGCGTTCCTTATTGACTAGATCTAATGTGCCTTATTAATGTAACAGATAGCTTTGCGGCGTGAGAAAATGGGACAAGAAGCTTCCTTTTGGAGGTTCTCTGTAGAATCCTATCCTGATCTTGAAGTTTCAGAATCTACGGTAAGCACAATGAAGGAAAACAGTGGCGAGTCTGAAGAATCTTCACATGTAGGCAATGGTAATTCTCATCATTCATACAAGTTTTCATATATCCAATTTTTCTGCAGCATTGTAACAACAATGTTTCCATTTATTCTGACCTGGCTTATTGTGTTGTTTGAAAATAATCATGCATTCAACGGAAATCAACACGTGTAATCTTTCATTAGAAATTTGTTCTTTTCTGAACTGGTCTTATTGAGGATTTCTTCTTCTTGGTTTTTATAGATAAGCTGTAGATTTTTTTTTGGATCTGACTTTACAAAGGAAAGCAATATTTATTAGATAATTTACCAATATTAAACCATTTAATGTGCTCCTTGTATGTAATGAGAATCAATGTGATTAGCTAGATTTGCATATCTATGCATACGCTTAGTACACAAGAACTTGGTGCATCATTGAAATTGTTTTTATGATTCACAATATCAGCATTATGTTCACAATTCTTAGTTTATTTTGAAAGCAGTAAGAAGCTGGCTATCTTATAGCATAACTACATCTCATAAACAATGGCTATAAAATGAGCATGACTAGTTTGTTTTGTGTGAACAAGTTTACTGCTAATACTTTTTACTAGATTTCACATATAGTTTGCAGTTGGATGATTGATTATATATTCTTATTACTAGGGCAATGTTTATCCAGTGGAATCTTATGAAAGCTTCTCAAGCAATCAAATTCTTGATGCTCATTGGGGTGTCATGACTGATAGTGATGTAAGTTCTTGCATTCTTCTTTCACTAGAGCTGCTGTGTTCTTAAAATTAATGCCAAGAATCCCAAATTCTAATTGAGCATAAAATTATTAAGTTTTTTGCACTATAGTACAATTCAATTCAAATACCCATTTCGAAATAACTGACAAACTTTTCTTTCTTCAGCCGACAGGGTTTTGTTCACATACTCTGTCGATCCTTGTGAATGATTTCCCTGGCGTTCTCAATGTCGTAACCGGTATCTTTTCCCGTAGGGGCTACAATATTCAGGTTCATTTTGTACTTATAGATATCGTATGTTCCCTCGATTAGATTAGTCCAGGTTACAGGGTTACAGTTGATGCATAACAGGTGTATCCATTACTTTGACAGAGTCTCGCTGTTGGTCCAGCTGAAAAAATAGGCACTTCCCGCATCACTACTGTTGTTCCTGGAAGTGATGAATCTATTGCCAAGCTAGTACATCAACTTTACAAGCTCATCGACGTTTATGAGGTCAACTTATTAATGTTGTGATTTGCATGATTGTTGTTGCATATATAAGGCTAGCTCAAATTCGTCTTGTTTTTTCAGGTTCAAGATCTTACACATTTACCGTTTACTGCTAGAGAGTTAATGATCATAAAGGTTGCTGGGAATACCTCAGCTCGCAGGGCTATCTTGGATATTGCTGACGATGTTTTCGGGGCCAAAACGGTTGATGTATCAGACCACACAATAACTCTTCAGGTAATAGTTAATTAACCTCTTGGGTGCAACTACTGGATTTAGGACATCTCTATCTATTTGTTTGTAGGATAAATCAATCAGTTCGATTTAAGCATTTTAAGCCTTCCTTTAGCCGTGTTATTGTAGACAGTAGAAACATGAACATTCATCACAGCCTTTACTTGGAGCATTAACCGTGTTTGCTGTCAACAAGCTGCTCAAATTTTAGTATTTATCACACAAAACTATGCTATTTTGACGTATGGTAATTATCCAAGTCGATTAAAGTAGAAACATGAACGTTCATCAAATACAGCCTTTACTTGGAGCATTATCTGTGTTGCTGTCAACTAGCTGAAATGCTGCTATTTTGAAATATGGTAGTTATCGATTTGAAATATGCGAACAATGATTGTCTCACTGTCATGTATTATAGGATACACCATTGAATCATATGTACATGATTACTTATCTTATTCTTGAGTACTCATTAAGAACTAAGTTTATAGCCTCTTTAACGAGAAAATTATAATGATTTTAATCCTTAGGAATTTTCATATGTGGGCTATTTGATATGAATTATATTCCATATAAATTTTCCTATGGATTCAGTTGCCAGTGTATTTCATAGTAACATTTCCATTAACTCAAACCTTGTAGAATTATTACTTTGTTTTTCCTGTGGCATAATCAAACACTCTTTGGGAGATTCTTGCAAGTCAAAGAGTCCCTTAAGGACAATGTATTTAGTGTCATCGATAGTTTGTTTAATCAGCAACAATCTTTTTGGCATGCAGCTTACTGGAGACGTTGATAAACTGGTCGCACTGTAAAGGATGGTTGAGCCCTACGGCATCTGTGAGGTTTGTACTGAAGGTTCACTCAGCAAATGCACTGTAGTATCGATCATCCGTGATTGTAGAGTACTTATGCCAGTTCAAATCATAGTTTAGCAACTGCAAACTTTCAATTATTATTTTTAGTCGAATCATTTACCCTCCTTGGCCATATGCATTCTGCAGATTAAAACTGGCAGGGTTGCGCTGAGCCGTGAGTCGGGAGTAGATTCCAAGTACCTCCGTGGGTTTTCCCTTCCTCTATGATGTGTCGGTTGGCGAGACATCACGCCCGTCAGTTTACAGATTGCCATTCTTCCCGTGTCAGATCTCCAAAAATCCGAATGTGCAATGTTTCATTTGTTTCGGAGCATACAACAAGAACACACGGTTCATACTTAGGTTGACTAGATTTTCATTAACACGGCCTTTGAAGTTTTTTCTTGTAGACACGACAGAGAAACGGGGTTCGGATGTCTGAATCCCATGTGAGCACATGGCGGGAAAAGAAATCCAAGTTTCAGCCTTCCTTCTTCTAAATATCTGAAATTATGCATCAAACAAGACTTTTAATTTATGAACCATACTTAAATTTGGGGTGAGCACTAAGTCAACTTTTTACTAGCAAAGTAAGTTTAAGAGACTGTACATTGATAATTTAGGTATACATACTTAGAAAGCCTGCAACTAGCACCAATCAAACTTGGTTTTCTGCGTGGTTATGATTCAAATTTAAGACGAGTCTTCAAATTAGGTACTAGATTAAAAATTGATGTGCCTCATCTTCATTTATGGAAAACCGTGTGAAAACCATCACAAACTACTAACCGGCACACACTAGGACCCCATACGACTCTCCGGTCGAGACAACATGCACGTGTCATCGTCATCACTTCTCTCAGCAACAAACCCCGAGTTTATCATAATGAGAGTCGAAGCAATCTGACATAATGAGGCAGTGCCGCAGCCACATGAAGAGCCACGCCAGAACTCGATCATTTGTGACAAGACAACGCAAGTCTGGTTTTAACGAAAAACTATAAGTTCACCTTGGCCGACTCAGAGGACCGACACCTCAAAACCTTCGAAGCGGGGGATGCCTCCACCTCCACGCAGATCACTAGCTTTCTGCAGGACCTTTAGTTTTTCCTCAAGGGCCACCAGGCATGCTTGTTTCAGGTCCTCAAAATTAGCTGCATGCACACAAAGTCTGATGATATAAAATTAATTCTTCATCTAAATATAGTTTGTTGCACTACAGGAGAAGATCACGAAGACGCCGATAGAGCCAACCGAACGACACGGCCGTCGACCCAGATTAGCTATCGACGTATAGAGCTACGCCGACAGCGTATGCATACAGGTTTTTTAACATGGGATAATTTATATCTTTAAAACCGTAAATCGACATTTAACAAATAAAATGTCTAAATCGGTTAGAAAAATAAGAGTAATCCAAATATATCGTCTTTTGAGTCACGAAAACTCATCTAACTAAGCGAAATCACTTTCGATAAATCAACATAAACTTATTTAACTAGGCAAAATGAGCTAGAAATTAAGAAAAAACCTAATACTTGGGGATTATACATCAAATGTAGACTACTCTTTGTGAAAATTAGATGGGTGTCATTTTGCACCATATTTTTTGTACTTTTTATAACGGGAACACTATATATTTTTTATTGTACTTGGTTCATAAAAAAGACATTTTTGGCACTTAAAATAGAAACGATATTTATAAAAATAATTTGTAAAGCCCCTTCGGTATGATTGTTTTGTATACCAAGATACACCTACTTGTATAATATGACAACTTTATCACAAACTATGTCATGGAGATGGCCATAACTTGGCCATTTGGGCTGAAAACTTATAGATGTTTAATATGATAGACCTTTGGTGAAGATTGTTTTTTGAATAATTTGTAAAAAATCAAGTTTATCATTTTTCATAGCAACTAGTATACATAAAAGGACTCCATGCCTAGAGGATATCCTTTTTTGAGGTATTTTTCACTTTATTTGTTTCATATAAATGGTCAAATTGGCCACCATGACGATTCATCGAAAGACGTCAGATTTTCTAAAACTATCGATATTTCTGTGATATAACCACTAGTTGTGCACCTCGAAATGATTCATAAAAATGCAGACCAAACTATCAAACACTTGTATTACAAATTTGGATTACTTTCGAAAAATCGACATAAACTCATTTAACTAGACGGAATTAGATAGAAATCAAGAACAATCATAATACATTTGGATTATCCATCAAATGTGGACTACTCTTTGTGAAAATTAGACGGTGTCATTTTGCACCATATTATTTGTACTTGGTTCACAAAAAGGTCATTTTTTGCAATAAATAAGGGAAAATGATATTTATAAAACTAATTTGAAAAATCCGTTAGGCGTGATTGTTTTCTATACATAGATACACCTACATATAGAATATGAGAATTGTATCACATATTATGCCGTGAAAATGACCATAACTTGGTCATTTGGATCGAAACTTATAGATGTTTATACATGATAGACCATTTTCTGAAGATATTTTAAAAAAAATTTGTCAAAAATCAAGATTATCATTTTCATAGCAACTAGTACACATATAAGGACTCCATTACAGAGGATATCCTATTTGATGTATTTTCACTTTATTTGATTTTTTCGTAAAAACGGTCAAAATGGCCACCATGACTATTTATCGAAAAAGGTCAGATTTTCTAAAACTATCTATGTTTCTATGATATAACCACTAGTTGTGTGCCTTAAATGATTTTTTAAAATTCAGACCAAACTATCAAACACTGGAAGTTTAAATTTGGATTACTTTCGAAAAATCGACATAAACTCATTTAAATAGTTACAATTAGGTAAAAATCATCAAAAATCATAATGGTTCACAAAAAGTGTCATTTTCAACTTAAAAATAGAAACTAATATTTATAAATCCCTTGTAAATTCAGACCAAGCTATCGAACACTTGTATTTCAAATTTAGATTACTTTTAGAAAATCGACATAAAATTATTTAATTATGCGAATTAGGTGAGAACTTGCATGTGGCAAGATGGCTAGGAGGGTGGTTGTACCCCCAGCCCACCAGAGTTCAAACCCCAGGTTTGACGCTGGTGTTTCTCATTTAGGCGGAATATTCTTCAGTGGGAGGCGACGTTCCCGTCGACAGCGAGGCGCCTGTGGTGACTTCTTCAATCTCAAGACCTGTCCCGCCGGCTCAGTCTTTCGGAGGTGCTCATAGAGGTAGGGTGTGCGTGCGTGCGTTCATAGGGGTGAGTGTGTGCGCGTGTATATGAGCGCTTGCGTTGTACTGTGTTTCTCAATTATGCGAATTAGGTAGAAATTATGAAATAAAAAACTATCGATATTTCTGTGATGCAAAAAGATGATATGGATGTCATATTTGGATTCCTCTAAATTTTCTAATTGATTTAGACATTTTAGGTGTCAAAATCCGATTTACAGATTTAAAGATACGAATTATTCCATACTAAATGGAAGAATGTAAAAATAAATTGATTTTTTATTGTTATTTATTTAAAGATTATTATTATATAATCATTGTTGTTTATTCAAATAAATTTTCTAATTCAAATAATGAAGAAGTGTAACATAATGACCCAGGAGATTGATGCCATATTAATATCAGTAAGTTCTAACTTTCACTTGGAAGTTATTTTGAAAAAAACTCAAAAGTTAAGCGTGCTGGGATGGAGCAATTTAAGGATGTGTGATCAAATATGTGATATTTCACCAAGTTAGGTACTGTGACCTAAGATTAAGTGTGTAATCAGTGATTAAGTGTGCCTAAATGGGAAATTTCAAAATAGGATTTTTTTTAATAAATAAATAATAATAATGAAATATTATTTTTTTAGAAAAAAATAAATTTGGAAAAAACTAGTCTGACGGCAAAGCCGTTTTGCCGTCGGCGTAGGGGAAGCTGGGTCGACGGTCAACGGCAAACATGAGCTAAGCCTACGGGGTAAGACGCTGACGGCTGGCCGACGGTAGTACGTCAACGGTAAACATGAGCTACGCCTACGGGGTAAGACGCCGACGGTTGCCGTCGGCGTAGCCTACACCGACAGCAAGCATGGGCTACGCCGACGGTAGCTAGCCGTCGTCGCCTGACCTATTTCCTGTAGTTGTGTTTACTTGAGAACTGCTCCATTTTAGGATTAGCAGTAAATCGGATTGCCACTTAGTTCTTGCGTTTAGTCGACAACTGATCCCTTTTAGCAATGACATCCAATCTCTAGTAATAACGTGACGTAAAAACTGGCAATAACTGTCCGTTGTAATTATCAAGAAAAAAAATAGAAAATCAAACTAGGCCCTATATTCTGAAGAGTTGGAGAGAACAAAATTATCTATTTCTATTATATACTAAAAGCAAAATACGGAGGTGAAAATGGGGACACCATGTTAATCCACTATTAGCAAATTGACAAAGGTATCACTATTAGCTTGCTAACGTGAGGAACATCAACTCATATTTTAAAGAATTATTATTTTTAGTTAAACGCAAATGGCACAAAACCCAAAAGGCAAGAGAACCATTTGGCTCCATCGATTATTGTCTGATAAGCTTTATCACAGGAAAACATGAAGCATTAGACTGATCGAATAAGCTTTAATTTTGTATGACACCACCTCAATTTCAAGATATTGTCACGAAAAACACACTAATATAACATGCCTAAAATGCACGTATGAGATTTTTACTTCCTCTCTCACCTATAGAGCATTTATATGTTGTCGAAAGTGAATAGAGTCTAGAATAGATTGAAACAGTTTCCTTTATAATGAAAAGGGAAATTTGTTTAGTTCGAGACAAAGGGAAACCAAAGGTGCGTCTACTTTATAATGTACCGTCATAGTTCTAATTATTCATAACACTAAAGAATTCTCTTCTTAAAAACCAAAGTGTGGTGGGTAAACACAATATGGTAGGGAAAGATAGATATGCCAGCAGATCTCGGAAAAGTGAAACATCTAATCATCAATCTGGCATACCATATCATCATAATTGTGTTTGAACAAATTACGAGCAAACAAATTGTCAAAGTTATACTTGCAGGAACTCATGATCAATAGATTAGGATAATTGTATAAACAATGCATCTTTCAAAAGATATAACGTTTAATAATATAGTTTTAACTTCTCACAACTAAAAGATTTCACAAATTTACTTCAACATGGTATAGAAAAATCAAGTAAAGATTGTAGTTTGATGGATTAAGGCGAACTGAAAATGCCAACTAGATGGGTTGTTCTCACGTTAGGTCATCGATAATATTTAAAATTCTATTACAGATGATATGCTAAAATAAATCGCTAAAACAAATTCTACTCTTATTATAAAAAATTATTCTTACAAATATCCTATAGATTAAAAAAAACTTTTGAAAATGAGAAATTTAAAAAGTATTTCTATAAATCACACTCAACTAAAAATAAGATAAATGCATTTATCATAAAGTTTTGAACTAAATGGTGTTTGTGAGTTTGTATGTTTTCCTGATGTATTAATACAACTGTGGGTTTTTGTTAGTTTTGTGAGGAAATTTATTTGGTTTTTTATTCTTAAAATGTAATTTGATACACAACAAAAACTTGCATACATGTGGAAAACTACACGACAAATGAAAATGCCAAAACAATGTTTTCCATAGCTGCGTAGTAACATTTTATGACACAACAAACCCGAGTGAGTAAGATAATATAATTATTGGGTTAAAGAGTGGGTTTAGTAGGAAGAGAGTTAGATCAGAAAAATCAAATAATCGACATAAAGTATTGAGTTTTATGAAGATGTTGCAAGGAGGAATAATGAACCATTGGCTAGACTTTTTTGGTGCAATTTATTTGTGAGATGATTTGAAGCAAATTGTTGATTGATTAAAATGCTGAAATAATGTATAGTTAATGTTTTTTAATTGCACGAATCTATGTGAAATCTAAATCTATGTATCTATTGTTACATGACATAAATAATGTGTCAGCGTAAAAGATCCTACAATGATGGACGTGTGATGGCAGGTAGATATAAAAACGTATACTCTGATCCAAAATATGTGTCACAGTTTTGAACTATTCAAAATTGTGACACTTTTTATATGGATCAGAGGCAACAATAAAGTAAAGCTGCCTACAATTAAAATTAATGAATTTATAGAACATGTGACATGGTATTTTTTAGAAATGGAAGAATAGCTAACTATTCCATAAATTAAAAGATTCCACACATTCGATATTTTATCTACCATAATATTTACGTAGGTTATAAAATGTTATGATTTAAATTTCTATCTTCCTAATATCTATAAAAAAATATTTTGTAAACATATATTATGCTAAAGACAACGCCCTCGCATTTGCGAGGGCCACTTTGCTAGTTCAAAGAAAAAGGAAAAGGGCCCTACGCGAAAGGACCAAAGCCACTCACAGCAATAGCAAATAACTACCGCCAATGGAAACAGCCGAATTATAAACGAGAGAGGTTCTTCCAACATTAACCATCAATACCTTTTAAATATTTCGATCTGATGTGTGAGAGCCAGGTGAAAAGATTTATGTAGAAAATACTTTCATAACATGCAAATTTATGAGGTCTTGAAATTATAAGTTTTTAGGAAGTGGAAATTGAATCGAGGGTAAAAGTGTTTTTGCTTTAAAGATCTTCTCCATGTCTATAGGCCATGTCCAGTTTCTCGGCCGCACTCGCGCGAGGATGCCCTGGCAGCAGCGCCAGCCCGCTCTCGACAGCAGAAGCTCGCCACGCCTTGCGCGTTGGCTGCGCATGCTCGTCGGCCATCCCGGTCGCGCCTAATTTCTCAGCGAGTCGAATCACTGCGCTCGTCTGCCTTGGCCGCACGTCTGCTCGTCCCGATGGCCGCCACCATGCCTGCTCCTACGCGCTAGAGGACGTTCTCCGTCGGCACAGGAGCAACAAGAGTCGGAAATAATGAGCGGAGTTGTGTGAGCGAACCAGCTTGACGGACGGATGCTGCTTGACCCGTCGTTGATGAACGGTTTAATCGGAACTTAAAGGCTTTTTTTCTTTTATGGGAGGATCGTAACTCTGCTGATTACTGTTTTTTCGATTGTATATAGCATTAATAGACGTGCTGGGCTACAATTGTTTCAATCAAATATCAACGATGGGCCAGCTGGGCTAAATCTACTTCAACTGTCCGATGAAACCATACTTGTCCTTTTTGAGAACTAGTAAAAGGTACTATAAAAGCTGCCTATTTCAAACAACTAGTAATCCTCATACTGAATATTGTAAATGGATAGCATATATATTGTCGAACGAATGCAATGCATACCTTTGAAGCCTTCAATTGCGTCCTGGCGACCATCTTGAGGTTTGATAGCCTCTTCCCGGTTTTGGCTCGACGGATCTTCTTGAACATAGGAGAGAGATGTCGTAAGAATTATGATGTTAACCGGCATGTCAGTGGTACAGCATATACTGCATTATTTGCGATATCGGTGAATTGGAGTATTGCATTGTTGCTGCCCAACCCGTAAGAAACCAGATCCGAGGAACAAGAAAACATATTCTAATCATCGATCGAAGCTTGTAGCCAAGAAATTTTCACAATACAGCTCTTGTTAGCTTGTTGAATAACGCTCTACAAGCTACGGTGCAAACAGTAGTGTAGAGTAGAGTATACACGCTGCTTCCCGTATTGCAAAGTGTAAACGTCTTGTCGATATATATATTTGTTCTAGCTAGCATATTGTCAAATGAATGCGGTACATACCTTGTCCCTGGAGACCAGCTTCAGGATCTTTCATCTGAAATGGCACCTTGGCAAATTTATATTCTGTTGAATCATATACAAAAGAGAACAAATATGCACGAATTATTGAATGTGAGCGATAAAGCATACACTATATATGCTACTACTTACTGCAAAAGGACGCGGCAAAGGATTTAAGGGTTTACCTCCAGAAGCCATTGGAGTTCGATCCTTTGTTGTTGCCCAGGCCAGGAAGCAGCCCAAGGCGAAGGTGCCCTTCTTATAAGGTCTACGTGCTGGATGGAGCGATATAAAACTGGATAGATCATTTGACTTTACTTGAACAATTTGCTACAAATACGAACAGTTCTACCTATGGTACAGGCGTACAAGCACTGACATGTGGGGCCGCTATGAGATACGTGCATGCATATAGCTACCGTAACATCCATGTCATCTGAAAGTATCCGTTTAATGAATATTTGTTTATAGCAAAGTAGCAGTAGTTGCAGGTTTTTTTTTTCATTCATGATTCTGCCAATATAAATTGCAGCTGGGCTTTCAGTTTCCCTAGGACGTTCGGCGAATTGTGAAGCATTAATAGCTTCCATGATGCGGGAAAAGTTTAGTACGTCCTCCAATTCGCAAAAGACAACTGCTTAGCTGCCCAAATCCTTCAAAGAATCCCTAAACTCTTGTTATATCCAAGCAGTTCCTCGATCGGATTCTTGTTTGACTGAACAATTCATATCTTCTCCCAGTTGAGAGCATCTCATTACTGCAGTCAAATATCTTTATTTTATTTTTCATACCGACAAAAACGGATCATGCATGTCATAAAAGGAATTAAGTTTTTAGTTACTACTCTGTCTCTGTTTCATAATATAAGATGTTTTAGGTGTAATACATGTTGTCCAGATTCTAACTGAGTGCACATATATATTAAAACATGTGTAGATATATGCATACATATAAATATGGAAAATATGAAAAATGACTAAAACATCTTATATTGTGAAACGGATGGAGTACAAGTGTACTACCTACCTAAATATAAGCTGAACAACATTCATGTGATATGCCCGTTCTCGTATGGATGTATAATCTTCTTCAAGAGTTTGACTTCAAGTACTAAGTTATAACGGAACTCTCTCCACCTCTCGTTCTAGCTTGAAGTCGTACGTCCTTCGTCATCGGCTGTCGTTACACGCTGACGATGCAAGCGAGTTTGACTGCACATTGGTAACTCAACCAGGCTCTCGAGATGCAAAATTTGTTAGTTTGGTTGCCCAGCCCGCTTCATGTTTTTTTACCTCACACGAATCTTAAAAACACCCCAGAGACGGGCGTAATAGGATCGAATTGGCCGTTTCTACTGAGACACCCTTATGGAAGGCAAAATGTCGAGACATGGAGCCAAGCTCGTGCAGCCTGGGGAGATGGCGCTCGCCCGCCCGCGCATGCGCGAAATGGCGGAGGGAGAAATTTCGCTCAACACCCATGTTTTTCCCGCCACCTATTTGACCTCTCTCCTCTCATCGGCCAAGCTTTCCACCACAATTCCCCCCCCCCCCCCCCCTCGAGATCTCTGTCGGCGACGAAGCTTTGTCGACGAAGACCAGCTAAGCGGCGCCACCTTCTACTCCGCTCGTCGGCGGAGAGCTTCTTCATCGATCTCTTCGAGCAAAGAGCTGTCGCCGATGCTACGATGTCGGTAAGCACAATCCACCCCAAGGTCTTCTAGTTTAGTATGTGCGTCTGAAGTAGATGTTTAGGCCATGATGTAGATGTAGTTTGAGCATGTGTAGATTCGTGATTAGGGCTCTCATCTCTTCGTCAGTGATGCTATATATGAACGGTGATGTTTTTTTGATTGGGTAGCTTCTAATTGTCGTCAGATCCAATAGTCTTCGTTCTAAACTTTGTAGGACATGGGCATGGATGAATTTAGCCAAGCCCTGGTCAAAGGGGAGAGCCAGCTCGCTCGGTCTCTTGTCCCGGATTCAGGTTGAGGAAACATAAGACATAGAGATGTACATGGTGCCTAGGATGACTTCAATGCCGGTGGCTAGCCTGATCTGGTACCGAAGAAAGTAAAGGCAGCTGCTGGCTAGAACAAGAAGAGCAAGATGGGGACGACCATGAAGTGGTCGGCATTTCTTTCCACCTTCGTGTTGAATAAGATCTGCGAGCTCACAGCCTCCGAGGTGAGGACCGACAAGAGGTTTAAAGATGTGCATCTGAATCAGTTGTCAAGCTGGTTTTTGAATTCTCCGGCCAGGAGGTCAGCTCTACTCAGATCTACAACCACCCGAGGAAGTGAAGAGTGAGGTGGATCAAGGTGTCATAACTCAAGGATCTCAGTGATGCATGATGTTGCACCAACAATTTTTGGGACCAAAGAGGTAAAGATGTTGGGACCAAAGATGTTGCCGGTAACGTCGCGGGAGCGCGGCGCCACACCGATAATGTTCAGCTTATTAAGCAGGGGCCACATGCCGGTCCGGGCCAGATTACTACCGGCGTGTCACCTAGAGGCCGTGTGAGTACTATGCACGATATTACTATCGTAGATTATAAATCCCACGTCGGTACTATCTTTTGTCGTGCTAAGATTTTTAGCCCCACATCTCACCGGCGTGGCATTCAGAGAGACACCTAAATTAGCTTTGACGGGTATTTTTCTACGACAGTGATTACCTATGCAATCTGATCCCAACAATATGACCGGCGTGGCTGTATCATGACCGGCATATGATTACCTGCCTACCAGTTATAACCAGTTTGGTTGGTTATACATCATACCTTGGGTTCTTTGATGTGTGTGATTGTTGCCAGATTTCGCCAAGTTGTCATGCACGATCATGGAAATTTTTCAAAAGGATCTAGAACCAAACCTATTCTTCCAGGCCGCATGAAGAAAAAACAGAAATACAATAAAACTGTAGTCGGACGGTGGCTGAGGGCCTCTTTGGATTACATGATTTTTAAAACATAGGAACAGGAAAAACATATGATTGAGATGTCATGCACTTCAATTTCTAGAGGATTTCAAAACATAGGAAATTTGTAAACGATGTGTTTGGATGGTGCACAGGAAACAAACACAGTAAATTTATAGGAACGAGTAGAGAGAGGTAGAGTGTAAGTGCATTGGACTTCATAAAGGAAAATTAAAATGAGGTTTGAGCTCATGTTGATATTCCTATGAAATAAAGGGCATAGGAAGAGAATCCTTAGGAATTTAGTAGGCTCAATCCTATGATCCAATGGCATTCCTTAGTAAACATTCCTATGGATTGGAATCCTCCAAAATTCTTATGAAATTCCTTCAATCCAAAGAGGCCCTGAACTTCAAACACAGTTTTGTTAAACAAACTAGTTCAGTTAAACAAACTAGTTCAGTCACCGAGCGACTCCATCTCCTTCCAAGCCTGCTTGCCAGTAAAACACAAGTCTAGCTAATGATATCCGAGTTTACCCCGTTCACTTCTATTATGTTCCTTCACACACTCTCCTGAAAACCCAGCTGTGATTCCATTTTAATACAAAATGGAACCATGGGCGCAACCCCTGTTCTCCAATTTTCAAATAGAAAAAAAACAGGACTAGAGCTGAGTGGATTGAGCAATAGTTAAACACCTAAAAAGATAGTACTATACACGTAAAACGTAAAATTCTGTATATAAACCTCTATTCTATCTAATCGGATGGCGGATACGACCGTATTAAATCTAAAAAAAACACGTAAAACACAAATCCCGTGCAAACATTTTAAAACTATTTTAAGCAGGATTTTTTATTTCAAAGATATTTATGAAGGAACCTCGCATATTCATAAGGTCGGCATACATAGATTCACTCAAAAGAGTCAGTTAGTTTCCAAACAAAATTTTCGGGTCATCTGGGAATCGAGTTAGCTGAGATATGCAACAAATTGTGCACTGACACTCTCTGTTGATCACCAACGTTGGGCTGTCTAATAAACCGCTTACTGGAACCGGTGCAAACAGTAGCCGGTATCCATAGTTGATCACAATTTACAAATATAAATACACCAGGGGCTCAGCAGCTGCATCTAGTGATGTCGCCGTTCGAGATGACGTAACCTGGAATCTTCACACTGACATCATCCACTGCATCCAGGACTGGGACTAAACATTGCAGCACACGGTCATAGTAGAAAAATTCTTGTGGTCGGCTACAACCGGTATAACCCGGTACTAAGCAATAAAGTATTCTTTTGTTCTGTTTTCTCTTGTACGATGGGGAATCAAAGTCAGTACGATCTCACCAGCTGTGGGGAGCGTTGCAAGCTTTTAGCTAGTGAAGGTCCCAGCTTAAAGCCCAAAACAAATTTCCATCGTAGAGATTTTAGCTGGCTATAAGAATTTGGGTGGGGCCCAGCTTATGTGTCTTCCTTAAGACATCTAAAAGATATATTGGTGGCTATGTACCAAGCTCTCCAAGGCGTTTGGCGTTCCGGACCGTCGGATCTGCACCGCGGGACGATCTCCACCGTCCATTTTGCTGCTGACTTTTGACTAGGGTTTTTGGACCCACCAGTCATTGCCTTAGTGGGTGCACAAATCGGTACACACAACTCTCTTCTCAGCGATTGGTTATCATGAGCCGTCCGATGCAGGAACTCTCTTCCGCGTCGATCTGGACCGTCCAAGGCTTCACAGCTGAGGCAAAACTCCCCGAGTGAAACCCTAGCCCCCTGCATGGTAGAAACCCTAGCCGCTCTCCTCCCGTTTGCCGCGGCACGCAGGAAGGGATCGATCGTAGGCGCCGCCCGCCGGACACGAGAAGACCGGCGGCCGAAGCAAAGCCGTCCCTAGCTACTCCGTAGCAGCTAGACCGCAGCGCACGCACGAGGCAGGGATGGAATCCAGCCGGTGGCCGCCGCGGTCGGCAAGGCAGCGCCGAGACAGGCCGATTCCTTGCTTGCCGCCGCTCGCCTCCTTCTCTTCCCCCCATTAACCGCACGCCACCTCGCCCAGACAACGCCATGGTCTCCGAGCCTCCACAGCAGCAGATCGAGGAGGAGGCATGGAGGACGCGTCGCTCGAGCACATGCCCGCCTGGGTCGTCGCCGCCATCTGCTTCGCCATCGTCTCTGTCTTGCTCCCTGCCGAGCCCTTCCTCCACTACCTTGGCAAGGTACGCGGTCGCCCCCCTCTCCCTTCCTAGACATTTGGTTATTTTTTTTGACTTGCTGGACATTTGGTTTTTTTTTTTTTTGACTTGCTACACATTTGGGTATTAACACAGGTTGCTCGGTGGACAAAATTTGTGCATTGGTTTCTGCACATCTGATACTTGACCGTTTTTCTTTGTTCAGATGTATGTTGGGGCAAGAAGATAAGAGTCATGTAGAAGATTGGGCGAACTTGCTATCCAAGCAGGCCGCAGGTACTGGTTGGACCCTTTTAGAATCTGAATCATATGGATGTTTTTTATCTTTCTTTCTATTCAAAGAAAATTACTCTTGCAACTATAACCTCCCATGTTTTACTTTCATGCACTGTGGATTACTAGAAAAAGGCTCGGTGATGCAAAATAATGATGCAGTTATCTTTTACAGGGAAAAATCACACTATGCATGTGACTTTATTAGCATCGATGGATCCGCTCGAAGCCTCTGGTGAAGTTCATCTATCTCATCATATAGGTAACGAATAAATCTCTCATGCTTGCTTTTATGTTTATGTATGTGCTTTTCTCGCATAGTCCTCAGTTTCATATCTAAAACACATTGATATTTTTTGGTACTACTACCCTTTATTATTCTCTTCCTATGCTGCATTTTTAATATCCGTTTCCAGTAGTATATTGAATATCACTTTAATTTGACCAGACGTAAAAATATATATACATGCTTGCAAAGTTTGATTCTACAAGTAAACGAAGAAATGGCATCTGGTTTAAAATTGAACAAATGAAAATCTATTACATATCTAATGCTTATTCTTCGTTCCCTTGGTCCACTGCTATTTGAGCAAATAATCATGTATCCATGCTTTGGGCAATTCATGTATTCATGTATTGTTGAAAGATACCTGGTCCACTCCTAGATAGATAAAACAATTCATATTATCCTTGAGGTATTCACGTGTGCCTGCATATCAATTTTGTTATTTGTTTTAATGGAATGGTTAGTAGTTACAGTACTGATTTTTTCTTGCATTCTATGATTGTTCTGGTTAGTACGTACAATTCATATGATTATTCTGCTTGCTCCTTTTCCCTCTGCAGGTATTTAGCCTGATGGAGCTGAAGATTTCTGTTCCGGAGGTCAGCGCTAGGTATAAGACTTCTATGCTACTCGGTGTGATTGAAGGATTGAGAAGATATGTTCTTGGTGGGTATTACCATTTCGTGTAGGCTTATGTTAGGTTTGTTGCCAGTTTCCTCTTATGGTCGTTGCCTATCTAGCTAAGCTTTGGTCTGGTACCTATGTCGTAGTCAAGTTTACGTGTGTTTAGCTATTTACTTTGTAAAAAGTAAACTGTATACATGCTAACAGATTGTATTAGATTATGTTGGCATTCCATGTAAAAGGATGCAACTTCTACAGATGCACTATGCTTATTATTTTGATGCTATATATATAATAGCTCATGTTTTATTTCAGTGGGAAAATTATCGTCCTGGTTATGTTTGATTAATTCGTGTTTTCTAAACGCCTATGCTTTTTTTTATTAGTGTCTATATGTTGGCGTTCCAGGAGGTCTCCGGATTCATTGCGCAGGCGCGGCCCCTATCGCGTTCTTCCGAATGGTGCTGATGATGATGCGTCTTTTCCTGCCGAAGGTATGTACTGATCAGCTGATTATGTCAGGTTACAGTTTGATACTTCTTTACTGTGTCTTCCTCCACTTATTAGTATGTGTATGTTTGTGTTCCAGGTGGTCTTCGTTCTTCTGGTTACGTCTGCTTCAGGTTGTCGCGGGCTAGATGATGTATCCCGTACTTCTCCTATCCGTTGGCGGCGTCGTATTTCTTTGCGTTATGCTCATGTTCCTGACGATTCTATTTCCACGATGTCGATCCTCCTCCTTTTTCTGCGGTCGGCGTACCAGCTGATCATGATCTTGGTTTGTCTGCATCGGTGGAAGAAAATATGCGTAGGCGGCATGAGATTTGCTTCGCAATCGCCCCGTAGGTATTTCTATGTCTATTTTTCATATAGCCGTTGGAGATTACCGTGTATCTAGATTACATTTCAGCAGAATCATTTTCAGTAGCATCGAATTCAGTTGTACTTCTATGTACCTTTCATGTCCATTTTATTTTCACAAACTTAGGTTTATGTTCTCTTCTACGAGCTGCTAATAATTATCTTGCCATTTCAAGCATTATCTTTCTTATTCTTCACAACCATTGAAATTGAAAATAAGAAAAGAGCCAAAGTGCAACCTTTGCTTCACATATATTTCTATTACCAACAATCGTCAACCATAATAGATCTTTTAGATTTTATTAGTCCCACCCCAACAAGGATAAATTTCTCGGCATATTACGCACCTCAGGAGCGCTTTAATCTTTTTATTTACATGAAAAGGAAGACTATTATGCTCTTAAAAGGGATTCGGAAAGGAAGAGGTTATCCAATTTTAGGGATCCTATGTGTAAAAATTGTATACTATAATCAAAATAATTGATCATACTTCTTTCTATATGTACGACTTACCTCATTCTGTTACATAAACAGAGGTTTTTTCTGCAGCCATCTTATAATTCATTTTCGTCTTTCACAGGCGCAGGCGCTGATGCCAAATTGTTTGCTTGGTACGTCCAGCTTTCTATGCTTTAGGTTATCACCTGGCTCTACTGGATCGTTTCGAACTAACATTTTTGGTTCGGTAAGCCCGACAATTGGTTGTCTGGAACGATTTCGTTATTTTCTATTTGTTTTTTTCAAGTGTGGTTGTAATCTTTTTGTCCTTTGAGTAACGCCACCCGTTTTGAGATGTTTATGTGAATATTCAAGGGAAGATCGGCCTATATTTGTGACCTTTTGTGTTTACGGTGGGGGAATGGATTGGAAATGCCGAGGTACATCTGGACTCTCCCTCGGTAAGATAAATTTGGAGCAATTGGCCATAACCGTAACTCCACCGTGAATTCACCAGTGCGTCGCTGGCTGCATGCTCAAGGTCCTCCGGCTGCCATCTTCCTACACCGAACCTTCTACCAGTTGTTCCCTTCCTACCCATCTAAAGCAAGGTGATTTTTCTAGCTCTCTTCTGTTATGTGCGGATCTGAAAATAGCATTCTATTATCTGTAATTTGGTGTGCTATGAATGAAGAATAGGGGTAAAATTACCTATGGTAATGTCCAATTTGCCTGATATTTGTTGGTTTTAATAGTGAAACAGCTCCACGATTATTCCTCTTGCTCTACCAGACTTTGGCTGTGAAATTACCTTTGGCCAGTGCTGATTACCTGGTAGAACTGCCATTTGCGGGAGCTGCTTCATCCAAATTATCAGGGATATCATCCATCCTAATTAAATCGGGAAATGTTATGTGTCTATTTTTTATTTTTTGCCTTACACATTTTGAAGCTAGCACGTCAATGTCCATGGATGCTTGCATGAATATATCTGTAATGTTTTAGCATAGTTGCTGCATAATCACACGACGAGAGACATTAAAAGTATGACTTAGATCTAGGAATGTGGTCGATGACGAAATAAGATGAATTCTAGGAGATGGTTGTACATATTAAAGATAGGTAGAATTAGTCAGGGTAGTCCTTAATTGAGCTCTAAGGATATCAGATGTTGCGGTCACATCTTTAGTATACTCATATCATTGCTCTTGCTAGAATATTCGTTCTGAGTTCACATTTTGTAAAATCATGTGGACTTCAATTTAGTTTTCTATCTTTTTCACCTTAACTTGGTAATTCTTGGCAATTCATTTTAACCAAATCTAATATATGTTTAACCTTTACGTGATTATAATACCAATGATGTTATAAATTGTGTGCTCTTAGAGTCTTACGATTTAAGTGGGCTTATTATATCTCTTGAACCAGCAGTATACTCTTTGTTTTGCTGAATGCAACTATCTAATATTTTTGTAGCAGTTGGAAGAATAGTCTGGATCCTCGGTTTGACGAAACACTTTGTTATATCCTTTGTTGCATGTTAGATTTCATCTAATTGTCCAATGCTATGTCGTAGTAGGGGGTTATCTTTATTGCTCTCATCTGGGAGCTAAGGTACTCTCTCAATCTAATTGTTAAGAACTATTTATTGAAGATATCTCCATTTATGTAAGATTGTTCTTTTTCCTTATATGTCTGTGCACAACTTGAGGGATCTGTTACCTAATGTATATTCTCTCAATTTTTAGAGACATTGCATTTAAATGCAAGTCACTTTGTTCAGATGGCGTACGTCCTGTTGAGGGTTTGTTGCTACCCCAAGCTGGCATGAAAACACATGGGTACAGAGGGCTGCAGTTACCAAGCTTTTTCACATGGTTTACCATTCACATTGATTGTAAACTTCTAAAGAGAACTTATATTGAAATATGAGCGCTTCAACTTTGTTGCTTGAACTATTGCCTGGGTTTTATCAGAAGATTGACCATTCATATTGATTGTAAACTTCTAAAGAGAACTTATATTCAAATATTTTATTCATTTTTAACATGCCATGGCGGTGTCCATGCAATAGACGATGAAAATGGCGTTATCACTAGACTAATAAATTCTCTCAAAACCAGGCCCCCAAATCTAGTAAACATTGGAGACGCCTTAAGGGCATGGCCAATGGTGGCAGGGGCAAGTTGTGGTCTCATCCCCACCTAAAAAAATATCAACAAGACTACTGTACAGAATATTTTAATAAGCAGCAACTCACGTGGGCCTCATCGCCTCTCTCCACTAGCTGTTTTTTTCAGCTTCATCCATTCATGTACGCCCGCGGTACTTGTCTCTCTTATTTTCCTCAGCGTTTTTCATCTTTTTTAGCAAGGAAGCGGGATTTTCTGCAGGAGGTAGCTTTTAAGTTTGCAAGCCGCCGTCTTTTCTCCTCTCTCCTCCACCATACCAGTTCATCCAACATGGACCTGCGGGGTAGTGGTCCAGTCTGTGAGCGCTGGGCATGCCCTAAGAGCATCTCTAGTAGAGAGGAAAAACAGCTGGATCGAAAAATATTTGTCATTTCAATTTACGTGGCAGAGAAAATATCAACAATGAATGAAAAATTTCCCGAACCGTTTTTGTTTTTTCAGGCATTCGAAAATGATCCCCTATCCCAGTTTTCGCAACCGAACCGACAGAGCCTAAAAATTTAAGAAACCGTTGGGCGGGAGGAAATGTTCAGGACGCGCCGATAAACTTCCATCAGGAACTCGCCGGAATCCAGCCTTCCCGCGCCAAACTTCCCGGAATTGAGTGAAACCAGAGCCGCAGCTGGCAGCATCGACTCAGCTGCCCTGGGGGCCTCAACTTTGGTTGTCGCCAAGGCTTCGCGCACGCGGCGGCAGAGCCCACTATGGGTGGGCGCAGGCGGGTCTGGCGCGACCTGCGTGTGTGCCGACGCGGGTTCTTTGTCGGATGGTCGGTCGTGGGGGGCTTTGTCAGACAGCCGGTCGTGGGGGCTTTGGTTCGTCAAACGGACGGATGTGGGGGCTTCATCGGTCGGCCGGTCTCGGAGGGCTTTAGTTGACCTACACGCATGCCTGCATGCCTCTATTAATTGGATCGATGGATATATTACATCTTTTGCACGAGCTGAGAAAGAAGAAGATTTGCGGGAAAAACATATGCGAATATTCGGTTTTACGGTTTGACTTTAAGGGCGTAACAGTTTTCAGCTCTAAAAACACGTTTTCTGCTAACCGAAAACCCCAGAAAAAGAATCACTTGTGCATATTCTTAGTATTCTAGGATCTCTAACTGTACTATGTTAGTGTGTGCGCGCGTATGTTGACTCTCTCCCTATTTACAACTTAGGGCATGTATATTCCTAGATGCTTAGTCAGGCGCTTAAAGAATAAAATTCCATGTCAACTCGCCAAGCGTCTACAAGCTCTCAATGCATCTTTAGTTTAGGGACGCTTTGGATTTCGTAACTGACAGACTAGCTACGTGCCACGTTACCTTACCTGGCGAATCAATTCCATAACAGCAAATAGCCTCAAGCGCCCGACTCTAAATGAAGCGTCTGAGCGATCATGTAAGCCAGGATAATTTGCCCCTGGTAACGTAACTGCTGGGATTTTTTTCCTTAGCGCTCATGTAAGCACCCCCATTGTAAATGACCTTATGATTCAAAATGCACTTCTGCTATTTAACACTTATAATTCCAATGAAATTCTTAAATTCAAATTTAGAGATAAACACACTTTTCAAGGCCCATTTTTGGAAAACATTAGGGTCACTGTAAACCAACTTGTGCAATTCATTTTTTTTGGTACTTCCATAAACGAATCTAAGATGTCCCTCAAAATTATATTTGAAATTTCCACTAGCATATACTCCCTCCGTTCCATAGTATAAGATGTTTTAACAATTTTCTACATTTCTATATGTGTATAAATGTACCTAGATATATTTTGATGTATATGTACACTAATTTTATTGTGAATGTTGACAACACGTGAGACACATAAAACATCTTATGTTGTGGGATGGAGGGCGCGCGTGATAGTTTGCAAGGTGCCCCACTTGATTAACTAGGAAACTAATACACTAATCTTTCACTCTGATCGATAGACCAACTCGCCTTAGGACGATGGATTGGCGGACTAGTCGGCTCAAGCGAGATCCACTGCATAATTTGACCCTTACTTCGCGTAGAATTAGTTCTTATATATTTTAATCCAGTTGACTTCAATAATCAGCCATGTACGCCTGATGTGGCTATGGCAGGCGACGCAGTCAACTTCCTTATATTGTATTATAAGAGCGAGCACTCGTTTACTTTTGCAGAACGCTCTGCACTGTTTGTATCTGCTAACAGTAAGTCAGACTGCACTCCTCTTTTTAAAATAAAACAAAACGCAACATGTCCCCTTCCTCCTTACTAAATTTATTGGTTGGGTCGCCTATTTCGAAAATCATATTAGGCTCTGTTAATACTCCAAGCTATAGGTGCATCCTTTCACAATATATGTGGTATGTCAAGGGAAAATCTGTTTTAATTCATACGTGTACATGCACCACGAAACGGTTTTCCTTTTATCAAACAGGAAACTGTTCTAGCGTCCATTAAAAGTACTGCACACAAAAACGCCCCCGCGTCGTCTCCAGGAGGCGGGCTCGGGCGGAACCCTAGTTCCCCAGCCGCCGCCGCCCCCCACCTCCTCCACACCCTCGCCGCCGGCCGGAGGAAGCTGGCCAGGCACAACCCTAGGCGGCGGACGGCGGCGGCGAGGTCCTGCCCTCCTGGCTCCTCTTCTCCAGCAGTTCGGCGCACCTCTGCATATCGATTAGCGGCGAGCTCGACGGCTGCGGCAGGCGGGCCGCGGCGGCGCTGGGATCCCGCTAGTCGCGCCCCGACCAGATCTGGTGACCGCCTAGCAGCCTCGTTTACTCGAGGTTTGTGGGTGCATCCTGCTAGTTGCAATCCCACTGTCCTAGGGCAGGCTATCTCAGGCCTTCTACTGTCTGTTCCGATAGATTTGTCATCTAGACTCATGTTGTTCCCTAGGTGCGAGATCTTGGATGCCGGGGCGGCGGCCTTGGAAGCTGGTCTGCGCGTGCGACTCTGCGGCGAGTGATGTGGCAGCGGTGATGGTCGTCTTCTCGGACCACGTGGGTGGCGTGAAGTTGGCGGGAGGAGTGCCTGGTGCTGGCTTCGCTTCGGCTGTGGCGGCTCCCAGATCGTGTCCTGGTGACCTGGCTCGAGACTTCTGGCACTTCGTGAGTTCGAGTGTGGTAGCAAGGTGCTTCCGAGCGAAAGCTTTGTGTTTCGGCGCCAACAGCGACGACGCCTGCGGGTGACGCTACCCTCTTGGGGGCGCTGTTGAGGGTTCCTTCTCTGCACTTAGTGTGGTAGTAAGGTGCTTCCGAGCGAAAGCTCTGCGCTTCGGCGCCAGCAGCGACGACGCCTGCGGGTATCGTAACCCTATAGGGGGCGCTGTTGTGTGTGCCTTCTCTGCATCAGGGCTTCGGTGAAAACCCTGACCTCTTGGTTTGGACGGCGGCGGTGCTTTGCGTCGTCACCCTGTTGGGGGCGTCGTCATGGAGACTCGTTTCTTCTCGATTATGCGTCGGATTTTTCGGTGGCAAGTCCGGTTTTCCTTTGTTGTGTGTTTCTTTGATCTGTCTTTTGAGGGTTACACATCACCTTGTATCGGTTCGGCCGTTGTGCTGTCTGGCCCAGCAGCAGTCTCAAACGGTGGCCTTATTTATAAAGCGGGGTGAAAACCTGTTTTGTGTACATGCACCACCATTTAAAATAGGTGCACGCAGTTTTGCCATGGCTTGTGTAAAAATACAAATATTGGTGCTTAAAATGACTTTTTCACGAGATATGTTTTTTATTTGCTAACACGAACTACAACAAAATGCCCTTTTGACAATGTTTTTGTGTGAATATAGAATGTACGGATAAAGGTCGGAAATTTTTAACATTTAAAAATTCATTTTCACTACGGTACATCTCCACTACTTATAAAAGATTCAACGTCTACGGCCACCCAGACAAAGTGTACACAGCTCGATTTGGACTATCAGATCCAGTCCACTAAAACGGATCAAACGATACAGATCAGATCAAACCAAAGCAACGCCTCAGATTAATCATGTCGACCGGCATAGAAGTTTCCTGCCAGGTGCCCCGCACCACGTCCTCCACATACCCATTCGCAAACCGCTCTTCCCACAAAACATCTACTTCACACGTTCATCAACTGCCGATCGACCAGCTGGTCGCCAGGTTTCCGCCGTGAGTTCTCTGTCCTAGATTGCTCCACGAGGTTCATCAACCGCCGATCGTCCAGCAGATCGCCAGGATTCCGCCGCGAGTTCTCTGTCCCCGGAAGCGGATATCCAAGTGGAGTGCATGTTCCTCCCAATATCAGTACCGGATCTATAAGGTTTTCCAAGCGCATTTTTCTGTAAAGATTGCACAGATTTTTTTTTAGTTTTTTTCTATCGACAGGAATTAATAGTGATTGTATCATGGCCATTCCCATTTTAACTACATGCATTTTAGCAACAAAATACTAAAATTAATGAAAGCATTTCAAGTTCCAACCGTTTTCTCAAGTCTGTCCTTGATCCTTCCTGTCGTGGGATTGTCACGGCAGATGTTTCCAGGTGGAAATTTGAGTATGGGGACATAGCGACTTCTGACATCGGGAGCTTGTCTAGCGTGACGTGGGGAAAACAAGGGTTTACCCAGGTTCGGCCCCTCGTCTTGAGGTAAAGACCTACTTCCTGCTACTGCTTTATTGATATGGGTTTCGAGAACTCGGCGCCTTAACTTCCGGGTCTCGAGATTACAATGATGGTATTGCGATCTGGTAAAGCTTAACCTTCTAGGAACCAGGAGACCCCCTTATAAAGGCGACGGGTCTCGCTGGGCGTACAAGCGGGATCCGGGTTACCATCGTACCCGGACTCTACTCTAAGTCCTATAAGTCTCCGCCTTCCTTATCGGAACTCCGTCTTGTACTTGGTCTCTAGTCTTCTAGATACTCCTTGACTTGCGGGCCAAGACACACGCGGCGCACCGGCTTACGTGAGACCCGGCCCAAATCTTCATGCTTGACCCGGTCCTGGTTCTTACCAGACCGGCTTGTCTTCTAGGTCGGTGGGCCTACCGGGTTATGATCCCCCCCAACACTTCCTTTACCAATAGTGCCTCTACATCACAAACCAATTGGGTTAGTAAGATAAATAAACACTGAATTATGAAGTTGAAAAGGTTCAGTCTCGTAGCATTCTCCGCATACTGCTTCTTTGTTGATTCAAGCAAACTCCTGAATTCTATGATTCCAGCCATGCCTGCACCCTCCTTCTCAAAGAAGCCGGACATAATCTTGTAGCTTTTTAATGTTCTCTAACAGCTTATCATTTTTCATAAATAACCACAATTGCAATGCGTCAGAGCTGAGAAATTTAAGTATGACATTCAAAATACGAGTTTTATAAATAACAACCATTTACAGGGCCGCTTGCCGTATAAAAGCTAAAAGGTGAGGTGTGACTGTTTGATTGTTTACTCGTATCTAGAACCATGTGAGATATCCACAAAGACTTCACAATTAATGAGAGCTCAAGATATTACTGGTTTGCAAATATATTGGTAATTCAATCAGATTCACTACTGAACTTATTACCAAAAGGCAAACAAAAGGAATAGATGAATGCCTTTCAAGCAGTCAATTAAGTGAAAGAATTCATTTACATAATATTACCAGCCAAACAGTAGCCAAATCAAAATCAAGCTATTCCATACCTCCCTCATTTGTTTTTTAGCTTCCTTACATACTTGTCTTCTTGTCCACTTGCGACGAGCATTTCTGCTTGGAGCCTGATGAGTGGGTAACACAAGATAAACATGTAAAACAACTGTGGCAACTGTACAGTAACATTGAGTTTCATCTCAAACTTCGAAGTTTGGTCATAATTTGTGATAGAACATGCTGAGATATTGAGGTTCGTTTCATTAAGTAGAGAAAAGAGGAGCGTGGAGCTGTTCGTATACGGTGTCTGGATGGAAGAAAAGTACCACGTAGGCGAATCAACCCCTAAACAGGCCCTAAAAGGGAAACCCCAAAGAGTGAATGAATACCTTAAATTTGTATGTGTTACAAGAAAAATATATACCAATAAATGTGAAAGGGTATTACCGTATTAGTGCAAATAACAAGAAAATAAAAGGAACTGATTAACTCCGACAGGCCTATGACAATTGTATTTGTTCTATAAGCATGTAATACTCCCTTAGTTTCTAAATATAAGATGATTTGGCTTTTTCCTGATTCACACGTTACGGTTCACTCATTTTAGTCTATACTTGGGCTACACTGAAATAGCTAAAACATCTTATAATTTGAAACGGAGGGAGTATATTTTTAGAAAAGGGCACCCCAGCCTCTGCATAAATAGATGCATGCGGCTTTTATTTTATTGATTCAAAAAGTCTTACAAAAGAACTACATCACGGATCGCTCAAAGTTGTAACATGGATCAGCCAACGAAAAAACAAGGAAAACATATAACAGTAAACATCATTGTCAGTCTTCTAAATTCCTAGCA
This sequence comes from Poa annua, assembly GCA_026929855.1. Classification (NCBI taxonomy): domain Eukaryota; kingdom Viridiplantae; phylum Streptophyta; class Magnoliopsida; order Poales; family Poaceae; genus Poa; species Poa annua. The sequence goes on along the minus strand of CM049434.1, from coordinate 5,737,029 downwards.
AATAAGTTGGTCCGTCGTGGTATAGCCGAAATTTGTTTAAGAGGAGCTTTAATGCCAACAAGAAATGATTGGCAATGGGGTTATAAGCATATATAACCTCAGCGAGAGATTTTGAAGTCAACTGTCAATTGCATCAAAACGAATGGCAATGCAAACTGACATAAATATGCACCCATACACATCAGGAGATTCTTTTCACCTTGTGGTCACTCTGATTCTTTCCATCCATCTTCTCACGATGCAACTCCTGCTCATTCCCCGGGATTGCAGGATCAGGTCTCTTCTCCGCTGCAGCTGATGAAGTTTCTGGGTGCTGTAAAATGCAATGCGGCCATTAAAGGAATTTGAGCAATGGTGTGAAGCAGAACACCTATGTGCACGCTGTATGCAGCAATTTCGGTCTAGCCCGTTATGATTAGAAGTTCTCAAATCCTCTCAAATGCTAGCAAACCAGATAAAAATGCCAACGAAATCTGGTGGTACCAACATGCCTAAATGAAATACATTACAGATAGAAATAAACTGCAGGTTGGCGCCACTGAAACATCTCTGCTGGAATTTTAGTGTACTTGGGCCAAGGCCCAACTAAAATCCGAAATTATCTTGATCCATTTTGGTTGACTGGTTGTGTGTGTGTCAGACTAATATTTAGACCCATACTGCTAGTGCAGAGTGAGCTGCACCATTTTATATAGTGTGATGTTCTGATACTAGTATGAACTAGTGAGAGCATGAGAGAAGAAGAGTAGCCACACACGCGCCTCTCCTCCTCGCTCGCCACGCCACGTCACGCCGCGCCGCGGGTTGCGGGAATCTCGCCGAGCTGAGATTATATTTTTGAGGTTCGGAAAAATTAATGAGTCATTAATTAATAATTAACGGACGCATTAATTGCCTTGCCGTTTCCGATTCCTTTGAGATCATGGGATGGTACCGACTCGGTCGTGGCTTACTGCCACACGTCCTACCCGACCCGCACTATATATTCACGCAGCGGCAAACCCTAGCCTCTATCAGGCAATACATGGTCTCACGCCGTTCCACCTCCAGAGCATTGCGCAGCCGTCTTCCAAGTATTCTCCATCCCGTCTTCCGGCGTGCACCGGTTGAATAAGCAGTAGGCCTCCGGAACCCCGCCTCTTTTGATTCTGTACGGGAGAGGGGCGATCAGGTTTTTGGGGAGCGACTCGCGCGACTACTGGCTTCGAGTTCTTCCCTAACGACGACTTATTCCCCAACATCGACAACCTCTTCATCGACGACATGGGCGACAATGGGAACGCCAGCGGTTCTGCTGCCGCTGCACTGTACGTGTTCTTTATCTTCATCTATGATGTTTTGTTAGTGCTCTAGATTCAATCTGTTTATCTGTTGTTTTTGTAGATCACATGATTAGTTTAAGTTGTATTATTCTAGTCATGAATAGTTTATTTTTTTGCGAATTAAATCATATGCTAAATTGTCTAATTATTCAACAATCCAAAAACTTGATTATAGGCAATTAGCACATGTTGGCTTTATCACGTCTACGAAGTCGTTTCCCTTTAAATGGGTATTGTATAAGCAGTGGCGGTGGCGCATGAGAGCAGTGTTATGGTTTCGGAACATGAACTGCTATGCTGCCACCAAAGTCAAGTCTGATGGCGAGCTTGATCCTGCACAGCAGGAGGCTTTTAAGAAGCTCAACACCATGTTTAAGAGTGACCTTTTGAGTATTCTTGACGATTCCATTTTGAATTCGTATATCTCGTTTTTTAACGGCAAGGACATGTGAGATGTGCTCGAGGCCAAGTTTGGGGTCTCGGACGCTGGCAGCATGACTGATGAGTGCTCTGTTATACAACAGGCTCGTGAGATACAGTCACTCACTAAGGAATTGCAGCACTTTAAGTGTAATTTACCGGACAAGTTTGTGGCCGGTGGCATTATCGCCAAGCTTCCACCTTTGTGGAGCAACTTTGCTACTTCTCTGAAACATAAGAGGCAAGAGTTTTCCGTTTCGGATCTCATTGGATCGCTTGATGTGGAAGAGAAGGCGAGAGCAAAGGATACACGTGCTCGAGTTACCGAGGTTGGTTCTAGTGCCCATGTGGTACAGAAGAAGAATTACCAGCCGCCCCACAAGCCCAAATTTAACAAGAATAAATCTGGGGCATATGCAAGTTTGATGGGAAGTTCAACCCATCACAGCCTACAACTTCAATAAGAACAACAATAAACCGAGGAAGGTATCAGGTCATGCTTACGGTGATCCAAATCATTGGGCACCTCGTTGTCCTAACCGCCATGAGCTGCGCGAACCTGAGAATAACGGCAAGTCTGCCAATGTTGTCATTGGCGATATTGAGATAAAGGAATCAGGGTCACAGGGAGTTTCCCCGTGTTGATGGGTAATGGGTCACATGCTTTTGTTTGTGATGTTGGTACGGTCGATCTGAAGTTTACTTCGGTGAAGACTATGCGCCTGAAGAACGTTCGTCATGTGCCTTCCATCAATAAAAATCTTATCAGCGGATCATTGCTGTGTCGAGATGGGTCTAAGTTGGTTTTCGAGTCCAGTAAAGTTGTAATATCTTAGTATGGACAATTTGTTGGAAAACGCTATGAGTGCGGAGACTTGTTCCGCCTATATTTATCGGATATTTGCTCCAAAGTTATTAATCATATTTGCCACGAAATTGAGTCTAATGTTTGGCATTCAGGACTTTGTCATATTAAGTTTGGTAGCATGACGTGGCTAGCTAATTTGTATTTAATTCCGAAATTCGCTAATGTCAAAGTTTCGAAGTGTGAAGTGTGCGTTCAAACTAAGCAACCTCGCAAGTCACATAAGGCTGCGGAGGCAAGAGACTTGGCACCATTGCAACTTATGCATTCATATCTTTGTGAGATGAATTGCGTGTTGACAAAAGGCGGAAAGAAATATTTCATGACGCTTATAGATGACTCACTAGATATTTTTATGTGTATTTCTGAAATCGAAAGATGATGCTTTAAACTTATTCAAAATCTTTAAAGCTGAAGCAGAGAACCAACTTGATCTAAATATAAAATGGCTAAGGTCTGATCGTGGTGGAGAGAACCAAATCGAAGGATATTGTTATGTGTACTTGGCCAAGACCCAACTAAAATCTGAAATTCTCTTGGCCCATTCTAGTTGGCTGGTTGTGTGTGTGTGAGACTAATGTTTAGTCCCATACTGCTAGTGGGGAGTGAGCTGCACCACTTTATATAGTGGGATGTTTTAGTACTAGTATGAGCTAGTGAGAGTATGAGAGAAGAAGAGTGCCACACGCGCGCTCCCCCTCCTCGCCACGCCACGCCACGCTTCGCATCGTCACGACGCGGCGCGGGTTGCGGGAATCTCGCCGAGCCGAGCTTATATTTTTGCCGGGAAAATTAATGAGTCATTGATTTGTAATTAACGGACGCGTTAATTACCTTGCCGTTTCCGATTCCTCTGAGATCATGGGGCGTTACCGACTCGGTCGTGGCTTACTGCCCACGTCCTACCCGACCCGCACTATATATTCATGCAGAGGCAAACCCTAGCCGCTATCACGCAATACATGGTCTCACGCCGTTCCACCTCCAGAGTATTGCGCCGCCGTCTTCCAAGTCTTCTCCATCCCGTCTTCCGGCGTGCACCGGTTGAAGGGACAGTAGGCCTCTGGAACCCCGCCTCTTGTGATCCTGTACGAGAGAGGGGCGATCAGGTTTTTGGGGAGCGCACTCGCCCTTCAAGTTCTTCCCTAACGACGACTTCTTCCCCGATATCGTCAACCTATTCATCGACGACATGGGCGACAACGGGAACGCCAGTGATTCTGCTGCCGCTGCATTGTACGTGTTCTTTATCTTCATCTATGATGTTTTGCTAGAGTTCCTACTTGTAGTATGAGATCTAGATTCAATCTGTTTATCTGCTGTTTTCATAGATCACATGATTAGTTTAAGTTGTATTATTCTAGTAATGAATTGTTCACTGTTTTGGCGAATTAAATCGTATGCTAAATTGTCTAATTATTCAACAATCTCTACATAAATCCCTGACGCAAAACTCTAAATTTTAGGATTGACTAGCACAAATGCCCGTGCGTTGCTACGGGTAATTTTTATTTAATATTATTTAGGGTATAAAGAATTTCAGTGCTGGAAATAAGTTATTCTTAAATTCGCAACTACTGATTTGGGGTAAAAGAATAGTATGAGTACACTTTAGGGAATTCTTTTCCACCTGAATAATTAATAGTTAGTCTGTCATCCATCTGGTTTACGGGTTAACAACGGTAGATGAGATGGTGCTACACACCATATAGTACAGACTGCGGCTGGACTCTGCTAGCATGGCAGGAAGAGGAACAAACTCAAGAGACCTCCATCAGATGCGGAGAAGGTGTGTCTTGCAGTCTTCCGGAACTGAATCTCATACTCCGTAGTATATGAATATAACTTTAGGCATATCATATGCCGCATATGTAGACAAAAAGTGAATTACCTCACGCTCAATCTGCAGGACACTAACCTGTAAATGAAAAGAATTTTCTAGTGAACCGAAGAGAACTATACAACCTCACCTAGGTTTATCAGACATGGAGAAGTGCTTGTTTGCAGTGTTCATGTTCCACATAAACCGCATGTTTTAGGTAGCTTCTGCCAAGAAGCATGTTTGAGAAAGAGATAATTTTACTGCAAATGATTTGTTCGGTAAAAAAAAGTTTTCTTGCCCCGGAACAGAGACCTTTCTGCACAAGGCATTCCCTAAAGAAAAGGCAGTGAAGGAAGGCATCTCTGTCAGCAGGGCAATACCTTGTCCCCCTCGTGACCGTGCGGGAGATCAGAGGAGAAGGCAAGGCGGCCAAAGTGGACTCCGGGAGCAACGATGGTGGGACTCCCTAAGCAGCATGGAACATCAGCATGCCGAGGGGCGGCGGTGGCGTTGTGCCTGGTGACGGTTGAAGCAGGTGGCCGGGTGCTCGGGGTGACGGAAACGCACCGGGAAGACAAGCTCGGTGCGGCGTCCTTCGCTGGTACAACGACAGCGACGTAGGCTGCGCCGCCGGCGCCGGTCGCTCTTCCATTGGCGCTTCCAACATACAGCACACAAAGCTGAGTACCGTCCGTGGCGTGAAGAAATTGCAGGGGCCGCACCGGTGCTTTGCAGGCGGCGGCGCGGGTGCTTCATCCAGCACTGACGCGGGATCCCAGTCCGGCGATGATGAGGAACCAGAGCTTGTTGCCCTGCAAAGTATCGGAACCCGGCGGCGACGCGTGGTTCGGGGACCTACGGGAATCGATGAAATGGGATCGAGGGCATGCCTAGGGGCGAATCCACGTGAGAAGGGATCGAGATGGGGAGGAGACACCGCCGGAATCAGAACCAGAATCTGATCGAATCATAGAACGGTATGGCCGCATATGGGGACGAACGGAAAAAAAACCCATGTAACTTGGGTAATATCTCAGAATTGTAGGGGTAGAACGGGAAAAATAAAATAACGTACCGCAAGAAAGATTCATCCCTTTATTATTATATAATATAGGAAACATGCCCGTGCGTTGCAACGGGAATAAATATTTGGGTCATGATCATGGTCATGGCAAAGTATATCGAAAAAACAGATAGGGTCATCACTATCACTGAGCACTCTGCAGCCATGCGCGGGGAACATGATACACTTGCCACAGGCAAGAAAATAATGTGTCGTCATCGCCACCTTACCCCACTCCGTTAAGAACATCGCTAGATGCACTGTTAAAATGCTATCGTAAGACTCACCCACACTTGTCCAAACTTGTCATTTTTATTTCTCTACCTAAAGGGTCTTCAACTTTTGTAGGTGGATGATGCAATAGATCATGGATTCCTGAAATTTAAAATTAATTGTTGTGCAATGTAAATACGAATAAAAATATTTTATTCGAAATAATATCAAAATGTATTTATATGCATGGTACAAGTGATCCAATCTATTTTGTACAATTTTTTAGTTCTAATGTTTCAGGAACACCCGATCCTATATTTCATTCAACCTTGGTGTACCCGGACTGCCATAGCTTCGGCCAATTCTTGACTGTGAACCCTGTCGAAAACACACGTGCTAGCAGCCGAAAAGAAAGAGCCAAAGTGATCATGCAGAACATAACCTGCATCCATCCGATGGAGCTCGGATGAAAAGCTGCATCCACCTTCAGCATATTTAGTCCCTCGAGTGGTAGAGTCCATTTAGGAAGAGACTGCAAGCGCTCACATCGGATTGAGATTTTGATCTTCAAAGAATGCTAGTGTTATATGACTACCAAAATGGACCAAGGAGCCATAGCAAGGAACTGATGAAAGATTGTAGATTCAGATGTACACCAAATTCAGTCTTAATACAGGTCCAATCTTCAGCCGTAAATTCTGATAGGAAGAATTGATTGATTCCGCAAGTATGCAAACATGTCTGAATCTACAGAAGCGCATTCGGTCAGTACAGTTCTAGATTCATCTACACACCTCACCAAATCTGAACAGAGAGAACCGATGCTATCCAACAGCCTGAATAGATGCTTTTTTTACTGTACTGAATAGGATGCTCATGTGACCGACCAACAGAGCGTTTGATTCGCAACCATCAAGCTGGCGTCCGGCGTTCACTGTTTTGACGAATTAAATCGTATGCTAAATTGTCTAATTATTCAATAATCTCTACATAAATCCCTGACGCAAAACTCTAAATTTTAGGATTGAAGAAAAAGCTGCACCTTGCAGTTGCGGTGGCTGTGGCTCGGCCGATTCCCCACCAGCGCTTCATCCAGTGCCGATGGTCCCGCCGTGTCCCCTTCCTCCCTGCCATCCACAGCCGCGTCTTCCGACGGCCGCTTGGCGCGCTGCAGCTCCGCAAGGCCGCGCTGGGTGGACGATACGTACGGCGGCGACCTCGCTCGACGGTGATCTTCGGACGGCGGCGGGCGGGGACGGAGACGGCCTCCTCCCAGCTCGGCGCCTACTGCTAGTAGACGGACTAGGTTCCCTGCGTCGGGAGGTGACCCCAGGTGACGGTGCCGCTTGGGCGAGCGGGACTCGGGACTCGCCGGCGTCTCTGTCCCGCAGCTTGAGTTGGAGCAAGGGGAGAGAAGAGGGTGAGAGTGCGTCAGGAGAAGCAGGGGGCAGCGTCAGGGAGAGCTTACGCTTGCGGGCGGATGGTGGCAGGAAGGACGACGAGGAAGACGGCGACAGGAGACGAGACGAGGTGAGTTAGCCGGCCCACAACAACAAGGCCGTCCCCAATTTTCTCTCGACGTGGGCCGTTCCCAAGAATAATCAAACTGACTGTACTAGTACCTCTGTCCAAAATGTAAGCTAAATAGCTACCTAAAAAGGTTTACAATGTGAAATGGAGGGAGTACTGTTTGGCGTATACAATATTAGATACAGTTTAATGTTTGGCGTACACATCTTTACCTGAATCTAAAATGAGTGTGTCCGATCAAAGATCTCCGTAGTGCTGAGAGGGCTTGTGGATTCACACTTTAAACTTTTTTAACATGATTAACCTCACTCTTTAACCTTCTTTTCACATCGTCTATCTCACTCACGTTAACCTTTTATTTCAAATATTGTTAAGTGCCTGTTTTATTGATTAATTGGCTAACATGCAATATGGTAAATTTGCTCTCTTCAGCTAGTGAAGCCACAGCAGCAAGCATTTTTGGCTTAGCTTCTCAAAGAGCGCATCAATCTGCAGGAGCGCAACAGGAGCATGTATGGATAGTAATTTTTGCACGATCTTAAGACGAAAAGAACTCTTGATTCACTGATAACGAGTGTGGATTACATCGGGCACTAGTCTGGAACAAAGAGAAATTCGAAAATTACACTTAAGGATAAACAGAAGAAACGAAAAGACATCCTAAGTAACCTATTTGCGTTTAACTACGCTAACATATGGCAGCTCCACGGAACCCATGTATAGTTTACCATTGTCCCTCTCCATTATCTCTGTCGGCCTCACGCTCTTGGGACCTCTCATCTCTTCGAGTATCTTCCCGTCGGTGCCGACCCTGACGGCGAGCAGATGGCTGTCACGGCCAAAGGGCAGCTCGTTCTTCTCGCGGTGTAGCGCCACCCAGTAGCCTCCTCTCTTGGAGGGCCTCACGTTATCCGGGTAACCAGGGAGGTCAGCGAAAGGCTCGGCTCTGCCCGCATTGGGTCCTTTGATCCAATGGCGCAGGAGCTTGCAAGGCCCGGTAGACGCGACGACGAGGTGCGTACGGTCGGCGCTGATGGAGACGCCGTTCGGGTACGTCATGCCGGACTGTAGAACCGTCACATCGGACGTCCTGGGATCATACCTCATGAGGCGGCCCGTGGAATCCCCTGTTTTGGTGACCATCTCGTGCTGGGACCTCGCGTAGTTCATGGAGCTGTCGGTGAAGTAGACGTGGCCGGTGGTCTGGTCGACGTCGACCCCGTTGGTGAAGCGGAGGGGCACGCCGTCGACCCTGTCGACAAGCACGGTCGCCTCCCCGCCGCCGGGGCCGACCCGCATGAGGCCTTTGTATGCGTCGGCGATGTACAGGTCTCCTGATTTTTGGTCGAAGCGTAGTCCGAGTGGGCGGCCGCAGCGGCTCTCGGTGGCGGTCTCCGGGCGGAGCATGGTCGCCGTGCAGGTCTTGGCGTCGTAGCCGGGGCCGTAGGAGTAGGTGGTCCAGCCGAGCTTGTCGCCGTTCCACTTGAGGATGCGGCCGTCGGAGACGCCGCTGTAGGGGCCCTGGCCATGCCCGTCGAAGGCGACGCTCTCGGGACCGCGGACCGTCCCGCGCGGCAGCGGCAGGTGCTGGCTCCGTGAGGCGTCAAAGCTAGCGGCGGCGGCTATGGCGGCGGGCATGAAGAGCATGACCATGATCACTACCGAGATGATGATCCTTGCGAGACGGCTCATGCCGCAGCCCATCTCTGCTTCGCTTGCTCTTGGATTGAGAGCTCGATGATCTCACGTTGTTGGCTACGATCGAATCGAGCGTTTGATCGATAGACGTATGTTTAGCTCGTTGCTTTGGTGGAGCCTGTGGAGATATTTGTATTGCTGATGAGAGCTGTCTACCCGTCCGAGTCGGCCAAGGATATACGTCGAGGACGATCGCCGGAGTCGGAGTCGGAGTCGGTAGAGGACGTACGGCGCTAGTTCAACCAAACTGTCCAGAGTTCAGACATACAGTACCAAAATCTGGTTCAGACGCGGCTCCGCTCCTGCTTTGAACCCGCCAAATATGTTTCGTTTCAGCCTTTCAGGTATGTATGATCGCCATGATTTTGCCAAGATCTCGGATGGATTTTGCCAATACGATCCAGCCGGTAGATGATTCCCAGGTGCAGCCAACCATTAGCAAAAGATACAAGAAAGCTAGACACTTCTAAATTTTTCTCATCATTACTAGTAACATATATTACCTCGCTCATCGGACGCGATTTTTCCACTATTAGGAGGGCGCCTTCCTAGTCCAATTGTCGTCGATCTTGCATCAAGATGCGTACGATACATTTTACAGTCAACACCCTATATTTTTAACTTATGTTTCATGAATCCATCAAATCAGATAATTATTGTTATTACCAAGGAAATGTAAATAGATTGGATGCATAGGATCCTTTTCATATTTCCATTGTTATTATTATGGATAATATTTTCGGATAATCCGTTTTCATGGAGATAATTTTTTAGGTCATGAAAATGTAAACGGATTGTGAATTTTTTCATTATTATCGATTAAGATCTTTTCCATATTTTCGGATCATTTCCAACCATGGAACAAAAAATATATAAAAAATTCGTGTATAAATCTGGGATCATAGATTTTCCGATCATTTTAGGTTTCATGTGGTAATAAGAAAATGTCATTTTGGATCATGCATTACCATGTTTTTTAAGGAATATTTTCTTAAACATGTACAGAACACATCCGGCGAATCAATACATAATGAAGGTATGTACAGAAGACATCTTTTTAATCAATACATAATCAAGAAAATTTCCATGAATATGTGTTTTTTGGACATTATTCTATTTTTGATTTTGATATTGAAACTTGTGAATATGTATGTTTATGAAAACATATTATCGTATTAACAATATTAACCAATATTTCGTTTTTTTGCATTTCTTGGAAACATATTCCTGGAAATGTAATTAACGAATTACACTTTTTGTATTAACCAAATGGATTCAGAAATTTGGAAAAGAATTTTTGGAAGAACATGTATGAACAAAATTGGGAAAAAAATGTTTATGTGATTTTGCAGTAACATAAAGTTACTGAAGATAATGCTTTAATACATTTTCGGATATTTTTGGTAGCAACACAAACTCATATTCTCTTTCGGATTCATGTACAGACAAAAAATGGATTGCACTTTCGAGTTCATGTTCTAAAATAAAAATTTCGGATCTGAATTCACACATGATTTTTCCCCGGATCTACGGATCTTTTATTCTGCATTAATATCAGATTTCCATTCATTAATAGGAGATTTTCGGATCCATGCATTGATAGAAGATTTTCGGATCCATACCAGAAAAAGGATGAAACTAATTGGCAGGCGTATGCTGGTTAGCGTATGTGTACGAAAGAGAAATGCTCCTTTTAGATGCATGCACAAACAGACAAATAAGCTGATGTCATCCCGCACTAAATGTGAAAATCCAAAATTTAAAAAGTTTCGTAGAACAAACCGTCTATCCGATTGAGAATCGATTTTCACCGTTAGACTAGTCACGACGAGATATTTAAAACTAGATCCCATGTTGATATGTTCCGACAACTTTTTTTTCGCCCAGATGTTACCACCCTGTAACATATAAGTTATCCAGTCTTGCATACGTAAGTTACACACCATATTAGTGATTAATTTTTGAATCGAAATATAACCATTTTTCTTATTCTTTTAGATCTTTATGAGCTTTTAAGTTATCATATTATTTTGAGATGGTAAAATTTTCATGCATGCATAAGTATTAGAATGATAAATGTCAATTTTATAATGAAACTACACATAAAAACATGAACATTGTGTTTGTAACTATTATCTTGAGAACATGGTAATTATATCAATTTCGGGTAACTATAACAATTTTGTGGTGGATAACTACACATGAAAATACATGAGATAACTTTATCACTATTGGGTGATAACTATTATCGAGAGAGTAGGGCAAATATAACGATTTTGCGGTGGATAACTACACATAAAAACACATGAGTAACTTTATTACTAATGGGGGTAACTGTATCAGTATTTGAGTGATAAGTATTACCGAGAGAGTATGATAATTACATGGGTAACTTTATTAATATCGGGGTACATTATCAATATTAGGCGGATAACTCCATCAGTACTAGGTGAGTAATGTTATCAGTACTAGGTTGGTAACTTTATCGGAAGTTAATTATTACCAATGGTCTTTTTATGGTGTAATTGTCATTATGAAAAATTGAGAATTATCATTCTATTACTTATGAAGTTGAATGAGTGTTTTAGTGTATAGTTATCAACTTATGCATGATACATTTACTATCCTAACGTGATATTCATTTATAAATAACTAAGTGTGGTGACTTCAAAAATCGAAAAATCAAAAAGAACAATAAAATGGTTCTATTTCAATCCGAAAACTAATCTTTAATATGGTCGGTAACTTACATAGTACAACCTTGATAACTTATATGCTACGGGATGGGTAACTTTTGAATCAAAAAAAAGTTATCGGAATATGTCAATATGGGATCTAGTTTCGAATATCTCGTCGCGACTAACTCAACGGTGAAAACGGATTCTAAATCGGATAAGCGGTTTGACCTACAAATCATTTTGAATTTCCGAATTCGCATTTACTGGATGACATAAGCAATTTTGATATTTAATGCATGCATGCAAAATAAGCTCATTTCTTTCTCACCGGCTTGCATGCGGTTATGTCAAATGTAAGGCGTCTGCTAATTAGATTTTCCCCAGAAAAAAAAGGAAGGAACCAATCACGGATCCGTGCACCCATCATGCGTGGATCACGGATGAATCATCCCATACAGAAAATATGGAAGCAAATCAATGCTCCACCAATCACGCAAGAAAAAGGGAAGGAAATCCATGCTCCAAATTTGAGGTCCGGATCACAAAATAAAAGAAAAAAAATGAATCTGAACATAAGGGAATGAACACGATCTGCATCTGGTGGGCGCTGGATCTCAGGGCGTTGTGGAGGAGGGCCGCCCCGCGCTGCCGCGAGCTTCCGCCTGCTCCAGCCGCGCCTGCTCGCGCCCCGCCCCGCACGCCGCGAGCTTCCGCCGCCGCCCCACGAGATGAGAGGTGGGGGTTAGTTTTAGGTCGGGGGCAGACGTGTAGTGAGAAAAATAAATGAGTGGTTGGGGACGGTGGGAGGTGGGAAGTTTTTTTTGTCAAAGTATAGGGTGTGTTTTGTAAAATTCTAGTCAACCACACAACACGAATCTTAACGCAAGATCGGCGACAATTGGATTAGGAGGGCGCCCTCCTGATAGCGGTTTCGACTTTTGCCAGTGTTTGCACATGACTAACCCTGTGGAGCAAGCAGCAGTTGTCAACCACATGAAACTCAGCCCATTTTGTTGACTTGTTCAACTCATCGAGAACCTTCAAGAAACATGAATCAGTTGGTAGTGGTGATTGGAGCTGAAAGTATAGCAAACGGCTACAGTCTTGCTCATAAGTTTGGATCGAGCCAGCCAACGCCAAATCTAGCGCCAGATGCAACGGGGCTGCGGGATATCCCTCGCCGATTTTAGCCACGCCGCCGCTTCGAGTGCACTCGTCGGCGACAGAGCAGAGCAAGGCGGCGGCCTCGCCCTCGTGGATGTGGAGGAAGGTCAAGACGCGGCCCACGCTCAGGAGATTCGGGATTCCAGCGCGATAGAAGAGAGCAGTGGCGGAGCCAGGAATTGAGATGGGGGGGCGAACGGTAAAAAGTGTGCCACCGGCGATTTTTTTTTGACAACCCATGTAATACACAATGATATAGAAGGAACAATGTAAATAAGGCGAAGCCTCACAATATTGACAATATTAAAGCTCACAAAATTTAGGCAAAAACAAGTATATTCAACACAAATTTAGGCGACGACGACGAGCAGCCGGCAGGGGAAATGACGACGAGCGGCCGGCAAGGGCGGCGGCGGATCGAGCCGGGGCCGGGCTGAGGCGCGTGACGGCGTGACTCATGAGCGATTCCAGATGAGGGGAATCGAGCGAAGCAGTACGTTTTTTCTTTTTTATATACTCCCTCCGTTTAATTTTATAAGACGTTTTAGCCTTTAGTAGGTTCATCTACTTTAGTATATATCTAGTCTACTTTCAGTGTGTAGATTCACTCATTAGAGCATGTATCTAGTTTACTAAAAAGAGTCTAGAACGTCTTATATATGTGTAGGAGTATGTACTAGCTGAATAACTGATACGCATTTGTACAATACCTGTACAGGTACAAAAACGACCGGAGCGGAGGGGGGGCGGCCGCCCCACCTCGCCCCCTGGTGGCGCCGCCCCTGGAAGAGAGGGAGGAGAAAAGATAGAGGCGGCCGTGTCCTGCCGAAAAAGAGTGGCGACAGCGGCGGCCCTCGTAGGCCATCACCACGGGAGAGAAGAGACGAGCACCTGCCGTCAGTCGTCGACTCCTTCCACCGCTCTCCCGACGAAGCCGGCATAGGCCGTGTGAGCGCACTCGCTCATCTCCCATCATCCTGGCCGCCGGCGGCCACATAGACGTTGTTGGATGCAGTGGTATAAGGGCGCAACAGGCGGCAACAGGCGGCGGCGGGACGCGATAGTGGAGACGGCGACGAGAAATATGTTGGAGGAACTGAGGAAGGCTTCCGCGACGGTCATCGCGCGAGGAGGCGGCGAGCGAAGAGCGAGTGGGCGGTCAGGATAGGTCTGATCGTCTGCCGGCTGACCACGATGTACGAACGTACCGACGGACCATCACCGCTGCAGACTCTCATTTAATAGTAATATATAAAGACTAGTCGCCGCAAAAAAAAAGAGACTAGTCCGGACTACACATGTCAGAATAACACTGCAGCGACAGCCAACAGCCAAAAAAGTTTGTAAGACCTGCTGCCTACGAAAATACAGATGATTTTTTGTCCGAAAATGCTTTTGTACATGCACTAATGGGTATGAGACATATCGTGTCCGTTGACATCATGTTTGTGCTTTGAGATCCGTGGAAAAGTGTAGACAGAGAAATGTTTTCTATGAGGCTTTTTGAATTTTTAATTTCTGTCAACCGTGCTAGATGCTAGGCAGGGTCCTGTCCCACGTCGTGTCCTGTCTCCCACATCGTGTTCTCCAACAGTGGAACGGTGCCCTCGCCGCTCTCGGTCTCCTCGCCCTCGTTGTGGGGTCCGCCTCCGGTGTTCTCGAGGAGCAAAGTTGTGAGCAATGGCGCGACGGTGAAGATGGTCGGCGTCGGGAGGAGCTGTGAGCCTCGACGACCTCCACCTGCAGGGAACATCTAGCGTTCCTCAGCGACGAGAGTATGGGAGGAGGTCGTCAGCTCCCTCTGTCCGGAGAGACAACAGTCAACAGAGCTCTCGCTGGCGCAAGAAACCTACGATCTGCGACGCCGTGCTCTCGCTGACCGGCTGCTTCGGCTAGGGGCGTTGATCGGGACGGAGAAGCTCACGGTGGAGGTTGCTTCAGCGAGGGCCGTTGACCAGGACGGAGAGGCTCGCGGTGGACAACAATGGCGGAGAAGAAGAATCAGGAACATTTGGACAACAATGGCGTTGACCGGGACGGAACGTAATCAGGAACAAGGACGGAGACTATTCATCATGAGTTCATGACGGGCAAATAGCTCCTGTGCGACTTGTTTTCAGGGTATTGGCTCTAGTACGACGTCTTTCCAGACAATAGCTTTCATGCGACGCCGATACGAGAAGAAATAGCTCAGAGGCACTCGGGTGCCAAAATTGTTGTTAGTAAGTTTGGTAGCTTAGATTTAGCATGTGGGTCCCATAAGATTTAGTCAAACAGCTGACTGAATTCGTCAACTCCGCGCCCAACTGCCAGTGCCCGTCCCCAACACCGCTCTCGTTCTTCTCCGGCGACGGCGGCGGTGCTCTCGTTCTCGGCGGCGGCAGAGCTTTCGTTCTTGGCGGCGGCGGCGGAAGCAATGGTGAGCGAATTCGTCTTCCTCCCCGTTCCCACATATTGTATTTGAGATCTGAGCTAATTTTCTCATTGTCTGCTGATTCAAATTGCTAGAGGACGCGGGGCGGTGCTACTGGGCGGGGGGGCGGATGGGGGAAGAAGAAGATGGTGGAGCCGCGGGTCGAGCCAGGAGATTCAACTTCTAATATGTAACACGCTTCTCTCCCGCTTAATTTTGCTTCGATTTGGGTCAGGTTAGCTCGAGCTCACGCTGCCCGCTACTGACAGAGAGGATGCTGCTCGGAGCACCTTCGAAATTACAGTAAATTTCTTACGATCTATGGCAAAATTAGTTGATGGGAGCGTGGTGGACATTGATGGAGAGACGATTGTGAAGTGGGAGGTTGATTTTGACGAGTTTGATCCAACAGAGCTACCGAACATGGGGGAGAAGCCGGTGAAGTCCATGGTGGAGAAAATTGCAGAGCATGTTATCTGGGGTCCAGAGCAAGAAGTATCACTGTTGTGGTTCGATAATTGGAAAGGTGAATATGTCAGAATTGAGGATGGTGAACAGCTTGCTGAGGACATCGATCGGCAAGAGGGCTGGAGGAGCAAAGTTTTAGTTTTTTATGCTCTGCTTGTCGATCTGAATGTTGATTCAAAGGTGGGTTATGTGCCCTCAAAGTTAGCTATGCAGCAGGCAGATGATGATTGGGCTTCCACTAGGCGTATAATTCCCATTAGTACAGAACCGACAGTAATAGCACCCGCAGTTTCTGTTGATTGGAATGCACTTGACTTACCAGAACCTACTGATTTGGTCATTGCACCGATGGCTGACACTGAGATGGCCAAACTTTTTGGCATTGAAGTGGATGAGATGGATGAGGAGGAGGATGGGACTGACAGTGATTTATCTGAAGATGTAGATGAACAGCTGATGGAAGAAGGTGCAGACTATGTGGATGATGAACACGGTGATGAGCTGGTGCATGTGTATGACAAGGAAAACCCTGTCATTAAAGTAGGTAAGATGTGGCCGAACATGAAAGAGTTCAGGATGGCATTCAAGACTTATGCAGTGAGACATCAGTTTGATGCAAAGACTGTTTGGACTGATAGTAAGAAGTTTTATGCAAAGTGTAGAGGTTTTGATGGTACTGGCAAGAGGCCTTGCAAGTGGTACATATCTGCAAGACTGCAGGCTGATGGAAGTACTGTCAGGGTCAACCAAATCCCTAATAGACATACTTGTCTTACAACTGCAGAAAGAGTATCAACCATGACATCACAGCTTTGGGTTGCAGATAAGATCCAACCAATGCTAGCCAAAACACCTAACCTTACTGCCAAGAGACTGCAAGTGGACTTGCAAAATATGTACAAAATTAAACTGAATTATACCACTGTGTGGAAGGCCAAACAAAGGGCAATGAAACATTTATATGGTGATTGGGCAAACACATTTAGGATGCTTTACAACTTTAAAGCAGAGGTTGAGTTGAGATCTCCTGGCAGTATTGTGGAGATAGATACTGAGGTGGATGCGGATGGCAAAGTTTATTTTTCCAAGTTTTTTATGGCTTTGAAGCCTTGCATCGATGGCTTCAAGGCAGGGTGTCGTCCATATTTGAGCATAGACTCATCTTTTTTGACAGGCAAGTGGAGTGGTCAGTTGGCAGCATGCAATGCTCTAGATGGGCACAATTGGATGTTTCCTATTGCTATTGGTTTGTTTCAGTCAGAGACGGAGGCTTCATGGACATGGTTCATGATGCAGTTGAAAAGATGTCTAGGACCAGTGTCACCTTTGGCAATCCATACAGATGCATGTAAGGGGCTAGAAAATGCAGTTAACAATGTTTTCCCCCATGCGGAGAAAAGGGAGTGCTTCGGCCATTTGTGGATGAATTTGATCAAAAAATTCAGAGGCGATGAATTTGGGCGCATGTGGCCAGCAGCAAGATCGTACACCGCACCGACACATTCCTATCACCTTGGTAAGATAAAGGCAGCATGTACTCAGAATGATTTTGCTTCATGGTTGAGCACCTATCATTCTCTGTTATGGTATAGGTCAGGTTTCAATACTGCAATTAAGTGAGATCATATCAACAACAATTTGGCAGAAAGTTTCAACAACAAGATAAAAACGTTAAAAGATTTACCTGTGCATGACATGGTTGACCAAATAAGGATCATGCTTATGCGGTTGTGGGAATTGAGAAGAAAGATAGGTGATTGTCTGCACGGTGATAAGCTTCCAGCAGTGGTACAACAGGTGGTCAACAGGAGCAGAAGTCTTACACATTTGTTTGTTGATAAATCTTCATTGTGGGGTGCTGAAGTTAGAGATTCCAAAACTGGTAGGAGGCATGTTGTTAACACTGAATTGCATGATTGCACTTGTCTTGAGTGGCAACACACCGGCAAGCCATGTGAGCATGCCATTCTTTTCTTAGCCTCCCAACCTAGGGTAAACATGCACCCATATTTGCATGAATATTATTCGGTTGCAAGATTCAAAGCTGCATATGCCACTCCAATTCCACCACTTACAGATCAGAAACAGTGGCCTGAAATGCCAATGGATTTTATATTGTGTCCTCCTGTAACGAAAAGAAAGGCTGGCAGGCCTAAGCAGAGTAGATTTAAGTCCTGGTTTGAGAAAGGTGGGAGTAGTAAGAAAAAGAAGAAAGATGACAAGCCCAAAAGGCCTCAAAAAGGTAGCAAGAACAGGTGCACTTACTGTCAGGAACTTGGGCACAGAGCAGGATCTGCCAATTGTCCCTATACAGACGAAAAGCCAAAGTATGTTCTTGTTTCTTATTTGGTTTACCTTCTATATATGTTTCATTTACTGAATCTATATCATGATTTATTTTCAGGAGAAAGCGTGCTGCAAAAGTTACAATGGCTCCACTTGTTCCACTTGTAACTGAAGATAACTGGCCAGCAAAAAAGGCACGAGTCAGTGGCAAGAGGAGAAGTGTGCATTCTGTGTTTGGTTCAACTGAACCTGGGCATGTCCCTGAGCATGTCCAGTTGCGAACTGAAGACCATGATGTTGCAGAACTGTTGCAGAATGAACCTTGGAATTTCGAGGTGCACACGGAAGGCACTGAGTTTCAGACTGAACCTTGGAACGTCGAGGTGCACACTGAAGCCACTGAGTTTCAGACTGAACCTTCGAACGTCGAGGTGCACACAGAAGCCACTGAGTTTCAGTCTGAACCTTGGAATGCCGAGGTGCACATGGAAAACGCTGAGTTTCAGACTGAACCTTGGAATGTCGAGGTGCAGACAGATGAAACTGTTTTCGAGGTTGAAACTGAGATTGATGAGGTGAACGACCAACCTAGTACAGTCAAAAAGCCCGTGAACAAGATCAAGATGCTCAGTGAACTGAAATGTGTTGAGAAGGGAGAACGAAATACAAGAGGTGCGAAGAAGGGCACACGGCGTGGTAGGAAGAGCACACGGCGTGCTTGATCATTTGTGACATGTAATAATAATTGTACTGTGCTATTTGTATTTGTATCTCAGCTAGAATTTCAATTTGAACTGAATAATATTTGTATTTGGTCTCATGTCATTTTGATTTTTTTGAATTAATTATGCTCATTTGAACACATCACTCTATTCTAATGAGAAAAGTGTTACAAATGAGGTCAAAAGCTAGGGTACATACCCCCATTCGTAATTTAATGAAAAGTTTGACCTTCTCTAAATGATTCAAATAAATTTGAGGAGTAACTATATCACATATAACAACATTGTGCTTTGGTCTCATGTCATTTTGATTTTTTTTGAATTAATTATGCTCATTTGAACACATCACTCTAGTAGTGAACTCTAAACTAGTCCATACAAGATAGCTCTTTTCTAGAAAACATTTTCGACCAATTACCCAAAAACCTTGTTTATATTTTTTTATAGCAATCATATCACATATAGCAACATTGTGCTTTGGTCTCATGTCATTTTGATTTTTTTTTAATTAATTATGCTCATTTGAACACATCACTCTAGTAGTGAACTCTAAACTAGTCCATACAAGATAGCTCTTTTCTAGAAACCATTTTCGACCAATTACCCAAAAACCTTGTTTATATTTTTTTATAGCAATCATATCACATATAACAACATTGTGCTTTGGTATCATGTCATTTTGATTTTTTTTGAATTAATTATGCTCATTTGAACACATCACTCTAGTAGTGAACTCTAAACTAGTCCATACAAGATAACTCTTTTCTAGAAACCATTTTCGACCAATTACCCAAAAATCTTGTTTATATTTTTTTATAGCAATCATATCACATATAACAACATTGTGCTTTGGTCTCATGTTATTTTGATTTTTTTGAATTAATTATGCTCATTTGAACACATCACTCTAGTAGTGAACTCTAAACTAGTCCATACAAGATAGCTCTTTTCTAGAAACCATTTTCGACCAATTACCCAAAAACCTTGTTTATATTTTTTTATAGCAATCTTATCACATATAACAACATTGTGCTTTGGTCTCATGTCATTTTGATTTTTTTTGAATTAATTATGCTCATTTGAACACATCACTCTAGTAGTGAACTCTAAACTAGTCCATACAAGATAGCTCTTTTCTAGAAACCATTTTCGACCAATTACCCAAAAACCTTGTTTATATTTTTTTATAGCAATCATATCACATATAACAACATTGTGCTTTGGTCTCATGTCATTTTGATTTTTTTGAATTAATTATGCTCATTTGAAATTTTGGCTTGATTTGACATTTCTTGAAAAAAATTGACGGAAACTATGTTTATATTTTTTTTAGCTTCTATACAACATTATAAGAATATGTGTGTTGGTTTGACCATTTTTGGATTTTTTTTGAATTAGTTATGCCATACCCTAGCTCTAAACCCCGGCTGAAACCCCGACCCCTTCTATGCCGTTGATCAGTGCGTGGATGGTTCAGATGAGGCGCTAGGGTTTGCCGATCCGCGGCGCGCTCTGTTCTGCGCTCTGATTGGCTGCAAATGATCGGGTCTGGATTGGTGGCTGCGGATCTGCGCTCGACATGCACCGTTCATTGGCATGTACAACAGTATCTAGTCCGTAGAATTATAGATGGTCTGTTAGCGTGAAATTCGCTACCGTAGGTTAGATCTGATCCGTTTTTCACGCAAACAAACTTGGGATGACCCCTTTGATTCGGTGGTTATAGACAGGTAAAGAAACTCCCCATTGTATACGCCGTCTCTTGTACTGTCTATATGTGACGTGGTGACATTTTATACACACCCATCGTTGGAACGGTTGTACATGCCCTTACGATCAAAATGACGCGGTGTATAACTGCATGCAATCACTGACTATTGGGCCCCGTTACCAAGCCCGATGCATGCCCTGCATTCACGTCGCACCAGGGCTATTCTGCAGCGACGCAGCCCGGCACGCCTCGTTGCATTAAGGGTAACGTCGCATCCTTCACCCACCTGCCCCTAGCGTAGAATAAATGCAAATGCAAAGAGAGAGACTTTGTCATTTTTTTCAACTCTTTGCAGTAAGGGTCACGTCGCATCCTAGCTATTTTTTCACCCACCGCTTTGACAGAAAACGCAGGCATGAATGCATGCAGCGAACGCAGTCTTTGGCGTGAGACTTTGGATTTTCAGAAGATGCATCCATTAATGCACGCATGCAGGCTACTTCTTCTCAGGTACCGATTCTCAGAAGATTTCCTGTCTTACATAGAGGAGACACGGTTACACGCATGCAGACTTACAACTCCCAACTACCGTGCCACGTTCACATCGATGCTTCATCTACCCCATTAACTCACGACCTCATCCTCCTCTTTAAATAGGGCGTTTACCGTTTTCCTTCTCCATCTCATTTGCATCTTCTCATCCTTCTTCCCTTCTCCATCCTCCATCCACAATGTCGAACCTCTCGCTCCCTTCCAGCCCCGAGTCTGTCCCGGACGAGGACAATGAGTCCAAGGCTCTCCCTTGGTTCGAAGCTGACTGGCCGCCGGTGTCGAAGCCCTCCAAGAAGAGGGTCAAGAAGAAGGGGAAGAAGAAGGAGAAGGGGCCGTGGGCGACCCTGCCCTGGGTGCACCACCCAGACCCCGAACTCGTCGCCGGGATGGAAGCCCTCTCGCCGGCAGAGAGGGAGGCCTACGATAAGGAGCAGGAGAGGTTGGAGGAGGAGGAGCTGCAGAGGTGGGCGAAGAAGGAGGAGGAGAGGGAGGAGAAGGCGCTGATGCGCAGCCTCAAGAAGCGCAGGGAGGAGGAGGACAAGAGGAGGCGGGAGGAGAACCTCCGCGCCCTGGCCATCCGCGAGAGGGCGGACAGGGAGGAGGAGGACAAGATCAGGCGGGAGGAGAGACTCCGCACCTGGGCGGCGGACTGGCCCGACTGGAAGTAGAGGGCATCCACCGGCGGTTCCTCCCCGTGCTTCGGGCCAGTTAGCCGGAGGGCCAGTTAGGTTTAGGGTTCCCTTATATAGTTAGGGTTCCCATATAATGTAATCTTTTTAATTTCGTGCTTCGGGCCCCCCAATGTTTTATATATCATCAGTACGTTCGTATTTTGTTTGCCTTATATATCATCAGTTTCGACAGTTACCTTTTTTCCGTTTCAATTATAACCGAGCTGCGACTTGGTCTAGGATTCGTTTTAATTAGATAAGAACGAGTGGCGCCATGACTGATCGTGGGATGGCACGGTGAAAGGGTCATGGCGGCATTGCAGGAAAACGTAAGGGAGACGCTGGGATTCGTTTTTTCTATTTTGTTTTGTTTCAAAGGATGATGATGTCTGCTTGAATGTGTACGACTAACTGGGCTGGAATATTACACGTCACGTCACTAAGTGGATGTTGGGCTTGCGGTCGTGGCTTGACTGTTGAATGCATGTTGAGCTACTTTAGATTAGTGGGCTGCGATAACTAACTGGGCTGGAATACGGCCCAACATCTAGTGTAGCAGCCCTGTAACTGAAGACTGAAGTTAACTGAAGAAAACACAACTGAACACTGAAGTTAACTAAACAACAGAGAACAAATTCAGAACAGAGAACAGAGAACAAATTGATGCGATTATTCGATTAAGTGACACGAAATTGGCATGGCGCACAGATCGCATCCTCTGCCCTAACGATGGATCAAGAAGAAAACAAAAAACATAGCAATAATGCAACAATAAAATCCACCAGCCATCAGATTTGCTTGCTTCTGCAAATCAACCATCTGCTTCAGATGTTTCTTGATCTTCTTCAGTTCATTGTGCAGTTCGGACTTCACCTCTCTGTCAGCACCGGGCGCACCCATCTCCGAGCTTTCCCCCATCTCCACGCCCACCGGCGGCAGCCCCCGCATCGAATCAATGTAGCCCTCAAACTTAATCCTTTCTAGATAATCATCCATCCACTCGAAATGGCCACATTTCTTCAGGATCTGAAAACAACATGAAACCTAAATTCAAAATTTCCAAATTCGACGAGCAAATTTAACAAATTGTGATGAAACAATTGAGATCTATACCTGCCCATCCCTTCCGGTGTGCATCTTGCTCAAGCAGCTGACATACTCGCGCCCAAGATTGCCATTGTCGCCGGTCTTGCTGACCCAACGCTTGAGAGACTCTGGCCGTGGGCAATCTGGGCACCGTGTCAGCGGCACTGCACCGTACCGCGGCCACTGTGACTGCGCCGCGGAGGAGACAGACATCTGCGCTCGCGCTTCGTCGCCGGAGAAGAGGGAGAGAAGGATGCGGGAACGGGAGGGGAAGCAATAGCGGAGGGGAAGCAATGGCGCCGTCGGGAGCTCGGGGACGGGCGAGGTCTATTCTAACTGCTCTGAGGTGGGACCTACACTGTGCATACGTGGACAAGTGGTGGGCCCAATGTTTCCAACGGTCGCCTGTTTCGCAAACAGTCACCCTAACATAACACCGAACGAGCGTTTAAGTGACATGTTGCATCTAGGCTATTTCTCCTCCTATCGGCGTCGTACTCCAGCTATTTTGAGGAAAGACGTCGTACCACAGCTACTGGCCTAGAAATAAGTCGCACAGAAGCTATCAACCCGTTCATGACTGGCTGGTCCAGCGTGAGCCAGTACTGGGTGAGCCGAGCATGGCAGCGACAGAGCTAGGTAGGCCAGCAGCGCCACGCAGTGGTCCTTCCCCGACCGAGACGACGACGCACCGAGGAACTCGACGAGGCTCATGACGAGCTCAGAGCTGGCCAGGACGGCCGTCGCGCGGGCCGGCTGCTCGGCGATCCTCGCGAGCAGCACGATTGAGTTGTTCACGAGGTCCTCGCGGTTGCCGGACAGGAGGTTCGCGAGCACGGACACCGCCTTCGTGATGCTGGCTGCGCCCTGGAGAACATCATAGAGGCTCACCAGCGCGTTCTGGCGGCCGCGGTAGGTGCCCTCTCTCACGAGGTGGACCAGTGTCTTGATGGCCTCCGGGATGCGACCGATCTCCTTGCGGTAGTCGCTGTTGGACGAGAGATAGAACATGATGTCTGCCGTTGTCTGCAGCGCCTCCAC
The DNA here is from genome assembly GCA_026929855.1 of Poa annua. Classification (NCBI taxonomy): domain Eukaryota; kingdom Viridiplantae; phylum Streptophyta; class Magnoliopsida; order Poales; family Poaceae; genus Poa; species Poa annua. Next base: position 5,713,304 of record CM049434.1, on the reverse strand, counting down.
CTTGGCCGTGACATTGACGACGTCCATGACGAGGCTCAGGCCGCCGGCCCCGGCGAGCTCGATCCGCCCGATCGTGTGCTTTGAGAGGTTCAGCAAGCTGGCCACGACATTGTCCTGGACGAACGCGTCCGTGGAGGAGAGGAGGTGGAGCAGCCACGGCACGGCGTCGACCTCCACGAGGCACACGCGGTAGAACACGTTGCGTCATCGACACAGCGAACTGGTGCTTGCTGCTCAGCTGCTTGTGGAGCGAGGCCCCGTCGCTGAGAAGAAGCTGCTCGACGATGCCGCGCACCGCGGCGCCCGGGAGCTGCGTCTCGGCTTCGCAAAGATGCCCGTGATTTCCAGGGCCTCACGGCCGGCAATGTTCACAGTATGGCTCGTGATGACCATACCGAATGTACTGTGCGAGACCATCACCCAAACTGTATACGCACGACCGGACAACAGTTTTGCCGGAAAACGCGGCGAAGAAAATGGCGAAACGTACAATGACGACGTGACGGATTTAATCGGGACCTCTCTATATAGGAAACCAAAATGTTTCGTCGCGAGAAAACAATCAAGGGACAAGATATCTACCATACCCATGCGTGTGTACAAAATCCATTCTCTTTTTTGTCACCCATTCCGTAAGAAATGATATCCTTCTTCAATGGCGATATGAACTGTGCACCATGGAACGGGGCGGCTCCTATGATGTTCAGGGGTCCGAAATCGACAGCGTACATCTTCTGGAAGCCATTTAGAACTGCTGCCATCGCAACATTGGCAGCCTTCCTGTCCTCATACCGACTTGAACAGAGTCAGTTTGCTGTGGATGATAAAAATAGTGTTGTTTATACTTGACTAACTACAATAATACGTGAACCGATATAAACTGCACCCGAATAAAGATGGTTAAGCTGCTCTACAGCTTTTGCTTGCACATAATTAGTTTCCAAAGCAGTAATAGTTGCTCATAAAAGCTAGGATACAGTGGTATCTGCATTATTAGGTGCTTGGTTGATTCAAGAAAAAAAGGGTACTTGCATCTCCAATATCAGCACCAACAGAAACTCCTTCAGAAATAACGTTTGCTAAGGCAGCTGCATCTCCAAAACCCAAATTGACACCTTGGCTGGCGAAGGGATGGACTGTATGAGCAACATCATCAACTAGTGCTAGCCCTCTTGAAACATAAACATGGGAGTGCATCAGTGAGAGTGGAAGTACCATTCTGTCAGAGATCAATCTAATCGCTTTCGGCGGCACTTCAAAGCATTCTTTTGTAGACGCGGCAGTATCTCCAATGCCAGAAAACAAACTTTCCATGAAACGGTCAAGACCACTAATTGGGATGCAGACCATGACCAAAATCCAAGGCATGGTTCACCGACTCCAAAAAAATCTTCAGAGCTGGTCGAATTGTGGCGTGCTGCCTCCTCTGGGCTCATTGTCCACACTCCACACTATATTACTCCTCGAAACAGGCTTGCGTCCCGCTATATAAATATAGCAACCACACCGATACAATCGACTGAGACCACTGCTGGGGCGAAACAGCACAAAGCACGCCCAAAAGAAACAAAAAGAAAAAAAGAAAAGAAAAATGCCGATAACAGCGGCTCGACGAAAACAGAGATGACTCGCAACAGCTGCGCCCTCCGAAGAATTCCTACCACGCTCCTAGCCCTCCGAAGCATCGCGTACGAAGCAGCACCTCCAAGAAGGTGAACGACGTCGACGACGCTGCTGCCCGAACCGAACCTAGGGTGACCCCTGGTATGCGTTCTAGGGTTTCCCCGGTACGCCACGGGGGTAGAGAGGAGGTACCCGACGCCCTTCAGGAAGGACGCGACACCCTTAAGCGTCGCCGCGTCGGTGTCAAAAGACCGAGATTTCGCCCGACCTCCAGAAACCATATCCCCGGACACTCCGTCGTGCTCCACCAACGCTGCCACCCACCAACGCACGCCACCGCAGTCTTGCAATCATCACCGCCGTCTCACCAAGGACCACGCCGCGAGGCCGGAAAGACCGAGAAGAAGGAGCACCGACAAGAGACGGCAATACAGTAGCATGCGGGAGGGATCGACCTCCACCACCGAAGGCGGTAGCCGACCGGATGCGGCAACAGGGACACACCAGGCCCTCACTAGCCCGGCCGAGCCCAACCTGGGCCCATAAAGTCCTGATCGCTGCACTGCAGCAAGCGCACCACCGTCATCGCCGACCCCGGCACCAGCCCCTGATTCTCTGTCCACCGGAGGAGCCGTCACCGTGACTGAGGCGGCCCGCCTAGGCCCAGATGGGGCCCAAGGACCCAGATCTGAGCCGGAAGGGCGCTGCCGGCCGCACACCGACGACCAACTGGTCACCTCGGTACCACAACGTCTCCCAGCCGCCAAGGGGCTGCACCTCACCACGGTGCACCTCCGGAACGCGTCGGACCATCACCAGGCCAAGGAGCACCGCCGCCTGAACATGGAGCCCCGCCTCCAACGTCCATGGCGCGGGGAGGGACAGGCCGCCGCCGCCGGCGCCAACCGGGCCGCCGGCGGCGGCGGGCGGAGGAGGCGCGGGAGGAGGGACCCGAGCCGGAGGAGCTGCGGCCGCGACCGGCCGCCGCGGGGGCGGCGCGGCCGCGGGAGGGAGGAGGGGGAGAGGAGGGAGGGGAGGGGAGGAGCGGCGCGGACGGCTTCCGGCGGCGGCGGCGGCTAGGGTTCCAAGGAGGGAGTCGCGGGAGCCCTCGCGTGCGGCTGTGCGTTCCCACACTATATTACTGAAGTTGTCACCTATTGGAAGTAGGGCAGTTGGACCAGAAGAGAGAAACATCTGCCATGCACAGTCATTATCTGCAACATGCTCCACTGTACATATGATCACACTCTGAGGATAACTCAAATAATGGCAATGAAGAGATAAATGCATGAAGAGAAGTATCAGTGATTTGTTCAGAGTCTGATCAAGCACAAGTAGTTGTACAGAAAAAAGTAATCACCATATATGAAACGATTGCATGTCATCACCTGCATTTTACCAAAGAAAGCATGCCCTTGCTTTTGAATATGCTCCCACGCACCGATATCTGAGAAATGACACAGTACAAGTGAGGAAAATATGTCCTGCTATGCAATATTATTGCTAGTAGTAAAAAAGAAGTAGCTGAGAGCACATGATAGTAAATGTTTTAAGATGTTCAAGCTTCATGTTTTCACTCACAGTATGCAAATAGTGCAGCAAATCTAGGATGTTAAACGTGTGAAAAGACACAACTGGTACGTCACAACATAAAAGGATTGTTGGGCCTACATAGATTAGCAGAGTTGGCTGTATCCACGAGGTTGTGATTATTTGACATAAGTTTCAGGTTATCCTCACTGAACTTGACAAGAAATGCAGCTCAGCTGAAAATACTGCATTATGATTTCTGCTAGGTGCGTATCAATTAGCTAACATTGCAAAGCAGAAGGTTATGAGTTAGATGGTTTAAGGTTGTAGGACCAATCTAGTGTAAGCATACGTGGTTCTTCAGATCTACACATTTTGAAATCTTCAAAATACTACACATTTTGAAATCTTCTAGTATGCCGCCACCCCCTGGCAGAAAATGCCCCGAGCACTGCCAATAACCGGGAGCAGCCACAGTCCACGAGAGAGCGTTGGTCATGTGGTAAAAGAAAAGACCATAGTCCAATCCAGTAGACCGTTCGGTGGACAACCTGAAAAAAGTGAGCATTTCTATTTGTGTTAAAGACCACATCATTACGATAATTCCATATTGTCCAAAGAAAAGCACAAGTTCCAATACGAATGTGTGCTTTGGTTTTACGGTCAACACCATCCAACCAATGTCCAAACAAATTGGAAATATTGGCTTGAAACAGGTAATGATGGTGTTACAGTATGTGTGGATTGTGCTATCACTTTTCCATCAGGTTGGTCTTATAGAATTGTTGTTAGTGCATGAAGCTTGACATGATATCAGGTCTTAAAGTTCAAGTCCTAGCTTCCGCGCTTTATTAATTTTATTTTTGTTGTAGCACCCTTTATGTCCACGTATACGTCTATTGAACCATACTTCTGAGTCCACGTCTTAGTTGGATTATTATGAGTCGAGACCACGCAGAAATTCATAACACACGATCCAACAGCACCGGAAGACGAACAAAATAACCTTTCCCTCTTGTTTCATTCTAACCAACACTGACATTGAACTAACAAGATACAACGTGTTCTTACACCCATGGATCCATCCAGCAAACCAACTAGACAAGCCACGAGGAAGCGGCTAACAAACACGGACTCCGTAGCCGTCCATCCATCCATCAACATGGCAAGCTTCTCCCGTACAAATCAGATCTCAACACATCACCATGGCGTGGGAGTAGAGCCGGCGATTCAGTGACCTCCGTGGCGGACGACCGCGGCGAGGATGAGGAAGTCGTCGAAGAAGCCGAACAGCCCGAGCACGCCTGCACATTCCAGGAGCATCCATCGGAACGTCGATTAGCTTTTTGATTACTACCATCCTACAACCAACTAGCCGAGAGAACTCGACCTGAACGCTTCCAGGTGATTTTCTTGCTTGAGCCCTATGAGCTCGGCAGTGAAGGCAGGGCGTTTTTGTACAATGGCTGCACGAGAGGGGATAGCGTTCATCGGCTCCCTTAAACCTAAGTTTTCCATATAATCAAAAACAACCTTAAATTTAGCTTCTGTTTCAGCATCAGGCAGCTGGCCGTGCACATTCTAGTACCCACCACTATCCTGCCATCCCCGTTCCACCTACTACTCTACATAAATTCCATAATTTCATCCAAGCAAAGGACACACACCCCTAAACCCTCATTTCGGATGGACTTGAGCAAGTGCACGCTACAAAAACCCTGGGAGAGCACTGGCCAGTTTTCGATCTGGGGCAACAGGGTCGGCAGCTCGCAATTGCTCCGGACGACCGAACGAATCTACGAACCCGTGGCAATTCCGGCGAATCCGAAGCCCTGGGCGATGGCGGCGGCTAGGCGTCGATGACGGCTGGGCGTCGGCGACAGTTGGGCGTGACGATGTCGCCCTGACACCTCAAGTGTGACGCCTCCGAGTACTCGCACACATACGGAGCTTAGCGTCAACCCCCGGTCTCTCGGAACCAGCCAAGATCGCAGGGGTAGAACAATTGGCGGAATCTCGCAGCGCAACTTGGGTCGCGAAATAACCTTTTGGAGAGAGAGAAAAGCGGGCGGAGTTCCAACTCTACCCGGCGTATACAACATTAATTATATTTAGATTGTGTTTAAATCAATAGGTCTGCCCTTCTATATAAAGGGGGGGGAGGGGGTGTGCAAACACATTACCTCCCCCATGTGGGACTAAACAAAGGGGAGGGGAGGGGGGTTCGGCCGGCCTAGCCTAGGCCGAACCGGTCTAGGGCTCTTGCCCAAACCGACCCCCCCCCCCCCCACATGGGCCCAATTCGGCCCATTAAGTGGTTAGCCCCATTTTTCCTTTATTTTAACTAGCATGGTGGCCCTCGCAAATGCGAGGGCATTGTCGTTAATATGTTAAAGGCTCCAAATGAAATAAATAGCGTTTCCATTTATATCACATTATGTACTCAGAACTAATAAGGCTGGACCATCACAAATTTAAATATGACATATGCATATACATATCTTTTAAACCATTAGTTTCTATGCCAAAAATTATTATGCTATTTCTACAAATACCGATATATGTTATCTGTATGATATTATCCATAATTCTATTTTCTATATGATCTTACACTATTAGGTGAGGTTAAGCTCGGTATTATATATATATATATAGTTACAATTTTTTTCCTATTTTGGTTGAAATAACAATAATAGCTTCGAGTGCGTCCACTTTATTACGTTGAAAGATTCTCAGAAATGAAATTGTGTATTAGGGACATCACATTATGTGAGAAGAAATAGTATGGCTCTAACACAAACAAAAAATGATACAATATGTTGGCAATATTTTTAATTCTTAGCCACATATTATTGTGATTTGGGGTATACTCAATATTCACCATTCATATGCCCTTTTATGTTTCAAAATTATAAGTACAAATGCACATAGATTAGAAACCTAATGACTGGTTTGATGGCAAAAAGGGAGCTTGTATTTATAATCACCACTGTTCAAGATATCTTCCGATATTTCGATAAATCGGTCGATTTATTGCTTCTCAGTGTCTGACCGATAAAATAACTTGGCCGATTTGCCCCCTTATCTTGGGTCGACCATAAGTTTTCGATAAGCGATATCCCCAAGATTGCTAATCACCACATGTCAACAATCTTGATACTATTGAACATATGACAATTGTGAGATTCATTAGGATTCCACGCCATACCTATACTAACGCTAGATAATGTCTAGCATCATAGCTCCTCTTCATGCCTTTTGTTACTTTGTATGTGGAACCATCACATTTTTCATGATCGTTGTTAGTTCTAGTTCCACATGTTATTGGATCCCTACTTTGTGTGTGTCTCTCTATTTTTTTTAAAATCTTGTTTATATATTAGTGGTAATACTTATGAATATATATTACTTACGGTCTACAGATTGTATGAAAAAGAATCCAACAAATCGACAATAGGAAGGTTGGTGTTTTATAGTGATTTCTGTTATCTCTCTATTTTTTCAAAAGGATGTTTTTCATGCATTTTGAATCCATCATCAAATCTTGTTCAACTCGAAATTAGAAAAGTAAATGTTTTAGAGAACAAACGGTGGTCGGATAGGTAGAAGGGTGCTTCCCCCCCCCCCCCCCCCCCCCCCCCCCCCCCCCAAATTGTTTTACCTAAGCGTCTCAATAAGTGAGAGGTATCTTGATGGCAGCTTCGTCCATGTTGAAACCTGGCGACTTTGGTCTTCAGTATAGCTTGTGTGATTGTGCGTAGGGATCGACTAATCCTTGAAAATATTGTTTTCTCTAAATTGATTTTCAATTATTAGTATTTTTGTACATATAAATTAGAAAGAACGATTATTTTTTGGAGAACCAATTTGTTGTTAGATGAGTACGAACCCACTATAAATGAAACATATGTTTTTACCTTACGGGTCTCACTAAAACAGATTATCTTTAGAACGTCAAGCAACATTGGCATCGATAGTGGTGATTTTGCTAACACCGAATCTCAACAACTCTGTTTATTATTAGACTATCCGTGAGTGTGACTTTGTGAGTACATATGGTGATAGTGTACTCATGTTTATGTCGATATCATTTAACTAAAAAAAATGTAGTTATCATTTTATTTTTGATCCGCTCATACACAAACACTTTGCACATATATATTACTCCAATATGTTTACCCAACTACTACCGTAGAAGTAGTTTTTCTTTCTAAAAAAGAAAATAAAGTAGTTAATTTTCTTTCTGTTTCAGTTGTACCATCATATTCTAGTTGGTGCCGTAGGTTTCTTAATCACGACGCATCTATTTTTTTTTTTGAGGAGCAACTTGACACGATGCTATGAGCCTATGAACTGTACATGAACCATACGTCCAGATTATTTTAGATCGATATTTCTTGACAATCGACGGAGTGATGTGCACGTGAACTTTTAAATTGTACTCATCTATAAGAGAACTCAAATATTTTCAACGGGCCGTTGCACTTAATTTTTTTGGATTTCGATATTTGCCTTGCCACCCGATGGAGTGATGTGCACGTCAATTTTTAAATTGTACTCATCTATAGGAATAACTCAAATATTTCCGGCCGCCATTGCATTTTTTTTTTTTAGAACAAAAAAAAAACCTCTTCGTGACTCGTAAGTAAAAGGGACTCAGCTGGTATATATATCCGGCCCACCGTTTTTTTTAAAGTACCCGGCGTTTAATATTGGAACAGATCTCTGTTTTTTCTTTGACATACACGTTATCTAGTCACCCAGAATGAGCGTGTCAAACTGAAATTTACGGTCACGTAACTACAAACCTCTTCTTAAATCACAGCCTTGTTTTTTAGATCCAAGGGTTAATATAATTAAGGGGATGTGGCTTAACCAGGTCTCTCGAAAAACTAACTCATTTTGCTTTTAGTATATAATAGATTGATTTAAATTAATAATAAATTAATATAAAATATAATTAATTCATAATTAATATATTTATACATTAATAAATATTACGTGACTCCGAAACAATTTTCTGATCACCCGAACTATCTTCGGTCATTCCCGGAACCTTTCCGATGCTACCGGAACCATTCCGGTTAATTTCTCTCTGTCCTAAATTCATACTTATTCCAACAATAAATCATACCAATATTCTCTATGTGTCGCTAAGATCTTAAGCGTGTTACCCTACGGTTCGAGAACACTCCAGACATAGTCGAGACCCCACGCTCGCCAATGACCGTCAGGAAAACCTGGATGTCTGTGACGGCCCCTGTGCATTCTAGAATATCGTCGGTGAACCATAAATATGACATATATTCCTTTTGTTACTACGATACCACCTCGTCCGAGATATGATCACAAACATCTGATATCCTGTTGTATCTCGTTCCCGACGCAGTTTTATTAACTCGTCTGTGATGTTACATCTCCATGACTTTGTCATAAGCTGCGCAGCTGTATAGATGTAATCTCACCGAGTGGGCCCAGAGTATCTTCATATCAGGAGGATGAACAAATCCCGCTCTTGATCCATACGCCTCAACATACTCTTTCGAGATACCCAAGATGGATACCGTTATTGTCATGCTATGTAAAACACAACGTTTGATGCTCTCAAAGTATCCCTACGAAGTAGGAATAAGTACGATCTCACGGTTTAAGGAATAACCTATCACATTACTGCCTATTACAAATGACAAACATTGTGATGTGATCTTATTGCAATACTTTGGGTATGTCCATCACCTTATTCAACTAACAAGATGACCTCATTGTCAACTGACGTAATTGTCCATGATCGGGAATTCTCGATCAACTGTTGCACAATGAACTAGTTTAAATAGAGGCTTACTAGGGACCCTGGTTTGTCTATGTATCACACGTGTATTAACAATTCCGATTAATACAGTTATAGCACGATACAAAACATATTATAAATTTAATGGAATAATGCGATAAATATTATTTATTTATTTTCCTCTAGGGCATATTTCCTTCACACCCCTGATCCAAATTTGGGTCATGGACTGACAAAAAACGAACGTCCCTTGTGTCCATGCATGTCCTCCTTGTCCACGTGTTGGCCCGCATGTCAACAGAATAAATCTCCTCTCTATTCCTCCCACCTAACCCATTGTTCTCTTCTTTGTCTAAAAAATTCCACGTCGTAGAAGCTCTTTCCCGACTTCAGTGTGGTGGAGCATTACCTTCGCCTCCGTCCACGAGCTCGTCGTGGAGCCAGAACCTATTGTCGTCGCTGAGGTGGTTGCCGCTGCTGTTGGCAACCTCTACTCCGAGTCGCGGAACATGGTGTCCATCGTTTGCATCGCGCCGTGCCAACTTGGGATTGTTGCTCTTTCTTGAGACAGGGCGACAACGAGAACTGGTTGAGAAGTTCGTGGTTATTGATGCCATGAGGCCGATGAGGTGAAGTTCTTGAGGCCTTTCTTTGCGTGATGTTCTTGAGGCCTGACGGTGCATTCTTCATGAGGCTGGACATACACGTAGGGGGAGCCGGAGCAGCCGAGCTGGAAGTTCACGGGCGATGGGCAGCATGCGACCGAGTCCCCCCCCCCCCCCGGCCTGGCGGTGCGTTCTTCATGAGGTTGGACATACACGTAGGGGGGAGCCGGAGCAGCCGAGCTGGAAGTTCACGGGCGATGGGCAGCATGCGACCGAGTCCCCCCCCCCCCCCCCCCCCCCCCCGGCCTGGCGGTGCGTTCTTCATGAGGTTGGACATACACGTAGGGGGGAGCCGGAGCAGCCGAGCTGGAAGTTCACGGGCGATGGGCAGCAACTGAGCCCCCCCCCCCCCCCCCCCCCCCGGCCTGACGGTGCGTTCTTCATGAGGTTGGACATACACGTAGGGGGGAGCCGGAGCAGCCGAGCTGGAAGTTCACGGGCGATGGGCAGCAACTGAGTCCCCCCCCCCCCCCCCCCCCCCCCCGGCCTGATGGTGCGTTCTTCATGAGGTTGGACATACACGTAGGGGGGAGCCGGAGCAGCCGAGCTGGAAGTTCACGGGCGATGGGCAACAACTGAGTCCCCCCCCCCTCCCGCTCGGTGGTGTGGCCTTGTTCCAATCTTCACCCGGTAGTGCAGCTTTGTATAAGGCCCATGCGACCATATGATTGGATTTCTTGATTTATTTGTCCTTCTGTCATTCTCCCTCCGTTTTTATTTATAAGATGTTCTAGCTCTTTTCTTGATTCATCCACTTTAGCTTGTATCTAGTCGATATTTAGTATGTAGGTTAATTAACATGCACATGCACCTACCTCTAGATATACTAGCTAAAACGTCTTGTATTGATGAACAGAGGGAGTACTATTTTTGCTCATGTATTACTCTCAGAGCAATTTTTCCGATGAATACCTGCCTTGCCAGCATAGACGTAGACGAATATTTTTTCCTTCTCCTGTCCGGACAAATGAGTAGCACAGTTGTCGTGACCTAGTCATCAAGACCCGACATGTCGGCTCAGTCTCTTGAAAGTGCTCATAGGGGTTAGGGGTAGGGTGAGTGTACGTGCGTGCGTTGAGTACGCGTGTATATTAGTGCTTGGCTTGTACAGTTGTACTGTGTTTGGAAAAAAAAAACAATAAGTCATGTTAAAAACGGAACAAAAAGAAAAAACAAACCGAAGAAAAAGAAAGACTCTCTTCCTTCAACCCCAAACACCACAAGCCCCCGAGCCCCGACCACCGCCGTCCTCCTCCCGACCCGCCGCCGCTTCTAGCGCCCCCGCCCTCCACGCTCCCGCGACGCGATGCCCTCGCCGGCCTCAACCCGCCGGAACGCCAGGCTGGCGGAGCCCCACCGCCGCAGGGCCGGGCCGGCTGCGCCTCTCCGCCCTCCGCCGCCAGGCCGGTCCGGCGGCGCCCAGCGCGCTGCGGTGGCACCTTCCCCGACGTCCTCCGCCGCTTCGGACGAGCTCCTCTCCGTCCCGCGTCTGCCCCGGCCGCCCGCATCGGCCCCGGCGGCGGCCGGCCGATGCCGCTGCCTGCGTCACAGGTGGGCCCTCTGCCAACCTGCTGGCCCCACATGTCAAGGATGTAAAGATTCAAAATGGATCATCAAACTCCCGTACGTACCTTCTTCTTCCCCCGCTGCTTGCTTTGCCTCCATTTCTGTGCTTCCCCAGCATCCTCTCCTCCTCAAATTCATTTTTCGTATTCATCTTCGCGTCATTTACCTCTTCTCCCACCATCGTCCCTCCCTCTCCTTCCCCAGCCGCGCCACTCCCCAACTCCTTGGTCTCAAACAATGGCGGAAACACCTCCGCCATCGCTCTCCCTCCCTCTCCCCTCGCAGCCGCACCCTCCCCTTTACTTCCCTCTCCCGCCGCAGCCTCGCCTCGCCCTTCCTCTCCCGCCGCAGCCTCGCCTTGCCCTCCCCCTACCACACTTCATCCCTGCTCCATTGGTCGGCGGGGGACGCTCTGCGCCGATGGTCTTGAGGGCGCTGGCCTCCAGCTCCATCGGAGTTGCAGCGCGGGGCCTCTGCCTTCGCCTTATACAGGAGATCTGGACAAAACCCAACCTCGAGAGGGCTTGGGACATGATGAGGGCATACCTACATGAGCGCCCGGAACGTCCACGCCACCCGCTCCCTCCTCCTCCCGTGTCGCCATTCCAGCTGCTACAGGCTTTGGAGAGCAGCCTTCGCGCCGAGGTCATTTGCCTACTCGTGAGCCTTCTGGTGCTCCTCCACCTGCACAGGACCGAGGACGACGAAGCCGCGCTCAGGCGGCAGAGGCTTCCAGGTTTTGTGCGGCACGGCCTCCGCCGCATTGTTGGTCTGGGTCCCCTGCCTCTTAGGCCACTTAAGGTGCCTTCGATAGTTCGTGCTGCTTCAAGGAACGCCAAGGAGCCAAGTTTCACATGGAAGAAGGCAGAGCTGAACGAGGAGAGGTAGTTTTCCTCTCTGTTCGAACTGGTTGTTGATCATCATGAACATTGGATTTTCATTGGTCTTATTTGGTTGATGCCAGTATGTACAAGGCACGCAGGGAACGAATACACCAGGCCATCTCCAGGTGACTACCTCTTCCAATCGATCTTACTATTTATTGATTGTATCTGATTTAGACTCTGTAAATCAGTGCTAGCTTGCACCAACATACTAGAAGGGCAACGTAGAATGTTTGTCAGGTTTGTGTTGAATGCTGCTTGGGTCACTTTCGTGATGTTGCCTTACTTCATCCTAAATTTGTAGGAGGCCGAGCATACATGAACGGTCCAGTTTGTACAATGCCTATGATTTCCACATCTCTCAGTTTGAAAATTTTCTACCAGCACCACCTGTGGAAGATTTGCTTTCCACACTCGGATTTAGCCAATGTCATGTTCCTCATAAATCTTGATGTGCCCTTTCGGTGAAAGGGGTAGTAGGCACTTCATCATAAGGATATGTTTGTTTGCATCAATGCAATTGGAAGATAGGAGATCTGTTTGTTTGCATCAATGTAATCGGCCGGAAGATAGGACTTGGTAGTATTGCGTGCACCAGTCAGTTTACATGATGGTATCCACCTTGTTTGCGAAACCGTAACAATTTTGTTGATTGATTATGTGCACTCCATTTTTGTCCTGGTTCACTCTCACAGTCAGCTGCAAATTCTTGGGATTATGTTTTTTTCTGTCAGTATTGAATTTAGTGTCGCTTGGGTAGTGTAGCATGGTTTTCAATTATTGTTTGAATGCAGGGGTCTCTTTTGTGATATTGCGGTAGTTGATCCTAATTGTATGTGTTCTGTACCGATGGAAGTATTGCTTTATGCAACAATATCCCAGTGTGCATGTTAAGTGGCTTGATATTGTCCTGCCCTTCCTGCCTGCCAAAGGTCCCAGTCATTTTTAGAGTGTCTAGTACACTCTCCGCAGAGCTGCTAATAAATATGCATTACTAACATATTTTCTTAACTTACAGTGCTGCAACAGAGATTCAATCAATGGTACAGGACACCAAGACCAAGTTTAACAAGGCCACATCCAGGTGACTCCTTATCCAATCGACCTTATTTCTGTGCCCTTATCTGTGCACCAACGAGATGGTTTTGATGATTTGTGCCCTCTTAAAGTTTCGATGTGCCCTTTTAAATTTAGCGAAAAGTTTCCTGAACACCCTAAACCAACAAACAAACTTTTACAAGAAGCATCATGCTAATTAGAAAACCAGTTCAATCAAATTTGAATCCATGGAAACCAGTTTCATGCCAAAGGTCCCAATCTATTTTCATAGTGTGTACTGCACTCTCTACCTCTACCAAATTTGTGGATTAACATATTTTCTGAACCTACAGTGTTGCAACAGAGATTCAATCAATGGTACAGGAAACCAAGGCCAGCTTTGAGAAGAGAAGGTGAATAGCCGAGCCATTTACTTGCCTTTAACTTTCTGTGTTGCTAATAGGGATACATATCGAGAGTGTCTTACTCTTTGCATTGATTGTATTTGTATCTGATTTAGACTCTGTAAATTGTGCTTGCACCATCAGACTTGCTAGAAGGGCAACATAGCATGGTCGTTGTTAGGTTTTTGTTCAATGCTGTTTGGGTCTTTTTTGTGATGTTACGTTAGTTCATTCTAAATTTGTAAGAGGCACCCTCACATAAAGAACTCCTCGGAAAAGTGCGATGCATGTTGTATGAATAGGTAAAACTTTCCTTGCTCACTTTGATGTGTCTGCTATACATATTTTCAGTTAGTCTCCGGACATTGTTTTATCGTCTATCAAATTTCGTAGTTGATTCACCATGCTACTTTGACCCCTGATATTTTCTGATTTTAGTTTGAAAAAATTCTTAAATGCTTATTTTTTATTGAAGTAGATTCTTGTCCATTTACATTGTCTGGTAGAGATAGGCATAGCTAATGTAGTTGAAAATTATTTTGCGGTCATTGATTCTTATTTGTGTGTCAACGTTATTTACCGTTAAAGGCATCCATTTTTTTTACAGCTGTAGCACAAAGTTGTTAATAGGCAATTAGGGATACCTATTTCTGTTGTGTTTTTCGTAGACAGAAGATCTGGTTAGGTCTTTTGCTCATCACTGTTGTTACATGAAAGCATGGAGTGCAGAGCAACATGCTTTCATGTAATATCTACTAGTTTTACATTGACTAACAATTGTCTTTACTTGTAGGGATTCTGCAAACTCAGTAAGCAACATGAAAGCAGATAATTTCTGGAAGGTTAAATCTGTGCAAGAGGAAAATATTGGAGGTATGCGAAATGTGGGCCTCTGGTTGCTGATAGTTTAAGATCCAGCTGCAAACTAAGTAGATGCTTAGACTACTTTGCCATAGATATTTCCTGTGATTGGAATCTTTAAGCATCCATTCTTTAAGTAAGATGCCTGATGCTCATTACACATCCAGGGAAATTTCTGGACCCATCCTCGGTGAAAAAGATGAAACAACTGCAGGCTTGCCTGAATGCTCTTGATCCATCTGAGAAAACTGCAAAGCAAACCTGAGGAAGGAGGTACGGTTAACAGCCTGCCCCGTCACCATATATCGTTTCAACACTTGCAGTCTCTTTTAACCAATTACTTTCTTCGTGTGTTTCACAGGCAAACTGACATAGAAGAACCGGATAAAACTGCACAGGGAGAAGAATTTCAGTCGCTTCACCAATTTTAGTATACATCGTAGCTTCTAGATTGATATGGTCTGCTCTAATCATTCTGATTCCACAAAACTTCCAGTGCCCCAAATAACAAGTATGGTATGATATTTGCTGCTTGTAGACTGGTCAACTGTCATGCTTGAGTTGTGTTTTGGTCATTGGTTGAACCATGTGACTCGATCTGTATCCAATGTTGAGAAAATGCTCTTGCAGAAAAATGAATATAGTAATAAATATCCTCGCTATGTGCAGATACAAGAATCGCTGCTTGGGCTTTTGTTCTCGGAAATTCCTGGCAGCACGCTAGTTTTTTTTTTTTACCAAGGCTGCCCTTTTATTGTTTGCTTCGTATTATTATTATGATGGATGTATCATATGTGCTTCAGAATCATGTCAGACTTGGGCTTTGAAGCATGAAAATAATCGACGGTCTGACACCCACCTTAAATCGAACTGAGCTACCACATCCAGATAGATGATGAACTTAGGCAGAAGGGGTCTTCAATTTAGAACGCAAAGAAATGCGAATGCAGTACAGTTTGACACTACCAAAATATTGGATTAAGAAAAACTTGAGCAGCTCAACCCTGCCCGCCCCTTGCCGCTGCTCTTCTTCACCGCCAAGCTTTGTTGCGGTGGTGCCCGAAGAGAAGAGCGGCTGCATCCAAGGCCAGGCCGGTGTCGCCTGTTTCTTCCACGCTGTAGAGCCTTCGTGCTCCGGCTCTACATCACATCAGTGGTCGCCGGTGTCCCATCGGCGTGGAGATGGAGCTCATGTTCTGCAGTGCCGGCGTGCCTGGGTGAGCTATCAGGGCATGTCAGAGGAGCTGGCGATGCGAAGTGCTCGGGTGCGCGCAGGCAGCGGCACGGCGGCCCGTTACGCACTAGAGCCTGGAGGGGACGGTGGCCGGCGGGTGAGATGGGTCTTGGCCTACTATGCGCGGCGGCATGCAGCTCGGCGCGGAGCCGGGCACAATGCACTGTGCTGCCAGTGAGCTGTTAGCTACCTGAAGCGGCCATTAGAACATGGCCGTGGCGTGGCACGGCGAACTTGGTTGGCGCTTGCACTTGAGCCACTGTCCATGGCGGCATCAGTTTCTTTTTTTTTTTTACTCCGAAAATGGCGGCATCAGTTTCTGTGAATGCATCTTCACTGATCAGAGGTTACAGATAAACGATGAATCTATATCATTTAGGAGTATAAAAAATGCACTATTATCGTGAGCATGCCAAGTGGCACACTGACACTAATATACAAAAACTGCAACTCGTGTCCTTTTTTCATGCACTGTATTTTGCTCTTCGTGTAGGCGTTTCCTGGTGGGGTGGCGTTTGTTACTGTAGTTTCTTTTTCACAAATTCTGTTTCTTCTCGCGGTACTCGCTCCTAGCTAGCCATCGGACGCCTCTCCCTGTCTTAGACCGCAGCGACACATTCCGACAAGGTGCGTCGCAATCACTTTCTTCTCCTCTTCCTCCCCAAATTTCTTCATCGGCGGCGACATCCGGCTGCCGCATCGGGGGTGGGGGTGGGGTGGAGGTGGTGAGGCGGAGGCGACCGGCGGCCTCATCGACCCGGGGGGTTTCGGAGCGACGACGAGCTGCCTCATTGACCAGGAGGGTTTCTCCTGTGGGCGCAGCGGCGCATCGTGACTGGGTTGTGTGGCAACATGGCATGGCAGCACGCCGCCGTGAAATCCTCAAGCCCGGGAGCCTGCTTGACTGCAAGTGCTGCCGCCGCATCACCTCGCGGCCACGTGCGCTACCCACTGGCCGCCGACCCCGCTGCATCTCCGACCCAAGGCGTCGGAGGCTGCAAGCCCACAAGACACGCCGCCGACCCCGCTGCATCTCCGACCCAAGGCGTCGGAGGCTGCAAGCCCACAAGACACGCCGCCGACCCTGCTGCATCTCCGACCCAAGGCGTCGGAGGCTGCAAGCCCACAAGACACGCCGCCGCCACCACCACATCTCCGACCCAAGGAGCCACCAGCTGCAAGTGGCCTTTTTAGCGCTGGCGGGAAGAAAAAAAAACCCACCGTTTTTTTACCAGCCGTCCTGCAGAAGCCCAACTTGGGTCGTTTCGACGGAAAATAGCGCCGGCGTCCCAGGCGAAACTCAGCCCACTTGGTTCGGCCTGGAGGCGAAATGACGGGAAAGGCGACACGGGCCAGCGCTGTCAGCGACGTGGGAGAAAATGGCACGGAACTGAGCGGTGCGCCCTCATCTTCTCGGCTCATGCGTCGGTCAAACGTTGCCGGAATAAATGTCGTGGCGAGCGGCCAGTCAAAGGCTGCCATAGCAATGCCGTGGCCGGCGTGCGTCCCTTCGACGTCCGACCGGCGGCCACGCAGCGCACGGTAATGGCTAGCCACTGTCCCTTTCGTCTGACCTCTGCTATATAATCCCCCGGATCCTCGCCGTCACTCCCTACACTCGCCGTTCCACTCCCTCGCCGCCTCTGCCTTCCACTCTCTTTTCTCCCACCCGCCACCGACGATATGGCTTACAACTACGCCGCCGCGAACGGTTGAGTCCGCCGCCACCTCCACAGGGACGAGGCATGGGCCCTGCACCAGGCGGGGTATCCGTGCCCGCCGGACATGCGTGTCCCTGGTGCCTCCTGCGGCCAGGGGCGTGGCAGCTCAGTGTGTGATGCGTCCCCGTGCCCCCTGTCCCTGCCGGCAGCAGTTCAGGTGGGCGATTGCGGATGTCCGCGCCGGCCTGACGCCGCAGCAGGCCGCGGAGCGCCGTTGGAGGCCAGAAGGCAACGGCGCCTTCTGGACAGCGTATTTCCAGCGCCACCACGAAGACGTCGCCGACCGCAGCAACAACGTCCCCGTGAAGGGCTGCTGCAACTCCACCGGGCGCAAGCGGTGGTGGGGCAGCGAGCACCGCACTCTCCATTGGGTGCTTGACTACATCTACGCCGGCAACGAGCCCCGGCTAACGATGTCGTCGCGGTCGTGGACGCCGCGCCGGATGTGAGTGGGCAGCTCCTCCTCGGCAACCTCCTCGTCCTCCGGCGCGGCGCAGTCGGCGCCTCCGTCAGGTACGCGCTCGGTGTCCCTCACGCTCCCTCCCCTCCTCAACTTCGGGCGCCCTGTGCGCAGCGGCGCCCTCCGCATCGGCGAGCTGCGCGCCTCCACCCAGCGCCGCGCGACATCTCCCCGGTGCTCCATGTTTCGTCGCCTCGTCAAGCCGAAGCGCGAGCCCAAGCACGAGCCGGAGGAGGAGCAGGACGAGGAGTTGAAGGAGTCCGAAGAGGCCTCATTCAACACCGTGCAGCCGACGGACCCAGGGTTCGCCGAGAAATGGAGGCAGCGCGAGTACACGGCCCAGGAGGTGGAGCGCCAGCGCCAACTCCTCGCCGAGGCGGAGCGGAACCGCGCTCGCGCCGCCACCCGCCGCCGCGTCCCTCCTCCCAAGTGGCGAAACAGTCGAGTATTACATACTCGACCCCGAAAGCAAGGAGGAGGAGGAGGACGAGCCGCTCCAGCGCACCCTGCAGCAGAGCAGGTGGTTCCGCGACGATGCCGACGCAGGCCCGAGCGGGTGGGGCGGCGACGCCTGCGCAGGCCCGATCAAGTGGCGCGATGACGGCTCGGACGACAACGGCGGCTACCCCGACTACAGCCAGGCGATCGCCGCCAGCCTCGGCTTGTTCATTAACTAGGCGTTTTTACGTTTTTAGTTTAAATTTCTACACCGTAATCGGTGAGTTTGCCAAATATGAATGAAATCACCGTTGTTTGCCAATATACGAATGAAAAATCACCATTTCTCTACCCGCCATTTTTTGAACCGCATGGGCCGAAACTTGGGTTGGGGAACGACTGGAAACCTCGCCCCCCAGGTTTCAGATTAGCGTCGTTTGGCGCTGCGGCGGCCCCAAAACAGCGACGTTTTGAGCCCTGGGGGAGCGAGACGACTGGAGATGCCTTAAGGAACCTGACCCCAACCACGCCACTAGGGACTTGCTAGTCAAGCGAACTCCCTACGCAAGGTAAGAACCTTCCCCTGCCTCCTCCTTGTTTTGTTCTGTTATAAGTTTCTGGTATTTTCTGTTCTGCTCTTATATGACTCACATTGGTCTGTTCTATTGAACAAGTCTCTGTAACGTTCATATTGTAACCCACTTCCTCTCATTTAGCTGTAGATGAGACCACGTCTCGCATGCGCCTGCGTGCGCCTCTGCTTGCGCCATTCCGATAGGATCTCTCCCTCCTCTCCTATATAACTTGTACTCTAGGCCCCCTAGATCTCGACCCCTATCTCTCACCGGTCTACCATGCCTCGTGCACCTCCAACCCCATCTCACATGGATCCTCTGAACTTCGGCACGTCGGGGTGAACTTCTCCAAATGGCGTCAGGAGATTCGAGACGCTGCAACACATCAAGCTCTACATAATGATCTAGTGTGGTACTTATGGGCGCTCAAGGGCAATGACAATGTCGATAATGGCGATGCTAATGTCTAGTACGGCTTATTTTATTTGTTTGCATTGTTAAACTATTTATTTGTGTGTAAATTTATATGTTAAACCATTTCTATGTGTGAATTTGTATGCCAAAAAGGGTCGGCATTTGTTTATGCCGAAATATGGCTGAATCGCCGGCTGGCGCAGTCTGGGTTCACGGCTGAAAAACACACCCCCAGGTTCCTGATTCGCGGCGTTTGACGCACCGGAGATGCCCTAAGCTAGTTAAAATGAGTTAGCTATTTTAGTATCTTGACACTCAAGTTTTAATATGTTTACACACTTTTCACGTCTCATCTAGGGAAAAACGAGAGTGTAAGACGAATAAAACGGACAATTGAATGTGTCCGCGTCCGTGATTACTATGTACGTCTCGTATGTTGAGAGTACACCAAATTAATCATATCAGCATGGATTACCCGGTGACATATAAGTATAAGGGCAATTCAACTTACCGGTTCGCTCCCTAAGTAAAAAACTGCATGAAGCTGGGCTAAACACCTCCGGACGTGCTTTTGCTTGCGTGTTTCGCTCGACGGCTTTGAAAATTGTACTTGCAGCTCACACGTAAAGAAGGTTTTTTTTTAGCTGAAGATTATGCAAATATGAGATGGACTATGGCTCCCCCTCCCCTCCCCTCCCCTCCCCTCCCCTCGTGTCGTCTCCTTTCGGAAGCGACCCGAGGGCCCAAACCCTACCGCCGCCACCTCTCCTCACCCTCCCCGCCTTGCAGCCGCCGGAGGTAGCTCGTGGGCAAGCCCACACGGCTGCCAATGATGGTGGCGGCAAGGCTGCCGTTGTTGTATCCCCAAGGTGGAGAGCTCCTGGATCTGAGGCAGCGGCCTCGCGAGGTGGGGGCGTCGTAGACCTGGCGGCGGGTGACGGGCGTCGGTGCTGTTGGATGTGTGCCTCGGCTGCGCGGGCGGCGACACGGCGGTGGGTGTGCTCGTGGTGCGCGGAGGTCGCCCCGTTTGGGCCTCCGGCGCTAGATCTGAAGATGGATGCCCCTCCATGCGCTGTTCGTCGCTCCTCCCCAGCGTTGGCGCGGCTCTGCTTGCTCTGGTGGCTGGTGGATGGAGTTGGAGGTGGGGCTCCCGACCGGGGGAAACCCTTGGCCGACGGTGGCGGCCATGAAATCGAAGACGCTGCGCGCGTCGTGCTCCTTCCTGAAGGCGGCATCGAGGTCTATCCCCTCTCCATCCTACCTTGTCTGTCTCGGGTGTAAACCTAAAATTTGTTTTGGGCGGCGGCGGCGCTCCGTCATCGTTCCCTCCTTGGAGGTGTTGCCTTCAGACAACGGGGCTGGTTGTCGAACTTGTCAGGGTTGGTAGGTAGTCTGTTGTGTCTTTGCATCTTTGGTGGCTAACGGACCTCCCCAGATGGTAATCTTAAAGTGGCATCTCATCCGGTAGTTTTGGTCTTGCTTTGTGGTTGGTGTTGTGGATGGCGGTCGTGTTTGTGAGCGGCGGCTGGATGCGGCGGCAATACCCAATCTCCTCCTTGGCAATCAGGTTTGTCAGTGTCCATGTGTGCTCAGGGGAGCTTTTCTACCTCTCGACGGTGCGGCGCCCTTCGATACAGGGCGAGAAAGCAGGGTGCTTTCTCTAGAGGTGGACGCATTCGACGCTGTAAGATTGTTTGGCCCTGGTGGACGACGACGACATGGACTTCCGATGTGACGTTCCTTCATCGACTCTACCCCTCTACAATCGATTCACATGGTTGGACAAGGACCTCGAAGATCTAGCTTGTTGTTTTTTCGTTGTCTTTAAGCCGCTCGGTTAGCATTTGTAATACTCTGGCCGTTAGGCTTTATTACTACTTTAAAGCCGGGCACTTGGTGACTTTTATCTAAAAAAGATTATGCAAATATGTATTTTTTTAAAGTTTGTACTGAGACTCTGAGAGTAGTAAGATTTACACTATAATAAGTTCGTACTGAGATGGTTTGGTATTTGTTACTAGGGGAGCCAATTTTCGTTGGATGGCCTATATTTTCATAACTTGAAAGTGTTTTTAGAAAAAAGGTCACGGACCCAGCGTTAAATTAATAACGCTAGAACGGCGATAGAGATACAAGGTGCTGAACCCAGCTTACAACAACGCACTGCATGCACACACTAGGACAAAGTTCCAAACGTAGAGAGAGCAAAAGAAGCTACAAGCTTTGCCGGAGGAAGCACGCCGAAGAGACTCCGACATCCAACCTAGAGAGAGCTGTCCACCGTGAGCTCCAAGGCAACGTCTTCAACAAGAGCATGACGCAGAGCGCTGCCACCACCCGATCCGAAGATCCAAGGTTTTCACCTGAAGCATGTAAGTGGGAAGAGAGCCGCCACAACCACGCCTTCAAGAAGGGGGCGACGTCCAAGGACGCCGCCGCGGCGGCCCCGGAGAGACTTGGGCGAGGGTTTCCCCTCGGCGTGCCCTCTCCACCACCCACGTAGGGCAAGGATACCGACAGGGGCAACCGAACCACTACCACGAAAATCCACACACCGGGCACCACGCCGTCCTCACGACCATGGACTTAGCAGCACCCGAACCAGGGGCTTGCCCGCTGACCCACAAGGTTCCCACCATCCAGGGCCGCCGCCCCGGCGTACCAACTCTGCAGAGGGGAAAGCAAAGGATGACGACGACCACCACCACCCCGAAGAGTGGATCTCGGACGGCAGACACACGAAGACTGGATTTGCCGGCGGAGACACCAAGCCACCACCTTGGATAGAGACAGAGCACCACCGACAGATCGACGATGGGCTAGCCCCTGGCAGCCCGCGACTTCAGATCTGGGGATTGGATCGGCGTGCAAGCCAGGGCCCCTGCCCGGACCGAACGCATGGCGGCCAGCGCCACCCAACCCACCTCGGCCTCCAGACCACCGCGCCGACGCCAAGAACAAGGCAGACGCTTGCCGCCCCCGCCGCCCGATGCAGAGCAGCGCCGCTCGCTGCAGCCGCAGCCGCCACGAGCACGCCATGAACGCAGCTACCGCGCCGCCGACGAGGAGGAGGGGAGGAGGCCGAGCGTTGTGGCGGCTAGGGTTTCGCCCCTCCGCTCGCGGGAGCGAACGAGACGAAGCGAGGACGAGGACCCCTTAGATGGTTTGCCTAACTTGAAAGTCCGTTCCGCAAATTATTATTGTCACAATTTGCATGGAGTTCGTCCAAAACGGTACCCCCTCCGTCCTAGTTTATAAGGCATAATCTCAAAAACTATTTGTCCTACACTATAAGACACAATTGCATTAATTCCTTCTCAACTAGTGGTCGGTTGCCTCCACCATCAATCCATGCAGCTTATTAGGTTCAATCAACTGGCACCTTGGAATAAGAGATTTGTAAATTGTGCCTTACAAATTAGGACGGAGGGAGTACATCTTTACATGGTATATGGTATGTTTATATTTGGGAAGGTAGGGGAATAGACATCTCCGGTATAGTTACCGGCGGAAATACCGGTTGGTTACTTTATCCATGGCAGTAACTTCTCTATACAATTCTAGCGCTTCCGTCATGGTCTTGGCTTCTGATAATAGCTGCAATCGTTTCTTTTGATTAGGATATGTTACAGAAGGTATTTCAAGCTTTGCGACCTTCTCCAGGACCACATGGGCCCATTGTGGATGGAAACCAGCAGCACCGAGTAGCAAGATTCCAATATAATCTGCCTCAAACTCCATCCTACATACATACAGGATACATTATCTGAAATGCCTCTAATTGGCAAGAAATAGATGCATTGTTATGATATTACTATGCAGCACACAAGCTAATTGTTGGTTTTTATTTGAAGGCAGTCAAGACTCAAAACAATATTCGGAAAGGGCTATATAAACAAGACACGTTCTACAGAAGTTGTTCCTGCCAAGAAAAAAGTGTAGTACCAACAAATTCATGGGATATTATTTGTAAAATCGCTCCATTGATTCCAATGTTGGTTATGAAACCGGTTCCTATAATTATTAAACCCATGTGAAATACAGAGGTAGGCTGCTTTTCTTTTGATACATTATATGGAACCGTTACAATACTGGCTAGAGTAATTATAGTTTAGAAAATGTCGGTTACAATGGTATATCGGATTATTTCCTAGTCCAGATGGATCAAAACTACGACTTTGTGCTCGGTCAATTATATCTCACTGGAATTAAAAAAAAAAGGTTTATGCCAAAAAAAAAAACGTCATGTGGATGCCCTCAACTCATTATTTCCACGGATGAGGACGGGGTAGTGGCCCAATGGTCCTGAGGCGCAGTGACAATCTCAGTGACACGACTTTGATCCCCGTTGGGGCAGTTTTCGGGAATTCTCACCCGGGTGGGGTTTATACTATATCAAAAATCTTAGGTGCAAGTGCCTAGTGATTTCATTTCATTTTTTTTCATTATTTCCACAGATGAGACTGGTAATCTAAAGAGGATTTCACATGAAGTCATGAACGATGTGGCACTCAAACTACTTTCGGATGATGCAGTATAAATTTTCATGTCCTACACGCGTAACATAAATCACAAGAACAACATGAAATGCAAACCTGCGTGAGAAGATAATATCCTGTAGAAACCCACTGATGGTGTAGATATCCGCGGTATGCCTTGCTATGACGTGCCCAACCTAGCAAAAACAACAACAATGTCAGATGTCTGCCGCCAACATAGTACATTACCCATAAATACTACATATATAGCTGGCCCGTTAAACAAAGATTAGAGCCTACCTCATGTGCAAGAATGGCCGCAATCTCTTCATCTGTCTTAAACCAGTCAAACAAACCAGTGCTGACAAGAATTTTGCCACTGGCAGTGATTCTTACATTAGGAAACGCTTTTCTTACAAGGATCACCTCCCAGAGGTGAGGAAGATGAGTCGTGCGTGGGCGTGGCTGCGCCTTTCCCGACTTCCTGCGCTTCTGGGTGACGCGGAGCATGGGGGCGTCGTTGCTGTCATAGATGCCGAGGCCGCGGTGGGCAGCGTGGATGAGTTTATCGGCGATGCGACGGACACGGGCTTTTCTCGGATCGCTTGGGTCGTGGACGATCTTATACTCGGGGGGGACAACCAGCTCAGCGAAAATAGAGTCAGCTTTTTCGCGCTCTTCCTCATCGGAGTAAATGACTAAGTGGGAGCGGTAGGTGCACGGCACGATCTCCCGGTCGAGGCGGCTGCAGGCTGCCATCGCTGTGGCGCTCAAGGTGATCATCGTTGCCGCAGCAACCTTCCGAGGGTCATGGTACCACCGCAGGACGAAGCTCTGCGGGGAGGTGGACTGTCGTCGGAGGAGAGGCTTGATGTGGGCAGATCCTCGGTTCAAACCCAAATCCTGCATCAAGGGCTGCGGGGCCGCCTTGCTTCGTAGCATGATCTGGGAGAGCAGGGACCTCGTGTTCCTCAGGCAGTTCATGATCTTAGTTTCTTTTCCCCCCTTTCCTCTAGTTTGTTTTGCAGGCAGATCGATGATCGACGGTGGTCTTCTTCTTCATTGGGCCTGGGAGTAGTATATATGGAGATGCTGCTTAGTAACCCAACAGAATTCAGGTTGCTCAGAGTCGGAACGTTGAAACCGAACAGAATTCAGGTTGCTCGGAGTCGGAACGTCGAAACTGAACAGAATTCAGGTTGCTCGTCAATCCGAGATCGCCCCTTGTAGCGATAGGGACCAGCATTGGGTCTTGTAGTTGTAGGTCTGGCCATTGGGGCCATGGCCTAGGAGGTGAAGATTGTTGTATAGGAGCACACCAAATTTGCTTCAGTAAGTATCATATTTGCTTTTATTTCTTGTGAATTTTCCCGATAGATATTGTGATGTTGGTTCATCGCACAGCAAACTTGCTTCACATAATATCAAATTTGCTAAATTTTCAGTAGCAACTTTTACGGGGTACAAATTTTATGCGCGCGGAAGAAACTATATTCAAAACGGTGTTAAAAATACCCTAACTAGTCGCCATGTTAGTTCCTAAGCAGTTCGGAAAACTCAGCCCAGCCCGACGGCTATTTCAACGCCGACGGCAATATGTCGGAGCCGTCGGCGTCACAACGTGAAACCGACGAAACGAAAAACCGTCGGCGTCGTTTTGCCGTCGGCGTCCTAGTTGTAAGGCCGACGGCCACTGTCAGGCTCACAGTGCCGTCAGCGTTCATTTAGTGAGCCCGACGATCACCGTCGAGGTTACAGTGCCGTCAGCGTCCAGCTAATCACATAGTGAGCCCGACGACATTACCGTCGGACTCACTATATTGTTTTTCAGTTTTTCTTAAAAAATTAGATTACATTCAAAAAATATGAAAAAACACTTAAAAAACCCATTTGGCATGCGGTCAAAGGTCTTTTGACGTGTACCAATTTTTTAGAAAAATGATAAATTTGAGTTTTGGCAACTTTTCAAAACAAAACTTTACAAAAATATCAATCATATACAAACATGCATAAGTTTCAACACATATGTGTGCCATTATCAAGTCATAGTTTGTGATAAAGTAGGCGATACTATCAACGAGCACATTGCATTGCTACCAAGGAGTCGATAATGCTTCCGGGAGCGGGCGGCGTTGCTACCGACGAGTCGGCGATGCTTCCGGGAGCGGGCGGTGTTGCTACCGACGGCGCACGGAATGTTACCGATGGTGCGCGTTTTCCTCCATAAATAGCATCTACGATGGTGTGAACGGGTGATGCCTCCTATAGAAGAAGATACTACCTCGAACTATTCACATTGTTGCAATCATCTATCATGGTGTTGCTGCATCGGCGGTGCCGCTCAGGGTTCTTCTTCAATGTTGCTAGCAAGATCTTGTTAAATTTGTTACAATAGAAAAAATAAACTATTAAAAAAATCTCTATTAAAACATTTGCTTCAAGCAGAATAAAATATTTTGGTTACGAATGAAACATTTTGCTCCGTACTAGCATTTTGTGGGAGGAAATTGAACTTTTGTTATAATAATAATAAAGTTTTATTACAAACAAATCGTTTTCACTTTATAAATGTCGGACATTTTTGCTACAATGGCATAACAAAAAATATTACAAGTGAACAATTTTTGCTTCATAAAAGGAGGATGCGTGAATTTTTTTCGTATGTCCCATGTCCCTCACCGCTGTCCAAAATACAAAAAATATCAAAGTACCGTGTTGAATAGAAGGGGAAAAAATGTGTTGGGCTAGGTAGCAATGATATGCCGAATTGATTGCTAGACACCCGGAGGACCCTCAGCACGATCCATAAACTATGGGTGTGTTTGGTAGCCCGAATCGTCCATCTCAACTCATACAGGCCCAGTCCAGCTATGTTGTGCACTTACAAATTTGTTTTCTATGTTCTGTTTGGTAGGTTGTATGCGCTAAGCCGAGTTGAGTTGATACAATGTTTGGTAACCTGTATGACCTGAACCAGGCCAGACTTTTCTAAAAAGCAATCAAGTCCCTAACAGAAAATTTGAAACACAATCAAGTCCCTGGGCCGTTCGACTGTCTCTGGCGTCGCTGCCGACGAGAGGAGAGGCCGCTGCGGATGAGAGGTGACGCCGCCCACACGAGGGGAGCCGCCGCCGGGAGTCTTCGTCCTCCTATTCCACGCATGGAGGCGGCAGCGCGAGGAGGACGCCCTCGTTTTTCCTGGCGGTGAGCTCGTCTCCAAGCGGTGAGGCGCACTGGCCGAGGCGGCTGCGCGAGGAGAAACGGCGCGCGCGGCTGGAGGTGGGCGTCGCGCTGGTTTGTTGGCCGAGGAGACGGCGGCGTGAGGCTGGGCATCAGCTGGTTCCGGTCGGATCGAGGAGGAGCAGGGCGGAGGCGTCGCTGGGCGACGGCCCGAGGCTGGGCGACGGCGCGCGAGGAGCAGCGGTGAGGCGGTGGTCGGCAGCGATAAGTGGTCGGACGATGCGAGCTGGCGGCGGCGCGAGGAGTAGGAGCGAGGTGGCACGAAGGAGACGGGGGAAAGGGGAGGGGAATCGCTAGGGGATGGGCACCCGACGCCGCTGTGGAGCCCACGCGTGGGATTTTTTGGGGAATGAGCTCGGTCTGGTTGAGATGAGAAGCTCGATGTGAGCTTCTCAACCGGGCCTGGCTGAGAGGCATTTTCGCACAAAGTGGGCAGTGCCCGATGAAGCCGACCAGACCTAACAAACAGCCCCTATGTATATCTGTTGGGGCCGGCTTGGAATTAATCCTTTCCTTATCGCTTGTTCCGGTTCCGACTCAAACCCAATTTCCATGCATGTATGCGTACCCTGATTTGTTTCTTCCTAGGTTTGCGTACGTGGGCTCCAGCCAATGAAGCAGATCCCCGCAGTGGGTACGTAGATCAAACCCTAACCAACCAAATCGATATGGATAACCAAGAAAACCGATCGACCATACTTTACGACGACGACATGCCGCCAGAGACCACCGCCTCCTCCTTACCGGACGACATCATCTCCGACATCCTCTCCAGGACGCCGGTGAAGTCCGCATGCCGGTTCCAATGCGTGTCCGTGGGGTGGCGCCATCGTATCTGCAGCCCGGCCTTCCTCGCCGAGCACAAGTCCCGTCACACCGAACCCTTCCTCGTCGACACCGGCCACTTTCGAGGGCAAGGGCGTAATAACGTACGCGCAGACTTGCGGCTCATGGACATGGACGGCAACATTGTTAGAGTGTTAAAGGGCGTCGGCGGCTTTGGAATGCTTCCCACGACGAGCCTAGATGACCTCGTCTGCGTCAGCCATGGTTCTTGCAAGGGGAACCCTGCCGCAGATGGCGGCGTCCATGTGGTCGATCCGGCCACCGGGGAGGTGCTCTTTACCAGCCCCGGACATGAGAAGATCAAGCGTGGCATGCACACTCTCACGGAGTACTATAGTGCCTTCGGCATCGGCCGTGCCACCCCGTCCGGTGTTTACAAGGTGGTCCGCCGCGTCCAAAGAGACACCTGCGATGTGTCCTCACACTAGGTGATCGACGCTCGGGGTGGAGGAGGAAGACACGTGCAACGTCGGTCCCAGACTACGCCCTTGATATCAGCTCCTCGCCCATCACCATCAATGGCGGCATGTACTTCTTGACGGCGGCGGCACCGTCTGATTGCACCTTGCTTTGCTTCGACCTCGAGAGCGAGCAGTGGAAGGACAACGCTATTGAAGGTACACGGCCGAGAGTCGTCGGCACAGAGATGTGCAGTGAAAGTACGCTGCTATACGTCTACATAGCCGAGCTCAACGGCTCACTTTGCATGGTTCAAGATTATAACGAAGAACTGACGTATCAACCTTTTTCCAACTCATGCACCGACGTATGGGTCTTGGACGATTTCGAGAAAAATAGCTGGACCAAGCTGTACACGATTCCGGTAGGCCCATTCGGACGTTTTTTTGTGCCTTCGAGAATGATGCATGGTGGTGAAAAGTTGCTTCTGCAGTGTGGTACTACATACCAACACTCGTCGTTGGCCCTACAAGTCTACGCTCCGCGCACGGAGGAGTTTTCGAACATTACCGGGGAGCCGGGATATCTTCCAAGCAACATTGCTCTCTGCAACTTGCACTTGGAACGTCTTGTGCCGGTTATTAAGGATTAATTCGCCATCTTGTAACAACCCCTCTGTGCTCAATTTTATTTTTTGTTTTGATGTTTTGCTTTCAATAATAATCTACCAACGAGACGAAGTTATATATCCAAGCTAGCTACATTGTGTAGTGTAGAGCATAGTATTTTTGTTCGTGAACTCTTCTGTGCTATTATTTTAGCTCGTGAACTGGAACTATGGTACAGAATTGATCGACCCCAACAGCTAATAATAAGGCACTCGTACTAAAGTTAATCTGTTGTCTCTTTGTAAACCAGAAGATTCGGTGCCGGTCTTCATTAATTGGATGGTAACTCGTGAGACTACCCATTGATACACTACACATTTCGTTTCTGCTAATTAACTAGCACTAGTACAAAACGACATTATGTAAACGGGTCAAAACCGTTATCGGAAACTGAGAAAGAATCCGCATCCCACCCCTGCTGTTGATGTGAAGGTAACGGAGGTCTTTACCGTTACTGATGATGTCTATTTTTGCCAACGGCTGGACATTTATCTCCATTGCCTTAGGTCTGAACTTATCAGATACGGAGTTTTCTCTTGCACAATGCGCTAAAACATTAACGTATTCAATTCATAACTCAGAACAAATATCATCATTATATTGGTATACAATAATATAACCGATTACACTTTGACTACAATCATATTTATCATACATTGGTATACAATAATATCACCGATTACACTTTGACTACAATCATATCTATCTAGATTTATAAGCACCAAACTGAACTGGGTCGGTTTAGTTAAGCCACCCTCCCATTTTTGAATTGGAGCTCATCCTACTATGACTCCGGCTCGTCGATTAACCCGACTAGTAATCCTGAAGTTTCCGTGCCTCATAGAACGTGTTAGGAAATGGTGTGTTGATACTTTTATGCAGTTTGACCGAAATAAACTTCATGATTAACAAAATATACAAAATACATTTTGATTAACTATTATTGTTGTTTCATTGATTTTTTTCCAGATAATCTGGAGGTGTGTGTGTGGGGGGGGGGGGGGGGGGGGGGATAGGTGGGTAGATATATCAGATAATCTGGACCTTTTCTAGTAATTAAAATATGCCAACCATGTTATAGCATAAAAGCTAGTCCATGTCATCATCTTAGCGGCAGGTAAACTAATCGCCTAACTAAAGCATAAACGTCATGGAAATCGAGTTTCATGCCCTGGCCACTATTTTAAAACACCGATGTGATGGAAGCGGTCAAACAATTCATTCATACACAATTCAATCATACACTTCAACACCCCTTCAGCATTTTTTAGGAAAAGCTTTAGATCCGAACTCGAGATCTTGACTATAGTATCATGTCGAGCTTCATATGTTGCCACTTGAATACTCAACAAAAACACCTTCCATCAATCCCATCTTGCCCTGGCAGAGTTTCAGGGGCGATACAGCACCTGGCGGATGAGAGATTCTAAATTCATGGTTGCCGTTGACAAAAACATGTTCTATCCAGCAAATTGCAATGCAATACATAATACAGCCTGAAGATGGACAGGTGTAATAAACTATCATCGACAGATATAAGAAACAGAATACATTTTAAATGTTGTCTGACATTACTAATACAAGACACATATAACGTACCCACAAAAATCTCAGTCTCGTCTCTGCAACAATCGAATATGGTAGACCTTTCAATTAAGAACAGGTAGTCAGTTGTAGCTACATTGTAAATCCCTGAAAAAATAGCTAACTGACATAATGACAGGCGAGATTCATCTCATTTCGCTCTAAAGGCACACAAAAATGTTCTTTACATGACTGCTCGTGTGTTACAACATGCAACTTCACACGACCTCAGCCAACCACCTTTCCATTCTCATGCATTTGACTAACGGACAAAAATCAAGTGATTGATCTGAAGAGCACCAGCCACGGGACCGCGTTACATTTGCGGGGGTTCCACCAAGCACATGTTCTGCAGCAAGCCAAAGCAACCAGTCCCCGTCTTGGCCGGCTTCCCCAGTGAGACGCTCGCCGAGGGACCGTCGAGAGTGTCGACCTCCCCGTAACAGGCGGCTTCCGAGATGAACCTAGTGGCCTGCTCAAAGCTCATTTTGCCAAAAGGGGATGTGCAGAACTGGGCCATCCCTAGGATGTTCATCGGCCGGTACGAGCCTCCGGAGGTCATGAAGTCGGCGACCAGGCTCAGGTGCCTCATGTTCACGTCTATGCCAAAAGGTTGGAACACTCCGTTCACTTCCTGGATGATGGTCGCCCTTGCAGCCTCCACCCCATATGTCTTTAGGATAGCATGTATGTCATTACATTTGAGCTCGTTGATTTCCAGCTTGTCCTGCAGACCCCAGAATACCTCGAAGTCCACTCCTGCTGTTCGCAGTTCTGGAACATCACCTTTCTTTTTCTTGTTCTTTTTCTTTTCTAGAGCGTCACCTTCCTTTTTCTTTTCTGGGACGTCACCTTCCTTTTTCTTTTCTGAGACGTCACCTTCCTTTTCTGGAACTTCAACTTCCTTTTCTGGCCAAGACACTTCGCATTTACCAATATTTCTGTTATGGGATCCACTGACAAATAGGGACCTCAATGTCTTCTGGGCAATCTGGACAGGCAGATCAAAATGCAACTTCAATAAGACTTTTGTTCGACGTTACATAATATGACGACAGAAAATGGAATCAAACTTTATAGATCAAATCTTCTACAGTGTCAAAAGAGTGAACTTAAAAACACCCTGTTGTGAGATTATTACTCCATGTTGGATTTTCAGCCTCATATACAGAATGGAATGTTCTACAAACTCTTAAATCGAACCAACATAACCATGATACTAGCCAATGCCCATGATCCTAAAAAGGGTCCTCCGGCTTCCCTTAAGAGTTAAAAAATGCACAGTTCAGTTCTAAGATGCATAAATAGATTACTGCTATTTATTTAAACAATGTATAACTAAATTTACATGTAGGCAGCAGCAGGTGCTTGTGATCACGCAATTAAATAGAGAGCACACGCATAGGAACCCAAGAATTACAATAGTAAAGAGGATAAATGTGCATGATATAAGTTCCCCATGAAGCCATCGTATAGTCATATCAGCATGTGTTTAGACTTTAGAAAGGAAAACAAAGATTCTTCTGCTTATATTAAGGTACCTGAGATAGTAAAATACGTGGTTCCTTGTGCAAGACGTAGTGAACCTCAAACTTTAAATCTTGGCTTTCAATATGAACAGTCCGCTTTAACTTCTTGCTGCGTTTCTGGGTTAATTTTGCCAGCTTCTGCTCCTCCGAATTTTCCACGGCTTCATTTCTCTCTTTCTTGAGTTTACCAGCTGCGGGCCTACCTTCTAAATTCCCTGACTTGTTACCTGAATCTGGCACATGTCCTTCATCATTCACTTCTGATTCTCCTCCTGACTCAGCTGGATCATCCTCATTATCAAGTTCATATTTTGACTCTTCAGGGTCACTGTCACTGTCCATACCATCTGCTTTTCCAGTATCATCATCATACTCGAACTCATCATTCTCTTGCTGCTTTCTCTTTTTTGCATCGGCTCCCAAGTCATCCTCATTTTCATTGTCACCATCACTCGCACCAGAATCCTCCCTCTCTTCAGTAGGTCTGCTTTCAGGTTCTTCAGGACCCTCTGGTAGTAAGATCTCAGTGTCTTGTACCCTAGTTTCCTGGATCCCACTAACTTTGTGTAGCAAATTTAGGTGTTTCTCGATTGCATATTCCATTGCATCAACAAACACTGTTCCCAAAGATGTTTGACACTCGTCTACCGTAAATTCAGATTGCATATTCCATTCCTTCAACTGCTCTGGTGAGAAAAGTTGTAGCTGTAACTTATAGAGACTCGAAACGTGCCCATTGCTGTTGTGAAAAGGAACCGTGCATACTTCAATTCTCTCCACAATATCAGCCAACCTAACACCCATTAATTTTGTAGCCAGACTTTCAGCATTATCCCTAAATGTCCACATGTACAGAGAGTTAGTGCAAGTATCTAGCTAGTGGGCTCACAAAATTGAGTATTAGTTGTACTTCCGTTTTATACCGAAAAGTAGAATTAATGCATGCACCTTTCCAGTATGTTCTGATACAAGAAAGTTCGATATGATATCACTCCAAATGTAGGACGAGCTCCATGGAGCCCTTTTTAAAAAAAAACTCGGAAAGTTCATTTTTCACTTCCACAAATTCTGAAAATATGCAAGTACAGATGGATGTCTACTATGTGCGTTTAAAGTTCCATTGAAATATATTTTTCAACCTACATAAAGAAGACAATAACAGAATGTAGTTTTTGAATGCCTACTAAATGCCACATTGTGATTTTCGTGTAGCCCAAAATACAACATAATTTTTTACAAGATTTTGCATGTTCATAAAAATCATCTTTGCAAATGTGTACAAAAGTTTCAGATTTTTTTTGGAAATTTTAGTATGGTTTTCGTTATTTAATAAATGGCCCCCTGTAGCTCAGGAGTCATATGTCCACACTCGTAGACTAGGCAGAAGTCAAACTAAAAGGTATGGCGCATCTCAAAATAAAGCAAATAAATCTCACCTCCGAATTTTCTCATGCAGAGGGCACGTCATATAGGGTGTAGCAATGTTAGCTGTTGCTTTCATTAGAACTTCTTGTATACGAGGCATCCCAAGTGTGACATTCATGTCACCTCTTCCAGCAAGATGGAAAGTGTTGAGCCTGGAGGGCATGGAAAAAATGTACATATGAATTTTAACGAGTCCCCGGATGAGAAATGGACTATACCCCAGACCAAATATTAAATGGAGTCAACAACCCAGAGTTATGGACACATATACTTTATCAAATAAAATGTTCTTACGTCATCTGCGTTGAAGGTTCTCCTAAGGACTGAGCAAGGATCACACCAACTGCTTCACCAGGTTCTACAAGACTAGCCAGGTACTTTACATTCAGTAACTGCATCAGTTCCTCCTCTTCAATGTTATAACGGCACGGCTTCTTTTTTAAACTGAGAAACTCCTTCGCTTTTTCAGTGAGTTTTGCAGGTAGTTTAGTCAGGTCGTTGCCGTTGTAGCTACCAAACCTATCAAGGACAGCTTTTCTATTCTGTAATTAAGAACAAATGTAAACAATCATCAGTCCAATCAAACAAATGCAAATAGCAAGTCATACTACAAATCTAGCTTGCTATAATTATGAACTTCAATGGCTTACATCAGCAAGTTCTTTAAACGTATCGAGGAAGTTACTTTTATGAACATCAACTCCATCTTCTCCGTAGCAGAATTGTATGATTGATCCATCAACATTACGCACAGTATGATCATACGAAACAAATAATGATTCAAGACTTTTGACAAGACAGCGCTGAAGATATCCACTACGGGATGTTTTAACTGCTGTGTCAATCAACCTGTGATGAACATACGAAAGCTATATATCATACGTGAATAAAAGCCAATGTAGATGAACATGCAAAATCTTGTAAAAAAATATATTTGCATGAAACTATCTGTTATATGAGAGGTTCATAAAAAAATATATCTAATTCTAACAGTGAGATTGGCAATTAAGGGTATGAAACTATCTGTTATATGAGAAATATTCCTGTTTGTCTATTAACAATTTCTTGTAATTACAGCTAAACAGGGATACTGCAAACACATGCGAGAGAAGGTGATAATGAATGGATGTACATTAAATTTCTTTCAGTTCCAACTGACTCCACATCAACATATTATCAAGTTTATCAACATCTCCAAATCAAAACAGCCTTGGTCCATGAAGAAGATTATTGTCCACGGAACAAGTTCAAAAGCTTAACGCACAGATGCGGAGCAGAACTTAAGTATGATTTTGAGAGAAGAGCATCATTGTTTGCCGAGTTAGTGATTCAAGAGAGTATGCAATGTTGTGCAGATGTAACCATTATCTCAAATAAACGCATAAAAGAGAAGCAATTAGACCATTTGTGCAACTCATTTATCTACACTTCTAACAAATACCAACAGCCTGATATAAAATTATAAATCGATAATCCATTTTAAAACAAAAAAATTGCATAAATCAAACATATAAAAAGACAAACTGGGCAGGAAAAATGTATGCACTAAAGAACAAAAAGGTTTTCTTATGTATTAGAAAGAGTAAAGAAAGCCTTACCCATTTCTGCCGGCCATACAATGGAAATAGTACTCTTGAGGGCGGAGACCGGTTAAGAATCTGTCACTGACGTAACCACCAGCTCTTGAAGAAGTATCCCATGGTGGAAAGCAAGGTAATGCCTTCCCAGATACCATTCGTGGAACACGTGTTCCCTCTAAATCTTGTGAGCCCAGCAATGACGAGATTTGTGTCATGTTAACCTAGGAAGATAAATGAAGTAGCAGGCTATTAGTCCCAAGTAGGGAAAATAAGTTAAGCTTCGAGTTTGCAATTGTATTTGCACGGAACAGTTCACTTCCCAGGTCATAAGATGGCATATTCTTTTTTTAGGGGAATCTGATGATATATTCTAGTTCAAGTGTTCGATGCAGAATATAACATTATTCTGCTGCTGCTGAAAAAACAAACTTACATCTGAACCTTTCGCTCCAGTAGCAGTCATAAGAGTGAGACAATTTTTAGGAAAAGGCTTCTGTAGACCATAGGGAAACATGCTGTCATTGACTTCAGATGTTAACTTATTTAGGTCACTTAGCATCATTTTATCCAATGTGACATTCCCGGATTCTCCCATCCTGCGTACAAATTTTTCGACATTCATTTGCAATTTCACTGGATCTGCATAAAAATAGCGAATTAACAAGGTATCCACTCCAATTTATATTGTACAAACAGAAAGGACACTGCTATGGGCTAAAGATGTAGCCAAGCCCATGAATAACATAGACGTAAAGAAGGCTATTATGATTATGGAATCGTATAAATGTTTTTATTTTGAGAAAAATCATAGAAATGTTGTTAGCATGGTTATCAGTATCGGGATATAGATCATACTCCGTCCAACTAGAACATCTTATATTTTGATACGAAGGAAGAACTATCTTACAATTGTACGATCTTACCAGAGGAAAACGATCCAGAGATTGGAGATGAATGATATGAAATATCATGAAATATCAAATGACTCGTAAAATCACTATTATCACAAGAAATACTGCGACAGTGCACGATCCCATTCATAAATTACTCACAAAAATGTCCTGCGACAGATTAGAGGTTGTCTGCACAGATCAAAGAAGCTTGTATATTAACTGGATTATACTAATGTGTTGCTAGATGGATGTGGTAGTAGGACTGCAAAGGAGATGGTCCTAAAGTCGCAGCTTGATGGGCTATTCACGAGATGAGCTCTCTTGATCAAGGGTTATGCTTCATAAATGGTAGCTGATGTATATAATATGTACTTTACGGTACAATAAGTTTTTTAAAAAAATATGCAGAACCTTATTGTGTTTTTCCAAACACATGTGCAGATAATACATAACAATTACACTATTTAGTGTACAAATTGACGGTGTCCACAAAAAATCTCATAGTGTCTATGTGATCATATGATCCGATTCTGCTAGGAGAAAAGTGATACTACCTTGCCTTGCCTTGTATCCCTATACTGATAACCTTGGACATTCGGTACACATGATCACATAAGTATGTTATACAACGAGATCATTTTAATCAGGAAGGAGATAAAGTTTGTGTTATGTGGTACAGTACGAGCCATCCTAGATTAGCGTGTAATCTTTTTACTCATGCAACAAATAAATAAATAAATAAGAAGTTCTTAAGCCTCATAGCCTGTCTTCCACGACAAGGATGAGCCCTGCCACTCGAGACCTAGCATTTGGCCTCTGGACCATTGTCCAACCCCAATCAGCCTGTTCACTGCAATCACTAAGTGAAAGTGGAAACTCCAGACAAGTAGATGGATCTAGGATTTTCTTTGAAGAACTGGTCACACTGCAACAAAGGAACAGGATAGATTTTGATAATACGATCCTAATCTTCAGTCAGTATTCTAAAAGGAACTACGTGCTACTCTGCTTTGATTCGCAAGTAAATCCATGAAAACTATGCTTGGGCCACTGGTTCTGCTTGACCAACGCAGCCTCAGCCTGGCCTCCCTTACAGTATTGTGCAGCCCGGCATTACCAAGCCTGCCGAATAGGCAAGTTTAACAGCGGCCTGGAGCACCGTTAAAGGACGGACAAGGTTTCTGTTTCAGGAGCAGTAACTTTGGAGGAATTTTTTTTTTTAGTTAGATAAGTTCGATCTCTCTGTTTTCTTCTCCATCAATGGAACATAGGATGGCTAGGTGAGCAGACTGTTGGGAAATCCAAGATGCATAGTAGCATAAATTGCACAGCAACAAATTCGAAAAATCAGGAAGGTTACCTATATCAGTTTGTTTCTGCTTGATGATTATCTCGTTCCCGTCAATAGTAATCGGAGATTCCTAAATCACAAAGAGACATAATAATTAAATCCTCCCTTTCGATAAAACAGGAAGATAACCTTAAGAAAAGGCGAACCTCAATTGCTTTTTGCATAGATTTCTTGGATTTAAATTCAACAAAGCCAGATTTATCAGACTGCAGCAACAACGTATGAGTGTCAGAAAAAATAGCACAGCTGATACCAAAAACAACTGTTACCGACCTTCTCTTCCCAAACTTGGATGCCCCCTTGTCTGATTGCACCAAATCTCATAAGCTCTTTCTCAACCTTTTCAACAGTTGAATCTGCACGCAAGCCATTTACACAAATCGAGTATCCTTGCTCTGCAGGGTGAAACAATGTTATCAGAGTTCCAAAACAATCAAACATAGTTGGTGGAATTACTTAATGCGGAAGCCCTCACTTGTAAAATCCATATGGACTTCTTCACTGTGTTCCTCACTTGTCTCGAGAATTTTCTTCCTCTGCTGATCTTTGTCTTGGGATAGTAACAGATCATCCACTCCACAAGTAAATCCATGAACCTACAAGAATTTAATTTACCTTAGACCAGCAGTTACATAATCATAACTGAAAAAATACACTGCAAAGAAACAAGATCACCACCTGACCATAAGCCAATGGGGAGTTAAATTAATAACCATAAAACGTCTTAGAACAAAGGTGACAACAAGCCACAGTTTAAACACAAGGAAACTACAGATCACCCCCTGACCTTTGGTACTAGGACTACTTACTCCCTGACCTCTGAAACCATGTACTTCCACCGACAGGTTAAGTCACCCACCTGAGAACACAGGGCTGTCATACCGAGCATTCGCAAGCTACTGCACCGATACCCCACTGGCAAACACCCACTCATACCCATTGCCACTAGGTACTACCCTATTCTCTTTCACTCTTCTCTTTATTTCCCTTCTCACAAATGGCGCAAAGAATAGAAACGCGATCTGCAGCATAATCAACGGCATAATCAATGCTCCAAAAAAACCAGATCTGCAGCGTCTGGATCACCAATATTTACAGCATCTCACCATTGGAAGCACAAAAGTTTGTTTCCATACACAAAGTGGCGCTACAGATAAATCAAATTTAATCAAGCAAGAACAGGGATGTGCCTAGAGAAATGTCAAGCAAAAAGATTTGGAGTTCCATAGAAGAGAGAAGGCAGGGAAAGGGGTTGCACACAGGAGAGAATACACATGGATATGAACTCACAGACGGGAGGAGGGAATGCACAAATACCCTTCCACAGTGAGGCAAGCAAAGATAACATAAGAAGAGAGGTTATACACTGGCATGCGGACCTGTTTATTTCATATCATAAAGCTGAGTCGCAGCCATTTGGTTCGCTATGTGCATGCCACATGTGCAATACAGCCTATCTGAACGGTTTTGCAAAGTTCAGGTGGTGTGATAGCCAGTTTCAAAGGTTTGGGGGGTTAAGTAATCCAGAGGACAAAGGTATGGGGTGATGTGGACATATTTTCTAACACATAGTGCTTAGTCAGCAGCAAACCATTCGAAGCAAATCCAAACACTAGCATTATAACGTCATCCTGAATAGTGAGCAAAACTATTTTGCTGGTCCACGGTTACGCAAGTTATACTGGATCAAGATTGCTTCAAGAGAGGTCTACTGATATCACAAGATAACAGAATAAATTTCACTAACATGCTAGTGAACACTAATTCAGTAATTTAAAAGGTGAGAACAGGTGGCCAGGTGGGTAAACATGATGTTCCAGTAGAAAAGACAGTTACTGCACCTATCTTCTGTTGTAAAAAACTAAAAATATACTGAGCACTAGGTGATCTAATATTATGTTTTTTAAGGAAATGCAGTAGGGCTTCGTAAAACATATTAATAGGAGAGTGCTACGACAGTATGGTGTTACAAGCTTAAATAAGCAAAAGGAAAGAATTAAGTAGAATTACTCAACTACATTTCAACAAAGTAACTAGTGTATTGTTTAGGCAACAAAAAAGTAGGTTGCATCGTCCTGCTGTGGCAGCTGGACAACTTTATGATCCACCTATAGATAATGATATGGTTCACTGCAGGACTGAACATTTTCAGTCTGCCTTTTGACAGCTCTATATGGCTCAAACAGACAAGTCAGCAGTGGATTGGCCCATTTAAAGTAGTTTGATGTACACATCCAGATCAGATTTCCTTTTCATTTATTTATTTGGTCCACAGAGCCCATCTAAATGATTTCCAAGGCAAATTATCTAGTTACATCGCCAATATGTGATGCATGCTGGTCAGGAGTATTAGAGGAATAGATTCTTCAACTAAAAAAAGAGAAACTGAAGAGTAATCAGCTCCTCTAATGGCCAAACATGACTAAAACATGCTTTATTTGCCAAAACATTTAAACAGCACGTATGTCTAGGAATACAATTCGTGATTACTAGAGATGTTAATTGGTACAGCTGTTTTAGTGGAACCAAATTCCAGAAAGAGTAGACCTAGGGCTACTGTCTAGCGCAACTAGCCTACCAGTCAGATACCCACCTATAATGAAAAGACAGAGAAGAATTATGTTTAAAGCATCACCTGCAAGAACAATGTAAACAAGCGACTGAATATTGAGAGCAATCTTCCAGCTGTATCTGTGCCATAGAGCTCCTGAACTGTATGAACTATCCCGTAATTCCCGAACTGCTTCTTATCTATCATGCCCTTTATGAGCTCATTCTCATGAATATACAAAACTTGTTCGTCAGGATCTTTAGTTTTATCTCCAGCACATTCTTCAGGATCCATAGTATTATCGCCAGCACCATGGCGCTCTTTCGGAGTTAAATATTTTACTGGAATTTTCCCTTCCTTCTCCACAGTAAATGGTGGGTGACCTTTTGTTAAATGGTTCAAGATGGTTGTTATAACCTGCAAGCAAAACACTTGCACAGCTGAATTCCAAGCAATGTCAAGATTGAGACCAACAGTGACACAAGTTTCTTTCTAGTAACATCTAACCTGTTTTCCCGTCCACAGCGGCTTTGGCTTAGAAATAGCTGGGGGAAGAAGTTTCAATGTGTCATCATCCTTCATAACAGATACCCTTTTACCAGATTGACAAGGACTACAAGTTGAGGACACACAAGACCCATAGACAAGCTGACTATACTCCTCACGGCTTAACAGTGTGTCTCGTTTTGTCAGAAGAACAGCACCAACAATGTGGTCCTACAGAAATAAAGAAATAACTGTCATTGGTTGTCAATATCACAGGAACGATGAGTTTGCTAGTTAATAGATGCATGTGGCAACTAATTACACAATAGTAACCATGGCTATGGATATGTGAATACCAAGTGCTCCATGGTAAAAGTGCGAAGAAAAACAAAATACCACAGTTGCATTTACATACCTGAATGAGACCTCTGACAGCCTCCCCACTCCTTGGGCCAATGTACTGCTTATTTGCATCAACAATATTGATGGCCTCTGCGCGAGATATTTCATCTTGTGGGAAGTGCACATTCATTTCATCTCCATCAAAATCAGCATTGTATGTGCTAAGAAAAAAATTGATCAGTTTATGTAAGCAAAATAAAATAGCCTGACATGTCCAAATACCTGCAATTGGCATAGTGCATTCGAATTGTCTTCTCTCCAGGCAACACACGAACAACATGGGCCATCATGCTGGGCTTGTGAAGAGTAGGCTTCAGACAACAAGCAGAAAGGGGTTAGAGCTGTAGACAATCAGTTCACAGAAAACCAACATAAGCTGCCACAAAATCCTAAAAAAGTATGATTCGTGGGTGATTACAAATCAAGCCACGAGTTTATTTTTAGATTGTGATGTTTGCTTTTTGACTTTACACTGAAAGACTTCCTGAAACTGAATGTTAAAATTATGATGTTGGCCTGCCAAGTAGCGGTCAAGTCATGGATGTATGCCATATGCGTAACTGTAGTTGTCTGATCTACTTAATGTCATCTTAAATTCAAATAAAGCAATGAGATGAAAGCCTTGTGTACTTCCATATACCCAATACAGTTTTGTTTGTTTAGCTCTACGTACATAGAAAAATAAGGAATTCATGCCAAATTAGAAGTTTCAAGCCTTCCCAGCCTGCCCCGTTAATTACATATACATCCTGCTGCAAATCAGTAATAATGTGTGTATTTGTACTAAGTTGCCTATTAAAAGTAGCAACAATATTTGGAAACTCACTTTGCTAAAAAAACAAAATCTAAATGAGAAATGAAGGTTTTCCGTTCATTTCAAGTATTATTGCCAAAGAAAATGGAACAAAAAACTTGCTAGCCAAAAATATTTATACCTGTCTGTTGACCAGTACAATGTCACCATCTTGAATATGTCGATATACAACTTTGCTTTCAAATTCACGTTTAGGGTCCTTCCCTGGATGAGACATTGATCCTCTAGAAGCAGGCAACTGCTTAGCAACAGCCCTACGTTTTGGGGGGTCAACTGATAATTTATACATGTGATTGTTAACCTTGACATGTGTTGCACCGGGATGAATTTCACCGCCATTATTTATAGCTTCTTGTAGCTTTTTGGTATTCCACGGTGTCACTTTCTGTGCAGTAAAAAATCATGGTGAATCCTTTAAGTTACATACAAAATAAATAAATAACAGTTTATATACAGCTGCAAAGTTCCATTGACTAGAGCAGCAAATTTGAACGAAAACATGCATATTAGTCAAACCAAAAAAGATAGACATCTGGGCACTGTGAAAAAAAGCCTGATGTCGAACTGTGAGCCAATAATGGTGTGTGTTCCTCGTACTTGCATCACTAATAAAGGTCAGCACACAACAGCTAATTCAAAATTTTAAAAAGGTCCTTACTTAATAACAACTCCCTCCGTTCCAAATTATAAGATGTTTTACATATTTCAATATAGACTACATACGAACTGAAATGAATGAATCTATGTACTATAATGCGTCTAGGTACATCCG
Source organism: Poa annua (assembly GCA_026929855.1). Taxonomy (NCBI): domain Eukaryota; kingdom Viridiplantae; phylum Streptophyta; class Magnoliopsida; order Poales; family Poaceae; genus Poa; species Poa annua. The sequence goes on along the minus strand of CM049434.1, from coordinate 5,671,085 downwards.
AATTAGAAAAGCTACAAAAATCTTATATTTTGGAACGGAGCTAGTAGCAAGCAATCCACCTCCAATGAATAAATGGAGTTCAAGTTTCAAGGATCCAACATTGGCTCATATAAATCAGGCTAAATTTCCATCATGGTTTCTAAGGCGTCTCGAAGTTGCCTAGGTGACGCCTAAGGGTCAGTGCGTCTCGAGCAGCAAGGCGTCTTGGTCGCCTTAGGATTCGGTCTAAGGCGTCCATATTGGACCTTTGAGGTGTCCCAATCGTCGCTTAGGCGGGGAAGGCGTCGCTCTGGCCGATTTGGGACACCTTCGTTGCTTCGTCATCGCTGGCAGGTCGAGTGGGAAACATTGAGGGACAGAGCAGGAACCAGAAATTAGGTGGGGGGGGGGGGGGAGGAAATCGGGGGCAAATTGGAGGGAAATAGATAGGGGAGAGAGGGGAACACACCCGTGAGAGGAATCGAGCTGATAGAGAGAGAGAGAGGAGCTCCCTCTTCTCAGGCGGACAGCTCCTCCTCCGCCAGATCTCGTCCTCCTTGGCCAGCTTCCACCCTCCTCTGCCGGCCACCCCTTCTCCGTCCGAACTTCTGGGCCTCTCCTCCCTTGGCGTAGCCCTCTCCCAGCAGGGCAACAAGGTACAGCTCCCCTCTCTCCCCCATGGTCTCTTTCCTCTCCGCTCTGATAACCTCCTGTCACTGTTCTGCTTGGTGGTGCCCATGGTGGTTCTGCTGTGCTGCTTGCCTGCTTATGCCCATGGTGCTGCTTGCATGTTCTGTCCGTGACGCTGCTTGCCTGCTTATGCCTGTGGTGTTGCTTGCTTGGTGGTGCCCGTGGTGGTTCTAAGGCGTTGCCTCGCCTTGCGCTTTAATCGCCTAGATGGTGAGGCGCCCCTCCACCACTTTAAACCACCTTACCGCCTTAAAACCCACGATTTCCATTGCAAAGAAGCCATGTGCTTTATTGTATAGTGGTAACGTATTAGATACTCCCTCCGTTCCAAAATATAAGATATTTTAGATATTTCAATATGGACTACATACAGCCTAAAATGAGCGAATCTGAACACCAAAATCGGTCTTGATACATCCGAATTAGAAGAAGGCTAAAACGTCTTATATTTCAAAACGGAGATAGTACCATACAAGAATCTACAGCAATCAAACAAATAAAGGCTGGTGGATATTTCAACCATAGTCAGACCACAAACATAAAAATATCAATTTCAATCAAATGATCAATAAGGAAGAAATGCATGAAGAGAGTACCTCAGGATAAGTCATCTTTGACGCAGCAGCAGGGGGGATCCCAATTTCGTTAACAGCCAAAAATGGATCCGGAGATATAACAGTACGGCAGGAATGATTAACTCTCTTCCCCATCATTTTCTGTCGAAGAATCCCAGTTTTCTTATCCAACAATTGCCGTATACCCTGACCATCATTCCCGCTTTTTACTGCCATCACATAAACATTTCAGAAGAGTCGGATTTTCTAGTGGGATAAGTAAATAGGCATAAACTCTATAAATGCCAGTAGGACCATACCAAATACTGAAGGCAATGCTACAGTAACATGTGCCTTCTATTAAAAACTATCATAACCATCATCAATGAAAAGAAATAAATCCGCAGATACATCATCATTTTTCAATACAGGGGGCAACTTTTTTTGTGTGTTTAAATACAGGGGCTAACTAACTTCAAGCATTTCCCAAAGTTGATAGCCTATATCAATAGTTGTATGGGTGCTATGCACTTCCCGATCGAAGCAAATACATATAGGACTGAAACTGAAGTGATGAAGTTGAGAATAGAATCAAGAAAATACAGGGCAGAACTAACTCTACCAATTATAAAAGCAGAGTCTGACTAGGGTCGAAACTGTTCAGCAAGAAGCAATCCACTCCATAGTCCATACTATCATCTATTGCACTGTGACTGTGTCTATACAACTGAGAATGAATGAGTAACACCTAGCCATGTATAATAGTCCAAAAAATCAACCAATATCTAAGCAGAAGAACCGAGAGAGATATTGTAACATTTTTAAGTGTTCTTTAATATTTTCTAGTATCGGAACAAAATGGGGTGATCTGAAAAGAAAAGAATGCATACTAACCAAAGCCTTTACTGCTATCATAAAATAAATTTACACTTGTTTGCAGATCCCTCCATCTTGTCAGAATATCCCGGTGATTCAGATCGGCATTGTCATGCTGTAGTGCAAGATTGGCCTCTTGCACTTTACCTAGCATAACATTCTGCGGATGTTCCATAATCTATACCAAAAGATATTAAACATGATTAGTTTAGAAGAAGATTCCGATCAATTAGACTAACTAGGATCTACTTACCCCAAGGCTAGAAACAGTTGAAGGACGGAATCTGTTTGGTGGCACAAGCAGACTCTTCAAGAAGAACATCTCATAGCCTCTCCTCTTTTCCGATACACTTAAATTCTGCTGAAAGTCGCATAGTAACATACAGAACCTGGTTTCCTTTTCCCATAAGTCTTTGAGAATAGATTCAACCTGACACAGTTCAGAAAGAAAGTAATCAGTTGCATGCTTTCAAACATGCACAATGCATCTCAATGGTGAAGGCATAACGTTTATTCAAAAGTCAAGGAGAAAAAGTGATATGTCACCTCTGTAGTCAATAGAGGAATTTCGTCACTTCTACCATCAGAAATGTGTCTTGTTTGATTCCTCGATCCTTTAACTGTATCATCCGTAATACCAGAAATGGCATTTTCATTTGGATCATGACTATGACCATCTCCTTCGAGTTTATAATCAGAAATCGCTTTTCTTCGTACAGCAGAACCATTTTTATCCTGCAAACCACATATAATGAGGAACTATGACGAAAGAAGATGCTATTCACATAGAGGGCATAGATACTTTTTTTTTTTGAAATTTAGGGCATAGATACTGACAGCAAGGAAAAATGAAATATGCAAGATATGAAATAAACGTGGCTAATAACGGTGCTGCGCTAGGCACCCTGAAATCTAGACCACAATGTAAGGCACAAGATGAAAAAAGCAAGTGCAAGGACGTACAGGCCCCTGTTTGGTTGGGCTTAAAATTTGGCTTTTCACTTTGGCTTATAAGCCACAAAAGCACCTAAAGAGGTGCTTCGGCTTTTGGCTTACACCATCATGTAACAGTGTAAGGTAAAAGCCAAAAGCACATATTTAGGTGCTTTTGTGGCTTAGAAGCCGAAGTCAAAAGGCCAAAATAAGCCTAACCAAAGAGGGCCACAGACTAACTACTCCCTCCGTTCCAAAATACTTGATGAATTTCTGTCCACATACTGATGTATCTAGATGTGCTTTAGTGCGTAGAAACATCCGTATTTGGAAAAATATGAGTCCAGTATTTTAGAATGGAGGGAGTACTAAAACAATTGAAGTGTGAAAGAGTATGAGAAAAGGCACGGCTAGTAAATTAGGCCTACATTTCATTGAGTACATTAAACTTACATTGCCTTTTCTACTTTATATTATACTCCTTTTAGTTGGAATGATTTTTGGTTGGTGTTCAATGTTCATCTAGAGAACAGGAATAATATAGACATAATGCAGTTTATACAAAACTCTGGCTCTCTTGTTCATCCTATCCTAATGCGACTGAATTCATTTATGATCCCCCTCCCCTCTACTAAATTTATTAGTTCTAGTATCAGTACATAAGTACACACCCCCCCCCCCCCCCCAAAATTTATTCACAAAGATAGAAGTTCAAAGTATTTTAATCAGAACAGAAACGAAGCAGGTCCGCATTTTCAGATACCTGGATCTTAAGCCAGCCATATATCTGGCATTTGATGGGTGGACACTTGGCGCCGCAGTTTGAGCACTTGCTGACTCGCTTCTTCATTAGCTTGGAGAAAACAGAAAGGGCCTCTTTTAGCTGGACGGATGTCCAGGTCCTGTTATCTCGCTGGTCAGGAGACGAGAAGTCCTCAGCCATTTCGTCAGTGTCTTCCTCCAGAAGAGCTGCTGAATCTTGCAGGTTTTTAGCTTGGGCAACATCACCCTTCGCCAACAGCTCGAGCTCCCGGGCGTACCTGAAAACCTGGTACGAAACGGCCGAATCAATTCAGGCATCCATCCATGCAAAATAAAAAATGAGTGTCATCACCAGGGGGGGGTAAGAGGGGATACAGACCAGCTGGCTGCTCATGCGGAACCTGCGACAGGTGAAGCAGGTGGCGCGGAGGAGGTCCCGGAGGGTGTCGAAGAGCAGCGGGTTGAAGAGCGGCTTGGCCAGCTCGATGTGGCCGAAATGGCCGGGGCAGAGGCCGGCGGGCTGGGCGCAGCTCTTGCAGCTGCTCGGGGCCGGCAGACAGAAATTTCAGACAAAAGTTCTACCGTATGTATGATTCTCGTAGTAGTAGTAGCAGCAGCAGCAGCAGCAGAGGATGAATGAATATACGGGGCGAGGAGGAGGAGAGGCACGTACGTGTCGGTGAGGTTGACGGGCCCCATGGCGGGGTCGAGCAGGCCGCCGGGCACGGGGCAGTTCTTGGCGTCGAGGCGGTCCGGCTTGGTGAGCTGCTTGACGCTGATCCTCCTGACCTCATCTTGGGTGTAGAAGCCGAAGAGGATGGATTCCAGCTCCCCCGACGTCGCCTCCAGGTCCTGGTGGGGAAGAGAGAGTCACGGCATGAGACGCTAGCACAAAGGGGATATGGAGAGGAGGGGAAGGGGGGACTCGCCATGGCTCGCCGCTGTCCGCGAGGACGAGGTTCTGGGAGGGGCTATCTGAGGAGGGACGGCCGGCCGCCGTGGGGGGGCGGGGGGACGTCGGAGAGCGGGGAGGGGGGGGGGGGGGGAGCGGCGGCGGCGGCTAGGGTTTTTGCGCCGTCTTCTTTCGGGTCGCCGAGAGAGAGAGGAGGAGGGTTTAACGTTTCATTAGAGCGGTACATTGTTACATGCCGCCTTCGCGCGAGCGGGAGAGGCGGTGGCGTCCAGCGGGCTGGGCTCGATAGCCTTCGGTCCGGTCCATCTTGTGGTTTGGGGTTTTGGTACTCGTCGCTGATCCCTCATGGGCTGGAGCCGCACACCCTCGCGCTGGAATGGGTCGGCCCGTTTTCTGTTCTTATGTTTTTTTATTTCTGCTTTCTTCGTTTTCTTTTATTTCCTGTTTTTTATTTTTCTCTTTTACTTTACTTTTATGATTTTGACAATGTTAAGATTTGAGAACCAACATGTGGTTGGATGGTTAGGATGGTGGTACAATCCCAGCCCATCAGAGTTAAAACAATCAGGTTTGGCATTCGTGTTTTTTTATTTAAGGCGGAATATCATTCAGCGGGAGCCGACATTCTCGTCGGTAACGAGGCGCATCACGATGGGTCGTGGCCCAACTCGCTGGTTGCAGGTGCCTATCTATGTGGCGTGTCCTTTCACGCTGTAAAAACGTAACGAATAGCAGCTGATTCCTCCTTGGGTTTTGTTTAAACAGGGGAAGGACCTTAAAGGGTCGAGACTACATTAATCGGTGGGATGAGAAAGTATAACAAGGATCTTGAAAAAAATACAACCAAATCATTGAATTTTACAAAAAGGTCCCCACCTAAAGTTTGGAAAACGTAATTCGGTGCTTCTCCACCAAGGAAGATCAACTCGACGCTATGGCCGTCAATGCCATCGTCGGGGACGACACCACTTAGAGAGAGTGGGACGTTGCTGAATGTGCATCAAGATAGTAGGATAAAATGTACATCCATATGATATGGACGCAATGCACACCCAGTGATGTAGGCATAATTGGTTTAATTTGGGATGTACCTGCATGCATAACCTCTCTCTTTCTCGACCGCACAGATCATTCATATTGGGAGTGTTCCATAGTCCACGGAGATCAGTCCCCCATGAGAAAACATGCAAATTTAGAACATTTGGTTGCCTCAGCCAGCCTGTGTGCCTGAACACGCACAAATTGAACCCATGTTGGGCCTGTCTGAGTAGAAAAGCTCGATTCGGCCGCACCTGTAGGGCCACTTTCGAGTATGAATGGTAACGGCTTGACAGCCCACGTGTCTGGCTCTCCTGTTACGAGACACTCCCCTTTTACACTTAGTGTGTCTCTAATATACTCAAACCTAACTCGGTTCGAAAAAAATTATAGGTGTCGCCGCCATTTCCGTACTCGGTTTAGAGTTTTGTGAACTGTAACATCTCAATTTCGAACGGATGTTTAGAATATTTTTTAATAAATTTTGTCAAATTCGTTGCACTCAGTTGACCATTTGCATTGTCCTTTGACATGGAGGCTTGTCTCAACGTTACGCATAACTTTCTGGTTGTAAATTTTCCGTCTCCACGGTCATATACGAGCAGATATTGCACTGTTAGGTATATACATATTTACTTACACCATGTTTACTATATGTGTCTTCAACATTTTTCACCGACGCTCTCAACCGCCCTCTCGCTGTACCGCAACGGTGTTGTGTTGTCGCGTCGTTGTCCAGCTCACCGTCGTCGCTCGCCGCGGTTAGCTCTGGCCTCTCGCTGAAGTGTCGTCGCACCGTTGTGTAGCTCACTGCTCTTCAGCTCTTCATGATGTTGTCAGTTAGCAAGTGTGTTGATGAGCGTATGTTCACCAATTAGAGAAGAGTCACAGTATATAAGACACATCCAAACTAAACGTCCGGTGCTCAAAATCTTACATCTTACCGCAACGACCGGGCTGCACAATATGAATCAGGTCACATCCTCAAACTAAGTTAAGCCATGGAGACAGAAGGCTTAAAATCCACGCGAGTAATCAAACAGCCTCATAGATCTGGGTGAGAATGAGCACATAGAACGTTAGGCATGCACTGCACGTACGGATGCAAATGGCCCCGGCCAACTACAGAACACAAAATGGCCCCGGCAGTACATCATGGACCATGATACAGCATGCAGCAGTAAACATAGCAAATCGTGCATCCTGAAACGGAACATATAATGGAAACGCTAGCTGCGCCGTTTTGTCCACATCGATATATATATATGATCTGACTGACACCATTCATGTCATATATATAATTCCAATTCAATTCAAATAGAAATCAAGCTGCGTTTGTCCAGGTACGCACTCACGACTCTTCGTACTGCAAACACGCACTGCTGTGGCCATGCATGTGAACCACCGGCCGTAACTTACTCCCCAACTACTGTACTCTACTGAATCACATGCGGGTTTAACAGAAAGAATGGTCGATTCCGGCACCCTTTCTTTATAAAACTTAGGGGAAATTGTATTTCTAAGTTTTGGAAAAAAATCATACATCTATGTATGTTTTGAATTGAAACATAGCTATTTTTCGTCAAATAATGTGAATATCAGTGACTGACCTACCGCCTAGAAGGACAGACGTCGCATAGGGGGGGGGGTGAATAGGTGATTTAAAACTTTTTTCGAGCACCCAGATTATCCGGTCCGAGAAGTACCCGGATATTCCGGTATGCTTGATAAAGGCGGAATAAAACTAGTGTTTTACTTTAACAAGCATACAACCAAAATATCACCTATGTGCACCAACAACTTATGCTAAGCAATACAAGTAACAAGGTGATAGCAAGATGAATGACTTCAATCACGAAGGCTATCACAATGTAAAGTGCATAAGTAAAGAGCTCGGGTATAGAAGTAACCGAGGCACGCGGAGACGAAGATGTATTCCCGAGTTCCACCCAAAGGGTGTACGTCTTGTTGGAGAGGTGTGCGCAACCACAACAGGTTAGCCGCAACGCCACAAAGGCTCACCTTCTTCTCCTGATGAACTCAACCACAAAAGGTTGCGAGTTCACCTTCCACTATTGATCCCCTTTGGGGCGGAGATCGAATCCCGTACAACAATCTTGAGGCACACACCCACAACTTAATTGGGGGCTCCCAAGTCTTGAGGCACACACCCACAACTTAATTGGGGCCTCCCAAGTGACCACAAAAGGTCTTGGCCACAAAAGGCCGGCCACAAAAGGCCTCTAGGGTCCAATGACCCAAGAGTAACAAGCTCACAAGTATCACAACCACGAATCTTCGTGTATGGCTCAAACCGATGCAAATGCAATGGCAAGATCACACGAAGTACTCAAGTCCTTCACTCTCAAATTCCAACAAAGCAACAAATGCTTATGCGGAATAAGAGAGGAGGAACAAAGAAAACCACAAAGGAGTCAAATCCTTCACTCCCAAATCTCACCAAAAGCAACTAATGCTTATGGGGGGGAGAAAAGAGGAAGAACAAAGAGAAGAACCACAAAGGAACTCCAAGATCTAGATCCACTAGGTTCCCCTCACTTAGAGGAGAGATGGATTGATAGGATTGTAGATCTAGATCTCCTCTCACTTTTCCCTAAAGAATATGGAAGAATCAATGGAGGGATTGAGAGGGATTCAAGCTTTCCAAGGTCAACAATGGAGTAGGAGAGAGAGAAAAGTCGTGCTGCCTTGGATGGGCTGAGGAAGAAGAAGGGAAGGGGTATTTATAGCCCTCCGCGAAAAATAGCCGTTGGCTGTTTCGACACTCGGAAATTCCGGTGTAAGTGAAACTCGGAAATTCCGGTTACCCGGAATATCCGGTCAAAGAAAATCTCCGAGCTGAATTTCCGGTTGAGTTCAGTGCCGAAAACATTTCTTTCCTTAGCCGTTTTCGCGAGGCTATTTGAGGGCAACTCGGAAATTCCGGGTCATGAAAATATCCGACCACAATTTCCGGCTGAGTCCAGCACCTCTTTTCCTTCTTTCCTTAGCCGTTTTCTTGGACGAGCTGGGGAACCGGATATTCCGGTAGAGCGAAATATCCGGCCCCAATAATCCGGTTCAGCAGAACACCGAAACGAAAACTGCTATAACTTTTGCAAATGAACTCCGAATGAGGTGAGACCAATTTTGTTGGAAAGATAGTTGCATCCCATAAATAGAGGAAAATCACCACACATGGCAAGGTGTGGGACTTTCCTCACGGTTGAATCGGCAATATTTCCGCCACCGAAAACGAAACAAGTTTTCCAAAGTAAAACCGTTTTCGATGAACAAGAGCTTTACATGGAGATGAACCAAGCTCAAGTTCCTCACCACCATAAAAGCCAAATAAGAACCAAGAAATATGATATGCCAAGTATGCAAAGGTTTGAGCTCTCCACAACGATGCGATCAAGTTACTCACTTGAGAGCCCCTCTTGATAGTACGCCTATATATCCTATAGCCCTATCAAGATCATACCTTTGCCTTGAGCATTCCACTTGAGTTAGATGATGACTATCTTGATCTCTTCAAGTGGATCATCTTTCTTGATTGCGCGGCCACGCACATGCTTGATGAAGACTTCTCCAAATACTCCCCCATACCCATAATGTGAGAGTCTCGCTAAGCTCCATCTTTATGTATCCATAGCAAGCTCCAAGCATAGGATCTCTTCGAGAAAGCTTCTCTTGGTCTTGTGCACCTCATCTTTTCTTCACTAAGATGATGTCTTGAATCTTCAAGACATACTTACAATATGTTCAACTCAACACATGACCATCCATCATAAACACCCTTAAATGGAACCTTGGTCATCAAATAAGCATCAAGAGTCCAACACATGAACTCCACTATTTCCATGGACAAGATCTATAAAGATATCTTAATGCAAACATTAGTCCGTAGGGATTGTCATTTAATTACCAAAACCACACATGAGGGGAAATGCTCTTTCACCGCCCCTACTAACCGGGCAGCTACCCAGACTTCCGGCCGGCACACTGTAATTTCATTGTTATTTGACAAAAAAATAGATACTAATATTTTAAAATAGCAGTTTGTGCTCGTTTTAAAACATTCTTTGGGCCCGCTAATTTTTTTGACTATGACTACGGCGGGCTCTTAGAGCCAGCCTGAACTTCATTACTCAAATATTGTCTATGAGGCTTTGCAACCTCTACAAGGTAGGTTCAAGTGAACCAGAGTTTACAGGGGGATACAAGAGAGGAGAAATAAAAGAAAAAAAACGCACACCAACAAAACACAAGGATGGTCATTCCGAGAGAAAAACTCGGAGACAGCTGAGTGATGAGAAGTTCATCACAGCCCAAGCACTGCGATCACAAAGAGGATCCATAGGACATGACATCGGTGACCCAGCCACGACACTGCACCATCGACGAAATCATACACCGACACGCATCCGAGGCCACACAGCGCGCCGACACCACCTGTGCCGGGGGCATGGCCGAAAGGTCGCGCACGGCAAGACGACGCCACGACGCCTCTGTGCCGCCGGCTGAATTTGAAGGGCATCGGAGATGCCCTCACCGCACATGGAGGTCGCCGCCGTAGTCGCAGGGCGTAGCACCACCGAGTGCAACCCCAACCCCATCTGGGTTCGATTACCCGAAGGGTGGGCTAGCCTAGAGCACGCACGAAGACCACCCATGCCTTACACGCCAAAGGACACCGACAAGGATCTGACGCGAGGACCAAACAGCCGACAAGGAGAAGCTGAAAGGACAATGATGTCGCCTAGAGGGGGGGGGGGTGAATAGGCGGTTTAAAGAATATCTCAATGTAAACATTGGTCCATATGGATTGTCATTAATTACCAAAACCACGCATGGGGGCAACCATGCACTTTCAGAAGCAACCACCACCACTGCCACGGCTCACCTCGCATCGGAGAGAAGACCGCATCCATAGCCGCCATCTGCATAACCATGGAGCGCACCAGCATGACACTGGTGGCAAGACAGAGTTGGCTCCACACCTAGCCACGACGGCCCCCCACGTAGGAAGCACGTCATCACCATGGTCGCCATCTGCGAATGCATGGCACCGACCCTCCCCAACAGCGCCCCGTTGCAGGAAGATGGCCAAGTGTGGAGGTTGCAATCCTTGCAACCACCGAAGGGCACGGCCGAGCGCCGTCAAGCCGACAGCAGCCCCGAAGCCGGGATAGACGGCCGGACACCGGGAGACAGAGCTCAGCAAGCACGGACGCCCAGCCCCGCCCCGCACCGCGCCACACCGGCTAGCAGCAGCCTCACCGCGGACACGCGGCGGAGCCGCCCGCCAGGCCCATATGAGGCCCAGATCGGGCCCGGAGAGGCCCGAGCCTGTAGAGGCTGCCCACGCCCATGGCGGCGCGGCGGCGCACAGGACGCGCAAGGAGGGGTCGAGGGGAGGGGAGGCAGACGGCGAGACGTGGGCGGGCGGCGGCGGCGGTTTTCTCGGCGGCTTCCCTCCAGGCCGGCCGAGCAGAGGCCGAGGGGCGAATCCCCGCCGCCCCCTTCACCGGCGCCGTGCGGCCTTTGTCCGCCGACAGCCTCAGGGGCGACGAGGGAAGAGGAGGTAGGGGAGGGGGCGGCGGCGGCGCGGCTGGGGTTTCCGCCCCCAGTCGCCTGGAGGAGGCGACGAGGAGCGGGAGCGGGCAGGAGCCGAGTCCCTCGGTTTGGGGGGCCCGCTAACACTAGTAGAGAAAGGGCCCTTTAGCACCGATTGTAAAGGGCTTTTAGCACCGGTTGTGCAACCGGTTCTAAAAGGTCGGGACTAAAGGGGTACCCCTTTAGTACCGGTACAATATGAAACCGGTGCTAAAGGCCTCCACGCGGGCATAGCTGTGCGTGCGGGCGGCGGACCTCCGTTTTTTCGAATTTTTTGGAAAATAAATTTAAACTTTTTTAAAATTTCAAAATTTCTCACTTAGCCACACACTTCATTACCCACTAAGTCACATACTTAATCACTAACTACACACTTAATTTCAAGTCAAAGTAATCAATCTAGTCAAACTTCCCATTCGGTCACCCATCCTCAGATTGCTCCAACCCAAACACGCTTAACTATTGAGTTCCTTCCAAATTAAATAACAAGTGAGAACAGAGAACTTACTGGTATTAATATCCTATCAATCATATTAACCACTCGGTCATGATGTTACACTTCTTCATTGTTTGAATTACAAAAATTTAGTTGAATAAACAACAAATATTATATAATAATAATATTGAAATAAATAATGATAAAATAAATATTAATTTCCTTTTTCCTTATCCATTTAGTATGGAATAATCTGTACCTTTAAATCCAGAAATCAGAATTTGACAAATAAAATTTCTAAATGGAATAGAAAAATTAGAAGAATCCAAATATGACACCCATATCATCTATTGCATCATAGAAATATCGATAGTTTTAAAAAAAATCGACCTCTTCCGATAAATAGTCATGGTGGCCATTTTGACAGTTTTTTTTAAAATCAAATAAAATGAAAAACACATCAAAAAATGATATCGTTTGGCATGGGGTCCTTATATGTGTAATAGTTGCTATGAAAAATGATAAACTTGATTTTTGAATTTTTTTGTGAAAAAAGTCTTAACAAAAATGTATATCATCTATAAACATCTACAAGTTTCAAGCCAAATGATCAAGTTATAACCATTCCCACGGCATAGTTTGTGATAAAGATATCATATTCCACATATAGGTGCATCTTGGTATAGGAAACAACAATGCCGAAGGAATTTTTCGAATTATTTTCATAAATATCATTTTCCATCTTTTAATAGTTAGAAATGACTTTTTTTGTGAACCAAGTATAAAAAAATATTATGCAAAAGATGATATAGTTGCCATATTTGGATTCCTCTCATTTTTCTAAACGATTTAGACATTTTATTTGTTAAATTTCGATTTATGAATTTAAAGATATGAATTATTTCATATTAAACGAAAAATGGAGCTGTGCTCGCGTGGAAGAAGATAATATAGGGCAAACCTTTAGTACCGGTTGGTACCAACCGGTACTAAAGGGTCTGGCCGTGGGGCCCCCACTACAGCCGCCTGCCCATACCCTTTAGTACCGGTTGGTGTTACCAACCGGTACTAAAAGGTCCGCACCAACCGGTGCTTTTTCCGGCCGACCGAATCGGCTCTGAAACCGGTACTAATACGCCTTTAGTACCGGTTCCATTACAACCGGTCCCAAAAAAGCCGCACCAAAGGCCTTGTTTCTACTAGTGTAATGAATGTGATCTATATGTAAATAAGAATACATAAGAATGTTAAACTTTTAGACAATTCACTTATCATTGTTTCCAGATCCGATGTACCCATTTTCTATAACTTGGGTAAATAGTTAATCACCTACGATTTTGTGTTGAACTCATCACCTTTGGCGCATATGCGCAGCGACTCCTTTCTAGAGGCTTGGCCTTCAAGTTATGCACTTTCGTTTGTTTCATTCTTTTATCATAGGTCTAAATGTCTAATGGTTGCATGCCGGAGTTACTCTCAGCAGGCGGCAGGCATACAATCTCTTCTACTCTTTGAATATCCTGGAAACAGTGATGAAGCTTGCGTAAGATAAAAGCATTTATGATTATTATCAAAAGACGAACTAGCTAGAGAACTAATCAGAGGCAGGCTATGATAGAGTTAGGGAGTGGGCAAGTGAGATGATTGAGAAACAAAAATTGACAAGTCACAAGAGGAGAGAGTGCCATCCACCCGGGGGACATCGGTGAAACTTAATTTGTACGACCAAAATTAACCAGTATTTACGTGCATGTGATGGCGTACGTACGTGCATATAGTGGCCCCACCTAGAGCTCCATCACATGCATGCACACTGGGGTTGTTAATTATCGCCAACAGGTGACTGACTGTCAGACTGCAGTGAAATTACGTTTCCTTTTCCCCGCTTGTCGATTTTGATGAAATTAACAATCGAGCCGGAACTTAAGTGTTTTTTCACTGTATACAAGAAGAAAATCACCCGACTGAGGACCGATTATTGGCAGTTTTACAATTTTGATTCGAAGCCCTGCTTATACTCCTGTATAAATATAAAGAGCCAGAGAATCGGTCATCACATGAATACCAGTCAGCTAGGGCCACGTACACTAACCAGGTTGCCGACATAACTTACGTGGAGGGAGCTCCATAGTCCACGACATGCATGGAAATCGACCACATAAAACCTTAAGGCATACAAAACATCCAGCAAACACGCATACACTATGTCACTAGTACAACATCTGTGCGTGGTGTCAGTTGCGATTGCGAAACAGCTAGAGAGAAGAACAAAAAAGAGCTGTCGGGCAAAATAGATCTACTGCTTAATTAGAGATTGAAATTTGTGTTCCACTTTTACCGAGAGAGGGATTTGGTGCACCCCGAACCAGTGCTTCCGGATTTTATAAATTTCAAAAATTGCTTTTTTTGTTCCGAAAAATCTCCAAATAAACAATTCTCCATATACCTACAGATATGTTGCATATTTCTGCGAAGTTTCGGTAAAAAAGGCGTTTTATTTTGGGTTGTGCGGAAAAAAAAATTGTGGCTCTAAGTAGGAATAAAAAAACCTTATGTTTTGGTCGAAATTTATCTTGTTTCTGTAGCACAAAATACAACATATGTTTGTACGAAACTTTTATTGTCTAGAGTGTATGTGCATACCTACTTGTTATTTCTTTGTTGATTTTGTTTAAACCAAGAAATACAGTTTTAATATTCTTTAAAAATCGGGAACACTGGTGCTCGTGTGCAACAAACACTTTCCGTATTTTTACTTCCATTTCTTGCAAATCATATTGTTGCGCATATTGCTCTATCTTTATTGCTTCAATTTCGCGCTTACGCTATTATGTCATCATTTTTTCCTGAAACCTCCGTTTAGTGCATACTGACTTTTTGGTTATATGAAGCATCTTCTTTAGTTTAAACTCTAACCGTATTGAGTCATATATCCGCTGCTTGTTCGTTTATTCTATGTTTTTGTATGTCCACTTTGTAATAGAGTAAAATATAATATTGTACGAGAGTCAGAGGTTTGGGTTCAAATGATGGCCAACACATTATTAAAGAAAAAACCGCGGACACCACAGTCCACATCCTAGGCTCATGAAAAAAAGTCCACCAGAATAGACATGAGAGGGAGTTTCAAGAATGTACTAATATACTTTCTAGCCCTTAGCACCCGTTCAAACTTGAATTAGCCGGCTAGTGTGTATAAATTCAATAAGAATAAACCTAATTAACCAGCTAGAGAAAGTCGACCGTTCTATGGCACTGACAAAACAAGAAGAAACCGTTGAGGAAATATTAATGATGGGCATCAAGTCATATTCCTCACATGCACAAAGACTGATAGCCGATAGACCTAGCTAGCTTAATTTGTACATATTTACGTTTTGCCGTGCAAAAGCAAAAGCAAGAGAGAAAAAAAGCACGCCTATGTGCACAGCCTGAACATCGAAGGATCCTAGCTAGCTTAATTTGTACGGTCACGCAACCAGTTTAAATTCATCTCAAGGGCATTTTCGTCAACTAGCTTAATACGGTTTTCGACAACTTGCCATGTAAGTTTAAGTACGTGATGGTGGCAACCTAGCTAGTTATATGGTGGCCCTAGCTGACTGTATTTCATGTGATGCCTGGCTCGATCCCTGCTCCACATACATTAAAACAGGTTTTGAATAATCAAAAATTTAAACTGCCATCACTGCACAATGAGGTGATGATTTTCCTTTTGACATAAGGGCTACTCCATGCACGTACACCATCACATGTAATACTGAGTTTAGCGGATGTTCCCTATGTGGGTGGGCGGCACACAGCCTCGCCTCTTCTCAGTTGTCACTTCTCAATAACAAACGTACCCATGATCGATCTGCCACTGCATCTGAGTGCCACCTCACTAGTTCCTACGATCCCATCATCTCCTTCCTTCCTAGCTCTATAGTACCCTTTGATTGGTTTTCTATAGCTATAGTTCAATCTTACCGTCGTATCAGCATGACACTGTATATTCAACTAGAAGTCTATAGTAACTTATCCTCGTATCAAGATGACCAACGTTCATCTTATGGTTATGGTTGTGTGACCAACGATCTAATAAGGTGTGGTTTGACCGATCGTTCGACCACTTGAGACAAACAAGGGTTCCACTTCCACCCCATCTGCATTCAAATATTCACGTACACAAGGTTCATCAAATGAATTCTGAGTTTAATAAATAGATCCCCTTTATTAGAAAGGTCTATATTCTTTGGTCATTATCAGACAATCAATTACTCGTGGAAAACCGTTTCCATTCCGCTTAGCCCTATCCCCCATCGGGTATTTATAAGCATTATAGAAACATGGACAATCCTATTTGGTCAAATGTCCGAAACCCGAAATTTTGGGTTTAGGGGTTAGGTTTTAACTGTGAAAAGTAAAATAGTTAACCCCCCCCCCCCCCCCCCCCCAAACTTTCTTTTTTATGTAGCTCAAATTGCAAAGGGCCTAGGATAAAACTTCTAGCGTATGTACACAATGTGTAAATATAGTTATATACTTCATATTTTCATATTTATTTTTTAGCCCTATTATCGTTTCAACTTTTAAAAAAATGGGCTTGAGTGAGCTCATAAGCCATTGCCACTTGTCGTCTCTGAGTCGGCTATACCCATAAGGCCATAACTAAAAATAGAAATTAAAAAAGGAGTAGCTGAATAGTAGTCGGTTTATAACCATGTATGCATCTGGATACCTTAGATACCCATCATGCCTTATCCCGAGGGACATGGATGGAAAAAGCTCCAACCCAAGGACGACGTTGATCCATCCGGAGCGCAAATAATACTCTAGATAGAGGGCTAAATTACTCGACTGTATTTTGCTTTATTCAATTAGAGGACCATAAAGCAGTTCGTCATGTGACACGTGAAGGGTAATTCAAAAATGTGAATGTGATCAAGAAGATCAGTGAAACCTAATCCACTTTCTAAACATGATAAAAAGAATTATATTTCTTGATTATTAAATATATATATATGGAAAACATCAGACGAATGTGTACGATTGGTTAGAAACTTGCGTGTTTGTAAATTTTTGTAAAATAATAATATAGCGTTTTTATTTTCACACATGTCACAACTGATCATATTATTCAACAAAGTTTTATGTACAAGTAGGTAGGGTCCAACTCAAAACAAAGGCAGATGACCTTTTGTTTTTGTAATTTTTTGAAACTTAGAAATACAAGTTTTGCTTAGTATAGAAAATGGGTACACGATGTATCCGGAACCAACTTAATTAGAAATTAGATTATGCTAAGTTTCATATGTTTCATATCAGGGTATATGTATGTAATTATTGTTTGAAACTTAAAAATACGAGTTTTACCAAGTTTAAGGAAAATGGGTACACCGGAATCAACCGTCGTTTTATTATTTATATATTCCATGTGTGATCCTTGTAGAATACAGTAGGTGGGGAATTAACGGTGGTTTCACATGGCCGCAGTACTGCTTTTGCAGTGCGCGGAGGTGTACGTGAGTGTGTTTCTGGACAAACCCAGCTCGATCGATTGCTAATTGAATTGAAATTGGAATCATATGACATCAATGGTGTCGGGTAGTATATATCGATGGCGACAAAACGGCGCAGCTAGCATTTTCATTGTATTTCGTTTTCAGGATGCATGATTTGCTGTGTTTTACTGCTGGCTGCATAATGTACATGGTCCATGGAGTACTGCGTCTCTGTCTCTCTCTATACTGAAAAATATCTACCATCATGTGCATACGTGGTGTTGTGTAGTCGGCCGGGGCCATCCATGAGTGCAGTGCATGCCTAACGTTCGTTATATATGTGGATCTCATTCTCAGAATCTCAGACAAAATTTATATGCATGCAGGTACGTCCAAATTAAACCAATCATGCACACATCAAGCACACCCCTCTCACGCAACCATTGTCTCCTGGTGTGTATCGAGTCCATGTCATGTACATTCTCAAGAAAAAGAGTCCATGTCATGTACATGTACATGATCCTACCTACACTAGCTTGATGCAAATAGTTGAGTGAGCCAATCATACATGCACATCACCACACTCCATCACCTTGCTAACACAGTAATTTCATTGATTACATGGATATAAGTATGTAGGGTCACCGATTTACTTGCTCCGCATGAAATATATTCTATATTCCTTTTGTTCCTCACTTTTTTTTTCAAGGAACCGGCGAGTGTTTCCTTTCTCATTACAAGAAATTGAGTTGCCCGGTTAATCAGGAAACCAGATACAGAGGAAACGAAGTTACCAACATGCCACCAAACAAATCGAAACACCAATGATTGTCGACGAAGAACAAACCCCCATCGTCCCAAGCGAAGAAGCACAAAAGACACTTCACGCAACCCAACACACCACACTACATCGATATTATCCCTGAAGGGGAGAAAGGACCAAAACCGTGAATCGGAGTGGTTTTGGTCCGCGGCAACACTGGACACGAAGAACACTCGCCTCAAACCCGAGCGTCGCCAATATCATATACACTCTTACCTTCCTAGTAGTGAATTGGAAACATAGTTATCTTCTGATTGCGAGGAATAGCAAGACCATGCACACACTAGACAGGTTACCATAATCAAGTATTGCTACATCATGCATTGCAGCAAATGGATTCCAGGTCGATGGCACTCATCCCCTGACTACATGTCGACGATTCTCTCGTCGACACCGGCACACACATTTGATTTGAGGTCGTTCATAGAAACACACGTCCGGGGCACATAGAGAACCCACACGCTAAGCAAAGCAGCATAAGACGATGGTGAAAATGACGGGACGGAACAAAAAAGTGGGACACGTTTGCATGAATGCCTGGTTCCACTAGCCACCTAGAGAAATTTAGAGAGAGAACAAAATAACTAGTTGCATGAATGGCTTCTGGGAAACAAGTCATGTGTTATCACATGCACAAAGCAGTGATAGGCTGCGGCGTGTTTTCCTTTCGGCTGCAGTGCGTACCTAGGTTTTTGCCACCCTGAACACCGGAAGGATCCTAGCTTAATTTGTATGGTCACGCAACTAGCTTAATAAATCTGAATGAAGGGGCATTTTCGTCAACTAGCTTCATACTGTTTTAGTCGGCAGTGTACTTATACATATATATGTTGGTGAAGGGACCACGTACACGTTCTAACGGTGTTTCAAATTCATCTATTATGACATACTTTTTTTAGCCATATGTTTCTTAAATCAAGATAATCATCCCAAAATTCTAGGATCATGCCAACATTAGTAAATAGAGAAAACATTAATAATAAAATACGATGCATAACATATTTTCTTGTATTATCAGATGACGTTGAATACATAAGTCTTATCAACCCACCCTAGAATTGATGCCTCGCTACTTGGAATGTACTAATTAACGAGTACGTACGCCTATGTAGAACGCTATGAAACCAGATATTGTGAATAAGGAATCTTAATTACTACTCCCTCCGTTCCATATTAGATGACTTCTTTTTATCAAAAAGTGGATGTATCTAGACTAATAACATATCTAGATACATCCACTTTTGTTCAAATAGAAGTCATCTAATTTAAAACGGAGGGAGTAATTATCATGAAGATTATTGACTAGTTCTCTTGCAGTCCAGAAATAATAGATGGAGAAGGACAGTAGCTACAATCCAGAATGATCCATATGCGGCCAGGTTTGTGTGCGGGTGTGTTTTTGTTGGAGAGTGTGTACTAGTACCAAGACTGAGTTTCTCTTGCGTGTTGGGCCTAGTGGTGCACGATTTTAACACTTTGTGGATCTAATATAGTCACTTAATTTAAATAATAATAACAATCCCCCAGTGACGTTCAACATTACTCAACTGCTACCCTCATGAAAAAACAGTATACAAGTCCAATTAACGACCTATCGTGATGCCATAATTCACTGAATGTAATTGCAGATTTCATGTGTGGCGGTAGATGCATGTAAGAGCATCCTCATTGACCATCTCAGCAATATCTGTAGCTTATTACATATAGTACAAAACTAAAGGTGGAAAAGGAGTTAATAAGGAAACATACAAGAAGATCAAATCCCCAAAGTCGAGTGATATTAAATCTCAGCATTTCTTTATCTGCCTTCATCTGTAGTATGTACAAGTCCATATAGACATTTTTACCAATCAAATATCTAAAATAATTAATCACTAGGATCCGAAAAATATGGTTTAATATTTTAAGATTGTCATAAGTATCCTTATATAAATGTATTGTATTAATTATTATTATGTGGGAAAACTTGTATGCTTGGGCATAAATTAATGGTCAAAACACTATCTTGAAGACTGATTTATTTGATAACTAAACGTCTTACACGACTTAAATGTTGGATCAAATAAAGCGTAATAGAGGGAGAAAGATATTTGTGTCTACTTGGAATGCACACACGTATGGCTCCACAACAAGGTATTATGATAATAAGGAATCTTAATAATAATGTACTAGCTATCATGGAGATTATGGACTAATTCTCTTGTGGTCCAGGATAATAGAGGGAGAAGGACACTAGCTACCATCCACCATGTTTAATATGTGGCCAAGGTTGTGTGAGGCTGTGTGTTTGTGGGAGGTTGTGTGCCACAACAGAGTTTCCTTTGCGTGTTAGACCTAGCAATGCACGTTTGTAACACTTTCTGGATTTAATCTTGTCTCTTAATTCCAAATAATAATAATTCAGTTCAGGAATCCAGTTAATGACCTATCCAGATGCCATTAATAATTGAACGTAATTGTTGATTTCATGAGTGATCGTAGATGTAAGAGCATCCTCATTGGCCCATCTTAGCGATATCTAGTATTAGTACAAAACAAAGGTTAAAGAAGAGTTAATACGAAATCATACTTGAAGATCACATCTCCAAATTTTGGGTATATTAAATCTCAACATTTATTTGTGTACCTTCATCCAAAGTTCAAGTCCGCTCAGCATTTTCTTACGAAGTGAACATTTCTTAGGCCTATGCCAATGCAAGTTTCTTAGCACACTTTTATATGCATTTTCCTTATGAGGCATAGTACTTAATGAAGAGAGATAGTAATCGAGGTTGTAGCTTAGCTAAAGTATTGCCTCCATCCCGGTTTATAAGCAGCAATTAGCAATTCTCCGTGACCAAGACATGAGTCTATTGGGTGAGAAAAATTCCTAAAATTGGCATTTATTACATAAATGCCTAATGATTAGCTCATGCATTAGCCTAATTAAATGGAGTTTTAATTTCCTAAAGTAAAGCCCATGAAGATTGGTGGAGGGAAGCAGCATCCGTAATTAAAATGGGTATTAATTGCCTAAATTATTGCTTATTCTTGGAAAAACTTGTTTTTCATATTATTGCTTATAAATTGGGATGAAGGGGGTACAACGTTTGCATGTAACCATAGGCAGAAAAAGTTGCTAGACCAATTATATGTATGCATTAAACTCAAATAATTAAATTTAGATATAACATAGATGCCACCTAGACAAAAAAGATGACATGGCATGTAGTTAATGAAAAGAGAGGCAAATAGAGTAACTTAGCTAGGTACCATCACATCACTGTATATAGAGTAATAAATGAGACCATATATGACACTACCTATATGTTACTTTGCACTATGAGGGTAGTAACATAGTCTAGTAACATGTGTATGTTACTAGTTGAAGCTACTCCCTATTGTGACTAGTCTAATAAACAATGCATTGTACTTGTTGTTTCCGAAGTTTCATTAGTCTTGAAAACGTGCTAAGAAACGGCGCATTGGCACATGCCTTAGGTTGAACATCAATATAAATGAATCACTATGAGTAATATTTTTATTATTACTCCCTCTGTTTTTCGGTAGTTCGTGTTTTGGGTTTCCAAATTAAGTCAAAGTTATAAAAGTTTGACATGTATATACAAAAATATTAACATCTATAGTTTTAATGCATATAGTATGAAAATATATTTTATGGTGATTCTAATAATATTAAATTTATATTGTATGTGTTGATATTTTTCCTATATATTTTGTCAAAATTTAATAGTTTGACTTTGACTAACTCAGAACATAATGTAAACATTGTGAACCGGTGAGTATGTGAGAAAACTTGTATGTTTTTTTTGGAGAGAATATGGGCATTATTTAGTGGTCGAAGCACCACTTAAAGATTCTATTACGGGAAGTCTAAATGTCTTGCAGGGCATAAATTTTGGATCAGAGAAAGTGTCACTCAAGTTTACTAGTTACTGAAGGGGGGAAAAGTAAACCCTAGGGATCGTTCTGTATTGTTCTATCCATTAGGTGTCTATCTGCAAAGTTTCCAGAACGACTGTTTTCGTCTGGTCTTTATTTTTGTGTCCACAGTTTGTTCTTGTAACTTGTTTTTCAATTAATGAAATCGTGTGGTTGCTTCAAAAAAAAAGTAAACGAGTAATTTGCTCCTGTATTCTTTAAGTGGTGCCTGCTAGGGCATGGTGAATGAAGAATGATGATGGCTCGTTGCTCTATATATAGATGCAGCTTTGCCAGGTTACGGACACACCAATCCTAGGTTAATCAATCAGTTCCCATCAGCTGAAATCGATCCAGGAGCTCGTCCGATCGACATGGCAGCAGCAGAGGCGGGCAAGCTGAGCCTGAGTCCGGAGGACAAGAACGTTAAGGATGATGTGATAAGCAGCAAGGACTACCTCGACCCTCCTCCCACGCCGCTGGTGGACGTCGGCGAGCTAGGCAAGTGGTCCCTCTACCGCGCCGTCATTGCCGAGTTCACGGCCACGCTCCTCTTTGTCTACGTCGCGGTGGCCACCGTGATCGGCCACAAGCGCCAGACCGACGGCGAAGCGTGCAGCGGCGCCGGCGTGCTGGGCATCGCGTGGGCCTTCGGCGGCATGATCTCCGTCCTCGTCTACTGCACCGCCGGCATCTCCGGCGGCCACATCAACCCCGCCGTCACCTTTGCGCTCCTACTGGCGAGGAAGGTCTCGCTGCCGCGCGCCTTCCTCTACATGGCGGCGCAGTGCCTCGGCGCCATCTGCGGCGCGGCGCTGGTGAAGGTCGTTCACGGGGGCCACCACTACGCGCTCTACGGCGGGGGCGCCAACGAGCTCGCGCCGGGGTACTCCAGGTCGTCGGGGCTGGTGGCCGAGGCGCTTGGCACCGCCGTGCTGGTGTACACCGTCTTCTCCGCGACGGACCCGAAGCGCATGGCTCGGGACTCCCACGTGCCGGTGCTGGCACCGCTGCTCATCGGGTTCGCGGTGTTCATGGCGCATCTGGCCACCATCCCCGTCACCGGCACCGGGATCAACCCGGCCAGGAGCCTCGGCGCCGCCGTGGTGTACGGCGGCGAGAAGGCGTGGAACGACCAGTGGATCTTCTGGGTCGGGCCGTTGGTCGGTGCCGCCGTCGCCATGGTGTATCACCAGTACGTCCTCAGGAACGGCGCCGGCAAGGCGTTCCGCTCCAAGTACGACGTCGAAGCATAGCTGCATGTCATGCTGTTACTTTTGCAGCATATCAGTGTCATGAATTGTTGGGTTACTTTGCCCTATTAGCAAGCTAGTTACTGCTAAGAGTGTAGGACTTCCTATGATTGATTCTCCATCATATCACGTGTGTCTGTCTCTGTGTGTAATGTGGTAAGACGTGTACGTTCCGAAATAATTACTGCACGTTGCAGTTCTAGCGGCAATATCTATCAATTGGATCGACCCATGGTGCATGATTATCTTGTTGCTGAACCTGATGGGATATGATTTTCACTCCTAGTTGATTCCACAAATATTGTCAATGTACGTCAAACATAAAGATTCAGAACAACAAGAACTAGCTAGGGTCCAGATTTAATTTTCCTACTAGACAATATCTCAAATATTGTAAGAGAAAAGATGTGTGATAAATGATCGTCCCGGTCTATCTCACTCCTATTGTTTCTTGGAGATTCATGTTCCGTTTACGCAAAGGTCCTGCAACACCAATCAATCCATGTTCTTACTATTTTGCGGGTTACAACTCCATTTTGGATATGTTGAATTGTTGATTGTCGATCTATTTACATATAAGCCCTTATGGTTTCACAAATGTTTCATCGAGGATTATGTATTTACCAACATTGTAAGAATGACATAACACAAAAAGGGATAGGTTGCAAGCGTAATATAATGTATAAAATGAATCTGGATGAACATATATTTGGAATGCAGCGAGTGTGTACGACACAATCAAGTTAGAAATGTTTATGTCTCGGTTGAATAGGGGTTCCAAAAATATTATAATCTCTTGTGTATTTGGGCATGAATTGTATGTCTTGAGATGAATGGTTCCCCCCGCAACAAAAAGATGGGTTGGTTCTTAACATCAACTTAGAAAGTTGTTACTTGTCATCAAGCCCAAAATATAGAGCAACGGGCTTACTCTTCGCCGGCCATCGATCCCCGAATCTTCATCATGCGATTCCAGCTTACTAGCGGTGCCATTGATGTCTATTAGCGGCGGACGACCGAAAGTGCTAAAAATGTTTTTTTTTCTATCACACAAGGTAAAGCGTCCTCCGTCCAAATTAAAAAGCTTAAGGAGCTTCCCAGGCAGTTGGGACGCTCAGGCCAGAGCGCCGGACCAAAGTATTTTTTCTTCAAAAGTTCAGTATAATCAGTTGATATTTAAAAGAAAATGATCCGATGTTTTTGTGAATTTGTACTAGAAATGTCCCGGTCACATGTTTTGTCCGCCCCCCTCTCTGAATTCTGTCTGGGTCCGCCACTGCATGGGACGCTAGGTCCCTTCTGTGGGTGTATCAGACTTGAAATTGCGGGAAGAATCTGCTAGAGACCAATAATGAAGAGATGTCAGGCAAATAGTGGACCGTCGTTGGTGGTAAAGAGACCGTTTGGTGGTAATAATGAATGGCCAATCATGTTCCTCACACGCACCGTACGTCGTGTCATCGATCACAAAGGGCAGACCAGAATGACAACACGGTCGTTGGCATAGGGCTGAGAAGGTACGGCCTCTGCAATGTTGAAGCTTTCGCAAATGGGGGATCATGTTTTTTCATTCAGCCGCAGATGTAGGCCTTCTTTGGATTGCAGGATTTAGAAAATGTAGTAATAGAAAAAATATAGGATTGAAGTGTCATGTGACACTAGTGGAAAAAGGGGTTATAGTCCCGGTTCCAGAGGGCCTCTAGTCCCGGTTAGTCAACCGGGACTATCAAGGCGGGACTAGAGCCCCCCTTTGGTCTCGCCTTATTACGAGCCGCGACTAGTCCTCCCCCCAATAAGACCCTCGCACGTGGACGCGGCAGGGCGCGCGGGGTCGAACCCTTTAGTCCCGGTTCGTAACACGAACCGGGACTAGGGTTTTGCTTTTTTTATTTTAATTTCGACCAATTTTCAGGATTTTGTTTTTTATTTTCATTTCGACCAGTTTTCAGGGTAGGGGTTTCGGATGGTACCACGTCGATGCGCGAAAAACACGTATAAATTATTATACGGAGCTAGATCAAGTTGATGCATATATTTACAAACTACATGAAGATCATTTTGATGACACATACACAATTCAGCACGTAGTACATGAAGATCACGTTTCCAGGTTCCAAGTTCGAGGTACTTAGTTACATAGAGATCGCTATTACATATACGCCTGCTACTCAGGATTTTTATAGTGGTACTCTCCGGAGGCCGGTATGACATGCGCAAGGTAAAATCCCGCCAACTCCTCCGCAATTGCTCTGAAGCGGGCATTTATTGGTATCTCGTTGCGCTTTCTTGCCAACTGTAAAAGAATGATATAAGAATGAATACATGAATTGTGTGTATATATATGAAATGAATAAAACTCATCACGATTGATGGTATAAAAATAATGTTGTGAATAATTACGTACTTCTTGACTTCTTTTGCTCTTCAAACTTTCGTTGACCACAGTGTGCATGTACTCGCAAACGTAGAATCCACATAAATCAGTCGCCGGTGGCTGTGTAAGGCAAGTCTATAGAAGAATAGAATTTAATCAAACAATAATCAAGTATGATAATGGTGCATGGGTCTAGGTACGTGTAGTACTACTTACGTTGTTTCTACGCCATAGCAGCTTCTCTGGCCATCCACCGGTCGGATCTTCCGCGATGAACGTTCGCCAAACGCTGCCCAACAAAGAAAATAAACAAATTAGTCATAAATTTTTTGATATCAGAAAATGAACAAAAAAGGCGATAAGAAATGAAATTATTTTGTCACCAAATCAAAACATGACTTGTATTGTTTGGGGCATCTCCTTAACGAGTCAAGGACGAGAATTTCTCCTTCCCACAATTTAATGACGAGAAGAATGAAGTGGTACCTGCGCACGTTTATAAATAGTCATGCATAACTCATCAGTTAAACGTAACATCGGGTGAGAAAAATAGAAACTGTAATAAACAGTAACACTCACTTGAAGTTGTAAGGCCATAATATATATGTTTTGTCAGCTTGTCGCTTGAAAAACATTAGCAAATTCGCCGGTGTATCCTTGTTAAGTTTTGGATCTTCTATGGTCTTTTCATGCATTATATCGGGGTCAATGAACCCAATGTGCTTGATTTTATCCTTTTTGCATTCGAGCATCTTCATTCTGCATAATACAGCGCCCAAAATATTATAGTGAGGATAATCATAAACAATGAACGAGCTGAGCTAAAGACTTAAATTACAGAAATAGATCACTTACAGACAATAGGAACTGATAACAGATTTGTCGAGGGTCTAATAGCGTACTCTTGGAAATAGTGCTCTTTCCTAACTGCCAACATGAGACTGAAGTACCCGTCCTTTGCGGCATTCTTGTACCAGTCTTGCAACTGACGCATTCTTTTTGGTAAGTCGCCCTCGAATAAATTTTCCCCGTGAACATAAGTAGCAACAACATCAGCGACGGGGAAATCAGCTCCCGAATATACCAGCTCCCTCACGTTGATGTTTTTGAGAACATTATCGCCAAACACCTTGAGCGGGGGGACCGATTGTGCCTCTTGATCTCCGAGCTGGGCAAATTATTTCCCTTTTTTCGATCGAGTTTCCATCTCTTTTTCATATGACTTATCAATCGAACGAGCATAGTCTGTTGGCGGCGGCGGTGGAGGGTTATATAGGTTATCGAGGCAATGCCAAATTTTCTCCTTAGGAATTCCGGCAGTAAATTTTGGAGGAGGCAATTGCTTCGCTCTCGCTTTCTCTTTCACGCCAGCAAGCCACGCATCCGTATGTTCTTTGGAGGCGATACTGTTTTCCTCGACGGTTCTGTCCCAAGGTAACTTTGGAGGAGGCGGCGGTGTTTTCTGCTTTCTAGGTTTCTTCCTAATAGGAGAACCGGACTGGCGCTTCCTCGAGAGCAACTTAACGGGCGGTGAAGACTGAGATGGCCTCGCGCTGGGATCCCTCTCGAGGGGCAGTGGGCTCTGCTGATGAGGTGGAGATGGACTCGGGGTGGGGTCCCTCTCGGGGAGGTGTGGGCTTTGCTGATGAGGTGGACTCCTACAAGTAGGAGTCGGTGGCCTTGGCAAGGGGTCTGGAAAGACGATGTATTTCTTGTTCCACAGGGCGAAGCCATGCCTGACGTCTGCCAATGTCTTCTCCTCGTCACCTCCAGGAATCTCAAGGTCCAAGGTTTCAAATCCCGGCATAACTTCGTCCACCCCGACACGAGCATAGCCAGCTGGAATTTCACTACAATGGTAGAGTTCTCCAGGTTGAATTACTAAAGCAACGCCCACCGCCACCTTCAAAGTTATGTTTCTCATTGATATATGTAGCTCACAACTTGTCGGCTCTGTGATGTCATACACGGGGTAGGGACCACCGACTTGATGCGTGGAACCCACGCTGCTTCTACGCTGAGATGGGGCGGCATCGGCTTGAGGGTCTAATTCTAGCCGCTCTTGAGGTTCCCTTCTTTGCTCCTTCAATGCTTTTAGTTCCTCCCGTGTCTCCTTCACCACACGTTCCAATTCTGATAACCGGTCGGCCTCCTTCTTCTTACTTCTACTACGGCTTCTATAAGTGTCAGCGCAATCCGGCCACGCACTCTTAAACGTAGTACCGCCGGGATAGCCTCGAGCTCGTCCAACATGTTCAGGATTCCCCAGGGCCCGTGTCAGCTCGTCATCCTCTCTATTGGGTGTAAACACACCATTGCGAACATCTCTTATTGCATCTTGAAGCTTCTGTGAGACTATTCTGATTTTCTCCTCCCATTTTCCTTGTGCAACAATATTTCCTGTCACTGGGTCCAACCCTGCCCCATGCGCGAACAACCAGAATTTTGACCTCCCGGGCCAGTCAAGTGTCTGTGGACGGACCCCTGATAGAAGCAGTTTTTCTTCGAAGGCTAACCACTTAGGAATGGCGCTCTTGTAGCCACCTGTCCCCAATTTATTGTGGTGTTCCTTCCGCTTAGCATTCAACTTATTTGTCTCCGATCGGGCCACAGCGGTAGTCGATTCCCTATACGCCTTAAACGCCTCCCATTCAGGTTCTATCTTTTTCCCTAGTGCTCCACTGAAATCTGGCTCTTCTTTTGTTTCTTCATATTGATTCCATAACTTTTTCTTCTAGTTCCGGAATTGTTCTGCCATCTTCTTAAGAGTCCACTTCTTGAGGTTGTCGCGCTTGACTTTAGAGAGATTTGGCGGGAGGTTGAAATGTGTCAAGAGCGTGTTATAGACCAAATCCTTTTGAACTTGGTGTACATAACATGGGTCATCCTCATTTGCGGCCGCCGGCTTATTCCATTCACGTATGCTGATCGGGATCATGTCCCTAACAATAACTCCAGCTTGACTTATAAATTTGTTGTGGTTCTGTCTTGGTTCGAGCGGTTCACCGGAATCAGCAATTTTCTCAATCGGTAACTTTGGATCCTCGCTCGTCATTCTTTTTGCCTTGCCTCGAGGAGCACATGCTGGTTTTTTGGCATTTTTGCTCGATCCAGAGGGCTAAAAGAAAAATGAGTCGTTAATAAGTGCAATACAAATCAATTAATGCATCTAGTGATCAACAACATATCGCCCTATTATATATATACACATATACACCTCTCCGCCGGAGTTTGTTATGACCACATCTTGTGACTCCATTCCATCACCATAGTCGTTGAAAAATTGTGTGAAATCATCATCGACATCTTCTCCACCTCGGGCCTCGTTATAAATGATCTGTTCCATTTGGTCTTCTCTCTCCTCGTCTCGTTGAACTACGTCTTCTCTCTGCTCGTCTCGCAAGTGCTCCATACCTCAAATGTACCTGCAATCAATAAAAGTTGCAATCAAGTTTAGATATATTCATCTAAAAAACATGCAAGTATGCATATATATAATTCACACAAAGTACTATGCAAGTATCAAAATGGTTAACTAGTAATACTATGCAAATATATGCATATATATATAATTCACACAAAGTACTATGCATATATATAATTCACATTTACAAAACTAACACAATTTTCATACACATTTACAAATTTTCATCACAAAATTGCCTACTGGTGGTTCTTGCTCCATTCTACAAAAAATGCATATACATTTACAAAAATTTCATCACAAAACTAACACAAGCTCTTGATCCATTCTACACATTGCATAATAAGTAAAGTAATGATAGGTTCTTCCTAAGCATATCCAAAACGCAGGCAGTGGCATAGCGTGAACTAAACATAAGAGGGGGCCAATTCCGTCGAAAACAGTAAATAGGTATGAAAAATAGGAGGAGTCATAAAACAGATATAAGATATTTTTAGATGGCAATATTGTCATATGATAGGTGTCCAACTCAGGCAAATACATCACATATAACCCTCACTATTTTTTTTATAGAAAGATGTCTTTAATAGATCGCATAACTCTCACATATAACTCAGGCAAATACATCACATATAAATAAGGCACAATTACAAGTGGAGGGGTAGGTCCAAGTCCAAACTCTATGCATAATCAAAGAGAATGATTCTTTGAACATATGAAGACATATATCCACGAGTGACGCGCGACGGAGTGCTTGGCACGGCGGAGTGCTTGGCGATGGCTACAAACCAACAATGTAAAACAGCATCACCTAAGTCTCACAAGCTCGACAACAGTTCAGAACTGCATGAACGATTCAGAACTGCATGAACGATTAATATACAACAACGCACTTCGAATTTTCAGTAGTGCATGAGCTGCTAGTCCAAACAAATCATCCAAAAAAAAAATCAGTACATCACGGGAGGGCAGAGCAGGGCACTCCATGTACATCAACTGAGGGGAGAGGTAGGAGAAGGAGGGAAATCGATCCATACCTCACCACGGAAGCCGCAGCTCCGGAATTGTGAGCGCCGTCCGCCGGAGCTCCTCCAATCAATCTGTCCCTGCAAGCGAATGAGAGGGTGAGACGGGAGTGAGCGATGACGGGAGAAGTTGATAGCACCAGGAAGGAGGAGTAGAGGAGGTCAGCCGGAGAAGGAGGTGTGGCGGTAGGTCGGTACCTGCTGCGCCGCCGCCGGCTGATTTAGGTCGCCCGCGAAGTCCCTCGCCGGCACTTGGATGACGGAGTGCTTGGCGACGGCCGGAGCAGCACGAGCGACGCGCGGCGGAGCGTGACCGGTGGCGGCGGCGTCTAGGAGCTTTGCCGGAGGGAGACGGCGCCGGAGCTAGGGTTCGCAGGAGCAGGGCTTCGCCAGGATTTGGGGAAGATTGGGGAAAAATTGGCCGCGCCCAGCCATAAAGCCGCGAAACAGACCTTTAGTCCCGGTTCCAGCCACGAACCGGGACTAAAGATCTCTCTGGGCCGCAAAAATTTGCGCACGAAGCCCACGACCCTTTAGTCTCGGTTGGTTTTACCAACCGGGACAAATGGGTTTTTTTTTCCTTGTTTCTTTTTCTTTTACTTTTGAATTGTTTCTTTTTGTTTCTGTTTTCTGTTTCTGTTTCTGTTTGCTTTTTGTTTATGTTTTCTTTTATATACTTTGGTTTATTTTTTTTTTGAATTGTTTTGTTTCTTTTTATGTTTTGTTTTATATGTTTGATTTAAAGATGCCAAACTGATTTTTTAAATTAGTTTTGCCTATTTAAATGAGTTTATGTTGAATTTTCAAAAGTAATTCATATTTGAACTACAAATGTTTGATATTTTGGTCTGAAATTTTGGGAAAAATCATTTTAAGGTACACAACTAGTGGTTATATCACAGAAACATTGATGATTCTAGAAAACATTACCTGTTTCGATGAATAGTCATCGGTACCGTTTTGATCGTTTTTACGAAAAAATGAAATAAAGTGATAAACACCTCAAAAAATGAAATCCTTTGGCATGGGCTCCTTATATGTGTAATGGTTGCTATGAAAAATGATAAACTTGATTTTTGACAAAATTTGCAAAAAAAGTCTTCATAAAAAGGTCTATCATGTATGAACATTTACAAGTTTCAAACCAAATGATCAAGTTATGATCATTTCGATGACATAGTTTGTGATAAAGATCTCATATTCCACAAATAGGTGCATCTTGGTATAAGAAACAATCATGCCAAAGGAAATCTTGAAATTATTTTCATAAATATCATTTTCCATATTTTAAGTGCAAAAAATGACTTTTTTTGTGAACAAAGTACAAAAAATATGATGCAAAATGGCACCCATCTAATTTTCGAGTAGTCCACATATGATGGATAATCCCCAAGTATTAGGTTTTTTTTATTTCTAACTAATTTCCCCTATTTAAATGAGTTTATGTTGATTTTTCGAAAGTAATTCAAATTTGAACTACAACTGTTTGATATTTTGTTCTGAAATTTTTGGAAAAATCATTTTAAGGTACGCAACTAGTGGTTATATCACGGAAACATTGATTATTCTAGAAAACATTACCTCTTTCGATGAATAGTCATCGGTACCGTTTTGATCGTTTTTACAAAAAAATGAAATAAAGTGATAAACACCTCAAAAAATGAAATCCTTTGGCATGGGCTCCTTATATGCAACCGGAAGTAATTGTGTCATAATCACGTGGCAGTCATGAGACTTTAGGTTTTGAAATTTTTGCTCTGCCATGTTTATTATTACCTTTATATTCGACAAGAAGCCAGATGGAACCTTCATATTGCGAAGACATTCAAAAAATATTTTCTTCTCTTCTTTAGTAAGAGCGTAGCTTGCGGGACCTGGATGATTCTCTGAACGAGTGTCGTCTCGATGCATCTATTCGCTCATACGTTGATGGGCCTGCCTTCCTTTCGGTGTACCTTTTTTTGACTTCTCATCTTTTGACTTCCCATACACGCCCAAGAAGTTTAGCAGGTTGCAGCAAATGTTCTTTGTCACGTGCATCACATCGATTGCAGAGTGAATCTCTAGCATTATCCAATAGGGCAGCTCCCAAAATATATTTCTTCTTCCACATGGGTACGTGCTTGTTTGCGTCATTCGGAACAGTGAGTCCGCCAGGACCCTTTACAAAGATTAATTTTAAATCCTTGACCATATCATGTATAACAGAACTAGAAGGGCGGGTAGGCCTCGGCCGATGATCTGCCACATTTGTAATGTTTGCCTTTCTTCCTTAAGGGATGCTTGGGTCCAAGAAACCGACGATGGGCCAGTTACACATTCTTGTTACATAAATGTATACTATCAGTCTCAGCTAAACAGTGCGTGTATGCATTGTATCCCTTGTTTGACTGTCCTGAAATGTTACCAAGAGCTGGCCAATCATTGATGGTTACAAAAAGCAAAGCTCGTAGATCAAATTCCTCCTGTTTGTGCTCATCCCACACACGTACACCTTCTTCACGCCACAACTGCAAAAGTTTTTCAACTAATGGCCTGAGATACACATCAATGTCGTTGTCAGGTTGTTTCGGGCCTTGAATGAGCACTGGCATCATAATGTACTTCCGCTTCATGCACAACCAAGGAGTAAGGTTATAGATACACAGAGTCACTGGCCAAGTGCTATGACTGGAGTTCTGCTCTCCAAAAGGATTAAAGCCATCTGTACTTAGACCAAATTTTAAGTTCCTTGCGTCATCTGAAAATGTCGGGAACTCTGTCAATTTTTCTACACTGGGACCCATCAGCGGGGTGTCTCAACATCAAGTCTTTTTTACGGTCTTCTTTGTGCCATCGCAACAACTTGGCATGCTCTCTGTTGCTGAACAAACGTTTCAACCGTGGTATTATAGGAGCATACCACATCACCTTCGCAGGAATCCTCTTCCTGGGGCGCGGCTCGCCTTCAACATCACCAGGGTCATCTCGCCCGATCTTATACCGCAATGCACCGCATACAGGACATGCATTCAAATTTTCGTGCTCACCGCGGTAGAGGATCCAGTCGTTAATGCATGCATGTATCTTCTGCACCTCTAATCCTAGAGGGCATACCACCTTCTTTGCTTCGTACGTACTAGAGGGCAATTCGTTATCCTTTGGAAGCATCTTCTTAACTATTTTCAACAAATTTTCAAATCCCTTGTAAGAAGTACCATTCTCTGCCTTTCATTGCAGCAATTCAAGTGTGGTACCCAGCTTTTTCTGATCATTTTTGCAAGTTGGGTACAACAATTTGGCGTGATCAGCTAACATGCGCTCCAACTTCAACCTTTCGTTTTCACTTCCACAGTCTATTTGTGCATCACGAATGGCCCGGCGAACATCATCGTCGGGCTCATCAATAATGAGATCTTCTTCAGCTTCGTCTTCTCCCATTGTAGTATCAGTGAACAAAGGATAGTTGACATTATCCTCATCTTCTTCATTTTCTTCCATTATAACCCCCGTTTCTCCGTGCTTGGTCCAACAATAATAATCAGACATAAAACCATTCATCAACAGGTGGGAGTGAATGACTTTTGAGGTAGAGTGATCACTCATATTCTTGCAGACACTACATGGACAACAAATAAAACCATTCTGCGGCTTGTTAGCCTCAGCCACATGGAGAAAATTATGCATGACATCAATGAACTCAGGACAGCATCGGTCACCGTACATCCATTGCCGGTTCATCTGTATTACATAAAAATATATCGAACCCCATTATTACACTACAGTCATGAATAAAATGCAAGACCAAATTTATTAATACAAGTTCATCCCATTAAAATCATAGTAGAGTAGTGACAGCTCGTAATACATAGTTCTCATAAAACATACATTAATTGAAATTAAACAAATATAAAAACAATCTAAAGAATTTAAATCCAACAACAAATGCGATCAAAATCGCAACTAAGTTAAATACTGAACCAACAGCATAATGATACCAAGCCTCCTGATTAATGGCATATTTTCTAATCCTTTTAATTTTCAAGCGCATTGCATCCACCTTGATCTCGTTACCATCGACCACGTCGGCAAGCTTGAGCTCTAATTTCATCTTATCTTCTAAGCATTGGAGATAAAGATATTCACTTCTTTTCAATTTTGCTTTCAAATCATTGTTTTCTTTATCCAAAAACTCGATAATAGGGTCAGTTTCAATTTCCGATTCAACTACCTCCTAGATAAAAATAAATCTATGTCAAGTTAGTCGCCATAATTGCCAGAAAACACAAAATGAAACAAATAGTTTTGAAAATATACCACATCCGAATCATATACCGGACGAGGACCGACGGGGACGGATATCAGAACCATGACACTATACATATAATACAAGTTAGAAAATTATACAAGTCATAACTATGTATCCACCTAAATCATAAAACTAAGTTTTTAATAAATAAAAGATAAAAACACGAGGCTCACCGAGGTGGTGCCGGTGACGGGATGACGCGGACGATCGACGGCGGTAAGGACGGGGACGACACTAAAACACATAAATCATAATTTAGTTTGAGCTCAAATTGCACATACGAAACAAATGAAAACCTAACTTAGGCATTTCATCAAACACCTAGCTTGCACTAGAAATTTGAAATGAGCTAAATGAGCTAAAGAAGCAACGCCGAAAAGAGGATGAAGCTGCTAACCGTGGGGTGCCTTCAAGATTCCCAAATGGTGTAAGATATTGTGAATTAATTGGGCTTGGGGAGAGGAAATGGAGGAGAAATGGAGAGGGAAATGGTGAGCTTGGGCTCGGGCTGAAAAATGGAGAGGAGTCTCGGGTGGAAGAAGGTGATAAAGGTCGAGACCTTTAGTCCCGGTTCGTTTTAGGAACCGGTACTAAAAGGTTCTGCCGCTGGGCTCCACCTCTGCGGCCGCATGCGGTGCACGTTTAGTCCCGGTTCCTAACACGAACCGGGACTAAAGGTCCCTCGCAAAATCATCCCGCGGGGTTGCACCCCTTTAGTCCCGGTCCGATTTTAATTTCGGGCTAAAGGGGTGATCCTAAGCCCCGTTTTCTAGTAGTGTGAAGTGGATTCCCACAGAATTATGAAACACAGGAATTTTACAACATGTGTCTTTGGATGGTGCACAGGAATTAAATTCAGGAATTTTAAAGGATTGATGAGAGAGAGTAGAGAGAGATAGAGTGAAATAACATTCGACTTCCCGTAGGAAAAATAAAATGAGGTTTGACCTAATGTTGAGAATCCTATTGAATTTGTTGAATAATTAGACAATTTGGCATATGATTTAATTCGCGAAAACAGTAAACAATTCATGACTAGAAAAATACAGATTAAACTAATGATGTGATCTACGTAAACAGTAGATAAACAGATTGAATCTAGAGCATATACTACAAGTAGAAACTCTAGCATAACATCATATATGAAGATCAAGAACACGTACAGTGCAGCGGCAGTCGCACTCGCACTGCTGGAGTTCCCCGTGTCGCCCATGTCGTCGAGGAAGAGGTTGGCGATGTCGGGGAAGAAGTCGTCGTTGGGGAAGAACTCGAAGCCAGTAGTCGCGCGAGTGCGCTCCCCAAAAACCTGATCGCCCCTCTCCCGTACAGGATCACAAGAGGCGGGGTTCCGGAGGCCTACTGTCCCTTCAACCGGTGCACGCCGGAAGACGGGATGGAGAAGACTTGGAAGACGGCGGCGCAATGCTCTGGAACGGCGTGAGACCATGTATCGCGTGGTGGCGGCTAGGGTTTACCCCGGGCTGTATATACGGTGCGAGTCGGGTAGGACGTGGGCTGTAAGCCACGACTGAGTCGGTAACGCCCCACGATCCCCATTGGAATCGGAAACGGCAAAGTAATCAACGCGTCCGTTAATTACCAATTAATGACTCATTAATTTTCCCAGACTGCAAAAATATAAGCTCGGCTCGGCGAGATTCCCGCAACCCGCGGCGCGTCGTGACGTGACGTGTTGTGAGGAGGCGAGCGAGGAGGAGGAGCGCGCATGTGGCACTCTTCATCTTCTCATGCTCTTACTAGCTCATACTAGTACTAAAACATCCCACTATATAAAATGGTGCAGCTCACTCTCCACAAGCAGTATGGGACTAAACATTAGTCACGTACACACACAACCAGCCAAGCAGAATGGGCCATGAGAATTTCGGATTTTAGTTGGGCCTTGGCCCAAGTACACTAAAATTCCAGCAATCCCCCACAAAGTCTCATTGGCACATTATACTACTTTGTTCCAAAACATTGTTTTATATACCGGTGCTTAGTGCAGACTGTTAAGTTGAACTTCCGCTTAGAAATTTATGCTACGCTAGACCGCAACTTGAATAGTGGACTATAACTTGAATAGTGGACTATGCCTTGAAATACAAGTTTGCTGCGAACTAGTTTTACACAAGCCCTTGACCGATACTAGGCTACCGCAAGGCTTCCCCGCGGGTGGAGCTTATACGTCATACTCCAAGGCCTTTCATGAGTTTATTAAAGAGCACCCAACTCTCATAGACTCCGACGTTTAACAGTCAGACTCATATAGGTGTATTCCTCAAGAGATGCTCTGCAGGATAACATCTCCGCTTATATAAGTAAGCCGCTTGGAACACATTAAGATAAATATCAACATGTCATGCAGATCAGGAGAGTATTGCATCTTTGCGGAGTGGGATAGTAAAATGTAAGGATACTCTCCTCTCAGCCGACCAACAGCTTGTATCCCACTTCTAATTCACGGGATCTCCAATCACATAGAGTAGGTTACCACTATGGACAACTCATACCGTGGGTCTCAAACCCATCTCCCTCGATGCACTATCTATCACATTACGTGATAAACCCTTTGTGAAAGGATCTGCCAAGTTCTTAGACGTTTGGATATAATCCAACGCAATAACTCCGGAGTTTTTCAATTTTCTGACAGATTTTAATCTCCTTTTCACATGCCTTAATGACTTCAAATTATCCTTAGAACTTTTAATCTTAACTATCACAGTTTGATTATCACAGTTCATAAGGATAGCGGGTATGGGTTTTTCAACCACAGGTAAGTCCATCAAAAGCTCTCGAAGCCACTCTGCTTGAACAGTGGCTGTGTCTAACGCTGTGAAACAGCTCCACCACCGAGTGTAAACACATAACCACTCGTGGCCTTAATCTCATAAGCATCAGATATCCAATTGGAATCGCTATAACCTTCCAGTACTCTAGGATAACCAGAATAGTGAATTCCATAGCTCGCAGTGCCTTTTAAATAGCGCATAACTCTCTCAAGTGCATTCCATTGATCATCACCCGGGTTGGAAACAAACCGGCTCAACTTGCTTACAGCAAAAGAGATGTCAGGCCTCGTGGCACAAGCCAAATACATAAGCGAGCCAATGATCTGAGAATATCTCAGTTGATCTCTAGCAGTGCGATTATTCTTTCGAAGCATCACGCTAGGATCATATGGTGTCGGAGAAAGCTTGCAGTCGTAATACCCGAAGCGACTCAAGATCTTTTCCACATAGTGAGATTGAAGCAGTGTAATCCCACCATCACCATCTCTCAGCAGCTTGATGTTTAAGATAACATCAGCTACTCCAAGATCCATCATCTCAAAACGGCGAGATAAGAAATCCTTAACCTCCTTGATTAAATCAAGATTGGTTCCAAAGATCAATATGTCATCGACATAAAGGCAGAGAATAACTCCCTCGCCCCCACCATGGCGATAGTACACACACTTATCGGATTCGTTAACAATGAAACCTGCAGCAGTTAAAGTTCTTTCAAACTTCTCATGCCACTGCTTAGGAGCTTGCTTAAGGCCGTATAAAGACTTCAATAACTTGCACACCTTTGCTTCCTGACCAGGTACTACAAAACCATCGGGCTGATCCATATAAATTTCCTCGTCTAACTCTCCATTTAGGAAAGCCGTCTTAACGTCCATTTGATGAACGAGAAGATGATGCGAGGCAGCCAACGAAAGTAGCACCCGAATCGTGGTAAGCCTAGCCACAGGTGAGTAAGTATCAAATAAGTCTTCTCCTTCTTTCTAGGTATAACCCTTGGCCACAAGCCGCGCCTTGTACTTCTCAATAGTACCATCAGGCCTAAGCATTTTCTTGAACACCCACTTACATCCTACAGGTTTGCACCCATAAGGACGATCAGTAACTTCCCAGGTTCCGTTAGCTAAGATGGAATCCATCTCACTACGGACACCTTCCTTCCAGTAGTCAGCATCAAGAGATGCATAAGCTTCTGAAATGGTCCTGGGGGTGTCATCCACAAGGTACACAATGAAATCATCACCAAAGGACTTTGCAGTCCTCTGTCTCTTGCTCCTAACAGGAACTTCATTGTCATCCTCCACGGGATTATCAGTGTGTTCTATCGAAATGGTAGGATCAGGAATCTCAACTAATTCCTGACAAGATGTATTACGTATCTCCTGATTTGATGAGCTAGGCATATCCTTCATGGGAAAGATGTCCTCAAAGAAAGTCGCATCATTCGACTCCATAATAGTACCAACATGCATGTCGGATACCTCAGATTTGATTATCAAAAATCTATAACCAATGCTATGAAAAGCATAGCCCAGAAGAACACAATCCACGGTATTTGGTCCTAACTTGCGCTTCTTGGGAATTGGAATATTGACTTTCGCCAAACAACCCCAAGTACGTAAGTAAGAGAGTTTCAACTTTTTCCTTTCCCATTTCTCAAATGGAGAAACGGTTTTGTTCTTTGTGGGAACTCGGTTTAGGACATGACAAGCTGTCAATAGCGCCTCCCCCCACCATGCCTTGGAGAGACCCGAAGTGTCTAACATGGCGTTAACCAACTCAGTTAGAGTTCGGTTCTTCCTTTCGGCCACCCCATTTGACTGAGGTGAATAGGGAGGTGTCCTCTCATGGATTATACCATGTTCCGCACAAAAAGAATCAAACTCATTGGAAAAATACTTTCCACCACGATCAGACCTTAACCGTTTTATTCTTAGATCAAGTTGGTTCTCTGCTTCAGCTTTATAGATTTTGAAGAAGTTTAAAGCTTCATCTTTTGATTTCAGAAGATACACATAACAGTATCTAGTGGAGTCATCAATAGGCGTCATGAAATATTTCTTTCCGCCTTTTGTCAACACGCCATTCCGTTCACAAATATCTGAATGTATAAGTTCCAGTGCTGCCAAGTCTCTTGCCTCCGCAGCCTTATGTGACTTGCGGGGTTGTTTAGCTTGAACGCACACTTGACACTTGGAACCTTTGACATTAGTGAATTTCGGAATTAAATCCAAATTAGCTAGCCGCGTCATGCTACCAAAGTTAATATGACAAAGTCGTGATTGCAAAGATTAGACTCAATTTCGTGGCAAACATGATTAATAACTTTAGTACAAAGATCCGATAAAGATAGGCGGAACAAGCCTCCGCACTCATAGCCTTTTCCAACAAATTGTCCATACTTAGATATTACAACTTTATTGGACTCGAAAACCAACTTAAAACCATCTCGACACAACAAAGATCCGCCGACGAGATTTTTATTGATGGCGGGCACATGATGAACGTTCATCAGACGCACAGTCTTTCCCGAAGTAAAATTCAGATCGACCGTACCAACACCACGAACAAAAGCATGTGACCCGTTCCCCATCAGCACGGGAGAAGTCCCTGTGACCTGGTAAGAAGAAAACATCGAGGCATCAGCACAAACATGTACATTGGCACCAGTGTCAATCAACCATTCAGGAGAATGACAAACTGAAAGGATGGTAGGAAATATACCGTACCCTGAATCCTTCATCTCAATGTCGCCAATGACAACATTGGTATTCTTGCCGTTGTTCTCAGGTTCGCGCAGCTCATGGCGGTTGGGACAACGAGGTGCCCAGTGATTTGGATCACCGCAAACATGGCATGACCCCTTCCTCGGTTTGCTGTTGTTCTTCTTGAAGTTGGTAGGTTGTGATGGCTTGAACTTCCCATCAGACTTGCCTTTGCCCCCAGATTTATTCTTATTAAATTTGGGCTTGTGGGGCGGCTGATAATTCTTCTTCTGTACCACATGGGCACTAGAACTAGACTCGGTAACTCGAGCACGTTTATCCTTTGCTCTCGCCTTCTCTTCCACATCAAGCGACCCAATGAGATCCGAAACGGAAAACTCTTGTCTCTTATGTTTCAGAGAAGTAGCAAAATTGCTCTACGAAGGTGGAAGCTTGGCGATAATGCCACCGGCCACAAACTTGTCCGGTAAGTTACACTTAAAGTGCTCAAGTTCCTTAGCGAGTGACTGTATCTCATGAGCCCGTTGAACAACAGGGCGCTCATCAGTCATCTTGTAGTCATAGAATTGCTCCATGACGTACAACTCGCTTCCTTCGCCCGAGACCCCAAACTTGGCCTCGAGCGCATCCCACATGTCCTTGCCGTTAGAAAACGACATATACGAATCCACAATGTAATCATCAAGAATACTCAAGAGGACACTCTTAAACATGGTATCGAGCTTCTCAAAAGCCTCCTGCTGTGCAGCATCAAGCTCGCCATCAGGCTTGCCGTTGGTGGCAGCATAGCAGTTCATGTTCTGAAACCATAACACTGCTCTCATGCGCCACCGCTTATACAATACCCATTTAAAGGGAAACGGCTTTGTAGACGCGATAAATCCAGCAGGTGCTAATTACCTATAATCAGGTTTTTGGATTGTTGAATAATTAGACAATTTAGCATATGATTTAATTCGCGAAAACAGTAAACAATTCATGACTAGAAAAATACAGATTAAACTAATCATGTGATCTACGTAAACAGTAGATAAACAGATTGAATCTAGAGCATATACTACAAGTAGAAACTCTAGCATAACATCATATATGAAGATCAAGAACACGTACAGTGCAGCGGCAGTCGCACCGCTGGAGTTCCCCGTGTCGCCCATGTCGTCGAGGAAGAGGTTGGCGATGTCGGGGAAGAAGTCGTCGTTGGGGAAGAACTCGAAGCCATTAGTCGCGTGATTAGTCGCGTGAGTGCGCTCCCCAAAAACCTGGTCGCCCCTCTCCCGTAAAGGATCACAAGAGGCGGGGTTCCAGAGGCCTACTGTCCCTTCAACCGGTGCACGCCGGAAGACGGGATGGAGAAGACTTGGAAGACGGCGGCGCAATGCTCTGGAACGGCGTGAGACCATGTATCGCGTGGTGGCGGCTAGGGTTTACCCCGGGCTATATATATGGTGCGAGTCGGGTAGGACGTGGGCTGTAAGCCACGACTGAGTCGGTAACGCCCCACGATACCCATTAGAATCGGAAACGGCAAAGTAAGCTCGGCTCAGCGAGATTCCCGCAACCCGCGGCGCGTCGTGACGTCTCGTGACGAGGCGAGCGAGTAGGAGGAGCGCGCGTGTGGCACTCTTCATCTTTTCATGCTCTCACTAGCTCATACTAGTACTAGAACATCCCATTATATAAAGTGGTGCAGCTCACTCTGCACAAGCAGTATGGGACTAAACATTAGTCACGTACACACACAACCAGCCAATCAGAATGGGCCATGAGAATTTCAGATTTTAGTTGGGCCTTGGCCCAAGTACACTAAAATTCCAGCAGAATTGGGGGCAAATGAATGGATTCCATAGGAATTTGATGGTTCCAATCCTATGATCCAAAGGGCTTTCATAGGAAAA
This sequence comes from Poa annua, assembly GCA_026929855.1. NCBI lineage: Eukaryota > Viridiplantae > Streptophyta > Magnoliopsida > Poales > Poaceae > Poa > Poa annua. Next base: position 5,629,284 of record CM049434.1, on the reverse strand, counting down.
ATTCCTTAGGATTCAAACCCTCCAAAATTCCTATAAAAATCGTTCAATCCAAAAAGGTTGTAGGTCGCACAAACATGCATTCTATAATCCTATTCCTATGTGATCATTGAGCACTCGGAGCATCTCCACGTACACCCAAAGCCCTCCAAAAGGCCTACTGAAAGGACAATGATGTCGCCTAGAGGGGGGGTGAATAGGCGGTTTAAAACTTTTCCGGTTTAGGCTTGATAATTGCGGAATAAAACTAGGTGTTTAAATTAACAAGTCGACAACCTAAATAAACTAAGCTCACCTATGAGCACCAACAACTTATGCTAAGTAAGACAAACAACAAGGTGATAGCAATATAGATACTTCAAGCACGAAGGCTATCACAATGTAAAGTGCATAAGTAAAAGCTCGGGTATAGAAATAACCGAGGCACGCGGAGACGAGGATGTATTCCCGAGTTCCTCCTTGTTAAGGGAGTACGTCTCGTTGGAGAGGTGTGAACCGACACAACGGTTCAACAACCACAAAGGTTTCACCTTCTTCTCCGATGAACCGCACCACAAAGGCTTGGTTCACCTTCCACTATCGGAATTCCTTCGAGGCGGAATCCGGAGCCTTTCAACAACAATCCGGGGCACAACCCACAATGGGATTGGGGGCTCCCGAACGGCCTACAACAACAATCCGGGGCACAACCCACAATGGGATTGGGGGCTCCCGAACGGCTTCAAGTGACCACACAAGGGTCCAACCACCACAAAGGCGTCTAGGGTCCAAGGACCCAAGAGTAACAAGCTCACAAACTTTCAACTTCCACGAATCCTCGTGGAGAGCACACCGATGCACCAAATGCAAGAGGCAAGAGCACAAGTGCTCAAATCCTTCACTCTCAAATCCCACCACAAGCAACTAATGCTTATGGGGGGAGAAGAGAGGAAGAACAAAGAAGAACACAACAAATGGAACTCCAAGACCTAGATCGAAAGGGTTCCCCTCACTTAGAGAAGATATGGTTTGGTGGAAATGTAGATCTAGGTCTTCTCCTTCAATTCTCCAAAGATCAAAGAGTTTGGGTGGAGGGATTGGGAGATATCAAGGAAATGAGCTTGCAACAATGGAGGAGAGAGAAATCAAAACTTAGAGGGCAGAGCTAAGTGGCTGGAGGTAGGTGGAGGGGTATTTATACCCCTCCCAGAAAAAGAGCCGTTGCAGTCCACTTAGACCGGAGACTCCGGTCTGGAAGGCCGGAGACTCCGGCCTGGCCGGAGACTCTGGTCCCTGAGACCGGAGACTCCGGCCTAGGTAAAAACTGCAGCAAAACCGAACACGAAAACGTCAATATCTTTTCCATCCGGACTCCGTTTTCGATGATTTTTGGCTCGTTGGAATCGTTACAACGAGCTCTATTTGAATGAGCATAGAAACATCACAGTCCATCATGTGAGGATAAAACCAAGTGGGGAAAGGTTGAACTTTCCTAAACAATGCAAACCGGTAAAACCTCCTTCATCAAAAACGCAACAAGATATTCATACGAAATCTGTTTTTGATGAACTAGAGCTTAGTATGGAGATAAACCAAGCTCTAAATCCTCACATGGATAAAAGGCAACAAGTTTTCCAAAGTAAAACCATTTTCGAAGGACTTGGTCTTGTCATGAAGATCACGACAAGGACCGAAACCCAACACGGAGAAAAACCAAATAAGAACCAAGAAAGATGATATGCCAAGCATGTAAAGGTTTGAGCTCTCCACAAAGATGCGATCAAGTTACTCACTCGAGAGCCCCTCTTGATAGTACGCCGTCTATCCTAAAACCCGGTCTCCCACTAACACCATGAGACCGGTAAAATAGAAAACCTATCAAGATCATACCTTTGCCTTGCGCATTCCACTTGAGCTCGATGATGACGATCTTGACTCTCTCAAGTTGAAACACCTTTCTTGATTGTGCTTGCTAGCACATGCTTGATGAGGACTTCTCCAAATGCTCCCCCATACTCCATTATGGGAGGGCCTCGCTAAGCTTCGTCTTCATGTCTCCTTTGCAAGCTTCAATCAAAAGATATCTTCCGAGATGCATCATATTGAACTTGCACTTCATCTTCTTCTCTTGATATGTATGATGGCTTGGGGGTAAACATGATTGTTCACTCAATCTTCTATTCCAAGTCATACTTGCGATGAGCTCAACTCTATACATGACCATTCTTCACATTAACCCTTGAATAGAGCATTGGTCATTATGTCATCTTGAAGAGTCCAACACATGAACTCCTATATTTTCCCATGGACAAGATCTATAAGAATATCTCAATGTAAACATTAGTCCATAAGGATTGTCATTAATTACCAAAACCACGCATGGGGGCAACCATGCACTTTCAATCTCCCCCATTTTGGTAATTGATGACAATCCCTTTTACGAGGGTTTATATAATGAATTTAAGCAGCCATGCAACACAAAGAGCAAGGATGCAAGATAACCGCAAGAGAACAAACCCATATTCCCTTAAACCCTCTAAATTTCTCCCCCATTGGCATTGATTGCCGAAATGGGTGAAAAGTAAGAAGGCTAATATAATAAGAGCTCCCCCATAAAGTGTGCATTTCTCATAATGTGAGTGAAATCAAATGCACATATCCAATGAAGAATAGATGGAGGGAGATCAAACTATATTGAGGATCCAAAGATTGCAAGAGAATATCAAATAGAAAGATACTTCAACGAAAGAAGCAATCAATCAAAAGGATCCGAAAAGTGTTCTAAATATCATGAGGGAACTCCCCAAGGTACGTGCACAAATAGGATTTGTATTTCAATATAGTGTGCACAACATGGAATCCTCACTCCCTCCTAGATAAAATCGAACACGAGCACATACAAGAGAATATAAATGAGAAAAGAAGCAAAACAATTTGCAACAAATAAAATGTTTTGCAACATGAGCAAGGAGCGGCAAATAAACGGATGGGTGTGAGATATAAAGACATTTTAGGAGACTAATACAAGGATGAGCAAACACATCAACATAGTCTTTCAAAAAGAGTTGCACATGGTGCATATCATGTCTTCCCCATACTCACACACCAAAGGAGATATAGCAAGTAGCTCCACAAGCTTATTAAAACTCAAAAAGCATAACACATGAAAATAAAGCTTGTGCCTTTAATTAGAAACCACCAAAGAAACAAAAGCAATAAGAGGTGGTCACTAAGGAATTGGAATACCAAATAAAGATGTACTATTTTCATGTGTATAAGTTTCTAAGTAGACACGAATCACTAAGATATGGGTCTACAAATAAACATGTACACACAAGATAGATACAAAGGTAGAGGTCATGATATCCAAGAGGAAGTCATAAATACACCAATAAGATCTTTGCTTCAAAGCATAGCACAAAGCTCAATTTTATCTTAAAGGGATATAGATGAACTTCAAACACACACTCATCATAGCATCAAACGTATCCACAAGGGATAAGGTGATAAACGGGATGCTCCGAGTAAGATAACAAGTCTCACAAAAGGCAAATGATTTTGAAACACATCAATATTACATATGCGAGACATAGAGTAGAAAGTGCTAGATTAACATATTTGGGATTGGTGAATCATGAAAATGATTATATATATTCCTCCCTTGATATGTAATCATCCCGGCTTACTCACATTTGCAATAAAGACGTTTTGCAAGAATCAAAAGAATTGCAACCAAAGAGATTCATGCCATGAAATCAACCTACACAAGGTTGAAAGCTAGAAAAGTATGCATGAGGTAGATACTTGTTACCGAGATAGCATTGGTGATGTAGAAGATAAGAGCTCATGATCATCCAAGCTTGGCTCCAATAAGCACATGGTGACAACACATTCCTTTTAGATGAGACAAGCTTCCAATGCATCTCCAATATACCTAAAACAAATTCAAGTACAAAAAGGTACCCAAACTCATTGGGTCCAAAGTAGTTAGAGCAACTACAATACATAGGACAAACTCCACATAAATATGTGCATATTAATGTGAAATTGAATTTCATGCACATCTTAGCCATATAGGATTTGATGGAGTTTATCCTATATATTGGATCAACGAAAGTAAGCATGCCATAAGATATACATATAATAAAAATGCATGCACATGACTTTCAAGAACCAAACGAGATATAATTTAGACAAAACACCAAGTAAACCAACAAGGCACACACAAGTGTGACAATAAAACAAATTGTCCAAATTATATCAAATACCCAAATCAGCACATGAGTGAAGATACCACTTTGAAAAGATGCTAATGAAAACAAGAAACCAATTGAAGAAAATACCATCAAATAATAAACCAAACCCTCTACACTTTTCATGATGGCACAAAGTGCCAAGACGAAAAATGTTTGTCTTCCAAAGGGACACGTCATCGGGATCAAATACCAAATGAAGACAACTAATGTTTGAAAGCATATAGGATTGCTCCCCCAAGATGTGTGCATTATTTATGATCTTGCATTTGAATACAAAATGCACACAAATGAGATCATCACTCTCCATATATATAAACACTAGTCATATTCAAGAAAGGCAAGAAATTGCAATACCAATCTAAAGAATGATGTTCCACTCAAAGTAGGATAGCTTCCCAAAGAATAGTGCATTATCAAAAAGTATGACTTTTGAATGTCAACGCACAAGAATTGGATCATTGCTTTTCCCAACTCAAGGAAGCACAAAACAAATTTCAAGTAGAGCAATAAAGGATCCAAAAGATACAAGGAAGACAAATAAGAGTTAGATCAAAAACAAATCCTTGGCAATCAAATAAGTCAATACAAAGCAAGAACCAAAGTGAATATGATCAACATATTTACCCCCAAATATGATTATCACTTGTCAAGACAAGTAATGTATGGAGATATTTCTCGGTGGTGGATTGCAAGAATATATTCAAGATCATATTCACAAAACATAAGCATGAGGCAAAGAATAGGAATTAAAAGCCATGCTTAGATAGATATTCTTGATAGATTCACAAATCATGTGATAATGCAAAGCAACTCCAAGGAGTAGCTTGAATCAATTGGCTTCCCAAAAAGATATATGAGAACATATTTAGGGAAAGCCATATCAAGAACATCCTCCACAAACAAGATCCAAAAGAGTGAGAGACAAAGAGCATTTAAGTAAATGGGAACTTGTTTGAGCAACATGCCACATAGGAACAAGATAATTAGCAATATCAATTCTAGGTGGCAAAACCTCACATTTTCACATTTTCTAGGCTTGTAATATGCACATAGCTTATTACTTCCCCATAATGTGATAATCCATTTATTTTAACACAAGAGGCAAACAAAAACAACTAGAGAAATTAATGGACATTATATAATTTGAATTTCTCATGAGCATGACATACCACAAAGAGAATAGATAATATTGATATATCAACACTAAGTGGTATTCCTCATGTACACACATTTTTAGGATTGTAAAGTGCACGAAGCATATCACTCTCCAAAAATGGATAGTCCATTTATCTCTCAAAGAGAGCCAACAAGATAAGATAGCAAATAAAAGCAATAGGGCTCAAAACAAGTAGATGGTGTGCAAACCAAAATACACATACTTGATTTCTCAAGATAAGTAAGTAGAGAGCACAACACATACAAACACTAGCAAGGTACAAAACCTAACACATGCAAGGGTGCAAGCAACTTTCAATGTATATATGATTTAAATAAAAGTTACCGCAAGGAGGAACATTGGATATGAGATAGAACAATATAATCCATATGACTTGACTTGAGAGAATATAATTGATGAAGATCCCTTAATTCTTCATAGTGTAGCCAAGTCTCCAATGTTCTCCAACAACACCTATTGATCAAGTTTTAGCTTGTTGGTCCCCAACCACGTTGGGTCCTAAGAGGTTAGTCACAATAGGTTTGGCAACCCAAATGGTTCTTTTCTTGACACCACTTTGAGTACCAACATATTTGGCAAACACATTGCCAACCTTATCCTTCCGAAGAGAATAAACATCATCAACTATAATGGGGTTGGATAAGGTACCATTTGTGCATGAAGAAGCAAGGTGACCCTTCTCACGGCATAGGTAGCAACATCTACTTCCTCCTCTCTTCTTAGTTGGAGTCTTGACTTGAGGAGGGGTAGCTTGATTCTTCTTGGGAAGAGACCGTTCTTCAACTTGAGGAGCTTGAGTTTGAACTTGAGTCTTCTTCCCTTGTTGCTTCTCACTAAGAGCCTTCTTCTTCAAAGGGCAAGATCTAACATGGTGCCCTTCAACTTTGCACTTGAAGCAAACAATCTTGGCCGAATCCTTGACTTGTTCTTGGCCCTTGTTCTTCTTGTTAAGCTTGGACTTGTTCTTGATATTGGAGTTGAATCCAAGTCCACTCTTGTCATTGGGGCGTCTTTGAACACTCAACATATTGTCAAGTGTAGAATCCCCAACATGACGCTTTTCCAAGTCTTTCTTCAAAGAAGTGACTTGGGCCTTGAGCTCATTTAATTCCTCTACATGGTTAGTATCAACACAAAAACTAGAGGAAGTAGAGGCTTCATTGTTAGAGCAACAAGGCATGGAAAGTAATTCATCACAGGATGTAGCAACATTATGAGTGGATGAATCACTAGGACTAGCACATGGCAATATAGCATTAAGAGTAGAAATTGTGCCATTGTCCACATGAGGCTCACAAGATGTTACCTTTGACATAATAGCCTCATGAGCTAACTTTAGCCTAGCATGGGATGCTAGAAGATCATCATTAGATCTAGAAAGCTTTTCATGACTTTCTTCCAATTTCCCATACTTACTAGATAGCAACTCAAGTTGAGCCCTTAGCTCAACATTCTCCTTCAAAATAGATGCTTCACAAGAAGTGGAGTTAGTAGCACAAGCATCATTAATATTAGAGATGGAAGAAGACAATTTGACAAGCTTGTCATTCTTAGATAGTTGAGTTTGGAGTTGATCATGAGACTTGATAAGGAGAGAGTGTTCACTTTCTAAAGCCTTGTGAGCTTTGTCAAGTCTCTCTATGTCCTCATTTAGTCTAGCATTGCCAACACCAAATTCAACTTTTTCCATTTTAAGCACTTTATACTTAGCAAGGGCATGATCTCTTTCCTTAATGATTTTAGCAATAATAAGATCATTAGACTCATCAAGGGATTCAAGTTTCTCTTCAAGAGAAGACCTAAGCTCTTTTTCTTCTTCAAGAGAAGCATTCAAAGAAGCTATGGTGATAGAGTCATCTCTCTCAATTTGACATTTTTGCTCAAATTGAGTATCCAAATCCTCAATGATTTCTATACATTTAATACCATGAGCAACAATTTCACATAGAGAAGAGATAGCTTCACTACCTTTGGGAAGAGCACCAAGAACAATCTCACCCTTCTTGGTTAAGGTTTTAATGTCAAAATCTTCTTCATGAGGATCCTCAACCACATCATCACATATCTCGGGATTCGAGGTAGAATCCTTAGCCATGAGGCAAACATGATTAATGGGTGAGGGGGATGAAGAATTACTTGAAGCACCATTGAGGTCCATGTCTTGTTCCAACAAATGTTGGGATTCTTCTACATTGTTAGTCATGCAAATACTAGAGGATATGGAAGCATTATTTTCATGACCACAAGACATAGAGAGCATATCATCATTATATTTAGTTAAGCAACTATTACTTGATATGCAAGGACCATCAACTCTAGCATGTATGACATTTGGAGTGCTAGAAGAGTTTAAGTCCAAAGATAGAACATTGCAATGTGATAGAGAAGAAGAATAATCAATAGTAAGTTCACCATCACTAATGCAATTTCTATCACCACTCACCATGTCATTACCTTTTGACAAATCACATGTTGGTGAAGTGGAAGAAGTTGTGAACTCATCACGGCCGGTGGTGGAGGGAGACCAATCATCCTTAATAAATTTGGACACTTCATATATATCTTGAAGCTTGGTCCAAAGCTCATGTGCATTTCGAAAAGGCATGATTGAAGCAAGAACTACATCGGTCAAAGCACATATAAGACCATTAGTAACTTGAGTCTCGAGATGAGAGTTTATCTCATCCTCTAAAGATAATTCTTGGGAATCCTTTGGAGGAGATAAACTCACATCTACAATCCTCTTAATATAATTTGGACCCATGGCCCTAAAAAGATTAAGCATGCGAATTTTCCAAACATCATAATTTGTGCCATCGAATATAAAAGTGGGATCGTGCACTAATTCCCTAAACGACATCTTTTACTCTCTAGGCGGTTAAGCCCAACAAGAGAGCCCAGGCTCTGATACCAATTGAAAGGACAATGATATCGCCTAGAGGGGGGGGTGAATAGGCGGTTTAAAACTTTTCCGGTTTAGGCTTGATAATTGCGGAATAAAACTAGGTGTTTAAATTAATAAGTCGACAACCTAAATAAACTAAGCTCACCTATGAGCACCAACAACTTATGCTAAGTAAGACAAACAACAAGGTGATAGCAATATAGATACTTCAAGCACGAAGGCTATCACAATGTAAAGTGCATAAGTAAAAGCTCGGGTATAGAAATAACCGAGACACGCGGAGACGAGGATGTATTCCCGAGTTCCTCCTTGTTAAGGGAGCACGTCTCGTTGGAGAGGTGTGAACCGACACAACGGTTCAACAACCACAAAGGTTTCACCTTCTTCTCCGATGAACCGCACCACAAAGGCTTGGTTCACCTTCCACTATCGGAATTCCTTCGAGGCGGAATCCGGAGCCTTTCAACAACAATCCGGGGCACAACCCACAATGGGATTGGGGGCTCCCGAACGGCCTACAACAACAATCCGGGGCACAACCCACAATGGGATTGGGGGCTCCCGAACGGCTTCAAGTGACCACACAAGGGTCCAACCACCACAAAGGCGTCTAGGGTCCAAGGACCCAAGAGTAACAAGCTCACAAACTTTCAACTTCCACGAATCCTCGTGGAGAGCACACCGATGCACCAAATGCAAGAGGCAAGAGCACAAGTGCTCAAATCCTTCACTCTCAAATCCCACCACAAGCAACTAATGCTTATGGGGGGAGAAGAGAGGAAGAACAAAGAAGAACACAACAAATGGAACTCCAAGACCTAGATCGAAAGGGTTCCCCTCACTTAGAGAAGATATGGTTTGGTGGAAATGTAGATCTAGGTCTTCTCCTTCAATTCTCCAAAGATCAAAGAGTTTGGGTGGAGGGATTGGGAGATATCAAGGAAATGAGCTTGCAACAATGGAGGAGAGAGAAATCAAAACTTAGAGGGCAGAGCTAAGTGGCTGGAGGTAGGTGGAGGGGTATTTATACCCCTCCCAGAAAAAGAGCCGTTGCAGTCCACTTAGACCGGAGACTCCGGTCTGGAAGGCCGGAGACTCCGGCCTGGCCGGAGACTCTGGTCCCTGAGACCGGAGACTCCGGCCTAGGTAAAAACTGCAGCAAAACCGAACACGAAAACATCAATATCTTTTCCATCCGGACTCCGTTTTCGATGATTTTTGGCTCGTTGGAATCGTTACAACGAGCTCTATTTGAATGAGCATAGAAACATCACAGTCCATCATGTGAGGATAAAACCAAGTGGGGAAAGGTTGAACTTTCCTAAACAATGCAAACCGGTAAAACCTCCTTCATCAAAAACGCAACAAGATATTCATACGAAATCTGTTTTTGATGAACTAGAGCTTAGTATGGAGATAAACCAAGCTCTAAATCCTCACATGGATAAAAGGCAACAAGTTTTCCAAAGTAAAACCATTTTCGAAGGACTTGGTCTTGTCATGAAGATCACGACAAGGACCGAAACCCAACACGGAGAAAAACCAAATAAGAACCAAGAAAGATGATATGCCAAGCATGTAAAGGTTTGAGCTCTCCACAAAGATGCGATCAAGTTACTCACTCGAGAGCCCCTCTTGATAGTACGCCGTCTATCCTAAAACCCGGTCTCCCACTAACACCATGAGACCGGTAAAATAGAAAACCTATCAAGATCATACCTTTGCCTTGCGCATTCCACTTGAGCTCGATGATGACGATCTTGACTCTCTCAAGTTGAAACACCTTTCTTGATTGTGCTTGCTAGCACATGCTTGATGAGGACTTCTCCAAATGCTCCCCCATACTCCATTATGGGAGGGCCTCGCTAAGCTTCGTCTTCATGTCTCCTTTGCAAGCTTCAATCAAAAGATATGCATCATATTGAACTTGCACTTCATCTTCTTCTCTTGATATGTATGATGGCTTGGGGGTAAACATGATTGTTCACTCAATCTTCTATTCCAAGTCATACTTGCGATGAGCTCAACTCTATACATGACCATTCTTCACATTAACCCTTGAATAGAGCATTGGTCATTATGTCATCTTGAAGAGTCCAACACATGAACTCCTATATTTTCCCATGGACAAGATCTATAAGAATATCTCAATGTAAACATTAGTCCATAAGGATTGTCATTAATTACCAAAACCACGCATGGGGGCAACCATGCACTTTCACCTACCCGTGCAGCTTGCCCATGGCCCATGCGTCCACACCCACTTCGCATATCCCGACCCTTCCATGATACAAGCCGCAGGCTTCTGTACCGTCCATCGCTCCCTCTACGGCTCCCCTATGGCCCCATCCAACTCAAAACTCCATTCTCACCACCTCCTCTCCTTATCCAAAAAATGTCGCGATGGCGGCTACGGATCTGGCGAATGCTACCAGAGCACAACACAGCCTACTACTCCGTATGTTACACAATATAAGATGTTATAACCTTTTTCTGCATTTACATGATCAAACACATTTTCGTGCATGTGTAAACTTATTTTAGTATGAACCTAGACAATATGTACGATACATACGACATCTTATATTGTGGAAAGTAGGGAGTATGATGACCCATCCGAAGCCTAAGCCCTACGATGATGTTGTGGAGCCAGAGGAGTGGGCCAGCTTCATTGCAGGAGTCAGGGCCATCGCAGCGCCAAGCATGGCCATTGTGATCGGGGCTGGATCCGGCCCCATCGCCAAAACCCCGGTGAATCCGAACGAAATTAGATCCTTTTGCTTTGATTCAATTTCAACTTTTTTCCCTAAGACTTTGATTTGGAGGGAAGTGGTGGGTCGGGGCGCCGAAAAGAGCACACACACAACCCTGAACATCCTAGCAGGTACGGGGGTCACGGACGGACAGATCACAGACGGCTACGATCTCTGGAGGAATACACCGGGAGGGAGCGTAGCGTAGTACACTGCTGCTTATAGTGAAATACGTACACGTCCGAGGTGGCCGACCGAAGACCACAGTACAGTGCCCGCCCTGATCATTTTGTCCTTAATTTGTTGCACGTGCATCCCAGCGTCACGCAACCCAGCTCATGTTCATGAGGACATTCTCGTCAACTCATCACTGTTTCAGTCGGCAGTGTACGTAACGCACGTACGTACGTAGCTTCTTTCGGTCTTTCCTGTACCACCTGTCATGGATCTATATAAATCGGGTGATTAATTCGAATATCAGCCGATATTTTAAACAGTGCACCAAAGTTCTAATGATTTTCTTCCTCGTCACAAGATATATGCACTCAGGGTCGGCGCGGTCGATCGGGTATTCACTCAGGATTCAAATTCATTTTATAAAATATTTTTTATAAAGAAACTATTTCCGGTATACAGATTTTCCGCGAAAAAATCAATCCTCCATGTGGGTTTTTAAGATCCAAGAATCTTGTCTTAAATCAAAACATGTTTAACTTTTACCAATTTTATTGAAGAAATATAAACATTTATAAAATCACTGGTAAATACATTACGAAAACATGGTTTACGGTATTACAAGTTTTATCATACTTGGCATTTTTACCGACCGTTCATTGAGTCTAATCAAACGGTAGAAAAAATAAAGCTACCTAAAACTACTAAACTAAAACTACCTAAAACTACCCGAAACTACCAAAAAATAATTATTTTTAATCTAAGTTAAAAGGGTACTTTGGTAAATTGATAGGGCATCCTCAATCTCAGTCTCTCCCGGGTTGATCGCTCCTCTCTCAAGTCTAGTGAGATGCGGCATGCCAGCTGCGGGAGGCGACGGCGGGGCGCCGGGCTGGCTGCGGCCGACGACGGCGGGACGCCGGGATCCCACCCTAGAGGGATTCCCCTCCCTGCTGCTGCCCCTTCCCCTCATCTTACTCATGCGGCAATGGGGCTCCCGGGCTGCGGTAAGCGACGGCGGGGCGCCGGGCTGGCTGCGGCCAGCGACGCCGGGACTGTATCCGACAGGGCTCCAGTACTGTCGTCGGTCGCTGCTGTTGACGCAGACACCGGACAGGTTCGGCGAGCTCGCCGCGGTCGACATGGTGCAGGTGCACGGCTGCAAAGGGCTCGGCCTGCACGACGCAGGCATTCGTCAACGACACCGAGCTCCTCTACTTCATTCCAGTCACCCCTCGTCTTGGCGCTTGGCACCGCCATTTTAGGCTCTCATCTTCTCCTCCTCCAACCCCACAGCCACTGGGTGAATAGCCCACATGCGACGTCGTTGAGTGGAATTGGTGGGAGTGCGACGGAGTTGGCTAGAATAGCTCGCATGCGACGTTGCTTCACGTGGAAATAGCTACGGACAGAAAACGGTCGTCTATGTGTTAACCAATGTCTTAAACTGTCAAAGTGGGACCCACTCTTGGTTTGTTAGGACGGGTAGTTATTCTCTCCGACAGTGGGACCCACTCAGGTGCCAAACATTGAGTCACGCAATCTGACCGTTCACGGTGCTCTGTTCTTGTCCGACGGCGGCGGCAGCGGCGGCGGTGGAGCTTTCTGGTGGCGACGGTGTCGCAATCTCGTGCCTGGGGAGGAGGTTTCGAAGTGCGAATGCGGTGAGCCATTTCACAGCCCTAATCCCCGTCCTCACCTCCTCAATTTGATGGATCTGTCCGCCCTGATTTGCGCGATTTGAAACAGGGGATCGTTGCGCGTGGGCTGAATGACCGAGATGGAGCGAGGAGAGGCAGCTTCAGATCGGTAATGCCCCTTCCCCCTTCTCTTTAGCTGTTTTCGATTTCGATTTGGGGCTCGAGGAGGTGTTGCTCACTGAGCACTGTCCGGCATTGACAAGCAGGGGCGACAGTGCACGGTTCTTCGAAATTGAAGTGGAGTTCTTTTTTTCGAAGGCCCAATTGAGTGATGGTAGCGTGAGAAACATCGAGGCAGATACAATGGTGAAATTGGAGCTTGAATTTGACGAGATGAATCCTCAAGACCTAGAGGACAAGGAAGAGAAGGCAGTGCGCAATTGGGTGGAGAAAATAGGGGAGAGTGTAGTTTGGGGTCCGGAGCAAGAAGTTTCACTGTTAAGGTTCGACAATTGGAAGGGCGAGTATGTTAGAATTGAAGATGGAGAAGATTTGGTTACTGAAATCGATCGGCAAGAAGCTTGGGCAAGCGAACATGCATATTTTTATGCAAAGCTTGTTGATCTGAAATCTGACTCCAAAGTTGGATATGTGGTCTCTAAGTTGGCTGCACAAATTGCAGATGATGAATGGGCTTCACAAAGACAGATCATGCCCATAGTTACTGAAGTGACAGTTATACCTGAATCTGATGCAACTGCACAAGAGGGGTGTCATGGTGCTACCAAAGCAACTGTAGTTGATTGGAATATAGTAGAAATACCGGAGCGTACTTATTTGCTCATTGCACCAATGAGTGACATTGAGATGGCAAAGTTGTATGGCATTCCTGTAGATGAAAAAGATAAAGAGCAAGACAGAGATGAATCTGCAAACAGAGATGAGGATGGGTCAGATGTTGATGAAGAGTTGATGCAAGAGGCAGCAGATGAAGTAGGGGATGCACATGATGACGAGCTAGTAAATCTGTATGATAAAGAAAACCCTGTAATTGCAGTTGGGAAATTGTTCCCAAGTATGGATGAGTTTAGAATGTGTTTTAGGACTTATGCAGTGAAAGCTGAGTTTGATGCCAAGACTAAGTGGACTGACAAATCCAAGTTTTATGCAAAGTGCAAAGGTTTTGATGGGGGTGCCAAGCCTTGCAAGTGGTACATATCAGCTAGACGGCAACCTGATGGAAGCACAGTCAGGGTAAATCAAATTCCAAACCAGCATACTTGTATGCCCAGTGGAGAACGAGTTTCAAGTATGACATCTCAACTATGGGTTACAGAAAAAATCACTCCTATTTTAGCCAAGAATCCTAACTTTACTGCCAAAAGACTCAAAGTGGACTTGGAACTAAAGTACCCCATTGTACTAAAATATACCACAGTTTGGAAGGCAAAGCAAAGGGCAATGAAAGCATTATATGGGGATTGGGCAAATACTTTTAGGATGTTGTACAATTTTAAAGCTGAGGTGGAAAAGAGGTCACCTGGGAGTTCTGTGGAGATAGATACTGAGGTAAATGCAGATGGCAAGGTATATTTCTCCAAGTTTTTTATGTGTTTGAAGCCTTGCATTGATGGATTCAAAGCGGGGTGCCGTCCATATTTGAGCATTGACTCATCTTTTCTGACTGGAAAGTGGAATGGCCAATTGGCAGCATGCAATGCACTAGATGGATTCAATTGGATGTTCCCTGTTGCAATTGGTTTATTTCAATCAGAGACAGAGGTATCATGGACATGGTTCATGATGCAGCTGAAAAGATGCTTAGGTCCAGTGTCACCCTTGGCCATCCACACAGATGCATGTAAAGGGTTGGAAAATGCAGTCAAAAATGTTTTCCCCCATGCTGAGCAGAGGGAGTGCTTCGGCCATTTGTGGATGAATTTGATCAAAAAGTTCAAAGGAGATGAATTTGGGCGTATGTGGCCAGCAGCAAGATCCTACACCAAACAAACACATTCACATCACCTTGGTAAGGTAATGGCAGCATGCCCTGAATTTGCACCATGGCTGAACACATATCATTCTCTTCTATGGTATAGGGCAGATTTCAATACTGCCATCAAATGTGATCATATAAACAACAATTTGGCCGAAAGCTTTAACAACAGGGTGAAGGAGCTGAAAGCCTTGCCTGTCCATGACTTGGTTGACCAAATTAGGATCTTGATGATGGGTTGGTGGGAATTAAGAAGCAAAATTGGTGCTCTACTTCATGGGGATAAGCTTCCTGCAGTGGTACAACAAGTGGTCAACAGAAGCAGAGGGCTTAAACATTTGTCAGTTGACAAAGCTTCATTGTGGGGTGCTGAAGTGAGAGATACCAATAGTGGAAAAAGGCATGTTGTTAACACTGACTTGCATGAATGAACATGTCTAGAGTGGCAACACACCGGGAAGCCATGTGTGCATGCTATACTCTTTTTGGCCTCCAAACCCAGATTAAACATGCACCCATATTTGCATGAGTATTATTCAGTAGCAAGATTTAGGGCTGCATATGCAACTCCTATTCCAACTTTGACAGACCAGTCTCAATGGCCAGAAGTGCCTATTCAGTTTTCCATGTGTCCTCCCATGTCAAGAAGAAAGGCAGGCAGGCCAAAACAGAGTAGATTCAAAGCATGGTTTGAGAAAGGTGGGAGTAGCAAAAAGGGGAAAAAGGATAAAGCTGAAAAACCTAAAAGGCCCCAAAAAGGCAACCCAAATAGATGCAAGCTGTGTGAGGAACTTGGGCATAGAATTAATTCCCCCAAATGCCGTTACACGCCGGAAAGGCCTAAGTATGTAAATGTTTCTCTTTTATACATTCTTCTTATTGCTGCTTGTTTTAGTTAATAACCCCTTTTATACATGCTTTGTTTTTCAGAAGAAAGCGTGGAGAAAAAGGCCCACCTCTTGTTGTTGATGAATTATGGCCAACAAAAAAGCCAAGAGTCAATGGTTCTAGAAAGAAGAGAAGTGTGCAGATTCAGATGCAAACTGAACCTGTTCTTGAGGTTCTGGTTCAGTCTGAACCTGTTTTGATATCACCTGAAGCTGTTCTTGAGTTTGTGGTTCAGTCTGAAGATGTTCTGGTTCAGTCTGATGCTGTTGAAGTTGTTCTGGAGCTTGGGGATGCTGCTGAACCTGTTCTGGAGCTTGTGGATGGTGCTGAAGCTGTTCTGTAGCTTGTGGTTCAGTCTGATGCAGATGTTCTGGTTGCAGATGGCCTTGTTGATGCTGCTGAACCTGCTGGACATGATAAGGTGCAAAAGAAGTGGGGGCCGAGTGGTCCTGGTAAGAAGTTCAGAAGCATGAACAAATTATGCAATGTCGAACCAAGTAGTGCAAAGAAGAGTGGGAAGAAGCAAAAGCAATAGAGTTGGACCATTGAGAACTGTTTTTCATTCATGTAATAAACTTATGTGTTATGATGTTGATTTGAATCGGATTCAAATTTGAATTTAAACAGATATTCATATTTGAAAAACATTGTTGATGAAAAAATTTGAATTATGATCCGATGTAATAGTTTGATCTATGATGTTTCAATGTTTCATGTACAGTTATGCACGTTAGTTCATTAATTCTAGCCATTTTGTGAGGTACAACTCATCGTCGCCGGAAATGTGCTAGAAATGTGCTCCAAAGGTAGCCCAAACAGCCTATTTTCTAATCTTGTCATTTTTTCGACCTTCTTCAAAAGATCTCAAACTCTAGGGTTAACATCTATTGCACTAATATAGTATCCTAGACTAAGTTTTAACTCAAAATTTGTTCAAAATTTGGTTTGACTTTTGTTGACCATTTTTGAAATATTCAAAAAATATTCAACTAATATTAAAAAAATGCAAATATAGTGCACATGGTCTTAGTTTGTCATGTACTAACATCTCCAACTAATAAACAAGGTAAAGATACATTTTAATCAAGACATGCTTCAATATGGTATGAAATCTCACATCTCGAACTATAGAGTTCATAGTTTGAGATGTGGGATTTCACACCATATTGAAGCATTTGTTGTTTAATATATGTTTATCAGCTGAAGATGTTAGTACATGACAAACTAAGACCATATGCACTGGATTTGCATTTTTTTGATGTTTATTTAATATCTTATCATTATTTCAAAACCGGGTCAACAAAAGTCAATCCAATTTGAAATAATCATAAGATATTCGAAAAACATCAAAAAATTGCAAATCCAGTGCACATGGTCTTAGTTTGTCATGTACTAACATTTTCAGCTGATAAACACATATTAAAGCATGTGAGATGGAGATTTCATACCATATTGAAACATGTCTTAGTTTGAGATGTGAGATTTTATACCATATGCACTGGATAAGACCATGTGCATCTAAATCTTGTTTTATCAGTTGGAGCAGCTAGTACATGACAAAACAAGACCATGTGCACTGGATTTGCATTTTTTTTTATGTTTTTTGAATATCTTATGATTATTTCAAATTTGGCCTATTTCACACCATATTGAAGCATCTCTTGTTTAATATGTATCTAAATCTTGTTTATGAGTTGGAGCTGCTCGTACATGACAAAATAATACCATGTGCACTGGATTTGGATTTTTTTTTATGTTTATTGAATATCTTATGATTATTTCAAATTCGGCCTATTTGAAACGCATCCTGGACCGTTCATCTGACTATGCTGCGCTAAATTGCTGCCGTGCGATCAGGTCTTCTAGAAGGAATCGCGAGCGATCCGTGTGAGAGCACCGTTTGTTCGACATGATTGGCCAGCATTTTTTTCTTCTCTGCGACGCGGGAACTGTTGGGCGTGAAACCGTTGGGCCGTTGGGCCAGCGTTTTTTTCTTTCTCCAGCTTCCCCTAGCCTGCCATGCATGCGCTGATGCGCAGCGCGTCCACGCATCGTCGAACGGGCCAAACGTGCCATGCATGGCTCATGCAGCGTCGCAGTCTGGCTATTTACGCATCGTCTCAGCTGTCGCGGCCTAGCTATTTACGCAGCCGTCCGCAGCTACGCATCGTCGCAGCGCTTCTTCTGCATCACGGGTGCAAGGCAGCTAGCGTGGCAGCGATTTTTTTGCATCACGGGTGCAAGGCAGTGTTGTGTGCGGCCGTTTTGGATGCCCTCCCCATAACTGCCACGTTCATGACTAGAAACGCCACCGCACCATCCACTTCTTTCACTCCACGGCCGGCTATATAACGGCCCCCTCTTCTTCTCTTCTCTCTCACTCTTCTCTCAAGCCGAATCCTTCCTCTTCTTCTCTTCTCTCTCACTCTTCTCTCAACCGTAGCCACCATGCAGTTCAACGGCCCGACGTTCCACCGCCCTGCCACCATGCCGGAGATGCAGTATCCGCTCGGTGTCGTCGTCGAGAACAAGCTGCGAGTGTGGGCAAAGTCGAGGTGGAGGAGCGCAAGGGATCTAGCACACTACTTCCTCTCCTCCGGCTACCGCCACCTCCCTCCGGGCTCGCCACGCATGTTCCGGCTTGAGGAGTTTACCGACAACGGGCTATTGGTCGGCTACACCGTCACCTTCACCAACATGTTCGACGCTTTCCATCTCCTCGGGCAGGTGTTTTGGCGTGGGTGCGATTTCATCGCATTCACGAACTTCAACATCTACACGGACTTCAACGGCATCATCCGCTTCAACGGGCCCGTGCACTCCCTCCCCTACGACATGGAGGGCGACGAGTGAGACACCCCCAAGGAGAGCCAAGCAGAAGTCAAGAAGAAGCTGTTCAATGTTTGCGTGTCGTTCTAGTTTATTTCCATGATCGAATGTTTCGGTTTCTATTAGGTTTATTTCCATCATCTCTTAGGCATCATGCGAGGAGTTTGTCTTAGGTTTACTTGGGCATATATGCCCCTCTTTTAGGTTTATTTCAATCAATGTTTGTGCTTGGGTATATATGCCCCATGTTCGTCCGTGCTAATATAAAGTAGTGTTTGCTCGTGTTTGCTCGTGTTTGAATTATTTTTAAACATAAGTAACTTCTTCATATTATTAATCCCAATAGAAACATGCATGGAAACTTTTAAACCTAAACTTATTCAGCATTAACATGCTATGAAATAATGAAATAAAGGAAATAACATAGGCAGAATAAAACAACAAACATCCTTTTATTTTTGGGCCTAAAGTGTACACTTCTTTTAACATTGGGCCTGGCTAGGTTTTACATGGGCCCTGGCCTTTTCTCCTACTCCTTCTTTTTTTTTTCTACTAAACCAAAGTGTGCACGTCTATTTTTTTAGCTGAGAGCACATTGGGCCTGGCTAGGTTTTACATGGGCCTAGCCTTTTCTCCTAGTCGTTCTCAATTGTTTTTTCTTCTACTGAACTAAACATTGCACACACATTACACAACATCATGCGAACTGAAACAAACCAAATCAAGGCTGGATTTATTCCATGTCTTAGCCATACACAAATCGACCATGTCAAGCTAACTGCAACACTAACTACATTGGTTTCTGACTAATGATCAGCAAATAGACAACTCCAAGAACAATTGCACATAGATAAAAAATTGCAGCCAGCAGATTGCTCTGCTTCTTCAGATCCACAAGTTTCTCCAACTGCTTGGCCATCTTCTTCAACTCGTCCTTCTGCAGCCCATTCTGCACCGTAGCAACACCCTTAGTAGCAGATCCCAATTGCTCCACCGCCAGTGTCTAATTGGGCACCAGGGATTTGCCCTCCTTTTGAATCCTCTGGATGTATGCATCAAGCCACTCGAATGCAAATACGAAAACCCAAATCGGATGCATACCCAAATCGAATGAAAACCCAAATCGGATGAGAAACCAAAATTGAGGAAACATAATATGAAATTGGGAGGGGGGAAACACAGATCTCACCTCCCCCGGCTGTTCTTTGCTCTCGCATTTCAAATACTCGCGCCCTTTGTTGCCGTTCTTGTCGCTCGTGGTGACCCGCCGCTTCAGGGACGCCGTCCGTCCGCACTCAGGGCAGCTTCCTAGCGGAACTGGACCGAAGCGTGGCCACTTAGAGTGGGAGGCGGAAGCGGAGCTCGACGGCATGCTGCCGGAGAAGAAGGGATGTCGCCGGAGAAGAAGGGGAACGAGAGCAACGGTCGTCGGAAAGAAGCTAACGGGGATGGCGTCTCTGGCACGGGGGCGAGATGGATCTTATGACGTGGAGAACAGGTGGGTCCCGCGCTCGGAGGTGCTCCTGTGGGTCCGGTATAAGTGGGGGTCCCAGCACGCTCACATACTTCCAATCTTAAACTGTCCTTTGCGGTTAAGTCACGATGTCGCACGACAGCTATTTCTCCCTCGAGCAGGCGTCGCATGCGAGCTATTCTAGCCAACTCCGTCGCATTTTGAACGATTACGCTCAACGACGTCGCATGTGGGCTATTCACCCCACAGCCACTACAGCGCTTGTGCTGGTGCAGACGTCTTGTCGTCGCTGCCGCTTTCTGCTACATATATGGCGCCCCCGCTTCCGTTGACCACATATTTTTGCCGTCTGTGCAGCACCCATGAAGAACTACGCCGCTGCATCATCCATGGAGCACTATCCGTACGTGCTGGACGAGCGCGAAGGCAAACATGGCGACGTGCTGGGCGAACGCGCCGCGTTCCCGTGCTGGACTAGCGCGAAGGCAGGCATGGCGGCGTGCTGGGCGAACGCGGCGCCGTTCCCGCACTGGATGAGAGTGAAGGCAGGCATGGTGGCGCTCTGGGCGAACGCGGTGCCGTTCCAGTATGGCGGGCATGGTGGCGGACTAGGTGAGTGCGGCGCCGTTCCCGGCCGTACATGACGACTGACGAGCTTCACGGCGGCATGCATGCCGGCGTGCTGGGCGAGCGTGGCTCCATTTCCGTGCGGGGTGAGCTTCACGGCAGGCGTGGTTAGCAAGCGCAGGAACGAGCGTGATGGTATCGACATGCAGGGCGCGTGCGAGGCTGGACGAGGGCGACGCCATGCATGCCGCGGTTCTTGTGCACGCGGGAGGAGTAATTAGTCCACAAAAGGGGGTCAGATTACGATGCTCGAACGGCTAACATTATTAGGGGACTAACGAGACTGAATCAACGGCTCAAATTATTTAGGAGGAAAGCTACCGGAAACTACCTAGGTAGTTTCCACAAGCACCGTAAAAGAGCTCGGACGGTATATCTAGTGATACTCATTTGGATGTTGACAGTCTTCTTCTACAAACAACTTTATCAAACTTATGAGCGTCACCTTTGCGCTTTGCCCTGTCAAATACGACGTTGAAGCATAGCTGCATGTCTCATGCTGTAATGTAATGTGGTAAGAGTGTAAGACGTGTACGTTCCGAAATAATTACTGCACGTTGCAGTTCTAGGCTTCTAGCAGCAATATATACCAATTGGATCGATCCATGGTGCATGATTATCTTGTTGCTGAACCTGATGGGATGTGATTTTCACTCCATGTTGATTCCACAAATATTGTCAGTGTCAAACATAAAGATTCACAAGAACAAGAACTAGGGTCCAGATTTATTCCTACTGGACAATATCTCAAATATTCTAAGAGAACAGATATGTGCTAAAGGAAAACGGAAATGCGATCTCCCCATATATATAAGTCATGCAGATCTATCCACTAGTAGAAAAAGGACTTTACGTCCAGAGATTTAGTCCTGGCTGTGTTTGCGGCCGGTACTAATGGGCATCAGTACCGGTCCGAACGGTCAGAGGGGAGGGTGGCAGCAGTACCGGTCCGTAAGGGACCTTTAGTACCGGACCGTAACACGGCCCGGTACTAAAGGTCTGTGGCATGGCAACGGTCGCGCGGGGCTGGGCGGGTGGAGCTTTAGTACCGGTTCGTGTTACGGACCGGTACTAAAGACCTAACCGTTCGACTCCCGCCCACGATTTTACACGCGATTGGCTGTACGGGCGAGTGGGCAGTTCTCATTTCCTCCTCTGTCTTCCTTCCTTCTCCCCGCCGGCGATCCTCTCCTCTCTCTTCTTCCTTCCGGCCGGCCGGCTCTCCTCTCCTCTTCTTGCATCCCTCCGGCCACCATGAATCCGGCACCACCAATCACTCGCTACGGGCCGGTGCTTGCACATGGCAACACCTATCTTAACGTCGTGTACACGAACGATAGCGCTAAGGTGGCGGGTTTTCTCTCCGATTTCAAGTATTGGCTTGGCGAAGCTCGGGAGCAAGACAAGTTCATTGGTCTTGATCTCGAGTACACGGCCGATCAAGAAGAAGTTGCGGTCATCCAACTATGTTTGAAGAAACGTGTCATGGTCTTCCAATGGGCAAGGTAATCCAATGTTGGGGCTTATTTTCTTTAATTTGTTGATTCGTATGATAGGAAAATTGCATAGGATAGCAATTTCTCTTCGATTATAGTGAACATAATTATATATATTGGCCGAAATGAAAATTGCATTGCATATTGTTGTTATTCTTATTATACATGATCTCAAATTATATATTGGCCGAAAATCTTAGTTGCATTGCATATATTGTTGTTATTCTTATTATACATGATCTCAAATTATATAATGGCCGAAATGAAAGTTGCATATTGTTGTTATTCTTATTATACATTATCTCAAATTATATATTGGCCGAAATGAAAGTTGCATTGCATATTGTTGTTGTTATTCTTATTATACATGATCTCAAATTATATATTGGCCGAAATGAAAGTTGCATTGCATATTGTTGTTGTTATTCTTATTATACATGATCTCAAATTATATAATGGCCGAAATGGAAGTTGCATATTGTTGTTGTTATTCTTATTATACATGATCTCAAATTATATAATGGCCGAAATGGAAGTTGCATATTGTTGTTGTTATTCTTATTATACATGATCTCAAATTATATAATGGCCGAAATGAAAGTTGCATATTGTTGTTATTCTTATTATACATGATCTCAAATTATATATTGGCCGAAAATCTTAGTTGCATTGCATATATTGTTGTTATTCTTATTATACATGATCTCAAATTATATAATGGCCGAAATGAAAGTTGCATATTGTTGTTATTCTTATTATACATGATCTCAAATTATATATTGGCCGGAAATCTTAGTTGCATTGCATATATTGTTGTTATTCTTATTATACATGATCTCAAATTATATAATGGCCGAAATGAAAGTTGCATATTGTTGTTATTCTTATTATACATGATCTCAAATTATATATTGGCCGAAATGAAAGTTGCATTGCATATTGTTGTTGTTATTCTTATTATACATGATCTCAAATTATATAATGGCAGTATTTTTAACATGTGTTCCATTTGTTGTTGCAGTAGTGACGAGCAATGTCCAATACTCATGGATTTTCTTCGCAGCGGCATACATTTTGCTAGCGTTGATATAACGAATGACAAGATCAAGATGAGACGCACCTGGGGTATTCAGATACCATCTGCCTGCCACATTGATCTCCAGGACTTGTTCAGGCTTGACCATGTCAAGACTGGAATGGCTGATATGGCAGTCGCCGTGATCGACGACGCGTACGCTGATATGAAGACAGGATTCGACAAGGAGCAGCACAAACTTTGGGAGAAGACCCCACTTGACGATTGCAACATTGAGTATGCAGCAAAAGATGCGTACGTTGCATACGAGGTGTACCGCAAAATTAGAATCGTCAACTATGGGCAGCGTCACCTCGTACCGCGACCAGTGCGCCATGAGTCTTCAGATTCGGAGGACGATTTGTACTAGTGTTTGTACTGCTTGAGGGTCTGCTCATGTGGAAGAGAGTACTGTTAGTGCAGACACTTTATCTCTCTAATATTTTGTAGTGCTTGAGTGTCTACTCATCTGGAAGAGAGTAGTGTTATTGTTGCAAACAATTTATCTCAAATATTTTGTAGTGCTTGAGTGTCTACTCATCTGAAAGAGAGTAGTGTTATTGTTGCAAACAATTTATCTCTAATATTTTGTAGTGTGCTTAGTGTCTACTCATCTGGAAGAGAGTAGTGTTATAGTTGCAAACTAATTTCAAGATTTCCTTTTACATGGTTGTTTCTTATACCAATATGCATCTATTTGTGGAATATGAGATCTTTATCACAAATTATGCCTTGAAAATGACCATAACTTGATCATTTGGCTTGAAACTTTTAGATGTCTATACATGATAGATCTTTTTGTGAAGACTTTTTTTGCAAATTTTGTCAAAAATAAAGTTTATCATTTTTCATAGCAACCAGTACACATATAAGGTCCCCATGCCAAAGGATTTCTTTTTTTGAAGTGTTTATCACATTATTTCATTTTTTAAATATTTATTATTATATTATCATTTTTTAAAATAAAGTAATATTTATTTTATCATTATTTATTTCAATATTATTATTATATAATATTTTTGTTTAATCAAGTAAATTTCTTTTTTTTAAGTGTTTATCACATTATTTCATTTTTTAAATATTTATTATTATATTATCATTTTTTAAAATAAAGTAATATTTATTTTATCATTATTTATTTCAATATTATTATTATATAATATTTTTGTTTAATCAAGTAAATTTCTTTTTTTGAAGTGTTTATCACATTATTTCATTTTTTAAATATTTATTATTATATTATCATTTTTAAAATAAAGTAATATTTATTTTATCATTATTTATTTCAATATTATTATTATATAATATTTTTGTTTAATCAAGTAAAAAAAAATTGAAGTGTTTATCACGTTATTTCATTTTTTAAAATATTTATTATTATATTATCATTTTTTAAAATAAAGTAATATTTATTTTATCATTATTTATTTCAATATTATTATTATATAATATTTTTGTTTAATCAAGTAAATTTTTATAATATAAGAAAAGAAAAGGTGTTTCATCATGACCGAGTGGTTAACATGATTGATAAGATAGAACTATCAGTAAGTTCTCAGTTCTCTCTTAGTATCTAGTTTGAAAGGAACCTAAATGTTAAGCGTGCTAGTGTTATAGCAGTTTCAGGATGGGTGACCGATCGGGAAATTTGACAGTTCCAAAATGGATTAAGTGTGTAGGAAGGGGGAAAATTAACTAGATTAAATAGTTAGACTTGACATTAAGTGTGGGTTAGTTGATAGTTAAGTGATGAATTGTGTGGGTCAGTGGATAGTTAAGTTAGAAATTTTGAAATTCTAAAAAAAAAAATTTTTTTGTGAAAATTTCAAAAAGAAATTAATTTTTTTGTAACATATTTAGTACCGGTACTAAAGGTCTCCAGCCGAAACCACGCATGCGGCCCTCGTGGATGTCATTTAGTACCGGTCGCAACACGACCGGTACTGATACTCGGGGGGCATCAGTACCGATTGCGCAGTACCGGTTGCATAACCGGTACTGATGCCCCTCCCCGACCGGTACTGTATGTCCGTTTTCCACCAGTGATCTCTCTCCTATCATTTCTTGGAGATTCATGTTCTGTGTTTACGCAAAGGTCCTTCAACACCAATCAATCCCAGCATGTTCTTACTATTTTTGCGCGTTACAGCTCCATTTCGGATATGTTGAATTGTTGATTGCCGATATTGTTTACATACAAGCCCTTATGGTTTTTGAAAATTAATGGGCGCTCCACCTCGGAGAGGTTTCACAAATGTTGCGTTGAGGATTATGTATTTACCAAAATTGTAAGAATGACATAACACAAAAAGGGATAGGTGGCAAGCGTAATAGAATGTATAAAATGAACCTGGATCTGGATGAACATATATATGGAATAAACAGCGAGTGTGTACTACACAGTCAACATGGAAATGTTTATGTCTCAGTGGAATAGCATCCCAAAAATCTTCTCATCTCTTGTCCATAAAATTAGTGCTTAAGATGTTATTTGTCGTATCACACGGGGTGTGAAGCGTCCTTTGCCCAACAAGTTTGAGCAGCTGCCCAGGCAGTCAGGACGCTCATGCCAGGGCGGGTGACAAAAGTTTTTTTTCGATGTTCAATATAATCAGTTCATATTTGAAAGAAAATATTTGACGTTTTTTAAAATTTTGTACTAGACGTGTCCCAGTCACATGTTTTGCCCCCTCTCTGAATTCTATCTGGGTCCACCCCTTCAGGTCCCCTCCGTGGGTGTATCAGCCTTTGAAATCGCGAAAGACGATGGTGAAAATGACGCGCGCGGTGGTAAGATACAGTTGCATGGTTCGGTTGCGAGAAGCAGCGGCTACAGACCAAGATTCCAAGAATGAAGAGCTGTGGGGCAAATAGTGTTGATAATAATGAATGGGCAATCATGTTTCTCACACGCACCGTACGTTGTGTCATGGATCACAAAGGGCAATCTAGCAGACCAGAATGACAGCACGGGCGTTGGCATACGGCTGAGAAGGTACATTCATGTTTTCCAATCAGCCGCAGATGGTAGATCGCACATTCATGCTTTCACATTCAGATGGAGCATCTCCACGGACAGGCAAAGCCCTCCAAAACGCCTAATAGGGTGAGGATAAAAAAAAACTGTCATTGACACACGAGGAAACCGACCGTTCTTCACGCCCCCTCAGTGTTAAATAAATCTAAGACACTTATTTTAAGACGGGGGAGTACTACGGATTGATGAGACATTTTGGTCTTCGTGGTATGCCGAGTAGTCGGGCTAGGCCGACCTATAATAGGTGGTATCCGAGTCACATGATCTTTTTCTTTTTAACTGTATCAAGATCATGACATAGATGTTGATACATTTCTCTATATATTTGTTTAAACTTTACGCAATTTGACTTTGACTAAAATTAAAATATCTAACAAACTTTAAAATTACTGTGTGATGAATCTCTTGAACATATGCACGTTCAAGCAAGTGATCAGCAAATAAGCAAGAACAACAGCTGTATCGTGCATGCACGTCAATGGGGAAAATAGGGGAATAGACGATTATAAACGATTAGAGCATCTTCGTGATGTAAAATAGGTTTTAGCCATCTTTTACATAAGCTCGGGGTAAAAGTGGTCTCCAATACCTGCCCATGATGTATATTTTTGCTAAAGGAAATTTACATGAACATGTAAAATTCGGCTCTCGTGATCTAAATATACATCACCAGAGGTTGTGACCTAAAACGCATGCAGACGCGCACGTGTAGCCGTCAATCTAAAACTCCCACTCCCCCGCCCTCGCGATTGGCCACCCATCGACGATCAACCGCCATGTCAATCCGACCCACCCCTTCCGCCGCTGCCGCTGCCGCGTGCGCCCGTCCCTGGCCCCATTTCCGCCGTCAGTGGTCGTGGAAGAGGAGGTGAATTTGCACTCACCCTGCCATCCACCACGGCCGGGCAAAGACACCACCATGTTAAAGGGACGAAGCTGCGGCACCGTCGAGACTATGCGCCGCCGCCTTTGCTAGCCGTGGAAGAGGAGCCGCCGTTGAAGGTCAATAAACAAGAAGAACTTTGAGTGATTAAAATAATAACCTATTGGGAACCTCGTGCCCTAAAAAACATCACATGTTGGATTTAGATATATTTTTTGGTGATGTAAAAATCACGTTTTTTGACGATGTATATTTTTGGCTGCTATTTTATGTCATCTATTGGATATGCTCTTTACTGATGTAGCTCTTGTATGTAGAGAAATACTAAAAAAAGACTATGTTATTGATTCAGAAACCTGGCCTTGCGTTTGGTTGCCGCTCGTTACGATTCTCGAATTTCTCTTTTACACTTTGGCGGCGATGGCTCAGTTTCACGGCAATCATCCGGAAAGTGTACGTACTCAAAGTCCATCCGGTTCAAGAACGTGTAGACGTTGTCCGGCAGCGGTGGCAGCGGGGCCGTGCCGCCGGGAGCCCGCGCGACGAGCTTGGAGGTGACCTCCATGAACCTCTCGGTCCGGCTTCCCTTGGAGATGACGCCGGGCATCCTGCGTGCGTAGCCGGCGACGCGGCATTTGCCGCAGTTCCACGACCGGTAGCCCGTCACTCTGCACAGCTGGAAGTAGAGGCGCGCGGTGGCGAACCTTGAAGCGGCGCCGTCGTCGGCGCCGGCGGCGGCCTCGAGCATCCACTCGGCGACCTTGAACCCTCCCCCGCAGTAGTAGAAGCACAGCTGGGCTTTGGCGGCCGGCGTGCAGTCGTCGCCTTTGTGTGCAAGGTTGACGTTCTCCGCGTGACTGCACTCGGCGTCCGCGGCGGCCTTCGCGGCCGCGGCCATCTTGGCGGCGGCGCGGGTGGCGAGCAGGGCCAGCCCGCGTGCGTCCGCCGTCCTGCTCTCCGGGACGGCGGACAGGACGGACACGCATAGCTCTGGGTGAGGCGTCTGTCCGCAGGCGTGCTCGAGGTGGTCGACGGCGGCGTCGGCGGCGATGACCACGACGAAGAAGAGGAGGAGGGTGCTAATTCGAAGCATGGTCATCGTCGATCGATCGGCTCAAAGTTTTCTTTGGGGAGGAAAGATCGATCGAGCCGATATATATACACACAAACCAAGGAGGAAAAATAATGCCGATAAACTCGGGAATGGGATTGATTGACAGAATTAATATTTGCCGAGGTTTTAGGGGGAGTAATGTAATCCGGGGAAATTAAAGCTCTCCGGCCATCTTGGAATTAAAGCTGTCCGACGGAGTAAGTGCGCTAGAAATATCTGGAATCTAAAGTTGTTTACTTTATCTGCAAAATAGTTGGAGCGTTTGCGCCGATCGATAGCGTACGTGAGCTAGAAAGAAACAACTGACCCCTCCTTGAAGCGTTATTACACAGGATGAGACCATGGATTTCGAGTGCAAGGCTCTCGCAAGTCCAATGAAGTAACCGGCGTCTCACCGCCGGCGTAGCCGAAGTTAGCTGAGTTCAATGCGAGATCAGCTCTATTAGTCGAAGAAAGACGCATAACAGATCAGCTCTATAAGTCGAAGAAAGACGCAGAACAGTAAGTGAAACACGGCGGGGAGGCCAGGTCATTGTACGCTTCTGCCAACGATACAAATGTACAACTTCTCCAAATGCCCTAACCAAAAAGGTGGCGGCTAAAACTGCCAGGTATCTACAACAAAAGTTAAAAAAAAAACAATACTGGCAAGATGCACGGTCACAGTCCCAATACCTGAAATTACACCCTTGTGACGGACTGATGATGGACGGTCTCTCATGTTTGTATAAAATTAATTAATTAATATTGCTCGCCAGGAAAACCCCTTATTTGTCTCGTCGTCAATGAACAGGGAAGCCAATGAATGTAAGAAAGAAGAAGAAGAAGAAGAAGAAGAAAGAAAAACAGTAGGGTGCCATAGTCAAAAAGCACATCGTTTGTAAATGGTACAAGTATAAGGATCACTGCTGCCTGTAGTAGTATGGGGAGGAAGAAAGCTGCAATCTATCATGACTCGGAATCGTCTGGAGGGGTTCCAACAAGCCAGCCCCACACGCCGCCGGAGCCCTGCTTCTGCTTCGCGTCCAATGCTGCTTGCTCAGAGGCAGCTTTCTGCCTTCGGAGAAGCTCGACCTCCCTTTCCAATGCGTCCAGGCTCTGGAGCTTTTGCCGTAGCTCCGCGACATCCACCTATGGAGGCCATCAGACTGAGTTTACATGGGAAAACTAATGAAGAGAAAATGATATCAAAGGGTACTGCAGACATGTTGTAGTACTGTGGTGTTGGGACATTTTTTGAATCGCATAACTGCACGAAATAAATGTGGTGTGATACCGCTCCCGTTTCTGCATTTCCTGGCAATAATATAGGGCATGTTTATCTAGGACCCAAGCACACCCTAAAACCTCATGTCCGGAGAAAATGAAGTCATAACATCTCATGCCCTCTCCTTGAACAAGTGCTTGGAGAGGTGATTACTTTGTGTTCGGGATCTTAATTCCAGTAGGTACTGCTTGCAATGGTGTAAAGCTAGCCATTCAGTTAAGTTGCACAATGTAAGATAAAGTGTACCTCAAGTTTGAAACATCTTGACTGCTCAGAGGCGAGTTGGCCACGGACACCTTGAAGTTCCTACACAGTTGAAATACACAAAAATAAAGGATCCATACATTTATACAGAAGTGATATAGAATTATTTTGTTTCAGGGGAGATTTAGATTCCTTTCCCGTGCATACAAACTTAAACTCACAAGTAGAATCACAAAGAAACATTGTTCTAGTTACACCAAACATAATACAACAATTAACTTTAATTAAAAGGTCAACACGCTTACTCTGCCCAAATTATGTTATTTTTTAAGGGAATATATGTCAGAACCAAGATGGTTTTCCACATGGTGATATGGTAGTACATACTATGTACAAACGTGCAATGAGCAGAACACTCATTATTGTACATAAAAAACTTAGCATGAAGATCTATAGGATATTATTCGTAAATACGGTACTCAGACGCTGGGTTATAAAGTATTCCCTAAATCAACTGTATACTCCCTCCGTTCCACAATATAAGATGTTTTAGGTGTAACACATATTGTCTAGATTCGGACCAAAATGACTGCACATGTACACTAAAACATGTCTAGACACGTGTGTACATATGAATGTGGAGAATGGCTAAAACATCTTATATTGTGGAACGGAGGGAGTACTCCCTCCGTCCCAAAATTCAAATGTCTACATACATCCACTTTCTATCAAAGTTGAGACACTTATTTTGGGACGGAGGGAGTATAAGATGTTTTAGACTTTTTTATCTAGATGCATTTTAGCGTGTATGTTCACTCATTTCAGTCCGTATACGGTCCACATTGAAATATCTAAAACATCTTATAATTAGGAACAGAGGAAGTACTCATAAGCTCATTAATTTATAAGAGAATGTCCATTAGATGATTGAAAGACTATGCAAGATAAAAGGACACAAGAAACTACAAATCCCTAGGGGTAGAAATAGAGGAACTGGAAGAAGAAGAAAAAAGACTTGCCTTTATCAGCTCAGCATTTCTGGCCTCTGCTTCAGTTATCTCTTCTTTGAGCTGTACAGTTTGCAGTCCCTCCCTGTCAAGTGTTGCTTCTAGTTCCTCTTTTTCAGCTTTAAGGGCCGCCAAAATTTGTTCATTTGCTCCATCATTTCTGTTTTTCTGGAAATCAGCACAGCATGATGATATAGGATGTCAGTTTTGACTATATATTCCAAATAACTGAAAGCATCATTATCAACACCATCAGGAACTTTGAATCAAATAATGTTGTATGGGCACATGTGCCGAAAAGAATAGCTGTGCCGCCTAGTTAACATAATTTCAATTTGTACAAACCGCTTTTCGACATTAACCCAGAATCGAAGAACACTTTCTGTTGTATTCAAGTTGTTAGGTCAACATAGGAAGCTCCATATAGTCCAGATACGAAAGCAAGAAATTACCGAATCAGTATTATCGACAGCAATCTCCCGGATCTTCCCATCTTGAGAAATTTCAACCTCAGGTTCGAGAACCCTAGATGTACTATCTGAGATGGATTGGTCTTTTGTGCTTGACTGTTCTATGGTAAGTTTAAGAGCATACGCCTGTCCAGCAGAGGAAAACACACTGAATTTCGAAAGCAATTTCCAAGGACAGAGATGATACAAAAATCCCAGTTACCTCGTTGCTGTACCGCCCATTGTATCCTCCAAAGGAAATGAGGTAATCTTCTCCACTATAATTGCTGTACAATAAAGTCATGCCCTAAAAATCATAGGATGTGAAATATTACCAACCAAAAGAAAACCATTTCAACATTAACATTGCTCAACAGGAATACCTCACTGGCAAGAGGAACACGCCCTTCTACGGTGCTAACAACTGACCATGTCAGAGTTGACATGTTAAGCACAAGTGTTTCAGATACACCTGTAAAGAAAAAAACGAATGAGCTCACTAAATGCTAACATGACTCAAAATAAACTACAGGTACTCTTTAAAAATTGGTGGCCTGGAAGTGGTAGTTTAACCACAACACAAGTATTGACTTGACAAGAACCTCATGTCAACAAAGACGAGTGATCCATTAGCTATTCATCACAGTTCACTAGAATTGACAAAAAGATGTGTTTCACCTTAATCGTATTAAAGAGAAATAATAAAATAATACAATTCACATTTCAATATGACAAGTACTTGAACCATTGCTTTGTGGATTTGAATAAGATTTTACAGGATACTATCTGAGATCATGTGGCATTGTAATCACTCAATATGACCAAGTTGCAAACCAAAATCTAACTTCAGCATACTCAGCTGCTGGGTTAGTGTTGAGATGCATAAGGTATTTCCTTGGTTCTATATTCAGCGAAGGTTTACTTGAGGAAACTTGTGCCTTTCCCAAACTCTTCATAGCACATCCAGTTAGCTTGTAACAAATTAAATTGGAGAAAAGTAAAAATCTACAAGTAATATGAAGAAACAGACATATACTTAAACCATAAACGGATTCATCTTCATATCATAGGTCAGAAGAGCCAGAATGTAATTAAGACCGGGCCCTTAAAAACCTACCACTTTTGTTATTGCCACCACCAACAATGTACCAATTCTCCCCAACAGTTACACCCGCATGGCCTGCTCTTGGGCTTGGAATCATACCCTGCTGTTTGGGTCTTGACCATTCCATCTATAATTCCAACATTAGAACTTAACAATTACAGGCAATGGATTAAACTTTGGAGTTCCAGCAAGAAATATGTTCTTACTGTTTCCAAATCAAGGACATGTAGGTCATTAAAACATGTCGCGTGAGATCCCCCACCAAAAATTAAGAGATAGCGGTCAGCATGGCAAGCGGCAGCATGATCTGATCGAGGAGCAGGAGGGGTGCCTCTAAAACAAAAAACAAGCATCAGAA
Organism: Poa annua; assembly: GCA_026929855.1. NCBI lineage: Eukaryota > Viridiplantae > Streptophyta > Magnoliopsida > Poales > Poaceae > Poa > Poa annua. Next base: position 5,596,594 of record CM049434.1, on the reverse strand, counting down.
TGGATTGAATTCAGAAATATGGTACTGTCAAGTTCGGCATCAAAAACAAGATTCAATCGCACATTAAATATGCCATAGCATTCTCATTTCATGTCTCTCTTTCAATAAGTTTAGCACTTCCATCGGTCTCATCTAATTAAGAATACTTAACAAAGTAATAATATTTAAATAAGCTAAGCACTTCAGTTCAGAACCATATAACCTGAAAAGAAGCTTCCATCACAACAATAACTGGTGGAAGGCAACACGCACATGAGTTACATTTGAACATGCGTGTGCTGAGTAAATTTAGTAGCTCTTAACAGTAACTCGGATACGATGAAAGCTAACAGTGTTTTTCACCACATGAACAGTACAGAGCAGAACAACTGTGCATGAGATCTATAAAGATTCCAGTACTCACATTGCATCCACATCATCCCATGTCATGGTTTCAAGATCAAGAATGTGCAAATCATTCAAAAGACCTCGTTTTGCATCTTCGCCGCCAAACACGACTAGAGTTCTTCCAACAAGAGTCACTGACTGACCTCCACGAGAAACCTGCAGCGGATGAAGTTTACGTAAGAAATATAACTTAAGGGGGGCAGCCCGGTGCAGTAGCTCTCGCTTGCGCAGGGTCCGGGGAAGGGTCCGAACACTTTGGGTCTATAGTACGCAGCCTTTCCCTGCATTTCTGCAAGAGGCTATTTCCAGGACTTGAACCCGTGACCTCATGGTCACAAGGCAGCAGCTTTACCGCTGCGCCAAGGCTCCCCTTCAGGGTAAGAAATATACCTTACCTTTAGATAATTAGTCAATTTAGTTTTTGGCAGTATCATTCATTCATTAATGGGTGCTTTTGACTCGAGAGTGGTGCTCGTGTCATCTCAGCATGCACTATGGGTGCTTTTGACTCGAGAGTGGTGCTCGTGTCATCTCAGCATGCACTATGGGTGCTTTTGACTCGAGAGTGGTGCTCGTGTCATCTCAGCATGCACTAGTGAATAGTCGCAGCAATGAGTTAGACATGGACATGAACTTGGTATAATACTTCGAATTTTGGTGCAAAAGGTAAGATGCCCCCATTGAGTACTACTCCCTCCGTTTTTAAAAATAAGATGTTTTAGCTATTGCACATGTTGTCTAGATACACATAAAAATGAGTGAATATGGACACTAAAACATGTCTAGATACAAGTTTGGACATGTGAATGTGGAAAAAGTCTAAAACGTTTTATATTAGAAAACAAAGGTAGTATTAATGTATAGTGAGCCAAAATATTTCTTGTAAAGATGATATCACATAAATTTTGATGATGTGCAAGATCGCATCAAGCCCGATAACACTGACAAAAAAATTGCATCAACTATGAATGAATTAGGGGGTGTGTGGATCCCTATCAGCCCATGCTAGAGAACCAATTCGACTAGCCTCTGGCAGCAAGTTTTTTTTATTGCGGTTACTAGCAATCTAGCAAGGAAAGCAAGCCTCTCTGATGTTACCAAAGAGCCTCCCTTGCCTAGCATGGCTAGGAGAAAGCTAGTTTCAGAACGAAATACCACCTCAGTCACCCTAAAGTTTCTTCTTATAACTACTCCATACGCACACGTTTAAACTTTTATTTTAGAGGCAGAGCATACTGTGTTGAACTAAAATAAACTCTCAGATAATATAAATTGCATGCCAACAGAAGAAACCATTAAGACAGATACTTATCAAAGAAGAACAAATGATATACGAATAAGTCATTATAATAACAAGTAATCGCATAGACTCAGGAGAGAGCTATGGGTTGAAGAAACTTATTACCGGTGGTTTTCCGTAAGTCCTAACAATTGACCAGGTACAAGTATGTGGATCGAATTCCTTCACTAGCATAAGAACACCAGAAGCAGAGTAAAACGTCAACGAAAAATCACAGATATTCGAGAGATTAGCATCACAGTGCTAAGCTGACTGAAAAGTGAAATTAGCAAACCTGTAATGCTGTCAGATGGATCTTTCGTATGCCCAGCAACAGAGAAGAATTTGTTGTCACATGTTATCTACAAAGTGGTAGCGAAGGATTACCATCTGATGAAAGATAATGATTAGCAACAGATTTAACTATTTGTGTATAACTTACCAAAGAATGGCCAGCACATGGAGAGACTTGCGCTGTTTTAGCTGAATCGGACGTTTCTGCAAGCAGTTTGGCGTCAATCTTTGACCAGGTCAAACTCTTCAGATCCAAAACCTGCGGTCAGACAAGTTGAGGCAAACAAAAACAAGAGTCAAGCCAGTGTTACTAAATGTTGTAGTTGGTTAAAGGAGAAATATTTGAATCGACGTCTGTAGATGCAGTTCGCTCTGCCTTCATACCACTCTTAAACTACTCCCAACTATATTACTTAAATAACTTGGACCTCTCAAAATTGCCTAGTTAATTCAACACAGGCAATTCCCAAAGCAGGAAATACCAACATAATGAATGACCAAAAAACTCGGTATTTAGTTTGCAGTCTAGAAGAAGAAAAAACGTCATTAACCCCATGCATATTGATGACATACTCAATTTAGCATTTTGGCAACAATCTAAGAGGCTAACTGTAATCTTTGCATAAAGAAGCACATAGATGAATGCATCGTTACAGGGCATGCTTCAACACCGGACTGATATTACAAAAAAACAGGCGTAGGGATTATTAATAAAAATGGGTCGTTAATCTGGGCAGTGTGTACGGGAAAAAACTATTGGTTAAGAATGATTTGGTCGCAAACTGTGGAAGGACATTTGCTCATATACCTCTGTGTCCAAGCCAATAATAAAGTAGGAGATGCATACATATGACATGCTGCATAATCACAGTTAGCTTCACAAACCTGAAGGTCGCTAAGATAACGCCCGTTGTGGTTTCCACCAAATATAAACATTTTGTCTTGCAGTATAGTTGCTCCATGCTGCAGCAGCCAAAATTCACGTCAATGTTACAAAAGAGAAAGGAAAGTAGGGTAATAGTCCTATAGGTTACGAAACAGGAGAGGCAAGGGAACATATGGCGCACCTCATAACGGGGTTTAGGACGCTGGCCACTAACAGCCAACGCAGTCCATTCTTCTTGAGCACTGACAGTACTAAGGCCTTCCAGAATAACAACTTTATCTTGTGTCTCCACTGAACTTCCATTTTCAGATATGGTTTTTGGTTCTGGAACCGATGGTGTTCCATTTGTCGAAGCTGGTACAGTGTTTGCCTCTTCCTTTGGTTTCTTGTAAAACGAAATGTAGATAAATAATCGATAAATCAATAACCTCAAGGATATAGAGTGAATTCCTAATGGTAGGCAAACAACAGTATACTTTGGCAGATAAAACCTTGTATACATTATAACTTACATGCATTTCAATATCTACAACAGGCTGAGGGTTGAACTCAGGGACCCTAGAGTACCACCCAGGATCTTCCTCCTGGCACAATTATCAATGTGTCAGTACAACATCACCGCAGAAAGAGCACACACTGAAAGGACAACCTGTAATCAGTTATACCTCCAATATTTTGACGAAAAGACGCATCGCCTCCGCGGACGGCATGTTTCCAAGCCCATGCCAGCTGAAAACATGAGCAGCGTAAGCGATTCAAAAGGCATGTGCTACCATTGCTAAACTGGTGTGTGTGTGTGCTTTGTATTTCTCTGGTTCGAGCATCTAGCTATAGCTAAGCTGGGGATCGGGGTGGAGGCGGCGAATTACCCACCTGGTCCATTTGCTCTGCTCCACGGGGCTCCACGCCCTGGGCTTGGGCACGTTGCAGGGCCCCGCCGTGGCCTGAAAACGAAGGGGGAAAAAACCGAGATCACCACCAAACCCGGAAAAGATTCCGGTAGCCAGCAACGCACGCAAAGGAAGGAGGCCGGCGCTGGGGAGGGGCCTAGCTAGATCGAGTCACCTGCTGGTGGAGGCCGTATAGGAGGAGGGCGACGTCGTTCTGGAAGCGGGAGGTGACCGCGGAGGCGGAGGAGGCGGCGCCGAAGCCGGCGTAGGCCGCGGCGGCGTAGAAGCGGTCCGGGTAGGCGATGCTGCCGGGGCTCGCCATGGGCGCCGGATCTCTCTCTCGAGACGGCGAGATCTCCCGGACCCGCTGGCTCGAGGTCAGGTCGAGGCGGGCGGCGGTTGGAGCGAACTCGCTCCGGCCTCCGGGCTAGTCGTCGGCGTCCTCCCGCGGGGTGGGGGAATGGAGATCTGATGGAGGGAGACGGCGCTCGCTTCGTTCGTTGCCGCCTTGGCGGTGGAGGGGAGGGGGCGGCCACGTGTATCAGTGACACGTGGGTCGAGTGACGTGGTGGTGCCTGTCTCGTCGACTCGTCGAAACGGAAGAAACTGGAATTGCAACCCCGGCGCCCTTTTTTTCCCGCTTCGTATCGAGAGCTCCCGCGACAAAGGCGATTAGGTCTTCGCTTCCTGCCGGCGGTGCCGTCGGGCCGTCCGCCTCTGTGGCCCTAGTGCCATGGTCGCGCGGTGGATCCCGGCCTTGCCGGCGGGAGGGCTCCATACTCACAGTTTTTTTTTGTTTTGTTAGGTTTTATGTCTTCTTTGAAGAGATCAGTCGGCGGCTGCTCTCTGAAGATGAAATAAGGTACTCCCCGCCTAGCCTCCGCTCCGGCGACGTCTCTAGCGTTGTTGGAGGGTGTGTGGAGGTTTGTCTCTGGTGGATCTCGTCAGATCTGGCCACTGGTTGTCTTCGGTGGATCCGGTTGGATCCGATCTTCGTTCGTCTTCGTTCGTGTATCAAAAAATTAGATGCTTGTGATCTATGCATCTCTTCATCGGCAGCGGTTGATGTGCTGGTGCGCTGGTCCTCTGGGGCCGTAGCACGACGATTTCCCGACTGTCTTCTACAACAAGATTCGCCCGACTCTGATCATGGAGGGGTGATGGCAGCGGCGCGCCTTCGGATTGCTCTAGTGTCTGTAGTCGTCGCTAGGTGATCTTCGGACCTAGATGTAATTCTTATTACTTCTGGTGTTCTTTGTACCGCCTTGATTGTTGATAAATAGATTGAAAGTTTCTTCACAAAACTCCGGCGCCCTTGTCCGTTCGTATCTATCATCTATGCTTCAAAAATTACATGTTGCATTATAAATTCTGAGAAAAAATTGTTGGATTCGAAAATTTGAAAATACGGTTTTGTTCAAAATTTGATGTGAAACTTAAAACAAAGTTTATTCATAAACCGTATGTCCCGAATCTTACAAAACATTCTCAGAATCTATATTTCAATATATAAGAATTACTAGATTTTTTTCAATTTTTTCTGAGCACTTCATAATTTAAGTTTTACAAATAGATATGTTTCTGACCGCCAGATTTGCTTTGATGGTTCAGATGTCATCAAAGTCCAACCGTGACTTTAAGCTTCAAAGTCACTGAAGCTACATCCGGTCATGCTCACTTGTGCCTCTTTGTTACCTGACCCATTCTCTCCCAATAACCCTGTTGTGGCCGCAACCTCCGGTCTTCTCCACTTACGTGGGTGTCAAGCCCCTAGTCGCCCGCTAGTGCCGACATCATTGTTTTCATGTTTTTTGACATCGTACGAGCTCGATCGGCGCAAAAGAAATCGACGTACACTCGTCGTCACCGCCGCCATATAGGTCTCAAGATAGCTCCACGGTTAACGATTCAGCAATTAGGAAACGTTTAAGGATTCTGCAATTATGAATAAATAAATATACACATAAAATAGTAAATGGAATAAATGATTTTATTCACGTGTTTCTGTCAATCCAATAAAGAGCATTACATGCTTCTATTTCTGCCTTTCTCAAAAAGTCTATAAGAATGGCAGTCTGTTTCATTCCTCGCACCGCACACCATTGTTCTACGGACGCTAAAGCGAAAAATTACACCAAGATAAGCGGTGTTGTTGCGTTAGTGGAGCAGTTTGTAATGGATGCACGAGCTGCAGGTGTTTTCTTCTTGCTGCTTCTGTTTTTGGGAAATCCAACGTCGGCAGGTGTTTTTTCCCTCCTTTTTTCAGCAATTGTGTCTTTTTTTTGTTGTTCTCTCAAGTAGATTTTACATGATTGGGAGTTGATTGTATCCACTAGATGGATGTGTGTAATTTTAGTTCCACGTCTTATGATTTTCTAACTTTTTTTACGGGCATGTATATGATCTTCACATTTAAATGTTATGTTTGTATCTGCCGCAGCTCGTTGCATCGATGACGGTATGGATGGCCTGCTCTTTTGCACCAAACCATTTTGCACATTGATTTGTGGTGACTTGGCGAAACAACGGGGTGGCAGCCTCGACACCTCAAAGTGCGATGGACATCACGCATGCAATTGCTCTATTTGCTTCATCAAGTAAAATTATATTGAATAAGGATGTTTACTATGTATTCCAAAATAAAATATGGTGTTCTGAAGAAGAAATAAATAATTCATATGGTGTACTACTTTGGGCTATGTTTTTGTCAACTCTAGGAACCTTTCTTCGGTTCCACGGGCCAATCTTCTCAAATAAAAATTGATTCTGGGAAATCTAAAATCAACTATCACTAAAGTATGATGATGTCATGTGGGAACTATCAACAAGAAGACTAGGCAACGAACAATGTGGAGTAAAATGCGTGTGTTTGATTACAGGTTGTGGTCAAATATTTTCCCATTCAAATGAGTTGATCTTCCGCACTAAATGTTAATATGGCTTACTTCTCCTCTAAATGGCATAAAGTTTGTATTTATAAACTACCACAATAATGATCAGTTTGTCGTGTGTTGGTGACAACTCTTTTCCGAAAAGAATCATCCGGAATGGGCTACCTCGAGTAGAAACAAAGTCTAGGTGGATAGTTACCCCCACGGAATCGCGCGAGTAAGATTTAAAAAATATCTATTTAATATTTGTGTGGGTGATTCTCTTCATCTTTTTTTTTTGCGAAATATCTTCATCAATCGTTTACATACGGAACTAAGAAGGCGTGCAATTTATATATTCGATATCTTTGATATTAATATATTTCTCTTTATCAATTTTTTTGGGGAACTCCGAATAAATCTTGAGCTCATATGATCCCCAAAGTATAGTCACGGAGTTCACTTAAGATCCACGTGGATTAGTGTATTTGGTTTATGTAGTGACCATGTATTATGACATTTTTGGAATAATATATTAAGTTGCACATGAGTGCACTGCCATTTGAATGAAGGACCCACTCACACATCACTCATTTCAGTTCGTTGGTTCAAACATAGGACACTGATACAGAAAGCACAGAAAACCAGGCTCATCATATATGTATTATCAACCATTTTGGCCGACTATTTGACAAGAGTGAGATCACAGTTGTCCGCAAACGATTTGGGTGGACACGTTCAAGGAGCACTCTGATTGGAGCATTCGGCACTCCGTGTCACGTTAGATGACCTTCGTTTGTAAAATAGATGTATCTAAACATGTTTCAAGTCTAAATACATCTATTTTTCGACAAGTAGAAATCATGTAACATGGAGCGGAGGGAGTAGAAAATAAGACCGGAACTAAACCTTTGCCCGAAAACCAAAGCAGTCAAACTACGATACTAAAACAACGCTAGGTCGACCAAGAAACATATGGTATTCTTTACTATTAAATGGGAGTTCGTACGTTGGTACTACCGTCCGGCAGAAATTTTCTGCCGATACGCTTCGCCGATCGCGCACGTGGGCCACTAGGCCCAACTAAACCTCCCTCGCCTCCACGGAGGAACTCGAGGAAGATCCCTCCGCCGCCACGATCAGCAACAAAAAGCCTTAGGCGGAAGAAGGAGATACGGTATCTTCTACGGCGACGTTCCCTTGGAAGAGATCCAGTCCAAGGTCATCTCCGGCCGGTCCGGATCCTGCTGGATGGAGCGGGAGAGGAGCCGCGCTTGGGAGGCCGCCATCACCGTCGACTGCGCCACTCCCAGTCCACGTCCATGGCCGATCGACCTCGAGCCATCTAACCGCCTCCTTGATCTGGTCAGGGAGACCGCGGATCCGACCTGCACTCCATGGTTGATTTTAGGATGAAGGTAGCACTACACTCTCCTCAAGAATTCATTTTTCCTTTGCGTCCAGACCTTGTTCAGAAAATACTAGGTGGTTCAATGGCCGATCCATGCCTTCGTGTGTTTTTCTTCCACAGCCTAGCTGATAGTTCCTGAAAGTTTTGTTTTCCATATAGTTCTCTGCTCCCACGTAGCTCTACAGCCTATATAATCTAGATATTGAATTACTTACAGAATACTAGACCTATATATACAGTTTTGATTTTCTAATACGATATATCTCTATTAATGGGCAGATCTCATTTCAATAATCTTTTATTTCTAGAGCCCTAATGTTGGAAATACCTTATGTACCAACCGTAGCTGCAATGTTATTTTTCTTCATTTGTAAGTCTTATACCTGTATTACCCTGTAGTATCATTCAGCTATTATCGTTGTTTTTCGTGTGGAGTTGTTGCAGATGAGACCAGTGATAGGTATATGACAATACGTTTGTGTAGAATTTCTAATTTGGTTTCTTGATTTAGTAGTGTTTGATTGAGTTTATTTCACATTCAAACAGAATTGGTCCTTAAAGTATGGTTTAGATAATCTATTGGCTACTTTGTAGTGATGTACTCTGATTTTTGTTCTGCTCCTTCACGTGCTTTGTTATTTTACCGTTCCCATGTTCAGTATTTTGCTCTGCTTGTAAAATTATTATAAGTTTTGTCCGATTATTATAAGTTTTTGACAAACATTTATCTCTTCTCAGGATTACGGGCACACAGAGCCACCATGTCGCCGCACGGAAGGAGAAGCAGCTTCAGACGATGAGGGCTGCTCTTGGGCTATATCTTCAGGTTGCACCGAAGAAGAAAGATGATGCAGACATTGATCCGTAGTCTGGGGAGCTTATACCCGGGAAGGAATATGAGCAGTTGGATATTGATGTTAAGAACGACATCAAGTCTGGTAAAAAGCATGCAAAGAAGGGAAAGAAGGAAAAAACGAAAAATAGTCACAGCAGAAGTTCTAGGAAGAGTAAGCCAGGAGACGCGGTTGAACTATCGATCTATGGATCTGCGAACACGTGCGAATCAATCAATCTTCCGTATCTTCCGCCAGCGGGAAGGGCGTCGTCGCACCGCGCCGCACTCACTGCCCTCATCGCCGCCTCCTGCCTCCTCGGCGACGGAGGCGGCGCGCCGCTGCTTCACCGGGCGCAGTTCCGTGCCGTCTTCGCCTCCGTGGACGCTGGTCGTCCGTCGACCCGCCGCTGCTCCTCCGTCTTCACCATGTGGGTGCTGGTCGCCGTCGTGACGTGCCAGGAGCGGGCCTCCGCGGCCAACCCGCACTGCTACAATCTGTTCATTTTCAGTATAGAAACCTACCTTCTGATATCATAATACTTCATATGGTGATCAAGTGAATCAATGACACCTTTAATTGGTTTTTTAGTGGTGGACTGAAGTATGAGGCTGCATCAAATTTTACTCGACTTCTTTAGATGGTAATCCCCTTCCCTCCTCCACTAGCAATTTGCAGTCCAATGCAAATTTCGCATTGAAGGTGAGCAGCAGCAAAAATGTTCATCTTGTCCTTTGAAAAAGCAGTGAGTGTACCTTGTGTGATTGCTTATTGGCTTAAGTTAGATGAATGACTTGGTCATGAAACAAATATCATTCCGGAATTGGGAAATGACCAACCAATTTTTCGTGTTCCTGCAAAATCAACTCGGTAAGTGACATACACAAGGAAAGCTATTTTCTTCTATAAGGTAAGTTCTTGAAGTTTATCAACAACCCTCTTAGTTGCAGTAATAAGATCAACTTTATCAAAAAAGTTTTAGTCAAGCAAGAAAGTGAGAATCGTTATCAAAAGTTAATTAAAATATCTCATATCATAGACTGTGTCGATTTGGCTTATTTCAACAGATAGTGTTGCAACTGTCAATTTGGTTTGGAATTATGCCATAGGCCTCTCAGTGAGAATTTGGTAGTGTGGTGTGTGCAAGTACCGTTAAAATATCAGACTAGAAAGCACCTCGATTGTAATGTACCACTTGCCTACTCCATCGTTTTAGTACAATAAAAATTAACAATGTTCCATTTAAGTATCATATGATCACGAATCTTGTTATTGAAACTAAATCAAGTTGTTTTTTCGAACTTTGCCATTATTTTTTTGATACGTGTTCCGTCAATGATAGCATATACAAACACTGTCTGCAAGTCGTGGAAACTCCAGAGTTAATCGGTACAAATCAGGCTCCTTGCTTGAGCTTGGTGACGAGGGTGTTGTCCACCCATTACGCAAGGGTGTTGTCCACCCATTACGCAGACGAGGATGTCAAGGAGCTAATGACTGTTGCACCATGTCGTCATGACACTATGATTTACGGGGATGAACCACCAGGTTCTTCAACATGCAACCATTTGAAGCAGTTGGGCCCGTACGCTGCTGGTTCCCTCATCCCGACCAGGAGAGCGCTTTGAGCGGACTGGGGCGCATGAAATGCATGGAGCTGTGTGTTGTCAAACGAGTCCTTATTAGTTGAATTCCCATCTCTCACAAAATGCTTTCATTTGGGCCTTCGATACTTGCAAAATTATGTTTGAAAATTGTTAGGTATTTCAAAATCTGAGATGTGTATTTGTGAGAAAGAGTGAATTGTGTGTCATTTTGGTGGTGAAGAGCGTTACATGCATTTTCAGTATGATTAAATATTTTTCTTTGTTCACACATCTCTGAACTCACTGGCAATAGAAAAAAAACGCATGAAATGCATGGAGCTATGTGTTGTCAAACGGGAGCTTATGAGTTGAATTCCTGGCTATGCTTTCATTTGGGCCTTCGATACTTGCAAATTAATTTCAAAAATTGTTAGGCATTTCACAATATGAGATGTGTGTTTGTGAGAAAGAGCAAATTGTGTGTCATTTCGGAGCGTTACATGCATTTTGGGTATGATTAATAGTTTTTCTTCGTTCACACATCTAGAACTCACGCGCAATAGAAAAAATAGGAACCCGTAGCAGCGCACGGGCATTCAACTAGTCAAATTCAATTCGGTAGTTTAGTGGAGGCCGGTTGCAGTTGGAGGGTCGAGAGCCTGTCTTGTTCGTACTATGACCAGCGAGTTACATGTGGCCAAATCTATCTTGTTCGTACTATGACCAGCAACATGTTGTAAACACATGGGACATGTTGTCCATTCCATGCATGCAGTCAACTTTTCCCCTACACCTTTGTACATGTTTATGTTATTTGGCACTTCACAAATTGATCTTGTTTGTACTATGACCAGCGAGTTACATGTGGCCAAATCGATCTAGTTTAGCTCATAGTTGCTTCGAGCTCTGACGGGCCCCTCCTGGAAGAGGGGTGTGTTCGGTTCCAAAAGGGGGCCCTCCTGGAAGAGGGGTGTTTTCAGTTCCAAAAGTGTCACATGGACTGTCTTTCGCAGTATAGTGCTTTCAATTACATATAAGTTTCAACGGATCTACCTCCTTCGAAAATTGTTGAGAATGATCGGGTGTACCTCATGTAGAAATTTCAACGGATTTGGTTGAATTGTTGAGGAGAAATCTAAGTTTTACTTCGTTTGATCTGAAAACTTGCGAGGGGAACATCCTTTAGCTATGGTGGATGAAAAGAGGTGAGATCTGTTGGGAATGAAGGATATTGACAAGGTGCCCAACTTTCATCAAGTATGTGAAGGCAAAAGTCTAAGTAATAGAATTATGGGGTGCAAAGATTGAAAAGTATATCTGAAATTGAAGTCTCGACTTTGAAACGGCTTGATGGGTGGGGATTTTCTAAGTTTAGATACAGGTAGGATTTGTAGTCCAATCCGGGAAAACCTATTTGACGACTAGGTCGGGAGCTAATCACTCCCGCACACCCCTCCGTGGGGATATGGGCCGTCCCAATTAGCTCCGACCTGGCTTTTCTTCGTTTTTCGTTTTCCGTTTCTTTTTTCTGTTTCAATTTCTTTGTCTTTTTTCTGTTTCTATTTCTTTTTCGTTTATTTGAATGTTTCTTTTTTCGGTTTTTCTTTCTGTTTCTATTTTTTAATATTTCACAATTTTCTTTAAATTTTTATTTTTCTTTATGATTTTTATCTCTTTTTTTCTGTTCATAGACTTTTTCTGTTCATAGAACTTTTTGTGCTCGCATTGAAAAATTGTAAAAACATTCGAGAATTGTTCGAATATGAAAATGTTCACATTAAAAAATTATTCAAAATTGAAAATGATCACATTCAAAAATTGTTCAAATTTGAAATGTTCATATTAAAAAATTGTTCACATTCAATAATGTTTCAAATTTTAAAAATGTTCAGATCTGAAAAAATGTTTAAATTTAAAATTTGTTCATATTCAAAAATTGTTCATACGTGAATATCTTCTAAATTCAAAAATTATTCAAAATAAAAATATTCATATGAGAATTACTTTTTTGAAATGATTTTTGTTTTTCTCTTTTTCATCATGTTATTATTTCTATAAAATCTGCTTTTCTGTTTCAACTAGCGAAGCAGTACCGATCTGTGCGAAGCAGTACCGAAGTAAATGAATCGAGCCCATTTAGCTCCCGCACAGGTTGAGGGGGTGTGCGGAGCCGATTCGCTCCCGCACAGGTCTCAAGTAGGACCTCCCGTCCAATCCTACATGAAACTTGAAGAAAAATCTGTCGGGTTAGTTATTGGCCTCATGGCCTGGCCCAACTCGGCTGGAGCCAAGGAGGAGAGAGAGAAGAGGTGGTGCGGCTGGCCTTCATTTTTTTGGCTTGGGTTTGACTGGCTGGTTTGTCGAGAACAATAGAAAGAACGATTTTTCTTATAGAGAAAATATGTATTTGGTTTAAGTAGGGACTTCTCCCAACATATTGAAACCAAACATTTAATTCAAGTTTGATTAATTCAAATGAACCCAAATATTGAAAATATCATATTAATCTTATTTAATAGAATGGAATATTTCGAGATTTTTTATTTTAAATATTTAAATAAAAAGACGACGTTGGCCGCTCCGACCCCACAAGTCAGCCTGCACGCTCCGTTGCTGTGCGCTGCGCACTGGACTCGCACATCCATCTCCTCCACGTCAGCGAAGAGTAGTCCTCGGTGGCAGGATGACAAGTCAGGTGACATCGCCCGGGCCCACTAGCAGACAAGAGGAACGGAGTGGTCTACGGGAGAATTGATTATCACCCCCCGAGTTCGTGCGCCATGACCACTTAAGCCCCTTAGTTGGTCTTTCTCTCTTCTGGCCCCCTTTGATGATATTATCTACTTATTAAGCTATTAATAAATACTGAAATCTAATCATAAGCCGTAATGACAAGTCTGTCCCTTATCTCATTTGCAAGTCGCACGAGCTGCGCAGAGGAGACTCTCTCGTTTCCTCCACTCGTGAGCAGAGCTGCCGGCCTCAATCGCCCATGGTCGCCGCCGCCTGCAGTACGCCGCCCGCCGATTCATCTCGTCGCCGTACGCCGCTGCATCGTCCCGCCGCCCGTAGTACCCCCCCCCCCCCCCTCCCCCCGATGCATCTCGCCACCGTCCGTCGCTGATGCATCTCGCCACCGTACGCTGCTGCATCCTCCCGCCGGCGGCCGCCGCTGCATCCTCCCTCCGGCCGGCCGGCCGATGCATCTCCCCGCTGTCCTGCTGCCTGAAGGCAGGGCAAGCTTCGTCCCTTCATTTTTGTCGATTTTGCTTGCTTCTTCCTGACATCCTTGTGAAACTGTATAGCAGGTTTTTCGTTTGAAGCAAAATACGCATCCTTCTATTCATTTTGAAGGGTAGTTATGTCTATTCGTATGCCTAATTGAAGTTTACATATTAACAAATTTGTTAAACAGGGCAGAGGGGCACATCAGCTACAAAACGATCGAACTGGGGGGTCAGAAGGGAGGAAGACCAACAGAGGGGCTTAAGTTGTCGTGGTGCACGAACTGGGGGGGTGATAATCAATTCTCCCGTGGTCTACTACCCGCAGCAGCAGCTTCCCCGTTCCGGCGACCGCCGCCGATCACATACGTCGCCGGGAGCGGGAGAGGAGGAGAGAGATGATGCAGCCGACGCAGATGCACTGGGCGAGAGCCGACCCCTCCGACTTCCGAGGCCAGCCCCCCGCCCCCCGCAGGTAACCCCACCACGCCCCTCAGTCCGGCCGATCCGCCCGCCCCGCCGTCGCCGATCTCCCCCCTGAACCCCGCCTGAAAATCCAAGCGTATCCCCGCAGCGGGCACACGGCGGTCGGGATCGGCAAGTCCAAGGTGGTCGTCTTCGGCGGGTTCGCCGACAAGCGCTTCCTCGGCGACATCGCCGTCTACGACGTCGGTAAATCCCCCACCCATCTGGCTTCAAGCCCTTTGCTGCTGATCAGACGATTGATTAAGCTGAACCCGGGCACGCGGTCCCCTTGTTGTTGCAGAGAACAGGCTATGGTACACGCCCGAGTGCACCGGCAGCGGCCCGGACGGACAGGCGGGGCCCAGCCCGAGGGCCTTCCACGTCGCCGTGGTCATCGACTGCAACATGTTCGTCTTCGGCGGCCGCTCCGGGGGCAAGAGGTCTGCACATCTCATCTCACCGTTTAGTAGAGTCTTTGCAGCCGTTGTCTGTCTGTCTGTTGCTTACGGTCCGGTGTTTGCCTTGCACTTGCAGGTTAGGTGATTTCTGGATGCTCGACACCGGTAAGGCCCTCCATTCCATTGTGTATCCCTGTTACTTGTTCTGTTTCAAATTGTTATCGGGGCTTCTGCGACCACTAAGCGCTTTCGATCTGTCTTGGTGCTCCTTTCGTGTTCAGACATTTGGCAGTGGTCGGAGATGACCGGCTTTGGTGATTTGCCGTCTCCGCGGGAGTTTGCGGCCGCATCAGCCATAGGAAACAGGAAAATTGTCATGTAAGCGATTTGTTCCGCACAAGTTTGTTTCCCCTGTCATAACTGGGTCTCATCACCTGAGAAGTAGATGATGTTATCTTTGTTCAGGTATGGTGGTTGGGATGGCAAGAAATGGCTGTCTGATGTATATGTCATGGACACAAGTGAGCTAACTGCTCCCTTTATTCTAGCGTTACTGAGCACTGAATGCACTTTGTTGATGAAGTTGATCTTTCAGTTTTAATTTTATTTATAATTTTTTACATCTTCTGTTCGATAGTGTCACTTGAATGGACAGAACTAGCAATTGCTGGATCAGGGCCGCCTCCAAGATGCGGACATTCTGCCACTATGATTGAAAAGAGACTGCTTGTATTTGGAGGCAGAGGTGATTACCACTCCTTAATTCGGTGCTTTTTTTGGTCTGTCAAAGCTTGCGTTTTCTAAGATTATTAGCTACCTAGATTCCATTTGATATGTTCCTACAAAGATAGTAATACTTCTCACGGCTTTCCTGAGCTAACCTTGAAGAGCTAGCCGACACCAGAAAGTACAATTATGTTTGTTTTGTAAATACCTACCAACATAAAATATGAGTCAAACTTGCTTTGTTGAGCTTGAATAACTTCAACATTGAAAATTTCAAGAGCACTGCCACTATAACCCCCCTTTTTTGTAAGGAAAACTGTAACGGACGAAGGGATGCACTGACAACATAATAAGTAGGAAACCAAATTGGAGTCCATGGGGATTTGAACCCAGGTGGTGAGATTGTGCATGCATTCTCCCACCACAGTGAGCCTACACATTGTATTCCTCGATCTCCGTGACTTTATGATCTCCAGACTTTGCTTGTAGACTTCCTGCTGGGTATCAGACTATTCCTGAATAGAATTTGTAGTGCGCTGACGATTTCAATGATTAATGAGTTTTTTGGTCTCAAACATTATATCATTTCTGACTACTTTATATCTTCCTTCGAACAGGTGGAACCGGACCGATAATGGGCGATCTATGGGCTTTAAAGGGTGTTACTGAAGAAGGTAGCTCTTCCTATTTTTATGTGTCTATTTGCATTCGAGAGAAATATGCCATGTTAACTGCTACATAATATATGGTTGCTAAATTGATGAGTACACTATTAGAACTCATAGTGCAACTAGAGCTATTTGTTTAGACAGTTTATGCAAATGTGCATTATGATCAGGGGAGCTTACGTACCTGTCTTTATTATATTCACATACTGTTCATAGTATCATACTCACATCTTATTTGTCTTGTATGTCCATTCCTGCTTCATTGGATATAATGGAATTTGAGATGGACCATTTGTATTATTTAGCTATCCTGTTCCATCAAGGGATATGGGAGATCAGCCCTTTTTAATCGATGTATTTCACATGCTACGAAAAATGGTTGTTTCTCCTCTAGTCCTTTTGCAGTGGCTACCTCACATTTGTTTGTATGAAGTTGTGCTTCTGATTTTAAGTAATGGTTCACTGGAAATCCTAAGTTAGACGATAATTGCAACATTCATTAATTTGCTGTTACTGAACCTAATATTGTTTTTTTGTGGAGATAATGAGGCACCGGGTTGGACACAACTAAAGCTGCCAGGACAATCCCCCTCTGCACGATGTGGTCATTCAGTGACTTCTGGTGGACCTTATGTATGCAATTTAAAACCTTGATGTTTCGTTATAAGTTCTATGGAGTGCTAGCTTTTGATTCAAAAAACTACTTTCTGGTCTGGTGAAACAAAGCTTAGCTACCAAAACTTTGCACCCTTATTTTTATGTACATAATAAGAAGTTCGTGCTTCATGATCCAAAAACATTATTGTTTTCGCTCTTTCTTGAAACCTTTGAAACAAAATTGTTGTTATTTACTGGGATCGTTTACACTAGAAGTTGGTCATAAGTCTACTAGAATATCAGAAGAGATTTATTTTATCGGGGACTTGTCTTACATTTTTCTCGTCTTTTTTTCATTGTGCAATAACATTACTAACAATATATAAATCTTGGACTTGTCAGCTCTTGCTATTTGGAGGACATGGAACTGGCGGTTGGCTAAGTAGATATGATGTGTACTACAACGAATGTGTAATTTTAGACAGGGGTAAGTTGTAGCTCCAATGAATTTATGTTTTGAGTGTAACCTTTTTCTACATTGCCTCCTTGGGGACATTGAACATGACTTTGCATCTTGTTATATACTGAACACACCAAATCTTGGGACACGGCTCCTCTGACGTACTGCACCCTGACGTGGGGTCACTGACATGTGGGCCCCACGTCTGAATGGCCCACATGTCAGTGACTCCCATGTCACCATGTGCTACGTCAGGGGATCCCGGTTGCAAATCTTGTTGTTGTGTTTATTGGCATAGATGGCTTTATGAAAAAAAGACTATTCTGGTGATTAAGAACATGATTTCATAACTGGAACTTCGGACCTAACTTTAAGGAGAAAGTGATTAGTGATCTGATACTTTTATACCTGAAAAGCCGCAAATATAATTTATTTTATGAATTAATATTGTTTTTATTATTTTCGGAATGAAATATTAGTTTTATTATTATTTGCCAAGTTGATCTAAGGGTCAGGCTGAAATATTGCCCCGAGAAATTTCATCCCACTGTTGGGAGAGAAAATTATACGTGCTAAGCTGGTCAATATGGAATTGACTATTGAATCTCCTGATTGATATATCGAGTGCACGCTGGATAAGTCTGTGCTTGAGGTCCTTGCGTTATCCTCATTGACGTAGGCATGATACATACATTCTCAAGCACATACTTCACAGCCAGTTTGGGTACTAAACAATGTAAACACCCTTTCCTATGATCAGTGCTGTAACCCACATGGCTTAATGCCTCGGTATCACCAAAATTATTTAACTTGGCTATATGAATTTAATGAACACGCTAGAGTTAGCTGAAATTGTCTCCTTAATTCATTTGTATGCCTGTACACTGGTGCTGACTGTTGATTCTGCACATGCGCATCATATGTGTGTCTTTCCTGATCTGCATGCGTCATGCAGACAGGTTTAGGGTAATGTACACATGTAGGATAATGATACTCCTTCCAAATATATAAGACCCCTCAAATTTTTAGCCTAACTTTAACCACGAATTTGACAAATAAAATGAGTTATATGCCACAAAAAGTATACCATTGGATTTGTATTCGAAAGAAGTTTCAGTGGTATAATTTTTGTGAGACATAACTCTTATTTTTGTTGTCAAATTCATGACCAAAGTTGAATAAAAAATCGATGCGACCATAATTTAAAAGGAGGGGGTATACAAAATCTATAACATCCAAAATGCCTTCTCAGAAGGATCGACCTGTTTCTTATGACTGAATTTTTTGCGTATTAACACACGTCTTGGCTATTTTGTTTACTGTTCTCATTTTGATTTGTCTAAATTTGTTTCCTTTCTTCTGTTGAAGCAACCAGCAGTCCAGCATCGCCTAAAAATATTTGACATTGTATATGTTTTTTCTAATTAATACTTTGGTATCCCAGTCTCTGTTCAATGGAAGCGCTTATCAACAAGTAATGAGCCTCCTCCTCCTCGGGCATATCATTCTATGACTTGCATAGGGCCTCGGTTTCTTTTATTTGGTGGCTTTGATGGAAAGAATACCTTTGGCGATTTATGGTGGCTTGTTCCTGAAGGTATAGTATCACACCTGAAAAAGAAGAATCTGTATTGATATCTTGTAGCTTTAACTTGTATCGTGCATACAGATGTCAAAGCTTTAAAAGCAATATGTGTTACCATATGCTGGGCCTGTAGTTTGGCCTAGAAAATAACTGAAGTGATCGCACTTGACAGATCCATATTTTTGCTCCATACGCTATCATGTAGGTGTTGTTTTGGCTGTATGCACATGGAACAGAAAATAGTTAATTCATTGTCTTTAAGCAGGAATGCAAATATTTGTCAGTTACTAGTGTATAGTAGAGTACTTCAAGAAGTCATATATAGCATTACTACAAGTAAATAACCAACAGCGGCATTTGGTGAATTCTCTTGCCTACAGAAAATTAAAACACTTGCTACAACAATTCTGGATCTGTACTAGTTACCTAGAAAGACAGTAATATGTTTAAATTAAGAAATTGAGCCTCTTACTAGGTTCAAATATCACTTCCACAATACATCAGCTGGCCATGGCACAATGAATTAAATCTACAGGACCAGTGAATTTTACCAAACCCTTATTCCATCCAGCTTATGTGCATAGTGCACACAGACAAACCGTATTTTCTGAGATAATAGAAGAGATTTCTCCCCCGGCATCTGTATCCGTAGATGGACATAGATGAACCATATAAAGACATTGCTCCTTGAAACTTAAAGAAATGATGGCATGATGCGTTTGAACATGAAATGTACTTTGATTCAGATATTGCTGAAGGAAAATATGTAATGCTGAAATACTTGAGCACTTACATTTGTCAGTAGTATATGAATACAGTTAAATATGTAATGCTTGATGGACAAAGATAATTTCTGATTCTCTAAACTCTAGGTATTTGAATGTTCAGATGATCCTATTGCCAAGCGAGACTTGGTTCCTAATGTTGATTCAGACAGCAAAAATAGTACTGTGACTAGTGATGCCCAACAGTCTGCATTGAAGGTATGTTTGCTTTATGTTTCTACCTGAATTTCAGAAGATCTCTGTGGGGAGTAGAATGCGAACTAGTGTCAATTTTTTGGTGACATCGGAACCTTGCAATTACTAAAGGATATAACTGTTGCAGGAATCGCAACCTGGAGAGTCTCCAATGTTGGATTTAGCGAAAAGATTGGGGATTCCACTTTCTCTAGAACCTCCAGCAAGTTTTGTTGATGAAATCAACGATAAAGAATTAATGGAACTATCATTTAGGCTTATTGGCGAATCACTTCCTACCACTGATCAGCTTGCATGTATTCAGGTGCTGATATCTTCCCCTCTCTGCAACCCTTTACACTTGTATTGGCTTCCAAGGAAATGGGACATTATTCTATGATGATGTACAGGCACTTCGTGATCATTGGAGAAGTTCTCCATCAAGCTCGATACAGCTCCAGGAGCTTGGCCCTCTGCTGAGGGACTATCAACGCCTCATTATTCGCCGCTTTGTGTATGATTTCATTCCTCCTTTTCTCCTTTGCATTTGTTTTATACACGTTTTAACCATTCAGTTTTCCATAAAATCAAGAAACAATGTTCTAGAATCTTCTTGTCACGATAATAATTTAACTGCTAGATTTTAATCCATTCCGTTGTCGACTTGTCGTTTGCACAAAGAATAATCTGGAATCATAAAAAACAGAATATTGTCAGTTCATCTCGTGGATTACGTGTTTTATCATGTAACTTATGGCATATTCTCATGTCATTCCTACTTAATCCATAGAAGTGCAAACCAGTTGACAGTCGAACATGCCTTTTTTTGTCAGACCATATCACTGCAGTAGACTTGTTTGGCTAAAAACTGAGCGCGGGTAACTCAGCCATGGTCAGAGCTTGTAGTAATGTCTGAAGAAAGGGTGGTGCTTATCTAACCAACTGTTAAAGTCCTGCATCTAAAATAAACAAGATCTTCTTCTAGTCTTCCCCACGGACTATATTTTCATTTCTGCCAATTAATGGATACAGGGAGAACCCATCCTCGATGTTCCTTGAAATGGAAGATCGTCGCCTTTTCCATTTGAAAAAGGCTTCACAGGTACGTGAACTCCGGTCGACGGGCGGCCATATCTCCTCCTTACCATATGATGCATGTCCCTTTATCAGTTTCTCGTATTTACCA
Organism: Poa annua; assembly: GCA_026929855.1. Taxonomy (NCBI): domain Eukaryota; kingdom Viridiplantae; phylum Streptophyta; class Magnoliopsida; order Poales; family Poaceae; genus Poa; species Poa annua. Next base: position 5,575,890 of record CM049434.1, on the reverse strand, counting down.
GTGCTCTGTATTTCTTATACACTCCAGTTGCGCATGGATGACATCCCTGTCCTGCTGAGCGAGTACAAAACTCTGCTTTCCACCTGAGAAAGGCTCCAGTTGCTGCTCTTCTACCTGGCAGGTGCTTCTGGCCGCTAAACCATTGTGCTAGGGTGTTCTTTTCCGCTTTATGGTCTCTGATGACTGACTTTTATGTCCGCAGCCTGCTGCCTGCAGGCGGCATATCGACAAGTCAAGCTAACGGTACCCGCGTGCTGGTCAAGTTGAGTGATCATGCATCCCTTTTTGCGATGTCCGTCACCGATGTGATGAACAAGTGGCTAACCGGAGCTCTGTATGTGACACTCTCCTGAGGACGAATGCGATCGTCACCGCTTCATGCTTCGGCGGGGACTTGTTGTCAACCGCGCTTTGAGGACAATACATACATCTCTCCCTAGATAGATAGGGGAGTCAAAAGAACCATACATGCTCAATATTGTGGTGGATAATCGACTGTAAGCGTGAAATAGACACTTTGTACATGTCTTGAAGTCCAACATATTTGTTGCAAAGACAGACGGAGACAATTCGGAAGTACCATAATTTGCACATGCTAACGTGATCTACTCCAAATGTTCCAAACTAAACTGGTCAGTTTGGACTTGAGATGGACAAAGTATGTAAATCTACCATTTGCTAAGCAAACGATTCGATCGATTTCAACGACTAACCAGAGTACATCATCAGGTCACGTAGACAAAAAAAAAATTCTGGTAAAACTGAAGTTACTCCCTCCGGTTCACAATTAGATGAAAAAGTCTAGAAACATTCACTTTTAAATAAATGAAAGTCATCTAATATTGAAACGAAGAGAATACATTGAGGATTCAATCATTCAATATGTATGAAAAAGGGTTTATAAGAGCAAAAGCTGTTCTCCCTTTTTCATCTGCCATGGCAAGACTACGCGTACGACGCAACCAAACAGCCTGATGGACACCAGGTCGAAGATGTACCGTCCTAACTATTTTGATGATCAAAATTAAAAAGCTTGTTGTATCGCAGAACAAAAAAATGGCATTCGGTTGGTTCTAGAACCTTCTGGCGCATGGCCTCCGTCCGGGGCCAAAACTGGAAACCACCGTTCACGGGGCCTCCCATGGGCAAACTCGTCATTTCACCCGGACCTTTTCATATAGTATATTTTTCCGCAGTAGGAAAACGACGGGCGCCAGGGCAGAGCAAACTCTCGCTCCGCTCCGCCTATTAAAAGGTGGCCGCCGCCGCCGCCCACCACCACCACACACACACAGACGCAAGGAAGGCTAGGGTGGTGGAGGAGGCCGCCGGCAAGGGAATCCGCCGCCGCCGCTCCGTCTTCCTCCTCGGCCGACCGCGCCAGGTAGCAGCAGCAGCACCCTCGATCTGCCTTTAATTTTCGGCCCCGCTCTGTTCTATTTCGCTGGCGAGCGACGAACCCCGAACCCTACCGTGGTCAGGCTCTCTTGATTCGTAGTATATCTCTGCGGCGACCGGTCTAGCACCGAGATGGGACGTACGGCGGGGCGCTGTCCGTCCTGCTCGCCGCGGATTTCGAATCACCGCCCGCGCGCGCCTCGTTAGGTCCGCCCCCCCTGGTACGTCCACTGGACAGGGGATCTCGTCGTTTCCTCCCGGAGGTGGAGTAGTTGGATCAGCACCTGGTTTGCTGCGAAGCCTTTACCACACCACTAGGCCTGGCCTCCCTTGTCACCGTAGAAATTTAAGTACTGTTGCTAATACTACTACTAGGTCTCTCTTATCACCATGAGGAGGCAGGTTTAGGAAGGTTTTGGACAAGGGACGTCGATTTCATGTGTATCGTGTCCTGGAGCTTCGAGTGAAGGCTGGGACGCCATGCCCGCCTTTCTCATACTGCTCCGGAGGGTTAACTCTGGCCTTGAAATGGATGGAATCGGTGGCTTCTGCTCCGGAGAGTTTATAGTCTCGGTAGGAGAACGTGAAATTAGTTGCTCTGTTAAGCAAAGAAATGCTTAGGTTATGTACCGTGTGTCCTGGAGCTTCGAGTGAAGAGCAGGGACTCCATGCCTGCCTTTCTCATATTGCTCCAAAAGTAAATACCGCCTTCTAATGTAAGGGAGTGGATGGTTTGTCCCCATTATTCTTTCTCGGTAAAGATACCGTTGGCATATATCAGCAGCCCAATTTCATAGAACAAGAGTCGGGATTAGTAAATATTAGCAGTAGAGGTTTTCTTTTGTTTCCTGTGTGTCCTGGAGCTTCGAGTGAAATGTAGGGATGCAATGCCTGCCTTTCTCATATTGCTCCCAAAGTAAATTTGTCCTTCTAATGAAGGGAGTGGATGGCTTCACCTCATTTCTTTCTTGGTAAAGTTACCGTTGGCATACATCAGCAGCCCGTTTTCATAAGAAAAGAGAGACACTCAAAATTAGTGTCAGGTGTGTATCTTAACAGTAGATTTTGTCTTCCTTTTTTCCTGTGTGCCCTGGAGCTTCGAGTGAAGAGCAGGGATGCAATGCCTGCCTTTCTCATATTGCTCCCAAATTAAATTTGGCCTTCTCATGAAGGGAGTGGATGGCTTGTCCCCATTTTTCTTTCTTGGTAAAGATACCGTTGGCATATATCAGCAGCCCATTTTCATAAAAAATAGTCAGATTTATGTTCAGGTGTGTATCTTAAGTTCTTAACGGCATAGTTATTTTTGTAATTGCAGGTTTCAAGATGTCGACCAGCACACTTGCAACCTCCTGCTTGCTCTTGAGCAACGCCAGAACCGAGGCCTCACAGAAAGTGTCCAACAAGAGCCCATCGTCTGTAGGCTTCTTTGGCCGAGCCACACCGCAGGTTTCGGGCCTCAAGTCCTCTTACAAGAGGCTGGACGTCTCCGCCATGGCCTGCTACAAGGTGAAGCTGGTGACCCCGGAGGGGCAGGTGCATGAGTTTGAGGCGCCCGACGACACCTACATCTTGGACGCGGCAGAGACAGCTGGAGTGGAGCTGCCCTACTCATGCCGTGCTGGGGCATGCTCCACCTGCGCGGGCAAGATCGAGACCGGTGAGGTTGACCAGTCGGACGGGTCTTTCCTTGACGACGGGCAGCAGGAAGAGGGCTACGTGCTGACCTGCGTCTCGTACCCCAAGTCGGACTGCGTCATCCACACCCACAAGGAGAGCGACCTGTATTAATTAGTGGGGCCTCGGCCTCTACATGGAGGGAGTTCTTCTAGTTGTCTTCCATGCCAGTCGACGACTAGTACTAGCTTGTAAACTTTGATGGTTGTGTGTTTCGTTGTTAGTTTGAGGTCAGGTTGGTGCATTGAGATTGGGAAAACCCGTGGAGAAGCGAAATAAGGAACAGCTATGATCGCATATTAATGCAGTTTCATGGTTTTCGATATCACTGGAATATACTGCCGTTTTCACTAGTTGATCCCGGATGTTGTGGTCTGCATCTTGGGGGTTGCTTCCTTTTCGAGCTGATTTTTCTCATGAGGTTGCTGTTGTAGTTCAGTTAGCTAAGCTGGAGCCCGTATCCATCCTCAATGACTCATGCATTTGTTGTGTATGGAATATGGATGTAGATTTAGGAGTATTATTCATCTATTTTATGTGTGGAGACGCAAATGGTATGATTGTGCCCTATTGCTAGTCCAGCTTGTGAGAAGACTTTGGGAAAATGACGTGTTATCCGTGCCAGGAATCTCAACCCTGTCAAAATGCTGGAGTTGGTGAAGATTCATGTGATGTTCGTTTTTGTTTTGCCTCTGCCTTGGTAGCTGTCCAGGTTTGCAATTTTTTAAAGGTATAGTCGATGTTCTTGGCTTTGATCTAGGCATACGCAGCTGGTGACGCTCTCATACAGTTTGGTGGCCGGCCACTGCTAGCCGAGAGATCTTCCACCTAATCTGTTCGATGCCCTCACTTGATTCCTTCTCTCCTCTCTTGTCCCTTTCATCCATGGAGGGCCGGCAGGGCCATTTCTTCCACGGTGAGCAACTCTTTCCACCAAAAAAAATCCTCAGCTTGTTGCAACAAGGAACATGCCCAGAGCAGCAAGCACAAACGGAAGCCTTATAGGAGGAAGCGCAACACTTTCTAGGGAACAAGCTCACATGGTAAACTACAGAAGATATTGCGAGCCAGAATAGACAGGGAACCAGTCTCGCTAACCACAACAAGTGGTTGAACATCAAGAGGAGAACAAATAAGTGTACTTTTTTCAAGTTCTCCAGAAGAGTATTTTTCGGTAATGGGAGATATATAAATATCAAGTTGACTAATAAGAGTATGATTCCACACCAACATGGGAAAACAACCATACAACCAAGCAAATATTTGTACATACACAAGCTAACATTTTGCGGCCACAGAGCAGCTGAAGCCCAGCCCTTGGTGCGAGCAGCCCTTCCTCACACACCGACTAATATCTGACATATATATCACAAGAGTGAACAAGTGGGTCGGGATCATCGGTTCATTGAGCTAATAAAGGAACATCTCAAACAAACTGGGCCGGGGCTTGGATCTACTTTTCATCCATCCAGCCAGCAATATACTTGGCAGACTCTGGGAACAATTGATGCAAAGTTGGAGGATACACACTGAAGCATGGGAAAGTGCACAAAGATTGGGTACATTGGGGTAGCCAGGCTCCGAGGGCTTAGAAGCACTTGCGGTGGACGATTGAAGGGCCAGATTCATCATACTCTCCCTTCGATATCCACATCTGCGAAAGGAAAAAGAACCAGGGCATGAGGAGTGTCTCCTTACAACAAAAGTACTCATGCTTTATTCTCCTATATAGGACCAGTGGGAAAACATTATTTTCCCCAGACCAGCTAAAGAACATTTGCAATACAATGTATTTGGGCATACCAAGTATGATTAATTGCTAGTTCATGGTTAATTTGTTGTAATTGTATGGTTGGTTTCATCAGGTAAGATTTTAAAAGAGATATGAAGAAAAAAACATTTTCTCTGGAATAAGATGGTAAGCACCATGACAAAATGAAAAAGTCATGCAAATAAGTACCTGCTGGAACGTGCTGAGGGAGGCAAGGATGGAGCCACCGATCCAGACACTGTATTTCCTCTCAGGAGGCGCCACAACCTTGATCTTCATGCTGCTTGGCGCGAGGGCGGTGATCTCCTTGCTCATCCTGTCAGCGATGCCAGGGAACATGGTGGTTCCTCCACTGAGCACAATGTTGCCGTAGAGGTCCTTCCTGATGTCCACGTCACACTTCATGATGGAGTTGTAAGTGGTCTCATGGATCCCAGGAGCTTCCATGCCGATGATCGAGGGCTGGAACAGCACCTCCGGGCACCTGAACCTCTCAGCACCAATCGTGATGACCTGCCCGTCGGGCAGCTCGTAGCTCTTCTCGACGGAGGAGCTGCTCTTGGCAGTCTCCAGCTCCTGCTCATAATCAAGGGCAACGTAGGCAAGCTTCTCCTTTATGTCTCTTACGATTTCCCGCTCTGCGGATGTAGTGAAGGAATAGCCCCTTTCTGTAAGGATCTTCATCAGGGAGTCGGTCAGATCACGGCCAGCAAGATCCAACCGGAGAATAGCATGAGGAAGTGCATATCCCTCGTAGATTGGCACAGTGTGGCTCACACCGTCACCAGAATCAAGCACAATACCTGCACAAGACATAGTAGGTTCAGGGTCATATAACTGAAAGGATAACAGGATATAAGCATACATAAACTCATCTTGGGTGGGAGAAAATGGACACATACCTGTTGTACGACCACTGGCATATAGAGAAAGAACAGCTTGAATAGCCACATACATCGCTGGTGCATTGAATGTCTCAAACATGATTTGGGTCATCTTCTCTCTGTTTGCCTTTGGGTTTAGAGGAGCTTCTGTCAGCAAAATCGGATGCTCTTCAGGGGCAACACGCAGCTCATTGTAGAAGGTGTGATGCCAGATTTTCTCCATGTCATCCCAGTTGCTTACGATACCATGCTCAATGGGGTATTTCAGGGTCAAGATACCCCTTTTTGACTGTGCTTCATCACCCACATATGCATCTTTTTGGCCCATTCCAACCATGACACCTGTATGCCGAGGGCGGCCAACTATACTAGGGAAAACTGCTCTTGGGGCATCATCACCAGCAAAGCCAGCCTACAGAGATGAGAGAGGTGTTTATTTTCCAGACAACTAATTATCTTTTCTGATTACTGAACAATCGAATGAAGTGAATGATGAACATCGAACCTTGACCATTCCAGTGCCATTGTCACATACAAGTGGCTGGATATCTTCACCGTCAGCCATTGATCTGCAGATACAATCAGAAACCATCTCAATCATTTACTTGTTACATCACGTAATGATTGTACCGTTTTTTATGATCACTTGATATCTTGCAAATCAGAGTTACTTTTTATGATCACAAAAAACAGAACCAATTGAACCGTTTTTTTCCATGAAGCTTTGATTTATCCCTACCCCATGTGCTCAGCAACATTCTACATAGGGAAAACTACAACTGTATTTAGCAGAGGTTACCTAGGCTCTAGCTCCAAGTACAGCAGGTATTTTCATCACTAATGAGGTTACTTTAAAAAGGGTAGGCTAGCAAAACTACTTACAGTTGTGAAGAGCAAGGCATACAATACTTCAGTCACATTAATGGATCCTCCTTTATTATTCTTAAATAAAAAAGTAAAGAGAACAATAAGCTGTCCTTGCGGGCAGACATGCTGTACCCATGTGCAACTGTGCCTACCAAAGTTGAGCAAAATTATAGCGGTACTGGATCACAATTACTATTGTTTCTGAACATGTAGTATAGTAGTAGTTATGGATCAATGTTTAGTCATCAAACACAAAGTTATGGAGCTGTAAAGTCTATGCCAGCAGTAAGGGCATTAAAACTATATTTTGTATTAAAAAACAGACGCTAAGGTACTAATAACATGTACTGTAGTGGATACAGACATTTACCATTCTATAACCGAGATCATGGTGTAAACCATCGTGCATCATAGTGCATAGTAATCTAAAACATACTACTACTAGCATTTAGTCTTTACATTTCGTAGCAGTTCCCCAGAGAAACCATCCCACCTAAAATCAGGTGCCTAAGTTATTTGTTTCAGGAGTATTTTGGCTGGGATTCAGTTTAAATGTGAACAGATCCTAGCCTAGTCTAGACATGTGATCCAAACCCTATTTCATGGTTGAACTCTGTTATTATGTATATTTCCTTTTCAACATAGACCAAGCGTCCCCACCCAGTCTAGACAATGGTAGCATAACAGATCCAATCAGCGGCCAAAAGAAAAGCCTAACCCCCAACTCAATCATCAATCATCATCACTAGGTGAACAAGCGAATCGAGCAGGAAGGAACACAGCCCGATTAAACCGAAACCACTATACGGAACTAACGCAGATCTCGCAGATCGCTAGCTAATCTACGTGCGGGAGCAGATCGCACTCCATGCTCGTCATCAATCGATCGATCAATCGATCAAAACCGCTAGTCGCCGGCCGGGAGACCGCTAGATCAGCCGAACCCACGAGTAGGAAGGAAGCGGAACCGGATCGCGGCACCGACGGCTGGACCGACGGACCCGACGAGATCCGGTCACCGACGAGACGGCACGCGACCCCCAACGAAATGGCGGTCGAGGGAGCAGCGATCGCGGCGGCGCGCGGATCCGGCCCCGGAACGACCCCAACGAGGGGACGGGCACCCGCGGCCGAGAGGAGAAAGGCGTCGACGAAACGACGACGCGGAGGCCAGGAGCGGAACAGCGTGACGACGCGCGCACGCGGAGTCGTTGACGGCAGTCAGGGCTCGCGGCCAGATCCGCGCTGCCCCGGGGCGGCGGGGAAGCGTGAGAGAGGAGGGAGAGAGAGCGAGTGAGTGAGAGGGAGGTCAGACCTTGGCGGGCGAGGCGGCGGGGAGGAGGTGGCTGGCCGGCGAGAGGGAGTGGTGTGTCGTGCCGGAGAAGACGAGTCCTGCTGCTGCTGCTGCTGCTGCTGCTGCGTGCGTTGGGCTTGAGCGTGGCGTGTTAAATACAGGAGAGGAGAGGGGAGGAGAGGGGAGGAGGTGTTGGGCGTTACGGAAATTCGAAATGGAGAAGAAGATCTGGAGGAGTTATTGGTGGGATCCGATTTCAAACGGATCTGCCCCGCCCGGATCGATCGTGTAGCTACGCGGATGGCGCGTGTGCTGTCTGCGATCTGCCTGTCCTAAATGCAGCTAGAAAAAGCCCCTTATTTTCTCTCCAAATATATGTTTTACAAAATACTCCCATCCCAGAAAAAAATATATACCTGTCCTGTATAAGCATATCCCATATAATTAACCCCCTTTTCAGTTCCCTCTCCAAAAGATCATACATCTTCCTTTTCAGTTTTTTCTTTTAGCCTTATTGGTGCTATAAAGATAAAAGTGATAAAGAGACGGATCACTTCGGCGAACCTACTGGAATGTAGTAATCTCGCATGAACACCTTGTTCTTAAAATATGGGTTGACAGGAATGTAAAGGCGGCCAACCGTGGATCCTCGCTGCCTCTTTTTCTTCAAATCCTCGAGCTCCTTCACGACGAGAACCGCAACCACCATTTGTTTTCGGTGGTTCTCGAGCAACGTCTCTACGTCCGAGTCGTCGGACGAGGACAAGTCTCGAGCAAACAACCCTCGAATGGGCTCAAATCCATATAGAGTACGTAAGGAAACACTATAAACCATGAATCTATGAAACATCAGTATATTCAAGGTTAACCGAACGTAGAGACCAACTCTTCCCCTCGCGTCGCTCCCCCAGGCGGCGCTAGGGGCGAAATCCCGCGCCGCCCCAGGCCTGCCCCAACCAGCCCCCTCGGCCGCTGCCGCCGCCGGCCTCACGCGGCGGTGGCGGCCCGCCCCCGCTGCCAAAGGTGGTCGGGGGCTCCTCTGCTCGTGTTGGAGGTGGCCGGCTCGTGGGGGCGTCGCCGGTCGGGAGTGCGGAAGCCGGGTCGGCGGACCCGGGCCAGGGCACGGTGGTGTCTGCTGCTGTTGCGGTTTCTCCGTGGGCGGCAGGGCGGCGTAGCTTCTCCGGCAAGCGGAAGCTGGGGCGGCGGCCCCAGGATCTGGCCACCGACGGCGTCTGTGCGCAGACGCTGCTCGGCGGTGGTCAGCCGACAGATATCGTCGGTTTATGTCTGGAATTGAGAGCGGCGGGCAGGTGGCGGCGACGACTGGATGCGACTAGCGCGGGTCAAAATGTCCCTCCAGTCAATTGTTTCTTTTTAATACAGGGCAGGTCAGTCACGAAAACGGTGTTTTCTCGGTGACGTTTCCACGCCTCTTAATTTTAGGACGCGACTAACTAGCAGGCGCCTCCTAGTTACCTTATCTCTACGCAACGGAGGGAGAGAAATGTCATATTTGAATGCATGCACAATCAAACAGAAAAACTGTCATCCCGCATTAAATGCAAAATTTGAAAATTCAAAAAGTTTCGTAGCCCAAACCGTTTATCCGATCGTGAATCCGTTTTCACCATTAGACTAATCGCGACGAGATCTTCAAAACTAGATCCCATATCGATATGTTCCGACAACTTTTTTTTTTTTTTGCCCAGAAGTTACCACCCACGTAACATATAAGTTACCAGTCTTGTATATGTAAGTTACCAACCATATTAGCGATTAGTTTTTAGGTTGACATAGAACCATTTTTTCATATTCTTTTAGATCTGTACGAGCTCTAAAGTTAGCACATTATTTTGAGATGGTAAATTTATCATGCATGCATAAGTATTAGGATGACAACTGTCGATTTCATAGTGAAACTACACATAAAAATAATGGACATTGTGTTCGTAACTATTATTTAGATGACATGATAACTACATCAATTTCGTGGTGGATAATTACATCATGAACACATAGATAACTTCATAAATACTGGGTGGGTAACTCAATCAGATACCATGAACATAAAAACACATGGGTAACTTTATCGGTACTGTTGGGTAAATCTATCAGTATTGGATGTTAACTATTATCGAGAGAGTAGAATAACTATAACAATTTTGTGGTGTATAACGACACATAAAAAACAAAATGGGATAACTTTATCAGTACTGGGTGGTAATTATTATAGAGTGGGTAGGGTAAATATAACGATTTTGTGTTGGATAACTACACATAAAAACACATTTAACTTTATTAATATTGGAGGTAACTATATCAGTATTTGGGTGATAACTATTATCGAGAGAGTATTAGGTAACTACATTAATTTTGTGTATCGATAACTACATCACGAACACATGGATAGATAAATTCGTAGGTACCGGGTGGTAAGTTCATCAGTATTAGCTAAAAACACCGAAATAGTATAGTAACTATATTGATTTTGTGTACCGAGTGATAAGTTCATCTGTATTGGTTTGGTAAATATTATCGAAAAAGTATGGTAAATATTACCGAAATAGTAATGTTAACTTATGTGTTACGGACGTGGTAACTTTTGGAGAAAAAAAAAGTTCTCAGAATATGTCAACATGGGATCTAGTTTCGAAGATCTCATCGCGACTAGCTCAGCGGTGAAAACGGATTCTAAATCGGATAAACGGTTTGGTCTATAAAACATTTTAAATTTCCAAATTTTGCAATTAATGCGGGATGACATCATCATTTTTGGTTTCTTTTCATATATGCAAAGGAGGGATGCGTGAGCCACGCTCTCAATATAAATTTATGATGATGACAGCAACTTTGAAGTTTAGTGCATGCATGCTATTTTTTCTTATATGGAGTGGAGCGGACGGGTGCGTGGAGTTAACCTAACCAGTATGCGCCTGCTGTTTAGATTCTTCGTAATTTTATAGGCCAGAGTCGGGTCGAACTTTTGATGACACAAAAAGCTATACTTGATGTTTTAAGGGTCTGCTAGAGGTGTTGGGCGTTGGTCGGGCTGGGCTAGCATGCATCGATCAACTTCTTCCATCAAATTCACGCCCGCAGAAACACAACACACCTGTCTTAAATCATAGACACGGGCACGCACCCGTCACTCATGGTCCACGCTACACACAAATACAAGCTGGACAATAGATCTCTAGAGAGGGCCTGACGCCCTGACCCGATCGCCGATCGATTGATCCGAGATCTCAGGAGATCTAGCTCTGAGGATCTAATTAATTTTGAACCCTTGCTGAGCTCAAAGTATAACGATTTACTTCTTTTGCTACCGTAGGTTGATTTGTACGGAGATCGATCTTTCTTACCATCAGTTGATGCATATGTCTCGCTCTTGACTGAGAACTAGGAGGAGTCGCGTGTCTTGTGGTGTCATTCCTCTCTGTCGTTTTCGTCCACCATATTTTTAAAATCCATGCTTACATCGAGAAGGATAAACCAGAGCCGAAAAGCATTGTAAAAATGACAAAGGCCACATCGCCACAAGTTCGACGACTTTGTGGCAGAGCACGGGACCCCACAAAATAGAAGCAAAGACGCCACATGGTTCACAGTCAAAGTTTCCCGACTAAATGAAAAGGCAGTGCTCTCTCTTGAGAGAGAGAAAAAAACGACAAGGTTTGTCAAAGTTTCTCAACCTAGACCGCACAAAAATGCACACCATACGTAGAGTTCCAAAACAGTGCATCCCATGCGGGGCCATGAGTGTTAGGGAAGCACATCAGTCGGCGACGAACTTACGGGGACATTTCATCCTGAGAGCTTTGGAGCAAGGAGAGCTCGCTGTTTATAGGGAGTTTATAACACTACTTCCGTATAAACCCTAAACCCTAAACCATTAGAAGCTGAATCTTTGTTCAGGTAATGAAATGATTTGGAATATGGCAACTGCGGTTTACGTTGATATCATCATAAGTGGCTCATAGTTTAGCTAGGGAATGTTTTAATTCGAAATTATCTTGTAATTGGGTCGATGAGCCCCCTAGTTTTCTCTTACCACCCCTACTAAACGATGTAACATTACTTTGATGGTGGGCAGCAAGTTTCAGACGCACTCTTTTCCTTCTCAGGGTACCTAAGAGGGCTGGGAAGGTTTTTTAATGAGGCGTCTTGCTAGCTTAATATATTACTATTTTAATTTATTTTTTTAAGTACGGTAGCAAAAGTTGGTGCTGCGTGATCGCTTGTTAAAGTTTTTTTAGTCCGACAAGTCAGCAATTGTTTTTTGGCCCTGTTTGGGTGTGCTTCACTCAGCTCACAAACATGCATCTTCTCTGTATGGGCTAACTACAAAACAGGTACGGCCCATGAAGGGATTTAAGAAGCGTTGTCTCTTGGTATCACTGGGAAAGGGAAGCCTTTGAAAAGGCCGTTCTGTCGACCGCGCGTAACGTGGTCCCGCCACGTGGCCGCACACCTGTGCGCGAAAAGCAAGCCCTTCGCGACAGCGCTGCTGCGTATGAGGCCGCACCCCCCGCGCGCTGCGTCGTCTGCTGTGTACAATCGATCGTACCACGAGGCCGCACTTGCTCGTACGAAGCCCCCCGCGTGCTGCATACAAAACAAATCCTAGCATGCACGTGTTGTACATATTACTACAACTGAGAGTACCTGATTTTTTTTTGTGTACACAGACTCAACTTAGATTGTACGTACAACTACACAGACTCAGATTATACGTAACACTACATAGAGGCGTACAACTACACAGACTCCGGCGTACAACTACAGACTCAGGTTGTACGTACAACTACACAGACTCAGGTTGTACGTACAACTATACAGATTCAGATGTACAACTACACAGAATCATTTTGTACGTACAACTACACAGATTCAGATGTACAACTACACAGAATCATGTTACCAGAGAGTTAAGTTGTACGAACTATACATAATCAGAAGTACAAAAAAAAAGTTCGTCAAAAACATATCAACATGGGATCTAGTTTTGAATATCTCGACGCGATGAGCTCAAAAGTGAAAACGGTTTGTGATTTGGATAACTGGTGAAAAATAAACGGGAAAACTGCCCTCCACCTCTCCGTATCCAATTTCTCTCTAATGCTTATCCCACTTTTATTCAAGTAGCGACACTTGGCGGACATGCAACAAATCATGTGGGACCAAAACAAGGAGAAAACGACACTTGTCGTGACGAGGGTGGGGCTAAAATTACCTTTGCAAAGGGAAGACTTTTTTTAGAAATCTCCGGATTTTGATAGGAGCAGGCCTGATAAAAAAAAAGCAAACTACCAGATGTGCCGACGCAATCACTAGAAAAAGTGCCGAAGGTTTATTCGCCGGAAATAAATAAGCTCAATAGTCTCAAGTTGGCCTGCAAACATATGGTATCTGAATATTCGATCATATGCCTTATTTACTTTATTGAAATTTCTAACAATTCAATAAACAGTTTTATGCTAACAAGGCGACTCCCTCCGTTTCATATTAGATGACTTCTATTTGTCGAAAAATGGATGTATCTAGACTTGTACCATGTTTAGATACATTAACTTTTGTACAAATAGAAGTCATCTAATTTGAAACGGAGGGAGTATAATTTTCCCCATTCCACCGCCGCTGCAATTCACTTTCCAACTGCTAGCCATGTCATGATGTCAACCCTGCCGGCCGCCGCTGACCAGCGATGTGCCATATGATGTTGTGAGCATCGAGCTCGTTTGCAGAATTCGGCATGGAAAGAGTCAGGAAAATTGTGGCCGATAATCCTGAGGTCTCGGTGTTTAATAGGTTGAAAGGGCATGTGCCCTCTTATATGGTTTTGGTAATTGATGACAATCCATATGGACTAATGTTTGTGTTGAGCATATTGCAAGTATATCTTGAAGATGTCAAGACATCACCCATATGAAGATAGATGGGAGCATATTGCAAGTATGTCTTGAAGATGTCAAGACATCACCTATATGAAGATAGATGGGATGATACGAGATTGATCAACACACGAAGCTACAAGATGTACCAAGTGGATCATGTATCCCTTGGATGGTAAGCCATTGTCCATATAGCTTTTTGAACTAACCCAAGTGTGGGTGGTATCTATATGTGGAGTTAGGTATCTTCCCATGGGCTTGCAACAAGAAGAACATCTCATAGAGCTCATGGAGAATGATGTCATGCGGTATTCGTCATCAAGGTTAAGAAGTGCAAGACCAAGAGAAGGATTTCGGAGATATCTTATGCTTGTAGCTTGGAGGTCGGAATGAAGACATGAAGACGAAGCTAATGGAGCTTGGAGATTGACATGAAGACGAAGCTAAGCGAGGCTCTCCCATAATGGCATATGGGGGAGTATTTGGAGAAGTCTTCACCAAGCATGTGCTAGCAAGCGCAATCAAGAAAGGTGGTCCACTTGGAGAGATCAAGACCGTCTTCGTCTAGCTCAAGTGGATTGCTCAAGGCAAAGGTTTGTTCTTGATAGGGCTATAGGATAGACAGGCGTACTATCAAGAGGGGCTCTCGAGGGAGTAACTTGATCGCATCTTTGTGGAGAGCTCAAACCGTTGCATGCTTGGCATATCATCTTTCTTGGTTCTTATTTGGCTTTTCACCTTGTTGGGTTTTGGTGCTTGTCGTGATCTTCATGACAAGACCAAGTTCTTCGAAAAAGGTTTTAGTATGGAAAACTTGTTGCGTTTTCGGTGTGGAAATATGACCGGTTCAACCTTGAGCAAAGTTCCACACCTTCACATGTGTGGGGATTTTGCTCTATTTATGGTTTGCAATATTTCCGAGAAAGTTATTATGCAAAAGTTATTTCAGTTCTGGTTTCACCTGTGTCGGTACCTTTCCAACGGAGTTGGTTTCACCTCTTTCGGAGTTATTATGCAAAAGTTATTTCAGTTCTGGTGTTTCTGCAGTTTTCGGAGGGGCGGAAATTTCCGGACCCCAGACCGGAGATTTCCGACCCGTAGAATTTTTCACCAAGTCTAAAGATTTTCTGCACTGCTCTCAACTGGCTCTCAGTCGGATTTTCCGCCGGAAATTTCCGGGGTCCGGAAATTTCCGGTCCCGGTTCGGAAATTTCCGAACGACCAAGTTAAGGTTTTTTCGCCAAGTCTTATTTGATATCAGCACTGGTCGCTTTCTGCTCTCAGTCGGATTTCCTACCGGAGATTTCCGGGGTTCGGAAATTTCCGGACCTCCGAGCTGACGATTCCCAACGGCTAGAAAACTGGGAGGGCTATAAATACCCCTCCCCTTCTTCTTCCTTGTGGGGCTCGTTTTTCCCCTCTCTCCCCTGCCATTGTTGACCTTGGAAAATCTTGTCCCCTCTCAATTCCTCCCATGATTCTTGCATATCTTTGAGGGAAAAGTGAGAGGAGATCTAGATCTACGTTTCCACCAATCCATCTCTCCTCTAAGTGAGGGGAACCTAGTGGATCTAGATCTAGGAGTTCCTTTGTGGTTCTCCTTCTTTGTTCTTCCTCTCTTCTCCCCCCACAAGCATTAGTTGCTTTTGGTGGGATTAGGGAGTGAGGGATTTGACTCCTTTGTGATTTGTTTGTTCTTCCTCTCTCCTCCCCCCATAAGCATTAGTTGCTTTTGGTGGGATTTGGGAGTGAAGAACTTGTGTTCTTGCCATTGCATCGGTTGCATCGGTTTGAGCCCTCCACGTGATTCGTGGTGGTGAAATTCGTGAGCTTGTTACTCTTGGGTCCTTGGACCCTAGACGCCTTAGTGGCCGGCCTTTGTGGCGAAGACCTTTTGTGGTCGGTTAGGACCTTTTGTGGTCAAGGCCTTTGTGGCTAGTTGGGACCTTTGTGGTCAAGTTGGACCTGTTATGGTCAAGACCTTGTGTGGTCTTTTGGGAGCCCCCAATTCGGTTGTGGGTGTGTGCCCCAAGGTTGTTGTACGGGATTGTTCTCCGCCCCAAAGGAGTTCATAGTGGAAGGTGAACCCGGACCTTTGTGGTCGAGTTCATCGGAGAATAAGGTGAGGCCTTTGTGGCATTGAGTCGGACCTGTGGTGGTCACTCACACCTCTCCAACGAGACGTACTCCCCTAAGAAGGAGGAACTCGGGAATACATCCTCGTCTCCGCGTGCCTCGGTTATCTCTATACCCAAGCTCTTTACTTATGCACTTTACATTGTGATAGCCTTCGTGCTTGAAGTCATTTACTTTGTGATAGCCTTCGTGCTTGAAGTCATTTACCTTGTTATCACTTTGTTGCTTGTCTTGCTTAGCATAAGTTGTTGGTGCACATAGTTTCACCTAGTATATTTAGGTTGTGTTCTTGATAAGTTAAACACTAAGTTTTTATTCCGCATTTATCAAACCTAAATTGTAAAAAGTGTACCTCGCCTATTCACCCCCCCCCCCCTCTAGGCGACGTCTTTCCTTTCATAGGTACGACCTCATAATGGCGGAGATTAAAGCATGGGGAAATGCCAATCTGCGAGAAATTTCCATGGATGATAACTCCAATGATGAGGAGTCCGAGGATGAGGGTGAGGGCAAGCCTGGTACTCCGAAACGACCACAAGCAGAGGCACCGATGGAACTGGAAGTTGAGCTCTAATGCAAGAAGCCAAGAATGGCTGAAGGCTCTGCGTGCAGGTAGAAGAACCTGAGTCTGGAGGCACCAAAAATCCCTCTCGATCAGTAGGGTCTGATTGAGAGGTAATCATAGAACTAATATGTTTTGGATTGTTTTCAGGTTGCTCAAGGCATTCGAAATATCTCTTTTAGTCATTGTCCTAGAGAAGCAAATAAGGTGGTGCATAATTTAGCTAGATTAAGTTTTGATTCGGATAGGTCTTTTATTTGGGATGGGGATCCCCCATCTGTGAAAATCGATGTAATAAACGATATATCTGTGTTTGGTTGAGGCAGCAAATACCAAACACACTCTTTTCCTTATCAGGATACCTAAGGGTACTGGTAAGGTTTTTAATGAGGCGGTTTGCTGACCTAATATATGGTGGTAAAATTTCAAAAAAAAATGGATTGTACCTGCATCTTTTTCTACTGTATTTCGTTTCTGTGGCAAGTGAATGGCTGAACGCTGTAATAAAGGATCATAGCTTTTGTTAGACATCTTCGATCGTCACGAGATACGGAGATAGTAGTTCAACTTCTCCTAGTCTGTCATGTAAGAACTAGAAACATACCCCGCGCATTGCGGCGGGATCCTTTAATGTTTTTAGTATGCAAATAAAGGGATATAATACTATGCTTATGATTTTCTTTAAAGAAATATAGTACAACATATCATAATTGTCGAAAGGTCATATCATTTGTCGTGATTTTTTTATTTGATGATAACAATAGGTAACAGAGAAAAATGGATGATGAAAAGTAAAAGACAAGGATATGTTGCATGCCAGAAAATATTGGCTTTAATGAATTAGTGGGATGGCATGGACATTTGTTTGGCTAAAAGAATGGATGATGTGATAGCTTGCATGCGGCGCGTGATGATAGAAAATTTATGGAATATGAGTTAGTTTATACAAAATATGTAACATATATCAATTGTCGAAAGGCTAAATTTAATTGACGTGATATTTTTAGATGAAGATTAAAAACGGATGATGTGGACAATTGTATGGATGAAAAGTAAATGATAAGGATAGGTTGCATGCAAAATATATTATCGTTAGTGGGATGACATGTATAATTGATTGGCTATGGTAGTGGATGATGTGGATAACTTGCATGTTGAGATCGAAAATCATAAATGAACTTAGTGGGGTTTTGATACGTCTCAAATGTATATATAATTTCTTATGTTCCATGCTTATATTATACCCATTGCTACATGTTTTATATACACTTTATATGGTTTTTATGCATTTTCTGGGACTAACCTATTAACAAGATGCCACAGTGCCAGTTCCCTGTTTTCTGCTGTTTTTTGTTTCAGAAAAATTGTTAAGGAAATATTCTCAGAATTGCACGAAACAAAAGCCAAAGTCCCTATTTTTCTCGGAAGGATACAGAACACCGAAGAGAGGCAAGAGGGTGCCACAGGGCGCCCACACCATATGACGGCGCAGGTCCCCCCTGCCGCGCCTGGACATGGTGTGGGGCCCACGACCCTCCACCGCCTTCGCCTACAAATACCCCCCGACGAAATAAGACCTAGGGCCCGAACACTTTTGCACGAAACATTACGGAGCCGCCGCCGCCGTCAACCCTAGTTCGGGAGGGTTCAAAATCTCTTCCCGGCACCCTGCCGGAGAGGGGAATCATCACCGGATGGCTCTACATCACCATGACCGCCTCCGGACTGATGCGTGAGTAGTTCATCCTTGGACTACGGGTCCATAGCAGTACCTAGATGGTTGTCTTCTCCTATTGTGCCATCATGTTTAGATCTTGTGAGCTGCCTATTGATACGTCTCCAACGTATCTATAATTTCTTATGTTCCATGCTATATTATACCAAGTTATTACATGTTTTATATGCATTTTATACAGTTTTATGCATTTTCTGGGACTAACCTTTTAACAAGATGCCACAGTGCCAGTTCCCTGTTTTCTGCTGTTTTTGGTTTCAGAAAAGTACTTAAGGAAATATTCTCGGAATTGGACGATTTCTTTTCTGAAGTCAGTTTTTCATCGGGAACGTTCCAGAAAGCCGAACACGAGACGAAGTGGGCCACCGAGGCGGCGCCACCACGTGCTCGCGCGGCAGCACCCCTGGCCGCGCGAGGACCAGGTGTGGGCCCCTCGGGGCGCCACCGACTTCGCCCTTTCGCCTACAAATACCCCCCAGACTAAAAACCCTAGCACGGTGTTCATATTTTCCTCCACGGGTCCCGAGCCGCCGCCGTCGTCAACACCAATTCGGGAGAGATCAGAACTTCTCCCCGGCACCCTGCCGGGAGGGGGAATCGTCACCGGAGGCCTCTACGTCGCCATGACCGCCTCCGGACTGATGCGTGAGTAGTCTACCCTTGGACTACGGGTCCATAGCAGTAGCTAGATGGTTGTCTTCTCCTCTTGTGCTATCATGTTTAGATCTTGTGAGCTGCCTATCATGATCAAGATCACCGTTATGTAATACTTCATGTTGTGTTTGCTGGGATCCGATGAATATTGAGTACTAAAGTTATTGCTTCATAATATATCATGTGTGTGCTATTTAATGATCTTGCATGCTCTCCGTTACTTGTGTATGCTCTGGCCAAGTAGATGCTTGTGACTCCAAAAGGGGGTATTTATGCTCGATAGTAGGTTCATGTCTCTATTAAATCTGGGGTGGTGACAGCTAGCTCTAAGGTTGTAGATGTACTGTTGCTACTAGGGATAAAACAGTAGTACTTTGTCTAAGGATAATGTTACTTACTTACTTTACACACAGTGCTTAAGGCGATAATCTGTTGCATGCAACTTAATACTGAAAGGGGTGCGGACGCTAACCGGAAGGTGGATTATTAGTCATAGATGCGGTTGGAACGGTCTATGTATATTGTTGTAATGCCCGAATGAATCTCACACTAGACATCATAACGTTGGTATATGCATTGGTTTGCTCATCATTATTCTATCAATTGCCCAGCTGTAATTTGTTTACCCGCATGAATGTTATTATTATTTATGGAGAGACACCACTAGTGAACTGTGGACCCCGGTCCTTCTCTTTAATCTGATAAACCACAAACTGCAAACCTGTTACTTTCTGCAAACAAACATCTTTCTTCCACACATACGTTTAATCCTTTGTTACAGCAAGCCGGTGAGATTGACAACCTCACCGTTAAGTTGGGGCAAAGTATCTTGATTGTGTTGTGTGCAGGTTCCACGTCACCTACGTCCCAGGAAGCATTTTCTGGCGCCTTTACGTCGCAGATTTTTCTGGCGCCGTTGACACCTCGGGGGAATTCATTATTTCCTACTGGTTCGATAACCTTGGTTTCACAACTGAGTGAAACTTGCTGCTGCACTACTTCATACCTTCCTCTTGGGGTCTCCCAACAACACACCCACCGTGTGCATCAAGCATTTTTCTGACGCCGTTGCCGGGGAAATAAGAATTCCTTTGAAGACCTTCACACTCCTCCGTCAACTTCGTTGCCGGTGATTTGAAGATTCTTCTACGAGGGGAGTTTTCGCACTTCCAATCTTTTTATTTTGTTATTGTCTTGCTTAGTTTATTTTTATTACTGTCTTGTTTGCTTAATATCAAAAATACAAAAAAAAAATAGTTACTTGCATTACTTTGTTTATTTCGGTTTGCTATTTTATTTTCAGTTTTTGTTGTTTTGGTTATTTCGGTTTGTTAATTAATTTGCTAAAATGAGTACTGCTGAGAATACTAAGTTGTGTGACTTTACTAGCACCAACAACAATGATTTTATATGCACACCTATTGCTCCACCTGCATCTAAAGCTGAATTCTTTGAAATTAAACTGCTTTGTTGAACCTTGTTATGAGAGAGCAATTTTCTGGTGTTAGTTCTGATGATGCTGCTGCCTGAACTATGTGAAATGCAAAAATATAAGGATATAGATGGTGATATTATAAAACTGAAATTATTTCCTTTCTCCTTGAGAGGAAGAGCTAAAGAATGGTTGCTTTCATTGCCTAGGAATAATATTGATTCATGGATTAAATGTAAAGATGCTTCTATTGGAAAATACTATCCTCCTGCTAAGATTATTTCTCTAAGAAGTAGCATCATGAATTTTAAACAACTTGATAATGAACATGTTGCTCAAGCTTGGGAAAGAATGAAATCTTTGATAAAGAATTGCCCAACCCATGGACTGACTGCTTGGATGATCATCCAAACCTTTTATGCAGGACTGAATTTTTCTTCAAGAAACTTATTGGATTCGGCTGCTGGAGGTACTTTTATGTCCATCACCTTGGGGGCTGCAACAAAACTATTGGATAATATGATGGTGAATTATTCTGAATGGCATACTGAAAGGACACCTCAAGATAAGAAGGTAAATTCTGTTGAAGAAACCTCCTCCTTGAGTGAAAAGATTGATATTATTATGTCTATGCTTGCAAATGGTAAATCCCATGTTGATCCAAATAATGTTCCCTTAGCTTCTTTAGTTGCACAAGAAGAGCATGTTGATGTGAACTTTATTAAAAACAACAATTTCAACAACAATGCCTATAGGAACAATTATGGTAATAACAACTATAAGCCCTATCCTCCTAATAATGGGAACTCTTATGGTAATTCTTATAACAATAATAGGACTACCACCTCTGAACTTGAAACCATGTTAAAAGATTTTATCACTACACAAACTCTGTTTAATAAAACTGTTGAGGAAAAACTTGGGAAAATTGATATACTTGCCTCTAAAGTTGATAGTCTTGTCCTTGATGTTGATCTTTTAAAATCTAAAATCATGCCTACTGAAACTAAAGAGAGTAATCCCTTTGCTAAAATTAATGCTATCCAAGTTCAAATAGATGAAAATGTTAGGATGATGGCCCAATTACGTGCTAGATGGGAAAGAGAGAAAGAACTAGATAAAGAGGCTAATATTGTTAAAGTTTTTACTATTACTACCTCTGAAAATAATGGTGTTTCACATGCTAGTAAGCCTCCTATTATCAATGGTAACATAGTTGGTGTTGGAAATGTCTCCTCTACTTCTTCCAAAAATTTAAAATTGCCCAAAACAGCTGAAACTAGTGTTGATAAAAGTGCTGAAATTTTTAAGAACATGGGAGAATGTGGTTCGGTTTGCTTTGATGATAATAATTTTGATTTTGATAATTGTAATATCTCTGAAGTTATTAAGTTCTTGCAAAAGTTGGCCACAAGTCCTAATGCTAGCTCTCTTAATTTGGCTTTTACTACTCATATTACAAATGCTCTCATTAAAGCTAGGGAAGATAAATTAAGACTTGAAGCTTCTATCCCTAAGAAGCTAGAAGATGGTTGGGAGCCCATCATTAAAATGAAAGTAGATAAATTTGATTGCAATGCTTTGTGTGACCTTGGTGCAAGTATTTCTGTTATGCCTAAAAAGCTTTATGATATGTTTGATTTGCCACCATTGGAACATTGCTATTTGGATGTTTTTCTTGCTGATAATGCTTTGAAGAAACCTTTGGTGAGAGTTAATGATGTTCCCATTATGGTTAATAATAACCTGGTCCCCGTTGATTTCATTGTCTTTGATATTGAATGCAATCCATCTTGTCCAATTGTGTTGGGAAGGCCTTTTCTTAGAACTGTGGGTGCTATTATTGATATGAAAGAAGGTACCATCAAGTACCAATTCCCACTCAAGAAAGGTATGGAACACTTCCCTAGGAAGAGAATGAAGCTACCTTTTGATTCTATTGTTCGTTCAAATTATGGTGTTGATGCTTCATCTCTTGATAATACTTGAGTTTTGCTTTCTATGCCTAGCTGAAAGGCGTTAAACAAAAGCGCTTATGGGAGACAACCCACTTTTATTTCCTGTTATTTTATTTTGTTTGTGTCAAGGACTTGTCCTACCTCTGTAGCAATTCCTTTGTATCTTTATTTTATTGCATTGTTGTGTCAAGATAAGCCTCTAGTTGAAAGTTCATGCTAAATTTGGATTCCTGCGCAGAAACAGTTTTCTGCTGTCCACCGTTTAATTCGTAACTCCTCACAAAAAATCCAAATAATCTGCCTTTTTTGTGCGTAATCCTCAGATATATATGCAACTTTCATTAGCTTTGAGTTTTCTGATCTGAGCAAGTTAAGTGCCTCGGAAAAATTCGTCTTTACGGACTGTTCTGTTTTTGATAGATTCTGCCATTTATTTTGCAATGCCTCTTTTGCTATTTTGATTGGATCTTTTTATCCTATGAAGTATCAGTGGCTGTAGCTAATGTCCAGTAGCATTGGTAGCAATTGTGTTCCTACAGAATATCATAATTTTTCATGCACTAACCCTCTAATAAAGTTTACTCTAAGTTTGGTGTGGAGGAAGTTTTCAAGAATCAAGAGAGAAGGATGATATGATGTGATCAAGAGGATAGTAAAGCCAAAGCTTGGGGATGCCCCGGTGGTTCATCCCCAACATATTTCAAGAAGACTCAAGCGTCAAAGCTTGGGGATGCCCAAGGCATCCCCTTCTTCATCAACAAACTATCGGGTCCTTTCTAGTGAAACTATATTTTAATTCCGCCACTTCTTATGTGCTTTTCTTTGAAGCGTCGGTTTGTTTTTGTTTTTGTTTTTGTTATTTTCATTCTCTGAATGAAATGGATCCTAGCATTCCTTTGTGGGAGAGAGACACGCTCCGCTTTTTCTTATAAATAATCGTATTCTTCACTTATATTTGTTGAGTATTCTTCTATGTTACTTCAATGCTTTCTAGCTCTTGTTTTTCATGAATCTCTTGCTAGAGCTGTTAGCTTTATTATATCATACTCTCATATCTCATTGTTTAATTACTTGGAGAGTTTATCTTTTAAATAAGTTGATTGGTGTTTGGTTGAGAACAGAAAATGCTAAATGTGTTAGATGGTATAAAGAAAGATATACATGCTCTTATGGATTGTTATCTTGCATGTTGTGGTGCTTGGCAATTGTTTTGAGCTCTCAAGTAGATCATGTTTAAGCTTTTACATCATGTAGTTAAAACTTATTAGTGAGGAACTACCGTAAAACTTGCTGAAATTTGGTTTGCATGTTTGGTATCTCTAAGGTCTAGATATTTTCTAGTTAAAGTGTTTGAACAACAAGGAAGACAATGTAGAGTTTTATAATGCTTGCAATATGTTTTTATATACGTCTTGTTGTCATAGTTTATACTTGTGTTTGTTTCAAACAACCTTGCTAGCCAAAGCCTTGTACTGAGAGGGAATGCTTCTCGTGCATCCATAATCCTTGAGCCAAAACCTATGCCATTTGTGTCCACCATACCTACCTACTACATGGTATTTCCTGCCATTCCAAGTAAATACTTCATGTGCTACCTTTTATTCAAAATTTATTATCCCTTATTTGTGTCAATGTTTATTAGCTCATGAGGAAGTATGTGGTGTTACGGATATCAACCTTGTCATTTTCTTTTAGACAGACTTTCACCAATCGGACTAGTGGCATATACACCGCTTATCCATTAACTTTGCAAAAAGAGCTGGCAAATGGGGTGCCCAGTCCCAATTAATTACAACTTTAACCGCTGCATTCTCTTCACATATTTGCCCTGATCTAATCAGCCAAGCAATGATACTAGTTCTAAACTACATGTGTAAACAAAAGAGAAAAGAGGGATGATCTGACCTTGGGTAGAAATAACGTCCTTCATGGGAGCCGCTCTTAAGAAAGTCTGGTTGACAAGGGGGGTAGAGTGCCCATTACCATTCGTTGACAACGACAAACACCGCTCAAAACTTACTTTTATGCTCTCTATATGATTTCAAAAACCTATAAAACTAAGAAGCTCTAGCACATGCTTGTATCCCTGCTTCCCTCTGCGAAGGGCCTATCTTTTACTTTATGTTGAGTCAGTTTACCTACTTCTTTCTATCCCCGAAGCAAACACTTGTGTCAACTGTGTGCAACAATTCTTATATGCTTACTTATTGCACTTGTTATATTTCTTTGTGTTGACAACTATCTATATGATATACATGTTCAAAAGTTGAAAGCCAATGCTGAAACTTATATCTTCCTTTGTGTTGCTTCAATACTCTTTTGCTTAGATAATATTGCTTTATGAGTTAACTCTTATGCAAATCTTTTTGATGCTTGTTTGAAAGTACTATTCATGAAAAGTTTTACTTATATGATGTAGTTGTTTACTCCTTGTCTATTTGTTAGCAAACTATAGATCATTGCCTTGAGTCACTTCATTCATAACATGAGCCTTACATTATATTATGATCAAGATTGTGTTTAAGCATGTCACTTCAGAAATTATTCTTCTTTTATCGTTCTTGCCTACTCGGGACGAGTAGAACTAAGCTTAGGGATGTTGATACGTCTCCAACGTATCTATAATTTCTTATGTTCCATGCTATATTATACCAAGTTATTACATGTTTTATATGCATTTTATACAGTTTTATGCATTTTCTGGGACTAACCTATTAACAAGATGCCAGTTCCCTGTTTTCTGCTGTTTTTGGTTTCAGAAAAATACTTAAGGAAATATTCTCGGAATTGGACGATTTCTTTTCTGAAGTCAGTTTTTCATCGGGAACGTTCCAGAAAGCCGAACACGAGACGAAGTGGGCCACCGAGGCGGCGCCACCACGTGCTCGCGCGACAGCACCCCTGGCCGCGCGAGGACCAGGTGTGGGCCCCTCGGGGCGCCACCGACTTCGCCCTTTCGCCTACAAATACCCCCCAGACTAAAAACCCTAGCACGGTGTTCATATTTTCCTCCACGGGTCCCGAGCCGCCGCCGTCGTCAACACCAATTCGGGAGAGATCAGAACTTCTCCCCGGCACCCTGCCGGGAGGGGGAATCGTCACCGGAGGCCTCTACGTCGCCATGACCGCCTCCGGACTGATGCGTGAGTAGTCTACCCTTGGACTACGGGTCCATAGCAGTAGCTAGATGGTTGTCTTCTCCTCTTGTGCTATCATGTTTAGATCTTGTGAGCTGCCTATCATGATCAAGATCACCGTTATGTAATACTTCATGTTGTGTTTGCTGGGATCCGATGAATATTGAGTACTAAAGTTATTGCTTCATAATATATCATGTGTGTGCTATTTAATGATCTTGCATGCTCTCCGTTACTTGTGTATGCTCTGGCCAAGTAGATGCTTGTGACTCCAAGAGGGGGTATTTATGCTCGATAGTAGGTTCATGTCCCTATTAAATCTGGGGTGGTGACAGCTAGCTCTAAGGTTGTAGATGTACTGTTGCTATTAGGGACAAAACAGTAGTACTTTGTCTAAGGATGATGTTACTTACTTACTTTACACACAGTGCTTAAGGCGATAATCTGTTGCATGCAACTTAATACTGAAAGGGGTGCGGACGCTAACCGGAAGGTGGATTATTAGTCATAGATGCGGTTGGAACGGTCTATGTATATTGTTGTAATGCCCGAATGAATCTCACACTAGACATCATAACGTTGGTATATGCATTGGTTTGCTCATCATTATTCTATCAATTGCCCAGCTGTAATTTGTTTACCCGCATGAATGTTATTATTATTTATGGAGAGACACCACTAGTGAACTGTGGACCCCGGTCCTTCTCTTTAATCTGATAAACCACAAACTGCAAACCTGTTACTTTCTTCAAACAAATATCTTTCTTCCACACATACGTTTAATCCTTTGTTACAGCAAGCCGGTGAGATTGACAACCTCACCATTAAGTTGGGGCAAAGTATCTTGATTGTGTTGTGTGCAGGTTCCACGTCACCTACGTCCCAGGAAGCATTTTCTGGCGCCTTTACGTCGCAGATTTTTCTGGCGCCGTTGACACCTCGGGGGAATTCATTATTTCCTACTGGTTCGATAACCTTGGTTTCACAACTGAGTGAAACTTGCTGCTGCACTACTTCATACCTTCCTCTTGGGGTCTCCCAACAACACACCCACCGTGTGCATCACCTATCATGATCAAGATCATCTTTATGTAATGCTACATGTTGTGTTTTTGCTGGGATCCGATGAATATTGAGTACTATGTCATTTGTTTCATAATATATTATGTGTGTGTTATTTATGATCTTGCATGCTCTCCGTTGTTAGTAGATGCTCTGGCCATGTAGATGCTTGTGACTCCAAGAGGGGGTATTTATGCTCGATAGTGGGTTCATGTCTTCATTTAATCTGGGGGAGCGACAGCAACCTCTAAGATTGTGAATGTACTGTTGCTACTAGGGATAAAACACTAGTGCTTTGTCTAAGGATAATTGTGCTGCTTACATTACACACTTTGCCTAATGCAATAATGTGTTGCTTGCAACTTAATACTGAAAGGTGTGCGGATGCTATCCGGAAGGTGGATTATTAGTCATAGATGCAGTTGGATAACGGTCTATGTACCATGTTGTAATACCCAAATGAATCTCATACTAGACACCATGACTATAGTATATGCATCATTATCCAAGTTCTTTATTTTGTCAATTGCCCAGCTGTAATTTGTTTACCCGCATGTATGCTATTATTTATTTATGTAAAGGCACCACTAGTGAACTGTGGACACCGATCCTTTTCTTTACATTGATAATACAACCTACTGCAAACTGTTACTTTCATTCTCTGCAAACAAATATCATTTTTCACACTATATGTTTAATCCTTTGTTACAGCAAGCCAGTGAGATTGACAACCTCACTTTTAAGTTGGGGCAAAGTATCTTGGTTGTGTTGTGTGCAGGTTCCGCGTTGGTTATCGTAAACGGCGCCGCCAACAACCTTCAGAAGAGCATTCAACTCCTTCTGGATTGACAACCTTGGTTTCATAACTGAGAGAAATTTGCTGCTGCACTACTTCATACCTTTCTCTTGGGGTTTCCTAACAACACTACACAGAGTGCATCAGGTTTTAGGTTTAATTATAAGAGGTATATATACCTTCTTTTTTAGGTTTAATTAGTGTCTTATCAAACTTCTCCCCCACTTCACACCCGTGTTTACATAGTAGTACATTTGCTACCTTTGTAAAGTATTTCTAGTTATTCAGTCAGTGTGATTTTTTGTACCTTGTCGTTAAGAATTCTGCTTTAATTGGTACGCTTGTCTAGTGCTCTGCTTGATTTTAATTTACTTGTATTGTCGTATGTTGCTATGACTCTGTGGGTTGACTACAACACCCACTAAACGCACATTCACTACGGCTGTAAGGCCGGTGCCGAGCGAGGGCTCTCAGCGCTCCTGCCCCGTTACGATCGCTGTTCGGTGGGCCTTGCCGTCTCTAGCACTGGTTTGTGGGCCTGTTCAGTCGGTCTGGTCGCTTCTAGAGCGTGCGTGCGTGTCGATGCCTGTCCGTGATTTTTCCCCTTCTTTTTTACGCTGCTTTTTACTACGTCTTCTCCGCGTCGCCGGCTGGAGGGCTCTCTAGATCTGCGAGGTCTAGATCTGCGAGGTTGTTCTTTCGACCTCGTGCTGCGGCTTCGGTGTCTGCGTGGTGCGGTCGATTTGGAGGGCTTTGGGTTCTTCTTGCTGGGCGGGAGTTCTGTTGGTTTGGAGGTGGCCGTCCGGCGTGATGTTTTCGGGGGTCGCCGTGCTTGCTCCTGGAGGACGCCGGCTACGTTTTCGAAGGTGGACCTGCTGCTGCTGCGGTTGTTTACTTTTTTTCTATTCTGTTTTTTCGGGTTCGTCTAGATTTATTTTCGGTCATGTATTTGTTGTTCATGTGGTTTTTATTCTGCTTTGGTTTGATGTGTTCAGTCGTGGAGGGCATTGAGGTGTCGTCAGCGGTGGATGTGGTGCTGCTGTTGGGGTTCGTATTGTTGTTCTTTGTTTTCGTCGTCTCTATACTTTGGTTGTATTTTTCTGTGGAATTTGGATTCTTTTTTTTGATTTCTGAGTTTGTTGGATGTGCTTTTGAAGGTGGGTTTGCCCTTGATGCTGGTTGTTTCTTTCTTTTTGGGATTCGTCTTGATTTCGTATGTGGTCTGGTGGGATTGGCTTTGATTCTTTCGTGGTTTGTCGGTTTTGTTTCAGAGATGTGTCGTGGATTGGTTCTTTGTATATTGGGTATGTTAGCTTGAATTTTTTTGAGGCCGGTTGGCTTTCTTTTAGAGGTTTCCTGTGGTCTGTTTATACCGAGTCTGGTGGAGCGCTTTGATCTTTTTTGAGGTTTGTCGCTTATTTTAAGAGGCGCGCCTGGTTGCCCTTTTCTGTGTTGGTTCCGGTGGATTGTTTTGGATATTTTTGAGGTCTGACGGCGTTGTGAACTGATGTTGTCTATATTGATTTCGGTGGGATGGCTTGGATTTCGGTCAGGCTGGATCGATGGGCTTTTCTGGATGTTCTTCCAGAGGTGTGAGGTGAGTATTTTTTGTGTTTATTTTATGACGGTTTGTGGTCCGCAGGTGTGGTCTGATTTCCTTTTTCAGATTGTTATTTAGAACTGTTTACTGAGGAGGCTTGTGATTATTGAACTGTGTTTTTCATTTTGGAAGATAAGCATGCGTAGAGTAGTGAGGTTTTGGTGTTAGGGTTGGAATGGTGAGGAGTCTTGTGATTATTCAATTGTGTTTTTCGTTTTGTCTTCGTGCATTAATATTTTTGTTTCTTTTGAGGATGCTTAACATAAACCTTGCCTTATGTTTCAGTGCTACCTTAGGTCTTACAGTTTCTGTGCTAGGTGATTGTGAGACAGGAGGATAAGCATGTGTAGAGTAGCGAGTTTTTTGTGCTAGGATTGGATCTTTCGTGGAATGTGGGCTAAGATTTTAGATGCACCTTAGGCCTTATAGTTTTGGTGCTATGTGTTGAGAGAAGCAATGTTTGCAGAACATGGAGGTAATCATCTGAGGAGTAGTGACTCTTTTGTCGTAGGAGTGGATCGTTTGAAGTTTGTGGGCTAAAATTCTAGGTCTGTACATTATAATTTCTACTTTGTAAGGGTTTATGATTAGTTCAATTTTTAGGAGTGTTCATTCATCAAATAATAGCTGGAGCAATTGGAAATCCATGGCCTGGCTAACCATTTTTATGTGGGATGCGTTATCATCTTACCTAAATTACTTCATTTGTTGTCCATATGTGTTTTGTATTTTGAAAGATGAGTACACAAAGTAGGTTCAGACTTATGACATATTTGATTTCACATGAAATTCTGTGTAATGGGTTCTGTCAATTTGTGTTGCATGTTAACATATGATTTTTTCTTTTGCCATTGCAGTGAAAAAGGCAGGTTCAATATGGTTTTGCAAGTTGTTCTGGGAAAAGAGCATCTATGGAAGATTTCTATGAGACAAGAGTTGATGATGTTGATGGAGAGATTGTCGGGCTGTTTGGGGTGTTTGATGGTATGAGTTACCTACTGACAGAAAAGAGACATTTATTAGTTGTTTATTTAGGTTTTTCGTATATCAGCAGCTCTTTGATCATTTGTTTCTTCATGAGTGAGCTAATTATTGTATTTGGCATTTCCTATAGGCCTTCCCTCGCTCCTTTTCTGCAGCTGAAACTATCAATCATACTGATTCAGTGTTTCTGAAAGCTGATAGTAGCCGACTAGCCGCCATGCAGATGATTATGCCGCACCAGTCACCAGAGTGGCGGCGGGCCGTCGTCATAGAGTAGCAGCAGCTAGAACTTCAACAGCGGGTCGGACCACGCCTCCGGCACCCCGGAGGTGTCTCATCTCGGGTGGAGCCACTGGTACACGCTCACGGAGCTGCAGGTAACTCAATTTTTGGGCATTTTCTGAATTATACGAACAATCTAGCTGCTCTGTCCCATAATTTGGTGATAGCAAATTAGCCACCATGTACTGTACTCTGAAATCAACAACCACGACTTTGCATTGTGCTATACAGTTCAAACTTGTGCTTAAGCTCTGAAACTTCAATGCAGGCTGAAACAGAAACTGGGGAATGGGTCATGGTACAAGCAGATGGCGCAATCGCTCCAGAAACAATGAACTGCAGTACATGGGGTAAATTCAGACTAGAGCTATGAACAATGAACTGCAGTAGATATTTGCTTCATCAGGAACTATATACAATGAACTGCAGGAGCTATTATGGAGACACAAGATCATGTTGTACATGTTCTGCTAGATCCCAATCACGTTCATCTCACCAAAACTGGTAATGCTATCCCCATTATGTCTACTAATAATGCTACATATTTACCACAGCTTGATTATTCCTTCATGGATATATCGTTTAATTTTTTGGACATGGTTGCGTTGATCATGTATAAATAAGTCCTTGCGAATGTTTTCTATCTAGGCTTCCTGTTATATTTGTTCTTCCTGATTGCATTTTCAGTTGCAAAATGGCTTACTCTGCGTCTCCCACCTAGCAAGAACGACACTTCATTGCAGAAATCTGAATGTGGTTATCTATATCAGAGTAGATGCTATTTTCACATAGGTATGCGCTTCGCTCCACCAAAGATGTAATCCTTAAGCTAATACCTCCTATTTTTGATTCGTTCATCTTGAATGCATATGTGCATTTACTAATAACTTTCAGTTTTCATGCTTCAGTGGTATGGTCGTAAATCGATGGTAAACTCTGATTTTTTTCCATGAAAACCTTAGTGCTGGACCAGTTGGATAAGAGCGATGTTGAAACCTGTGAGTACACTTTTGTTCTACCATGTTCTGATATCAACAGCTGAATAAAGTAGAAGCGATTTGTGCTTCCACCGGTTTTTCTTCTTATTATGTTTTTCTACATTGAAAAATAGGCTTACTTTTACTTTTTTCAAGTGTTGTTTCAGTGTTACCAGCATGGACTATCACTTCACGTGTGTCCTGATGTAATGAATTCTGGGCTAGAAGGCTAGAGTACTTCATCTACTAGCTTTTGATCTATCCCCTATGGTGTTCACTGCATATATATTTGCATCACATTGTTTGAGGGAGCCCCTTAGATGATAGTAGTAGTATACAAACATAGTTTAGGATTCTAACTTCTTCAGTTCGTGTCTTCTTGATTAATAATTAAGTGTACCTTTTGATTGTGCCTCTTAGCCTTAGGTGTGCAATTTAATCTACTTAGTTTTGATAGAAAATATTTGTGCTACATGAATTATGTTAGTGGCCATGTTATGCTTCAATGTCATGTATTAATTTATGTGTTTTTTGTTGTTTGTGCTACATTTTTTCCTCATGGCTGCCGGGCATTCTGGACATCATGGTGTCGCTTCGATTTAATTTTCTATCGCTTCCTCACAGCTTCGCCCACATGTTCGCTGCTTAATTTCTTCTGGATGCTTTCCAATCTTTCGTAGATTAATTGGACCAGTATTTTTATGTAGTATGTTTGATTTATTTTCCTCACGTGCTTTCTTTCAGTACGTGGGAAAGGGCATTTTATGCTTGATTAAATGCAGCCTATTTGTCCATAAATGAATATTTACTTCTAACCTGATGTGTGTTTTGCCGAGCCTTATAGTTAGAATTTCCGATTTTGTATCTTCATGTATTCTTCTATGCGCACTACTAATGGTATCAGATTGTTCATGTCTTAAAACAGTAAGAACCATAAGTATAAAAGTTGTGTGAGACTGACAAACTATGTATGTATTTTTCTGAAGCATATCGGTGTTTGGTCCTTCAAGATGGCGGTGGTTCTGCTCATACAATTGTGTCCCATGCAGATATTCTTAAAAATCACAAGGGATAGAAAATATATTTTTCAGGTTATATGATCATGCAAATACCATGAAAGAACTATGTGATTGAGCGTAAAATTAGCGGGGCACAATGTATCATAGTTTATTTTAGTCCCGTTGTTTTCTTAAACTAGCTCAGTACTTGATTTCACTAGGATTTATGTATTAAGAGGTATTTATTCAGGCTATCACATTATTTCTTCTGTGGTCTTTGCTCAATTACATTGGTAGATGCAAATTTGCTCAAAGCCTATATGAAGGGAGACAAAGAAAATGTCACACCCAATTGTTAGTGGCCCAATATTAATATTAGCCGACCAAAGAAACAAATGCTGCAGAAACATTGAAGCGTGTACACCGACATCCAACAGGCGGCGGGGTGAAGCCCGCATGCACGTCTAGTACTAAGGTTATGTGCCACACAAAAAAACCTTATTGGAGTGACGGGGAAGCGGGGCCATAAAGCAGTGTGTCGATTGACAACTAATATCAATTCAGGTTACGAAAAGTTTGGGCACAAAAGGAGTGCAAAGCCTACTCTAGGCCCATGTAGCCTCGACGGTACTTGATTGTCTACTTGACATTGTTTTGTATATGTCGGTTGTAGAAGCAAGGTGTAAGAGAAAGTCATTGGAGATATCGTGGTTTTCGGAAAAGCTTGATGGTAGAATGATGTGTGTCTTTTATGTTAAATTATACGTTATTCATTTTCCAGGTGTTTATCTAAAATAAACTCAAGAATGTTTGTAAAAAAAGGTTGTACTTGATTCTTTGTTTGTTCTCTACCTCGACCAAGCAATCAAGTTCATGTGAAAAGACTCATGTTCCAAAGATACTCTTGTTGGACCGGAGTAATATCCTTGAAACAAGAAAGACTGAGCGATTATTAACCTCACGTTTGAAATGAGCATAAAAGCTATCTAGTGCAGCCTCGTGTAATTGACTGAGCTAATACGAGACTCACTAATTTTATGCCCATTTCAAGCATGAAGAAATTACTCGAGCCACTTCATCGCGACAACTTGTATGTTAGCTTGTTGGTTAACGACAACACATCATGCAGGCGTAGGCATACTCTCAATTGTTACTACTCCTATAAGACAGTACTGAGGCATGCTCCATAAGCCTTTAAAAAATAAAAAGAGCTAATGTACATTATTTTTGAAGATCGGGCTTTGAGCTCTTTTTCGAAAAATCCAGGAACATCATTTGTATGTTTTACAAATTTTTTATATTAAATATCGTGATGAACTCAACTAATTTGCGAACAAATGGATACGGAATGTTCTTGTATTCTATGTTATTAAGCAGAAATAACAAAAAAGTGTGGATCCGGGCGTGGTGAATGCTGCACGTTTTCTTAAAAAATTTGGCATTTTTTTCGTAGCCTAGATCACAAAGTATATCGCATATGTTTTTTTACACACAGGTAGAGTTTAACATAAGAGATAACTGCACCAGCGGTCCCAATTCTTTTCCCGCGCCTTCACTTTGGTCCCTATTCTTTAAAATTGCACGTTTAGATCCCAATTGTTTTGAAAGTGTGTCACGCCAGGTCCTAAAATCGTCTGACCACCGTTGACCGCTGCCACGTCGGCTGGTGGGGTCCGTAGGCTCAACGGACGGTGGTGAAATTTAGCCAATAGCCCCTTCAGGTTTATCACGTGCTCCCACTCCACGCGGTCGACGTACACGGGGTCGTCCAGCACCTCCCACGCCAGGCGCGCCCAGGGCGCCGTGTCCCCGTAGTATAGCTCGACCACGACCCACCGGAGGTAGGACGGCGGCAGCGTGCCCAGCATCTACCCCTTGTGCTTTCCGAAGTCTACGGCGGCAGCGTGCGCAGCATCTACCCCCAGTGCGGTCCCTCCGTGGGCGAGAGGACGCGCCGAAGCTTCCGGCCGGAGGAGGAGCGGCCTGTCGGGTCTGGGTAGTGTGATGGCGCTGCGGCCTTTCTCCGGACTAGCGATTAGGATAAAGGACTAGAAATTAGAAGAACTAAAACCTGAAGGGGCTATTGGCAAAATTTCACCTCCGTCCGTTGAGCCTACGGACCCCATCAGCCGAGGTGGCAGCGGTCAACGGTGATCAGACGATTTTAGGACCTCGCATGACACACTTTCGAAACAATTGGGACCTAAACGTGCAATTTTAAAGAATAGGCACCAAAGTGAAGGCGTGAGAAAAAAATTGGGATCGCTGATGCAGTTATCTCTTAACATAATCTAGTACGTCCAATATTTTGTTGGAAATCATTTTGAAAATTTGAAACAGAGATTTTGATTACTCCATCCGTCTCAAAATAAGTGTTTTTTTTTATCCATCCACGGTTACAAGCCTACTCCGTACAACGCATCCCAAGCTGAGTGAAAAGCCGGACAGAGTGGACGCACGCACGCGTTCCCCGTTGCGCGGTGGGACCCCTGCGATGCGAAGGCATCTGTGGAGAAATGGGCCCAGATCTCCGTGACCGGTGCGCGTGGGGGTGGTCCCCGCCCTCCGCGCTGGATCCAGCTGGTCCACCTACCCCACCCCACCGTCAGGACACCAGACAGCTCAGCCCCCGACGCGTGTGGCTCACTTCCTCACGGGCCCCACCACGCCACGCCGCACGCGCTGCCCACCTTTTCCGTTCCCGTTTCGCCCTTTCCTTCTTTGAGGTCACGTGCACGGGCGCTAATCTTAAGACCGACCGATCATTACGCCCGTAAACTAATCCAGATCGGGCCTCGTAATTACGTATTCATTACGGATAATTGCCATTTTATTCCGAGCAGATGCTAAACGCGTTTCAGATTTGATTGGACCCCGTATCTGTGCCGTGGGGCCAGCCGGGATTTTTTTTCTTCTGTCGTGGTGGGGCCAGCTGAGCTGAGCTTCGTTTACCCTAATCCGGTTGGCCCAACGGTCAGGAAGCGTCTACTAGTAGGCACGAAACGACAGCGGGTGTACCGGGCCCACGCGTGCGGGCCGGGTGGGCCGTGGCGGGGCCCCGTCACGTAGCGCGGGTGGGACCAGGTCCCCCACCAGCACCGCCGGGACCGGGTTCAGCGGTGGCCCACCACCAAGTGACACCGCCCGATAGGAAGTAACTCCCCCACCCACCCGGCCGTCCATCCTCTCCACGCGAAGAGAAACAGAGGAGGAGCCGCCGGGCCGAGGAGACCCATGGAGGAGCCGCAGCAGGGGCAGGACGGCCCGCCGGAGGGGGCGCAGCAGCAGGAGCAAGCGGGTGGGGTGTCCGGTGCGGGGGGCATGTCCATGGTGCCGATGCCGCTGCCTTCGATGCGTGGCGGCGTCCCGGGCGCGGGGTACATGGTGGTGCCGAAGCCGGAGCCCGTGGAGCTGTTCGGCGGCGCGGGCATGGCGCTGGCGCGCAAGGCGCCGCCGCGGAACCGGGACCGGCACACCAAGGTGGAGGGCCGCGGGCGGCGGATCCGGATGCCGGCGGCGTGCGCGGCCAGGATCTTCCAGCTCACCCGCGAGCTGGGCCACAAGTCCGACGGCGAGACCGTGCGCTGGCTGCTGCAGCAGTCCGAGCCGGCCATCGTCGCCGCCACGGGCACCGGCACCGTCCCCGCCATCGCCACCACCGTCGACGGGGTGCTCCGGATCCCCACCCAGTCCGCCGCCTCCGCCTCCTCATCGTCCACCGTCCTCGACGGCGCCGCCGGCGGGGACGAGTCCTCCGCCAAGCGCCGCCGCAAGCTGCAGCCCACGCGCGCCGCCGCCGCCGGGGGCGCCATGGTCCCGTTCGCCGCAGCCGCGACGCAGCAGCCCGCGGCGTATTACTCCGTCCTCGCCGACCCGCTCCTGCAGGGAGGCGGCGGCGGCGGCGCGGCGATTTCCGTCGCCAGCGGCCTCGCCCCCATCGCCGCCGGACAGCAGGGCCTCGTCCCTGTCTTCGCCGTCCCGTCCGCTGCCGGAGCTGCTCACGGCGCCGGCGCCACCCACATGATGCCCCAGGCCACCGCCGTGTGGATGGTCCCGCAGCCCGCCGGCGGTGCCAACCAGCCCACTCAGTTCTGGGCCTTCCAGTCCGCACCCCAGCTCATCAACCTCGCCGGCGCGCAGACCATGCCAGCTGGAGCCGTATACCCGAACGTCACCGCCGACTACCATCAACAGCAGCAGCAATCGGCCTCCACCGTGGTCCAGAACAGCAACTCGGACCACCTGCGCCAGCACCAGTTCAACCACCACCTCGCCGGCGCCGAGTCACGCGAGCAGCAGCGCCGCCAGGGCGACCACCACCCGGAGGAGGACGATGCGGACGACGATGACGAGCCCGTCTCTGACTCCAGCCCTGAAGACTAACGAAGCCATGAAAGCACTCCACTGCACTGCGGCCAATAGTCAATCCAATGAAAAACCTTAGGTTCTCGTCAGATATTTATTTTGCTACGATTATGTATTAGTCAGTGTTGCCCCCTCTCGGGGGTGTTTTCTAGTAGAACCATAACCATTGTTGGTTGCCCCTAATTCTTCTTGACCTTCAAATCAATAAGAACACGAAAACACGGAGAAAATTTGAGCTTTGTTGATGATTTCCATCAGGCTTGTAAGATTCTAGCCAAACTCACTGAAAATGTCAGCTTGAAAATGTTGCTACATTCTGTTAACTGTTATGTTTCAGGATAATGTATCCATCCAGAGAAAAAAAATGATCTTTAGTACATTACTTTTCCACATTGATGAAAAGAAGAGACATTCTTGATTCTTGCATGCAGTATAATTCTATTGTTATTTTCACAAGTGACTAATTTATATTGATATTCACACCAATAGGTGCTTGATATGCTGGAAATTCATAAAGAAGTTCCAGGGGTAATTTTGGATATGAGTAGTATGGTCATAACATTGCTGGTAAGAAAAGTTTTTGTCCAGAGTAACTTCCAATCGTATCTGCTTCTGTAAATAATGATCTTTTCACTATTTTCACTGCCACACTTAAACTCTTTAATTCTGCTTCTGTAAATAATGATCTTTTCACTATTTTCACTGCCGCATTTGAACTCTTTAATTCGTTATGCTTTTGTGTTCGAACCAATTCAGTTTCTATCAGTAGTTTTTCTTACACTTGCAGTTGGGGAGCAAATAACCAACTTACTGCACAGTGCACAATCAGGAATTTTCAATATCCTGACATTCTTTTTCAATTTTTTCATCTCATTGTTGCTACAGTACGCCTTTAATTTTATGTTCTATAACTCTTCTTACAGTTCAAGGTTTCTCTAGACTCTCTAAGCCCAATGTGCATGGATTTGATGAAGTTCACTTCAATGTACACACTGATTACTTTATTCTCGAGTCCCTTTGCTACCATCTGCACATAAAAAGAGCCCGCTTGCTTGTTTTTTAATTCAGTTTTCTCATTTGCAGATTAATACCTTTTACGTTTTCTATCTGTTAACGATCATATCATTTTCATCATGTTTTCAGAGCTTTCTGAGTACATCCTAATCCTTGTTCTGTAGATAAATGCTGAAACGTAAAGACAATTATTCATTGCTTGTTATAAATTATACATGAAAGAATTGAAGTATGAAAGAAAAATCATGGCCTTGCCTTAGTCTTGGTTCCTTTGGAGCATTCAAAAAATAACAAATGAAAATATCTGTACTTCTTTTCTTTAGGGGATTACTTGTGACTTTGATAAGGAAACCAGTGCACTAACTGTTCACATACACGTGTTAAATATTTCAGTGAGTTTTCTTGTGGGTTTTGCGAAGGAAACCGGTGCACTAACTGTTTAAATAAGTGGTGTAGGATTTGCGCAAGCACGGGCTATCCATTTTAGATGATTTTTACATCTTGAAGGCCCAGTACAAATAAAGCACTCAGGAAGGCTTGTCTACCAGGAAAGAGGCCCTGGTCTCAGAAGGCAATGCTGCATATAGTTGATCCAGGTGACCGAAAGTTACCGTTCTAAATAGAATAGTTCAGTATCCTGACACAGTTTCTGCAATTGTTTCTTAGCTTGTAACTTCAAGATTAGCAATAGTAGTACCTGGATTCCAATGCCTCTTGCGCTGTTACACATAATTTAATAATCCTAAATTATCTTAACCTCTTGACTGTTACACACCATTTTGATAATCAGGGAAGCTCATCCTAATATAATATGATATAGCTATCTTACCTAACATGCATCTGTCCTCACGTTGCTCTGGTACTAGTCGTTTGGGAGTAAATTTGTTAGCTGCAGATCATAAGATCTAATTTTTCTA
This sequence comes from Poa annua, assembly GCA_026929855.1. Classification (NCBI taxonomy): domain Eukaryota; kingdom Viridiplantae; phylum Streptophyta; class Magnoliopsida; order Poales; family Poaceae; genus Poa; species Poa annua. Next base: position 5,537,499 of record CM049434.1, on the reverse strand, counting down.
GAACTCTGTATCTCGATAGAGAGGACTTGTTTTACAGATGTGTTTCTATACTCAAGAGCAAACTTTCCAAACTAAACTTTAAAAACTGTATTTTTATCATCAACATCTTACAACTGTAAGTGCATTTTTATTCCTTTCATGTAACTATGTTTTTTTGGTTTTCACAAGTTCCATAAGGCTGTCCAGAGCATTGATGCGTATGGCTCATTGCAGCTTGCAATTTTCCAGAATGTGCTTCTTGATCCAGGAGGCTGTTCCGGGCTCGTTAGCACTGACCAGGGAATGAGAGGTATCCTGATAATATTTCTTCAGTTAATTGTTAGTCATCTTGCTACGTCCCGTCACTATTGAAACACTATTGGGTTTTCCTAACTTTAATTATGGATGCAAGAAAAAACAGACCGGAAGCTGATAATGCATAAGCTCACAGGTCATGTTCTCTGCTAAATGACATGGAGCCTATTTATGTTCTCAACCTGTTGTTGCTTTTCATGATGTTCCTACAATTTATGATTCTCCATTTTCGGGTGTTGTTTTTGCTATCCCATAGCACATACATCAATTACCACTTCTTTATATCAAGGACTTGTTTGAGCCATCTCTTTTCATGGTTGAAATGAAGAGATTTTGATGTGACAGTCTATATATACTCTACCTTAAATTCGGAACTGTAGAATCTGTTACGGTAGGTGGTGATGGTACGATTGATTGTTGTACGGTGACTCAAGCTAGTAGCCCTTTTGTTTTTGTTCTTAGATATAACTGATATTTTTATTTCCCTGTGACAATAGTAATCTTAAGATGAAAAAAGAACTTTAAAATATCTTGTACCATGATAGTGTGTACTTTATCTTTAAACTCACTGTATGCTCTAATCCTGTGTAGAATTATTTATGCAAAGACTAAAATCAGATGACTGCTATCTGATATGTTATACACCACCTAGGCAGGTGTGATTTCTTGTTTGCAATTGCTTTGGACGGCAGGAAGTTCTTTATTTCCTCGTTTCAAAAGATGTTTACTGAACTATGACAAACATGAATTTTGGCTTGCTAATGGTTTTGTAGCTTTCCTCACAACCAATCCTTGTCGATTGTTGATGACCTTAATGCAGACCACACATTGTTTCACAGCTAACATCATGTTGGGCCATGTTCCTCCACATGGAGGTGTGTTGCCAGCCCAACTTTAGCCTAGTAAGTCCAACACGTGTGACCTCTTGATCGCTGTATGCATCCAACGGTTGAGCTGCCTCCTAGAGAGGTAGAAGAATAAAACTCTAGCCACCCTTCGTGGCTGTGCAAGCAAGATAGTGAGAGAAATCATACCGTGGCTGCTGCTGTGAGAGAGTGAGAGAACATACTAGAATACCACAACCAGGTGAGAAGAGAGGAAGGAGAGGTGATTTTTTTCGAGATTGGTGCATCAGACCGGTCTGTCTTTAAGCCAGTGTTCGGATGGTCAAATGTGCTTGGATCGACTCCAAACTTGGTGAGCTCGTTTCTTACTATGAGTACTTCGATCAGGTTAGCTAGTTTGACATTTGGGTCACGGAAGCATCAGATTTGAGAGAGGTTCCGTCAGTTCGGACTGCTGCAGTTTCAACACAAAGTAGTTTTGGTGGAGGAGCTGTTTGGGCGGGTAAACGGTGACCGACTGAGCTCATCTTTGGTGGGTATGCTAGGAACTCATTTCTGCTTGTCTATCAAGTTTCGTCCTGATTGGATCTGTTGTTGTTGTTGACCGGTTGGTCCACAGCTGGTTTTTCATCCTCACGTTGAAGAGGTTAAATCTTTGTGTCATCTGTGCATGCGATTGTGTTTATTTTTTTGCTGCATATTGTTGGTTGTAACAGAGGCGAGCAAAGAGCTATTGTGGCTGAAATGATTGGAGAGATTGGGTTTTAGCAGGACAAGTATGTATTGTTTTGTGACAACCAGAGTGCCATTCACCCGAGATAAGAATGCAAGCTTTCATTTGAGGTCGAAGCATATTGATATACGCTATCATTGGATTCGAGATGTGTTGAGTTCCAAGCAAATGCAAATTGAGAAGGTGACAAGAGCGAAGATTGATGTATGTCGTCGGCTCGCGGACATTTCTACCGGTAGGCATTGAGACCATCCATGATGTCGGGGGGGGGGGGGGTTTGTTCGGCCATGTCCCTCCACATGGAGGTGTGTTGGCGGCCTAACTTTAGCCCAAGAAGTCCAACATGTGTGAGCCGTTGATCGATGTATGAATCCAACGGATCCTTTTTTTCAAAATGGGGAGCAAAGCCGCAACCTCTGCACACGAGGATCCAAAGGGCCAACTGCCTCCTATAGAGGTAAAAGAAGAAAACCGAGCCACCCTTCTTGGTGGCTTTGCAAGCAAGCTAGTGAGAGAAAGGAGAAGCTGTAATGTGGCTGCTGCTGTGAGAGAACACACTAGAACACCACAACCAAATGAGCAGAAAGGAAGAAGTAGGTGAGGTGATTTCTATCATGATTGGTGCACTGACCGGTCTGTCTAAAAGCCAGTGTTCGGAGGGTCAAACATGCTTGGATCAACTTCAAACTTTGTGAGCTCTACTTTGAGTACTCTGATCTGGTTAGCTGGTTTGAGATTTAGGTCAGATTTGATAGAGGTTTCGTCATTTTGGGCTGCTGCAGCTTCAACACAAAGTAGTTTTGGTAGATGAACAGTTTGGACAAGCAAACAGTGTCCGATTGAGATCTTGTTTGTGAGGTATTTAAAGAGCTCATCTGTCTGTCTACCAAGTTTCGTGCTGATTGGGTCTGTGGTTTAAGAGCAGTTTGCATCTTCCAAAGGGGATATAATTTGATATACTCTGCTTTGCTGAAATCTTTCTAGACAAGACTATTGCTAATAGTGAAACTTGCATAGACCGGTTGGTCCACAGCTGTGGTTTTCCTCCTCACTTTGATGAGGTTTTGCACATGCGATTGAGTTTATTTTTCGGCTAATAGTGAAACTTGCATAGACCGGTTGGTCCACAGCTGTGGTTTTCCTCCTCACTTTGATGAGGTTTTGCACATGCGATTGAGTTTATTTTTCGGCTACATATTGTTGTTGGTTAAACCTATACTCGAAATTCATTGCAAGCTGGAGGATATTGGACTTGTGTATCTTCTCACCTTCACCTTTGCCTCAACACATCCATCTATCAACTCTGTGGGCTGCTGTCCTCCTACCTCAAAAGGAGCAGCACGTTGGAAGATCACATACCTACACCATTCCACGTTCGGTCTATCGCCAGTTTTATGGAGCTTCACAAATGGAAGCGAGATGTATTCTAGTTGTAATCTTCGGTATCGGATGTACTGTTAGCAGAAAACTGATCTGAGTGGGGTTGCACCGGATCTATGCAGCAAAGCTGAAGGTTTGTTTGTCACGCCCCGAGACCCGGCCCGGAAGAATGACAGCCGCCGCACGCATATACGGCTAGAAAAGCAGGATAAACCAGCTCAGTGGATCTCAAGCAGCTCTTTTACAAATTAATTACAATCGGCTAGAAAAGCAGGATAAACCAGCTCAGTGATCTCAAGCAGCTATTTTACAAATTAATTACAATTACAAGAATGATTAAGTTCTCTACACGTTCCCACCCAACTGGCTCAGCCTACTCTTCAAATGACGTCGTCTTCCGCTGCGCACTCTAATAACGCCGTCAGCTGCAGCTAAAAAAAAGGGGAGCAAGGGTGATTATAACAAGAGTCATACCCAGCAAACAATTCATACACTTTCATATACTTTATAAAATACACTAGGTTTTAGAAATACAAGTAAACCATTGTGTGGTTAATTTCTTAGTCAGGTTTAAAAAGCATGGTGCCACACATGAAAATGAGTTTCCCTACCCAGGAATCACAGGGGTGAATATCCACGCTTCTACACTCTGCAGAGGGGTACTCCGACATCGACAGGCTCGACCAGAACCACCAGGTTCCAGAACGAGCAGAGTTCTTTTACCCGCTAAGACATCGGACACCTTGACCTACTCATGTCGGTCGCTCCTACGGATCCATCACCGACACTTTCCATTCAAGGGCCGCCCCTCGCGGAGAACTCAGACAGTCCCATACCTGTACTGTGACCGGTACAATACGATCACCTTCGTAACACCAAGTTTACTTTGTAAAACACTTGTTTAATTTTCCATGTCGAATATACGTGCTAAGCCCGACTCGTACCGGTGGCTAATACGGATCCATCACCGTAACGACGCCGGTGCAATAGCCAAATCGACACAAATCTCGTACCACTCAGGGTATCATGCATATTCACATCAAAGCATACTCTACAAAATATATGAGAGAGATAGGAACCGCTTGCCTTAATTGACTGGGCGGAGCAATCAAATAATATGAACACCGGTGGTCAGCTCTCTGAGGCGACCGCTCCAGGAATTGGCTAGGAGATTATACGCCAGCACAGTAGCTAAGAATACCACCCCACCAGACCACCAAAGAGTACCATCAGCGAAGATGTTGCGCCGGAGACTCCACTCGCCGCCTGACACATATCGCCTTCTTCCATACGATGGAACAGCAGCAGCATCTTGACTCCGTACTCCTCCGGAACACGACATAGCCTCCAGAATAACACCGGGTGCCGAGACCCCAACTCGCCGGCGCCTAGCTCATGGCTGCCGTCGTCGCCTTCTACGTTTTCCCAGTTTTAAGCTAGCTGCCGCTCTCTCACTCTTTCTACTCACTTTGATCGATCGATCGGCCGAGTGGAAACTGCAGCTGAGCTGCTCTATGCGATCGGTGCAGAAACGCTAGCTATTTATAGGAGATGAACCTCGGTGCTGGTCTAAAATATCTGGCCGCCGTGCCGCTTCGTGGCTATGAAGGAAAATATCTGCCGACTTCCTTAGCTGAGTCAATGAGCACATTGAGGTACGTGGCACACATAGGCTGCATGCCATGCCCAGCTCCACGGAAGGAAAAGCATTTGTATGCAGCCACGTTGACTCTTGCTAGCATGATCTCTCACGTCATGCAATTGCGGATCATCTATGCATGCCAGATCCATGCACCGGCATAAACACATATGGCTAAATAATATTCGTTCAATTTTCAATCTCATATATAATTGCTGAATATCGAGGGTGATGTTGTAAGCAGCTGGGTTCAGACAAACATGTAGCCTGGTTTTAGACAAACAAGACTTAATTACTAGTCCTCTTTGGTATGACCGAATCAATAATCCTGTAACAAATCTTTTAATGTTGGTTGAAAACTCTAAGAACAAGTGGTTTGGATGCCATGGCATGAACCAAAAATAGATGACATCATCTATGGACTTTTTACTCTAAAACTGTCCTTAGTTTGTTGCTGATCCTAGGAATATCTTGGGATTTCTGGAAGCTACCGTCCTTTCATTATGAGATCATATAATGGTTCTGCTGCCGTAGCATGTATGTTTTCGTTCTTCTCCAGTCTCAAGTCAACATTTTGTAATCCTTAAAATTTATATGGAGATTGATATTCATAAGATCAACTGGATGTTGATACGAAGGATAAAATACATACACGATGTGACCGATGCTTAGGGAAAATCGTGACACATTATGATTGAGCAGCTCTAGATTACAGAAGAGGTCGTGCTGCACCTGCTCGACACAAGTGGCTAAATATAACAGCTAGCTTATTCGGCTGATAAAGTATATTTTGTAGGATAGATAGTATACCGGGTTTTGGTTGTTTCTAGATAAATTGGCAGTAAGAAAATTGACCGCAACCTATGATAACCTCAGATCAGTCAGCTCTAGCTCATGTATCAGATATATTCACATGGGCTCTGTTGAGAAAATGTTTCCCGTTCATTTCTAGATTTTCTGCCACATTTTACCCCCTAGTAGTTACATAGTGTCGCTTTTTATCCTTTTTAATGTCTTCGCACCAGATGGCCCACAGGTCACGTCCACGTGGCTGGTGACTGGATGCCTAATGCGAACAAGAAAAATCTCTAGAGGTGTTTACGTGCTAAAAGGTGAAACTCACACCAAATTCAAATCATACGAGGATGTTTCTTAGCATGCCTAAAAGAAGGCATCTTAAATATCTAGTATGTGTGCGAGCTTTGTGACCTCAAGAATAATAATTTAATTCGTGGGCACCATGGTCCTTATCAAAGCTTGTCTGCGAGCTTTGTGACACAACTTAAAACAAAGCTGAGCTCCATTCAAGTGGCACACTCTACAAGTCCACATATATTTTCTTGAAGCTGTTACAACGTCGGAACTACCTCAATAATAATCTAAGAAAAATGTTATATGCCTTGATGTGCATGGTTTGCACTCTACTTACTCTGCTTCCCCATGACATAAAACCAAAACAAAAGGAAAAAAACCAAACAAGCAAGTAAGACAAATGCTAAAGCTGTTTGAGCAGCTTACAATGGAACTCGAGTGATCTTCTGGCATGGCACCAAATGGCTCCTCTCGTGCGTAACGACGACGAGGAACAAGAGGACAAGAGACAAGGATATATAAGAACGAGAACGGCAATGGCGATGAGGTGTATAGGTCTCTCTGAAAAGATCCAATCGATCAATGGCGCTGGCCATGTTCGGAGCTTCTGTACCGGTGCTGGTCGCCGTTGCGGCGGCGGTCTGCGGTCTCTTGCTCGGGCTGAGGGTGTCGTGGAAGCCCTCCGAGGACAGGATGCGAAGCATCCCAGGGACGATGGGCTGGCCGGTTGTCGGCGAGACCTTCGCCTTCATCGCCGCCTTCTCCAGCCCCGCCGGCATCCTCAGCTTCATGCGCGACCGCCAGAAACGGTGTGTAACATCACCATGATCGGTCCATGGATCGAAGCTCCAAAACCAAAATGCAACGATGATTTTGGGGATGATTTTTATCATGATGGTGGCGATGACCGATGATGATGGACGTGCAGGTTTGGGAAGGTGTTCAAGACGTACGTGCTGGGCCGGACGACGGTGTTCATGACGGGGAGGGAGGCGGCCAAGATCCTGCTCTCCGGCAAGGACGGCGTGGTGAGCCTCAACCTTTTCTACACCGGCAAGCAGGTTCTGGGCCCCACCAGCCTGCTCACCACCAACGGCGACGAGCACAAGCGGCTGCGCCGCCTCATCGCCCAGCCCCTCTCCGTGGACGCCCTCAAGAAGCATTTCGACTTCATCAACCAGCTCGCCGTCCAGACCCTCAGCTCCTGGGCCGGCCGCCGCGTCCTCGTTCTCGATGAGGCCTCGTCGTTCACGCTGAAGGTGATCGCCAACATGCTGGTGAGCCTGGAGCCTGAAGGGGAGGAGCAGGAGGAGTTCCGGGCCAACTTCAAGGCCATCTCTTCCTCATTCGCGTCGCTGCCGCTCAAGCTCCCCGGGACCGCCTTCCACAACGGCCTCCGGGGCAGGAACCGGATGTACGAGATGCTGGACGCGGTGATCGCGCGCCGGAGGCACGGCGGCGAGGTCCGAGAAGACTTCCTCCAGACGCTCCTGATGAAGCACGCCCGCGGCCAAGTTGAAACTGGGTCCAGGGAGGAGGAGGAGAAGCTGACGGACGCGCAGCTCAAGGACAACATCCTCACCCTCCTCGTCGCCGGCCACGACACCACCACGGCTGGCCTCACCTGGCTCGTCAAGTTCCTTGGCGAGAACCCAGCCGTCCTCCACAAGCTCAGGGTAAGTCGAGCTCTGAGTTTCCTAAAATTCAGAGTTCAGAGTTGTTCTCAGCTCAGAGTAATTAGTGGTGATGTTGTTGTTTGTGTTGGCGTGTAGGAGGAGCATTTGGCGATCAGGGAGGGGCTAAACGGTGAGTCTCATCTGAGATGGTCTGATGTGAACAATATGCCTTACACCACCAAGGTGATGAACGAGACGCTGAGGAGGGCGACCATCCTGCCATGGTTCTCGAGGAAAGCCGCGCAGGACTTCACCATTGACGGTAACTACGAGCACCAACTGTCAAGCTGATCATAATTTTTCGAACATGAGTAGTCGTAAATAGAAACAATTCTTCATCGGGCATTGCAGGGTACGAGGTGGCGAAGGGCGCATCGGTGAACCTGGACGTGGTGTCCATCCACCACGATGCCACCGTCTTCTCCGACCCGGAGCGGTTCGACCCGGACAGATTCGACGTAAGTGGAGCACCTCACTCTCAAGCTAGTAGACGTTTCTTCAGGAAATCTGCCATTTGTTCCTGACAAGTGACAACTGATACACGAGACACATGGCTCTTCTCTGACTACAATGCAATGAACGGATGAACTGCAGGGAGCTCTGAAGCCGTACAGCTTCCTGGGGTTCGGCAGCGGCCCGCGGATGTGCCCCGGGATGAGCCTGGCCAAGCTCGAGATCTGCGTCTTCGTCCACCACCTCGTCTGCACATACGAGTAAGTTGTCACCGCAGGCGATCTCTCCCAATGGCCATGTCCAATAACTCTAGTTCTGGGGTCAACTAATGGTGAATTGGTGATTGTGTCTGCTTTTCTTGTTGGCAGCTGGAAGGCGGTGGAGAACGACGACTCGGTGCAGCCGACACTGGTGCGCATGCCAAAGAACAAGTACCCCATCAACGCCACCGCGATCTGAATTCGGACTCCCAGCGCCGACACCAAGGTTTCTGCATTGTTGGAACATCCACCCGCGCCTGCTTAGCTCATGAGCGAAACTGGACCAACAGTACTCTATTGTTCCTGTCACAGGCATAGATGGCCAGACGGTGGTAATTTGAGGCTATATGTATGAACAACTATATGAAAACTTTACTCAGCATGTCAGAGTTTTCAGTAGCAATGAGCATGCTCCTCTTCAGTTTTTAGTACAAAAACAGCAACCATACGTATAAGTAATATCACATCAAAGAACCAGAGATTTCAGAAAATGTCGTTGCTCTCTGTATAGACCAAGTATACGCCAACTTTACGAGATCGCAGCAAGCACTTTTGTTAATACAAATTCACACACATATGATGCACAGATAAATGACCTTGCATACAAGATCCTATGTTACAACTCATGAAGTTGAACAAAAAGAAAATACACTGAAAAAAAATTCTGAAGACCAAACATAACCTACTTGATGGCCAGGTAACGCGGGATCAACACCAACTAACTAAACTTTTAGTGTCATGATGTATGTTAACGGAACTTCTACTCCAGTGGTGCGTTGCCAAAGAACGGCCAGGCAGCTTATCATCATCACTCAGATGCATCTCTCACAAGGGAATGGCAGAGCGCTCGGCGAAACAAGGAAACACCAGCGAGACGAACAGTGGCCAGTTAACGAAGCCGACCAATTAAGCAGGAACAAAGGCGGAAACATGTATTTTTAGTCTGCGGAGGTCCTCCAATGCTATGTTGGCACAGTAGCATAAGGTTGGATGCAAAGAACATGCCCTTACTAGAGAACAGCCCGTCCGACTAAAATTGTAACAACTGAAACCAATCCAGAACAAAGGAAAGAAGCCAAATGCAAGCCTGCCAAAACAATAAGATCATTTAAGATGGTATGCTAACTCAACCTGAAGAGGAATGAAAGAAATTACCAGTTTGTTTTCCTTTTTACCAACGATTCGTCACTGGCTTGTGGTATTTTCATGCAAAGTTTTGTTCCTCATTTCCTTCCTCGATACAACAGACGCAACATGGTATGCCAGTCCACCCACGTATCAAACATATGATATGCCACAGACCAGACATGCTTGGAGCATCGACACACATCGCGACAAAAGCCAGCTTTCAACCAGGCAAGGATCACCGACCAGTGTATCAAACAAACATGCAGGCCCAAGCGCCAAGCACTATGACAAAGTCATAGGACTCACATTAAGCAGGAAGCAATAATAAGCAGGTCAGTAATATGGTCTATAACAAATGAGCTGCTCACTGATGGTACATCATAGTTCAAATACATGATCACAAAGTTTCAAGCACAAGGAAACACACATCTTGGTAGTAGATAGGGTTTTCATACCTGGATGAAACGTACTTCTCAAGATCTAGGCCATCAATAGGGACCTGACCGGTCACGGCTGTAACGGTCACCCCCGCTTCCACCATCTCGGCTGCGACCAGAATATCGGTCACCACCACGGTCAGACCGATCACCGCCACGGTCAGATCGGTCATCGCCCCGGTCAGATCGGTCACCGCCACGGTCAGATCCATGACGACTACCACCACCATACCTATCATCCCTGGAATCTCTGCCACTATATCTGTCACCTCTCCCACCATCTCCATCTGGGCACTCCCTAGCAAAGTGTCCAGGTTTGCCACACTTGAAGCAATCACCACCACCTCCACCTCCACGCGGCGCACGACCACCACCATAGTCACGTCCACGGTCACCACGAGATCCACGATCGCGATCAGAATCACGGTCACCATTACGGTCTCTACCAGCTCCTTGAGGTTGAGCTTTATCAACGGTGATGGCTCTCCCCTCCAAGTCCAGTCCATTCATATCCTCAATAGCTGCTTCCATGTCTTTCTTATCATCAAAAGTTACAAAAGCAAATCCACGTGACCGACCCGAAAACTTGTCAAGAACGACCTGCATGTCGATACAAAAATAAATTTAGGAAAACAAAGCAATAGCTAATGCCAAATTACCACTAAGTGTGTATACAGCATAATTGTGAAGGTACAGAAGCTGAATCATTCAGTCAACCTAGATGAAGCCAACATGTTTCCCAAATTAATTCAGAAACTAAAATAAGTGAACCCCACAGAACCTGATAACTCAATATTGGGAACCATTATTCATGAGTCTGTCACATTATTCCTGAAAAAATATTGCACTGATGGTGGACATAAAAAGAGGAAAAAGTGACAAAATACTATTGCGGAACGAGTGCGATAGCAAACATAACACCATTGAGCATAAAAACTCCATCAATGCCCCCATAAAATGCAAATCATAGCATCACCAAATTGATTTAGATGTCTGATAGTATGCACACAGATGTATCCACAGCCACAATTACGGAAACAAAAGCAAGATCAACAGTATAATGCATGAACACAAAGAGTATCCTAACACGAGATGAACAAAAATTAAAGGTTTTGTATGTCACCTTTGCCTCCGTGACCTTGCCAAATTTGCTAAATGCATCCTTGAGGCTTTCATCAGTTGTCGACCATGACAGGTTCCCAATGAAGCAACGGTACTCATCCCCATCTGCCATTTCTGAGAGGACACACAAACACATCCAGCACACGGGCAAGGAAAAAATTGTTAGGGCGTGTCAAAATTAAGCAATGCGGTGATGAACAACTAACGCACTCATCATACTTCCTAAGACATACTAATGCGGTGATGAACAACTAACATGTTCATCATACTTCCTAAGACACACTTCCTTCCCAGGCACAGCAAAGCCATCTTAACCAGCAAAAAGAGAAGTTTACCGTAGCTAATCCGTCCTTTTGTTTTTCCTAATAAATACTACTTCCCAGGCACGGCAAGCAATTGCATCTTAACCAGTAAAGAAATCAAAAGCGGAGTAGCCAGACAGAGAGAGCTGAACTCATGATATACTCTGCTGCTTCATTTTTAGTTTGGGTAACAGGAGATATAATATATTCGTCTCTCGTAGGGAGCAGGGTGGTAGAACAGAAACACTGGATCGTAGGAATAGCAGCAGAACTTTTGTTGCTGCTTCTTTACTCCTAATTTGCGGAATTCAGATAAAAGGTACGTGTTTTTTTGCAGTGGTTCCTTTTAACCATGTTCTCTGCTAATACATGTTTGTCAGCTCAGCAGGATACTACTAATCTTTTCAGAAGGAAAAGCACGCTCAGTATTAAAGGACATATCATGGCAGTATACAGCGTATTGGCATGTACAACCTGAAACTTAATTCTACCATACTGGTATGATTTTGTGTATGGAGCTAGTTACAAACAAAGCATGAGAGGGAGTTCCACTAGAGCCGAGCCGAGCAAATTCGTCCTGATCCTGCCCAAGCCTAGACAAACTCGAGTCCACAGACGCCAACCATCACATGGGATCTCCTTCACACAGCAAATTAAGCCGGCAGCATGCACAGATCGATCCAGCAGAAGAAGATTTCGGTCGGAGCCGAGCAGGGGAATGGGGGAAGGGAAGCCGTACCTTCGCGTTGAAGACGACGACGACGGCGACGACTTGGGGCGGAATATTCTTCGGCCGGCCTAGCTAGATCGGGGAAGGAAGGAGGGAGGGAGGGGAGGCGCGGACCTCGTCGTGCTCGTGGTGTCCGGTTTTTATATGTGCGGGGGAGCGGAGGGGGAATGTGATTCTGGTTCGCTTTGCTGGAAGTGGAAATGGTAGAACCCTAAAAAAATTCCCGGCGGCGGCGCGAGATATTTTTCCCGTTGTGGGCATCGACAGCGGGTGGGCCCGGGAGGTAAATCCCTTTGTCCCTCGAAAAAAAAATTGAAAAAGGAAATGTGTTAAACTTCACTGAAAAAAACGAAATGGTCTTTTGTAGTACTCGTATACGACCGAATACAACCCAGGCATATATCCTCATGTGCACACTTGCACATAGCCTCCTCTTTTATTTTTTGTGCGTGTAAATAGATGGACAACCGGAATTGCGCGCCATTTCATTCCCCGTAATTTTCTATCTGGTCTAGGGCGATGAATGGGACATTAAAGAAAGTTGGGAGATGTTAGAAAACTGTTGAAATAACTTATATCGTTTATTTTGATGTTTTCTATGTTAAATTTGTATGCCCTGAAGTAAGAAAGACACCATACTACATCGTAGATGTTTTTTTTTGGTTTGTTATACCGTAGTGTACTCCGTGAAGGGTTCTTCTGACATGTCCGTCATGCTTTTGGTATTCTTTCTCGACAGCTTGTTAACGAGGCGATTTTTCTGAACAAGAGGAGCCGTTCTAAAGGACCTCAATCAAATCGACATTACACTAACGAAAAGATTATAAACTACACCCCCCCCCCCCCCCCCCCCCACCCCCCAAGCGCACACACACAGACACTCAATGAGAATTACATGTTAGTTCACAAATTACAAAGAAGATATAATGCATTCAGTCTTCTGCTGCTTCAAACAAGCACAAGCGAAACGATGGTCTACCGCCGAGGATTGAACCACTTGGGACAATGGATTGTTGAATGCCTAGTTGAAAGCACAATACCCTCGTCTGGACACCTAAGGTGTTCGGCGTTAATGTTAAGGATGGTGTACCACAATCAAGATGCATAAAAATAGACCATCCACAATAGGAGTTGACCCGTAAAACATATTCTTAAAATAAATGAACAATCATTGTTCTTTGAATGAAAGAATAACCGTCGCGTAACAATCATGACCCATATATCATGTTCTTACATAATGTTTGAACAAAATAACAATCATTAGGTTGTATAATGAATCCTGAAGTTAGATGTAGATGCATGGTGCCGACAGCTTGGCTGGTTACTTTAACCCCATTGCCAACGTCCTAGTCCATCTGCATTTCATTTCTTCTTAGCATCCTCACCTTCTTTAACCCCTGTACCAAGTTGCAAATGTGAGCAATACCCAAGAGTTACTATGAGGTACAATAAGATGAACATCTATAACGTGTATAACACTTGTACCTTTGCCGGATGTCCCGAAGTTTTTATTTTCTGTCGTGTTCTTCTTGGTGTCACTCTCCCACTGATCACATGACAGGTTGTTGAACGTTTCAACCAACTTGTTATTGTTTGTCTGGGCCTCTTCAGTTCTCAACATATTGATAAGTTGGTCCATGTTTATAATGGAACGGTACTCGTTCCCATCCCCCATCTTTGAGGGGTAGACAAACACATCAAGCATACGGGCAAGAAAAAATAATGAGGGCGAGTCAGAATAGAGCAATACATACTAATATGTGGTAATTAACAACTAATCTGTTCATCGTACTTTCTAAGACATACTTCCCAGCCACGACAAAGGATTACATCTTAACCAAACCAAAAGGCAGCTAACAATGATAATGGCGTCGCTTCATTTACTGGAGACAACAAAGGCATTTCTGTTTATCATAGGGAGCAGAGTAGCAGAACAGAGAAGTATGGTTCTATGTGGCACTAAAAACAGGACAGGACGTAGACATGCATCATGGACAGAACAGACAGATTGATCTGATATAATCAGTACCCTACTATTTCCTTTATGACAAAGGTAATGTTGCAGTTGTATTTACCCCAGCAGAAAAGTATCAGAAGGAAAGCACGCCCAGACCTAAAGAACATAGCATAACACTCGAGGGTTCAGTGTACGCATATGGACGTATATATACATGACCTGAATCTTGATACTGCAGATTACCGGGAGGTTAGCTAGCTACAGTACAAACTAAACACGAAAGCAAGCTCCTTCACTAGCCCAGCAAGCAATTGCCCCAAGTCTAGCCAAAGAAACAAACTCGAGATGAGATCGTCACATCGGATCTCGATTGGACAGACAGGCAGATCCATGGAGGGACGACGGATCTCAGTCGGAGCCGAGCGGGGGATGGAAGCTGTACCTTGCGTCGAGGACGGCGACGAACTTGGAGCGGCGGCCGGTCTGGCTAGATCGGGGACGGACCTCGTCGGGCAGAAGAACGCGATGCTGCTTCGTTTTCCTGGAGTGGAAATGCTGAATTTCCCGGCGGCGGCGCTTCTCGTTGTGGGAATCTCTGGTGGGCCCAGGGTAACTGATTTTTTTTTTAACGTGCTAAACGGTTCTAAAGGATTTCAAAAGTGCGTTATATTATTTAGTGGCACGAGTGGGTTGTTCATAGGGTGAGTGTGTGCGTGTATGTGAGCATATGCGTTTGCATTGTGTTTCTTAAAATATCCAAATACGAAAACGACGAGATTACAAATTACACAAGAAGCCCGAAGAAAAAATATAGCTCAGTACCTATGTTACACCAAAAGAGCCCCGACCTAGGAAGATAGATTGCAATCCACTTGGGGAAGGAGCGCCACAGGCAGCCGCTCCACCGAGCTTTTTGGGAAGCTCTTGTCAAATACAGGTCTCACAGCGCTCCTTCTATGGAGAGACACATGGGAGGCTTGTTGGCGACCAGCTACCGCTGCTCGCAAACGACGATAGGCAAATTCTAAACCAAATTCTAACTACCGACATTTAGCCAAATGACACACATGATAAACTATTTTCAACCTAGTACTACTGTTTACGGCCCGCACTACACATCCTTCTCGCCACATGTCGGCAGCACCGTTAGAGAAGAGAAAACGCGGGTTGGGGAACCTCCATCGACTCTCAACAAGGGCGAGGTGTAGGAATAGAGGAGAGGGAGGGGTAGGAGCCTGCACAACATGGTTCAAAAATCAACATCCAACAATGACCACTTCCATGGATTCACCCTTTGGTCAATAGAGTTTTTCCTAATTCGCGCTGCAAGTAATAGTAGCTACATTTGTATGTACATAATCCATGGATGGTAAAATAATATAACTTGACTAAAATATGTATTCTCTCCTTTTGAAATTATAAAATATTTTGAGAGAAGGGATTTGGTGCACATGGGCACGAGCGATCCTGTTTTATAAAAGAAAATTAAAATGATACTTTTAAGTTCAAAATTTTCACGTTTTTGAACATGAGTTGCATGGTATACATATTTGTCAAATTTTGGTTGAAAATACCTTTTATTTCAGGCTATGGAAAAATAACAAAATTGGTAGATGTATGAAGTATAGTATTTTTTTCTATTTTACCCCAATATTTGTCTCAAAATTTAGTGTGTACGTATAAATATTTATATGTATCTATATAAGTTTTTTCCATAATTTTGTGAAACATAAACTATGATTTTTTGTTTTTTTTAATAAACGAGATCACTTGTGCTTTGGAGTCAAAAACAACTTTCTGATGTTATGACCATTTTGATATCGATTATATACGAACTTGAATGAGTGGATTAACCCACTAAAAAAATTATCTCTGTATTTAAATGTCTTTGTTTTTGCCAATTTTACTTTTACCGCTCTAAATTTTGACATTTTACTTTTGCGTTTTTAAAGGGCAAAAACGAAACCAAAACATCAACAGTTAGGGCAAAAGCAAAAATAAAATTTCACCATTTTTATTTTGCTTTTGCCCCCACGGAGGGCAAAACTGATGTATTACCAGAAATTGAGAGAGCAAAAGCAAAATGTCAAATTTTAGAGTGGTAAAAATAAAATGAGCAAAAACTAGAGTGGCAAAAACAAAATTCCCCTTAACGAAATGTTTATTTTGTATTTGTACTACTATTCCACGTATTTCGTCTTCCAAGGATTGATAAACAAAACCCATATAAAAAAAGTGAAAAGAAAACAAAAGAAGAGAGGAACTTGTCACGCTGAGGAAGAAGCAGAGTCAAAGGCTCAAGCCTTCTCCTTCTCCAAGGTTGGTGGCGGCGGCTAGGGCTAGCAGCCGGTGGCGAAGAAGAAATCGGAGCGTCTAACTCTAAAGCGAACCCGTGGCGTCCCGAGGCTTTGACCAGATCGATTTGCCCACCCGCCGCAGGTTCCGCGGCCGTCCCCCCACCTGATCGCCGTCCGCCGCCCGCCGCCGATGGTACGTAGGATCTCCGCCCCCCGCGAGCCGCTCCTGTTCCTGTTCCCGTTACCGTTCCCCTCTTCTCTCCCTTAAGATTTCTGAGGGATTATCTGGATTCCCTGGGTAGTTTCTCGCGCGGAGACCCGTTTCGATCCGCCGGGTAGAGTCAGTCGCGCTGTCGGTTTCTCGTGCTCAACGAGGAAAATTCCGAATCCATCCCCTTACGCCTTAAGTTCGTGCGGCGGTGCGGGAATCGTCTTAGCTGATCACTACGAGCCCTAGCGCTCTCAGCCTGAAATGAATCATGGCTAGTGTACCTGCTGTAGCTAGCCTCTTTAATTTCCTCGGTTCCCTGATTTTAACCAACTGTGGTGTGTAAATCAGTCCGTAGAACTTAGTAGTCTCAGGTGCGTTGTAAAGGTGTTGATCTTTTCATTTCATAGACGTCATGAAGAATGGAGATTTTGATGAGCTGATGACGGTGCGTTTTTTCTTTTGTTAGGTCTCTGGTTGCTGATTGGAGCCATGAATTCGAGGCCGATAGTGCTCGTCTTCCTCCTGCTCGTGCTCATCATAACATCACAGTTTGAGTGGAAACAGCAGATCGGCGAGGTTGAGGCAAGCCCGGAAGCTACACGGCGGAGGCAGCAAGCATTGGTCGTAAGGGAGGATGCTGTTAAAGAAAAAGTGAGCCCCTAATTACACTCTCTAAGTTGCATTTAGGGTATACCTGACATTCGGTTTCGCTGAAAAATATCAAAATATATTCTCGGAGCACCAAGATTTATGGCTATCATGTGCTGTGCTGCAGTGTTCCGTATATGTTCTAAAAGAATTGGCATTCACAAAGGGTAGTATTGCACATAACTTTGAGCATAGGGATTAAAAGCTTGAAACCACCACAGTTGAAAACCTTTCAACTTTTCAAGTGCCAATGACTGTACGGCTGCCAAATTTCCATCTGACCTTTTCTCGAACACCATAGCTTTGTCTTTTATGGTCCTTAGCTGCTTTCTATGTGACGTCCTAGGATCATAGTTGAGACTGACAGAAGACCATTTGATAATATCAGTCCGCTTCAAGCAGGCCAGTTTTGCTTGCCCAAGAAGCTGAGTGATCAGTGGAGATTTAATGCTAATTTACTAATTTCTCACATGTTTGGAGTCTAATGATTCTTGTCCCATGTCAAGGAATAACCACATTGCACCTAAAAAAACGCCTCTACTCTGTTATGGATCGGATGGCATAACCATAGAAAGGGAAATACACAATGACTGCATTGATATCTGAAGAAAGAAACAATGCCTTTTTGTGTCAATAGTCTCTCT
Source organism: Poa annua (assembly GCA_026929855.1). Lineage (NCBI taxonomy): Eukaryota > Viridiplantae > Streptophyta > Magnoliopsida > Poales > Poaceae > Poa > Poa annua. The sequence goes on along the minus strand of CM049434.1, from coordinate 5,519,651 downwards.
GTGGTGGGTCTAGATACACATTCTTCCAATCCATTGATAATTTGACACTGCATAGGGTCGTCGGTCTAGTGATTGCTTCCTAAGTTTTATTATCAAATAACGGACTAATAACACAGATTATTCGCTAAGCATGTAGTCAGTATCAGTATATGTGATTTGCTTGTTTCAGTATTAGTAGCCATTGCTACCTGTACTTCTTCGGTTTTCTTGTGGTCATCTCTATCATGGGTATTAAAAGGATTACCCATTCACAAGTTTCTGTATGATCTACAGATAATATTGGCACAAGAGAAAAACATCCAGCAGCTCACCGAGCTTATCCAAAGCCTCCAGGTGCAGCTACTGCACTGCCGTGGCAGTAACAGTACTACTTCCCATAGCGCCTCCTCAAATCAGTCGTCGACCAACGACAGGGAAGCAGAGGGACATGAACTGATTGATGATTGATCACCCGTGAACACACACATGAGTACAACCTGAACCAGCTCAAGAACATGCACCTGAATCAAGGCACCGGAACATTGGATACGTTTTATTGTCATTGTCATTACCAGTAGGACCCTAGAGAGTTATCTTGATGTACTAATACTGTGGTATTAACACTACGATCATGACCCTCTTGTAGTTTATTTTCACACCCAGTTTGTATAGGGTTACACTGTATCATGTAAATTACCTTCCTGATTGAGTTTGAGATAAATTTATACTGATCTCTGTTGTGATTCTTGACTCGTTTTTATTAGCCAAAACACATGTGCACCAGTCTGTATTCGCCTCTGAGCATTTCTTATTTTCTTTGTTGTGTTAATGGCATGCTCTGTTAGAAAGAGATAAAGCGGCACCCTCCAACCTTAAGCAAAGAATTACATGAAACTTGTGCTGGTGTTGGCTGGCCTGGCAACTCAAAAGAATCAGGAGGCAAGCGGTATGAAGCAAGCATCTCATGCTTAACAAGGTACGCAGCTACAGAACACAGTCACACACTCAAAGCAACAGTCACGGTGATGACTATACTCAATGCAGCAAGTGTTTGCCTGTCAGGAATTCAGGATCGGAGCAGCAAACAAAAACAAGAATCACTTCTTGAGGAACTGGAGGCCGTTGGCCTCGGAGTATCGCTCCATGAAGCGCATGAACCTGTCCCAGTCCTTGGGGGTGCGCATTATGTACTTGGCCTCCACCGCCGCTGGCTTCCCGTTGACGAACTTGGCGCTGACGTCCACGGTGTTCAGCGTGCCCTCCTCGTCGATCATGTAGAACCCGGTGATGTCGCCGAGCTCTGCCGAGGAGTCGAACACCGACGGCTGGTCGAAGGTGAAGATGGCCACCCCGTTGGTGCCGTCCCGGGACTTGGTCAGCCGCACGTCTGGGATCGTCTGCTCGTCAGTGCCCTGGATGAACTGGATCGAAGGCTTTGACGTCATTGCTCTAACCACCACCGACGCCGACGGCCGGGGCGAGGAGATGGGTTTCTGGGGCCGGCACTTCATGGAGACGCCGCTGAAGGAGGTGTGCAGCTGACTCCTCATCTGGCATGATTGACCTGAAAAGTTTTAACTAACCGTGTCATTTGTCAAGTGCTTGAATGGAAGATAACACTTTGATTATCACTCACACGTTGGCCTCTAATGCATTGTTGTTGGGCATAATATGAACCGAATATCTTCTTGTGGTGGACAAGAGCAAGCATGTGGTGGAGAAGATAAGACACATCATCACTGTGCAGCAAATTAAGGAATGGAAATGCATGCGGATTAACTAGCTGAGCGAAAAATTGCAAGACCTGCTGCCAGGCATCGTCGACGGGACGGCGGCGCCCGTGCGGCGACCGGCGAGGCGACGGCTAGAGCTCTCATCGCTTGCTGCAGGGCACGCCGGGCTGAGCGAGGAGGAAAGGCTGAAGGTGTGGTTCAGTTTTGAGTGGTGCAGGCGAGGGAGGGATAGCGGGAGGGCCAACTGGGTGGGCTGTGTTCCAACCAGAGCCAGACATCATCCGTCCGACCGTCCATGCATCTCTGTGTAAATTCTTTTCCATGCCCATCACCCCCGTTTCAGTATTTTGCATATATGCCCTCCATCTAAAATATGATAATGGGATTAGTATGACATTATTCCCTAACAACTTTTTATCGTCCAGTAACAATTTTTATTGTAAGCCCTCTTATTTGGGTAAATAATAGTGAGAAAGTACATTCAGACCCATAAAAATGGAATTCGATTGTGGCTTCTCGAGCGAGTCGTTACCACTTGGCCAAGCCCTACCACCAGCCTCCCTATTTTCCTCCTCGTATGACTATTGTCCATATCCACATCCCCGCTAGCCCGGATCTAGAGCGGTGTGTCGGCTCCCCGATAAGCCTTTTCACTAAACCCATGGGAGGGAGGGTACTAGATAACCTGCGTCGGTCATAGGCTCCGAACATGCGACCTTAAAATAACATACAAGCGACAACTAACAAGTCGAACCCAATGAACAATTCCATTCAATGGAATCTTCTAGCAGTGCTCTTTTCCACTAGATTTGCAATATTTAACAAAATGAACTAAATTATTAACGGTTTCTAGAGTTCCCGAATTGTTTCACTGATATGGATTCCGTTTCATGTCTGACGTCATTTTTATCGTCCATGACTCCACCCTCTATCCCTCTGCATTGTTTGCGAGGGCGGGGTTCGAAGGGTGTCGCGCGTTACGTCGAAAGTCAAATACTTTCCTCTAAGTAACATGGAAGGCATAGGAAAAAAGGTTTGTCTTTTGTAAACAGTGGAGGTGCTAAACCTACAACTCCCTGATGGTAATCCACCGAAATTCATTGTAAAATGTATTATTTAGCTCCGCTATATTAGTTAGATCATCTAAACGAAATCCATGTACAATTGGCCGCTACGTCTTTTAGCTCCATTGTAGTGGCGATTTAGCTAATTTGGAGGGCCGATGCAATTTTTTATAGGCCTATTTAAAACTTTTCAAAAAGAATAGTATATAAACAAGTTGTGATGTCAGTTCGAGACTTCGAGTACGTCAGTAGAGATGCCAATAAATACCGAGCATTATTCATGGTTGGCACAAGCCAATCATGGTATCCACAACATTGCGCTTTCAATTTTTAGCTGTCTCCACCGTGTCTGACAGACAGACAGAGACAGAGCCAACCTCGAAGCAATTCTGAACGACCCAGCAGTCAGTCAGTCAGTCAAGTCAACTCCTCCCAAGGTCTCTCTCATCTCATCCAGCAACTCCTATTTCTCAACAGCAAGGAAATTGCAGTGCATTTTATATCCAGACAGTTACTGGTTGCAAACCACCACCCAAAACTCAACCGAATATACAAACCAACCAACCGACTTTTTGTCAATCATGGCCTCCAATTGACAAACAAATCTGAAAACAATATTCCTTTTCTTCTGAATTAGAGGGAATCACGGAGCTAATTAACATGGTCTTGCTTCTGCGCTAACTAACGATGAACAGCACCGAGAAGAATTCATTAATTTATACAGCAAGCAGGAACGGCAGGAACTGAAATGCGGCTAGCCTAGCTAGCATCCGGAGGTCTTGGCCCTGAGGATGGTGCACTTGGTCCGCTGGAAGGCGGTGGCGGCGACGTCCGGGTCGACGAGCTGCAGCTGGAGCGGGCAGATGATGCCGACGGGGCACTTCTTGCTCCGGCCCTTGTACTGCATCTCCCCGTCCAGCCTCGCCTCCACCTGGAACACCCCGGCGTCCTTCTCCTTCCCGAACTCCGCGGCGCCCGCCGCCGACAGCTTGGGCAGGGGCTTGGCGACGCCGCCGACGATCAAGCGCACCGTGAGCGTCTTCTTGGCGCCCTGCTCCCTGGCCGGGACGGCGGTGGCGTCGTCGAAGCGGGTGCCGTTGAAGGAGAAGGTGGCGGCCAGGGCGCTGTAGCTGATGCCGTAGTGCATGTTGGGGTTGCGAATGGAGAGGGTGACGGTGGCGTTGTAGGAGAGGAGCTGGAGGCTCGGGGTGGAGTTGGAGCTGTTGGGGGACGGGGAGAGGGAGAAGCGCGTGAGGAGGGCGTCGTCGGCGGTGGCGGTGGGCGGCTTGACGACGGCGAAGGCGAGGATGAGGACGGTGAGGACCGCGGCGAGGACGGCGACGACGACCGCCCAGATGGCCCACGTCGTCCAGCTGCAGCAGTCGCAGTCGCAGTCGCACCGCTGCCAGATGGCCATGGCTGTCGCGCTCGGCCGGGCCTGGGGGAGCTGGATTAGGTAGGTAGATGCTGGTGCTGGTGCTGGGCGCGGCGGAGAAGGAGCTCGCGGGGGATATTAATGGTGGTGGAGTCGCAGGCGCGGCGAGGGGCGGAGACTTTCGGTTTGGGGGGCAGAGGAGACCAGAGGAGCAGTGGGGTCGTATAGAAAAGAGGACAGTGGATTGGCCGGAGCACGACGAGGTGACCGTTGGCTTGTTATCTCTTTTTTTTTTGGTGTGCCAAGTTGGCTTTCTTTTATGGCAAAGTGTCGAGCTGGCGGGAAGAACCGGGTGCTTTGCTTCCCTCTCTCGCTCTTCCAGCTGTGTTCATGTCTTTTTTAGCGTGAGTCGTGTTTCAATATGGATGTTCCATGAAATTGTGCATAGAGTTGCACGTTACTACTAGGTCTCGAACTCACATGGAAATGTTAAGACATTACTCTACGTGTCCTTTTTTAAAACACAATACAGACACAGATGCTCATAAACACGCACGTACAGACACCCACATGAACGCACGCAGTGGCGGACCCACCATAGGGGCGAGCAGGGGCGGCCACCCCGGGTATCCCGTGGAAGATCAGGTTACCCCTTCACTATCGTGGCTCCAGGGGACGAGCAGAGCAGCGCCATGGATGGTTCGACCTAAGCTTTATGTCCAGGGAAGGAGAGTACGGGAGGAGAAGATGAGAATAGTGGCCTGGACTCGTGTTGGGATTAATTGAAACGGCCCATTAATTACTGCCTCGTAGCTTTGTGTTCACTTTCCTTTACCGCACTGAGTATTCCTGCTAAAAAAATCCCTATCACAGTGAGTGTTTTTTTATCACATTTGATTGAAATTTCGGAGTGGTACTGTTAAAGTTAAGAGCAAGTTAAGGAGCATTCTAGGCTTTTAACGGAAGAAGTCCACGCTATACTCACACTATTCCAAAAATTAACATGGGATTAGTAGTTTCTAATTTTTTTCATGTTCTTAGTTTTATTTAACAGGCCTAAAAACTTTTTTTTTGGACCATTTCTTTTGTTGAGTAGAATGTATATGTGCCTTAAAAAATTTGGGCTTCAAAATTTTCGCCCCGGCTAAACATAATTCCTGGGTCCGCCACTGAACGCACGCACGTAGACCCTACCCCTATGAGCACCTCCGAGAGACTGGTCCGGCAGATCTTGAGGTTGACGAAGTCACCACAGGTGTCTCGCTGTTGACGGACACGTCACCTACCACTGAAAGTATAGCGCCGGTTAAATTCTGGAAAATCCAGAAAAATGCGAGCACTCGTGTCAAGTCTGGGATTTGAACCTGGGTGGGCTGGTTCCACCACAAGGAACCAACCAGCTGAGCTAGGCTCACTTTGCTCATTACTCTACGTGTCCCTAGATCCTAGCCATATATGACTATCCGTATAATTTTTTGTCACTCTTATCCATGTATGCTACTCCTATCCATCTGGATCCTCGTTCAGCATTCTAATTTATCTAATAATATCCGTACGCCCTTTACGTCCGTAAATTTAAGCAACACACCATGATATATATTATAAAAAATATATCATTAGAAATTTTAGACTTTATATTTTAATGGTATAATTTTGTAGAGGATTTATAAACCAGGACGGAGGGAGTACAAAATTTTCACATGAGATTAATTACCGAAATCAATATTATAGATGCAATAACACATCTAACCCCAGGTGATAAACGAGACATGTCTAGTAGATCTACAAGCGGCCAAAAACTAGTTCAAACAGAGTTAGGAGCGGTATACCGGGAAGGTCCCCGACATGGCGTTCTTGTTGTTGGCCATGGTGATGAAAACGATCGTAGATGTACAACCGACTTTAGAGTTGGAGTCGGCTCAACCGGAGACGGTCGGCGGATCTAACTAGTCGGAGTTGCTAAAATGTCGTCAAATGAAGCGAGCAGTCGTGCCGAGACGCTCCTAGAAAACCCTATTGACTGTCTCCCGGTACATGATTCTGAACGGGCGAGGTTTCAGAATAAAACGTGACAAAAAAGTAAAATCTGAGCTTAGCCTCTTCAACCCTTTTCTTGTCTTACCAAGGGGTAGGCACCTACGGAGCCACATGACATGTGTCTTCACACATGTCGAGTGTGATGCCATGCAAGATAACACATGTCAAATGTCATGCCTCTCATTGTGACACCTATGACACCATGTGGCATCATCATCCCTACCGGATCCTTTCACCTTCATAAAACTCACTTCATGAGTTCATGTACACAACATGCACTAAGCTAAGTGGGTGAACGAGGCTTTCTGATTTTAGGATTTAGACTTAGTGAGATGCAGCCGATTAGATTCAACAATCTCCCACCATAACTTATAGCCACGTCAGTTTTCACTCTAGTTTCATGTTACAGTTTGATTTACATGAAGTTAACTGGAGACCTTAAGTTGAACTTCCATCTAGACAAGGAGTGAAGGAGACATGCCCTAGAGGCACTTAATAAAGATAGTTTATTCGTCATATCTCAATTGTTCATTATATGTTTTATACCATGCTATAACTGTATTAAGCGAAAACATTAATACAGGTGTGGTAGATAAACAACCAGGTCCCTAGTAGCCTCTATCTAACTAGTTCATTGGGCAATTGATGATCGAGGTTTCCCGATCATGTGGCATTGATGTCAGTTGACAATGGAGTACATACCCAATATTTGTAGGACGTAGTCATTACGCCTTTGACCGTGAGATCAACTCTTATTGCTATTCCTGAAAGATACTTTGATTGCATCAAACGTCATGTCTTAAAAGTATGACAATAAAGGTGTCCCTCTCGGGTATCGGAAGGGAGTATGTTGAGACGAGGGATCAAGAGCGGGATTTGCCAGTCCGCATAGCAGGATAGATACTCTAGGGCCCACTCGGTGAGATTATGTCAAATGAGCTTGCAAGCGTGTGACTAGGTCACCAGGACATAATATCATGGACGAGTAGAAGATAGCGTTGTCGGTAACGAGATCAAGCTAGGTATTGTGATATCTATGAACGAGTCTCGGACACGCTAAGTATCGCCATGGCAAAAGGTTTAAGACTCGACGTCTAGGTTCGAACGACAAAGCTATTCGTTATCTCACAGGGATTAATTCTGGGTATCCTCGGTCCACGAATTAGTCATTGATCGGAGAGCGTGTCTCGATCATGTCTGGCGAGATCTCGAACCTCTAGGGTAACACACTTAAGGGGAGTCGACAAGTTTACCGGAAGAGAAATTAGAAAAGAGAAAGCACCGGAAAAGTTCCGGGAGAGAATCCGAAGTCGTATCGGAGAACCGAAGATAGTTCGGAGAGTTTCGGAAAAGTTCCGGAAGAGAGAAAATTGTTTATATATGTTAAATTAATGTTAATTAGTGAATTAATATTATTTTAATGAATTTATAATGATTAAATTCGTATTTAAACATGCAGCCCACTAAATGGGCCCTCCCGGGAGGGAGAAGGCCCATGTAGGGGCCGAATTCCCCCCAAGGGCCAAACCCACCAAGGGGAACCGAATGGGCCCTAGGGGCCCATGTGGGGGCCGGCCTCCCTCTCCCCTATTTGGTGCGGCTGGGGTTTAGTCCCACCTTGCCTGGTTAGCAAGGTGGGGTGCCCCCTTTCTCCTATATATAGTGGGGGAGAGAGCCCCTCTCAAGACACCAATTTCTCTCTTTCTTTTTCTCCTTGAAACACGTGATTCCCTTGTTGGAGTTGCGCCAAGGAGGAGTTCTCTCCACCATACGCACGCCGCCGTGCTGTTGGTCTTCCGGTCCCAGTCTTCCGCTGCTCGTCCCTGGATCGGAGCCCGGAGGTCGTCGTCTTCACCGTACGTGTGTGAATCCCTGCGAGGTGCCATGCTAGTGGTGCTCGGAGGTCTTCTTCCTCTACACGACCTCGAGGTCGCCTTCGTCGGCTTCATCGACAACGCTTGTGCGGGAGCGTAATCCCCACTTTCGGTCCACAAGGGTATGTATATCGATCTCCTCCGTATTACTATATCTGCATAGTATAGATCTTGGCTAGTTTAAGGTTATCGCTGTTAGGAAATTTTTTGTTTTCTGCCTGCGATCCCCTTCAGTGGTATCATAGCCGATCTATGCGTAGATATAGCTGTACGCTTTTAGAACCCGTGTTTATCACGGGGACATCGTTTTTTTATTTGCTACCCTCTCGCGTGCACTTGCAATGCCGGCAGCATTGAGTTGATGAAGCGGCCCAGACCGAGTTTACGCGTACGCTTACGCGAGACTGGTTCCACTACTGACATACGGCTGGTACCGTATATGTGGCTGGCGGGTGTCTGTCTCTCTCTCTTTAGTTGGCTTTGCATTTTCAATGGAGGGCCCGAAAGGGATGAATAAATATGCAATTATTTGATCGTTGTTGTGGTCATAAGTTCGTAGGTATGAAGCGGTTCTATTTACGACAGCCCCAAGCCACGTAAAATATGCAAAAGATAAAGTAGAACGCGTCTAACTTTATTTTGCTGGGGCAATGTGATATGGTCAAAGTAGGTTTATTAAATTGTTTATAAACTGTGGGCGCGAAGGAGACCATCGGCGCAAGGACCATGTCACGTCGCATTACATATTGATGTTTTGAGTGCATCTTATATTGTGTGTATATATATATTTATATATTAGTTACACGGCGGTGGTAATATAAGATGATCCCTCCAAAATACCATTAGTGTTCTCCCTTTGGCGTGCACCACCAAGAAGGTTCTACGTTACGAGGCAGGCCGTGACGATCGGGTGTCAGACATATCGTCGTTCGCATATAGTGGGTGTAAGACATGTTTGCACAAGCGTATACGCTGAAGGTTATTATGGCGAGTCTAGCATGTACAGACATGGCCTCGGAACACGGTGACCGAAAGGTTAAGCATGAGTCACAGAGTTGTTGTGATTGACATGTCGATGTCTACCTTTGAAGTTATGTTGCCGGCTCTGACGATGAGGGGTTGCATAATGGATGAGGATCGTGTAATCACTAAAACGATTAGAGAGATATTTGTTTTGAGTGGGAGTTCTGGTAGTTTTATTTTATTAAAACTTGAACCCTATTTTATAATGAACAAAGTCTTTATGTTTTGCAAAACCTTTGTAGATATTAACCAATATAATAGCATTCTTTAAAAATTAGGCGCAATCCTGCGATTGAGAAACTTAAAAGGTTGGGTGCAAACTTCATAGTTTTATAATTTAGCTTGAGGATACTCCTTGTTTAAACCATTAGCTCTTTGTGATACAATACCCGCTAGGAGATAAACCCGGAGATTCCGCTAACAAAAGGATAATTTGGATTATCAAGTTTTTGTGCGGATAATATCATCATAGTACAGTGTATGCTATGATCTCTGCCATAGAGAATTAACGGTGGGTGCGAGTTGTTAGATCGCGAACATATGAGATGATCGCTAAACTCAGGATACACCTAAAGTTGGGTTGATGAAATTTATCAGTACGTTGACTGTTTTTCTTCTCAACCAAGATGGAAGAGAATACACGCATTGAAGGAGCACGTGGCAGTCATACTTGATGACACTGGTCATACTCGATGACATTGGTCATACTTGATGACATTGAGACGCCTCGCTTAGCTCGATCACTGGATGACAGACAACGTTGCCAGATGCAAATGTTTTGTCATAGACTATGTCATGCAAGGGGAATCGTTCACCTTCATGGTTCTTGATTGCGTTGGAAGAATCAAGAAGATGAAACAGATCGCCGGGAAGTCATCAATGATGATGGTGTATATATGATATACACGTTATGAATGTTTTACCTAAGCAAGTACTCGCAGTAGTGACTAAGTTTTTTTTTATGAAAACCAGATTTACTACTTGAGTAGCTTGGGAGGATGAGGCGACAATGTGTGTTGATGATGGCCATAGACACTCTCCCTCAAGATCTACCATTTGAATAAATTCTTTTATGATCGCCTGTTAGTATGATCGTTATAAGTGTGTTTCCTCTAGCGAGACGATTGTTCATATATGTTAGTGACAAAATCGTTGTCCTATATTTATGAAGTAATGATCATAAGCCGATTTGAATTTAGATGGTAAAAGCTCCCACATTCATAATATTAATGCCAAAAGATACAAACTTAATAAAGACATCACATTCGTGTGGCACTACCGTTTAAGTCATGTCAATGTTATAGTCAATGAACAAGCTCCATACGGATGGATCTACAAGTCTTTAGATTTGTTCTTTTGACACTTGCAAGATAACTAAGACACCGTTTTCGGAAAGCGGGCATATAACTTATTGATAATCATGCATATAGATGTATGTGGATCAATGAAGTAATTAACGTGTAGTGGAGACCTTTATTTCGTAAATCACTGAACGTTTTGAGTATAACTTGTTGAGAATCATGCATACGGGTGTATGTGAATAAATGAAGTAATTTAACGTATAGTGGAAGTCTTTTCATAGACTTCATGAATATTCCGAGTAGATATATGGATATCCACTTAGGAAATGTTAGTCTGGAAATTTTGATTCGATCAAACAAGTTCAGAATGAAGTAAGAAAATAAATTTAACAAAAAAATCAAATTCCTGCGATACAGATCGAGAAAATAAAGATTTGAGTTATAATGTTGGCATATCATTGGAAGACTTGTGACAAGAGTTCCACAAATTACGTCGCATGGAACACCATAGTGTTATGGTATGTTAGGACGTCGTAATCGCACCCTATCGGATAGTGTGTGGTAAATAAATGTCTTATCGAATTATTGTGATCATTAGAGTCATATGATAGAAACATAACATTCACGTTAGATAATAGGGAAACCATTTAAATCCATGGAGACAATACCATATGAGTGATGGCATGGCTTTTAGCCTAGATTGTCGTTTCAGCAATTTAGTGTTTCGATGTGATCAAACCTAAAATGGATAAATCTTTGTAGTGTACCGTACCTAAAGAATTAGTTGGGTACATGTCTCACGACATAGGCAAAAACGTTGCCGGAATATACCTTGCAAAAGAAATAGTTTCTTGACCAAGTGTATAAGTGGGAAAGAAAGTAGAGCAAGACGAAGTTAATGAACTTTCTCTCCAGACATCAGAGTGGCGCAACGGAAAGTGTTTCCGATGTCATGCTCCTCAACTAGAAAGAAGCTGATGATAAAGATCATGATGCTTTGAGCTCATACTAAGAACGTAGGCGTACGAGGTTGTGTTCCACACTACGTGGTACGACAATCTTGTTATGAATGTCATGTTAATGGAATATGACAAACCTACGAACTACGAAGAAGAGATGGTAGAGCTAAGTCCGAGAAATGGCTATGAGTCATATATGATCCGAGATAAAATCCATGTACGATTACCAGGTAATGACTTGGGAGATCTTCTTGATGGCATCTAAGCTGTTAATAGAATATGGAATTTTATGAGAGAGTAGACACTGATAAGGATCGATTTGTCGTGAAACAGTTCCGACAGATTTAAAAGTTGACCACAACGAGATTTTGTCTCAAGTGGCGAAGCCTAAATCTATTCGGGGTCGTTTAGCAATTACTATAATTTCAAATTGAGAAATTGATAGATGGATAAGGAAACCATGTTTCTTAATGGTATCATTAAGAAAGAGTTGTAATTAGTACAATGAAATGGTTTGGTGATCCTGAGGATGCTAAACATGTATGCAAACTTCAGCTGTCCATTCATGGGCTGAAGCAAGCATATCGGAGCTGGAATCTTCACTTTGATGATGTGATCAAAGGATTTTAGAGTTGTCCAAAATAGTTGAAGAAACTTGCATTTGCAAAGAAGTGAGTGGGAGCTAAGTAGCTTTTCTTGATCTTATATGTGGAAGGCATATTTGAGTGGGAGCTAGGTGTCATTCATGATTTTATATGTAACGGCATATTGAGAATGATACAGATACTCTAGTAAAGTATAAAGGATTATTTAAGTGATTAAATTTTCTATGAATGAAGTTAGGAGTATTAGGCATCCGATCTATAATTGTATAGATCAAAAGGGGCTTAATAACATTAGGTCGGAATATTTTCCTATGTTAAGATTCTGAAGTGTTTCAGAATAGAACAAGCGAAGAAAAAGGTTCTTACTTGTATGACTAGGTAAAATATTAAGTTTATCTTGGCATTTTCAGTGATAGCTAATGAAAGAAAATGATGTTCGACATTCTCTATGGCTCAGACATAGATTCTATCAGACTGAAAGCTCGACTTGGTGTGACCCAAGTTCTTGGTTGAAGAACGGGTTCTAGAGTGATCCTTGTGTGGATCAATGAACAAACGTTAAGTGTATTCTTCAGTGTCTGTGAGAACTGAAGATATGTTTTCTAGTAAAGGGTAAGAGTGGAAAGACAACTTGCCGTAAAACGGTTACGATGATGCAAGTTATGACACTGACCCATACGACTAGAAATCTCATATAGGAGATGTCCTTTATTTTGAAGAAAGACATGGTTAGCTTGCGAAGTCGCATATGAATGCACTGTCGCATAATCTGAATAGGTATAGAAATATATGGCAACTTCAGAAGTAGCAAGTGTGATTGGACTGAGCAGTTTTCGGAGCATATGTGGTTCCCCTTAATAAATCTCTTAGACTTTTAAGGCCCATGCTACGCGAAGGTTCGAGTCTCACTCCATCGACTAAGATATATTTCACCGTCATCGTAAGATACGGGATGATGTCAAACTAGGTGATATAGAAGTGTTGCAAAGCACATATAGGTCTCAATGTGTGAGATCTGTTGACTGTATTCCTCTTCCACGAGACAAGCATGCACCAAGTTGCTATGGGTGTTGAGCTTTTACCAAGTTGTAAACTAGATTAAGTGTTACTCTAGTGCAAGTGGGAGACTGAAAGAGATATGCCCTAGAGGCACTTAATAAAGATAGTTTATTCGTCATATCTCAATTGTTCATTATATGTTTTATACCATGCTATAACTGTATTAAGCGGAAACATTAATACACGTGTGGTAGATAAACAACCAGGTCCCTAGTAGACTCTATCTAACTAGTTCATTGGGCAATTGATGATCGAGGTTTCCCGATCATGTGACATTGATGTCAGTTGACAATGGAGTCATGTCATTGGGAGAATGACGTGATGGACATACCCAATATTTGTAGGACGTAGTCATTACGCCTTTGACCGTGAGATCAACTCTTATTGCTATTCTTGAAAGATACTTTGATTGCATCAAACATCATGTCTTAAAAGTATGACAATAAAGGTGTCCCTCTCGGGTATTGGAAGGGAGTATGTTGAGATGAGGGATCAAGAGCGGGATTTGCCAGTCCGCATAGCAGGATAGATACTCTAGGGCCCACTCGGTGAGATTATGTCAAATGAGCTTGCAAGCGTGTGACTAGGTCACCAGGACATAATATCATGGACGAGTAGAAGATAGCGTTGTCGGTAACGAGATCAAGCTAGGTATTGTGATATCTATGAACGAGTCTCGGACACGCTAAGTATCGCCATGACAAAAGGTTTAAGACTCGACGTCTAGGTTCGAACGACAAAGTTATTCGTTATCTCACAGGGATTAATTCTGGGTATCCTCGGTCCACGAATTAGTCATTGATCGGAGAGCGTGTCTCGATCATGTCTGGCGAGATCTCGAACCTCTAGGGTAACACACTTAAGGGGAGTCGACAAGTTTACCGGAAGAGAAATTAGAAAAGAGAAAGCACCGGAAAAGTTCCGGGAGAGAATCCGAAGTCGTATCGGAGAACCGAAGATAGTTCGGAGAGTTTCGGAAAAGTTCCGGAAGAGAGAAAATTGTTTATATATGTTAAATTAATGTTAATTAGTGAATTAATATTATTTTAATGAATTTATAATGATTAAATTCGTATTTAAACATGCAGCCCACTAAATGGGCCCTCCCGGGAGGGAGAAGGCCCATGTAGGGGCCGAATTCCCCCCAAGGGCCAAACCCACCAAGGGGAACCGAATGGGCCCTAGGGGCCCATGTGGCGGCCGGCCTCCCTCTCCCCTATTTGGTGCGGCTGGCGTTTAGTCCCACCTTGCCTGGTTAGCAAGGTGGGGTGCCCCCTTTCTCCTATATATAGTGGGGGAGAGAGCCCCTCTCAAGACACCAATTTCTCTCTTTCTTTTTCTCCTTGAAACACGTGATTCCCTTGTTGGAGTTGCGCCAAGGAGGAGTTCTCTCCACCATACGCACGCCGCCGTGCTGTTGGTCTTCCGGTCCCAGTCTTCCGCTGCTCGTCCCTGGATCGGAGCCCGGAGGTCGTCGTCTTCACCGTACGTGTGTGAATCCCTGCGAGGTGCCATGCTAGTGGTGCTCGGAGGTCTTCTTCCTCTACACGACCTCGAGGTCGCCTTCGTCAGCTTCATCGACAACGCTTGTGCGGGAGCGTAATCCCCGCTTTCGGTCTACAAGGGTATGTATATCGATCTCCTCCGTATTACTATATCTGCATAGTATAGATCTTGGCTAGTTTAAGGTTATCACTGTTAGGAAATTTTTTGTTTTCTGCCTGCGATCCCCTTCAAGGAGATACACTTAACTACAACTGTACAATGGACTATGCATTAAATTACCAGTCTTGTGCAACAAGTTTCACTCAATGTCGTTCCCGATACAAGGTTGCTGAGATTTCTCCGCCGGTGGAGCATATAAGTCACACACCTCCGCCTTTCATGAGCTTGCTAAGGATTCACCCAAATCCCATGTACTGTGACCAGTAGTATCACTCATATATTTTTGTTCTTTCAAGATCACCCTACGTAGGAGGTCGTCTTTGCTCATCAAGAGCCCACCATATTAAGACAGAAGTCAGCCTAATGAGAATTTCACATATGCGGCGGAGTGGCAGTTAAAGGTTCTCTCAACCAGCAGCTCCAGTTTGTTTTTCCAAGTTCTAATTCACGGGATTTTCGATCACATAGGTTGGGTTACCCCTCGAGAACTCAGGTTTGTCTCAAACACATCTCCATCGATGCAACATAATCCAATGCTATAACTTCAGAGTTTTTCAGCTTTATGACAGTCTTTAATATCCTCTTAACATGCCTTAGATTTTTACATTATACTTAGAACCGTTCACTTTGACAATCACAGTTTGGTTGTCACATTTCATAAGGATAATCGGTATTGGTTTTTCAACCATAGGCATCTCAGTTAAGAGTTCACGAAGCCATTATGCTTTGGTAGTAGCAGTGTCTAATGCTATGAGTTGTGCTTCCGTTGTTGACCTCGTAAGGATGGTCTGCTTGCAAGACTTTCACAAAACAACGCCAGCACCAAGAGTGAATGCATATGCACTTATGTCCTTTGTCTTATCAGCATCAAAATTCCAATTTAAATCACTATACAAGTCAAGTAGGCCTGCACAATAGTAATTCCACCATCATCTCTCATATTCAAGATAACATCAGCTTCACCCAAATCTTTAATCTCAAAACACAGAAATATGAAGGTTTTGACCTCCTCAATCACTCTGAGGCTTGTCCCAAATATTAGTATGTTATCCACATACGAACATGGAACAACTCCCCACCCCCAGCACGGCGGTAATATACACATTTGTCGACATCATTTACAACAAAACTCACAAATGTTTAACTTACAAACTTTTCTTGCAACATGGAACTTGTTTGAGGCCATACAAAAATTTCTTCAACTTACAAACTTTTCTTCCAACATGGCACGCACCATATTCATAGGGGCACTGACGAAGCCAGCACTTTAAATTTGTGTAGTCAATGTGAAACTGTGTAGTCAAACGTATTTTTCTTATTTTTGATTTTTCTACATGTTTTTTACTTGTATTTTCAAAAAACGGTGGAGTCATATGACTATAGGGCCCGTTCGGCAACCCACCACTCCGGGATTTTTCCTCGTTCCGCTCTGCTCTACGCGATGAGCGCTCCCACGATCGATACAAGCGAGCGATCAGCGTTCGGCTGGCTCCGCTCTGTGAGAGCGTGGACTGCCAACCCATTTAGTTCAAGTGTGGCTCCGCCACCATGATGAGGCCTGCGACAGAGGTCGTGGAGGATGGACATGGGAGGAGATCGGCCGACCGACGGCGTTAGGGTTTCCTGTTGTCACTCAAGAGACGGGACGCGGGGTCGGGCTGGTATCTTTTAGCTACACCTTACATTGCGTATTCTAGAAAAAAATCGCACATGATCGGTAGAGTTGATCAATTATCTGTTGGAACTAAATCAAGCATGTCGTGCGTGAGAGAGCTCAATACGCGAGTCTACATTTTTTTAGATAAAGTGAATTTTATTACTTAAGAGTTTTAAACATTACATCCGGCCTCTACATAACTAAGATGCACATAACCACAAGTTCACCAGTAGCCAATTCAGAACAAAAAGTAGAAAAAGGCAAATTACATATCATAATGAGAAATTGTAGATCCGCCTAAGATGCTGGTAGGTCTATCCGGAGTCTATGCTGCCACCCATGCCGGGAGAAAAACTCCCAGGCCGCAGCCTCAATCTCGACGCCACCTCCAAAAATAAGGCTCGGTGCTCCACACGCTGTAGGGCCGACCATGTTCAAAACTTAGATGTGCACCGATAGATAACCTGCATAACAGAAGCATTTTTATCGTTAAAAAACTTGTCATTTCTACGTAGCCACAACAACCAAATAACAGCAATCGCGCCCATCATACATAAGAGTTTAAACTTAGGATCCACACCATTTAACCAGTTGCCAAAAATATTTAACTGTACGCGGTGAATGTAAGGTAGAACCTTTCTGGACGGCTGACCATATAGACCTGACGAATTCGCACTGGAATAATAGGTGAGTAATGGTCTTGTCATCACAGAAAGCATATTTTTTACTTCCATGCCAATTACGCTTGGCAAGGTTGTATTTTATAAGAATTACACCCCGACGAAGATACCATGCAAACACTTTACTTCTAAGTGGGATCTTCATCTTCCAAATTTTGTTATCTTTCTTAATATCGACTGGCACTTCGGGAAGAATTAATGCTCTATACATAGAATCGACTGAGAATTTACCATTCTTCGTAATATTCCATTAAAATTTATCTGGACCTTCCGATAATTGGAATGAATCAAATCGGATGAGCAAGGCATTTCAGGATGCTTGTCTTGTTTCAAGTAAATTTCTTCTGAACGAAACATCTGATGGGGAGGTACCCAACACCTTCGCGATTGTGTCGCTTTTATTTCGTACAATAGAATACAGAGCCGGATATTGTTCCCTAAAGGTAAATTGGCCTAGCCATTTATCCTCCCATAAACGAATTTCGATCCATCCCTAAGGAGAAAGATCCATGTTGGAAAAAAAACTTCTCTGTAGCCATGAGGCCAGCCCAGAAGTGTGAATTCTCAGATTTCCAAGAAACATGAGAAACAACTTGATCTCTCACATACTTTCTCTTAAGAAGTGTTTGCCAAACTCCATCTTCCGATAGGAGTTTGAAAAGCCATTTACCTAGTAAGTCTCTATTCTTGACCTCAAGGTCACCTGAGTCTACATGCCATGAACGTGAGTGCTAGCTACTCCCTCCGTCCCAAAATAATTGTCTCAAGGTTGATCAACTTTAATTGAGACGGTTATTTTAGGACGGATGGAGCATGTTTATATATATCCACTTTTTGTCAATTTTAAGACGGTTATTTTGGGCCGGATGGAGTAGTTACTTTCCAGTTTACTACTCGTACTACACGTACTCCAGTCGTATATACGTGTCCTAGTGTAGTTCGATTTACCGACTGGAAATAGCCTTTGAGTTGTAATCAGTACTGTAGAGTCCGAGTACTAGTGGGTCGTGGATTCGTGTGTATATATACACACGATGCTGTGCAAAGCTAACTATAGGCCACCAGATACTGTGCTTTACGTGTGACAATATTGGCGACAAATACTGTGTGATCGCGAGAACCATGTCCTTCGCCGGCGTATCTGTCATTGCTGACGGCAGGCTGCTGCTGCCGTCGTCCCTCAGCCCTGGCACGGCCAACGGCAGTGGGTATCACCTGCTTGTGGTCGAAGGTTACTCCAGCATCAAACACATGCCCAATGGCGCAGCAATCAAGTCTCGCTGTTTCATGCTTTGAGGCTACCGTTGGGTTCTCAAGCTGTACCCAAACGGTAGGAACGCGGAGAGCACCGATTTCGTATCCATTCTTCTTAGCCTCGATCAGGAGGTTGCGCATCCTGTGAGGGTGCATCTCGACTTCAGTTTCATTGAGCAAGCGCCGTCGTGTGTTCGTACGATCGACGCATGTGATTTCTCTAGCAGAGATAGTTCTTGGGGTTACAATGATTTCATGAGAAGGGAAGCCCTTGAGCTGTCAGAGCATCTAGAGGACGACTGCTTCACCATCAGGTGTGACTTGATCATCCAAGAACCCCTTGAGCCCTTCATCGAGGTTCCGCCGTCCAACATTTGTCAGCACTTCAAGGAACTCCTTCAGACCGAAGTGGGTACCGACGTGACATTCATGGTTGACGGTGAGACGTTTGTCGCGCACCGCTGCGTTCTTGCAGCTCGTTCTGCCGTCTTCATGGAGGAGCTCTTTGGCCCCATGAAGGAGGGGACTACGGGCGATGTCATACAGATAAACGACATGGAACCATCAGTGTTCAAGGCCTTGCTTTCTTTCATCTATACAGACACGTTGCCAGAGATGGAGGTAGCCAGCAGCATGGACTATGGAGGTGGAGGAAGGAGAAGTGGAACAAGGCAGAGCTGAAGCTGTGTGGCTGCAACGCTTGCTTGCTGCGGCAGATAGATATGATCTCCAGCGGCTCAAGTCAATGTGTGAAGCGCGGTTAGCTAAGCACATCGATTTAAGCTCCGTGGCGACCGTTCTCGCTCTAGCTGCGCGGCGCCGTTGCCACGGACTGAAGGAGACCTGCTTGGAGTTGCTCAATGTCCAATCTTCTGCAGCTTTCCGAGGATTAATGAAGACTAGGGACTGGGAGCAAATGTCAATAAGTTGTCCCTCTGTTCTCAACGATGTCATTGCCAAGCTCCTTTCCGAAGTGTAGTTCGTTCGTTTTAATTGTTTACTACTCTACTCTATGAGGAGCTCGATCGTGCCGATATATAGATTGTGCTAGAAGAACGTCGAGTGCGCAGTGCAGGCCACGGCAGACGATTTGTAAGAATGCAGGTAGTGAGCGTCAACATTGGCGTGCATTCCTGCAATGTCACCTAAACCTTAGTTACTTGTTTGTTCTCGTATATTGCTCTGTGTCGTTTTACTCGTCAAGTACTCTATTCCAAGAGGGGTTCGTGATGTATTTACCTATATGTTGTGCTAGATGGACGTCGTGTGCAGGGACACGAAAGAGTTGTGGAAATTTCATATAGTACGTCAACCTTTGGCGTGTAGAAAGAAGAATCTAGTACCGGAAAAAGACATGTAAATAAAATTTTAATTATAGACCCCCAGATGTTTGTATTGTCAGCTCGGAGCAATACAGAAAAATAGAAGGGCTCGTCCTTGGGCGAAACCCAACATAATTCGCTCCCTCTCGGAAGTGGTAGCCATTAAAGTTTCTCTTCCCGAGGAGACGTGTGTGCATATGAAGACGAGGAGACTCACAGCGTGAAGTGTTTACATAAGCAGCACAGGCTTATTCCTCCTTCCTCCTTCCTCGCCACTTGATCGCACCTCAAACCATGTCCTTCGCCGGCGTATCTATCATTTCTAACGGCAGGCTGCAGCAGCCGTCGGCCGTCTACTCCGGCACAGCCGACGGCAGCGGGTATCACCTGCTTGTGGTCGAAGGTTACTCCCGTATCAAGCGCATCCCCAGTGGTACATCAATCGAGTCTCGCCCATTCAAGATTGGAGGCTACCGTTGGGTGCTCGAGTTGTATCCACAGGGTGAGTGCCGGGACAGCGCCGATTTCATATCCATTCATCTTAACCTTGATCAGGAAGTTGCGCAGCCTGTGAGAGTGCACTTCGACTTTAGTTTGATCGACGAGGTTGAAGAGCAAACTCCGGCATGTATTCGTGCAACCGACGCATGTGATTTCTCCAGCGATGGATATTGGAGTCTCGATCGTTTCATGAAAAGAGACACCCTTGAGCAGTCAGAGCATCTAAAGGACGATTGCTTCACCATTCGGTGTGACCTCATCATTGCAGACCCCCTAGCTCCCTTCATCGAGGTTCCGTCGCCCAACATGCCTGAGCATTTTCGGAAACTCCTTCGGAGCAAGGTGGGTACCGACGTGAAATTCGTGGTTGGCAGTGAGACGTTCGTTGCACATCGTTGCGTTCTTGCAGCACGTTCTACTGTTTTTATGGCGGAGCTCTTTGGCCCCATGAAGGAGGGAACTAAAGGCGATGCCATACGGATACAAGACATGGAAGCATCGGTGTTCAAGGCCATGCTTTGTTTCATTTACACAGACTCGTTCCCGAAGATGGCGGAATCCATGAAGGTGGAAGAAGGCAGAGCTGAAGCTATGTGGCTGCAACACTTGCTTGTTGCGGCAGATAGATATGATATCCGGCGGCTCAAGTCAATGTGTGAAGCACAGTTGTCTAAGCACATGGATTTAAGCTCCGTGGCAACCGTTCTCGCACTAGCTGCACAGCACCATTGCGCCGCACTGAAGGAGGCCTGCATGGAGTTCCTCAATGTCCAATCTGCTGCAGCTTTCCAAGGATTAACGAAGACTAGTGACTGGGAGCAAATCTCAACAACTTGTCCCTCTGTTCTGAACGAGCTCATTGTCAAGCTCGCTTCCAAAGTGTAATTCCTTCATTTGAATTGTTTCAGTAGTACTCTATTTCAAGAGGAGTTCCTGATATATTTACCAGTATGTTGTGCTAGTTGAACGTCGAGTTTGCTCAGGTTTCATCTCAAGGTTAAATGTTGTCCACATGGCAGTCTTTGTTTGATAAACTGTATTGGTTGGCAAACATAAGGGTAGCTAGACTCTCCTCTACAAGTAAAATGTCTTGTCCATAGACTAACTTGTATTGAGTTAGTTTTGTGGCAAAATGTCTTGAGATTCTATGGGCCCAAAAAGCTTGAGACGAAACCTCATGCCACCTCTTTGGATCTTCAAGTTAATTTCTTCTTGATGAGATCGATTAGAACCTTGTTGCAGACACTGGCCAAACAAAGAAGCAATTTCTTTTTGTTCTATCTAGTACACTGTACTATAACATGGTGTGCCATGTTTGTGTTGCTAACGTGAGCAAACATGTGTTTTGATTGAATTATGTCATATATGGTACCTACGGTGCTTTGTTTTTTGTTCATTAAATTTCTATCATTATCCAAAGAAATATGCAGCTCTAGGAATTTTAACATGAATTTTAGGGCAATTATATAGCTCCAGGGGGTTTCCATGGATTTAGGGCAATTATTAAGCTGCGGGAATTTTCCATGATTTCTTGGACAATTATGTAGCTCAAGGATTTTTTTAAATTGTAGTGCAATTACTTAGCTCCAAAAAAATTCCCATGATTTTTTGGAATGTTATGTGATGAATTTTACAACAATTATTTGGCTCCAGAAAATTTTCGTGATTTATAGGACAAGCTTCATGGATCTTTTAATGAATTTAGGATAGTTATTTTGCTACAAAATATTCATTGAATTTTTGGACAATTATGTACCTCCTGGAACGAATTTTAGGACAATTATTTAGTATCTAAGATTTTAACTAGAATTTTAAATTGTACAACTGCTGGTTCTTTAGTTGGTTTCAACATGAACTTGCACTTCAGCTGTAATTTCCAATGAATTGCATGAATTTCAAAGGATGACAACCAACAATGCCAACATCACCTAGTATTTTGTCCACTACAATTTCCATGACATATTCGAATCAACATGAACCAAACTTTTCAACAATACATTCAAATTAAACTCACTCCTTGGTTAACAACATAGTCTTATATACACAATTTAACTCAATTTCCACGACATTACAACATCTTCAATTGACAAACTAGATTTTATTTCAAAGGGGAAGTCCAAACTTGATGCATACGGCTTTTATTAATTTATTAAATTTCAATCATTATTACAAAGGAAACACATCATGAGTCGCATAAAGTTGTAACACGAATCAACCATCTAAGAAGCAGAGATGACATGAAACCAAACTGAACTTGAATAGAATGAACGGCATCTTCTTCAGATAGCAGCGACATAACATTCCTAACTGCCATGCAGTTTGATCTAAAAAAAACTGCATGATGTTCCTGCGTGAGCTGTGTTCGCCCGTGCCGGCAATCGCCTAACTGCACAAGCTGTGATCGCTCCATGACTCCATCACGCGCACTCCAGCAAGATATCAGGACTCACTTAGCCACGCTTGTGCAGTTCTATCGGCTTGTGCCCCGTGTTCGCGCTCCGGGCTGACATGGACGCGCTGCCCATCAGGTCAGCTCGCCCGCCATGACTAGTTGTTAATTGCGCATGCAGATAGTGAGGCGCCATATAAAAATCGAAAAATATACTTAATCGTTAGCGTTGTCATTTAGTTTGTTTAGGCCGACAGGAATCTTTAGGAAAGTTCCTTTTTCTTAGACTAGTCACAATGGGGAGTAACATCGAAGTTACATAAGTGTAACATAGGTAAAAATGATGATGTGACATGCAATTAAAGAAGAGAGAGACAAATTGAGTAACTAGCTATGTTACTATAACATCACATATTTCAAGACAATTTGTGTCTACAACCTAATTAATAAGACCTTGCATGACATCACACATATGTTACTACCCACTATAGAGGTAGTAACATAGACTCGTAAAACGTGTATGTTACTAATCCATGTTACTCCTCATTGTGACTAGTCTTACAGCTTTACGCAAGTTATGTTATGTTGTTATCGATACAGATCAGTGGAAATAAACTGCTGCCGGCGTTGTCATTAGTTTTCCATGGCCATTAATTATTACACAATAGATTCCTGCTCTCCGGTATATATAAAAAAAGTTGTCTAAGGTGAACAGTATGACATATGTGCAACTCGATAAATCAAATTACTAACTATACTCCAAATTATAAAATGTTTCGGTTGTTATTATGATGTGATCCAAATTCATATAAAGATAGAGCTAAGTTCGGACGGAGCGAAGGGAGGCCTATTGCCGATAGCTTTAGGGTTTAGGAAAATAGTTTCAAATGGCGGTACGGTACACACATCTTGGTAGAGTCGGACTATAGTCGACTTAGCGTATTGCCTCCATATATATCTTTTGTAAGCCGTCGGTTTGTGTTTAGTTGAAAGTTGTAAATCTCTATTCCCTATGTCTTGTAATCTCACCCGGTCATGGTAAATATTTGATGGCTGACGCCCATGGTTTTTCTCTTCAATCGTTGGAAGGGTTTTTCATGTTAAATCTTGTGTCCTCGTTATGTTGATCTTACTTTTCTTCGCCGTTTATTTACCTATCGTTTATATTATTGATAGGGCAACAAAAAAATGTTACACCAGAGAAGTAGTATTGGATTCACTAAAATGAAGGTATATACAAGTACGGGTCAATTTTCAGCTTAATTTCAAACCATCTCACACAATAAGGGCATGTACAATGGTCGATAAGACCGTCTTATCTTAGTCTTGCCACGTAAGTTAGATATGACAATAGAACATGATATATAATGGGTTATTTTTTGGTCTTATCTTTAATTATCAGATTTCCTAAAATTATGGTGAGACATATTGTGCTAAGAGATCATCTCTTAGCTAAGATAAGATAAGAGTCTTTTTTCCAGTTCTCTCTCCTCCAACTCAGCAATCAGATTACGTGTCAACGCTAAGATATAACCATTGTACATGCTCTAAGTCGGAAAATCGCTCCCAAACTAGAAACAGACCACTGTTCCGGAAATCAGTTTTTAGTAATAACGCAAAATATTTTATGCGTTGATTTTATGGGCTAAGGTAGCCTTTCACACGAGGGCCGGGGGCGGGGTGGCCGTGGGCTTGATATGGAAATCGGTAAACCATTTGTTATTAACTCGATAGGTAGACGGCGTGCGGTGTTCTAATTGAGGATACCCATCTAGGGTTGAGTGCTCCGACGGCGATTTTATCGCCGACGTGAGATTTCCATTGTTTCCCCGCTGGTTCTCCTCTCTTCCGGGTGAAGCGCTCGGGCTGATCAAGGGGACGGCTAGCCCGTCTTCCCGGCCTTGGTGCTCACGGAGGTTGTCAGGTAGACGGGTGCGGGACGGAGAGCCAAGCCTTTGGGTTTTGGAGGCGATGTCAAACCAATCTGAGAGCTCTGGATCGAGGATGGGGAGTAGGGCTGAAGAGGATCTTGATGATATGCTGCAGCATCTCCAACTCAACGATGATGAATTGGATGATGTGGTCTTGGAAGCGGATATAATCAATGAGTACAAGAAGGAGGCGAGGTGGATGGCGATTGGTAAGGTGCTAACCAAGAGATCTTTCAGTACAACAGCCTTGTTTGAGAAGATGAAGAACGTCTGGAACTTGTCACGAGAACCGACTTGCAGACAGGCGGGGGAGAATCTGTTCATCTTTCAGATGGCATGCTTGGGGGACTGGAAGAAGGTTGTGCACCAGGGTCCATGGACGTTTAGGGGTTGGGGAGTCTTGATCGAGGATTACGACGGTGTTATGGCTCCGGAACAAGTCTGCTTTGATGGTCTAATGGTGTGGGCGCAGATCCATGGAATCCCCGAGCTTTATCGCAAAACGGAGGTGGTTGATGATCTAGCGCGCCGGATAGGCAGGGTGAAGGAAGTTCAGATGGCTCCGAGACAGTTCTTTGAGGGGAATTATGTACGGCTGCGAGTTCGTGTGAACATTGCAAAACCTTTGATGAGGTTTGTGTCTCTGGTTGTACCTGAAGGGAGGAGGCGCCTAGCTGTTAAGTATGAGAAGGTGCCTTTTTTCTGCAAGAAGTGCGGACTAATGGGCCATGCCCATGAAGAATGTGGAGATGGGGCTTGGGATGATTCACAACTCCAATATGGTGACTGGATGTTGGCGAAACGGAGAGCTGTGCAGCCTTTCCAGGAGCCGAGGAGGTTTGCTTCCTATTCTCGGGGCGGTCGAGGTGGTCGAGGAGGAGGTAGATCGAACCAATCGCGGAAACGGTCTTCGGGTGATGCGGAACTTGGAAGTGGGGATGATGTTAATGACACGGCTCAAAGCCCCCTAAAACCTACAGAAGGGGTGGAGACGGACGAGGCTGATCCTAAGAGTTCTGCACGTCGGAAGCTTTCTATGAATAACCTCACTGAGGAGGTTGACCGTGAGAAGGAAGCAGATGAGGTTGGTGGTAATTTGGAAGCTGTGGCATCGGAGAAGGAGATCCCTCCCCCTCCTCTGCCTTATATTTCTCCAAGAGAGAGGAAACTTAGGAAGGTGGACACTCAATCATCGGTTGCGGGAACCTTGGCGGCCTCCTCAGGGGAGGACCGCCGGACCCAATGAGTACCATGAGCTTTAACTGTCGTGGTTTGGGTGATCCCGCGACAGTTAATGAATTGCGTGATTTGGCGCGCATGAATTCACCTGCCATCCTCTGCGTGATGGAGACGCAGATTGCTAAGTATCGTGTGGAAGGTCTTGCAACTACTTTGGGCTTTGATCATGCTTATGGAGTGGGCAGCTCTGGAAGGAGTGGTGGCATTTGTGTTTACTGGCAAAACACACTGAGCCTGGATATTAGAAATTATTCAAAGTACCATATAGACTGTACGGTTCATGAGCCAGGGAAGGATCCGTGGCGGCTTACTGCTTGGTATGGTGAAGCAAATAGAAGTTTGAGGTACCGAACCTGGGAGATGATGAGGTATCTCAAGGCTGATTGCGATCTACCATGGTTATGCATTGGGGACTTTAATGAGGTCCTGCGTAGGGAGGAGCAGATGGGCCCGAATGAAAGGGAAATTGCACAAATAAACCTCTTTCGAGAGGTGGTCGATGCCTGTCAGTTATGTGATCTAGGCTACGTCGGACTCGACTGGACTTTTGAGCGAAAAATCCGGAATAATGAGTATTGCCGGGTACGTTTGGATCGAGCTTTGGCAACTGGAGATTGGTGTGCACGGTTCCTTTTGCAACGGTACACCATCTATTTGCTGGATAGCAATTCAAAAACCCTTCCGGTACGAGGTTATGTGGGAGAGGCACCCAGATTTTGAAGAGGCGCTGCATGAGGCCTGGTCCGGGTCGCGTGCAGGAACAGTGGGGGAGCTGCATGCCAAGCTCCAACATACTGCTGGAGCTCTTTCGGCTTGGGGAAGCTCCACTTTTGGTGCTGTTCGAGCTGAGCAAAGGGATTTGCGGAAAAGATTAAAAATCTTGCGGTTGGATCCACTGCGTGTAGGGCCAACGTATGAAGAACTGAAAGTGGAAGAGCGCCTAGCGGAACTAGCGTACCGTGAAGAAATCATGTGGCGGCAGCGAGCTAGAGTACAATGGTTAGCTGAGGGAGACCAGAATACTCGGTTCTTTCATTTGAAAGCAAGCAATAGGAAGAAAAAGAACAGGATCAATCGCCTAACTAGAGAAAATGGAACGGTTTGTGAAGATCAAGTGGAACTGGAAACAATGGCCCGAGAGTTTTATGCTGATTTGTACAAGGCAGATGGTACGATTGGCATTGAAGAGGTTCTGTCTCATGTACCTGTTAAAGTCACAGCCGAGATGAATACCACCCTCGACTCTCCCTATACTTCTGAAGAGGTGAAACAAGCACTATTTCAAATGTTTCCTACTAATGCTCCGGGTCCTGACGGATTCCCGGCGCATTTTTTCCAGAAATATTGGCATTTATGTCATGAGGAGATCACACAGATTGTAATTCGGATTATCAATGGAGATGATTCCCCGGAGGAGATTAACAGGACGTTCATCGTTATGATTCCCAAGGTATTGAACCCCATATCTCTCTCCCAGTTCAGACCAATAAGCTTGTGTAATGTGGTGTATAAAATTGCATCCAAGGTCCTTGCTAACCGTCTGAAGACGATTCTCCCTAAGATAGTTTCCGAGGAACAATCAGCGTTTGTTTCAGGTCACCTTATTACAGACAATGTCATTACCGCGTATGAGTGTCTCCATTTTATGAAGAAGAATAGGAGTAAGCGGAATGTTTCCTATGCTCTAAAGTTAGATATGCAAAAGGCGTATGATCGGCTAGAATGGGAGTACCTGGAAGCTGTTATGAAGAAGTTGGGTATATCTCGTCGCTTTGTTGATGCAGTTATGAGGGGGGTGCGCTCGGTCACCTTTTCTGTTCTTTTTAATGGAGTTCGTACGGAGGAGTTCAAACCAACCAGAGGCATTAGGCAGGGAGACCCAATCTCCCCCTACTTGTTCCTGTTGGCGGCCGAGGGTTTGTCATGCTTACTTAAGCACGCCATGGAAAGCGCAGAATCGGGAGGCATTCAGATTGCTGGTTCAGCTCCAAGGATTAATCATCTTCTCTTTGCAGATGATTGCATCTTATTCAGTAAAGCCACCTCTTCGGATGCTATAGCAATGAAAAATTTATTGGTGAAATATTGCCAAGCATCAGGACAAAGAATAAATCATGACAAGTCCTCTATTTATTTCTCAAAGAAATGCCCGACAGTTTTGAAGGACAACATCAAGCATATTCTGGAAGTCCAAAATGAATCCCTTAACCAGAAATATTTGGGCTTACCATCCAATGTTGGCAGGTCCAAGAATGGGGTTTTTGGATACTTGAAGGATAGGGTTTGGAAGAGGGTACAAGGATGGATGGAGAAGGCTCTTTCGGGAGGGGGGAAGGAAATTCTTATCAAGTCTGTTATCCAAGCTATCCCTACATATTCCATGGCCCTTTTTAAATTGCCGAGAGGCTTATGTGAGCATATTACATCCATGGTGAGGAAGTTTTGGTGGGGAAGTAAGCAAGGCGAAAGGAAGGCTGCCTGGGTGTCTTGGGACGCTATGTGTATGCCCAAATATAAAGGAGGATTGGGTTTTCGTGATATAGAACTTTTTAACCTTGCTCTGTTGGCACGGCAGGTCTGGAGGATCTTAATTGATCCTGAGTCGCTAAGTGCGCGGGTTTTAAAATCGGTTTATTTCCCTTCCACAGATGTGCTAGCTGCTGAGTTGGGCCCAAATCCTTCTCAAATATGGCGGTCACTTTGTGATGGCAGGGAGATTCTGAAGCTTGGCCTTATACGGAGAATTGGTGATGGCATGAGCACTAATGCATGGAATGATAATTGGATTCCCAGGGACTTTCAGTTGAGACCTGTTTGCTGCACATCCAGTGACCCATCGCCCCAACAAGTTGCAGACTTCATTAATGCACCGATGCGAACTTGGGATGTTGAAAAACTGAAAGCTTTTATGTTACCAATGGATGTTGAGGAGGTAATGAAAATCCCAATTAGTCACAGGCGGCAGCCAGATTTTTGGGCTTGGCAATATGAGAAAAGGGGACTGTTTTCAGTGCGGACTGCTTATAAGATGATCGTGGAGGTGAAAAGGAGACGAGAAAATTATTTTGAAGGGGCTTCAGAGTCCTCCAATGCCCAGCAAGAGGAACACGGTTGGAAGAAGATGTGGAAGGTCAAGGTGCCATCAAAGCTGCGGATCTTTGCCTGGCGACTAGCGAAAGCTTCTTTGCCTACAGGAGAAGTCCGAGAGCATCGTCACATGGCTTCGACGGCGATCTGTCAGGTGTGCAACCATGCTGTTGATACGTGGAGGCATGCACTCCTGGAATGCAATATGGCACAAGGAGTGTGGGCTATGAGAGATGATGATCTTATGCTCCCTCTGGTGGCAGAGAGGACTCCCGATCCGAAACTGTGGTTGTTCTCCCTAAGCAGAACACTGAGCCAAAATCAATTTGTTGAAGCACTCGTCACACTTTGGGCGATTTGGTGGGCACGTCGTAAGCTCATCCATGAAGGAGATCATCAGCCACCGCTGTCTACACATCTGTTCATCACGCGTTACCTTGCCGATCTATCTTCAGTGCAGCAAAACGAGGTAACGGAGGCGTCTCGATCTCCGAGGCAGGGAGCGGCTCCTTGGACACCACCACCAGAGGGTACGGTCAAAATTCATGTTGATGGTGCCGTTGCGAAGCAGCAGAGCCGTGGTGCAATTTCAGCTATTTGTCGCGACAGCAGGGGAGTTTTTCTGGCAGCCTCGTCTGTGGTATTTGATGGTATTGTGAACCCTGAAGTCTTGGAAGCTCATGCCTGTGCGGAGGCGCTGAAATTAGCTGATGACATCCATGCACGCAAGCTCTTGATTATCTCAGACTGCCTCAATGTGATTAAGGACATCAATGGAGAACCATTCAGAGGTGAGCATTGTATGATCCTGAAGGAAATAGCTGCTCAGAGGGTTCGTTTTCAGGCTGTTTTCAGCCACCAACGTCGCGAAGCAAATAAGGAGGCCCATCATCTTGCTCGCCTTGCCACTACTCTAGATATTGGCAGGCATATTTGGTTTACTGATCCTCCTGGTGATCTCAATATCCCTGTAAACATTATGATCACTACATGATAAAGCTTCGGTCGTTCTGCTCAAAAAAAAATAACTCGACAGGTAGACTTTATACCTTGCTAAAGTGTCCACGATCATACTAATTGTGCCATGTCCACGGAATCTTATGGACAAGTTGATGCTGACTGTATTTGGATCATAGAAAACAATCGTTTTTGGTCCTTCTATGGTTCCATCCACAAGTAGTTGTCGCATTTAGTTTTTTATGACAAAGATCATAATGATGATTCTTTTTGCGAGTCATAGAAAATGTGTAGTTGGGGTATGCAGCTAAATAAGATAGACATTTGGTTCTTTAAAGGCTGTGTAAGTATGGGTTGAGTAGTTCATATTTTCATATGAAAAGATAAGTGTACGGGAACTCGTTGATGCATGGTAACCTAAAGAAATAGATGTCTCATATGGAAAGATAAGAAATGCAGGAAATGGTAGAATGGGAGTTCAAGAGCAAGGAAGATGGAAAGATGCATGCTTGTGGCCACGATGTTCACGTGGCCATGTTGCTCGGCGCCGCTAAGCTTCTTCAGGCCCGCAAGGGCGATCTCAAGGTAGATATATACCCCTGCTTAAATTATTTGGATCATGGTCGACATTCCATCACTAGTAGAAAACAGACCTTCGGTTTTGACCCCCGAGACCATTTAGTCCCGGTAAGGTCTGGAACCGGGACTAATGTCACCTGTAGTCCCGGTTCCAACGTCTAAGATGGCATCTCGAGCTCAAATTTCTTTAGTCCCAGTTCCAGCCAAACTTTTAGTCCCGGTTCGTATGTTAAACCGGGACTAAAGGTATTTGTCCCGGTTGGTGATTTAAACCGGGACTAATGTGCATCGTGTGATCGCAAACTGGAATTTGATCGAGCTTTGGTAATTAATCGCCGCGCTAATGGCTTTGGAAGTTGATCGTTCAAGCGTTGATTCACATTGGAAATTAATCGCGGCACTAATACGGAGGAATGCAGAGCACCGCCGCCCGCCGGCCTCCCTGCTCCGGCCGCCGGCCTTCCTATTTGTCCTATAAAAGCTACAGTAATCCATGCTCTAAGCACACACCTAATCTCTCTCTCGATCCCTCTCTTCTATTCCAATGGAGCCACTAGCGCACGCCACTCCGTCTCGGTTGTTCTTTCTCGCCAAAGAAGGCATGGAGTTCAAGATATGGGTCACCCTCCGTGCATCACGCGTGGAGAGGTGGATCCGCTACGTGAAGAAGGAGTTGCTCGATGGCGCACCGATCAAGAGGGTTGGACTCGATTGCGAGTTCACCGACGCACTCCCGGGTCGCCAGAGGGATCTTCCACTCGAGGATTGGCAGCGCGCCGCCGTCATTCAACTCTCGGTGGCGTCCGAGACACTTGTTTTCCAGATTTGCAGGGCTGATCGGGTGCCGCAACTCCTGAAGGATTTCTTAGGTGACAAGACCATCAACTTCTTCGGCGTGGCTATCCACAATGACGTGCGGATGCTGCGCTACTACGGAATAACCATTCCGTCCGCGGTCGACCTCCAGGCGGATCTACGGAACCCAACCGGCAATCCAACTCCGAGCCTGTATGCTCTCGCCAATCATATCCTTGGGACAAAACTTGAGAAGAAGAAGAAGAAGAAGAAGAGGAACTGGAGAAATGACGACAACGACGAAGAAGAAGAAGAAAAAGAAGAAGACATGAATTCTGGATGGGGCAAGGTTCCTTTGAGCCACGATAAAATCGTGTATGCCGCTCTGGACGCTCGCCTCGGTTTTGAGATTGCACGGGAGTGATATTAAACCGTTGTGTGCGGTGTGTGCTCCCGTTTGTGTTCGATCTCATATATTCGAACAATACGGTTTCATGTATTAGAAATGTTTGAATCGGTTACCAGTTTATTAATATAAATATTTATATTTCTAATTAATTTCGGTTACCGGTTGAAAGATATGAATATTTCCATATTCAGAGATTAATATATGATTTTTCAACCGATTTTATGGATTATATAGAGATTAATACTCCCTCCATTCGGTAATATATATAAGGTGTGTGTAAGGTTTTGCCACGGATATCAAGTTATTATTAGTTTAATTATTCACACTCTTCATGTTCAAAGTTTTGTCAGAATCCAAATTTGCAGTCAGAACTTATTCAAATGTATGTTCAACCTCTTTTGAAATCACAAAATGAAAAATAATTGAGATTTGGCGCAAAAACACACGTTTAGTCGCGGTTGGAGCCACGAACCGCGACTAAATGTGTGGCACCGCGCGCGAAAACTGAGCGGCCGAAAACTCAGCAGGTCGCGGTTCGTGGCTCCAACCGCGACTAAAGGGGTACCCTTAGTCGCGGTTGGAGCCACGAACCGCGACTAAAGGACTGCTGTATAAATACTCCCTCTGCGCAATCCCGGTTCAATCCACGAACCGGGATAGCGCTAAGGAACCGCAAGGACGCCGCCAGGCTGCCCAAATCGATCTCGCCGCCGTCTGCTGCCGAGCTCCGCCTCGCCGCCGTCCGCTGCGCCGCCGTCCGTCAACGCCGCCGCTGCCGAGCTCGCCGTCCCCGCTTCCTCTTCTTCTCCCTCAACGCCGCGCCGCCGAGCTCGTCGTCCCCGTCCCCGCCGAGCTCGTCGTCGTCGTCGCAGCCGGTGAGCATTCCGACCTCTCGCCTCGATCACTTAGTGTTAGGGCTAGGTTCAAATGCTAGTTAAGTTGCTAGTTTAGGTCTTATTTTTTAGTTACTATATACTGTTTTTGCTACTATTTTTTAGGATGTTAATTACAATGCAAAGTACTTGTGCAATTTTTAAATTCCAAGTTCAAATGCTAGTTAAGTTGCTAGTTTAGGTCTTATTTTTTAGTTACTATATACCATTAGGTCTTATTTGTGCAATGTGTTGATTAATATTTGTGAAATGTGCAAAGGCTAGGGTCTTAGAATTATTGTTAGGAAAATGCTATTGTTCTTTAGTTGCTAGAGTTATGTGCAATGTGTTGATTAATATTTGTGCAATGTGTTGATTAATATTTGTGAAAATGCTATTTGTGACAATGTGTTTTTATGCAATGTGTTGATTAATTTGTGATGCAATGTTAAGTGAATTGCTACTGTTAAGCTCCATTGTCATGATGACGTCAGCATGACTACTTTTGACCGATGATTAGATGGTTGCATCTTCAGGGAGGTGTGAGTGAACCATGTTGTCTGAACATATATGCAATGTTCATTCCACGTTGTTCGCTGACACCATCCCTGAAGCAATTCTATACGAGGCCTTGCTGTCTGTTTTGCAATGTTAGGAAGTTTGTAAATTAGTGTGTTAGCAAATTGTTATAGTATTTTAGTGTCTTCAATTTAGAATTTAGAAATATTGTTTTAGTACTTAGTTGAATTTAGTTGATTGATTTAGGAATTTAGTGTCTTCAATTTAGAATTTAGGAATTTAGAAATATTGTTTTAGTGTCTTAGCAAATTGTTATAATATTTTAGTGTCTTAGCAAATTGTTGTTTCTTAGCAATAGGAATTTAGTTGATTTAGGTCTTCAATTTAGAATTTATAATTTAGAACTATTGTTTTAGGACTTAGTAGTTGAATTTAGAATTTAGCAATATGTTGGAATTTAATACAATGTCTTTGAATTTTACAATGTTTTATACAATGTCTTGGATTTTAAGAGTTAATGTAAAGATTCATAGTTTCAAGATGGACGGGACTATGGATGTCCGGGACTGGGCTCCGCCGGGTTGGCACTGGGAGACCTTCCGGTGTGCGCAGATTGGTGAGGAATGAGGGAACCATCGTCGACCCGGAGCTTCTTTGGTGGCGGTCACGTGGGCCCCGACGGGTACAGAGGGTGCCGGCCCCCGAGGAGTTGGTACGTCGTCGTGTCAGGGCGGAGGACGAGCACGTCCGTCGATACATGGTCGCGTTGGATGTCCGTCCGTCCAACACTTGGCAGCATCTTCAGGGATCTCACATTAGTTATGATCCTGTTTGGGTTCCTTCACTTTGGGTTTTCACCGCACGCGGCATGTTTCCGGCGGTTCGACGTCCATTTTGATTAGCGTGATGTATTATGGATGCGATATATATTATTATATATGCATGTATGCTTAATTTAGACTCGTCATACAATATATGCATCGATGTGTGTAATTGTACCGTACGAATAATAGCTTAAATCATAAATAAAACAGAAAACAAAATAAAAAAACCTAAAACCTCTCGAACTTTTAGTCCCGGTTTGTAATACAGACCGGGACAAAAGGTTATCGCCTGAGCAGCTCGACTGCGAGCACACGTGGATGCTATTTGTCCCTGTTACAGACGAGACCGCGACTAAAGGGGTTGGTCTTTAGTCCTGATTCCGCAGTCCCGGTTTTTAAACCGGGACAAAAGGCCCTTACAAACCGCAAACCGGTACTGTTAGGCTGTTTTCTACTAGTGCATTGTCACTCGATAGTTTTTCTTTCTCAAATAGGAGCTATTTTCGGCTTCACCATCGATTGATGCATGCAACCACAATGATAACATCATGTTTTACTTGATATAATTTGCTCATTATAATATTTAGAATTTCATAAAAAAACATATTCACCTCAAAATCTACAACACTCGGTATAAACTCGGCAACAAAAGTTTGCATTTTTAACAACATCTAACTGCAATTTTAGTCTATATGTTATAAAAGGGCGTGATTATAGCTCTATCGACTTGCACATGATTAGGTAAATGTTGATAAACTAATAGCTGTCCAGTCAAAATCTTCTGACAGGTTTCTACTTGCATGGATTCTTAATGTTTAAATTGGATGTTCTTACCGCTGATTTCAAAATAGCTATTTACAATCATTTGAAAGAAGAACCAAACCATGGTCATAAATATAGCGACATGTGATCAAGATTAGGATGATAGGAGCTAGGTGTCAATTGAAAAGCATATATAGAAATGTCGATAAATAAAAAGTGGTCAGTCCAGTTGCTATATATTTCCTTTTTGGCATGCTCAACCACTCAGGCGTAAAGCTCGTGTTCCAACCAGCGGAGGAGAGCCATGGTGGCGGTTACCTTGTGCTCCAGGAAGGCGTCCCACACGATGTCCAAGCCATCTTCGCGATGCACATTGGCACGCATCTGCCGGTGGGCACTGTCGGCTAGGCCTGGGCCATTCCTTGCCGGATCAGCCAGGTTCAAGGCAATAATCGCCGGAAAGGGTAGCCATGGTGCGGTGCCCCATGCTACCGTTGACCCCGTGGTCGCCGCTTCCTCTGCCATTCTCAGCCTCCAGCAGGTTGTCGCTCGTGAGACCGATCCCCTCCAAGGTGCTGTAAGTATATCTTCCACAATACTGCAATGTTCATCAATTATGTTCTTAAATCTGTTGAACTATGGTAAAACCAACAAAGTGATCATATGGTTTTACAATGCAGGTGGTGTCAGTGACCTTCGTTTGATGGAGGCGAGACTTTCAATGTCATTCCGGAATCTGTGACGTTGGGTGGTACCTTCAGGAGCATGACCACAGATGGATTGTCCTATCTCAAAAAGAGGACCAGAGAGGTAAATTAACGCATATAAGACATGATAATAGGATTCATTGATTGCTTGACATTTGCACATTAATATATGCTTCAGTGCTTGAAAAAGATAGTTCTAACAAAATGCAAATGACATCAGGTGATCGAGGGACAAGCGGCAGTGGGGCGATACTCAGCAACGGTAGACTTCATGGAGGTGGAGCTCCGTCCGTACCCACCCACCGTGAACGATGAAGACATGTATGCACATGCCAAGACGGTGGCGGAGGGAATCCTCGAGGCGACGAACGTGAGGTTGTGCCCCCAAGTTATGGGTGCGGAAGACTTTGCACCAGTAGAAAACGGGGTTTTGGTTCACCCCTTTAGTCCACAATTAAAAAGGAGCCAAGACTAAAGGGGTGCAAGCCACCAGGTTGAATTTGTGAGGAACCTTTAGTTCCGGTCACCACATGCGGCCGCAGAGGCGGGGCCCAGTGTGTGACCCTTTAGTCCCGGTTCGTGGCACCAGCCTGGACTAAAGGGTCTACGGCAGGCTAATTTTTTACCGCGAAAAAACAACGTCTAAAATAAATTTAAAAAATGATAAAAACTTCAAATTTAAAAATCTTTTGATGTGCCGGTACCTATCGCAACATACTATTAGGGGAAATTTTAAATTTTGATTTTTTGCAAAAAAAAGTGATCTCAATTTAAAAAGCTATAACTTTTGCGTACGAATTCGGAAAACATTGTGTAATATATGAAAAACTATCTACGCAATTAGGTCACATAAAATGACATTGTGTTATAATTTACCATTTTAAGCTTTTTTATTATTAATTGTAGCCAAAGTTTAGTCTCGGATGGAATGATAGAATGCGAAACTTGCACGGCGGGTCAACCGGAAGGAATCTTTTTATGGAAATTTTGTCACAACTCAAGTTTACTATTTTTTTATATCAACTAGTACACATATAAGGACCCCATGCCAAAGCATATTCTTTTTTGAGGTGTTTATCACTTTATTCCATTTTTTCGTAAAAACGATCAAAACGGTCGCGATGACTATTCATTGAAAGAGGTAAGATTTTTAAAAAATATCAATGTTTCTGTGATATAACCAATAGTTGTGTACCTTAAAATGATTTTTCCAAAATATTCAGACCAAACTATCAAATAGTTGTAGTTCAAATTTGAATTACTTTTGAAAAAATCGACATAAACTCATTTAACTAGGCGAAATTAGGTAGAAATCAAGGAAAGACCTATTACTTGGGGATTATCCATCATATGTGTACTAGTTTCCATGAAAATTAAATGGGTGTCATTTTGCATCGTATTTTTTGTACTTTGTTCACAAAAAGTCATTTTTTGCACTTAAAAAATGATATTTATGAAAATAATTTGAAGAATCCCTTTGGCATGATTGTTTACTATACCAATATGCACATATTTGTGTAATATGAGATCTTTATCACAAACTATGCCGTGAAAATGGTCATAACTTGATCATTTGGCTTGAAACTTATAGATGTTTATAGATGATAGTCCTTTTTGTGAAGATATTTTTGGCAAATTTTGTCAAAAATCAAGTTTATCATTTTTCATGGTAACTAGTACACATATAAGGACCCCATGCCAAAGGATTTCCTTTTTTGAGGTGTTTATCACTTTATTCCATTTTTTCGTAAAAACGATCAAAACGGTCGCGATGACTATTCATCGAAAGAGGTAAGATTTTTTAGAATTATCAATGTTTCTGTGATATAACCAATAGTTGTGTACCATAAAATGATTTTTCTAAAATATTCAGACCAAACTATCAAATAGTTGTAGTTCAAATTTGAATTACTTTTGAAAAATCGACATAAACTCATTTAACTAGGCGAAATTAGGTAGAAATCAAGGAAAAACCTATTACTTGGGGATTATCCATCATATGTGTACTAGTTTCCATGAAAATGAAATGGATGCCATTTTGCATCATATTTTTTGTACTTTGTTAAAAAAAAGTCATTTTTTGTACTTAAATTAATTGGTCAAGTTTGACCATAGGTATGCAATTTGACTTGAGAATAGGGGTAAATATAAATTAATTGGTCAAATAATTGAAAGATTCGAAGTTCAAAAACTATTCGAAGATTCGAAATAAAAAAACCTGAAAAAAAGTGAAATAATCTAAAATAATTGGTTTTTTTGGAAAAATTTGAATTTCCGACCAACCGGGACTAAAGGGTCGAAACCCTGCGGGCACACGTGGCCATGTGGGAGGGCCTTTAGTCCAGGTTCGTAAGCAACCGAGACTAAAGGGTTGGGTACCTTTAGTCCCACTTTGCTAGTCCCGGTTGCAAAACCGGAACTAAAGGCCTCTTGGAACCGGGACTAGAGGCCTTATTTCCACTAGTGTTGGTTTCTATGCACAGAACATTCCTGCCGCCTTATTCTTCATCGGTGTCCATGGTGGCGGGGAGATGAGCCATGTGCATAGTCCAAACCTGGTAGTTGACGAGGACGCCCTCCCAATCGGGGCCGCCATCCATGCGGCCGTAGCCATCGATTTCCTTAACAAGCATTAGCATATCATCGCTTCTCCCCTCTCTTAATTTCTACTCATTATGGCCAGCACAAAAACAATCACCTCAAAATGTTAAGTTTTCACACATCCTAAACCTTTTTTCCGTACAATTGATAATATATAGCCAATGGAAGATTGTTAATGTGTATATGTATTTGTACTTTCTATTACGAAGTGATGCACTACGCCGTCGTATTTCTGTAGAGTTCTTTGTTAAAAAAGGTTCAACCGTTTATCATGAAAATAATATATCTTGTGAGATATAGAGTATTGAATTTCTCAGACTTTGTCCTATAGATTTTTTCGGATCATTAACCACTTATAAAATTGTTAAATGTGGATAAAATCACAGTAAATGTTTTTCTGTTCAATCTTTTTTCATAATAAGACAAATGAAATACCGTATAGAAAGGTATTGCAAATTCCCTACTTTTGAAATCTAATTTTGCAAACACTTAAATAGGCATCAAATTAAAAAGAAAAAATGTATTTCTACAGAAATTTTTAACATTACTAACTTGAACGATGCAAAAAATATAACGTTGATTTATATATTGAGTACACACAATTCCTCCTATAATTTTTTCGTAATCGTATTAAAGTAGTATTAAAATACCAAAATACACGAAAAGTCATGGGCAGCAAACATCATTAGAGCAAGTCTCAGACACTATCTAAATGACACACAAGAGAAAAGTGTCTATGTCTCAGCTGACTGTTTTTTCTGAAGTCTCAGTCATCTCAGAAAAATATAAATCTAGTTTAAAGAAAATTGCAATTGCACGTTTATATGAACTGTGATTGTCCTTTTTTAAAAGAAAATTGACAAATTCGAAAAATATCAAGGGTTTCCCCCGGAGCTGCACCGACAAGCACCGGTAAGTGGGAGCAGACATGTGATGCCACAAAAGGTAAACGACAGCCGCAGCCGCCGTCATCACTGGGCTTTCACCCGAGCTACCCACACACCAAGCGCCGCCATAGGCTAGCCCACCAGCCACCACCACCGCAGCCACCCACACCTCGCGGAGACTACCGGTGGCCACTCTGCAACAAAGGCAAACCGAGAGCAGGACCTCCGGACGCAACATTCCGCCGACACAGACCGCGCACCATGCCGGCAAGGAAGGAAGGAGCGTCACCCGAGGCCACGATCCACCACGGAGCATGACCGAAGACCTGCACCAGACGCAACGACGCGCACCACGCGCGCCTCATGGCTGCCGGCGACGAGAGACAACAGCCCCCGACGCCACCTCAGCCACCAATCTTGACCAGCAGCCATGGCAGCCGCGATGCACGACCGCCGGGCGACGGAGCACCTCCTGCCTCCGACCTGCAGCACGCCAAGACCTGCCGCGCAAGGCCCCAGCCGCAGATAGCCACGGAGCAACCCCAGCCTCCAAGCCGCAGCAGGCCTCGACCAGCCGTGCCACGCCGCCAAAAACGCCACGCCGCGCCACCAGCCACGCCGCGCACGCCGCGCCGCGCCCGAGCCATCGCCTCGCGAGGACGAGGCGAAGCAGACGAGGACCGGGCGACCGAGGGCCACGGCGCCGCGCCAGCCAGATGCAGCGGCCCGCCAAGCCCATCTGGGCCCAGACGGGCCCGGGCGCCGGCGGAAGGCCGCCCAGCTCCAGGGCGAGCACCACCGCGCCGGGGAGACGCGCTGCA
The DNA here is from genome assembly GCA_026929855.1 of Poa annua. NCBI lineage: Eukaryota > Viridiplantae > Streptophyta > Magnoliopsida > Poales > Poaceae > Poa > Poa annua. The sequence continues at coordinate 5,480,184 of CM049434.1, read as the reverse complement.
TCCACCGGGGGCGGCGAGGCAGCCAGGCACCGGCCGGCGAAACGGGACGGCGGCGGGAGACCCCAACGCAGCACCGACTTCCATGCTGCTGCGCGAGGGCCTCGAGGCCAAATCCCCGCCGCCCCCATCACCGGCACCGCGTGACCTTGTCCGGCGGCAACCTCCGGGAGCGACGAGGCAGGGGGGAGGGAGAGAGGGGGTGGCGGCGGTGGGGGGCTAGGGTTTGCCCCCTCGGTCGCCTGGAGGAGACGACGCGAGGGGGAGCGCTCCTTCTCTGAATGAACAAAAGTTTGCATTTTTAAGTGTCAAGCTCCTTATAGTTTGAGTGTGTTTTTCACACTATGTATTATAAGCTTTGCCTCTTCTGATGATAAGGCCGGAGCACAACAAAGAGAAAAGTAACTACTCCTGCTTGCTTTAGTTATGGTTAGAGTTGTGTGTTCATTCTGGTATCCTGCTCCATACATCCTTCCATGTTCATGAAAATGGAGTTAAAAAAAAAAAAAAAAAAAAAAAAAAAAAAATGAGACCAGCCAGGACTAGCCCATGGCGGTTTTATATTAAGCTTTTAGCGCACAGAAGTGCCATCGGTGAGTACGCACCCGCCAGCGAGCGCTGGGGCTCGAACTCGTGCGGTCGGGCATCACAGGTATCAACACCTGGTAGCCATCCGGGCCAAGCCTCGGTTCTCATGAAAATGGAGTTAATTACATCATGCTTCAGTAACTAGATTTTATCACAGAAACATTGGTATATGATATGATTTAGATCATGGGACGAGCCTCAGACTTTTATCAAATTGAAACAGTGCTAAAAATGGTTGATAATTTTGATCACCAACCTTCGTTCCTATGTTGATTTTTTTTTAGCAGCTTGCTCGCGGCCGGAGATCGAGCTCACCATGGTTGCAACGGACTCGCTCACCACTCCTTTACACCATGGTTGCACGCGGCTCTCGTGGCGGTGGTCTTGTATTTATAGGGGAGAGAGAGGTTAGGTTGGCCATTCTCTCACTTCTCTTCTCAATATGTTGCTAGCTTGCTGGGAGCGAATCGACGACCGGGATGTAATGGAATAGACGACCGAGATACGACATGTCGCGGATCGCTGACATGGCAGAATAAATGGGTGCCTGTAGGCTGTAGCTGTGGTCTGCGCTGCCCCCAATCTACGGGCTTTTGCTAGCACCACTTCTCTTCTTGTTCTGATGCTTGCTTGTGGGTGTGAACGGATGGCCGAGATGTGACGTGCAATGGATTGCTGACATGGCGGAATAAATGAGTTGCTCGGCCGGTATATGGTACCACTTAATGGAGTGGGGTATCCCAGAACTTTGCTACTTTCCAATGCGATGGAGATTTAATATTGAGAGGGGTACCAAGACTTGGAAATCTATATGTTGTCCTCTTTCTTCCTTCTTTGCTTCCTAAAATCCCTCCCTGGTGGAGTACTTGTTTTTCACTTTTATTAGTCGGTTATTTTAATTTTAAGATGACTTACACAATCATTAGTCCTTTATTTTAATTTTATGATGACTTACACAATCAGTGTTTTTAGGGGAACTTAGTCAGTCATTGGTTAGTGGCGCATGTTCATGTTTTGGTCTGACAAACATCTTGTTTTTTTTGCAGATGTAGTAAATAGAGATAATAGTCTTTTCATTTACACAGTCTGTTCTTCCTTCTAGGAGATGGATAGGCAAATTAGGATATTTTCTGTATCATGCAATCTAAATTGAAAACGACACTAATAGCCCGCTAAATCCCGCTATAGCACTAAATTTAGATTCATTTAGCCCGCTAAACCGCTGCACTCATAGAAATGGCACAAGTTAATACCATAAAGTTATCCATCTAGTTTATTATTCCTTCATGTTTTTACTGTATGTATGATGCATTGATGCAGAACTTAGTGATTGAGCTGGAATTTCTAATCAATGCTTGGTTTTAACATATTTGTGAATGTGTAGATCAACTATATGTGATATATAATATATAATACTTGATTGTAGGCTAATTTTTTATAATAATTTTTCATTATATTAAGAAACGCTAAATGGGATTTAGCTTCGCTATAGCTCCGCTATAGCTTTTATAGCTTATGCCGGAGCTGCCGCTAAATGGAATAGCCCGCTATTTAAAACTTTGGGAACGAACCATGCAGTAAAGGAGTACCCTAAGATCATTTAAATCGTTTTATTGTGGTTCTACTGAAACTAAATTTTGTTAACTTCACATGATAGAACTTCTGTTGCTAAATAAATGCAGTGTATGCTACTTTCATCAAATAGTTAATATTCATGTGCCAAATTCATTTTGCTACAAAGCCAAGTGTTCAAGTCTTCTGTTGATCAGTTTAATTAATCTGTTAATGGTGGGAGTGGTGATGGGTTCTCATGTTAATGGGTGTAGAAGTAGGAACCTGGTTTATTCGAATATTGTTTCTCAAGTTGAGTTTTCTAACTGCAGTTTCATGTGAAGTGGATGTTGGGTTGACAACTAAAACAAATCCAACTCCTGAATTTAGAAAATGTGTGACAAAAAAACATGACCGCTGGTTGTCAATAATGTCTTTACTTGACTTCTAAGCTTTTTCTGAAGTGCCTAAATGGCTAAATGCTACCGTTCTAACTGGATCATGTTTTTTTGTGCGCCAAATATAAGTAGTAATCTTCACGGGTGACTTTGTGCTGCTAAAACGACTTAAGTGGTCATTGTATTGATGTGGTAGTGAGCTTATGTTTCTGATTGTCATGTTCTGAATGAAGATCTAAAATAGGGCACACAAACAACGTGATTTCAGGCAAGATCTATCCATATGCAAAATAGTGATTAGGACCTGGAGGATCCATAGGTTATTTGTCAAAGGATGGCTAATTTCAACCAGGTTTGTTTCACCTTTTTCTTCTTGTGGTTGCAGCTGGTAGTTTAAGTATGTTCCCCATGGTGGTATTTGCAGCTTATGACCTGCTAATAAAATTGAGTGGAAATGCCAACACTTATAGATAAAACAAAGAGAAGGCAAGTTCTAGGTTTGTAGGTAAGAATGTCTTAATCCGCAAGGAGAAGAGCCGTGATTCCTTGGATTTCTGAAGATGTTTATTTTTTATGAAGAGGCTTAACATTTAATATGACACTGATTATGTTTCTCCAATACAAATACCATACAGTCTTATAATTTTTGGGTAATATATTGAGTTCTGATTTTTGGCAGGAACATCAAACCACCATCAATCACCTAGGAATACAATATGAAAAGCAGTAAAATCCAAAGACTTAGTTGTGCAGACCAATTGGTTTTTGTTAAAGCTTATAGGTCTTCGTACATAATTTTGGGTTGTGGCAAAGAAAAAACCATTCAAGTGTCTTTGCAGGAGAGAAGAATCTATAGATGTTGATGTCTTGCCAGTAAACTGTAGCTTTCACTTGAATGAATACACACTTATTTACTGGTTCTCCTAATCCTGATTCCGGCCACAAGATACATCATGGGAATATAATGTCTTTTGATGCAAGAGAAGCACATAAAAGCTTTCAGTTTGTAACGCAAGTAGAAGATGTCCAATACATCATAGAAGAAACATAACCAGGTTATTATTTACTCTTTGTTGTCCCACACTGATGAAAAAATGCAATATGATTTTAATTGTCTAAAAATTTTAACGGGCGCAGCAACGCGCGCCTTATCCTTCTAGTCCGCTACTATGTTACACGATTTCCTCATAACCACTTAGCCGGGAGTTCATCGGCTGAGCCCAGGCTGTTTCATCGTTGACATTTGTCACGAATGTTGATAGATGGCAACCCATGTCAGGCCGTCAGGCAAGCCGCTAACACAACCATTTACACACAGCCCATAAGCCCAATCAACGATGGCTGGCCCATAAGCCCATTTACCCGATCAAGCACATCCCAGCCGTCGATGCCAGGTCACGACCCCAGCCACCAAGTCCAACTAGACGAGGGTCGTCAAGACCCCAGGTCCGGACCCCCCTCCTCCTCTTCCTCCCTACACGATTGATTCCTCGCAAACCATGGCGCGCGCGGCTTCCGATTTGCTCGTGCTTAGTTGATCGGTGCTTTCCCTCTGACTGCAGGAGGTAAGCTCGTGTACCAGTACACCAAGAAGAGGGCGAGCGGCCCCAAGTGCCCTGTGACCGGAAAGAAGATCCAGGGAGTGAGTTGCTCTTACCGCGTCTCTCAGCACAACTGTTAATCGTTTCGCTTTATCATGATGATAGGGGATAGTTGGTACCCCTAGTCTGTATGCCTGCGTGGCGTGGTAGGATTCATCGGTTACTGGATGAATGAATCTGTGTTGCTAAATGTGCTTTATATCTTGCGCATGCAGTGCTTGCCTATTAATATAGCGTCTTCTAGCTATCACGCACAAATGAATGACCAGAAGGATTTTGGTGGGTATATCTTGATTTTAGCTCGGTGGACATCAAATATTCAAATTGGTAGCTGGATTATGCTCTTGTGTAACTCCAAATGTGTCATTCTTGGGAAATGACTCCTGCTATTAGGCTGCATTCACTCTGTAGTGCATGTGTGTTCTGTCCAGAATTTGATAGTCAGTTACCCTGTATATGTGGTCTTCCTGAAGTCTGTCTACCAGACAGTTCAGAATAGATACCACATTTCAACATTTTGTTTGGGTGTAGAATTTGTTTGGATGTAGAATTTGTTTGGATGGTTGAATATTGGACGTTTGTTTCTAGGAGTATTTTTAGACTCTGAATTGTTCTCGGAGTAAACATGTTAACGTTCTTAGCTACTAACCTGTTCGGTGTTTTCTACTTATCCATGTTATGAGTTTTCTGTGCTGTATAACTGGTATATTTATCTATCTGATTGTTTTGTAGCATGCTCTATGAGTTTCAGATTAAAATTTCATCATAATATTATCTTTGTAGTCAGAACATAATTCATGTGGTCATCGAATGAAATGTTTTGGGTGCTGCCGCTAGACAACATTGCCACAATAAACTGTTACTTTGTATGTTAGGTTTGAAACTGCTTTCTCAATGTTTTTCTTTTATATATGTTCGTAATAATCCCAAGCTGGGCTGTAATTCTAAGCTTGTGCATGCTGATTCCCCCGTGCTCCTTCATAGCTTTATTTTGGTTAACTTTGAGATAGAACATTGAGACTTGCCCTTATCCCATATTACTCATGATATGATCACTTCCATCTCCAGATTCCCCACCTGAGGCCTACTGAGTACAAGAGATCAAGGATGTCGGCGATCAGAGTTCCCAAGAGCATGCGCGCCAAGCGCGAGCTCCTCAAGCACGCGCCCAAGCTCGTAAGCTTCCAACCGTTCCTCATCTGTTCCTAAGTTCCCTTCAGTTTACTTCGATCCGTTCTCATCAAGCGCACGCCGTTGTCATGATATATAATCACATCGAAGTATAGATATTTTTCTTGTCTAGTACGTGAGCATCATTTTCTAGCAATTTTGTGGCCAGGCGGAAACTGGTTCAGTAATTTCTCAAATTAGTTTCGAGTAGTGTGCTGCATCACTATATATTTTTTTTTTTGAGGGGGGAGAAGAGAGAGCTATAGCATCGCAGACAGGGAGTCTCGATTCACCAGGTCTTGCACAGCATCAGGGGGGTCGCAGGTCCAGATGCAGCTTCCAGCAGACCTCGCCAATTTAGCAAGGGCATCAGCCACCCTATTCTTCTCTCTTCTAACACAGCAGATTGAGAAATCTTCAAAGGACTTCAGGAGCTTCTTTGTCTCGTCGTAGACAGTCCAGAGAGAAGACCTGTCAGGAGACCCGGAGCGGAGGGCAGCAGCGACGTTAGCGCAGTCCATCTCCAGCACCACTTTCTGGAACCCCAATCCGACTAGGAGTTGGATTCCTTTAAGAGCAGCAAGGGCTTCAGCCTCCTCGGCGCTGCGGCACGAGACGATGGGCGAGCAGGCGGCCAGCAGGAGGCCACCGCAGGCGTCTCTTACCACAGCCCCAGCGCCACCAGGCAAGCCTTCATTGATGAAGGATGCATCCGTATTCAGCTTGATCCAACCAGTTTCAGGCGCCGACCAAATCAGAGGCTTGGCGTGCTCATTCATGTTGTGGGGAGCGAGGGAGTCGACGAACAGAGGGCCTTTCCCTTTCGTGTCGTCAGGAGCTGAGTTAAGCATCAGGTGCCCGGAACAGTAGGACTCGAGGAATGCCGCGGAGTGAGCAATAGATTCACGTCCATGCTGATGGATGATGTCATTCCGAAGGTGCCACGCCCGCCAAAGCAGGAGGAGGACATTGGAACTGGTATTGTTGTCGAGTTGCGAGAGAAGCACCAGAAGCCAGTCCTTGCCGGAGTACCTAAACAGATGTTCAGAGGGCAAGCTCCAGACTTTTCGCATCTGGTGTCTCAAGGCTGTTGCCTTTGTGCAAACGACAGTCGCGTGATGAGCATCCTCCATGCCAGAGCCGCAAATGGAGCAGCAGTTATCAGTTTCCAAGTTGCGTCTGAATTTGTTGTTTTTTGTCGCCAGCGTGTCGGTGGCAGTTCTCCAGGCAAAAATGCGCACCTTAGGTTGGACATCAACTTTCCATAAGCAGTCCCAGATTGATCTTTCACCATTCGGGGCCTCGCTGCAGCTGCTCGCAACCAGATTATTGTGCTTCAGCCTAAGAGCGAGTCTATACGCGCTTTTCACAGTGAACAAACCTTTTTTCTCAAACTGCCAAGCGATCCGATCCGGCTGAGGATGAAGCGGGATGGGGATGCTGAGGATGGCTTGGATATCATGTTCAAAGAAAAGCTCGCGCAGAAGGGGGATATTCCACTCTCTCGAATCGCTGATGATCAGTTGGTTAACCCATCTCCGGCGAGAGGTCTTTTTTAAGGCAGTGATTTTCAGACCAAGATCTCTTGGGAGCCATTGATCCCGGAGGATTTGAGTGCTCCTACCATCTCCAATCCTGTTGATAATTCCTTGCTTCAAGAGCTCGAGACCGAATTCGATCCCTTTCCAAACAGGGGACGGGTCAGAGGCAAAGACAGTATCGAGGATTTTTCCATGAGGGAAGTATCTTGCTTTGAGAACTCTTGCACAGAGGCTATTCGGGTTTTGAATGAGCCGCCAAGCCTGTCTAGCGAGAAGGGCTTGGTTGAAGAGGTGCATATCTCTGAAACCCAAACCCCCTTTGCCTTTGGGTTTAATAAGGTTCTCCCAAGCAGTCCAGTGAACTTTTCTATGGTTCTGTTCGTCACCCCACCAGAAATCACGGATGAGTCTTTCGTACTGTTCGCAGAAACCTGAGGATAGCTTGAAGACACCCATGATATAACCTGGTAGGGCTTGGGCAACAGATTTGATCAAGGTGTCTTTCGCGCCGTGCGACATAAACCTCTCAGCCCAATGCGTACATCTCTTGGTGAATCTTTGCATGATAGGTTGGAAGCAGTCCATCTTCATCCTACCCTCAGGAGTGGGGAGGCCAAGATATTTCTCCTCAAAGGTGCTGTTCGCGACCCCCAAAATGGATTTGATCTCCTGTTGTGCTACCGTTGGACAAGCAGAGCTGAACAAAATTGAACACTTGCTAGGGCTAAGCAACTGACCCGTGCATCTCTGAAAAAGATTCAAAGCGCTATCAGCAGCCCTGGCCTCCTCTGCGTTGGCTTTGAAGAAGAGGAGGCTGTCGTCGGCAAACAAAAGGTTGGAGATCCCCGGGGCTCCTCTGGCAACCTTTAGCGGCGTAATTCTACTTTCAGAAGTTTCTCTCCTGAGAATGCTGGAAAGGGCTTCACCAACGAATAGGAAAAGATACGGGCTGAGGGGGTCGCCTTGTCTTAAACCTCTGGAAGGGGTCCCTGATGCCAAGCTCACTCACCTTTGCTCCTCCAGGTCTGACCACCTGCCGCATCACTATATGTTACTGTAGTATTTTGCTGGTAATTGATAGGAACAGAGTCGCACACAGTAGGAATGGCCATAGTTTCTGTGCACATGTGCATATAGACCTGTGCTGTGTACATATTCACTCCGTTTTAAATGTAAGATGTTTTAGGTGTTACACATATTGTCTGGATGCACACTAAAATGAGTGAACATACACACTGAAACATGTCTAGATACATTTGCATACATTTGAATGTGGACTAAGTCTAGAACATCTTATATTTATAAACGGAGGGAGTATATCTTAAATTTTAGTTGCTATTGGAGGCTCTGCTGCTTCGGAACCTTCCATGTTTGGAATAGTATGTGTATGTGTTTTTCTCATCAAACTCTTTCTCTAATACTGTTCCAGGTTGAGAATGGCAAGAAGATGCTAATCCTCCATGGTACAAAGACTAGCTCAGTTTTGAACTCTGTGCTGGCAGATCTTTTCCACCTGAAGCGTGATCATGCTGTGAAGTACACCAAGAAGAACGACAACATCAGGCCATTTGAGAGCGGGGGTGAAACTTCCCTTGAGTTCTTCTCCCTTAAATCTGACTGCAGCCTCCTTGTGGTAAGTTATGTTATGCTGATCTGATTTGCAGCTCCCATTGTGTAGTTGGTGAGAATTAGGGTTTGTTATTTTCTCCAGAAAAGAAAGATCAGTTTGATCATGTCGGTCGGAAATAAAATGACTTAAAGGCCACTGTATATAAAAATCAAGTTTTGAAAACCTATATCTGAATCCTTTTTCATGTCTGTTATAAAGTATTTTTCAATTTTCCTTTGTGTTTGACACAGAGATTGTCATTTTCTATGGTTTCCAACCATTACTCCATATGTTTTTGCAGTATGGTTCTCACTCAAAGAAGAGGCCTAACAACCTTGTTTTCGGAAGGACTTACGATCACCACATATATGACCTCGTTGAAGTAGGAGTTGAGAACTACAAATCCATAGAATCATATGCATATGATAAAAAGTTTGCACCAAAACTTGGTACAAAACCTTTCTTTGCCTTCATTGGGGAGCACTTTGAGAGCGTTGAAGGGCTGAAGCACTTGAAGGAAATGCTGCTTGACCATTTCAAAGGAGAGGTGTGCATTTTTATAGTTATATAAGTTGGTGTGTAGGACATAGATAACCTCTTGAGCTTAATTAGCAACCTTTTTGTTGTTAATACAGGTGATAGAGAACCTGAACCTTGTTGGTGTAGATCGGGTATTCGTGTGCACAGCAATTTCTCCTACTACTGTCTACATGATGCACTGTGCTCTCCGTCTAAAAAGGTCGGGAACAACTATTCCTAGAATGGAGCTGGTTGAAGTTGGGCCTTCAATGGACCTGGTACTTAGGCGGAACCGACGTCCATCTGACGGTTTGTTGAAAGAAGCTATGAAGGCTCCTGGTCATGCTAAGAAGGTAATTTCAATGGAACAACTCTTTTTGGTTCATCATATATTGCTATCCTGGTGATTTGATGGCAAACTGGTGCCTTTAGCCATAAGCAACTATATAGCCTGCCATTATATTTTCACTGAGAACTTTTATCGTAGTATTGGTATTCACAATTATCATTAACATCTTTACAGGTGAAAAATGTCTCGCATAATCCAGTTGATGGCAAGTTGGGCAGGGTCTACATTCCAGACCAAGAGGTTTGTATCGAATTTGTTATTAGCAGCTGTGAAGTTTAATGTAACCTATGGGCATACTAACCTGATTCATGCTATTCTGATTGAAAGGTTTCAAAATTGGCCTTAACAAACGACATAAAGGGTCTGAAGCGGGAGCGCCGTGACGCCAAGAAAAACAAGGAGCACTCTAAGAAGCAAAAGGTCAACCCTGAGTGAATAACACGGGAAGGCTATTCTCGGTAACAGTCAGTTTAAGGAATTTTGGTGTACTAGTACACATGATGCTGTGCAAATTAACTACAGACCACCAGATATTGTGCCTTACGTGTGACAATATTGGCGATAAATATTGTGATCACGAGAACCATGTCTTTCGCCGGCGTATCTGTCATTGCTAACGGCAGGCTGCTGCTGCCGTCGTCCCTCAACACCGGCACGGCCAACGGCAGCGGGTATCACCTGCTTGTGGTCGAAGGTTGCTCCAGCATCAAACACATGCCCAATGGCGCATCAATCAAGTCTCGCCGTTTCATGCTTGGAGGCTACCGTTGGGTTCTCAAGTTGTACCCAAACGGTAGGAACGCGGAGAGCACCGATTTCGTATCCATTCGTCTTTGCCTTGACCAGGAAGTTACCCTTCCTGTAAGGGTGCATTACGACTTCAATTTCATTGAGCAAGCGCCGTCGTGTGTTCGTACGATCGACGCATGTGATTTCTCTAGCAGAGATTATTGTTCTTGGGGTTACAATGATTTCATGAAAAGGGAAGCCCTTGAGCTGTCAGAGCATCTAAAAGATGACTGCTTCACCATCAGGTGTGACTTGATCATCCAAGAACCCCTTGAGCCCTTCATCCAGGTTCCGTCGTCCAACATTTGTCAGCACTTGAAGGAACTCCTTCAGACCGAAGTGGGTACCGACGTGACATTCATGGTTGACGGTGATACGTTTGTTGCGCACCGCTGCGTTCTTGCAGCTCGTTCTGTCGTCTTCATGGCGGAGCTCTTTGGCCCCATGAAGGAGGGGACTACGGGCGATGTGATGCAGATAAACGACATGGAACCATCAGTGTTCAAGGCCTTGCTTTGTTTCATCTATACAGACTCGTTGCCAGAGATGGAGGTGCGAGCAGCATGGAGGTGGAGGAAGGCAGAGCTGAAGATGTGTGGCTGCAACGCTTGCTTGCTGCGGCAGATAGATATGATCTCCAGCGGCTCAAGTCAATGTGTGAAGCGCGGTTAGCTAAGCACGTCGATTTAAGCTCCGTGGCGACCGTTCTCGCTCTAGCTGCGCGGCGCCATTGCCACGGACTGAAGGAGACCTGCTTGGAGTTGCTCAATGTCCAATCTTCTGCAGCTTTCCGAGGATTAATGAAGACTAGTGACTGGGAGCAAATGTCAATAAGCTGCCCCTCTGTTCTGAACGATGTCATTGCCAAGCTCGTTTCCGAAGTGTAGTTCGTTCGTTTTAATTGTTTACTACTCTATACTCTATGAGGAGCTCGATCGTGCCGATATATATATTGTGCTAGAAGAACGTCGAGTGCGCAGTGCAGGCCACGGCGGACGATTTGTAAGAATGCAGGTAGTGAGCGTCAACATTGGCGTTCATTCCTGCAATGTCAGTCACAGTCAGTACCTAAACCTTAGCTACTTTTTCGTTCTCGTACATTGCTTTGCGTCTTCACCATCACACGAAGATATAGCGTTATCAGGTGTTTAGAAAGAAGAAGAATTGTGTCTCTTCAAAATACATGTCAATAAAAAAACAAAAATGAAATCTGAAAGACCTAAAGACAAATGATCGGCACTTGTTCCTCTCCAGAACGAATCATAGTTCCACATATTACACTAGTAAAAAAAGAGGACTTCGATGGTACCCCAAGTAAATATAGGGCGTTTATTTTTGTGGATCTAATGGCTTGTATAAATTCATACTAGGTGAAAAAGAGGACATTCTTTGAGCAAGTCTCTCCGTATCTCAGGGCATATCCAGTTGTTGGCGCCCTCTAAATTGGACCGCCCCCGGGGCGGCGGAGCTATTCCTCGCGCTGGGGTCGCCAATTCAGAGCCCCGCACCTAGCCCGCTCCCCAACCGGTGATTCTGACCAAAATTCACATAAACATATTTTTTCTCACATAGTTTAACATACAAATCAATACATAAATAGTTTAACATATTTTTCATAGGTGGGTAAACATGTGGGAAAGGTATACTTTTCACAAATAGTTTAATTGGACCGAAAACCAGGTTGGAATGGGATACTTTTCACGGACGACAATCGGTCTTCTCGGCTGGAATCTACAAATGTTGCGAAAAAGGAGCCATTTTCATCGTTACCGCACCGGATGTGAAAATTAGGTCCACTTGACTAGGAGTTCATCTTGGTACCAGTCCATAATGATCAAAGTCGAATTGCGAGAGCACCAACTCGATCATCCTGTCGTCCCCTTTGAGCAGGAGCAAAACAATTTATTCAATGCTTCTCTATACAGGGGGTAGCGGCAGTCTTCTTGGTATAGAGATTCAACATTCATTTAATCTAGTAAGGCGCTGGGTTCGTCCTCAGAGCGTCGGATGAAAAATTAACCGAAACTGGCGCTATTTGAGCTCTTGGGGGGCTGGAAAAAATTTGACGTTATTATGTTCGTCGGCAAAAAAAAAGCGTGCCGGGGGCATGGCTGGAGATGCACACAAGATATACCGCTAAAAAGAAAACGATGATGCGCCACCTTTTCTCCCATTTCTTACGGTTTAAAAATATTTTTGAAGTACTAAAATGACATCCCGGGGGCATCAAATTAATGGGCTAGGTCGGCTAGCGTACACGTCACGACGAGCACTACGAAAGTAGCGCGCCTCCTCCTCCTGATCAGCTTTGCATATATACTTTCTCAAAAAAAAAAAAAGCTTTGCATATATACGCCCGCGCTGCAACGTCTGCTGCCTCCTAGCGCTAGCTAGCTCCGTCGCTTCTCACACCTACTCCTCCCTAGCTCGTGGTCTTCAGGGCTTCCGGCGATCGATCGATGGCGGCCGGCGGGCAGCTCCTGCTGGAGGAGGCGCGGGCGCCGGAGTTCGCGGGGTGGCTGCGTGGGCTGCGGCGGCGGATCCACCAGCACCCGGAGCTGGCCTTCCAGGAGCACCGCACGTCGGCACTCATCCGCGCCGAGCTCGACGCCCTCGGCGTCCCCTACGCCTGGCCCGTCGCGCGCACCGGCGTCGTCGCCACCATCGCCGGCGGCGCCGGCCCCGGCCCCGTGTTCGCGCTCCGGGCCGACATGGACGCGCTGCCCATCCAGGTCAGCCCCGCGCGCGGCGCTGTCGCACTAATGAAGTCATCAGTAAATTAATCGCGCAGCTCGTCAGTTGTTAATTGCCGCGCCATGTGCAATGGAATCTTATAGTAGCACAGTACTAGGCTATTTGTCAGTTGAGTAATGCATGGATTGTAGAAAAACAGTGAGAATTGCCGGTGCTTTAATTTGGGCATCCAACTTGGTGTATTAAAGTCTGAGGAATGCTCATGAGCTTTTCGTGAAGTTTTATTGCACGAATTTTAAACGGGCACCGATGGTTGTGATTAGGTTTACGTAGGATAAAAAAATAACGTAAAAAGAGTATGAACCAAGTGGAATTAGCACCCACAATCACAGTCGTCGGTGCCCTTTAAAATGAGGCCCTTCTCATGAAATACCTTCATAAGTTTTACAACCGAGAGGACATTCCGTGGGTATCATTGGTATGGGATGCTTATTATGAAGGGAAAGTTCCTCATGATCAGGAGCTATATGTGGTTCCTTTTGGTGGCGTGATGTTGCTAAGCTAATGGATAAGTACAGAGTGGTGGCTAAACCCATTATCAAAGATAGAACATCAGTTTTGTTCTGGCATGATAATTGGGCTAAAGGAGAGGTTCGCTCGGCTGTTCTCGTATGTTGTAGATGACAAGCTTTCAGTGAAGGATATGGCTTCGATTGATGATAGAGCTAGTTGCTTTCAATTGCCTCTTTCTAGTCAGGCTTATGAGGAGTTTCAGATCTTGATGCCATGGATTGATGGATTGCAATTGGATCTGCAACTGCATGATACTTGGGTTTGTTCTTGGAAGAATGGTGAGTTTTTTGCTGCAAAATACTATGCATTGGTTCATAAACCGATCCAATCTTGTCCAGTTTTCAATTGGCTATGGAAAAGTAGATGTACCATGCGAATCAAGGTGTTCTCCTGGCTGCTTCTCAGTTATCGATTAAATACTCGGGATTTGTTGCAACGGAGACACTGGATGGTTACTGATGATACGCATTGTGAACTATGCACTGCAATAGCTTATGAGGACCGTCAGCATCTGTTTTTTGATTGTCTGTTCAGTCAAAGAGTTTGGACTTATCTACAGATTGATTGGGCTCCTGGTAATAATATGGTTGAGATTGTTCAGGCGGCTAAGAATAGTTTTGCTAGGCCGTTCTTCATGGAGGTAGCTCTTATTGCAATCTGGGATATTTGGAAGACAAGGAATGACAAAATTTTCAATTCAGTGAGACCTCGTTTTGGATCTTGGAGGAGTCGTTTTTTGCATGATATGCACTTACATGTACATAGGTTTCCGGCAAAGTTGGTTCCACTTGTAAATAGTTGGTTAGATAGCTTGCCTTAGTACCTCCCTCTGGTACTTCGTTCTTTTATCTTTCAGTTTGTATATTCTTCTCTGATCTATAAAGATACTGTGGGGCTTTTGCCTCACAGTCTATTGCTTCAAAAAAAAAATCATTTTTTTTTTTTGAAAAGGGTGGTCACCCCAGCCTCTGCATCAAAATGATGCATACGGCCGCTTTATTTCTTTTATTCAACAATACGTGGCTAAAAGCCTTACAACAATCGATCATACAAATCGAAGCCAACCAAAACAGTGAAACACCACAACAAGCACAAATGAAAGAGTAAAAACAGGGCCTTGTGCCCCGGCCACAGCTATCATCGGCTCCCTGGCCAACTCCAGAGGTAGTGCCTTGTGCACATATCTCCGGATGTCGCCTCCACCATCTTCCGCCAACCCAACTCCATCAGTAGATCGAAGAGAAAGCTCCAGCCATGCCTGCCGTCGATGCCACCATGGCACCAGACCGCGCCCCCACCCTGCACGAGTCCACCCTGTCACGATCGTCGTCGAGTCCTCGCTGCACCACGCCGCCATGACCCATCGTCATTGTCGTCATAGATGAAACTCCGCTCCACCGAAAGACCCCTCCAGAAATCTCGTGTTCCAGGACGATGCCCCCAAGAGGGAGTGCCACACCGAGGATGTCGCCATCATCCGATCTGAGACCAGATCTAGGGTTTCCCCCGGAACTCTTGGAGAAGGGTGATTCGCGGCGACGACACCTTCAACAAGGTAACGACACCCATTGGTGCCGCTGTCGTCGGCTCAGACGAGCCCGGGTTACACCGGCCGACCTCCACATCCCAGACGGGCCACAACCATGGCCGAGCCGCCGGAAAAGGAGGTCATCACGCCGTCTACCGCCGATCTGCTGGAGTAGCCCTCCACGAACTGCAGGCTGCTCCGGAACCAAGGGCCGCCGGAGCCGACCCGCCAGCGATGTTGCCGCCGCCACCTGCAGCCGCGGGCACGCCTCGCCGCGACCGGGTCACCGCGCCGATTTGGAAGACGACGAGCGCCTCCGCCGCGTTCCAAATCGCCGCTGCCGCGGCGCCAAGGATCCCCGCCGCCGCCACGCCGCACGGACCTTGCCCGGGGACGCCTTTGGCGGCGGCGAGTGGAAGGGGAGGGAGTAGGGGAGGGCTGTGCTCGTCGGCGTTGGGCGCTCCGGTGCAGCCCAGGCGCGGCCGCACGGGAGCGGAGGGCGGCGAGAGGAGGAGAGGGTGCGGCGAGGGAGTCGATGGTGCGGCGAGGGATCATGCAGCAAAATTTCTGGAAAAGCACATGAACACTTCTCTAAAAATATGTATAGATCCATTTTTGATTGCCAATTACTTGAATGTGTGATTGATCCATCGATCGGCATACGCAGGAGATGGTAGAATGGGAGTTCAAAAGCAAGGAAGATGGCAAGATGCATGCTTGTGGGCATGACGCTCACGTGGCTATGCTGCTCGGAGCTGCCAAGCTTCTCCAATCCCGGAAACATGACCTCAAGGTACCTGCTCCCGCTTGGAACTACCCGTACTTGTCGCAATCGATTTTGCTGCCTCGTCATCGGTGTGATCTTAGGCTAGCTGCTGGTTTGATAATTTCACAACTTTGCTAATTCTTAAATCTTTAATATCCTACCTAATTTGTACATTACTTAGCATTAACTTTATAACTGCAAGTTTTCAGGTCTAGCAATATGCATGTAAGTGTGCATTTTGTCCACTATAACTTAAATCGATACTCAACGTCGATTTTAAAATACCGTGAGACTTCTTGGTGATACAAATTTCTTGTTCAGGGGACAGTGAAACTCGTCTTCCAGCCGGCGGAGGAGGGCCATGCCGGCGGTTACCACGTGCTGCAGGAAGGCGTTCTCGACGGCGTGGACGCCATCTTCGCCGTGCACATCGACACGCATCTGCCGATGGGCACAGTCGGCTCGAGGCCCGGGCCGTTTCTCGCCGGATCAGCTCGCTTCAAGGCGACCATCACCGGGAAAGGTGGGCATGGCGCCGTGCCACACGCCGCCGTCGACCCGGTGGTCGCCGCGTCCTCGGCTGTCCTCAGCCTCCAGCAGCTCGTTGCTCGTGAGATCGATCCACTTCAGAGCGCAGTACGTACGTCTGGCTTCTGCTATTCTCTCTAGATTAGTGAATGATTAATCACGCTACCTTAACATCTTCATACGGTGTGTCTGCGTCTGATCAACCATGCATACTATATAACCAGGTATTGTTTAATGAACGCAGGTAGTTTCAGTGACCTTCATCAAAGGTGGTGAGGCTTTCAATGTTATCCCGGAATCTGTGACCTTGGGAGGTACCTTCAGGAGCATGACCACGCAAGGATTATCTTATCTCAAGAAAAGGATAAGAGAGGTAATTAACAACAATATCTTGAGACCACCAACTGGTCACTTGGCATCTCAACAAAAAAATACTTTGTTTACCTTCTTCGAACCATTACAATCTGATCAATTAATGAAGGTGATCGAGGGCCAAGCGACGGTGGGACGGTGTACGGCGACAGTGGACTTCATGGAGGAGGAGCTTCGACCATACCCGGCGACGGTAAACGATGAGGGTCTGTACACACATGCCAAGGCGGTGGCGGAGAGCATGCTTGGGAAAGAGAATATGAGGTTGTGCCCCCAAGTGATGGCGGCAGAGGACTTCGGGTTCTATGCGGAGAAGATACCGGGTGCCTTCTTTAGTGTCGGTGTTCGTGGCGTCGGTAAAGAGATCAGCCACGTGCACACGCCACACCTGGTAGTCGACGAGGGCGCTCTTCCTATTGGGGCCGCGTTGCACGCCGCAGTGGCCATCCAGTTTTTGAGCAAGCATGTCGCCTCTACACCCATACCTTGAAGTGTCTGTATTTACAACGTGTGTACTTAGCTGTTTTTTGTACCTTTCTCTGCTCCAATTTAAACTTTAATTGAGGAATCGTAATACATTTTCTTGAGAACTCGTACATTCGTTTTAGGAACGGCCACACAAAAAATGAAAAACAAAATATATTCGTTCTAGGAACGGCCATAAATTAAGAAATGGTCCAGTTCGAGAGGAGGAGCTTTTTTGTTTTTGAGAAACTTGTTTGCACAAGCCCGTAAGCGTAGAAGTATATGTGGACAGCAATTTGCACATTCCTACTCCCTCCGTTCCAAACTAGATGACTTCTATTTGGACAAAAATAGATGTATGCAGATATGCTATAAAAACGTGGCCAACGGGGGAATGATCCCTCCCTTGACTTTACGTTGTTAGGTAGAAGGTGAGATGCCCGGTTTCTGAGAATTCCTCAGCGCAGCCATTTTGGCGCAGCTGGGACTCGAACCCGGACCGGCTAGGCGCGCACTCGCAGCCTCTGCCACTGAGCTAGCACTCAGTTCTCTATGCAGATATGCTATAAGTCTAGATACATTCACTTTTTGACAAAAAGAGATCATCTGATATGGAACGGAGGGAGTAGTGTTTTTGCACAATAGTGTCCATAATCGAAGTTGCACATTAATGTTCATAATATGAGATTGCACATAAATGACTATAATGTGCAACTGCACAATACACACTCTGTTATTAAATGTAAGATGTTTTAAATGTTCTATATGTTATATGAATGCAAACTAAAATAAGTGAACATACACAATAAAACGTGTCTAGATACATGTCCCAGCAACTAAGATAGACAAGCCCAATGCATTGCAAGGAATTTTTTATCGCTAACACTTTTTGCGAAGGCAAAGAAAACGATCGTACCGACGCTAGTAGAAAAAGGACTTTACGTCCAGACATCTAGTCCGGGCCGGGTTTGCGGCCGGTACAAATGTGATATTAGTACCGGTCCGAACGGCCAGTGGGGAGGGGGGCAGCAGTACCGGTTCAGTTGGAACCTTTAGTACCGGTTGGGGACACCAACCGGTACTAAAAGGGATGGCGGCTGGCGCAGCACTGGGCGGGCCGCGGCGAGAACATTTAGTACCGGTTTGTAATACAAACCGGTACTAAATGTCTTCACTATATTTAGCTACCATCTCCCACCCCGAGCCAGCACCATTTTTCCAGCTCGAGCACAATCCATTTTTGCTCTCTCTTTTCTCTCCCAAGAGCTCAAGTTCACCACATTTTTCTCCAACATTTGTCTAGGTTGGTGGCATCTATCTATACAAGGGTTAGCACCTTCATCTACTCTTCCGGCATTTGAAGTTTAGCTCATTTGTTTGCTAGTTTGAAGTCATTTGATTTTTGTTGTGCTAGCAAGGTGTTTGATGAAATGCCTAACTTAGAGATTTCATTTGTTTTATATGCATTTTAAGTTCAAACTAAAATATGATTTGTGGTTTTTTGTAGTGTCATCCAGTCCCCTTCCTCACCGACGTCGATCTCCCGCGTCGTCTCGTCGCCGACACCACCTCGGTGAGCCTCTTGTTTTTATATTTTATTTTAGTAAATCTTAGTTATAGAATTATTACTTGTATAATTTTCTTATTTGTGTAACTTTTTGTTATATATAGTGTCATGGTTTTGACATCTGTCCACACCGGCTCTCGCCCGCTTTATTATTCGGATGTGGTACGATTGTTTGTTATAAGTATATGTTTGTTTAATTTCGTGTTTATAAAAATTATACCGACTAACTGAACGTAAATATATTTTTATCTAGGATGTAGTTGAACCGGAAAATGAGCCCGACCCAATTGTCGAGTTTTTAGTAGAAGAAAACAATGATTTGAAAGCTAAATTGAAAACAAGTGAAGATCTTCGTCTCGAAGAGAAGATGAAATGGGAGTTGAAGATTGCCGACGTCGTAGATGATAACGAGATCAAGATGGAGGCAATGCGCTTGGATCATGAGATCAAGATGAATGCAATGCGCTTGAAGCTTAAAAAGTTTAGAAAATATGTCATTAGTCAAGAGGCTTGATATCATTATGCTGTTGGTTCAATAATTACCTTAGTTGCGATTTTGATCGCATTTGTCGTTGGATTTAAATTCTTTAGCTAGTTCTATGTTAGTTTCAATTAATAAATATTTATGAGAACTATGTATTAGATTTGTTTAAATATGGTGATCTTGTATTAATGAATTGGTCATGTATCTCTCTATAGATTTGTTTATATATATATATAGCTATTGTGTAATGGTTTTGGATATATTTACATAATGCAGATGAATCGACAATGGATGTACGTTGACCGACGCTCTCCGGAGTTCATGACCGACGTGCTAGATTTTATCAGTGTTGCTGAGTCAAATAAGCGGGATGGTTTGATGTACTGTCCGTGTAGTGCTTGTAAGAATATCAAGGGTTACTCCAAATCAAAAACCATTCACATCCACCTGTTTGAGTCCGGTTTCATGTCCGGCTATAATTGTTGGATAAAACACGGAGAAACAGGGGTCATAATGGAAGACAATGAAGAAGAAGAGGACGATGACAACTATCCTGAGTTTCCTGAATACGACGGTACTACAATGGGGGAACCTGGAGAAGACGCGCCTGACAAAGAGGCGTCGGATGTGGCCGCTGATGATCTTGCTCGGGTCATTGCTGATGCACAGAGGAATAGCGTAAGTCAGAGGGAGTGGTTGAAGTTGGAGCACATGTTAGAGGATCATAAAAAAAATTTGTACCCAGGTGTCGAAGATGACCAGAAAAAGCTGGGTACCACGCTGGATTTGCTGCAATGGAAGACTGAGAATGGTGTATCAGACAAGGGGTTTGAAAAGTTGCTGAAAAAGATAAAGAATATGCTTCCAAAGGATAACGAATTGCCCGACAGTACGTACGAGGCAAAGAAGATCGTCTGTCCTCTAGTATTAGAGGTGCAAAAGATACATGCATGCATTAATGACTGCATACTCTACCGCGGTGAGGAGTACGAGAATCTGAATACATGCCCGGTATGCGGTGCATTGCGGTATAAGATAAGGCGAGATGACCCTGGTGAAGTTGAGGGCGAGCGCCCCAGAAAGAGGGTTCCTGCCAAGGTGATGTGGTATGCTCCTATAATACCACGGTTGAAACGTTTGTTCAGCAACAGAGAGCATGCCAAGATGTTGCGATGGCACAAAGAGGACCGTAAGAAAGACGCGATGTTCAGACACCCCGCTGATGGATCCCAGTGGAGAAAAATCAAGAGAGAGTTCCCGGACTTTGCAGATGACGCAAGAAACTTAAGATTTGGTCTAAGTACGGACGGCTTCAATCCTTTTGGAGAGCAGAGCAGCAGTCATAGCACCTGGCATGTTACTCTATGTATTTACAACCTTCCTCCTTGGTTGTGCATGAAGCGAAAGTTCATTATGATGCCAGTGCTCATCCAAGGACCGAAGCAACCAGGGAGCGAGCTTGATGTGTACCTCAGGCCATTAGTTGACAAACTTTTAGAGTTGTGGCGGGAAGAAGGTGTACGTGTGTGGGATGAGAACAAACAGGAGGATTTTGACCTTCGAGGGTTGCTTTTCGTAACGATCAATGATTGGCCTGCTCTTAGTAACATCTCAGGACAGACAACTAAGGGATACCATGCATGCACACACTGTTTGAATGATACTGAATGTATATACTTGGATAATTGTAAGAAGTGTGTGTACCTGGGGCATCGTCGGTTTCTTCCGGTCAGACATAACGTACGGAAGAAAGGCAAGCATTTCAAAGGTGAGGCAGATCACCGTAGAAGGCCTACTGGTGAACAAATATTTGATATGGTCAAGGATTTAAAATTAATATTTGGAAAGGGTCCTGGAGGAAAGGTTCCAGATGACACAAACGGGCACGCACCCATGTGGAAGAAGAAATCTATATTTTGGGTCCTAGAGGTCCGATCTGCAATCGACGTGATGCACGTGACGAAGAATATTTGTGTGAACCTGCTAGGCCATTTGGGCATGTATGGGAAGAAAAAAAACACAGAGGCAGCACGGGAGGACCAGAAACGTTTGAAAGAACGAGACGGCCTGCTTCCAGAACATTATGACGGTCCTGCCAGCTATGCTCTAACCAAACAAGAGAAAGCGATATTTTTTGAATGTCTTAGCAGTATCAAGGTCCCGTCTGGCTTCTCGTCGAATATAAAGGGAATAATAAATGTGGCACAACGAAAATTTCAAAACCTAAAGTCTCATGACTGCCACGTGATTATGACGCAATTGCTTCCGATTGCATTGAGGGGGCTTCTACCGGAAAATGTTCGAGTACCCATTGTGAAGCTTTGTGCATTACTCAATGCAATATCTCAGAAGGTAATCGATCCAATGATCCTACCAGGATTACAGAATGATGGGGTCCAGTGTCTTGTCAGCTTTGAGTTGGTGTTCCCCCCATCCTTTTTCGATGTTATGACGCATGTCTTGGTTCACCTAGTCGAAGATGAACGGACAGATGTCGCCTAGAGGGGGGGGTGAATAGGCGATTAAAAACTTTTTCCGGGGAGCCGGAATTTCCGAGCCAAGATGGACCGGAAATTCCGGTATGCTTGATAAAGGCGGAATAAAACTAGTGTTTTACTTTAGCAAGCATACAACCTAAATATACTAGGTTCACCTATGTGCACCAACAACTTATGCTAATCAATACAAGTAACAAGGTGATAGCAAGATATATATATGACTTCAAGCACGAAGGCTATCACAATGTAAAGTGCATAAGTAAAGAGCTCGGGTATAGAAATAACCGAGGCACGCGGAGACGAGGATGTATTCCCGAGTTCCACCCAAAGGGTGTACGTCTCGTTTGGAGAGGTGTGCGCAACCACAACAGGTTAGCCACAACGCCACCAAGGCTCACCTTCTTCTCCTGATGAACTCAACCACAAAAGGTTGCGAGTTCACCTTCCACTATTGATCCCCTTTTGGGCGGAGATCGAATCCCTTACAACAATCTTGAGGCACACACCCACAAATTAATTGGGGGCTCCCAAGTCTTGAGGCACACACCCACAACTTAATTGGGGGCTCTCAAGTGACCACAAAAGGTCTTGACCACAAAAGGTCTTGGCCACAAAAGGCCGGCCACAAAAGGCGTCTAGGGTCCAATGACCCAAGAGTAACAAGCTCACAAGTAACACCACCACGAATCCTCGTGGAGGGCTCAAACCGATGCAAATGCAATGGCAAGAGCACACGAAGTGCTCAAGTCCTTCACTCTCAAATTCCAACAAAGCAACAAATGCTTATGGGGGAATAAGAGAGGAAGAACACAAGAAACCACAAAGGAGTCAAATCCTTCACTCCCAAATCCCACCAAAAGCAACTAATGCTTATGGGGGGAGAAGAGAGGAAGAACAAAGAGAAGAACCACAAAGGAACTCCAAGATCTAGATCCACTAGGTTCCCCTCACTTAGAGGAGAGATGGATTGGTAGGATTGTAGATCTAGATCTCCTCTCAACTTTCCCTAAAGAATATGCAAGAATCTATGGAGGGATTGAGAGGGAAGTGAGCTTTCCAAGGTCAACAATGGAGTAGGAGAGAGAGGGAAAACGTGCTGTCCAAGGGAAGAAGAAGAGGGGGGGTATTTATACCCCCCAGAAATTATAACCGTTGGACCCAGATTTTAGACCGGAAATTCTGCCCAAAAGTGTAATTTCCGAGCTGAATTTCCGGTTCCAACCAGTGCCACTTTTTCGAGAAAAACTGCGCGAACCGGAAATTGCGGTCAGTCCGGAATCGGAAATTCCGAGTGCCTGAAAACTGACAGAAACAACACAACGAAAACTGCAATAACTTTTTCATCCGGACTCCGTTTTCGATGATTTTCGGCTCGTTGGAATCATTACAACGAGCTCTACTTGAATGTGCATAGAAACATCATAGTCCTGAAGGGGATCGCAGGCAGAAAACAAAAAATTTCCTATCGGCGATATCCTTAAACTAGCCAAGATCTACACTATGCAGATATAGAAGTACGGCGGATATCGGAATACATACCCTTGTAGACCGAATAGCGGGGATTACGCTTCTGCACAAGCGTTGACGACGAAGACGACGTAGCCGACCTCTAGGTCGCGAAGAACTCGGCGCGACGAAGACGATGAAGATGACCTCGAGGTCGGGTGGAGGAAGTAGGCCTCCGAGTACCGCTAGCGCAGCACCTCGCAGGGTGTTACACACATACGGTGGAGACGACGGCCTCCGAAGCTCCAGTCCAGGACGAGCAGCGGAAGACTTGGACCGGAACACCAGCAGCGCGGCAGCGGGCTATGGTGGAGAGAGAACTCTCATCCTCCTCGGCGCAACTCCGACAAAGGGAATCACGAGATCGAGGAGAAATCGAGAATTAATTGGATGAATTAAAAGGCCAGGGGTGCCCCTCTATATAAAGGCTCCCGGGGGGAGCCAACCTTGCCAGCCAGGCAATGTGGGACTATCCCACAACCTGGTTCTGCCAAGGAGCAGCCGCCGGCCCTAGGTGGGCCCCTTGTGGCCCACCTAGGCCGGCTCCAACCCAATCCGAAGCCCTGGGGGGACTTTCCCCCCTCATGGGCCTTCTTTCCACCAGAAGGCCCATTTAGGGAAATCAGCCTTTAAAAATTCGAAAATAAATATATAAAATCATATTTAAATATTAATTACACTAATTAATATCAAACATATTATATATAATTTATTCTAGCTCCGAAAACTATTTCGTCGCTGCCCGATCTCCATCGGACCATTCCCGGGACGTTCCCGGTGATCTCTTTCCTTTCCGGTTGTCTTGTCGAAACCCCTTAAGTGTGTTACCCTAGCAGTTCGATATAATAACAGACATGATCGAGACTCCTCTCCGATCAATGATTAACTCGTAGGCATGGACCCCATGAATTAACCCCTGTGATATAACGAATGACTTTCATCTATCAAACCTGGACGTCGAGTCTTAAACCTTTTGCCATAGCGATACTTAGTGTGTCCGAGCATCGTTCATAGATATCTCCATATCTAGCATGATCTCGTTACCGACAACACTATCTTCTACTCGTCTGTGATATTATGTCAGCTGGTGACCTAGTCACATGTTTGCAAACTCATTTGACATAATCTCACCGAGTGGGCCCTAGAGTATCCATCCGGCTATACGGACTGACAAATCCCGCTCTTGACTCCTCGTCTAAACTACCCCTTTCCGATACCCAAAAGTATCACCGTTATTGTCACACTTTATAAGATATGACGTTTGGTGCGATCAAAGTATCTTCCAGGAATAACAATAAGAGTTGGTCTCACGGTCAAAGGCGTAATGACTACGTCCTACAAATTATGGGTAAGTCCATCACATCGTTCCACCTAACGATATGACTCCATTGCCGACAGACGCCATGTCTCATGATCGGGAAACCTCGATCATCAATCGCGCAATGAAACTAGTCTTAGCAGAGGCAACTAGGGACCTGGTTGTTTATCTACCACACGTGTATTAATGTTTTCGCTTAATACAGTTATAGCATGGTATAAAACATATAATGAACAATTGGAATATAACCAATAAACTATCTTTATTAAGTGCCTCTAGGGCATATTCCCTTCAGTCTCCCACTTGCACTAGAGTAACACTTAATCTAGTTTACAACTTGGTAAAAGCTCAACACCCATAGCATCTTGGTGCATGCTTGTCTCGTGGAAGAGGAATACAGTCAACAGATCTCACACATTGAGACCTATATATGCTTTGCAACACTTCTATGTCACCTAGTTTGACATCATCCCGTATCTTACGATGACGGTGAAATATATCCTAGTGGATGGAGTGAGACTCGAACATTCGCGTAGCATGGGCCTTAAAAGTCTAAGAGATCTATTAAGGGGACCACATACGCTCGGAAAACTGCTCAGTCCAATCACACTTGCTACTTCTGAAGTTGCCATATATTTCTATACCTATGTAGATTATGCAACAGTGCATTCATATGCGACTTTGCAAGCTAACCATGTCTTTCTTAAAAATAAAGGACATCTCCTATATGAGATTTCTAGTTGTATGGGCCAGTGTAATAACTTGCATCATCGTAACCGTTTTACGGCAAGTTGTCTTTCCACTCTTACCCTTTACTAGAAAACATATCTTCAGTTCTCACAGACACTGAAAAATATACTTAACGTTTGTTCATTAATCCACACAAGGATCACTCTAGAACCCGTTCTTCAACCAAGAACTTGGGTCACACTAAGTCGAGCTTTCAATCGGATAGCATCTATGTCTGATACATAGACAATGTCGAACATCATTTGCTATCACTGAAAATGCCAAGATAAACTTAATATTTCACTTAGTCATACAAGCAAGAACAATCTTCTTCGCTTGTTCTATTCTGAAACACTTCAGAATCTTAACTTAGGAAATATTCCGACCTAATGTTATTAAGCCCCTTACGATCTATACAATTATAAATCGGATGCCTAATACTCCTAACTTCATTTCATAGAAAATTTAATCACTTAAATAATCCTTTACACTCTACTAGAGGATCTGTGTCATTCAATATGTCGTCACATACAAAATCATGAATGACACCTAGCTCCCACTCAAATATGCCTTCCGCATATAAGATCAAGGAAAGCTACTTAGCTCCCACTCAAATATGCCTTCCGCATATAAGATCAAGAAAAGCTACTTTGCTCCCACTCACTTCTTTACAAATGCAAGTCTCTTCAACTATTTTGGACAACTCCAAAATCCTTTGATCACATCATCAAAGTGAAGATTCCAGCTCCGATATGCTTGCTTCAGCCCATGAATGGACAACTGAAGTTTGCATACATGTTTAGCATCCTCAGGATCACCAAACCATTATTGTACTGATTACAACTCTTTCTTAATGACACTATTAAGAAACATGGTTTCCTTATCCTTCTATCAATTTCTCATTCGAAATTATAGTAATTGCTAAACGACCCAGAATAGATTTAGGCTTCGCCACATGAGACAAAATCTCGTTGTGGTCAACTTTTGAATCTGTCGGAACTGATTCACGACAAATCGATCCTTATCAATGTCTATTCTCTCATAAAATTCCATATTCTATTAACATCCTATATGCCATCAAGAAGATCTCCCAAGTCAATACCTGGTAATCGTACATGGATTTTATTTCGGATCATATATGACTCATAGCCATTTCTCGGACTTAGGTCTACCATTTCTTCTTCGTAGTTCGTAGGTCTGTCATATTCCATTAATATGACCTTCATAACAAGATTGTCGTAACACACAGTGTGAAACACAACCTCGTACGCCTACGTTCTTAGTATGAGCTCAGAACATCATGATCTTGTATCATCAGCTTCTTTCAAGCTATGGAGCATGACACCGAAAACACTTTCGGTTGCGCCACTCTGATGTCTGGAGAGAAAGTTCATCAACTTTTCCTTGCTCTACCTTCTTTCCCACTTATACCCTTGGACAAGAAACTATTTCTTTCGCAAGGTATATCCCGGCAACGATTTTGCCTATGTCGTGAGACATGTACCCAACTAACTCTTTAGGTACACTACAAAGATTAATCCATTTTAGGTTTGATCACATCAAAACACTAAATTGCTGAAACGACAATCTAGGCTAAAAGCCATGCCATCACTAATATGGTATTGTCTCCATGGATTTAAATGGTTTCCCTATTATCTAACGTGAGTGTTACGTTTCTACCATACGACTCTAATGATCACAATAATTCGGTAAGAGATTTATTTACCACACACTATCCGATAGGGTGCGATTACGACGTCCTAACATACCATAACACTATGGTATTCCATGCGACGTAATTTGTGGAACTCTTCTCACAAGTCTTCCAATGACGTGCCAACATTATAGCTCAAATCTTTATTTCCTCGATCTGTATCGCAGGAATTAGATTTTCTTGTTAAGTTTATTTCCTACTTCATTCTGAACTTGTTTGATCGAATCAAAATTTCCAGACTAACATTCCCTGAGTGGATATCCATATATCTACTCGGAATATTCATGAAGTCTATGAAATAAAGACTTCCACTTCACGTTAAAGTACTTCATTGATTCACATACACCCATATGCATGATTCTCAACAAGTTATACTCAAAACGTTCAGTGAAGTTTACGAAATAAAGATCTCCACTACCCGTCAATTACTTCATTGAACCACATACATCTATATGCATGACTATCAATAAGTTATATGCCCGTTTTCCGAAAACGGTGTCTTAGTTATTTTGCAAGTGTCAAAAGATCAAATCTAAAGACTTGTAGATCCATCCGGTATGGAGCTAATTCATTGACTATAACATTGACATGAATTAAACGGTAGTGCCACACATATGTGGTGTCTTTATTAAGTTTGTATCCTTTGGCATTAATATTATGAATGTGGGAGCTTCTACCATCTAAATTCAAATCGGCATGATCATTACTTCATAAATATAGGACAACGAATTTGTCACTAATATATATGAACAATTGTCTCGCTAGAGGAGACACACTTATAACGATCATACTAACAGGCGATTATAAAGAATTTATTCAAATGGTAGATCTAGAGGGAGAGTGTCTATGGCCATCACAACAATTTGTCTGCCATTATCAACACGCAATGTCGCATCATCCTTTCAAGCCACTCAAGCAGTAAACCTGGTTTTCATAAAACATGACTAGTATCAAAACTTAGTCACTACTGCGAGTACTTGCTTAGCTAAAACATTCATAACATGTATATCATATATACACCATCATCATTGATGACTTCCGGCGATCTGTTTCATCTTCTTGATACTTCCAACGTAATCAAGAACCATGAAGGTGAACGATTCCCCTTGCATGACATAGTCTATGACATAGCATTTGCACTTGGCAACGTCGTCTGTCATCCAGTGATCGAGCTGAGCGAGGCGTCTCAATGTTCATCAAGTATGACCATATGTCATCAAGTATAACCAATGTTATCAAGTATGACTGTCACGTGCTCCTTCAATGTGTGTATTCTCTTCCATCTTGGTTGAGAAGACAATCAGTCAACGTACTGATAAACTTCATCAACCCAACTTTAGGGGTACCCCGAGTTTAGCGACCATCTCATATGTTCGCGATCTAATAACTCGTACCCACCGTTGGTTCTCTATGGCAGAGATCATAGCATACACTGGACTATGATGATATCATCCGCACAAAACCTGATAATCCAAATTATCTTTTGTCAGCGGAATCTCCGGGTTTATCTCCTAGCGTGTATTGTATCACAAAGAGCTAACGGTTTAAACAAGGAGTATCCTCAAGCTAAAGTATAAAACTATGAAGTTTGGACCCAACCTTTTAAGTTTCTCAATCGCAGGAATGCGCCTAATTTTAAAAGATGCTATTACAATGGTTAATATCTACAAAGGTTTGCAAAACAGACTTTGTTCATTATATTTTGAGTTCTAGTATTTTAGAAAATAACTATCCGAACTCCCACTCAAACGAACATCCCTCCTGGTCGTTTAAGCGATTACACGACCCCCATCCATTGCACAACCCCTCATCGTCAGAGCCGGCAGCACAACTTCAAGGGTAGACAATTGTCAATCACAACAACTCTGTGACTCATGCTCGACCTTTCGGCCTCCGTGTTCCGAGGCCATATCTGCATATGCTAGGCTTGCCACAATAACCTCCACGTAACGCTTGTGCAACATGGCTTACACCCACTGTATGCGAACGACGATATGTCTGACACCCGATCGTCACGGCCTGCCTCATAACGTAGAACTTTCTTGGTGGTGCTCGTTGGAGGAAGAACACTAGTGGTATTTTGAAGGGATCATCTTATATATAACTACCGCCGCGTAACTAATATATACTAATATATATAATCACACAATATAAGATGCACAAAAAACATCAAATGTAATGTGATGTGATATAGTCCATTGCGCCATGGTCTTCTTGGCGCCCGCAGTTCATAAACAATTTAATAAACCTACCTTGACCATATCACATTGCCCCTGCAAAATAAAGTTAGACGCGTTCTACTTTATCTTTTGCATATTTTACGTGGCTTGGGACTGTCGTAAATAGAACCGCTTCATACCTACGAACCTTATGACCACAACAACGATCCAATAATTGCATGTTTAAGCATCCCTTTCGGGCCCTCCATTGAAAATGCAAAGCCAACTAAAGAGAGAGAAACTGACACCCGCCAGTCACAGATACTGTACAAGCCGTATGTCAGTAGTGGAACCAGTCTCGCGTAAGCGTACGCGTAAAGTCGGTCCGGGCCGCTTCATCAACTCGATGCCGCTGGAATCACAAGTGCACGCTAGAGGCTAGCAAATAACAGGAACGGTGCCCCCGTGCCGAACACGGGTTCTAACAGCGTACAGCTATATCTACGATAGATCGGCTCTGATACCACTGAAGGGGATCGCAGGCAGAAAACAAAAAATTTCCTATCGGCGATATCCTTAAACTAGCCAAGATCTACACTATGCAGATATAGAAGTACGGCGGATATCGGAATACATACCCTTGTAGACCGAATAGCGGGGATTACGCTCCCGCACAAGCGTTGACGACGAAGACGACGTAGCCGACCTCTAGGTCGCGAAGAACTCGGCGCGACGAAGACGATGAAGATGACCTCGAGGTCGGGTGGAGGAAGTAGGCCTCCGAGTACCGCTAGCGCAACACCTCGCAGGGTGTTACACACATACGGTGGAGACGACGGCCTCCGAAGCTCCAGTCCAGGACGAGCAGCGGAAGACTTGGACCGGAACACCAGCAGCGCGGCAGCGGGCTATGGTGGAGAGAGAACTCTCATCCTCCTCGGCGCAACTCCGACAAAGGGAATCACGAGATCGAGGAGAAATCGAGAATTAATTGGATGAATTAAAAGGCCAGGGGTGCCCCTCTATATAAAGGCTCCCGGGGGGAGCCAACCTTGCCAGCCAGGCAATGTGGGACTATCCCACAGCCTGGTTCGGCCAAGGAGCAGCCGCCGGCCCTAGGTGGGCCCCTTGTGGCCCACCTAGGCCGGCTCCAACCCAATCCGAAGCCCTGGGGGGACTTTCCCCCCTCATGGGCCTTCTTTCCACCAGAAGGCCCATTTAGAGAAATCAGCCTTTAAAAATTCGAAAATAAATATATAAAATCATATTTAAATATTAATTACACTAATTAATATCAAACATATTATATATAATTTATTCTAGCTCCGAAAACTATTTCGTCGCTGCCCGATCTCCATCGGACCATTCCCGGGACGTTCCCGGTGATCTCTTTCCTTTCCGGTTGTCTTGTCGAAACCCCTTAAGTGTGTTACCCTAGCGGTTCGATATAATAACAGACATGATCGAGACTCCTCTCCGATCAATGATTAACTCGTAGGCATGGACCCCATGAATTAACCCCTGTGATATAACGAATGACTTTCATCTATCAAACCTGGACGTCGAGTCTTAAACCTTTTGCCATAGCGATACTTAGTGTGTCCGAGCATCGTTCATAGATATCTCCATATCTAGCATGATCTCGTTACCGACTGTCGGCCCAGTGCGAACCGGGGTACGCACGGCCCACTCCCTGCAGGCCTCGCCCGCACATAACTTCGACAGAACGGCGGAGGACCAGGCTACCGCTTGGAGGAATCCTCAAGAGGCATCCCCTCTCGAGGCCTGAAGAGGACGCCAGGGCCTGAAGAGGACCCTGCGCTTCAAGAGACTCCCCAGGCACAGCCCGCCTGGAGAGGAGTCAGCAGAAAACCCCTCCACAGGCGACCACGGCCCTGTGGAGACACTTCGCGGCTAAGCAAGCGCTGCAGGGCGCACATGGCCCCTGCAGCAGCCGCAGGGTGACGCGAGCATCCCAGTTGCCGTTCTGGTGATAAAGGAGTCAACAAAGCCGCGCCCTCTGCGGCAGGACAGCCAGGACTGTCCTCTTTGGTGATAAAGCGGCTGGACGGCGCAACGCTCCAAGAAGATCGTCACCGTGGGCTCCACCACGACCTCTGCTGCGCCTGCGAGCCGCTCTGCACCGCCTGCAACCTGTCGGCCACGGCGCGCTACTTTAGCGCGGATGGACCGCGTCCATGGACGGACGAGCCGCGATGGACTCCCGCTCTTCCATGCGACTGACGTGTGGGAGCCCACCAGCACGAGGACGGAGCCCGGGGCGCCTATAAAAGGAGCAGGAGCTCCACCGTAGAACGGGACCCCCGATCGCTCAATCGCGCACTGGCACCCTGAACACATAGGATAGCCAACTGCTGGAGGAGGAAGACGACCATTGTGTCCCTCTCCAGGCACCAAGCTGCCTCAAGAGAGCCTTCGGCAAGCTCGTTGTCCTGTAACCTTCACAGTGCAATACAGACAAGCAGGAGTAGCGGTTTTACCTCCTCCTCGAGGGCCGTGAACCTGGGTACGGGCTGGTGTCCATCTCTGGCGTGATTGCTCTCCTTCAGGCTCGGCGAGCATCGTCGTCGAGCCCCTCGTGGGTTGTTAGACCTCCGTGTTCAGTCCCCCCTTCGAACCTCTCTTCAGGGCGAGACTACCCCTGTTACGTGGGAATCACTCCTCGACATTTGGCGCGCCAGGTAGGGGGACTGAGGCGCGTCTTCAACCTCCGAACTCCGCGCCATGATGGATACCCGCGCGACGCGCGCCAACCGGCGAACCTCTGAGAGAGCGCACACCGAGCCTGGCACTGCTCCCACCCGCGGCCGCCGTGGTCGCCCCCGCACGACCGAGCGCGCTGGCACCGGCCCGCGCGTGGAGGAGCCAGAGAGCGGGGGGCACCGCAGCGGAGACCAGCGCGACGACGAGGACCACTCTGGGCGCCGTGAGGACGCTGAGTCCTCGCACCCGTCCCGGCGCCAGAGCGTGTCCACGCAGGAGCACCACGAGCCCGCCCCGCACACAGCGCTGCTCATGGCCCAGGAGCTCCTCCGCTACCGGCCAAGTGCCGAGGCACACGACCAGTGGTTGGACCGCCTCCACCACCTCGTCGACATCGCAACCACGCGCCCTGCTCCGTCGCGCTCCATCGTGCCCTCCGGCCCTGCAGGGACGGCCGCACCAGGTGCGCCCCCACCGCCACCAGGGCCACCTCCGGCCGCGGCACAGCGGGCTCCCTCCCATGCTTCCTCGCCGCACGACTGCCAAATCGTGCAGCGCACCGCGCCCGACGCGCGCGTGGGCATGGAGCGACGTCGCGACCTCCAGAACCGCCTCGTCGAGGAGCTCGGTCAGGCGGGGCAGCAAAACCGCAGGGCCCTCCAGGGAGGAACGGCCACCTATGCCTCAGGTTGCATGGCCTTCACGCGCGCCCTGCGTCGTGTGGTCTGGCCGCAGAAATTCAGGCCAGCGCTCCCTAAGGGCTTCGACGGGTCCACCAACCCTCTCGAGTTCCTGCAGCTCTACACCACCTCTATCCAGGCTGCAGGGGGCGACGACAAGGTCATGGCCAACTGGTTCTCCCACGCCCTCAGGGACTCAGCGCTGTCCTGGCTCCTCAACCTGCCTGAGGACTCCATCGACTCCTGGGAGGAGCTCTGCAGGCAGTTCGTCGCCAACTTCAAGGGCACGTACGAGCGCGCACTCACCCACAACGACTTGCGCGCTGTGGTGCAGAAGAAGGATGAAACTCTTCGCAAGTACATCCAGCGCTTCAGCCAGGTGCGGAACAAGATTCCAAACATCCCCGACACCCAGGTGATCGCTGCCTTCCGCGAGGGCGTCACAAACCGCAGGATGCTCGAGAAACTCGGCATCCACGACAAGCTCACCTCGGTGGTGAAGCTGTTCGATCTGGCGGATAAGTGCGCCAAGGCTGAAGAGGGACTCCTCTTCGTCAAGATGAGCGCGCGGGGGGACGACCCTGGCGAGGGGTCCAAGAGCCACAAGAAGAAGGAAGAGCCCAAGCGCAAGGCCACCGCGGTCCTCGCGGCAGAGCCTGACGCGAAGGGCTCCCGCAGGGGTTCTCCCGAGCGCGGCGACAAAGAAGTGGACCACCGTCCGTTCTGTGTCTACCACAACAGGCGTGGGCACGCTACAGACGACTGCTTCGACCTCAAGAGGCTGAGCAGGGAACGCGAGCGAGGAGAAGGCAGTGGAAGCCGCGGCAGAGGTCGCGGCTACCGCAGAGACGGCAGGGGTAGGCGCGATGGCGGCTACCAGAAGCCGTCGGGCACTCAAGCCAACGCCGCCGAGAAGAACAACAACCTCCCTGACGAGGAAGATGGAGGCTACCAGGCCCCGAGAGGCGCCATGGCCTGCATCCTCGGCGGGGCTCAAGCGCCCAAGTCGAACAATCAGTTCAAGCAGTTCGCCCGCGAACTCAACGCTGCGCTCCCGAGCACCGAGACCTCCAGACCCCTCAAGTGGTCCCAGTACACCATCGCCTTCGACGCCAAGGACCACCCCAAGTCGACCAAGACTGTTGGAACCCTCCCCCTGGTCTGCTCCCCCACCATCAACAACATCACCGTCTCCAAGACGCTCATCGATGGGGGAGCAGGCCTGAACGTCATCTCTGTCGAGACCTTCGAGACACTTCAAGTGCCCTACGAGTGGCTTATGCCCTCCAGGCCATTCACGGGCGTCACCAGTGGTTCCATCGAGCCTCTGGGGCAAGTCCGCCTCGCGGTCACCTTTGGCACGCAGAAGAACTATCGCACGGAGCTGATCGACTTCGATGTCGCCCACATCGGCTTGCCGTACAATGCCATCCTCGGCTACCCCGCCCTCGCAAAGTTCATGGCCGTCACACATCACGCCTACAACATGGTCAAGATCCCCGGCAGCGCTGGCACCATTGCCATCCATGGTCATATCCTGGACGCCACGCGCGCTGTCGAGAGCGCCTACAAGGCAGCCGCCATGGCGTTCCCGGCCGACGAGGACATGGAGCCTCTCGAGAGGCCCAAGAAGAAGAAGCAAGTGTTCTCTCAAGAGCAAGCTGCCACGAAGAAGGTATCGCTGGACACCACCAGCTCGGGGGCCGAAGGCTCGGGGGCTAGCGTCACCATAGGCGCTGCCCTGCCTCCCAAATAGGAAAGCGCGCTCGTCGCCTTCCTTCGGGCAAACTCTGATATGTTCGCATGGACTCCGTCAGACATGTCCGGTGTACCAAGGGAGGTGATCGAGCACCACTTAGCCGTGTGTCCAGACGCACGGCCCGTCAAGCAAAAAGCACGTAAGCAAGCCCCCGAGAAGCAAGCTTTCATCATCAAAGAAGTAGAGAAGCTAAAGGCGGCAAACGTCGTCCGCGAAGTCGCGCACCCCACTTGGCTCTCCAACGGCGTGGTCGTCCCTAAACCCGCTGGAGGAGGCCGACTCTGCATCGACTACACCAATGTCAACAAGGCCTGCCCCAAGGACCTGTACCCCATGCCGAGGATAGACCAGATCGTGGACTCCACCGCTGGCTGTGACCTCCTCTGCTTTCTGGACGCTTTCTCTGGTTATCACCAGATCAAGATGGCTAAAGAAGACGAGGAGAAGACGGCATTTCTCACCCCTTGTGGTGTGTACTGCTACACATGCATGCCCTTCGGCCTGAAGAACGCTGGAGCCACCTTCCAGAGGCTCATGAGGATAGCCTTGGGGGCGCAGATGGGCAGAAACGCCGAGGCCTATGTCGATGATATCGTGGTCAAGTCTCGAGAGAGGGACACCCTCTTGAGGGATCTCGAGGAAACCTTCGCCAGCCTGAGAAAGGTGAACATCAAGCTGAACCCCGCCAAGTGCGTCTTCGGGGTCCCTTCAGGCAAACTCCTCGGATTCCTCGTGTCCCACCGTGGCATAGAGGCAAATCCTGACAAGATCAAGGCTATAGAGCAAATGCAGCCTCCCCGCCGACTCAAGGATATGCAGCGCTTGGCGGGCTGCATGGCCAGCCTTGGCCGTTTTATCTCCAAATTCGGCGAGAGAGCCCTGCCATTTTTCAAGATCATGAAGAGATCGGGCACATTCAAGTGGACCCCTGAGGCGGATAAAGCCTTCGAGGACTTAAAGAAGTATCTGGCTAGCCCTCCAGTCTTGGTGGCCCCCAGGGCAGGCGAGCACCTGAAGCTGTACCTCTCAGCCACCCCTCAGACCGCAAGCGCCGTCTTGGTGGTCGAGAGGGAAGAGCCTGTCCTCCCCAAGAGGAGCACTGCAACTCCAAGCCCAGAACCCCCCGACAAAGGCCCCGTCAAGGGAGCAGCCTCCACAGACCCACTGCCAGGCCCACCGCCTCAAGTCGAGTCTGCCCCTCTCACCCCTGTCGAAGTGCCTCTACAGGCAGATCTCGACAAGGGCCCTGAAGTGCTTCCGCAGGGGGCTGGCGCTGCGCCACCTCAAGTAACCCTCGTCGAGCACCCCGTCTACTTCGTTAGCACAGTACTGCGGGACGCTCGCGAGCGGTATCCAATGCAGCAAAAGCTCCTCGTCGCGCTCCTCATCGCCTCCAGGAAGTTGAGACACTACTTCCAGGGCCACCCCATCACGGTGGTCACTGCTTTCCCCCTGGAGCAGATCCTGCGCAATCCCAACGCCACAGATCGTGTCGCGGGATGGAACATCGAGCTGCAGCCGTTCAACTTGCGCTTCGATACCACGAGGGTCATAAAAGGAAGAGCGTTGGCTGACTTTGTCGCCGAATGGACTGACCCAAGCCCTGAGGTGCCTCGCGAGGCAGAGGCCGAGCCCTCGGGAGGCACAGCGTCAAGCCATTGGACCATGCACTTCGATGGAGCCTTCGCTTGCCGCAATGGCGGAGCAGGCGTCGTCTTAACCTCGCCCAAGGGTGACAAGCTATACTACGCTGTCCAGCTGTGCTTCATAGTCGACAAGATCTCCAACAATATCGCCGAATACGAAGGCCTCCTCGCCGGCTTAAGGGCCGCCATCGCTCTGGGCGTCAAGCACCTGCTCGTCAAGGGTGACTCCCAGTTGCTTGTCAACTTCTCCAACAAGAGCTACACACCAAAAGACGACCACATGGCCGCATACCTCGAAGAGGTCCGCAAGCTCGAGAAGAACTTCAGGGGCATGGAGCTCATGCACATCCCAAGGAAAGAAAACCAAGAGGCTGACGACATCGCAAAGCGAGCCTCGCGAAGGCAACCCCAGCTTGCCGGCGTCTTTGAAGAGAGGCTCGCCAAGGCATCCATCAAACAGCCTCGAGAGGCCACAGCCGCAGGCGCAGACGAAGCGCTCCCACCACCTCCCGAGTCTGGAGCGCCCGATTGCGGCCCCAGCACAGGGGAGCGCCTGTTGCTGACGGCAACCCGCCAGGCCTCAGGCTGGGTTGATGAGATCAAGGACTACTTGGTGAAGGGAATCCTCCCTGAAGAGGATGCTGACGCAGAACGAATCGCTCGACAGGTAAAATCCTACTGCATCCTCGAGGGAAACCTCTATCGCACGCGCCCAAATGGTATCGCGCTCAAGTGTGTCCCTCCTGAGGAAGGCCGAAAGCTGATTAAGGACATCCACAGCGGGGAGTGCGGCCACCACTCATGTGCGCGCACCCTCGCAGGCAAGGTCTTCAGGAGCGGCTTCTACTGGCCTCAAGTGCTTCAAGATGCGGTCGCCATTGTGCAAACCTGCGACGCCTGCCAATTCCACGCCAAGCAAATTCATCAGCCGGCACTGGAGCTCCAAACCATCCCGCTCTCCTGGCCATTTGCGGTCTGGGGGCTGGATATCTTGGGCCCCTTCCCAAGGTCGCAGGGGGGCTACCGTTTCCTCTTCGTGGCCATCGACAAGTTCACCAAATGGACCGAAGTTGAGCCAGTGCGCACCATACCAGCGGGGGCCGCGGTGAAATTCATCAGAAGCCTGGTCTGCCGCTTCGGTGTGCCCAACCGCATCATCACCGACAACGGCTCGCAATTCACCAGCGGTGTCTTCCGAGCCTACTGCGACAAGCTTGGCATCAAGGTCTGCTTCGCCTCGGTAGCTTACCCACGCAGCAACGGTCAAGCCGAGCGAGCAAACGCAGAAGTCCTCAAGGGCCTCAAGACCAGGAGCTTCAACATCCTCAAGGGCCACGGCAAGGGCTGGATCGACGAGCTCCCCTCCGTGCTCTGGTCCATACGCACAACTTCCTCAAGGTCTACAGGCGAAACGCCATTCGCCCTGGTCTACGGAGCTGAGGCAGTCCTTCCTGCGGAAATCAAGCATGGATCGCCACGGGTCCTTGCCTTCAACGAGGACACCCAAGAGGGCCTCCACAACGACGACCTGCTGTTCCTCGAGGGACTGCGCCGTCAGGCCGCCCTCAGGGCGGCGGGGGTACCAGCAAAACCTGCGACGCTACCACAGCCGCCATGTGCGCTCACGCACCCTTGAGGCGGGCGACCTCGTCCTCAGGCGAATCCTCTCCAGGG
Organism: Poa annua; assembly: GCA_026929855.1. Lineage (NCBI taxonomy): Eukaryota > Viridiplantae > Streptophyta > Magnoliopsida > Poales > Poaceae > Poa > Poa annua. The sequence goes on along the minus strand of CM049434.1, from coordinate 5,442,688 downwards.
AAGGTCTCCACAAGCTCTCGCCGACGTGGGAAGGCCCCTACAGGGTCTCCCACGTCGCCAGGCCTGGCGCAGTACGCCTCGAGACCGAAGACGGCATCCCCGTCAAGAACCCGTGGAACATCGCGCATCTGCGCAAGTTCTACCCGTGATCACAGTCACGCCAGGCATTTTTTGTCTCTAGAGGGAAGCCCATGGCTTCACCTCCAAGCTTCTCAAAGCTTCTCCCGAGGCCCAGCCCTCCGAGCTCTCCTGCAAATGAGCCCTCGCAGGCCGCAGTGAACCTCTGCCACTAATGGGTGGTCCCCATGCCTCGACATGGAAGGAACGTTCGCTTGGCAAACCCAAGTGTAATGAACCGATTTTTCGTTCCAAGTGAACTTTGCGCTCAGGCGCCATTTTTCGTTCCTAAGTGAACTATGCGCTACGGCGCCGCTATGTTATATTTTGGTGGTGAGTTTATTTCAGCATTATTTTCCTTATTGAAAATGGGCGCTTATATCTCTCCACATGCGCACCTCGCGAGCGGGGGCTGAGTACGGTGCCAGTGCCTCAAATGACACACCAGCAGCACTGCAAAACCCAAGGATCCGAGCTCTGGCTAGAGGGCAGGCCCTCACAAACACGCCATCTCTTCAAAGGACCTTGGTACTCTCTCTCCTCGCAAGGAACGCCTGAGGAGGCCTATAAGCGCGCATTAGTCCATGGTAAAGTGCACAAGCGTTTGGTCCTGCCTCTATAACATCTATAAGGAACAAGCGTCTCTACAAGCCTGAGGAGGCAGCAGGGAAAAACCCTTGAAGAGGACCTCCTCGCCAGGCTAAAAAACCTCTACAGGGCAAAAGCCTCGAGAAGCTAAGTCCTACACCTGTGACTCGAGAGCCTTTTCTCCCCAAGCGCACGTTTGTCCCTCGAGCGATTTCGTTCTCCCTTGTGCTTCATGGGCTACTCGCACGTCAAAGGGGGGCACTTGAGCATCGCGACTCAGGGCTCTTACCTCTCCAAGCCTTAAACTCCCCCCGGCCTTGCTGAGTCATTGCTCTAGCATACCGCAGCGGCGGAGTCATAGCGCGAAGAGATGGGTCCTAACGACGCAGAGAAAACATAGACATGAAAACAAGGCAGAAAAGGCCTCTCGAGGGGCAAACAAGTTAACACAAATAAGCTTAAAGAGTATATTACATGCCCAAAATATGCAGTGTCTGAATATAAAAACTGTCTCAGATACAAGCGCTCAAAGGCGCGACAGTCAAGGCTCAGGCGGAATCCGCGCCAGCACGCTCCTCCTCCTCAGCACCTTCCTCCTCGGCAGGGGCAGCCTCCTCCTCGCTGTCCTCCGCAGCCACCTCCGCACGCTTGAAGCGGTTGCAGAAGGCCTCGACTTGCTCGCGGAGGGAGTTGGAGACCCGCAAGGCCTCCCCGGCCGGGCGCGCCTCGGTTACCGTGGAGAGGTCGAAGCCGGGCGAGAGGAGCCGGAGGTTGGTGAAGATGCGGTCGACAACCACCTCCAGAAGCTGGCGGCTCTCGGCCTCAATCACCTCGCGGAGATCGGCGACGGGGCTCTCGAGGGCCGTGAAGAGCTGGTCGAAGTAGACCAGGTACATGGCAGCGTCGCCACGACCGCGAGCCTCAGTGAGCGGAGCCTCCGCGCCAAGCTGAGCCGCAAGCTCATTGCCTCTGGCCACCAGTGCCTGGAACATGCGCTCCCGCTGCTTCGTGAGCACGCGAGCCGCCTGCGCGGTGTCCACGGCTTCCGTCACCTGCTTGGCCGCCGAGCCCGCCTGCCCCTCCACGTCCTTGACGAGGGCGTCCAGTTCCAGGACAGCCGCCCTGCGACCCTCCTCAGCCTGGCGATAGGCATCCTTGGCGCGCTGGAGGCGGACCTCGAGCTTGGAGTTGGCTTTCTCAAGCTCCGCGATCCGCTTGGCATCAGCGGTGTGCTTGGCCTTGAAGCGGTCCTCCTGCTTCTTGGCCTTGTCACGGTACTCCTTGGAGGTGGTCCGCCTGAACTCCTTCTCGCGCTCCGCGAGGGCCGCCTCCGCCTCCTGCTTCTTCTCGGCAAACCGCTGCTGGAAGCGCTCCAGGGTTTGCTTCTGGGCGGTGACGTTCTCGTCATGCCTCTGGAGCGCCTGAGCCAGGTCTCCCTCGCGCGCCTCGAGCTCTTCGCGCTTAGTGGCTAGCTCGGCCTCTGCCTGGAGCCGCTGCTCGTCACGCTGCTCCACGTCCTTCTCCCTGGAGGCCAGCCGTCGCTCGCGCTCGGCCAGGCTCTTGCGATCCTCCTCCAGAGTCTCCTGCGCGGCCCGGTGGGCGGAGAGGAGCTGGGACTCCAGCTGGGACACCTCGCGGCTTTTCTGCGCCAGCGAGCCCTCCATAGCCTCGCGCTCGGCCTTCACCTCCGCGAGGAGATCGGCGGCCGCGTCGCGCGCGTCCTGGAGGGGAGCAAGGAGCTCGTCTGCGTCGCGAACGGCCCCCTCCCGGACCTCCTTGGCAAAGCGGATGGCCTCCTCGCGTGCAGCCTGGAGGGCCAGATCCTCCTGGCGGCGGGCCTCAACAGCGGCATGGAAGCGCCTCCAAGCCTCCGCAAGCTCGCCGCGTTGCTGGGCGAGCTGGGCATCCTCGGAGGCGAGCTGCGCCTCCAGCCCCTCCAGGGACTCCCTCACCAAGCGGAAGGCCACCTCGCGGCGCCCCTTGCTCCAGTCCCAGCCACTAAGGACCAGGCCGCGTTGCGTGGAAGACCCGGCCCCGGTGTCGAGCCTGGAGAACGAGGCCTCTGGGCGTGCCTGGGGGCTAGGTTCCTCCCCGTCTTTTGCCGCGCCCAGGCTGGTCTCGCCGCTCTCGTCGCCCTGTCGCGTCGCCTCTTGCGCCTCCTCCCCCGCTGCGGGGCGTGGCGGGGACGAAGGAACTCCCCCTGCAGAGGCGCCCGCGCTTGGCGGGCCCTGGTCTGTCCCGGCCTCTGGCTGCGCGAGAGGCGTGGCTGAGCGCGGTGGCATAGCCTCGCGAGCCGGAGTCGGCTCACGCGGCGGCGTAGCCGCGCGAGGCGGGGTAGGAGCTCGAGGAGGGCTGGCCGCCCGCTCCTCCTGCGCCTCCATCACCAACGGCTCGGGGGGCGGAGCAGCGGCTTCCGCCTGAGGCGCTGCCGCCTCCGCCAGAGGCTCAGCGACCTCCGCTTGAGGCGCCTCTTCGGTTGGGCCTGAGAAGGCCGTCTCCACAGGCCTCGCGGCTTCTTCAGCCACGGCCTCTGCCGCGGTTCCCTTCACCTCCGCTGCCTTGCGAAGTCTGCGGCGCTTCGCAGGCACAAGGTCGCTGGCAAGAATCAGGGGGCGATTATCAGAATCATGAAAAGAAGAGGACAATAATCAAGCAATCTGCTGTTGAAAGCACTTACCCGGACTCCTTGGCGCCGGTGTCGACCCACGCCAAGCCTGGCGAGCGCCAGGAGGGCTTGGGCCTGGCGTCTGGCCTCTCCAGAGGCGCCTCGGCTTTCCTCTTAGAAGGGACGTCAGAGGGCCTCGCTCCAGGCCTGTCGCAGGCCGCCTTGGACCGGGGCTCGCGACGCCCCAGCAAGGACTCCTCGTCAGAGGCCTCCCCTGCAGACTCCTCGCCAGCCGCGGCTTCCTCCTCCGCGCGACGCGTGGGCGCCCCCGCGAAGGCGCCTTCGTCGTCACCCGACGAGAGGTCGAAAATCTCGCCCGCGTGGGGCCTGGCCCTCGAAGAGGCCTCCTCGCCCGCCGCGTCCTCCTCCTCGCCAGCCGCGGCTTCCTCCTCGCCTTGTCCGGCTCCTGAGGCGGAGGGCGTCTCTGCCTCCTCCGCATCATGCACCACAGGCACGGGCACCACCTTCCGCGCCGGGCCCGCCGGAGTGTACGGAGGAACCCCCTCCAGAACGGCCAGACGCTCGGTCATGTTATACTGATGCAGAGGCCTGAGGGAGATCGGGAGTTCCTCCATGGCGGGCACCGCGGGGTGGATGAAGAGCGCGGACAGGACGTCGTCGACGGCGTCCTTGTCGTTGTCCTCACGATGGAGCCGCATCTTGTCATTGGGGCCGGAATACATCCACATCGGCATCGCGTGCGCCTGAAGTGGGGCGAGGCGGCGCGTCACGAAGTCTGCCACGACGATTTGCCCCGTGAGGCCTTCTTCCCGAAGGTAGCTCAGGCGGCCCGACAGCATCACGTTCTGCGCGCCGCAGAAGGTGGCCTTGCCCCAGTGCGAGTTCTTCACGGGCGGCGCGTCAGGGACCTCGAGGAAGGCGCTTGGCTGCTCCACGCCAACGAAGAACCACCGCTGGCGGAAGTCGTCCACCTTCTTCGTCACGGAGGTGATGGCCTTGCCCTCGCTCCACGACATGGGGATGTAGACGCTCCCCATGCCGTCCACGATGCGGAAGGAGACGCATCCTGAGCGCTCGTTCTTCGCCGTGCTCCGGAGCGCGTAGAAGCACCGGAAGAGCTCCACCGTGGGCTCCACGCCTAGGTACGCCTCGCAGAGGTAGGCGAAGACGGCGAGGATCAGCACCGAGTTGGGGTGGAGGTGCAGCAGTTGGATTTGGTAGAAGGCCAGCACCGCCTCCAGGAACGGGGAGAAGGGCGGCACCAGGCCCGCCGAGACGCAGTGCTGGAAAACGGGGAAAAACCCTCGCGGGCGTTTCCCGTGCGCCGCAGGCTTGAGTGCGGTGGCGCCGTGCTCGTTGGTCCGGTCCGCCACCAGGAAGCGGACCTTCTCGAGCGCCTTGTCGTTGACGCGCACGCCCAGCAGTGCCGCGCCGTGCGCGGCCTCAGCGGGCGCTGCTTGCGATGAAGACCCCGCGGCCGCCTTGCCCTTGTTCTTCGGCGGAGTCATCGTCGGAGGGAAGAAGGGAGCGGCGCGAGGGGAAGGTGGAGGAATCGGAGAAGAGGGCGCCGGATTGCAGGAGCGGAGAGCTTTGTGCGGTTGGCCCCTGCGAGAAGGAATGGGAGTAGTAACGGCTCCCTGCTCCGGCGCCGGGGTTTTTATGTCCCGTCAAGGAGCAGTTACCGGGGCGTGGTGGGACCCCCCACGACGCACGTCCCGTATCGTGCGCAACCGTTGCTCACCGGCGTGACGCGTGGCTCGGCGCGGCCTGCAGATTTCGCCCCACGACGCTTCGCCTAGACCCAACGGGCCTCGTCGTGCCCATCATGGGCCTGGGGGCTACTGTCGGCCCAGTGCGAACCGGGGTACGCACGGCCCACTCCCTGCAGGCCTCGCCCGCACATAACTTCGACAGAACGGCGGAGGACCAGGCTACCGCTTGGAGGAATCCTCAAGAGGCATCCCCTCTCGAGGCCTGAAGAGGACGCCAGGGCCTGAAGAGGACCCTGCGCTTCAAGAGACTCCCCAGGCACAGCCCGCCTGGAGAGGAGTCAGCAGAAAACCCCTCCACAGGCGACCACGGCCCTGTGGAGACACTTCGCGGCTAAGCAAGCGCTGCAGGGCGCACATGGCCCCTGCAGCAGCCGCAGGGTGACGCGAGCATCCCAGTTGCCGTTCTGGTGATAAAGGAGTCAACAAAGCCGCGCCCTCTGCGGCAGGACAGCCAGGACTGTCCTCTTTGGTGATAAAGCGGCTGGACGGCGCAACGCTCCAAGAAGATCGTCACCGTGGGCTCCACCACGACCTCTGCTGCGCCTGCGAGCCGCTCTGCACCGCCTGCAACCTGTCGGCCACGGCGCGCTACTTTAGCGCGGATGGACCGCGTCCATGGACGGACGAGCCGCGATGGACTCCCGCTCTTCCATGCGACTGACGTGTGGGAGCCCACCAGCACGAGGACGGAGCCCGGGGCGCCTATAAAAGGAGCAGGAGCTCCACCGTAGAACGGGACCCCCGATCGCTCAATCGCGCACTGGCACCCTGAACACATAGGATAGCCAACTGCTGGAGGAGGAAGACGACCATTGTGTCCCTCTCCAGGCACCAAGCTGCCTCAAGAGAGCCTTCGGCAAGCTCGTTGTCCTGTAACCTTCACAGTGCAATACAGACAAGCAGGAGTAGCGGTTTTACCTCCTCCTCGAGGGCCGTGAACCTGGGTACGGGCTGGTGTCCATCTCTGGCGTGATTGCTCTCCTTCAGGCTCAGCGAGCATCGTCGTCGAGCCCCTCGTGGGTTGTTAGACCTCCGTGTTCAGTCCCCCCTTCGAACCTCTCTTCAGGGCGAGACTACCCCTGTTACGTGGGAATCACTCCTCGACACCGACAACACTATCTTCTACTCGTCTGTGATATTATGTCAGCTGGTGACCTAGTCACATGTTTGCAAACTCATTTGACATAATCTCACCGAGTGGGCCCTAGAGTATCCATCCGGCTATACGGACTGACAAATCCCGCTCTTGACCCCTCGTCTCAACTACCCCTTTCCGATACCCAAAAGTATCACCGTTATTGTCACACTTTATAAGATATGACGTTTGGTGCGATCAAAGTATCTTCCAGGAATAACAATAAGAGTTGGTCTCACGGTCAAAGGCGTAATGACTACGTCCTACAAATTATGGGTAAGTCCATCACATCGTTCCACCTAACGATATGACTCCATTGCCGACAGACGCCATGTCTCATGATCGGGAAACCTCGATCATCAATCGCGCAATGAAACTAGTCTTAGCAGAGGCAACTAGGGACCTGGTTGTTTATCTACCACACGTGTATTAATGTTTTCGCTTAATACAGTTATAGCATGGTATAAAACATATAATGAACAATTGGAATATAACCAATAAACTATCTTTATTAAGTGCCTCTAGGGCATATTCCCTTCAAGTCCATCATGTGAGGATAAAACCAAATGGGGAAAGGTTAAACTTTCCTAAAACATGTAAACCGGTAAAACCTCCAATATAAAAAACGCAACAAGTTATTCATATGAAATCCGTTTTTGATGAACTAGAGCTTAGTATGGAAATGAGCCAAGCTCTAAATACTCACATGGATAAAACACAACAAGTTTTCCAAAGAAAGACCGTTTCCAAAGAACTAGAGTTTGACATGGAGATGAACCAAGCTCTAATTCCTCACAAGCATAAAAGCCAAATAAGAAACAAGAAATATGATATGCCAAGTATGAAAAGGTTTGAGCTCTCCACAACGATGCGATCAAGTTACTCACTTGAGAGCCCCTCTTGATAGTACGCCTATCTATCCTATAGCCTTATCAAGATCATACCTTTGCCTTGAGCATTCCACTTGAGTTAGATGATGACTATCTTGATCTCTTCAAGCGGATCACCTTTCTTGATTGTGCTTGCTAGCACATGCTTGATGAAGACATCTCCAAATACTCCCCCATACTCCATTATGGGAGAGTTTCGCTTAGCTCCGTCTTCATGTATCCATTGCAAGCTCCAAGCATAGGATCTCTTCCAAAAGCTTCTCTTGGTCTTGCACATCTTATCCTTGATGACGATCACCACATGACGTCATCCTCCACGAGCTATATGAAATCTTCATTTGATGCAAGCCCATGGGAAGATACCTAACCCCACATAAAGATACCACACACACATATCATGGGTTAGTTCACAAAGCTATATGGACAAGTGATTACCATCCCAAGAGATACATGATCCCACTTGGGACATCTTGTGGCTTTGTGTGTTGATCAACATCTTAATCAACCTTGTATCTTCCAAACTTTCTTTGCTAATATGATGTCTTGACTCCTTCAAGACATACTTGCATTGTGCTCAACTCAACACATGACCATCCATCATATACACCTTTAGATGGAACCTTGGTCATCAAATAAGCTTCAAGAGTCCAACACATGAACTCCACTATTTGCATGGACAAGATCTATAAAGATATCTCAATGCAAACATTAGTCCATAGAGGTTGTCATCAATTACCAAAACCACACATGAGGGAAAATGCTCTTTCAATCTCCCCCATTTTGGTAATTGATGACAATCCCTTTTGCGAGGGTTTATATAAGGAATTGAACAACCATGCAATGCACTAAGCGAAGCAAGGATGCAAGAGAACAAACACGTATTCCCTTAAACCCTCTAAATCTCTCCCCCATTGGCATCCATTGCCGAAATGGGCGAAAAAATTAGAAGGCCAATATAGTAAGAGCTCCCCCATAATTTATGCATTTCTCATGATATGAGTGAAATCAAATGCACATATCCAATGACGAATAGATGGAGGGGATCAAACTATATTGAGGATCCAAAGATTGCACAAGAAAGACACCAATTGAAATCCACTAGAAGGATACCAATTGCAAAAGAAGGATGCATTCACAAAGAAGCAAGCAATCAAAGGATCCAAGAAAAACAATTGAGCACAAGAAGATATTATGATAAGATCAACCAAGTGTTCTAAAAATCAAGAGGGAACTCCCCAAGGTACATGCACAATGAAAGATTTGTATTTCAATATAGCGTGCATAACATGGAATCCTCACTCCCTCCTAGATAATTTTGAACACACACAAATGTTGAGCAACAAGAAATAGAAGTGACAAATGAAGACTTGCTCAAACAAGAAAGGATGGGTGTGACATGGAAATACATTTTAGGAGACTAAAACAAGGATGAGCCAAGGCATCACTATAGTCTTTCAAAATATGAGGCACATAGTGCATATCATGTATTTCGCATACAAGCACACCAAAGAGGATACATCAAATAGGATCACAAGCTTATTAAGAGGCAATGTGATACCAATAGAAAAACAAAGCTTGTGCCTTTTAGAGATCACCAAAGAATCAAGAAAGTAATAAAAGGTGATCACTAAAGATTTTGAATACCAATTAAAGATGTAACTACACTCATGTGTATAAGTTTCTAAGTAGACACTAAGTCCACAAAGAAACATGCACACACAATGTAGGTACACGGTAAAGCACATGGTATCCAAGAGGAAGTCATAAATACACCGATAAGATTTTTGCTTAAAAGCAAAGCACATAGCTCAAATTATTCTTAGAGGGTATAAACGAACTTCCAACACCAAATTCTCAAAGCATCACAAATACCCACATAGGATAAGTGATAGTTGAGATGATTCGAGAAAGATAACAAATATCACATAAGGCAAATGATTTTGAGAATTCATCAATATTGCACATGAGAGACTTTGAAGAAGATTTGCTAGATTAACATATTGGGGATCGGTGAATCATGAAAATGATTATATATATTCCCCTTGATGTGTAATCATCCCGGCTTACTCACATTTGCAATGAAGATGTTTTGAAAGGAACTTTGCAAAAACGATATTAAATGCAACTTAGAGATACTCATGCCAAAGAACAACCTACGCAAGGTTTGAGAGCTAGAACTATATGCATGAGTTAGATACTTGTTACCGAGATAGCATTGACGGCGTAGAAGATGAGATTTCACAATCATCCAAGCTTGGCTCCAAGAAGCACATGTTGAAGACATCTTCTTTAGTATGAGACAAGCTTCCAATGCATCTCCCATGTACCTAAAATAAATCAAGTACACCATGGTACCCAAACTAATTGGGTCCAAAGTAGTTAGACCAACTACAATACATAGGACAAACTCCACATAAATATGTGCATATTGATATGAAATAGAATTTCATGCACATCTTAATCATTTAGGATTTGATGGAGTTTATCCTATATATTGGATCAACGAAACTAAGCATGCCATAAGATATACATATAGTAACTATGCATGCACAAAACTTTCAATAACCAAATAAGATACAATTTGGACAAAACACCAATTAAATCAAGAAGCTACACAAAAGTGTGGCAAGAGAAAGATTTGTCCACATTATATCAAAGACCCAAATCAACACATGATTGGAGATACCAATATGAAAAGATATCAAATGAAAATATAGTCAAGGAATGACCATAACCCTCTACACTTTTCATGATGGTCCGAAGTACCAAGATGAAAAATATTTGTCTTCCTAAGAGACATGTCATCGGGATCAAATACCAATTGAAGACAACTAATGTTAAATAACATATAGGATTGCTCCCCCAAGATTTGTGCATTCTTTATGATCTTGTATATGAATACAAAATGCACACAAATGAGATCATCACTCTCCATATACATTGTTAAAACATTAGTCATGTTCAAGAAGAGCAATAAGATACCAAACCAATTTTAAAGAATAGTGTTCTAAAGAGTATAGAGTAGCTTCCCCATGATTAGTGCATTTTTAAGATCTTGTATGTAAATACAAAATGCACACAAGTGGGATCATTACCCTCCATATATCTTTTTGAACACAAAGTTCAAGAAAATCAATAAGACCCGATATCAAATAAAAGGATGATGTTCTACTCAATGTAGGATAGCTTCCCCAAGAATAGTGCATTACTTAGAATTAAGTATTTGAGTGTAAATGCACAAGAATGGGATCCTTGATTTTCCTAACTCAAGAAAGCACAACACAAATTATGAGTAGAGCAACAAAAAGACCCAAATGAAGCAAGGATGACAAAAGGGTGGTTAGACCAAAACAAACTTGGCGATAAAATAAGACAATTTATGAACAATAGCCAATGTGAAGATGATCAATGAATTTACCACAAATATAATTATCACTTGTCAAAGACAATGATTGTATGGAGATAGTTCTCGGTGGTACAAGACATATATGTATTCAAGATCATATTCACAAAACATAAGCATGTGGCAAAATAAAAGAATTGAAAAACATGCTTATCTAGAGATTCTTGATGGCTTCAAATAATCGATGATCATACTAAGCATCAAGAAAATCTCTCACAAACAAGATACCAAAAGATGGGTGAACAAAAAACATTTAAGCAAATATGGAACTTGTTTGAGTACCATGCCACCTAGGAACAAGATAATCAACAATATCAACTCTAGGTGACACTACCTCACATGTTCACATTTTCTAGGCTTGTAATATGCACATAGCTTATTACTCCCCCATAATGTGATAATCCATTCTTTTTAACAAGAGGCAAAAGAAATCCAAGAGATAATTAATGGCCATTAGAATTTGAATTTCTCATGAGTAAGACATACCACAAAGAGAGTAGATAACATTGATATATCACCACTAAGTGGTAGTCCTCATGAATACACATTTTTAGGATAGTGAGTTACCAAAAAGCACATCACTCCCCCAAAATGGGATAGTCCAATAATATCCCTATAAGAGCCAATTAAGATGAAAGCAAATAGACAAGAGGCTCAAAATATATATAGTGTGCAAACCAACATACACAAACTTGATTACTCAATCATAAGTAAGTAGAGTGCACAACACATATAAAACACTTGTAAGGTACAAAACCAAACACATGCAAGGGTGCAAGTAACTTTCAATGTATACATATGAATTAAATACAAGTTACCGCAAGGAGGAGCATTGGATATATGCTAAGACAATATAATCCACTTGACTTGACTTGAGATAATATGGATGATGAAGATCCCTTAATTCTTCATGATGTAGTCAAGTCTCCAATGTCCTCCACCAACACCTATTGATCAAGTTTTAGCTTGTTGGTCCCCAACCAAGTTGGGTCCTAAGAGGTTAGTCACAATAGGCTTGGCAACCCAAATGGTTCTTTTCTTTACACCACTTTGAGTACCAACAAATTGGGCAAACACATTGCCATCCTTATCCTTCCGAAGAGAATGAACATTATCAATTGTAATGGGGTTGGATAAGGTAACAAGAGTGCATGAAGAAGCAAAGTGATCCTTCCCACGACAATTGTAGCAAAGTCGGCTTTTACCTTTCTTCTTGGGAAGGGGAGGTTCTTCAACTTGGGAAGCTTGAGTTTGGACTTGAGGTAGCTTCCCTTGTTGCTTCTCACTAAGAGTCTTCTTCTTCAACGGGCAAGACCTAACATGGTGCCCTTCAACCTTGCACTTGAAGCACACAATCTTGGCCGAATCACTAACTTGTTCTTGGCCCTTCTTCTTGACGAACTTGTGCTTCATCTTGACATTGGACTTGTTCTTGTTATTGGAGTTGAATCCAAGTCCACTCTTGTCATGAGGAAGTTGTTGCACTCTCAACATGTTGTCGAGGGTGGACTTCCCTTCATGACACTTCTTCAAGTCTTTCTTCAAATAAATGACTTGTGCCTTGAGCTCTTTGAGTTCCTCTACATGGTTAGTTTCAACACAAATACTAGAGGAAGTAGATGCTACATTGTTAGAGCAACAAGGCAAGGAATGTAATTCATCACAAGATTTAGCAATAGTATGTGATGTAGAATTACTAGTACTAGCACAAGGCAATATATCATTAGTAGTAGAAGTTGCACTAGTGTCCACTAGAGGCTCACAAGATGTTACATTCGTAGTGACCGCCTCATGATCTAACTTTAGCCTAGCATGGGATGCTAGAAGATCCTCATTAGAGCTAAAAAGCCTTTCATGAGTTTCTTCCAACTTCCCATACTTACTAGTTAGCAAATCAAGTTGAGCCCTTAGCTCAACATTCTCCTTCAAAATAGATGCTTCACACAAGGTGGAGTTAGTAGCGCAAGCATCATTATTATTAGAAATGGAAGAAGACAACATGACAAGCTTATTATTTAACTTAGCATTTTCTTTACTAAGCACATTACATTTAGCAATAGCATGGTCATGTTCTTTAGTGAGTTTAGCAATTATTTCATTATTTAACTCCTCACTAGATTCAAATCTCTCCTTGAGAGCAACCCGAGTTTCTTGCTCTTCCTCAAGAGCATTCTCAAGATTGTGGATCTCACCCGCGGAATCACGAGCAAGACCCCACCCTTCATGACAACGGGTCTCCAAAGTCTCAAGGGTCTCCTTGTGCTCAAAAAGAGTAGTCATGATTTCTAAGAAGTTCTCATGAGCATTTTTATTATTTAAGAGAGCATGAGAGACAATATCAAACTTCTCCTTAATTAGATCATCATCATCATCATGAGATGTATTGGAATTCAAGGTAGGAGATACCTTAGACTCCTTAGCCATAAGGCAAATGAGAGTAGTGGATGAAGAAAATGAAGAGTTACTTGAAGCACCATTGAGGTCCATGTCTTGTTCCAACAATTGTTGGGATTCCTCTACATTGTTAGCCAAACAAGTACTAGAGGAAATAGAAACATTTTGATCATGGCAACAAGACAAGGAAAGCATATCATCATGAGATTTAGTTAAGCAACTACTACATGATATGCAAGGACTATCAACACTAGCATGTATGACATTTGGAGTGCTAGAGGTGTTTAAGTCCAAAGATAGAGCATTGCAATGAGATGGGTGTGAAGTATAGTCAATAGTGGATTCACCATCAAGAATGCAATTTCTATCACCACTCACCATATCATTACCTTGTGGCAAACCACATGTCGGTGAAGTGGAAGAAGACGTGAGCTCATCACGACCGGATGTGGAAGGAAGACAATCATCCTTGGAAATGTTGGACACCTCATATATATCTTGAAGTTTTGTCCATAATTCATGAGCGCTCCGAAAAGGCATGATTGACGCAAGAACTACATCGCTCAAAACACATATGAGACCATTAGATGCTAGAGTATCGAGATAAGAGTTTTTCTCATCCTCTAAAGATAATTCTTGTGAATCCTTTGGAGGAGAAAAACCCATATCTACAATGCTCTCTAAATTTGAACCCATGTCTCTAAAGAGATTAAGCATGCGAATTTTCCAAACATCATAATTTGTGCCATCGAATATATAAGTGGGATTGTGCACTAATTCTCTAAACGACATCTTTATCTCTAGGCGGTTAGTCCTAATAATGAGATAACCTGGCTCTGATACCAATTGAACGGACAGATGTCGCCTAGAGGGGGGGGGGGTGAATAGGCGATTAAAAACTTTTTCCGGGGAGCCGGAATTTCCGAGCCAAGATGGACCGGAAATTCCGGTATGCTTGATAAAGGCGGAATAAAACTAGTGTTTTACTTTAGCAAGCATACAACCTAAATATACTAGGTTCACCTATGTGCACCAACAACTTATGCTAATCAATACAAGTAACAAGGTGATAGCAAGATATATATATGACTTCAAGCACGAAGGCTATCACAATGTAAAGTGCATAAGTAAAGAGCTCGGGTATAGAAATAACCGAGGCACGCGGAGACGAGGATGTATTCCCGAGTTCCACCCAAAGGGTGTACGTCTCGTTTGGAGAGGTGTGCGCAACCACAACAGGTTAGCCACAACGCCACCAAGGCTCACCTTCTTCTCCTGATGAACTCAACCACAAAAGGTTGCGAGTTCACCTTCCACTATTGATCCCCTTTTGGGCGGAGATCGAATCCCTTACAACAATCTTGAGGCACACACCCTCGTCTTGAGGGCTCCCAAGTCTTGAGGCACACACCCACAACTTAATTGGGGGCTCTCAAGTGACCACAAAAGGTCTTGACCACAAAAGGTCTTGGCCACAAAAGGCCGGCCACAAAAGGCGTCTAGGGTCCAATGACCCAAGAGTAACAAGCTCACAAGTAACACCACCACGAATCCTCGTGGAGGGCTCAAACCGATGCAAATGCAATGGCAAGAGCACACGAAGTGCTCAAGTCCTTCACTCTCAAATTCCAACAAAGCAACAAATGCTTATGGGGGAATAAGAGAGGAAGAACACAAGAAACCACAAAGGAGTCAAATCCTTCACTCCCAAATCCCACCAAAAGCAACTAATGCTTATGGGGGGAGAAGAGAGGAAGAACAAAGAGAAGAACCACAAAGGAACTCCAAGATCTAGATCCACTAGGTTCCCCTCACTTAGAGGAGAGATGGATTGGTAGGATTGTAGATCTAGATCTCCTCTCAACTTTCCCTAAAGAATATGCAAGAATCTATGGAGGGATTGAGAGGGAAGTGAGCTTTCCAAGGTCAACAATGGAGTAGGAGAGAGAGGGAAAACGTGCTGTCCAAGGGAAGAAGAAGAGGGGGGGTAAATACCCCCCCAGAAATTATAACCGTTGGACCCAGATTTTAGACCGGAAATTCCGCCCAAAAGTGAAATTTCCGAGCTGAATTTCCGGTTCCAACCAGTGCCACTTTTTGGAGAAAAACTACGCGAACCGGAAATTCCGGTCAGTCCGGAATCGGAAATTCCGAGTGCCTGAAAACTGACAGAAACAACACAACGAAAACTGCAATAACTTTTTCATCCGGACTCCGTTTTCGATGATTTTCAGCTCGTTGGAATCGTTACAACGAGCTCTACTTGAATGTGCATAGAAACATCATAGTCCATCATGTGAGGATAAAACCAAATGGGGAAAGGTTAAACTTTCCTAAAACATGTAAACCGGTAAAACCTCCAATATAAAAAACGCAACAAGTTATTCATATGAAATCCGTTTTTGATGAACTAGAGCTTAGTATGGAAATGAACCAAGCTCTAAATACTCACATGGATAAAACACAACAAGTTTTCCAAAGAAAGACCGTTTCCAAAGAACTAGAGTTTGACATGGAGATGAACCAAGCTCTAATTCCTCACAAGCATAAAAGCCAAATAAGAAACAAGAAATATGATATGCCAAGTATGCAAAGGTTTGAGCTCTCCACAACGATGCGATCAAGTTACTCACTTGAGAGCCCCTCTTGATAGTACGCCTATCTATCCTATAGCCCTATCAAGATCATACCTTTGCCTTGAGCATTCCACTTGAGTTAGATGATGACTATCTTGATCTCTTCAAGCGGATCACCTTTCTTGATTGTGCTTGCTAGCACATGCTTGATGAAGAAATCTCCAAATACTCCCCCATACTCCATTATGGGAGAGTTTCGCTTAGCTCCGTCTTCATGTATCCATTGCAAGCTCCAAGCATAGGATCTCTTCCAAAAGCTTCTCTTGGTCTTGCACATCTTATCCTTGATGACGATCACCACATGACGTCATCCTCCACGAGCTATATGAAATCTTCATTTGATGCAAGCCCATGGGAAGATACCTAACCCCACATAAAGATACCACACACACATATCATGGGTTAGTTCACAAAGCTATATGGACAAGTGATTACCATCCCAAGAGATACATGATCCCACTTGGGACATCTTGTGGCTTTGTGTGTTGATCAACATCTTAATCAACCTTGTATCTTCCAAACTTTCTTTGCTAATATGATGTCTTGACTCCTTCAAGACATACTTGCATTGTGCTCAACTCAACACATGACCATCCATCATATACACCTTTAGATGGAACATTGGTCATCAAATAAGCTTCAAGAGTCCAACACATGAACTCCACTATTTGCATGGACAAGATCTATAAAGATATCTCAATGCAAACATTAGTCCATAGAGGTTGTCATCAATTACCAAAACCACACATGAGGGAAAATGCTCTTTCAGAAGAGATTCAAATTCTCGGTCCCGTATTTCTACACAATATGTTCCCATTTGAGAGGTTCATGGGAGTCATGAAGAAATATGTTCATAACCGTTCTAGGCCAGAAGGAAGCATCTCCAAGGGCTAAGGAACCGAGGAGGTCATTGAGTTCTGTGTTGACTTTATTCCTGACATTAATCCGATTGGTGTTCCACAGTCGCGACATGAGGGGAGACTGAGTGGAAAAGGCACTCTAGGGAAAAAAGTATTAGTATGTAGGGACGGACCTTCTTTCAGTCAAGCACACTACACAGTTCTACAAAATTCCTCGTTGGCAGCTCCGTATATCGAGGAACACATGAATGTTTTACGATCCGAGAACCCGGTGGAGGATGAGTTCTGGATTAAAGATCAACACAAGGCGAAATTTAGCGGTTGGTTGCAAACACATCTCATGAGTAACACCGAAGTTTATGTTCAGCTGTACTTGTTGGCCAGGACACCATCTTCGACTATAGTCACTTTCCAAGGGTACGAGATAAATGGGAATACATTTTACACAATCGCTCAAGATAAAAAGAGCACCAATCAAAACAGTGGTGTCCGCTTTGACGCAACAAACAACAATCGGCAAAAGGACACATATTATGGTTACATAGAGCAGATATGAGAAATTGAGTATGGACCTTCTTTTAAGGTCCCTTTGTTTCGGTGCAAATGGGTCAAGCTCAATGGAGGTGGGGTAAAAGTAGACCCGATGTACGGAATGACAACGGTGGATCTGAACAATCTTGATTACAAAGACGAACCGTTCGTCCTAGCAAATGATGTAGCTCAAGTTTTCTACGTGAAAGACATGTCTACCAAACCAAAAAAAAGAAAAAACATGGAAGCAAATACATCAGACGAGTCAAAACGCCACATAGTTCTTTCAGGGAAAAGAAACATCGTGGGAGTGGAGGACAAGACAGACATGTCAGAATATTATGATAAGTTTGATGAAATTCCGCCCTTCAAAGTCAACACTGACCCAAGCATCACGTTAAGTAATGAAGATTCTCCATGGTTCCGGCGCAAAGTTAAGCAATCGAAAAAAAGGAGGAATAATACAACAGATGGGAATATTGGTGATGTGTAATACTGTATGCACCTATTTGTGAAATATGAGATCTTTATCACAAACTATGTTGTTGAAATGACCATAACTTGATCATTTGACTTGAAACTTCTAGATGTTGAAAGGACAATGATGTCGCCTAGAGGGGGGGTGAATAGGCGGTTTAAAACTTTTCCGGTTTAGGCTTGATAATTGCGGAATAAAACTAGGTGTTTAAATTAACAAGCCGGCAACCTAAATAAACTAGGCTCACCTATGTGCACCAACAACTTATGCTAAGCAAGACAAACAACAAGGTGATAGCAATATAGAATACTTCAAGCACGAAGGCTATCACAATGTAAAGTGCATAAGTAAAAGCTCGGGTATAGAAATAACCGAGGCACGCGGAGACGAGGATGTATTCCCGAGTTCCTCCTTGTTAAGGGAGTACGTCTCGTTGGAGAGGTGTGAACCGACACACCGGTTCAACAACCACAAAGGTTTCACCTTCTTCTCCGATGAACCGCACCACAAAGGCTTGGTTCACCTTCCACTATCGGAATTCCTTCGAGGCGGAATCCGGAGCCTTTCAACAACAATCCGGGGCACAACCCACAATGGGATTGGGGGCTCCCGAACGGCCTCCAACAACAATCCGGGGCACAACCCACAATGGGATTGGGGGCTCCCGAACGGCTTCAAGTGACCACACAAGGGTCCAACCACCACAAAGGCGTCTAGGGTCCAAGGACCCAAGAGTAACAAGCTCACAAACTTTCAACTTCCACGAATCCTCGTGGAGAGCACACCGATGCACCAAATGCAAAAGGCAAGAGCACAAGTGCTCAAATCCTTCACTTTCGAATTCCAACAAAGCAACAAATGCTTATGGGGGAATAAGAGAGGAAGAACAAAGAGGAGAAGCACCAAGAACTCCAAGATCAAGATCTACTAGGTTCCCCTCACTTAGAGGAGAGATGGATTGGTGGAAATGTAGATCTAGATCTCCTCTCTCAAATCCCTCAAAGATATGCAAGAATCATGGGAGGAAATGGGAGAGGGGCAAGCTTTCCAAGGTCAACAATGGAGGTGAGAGAGGGGGAAATTTCGTGCTTGGAAGAGCTAAGTGGCTGGAGGTAGGTGGAGGGGTATTTATACCCCTCCCAGAAAAAGAGCCGTTGCAGTCCACTTAGACCGGAGACTCCGGTCTGGAAGGCCGGAGACTCCGGCCTGGCCGGAGACTCTGGTCCCTGAGACCGGAGACTCCGGCCTCGAAAGAGCAGGGAAAAAGTCGACGCAGGAAAATAACACCGGAGACTCCGGACCGCATAGGCCGGAGACTCCGGCCCCCCCAGAGACTCCGGGGTCACTCCGGACCTACTCCGGACCCCTAAACCGTAAGCGCCGTCCGCTGGAACAAAAATCGATTCGCGAGGACCGGAGACTCCGGTCTAGGACCGGAGACTCCGGCCTAGCAAAAACTGCAGCAAAACCGAACACGAAAACGTCAATATCTTTTCCATCCGGACTCCGTTTTCGATGATTTTTGGCTCGTTGGAAACGTTACAACGAGCTCTACTTGAATGTGCATAGAAACATCACAGTCCATCATGTGAGGATAAAACCAAATGGGGAAAGGTTGAACTTTCCTAAACAAGCAAACCGGTAAAACCTCCTTCATCAAAAACGCAACAAGATATTCATACGAAATCTGTTTTTGATGAACTAGAGCTTAGTATGGAGATAAACCAAGCTCTAAATCCTCACATGGATAAAAGGCAATAAGTTTTCCAAAGTAAAACCATTTTCGAAGGACTTGGTCTTGTCATGAAGATCACGACAAGGACCGAAACCCAACACGGAGAAAAACCAAATAAGAACCAAGAAAAATGATATGCCAAGCATGCAAAGGTTTGAGCTCTCCACAAAGATGCGATCAAGTTACTCACTCGAGAGCCCCTCTTGATAGTACGCCATCTATCCTAAAACCCGGTCTCCCACTAACACCATGAGACCGGTAAAATAGAAAACCTATCAAGATCATACCTTTGCCTTGCGCATTCCACTTGAACTCGATGATGACGATCTTGACTCTCTCAAGTTGAAACACCTTTCTTGATTGTGCTTGCTAGCACATGCTTGATGAGGACTTCTCCAAATGCTCCCCCATACTCCATTATGGGAGGGCCTCGCTAAGCTTCGTCTTCATATCTCCTTTGCAAGCTTCAATCAAAAGATATCTTCCGAGATGCATCATATTGAACTTGCACTTCATCTTCTTCTCTTGATATGTATGATGGCTTGGGGGTAAACATGATTGTTCACTCAATCTTCTATTCCAAGCCATACTTGCGATGAGCTCAACTCTATACATGACCATTCTTCATATTAACCCTTGAATAGAGCATTGGTCATTATGTCATCTTGAAGAGTCCAACACATGAACTCCTATATTTTCCCATGGACAAGATCTATAACAATATCTCAATGTAAACATTAGTCCATAAGGATTGTCATTAATTACCAAAACCACGCATGGGGGCAACCATGCACTTTCAATCTCCCCCATTTTGGTAATTGATGACAATCCCTTTTACGAGGGTTTATATAATGAATTTAAGCAGCCATGCAACACAAAGAGTAAGGATGCAAGATAACCGCAAGAGAACAAACCCATATTCCCTTAAACCCTCTAAATTTCTCCCCCATTGGCATTGATTGCCGAAATGGGTGAAAAGTAAGAAGGCTAATATAATAAGAGCTCCCCCATAAAGTGTTCATTTCTCATAATGTGAGTGAAATCAAATGCACATATCCAATGAAGAATAGATGGAGGGAGATCAAACTATATTGAGGATCCAAAGATTGCAAGAGAATATCAAATAGAAAGATACTTCAACGAAAGAAGCAATCAATCAAAAGGATCCGAAAAGTGTTCTAAATATCATGAGGGAACTCCCCAAGGTACGTGCACAAATAGGATTTGTATTTCAATATAGTGTGCACAACATGGAATCCTCACTCCCTCCTAGATAAAATCGAACACAAGCACATGCAAGAGAATATAAATGAGAAAAGAAGCAAAACAATTTGCAACAAATAAAATGTTTTGCAACATGAGCAAGGAGCGGCAAATAAAAGGATGGGTGTGAGATATAAAGACATTTTAGGAGACTAATACAAGGATGAGCAAACACATCAACATAGTCTTTCAAAAAGAGTTGCACATGGTGCATATCATGTCTCCCCCATACTCACACACCAAAGGAGATATAGCAAGTAGCTCCACATGCTTATTAAAACTCAAAAAGCATAACACATGAAAATAAAGCTTGTGCCTTTAATTAGAAAGCACCAAAGAAACCAAAGCAATAAGAGGTGGTCACTAAGGAATTGGAATACCAAATAAAGATGTACTATTTTCATGTGTATAAGTTTCTAAGTAGACACGAATCACTAAGATATGGGTCTACAAATAAACATGTACACACAAGATAGATACAAAGGTAGAGGTCATGATATCCAAGAGGAAGTCATAAATACACCAATAAGATCTTTGCTTAAAAGCATAGCACAAAGCTCAATTTTATCTTAAAGGGATATAGATGAACTTCAAACACACACTCATCATAGCATCAAACGTATCCACAAGGGATAAGGTGATAAACGGGATGCTCCGAGTAAGATAACAAGTCTCACAAAAGGCAAATGATTTTGAAACACATCAATATTACATATGCGAGACATAGAGTAGAAAGTGCTAGATTAACATATTTGGGATTGGTGAATCATGAAAATGATTATATATATTCCTCCCTTGATATGTAATCATCCCGGCTTACTCACATTTGCAATAAAGACGTTTTGCAAGAATCAAAAGAATTGCAACCAAAGAGATTCATGCCATGAAATCAACCTACACAAGGTTGAACGCTAGAAAAGTATGCATGAGGTAGATACTTGTTACCGAGATAGCATTGGTGATGTAGAAGATAAGAGCTCATGATCATCCAAGCTTGGCTCCAATAAGCACATGGTGACAACACCTTCCTTTTAGATGAGACAAGCTTCCAATGCATCTCTAATATACCTAAAACAAATTCAAGTACAAAAAGGTACCCAAACTCATTGGGTCCAAGGTAGTTAGAGCAACTACAATACATAGGACAAACTCTACATAAATATGTGCATATTGATATGAAATTGAATTTCATGCACATCTTAACCATTTATGATTTGATGGAGTTTATCCTATATATTGGATCAACGAAAGTACGCATGCCATAAGATATACATATAGTAAGTATGCATGCACAAGACTTTCAAGAACCAAATGAGATATAATTTGGAAAAAACACCAATTAAACCATGAAATCACACACAAGTGTGACAAGAAAAGGAATTGTCCAAATTATATCAAATACCCAAATCAACACATGATTGAAGAAACCACTTTGAAAAGATAACAAATGAAAGAAAGAAACCAATTGAAGAAAATACCATCAAATAATAAACCAAACCCTCTACACTTTTCATGATGGCACAAAGTGCCAAGACGAAAAATGTTTGTCTTCCAAAGAGACACGTCATCGGGATCAAATACCAAATGAAGACAACTAATATTCGAAAGCATATAGGATTGCTCCCCCAAGATGTGTGCATTATTTATGATCTTGCATTTCAATACAAAATGCACACAAATGAGATCATCACTCTCCATATATATAAACACTAGTCATATTCAAGAAAGGCAAGAAATTGCAATACCAATCTAAAGAATGATGTTCCACTCAAAGTAGGATAGCTTCCCAAAGAATAGTGCATTATCAAAAAGTATGACTTTTGAATGTCAACGCACAAGAATTGGACCATTGCTTTTCCCAACTCAAGGAAGCACAAAACAAATTTCAAGTAGAGCAATAAAGGATCCAAAGGATACAAGGAAGACAAATAAGAGTTAGATAAAAAATAAATCCTTGGCAATTAAATAAGGCAATACAAAGCAAGAGCCAAAGTGAATATGATCAACATATTTACCCCAAATATGATTATCACTTGTCAAGACAAGTAATGTATGGAGATATTTCTCGATGGTGGATTGCAAGGATATATTCAAGATCATATTCACAAAACATAAGCATGAGGCAAAGGATAGGAATTTAAAAGCCATGCTTAGATAGATAGATATTCTTGATAGCTTCACAAAACATGTGATAATGCAAAGCAACTCCAAGAAGTTGCTTGAATCAATTGGCTTCCCAAAAAGATATATGAGAACATATTTAGGGAAAGCCATACCAAGAACATCCTTCACAAACAAGATCCAAAAGAGTGAGAGACAAAGAGCATTTAACTAAATAGGAACTTGTTTGAGCACATGCCACATAGGAACAAGATAATTAGCAATATCAATTCTAGGTGGCAAAACCTCACATGTTCACATTTTCTAGGCTTGTAATATGCACATAGCTTATTACTCCCCCATAATGTGATAATCCATTTATTTTAAAACAAGAGGCAAACAAAACCAACTAGAGAAATTAATGGACATTATAGAATTTGAATTTCTCATGAGCATGACATACCACATAGAGATAGATAAAATTGATATATCAAAACTAAGTAGTATTCCTCATGTACACACATTTTTAGGATTGTGAAGTGCACGAAGCATATCACTCTCCAAAAATGGATAGTCCATTTATCTCTCAAAGAGAGCCAACAAGATAAGATAGCAAATAAAAGCAATAGGGCTCAAAATAAGTAGATGGTGTGCAAACCAAAATACACATACTTGATTTCTCAAGATAAGTAAGTAGAGAGCACAACACATACAAACACTAGCAAGGTACAAAACCTAACACATGCAAGGGTGCAAGCAACTTTCAATATATATATATGATTTAAATAAAAGTTACCGCAAGGAGGAACATTGGATATGAGATAGAACAATATAATCCATATGACTTGACTTGAGAGAATATAATTGATGAAGATCACTTAATTCTTCATAGTGTAGCCAAGTCTCCAATGTCCTCCAACAACACCTATTGATCAAGTTTTAGCTTGTTGGTCCCCAACCACGCTGGGTCCTAAGAGGTTAGTCACAATAGGTTTGGCAACCCAAATGGTTCTTTTCTTGACACCACTTTGAGTACCAACATATTTGGCAAACACATTGCCAACCTTATCCTTCCGAAGAGAATAAACATCATCAACTATAATGGGGTTGTATAAGGTACCATTTGTGCATGAAGAAGCAAGGTGACCCTTCTCACGGCATAGGTAGCAACATCGACTTCCTCCTCTCTTCTTAGTTGGAGTCTTGACTTGAGGAGGGGTAGCTTGATTCTTCTTGGGAAGAGACCGTTCTTCAACTTGAGGAGCTTGAGTTTGAACTTGAGGCTTCTTCCCTTGTTGCTTCTCACTAAGAGCCTTCTTCTTCAAAGGGCAAGATCTAACATGGTGCCCTTCAACTTTGCACTTGAAGCAAACAATCTTGGCCGAGTCTTTGACTTGTTCTTGGCCCTTTTTCTTCTTAATGATCTTGGACTTGTTCTTGTTGTTTGAGTTGAATCCAAGTCCACTCTTATCATTGGGGCGTCTTTGAACACTCAACATATTGTCAATTGTGGACTTCCCAACATGACGCTTTTCCAAGTCTTTCTTCAAAGAAGTGACTTGGGCCTTGAGCTCATTTAATTCCTCTACATGGTTAGTATCAACAAAAACACTAGAGGAAGTAGACGCTTCATTGTTAGAGCAACAAGGTATGGAAAGTAATTCATCACAAGATGTAGAAGCATTGTGAGTGGATGAATCACTCGGACTAGCACATGGCAATAAGGCATTTCTAGAAGAAGTTGTGCCAATATCCACATGAGGCTCACAAGATGTTACCTTTGTAGAGATAGCCTCATGAGCTAACTTTAGCCTAGCATGGGATGCTAGAAGATCATCATTAGAGGTAGAAAGCTTTTCATGACTTTCTTCCAATTTCCCATACTTACTAGATAGCAACTCAAGTTGAGCCCTTAGCTCAACATTCTCCTTCAACATAGATGCTTCACAAGAAGTGGAGTTAGTAGCACAAGCATCATTATCATTAGAAATGGAAAAACACAATTTTGCAAGCTTATCATTATTAGATAGTTGAGTTTGGAGTTGATCATGAGACTTGATGAGGAGAGAGTGTTCACTTTCTAAAGCCTTGTGAGCTTTGTCAAGTTTCTCTATGTCCTCACTTAGTCTAGCATTGCCAACACCAAATTCAACTTTTTCCTTTTTAAACACTTTATATTTAGCAATAGCATGATCTCTTTCCTTAATGATTTTAGTAATGATAAGATCATTTGATTCATCAAGAGATTCGAGTCTCTCCTCAAGAGACACTCGAAGCTCTTGCTCTTCGTTAAGGGCATTCTCTAAGGATGCTTTTTCAATAGCATCTTCTCTCTCAATTTTACATTTTTGCTCAAATTGAGTATCCAAATCCTCAATGGTTTCTATACATTTAATACCATGAGCAACAATTTCACATAGAGAAGAGATAGCTTCACTACCTTTGGGAAGAGCACCAAGAACAATCTCACCCTTCTTGGTTAAGGTTTCAATGTCAAAATCTTCTCCATGAGCATCCTCAACCACATCATCACATATCTCGGGATTCGAGGTAGAAGTTACCTTGGAATCCTTAGCCATGAGGCAAACATGATTAATGGGTGAGGAGGATGAAGAATTACTTGAAGCACCATTGGGGTCCATGTCTTGTTCCAACAAATGTTGGGATTCCTCTACATTGTTAATCATGCAAATACTAGAGGATATGGAAGCATTATTTTCATGACAACAAGACATAGAGAGCATATCATTATTATATTTAGCTAAGCAACTATTACTTGATATGCAAGGACCATCAACTCTAGCATGTATGACATTTGGAGTGCTAGAAGAGTTTAGATCCAAAGATAGAACATTGCAATGTGATAGAGAAGAGGTATAATCAATAGTAAGTTCACCATCACCAATGCAATTTCTATCACCACTCACCATATCATTATCTTGTGACAAATCACATGTTGGTGGAGTGGAAGAAGTTGTGAACTCATCACGGCCGGAGGTGGAGGGAAAACAATCATCCTCAATAATTTTGGACACTTCATATATATCTTGAAGCCTGGTCCAAAGCTCATGTGCATTTCGAAAAGGCATGATTGAAGCAAGAACTACATCGGTCAAAGCACATATAAGACCATTAGTAACTTGAGTCTCGAGATGAGAGTTTATCTCATCCTCTAAAGATAATTCTTGGGAATCCTTTGGAGGAGATAAACTCACATCTACAATCCTCTTCATATAATTTGGACCCATGGCCCTAAAAAGATTAAGCATGCGAATTTTCCAAACATCATAATTTGTGCCATCGAATATGAAAGTGGGATCGTGCACTAATTCTCTAAACGACATCTTTTACTCTCTAGGCGGTAAAGCCCAACAAGAGAGCCCTGGCTCTGATACCAATTGAAAGGACAATGATGTCGCCTAGAGGGGGGGTGAATAGGCGGTTTAAAACTTTTCCGGTTTAGGCTTGATAATTGCGGAATAAAACTAGGTGTTTAAATTAACAAGCCGGCAACCTAAATAAACTAGGCTCACCTATGTGCACCAACAACTTATGCTAAGCAAGACAAACAACAAGGTGATAGCAATATAGAATACTTCAAGCACGAAGGCTATCACAATGTAAAGTGCATAAGTAAAAGCTCGGGTATAGAAATAACCGAGGCACGCGGAGACGAGGATGTATTCCCGAGTTCCTCCTTGTTAAGGGAGTACGTCTCGTTGGAGAGGTGTGAACCGACACACCGGTTCAACAACCACAAAGGTTTCACCTTCTTCTCCGATGAACCGCACCACAAAGGCTTGGTTCACCTTCCACTATCGGAATTCCTTCGAGGCGGAATCCGGAGCCTTTCAACAACAATCCGGGGCACAACCCACAATGGGATTGGGGGCTCCTGAACGGCCTCCAACAACAATCCGGGGCACAACCCACAATGGGATTGGGGGCTCCCGAACGGCTTCAAGTGACCACACAAGGGTCCAACCACCACAAAGGCGTCTAGGGTCCAAGGACCCAAGAGTAACAAGCTCACAAACTTTCAACTTCCACGAATCCTCGTGGAGAGCACACCGATGCACCAAATGCAAAAGGCAAGAGCACAAGTGCTCAAATCCTTCACTTTCGAATTCCAACAAAGCAACAAATGCTTATGGGGGAATAAGAGAGGAAGAACAAAGAGGAGAAGCACCAAGAACTCCAAGATCAAGATCTACTAGGTTCCCCTCACTTAGAGGAGAGATGGATTGGTGGAAATGTAGATCTAGATCTCCTCTCTCAAATCCCTCAAAGATATGCAAGAATCATGGGAGGAAATGGGAGAGGGGCAAGCTTTCCAAGGTCAACAATGGAGGTGAGAGAGGGGGAAATTTCGTGCTTGGAAGAACTAAGTGGCTGGAGGTAGGTGGAGGGGTATTTATACCCCTCCCAGAAAAAGAGCCATTGCAGTCCACTTAGACCGGAGACTCCGGTCTGGAAGGCCGGAGACTCCGGCCTGGCCGGAGACTCTGGTCCCTGAGACCGGAGACTCCGGCCTCGAAAGAGCAGGGAAAAAGTCGACGCAGGAAAATAACACCGGAGACTCCGGACCGCATAGGCCGGAGACTCCGGCCCCCCCAGAGACTCCGGGGTCACTCCGGACCTACTCCGGACCCCTAAACCGTAAGCGCCGTCCGCTGGAACAAAAATCGATTCGCGAGGACCGGAGACTCCGGCCTAGCAAAAACTGCAGCAAAACCGAACACGAAAACGTCAATATCTTTTCCATCCGGACTCCGTTTTCGATGATTTTTGGCTCGTTGGAAACGTTACAACGAGCTCTACTTGAATGTGCATAGAAACATCACAGTCCATCATGTGAGGATAAAACCAAATGGGGAAAGGTTGAACTTTCCTAAACAAGCAAACCGGTAAAACCTCCTTCATCAAAAACGCAACAAGATATTCATACGAAATCTGTTTTTGATGAACTAGAGCTTAGTATGGAGATAAACCAAGCTCTAAATCCTCACATGGATAAAAGGCAATAAGTTTTCCAAAGTAAAACCATTTTCGAAGGACTTGGTCTTGTCATGAAGATCACGACAAGGACCGAAACCCAACACGGAGAAAAACCAAATAAGAACCAAGAAAAATGATATGCCAAGCATGCAAAGGTTTGAGCTCTCCACAAAGATGCGATCAAGTTACTCACTCGAGAGCCCCTCTTGATAGTACGCCATCTATCCTAAAACCCGGTCTCCCACTAACACCATGAGACCGGTAAAATAGAAAACCTATCAAGATCATACCTTTGCCTTGCGCATTCCACTTGAGCTCGATGATGACGATCTTGACTCTCTCAAGTTGAAACACCTTTCTTGATTGTGCTTGCTAGCACATGCTTGATGAGGACTTCTCCAAATGCTCCCCCATACTCCATTATGGGAGGGCCTCGCTAAGCTTCGTCTTCATGTCTCCTTTGCAAGCTTCAATCAAAAGATATCTTCCGAGATGCATCATATTGAACTTGCACTTCATCTTCTTCTCTTGATATGTATGATGGCTTGGGGGTAAACATGATTGTTCACTCAATCTTCTATTCCAAGCCATACTTGCGATGAGCTCAACTCTATACATGACCATTCTTCATATTAACCCTTGAATAGAGCATTGGTCATTATGTCATCTTGAAGAGTCCAACACATGAACTCCTATATTTTCCCATGGACAAGATCTATAACAATATCTCAATGTAAACATTAGTCCATAAGGATTGTCATTAATTACCAAAACCACGCATGGGGGCAACCATGCACTTTCAGATGTCTATAGATGATAGACATTTTTGTAAAGACTTTTTTTGTATATTTTGTCCAAAATCAAGTTTATCATTTTTCATAGCAACTAGTACACATATAAGGTCCCCATGCCAAAGGATTTCCTTTTTTGAAGTGTTTATCACATTATTTCATTTTTTCGTAAAAACGATCAAAACGGTCACGATGACAATTCATCGAAAGATGTAATATTTTCTAAAACTATCAATGTTTCTGTGATATAACCAGTAGTTGTGTACCTTAAAATGATTTTTCCAAAAATTTCAGACCAAACTATCAAACAGTTGTAGTTCAAATTTGAATTACTTTCGAAAAATCGACATAAACTCAATTAACTAGGGGAAATTAGGTAGAAATCAAAGAAAAACCTAATACTTGGGGATTATCCATCATATGTGGACTACTGTTAGTGAAAATTGGATGGGTGCCATTTTGCATCATATTTTTTGTACTTTGTTCACAAAAAAAGTCATTTTTTGCACTTAAAAATGGAAAATGATATTTATGAAAATAATATATGTGTTTTTTACAAATTTGTTGAAAACATGTTCTTGAATATATATGTGTTTTTTACAAATTATTAGAAACTAATTTTACTTGATTTGAACAATTAAATATATAGATATGAAAAATCAGAAAATAGAAAACAGAAAAGAGAAAGAAAAATGAAAAAGAACTTTAGTACCGGTTGCTGGTTGCAACCGGTACTAAAGGTTTTCGTTTCGCGCCAGTTATTTGGACGCCGAAACGGCAAACCTTTAGTACCGGCTGCAATCACCAGCCGGTACTAAAGGACCTTTAGTACCGGTCGAGGGCACGGACCGGTACTAAAGGTGGGTGCCTTAAATGCCTCCTCGCCCGATCGGGCAGTTCTCATCTCCCTCACACACACACAGACGCAGAGAAGCCCGAAGGACCTCGACGCCATCGACGGAGAGGTGCTGCCCGACGGAGACGAAGTGCTGCCCGACGACGTCCTCGACTCCGGCCGCGCGCTCCCTGACTCCGGCCGCGCGCTCCCCGACTCCGGCGCTCCCCCACGGTGAGCTCTCCTCACTTGTTCTCTCTCGCCGCCGACCGAAACCCTAGCTAGGTAGAAGATTAATTGGCGCCGCCGCCGCCGGTAGAAATCGCCACCGAGGGGAGGCGGAGCGCGGTGGCGGAGGCCGAGGCGGAGCACGGAGGCGCAGGCCGAGGCGGAGGCGCTGCGCGGAGGCCGAGGCGGAGGTGCCGCCGGTAGAAATCGTCGCCGCCTCGTACGGCATTGGTGTCATTGCCGCCGTCGGGTTTCTTGCTGCCGCCGCCGTCGGAGTGCTTGTGGATTTGTCATGCTGATGTCATGATGATGTCAGCATTTCATTTTAACAGAGGAGGGAGGAGATCCATATACTTTGTATTTAGAACTTTGTGAATTTAGGAGTATTTTAAATAGAAACTTAGGAGTATTTAGAACATTGTGAATTTAGGAGTATCTAGAACTTTGTGAATTTACAACTTTGTGAAAGTTTGTGCATTTAGAAGAATTGCTACTTTGTGAAAGTTTGTGATTTTAGAAGAATTGTTAACAAAAATACTTGTTTTTATGCAAAGTAATTGTGAAGTGTTAGCAAAAAAATCAAGTGTTAACAAAAATACTTGTTTTTATGCAAAGTAATTGTTTTTATGCAAAGTAATTGTTATTTATATGCTATTGTTATTTATGCTACTATTTTATGCTACTGTTTTTATATGAATGCAAAGTAATTGTTATTTATGCTACTGTTTTTATATGAATGCTATTGTTTTTATTAGTGTGGATGGATAAATAGTGTGGATGCTACTGTTTTTTTGCTACTGTTTTAGAGAGAAAATTATAGTTAGTGTGTGTATTTTTTATGCAAAGTACTTATGCAATTTTATTTGATGCAATTTTATTTGATGCAAAGTACTTATGCAATTTTATTTGATGCAAAGTACTTGCAATTTTTGCTACTGTTTTAGGAAGTTTGTAAATTTTGGCCGATGATTAGATGGTTGCACGTTGCATCTTCAGGGAGGTGTGAGTGAACCATGTTGTCTGAACATATATGCAATGTTCATTCCACGTTGTTCGCTCACACCATCCCTGAAGCAATTCTATATGAGGCCTTGCTGTCTGTTTTATTTGGATGCTACTATGTAATTCTTTATGGATGCTAGTATGTAATTTTATTTGATGCAAAGATTATAATGCTACAATGTAATAAATAGTGTGGATGCAAGTGTTGAAATTTGTGAATGAAAGTGTTAGAATTTGTGAAATAGTATTGTGAAAATGCAACCACAATTTCCCGCGGCAACGCGCGGGGAATGCAACCACAATTTCCCCAATGCAAAGTACTTGATTTCGTCGATCCCTCGCCTCACCGTTATAACTTGACGTCATGTAGGAATCTCTCCGTCACGCGCCTCACCGTCGTTCCCGCGCATCCCCTCGTTCCCTCCCCCACGGTGAGTCCCTACCCTGCACATGTTATTTCTTTTCAATAATGCCGTCGCCCGATTTGGCACTAAATTGTTCTCTCTTTTTTTGTATTAGTTAAGCTATGGACGACAGAGCAAATGAACAGGAATTGTTCGACATCATAGCTGAGCCCGATCACAACGATGGTGAAGATGATGGCTCGCAATATCTTAACCTGTCCGGTGATGATGGAGTGGAAGACGAGGAGATTTTTCACTTTGAAGCTCCTCATCCATCCGCCTCGAACAATAATGCCGATGAGAATGTATAGCAGAATACCGACGAGGTATACATAGCTTATGGTGAAAAATGATTTCATATGTGTACATATACATGTTTTAACATTATATTGTTCTTTTAGCCCTCCGGATCGGGATCGAGCAAGTCTGGTAAAAGAAAACAAGGCCCGGCCAAAAAGCTAAAAGATGAAAGATTTGATATCGAAGAAATCTCGGAAATTGGCGAACCAATTGCTCCCAAAGAGCACGCACGTAAATTTGTGAGTCAGTGCGGAGTTATTGTTCGGGACACCATTCCGATCACCATCCGAGAATGGCACAAGCCGAAGGGTGGAGGAGAGAGTTTTGTGTCAAATATTTGCAAGAAGCAACTTCTGAGGTCCCTTTTCCACAATTTCGCCCTACCGACAGGCCTCAGAGATGCCGAGAAAAAGAAAGTCTACCAGTGGACTCTAAAGAAAATGGCCGAACAATTCATGAACTACAAGAAAAGGTTATACCGCAACTTCATCAAGATAGGCAAAACCCCCAATTTTGAAGACTTACAGTACAGGAGGATAAGAGATCAGTGGCAAGAATACAAGGAATCAGCAGAAGCTCTGGAAAAGTCGGCGAAAAATAAGTTGAATGCCGACAAAAAGATATATTTCCAACGTTTGGGGCCAGGTGGCTACAAGACCGCCATTCCTCAGTGGGAAGAAAGAGACGCCAAGTTAATTGCTGTCGGGGTCACTCCAAGTACATCGAGCTATCCCCAAAGGGTGAAGCATTGGTTGTACGGCGTCGGGATGGAGCCCGACTCACAGTCAGGGACTCTTGTGTTGAAGGAGAAAGTTAAACCAGGCCCCAAGGGAGTGCCCGAAAGAGCCAACATACTGGGAAAATGAAGGGAATATGCCCTAGAGGCAAATAAATAAGTGGTATTTATTGCATTATTCCATTAAGTTTATAATATGTTTTTGTATCATGCTATAACTGTATTAATCGGAATTGTTAATACACGTGTGATACATAGACAAACCAGAGTCCCTAGTAAGCCTCTATATATACTAGTTCATTGGGCAACAGTTGATCGAGAATTCCCGGTCATGGACAATTGCGTCGGTTGACAATGAGGTCATCTTATTGGTAGAATAAGGTGATGGACATACCCAAGGTATTGCAACAGGATCGTGTCACGATGTTTGTCGTTTGCAATAGGAAAATAATATGATAGCTTATTCCTCAGACCGTGAGATCATATTAATTGCTGCTCCGTAGGTTACTCTGAGTGCATCAAACGTCATATCTTATTTAGTGTGACAATAAAGGTATACCTCGTGTATCTCGAAAGAGTATGTTGAGGCGTATGGATCAAGAGCGGGATTTGTTCATCCTTGTGATAGGAAGATACTCTGGGCCCACTCGGTGAGATTACATCTATAGAGCTGCGCAGCTAATGACTAGGTCATAGAGATGTAATATCACAGACGAGTTAATAAACCTTTGTCGGTAACGAGATACAACAGGACATCGGATGTTTACGATCATATCTCGGACAAGGTAGTATCGAAGAAACAAAAGGAATAGATATCATGTTTATGGTTCAACGACGATATTCGTAGAATGCACAGGGACCGTTAAGATGTCCAGGTCTCCCTGGCGGTCATTGGCGAGCGAAGGGTCTCGGCCATGTCTGGAGTATTCTCGAACCGTAGGATAACACGCTTAAGGTCTTAGCGACACGTGGAGAACGTTGGTATGATTTATTATTGGAATAAATATGGATATAGGAGAGAGAGAAATAATCCGGAAAAGTTCCGGCAGCATCGGAAGGGTTCCGGGAATGACCGAAGGTAGTTCGGGTGGTCCGGAAGTTGTTTCGGAGTCACGTGATATTAAATAATGTATAAATATATTAATTATGAATTATTTATATTTTATATTATTTTAATATTAATTAAATCAATTAAAAATAAAGGAAAAAGGGGGCAGCCCACATATGGGCCGAATTGGGCCCATAGTGCGGCGCACCATGGTGGGGCGGTGGGGCCCATGGCCACCACGCACCAGCCATGGCCGGCCGGCCCCCCCTCCCCTTGTTCCTTTGTTTAGTCCCACATGGGGGAGGCAAGGTGTTTGCACACCCCCTCCCCCTTTATATAGAAGGGCATATTAATTGATTTAAATACAATCTAAAATACAATTAATGTTGTATACGCCGGCCTGAGTTAATTCTCCGCCCGCTTCTCTCTCTCTCCCACAAAGGCTATTTTGCAGCGCCCAGTCGCGCTGCGAGATTCCACCAATTGTTCTACTCCTGCGATCTCGGCTAGACCTGAGTGACCGGGGGTTGTCGTTAAGCTCCGTATGTGTGCGAGTACTCGGAGGCACCACATTTGAGGTGCTTGGGCGACATCGTCACGCCCAGCTGCCGGCGCCCTGCCGCCGACACCCAGCTGCCACCGGCACCCAGCAGCCGCCGCCGTCGCCCAGTCACCGACGCCCGGCGCCCGAAGACCAGCGACCGACGCCCGACGCCCGACGCCGTCGACATCGCCGCGTCATCGTCTACTTCGTCACGCCAAGTTCTTCGCGACCTTGAGGTCGGCTACGGCGTCTACGTCAGCAACGCTTGTGCGGGAGCGTAATCCCCGCTATTTGGTCTACAAGAGGTATGTGACCAGTTCCGCCCACCGTTACCGCATTACTAGATAGATAGATCCTGGCATGTTTGGTTTTCGTTAGTTAGAAAAATTATTGTTTTCTGCTACGGAACCCCTTCAGAAAAGTCAAAGAAATACAAAATGCAGTAGTTGCCGCTCAGGAGGGAAGGTTCGTGCCCGATAGAGAGAACGACGAGCTGACACTCGCACTCGGGAATGCCGAACACACCGGACGAGTACGAGGCGTTGGCGTCTACCCTTGGAAGGTTGGGTTCGCCCAGCATAAGGACACTTACAGGAGCCGCGACAGGAAGAAGAAACAGGAGGTAGAGAAGTTTCAGCGGTTGGAAAACATGATAGTAGACCTGCAGCAGCAGCACAATGCACTGAGGCAGGAAAGGTCATCTCAGCCGCAGGAGGACCAACTGGATATGGCATCTCAGCGAAGAAGCAGCGTGGTCCAGGCTGAGGACGACACAACATACCCCGTGGATCAGATTAAGGGGAGCACAAATTGTGAGCTGCACACCAAACTGAAGAACCTATCCATGAAGGTGGCGGTCGGCTTTGCTTTAGAGAATCCACCAGGAGCAACCCTACATGGCGGTCAGATTCCAGCTGGCTACGCTCGAGTCACGGTGGATGAAATTATGTCGGGATTTGAGGAGCTAGAGCTTGACTTTCCTGGAGCTGAAGGGGAGACGACACTGGGAGAAGTGTTGCGTGGAGTCATTCTATGGAGAAAGGAACACATCGTGTTTCCAGAATCGACGCGTAGGCCACCAACCCCTCCGAGGAGCAATCAACCTCCAAGTCCACCCCACATTGATAACATGGACACCAAGAGGGAACCCAGCGCGACTCCATCTCCCCGGTGCGCGAGTCCAACCCAGCTACAGTCCACCCCGGAGCGTGCAAAGAGTCCACTCCAGCGCGAGTCCACCCCAGAGCTTGCAAAGAGTCCGCCCACCAGCAATAGGACCTTCTCAATGAGGCAGAAGATGCTTGCCGGTGCGTCGAGTGGTGCTCCAAAAGACAACTACAAGTACGGGCCTCCGTTGAAGGATCTTCCGGTGTTAACTTACCACCGGACCGTTGAGGAGAACGCTCCCTTGGTCAAAACTCACAATGACGCACACTTTGCGAAGAAAGTGCCCCCGCCAAAACAGGTACTAAACCCTAAGGGTGTCCAACACTTTTTAGACATCATCTGTGATCCAAACCGTAGAACTTTCCCTGGTGATAACTATGAACGCTCTGTCTCGAAGAGTTTTAACACGGAAGAGGAGAATAAAAAGAAAAGGGTCGCTACACAGAAGAAGAAGAAGAAGAAGAAGAAGAAGAAGAAGACGAAACAGGTTCCCCAGCTCGGAGAACAGAAAGTACAGTCGGTGGCCCCGCTAAAGGTTCAGACAGACAAGCGTCCCTTGGAAGGGACAAGTGCTCCTGTTACAGACTACATGGACGATGATGCATTTGACGCACTTTTCCCCAAGACGACTGAGATAGCACGGAAGTTTGTCTACGGGGAAGATCTTCTCCCTGCTGATGAGATGGTGCGTCTAGCTTATCAAATGCGGAGATTGCATGACTGGTACAAGAAGGTTGCAAAGGACAAGCAAACCGTGTTTTACGTGACATACCGAGAAAACTAATTCTTCATCGACAACGAGATATGTGTCGAATTTGAAGAATTATGGCAGTTATACAACCGGCGTGCTCTCAACGCAAATATCATGAGTTGCTATGTTCTGTAAGTGATTTTGTCTAAGTCTCTAGCTCAGCATGTCATTAATTATCCTCACTAATTGAGCCTGTAATTATCCTCACTATATTCTTTCGTATTCTTTCGTATGCTATTATATATGCAGGTGGATGCTTATCGAGTGTAAAAGGAAAAGACTCTGTGAAGTTGGGTTCATTGACCCATTTATCGTTAACTGCAAAAACTTAGTTCGGAAGCCCGAGGACTACGAGGAGGCATTGTTAAGAGGGCTATTGAGGCAAACTCAGGCGTATGATATACTTCTTCCTTACAACTTCAAGTGAGTGTGACTGTCTTGAACACATTTCTATATTGTTAATTACTAGATGTTAAGTTTAATTGATGAGTTATATGCATGCCTCACTATATAAACGTGTGTAGCTACCATTGGATTCTACTGGACATTATCATTGACAAGAGAGTAGTTGAAGTCTTTGACTCATTACGCAAACCACAATCAGAGTACCAGGACTTGATTGAAATGCTTCAGAGGTAATTTCAACCATTAATCCATTTCATGATATCAAATAATCATAACTCATTTATTCATTTGCTTTTGCGAGTAGGGTTTGGAAAATATTCATCACAAGAGAGAGGGGTGAATGGAAACCACAGCTGACTATTAAACATATTGATGTAAGTGTACTACTATTAAACATAGTCTCTTTAATTCATCATCATTTTGGATTATTATTTAATTAATTTATATTCTCGTAAAGACCTTGAAGCAACCCCGGGAAATGAATTATGTGGATTCTACGTCTGCGAGTTCATAAGGAAATTGAGCGTTGAGCAGGCGTCGCGTGAAAAAAGAATGGATGTGAGTGTGACTGTCTTGCACTATATTTCAATCTTATTATGATTTGATATATATATACACATAACTAATATATTCATATTGATCTCCTTTAAAGTGCCATCCTACCACATCAGCACGTGGAAGCAATTCAACAGGAGATTGCGGGATTTATTCTTGAGTAGGTCATGCATCCAAAGGAAGAATAGCATAATCCAAAATATAGTTATGCCACGCGCTGAGATGAGGAGGATGTATGAGACATTATTGCGATCTCTATATACCGGGTTGTATATATGTATATATGTATGTAATAGCGTAGTATGAATATGTGCTATATCTAAATTGTATTATAGATCAACGTGTACCATATGTATAGTAGCGTAGAATACATATACGAAAAGTATTTTATGCATCAATGTGTACCGTATATATATATAATACCATAGATGAAAAACAGTAGATGAAAAAGAAAACATAAAATAAAATTACAGTGAAGAAAAGAAAACAAATAAAAGAAAAAAATGAAAAAAAAACAGGAAACGAAAAACAAATTGCAAAACCCTAAAACCCTAAACACTTTAGTACCGGTCGGTGTACTAAAGATCTCCAGGCGAAACGCTGCCCAGCGCCCCATGTGGAGACCTTTTAGTACCGGACGATAAGCAACCGGTACTGATACTCGGGAGGCATCAGTCCCGATTGCGCAATGATGCTCCTCCCCCGAGACCGGTACTAAATAGGTATTTTCCACTGGTGCTACCGAGCCTTAATTAGGTCTAGGTCAACTGAGACCCATATCCACCCACGTAAATCTAGCACTCCACGTACGATAGGTTGTTCGCGATGCCGACGCGGATGGCCGCCGCCGGCGACGGACAGGAAACGGAGCGCGTGTGTGCCACCACGGCCGTGCAGCAATGCTGGTCCTCCACGTTCCCGGACGATCTCCTCGCCGTCGTCTACCGCATGGTCGCGTCCCCGCGCGGACGCGCACGCTTCGCCGCCATCTGCCGGTCGTGGCGAGCCGCCGCGCGCGCGGCGCCGCCCGCTGCAGCGCTGCCGTGGCTGCTCCTCTCACCTAGCGACACCGGCATGATGAAGCAGCTGCACTGCCCCGAGGACGGAGCCATCGTGCGCGTGCCGCTCCCGGGCACGAGGGATCTAGTCGTAGTCGGCTGCCACGACGGCGGCTGGGTCGCCACTTGCATGTTGGGATCGTTCAGAATCGTGAACATCTTATGTGGCGCCGAGGTGAAGCTCGTCTGCGAGAAATTCCGAGAACGTGTCCTCTACCCGATCCTGAAAGTTGTGTTCTCCGAGTCACCCACCTCCGGTGACTGTATCCTGGCAACCATGAGCGACAATCGATCATTGTGGCCCTGTATCGGGCTTTGCAGAGTTGGCTGCAAGAGCAACGAGTGGACGATAATGGAATATTATCATAGCATGCCGTTTTTGGACATCGCCTTCTCCAACAGCAAGCTCTACGGCCTCACCAAGAACAACGGGAAGGAGCTCGTCGAGTTCGAGATTGACGTGAACGCGGATGGCGCGCCCGTGGTCATTGCTCAACGGCAGCTAGCAATGACAAGCATCGGCCGCCCCCGCCCCGTCCTTGGGAAATTCTCCCAGGAGGAATATGTGACTTACATCTTTGATCTACACGGCAAGCTTGCCATGGCGAGGAGGACCCATTGGCCACAAGACGAAGCACCTTTCTTCAAGGTTTTCGAGCTCGTTGACATTGATGTTGTCAACCAAGTAACGACGCGTTACACGCACAAATGGGTGGAGCTGACGAACTTGGGTGACCATGCCTTGTTCTTGGGACGGAAATTCTCTAAAGCAGTGCACGTGCCGGCGCACGGGCGTGGCAGCGTCGAGAGGAACCACATCTACTTCGCCCATCATCGATGCTTTACTCGATACGATGTTATCCCGGGACCTTCTGCCATACCCTTGGCAATCTCAAGCGAAACCGGCGACCAGACATACTACATGGAAGACGACGGACAGAGCGACATCACAGACGACGAAGTGAAGAGGATCAGCTCTGTAGGATACTTTACCAATGGCATAAACAGTCATGGTGGCGTGTGGGTTCCTCCCTCCGGCTCTCTAGCCATCATAGACTATGTTTTTGTTAGTAGAAATATTGTATACTTTCTTTCTTTGATCCCAAATGTAAGCTGTTTAAGACATGGCATATACTCTCTCCGTTCCATATTAAATGACTTCCTTTTGTCAAAAAGTGGATGTATCTAGACTTACATTATATGTAGATACATCCACTTTTGTCCAAATAAAAGTCATCTAATTTGGAACGGAGGGAGTAATATACTTTCAACTACCCAAAATATATTAGTCTTTTTGAACATAACATGCATATTCTTCAAGAATCAAGATGATACTTTTCCATTGTTGTTACTCCCTCCGGTCCAGAAAATGTGTCGCTAGATATGATACAATTTTTACATACTACTTCCGACACATTTTTAGAATCAGAGTACTAGTAGAGATCAATATGCCCTGGCTAAATCGCCCTGCCGGAGACTCTTGCTCCATTAAAAATCCAGATCCAAGCTTTTGGATTTTTAGAAATCGGGAGGCGGAGGGAGGAGCTCACTCCACGCATCTGTCGTGGATCACCCGTACAGCAGCGCCGCTCCTCATCGAGGCTGTGCATTGGGGACGAGGAGAAGATGTCCCGGGTTGAGCGAGCGTCAAGTGGATGGCCCAAGGTTGACAGGCCCACCTCCCTCGCCCGCCAGGCTACTGGACCCCAAGACGTACTGGATCGGCAGGCCCACATTAAACACGGCCCTGCCGACGTGTCGTGGTTGGACCGGAGACAGCCAGCCAAGCCGAACAATCGGACCTCGTAGAATCTCCAAGCAGATCCTGCTACTACACAGTACACACGGAGGGGAGGGGATCAAGCGAGTCCACCGTCCCCGATCTTTCCGCCGGCCGGCCAAGGTTCCGACAATCCGTCTGTGCGCGGAGATTCCGAGGTGAGTGTTCCATGAATTCTCCGGCGACGATGAATCCTCTTCTCCGATTTCCCCCCCAGGGTTCAGCTAGCGCTAGAGCCGATTTTTTCAGTTAATAATACGTGAGCACTCCAGGAGAAGGTTTCAGATAGATGGATGAGAGAGGATTCTCTTCCTCGAGAAAACCACTGAGCCACACGGGATTCTACTGTGCCTTTTCCTACTGTGTAGCTACTAATTTACTTGAAGTGTACTACCAACCAATTTACTTACAGCTGAATTTAGTGTGAGAAGGGGGTGGAATATTGTAATAATGACTCCATGTGGTCTGGTGTGTGCCTCCTGGTTCACTGACCATGTTGATCAGTGTGCATGCTGATCATTCACACGATTATTTCTGCTTATGCACGATTTATTTAGTACTCCCTCCGTTGCACAATATAAGATGTTTAAGCTATTTTCCACATTCATATGTGCATACATGTATCTAGACATGTTTTAGTATACATGTGCACTCATTTTAGTGTGAATCTAGACAACATGTGTTATAGCTATAACATCTTATATTGTGGAACGGAGGGAGTATGTATGTAAGCATCGACCCCTTTGTAGTTCATTAATAAGTACTGCTGGAGTGGGTGTCAAGCTACTTATGGTTTGAGTGTGGTTTTCAAACTATGTATTATAAGCTTTGCCTCTTCTGTTGATAAGGCAGGAGCACAACAAAGAGAAACATAACTACTCCTGCGTGCTTTAGTTATGGTTAGAGTTGTGTGTTCATTCTGGTCTCCTCCTTCATACATCCTTCCATGTTCATGAAAATGGAGTTAATTACACCATGCTTCAGTAACCAGATTTTATCACAGAAACAATGGTATATGATACGATTCAGATCATGGAACAGGCCTCAGAGTTTTATCAATTCGAAACAGTGCTAAAAATGGGTGAAAATTTTGATCACCAACCTTTGTTCCCATGTTGATTTTTTTTCTCGTGTTACCTTTCTTTACTGATCATTATCTTAAGTTTGCACCCCTGATGAATAAGTTTGAAAATCTATCTTCAGGGACCATGTCGATGTTTCCGGGAATGGATCTCTCTAAAATGGATCCTCCAACTCTCACTCTCCTTGGAGCAGCTTGCTGTGTAATGTTGTCTATGCATTTCACAGTACAGTTGGTGTCACAACATCTTTTCTACTGGAAAAATCCCAAGGAGCAGAAGGCCATACTCATCATAGTGCTAATGCCTCCGCTGTATGCTATAACTTCCTTTGTTGGTTTTCTAGATATTAAGGGAAGCAAAATTTTCTTTACATGCTTGGAGTCTGTTAAAGAATGCTATGAGGCACTGGTGAGTCCTCGTGAGTCAATGTCATTTTTTCACCTGAAGCTGATGATTTCACCAACTTTTCCTTCAATTTTCTTATTTTTAATTGTGCAGGTGATAGCTAAGTTTCTGGCATTGATGTACAGCTACTTAAATATATCTATCAGTAAAAATATTGTACCTGATGAAATCAAAGGGAGGGTGCTTCATCATTCTTTCCCTGTGTCTCTTTTCCTGGTATCTTTCTTACACCCTTGTATCTTCTTATGGAAAGTTTGATGAATGTGCGCTTAACTTTTGGTCATGCAACCTGCACCATTATTGACAAAAATAATAAGGGGTCCTAGGTGCACACCTAAAAAATCTATACTGAACCTCACCATCTTTGAAGTGTGATGTATTCTGAAGTAATGGTCTTAACAGAAAGGGTTGTGTATGCCATTAAGATTGGACAAATTCAGATAGTGAGATTTTGATTTATTGAAGTGTGTACCTATGAGAGTCTTGCTTAAGGTTAAATGTGATTTTGGCTTAGTTTCTTCACATATTGTTCACTAACTTTTCATTTTAGCATGTACTTAAAATGATGTTGTGTGTTAAACCTGTCTTTGCATCATGTATCCGCACTTCCAAATTCTACCTCTGTTGGTAGTACTGTTAGTTTAGGGTTTTCACCTTGCCATTTGTTTGACTTGTGTGTCCTGAAAGTAACCAATATGTGTCTGGCTTTATGCTTTGCAGCCACGCAATGTTCGGTTGGAGCACAAGACACTAAAGCTTCTGAAGTACTGGACCTGGCAATTTGTTGTTGTTAGGCCTATCTGCTCCATTCTAATTATTGCACTTCAGCTTCTTGGGCTATACCCCAGCTGGGTCAGCTGGACGTTCACAATTATACTGAACTTTTCAGTCTCCATGGCATTATATGCCTTGGTCATATTCTATCACTTGTTTGCTAAGGAACTGGCACCCCACAAGCCTCTTGCTAAGTTCTTATGCATCAAAGGGATTGTCTTCTTCTCTTTCTGGCAGGTAAATCATGCCCTCTCCATGCTGGAACGAGTTAGAATCTTCTTATGAATATCAGTAAAAATATTGAGTTTTACCCCAGTTTCTTACCATGAGTACGTCGGACCATTTTATCGAGTAGCTATATTTGTGTAGTAATATTGATAGTTTAGACCTTCTATTCTTGCGTCTGCCATGATTTTGCTAAGCATGAATCACCGTATTTTCTAATTATAGATTGTAACTATCAATTTGGGAGCTTATCTGCAGTTTAAGTTTATGCACGTTTACATTTAAATGTTCAGATCCAGTGATTTTCTTTTGGTAAAGTTAGCAAATAAATAACTACACGTGGGTAGCGTTCTAGTGAAAAAGAAAGCTGGGGATGAGTGTAACTATACCTGGGCATGGGCAGCCCGGCCCGGCCCGAAAATACCGGGCTTTAGCCCGACGGGACTGACCACCGGGCCGGGCTCGGGCCTGATTTTCGGGCCTGACGGTTGGGCCGGGCCGGGCTCGGGCTTTACGAAAACAGCAAAACGGGAAGGGTCGGGTCGGGCTTTGTCGGGCTCGGGCCGGGCCTCATTTATGCAGCCCGACAGTCGGGCCAGGCCGGGCCCGGGCCTGGCATTATGACATCGGGCTTTTTCAGGCCAGGCCCGAAGCCCGGCCCGGCCCATGGCCAGGTATAAGTGTAACAAGAGTTTATGCACATATATACTTGTTTCACATTTTGCGCACAACTCAGTTGTTTTCCTCGTGGAATTTTCTTGTGAGTGCAATATGTATTGTGTATGGGTTCTTCAGGGGACACTCTAACACGCAAAATGTCCTGACTGTAGGAACTAAACTGTTTAATCGAAGTATCCAACATTGTTCCGTTTACTTAAACACAGTTCACTTGATCAAATAAATGTGGTCAAGTTCCTGATTGTTGAATGGTGTTTTCTTTTTCCACAGGGCTGCGCGCTGGATGTTTTGGCCGCCGTAGGGGTTATTCAATCTCACCATTTCTGGCTGGACGTGGAGCACATCCAGGAGGCAATCCAGAATGCCCTTATCATCCTGGAAATGGTCGTCTTCTCAGTCCTCCAGCAGTACGCGTACCACGTCGCGCCATACAGCGGCGCTGACAGGGCGAAGTTCGAGAAGAAGAACGAGTGATCCACTCTTTTTGCACCGAGCAACCGGTGGTTCTTGTATGTCTTCTTAGTGTTTAAAATGTGCCTGGAACATGGTTTCTGTATATGTTGTAGAACACTGGCATTTCCTCATGGACACGTGTAGAGCGTGCTGTTATATGTTGAACATTAGGAAAATACGAGATGACGGAGCACCCATATGAATGCTACCGCTACCACACACTTGAACTATGTAATGCCTGAATAAAGAGAATTTGGAGGGTATCCCACTCCTCCAAATTACCCCCCTGAATAGATGGTTATTTGTTCTTGCTGAGATCATCTTGTGTATTGCTGTATGTCTCCAGAAAATATGCTTCTGTATGATCTGAATTGCCATTATTGGTGACATTTTTTTAACTGAGCGGAATAAAGATAGTGTGGGAAATAACTTGCAGCAACATTTTCTTAGCAGCAAGTGTCTAAGATAAATAATAAAACATATTTTTTGAATAATTATTACACTCTTTAGCACCTGCAGGTGGACCTAAATGGTGTCATGTGGGGAAAGAAGCAAAGGAAGGTAAATAAATGGGGAACACACAAGGGTTCAGAGAAGAAAGGCTTAAAAAGATTCAAAGAAGAAAAAGAAAGTAAACAAAATATGCATAGTTTACTCCATGGAGCCCGGTATTTTTTTAAAAAAAATAGAGGTGTCAACATAATCTAATTTTTATCTACGTGTATACGTACAAATGTGATGTACATATTTGCAAAGTTTCGGTAAAAATAGGCCGTAATTTAGGCTACACAAAAAACACAAATTTGTGGATCAAACGGGGGGGGCTCCATTTTGACCTCTACATTTGTCTATTTTGCGTAGATCGGGATGCTTTCAGGAAATAAGCCTACTTCTTACATCTTTCCCTATTTTGATGATTTTATTCTTATATGCTACTCCCTCCGTTCCACAATGTAGGATGTTATAAGTGTTGTACATGTTATCTAGATTCATATTGAAACAAGTGTACACATATACTAAAGTGCATCTAGATCCAAGTTTGGACATGTGCATGTGGAAAAAGTCTAAAACATCTTATATTATAGAACGAAGGGAGTAGACATGTATATATACCCATAAATATATATACTTAAGACCTGAAATTGTGATTTTTGAAGAAAATAATGAAAAAATGGCTGCAACGACTCCGGGTACCAAAAGGAGTTTTTGGTAGTTAGACCCCTTTTTTCAAAGAAGATAAAACCCCAATCAGCATCTCAGACGTGGCCCCCTCTTCCGCTCAAAACAAAGAAGTTCAGTTGTCGGCCCTGTAATTCCGCCGGCGCCGCACCGTGGCACACACGCCCGAAGCTCGCCGCAGCCACCGATCACCGGCGATGCCTTCTGCTGCCTGGCTCCGTCGTGTCCTCCGCGCTCTAGCGCCTGAGCCGGACCCGGACACAGATGATGAGCCCAGATGCGTCGCGGAGCTATGGCTGCTCAGCATCGTCATGTTGAATACCTGGGATAATCGCTGCGTAGCGAAGCGGACGTTCGATCCCGGCAGTGCATGTCCCTGCCTCGACGCCGTCCAAATATTGGTGGCCATCCCGTTGTTCGCCTTCTCCCGCCGTACCCTGGGTGACTGGATGATCAACGCCATCACCGGCCTCGGAGTCTTATTTCGATAAAGGGAGTTTTATTACTTAAAAGGTTTAAGCATTAGTCCGCTTGTTTCTGAGAGCTCCGGTTTCTTGCTAGAACATATATAGATCAAGTGAAGATCCAGATTGCATGTTTACTGTTGCTTTTGTACTGATCATTCATTAGTGCCACCAGTAATATACATGGTGATCCTTCAACCATTGCTAGTATATAAACACGTCTGCGAGTACTACTATCTCAGATATTCGAAGCGAAACCTGGTTTTCCACCGAGATTACTGTTAAGAGGTACACTGCGGTCTAACCTATGTTAACCTCTACAAGGTATGTGACAGGACGCAGGCTTTTGACAAATTCACCACCTGAAACACAAACCAAGTCTGCAGTAGACACGTCCACCTCGCACCTCTAAAGCTACCGCTGCAATTTCACAATCTCCCAGTAGACCATATCGATGAAATCTTCATTCTGCCATGAAAAAAAAACATATAATGTATGAGTGTTTTACAGTGAACATG
Organism: Poa annua; assembly: GCA_026929855.1. Classification (NCBI taxonomy): domain Eukaryota; kingdom Viridiplantae; phylum Streptophyta; class Magnoliopsida; order Poales; family Poaceae; genus Poa; species Poa annua. The sequence goes on along the minus strand of CM049434.1, from coordinate 5,397,780 downwards.
ATCGCAGAGAAAAAATAGGTGCCAGTTTCTGTCGAAACACTAACTTTTCTTTTCCATTTATTTAGAAGCTAAAACACAACAGAATTATGCGAACCGAGCAATGTAGACAGGAACCGGCCTTAGCATGAACTACATGACAATGAAACAGACAACCAACATATACGAGCAAAAAATACCTGCACAAGCTTCAGCATTGCATCTCTGACTCTGTCTCTTGATATAACTGGGTCCTTTGTTTCATTTTTTGATATAACTGGGTTATGCGACGCTGTCGGGGCAAGCAGTGGGGAAGAAGGATTCGGTGGTGGAAATGGCTGAAGTAACAGTGCGCCATATGGTGGTGGGGGAGCAGTGGATTGTGGGACGGGCTGGGGCAAGGGACCACTTTGTCGGTGCTGAGGATTAAGTGGAGGGAGAGCAGTGGATTGTGGAAAGAGCTCACTTTTCCGGTGCTGAGGATGAAATGGAGGGGGAGCAGTAGATTGTGGGAAGGGCTGGGACAAGAGATCACTCTGTCGGTGCTGAGGATGAAGTGGAGGAGGAGCAGTGGATTGTGGAAAGAGCTCACTTTGCCGGTGCTGAGGATGAAGTGGAGGGAGAGCAGTGGATTGTGGAAAGAGCTCACTTTGCCTGTGTTGGGGATGAAGTGGAGGGGGAGCAGTGGATTGTAGGAAGGGCTGGGACAAGAGATCACTCTGGCGGTGCTGAGGATGGAGCGGAAGGGGAGCAGTGGATTGTTGAAAGAGCTGGAGCAAGGGAGCACTTTGCTGGCGCTGAGGATGAAGTGGAGGAGCAGAGGATAATGGAAAGGGCTGCTGCAAGGGAGCACTCTGCCGGTGCTGAATGGCAAAGGAAGGATGAAGTGGAGGCGGGACAGAGGATGCAAAAGCAGCATCAGCTGTTGCTGGTTGCGAGAAAGGGATGGGAATGTGAGGAAAGAGTAATGGTTTTGTAAGATTAAAAAGTTGAGTGGTAGAAGTACTGGTGGATACATGAGCATCTGGGGGCACCACAGTAGCCGATGATGTTCGTGAAGGCTGCGATGAAGTTGCACTAGGTGATGCACGCCTAGATGAAGGAACTGCCCTGATAGATTGATTTGGCTGTGCTGGATCTATTCCACCAGTGGGTGCACCAACACATGCAGCTGCCTGACGAGGGAATTCAGAAAAAATTATTTCGTGAAAATTACATAATGATACTAGATTGCAAAGCAACTAGAATAAAAACAAATGTTCAGCATTTCAAAACAGAATGAGACAACGGAACGAAGGTAAATTGAATTACCGTGAACAAAGCTGACAATAAATTAAATCCGACATCATCGGGTACCACGGTAGATGATGTTTCCTGCTCTAGGGTATCTTCAGCCGAAGGAACAGAAGATGCTACTTCCACCTCTTCAAAATCACTGAAACTGGACACAATAAGAGGATTTCATAATAAATCCACATCTTTCACAACTTTAGGTTTTTCTGTTCTGATTTATGAGCCACAGGGATTAACTCAACTAGACACTACAATAAAGTTGCTTTACTCCCCTGCAGTTCATTCGTGTGACTCAATGTTCATTATTCTGTTGTCTAAAACAAGATTTATGCAATTCACTCTTGTATAATAACATCTCGATTCCTAAAGCATTATGTTTGATAGTTACATTAGCACGAGAAAAGGACTAAAGCAGGTAGTAATACAACTTTGATCAATGAGCAACACAAGAAAATGACTAAAACAGGTGCAGAACATCTAACCTTAAAGTACAAACGATTAACAGAGTTCCATATACCTTTTCGTAGCAGAAACCGTTTCCTTTGGGGACGCCCTGGAAAAAGCATGATGTATCCTGTATATTTCATAAGCGAGGTTGAGTTCAGCAAGTATAGGGTAAGCTATGTAACAACTTGAAAAAAGTCTTCTCATCCTTTGTAGTTTTGCGAACCCAGATCAGTGGACATCAACAATCAATCCAGCAATGCAATCAGTGGACTAAGGTTACATAGAGATAGGTTGTGGATGCATGCTATCTAAAGTGTAACTTATTCCATGTAGCTATAATTTAACGAATAAATGGCTTGATAAAATCTAAACAAGACACGCTGCAGGCATTCAGTATTTCTGGTTTGTGTCATTTATCTGCCTCGGCATATTCAGTATTTTGCAGACTGCATTCCCTTACCACACCTACAAAGCTGAACTTTATCGCTGCAGTTTGTTAGCGTGCGCTAGTGCTTACGGTGAACTGGATAAGCTGAGAAGGACTATTCATAAATCTCAACGTATGCTCTGACTTCTAAGACACTAAATCAACCCATATACAAAAGCTCAAAATTAACTACACTAGCCAAAATATACTTAACAACCTAAAACTGGTGCAGATAAAATGAGTATCTAGTAGATCAGCAGAACACTGTATGATCAAAGGTAGCAAGACACAAGACTTTCTGGATGGTATTGGAAGGGAGGAAAGAATGTTTGTCATTGTCAAACTGCTTTCCTCTCAGCTGCCCGACTTACACGATCAGTGAGTCAAGCCGTAGATGGTTAGCACAGATCAGGTCCTATGGCTTCTATGTTGGGTTGAAAGCCTTGGTAAGTTTTAGTGGGCTTTGTAGTCAATGCTTGTAGGTCCAAGTATCAGTGTTCATCAAATGGTTCAGTGACTTTAAATTTTTTGACAAATGAAACCACACCAAACTTGGAATACAGATAGACTAACATAATCACTTTTCACATTTCAGTTTTAAACACCCACTCCTAGCAGAAAAATATCTGGTGCGAACCTATTAAGGATGTGTTCTGCAGTCTACAGGTCAATATATATCAAGAAAGTCTTGTCGAAAATATTTAACGCTTTAAGAAATATTTACCTATTGAAAAGACGTGCCACTTCTTCACATTCCGCAGGATCATAGAACCAAATTCCAATAATTTCGGCTGCAGCATTCCTGTATAATATGTAAGGAACTTGCACCTGGTATTCAAATTTTCTCAAGAAGTCTTCAACCAGATTTTCTGCAAGAGGAGGGCAACACAAAGTTAGCACACATATAATTGCTACGCTGGAACATAAGTAAACAGAGATACACAGCACATTTTCTTACTGACCAAAAAAAAGATTCAGTAAGGCTTCCAAATATGAGTGAGCTGCCCTTTTTGTGGAACTTTCTGTACAAACTCATATATAGACAGAACAAAAACCAGTTTACAGCAATATATACTCCTTAGCATGATAATTGAGTCGCGAGTCGCCGACCCTGCGACTTGGTGATTAGTCGAGCAAAGTCGATGTATAGTCGCGGCAAGTCGCGAGTCGCCGCCGTTTTTGAAAAACGACTCGGCGATTAGTCGGCGACTATTCAGCGATTAGTCGGCGACTCAAAAACCATGCTCCTTAGGACGCCTAAGAGCTCTCTTTCTCAATGGAGGGTGCATAAGAATTTCCTGATATGAAGATTGTTTACAGCAGAAAAGATATGCCTTGATTTTTTTCCAAAAGGCTGAAAGCAAAGTTTCTAATTTGATCATTGATATACTAATATAGTAACAATTATAATAATAAGCAACCAGTATTGATTCCCATTTTATACCAGAATTACTGTAAACAGCGATTCAAAGAAAACCCGTTCCCACTACCTACGATCTGTCTCCAAATTTTTAACGGGTATAAGCATGATAAACTTCAATAAGGAACCCCATTCCAAAAATAGAAATGCAAAACATACCTATATTTCGACGATTCATGATGACAAACTGGAATCTGGGTTGGGTGTTCCTGTACGTAAGATTATAAAGTCACATTACGACACGAGTACACGACACTCTAAAATGCTAATAGATCCAGTAAGTTTGTATCTCAGAAGAACACAAGAGGGCATATGGTCACAAGTATTAAGAGTATAAACAGCTATATATGCCGAAAATCTGGAATGTAATGTTCAACAGTATGCACTTGCATTGTAATGCTTGAGAAAGCATACATCACTGAATTTACATGTAACATACTGTGGGATCAGCAGCAAACGATTCAACACGTGTTGGAGAGATCGAATGCGAAATACTAGCATCGTCCGAAACCACCAATAACTGATAATTAGTGGCAGATAGAAACTACCCACAAATATTACTAATAAACAGCACTGAAATTTCCACAGCATTTTGTGTTTATTAACATTTGGCAATCTAAAAGAAGAGGATGGCACTGCAATGCAAGTACACCAGGACCGGCAGGAAAATAAGAACTAGCAATGGTTTCCTTGGCAACAAAATCCCAGTAATGTTTTGCTATACATGGGATCTCTGAATCAAACTACAACAGAGTAATAAAGTGCGAGATACAGACACTAAATCACCCTGCAATTTCATTAACTTTCCTTTTAGAACAACAGCAGCACACACACAATCGACAGAACCCAATGTCGCAGTCCACACTCCACAGTTCAATTCAACAGTGAGGTTCGTGACAGCACAAACCTCTTGACGACGAAGAGCGACCCCTCCACGCCCTTGCGGCTCTGCACACCCAAATCGAACCCATCAGGAACCGCAGCGAGCGAGCACGGAACAGGACACCGGGAGGGGGCAGCAGCATAAATACATACCCATTGGACGGTGGCCTCGTCGAAACTGTAGGCGGTGACGTGCGCGGCGGTGGTGAGGATGTCGGCGACGGCGGGGTCGAGGCGGCGCAGCACGGTGAGGTTGAGCAGGCGCGTGCCCTCCCGGTCCGCCGCCAGGTTCGGCACCACCTTCCGCCTCCCGCTCCCGCAGCCGCCCCGCGCCACGGAGGACGGCGGAGGAGGAGGAGGGTGGCTCGCCCTCGCCCTCGCCGCGCCGGAAACCCTAGCGGCTCGGTGCGGGGGCTTTGGTCGGAGCCGCATGGAGGTGATCGCTGACGGTGACGAGGGGAATGGGAAGGAAGAGCGGCGCGCTCTCTCTCTCTCTCTCTCTCTCTCTCTCTCTTCCCCTACCAGGCCAAGTGTCAGCGGTATGTGTGCCACTTGTCAGTCGGAGGGGCGGCGGTTCCGGGCCCACTGGCCAGTCGCTGTGTACGGCGGTTTGGCAGCCCGGCCTAGTGACGAGCTCCACTCCAATGGGCTCTTTTTTTTTTTTTGAAAATAGGATACTCCATTAACCAACGTGCTCAGGAAATCCTTAAAAAAAGTTTCCCTTCGCGAAGGTCGCTTCTAGCCCACTCCGCTGCTGCCAAGTGTCGCAATTTCGGGCGCTTTCAATCCCCACCTTTCCTCCCTGCATGACAAGTGGCAGCTTCCTGGTGGTGGGCAGAGAGATGTATGTGTATTTTTTTTTATTCGTTTTTTCAAAATAAAATATCTTAAGAAACGTTTATCCGAATTACGAACCGTTTTCACTTTTGAACTCCTCGCGTCAAGATCTTCAAAACTAAATCCATTGTTGATAGGTTTTGATAAACTTTTTTTTTTGTATTTCGGATGGTGTACAGTTCGTACAACCTGATATGCGTAGTTGTACATCCAACTAAAACTGGGTGTAGTTGTACGTACAACCAGATCTGTACAACCTGATCTGTGTAGTTGTACGTTCAGTTCTGTTTCTGTACAACCTGATATGTATTGTTGTACGACCTGATCTGTACAACCTGCTGTAATTGTACAACGTGATTTGTACAACGTGATCTGTGTAGTTGTACGTATAACCATGTCTGTGTAGTTGTACTAGTTAAGTTTATTTTTGTACATGTTGTTGTGTGGTGTTTGTACATCTTATCTATAAGTGGATCTGGATTTAGATCTGGTGCGGTCCCGCGCTTCGTACGCCACGTGGCGAGCTGAGAGAGGGCGCGCGGGCCAAAAAAGAGACCTTTGCGAAAGCAACCCTCCAAATAGTCATACCCACCTGCTCAGCGATCTCGCTGGCAACTAAACCAGATACAAAGTCAGGGGCAACATCAGCCCAACCCAAACACCCCAACATCAGCCCAACCCAAACACCCGTCGTCGGCGCGCAGGCCAAACTGGGCAAGTTCATGAGCAACTCTATTACACGAGCGTGGGCAAAAGTTAAAATCATAAGATTCAAAAGAGCCCATGCAATCACTTCTAATCTCCCGAAGTAGTCCAATGGGCTCTTCTGATGGGCTTGGGAGCGACATTTTCATAGCCGTAAGTTTTGTTTTTAAAACGGAGGCATGTTTCATCCATTAATTAATTTAAAAAGGGTCATGTTTTGATTTTTTTTATGTACAATTAAACAGAGCAAATATTTTTGGAGTGTTGTGAATGAAAATTCTTAAAACTCCTTAAAAGGGGAAATGGTTCTAAACAATGTTGAAAATAAAGAAAAAACAAACATTGGAGAAGATAGCGAAGCACATCTATAAATACATATAAATTTAAAGTAGCAAAAATCATAGTACAACTCTTGGGGCCTCGGAACAAAAGCTTCAAAAGGGGGAAATGCCATTGTGCACTAATCATTCGCTGCTTTTGCTTACACTATCACTGATTGACCTATTTTTTCACATTATTGTAAAGAGTGTCTACGACGCAAAAACAGATGGTTAAGAAGAAAACAAGTAAGTGGCCAAAACTATGATTGGCTGAAGGGAGACATGTAAATGACCGCAATGGCTACAACAATACTATTTATCTGGATAAAATCCTTGCTTGTTTTTTAGAAAAGAAAACCTATCTTAATCTCTTGCTTTATCTGTAGAAAATAATACATTTATTATCATTTACATGGACTCGGAAATGGAAGCAAGAGCTCCTAATTTTTTTTTTTTAAAGTGAATTCGAGCTATTCCCTCGAAAATTTAGTTGTGACCGCATGTAACATGAATTCCTCCAAGATATATTATGGCAAGCAAGTTTGTTCTGGTTTCTATCCTTATTAGATACTCTCTCCGTCCCAAATAAGTGTCTCAACTTTGATACATCCACTTTTTATCAAAGCTGAGACACTTATATTGGGACGGAGGGAGTATTTTACATCGCTCTGCCATGTGGGTCCATGTTGAAAATTATGTGCCAACAAGCTTCATGTGATGCGAGGTCGGAGACACGTTCGTCCTAGACACGTCTGATACGGCAAATGTGTGCGACAAGCTAGCCATCTCCCATGTCTCAGGGCACAATTCTTACGCGTACTCGTTTCGTCACGCGTGATTCTGGTGATTAGATGCGGACGGTATCGAGGCGGCTTGATATAGCAGGTCAAATAGTTAAAAAGAGGTTTAACCCAACAGAAAGTTGGCTTAAATTAGTTGTATAATCCTAAAGAGGGTGAAAATGTCACCTAGTAGATACGAATGGGTGAAAGCTGGACTTAGTAACTCGTTAAAAATAAACTTTTTCCTAGTGAACCTGGAGAAAAATATGGGCGATGAGAGGGAGGGTACCCTGTACCACACTGTTCCCTTGCCTGTCTGGGCCAAAGCAGAAGGCAAAGGAAACAAAAAGAACTAACGTGGGAGTGAACTAGTGCTCTCCTCCGGGCATAAACCACTTTATTCCCATTGGAGGGCTGCCCTCCATCGATGGCCAAACTTGCTAGCACCGCACGATCGAGGATCATCAATCAGTCGAGTCAAGGAATAGAGCTAGCTGAAGCAATGAAGCGAGCACAACCACGGATATGGGCAAATTTCGCTCGCTCTACCGCTAGCTTGTGCATCGGCATCGATCGATGGCTCGGTCCTGCATTCCTGGAGATTGTAGAAAAGCTGGGCACGTGAATGCATGATGATGGTGCATTCATGCAACGCAACCGATCGATCGATGCTGATCCACCACCGGCCGTACCTCACTCTGGATCTGAACCTGCAGAACGCCGTCGGTCGGGCCTTCTTCTTCTCTCTCACTTGGTGACTAGTACCACCACCAACGTAACCGCTGCTAACCAGCCCACGGGAATACTGCTGATTAGTTTAGTTTATTCTTCTCCAAGTTGCGATGATGATGATTGAGGTGTCTTCTAATGTGCTCAGGTGTCGGTAGCCCACGGGAATCCGCAAAGAAAAAAGGTTTGGCCGGGAAAGCGTGCGATCGTGAACCGCGTCAGACACCCACAGTCCAAACGTGCTATCGTCGGACGGTGCACACTGCACAGGCAGGAGAAGCGAAGGGTGGCACTTGGCAGTGATTAAGGACTCTGGAGATGGAGAGTTAATACAGGACAGAGATGTGCAGGCGGACAGTACGCAGCTAATCCAAAACTAAAAACGGTCGATGGCTAATCGACTATCAGTGAACGGCCGCGCTGCGCTCCTCCTTCGTACCGACATTTTCGTTCCCTTTCTGCGATACTGCTCGTGCTGCATGATGCATGCGAGTTAATTAAACTGTCTTCTTTTTTTTCTCGTTTGTTGGTGGGTTCCTTTCCTTGCCTACCTTCTCCCAGTTCTCTTTCATTCCCAGCTAAAAAGAATGTAGGCGATGGTGGATTCTTTGTTGTTTTGCGGTGTCCAATGATGGATCAAACAAAACGGCACCTCGTGTCGGCGATGAACTGCATGCGCCTGCGACGTAACTAACAGACCAACACTTGAAACAAGAAGCCCTCAAGAGGGGGAGCGTCGTCGTAGTGTAGTGACGTCCTCGTCCGATCCGGAAGATGCGGATCTTAGGGTTTTCCTCGGAGTTTCAACAAGGAGTCAAGAAGTGCAACGTCGATGTGTTTAACAAGATAACGACGCCATGAGGTGCCGCCATCGTCCATCGCGACCGAAGTCGGAGCACGGTTTCACCGGCAGTCGAATCCATGTCTCCTGGACAACGCAAGTCACAGCAGAGCTCCTGTTGTAGTGCGCCATAGCGTGAATTCAAGCTATTACCCTCCTGTCATTTTTTTTGCCTGAATTCCTCCATAGTAATATGCTTAAGCAAATTCTCGCCATGTGGGGTCCACCGTCACGTTGATGTGCACATCTGAACCTGATGCCATGGCGTAGACGCATTCTTCCTTGGCACGTCCGACACGAGAAATGTGCATGACGACCTTCATAAGCCTGACCATCTCATGTGACTCAGACCTTTTCTGCACCTCCTCATCATACTGATTTCGTCGTGGTGTTTAGAGGCGGATGATTTATAGAACGGTCAATTATTTAAATAGAGGTGAGAAGGGAAGGATCCAGCTTAAATTCTATACCACTAAATTGGGTGAAACTATACCTGAAAGGATACTTAACTATTTCAAAATGAACTTTCAAAAGTGGCTTGTAGCTCACGAGCTGACTGGTCTTGTTTTTTTTTTAAAAATTGACGAGTTCATCTTTCGGTCTCCAAAAATTATGAAAAAATAATAGCTTTTTTTTAATTTTACGAAAACTCAAGAAAAAAACTCTAAATTTTCGAATACCGAGATCATAATTAAACACCCCTCTCCTATATACTTTTTCCTAGAGGAACCTGGAGAGAACACACGTACGGTGGAGTGGGAGTGCACACTGTACCGTACTGCTCCCTTCCCTGTCCGGGCCAAAGCAGAAGGCAAAGTAAACAGAAAGAAGGAACGTGGAAGTCATGCTCGCAGTCTCAAGGCACACGCATTACTTTAATCCCATTCGAGGCGCTGTCCTCCACGGTGGGTTTCCTGCAATGGCCAAGCTTGCTATCACGAGGATCACCAATCAGTCGGTCGAGGAATCGTTCCAAGAGCAAACACAGCTGGATCAATCGAGCTAGTATCAGCCTAGCTACGGGCGATTTATCCCTCAAATTAAAGAAAAAGTAGTCGACGATATAAATATAAATATAAATGTATATGTATACATGTTTCTTGTGGCAGGAGGAGGACGAGGTTGAAACTTTATAGCGGAGAGATCGTTCGTGAGATCACAGAGATTCACGTGCGCGGGCTTTCCCCGGAAGCAAACGACGCGGCCGATCGTACTGCTACCAGTCTACTACCACGGCGGTACGTGCTGCATCGATCATCTGCATGCGTGTCTTCTAGCCTTGACTTGAGGTTGAGGAGATGGAAAAGACGAGTCGAGCCGTGCATGATGATGCATTCATGCCACACGATCGATCGATCCATGCCGATCTCACCGCCGTCGGTTGGTGTAATAAAAACGCTTGCTTCGAGCCTTGTCCTTCACACTTGTTGCCGCCGCTGTGTGCACTAGCAATAGTGGCGCCAACTACCGCTGGTTTGGTGATCGTGGGCTTATTAGACTCCCTTAATCGCGGCGTTTATTAGTGTTACTTTCCCTTCTTTAATTTTGCAGGAGAATCAGTACAGTATTATTTTCCAAGTTGTGATGATTGGGAGAGTGAGAGCGAGAGGGGAGGGCCAGGTAGGTCTTGAGGTGTCGGTAGCCACCACAGGGAATCCAGACTCCAGAGGCGCCCAAGCAACAAAAAAAACAGGAGAAATTACGGTCCACCGTAGGTGATCCGTTTTCACGTTACTGCTACCGGCCGGCCAGGTGATCGAGCCGTGGAAATGAAAAAAAATTACGGGATGGAAATGAATTAATTACCCCGCGTAGCCGGATTGACCTCTTGGACGAGCTGTACGAACTGGCCGTAACGGAGTCAACGCACGGAGCGACAGACGGACGGAGGGAGAAGATGGGTGGAGTGGAGGGAGTCGCACGCGCTCGGCTCGCTGCTGCTGCTGCGACGGCGAACGTTAATTACTTACTGCCGCGTGATTCATTGCTCATGCCTTTCCGTGCAGAACCAACCGCGAACTCCACCACGTACTAGTACTACTAGTCCCACGTAGCGACCGATTTTATTACGGACACACATTGATTGCCATGGATGCTGCAGTGTTTGGTTTGGTTTGATAATGCGACCGGGCATTAATCCCGGCGAAAGACCAGATCGAGCAGCTTTTATCAACTATAACTCGATAGTTAAGGAGTAACTAAGTTTAATGGGAGCCCTCTGTAATAAAATACAAGGAGTACACCTAAATTTGAGCTATTAAAACGTTTTATATTTAGATACAGGGTAATATTGTTTATTGGTGCTCCACCATTTATACTCGACTTTCAGTTTCGGTGAGGGTTTCCTCACGGCTACCAATATTGTCAAAGTCTAGGCCCAAATCTCTCTTATTCTGGTTTGACATGTTGTGAAGAATCACACATGTCATGATGGGATTTGTACACGATAAAACAATAAACAATATGAACGTTAACTCCGTAAAGTATCGGATCATAGCAAACACAACATGTGCCATTACATAATAGCGATCTTAACCATGCTAGGTAACTCTCTCAATACTCTTTTTTAAGCTTCTTAAGAAGCAGAAATTTAAATTTGTTCTTTACCTTGTGATGCGGGATAGTGTTCATAAATTTTGACCATGATGATCAATGCCGTCGGCTAAATAATACCTCATGTCATTACATGGGCGCCATTGACAACAAAGTCACAATCCGAAACAACACTGATATAACCCAAAAAATTAATACCAAAATCACAAGTCCTCGTATCACGAACGGGGTTATCGAATCTCGGTTGTCTCAAATCAACCGAGGATGCATTGTTTCCTCGACGAAATCACTAAATCGAGTTGGCCGACCTCAGTTCGACCAGGACCTTGTTTCACCCTAAACGTAACGATAGGAACAAGAGCAAGGTGGAGGACAGCTAGGTGGCTCCAGCCTGAGCCCTTCTTCTCTTTACGGGAAATGCTAAGAATTGGCCCTCGTACCAGTGAGTTAAGGTAGGACGACATTTGAGGTTTAATGCCAAAAATTTACATTCAAACTGCTTTACGATGTCTGCTCGGGGCCTTTATCATCAAAATCAAAATAACGCTTTCGTCAGTTTTCTGGGATCCGCTAGAGTTGCTCTCCACCTTCTTATTGACGAAGATTTGGGGAGAACCGAGTTCAAAGTGGAATATCTCTTGTTTGTTTTGGCTTGGTGTAGCATTCGTGTACGGGAATTATATTCCTTTTAGAAAAAGGAAAAAAAATTAAAGAACGACGAGAGATGGAAGAGTGAGCTTTGTTCTATGCAATCAGTAACACCTAGACGAAACATGAGCGACCTATGTCCAAACCTCGAAGAAACAATCCTTTACGCAGCATTTCATGATTGAGATACCGGTTTCAAAAAATGCAAAGAAGACCCACTTGGTATCTCGCATGCTTTCTTCTTATTTTTTTCCTTCATGATGAGTACCAAAATAATATCCTTGATCTCATCATCACCAACCAAATCATCGTTGGAATCGTGTGATGAGACGAGTCCTCAAAAATAATATCAATGTCGAAGTACTCTTTACACTTCTTGAAATAACCATCTGCTCCCGAGTGAAAATTAGACAAGTGGAGTAAAAAAGGGGAGCTATGAAGAAGAACGACAAATGAGGGAAGAGTGAGTTTTGATTTTGTGATATCGAATCAAAGATTCTGTGATCTCGAGAAGAGCAATAAAAACATGAGGTTTGATTAAGTGTTCCGCCCCTACCGAAACTTAAAGGCAAAAGTTTATCCCCATTTTTTTCTTCTCTTTTTTCGTAGGGTCGGTGGAGCCCAAATTACCATTCAAGTCCAAATTTTTAGCGGGGGAGAAGCACCGGAGGCAGAAGCCTTAGAACATCGTGCAAGAAATGGCCACAAGTAAAAGGGAAAATACAAACATGTCACTCATAGGGTGAGAGGCAGTTAAGACGGGACAGAGATGCGCAGGCGGTAGTGATTACGGACTCATCAGCTAGAACTAATCCAGTTGGTGCTGCTGGGGCACGGCCCACCGACAGCGACACCTGCCGCCCCGGGTCCCAATCCCATCACACACGCCGCTGTCGCCGCGAACCCCAACTGGACCTCCCAGCCCGGCCGGCCCTAACCCAGAACCAGAGCCGATCGGATGGCATCAGCAGCGCAAGGAAAAACAGGAGTGATGGGCATGTCGGTTGCGCTGTCACGGTCAGGGATTAGTGATGATGCTCTAATAACTCTAAGAGGAAGGAGTGAGGCGATTAGCAAGAGGGTCGGGATCGGCACTGAAACGGTCGCTCCTCCAGCTACCGACACCTCCATCTCATTTCTGCTAGAGTATTTTTTTTCTTTTGTTATTATCGCCACTTCCGTGCGTAGACGCATTACTACTACTATATATTTTTTTTGAAATCGTTAGTTGGTGCGTTCCTTTCGATTCCCTTCTCTTTCCCCTTTCCTTTATTTTTGATTATTCTACTAGTCCGAGTAGTAGCTAAATATAAAACCATGCTGATTCTTTTTCCAGCGCTCCATTATCATGAATAAACAAGTAAATATTGCACTAGTAGTATCATAGCGAAGAAAATGTATTTAGATATTTATGACACACACATCGATCCATTCATTCATTTGCAGAAGCAGCCAGGCGATGCACAGAAATACACACAAGCGTACATGAACCCATCCAGTTGAACACACGAGATTCCTTTGTCGCCACATGGAGCGGAGGATCAGCTGCCGCTGGTCCACAACATTAGTACGAGTAGTAAGCGGTAAGTAAGTAAAATAATTTCCCCCTGTTGTTCCAGCAGCACCCCTACATTTTAGCCCAAACAATTTACCACTGATTCTCCGCAGCTACAGAGTGGTGCTAATGCAATTTCCACACTGTAAATGGACGGGCTAACCACCATTGTTGACCTGACACCGGAGACGTCGTAACCACCGCCGAGCTGCGCTAGCGTGGGGGTCAACAGTGGCACCGACACTTTCCGGCTTTCTCTCTCTACTCTCTCTAGCGGCAGTGCAAACCTGGCTCGCACGCACATGTGAGGAGGGGTGGTGGTTGAGCCGTGGTTACAAGCAAGCTGACGATGCTAATTGCTCGCTTGCTTGCTGAACCAGGAGAGAGAGAAAGTGTAGTCACCGACGAGTCGACGAGTCGACGAGGGAGTAGTCCAAAGAACAGAGGGGAGAGTGTGCATGTGAGGGGTGGGGAGGTGGGGTGGAGCTGTCGAAAGATACAGCGCGTGGGATGAGCTGGTTCTGGGAGGGCAACCACCACCCCCATCGCATTTCGTACTAGTACTACTACTACATCAAGGGGGGAAGCGGCGAAGCATCCATCCATTTCATTTCCCCCCCCCCACTCCTCCTCCGCTCTGCTCCTCCCCGCCGCCGCCGCCGACGCACCCCCCGTCCCCTGCTTCCGCTCGGGGCCTCGAGATCTGGTGGGGATCTGGTGGGCTGAGGGAGGATGGAGGCCAGCGCCGGGCTGGTGGCCGGCTCGCACAACCGCAACGAGCTCGTCGTCATCCGCCGCGACGGGGAGCCCGGGGTACGCTTGGTTTTCGGTTCGGTCGCTGCTCCCGTCTGTCCCCGCCGCCCGCCCGCGGAGCCGGCGGCGGCGGTCTCGGCCAGTGCAGCGGAATCTCGATTGGTTGGTTGCTGATTCGGTGTGTGTTTTGTTTTGTGCGTGCAGCCGAGGCAGCTGAAGCAGCAGACGCACCGGCTGTGCCAGATTTGCGGGGACGACGTGGGGCTCACCCCCGACGGCGAGCCCTTCGTCGCCTGCAACGAGTGCGCCTTCCCCGTCTGCAGGGACTGCTACGAGTACGAGCGGCGAGAGGGCACGCAGAACTGCCCCCAGTGCAAGACCAGATTCAAGAGGCTCAAGGGTACGTCCGTCGAATCCCTTCCACCTGCTCTTCTCCTCTCTTCTCTTCTGTTCTGTTCCCCCCCAATGTCGCTACGCTCCCGAATCCCGATTCTAGCTAGGGCTCACAACGCGCTTTCCCTCTGAATGATGCATGTGCAGGCTGCGCGCGGGTCACCGGGGATGAGGAGGAGGAGGGCGCGGACGACCTGGAGGACGAGTTCAACTGGAGGGACAGGGACGACTCCCAGTACGCCGCAGAGTCCATGCTCCACAACCACATGGCCTACGGACGCGGCGGGGACATCGACGGCGCGCCGCAGCCGTTCAGGCCCAACCCAAATGTTCCGCTCCTCACCAACGGCCAGATGGTCGACGACATCCCGCCGGAGCAGCACGCGCTCGTTCCTTCCTTCGTCGGTGGCGGGGGGAAGAGGATCCACCCGCTCCCCTACGCTGATCCCAGCCTGCCTGGTGAGCAATATCACCTGCTGCTAGCACCATTCACCTGTAATATGTAATATGGTTGGTTGGTTGGTTCCGGTCGTTGACTCTTGTTCACTGCAGTGCAACCGAGATCCATGGACCCGTCCAAGGATCTCGCCGCCTACGGCTACGGCAGCGTCGCCTGGAAGGAGAGGATGGAGAGCTGGAAGCAGAAGCAGGACAGGCTGCATCAGACCAGGAATGATGGCAGCGGTAAAGACTGGGACGGCGACGGCGACGATGGAGATCTACCACTGTATGGCACTTCAAACTTGTTTGATGCCCGAGTTAATCTGGTCGTCGTTAGCAAAGATTATAGTTATTATCTGCTTTAAATGCATTGGTATCGGTCAAAGATACTAAACTAGAGATTTCATGATCCGCTCGGTTGTCGCGGCTTGCACCGTGAGCTGCGTGACAATAACAAACTAATATGCTAGATGACTAATATATATACATTTTGCTTGATCATGGAAACAAACCGCTGAATTTGTATATGTTAGATTTGCCTTCTCTTAGCGCGTAGACAGAACGTTGTCGTTTTCTTTGTAGCATGTATCGCTAGACTTGAGAGTGTACTAACTTTATTTTTTCTTGATTTTATCTATTTACCAGAATGGATGAAGCTAGACAGCCGTTGTCCAGAAAGGTTCCCATTCCTTCAAGCCAGATTAATCCCTACAGGATGATTATCGTAATCCGGCTGGTTATTGTGTGCCTCTTCTTCCACTACCGTGTGATGCATCCGGTGAATGATGCATTTGTTTTGTGGCTCATATCTGTTATATGTGAAATATGGTTTGCCGTGTCTTGGATTCTTGATCAATTCCCAAAATGGCTTCCTATTGAGAGGGAGACTTACCTTGACCGGTTGACATTGAGGTTGGTTCACTGCTGCTACATAGTAATTAATACTCGCCTTATATTTTCCTCCCAAAGTTCTGGAACTGATTGTTTGTATGTGTAGGTTTGACAAGGAAGGCCAGCCCTCTCAACTCGCCCCAGTCGATTTCTTTGTCAGTACGGTCGATCCCGCAAAGGAGCCTCCGTTGGTCACAGCAAATACCATTCTATCGATCCTTGCGATTGATTATCCAGTTGATAAGATCTCTTGCTATGTTTCTGATGATGGTGCCGCCATGCTGACATTCGAAGGATTGTCTGAAACATCAGAATTTGCAAAGAAATGGGTCCCTTTCTGTAAAAAGTATAGCATTGAGCCTCGTGCTCCAGAGTGGTACTTCCAACAGAAGATAGACTACCTGAAAGACAAGGTGGCACCAAACTTTGTTAGGGACAGGCGAGCAATGAAGGTGCGTAATTTGATCCTGTGTGTCATACTTTCTATGTTCCTTCAGTTGATATATGGTATGCTAATTTTGGCCACATTGTCTTTTCCAGAGAGAGTATGAGGAATTCAAGGTAAGGATCAATGCCTTGGTTGCTAAAGCCCAGAAAGTTCCCGAGGAAGGCTGGACCATGCAGGATGGAACTCCATGGCCCGGAAACAATGTCCGTGACCATCCTGGAATGATTCAGGTATGCTATCACAGTTCGTGGTGTTATACGGTCTATATGCTGACACCATTTGGCTGTCTTTTTTCTTTTCCTTTTCCCACTTTGCCATATTAAAGATCAATTGTATCTACCTATAGGTCTTCCTTGGTCAAAGTGGTGGCCTTGACGTCGAAGGAAATGAGCTGCCTCGATTAGTTTATGTGTCAAGAGAAAAACGGCCAGGCTACAACCATCACAAGAAGGCTGGTGCTATGAACGCATTGGTAAAGATATAACGTTTTGGATGCATTCTCAGCTAATCTTCTCTATAGATAGTAGTAGCACTCAGTGGATTATAAATTAGATTTTAATGGTTTGCTCTTCTTTGACAGGTCCGAGTCTCTGCTGTTCTAACTAATGCTCCGTATATGCTGAATTTGGATTGTGATCACTATGTGAACAACAGCAAGGCAGTGAAGGAAGCTATGTGTTTCATGATGGATCCTTTGGTAGGAAAGAAATGCTGTTATGTGCAGTTCCCTCAAAGATTCGATTCCATTGACCGTCACGATCGATATGCTAACAAGAATGTCGTCTTTTTCGATGTAAGACTTGGATTCCATGTTTCTGAGATATTCTCCTGCCTACATTTCATTTAACTTCAATGAAGTTTCCCTAACATTTGTCTTGTACAGATCAACATGAAAGGTTTGGATGGTATTCAAGGCCCCATCTATGTTGGCACTGGATGTTGCTTTAGAAGGCAGGCACTGTATGGTTATGATGCCCCCAAAACTAAGAAGCCACCATCAAGGACTTGCAACTGCTGGCCAAAGTGGTGCTTTTGCTGTTTCTGCTTCGGTGACAGGAAGACCAAGAAGAAGGTCACGAAGCCTAAGACCGAGAAGAAGAAGAGGTTGTTTTTCAAGAAAGAAGAAAATCAGTCACCTGCCTATGCGCTTAGTGAAATTGACGAAGCTGCCGCAGGTATCACTTAGCTTCCAACACTGGTTATTCTAGAAACATCCTCATTAGTTAATATTAACATGACTTATGTTGCAATGTTTTTGGCAGGAGCTGAAACTCAAAAGGCTGGTATTGTAAATCAAGTGAAGTTAGAAAAGAAATTTGGCCAGTCCTCTGTTTTTGTTGCATCCACGCTTCTTGAGAATGGTGGAACCCTGAAGAGTGCGAGTCCAGCTTCTCTTCTGAAGGAAGCTATACACGTCATCGGTTGTGGCTATGAAGACAAGACCGACTGGGGAAAAGAGGTAAATTCAGGAGCTTGGCTGCTGTGTGCTGATTAGTTAGTCCATGTATATGTTCCCTAGTAACTCATACCATTGATTTGCTAAATGTAGATTGGCTGGATCTATGGATCAGTTACAGAGGATATCCTTACTGGGTTTAAGATGCATTGCCATGGTTGGCGGTCGATCTACTGTATACCTAAACGGCCTGCATTCAAAGGTTCTGCGCCTCTCAATCTTTCGGATCGTCTCAACCAGGTTCTTCGGTGGGCTCTTGGGTCTATTGAAATCTTCTTCAGCAACCATTGCCCTCTTTGGTATGGGTATGGTGGTGGACTCAAGTTCTTGGAAAGATTTTCGTACATTAACTCCATCGTCTATCCTTGGACTTCCATTCCACTTTTGGCTTACTGTACATTGCCTGCCATCTGCTTGTTAACGGGAAAGTTTATCACTCCAGAGGTAAACCTTATTCAGCCTGTAGTTAGCTGTGATGTGAAGCTGTGAACGATTGGAAGCTTACCTTCCTCTTTTGTTTCTGTCTTGCAGCTTAGCAATCTTGCCAGCATCTGGTACATGTCACTTTTCGTCTGCATTTTTGCCACGGGCATTCTGGAGATGAGATGGGCTCGTGTAGCGGTTGACGATTGGTGGAGAAACGAGCAGTTCTGGGTCATTGGTGGTGTCTCTGCCCACCTCTTCGCCGTGTTCCAAGGACTTCTCAAGGTCATAGCTGGTGTGGACACAAGCTTCACTGTGACAACAAAGGCAGGAGACGATGAGGAGTTCTCGGAGCTGTACACATTCAAATGGACGACCCTGCTTATACCCCCCACCACCCTGCTCCTGCTGAACTTCATCGGCGTGGTGGCCGGCATCTCCAACGCGATCAACAATGGATATGAGTCCTGGGGGCCACTCTTCGGGAAGCTCTTCTTCGCGTTCTGGGTGATTGTCCACCTTTACCCGTTCCTCAAGGGTCTTCTTGGGAGGCAGAACAGGACCCCGACGATCGTTATCGTCTGGTCCATCCTCCTGGCCTCGATCATCTCACTCCTGTGGGTGCGTGTCAACCCCTTCCTCGCCAAGACCGATGGCCCGACCCTGGAGGAGTGCGGCTTGGACTGCATCTAGTAGACGACCACAGTTCGGCATATGTGAATTCCCCCCACCCAGTGCCTGTGTGTGTATCTGCCCCGAAGGAGTATTTTTGCAGGTGTTTCTGTGCCCATAATTTATTTTTTTCCGTCCCCCGAAAATGTAGATATAGAAACATGGAACAAGTGTGTCAGGTCCGTTTTCCCCATGGTGGTAGTAGCTGGGCCTCATATATGCAATATTTGGGCAGACGGGAGGCCGCGGCAACGACCTTTGTGCAGTTCGGCCACGAAAAGAACAAATACAATCACTTCCCTGTGTATTTCTATTTGTTGTCTCAGCATTCTTTATTTGTTTAATGGACAAGTATGTATCTTGGATGAGCCGAACTGAGAGTTGCTTGGTCTCAGCTGAATATAGTTTATCCCAAAACTTGTATCTGAATGAATTGGATCTCTACCACCTGGAATAACGGAAGTTGCACATTGTTTGTCTAAGCTAGTTCTTGCATGTTTCAGAAATGGAAAACTGCTGGCATGTTTGTCCATTCATCTTTCTAATTCCGTGCTTGCCAGGATAGATAGATCTCCAGTAGTGTGTTTGAGTATCAAAATATAGCCTGGCAGTGCCAGGCCACCTATCAGTTCAGGATCCTTAACTCTTTTAGACACCAGGTCCACCAGGATTCTTAGCTGTGAAGGAGTAGAAAACTTTGCATCGTGCGCTCCTGCAAATCTCACAGGTATGAATTCCTGCCTGCCGGCCACATGGTAATGGACCTGCTCGCTGCCCGGTGGAGGTCCAGCTCTGGGAGGTACTTAGTAGAGCTTAACCTGTAAGCCTCCGTCTCTTTTGTTGTTACGCCTGTGCAGTTGAGTGCATAATCACGCAAGCAGTACGTGTACGCCGCACCAACGCCACTTGACAGAAAAAACAAGGACTGCACATGGCATGCCACGTCTGCTGCCAGCTCCTCCGGCACACGTCCACCTGTATGAAGTATAAACGATGCTCGATAGTGGTATGCATAGATGATAGATCCTTCTACTAGTAAGCTGTTCTTTTGTTGGGTGCGTGATCATTGCTACTCCCTCTGTAACTAGATGTAAAACGTTTTGAGAACTTCTTATATTTAAATACAGCTGGAGTAGTTTGTTGCTAATCACAACGTACGAGCTACAGCCCAAAAAAAGACTAGAAAAGGTAAAAGTGATGAATTTTATGACGCCCCTCTTCGCATGGCTTCTCCTCCAAGATAGAGTTTGAACTTCCGACCGTCTTCAACGACGCGGTTGGCCAAATTGTGGCCCTTGCCAACTTTGCAAAAGGGAGGTCGAATCTGGAGCACACCTTTTTTTCAAGTGTCGCTACACCCTTCTGATTTGGAACGAGATCATCTCTTGGCTTGGGCTTTCGGAGTTTGACACCTCGCGTTGGGCATCTCTCACCTCGGTCAAGGAGTGGTGGGAGTCGGTGATTTGCGTCACAAGGAAATCCTTTGCGTCCTTGCTAATGCTTGTCATGTGAGAGATTGGGAACGAGAGAAACGCAAGGGTGTTGTTGTGGGATTGTCACGACAGATGTTTCCGGGTGGAAACTTGAGTATTGGGACATAGCGACTTCTGACATCTGGAGCTTGTCTAGCAGAGAACCCGGCCCGCGATAAAGCTCGATGGACTCCTTCCCTTCTGCTCAGAGAACCCGGCCCGCAAGGTTTTTCCACAATGCCAATGGTCATTGACTCCCGCATCAATACCGCCGCGGTTTTGTGGAGTGTGGCGGGAGGCAAGGCACTTGGGATCAATCATGCCGGGAGAGTAGTTGTCGCGTTGTTTTTGGCTATTTCTAGGCTCTCTTGCCTTGTAATGGCTGTGAGCGTTCGCAACACCCTAAATCCTCCTTCTTAATTGATAAGTCGAGGCAAACCTTTTGCCTCCTTTTTTTCAAAAAAAATATGACACCCCCTCGAAGTAACATTGATTCGCCAACTTCGGTGTGAATTTGAAACACTGACATAGTGACATGTGTAATGGATCTCACCGTGTCAGAGACTCAAAGTCACCCGACTTTAAGCCCCCCTGCAAATCCGTGCAACCCATTTGACACCTCCGCTCTCCCTGGAGGCAGGCTGATGAGGGCATGGATGAATGCATGATGGTTAGGTGACGGTGAGGTGCGTATCACTTTTGCTTTGAGACGTGCATTAGTGCATACGGTGGTTGCGGTATCATTTGTTGCTGCTTGACGTGGTACAAACTACCATGATGATACACGGAACAAGAAGATCGGTTTCTCGTGTCGCGTCATCAGGACCGGGTGATGGAGGCTTCCATGGGAATAACGTGTAGGTATGTATGATTGCTGGTTGGTTGCAACAGACCGGTCGGACTGAACGCGCTAACAAATCAAGAGCCGGCCGGCCGGCCGGCGCGATGGACCTGCGCTCCGAAAATGGTCGTCGCCTCGCCGGCGATCGTTCAGCATTTGAGGGCTACCTACTGTCGGCAGCAAAATTAAGGCGCCGTACGGCTACCTACTGTCGGACAGGATGCGGCCGGCCGGCCATGACGAGAGTAAATAATACTGTAGTACCAGTACAGTACTACGCGTGTGATGTCGTTTTTACTACAGTGGTCACAGCATTTTCAGGAGCGGTCCGAGCGCCAGTTTTTCGATCGTCACCGGCCTCTTCACCTCACGCTTAACAGATGACAGCAGATTCACTAATAAAAGAGCTTCAGAGTCGCCACAGAGAATAGTGTACGTATCTGCAAGTTGGCCACCATGTACACACTAACTAGCACTACTAAAACAAGCCCATCGATTGATTCTTCGCCTCTGTAACCACGCTCTGAAACGTAAAAGAATGGAAGCTTCGGATCAAACTTTACCCGTAGTCAACGCGACTGACTAGCCTGGGTAAAGCCGGTCGATAGCTAAGTTAATCGGGTGTCAGAGAGAAAAACCCAGCGAGCAGGTCGATGTTTGTAAGAGCATCTTCACTTCATATAATTTTTATGACCATATATACAAGTTAAAACATCTTATATTATGGAGGTGGAGGGAGTAATGTCTTTACAAAAAGTTGCTCCCTCCGGTTCGATAAAATTGTTGTGAAGATTGAACTACCGTAACATAAAGTGTGTGTACAAGCCCCGACAGTTATTCTGGATCGGAGGTATTACTTCAATATTGAAATGGTCAAAACATCTTAAATTATAGAGCGGACGGAGTCATTTCTTTGTAAAAAGTCATTTTGGCTCCTCCCCTTTATATAACTTTTAAAACCACATATACAAGAGTTAAAAAAATTCTAAAAAAAACTGGGTGTAGTCAATGCTGAAAAATATGCAAAACCACAATGTAAAATTATTTGTAATTATGGGTACACAAAATAACAATCTTGTCGGGGGATCAGGGCATGGATGGATCCATGATGGTTAGGTAAGAGCAGGTTAGGTACATCGAGTGTATGCCTCGGCCGGCCACTCCCAGCTTTTGGACGTGCAAAAAGAATGGCGACGGTGGTGGTTGCGGCATCATTTCTTGTTTGATGGTTGCGTTCATGGGAATAACGTGTACCGTATGATCGTTTGTTTATTGGTAGCGATCGAAACGCACCAACCAACTATATCGTCGGTGCTGGGCTGCTAGCTAGCTGTGGTTAGTAATCAAAGTGCCGTGGATGGCTGGATGAGCTGCCTAGTTAGATGGATCAAGAAACTTCAGTCATTGGAAAGCTAGCACTGTTAATTACTCTGTCTGCAAGCTACTAGTACGTACTAAACGAGCTCATTGATTAGCCTCTGTTACCACGCTCTGGAACGCAGCAGTAAAAGAACGGAATCTTGGGATCAAACTTTTAGTGTCGGGACGCTATTACTTGAAGCTAGACACAGGCACTAGCTGGTTATGTTTGTTTGCACGTATTCCCACGGTTTTAATTTAGTTTGAGTTCTGGGTTTAGGTAAAATCAAACTTTATCAAGTTTGATAAAATATTGTGAAAAAAATATCTACATTTACAATGAAAAATCCATAGTATTATAATCATTATAACGTATATTTTCATATTGTATGCATTTGATTTTATAAATGTTGATATTTCTTCCTATATTCTTGGTCAAACTTAACAAAGTTTGACTTTGACTAAAGCTAGACCGCAAACTAAACTGAAATGGAGGGAGTACTTTCAGTAAGTCAACGCCCGAGACTGTCTTGCTTAACTAGCGCGCTAGAGTAGCTAGATTGATTAATCAGAGTCGTTCAGAACATGTTACCACATACTCACTCCATCTCGGTTTATAAATCACATGGATGGCTTTAATTAAGAATCGACTTCATGATCCCCTTCAGATTATCAGCTATCGTTAGCACCCAGACATATATGGATGGATGGGTTCTATCGATTCTGACTGGCGTAGAATTTCTGTTGTTTCTCTGCCGCATCAGTTTGGAGCGAGGAAACTGATTATCTGTTCCCAGGCCAGATCTTTCGTTGATTTTTATGGGCTTGCTCCATTTTCTCGAAACAGGTATTCGTCCCGCTTTATAAATAAAGCAAACACAACAACCGATACAACAACGACAGATGCCGGTGCGAAAATAATACCTTTGCATCCATCGACTCAACAGTTTTCGTAGATTTTTATGGGCTTGGTCCATTTGGCCCAATAATATGTCTGAAATTTTATTTTAAAGGTCTATTCAGTTTGGTTGATGCTATGTAGAGGAGGTAGGAGTGAGACTAAATATAAACTCATGCATATTAGTGTTGCACAACATTTCAAATAGATTCGAAAACTGTTGAGTCGATGGATGCAAAGGTATTATTTTCCTCGAGTTATACTAGTAGTTTATTTAAAAAAAAGACACGCGTGGCCAATTAGCGAGAAGATGCATGGAGTAGAGAAGCTGTTTGTGAGATCCACACATCGAGCTGAGCACGGCAGGCAGGTCGAGTGGAGTGTTTATGTGTACATGTAGCATTTCGTAATTCATATCGTAGGCAAGAAATGCGGGTAGGAAGGATGCGGCCAAAAAGAAGCGACGTTCCGTTACGCTGCAACCTGCAGGGAACGGGACCAGGGACGGCGGACCGGAGCCGTTGATTCCGGCTCTGCCCCTACTGTCGGAGTCGGACGGAGAGAGAGCAGAGCGTGCACGTGGTGCATGCTGGGAGGAGTTAAGCGGAACACATGGCCGGCCCCTACGTGGATTGGCCGGCGACTGTGCAGTTTGCGGCGATGCAGCACGGACAGCAGGATCCGTCGTCCGCTGCAACAATTGATCACACTCTCCTCTGTAAATAACACCCTTTTGTTCTAAAATATACTAGGATGTTTTAGAGATCTTGACATGCATGCTACATTGCTACTTATTTTAGTCTGAATTTACGTAATATATGCAAATATTTAAAACATCTTATATTATAGAGGAACGGAGCGAGTACTAGCCAGTAATCTTGCAATTCAACTATACACAATGACGTCATTTATGTTGCTCTGAGGAAGCCATGGTCGATCGTCCGCTAGCTTATTTCTTTGTGGCCTCCAACACGAGAACGACAAGCCAGCCTGAACCGTGCGCGCCCCAACTATTTATAGTTAGGCGAAAAATTGAAGCCACGGCCGGCGGACATGCATCTATATTTACGAAGAGAAACGGACGGGGAGGCCGTACGTACGCGCGTCCGGAAACATCATCCATCTCTAGCTGTGTCTGCAAGGCGGGGATCGACGACGACCGACCGACGAACGATGGCGACGACCACAAGGACCATCATGTGCCTGCTGCTGCTGCTGCTCGCCGCGGCAGCGGCGGCGTCTGCAGCGCATGTCAAGAGCCGCGACCTGATGGGAGAAGAAGGCGCCGCCATCCCGAAGCTCTCCGACGAGAAGCCGCCCGACGGCCACCTCAGCTACCGGATCGTCAAGGGCGTCCTCGAGAAGTACGTATCTGCATACTAGCTACGTAATGGCTTGAGGAGTAAGTAATCAGGTAGGAATAATGATCGATCTTTGTGTGATTGCATTGCAGGGCCAGCGGCAGGAGCGCCCGTCTGGACCTGGAGCGAGGGAAAGAGGAGAAGCTGAACCCACTTCTCAGTATTCCATAGTGTCTCGAACGCGCGCGATCGATCGACGGCTGCTATGTATCAACGAGCGGCGATATATATATCAGACATATTAAGCTAGGCCATCAAACGCCAGCATCGATCAATTTCCTTAATTCGTTTTAACGTTCTGTAGCCATGCATATGCATCTGATATAACAATCAAAAAATGTGTTCTGCGAATGTATCCAGCTAAAACCAGAATTACTTACTGGGATCGCAGTTTTGTACATGGACGATCGATACTGGTTTACGATAAGTTGCCTGGATTCTTATTAGCCGTGTTTCTTAGTTTCTCGTTCAGCATTATGCATTCAAACATCATTGTCTCACCACGTTGTTCTATGGATCAACCTGGAACACTGAATTTGCTGCGGCGTTTAACTAAATTTGCACCCTTTTGATACACCATTTGCTTTTGTTGATTTTAAGGGACTGGTATTTGTAGCCATAAGAGGCATTGTGGATGGATTAGGGAAACTGGTTACTTAACGTGTGCTGGTAGTACTTTTTTGTTGTTGAAATTAGACGTGTTAGTACTATTAACGAAGAACACAACAGTGGAACCTAAAGTTCTCTCTCTCTCTCCATTTAGCTGCCCTTCAACTTAAACAATTCTTCAAGTCATTAGATTCACACCCACAGACCCACTAAACACCATCAATTAATCAAGCCCATCGCCTTGTGAAGTTTAGCCAATGGTATGAGATCGTAAGTGATGGATCAACCTTCCCAACTCCGAGCCAAACACCCTCATCAACAACTAAATGCTACTTCTAGTCGGCCGATATCACCCCGAAGACCTCACAAGCCACATGTAGCGTACCCGACGGTAGTCGCGGGCGGGAGAGCGCCCCTTCTCCGGCATCCTCTTCACATCACACAATATAATATAACAATGTAGTTGTTGGACACCTGCTTTTCTTCTTTCCTCCTCAATCGTTTCGCTTCGGCCTCGTCACTCTCCCCTTTCCTCTCTGGCACACCTGCCGCACGACGCCCCCAACCATCCTTGGGAGTTGGGAATATGGCTGTGAAGGTGGCGAATGTGGAGGTTCGGGGAAGCAGGGTGCGGGGCAGACAAACCTGATGGTCATACCCCTGCTCACTAACCTCTATGAGTTCTACATGGCCTACTCCTACTACTCCAATGAATGTTTTGACTCGTGCTCGTACTAATGTAGAGTCTAGAGATATCTATTATGATATGTATGATACAATACACTTTAGTCTTTGATTCTAAGATTTTTAAGGATAATAAAACTGGTAGAAAACGAACATATATATATATAGTCTTTGATTTCTCTATGGAGTTATGCATTTTTTCTTTTGCCATATCTTTTGAATACATTTATGAAAGACATTATATCAAAAGGAAGCTTCAAAAGCATATTTATGTGGCAAAATGACGTATGCACTTGGTGAAAGTATATTTTTAACATACAAATTACAACAATATAACAATAATATTGTATCTTACAATTGAACATGAAGCTATTAAGTTTTGTTAAGTGTGAAAGAAAACTATAGTAGTGAAGATTGTATTTCTATAAATAATTGATTCATCATATTTTGTATGAAAGAAGTCCACATAACCCCCCCAGGTTTCGTGTTTGGGTCGCTAAGCCCCCCTAACCAATAACTGGTGCAAATTACCCCCACGACTAACGAAAACCAGACAGAGAGCCCCCCTGGCGGTTTTGCACCACTTATTAGTTAGGGGGGCTTAGCGACCCAAACACGAAACCTGGGGAGGTTATGTGGACTTCTTTCTATTTTGTATAGACGACACATGTAGATAAAGTACTATTCAATGAATTGAAGGAAAACATGTTGTCATTGCAAGGAAAGTCTTTTGGATGGATTAAAACATCTGGCGAATGCGCGTGTTTTAACTAAAAGTTAATGAGTCTAAATCTAAAACGGAATCATTGTTAAAATCTAAAACAAAATCAAACTCCACGTCAACCTTTTATTAAATATATGTAAAAACTATATTTATACTTTCATCTCATGTCCACCTCAAATTGTATGGTTACACCTTTTTTCCTTTGTGCTACTGAACTGTATAGATGATGATGATCATTAACATGAGTATGCATTTTATTTGAAAAAAAATCGAATTACCGAATGTTGGACGGTTTTGATGGTTTCGCCTTTGATATGTATACATATCTTTCATCTTGAATCTAACGTTTATCTCTAAAAGACGATATATTTTTGCATTCTAAATATTCCTAAGAATGGAGTTAAATTCCATATCAAGGTCACCTCAATGCTGTAATACTCATTGCTTTTATGCTATTATTTTCCAAGTGATGAAAAATTATGGTGAATTCATATTAATATTGGGAATCACACTTAAAGTTAAATATCATATCACTTCTAGAAATTCAACCAACATTTTGATCGTGTAAATGCTTGATTAAGCCATCTCAGCTCCGAGATGAGCTCCCGGATCAACTACTTGCTAATTTTAGTCAAACACTTACATTAGTTCTTTTGAAATATATTGTCCGTCCTTCTCCGTCAGTTTAGACTTTTGAGTGAATTGATTGGTGCATTAATTCAATAAATTTGAGCATTAGTATGGGAGTTCAGTCTCTCGAATAAGAATCCGAGAGCTTAGAATTCGATCATCAGTAGTATACCATCTCCAATTCATATTAACTGTCGCTCGATCGGATGTAGTATATACGGATCGGAGGAAGTAGTGTTCAGATCATTTTTTTTTGAGAGAGTGGCTGAGCACTAACTAGTTAGACCACGCTCCGGGCCGGCCTATATTACAAGCACAATCTGCGGCCCATCAGTCACCAAAGAGCCCACGAACCACGTGTCTTCTCCAGTTTCCTCTTCATCATCACAGCACAACACACGAACACAGCCACCGGCCACCCGATTCCCCTCTTCCCTCCTCCACCCGCTTCGCCGCTCCCTCCTCGCCGGTCCGCCCCACGAGCCAGCACCACCGCTTCACCGGGAGGATGGCGTCGGCCGCGGCGCTGGCCAACGGGGACGTGCGCGGCGGCGGGGTGCCGCGCCCGACCAACCCGATGGTCACGCCCCTGCTCACCGACCTCTACCAGTTCTCCATGGCCTACGCCTACTGGAAGGCCGGCAAGCACCTCGAACGCGCCGTGTGAGGAACCTAAACCCCCCCCGCAGCACCTTCCTGCGCTGTGTCTCTTGATTCGTATGTGTGCTCTTTGCTCCTGAGCTCCGATGGCAGAGTGGTGATTTGGGAGCAGCTAGGGAGGAATGGGGAGGGGGACGATCGGGTTGGAATTTTAGGATTCGTCTCCTATTGAATCGTGTCCCGGGTTTGATCTCCGAGGAGTAGTCCTCAGGCTCAAAATGTGAAGCAAGTGCGATGTCTGTCTGTTCTCTGTTGTTTCATTTAACTAGCCTGCGTTTGATGTAAGGGACTAGGCTCAGTGCTGTGTAGTTGTCGTATGCGGAAAATGAAATAAAATAAATGAATAGCAGTTGATGCAACACAACTGGAATCTGAGAAAAATTCTTATCGAATTGGATTGAAATATGCTTATAAGTGATTTGCAAAGTCAAAAGTAACCCCTGAAAATGAAATGTAACCAAGCTATTGCAAGCACATATGAGAAGCGTACTGTTTTTGTAGGTTATATCAGGCATAGCTACAGTCTTCTACTTGTATGGTCTAATTAGCCAGTGTGAGAGTATATGGTACTGTTGCATCTTCTACTTGTCGGTCTTCTAACTGAAGCTTATGCACTTGTGCTTGTTGATATTTATTGTGAACAACACTCTTTTCAGGTTTGATCTTTACTTCCGGAAAAATCCCTTTGCTGGTGAGTTCACCATCTTTGGTGGCCTTGAAGAATGTATACGGTTCATTGCCAACTTCAAGTTCAAAGAGGAGGAAATCAGATTTTTGCGAGCTGCACTGCCTACATGTGAGGTGGGAATGCCAATCTTGTAGAAAATTTAAAACGTAGGTTCATTTTATGGGGAACCTGCACTATATGCAGATCATGCTCATGCTTGTGTGAATGGATTAGTCGAGTAGCATGCTCGTATAAGTGGAAGGGTGAGGGGACTAACGTGATCCTTGTGGATGCCCCCTGAACCCATCCACCAAAACAAATAATCCCAGAAAATAGTTTTAGTTACCGCACTCAAGTACACTAACTTCTTGTTTAGACAATTATTTTCATCTTTGCTCGCAACTGCAATTATGTACTTATTTTCCTTTTGGTAGGATGCTTTCTTTGAGTACCTCAGTTCGATTGACTGCTCAGATGTTGAGGTTTCTGCCATCCCTGAGGGATCTGTAGTCTTTCCTAAGGTTCCACTCATGATAATTGAAGGACCTGTTGCGGTAAGTACCAGGAGCTGGCTAGCAAATAAAATCCATTGTTGTCATACATTACCTTTCTGTTAACTTTTGCCTTTTAATTTTCATGTCAGGTTGTCCAGCTACTTGAAACTCCATTTTTAACTCTGGTGAACTATGCTTCATTGGTTACTACAAATGCTGCAAGGCACCGCCTTGTAGCAGGGAAGCAAAAGAATTTACTTGAATTCGGCCTTCGACGGGCTCAAGTGGGTCTTAATTTTGTATTGTTTCGTTTTGCTTCTTTTAACACTTCATCCTTTACATGGACTTATAAATACTCCTGTATCAGGGGCCTGATGGAGGAATCAGCGCATCGAGATATTCTTATATGGGAGGATTTGATGCAACAAGGTCGGTCTGCTCTCACGAGGAGCCTAATACATACCTGCACAATTATCTTATGCAATCACTTCTTCATAGGTCATAGCTTCGTAGATTATTTTCTGGATCTTCATAGATCTTATGAGTTTCTTCTGCTAGTTATGTAAACTATCAGTAACTGTCTAGATTAGGATCACATGTTTTCTTAAACTGGACTATACAATTTTAAAACTATGCTAAGCCATTATTAGATGAGAAATATTCTTATTCAATATTTGAATACATGAACTAACTTTGGGTTATACTGAAGGCCGTACAATGTCTATCAAAGAAACATTTATTAAGCAATAATCTGACATTCCTACCTGAGCAGCAATGTTGCAGCCGGAAGGTTGTTTGGGATTCCAATACGTGGGACTCACTCACATGCATTTGTGAGCTCTTTCATGGTCAGTAGTTACTTTCAGGTCTTGCTATGCATTGCTGGTGTTTGGGACTTACTCAACTTGCTTAATACTTGAAACATCATTCCTGTACAGGAAAAGGAACATCTGCCATGTTCTATTTATTGTGGTTGGATAGGCTGTTCTTCAATAGTGTATCCAATCTAGATTTTGTTTATCATTATTCATGTAGCAGAAACTTGCTTTTCCCCTAGTCCCCCTCCTTTCAACTCGTGCAATTCCAGTTTGAACCAACAGTTCAGTTTTTTGAGAAAGGATCCATCCAAATAGAGTGTGCATTTGGACCGAATTTTCCTAGCCTATTGCATTGACTATGTAGATGAGCATGTATCATTTGTCAATCTACTCCCTCCGTTCCACAATATGACATTTTTTAGCCATTTTCCACGTTCATATGTATACACATGTATCTAGACATGTTTTAGTGCATATGTTCATTTTAGTGTGAATCTTGACATGTGTTACACCTAAAACATCTTATATTATAGAACGGAGGGAGTAGATGATATTAATCAAACTCTCCCAAAATATTCAAATGTAAAATAGTGAAATAAAAGTATATATATTTGGTCAGTGAAGCTAAGCTTATGTTTATCAATAGAAAACCAGAGCATCTGTCTAGTATGCGCCAAAATCTAAGTCGCTTAATTTTCACCCAACTAAGACACATAAGAGCTGCCCATTTAAAAAGGAAATCTCTCAGGTAAAGTACAAGATGCAGTATGTTTAACAGCACAAACCGTTCTACCTATTTCATTAATTTGTTCCCATGGACTTCGTTAATTTTTATTAGGTAAAAAACTAAATCTGTGTTATACACGTGATCTTCTTTTCTAATATATTATTTGGCTGTAGGGTCTTGATGAAATCATTGACAAAACACTTTCTAGTTCTGATGGTTCGAACAAATGTGAAGACTTTGTCGTTCTGGTGCAGAATTGGCTGATCAGAATTCAGGTGTGATAAA
Organism: Poa annua; assembly: GCA_026929855.1. Taxonomy (NCBI): domain Eukaryota; kingdom Viridiplantae; phylum Streptophyta; class Magnoliopsida; order Poales; family Poaceae; genus Poa; species Poa annua. Next base: position 5,366,659 of record CM049434.1, on the reverse strand, counting down.
ACACCAGTTTATTTATTTTTGCTAGTATTACCGAACTCTTATAGACACTTATCCTCTTGATAATTTAAACATTGTCTGATGCTTGTGATTGCACTGCCTTGTTAAATGCTCTTTTTCTTTAAGGTAATTTTAAATGCTCTTTTAGTGAACAAAATTCAGCAACATGTTAGAATTAGAGATTAAGAGGTGCCTAGATAAAGTTGAGGTGCCTAGTTAGCATTGTCAAAGTACCACTGCAGACTGTTAAACGTTAAAACATATAAGTAGTTTCACAGTTTAAATTATACAAACTACGTATGAGAAATATGTCTTGGTCAAGTTGAAGTACACCAATCCTCATCCAATACTTTGATTAATCATAATAATTTGACACTAATAGTGTTCTCCATTATGTCATTTTGCTTTAGCCATTATCTATTCATTTTTGTAACAGTGAGGTTAACGCTGTTTCATTTTGAAGAATTGCACTGCTAATCCTTTAATGAATTGGAAGGGTGCCCATCCGAGTATGACACTTTTTATCAACACTTTTAGTGGTCCTGACAACGAATTTAAACTAACCGTTTTGACTATGCTAGAAGTCTTCACTTGTACTTATTCATGAGGCTTCTCTTCCTTGCAAGTTGCAACATAATTTTTCTTTAACTTGTTGCTATAGAACTTTAATTTTTCTTTAACTTGTTGCTATAGTAAGTTATGGTTACTATGTTATGTTGTACTATTCAAGATCTATCATCACAAAATTTTCAGGATGCTAACTCATTGCGTGGTACCTTTGGCGAAACAAATCAAAGTGAGTTGGCTGCATTCACATCATATGCATTGGCATTTCCAAACGCCTTCCTGGCCCTGGTGGACACATACGATGTTAGTTAATCTTACTCTGCAATATTATACTTGTGCTTTCTGTGGCATGGCCTACATATTCATCTGTTCACTTTTTTTTAAAGCTGACTAACATTATGGGCTGTAATATTGTTCTTCACATATAAACTACATAACATATTTTCTATGATATGCTCAAAACAACTTGTTTCTTTATGCTTCTTTTGAGCTATTGATTAAGTTATCAATATCGAGCCATCTATGGTGAAATCTGCTGGTCATATGACCGTTTTAAATTATTATCCAAGCCAAATTAGAATGTGTCACCCTTGACTTTTAGCATATTATCCAAGACAAGACAAATTCAAGACTTTTCTTCTTTTGAGGGAAGACAAATTCAGGACTGACCTTGACAGAACGAATGCATTAACTCAAGTTATATATGAGCATTTTGATGTTTAAGTATGAATCTTTGCTAGGTCATGAGAAGCGGAGTGCCAAACTTCTGCGCTGTTGCTTTAGCCCTCAACGATATGGGGTATTATTTTCTCAAGTCTTCTTTATCTACTCCTATTTGCCCAACTTGCTTCTGCTACATGGGAAGTTGTAGCTGATGATAATACAAAACGTGCTAGTCAGTTCCGTTTGAGTTTTACTTTCATTGTACATACAAAGTTGCATATTTGAATTCATATGATCAATGGATAATTGTCAACTGATGGCTGATGCCTACCTTGTTCGGCACAGAACTCATATCATGGACATATTTGATACCAGCCATGCGCCCTTGTCGTGATATGTAACATGAATTATATTTGATGTCTCCCCACAAGCATTTTGCGTGAGCACAATCACCAATATATGGCCCCTCAGCTCTTTTCTGTAGAAATTTAGGTGTCTTGGATATATAATTTTATTGTTAAATTTGAATCACATGCCATATTTGAACAACAAGTGATGTAAAGGAAGGGATTAATTTACTGGATAGTTCTGACTAGTGACTATATTCAACTTTCTCATCACACTTCTAAAATACTTAAGCTGATATTGGATGTACTGTGGATTCATGAACCTGATCGTTAAGCATTTACTAAAACAATTCATTTCAGGTATAAGGCAGGTGGAATTAGGTTAGACTCTGGTGATTTAGCCTATCTTTCTATTGAGACACGCAAGTTCTTCTGTGCCATTGAAAAAGAATTTGCGGTTGTTGGATTTGGAAAAACAAATATCACAGCAAGCAATGATCTCAATGAAGAAACGATTGATGCCTTGAACAAGCAGGTAAGCTGTACTTTAGAAGTTCAAACAGTTTGCTGCTAAAAATGTTTGGTGATATTGCACCCATTCAACCTATTATGTTAGTCTATGTATTTCTCTGGTGAAATATCTGGGAGTTTTCATGTTACTTTCAGATGGTTGCTCTTTGTAGTGGTTTTGGTCATTCCGTGGTTTTGTTAACTAATGATCTCTGTCAGTATTAATTAAACGTGATCGCAGCAAAACAGTATGTGCAGAACTGCATCACTAATTATATATTGTAAATATTAAGAGTAAACTTTACCCAGCTGGTCCTGGTAAGTCATAACTTACTAGAAAGACAAACATCTGCTTCAAAATACTTGGTATCACCTGCTTGCTAAGTTGAGAGCTTTATCTGCTCAATATCATTCTTCGGTTTGTTGAATCTTGTGCTTAATATGGCGGTCCAGCGGTTTGTTGAATCTTGTGCTTAATATGGCGGTCCAGCGGTTTGTTGAATCTTGTGCTTAATATGGCGGTCCAGATACACAAGCCTATGAATTTGATGGATATACATGTGCTCAGACATTTGCTTTTACATTTCAGTATGATTGACTGTGTTGTGCATGATTATTGGCATTTTTTGTAGGGTCACGAGGTAGATTCATTTGGCATCGGCACTTACCTAGTTACTTGCTATGCACAAGCAGCACTTGGTTGTGTATTCAAATTAGTTGAAATTAACAAACAGCCTCGCATTAAACTCTCTGAAGATGTCACGAAGGTATAGATGTTACTTCTCATTAGCATTTCAAATAAAAAATATAGCTTTAGCAAACCTCTACGTCCACCAGAACGACTGAATTTGTAGCTCTCTGCTCCAGGTATCCATACCATGTAAAAAACGATGCTACAGGCTGTATGGTAAAGAAGGATACCCTTTAGTTGATATAATGACCGGACAAGACGAGCCAAGCCCAAAGGTAAACAATATTCATGTTACCCTTAAGCGGTGAGCCTGCATAAAAGATAGTGTCCCCCTTCAAACTCTGTATTGCCACATATGTAGATGTTTGTGGGCTTTATCATTATTGCATTTCTTGATAGGTTGGTGAGAGGATCCTCTGTCGTCACCCTTTCATCGAGTCAAAGAGAGCTCATGTTGTTCCACAGCATGTTGAGGAGCTTTTAAAGTGCTACTGGCCTGGAAATTCGAGTATGTGCATCCGCCCGAGTAACTTTGTACTGTCCTACATATTCAGTACTAGATCTGAGTATATACATAATTTGTCATGCTAGTTCCTGTCTATAGTCCTGCAACTAATTTGCTCCGTCAGCATAGTTGCAGTTTCTAATTCAGGTGCCTAGAAACAAAGATGACAACCACCAGATTACCATTTCCATAGTAATCGATATGTAGTCACATGCAATTATTGTATTAAGTTGTTCATACTGGCATTGCCAAAGTAACCAGTTGGTAGTTGCAATCACGACATCATGCCACTGGTTTCTGCAGCAATACAGGATAAAGTTTCTGCTAATAAGCATTAATGCTGTGTAGTTCTAACATTTGTGTAGTTTTAGTTGGAGAAATTATTTAGCTTACATCCTTAATCTCATTTTATACTAATCAGTGAGTAACACATTCAAGTAGTCAAGTTGAAAAGGACATTGATCCCAGTATTTTTACCCAATTCTCATGCTGAAGCCGTACAAAGGGAAGAGCTGACGTCTATAAACGAGAAGAGGAGTCGGTGCATGCGTGATCTGGACCGTATGAGGCCGGACCATTTGAGGAAGCTGAACCCAACACCGTACAAGGTCCGATTACTCTTCAGCTAGCAGACGGTACTACTATGACCCACTTGCATTTTGATCTCACCTCTTACTTCCTCTGTGTGTATGCTCTTGATCAGGTAAGCGTGAGCACTCAGCTGTACGATTTCATCCATTTCCTGTGGCTCAATGAGGCTCCAGTTGGCGAACTGCAATGAGGAAAAGTAGTGGCGATTTCGTCCAGCACTGAACCCAGTCCTACGAACTTGTTCTTTATTGTTTCAATTCAAGAATAAAGACATGAATATCTTTTTTGCGGCATACGCTAAATGTCATGTCGAACATGAGGATATATGTAGTGCTCAAAAGCTCATAGCGCACCGGATAAAAAATACATCGTTAAGTTAACTGACCACCTGAAATCTTCAATAATCTGTAACTGCGCTGTTGTGCGCTTTAAAAATGTCTTGTACCCTTGTAAGATACGAAGCTGAGCTGTAATATATTCGGAGGAAACAAGAGCCTATTTTTGGCTAGTTTTTCATTACATATAGATATAGTGCCTTTTTTTAGCAACACCAGAAGGATCGCTGCCTTTTTATTACGTAAAAAGTGCAGAATCTTGAGCTCCATGGTGTCTAATTTTTGAAAAATTCAAAAACGGCACCTCATTGTTTAAAAAAGTTCAAAAACATATTAGTTGTAACCAATGATGTGTTATACCAGTGTGCAAAAACAAATGTGAATTATTCTATATTTTGGGCTGTGCAAAGTTCACAGAATTGATTGTAGATCTGAAAAGGTGAACATTGTGAATTGTCAAACTTCTCAATTTTGTCAGTTTTTGTATAGCCCAGGATATATGGCACTTCGTGTTGACTTTTTATAGATTTGTAGAATACATCATTGACTGTCTAGGATTTTGTTTAAGTTTTTTATATATTAAAAAAAATGTCTTTTTCATATTTTGAGAGAAAAAGGGCTCCATGTTGCCCGGTGCATCTTCCGGTGTGAGTCGGATTCGGACAACGTGACCGTGTCGGATCCAACTTGATCAGGTACGCGGCCTATATATGCTGACCAAAGACGCGAGGCAGCAACCGTGTAAAGTTTCTGCTCTGATCTGGATCATCAACATCTAGGAACAGTCTGATCCCATGGCGCCCGCTGACAGTGGCAACGCGGATCAGGCCGATGCCGAGAGTTTCCTCGGTCTCGCCGAGCAGCGCTTCCTCGCCGGCAACCTTCGTGCAGCGCTCCGGGCGGCCAGGTTGGCCCATGCGCGCTGCCCGCGGACGCCGCTCCCCGGTGTCGCCCACGCCGTCGCTGCCTACCAGGTCCACGCTGCGGCGGCCATGTCCCGCGCAGGCGGCAGGAACTGGTACGCCGTCCTCAGCGTCGGCGCCCAGACGCCGCTGCCAACCGCCGGCATCACGCACGAGGACATCAAGTGCCAGTACAAGCGCCTCTGCCTCGTCCTGCACCCCGACAAGAACCACTCCGCCGCCGCCGAAGGCGCGTTCAAGCTGCTCCAGGAGGCCTGGAAGGTGCTCTCGGCCCGCTACCCGCCCGCTCCTGCCACCGCCGGAGGAGTCAAACCGGCGCGTTCTGTCCCAACGCCGTCCCCGGCGCCACCCCGGCCGCCGGCGCCTGCCGCATCCGCTGCGAGGTCCAGTAGTAGCCACACTCGGCGGCCACCGCCGCAGGACGCTGGCGACGCTTTCAACAGCAGCAGGAGCACTCCTCGGCCGCCGCCGACACCACCACGTGCGTTCCGGAGCGCCCGCTGTGTCAACTGCGACATAAAGTTGAGCGACGACGAGAAGGAGGAGCAGCTCTGTGTGCCGTGTCGCAAGTGTAGTTGCTGTAATCGTGTCGTTGATAGGGTTTAGTGTGTTTTATTTCAATGTCGTCAGGTTCAGGTGTTAGGTGTTAAAACCCTTCAGGTTCAGAGGTTAGCTGTTTGATTTTGTTAAGACGATGGCGCGGTCTATGCGTCCACGTCCGCGTCTGTAGGATCGTCGCAGGCTCCACTACAGGATTCAGTAACTATGCTGACGGGCAAAAACCGTTGGCTTGGGTGCAAAAACCGTCAGCACAGGTCTTGGCCGACAGCCACCCTCAGCGTAGCTTTCATCGACGTAGGAAAAATCCCGTCGGCGTAAACACATGTGCCGACAGTTTTCTGAAGTCGACGGCACAACCTAGCTGTCGCCGCAGAAAACTGACGGAGCGGTCAGTTGACGGCATCAAGGAGTTGTGCGCCGTCGGCGCAAGGTGCCACACGTCATGGCCGAGCATCCGGCGTAGGAGTTGTGCTGACGATATAACCGTCGGCGTATCTAGCCGCAGGTCACAAAAAAACGGTTAAAATGGACACCATGGCTATTCATCGAAAGTGGTCATCGACGGTTCTGTGATGTAAACACTACTTGTGTATCTTAAAATTATTTTTATAAAAATTTCAGAGCAAACTATCACACACTTATAGTTCAAATTTCAATTACTTTTGAGAAATCGGCATAAAGTCATTTAAATAGACGAATTCAGATAAAAAGTATGAAAATTACTAATATTTATTTATTGTCCATAAAATATGTACTACTTTATGTGAAAATTATATGTGTGTCATTTTTCACCATATTGTTTGAACTTGCTTCACAAAAAAAGTCATTTTGAAAATTAAAAATAGAAAATGATATTTCTAGAAATAATTTGAAAAATCGGTTCGACGATGTTGTTTCCCATACCATGGCACACATATTTGCTGAATATGGACACTTTATCACAAACTATGACACAATAATGACCATATATTGGTCATTTGGCTTGAAACATATACATGTTTGTAGATGACTGAACTTTTTGTGAAATTTTGTTTTAAAAAGTTTGTCAACACTCAAGTTTATCATTTGTCTTAGAAACTAGTACACGTAAAAGAACTCCATGTCAAAGGGTTTCCTTTTTTGAATGTGATTTCACTTTCTTTGATTTTTTTTTGAAAAAACGGTCAAAATGAACACCATGGCCATTTTGCAAATAAAGTTGAGTTGCAATAAATAAATAATCATGTATGCAAATATTTTTGAGGCAATACATTTTTTCTTATAAATGGTGCAAATATATATTGACCGCACATATATTTGAGTAGAGTAAATAATTATTTATACAAATAAATTTGAGCACTATATTTTTTTAAAATCTATAATTTCTAGTTCTACCGGGTAGATAATAATTATTTATGCAAATATAGCACAATATACATGAAGCGAAGCGAATGTGTTCAAACATTTTTTTTGCCTTTTCTAGTACTACCGTGTGTAGATAATATACATATACAAGTGCCTCCCCATCCTCTAGAAGAAAGTTCATAGGATACTTGGTTAGGAGCATTTTTGTGTTATGCGCTGCGTATTCGAATCCTGCCCTCGCAATTTTTTTTTGTTGACAAAACGCAGACAGCCCTTGCTCACGACTGTCGGTATAGAGCCTGCCGTCATTAGTTCTCTGTTAGTCCATTGTGTATGCTGACGGCCTAGGTATGCCGACAGCAAAACCGTCAGCATAGCTGTTGTACATCGACAGTTTTGATTTGCCGACGGTTTTCAGACCGTCAGCAACTCTCCTGTTTCCCGTAGTTTCCGGACATTGGTTAGGGAATGTAGAGAAAGCCACAGCATGATTGATTTCCGTTTCTGAATAAGAGGAAGAGAAAAACAGAAAAGCCGTGCTTCAGGACGCGACACAAAATCCTTTGTGTTAATCTCTCTCTGAATCTGTTCTTCGTGAGAAGAGTGTAAGAAACGAAAACTGACATTTGGTATCAGAGCTTGTTCGATCTAGTGATCATGTCGAACGGGCAGGGGCGCACGCCGTCGGCACCTCCCACGGAGCGAGAGGGGACGCATCCGGAGCGGCGCAATCGCGGACACAAAGCCGTGGACGGAGCGTCGTCAGGAGGGGCGGCAACGGAGTCGTCGTCCACGAGCGCGTTGTGTAGGAGCGGGCGAACTATGGCGGCAAAATCGTCTACCCCACGCTGACGGCGACGAACTACATCGAGTGGGCACTGGTAATGAAAATTAACCTCCGTGCACAGGGTCTCTCGGAGGCGGTGTCTAGCATAGGAGTGCCAGGCGATTTGTATTCAAATTGGTTGAAATTAACAAACAACCTCACATTAAACTCTCTGAAGATGTCACAAAGGTGTGTATGGTTCTCATTTGATGTATTGAGCCTTATTTCCGAGCAACACTGGCAAGATCTCTTGTTGCTGCCTTTTTATTCCACGAAAAAGTGCAGAATCTTGGAGTGCAGGCTCCATGGATCCTATTTTTTGAAAAATTAAAGAACGGCACCTCAAAGTTTCAAGAAGTTCTGAAAAAATTATTAGTTGTAACCAATGATGCATTATACCCTTTTGTAAAAAAAAAGTGAATTGTTCTATGTTTTGGGCTGTGCAAAATTGACAAAATTTTAGATCTCAGAAGGTGAACATTGCAAATATCCAAAACTCAAAATTTTGTCATTTTCGTATAGCCCAGGATTAGGATATATGGTAGGAGTATTTGACATTTTATAGATTGGTAGAACACATCATTGACTATATCTAGGATTGTGTGTTAGATTTCTTATACATTTTAAAGCAGTTTACAATTTTTGAAAGAAAAAGGGTTACATGTAGCAGGGGCTCTATTTGGGGTTTCTGGTCATACATAGTAGCAGGGGATTCAGCTGGTCATCTCGTGTTAATCTGGTCATTGGTGCCTATCTCCAATGAATCCTCCAAGCATGCTTTTGTTACAATAAAGCCGTCGTCTTCTACTACGTGGCATCGTCGTTTAGGTCATCCCTCTTCGTTTGTAGTTCAGCAAATTCTTAGGAAACATCAACTTCCTTTCTCCCTAAAAATAAATCCTTATGTATGTGACTCATGTCAACTAGCTAAGAGTCATCAGTTCCATATCCCATATCTACTAGTGTTTCTACTGTTCCTTTGGAGCAAGTTTTCTCTGATGTATGGGGTCCTGCACCTCTTTCTGTTGGCAAACATGCATATTATGTAAGTTTTATTGATGATTTTAGTAAGTTTACTTGGATATATTTGCTTAAGAAGCGCTCCGATGTGTATCAAGTCTTTCTTAATTTTCAAAAGGTTGTTCAACGTAAATTTAATGCAAAGATTGTCACTATGCAAACAGATTGGGGGGGGGGGGGGGGGGTGTGAGTATGAAAAATTGAATGGATTCTTTCAAAAAGTGGTAATTACACATCATGTGTCTTTTCCACATGCTCATCAACAAAATGGTTCTGCTGAACGAAAACATCGACACATTGTTGAAGTTGGTCTTGCCTTACTTGCCAACGCTTCTACGCCTCTTAAATTTTGGGATGAAGCCTTCCTTACAGCTACTTTTCTGATAAATTTGCTTCCTAGCAAAGTTATTCAATTTGAAACTCCCACTGAGCGTCTTTTCATGTCAAACCGAATTATGATGCTCTCCGAACTTTTGGATGTGCTTGTTGGCCTAATCTCCGTCCTTACAATAAATGTAAACTCTCGTTTCGTTCTAAACAATGTGTTTTTAGGCTATAGCCCTCTTCACAAAGGTGTCAAATGTCTAGACTCCTGATGTTGTTTTTGATGAGAATATATTTCCCTTTGCTTCCTTACATTCTAATGCCGGTGCTCGTCTTCGCCGTGAAATATTGCTTCTTCCATCATCTACATCATCTAATCATCATGGGGGTGCACCTAATATTGATGACCATACTAATGTGTCACAGGAAGATGCAGCTCTAGATTTTTTTTGGGTGAAATTGATGTTGAAATGGCTTCAGAAAATGAATCTGAAATTCCTTCAGAAAATGACGAAACAAGCTCGGAGCATGGAGGAGATGCGCCTGATAATTCCTTTGCTCCGCCCGATCCTGAGGTGGGCAGTCCCGTCGCTGATTCGCCTTGCGCAGGATCACGAGGGCGCGTCCCCGCCTACGCCCTCCTCGCCAGCTGCGTCGCGCCACGTCGCCGACAGCGCTGGCCACTCTCCCGACCGCCGCATGCATGCAGAAGATTCTACAAATAGCGACAACACTGGATTTTCTGTGCCCTTTTCCTCTGGTTCTGCTCAGTCCGGTGCACACACATGATCTCCTATGCCAGATTCTGGTGGAGATTGACTTTCATTTTATTCGTGAAAGGGTTGCTAGTAATAACTTAGCTATCAGGTTTGTTTCTAGTAAAGACCAGATTGCTTATGGATTCACCAAAGGGGAGCGGTGAGCGTCCTCCGGGGACTGAAACATTTCCAGCCCCCGCACCCCCTGCTGACACGTGTACTTTTCGTACTCTCCAATTCCGTTTTTGCTACAGTTTGACTGGAGCAAAATTAAATCTCACCTAAAATCTGACAATTGGTACGGTGGTGCAAAAATGTTTCGTTTGTAGCAAAATAAATTATACTACTGGAGCATCATCGTAGAAATGTTTCTCCAGTAGAACGATGGTAGCAAAAAAGTTCATCCCATGTGAACGATGGTGCAAAAAAAATTCATCCTCTGATCAGGATGGTAGCAAAATTGGTCTGCTAGGTAGCAAAATCGGAGATCAATGGTAGCAAACTTCATCTATATAGCAAAAACAATAAAAGGATGGTAGCAAATTGCTACAACTCTTCTACAGATTTGCACCAAAAAAGAAAAAAGTTTTGCTTTAAACATCCAAAACATTTGGGCCTGAAGATGGCGGAGCCGCGCATCTGGTTGAGCTTGGTGCTTGCGGCGGCGTCATGGGAAAGGAGGAGGTCGAGGTGGGATGTGCTTCCATGGCGGCGTCATGGGAAGGAAAAAGGAGGAGGTCGAGGTCGGAAAAGGGGAACGAAGCCATCAACGAGGCAGCGACACGAGAGGATAAGGAGCGGTGGTGTGTGGACCCACACAGGGACGCGTAGCGCGACGTCTATGCGGAGGACGCGAGCCTCCGTCCGATAACCAGCTTTTTCCTTCACCAAAGCTCTTCCTATAAAGAGTTTAGATGAGTTTAAGCGTAATCCCAACCTTTACAAGGTTTAGATTAAGATGGGCTGTTAGATGTTGTAATACCAATCTCGTATAGAGTACGGAGTAGTACTCCGACCCTGATACGAATCCTCATGTAATACCGATTGATGTGGGGTTTTGCCCACCATATAACACGGACCCGAGCCTCCAAGGAGGTCATCGATTCCTGCAACTTTGATAAACGTGACCGTGTCGGATCCAGCTTGATCAGGTACGCGGCCTATATATGCTGACCAAAGACGCGAGGCATCAAGCGTATCTCGTTTCTGGTCTCATCTGGATCATCAACATCTATAGGAACAGTCTAATCCCATGGCGCCCGGTGCCAGTAGCACTGGCAACGCGGGCGAGGCCGCTGCCGAGACGTTCCTCGGTCTCGCCGAGCAGCACTTCCTCGCCGGCGATCTTGCTGGAGCGCTCCGGGCGGCCAGGGAGGCCCAGGCCAGCTGCCGGCCGACACCGCTCCCCGGTGTCGCCCACGCCGTCGCTGCCTAAGAGGTCCACGCTGCGGCGGCCATGTCCCGCGCCAGCGGCAGGAACTGGTACGCCGTCCTCAGCGTCGGCGCCCGGACGTCGCTGCCGAGCGCCGGCATCACGCACGAGGACATCAAGTGCCAGTACAAGCGCCTCTGCCTCGTCCTGCACCCTGACAAGAACCACTCCGCCGCCGCCGACGGCGCGTTCAAGCTGCTCCAGGAGACCTGGAAGGTGCTCTCGGCCCGCTACCCGCCCAATCCTGCCGCCGCCGGAGGAGTCAAACCGGCGCGCTCTGCCCCGACGCCGTCCCCGGCGCGACCCCGGCCGCCGGCGCCTGCCGCATCCGCTGCGAGGTTCAGTAGTAACCACACTCGGCGGCCACCGCCGCAGGACGCTGGCGACGCTTTCAACAGGAGCAGGAGCACTCCTCGGCCGCCGCCGACACCACCGCCGCAGGACGCCGGGGACGCTTTCAACAGCAGCAGGAACACTCCTCGGCCGCCGGCGCCTGCCGCATCCGCAGCGAGGTCCAGCAGTAACCATAATCGGCGACCACCTCCGCAGGACGCCGGAGACGCTTTCAACAGCAGCAGGAACACCCCTCGGCCGCCGCCGACAACACTGCCACTACAAAAAAAATTGCATGTAGAGACGTTTTATATTAGACGTTCTGGACGATGTCGCGATGCCATGAACCCTCTAGTTCTTCCTAAGGACGTCTTTTGAGACGTTGATTATGTCGTCTCAAACTTAGCCGGATAAATATTAATTTAAACTCGCTTATAATACTTTTTTCTCTTTTCCTATGGAACAAAAACGCTTTTCTAAGACGTTTTGGATGACGTCTCAATGCTTAAAGCCTAGCCCATAAGAAAAGCTTTCCACAAACCCTATCCCTTAATGGGATAATCTACGATAACCCCCGATCACTGCTAGGTCATAGCGCGATTACAGGAACTGCCCGCCGCACTACCTTTGAATCCCCGTCCCCAATTCCCCATTATCTCAGATGTAGATTGAATCCTAAGGGCACTTCTAACAGCCCAGCGCATACGAATAGCGAATCCGGATCGATTCGGTCCGCTTTGGACGGACAACGGACATATTTTGGGCCTTCGTCCGTTTTGCGGCGGAGGTGCCCCCAACGGTCGGCCGCATTTCATAAAAAAGAGTAGGTCATAGGAATTTCATTCAAAGTTTGGATAGAAAATAAACACGCTGAAATATTATTCATTTATTATAACAAAGTTCGAATAGAAAGAAAAATAAACATGTAGCACTACTGGTTTCCAAAATGAGTCCACACGTGCTCTATCAGATCATTCTGCAGACGTTCATGCAGTGGCCTGTACCGCATCTCCGCATACACGTCTGAATACTGCTCATATGTCACCGGTCCAGGTGTAGGCGCAACCAACCCACCCTCAAATTCCCAGCCTTGATCAAATATCCTCGCATCATCCCGTTCATTCTCGACAATCATGTTGTGCATGATCACGCAAGCAGTCATCACCTCCCACATGACCTCCTTGCTCCACGTTCTCGCCGGGTGCCGAACAATAGCAAACCTGGACTGGAGCACACCAAATGCTCGCTCGACATCCTTCCGGCAAGCTTCTTGTTGCTAAGCAAACTTGCGAGCTTTCTCATTTCCAGGCATGCGAATGGTCTTCACAAAGACAGGCCACGAAGGGTATATACCATCAGCAAGGTAGTACCCCTTGTCATATGCATTTCCATTAACCTCAAAGTTAATCACCGGTGCATTGCCCTCGGCCAACCTATCAAACACCGGTGATCTCTGAAGAACGTTGATATCGTTGTGAGAGCCCGACATGCCAAAGAAGGAGTACCAAATCCACAGATCTTTAGATGCAACAGCCTCAAGTATGACTGTGCACTCTCCAACGTGTCCCTGATACTGTCCTTGCCAAGCAAAAGGACAGTTCTTCCACTCCCAATGCATACAATCTATGCACCCAAGCATGACAGGGAAGCCTCTGCTGAGTTCATGTTCAGAAGACGGGCAGTGTCTTCCAAATTAGGCTCCCTCAAGTATTCGGGACCGAACACCTGAACAATAGCCTCACAGAACTTGTACATGGACTCTAGGCAAGTGGACTCACTAATGCGCAAATATTCATCTACCAGATCACCGGCTACTCCATATGCAAGCATGCGTATAGCTGCCGTGCACTTCTGATAAGATGAGAAACCATACCTACCAGTAGCATCGGGTCTGGCGACGAAGTACTCATCGTATGCCCTCACCCCTTCAAGTATACGCATGAACAAGTTTCGTGACATCCGAAAACGGCGACGAAACTTGTGATCCGGATATGTTGGCTTCACGGGATGGAAATAGTCTTTCCAAAGTTGGTAGTGACCTTGTTCCCGGTCACGATCCAACGCAGGAGCCCTTCCAACAACCGACCCAACATGCCGAGGCCACTCCGTCTGGTTGAAGTTGTGGACGAGCGTGGTCGCGACCATCGTAGTTTTGAAACCGTCGTCCGATTCTTCGTCCGATGTATCGATGAAGGTCTTGAAGAAGAACTCATCATCACTGTCCATCTAAACAAAACACACAAGTTAGAATGAAATTACATCACTTATTCAACCAAAAAAGGTGGGTTGATTCTCACAAACCTTGCGTCGAACACCTTCGGGGCAGTGGACTTCGCGGCAGCCTCCGGTCCAACGGCCGAACGACCCGGGAAGCGGCGGTGGCGGTGGCGGCGGACGAAGGCGAGGGCGGCGCAGGGCGGTACTGCCGCGGTGGAAGAGGCCGAAGAGATAGGGGCGGCGGCCGCTGCGAACCAGGCGGCGGCCGATGCGATCGAGGCGGCCGAAGGAAGGGGGAGGAGTGGGGTTCGTTTGGCTGCCAACTGGGCCAGACGCGGACAAGGGAGGACAAGAGGTTGTCAGTTTTCTCCCCCAAATCTGGACCAAACTTGGGCCAGGTTTGGTGCCGAAAACCTGTCCGCGCGGACATTTGTCCCTATGCGCTGGGCCGTTGGAGAGGGTTCTCTGTCCGGAAGGACAGATTAGTACAGGCCCTGTCCGTATGTGCTGGGCCGTTGGAGGTGCCCTAAGCAGCTAGTCGACAACCATGTTACCCACCTCCGGCACTCACCTCACGCATCTCTTCTACTTTGTTGGCAAGAGGAAGACAGGGCTCGTCAAACCATGGATGCACAATTCTTCCACGAGAAGATAGCATCCATGAGGCGCGGAACGCACCACACATAACCTCTATTCCGTGTCAGTCGATTGGATTTATGAGTGTAATCTGCACAGGCTCCTGTTTGCTGGTAGGCCAGCGCTAGGCGTAGGTCGCCCTATATGATTGCCAATGTTAGGTACCCTCTAAAGCCGTCGGATCATCATCGTACACCCAGAATCTGTAAATTACGTTTTTGTATTTTCGTCCCTCTATGTTTCGGAACTCAACCCGCACTCCACAACAAAAATCACTTAAACGAAGGCGTATGTTGAGTTGCCCCGACCTTCACGGTATTTGCACCAAAAATGCCCACATGCTGATTTCTTCTGTGTATTTCAACATATTGATGAGTAAGACAACAAAATTTCTCGTCCCCACGTACAAAATATACATATTATTTTAACAAATCTTAGAAAAAAAGTACTTATACAAAATATGGTTAAACAACTATTTTTTCATCGGATTGCTTCGCAACAAAAACCGTCAACAATTTTAACAAAAATTACAAGCTATTGCAATAAAAAACCATGTACAAGTGGGTAAACAAAAATGTCACGGTTGGAGATTCATTTGCAACACGAAATACCAACTATTTAAACAAAAAACACAAACGATTACAACAAAAATACCTATGTGTTTGGAGCAACTAGGAAGTAAGTGAACACAAAAAAATTGTCGTGGATTTATTTGTAACAAAAATCACCAACTATTTCAACAAAACTTATAAACTATTACAACAAAAAATTATGTGTTTGGAGCAATTAAAAAGTGAGTGAAGATAAATATTTTGTCTTAGATTTATTTGCAACAAAAATCACTTCCTATCAAAACATGGAGAAATCGAGATAACACAATCTTGTAACAATCCGCCAATTTTTTTTAAATTTTATGTGCGCCTTCACAAAAATTTGGCACACTTACTTTTTAGCAGTAACTATTTATTGATAACTCAGAGACGGCAAGTCCCAGTCTGCTCGTTACATGCCAACTATACAGAACCGCATGACATTCGGCTGTGCGTATATAATTTTATCATGTGAGAGGGCATTGTCCAATACAGAGTTACAGACTGTAATATCTTGATTGCTCGGATTATTTGATTCCCATGCCGTTTGTAAATACAAATTTGTCTTCACCATCCGTTTCATTTTTTATTTACACATCTTACAGGTTTAGGCAGATGCAAAGTGCTCCGTTGTTATAGATGAAACAAGCAGTCAAGGTTGAAGACCACTTTACCATTGGCCACAACTTGATGCATCTATGTAAGCATTTCTAAGGGCGTCTCCAATGCTTATTCTTAAGTTAACAGAGCACCTGGAAATTTTTAGTAATCTGTACCTGTGCAGTTGTGCGCTGGAAAGAAAAATATACGTCTTCTAGTCTTGTTGTATACGAAGTCGAGGGGTAATATATTTAGAGGAAACCAGCTTCTGCACTTAGCCTATCTTTGGCTAGTTTTTCATTTCAAGTATTGTTCCTTTTTTTTCCGAGCAACATCGCTTGTTGCTGCCTTTTTATTCCGGGAAAAAGTGTAGCATCTTGGAGCGCAGGCTCCCTGGATCCTATTTTTTAAAATTCAAAAACGACACCTCAAAGTTTCAAAAAGTTCAGGAGAAAAATATTAGTTGTAACCAATGATGCATTATACCAGTTTGCGGAAAAAAAACAATGTGAGTTATTCTATGTTTTGGGCTGTGCAAAATCGAAAAATTGTAGATCTCAAAAGGTGAACATTGCAAATTTTCAGAACTCTAAATTTTGTCATTTCCATATATAGCCCAGGATTAGGATGTATGGTATTTCCCGTTTGACATTTTACAGATTTGTACAACACATCATTGACTATATCTAGGATCGTGTATTAGATTTCTTTTACATTTTAAAGCTTTTTTACATTTTTTGAAGAGTTACATGTAGCAGGGGCTCTATTTGGGGGTTTCCGGGAAAAGGGAGTTATGTATAAAGAAAGTCATATATTGTAGCAGGGTCCCTTTGGATTCAGCTGGTCATCTGGTGTGAGTCGGAATCGGACAACGTCACCGTGTCGGATCCAGCTTGATCAGGTATGCGACCTATATATGCTGACCAAAGACGCCAGGCAGCGAGCGTGTCTCTTTTCTGGTCTGAACTCTGATCTGGATCATCAGCATCTAGGAACAGTCTAATCCCATGGCGTCCGGTGCCATGAGCAGTGGCAAGGCGGGCGAGGCCGCTGCCGAGAGGTACCACGGTCTCGCCGAGCAGAGCTACCTCGCGGGCGACCTTGCTGGAGCGCTCCGGGCGGCCAGGGAGGCCCAGGCGAGCTGCCCGCCGACACCGCTCCCCGGTGTCGCCCACGCCGTCGCTGCCTACGAGGTCCACGCTGCGGCGGCCATGTCCCGCGCCAGCGGCAGGAACTGGTACGCCGTCCTCAGCGTCGGCGCCCGGACGTCGCTGCCGATGGCCGGCATCACGCACGAGGACATCAATGCCAGTACAAGCGTCTCTGCCTCGTCCTGCACCCCGATAAGAACCACTCCGCCGCTGCCGAAGGCTCGTTCAAGCTGCTCCAGGAGGCCTGGAAGGTGCTCTCGGCCCGCTACCCGCCCGCTCCTGCCACCGCCGGAGGTGGCAAACCGGCGCGCTCTGCCCCGACGCCTGCCGCATCCGCAGCGAGGTCCAGTAGTAACCACACTCGGCGACCACCGCCGCAGGAAGCCGGCGACGCTTTCAACAGCAGCAGGAACACTCCTCGGCCGCCGGCGCCGACACCACCGCGTGGGTTCCGGAGCGCCCTCAAGTTCTACTGGGGCGACGAGGAGGAGGAGGAGGAGGAGGAGGAGCTCTGCGTGCCGTGTCGCGAGAGGCGGAGGGATCCGCCGACACCGGACAGGGAGGACACGCCGTCGCCGCCGCGCAGGGGAAGAAGGAGGTTCCCGTGCCCTGGGCGGTGCGCGCACTGCGGCGCCGGGTACGCGTCGTCGATGGTGTCGGTGGGCATGTGGAACCTCCACTGCGCGGCATGCCACAGGTACGCCAAGGTCCACGTGCGCAGCCCCTCCAGCGCCGAGGTTTGGTGAAGATCGGTTCGCATTTTTTGATCATCATCATACAGTATTTTCTAGTCTATAACACTGTTCTATCCGTAGCCGCCTTTTTTTCTCTGTTATTATTTCTCACAGGTAGGATGGCGAAGTTCTTGGTCGGGCACTACGTGTGAAATGTCTGGACATGGCAGGTTAATATTTGGTCTTTTTCATTAACAGTTAATATTTGATGTCTCTGTACCTGACCTGGAAACAATTCGGTTGCTTTTACCTCTCGACGCATTGCAAAAATCGATTCACTCATATGCTCTGATGATATCCAGGGGCAAGGTACATCATAGAGGAAGATACTTGGACGTACGCCTGGTCTTTTTTCTCTCAAATCTCAGGCTACCTCTTCTCTACTTGCTTAGTTTCTGTCCATAATTTAATACGTAATACACTCGATTTGTTGTTGGCCCAAAGAGAGATGGATAAAACGACGTTTTACAATCCTGACGAAACAGGTTCATCACTCCAGCCGGCCTGTCAAGGAAGGACAGGATGTATGCTCTTCTCTTGGAACAGTAAGTTGAATTCAACTCAATTCTTCCCCAGAATAAATGCCACCTCTACTTGTTTAGTTCCTGTACGATTATTGTCAAAAAAAGAGTTTATGTATGATCCACTAGATACACAAAAACAACCTCCAGTTGAGCTACAAAAGTAAAAATAAAAAATAAAAAACAAGACCTACCAGGACTAGCCCTTGGTGGTATTTTTCATAAAAAGATTGCTCCCTTGCAAGAATTCCCGAAATTCCGTCCCGATGGGGACTCGAACTCGGGTCGTTAGCTTTGCCACCACGCAGCTAACCACTGGGCCACTGCCACGTTCTCAAAAAAAAAAATCTCTCTAGCACCTCTCCATCAATCGAAATGAACAAAGTAGAAAAAAAATATCTAGCCACCCTAAAGTCTGCTAGTACCGCCACCCAGCTCGGCTGAAAGATCCAGTAGTGTCATATTTTATTCTTGAGCTTGAAGTTTTACGTTATGCGAACATTAATTCTTATTCGGATGTTAATCTGTTCCTACATAATTAACACCAAGAGAAATTTTCTTGCTACATGATTCCCACGAAAAAAAGTTCTTGGTACAACATGAATTTCTTGCTACAGGATTCCCATGAAAAAATGCTAATGCATCTGACTCTTAATGCATAAACAGGAAAAATGTTAGTGCATATATTCACCCAAAAATGTTAATACATATATCCAGAATATATTTGACAAAAAAAACTTTTAATGTGGTCAACACGTTCATGCAAAAAATCTTGATGAGGTAAAAAAATCTGTTCATGCAAAAAAAACTATGATGCATAAAACTTGTTAATTCCTTAACCGAAAAATCTTGTTAACACATTAATTCTGTTCATCAAGGATGTTAGTATAATTCGAATGTTTCCTTATTAGAAACAGTGAGGACTCAACTGTAAAAACTTTCTGAGTGGAGGGACTTTATTACTACAAAAAATAAGCACGAATCTCCAACCACCTGGACGCCCCAGATAGTTGGTCAACGTCCACGTAGTTGATCATTCTCACTAAATACACAAAAACAATCTCCAGTTGAGCTAAAAAAGTAAAAATAAAGGAAAACGCTGTATGACAGCCGGCTGTAGCTACAGCCGGTCTGTTGCATCGCAGCGCCTCCTCGCACGTGCTTTCCAAAATAGCCACGCCTCCTCTCCGCGTCGGCAGCCGCAGTTCCTCTCGCTCGCGATGCCCCACGCCCCACGCCCCGAGCTTCCTCGTGCCTCGCCCCATGAAGCCCGCGCCAACGAACCTCCCCGCGCCCCGGCGAACCTCCTCCGCGCCCCGGCGAACCCTCCGCCGCCCTGCTCCTCGGCCATCGCCGTCGCGGCGAAGCTTCCCCGCGCCGGCGAGCCCGCGCCGGCCTCCGCTTCCCTCTTGATCGGCCACCGCATCCCCGCGCCGCCGCCTGCCAACGACCTCCTCTTCCGCAGCCGTCCGCCGCCAGCGACGCCCCGTCGAGCTCCTACCGTTGGGCCTCTTCCTGCCATGGCGGCTCTAGAGCTCCTCCTCTAGCCATGGCCTCCCACCTCGTTGTGGTGGTAGGTTGTGGCCACCGAGATCCTCTCCGGCGGCCACGAATCCATCGAGATCTCGCTCATTCCGACCAGGTCGGCGGGTTGGATGTGGTGGATGAGTTCAAATCGACCATGGAAATGCCTCCATGGCCCGACCGTGGAGGTCAGTTTTTTGGGGATTTTTTTTGGAGTTTTTTTGGATGTTACATGCGACGTGTATTTTTGCTACATTCACATATAGTTTTTGTTGTGGGAGCACGAGAAAAATGCTACATGAGTTTCTGTTAAGTGATGTTTTACTGATGTTTGCTACACTGAATTTGGGATTTGTTGCATAAATCGTTGGATTTTGCTACATGACATTGTTGAAAGTGCTACATCATTTTTTGCTACACGATCGTAACTTTTACAGATCTGAATTTTTTTGCTGCACACAGTGCTACATTAGACAAAAAAATGTTGTGTTTGACTTTTTTTTGGCGACATAGATCGAACACAACATTTTCTGATTTTGTTTTTGCTACATGTCAATGTTACACGCGAACCATTTTTGTTACATAGATCGGACTCGCGGGATAGATTCACTTAAGTGGATCCGACGGTGCGGGAGGCGGCTGTAGCAATCTGTTGTTGCTACAGCCGGCTGACGCTTAGCACTTGCTAAATAAATCTGTCTAGCGCCTCACCATCAATCGAAATGAACAAAGTAGAACAAAAATATCTTAGCCATCCTGAAGTCTGCTAGTACCGCCACCCAGCCCGTATGCCGAGCGACCAGACGCCATAAAGTGCCTCTGGTCTAGCGGTAGAAGGTATTGCTACACATGAGGGAGAATCCATGTGCCACCGTGATTACACTACGGGAAACACAGCCCAGCCCGACGGCAATTTCAACGCCGACGGCAATATGTCGGGGCCGTCGGCGTCACAACGTGAAACCGACGAAACGAAAAAACCGTCGGCGTCGTTTTGCCGTCGGCGTCCTAGTTGTGAGCCCGACGGCCACCGTCGGGCTCATAGTGCCGTCAGCGTACCTTCAATGAGCCCGACGGCCACCGTCGGGCTCACAGTGCCAGTGTCCATTTAATCCCATTGTGAGCCCGACGGCATTACCGTCGGGCTCACTATACAGTTTTTCAGTTTTTCTTAAAAAATTAGATTACATTCAAAAAAAAATATGAAAAAGTACTAAAAAAAAGAAACCCTTTGACATGCAGTCTTTTGACGTGTACTAGTTTTTAGAAAAATGATAAACTTGAGTTTTGCTTTCTATCTAAATTCGCCTCTTTAATTGACTTTATGTCAATTTTCCGGAAGTAATTCAAATTTGAACTACAACTGTGGGATAGTTTGCTCTGAAATGCTTACAAAAATAATTTTAAGGTACACAAGTAGTGGTTACAACATAGAACCGTCAATAGTTTTGAAAAATTCGACCACTTTTGATGAATAGACATGCTCTCCATTTTGACCGTTTTTTGAAAGAAATGAAAAAATATGAAACAATACTCAAAAAAAGAAACCATTTGGCATTGAGTCCTTTTACGTGTACTAGTTTATAGGAAAAATGATAAACTTGATTTTGGGCAAACTTTTCAAAATAAAACTTCACAAAAATGTGAATCATCTATAAACATGCATAAGTTTCAAGACAAATGACCAATGTATGACCATCATCATGTCATAGTTTGTGATAAAGTGCTCATATTCAGCACATATGTGTGTCATGGTATGGGAAACAACGTCGCCGAAGCGATTTTCAAAATTCTTTTTGGAAATATCATTTTCCATTTTTAAGTGCAAAAAATGACTTTTTTTGTGAAGCAAGTACATGAAATATGGTCCAAAATGACACCCATTTACTTTTCAAAAAGAGTAGTACATATTTGATGGATAATACCTGAATATGAGAATTTTCCTTGATTTCTATCTAAATTCGCCTCTTTAATTGACTTTATGTCAATTTTCCGGAAGTAATTCAAATTTGAACTACAACTGTGGGATAGTTTGCTCTGAAATGCTTACAAAAATAATTTTAAGGTACACAAGTAGTGGTTACAACATAGAACCGTCAATAGTTTTGAAAAATTCGACCACTTTTGATGAATAGACATGCTCTCCATTTTGACCGTTTTTTGAAAGAAATGAAAAAATATGAAACAATACTCAAAAAAAGAAACCCTTTGGCATGGAGTCCTTTTACGTGTACTAGTTTATAGGAAAAATGATAAACTTGATTTTGGGCAAACTTTTCAAAATAAAACTTCACAAAAATGTGAATCATCTATAAACATGCATAAGTTTCAAGACAAATGACCGATGTATGACCATCATCATGTCATAGTTTGTGATAAAGTGCTCATATTCAGCACATATGTGTGTCATGGTATGGGAAACAACGTCGCCGAAGCGATTTTCAAAATTCTTTTTGGAAATATCATTTTCCATTTTTTAAGTGCAAAAAATGACTTTTTTTGTGAAGCAAGTACATGAAATATGGTCCAAAATGACACCCATTTACTTTTCAAAAAGAGTAGTACATATTTGATGGATAATACCTGAATATGAGAATTTTCCTTGATTTCTATCTAAATTCGCCTCTTTAATTGACTTTATGTCAATTTTCCGGAAGTAATTCAAATTTGAACTACAACTGTGGGATAGTTTGCTCTGAAATGCTTACAAAAATAATTTTAAGGTACACAAGTAGTGGTTACAACATAGAACCGTCAATAGTTTTGAAAAATTCGACTACTTTTGATGAATAGACATGCTCTCCATTTTGACCGTTTTTTGAAAGAAATGAAAAAATATGAAACAATACTCAAAAAAAGAAACCCTTTGGCATGGAGTCCTTTTACGTGTACTAGTTTATAGGAAAAATGATAAACTTGATTTTGGGCAAACTTTTCAAAATAAAACTTCACAAAAATGTGAATCATCTATAAACATGCATAAATTTCAAGACAAATGACCAATGTATGACCATCATCATGTCATAGTTTGTGATAAAGTGCTCATATTCAGCACATATGTGTGTCATGGTATGGGAAATAACGTCGCCGAAGCGATTTTCAAAATTCTTTTTGGAAATATCATTTTCCATTTTTTAAGTGCAAAAAATGACTTTTTTTGTGAAGCAAGTACATGAAATATGGTCCAAAATGACACCCATTTACTTTTCAAAAAGAGTAGTACATATTTGATGGATAATACCTGAATATGAGAATTTTCCTTGATTTCTATCTAAATTCGCCTCTTTAATTGACTTTATGTCAATTTTCCGGAAGTAATTCAAATTTGAACTACAACTGTGTGATAGTTTGCTCTAAAATGCTTACAAAAATAATTTTAAGGTACACAAGTAGTGGTTACAACATAGAACCGTCAATAGTTTTGAAAAATTCGACCACTTTTGATGAATAGACATGCTCTCCATTTTGACCGTTTTTTGAAAGAAATGAAAAAATATGAAACAATACTCAAAAAAAGAAACCCTTTGGCATGGAGTCTTTTTACGTGTACTAGTTTATAGGAAAAATGATAAACTTGATTTTGGGCAAACTTTTCAAAATAAAACTTCACAAAAATGTGAATCATCTATAAACATGCATAAGTTTCAAGACAAATGACCAATGTATGACCATCATCATGTCATAGTTTGTGATAAAGTGCTCATATTCAGCACATATGTGTGTCATGGTATGGGAAACAACGTCGCCGAAGCGATTTTCAAAATTCTTTTTGGAAATATCATTTTCCATTTTTTAAGTGCAAAAAATGACTTTTTTTGTGAAGCAAGTACATGAAATATGTTCCAAAATGACACCCATTTACTTTTCAAAAAGAGTAGTACATATTTGATGGATAATACCTGAATATGAGAATTTTCCTTGATTTCTATCTAAATTCGCCTCTTTAATTGACTTTATGTCAATTTTCCGGAAGTAATTCAAATTTGAACTACAACTGTGTGATAGTTTGCTCTAAAATGCTTAAAAAAAATAATTTTAAGGTACACAAGTAGTGGTTACAACATAGAACCGTCAATAGTTTTGAAAAATTCGACCACTTTTGATGAATAGACATGCTCTCCATTTTGACCGTTTTTTGAAAGAAATGAAAAAATACTCAAAAAAAGAAACCCTTTGGCATGGAGTCTTTTTACGTGTACTAGTTTATAGGAAAAATGATAAACTTGATTTTGGGCAAACTTTTCAAAATAAAACTTCACAAAAATGTGAATCATCTATAAACATGCATAAGTTTCAAGACAAATGACCAATGTATGACCATCATCATGTCATAGTTTGTGATACAGTGCTCATATTCAGCACATATGTGTGTCATGGTATGAGAAACAACGTCGCCGAAGCGATTTTCAAAATTCTTTTTGGAAATATCATTTTCCATTTTTTAAGTGCCAAAAATGACTTTTTTTGTGAACCAAGTACATGAAATATGGTCCAAAATGACACCAATTTAATTTTCGCAAAGAGTAGTACATATTTGATGGATAATACCTGAATATGGGGATTTTCCTTGCTTTCTATCTTAATTCGCCTCTTTAATTGACTTTATGCTGATTTATGTTGGTTCTTGTTTGTTTTAAAAGACATCATTCATTATTAAAATGATGACATGGATGTCATATTTGGATTCCTCTCATTTTTATGATCGACATAGACATTTTATTTAGTAAATTCTGATATACAAATATGAAGATATGAATTATTTCTTATTAAATGGAAAAGACAAAACTAAAATAAAATAATTGATTATTATTATTATTATTCAAGTATTATTAAACATAGTTATTTTGTTCATTCAAATCTTATTTTTGAAATTTTAAAGATTAAAAAGTATAATATCTCAAATGGGGGTTAATATGATTGCTATCATACTAATAGCAGCAAGGTATGACATCTCAACTGGAATCTCATTTGAATAGAACTCAATAGTTAAGCGTGCTTGGCCTGGAGCAATCTGAGGATGGGTGACCGTCTGGGAAGTTTGACTAATGGTGGATAGTTTGAGTTAAGATTATGATTAAGTGTGTGATATGAGATTAAATATATGACTAAATTGGAGTTGAAATAATAATAAAAAAAGTTGAAAAAAAATTCGAAAAAAATATTTTCTTTGAAAAATTGGTTTTGAAAAATATTTGGTAGATCTATGAGCCCGACGGCATTGCCGTCGGGCTCACTATGAGCCCGACGGCATTTGCGACGCCGACGGCAACGGCGTGAGCCTGATGGATTACACGCCGACGGCCTTAGCCCGACGGCCACCGTCGGGCTACGTGTACGCCGACGGTTTCCAGCGTGAGCCCGACGGCAAATACCGTCGGTCTAGGCTGTTAGTTCCGTAGTGTTACAACCCTCTGTTATGTATACTGTTGACGTTATCCTCTTCGCTTCATCGTTGCCCATATCGTCTTTCTTATCGCCGTCATCCATGTGACCACTTTCGTTCGAGATGGTCAAGAAAATCTTATGACGATCGGGGCCGGGGATACTGCCGTGACGATGACGATGATGGAAAAAGTAAATGTGGTTTCTCTCCACACCGCCTCGCCCGGTTGCTGGCACCCGCACCGCCTTCGACAACGTTTGTCCCAAGAACAAGGCATGGTCACCCAAGCTTGTCACCTTCACCCACTTGTGCTTCGTCGCTTCGCCGGCATGGTTGTCAGCAAGCTGGAACACCGAGAAGAAAGTTTCACGGTTGAGTGACCATCGAATCCTCGCAAACGCAAGCTTGCCCGCTAGATCAAAGATGAAACTCGTATTCTGCCGGCAGATGTTACGGTTGGGAGCGATGCTTTTCGCTACCCGGTGCTCGGCGACGACCTCCGGTGCTCCGTCCTTGTTCCTGCCAATCTCAAACTTGACGAGTGCCCCTCTGAACCTCGAGAGGCCGTAGAGCTCGTTGTTGTGGAACATGATGTCCCCAAGCGCCATGCCAGAATATCGATGCATCGACCACCCGCTCTCTGGGCAGCCGACTCTGGTGAGCCCGATACAATGTTTGTCGGTCATGGCGGCGAGGATACAATCGCCGGACGTGGGTGATTCGGAGAATACAATTTTCAAAATTGAGTCGAGGTCGTCATTGTGCTGCTTCTCTCCGAGCTTCACCTCAGCGCCGGAGAAGATGTTGACGATCTCTAAGGGTGCAGGCGCGGAGGAGACGACCCAGCCACCGTCGTGGCTGCCCACGAGCCGCCTCGTGCCCGGGAGTTGGACGCTCACGACGGGTCCTGAGCCATCCTCGGGGCAATAGAGACCATAGGTCGTTTTCTTGTCCCAGGGGTACACAAGGCTGCAGTGGAGCAGCCACGGCAGCGCTACGGCGGGCGTGGCGAGCTTGGTGGCACGCCACGACCGGCAGACGGCGGCGAAGCGCACGCGGCCGTGCGGGGAGGCGACCATGCTGTAGACCACGGTGAGGAGATCGTCGGGGAACATGGACGACCAGGACTGCCGCACGGCCATGTTCGCTCGCTTGGCTTCCTTTTCGTCGCCGGCGGCGGCCATCTGCGTCGGCATCAAACTATCGTAGAGTGCTAGGTCCGTTCTTTGTTTCTATCTTGGACAGTGGATCATCCACGGATCGGTTGCAAATCATAATTTTTTACGGTTTTGCTAGTTCTAAGTCGCCACGAGTTCTCAGTCGCGTCCAGCACCGTTCGATCATGCGCCAAGATGCGTGCGTTTTTCTCTTTTTTTCCATTTTGCGCTTTTTCCAGTTACATGCGACTTGTAACTGAGATTTTTCTAATTGTAATCGGGTTGCAACTGAATTTTTTCCAGTTGCAAGTTGGTCATAACTGAATTTTTTGAATTTTTTTGAATTTTTTTTGAGTTACAAGTGGATTGTAAGTGGCTCCCAAGTGAGCTTTTTTCAGTTACAAGTGGGTTGCAAGTGCTTACGTCAGCCGACTGAGAACTCGTGAGTTCTCAGTCGACTGAGCTCTAGCCACGCCCAATTTTTTAATCTGTTTGTCGGTTACCGGCGCTGCCAAAATTATAACAGATTAGTACCTTTGGGGAACCATAATAACAACTTAAAACTTTGTTAGATGTACAAATAGAATATGTACAATACTAAGCGTCCCCGGAGGATCTTGGGGGAAAAATCCTCCGGGTCCTCCCGCTGACGCCCTCCCTGATATCCAACCAAATCTCACAAAATCTCGCTTTTACTTTTATGAAGTAAAAAATGATTCGATCATAATAAGAATTTTAGAGTTAGTAGTACAACGGGAGGGAAACCCTAGCCGCCTCCGGGTCGCTCCCAGGCGACCCCGAGGCGTCCGCGCCGCCACCGCCAGAAGCCGCCCTCCCCGCCCCCTCTGCCACGCCGCCGCTGGAGGAGGCCGTCCCACGGCGGACGGCGGCGGCGGGGCGCCTCCTCCGGTCGGTTCCCCTCCCAAAAATCCAATTCCCTCCTCTTAAATCGCCCCCGTCCTCGGTCCTCGGCCTCTGCTTCGCCTCGGTCGCTGCTCTGGTGGACGTGCCGGCGCCGCCCCGTTGCGACTTGCGGGCCTTTCTTCGGGCCTGCGCTGCTGCTGGCTCCCTTCTGGCCATGGCATCGGCGCCGCGCCGTGCCGCTCCTTTCTGGTCGGTTGGCCGATTCCCGTCCTCCCAAGGGCCCTCTGCTCCACTTCCGTTGTGCTGCAGGGGTGGTGGTGTCGACCTGTCCTGATGCGTCTTGGGAGGCACTGCTGGGCGAAAGCCTACGGACAGCGGCACCTTCGAGTGTCGTGCTCCTCCCTGGAGGTGTTCTCGTTGTGCTGTGTGCTCCCCGTCAGTGCTCCAGGAGAAATCCTCGGTTCTGGCCTCCCCAGATCAGGTGTTGGCGTCGCCTTGGCGTCGTTATTCCTCCTTGGAGGCATCACCTTGGAGCCTGACACGCATCGGGCGTCTCTTCCCTTGTGCCTCCCTGCTGGACCTTGGTTCGTCTCCTCGCGGCTCGTGGGATTGGGTAGTGGTCTTGTTGGACCAGCAGAGCTGCCTCGATATTCTGGGGTGGCCTCGGCATGCGTTGCTCTTCGACCACGGGGTCGACACACCGGTGTCGTCGCCCCAGTCTCGGCTATTCGACGCCCTTCGGCTGTGTTTGGTCTCAGTGGCGCATCGCCCTTCGGCTATGCCGGTGACACACCGGTGTCGTCACACGGACTCGGCTATCCGACGCCCTTCGTTTGTGCCAGTGACGTCCCATGGTGTGCTCCTGTTCTGGTGTCCACTTTCCCTGCTTCCTGCTCCCTGGATCTCCTGGGGTAGCCTCGGCATGCGTTGCCCTTCGACCACGGGGTCGGCACACCGGTGTCGTCGCCCAGTCTCGGCTGCTCGACGCCCTTCGACTGTGCTTGGTCTCGGTGGCGCAGCGTCCTTCGGCTACGCCGACGGCACACCGGTGTCGTCGCATAGACTCGGCTATTCGACGCCCTTCGTTTGTGCCAGCGACATCCCTTGGTTTGCGTGCTTTTGGTGTCGGGGGTCTCACCGGAGATCCTCCTCTTGCGGCTGGCTGGGTTCTCGAGGTTTCGGCCTCACGGGGGCTTCGGTTGGCTTTGTTGCTAACCTCCCCCTCCCTTAGTGTTTACCTCTTATTTCTAGTTGTATTTTTATGTATTTCTCTTTGTCTTCTCTTCTCATGTATCCCCTGTAATTTCTCCATCTGTTTGTAAGAACATGGTCCGCCAGGCTACTTTCGATGAATGGAAAAAGCGGTGGGGATTTATTCCCCCCATCAATCTCGAAAAAATAATAATAAGAATTTTATACTCTCTCCGATCCATAAAAAGTGTCGCCCATTTTGTACTATGGGCGACACTTTTTATGGATCGGAGGGAGTACTATTGTAGCAAAAGATTTAATTTCCACAAAAAATCAAGTAAATAGTTCTATGAAACAAACATGGTTTATTTATAATAAGAATTTTATACTATTGTAGCAAAAATCCAACTTCCTCCCAAAACTCACAAGATGTTTCTACGGAGTAAAAAAGTTTATTGACAGCAAATATTAGCAAATGCTTTTATGGAGAAAAAAGTTATATTTGTAGCTATTTTTTGTTTGCATTTTTTCTATATTGTAGCAAAATGGTAACGGTGCGTACCGCAAGTGACATTCGGCAGGTAACGGTGTACTCCCACAAATACTACCGGCTCCCCTCTTTCCCCAAATCCACTGGGAGTGCCATGTCGCTTTGCGCTCACGCCGCTCCACGGTGTCTAGCTCCATGGCATCGTCTGCTGCTCTGCGTGCCAGCTCGCGCTCCCATGTGACGTCTCCGACCTCGGACACCGAGACGTACATTTACGATGGCAACTTTCCGTCACCGACCGGTGCGGTCAACGTCGGCATCACCGCCAACCGCGTCGTCAAGGTCCAACTGGTCGACACAGCCGACGGAGGCGGCGCGGGCTCCGATCTAACTGATGTAGTACTCCACGAAGATGGTTGCTCGCCGCCATGAACGGCATGAAGGACGACGAGTAGGCTGTAGTGCTCCACACGCCGCTGAAGGGCGGTGCTCTGCTCGGTGGTGCTGCCCTCATGCGGCTGCTTTGCACCCCTGCTCGTTGCTTGCTCGGTTGACATTTTTTTGATCAATTTCCTTGATTTGCACTCACATTTATCATTTCATTAGTGCTGACGTTTGAATAATATGAATTGAAACAAATAACACATATGCCATAAATTTGAGAAAATTACAACATCACATCTACAAGGAGGCAATGCCATCACCTTGCTGACGTTTGAACAATGAATTGAAACAAATAGCATATATGCCATAAATTTGAGAAGATTACAACATTGCATCTACAAGGAGGCAATGCCATCACCTTGCCGTGCATCCGTGCAAATTCATCCATCCAACATATGTGCACAAGAGACCTGCATCAACGCATATGCACCACCGTCGATCTGAGATTTACTTCGAGAGCATCCTCCCCCCATTGGTGTACGCGTAAGAGTAATTTCTTAGTCGGCACTACACCACATACCGGACCCGGAGGAACTAAATACTGCCTCAAAAAGTCTCAAAAGTGTCACAATAGGTTTTTTAGGTAAAAAAATTGCTGCATTTACTCGTGTTGGCAAAAGTCATTTGTGGCATTTCTGAATAATGTGGGCCTGCGGCGGAGGAGTGGGAAAGAAAGGCAAAAGGTTATAAGTGCCACCAAATAATATGTGTGGGTGTTTTTCACAAAACTAATAATGCTCCGTGTCAGGCTGAAAATAATTTTGTGCCAATTTGCCCAACACCTCAAGTTTGTGTACCGCTTCACCACCACAGTTTTCAACTTCTTATATGAATTTGCACCTGTAATACAATTACTTGTATGTCCGGTACTATTACTTCTTAAGGAAAACGCTAGCGTCGCTAGCGAGGCTCGCTGCCTTTTATTTTTATTTTTTCGTCCCAACAGTGTTTCTTTTTTGTCCCAACAGTAAACGAGAGGTCAACATTTGGCCCATGTAACATTTTCTTTACAAACTTAAGTTGCCAAAAAACACACCAGTATAACTAAGATTTTCCGATATTGTCTACGTGTTTTGACGTGAAAGGGAGGCCAACAATGTTTCAATCTTAAGTAACATTTCGTGCGAACACAAGTTGCAAGAAAAACCTGGTATGGTTTAGTTTTCCTTGATTTTTCAATGCTGCATACGTTTTTAAAATTTGTAACAAAGTCAAAATAAATTTGTTGTGAAGGAAGCCGCTAGTTTTTGCGAAATTTTCGGGGGCATTTTGCTAGAAAGTTTGTGCATCCTTTTTTTGATTCTGGATATGTGTTTTCAAAGTGTAAAAAATTCATAGATTTTTTGTTGGAAAATCACACACATAATGTTGCAATGTTTATGGACATCTTTGCTGAAAGTTTTGTGTGTTTACTCAGATTTTTCTATGACGTGCTATGTCCTTTCTAAATGTTGCAAACACACTTTTTTGTGGCCATCATTTGTGGTTTTGTTGAAATAGCCGGTTATTTTTGACACAAATGAATCCGCAACAAAATATCTTGCTTAACGATATTGTTTGCATTTTTAAAATTATTGGTATTTTTTGTCGCAAAGCAATCTGCAGCAAACTAATGTTATCTAACCACTTTTTTATAACAGTATTCTGTTTGAAAAATTGCAAAGATTCATTGTAATAGTGCATTTTTTGTACACGGAAGAGAAGTTTCATTGCAATGCTCAGGGCAAATCAATGAAGTGACATTGTTGCTGTAAATATCAAGAAGTTCGGGAGCAAAACAATATACCCTTTTGTTTATGTAGAGCTGCTGTGTAGTGCATGTTGTTTTCTGAACAACTAAGGGACGAAAATGCAAAACTTTGATATGTCGAGTTCTGTACGTGCGATGGCGATCCAACTGTAAATAAGCACTTGTGAGTTTGGTATGTAGAGGTTGTGATTCTTTTTGTTCATTGCCACAAAGCATAAGAGCATACTCCCTTCGTACTTGAAAGAGTGTACTTATACCTTTTATGGTAAGTCAAACTTATTAATATTTGATCAAATTTATAGAAAAACATGACAACATTTATGACGTCTTGAAATGAAGTTTCAAAATATATCAATTTGATGTCATACATATTATTATATTTCTCTATAAATTTGATCAAAATGTTAAAACATTGACTTAGTACAAAAGTTAGATGTACACTCTTTTAAGGACCCAGGGAGTATATACAAAAAATGTATCGGTTAGTATCAGCGGAAAACTAGTCAAAACAAGAGATATTGTCGCTTGGTTTAATCCCATAGAGAAAACACTAATATATATATATATATATATATATATATATATATATATATATATTAAGAAAGATAGAGAAGTTTGGCATTAACGGCAGACCGAACATGGATCGATACAATATACAATTTTGCATGCATGCATCAGTTGCTTCCTGGTAAGTCCATTCTCCAAGAGGGCGTGTATGGAAAAGAAATAACCACATCAGAGTACTGATGCTCCATTTTTCCTAAGTATCGAACCTTTGAGCTCTTGAAATAATAAGCAAATGTTACGTCTCTTTGATCATCATGAAAAAGGACAATTTCTTTGTAAGGATGGAATCCCAGGCACAAAAAACTATGAGGTGGAGCATGAGGGCTGCGCTTTTTCGGCCAGTGCACAGTGGTAACAACATTTTCGTCGTCAGAGTCCCAATCAAAATCGTCTTTGGACAATGCCTCGTTGTATTCATATACACCTTTATGGTTGACGTCATTTTTCAACAACAATTCCTTGAGATCAAGCGACTGTGAGATCCATGGTCCATTTTCAATACATCCATCTACACCTGTATGGTTGACGTTGTTTTTCAACAGCAATTCCTTGTCATTAAGGGACATACTTTTAGAAGGGTATATTCTCCAGGCAGTGTCAAAGTTGATTTCATTATTTAAAACCCAGTCTGTGACACCACATGATTCGGAAAGAAACCAAATCTGAAATGTGGATAGCCCATCGACGTCCAGTACAGAGTAGACCCCTTTCTTGGATTTTCCTATACGAAGTAGTGATCCTTTGCCTTGTTCTGGGAGCTTAAGGACTTGGTACTTATCACTCTGTAATTTTATTCTGCAAGAAAGCAAATCAACATTAAAGATTAATTGCCACCAAAAAGTAATAGTAGCACCTAGTAGTAGTAGTAGTAGTAGACTAGTACTCTAGCTAGTTGAGTAGTAGTTTTTGAGTAGTAGTGTGTAAGTGTGCGTAATAATACCTCAAAAGAAAACCACCGTTTCTATGCCTACAAGGAACGTAGAGTGAGCCTTGCCAGCGAGCCGAGTAGTACAACATCTCATCAGATTTGTGTTGTGATATCACGTCGGCCATCGTTCCTGCAGCATCTCCTTGTCGCATAAATGCCCTCTCCTCCCAACAATTTGTCTTTGAGGAGAAAACATGCATGACATAGGGCGACGGTGGCCACTCGGCGCTGCACGCCGCGTCGTCGTCTGGTAGTAGATGAAGAGGAATACGAGGGACGATGAGCACCTGGTAATGTGGCGAGACGGTAGGATCGTAGACGAGGTAGGGGTTATAGCAGCAACGTCCACAGGTTGTGACGGGCCAGGAGCAGGCGCACGGCAGCGGCGGCAACGACGCCCACTGCCGCGTCGCCGGATTCACCACCTGCAGCTCGTCGTTTGCAACCAAGACGAGGCCATTGCAGTAATCCGTGGTCTCATCCCCTGCTACCTCCCCGTAGCCTGGACGGTCGTCGGTGTAGTCGAGTCTGCTGGTGATGTACCGCGTCGTGGAGCGGCGCGCGAAAAGCTTCGGGGCCTCCATCTTGTCGACGTTGTAGATGACGGCGTCCAGCGAGAGAGGGAGCAGGTCTGCACGCAGCAGACGGTGGTGGTCGACCTTAGCCCGCCAGGCCTTGCAGACGCAGCGGGAGGCGGCGAGGGCGCGCGGCGGGAGCTGGCGGAGTATGTCCACCAGCACGTCGGTATGCTCCATGTCCATGGCGGGAGTATATATACATGGCTTTGTGAGCGAGGAGGGAGATGAGATCGATTAGCTATTGCAGATCGAATCGATCGATCCCTATGTATGTATGCATGTACTGTATACATATTAATCCAGGGCTAGCACTCTCTCCGATTTGTACACGGCAAACTAAGCTGCCTCCGGCCGTACATCAATGAAACCGAGTCGAACTCCCGTCCAGGTTCAAGTTTCAGACTTGACATGGGTGCTCGCATTTTTCTGGATTTTTCAGTATTTAACCGGCGCTATGCTTTCAGTGGTAGGTGACGTGCCCGTCAACAGCGAGGCGCCCGTGGTGACTTCGTCAACCTCAAGATTTGCCGGACCAGTCTTTCGGAGGTGCTCATAGGAGTAGGGTTTGCGTGTGTGCGGTCATAGGGGTGTCTGTACGTGCGTGTGTGAGCGTCTGCGTCTGTACTGTGTTTCTAAAAAAAAATTTGAATGCCAACTTCGGGTTGGTCTAGGCAGCAGCGCACACATTTAATTAAGGAAAGTTAATCATCGCTTTGCGTCCTGATCCTGCTCCTGGCGCGTGTCCTTCGTCATAACTCGTTAGCACATGTCTATATGCTCGTGGGCTTGATCATTGTTGTATTTCCTTGATAGGTTGGTGAGAGGATCCTATCATTGTTGTATTTCATCGAGTCAAAGATTGGAACTGACAGTTGCCTGAAAAATGCTTACCGATGTCTAGTTTGGTCACACAATTTTTTTGGGGGGGGGGGGGGGGTTCTGAGAAATCCTATTACTATTGTCTTCACAATGTGCTCCTTATTGTCATATATTGGGCAGGTTTATATGCAGATGAGGACAAAGAAGCAATCTGTGCTGGAGCATCACAACTCAAGAACATGGCGCTGGCATACGCAAGGAGGAGGGGGGCGATGGACAGGCCTTTTGCGACTTCGGAGGGATTGCTGAGGCTGACCAACGGATGAAGACTTTTTTACTGGGATTTGCCGAGTGCTGGTAGCTTGTGGTTGGTAGATGTTTATGCGGTTTTGGTTGAATTGTATTCAAATCTGGTTACTTTTGGTTAGGGTAGTAGGGGGATATAATGCTTGCAGGGCTTTGCCCCGTAGGGGTGCTCGAGATCGAGCATTCGCATCGGGTTTCCTGCAAGTACCTCCTTTTCAATCCGGACTGCTCCTATCCCTTTCTGTCTCTTTTTTTTTCTTGTGCTTGTAAAAGACTAGACAGTTCTGTTATGAAAATAATAGAAAGGGGCTTGTCCAGGTGGAAAACAAATATTCATACAAATCTGACAGCTCCAATCCTGCAACTAATTTGCTTCATCGGCATAGTTGCAGTTTCTAACTCAGGTGCCTAGAAACCACGAAACAGGCTTTCGCCCCGCTTTATAAATAAAGCATCGACCATCATACAATCACAACCACAGATACAAACAACCACACCACACACACCACACAAGCTGGGGCATTAGCAAACACATCGCCCAAAAAAAAAAAGAAGAACGAGGCGAATCGACTAAACGAAAATGACCCGTCATCGGTGCGCCCTCAGATATTGTCCCACCACACTCGAGGCACCCCGATGCGTCCAGAACCAAGCAGCAACTCCCTCATAAGGCGCACCGTCGACACGGCGCTGCTACTCGGACCAAACTGGTCCTAAGGTTTCCCCCGGCCCTCGGTGTAAGGTGAACTCGCCACGACGCCCTCCAACAAGGAAAGGCGCCACCCGAAGGCGGAGCACCACCACCCGCTTCTCCACCCACCAGCACGTGCACCATGATCTCGCCATCATCAACGTCGTCTCTCCATGAGCACTGGACGCGGTCTGTAGAACAGAGCAGACAACTTCGCCGGAGCGAGAGACATCAACACCGCATATCGAGGCGAGGGAAAAAATTTAAACAGTAAATTTTCGATGAAGGACTTAGGAGAAGCTGCATACGTTTTAGGCATTAAGATCTATCGTGATAGATCAAGACGTCTATTAGCGTTAAGTCAGAGTACTTATATTGACAAGATACTGAAACGGTTCAGTATGGAGACGGCAAAGAAGGGGTTTCTGCCGGTTGTCAAGAATAAGGTATTGAGCAAGGCACAGTGTCCGGTGACGGAACATGATAAAGTCGAGATGACTAAACATCCCTATGCTTCAGCCATAGGATCGATCATGTATGCCATGTTAAGTACTCGACCTGATGTAGCATTGGCTCTTAGTTTGACGAGCCGGTTCCAAAGTAATCCTGGAAAGGATCATTGGATTGCTGTTAAAAGCATTCTTAAGAATCTCAAGCATACAAAGGAAATGTTCCTTGTGTATGGGGACTGTGAGGAAGAACTTGGCGTAACAGGTTACGTTGATGCAAGTTTCTGCTCAGACCCAGATGACTCTAAGTCACAGACAGGATATGTGTTCAAGGTGAACGGAGGCGCTGTATGCTGGAGGAGTGGGAAGCAACCCATCGTGGCCCAATCTACAATGGAATCGGAGTACATTGCCGCTTCTGAAGCCGTGAATGAAGCTGTCTGGCTGAGGAAGTTAATCATCGAACTTGGAGTGTTCCCTAGCGCGCAAGACCCCGTGACCCTTTACTGCGACAATACGGGCGCCATTGCTAACGCGAAGGAACCGAGGTCTCACTCAACTGCCAAACACATACTCCGACGCTTCCATGTGATACGACAGTACGTACAAGGAGGTGAAGTGAAGATTTGCAAAATACATACGGATCTGAATGTGGCAGATCCGTTGACGAAGCCTCTCCTGCTTGACAAGCACGTGAAACACCAAGATGCTATGGGTGTCCGGCTTTTACCAAGTTGTAAACTAGATTAAGTTGTACTCTAGTGCAAGTGGGAGACTGAAGGAGATATGCCCTAGAGGCACTTAATAAAGAGTTTTATTTATCATATCTCATTTGTTCATAATGCGTTTTTGTGTCATGCTATAACTGTGTTAAGCGGAAACATTAATACATGTGTGATACGTAAAACAACCAGGTCCCCAGTAGCCTCTATTTGACTGGTTCATTGTGCAATTGATGATCGAGGTTTCCCGATCATGTGACATGGCGTCTATTTGACAATGAAGTCATATCGTTGGTAGAACGGTGTGATGGACATACCCAATATTTGTAGGATGTAGTCATTACGCCTCCGACCGTGAGACCTACTCTTATTGCTATTCCTGGAAGACACTTTGATTGCATCAAACGTCATATCTTACATAGTGTGACAATAAAGGTGTCCCTCTCGGGTGTCGGAAAGGAGTATGTTGAGACGGGGGGTCAAGAGCGGGATTTGCCAGTCCCATAGCAGGATAGATACTCTAGGGCCCACTCGGTGAGATGATGTCAAAAGAGCTTGCAAGAGTGTGACTAGGTCACCAGGACATAAGATCATGGACGAGTAGAAGTTAGCGGTGTCGGTAACGAGATCAAGCTAGGTATGGAGATATCTATGAACGAGTCTCGGACACGCTAAGTATCGCATGGCAAAAGGTTTAAGACTCGGACGTCCAGGTTCGATGGGAAAAGTATTCGTTATCTCGCAGGGATTAATTCTGGGTATCCAAGGTCCATGAATTAGTCATTGATCGGAGAGGAGTCTCGATCATGTCTGGTGAGATAATCGAACCGCTAGGGTAACACGCTTAAGGGGAGTCGACATTTTACCGGAAGAGAAAAATAGGAAAAGAGAGCACCGGGAACGTCCCGGGAAAGTTCCGATGGAGATCGGGCAGCGACGAAATAGTTTTCGGAGCCAGAATAAATTATGTAATATGTATTTAATATTAATTAGTGTAATTAATAGTTAAATATATTTTATTTTAATTTTTTCTAAATTTTTAAAGGCAAAAATCCCTTAATGGGCCTCTTTGGGCAAAGAGGCCCATGAGGGGGGGAGAGTCCCCCCCATGAGGGAGGGGCTGGTTCGGCCGGCCCTAGGTGGGCCACATGGGGCCCACCTAGGCCGGCGCACCATCTTGGCCGGCTGGGGTGTGGGTTTAGTCCCACACCGCCAGCCTGGCAAGGTGGGCAGCCCCCTGGACCCCTTTATATAGAGGGGTACCCCTGGCCTTTGAAGACACACCAAATATTCTCTCTCTCTCTCCTTGGATCCCGTGACTCCCAAGTTTGGAGTTGCGCCAAGGATAAGTTTTCTCCACCATACGCACGCCGCCGCGCTGCTGGTCTTCCGGTCCCAGTCTTCCGCTGCTTCGTCTTTGGATCGGAGCCCGGAGTTCGTCGGCTTCACCGTACGTGTGTGACGCCCTGTGAGGCACCACGCTAGTGGTGCTAGAGGTCTGCTTACTCTACACGGCATCGAAGTCTTCGTCGGCTTCATCGACAACGCTTGTGCGGGAGCGTAATCCCCGCTTTTCGGTCTACAAGGGTATGTGCACCGAACCCCCTGCGTAATACTATATCTGCATAGTATAGATTCTGGCTGTTTTAAGGCTATCGATGTTAGGAAATTTTTTGTTTTCTGCATGCGATCCCCTTCAGTGGTATCAGAGCGGATCTATGCGTAGATATAGCTGTGCGCTAGCTGCACCCGTGTTTTTCACGGGGGCAACGTTCTTATTATTTGCTACCCTCTCGCGTGCACTTGCACTGCCGGCAGCATCGAGTTGATGAAGCGGCCCGGACCGACCTTACGCGTACGCTTGTGCGAGACTGGTTCCACAACTGACATACGGCTGGTTCCGTATATGTGGCTGGCGGGTGTCTGTCTCTCTCTCTTTAGTTGGCTTTGCATTTTCAATGGAGGGCCCGAAAGGGATGAATAAATATGCAATTATTTGATCGTTGTTGTGGTCATAGGTTCGTAGGTATGAAGCGGTTCTATTTACGAAAGCCCCAAGCCACGTAAAATATGCAAAAGATAAAGTAGAGGCATCTAACTTTATTTTGCAGGGGCTGTGTGATATGGTCAAGGTAAGTTTATTAAATTGTTTATGAACTGTTGGCCCGAAGGAGACCACCGGCGCAAGGACCATATCACGTCGCATTACATTTGATGTTTTGAGTGCATCTTATATTGTGTGTATATATATATATATATATATATATATATATATATATATAGGACATATTCATACTACTCCCGGGTGTAACTACACCCATGTGTGTTTCACACATGTATGGAGTATCTATCATACCGGGAGGTATGTAAAATGTAGTATGGAGTATATAATGCTATTTTAGTACCATAGATACTTCTTTTTAGGTAGTATGTAAAAAAATTCTACATACTTCTCTTTTATATGCATATATGACGATATTTCGAGTATATAGTGTAAAATATTAGGACAATTGCAATTTTTTCATGAAACTTGTTTTGGGGTATCTTAAATATAGTATATGAACATACTCAAACCGATAAAGTATGACAAATACTTCCGTATGGTGGTATATGAGACGTGGGTGTAGTTACACCCGGGAGTAGAAACCATTTTACCTATATATATATATATATATATATATATATATATATATATATATAGTATATATTAGTTACACGGCGGTAGTTATATAAGATGATCCCCCAAAATACCATTTGTGTTCTCCCTTCAACGTGCACCACCAAGAAAGTTCTACGTTATGAGGCAGGCCGTGATGATCGGGTGTTGACTGAATTCCTCTTCCACGAAGCAAGCATGCACCAAGTTGCTATGGGTGTTGAGCTTTTACCAAGTTGTAAACTAGATTAAGTGTTACTCTAGTGCAAGTGGGAGACTGAAGGAGATATGCCCTAGAGGCACTTAATAAATATAGTTTATTCGTCATATCTCAATTGTTCATTATAATACACGTGTGGTAGATAAACAACCAGGTCCCTAGTAGCCTCTACTTGACTAGTTCATTGGGCAATTGATGATCGAGGTTTCCCGATCATGTGACATTTATGTCAGTTGACAATGGAGTCATGTCATTGGGAGAATGACGTGATGGACATACCCAATATTTGTAGGACGTAGTCATTACGCCTTCGACCGTGAGATCTACTCTTATTGCTATTCCTGGAAGACACTTTGATTGCATCAAACGTCATATCTTACATAGTGTGACAATAAAGGTGTCCCTCTCGGGTGTCGGAAAGGAGTATGTTGAGACGGGGGATCAAGAGCGGGATTTGCCAGTCCGCATAGCAGGATAGATACTCTAGGGCCCACTCGGTGAGATTATGTCAAACGAGCTTGCAAGCGTGTGACTAGGTCACCAGGACATAATATCATGGACGAGTAGAAGTTAGCAGTGTCGGTAACGAGATCAAGCTGGGTATGGAGATATCCATGAACGAGTCTCGGATACGCTAAGTATCGCATGGCAAAAGGTTTAAGACTCAGACGTCTAGGTTCGAACGGTAAAGTATTCGTTATCTCGCAGGGATTAATTCTGGGTATCCTCGGTCCACGAATTAGTCATTGATCGGAGAGGAGTCTCGATCATGTCTGGTGAGATAATCGAACCGCTAGGGTAACACACTTAAGGGGAGTCGACATTTTACCGGAAGAGAAAAATAGGAAAAGAGAGACCGGGAACGTCCCGGGAAAGTTCCGATGGAGATCGGGCAGCGACGAAATAGTTTTCGGAGCCGGAATAAATTATGTAATATGTATTTAATATTAATTAGTGTAATTAATAGTTAAATACATTTTATTTTAATTTTTCCTGAATTTTTAAAGGCAAAAATCTCTAAATGGGCCTCTTTGGGCAAAGAGGCCCATGAGGGGGGGAAGAGTCCCCCCAAGTGGAGGGGCCTGGTTCGGCCGGCCTAGGTGGGCCACATGGGGCCCACCTAGGGCCGGCGCATCATCCTTGGCCGGCTGGGGTGTGGGATTAGTCCCACACCGCCAGCCTGGCAAGGTAGGCAGCCCCCCTGGCCCCTTTATATAGAGGGGTACCCCTGGCCTTTGAAGTACACAACCTTTTCTCTCTCTCTCTCCTTGGATCACGTGACTCCCAAGTTTGGAGTTGCGCCAAGGACAAAGTTTTCTCCACCATACGCACGCCGCCGCGCTGCTGGTCTTCCGGTCCCAGTCTTCCGCTGCTCGTCCCTGGATCGGGCCCGGAGTTCGTCGGCTTCACCGTATGTGTGTAACGCCCTGCGAGGTGCCACGCTAGTGGTGCTGGAGGTCTGCTTCCTCCACACGGCCTCGAGGTCGTCGTCGGTTTCACCGACATCGCCGCGTCATCGTCTTCTTCGTCGCGCCAAGTTCTCCGCGACCTTGAGGTCGGCTACGGCGTCTTCGTCAGCAACGCTTGTGCGGGAGCGTAATCCCCGCTTTTCGGTCTACAAGAGGTGTGTATACCGAACCCCCTGCGTACTACTATATCTGCATAGTATAGATTCTGGCTAGTTTAAGGTTATCGATGTTAGGAAATTTTTTTGTTTTCTGCATGCGATCCCCTTCACCACGACGCCCTCCAACAAGGAAAGGCGCCACCCGAAGGCGGAGCACCACCACCCGCTTCTCCGCCCACCAGCACGTGCACCATGATCTCGCCATCATCAACGTCGTCTCTCCATGAGCACTGGACGCGGTCTGTAGAACAGAGCAGACAACTTCACCGGAGCGAGAGACAGCAGCACCGCATATCGAGGCGAGGGAACCACCTCCGCCACCGAAAGGCGGTAGCCGACCGGACAGAGCCACCGGAGCAAACCAGGCCTGCCTGGCCCGGCCGGGCCTACGACGGCCCGTAAAGCTCCTGCCACCCTGCTGCAACAGGCCGAACCGCAACGCCGCTATCCCCTACGCCTGCAACGTTGCCGCCACCATCTCCAGAACCGCAGCCTCAAGGACGCCCCGACCAGCTCAGGCCCATCTGGGCCCGCCCGAGCCCATCTGGAATCCGAAGCGCAGCCACGGCCAAGCGGCCGCCGGGAGCGCCGCCACCGCTGCAGAACCACCGCTACCAGCACCCACCGGCCGCGCCGGACCACGAGCACCGCCGTCGGAGAGAGAAGCCCCGCCTCCTCAAGCCCGATGCGGGGGAAGACAGTCCGCCACCGCCGCCGCTGACGCGGAGGAACAGTGAATTATTCTATGTTTTGGGCTGTGCGAAATTGACAAAATTGTAGATCTCAAAAGGTGAACATTGCAAATTTTCAAAACTCTAAATTGTCATTTTCCCAGGATTAGGATATATGGTATTTCGCGTTTGCCATTTTATAGACTTGTAGAAGACGTCGTTGACTATATCTAGGATTGTGTATTAGATTTCTTTTACATTTTAAATCAGTTTTCATTTTTTGAAAAAAAAGGGAAAATTACATGCATCAGGGGCTCTATTTGGGCCCTTTGGATTCAGCTGGTCATCTCGTGTTAATGTTCCGGTGTGAGTCGGATTCGGAGTTTCGGACAACGTGACCGTGTCGGATCCAGCTTGATCAGGTATGCGGCCTATATATGCTGACCAAAGACGCCAGGCAGCGACCGTGTCTCGTTTCTGGTCTGAACTCTGATCTGAATCATCAACATCTAGGAACAGTCTGATCCCATGGCGCTCGGTGCCGGGAGCAGTGGCAACGCGGGCGAGGCCGCTGCCGAGACGTTCGCCGAGCAGCGCTTTCTCGCCGGCGATCTTGCTGGAGCGCTCCGGGAGGCCAGGAAGGCCCAGGCGCGCTGCCCGCGGACGGCGCTCCCCGGTCTCGCCCACGCCATCGCTGCCTACGAGGTCCACGCTGCGGCGGCCATGTCCCGCGCCAGCGGCAGGAACTGGTACGCCGTCCTCAGCGTCGGCGCCCGGACGTCGCTGCCGAGCGCCGGCATCACGCACGAGGACATCAAGTGCCAGTACAAGCGCCTCTGCCTCGTCCTGCACCCCGACAAGAACCATTCCGCCGCCGCCGACGGCGCGTTCAAGCTGCTCCAGGAGGCCTGGAAGGTGCTCTCGGCCCGCTACCCGCCCGCTCCTGCCACCGCCGGAGGAGTCGAACCGGCGCGCTCTGCCCCAACGCCGTCCCCGGCGCAACCCCGGCCGCCGGCGCCTGCCGCATCCGGAGCGAGGTTCAGTAGTAACCACACTCGGCGACCACCGCCGCAGAACGCCGGTGACGCTTTCAACAGAAGCAGGAACACTCCTCGGCCGCCGCCGCCGACACAACCGCCGACGCCGCCGACAGTAGCAGGAACACTCCTCCGCCGCCGCAGGACGCGGAGACATTCTATATTAGACGTTCTGGACGATATCTTGATGCCATGAACCCTCTAGTTCCTAAGGACGTCTTTTGAGACGTTGATTATGTCGTCTCAAACTTAGCCAGATAAATATTAATCTAAACTCGCTTATAATACTTTTTTCTCTTTTCCTATGGAACAAAAACGTTTTCCTAGGCACAGATTTTTCCCCTAGGTTTCCTAGGGTTCCAGTTTTCCTCTCGGGCGACTGTGAGAGTCTTGGTCTTAGATTGTTGTGATCGACGTGTTCTCACACAAATTCTCACGTGATCTGGATCTTGCCAGGCTGTTGAGTTTCCCTTGGCGATCTTGCGAGTCGTGCATGGCGGAGAAAGTCGTCATGGGGCTGGCGCCACCGGCGCCGCCCCGCCTCCATCGTCACATCTGGATAATCCGGTGAGCGATTCTGAGATTTGGTCAGCCGATTCATGGTGAGGGGTCTGCTAATGCAGTGGCCTCGGGTAGCAAGGATTTCTGCGATTATCTAGAAGATCGGTTTGAGGGACTTGCTCTCTGTGGTGAAGAAGAAACAGATCTTGATTTCTCGGAAGAAATTGAGGAACTCATTGGAGAGGTTCGTTGGCTGGCAATTTTTAGGTTTCATACTTCAAAAGCTTTTAGCCACGCTGCTCTGTTCAAACAAATGCGTAATGCGTGGGCGACAGCAAAGCCAGCAACTTTCAAGGCTAAAGGTGACAATTTGTTCCTAGTACAGTTTCATTGTCTTCGCGATTGGGAGCGAGTTATGGATGCTGGTCCATGGCTGTTCCGAGGAGCGGCTTTGGCCATGACAGAATATGATGGTTTTACTAATGTGGAAGATTATAAGCTTGATAAGATTCCAGTTTGGGTTCGGATCCAAGGTGTTCCCGAGGGGCTTATGAAAAAGAAGGAGCTGGCTGAGAAGGTAGCTAAAAAAGTGGGGGAACCACCGATTAAGGTTATCCTCAGAGAAGGGATATTGACTACTTCGAAATATCTGCGTGCTAGGGTTTATCTT
Organism: Poa annua; assembly: GCA_026929855.1. Taxonomy (NCBI): domain Eukaryota; kingdom Viridiplantae; phylum Streptophyta; class Magnoliopsida; order Poales; family Poaceae; genus Poa; species Poa annua. The sequence continues at coordinate 5,323,238 of CM049434.1, read as the reverse complement.
GATGTTAACAAGCCACTGGTGCGTGTTGTACCTATCACGATTAAGGAGAGGAAGTTGTACCCGGTTCAATACGAGAAATTACCAGATTTCTGCAATTTATGTGGACTCTTGGGGCATGTAGTGAATGAATGTGGAGATGGAGTTCATGAGAAGGATCAATGTCATTGGGGTGATTGGTTAAAAGTGGTTTTCGTGGCGAATGTTCCAGCTAGTGGTGGTCGGGGTACGGCTGGCAGGTCGGGCATGGGACGTGGAAGAGGAAGAGGACATGTGCCAGGAGAACCAAATTGGTCGGAAGCCACTCATATGGATTGGGGAAGTGATCAATATTTTCCTGCGAGCTATGTGCATAGGAAAAGATTAATAGACGCTGATGGAACAATTAACGAATCTGGTAGTGGCCGGTCGTTGGCTTTGGAAGGAAGATTAGCATTAAAGGTTAATCTCCTGGAAAATAATACAGCGGCAAAAACTGGGGACAAATCTCTCACATCTCCTGAGAAGGTGCAGGTACCAAAGAGACAGAGGAAGGTAGGGGAAGACATGGAAGTAGAAGAATTAGCAGGATCGGCGACCTCCGAGTCGGAGGATCGCCGAGAGCAACGAAACTATGTGGTTTGAACTGCCGCGGTTTGCGTCGCCGGGCAGTTCGTGCGCTTCTCGATCTTGAGTAGCATCTAAAACCGGATGTGTTTTTTTCTGTCCGAAACGCATTTGGATAAAGTTAGGGCAGAAACTCTTAGAAGAAAGTTGGGTTTTGATCACTCATTCATGTTTGAAAGTGATGGTCAGAGCGGAGGTTTGTTGTTGCTTTGGAGAAATAATGTGAAAGTTATTAGAAAGGGGGTTACAAAAAAAAACTATATTGATGTAGTCTTTGAAGATGAGATTTCCTGGAGATTTACTGGGACTTACGGGGAACCAAGTTGGGGCCAAAAACACATTACGTGCGATGCTCTGCGTACACTTCATGGTCAGATAAATTTTGCATGGCTAGCCCTAGGGGATTTTAATGAGATTCTGTTTAATTTTGAGAAAGAAGGGGGTCGGGCTAGATCACAGCAAGCCATGCAAGCTTTTCATGATGCTCTACAAGATTGTGAGCTAGAAGATATGGGTTATGTTGGGGACCTCTTCACATGGAGAAGAGGAAACATACGAGAAAGATTGGATCGAGGAGTGGTTAATGATCAATGGAACAATGCATTACCTTTTGCTAGTCTGATTAATAGTGAGACAACTAGATCTGATCATAGACCTTTGTTAGTGGATACAGAATATTTATCCAATCTGCATGCTAAGACGGAGAAGCCACGCAGGTTTGAGGCGAGGTGGCTCCAGGAAGACACGGTTGAGGAGATGGTGAAGGCTGCTTGGGAAAGAGCGAAGGCTAGGGGGGAGGATCCATCTCTGATGCAAAAATGTGAGGATGTTCACTCATAATTACACACATGGGATAAGGAGGTGCTGAAGGGGCCAGCCAGGAAATTGAAGGAGCTGAAACAAGATCTTGATCAACTTAGAAGAGGTCCTATGACTGATGCTACGTTGGCTGCTCAAAAAGAGGTCCAAATGCAAATAGAATTAACTCTGGAAAGGGAAGAGATGTTCTGGGTGCAAAGAGCACGTACAAATTGGTTAAACCACGGAGACAGAAATACCATTTTTTTCCACAGATTTGCTTCAAAAAGGAAAAAACAGAATACTATTGAATGTTTAGTGGATGATTCTGGGAATTGATACGTCTCAAACGTATCTATAATTTCTTATGTTCCATGCTTATATTATACCAATTGCTACATGTTTTATATACACTTTATATGGTTTTATGCATTTTCTGGGACTAACGTATTAACAAGATGCCACAGTGCCAGTTCCCTATTTTCTGCTGTTTTTGGTTTCAGAAAAGCTGTTAAGGAAATATTCTCGGAATCGGACGAAACAAAAACCAGAAACCCTATTTTTCCCGGAAGCATCCAGAACACCGAGGGGGGCCACATGCCAGCCACACCATGTGGCGGCGCGGCAGCCCCCCTTGCCGCGCCACCAACAGGTGTGGGCGCCTCGGGGCTCCACCAACCTTGCCCTTTCGCCTATAAATACCCCCCCGACGGGAAAACCCTTGGTACGCGATCAAAATTCCAGAAACCCTTACGGAGCAGCCGCCGTCGTCAACCCTAGTTCGGAAGGGTTCAGAAGCTCTTCCCGGCACCCTGCCGGAGAGGGGAATCATCACCGGAGGGCTCTTCATCACCGTGCCTGATACGTCTCAAACGTATCTATAATTTCTTATGTTCTATGCTTATATTATACCAATTGCCTACATGTTTTGTATACATTTTATATGGTTTTATGCATTTTCTGGGACTAACATATTAACAAGATGCCACAGTGCCAGTTCCCTGTTTTCTGCTGTTTTGGGTTTCAGAAAACCTGTTAAGGAAATATTCTCGGAATTGGACGAAACAAAAGCCAAAATGCCTATTTTTCTCGGGAGCTTCCAGAACACCGAATACGAGAAGGAGTGGGGCCGAGGGGCGCCCACACCATAGGCTGGCGCGGCCAGGCCCCCTGTCGCGCGAGCACCAGGTGTGGGGCCCTCGGGCCTCCACCGCCTTCGCCCTTTCGCCTACAAATACCCCCCGACGTGAAAACCTAAAGTACCCGAACACTTTTCCAGAAACCCTTACGGAGCCGCCGCCGTCAGCAACCCTAGTTCGGGAGGGTTCAGAACCTCTTCCCGACACCCTGCCGGAGAGGGGAATCGTCACCGGAGGGCTCTACATCACCATACCCGCCTCCGGACTGATGCATGAGTAGTTCATCCTTGGACTACGGGTCCATAGCAGTAGCTAGATGGTTGTCTTCTCCTTTTGTGCCATCATGTTTAGATCTTGTGAGCTGCCTATCATGATCAAGATCATCTTTATGTAATGCTACATGTTGTGTTTGCTGGGATCCGATGGATATTGAATACTATGTCATTTGCTTCATAATATATCATGTTGTGTGTTGTTTATGATCTTGCATGCTCTCCGTTGCTAGTAGATGCTCTGGCCAAGTAGATGCATGTGACTCCAAGAGGGAGTATTTATGCTCAATAGTGGGTTCATGTCTCTATTTAATCTGGGGGAGTGACAGCAACCTCTAAGATTGTAGATGTACTGTTGCTACTAGGGATAAAACAGTAGTGCTTTGTCTAAGGATAATTGTATTACTTACATTACACATTTTGCCTAATGCAATAATCTGTTGCTTGCAACTTAATACTGAAAGTGGTGCGGACGCTAACCGGAAGGTGGATTATTAGTTATAGATGCGGTTGGAACGGTCTATGTATATTGTTGTAATGCCCAAATGAATCTCATACTAGACATCATGCATTATGCACTTCTTTATTCTGTTAATTGCCCAGCTGTAATTTGTTTACCCGCATGTATGGTATTATTATTTATGGAGAGACACCTCTAGTGAACTGTGGACCCTGGTCCTTTTCTTTAAACTGATAATACAACCAACTGCAAACTGTTTCTTTCATTCTCTGCAAACATCATTTTTCACACCATACGTTTAATCCTTTGTTACAGCAAGCCGGTGAGATTGACAACCTCACTGTTGAGTTGGAACAAAGTTTTCTGATTGTGTTGTGCAGATTCCACCTCCCTTCAACGCCACTTTTCTGGCGCCGGGGAGACCTTCGTTGTGTTCTTCATCTCCTACTAGTTCGATAACCTTGGTTTCATAACTGAGGGAAACTTGCTACTACGCTCATCACACCTTCCTCTTGGGGTTTTCCAACTCCTCACACCCGTGAGCATCAAGCACTTTTCTGGCGCCGTTGCCGGGGAGATCAAGACACTGATACGTCTCCAACATATCTATAATTTCTTATGTTCCATGCTATATTATACCAACTTATTACATGTTTTATATGCATTTTCTGGGACTAACCTATTAACAAGATGCCACAGTGCCAGTTCCCTGTTTTCTGCTGTTTTTGGTTTCAGAAAAGTACTTAAGGAAATATTCTCGGAATTGGACGATTTCTTTTCAGAAGTCAGTTTTTATTTGGGAACGTTCCAGAAAACCGAAGACGAGACAAAGTGGGCGACCGAGGCGGCCACACCACCTCGTGGCGCGGCAGGAGCCTGGGCCGCGCCAGCAGGTGATGTGGGCCCCTCGGGGCGCCACCGACCTCGCCCTTTCGCCTACATATACCCCCCAGACTAAAAACCCTAGCACGGTGTTCGATATTTCCTCCACGGGTCCAGAGCGCCGCCGCCATCGAAGACAAGATTCGGGGGACAGAAGTCTCTGTTCCGGCACCCTGCCGGGACGGGGAATTGCCCCCGGAGCCATCTCCATCGACTCCACCGCCATCTCCATCGCCGTTGCTGACTCCTACGATGAGGAGTGAGTAGTTCTCCCCCGGGGCTGCGGGATCTACGGTAGCTATGTGATCTATCTCTCTCTCCCATGATGTGATCTTTTATGTGATCATGAGCTTTGTAATCTAGTTGAATATGTGATGCTACTCTTTATCTATTATGCACTCTAGAGGTTACTTTAATATGAACTCTGGGGTTATTCACGGTTGTAACGGTGACAGTGTGTGCACCGTGTGTGATTCCTTTATGACGTTGTTGGTGTTAGTTTACTCTGACTTTGAGGGTGCTCTTGTAGCCCTACACAATGAATGGTGTTTGTTATCCAACATGAGAGTGTTTGAGAGTAGTGTTTATTTATTTAACTTTGATGTCATTGTTGAGAATGTCCACTGGTGAAAGTAGGATCCCTAGGCCTTGTTTCTAAGCATTGAAACACCGTTTCCAACAAGTTCTGCTACATGTTTGCTTGCTGTCATTTTTATTACAGATTGCAATTACTACTTATAATCATCCATATTACTTGTATTTCACTATCTCTTCGCATAACTAGTGCACCTATACATCTGACAAGTGTATTGGGTGTGTTGGGGACACAAGAGACTTTTTGTATCTTAACTGCAGGGTTGCTTGAGAGGGTTATCTTTGACCTCTACCTCCCTGAGTTCGATATACCTTGGGTGATTCACTTAAGGGAAACTTGCTGCTGTTCTACAAACCTCTGCTCTTGGAGGCCCAACACTGTCTACGAGAATAGAAGCGTGCGTAGACATCAAGCTATTTTCTGGCGCCGTTGCCGGGGAGGTAAGCGTTGGAAGGTATCTCCTTTAGATTCTGTAGTTATTACTTTTTGTTTCTTGTTTTTATTTCACTAGTAAGGCTAAATGGAAAACAACAAAAAAATTAGAGAGCTCTATGACATTTATCTTGAGTTAGGACATGAAATGTTTGAAGAGAAAATTTAAAAACCGATGGAACTTTATTTGCATGCTAGTAGCAATGTTATTAGTATGAATTCTTTGAACACCATTATTGCTAATGCTATGGAAAAGTCTAAGCTTGGGGAAGCCATTGTTGATGAATGTGTTATTTTTAGTCCCCCAAGCTTTGAGGAGAAAATTTTCTTTGATGATACTTTGCCTCCAATATATGATAATTATAATCTTTGTGATATTTTCAGTCCACCTACTATTGAGGATATAGTTTATGTTGATTATGATATGCCTCCTATATATGATGTTTACAATGATGAATATGGTGTTTTCAGTCCATCTACTATTGAGGATAAAATTAATTATGATTATTCTATGCCTCCAACTTATGATAATTACAATGATGGATGTGATAGTTTTACTCCCACTAGTACTAATAAAATTGATTATGCTTATGTGGAGGGTAATGATATTATTATGCTTATGGATCATGATAAGAATGCTTTAGGTGATAGCTATATTGTTGAGTTTATTCATGATGCCACTGAAAATTATTTTGAGAGAGGAAAGTATGGTTATAGAAATCTTCGTGTTACTAAATTTCTTCTCTTTATGATGAAAGTTTTGAGCTTTCTCTTGATTTGCTTTTATTTGCTGGGTACTTTAAGACCCACTGGTTATTATGAGAGAGGGGGACATGGATTCATACATCACAATAATATTAGGTCTCCTCTCTTTATGTTGGAAGTTTTGAAGTTGCATTTGTTTCATCTTTCTATGATAGTTGCTTTATGTTTCAATAATTTATCCTACTACAAGATCCCTTTGCATAGGAAGTGGATTAGACTTAAATGTGTGTGATGTTCGCCTCTTGATGCTCTCTTTTGTTTTTCAACTCTCATCTTTATGAGAGCATCATAAAAATCTCCTTGCCTACTAGCTAAAAGGCTTTAAAGAAAAGCGCTTATGGGAGACAACCCACCTTTTATTTATGTTATTTTTCACTTATATTTGAGTCAAGGAGCATGCTTACCTCTGTAACAACTCCTTTGTATCTTTATTTTATTGCAAAGTTGTGCCAAGTTAAGACTCTAGTAGAAAGTTGATGCTAGATTTGGATTGCAGTGCTGAAACTGTTTTCTGCAGTCCACCGTTAAATTCATAACTCTTTACAGAAACACCGTTTCCAACAAGTTCTGCTACATGTTTGCTTGCTGCCATTTTTATTACAGATTGCAATTACTACTTATAATCATCCATATTACTTGTATTTCACTATCTCTTCGCATAACTAGTGCACCTATACATCTGACAACTGTATTGGGTGTGTTGGGGACACAAGAGACTTTTTGTATCTTAACTGCAGGGTTGCTTGAGAGGGTTATCTTTGGCCTCTACCTCCCTGAGTTCGATATACCTTGGGTGATTCACTTAAGGGAAACTTGCTGCTGTTCTACAAACCTCTGCTTTTGGAGGCCCAACACTGTCTACGAGAATAGAAGCATGCGTAGACATCAAGTTATTTTCTGGCGCCGTTGCCGGGGAGGTAAGCGTTGGAAGGTATCTCCTTTAGATCCTGCAGTTAAATCTTTTTGTTTCTTGTTTTTATTTTCACTAGTTAGGCTTAATGGAAAACAACAACAAAATTAGAGAGCTCTATGAAATTTATCTTGAGTTAGGACATGAAGTGTTTGAAGAGAAAATTTAAAAACCTATGGAACTTTATTTGCATGCTAGTAGCAATGTTATTAGTATGAATTCTTTGAACACCATTATTGCTAATGCTATGGAAAATTCTAAGCTTGGGGAAGCTAGTTTTGATGACCATGATATTTTTAGTCCCCCAAGCACGGAGGAGAAAATTTACTTTGATGATACTATACCTCCAATATATGATGATTACAATGATGAATATGATATTTTCAGTCCATCTACTATTGAGGATAAAATTAATTATGATTATTCTATGCCTCCAACTTATGATAATTACAATGATGGATGTGATAGTTTTACTCCCACTGTTACTAATAAAATTGATTATGCTTATGTGGAGAGTAATGATATTATTATGCTTATGGATCATGATAAGAATGCTTTAGGTGATAGCTATATTGTTGAGTTTATTCATGATGCCACTGAAAATTATTTTGAGAGAGGAAAGTATGGTTATAGAAATCTTCATGTTACTAAATTTCTTCTCTTTATGATGAAAGTTTTGAGCTTTCTCTTGATTTGCTTTTATTTGCTGGGTACTTTAAGACCCACTGGTTAGTATGAGAGAGGGAGACATGGATTCATACATCACAATAATATTAGGTCTCCTCTCTTTATGTTGAAAATTTTGAAGTTGCACTTGTTTTGCCTTCCTATGCTAGTCACTTTGTGCTTTATTGATTTATTTTCTTACAAGATTCCTTTGCATAGGAAGTGGGTTAGACTTAAATGTGTTTGATGTTTACCTCTTGATGCTCTCTTTGGTTTTTCAACTCTCATTTTTATGAGAGCATCATAACAATCACTATGCCTATCTTAAATGCATTAAAGAAAAGCGCTTATGGGAGACAACCCACTATTTTATTTCTGTTATTTTTCTTTTATTTGAGTCAAGGAGTATGCTTACCTCTGTAGAAATTCCTTTGTATCTTTACTTTATTGCATTGTTGTGTCAAGTTAAGCCTCTAGTAGAAAGTTGATGCTAGATTTGGATTGCTGTGCTGAAACAGTTTTCTGCTGTCCACCGTTAAATTCATAACTATTCACAGAAAAATCGGATGGACCTGGGATTTTTCGTGCGTAATCCTCAGATATATATGCAACTTTCATTAGTTTTGAGTTTTCTGATTTGAGCAAGTTAAGTGCCTCGAAAAAATTCGTCTTTACGGACTGTTCTGTTTTTGACAGATTCTGCCATTTATTTTGCAATGCCTCTTTTGCTATTTTGATTGGATCTTTTTATCCTATGAAGTATCAGTGGCTGTAGCTAATGTCTAGTAGAATTGGTAGCAATTGTGTTCCTACAGAATATCATAATTTTTCGTGCACTAATCCTCTAATGAAGTTTACTCTAAGTTTGGTGTGGAGGAAGTTTTCAAAGATCAAGAGAGAAGGATGATATGATGTGATCAAGAGAATAGTAAAGCCAAAGCTTGGGGATGCCCCGGTGGTTCATCCCCAACATATTTCAAGAAGACTCAAGCGTCAAAGCTTGGGGATGCCCAAGGCATCCCCTTCTTCATCAACAAACTATCAGGTCCTTTCTAGTGAAACTATATTTTAATTCCGCCACATCTTATGTGCTTGCTTGAAGCGTCTGTTTGCCTTTTGTTTTTGTTTTTGTTATTTTCATTCTCTGAATAAAATGGACCCTAGCATTCCTTTGTGGGAGAGAGACACACTCCGCTTTTTCTTATGAATACTCGTATTCTTCACTTATATTTGTTGAGTATTCTTCTATGTTACTTCAATGCTTTCTAGCTCTTGTTTTTCATGCATCTCTTGCTAGAGCTGTTAGCTTTATTATATCATACTCTCATATCTCATTGTTTAATTACTTGGAGAGTTTATCTTTTAAATAAGTTGATTGGTGTTTGGTTGAGAATAGAAAATGTAATGTGGTAGATGGTATAACTAAATGATACATAATCTTGTAGATCATTAAATTGTGTCACTTGAATCATTGATGTTGTTTTGAGATATTAATTTGCTTAATGGTAAACATGATGGTTTAGTAAAGTGGAATGATTAATGGTTGGTCTAGAAAAACTTGAAGCTGTGCCACACTTAAATTTCCAGTTGATAGCATAATGATATATGACTTCTATTTGCTAATGGCAACCGTAATGACTTTGTGTTATGCGCTACGGTCGGGTCCCCAACAGTGACTTGTTCATTTGCCACAGCACCTCTTGGAGTGATTTTCATTATGCCTTGTAAGATCATATTTTTATTTGGAATCTTTTTACTTGTGAGTTCTAAAGCTGCGGTTTTCATGGCACTTCCACCACCATATTGCTAGCCTCTTCGGTACTTTGCATTGCCCTTTCTCACATTGAGAGTTGGTGCATACTTCGCGGGTACATCCAAACTCGTGGGAGATCTTCATCTTGTTCTCCTACACATAAGCCAAATATCTTCCTCAAAACATCCACCATACCTACCTACTACAGCATTTCCATAGCTGTTCCGAGATATATTGCCATGCAACATCCATCTTACATTACATGACTTGTTGTCATTCATTACTCATATATTGCTTTGCATGATTCTATAAAGCTGATGTGTGGTTTTACCCATGTTACGCTAGATCATTGCATAACCTGCTACACTGGCAGAGGCACCGTTGTCATATACATATTATGTCTCATTCATATTAGCTACTTGTATCATCAGTATGTTGTCATATCATCATTAGTGTGTTGTCATATCATCATATTAGGATGCTTGCCCCTAAAAGTGAAAAGAGCCATGGAGGCCATCGAAAAGAGAAACAGAAAAAGAAAAAGAAAAATAGAAAAAAAGAGAAAAAAAAGGGGGGCAGCATTACTATTCTTTATCACACACTTGTGCTCATGTTATAGCACCATATCATTTATAGTCATCACTTGTGCTCATGTTATAGCACCATGTCATTTATGATCATCATTTGTGCTCATGTTTAGCACCTTTACTCCATATGAGAGAGTTTTCATGTCTTACTTGCATAACTATGTGGGGAACTTTACACTATAGAACTTGGCTTGTATATTCCAATGATGAGCCTCCTCAAAAGTGCTCTAGGTCTTCGTGAGCAAGCAAGTTGGATGCACCCCTACTAGTTCCATTGGAGAGCTTTCATATACTTATAGCTCCATGTGCATCCGTTGTGTGGCAGTCACTACTCCTTGCATAGCTTCGATTATAAGACTTCCTCTTGTCTAATGATCACTTGCAGCTTTGTGAGACTTTCTTCCGTTGGCCTTCCAAACCCCCCTTAACATTCTCTTAGCCAAAACATCCTGGTGCCAGGAACCAACGTTGAACGCTTGCTTGTTTCTTTTGAACAAATAAAGAGTTGATCTTCTACGTACATATTGATATTGCTTGACTTGATCCTTTCACAAAGTTGTCATGTTTGTCGGAAGCATTAGATGATTATATTGTTGTGCTTGAAGCTTAAATCATCTCTAATATCTACTTTGCACAGTTGATTGCTATCTAGTACTATATCATTGAAAGCTTTACTTTGCTTTGCCTACTTGTTTATTTATTACTCATTTGATATCAATATAAACTACAGCCCTTATTCATTTGATCTCAGTTTACATGCCTAACATTATTATGTGATTAAGATTGTGTGAAAGCATGTCACTTCAGAAATTATTCTTCTTTTATCGTTCTTGCCTACTCGGGACGAGTAGAACTAAGCTTGGGGATGTTGATACGTCTCCAACGTATCTATAATTTCTTATGTTCCATGCTATATTATACCAACTTATTACAAGTTTTATATGCATTTTATATAGTTTTATGCATTTTCTGGGACTAACCTATTAACAAGATGCCACAGTGCCAGTTCCCTGTTTTCTGCTGTTTTTGTTTTCAGAAAAGTACTTAAGGAAATATTCTCGGAATTGGACGATTTCTTTTCAGAAGTCAGTTTTTATTTGGGAACGTTCCAGAAAACCGAAGACGAGACGAAGTGGGCGACCGAGGCGGCCACACCACCTCGCGGCGCGGCAGGAGCCTGGGCCGCGCCAGCAGGTGATGTGGGCCCCTCGGGGCGCCACCGACCTCGCCCTTTCGCCTACATATACCCCCCAGACTAAAAACCCTAGCACGGTGTTCGATATTTCCTCCACGGGTCCAGAGCGCCGCCGCCATCGAAGACAAGATTCGGGGGACAGAAGTCTCTGTTCCGGCACCCTGCCGGGACGGGGAATTGCCCCCGGAGCCATCTCCATCGACTCCACCGCCATCTCCATCGCCGTTGCTGACTCCTACGATGAGGAGTGAGTAGTTCTCCCCCGGGGCTGCGGGATCTACGGTAGCTATGTGGTCTATCTCTCTCTCCCATGATGTGATCTTTTATGTGATCATGAGCTTTGTAATCTAGTTGAATATGTGATGCTACTCTTTATCTATTATGCACTCTAGAGGTTACTTTAATATGAACTCCGGGGTTATTCACGGTTGTAACGGTGACAGTGTGTGCACCGTGTGTGATTCCTTTATGACGTTGTTGGTGTTAGTTTACTCTGATTTTGAGGGTGCTCTTGTAGCCCTACACAATGAATGGTGTTTGTTATCCAACATGAGAGTGTTTGAGAGTAATGTTTATTTATTTAACTTTGATGTCATTGTTGAGAATGTCCACCTGTGAAAGTAGGATCCCTAGGCCTTGTTTCTAAGCATTGAGACACCGTTTCCAACAAGTTCTGCTACATGTTTGCTTGCTGCCATTTTTATTACAGATTGCAATTACTACTTATAATCATCCATATTACTTGTATTTCACTATCTCTTCGCATAACTAGTGCACCTATACATCTGACAACTGTATTGGGTGTGTTGGGGACACAAGAGACTTTTTGTATCTTAACTGCAGGGTTGCTTGAGAGGGTTATCTTTGACCTCTACCTCTCTGAGTTCGATATACCTTGGGTGATTCACTTAAGGGAAACTTGCTGCTGTTCTACAAACCTCTGCTCTTGGAGGCCCAACACTGTCTACGAGAATAGAAGCGTGCGTAGACATCAGGCACTTTGGGTTAGAAGGCTTCAACCTCCCCTTCGACGCCTGAAGACTTTTATGGCGCCGTTGCCGGGGAGACTGAAGCACATCTGCAAGGGGAGTCTCTCACTTCTCAATTTCTTTACTTTGTTTTTGTCTTGCTTAGTTTATTTTATTTCCTGTTTTGTTTGCTTTTAAATATCAAAAACACAAAAAAATAGTTACTTGCATTTTATTTACTTTGTTATTATCTTGTTTGCTTCTTATTATCAAAAACAAAAAAAATAGTTTCTTGCATCTATTTATTTCGGTTTGTTATTATGTCTAGTTATTTATTTGCTATCAATGTCTACTCTCTTTGAAACAAAATCTAAGTGGGGCCACGAAGGAGCAAACAAATTGTTATAAGGAATACCGTTTGTCGCAAAAAGGAAAATATGTATGGGAACAAATAAGTAGATTGAATTATTTTGCTAAGAACTTGTGTTCTGCATATGATGAATCCTATTGCTTTAATGAATCTTTTTGTGGTAGAAAGCATAAACACCTCCCTTTCAAATGTGATTATAATGATAATGAAACCTTGGCTGCTTATGCTAAAAGAAACTATGACTTTGGTAATCTTGAACAAATTGAAGAATTTGTTGTTTTTAAGGGTGCCTATGAAATTGCTAGTTATATTCAAAACGATGATGCCCCCTTGTAAAACTGAGAATTATGCTATACTTGGTTATTGCCTTGAATATTACAATGGTAATCCTTATATTGCTGAATTTCTTGAGAAAAGACATCCTCAAATAGAAGAAACCGTTGTCTTGCAGGAACCTGTAGAAGAAGAAATTGCTGAACCTGAAAGCTCATTAGATGAAAAGGAGGGGGAGAGTGAAGAATAAAAGGAGGATCTACCTCCTAAAGATAGTAACTCTTTAACCGTTACATTATTTGATTGCCCTCCATGTCTACCTAAGGAGGAAGAATGATATATTGTTGAATGTTATGATCCTATGGTCATAGATGATAACCCATGCTATTATGATGAAACTAATAATGCTCCTTTACTTTTTAATGATGCTACTAGTGAACTTATTGATGATAATGAGGAGTGTTGCTTAAATATGCTATATGATAATGCTTTATATGATGGTCATATGCTTATTGATAATCCTCTATGTTTAGAAGTTGTTACTTATTTATGTGAGGATAAAAATGATATAGTTATTGTTTGTGATGGTACTCTTACTCATGAGAGTCCTACTTTGTTCTTGAATTCTGCTAATTACACAATGGAGGAGAAATTTTCTTATGTTGAGAAATACTTATGTGGCTTGCAATTGTCTCTAGGTCCAAATTTTTGTTGCAAACCATGATCTTAAACTTGATATTGATCTTAATAACTATTTTGAAAGAGGGAAGCATGCTAATGAATTCCAAAATAAATTTAATGATCCTCTTTATGTACCTATATTATCTAGTTTGAGTGATTCTTATGGTTATATGGTTGAATTTATTTCTACTACTTGAAACTATTATGAGAGAGGAGAACGTGGTTGTAGAAGTTTCCATGGTACTAAAAAAAACTCTCTATATGCTGAAAGTTTTGAAGTTATTCTTGTTTTATCTTTCTATGCTTGTCAATTTGTTCTTTGTGAATTTATTTGTGTACAAGATTCCTTTGCATAGAAAATGGGTTAGACTTAAATGTGTTTGATGTTTGCCTCTTAATGCTCTCTTTTGTTTTTCAACTCTTATTCTTACGAGAGCATCATTAAAATCTGCTAGCCTAGCTAAAAGGCATTAAAGAAAGCGCTTATGGGAGACAACCCACTTTTTATTCTGTTATTTTCTTTTTATTGAGTCAAGGAAAATGCCTACCTCTGTAGCAATTTCTTTGTATCTTTATTTTATTGCAAAGTTGTGCCAAGTTAAGTCTCTAGCAGAAAGTTGATGCTAGATTTTGATTTCTGCGCAGGAACAGTTTTTCTGCTGTTCACCGTTAAATTCATAACTCTTTGCAGAAAAGTCGGAATGACCTGATATCTTCTGAGCGTGATCCTCAGATATGTACGCAACTTTCATTAGTTTTGAGTTTTCTGATTTGACCAAGTTAAGTGCCTCGAAAAAATTCGTCTTTACGGACTGTTCTGTTTTTGACAGATTCTGCCATTTATTTTGCATTGGTTCTTTTGTTGTTTTTAGTGGATCTTTTTGTTCCACAAAATTTCAGTGGCTATAGCTATTGTCCAGTACCATGATAATGATTGTCTCCAAGATGCATACTATAATCCTAAAATGGACTTGCGCTGCGGCCAGTGTTTGCCGCCAAAGAAAAAACACACCCTTGCTGCTATCATAAGAGAAGAAAACTAACTTATGTCTAACCCGTGACATGGATTATAGATAATATGGTTCAAACTTGGAGAGGCTCCGCACTTTGAGAGCAAATGTGCAAGTTGGTCACGTTCCGCAACTTGAACTTACCAAAAGCTTTTGACTAGGAAAAAACAAGGTGGCCTTGCAAATATTGCAACGATGACCTCGTGGGTACCGTTAATCAACATATTTGCGTTGTCAGGATCTTAACAAAATATTGCTAAGTCACGTGCTAGCCTTTTTGGTGTACATTAATTTGGTTGTCCTGTGTTGCAAGGTATATTTAGGCTTATTTATGCTGATTTTTTATTTATTACAATCTTTTATGCTAAAACATATTTTTGAACATTTTTATTAATCCATGATCATAATCCAGCTAGGTATTACACACATGGATACATACATCAAATTCGTAGATGTAGTAAATTAACTGACATATATTTTCTATAATATGTAGCTAGATTTACCATCTCGTTATATCAAGACATGTTGTTTATCCAATACACTTATAAACCTATCCTTGGAATAGTAAACGTGCAGGGGAAAACCCATGTTTGATTTTCCATTTTATGTTTGTTCTTTCTTAAATTTAGTCAAGGATTTAAAGAATAATTCATTAAACTTACTATTCAAACATTTTAATTTGTGACATTTTGTTTTATTATAGTCTAAACAGGGTCGCATCTATTTTGGCATACTTCACAATGTTGATATAGAGCTCTAGATCTTATAAGCAGAACCAACATACAATGTATCTATATGGTATGCTTGTCTATGTTAGTCTTTAACAATAGACAATTCTAGAGTGCATGAGTTATGAGGTGTCGTTTATACACTCATATGCTCTTACTTTAAAGTTACTATATTACATTGTATTCTCCTCTCAAACAAAATAAAATCTAGAGCTGTAGTCTCTATTCTTGAGGAACTTAACAAGAAGCTAATTAAATGGGAACAATATAAGAAAATGCACTAGAAATGCAAAATGGATCAACTTTCTTTGACATCCTTTTGAACTAGCTTCGATTCCTCTAGAGTCTTGACACAGACCCTCATATTTGGTTACTTACTCATTAGAGAAACCTTCAGGAGTTAATAATCGAGAAGTTGGCTTAAGAAAAATCATTGCATCAATGACACCACATCTAAAAGTGCTTTGTAAATTATTGTCATGACTCGGTGCATGGACATCGGTAGTAGCGGGTACCCCCTTTATTTGGTCCCAGAGAGGGGCTCGAACGAGGCTAGCGATCAACGTCTTCCAAGAGAGAAACATCGAGAGATCCACGATAACGATAGAGACACAAGGAGCTACGCAGGTTCAGGCCACTCGGAGGCTAACAACCCTACTTCTGAATTTCTAGATTGATGATTTCATCATGGTGTGGCTACAAGGTGGTTCCTGGGTCGCTACCTGGAAGGTGTTGGTTGGAAGGAGACGACGAGGAGATCCTGACTCGGAGGAGACGACCTCCCGTCCTTCTCTTCCTTGTCAATGCTAGCTCTAATCTAGCCTAGCAAGCTGAAGAACTTTGAATTGGGTCGAATCTCCCCTTCCTTGGTGGTCTTGGTCCTCCTTTCCCTTTATAAGCTAGGGGTTGCCACATGCGGTCACACGAGGGATATGTTGAGGGTTTTGGCTAGGAAAACCCCGATGGTGGTGACGGACGACGCCACTACGCGGCCTTCTCCTGGCCAATCGCTGGCCATGGCACTAGTGGAAACAGGGCCTATAGTCCCGGTTCCAAGAGGCCTCTAGTCCCGGTTTTGCAACCGGGACTAACAAAGCGGGACTAAAGGTACCCAACCCTTTAGTCCCGGTTGTTTACGAACCTGGACTAAAGGCTCTCCCACATGGCCACGTGTGCCCGCAGGGTTCGGAACCTTTAGTCCCGGTTGGTAATACCAACCTGGACTAAAGGTTTTAGCAGAAATCCAATTTTTTCAAAAAAAAAAATCAATTTATTTAGATTTTTCAGGTTTTTTTATTTCGAATCTTCGAATAGTTTTTGAACTTCGAATCTTTGAATTATTAGTCCCGTTGGTAATACCAAGTTATTAGTCCCGTTCGAATAAAAGGTTTTAGCAGAAATCCAAAAAAATTTAAAAAATCAATTTAATTAGATTTTTTTCAGGTTTTTTTTATTTCGAATCTTCGAATAGTTTTTGAACTTCGAATCTTTGAATTATTAGTTTCGTTGGTAATACCAACCTGGACTAAAGGTTTTAGCAGAATCCAATTTTTTCAAAAAAAATCAATTTATTTAGATTTTTTTTAGGTTTTTTTTTATTTCGAATCTTCGAATAGTTTTTGAACTTCGAATCTTTGAATTATTTGACAAATTAATTTATATTTACCCATATTCTCAAGTCAAAGTGCATCTCACACTAGTCCACCCCGAGCACGCTTAACTTTTAGGTTCCTTTCAAATTAGATACTAAAACAGAACTGAGAATTTATTGATATTATTTTCTTACCAATCATATTAACCACTCGGTCATGATGATACACTTTTTCATTGCTTGTATTTAGTTGAATAAACAAAAATGATTATACAATAATAATATTGTAATAAATAATGATAAAATAAATATTACTTTATTTTTGCCTTTTTATTTAGTATGGAATAATTCGTATCTTTAAATCCTTAAATCGAAATTAACAAATAAAATGTCTAAATTGATCCAAAAAATAGACGAATCCAAATATGACATCCAAATCATCTTTTGCATTACAGAAACATCGATAGCCATGGTGACCATTTTGATCTTTTTTACAAAAAAATGAAATAAAACGATAAACAACTCAAAAAAGGATATCCTTTGGCATGGGTCCTTATATGTGTACTAGTTGCTATGAAAAATGATAAACTTGATTTTTTACAAAAATTCCAAAAAAATCTTTACAAAAAGGTCTATCATCTATAAACATCTATAATTTTGAAGCCAAATGATCAAGTTATGGTCATTTCCACGGCATAGTTTGTGATAAAGATTTCATATTCCACAAATAAGTGAATCTTGATATAGGAAACAATCATGCTGAAGGGATTCTTGAAATTATTTTCATAAATATCATTTTCCATTTTTTAAGTGCAAAAAATGACTATTTTTGTGAACAAATTACAAAAAATATGATGCAAAATGGCACCCTTTTAATTTTCATGAAAACTAGTACACATATGATGGATAATCCCCAAGTATCAGGTTTTTCCTTGATTTCTACATAATTTCGCCTAGTTAAATGAGTTTATGTCGTTTTTCGAAAGTAATTTAAATTTGAACAACACCTATTTGATAGTTTGGTCTGAATCTTTTGGAAAAATCATTTTAAGGTAAACAACTATTGGTTATATCACATAAACATTGATAATTCTTAAAAATCTTACCTCTTTCGATGAATAGTCATCACGACCGTTTTGATCGTTTTTAGGAAAAAATTGAATAAAGTGAGAAACACCTCAAAAAAGGAAATCCTTTGGCATGGGGTCCTTATATGTGTACTCGTTGCCATAAAAAATGATAAACTTGATTTTTGACAAAATTTACCATAAAATTCTTCACAAAATGACTATCATCTATAAACATCTAGAAGTTTCAAGCCAAATGATCAAGTTATGGTCATTTCCACGGCATAGTTTGTGATTAAGATCTCATATTCCACAATAAGGTGCATATTGGTATAGGAAACAATCATGCCAAACGGATTCTTGAAATTATTTTCATAAAAATCATTTTCCATTTTTAAGTGCGAAAAATGACTTTTTTTGTGAACAGAGTACAAAAAATATGATGCAAAATGACACCCTTTTAATTTTCATGGAAACTAGTACACATATGATGAATAATCCCCAAGTATTAGGTTTTTCCTTGATTTCTACCTAATTTCTCCTAGTTAAATGAGTTTATGTCGATTTTTTGAAACTAATTCAAATTTGAACTACAACTAGTTGATAGTTTGGTATGAATCTTTTGAAAAAAATCATTTTTAGGTACACAACTATTGGTTATATCACAGAAACATTGATAATTCTTGAAAATGTTACCTCTTTCGATGAATAGTCATCACGACCGTTTTGATCGTTTTTACGAAAAAATGGAATAAAGTGATAAGCACCTAAAAAAGGAAATCCTTTGGCATGGGGTCCTTATATTTGTACTAGTTGCCATGAAAAATAATAAAATTGATTTTTGACAAAATTGGCCAAAAAAGTCTTCACAAAAAGGACTATCATCTATAAACATCTAGAAGTTTCATGCCAAATGATCAAGTTATGGTCATTTCCACGGCATAGTTTGTGATAAACATCTCATATTACACAAATAGGTGCATATTGGTATAGGAAACAATCATGCTAAAGGGATTCTTGAAATTATTCTCATAAATTTCATTTTCCATTTTTAAGTGCGAAAAATGACTTTTTTGTGAACAAAGTACAAAACATATGATGCAAAATGGCACCCATTTAATTTTCATGGAAACTAGTACACATATGATGGATAATCCCCAAGTATTAGGTTTTTCCTTGATCTCTACCTAATTTCGCCTAGTTAAATGAGTTTATGTCGATTTTTTGAAATTAATTCAAATTTGAACTACAACTATTTGATAGTTTGGTCTGAATCTTTTGGAAAATCATTTTAAGGTACACAACTATTGGTTATATCACAAAAACATTGATAATTCTTGAAAACCTTACCTCTTTCGATGAATAGTCATCGCGACCGTTTCGATCGTTTTTACGAAAAAATGGAATAAAGTGATAAACACCTCAAAAAAGAATATCCTTTGGCATGGGGTCCTTATATGTATACCAGTTGCTATAAAAATAGTAAACTTGAGTTGTGACAAAATTTTCATAAAAAGATTCCTTCCGGTTGACCCGCCGTGCAAGTTTCGCATTCTATCATTCCATCCGAGACTAAACTTTGACTACAATTAATAATAATAAAGCTTAAAATGGTAAATCATCACACAATGTCATTTTATGTGACCTAATTGCAGTTTTTCATATATTACACAATTTTTACCGAATACGTACGCAAAAGTTATACTTTTTAAAATTGAGATCACTTTTTTTGCAAAAAAATCAAAAATCAAATTTTAAAATTTTCCCTAATAGTAGGTTGCGATAGGTACCGGCACGTCAAAGGATTTTCAAATTTTAAAGTTTTTATCATTTTTGTTTATTTATTTTAGACGTTGTTTTCTCGCGGTAAAAAAGTAGCCTGCCGCAGACTAAAGGGGTGAACCAAAGCCCCGTTTTCTACTAGTGTCGGTTGTTAGAATCCCAAAAGCGCTTGTTTTTGTTAGGATCCCTGAAACCCACATGCGTCCTCTTGACAAACAAACATCCACACAGGCATCGCTAAGCAACCACCGGCCAAGAATGGCAACACGTAGAGAAACCAAACCTTTAGACCGTGTCACAACCGGAGGAAAGCGCCTCGGAAGCACGACACCTACTCCAAGATGGCACAAGTCGACAAATTCAGTACAAGCAGGCAAAACAAGCTAAGATCAAACCAAGGAATAAATAAATGTATGACATGGATGCATCCCTAATTGAGTAGTGTGTCACTTGTGGAGTTATTTAGATGGATGCATCCATAATTGAGTAGTGCATCAAACCAAGCTAAGATCTGTTGTGTGAGGATGCCAATCATGAATTTTCATGACTCAAAGCTTTTAGGCGAAATTCATAATATACGTATAACATTACTGCCCATTGTTCAGGGGAAGAACCTTTTTTTAGGGTATAGTTCACGGGAAGAGCTGGTGTACGACTAGAAAAAGGACGACCTTTGTGAAGGTCCATCTCTCGTCCCTCCCGCCACGTGGTTCAACCAGCGCGACCGCGCTCGCTCGCGTGAGAAGCGTCGCTGCGCCAGCGCGCCGTACAGAAGCCCCTAGGATCAATCGATAGGAGCGAGGCCAGCTTCCCTGCGCGTGTACACGCGTATGCGTACGTAGGTCCGGCCGGCCGGTCAAGACGTACAATTCAGTATACAAAAATCAAAAATAATGTTGTATAAACTACACACAATAGAAGTACAAAATATATAGACTTATGTTGTATGTACAACTATATAGACATAGGTTGTACGTACAATTACACGGAGCCAGATTATACGTACAACTACATAGATTCAGACGTACAACTATACAGACGTAGGCTGTACATACAACTACACAGACGTACAACTACACTCAAGTTGTACGTACAACTACACAGACTTAGACTTACAACTACACTCAGTTGTACGTACAACTACACACACTCAGTCGTACAACTATACAGACTCAGGTTGTACGTAGAACTACACAGACTCAGGCATACAACTACACAGATTCAGATTGTACGAACTATACATATCAGGAAGTACAAAAAAAAAGTTCATCAAAACCTATCAAATTGGGATCTAGTTTTAAAGATCTCGACGCGAGAAGCTCAAAAGTGAAAACAATTCATAATTTAGACAGTAAATGCGACCAGATGTTTGTAAAATATGGGATTATGAGCTGCATATACTCTTCCTGCCTATCCCAGAGCTACGAACTGAAACCTCATGATTTTCATTTTTTGAAATGGTCAAACCATCTCTATTAGTAAATGACCTATCAGTATAACCTCAAAAGCTTGTGGTTGATGTCCTTTTATAGTGGTTTAGCACGGTAACACTGAGACTCTACTAATGGTTGCAAAATGCTCTCCTAATATTGTGTTGTGTGTGCTAGGAAGGAATTTCTCAATAGAGTTTACAAGACTTCTGAAATGATGTTTCCTTTTGTACTGCTTACTACGAATTTAACATAGCCAGTGCCCTTCTATCAGGTGTATCTGCATTTTAGAATCAATTACTTCATTAAATAGTTACGTATACAAATTATGACACTTGCCTTAAGACCACAGTTTCAGATATATACTCAAACACTTGGTTGTGACATCACATACATATGCATTTTAAATTCAGCTATTTCACAGAAAAATGTTGTATAAAAATTGGTATGCTATCCTTTTTTACAATATATGTATAATAAGTTGTGCAGTCATCTTGGTCCTCAACGAAGCGAGGTACACCTGCAAGGCTGCCTTATTGAATGTCGTGGTTATAAGGGCATCTCCAGCCGTGCCCCCCCCCCCCCCCCCCCCCCCCCCGGAGCCCTCCCTAGGCCAACTTTTTCATACGGATTGGACAAAACCACCCAGTCGGACCCTAGGACGCTGATTTTTGCCAGATTTGGACAACTTCCGGCGAACCCATCCCAAACCCACTGCGCAGTTGAGTGTCCAGTTGAGTGTGCAGTTTGAAAGCAGTCTGCCAGAATCGTGACTTGACTCCATTGTTCAATTCTCCCATTAAAACAATGTACAATGCAAGGTATTTAATGAGGTTCTTATACAAAAATAAATCAAGCATTTTTCTGAACACCAATGCTTATTCCTCTAAGGGATGTTCCTAGTTAAGTACTTTCCTTGTGTAAATATATTCCTAGTTAAGTACTTTCCTTGGAGTAAGCACTAGTGCTTAACAAATACCAGGTTAATTTTGCTAAGCACATTGTACATGCCCTAAGACCATCAACCAGCTCTAAGCTATCAGACACAATTATCACAACGGAACAAAGTTTAGATTCCATAAACTGGAGACCATATTTTGAAGCCATATATAGCTTCTGCACTTGAGGCATCTAACAGATTCGCCATCGTCCATGCACCACCCTCCCTTTGTGAATTCGCCATCAGTTAACGCACATACTCCGTAGATTCATAGAGTAATTAACAGGGCCGTTAACCGTGCCGTAATCGAGTAGGACACAGCGGCGATTTGCACCCAACCAGGCAAATAAATCTACGAATCTATACGGTGGTACTGTAGATTCATAGATCAATTGTTAGCAATGCCAAGAAAAACACAGCGGCCTCGGCCGAATCGCGCGCGTAGGGTCGTCGCGGCGGCCACGGCCGTGCCCGTGCAGCGCTGCTGGTCGTCCAAGTTCCCCGACGATCTGCTCGTCGTCATCTGCCGCATGCTCGACTCCCCGCGCAGCCGCGCCCGCTTCGTCGCCGTCTGCCGTTCTTGGCGAGCCGCCGCGCGCGCGGCGCCCCCGGTTGCGCTGCCGTGGCTGCAGCTCTCGCCCTGGAGCAGCGGCACGACGGTGAAGCACCTGTACTGCCCCGAGGACGGTCTAGTCGTGCGAGTCCCGGTCCCGGCCGGTAAGAGGGATCTCGTCGGCTGCTACGACGGCGGCTGGGTCGCCACGTTCATGCCGGCGTCGCTCAAGATCGTCAACATCTCATCCGGCGCCAAGGTGAAGCTCGGCCAGAGACAGGAGAAGCTAGTCTGCGGCGATCATGTCCACGACTCGATGCTCAAGATTTACGGTTTCTCTGAGATCTTGAAGATTGTCTTCTCCGAGCCACCCACCTCCCCTGGCTGTATCCTCGCCGCCGTCGTTAACCACAATACTGTCGGGCACTGCATCGGGCTCTGCAGAGTTGGCTGTCCGGACAAGAGCGGATGGACGATTCAAAGATGCCACGGTAGGACGTTTGTGGACATCACCTTCTGCGACGGCGAGCTCTATGGCCTCACAGAGAACGCAACGGAAATCGTCAAGTTTGAGATTGGCGTCACCGAGGATGGCGCGCCGGTGGTCATTGCGCAACACCAGCTACCCATGGAAAGCATCGATGACTCCACATGTGTGAACTCCTCCTCCAAGGAGAATGTAAACTACATCTTTGATGTACATGGTAAACTTGCAATGGCGAAGCGGGCACATTGGTCACAAAATCTCCAACCTTTCTTCAAGGTGTTCGAGCTCGTTGACGTTCGAGCCAACAAACACAAACACAAGTGGGTGGAGGTGACAAACTTGGGCGACCATGCCTTGTTCTTAGGATGGGCTTTCTCTAAGGCAGTGCAGGTGCCGGCAAACGGACGCGGCGGTGTGGAGAGAAACCGCATCTACTTCTCCCATCATCAGCGCTTTAATGGACACACTTTTAATGCCAGATACACCAAATTCGCCTCCATCGTAGACGAAAGAGGCTACCAGGAGTGTTACATGGAGAAACTCTGCAAGAAGGACATCACTGTCGATGAAGTGACGAGGATCGGGTCAGTAGGATACTTCAGACCGGTACTAGGATACTGCACGGAGGGTATTAGTGACCGTGGTGGCGTGTGGGTTCTCCCTCCGGATATCTAGCCAACTTAGAGTAAGCCCAAATCAATCTAGTATGTTTAAGACATGATATACCTTGTACACCCTCAAGCTAAAAGGACTTACCATCCCTCGGTCGACTGATAGTTAATTAAATCTCAATCTCTATTGCAATATCATGCCAGGTAATGTTACGTTGTATTTGCTTTTTGCTCTCGCATTACCGATAGAGACCACCAGCAATAGTTGGGATTGTCCTTTCACTGAAGTAAAGGCAGGTGCCGTTCTTGCAATTTATCTTGTCGGGCGTTTTGGTTTTCATGTGTTATGAGCTTGTGATTTTCTTACTGGATTAGGAAAACAAATTACAGGTGCCTTGGTTGCTCAAGTTGTTCAAATAATTTTTCTCGAACCGTTGTTCTAGAAAGTTAACTAATTTTGGTAAAAAAATCGGTGATCTTTATGTCCCTTTTTTAGCCAAGAACAATCCCCACAAAAAATATTCAGTGGCAACCACGTTACTCCTTACTAATAGAAAGCCTATAAGTTTTGTTTCCAAACTGTGTAAAGTTTGACAGAAATTTAAAATACTATTAACATTAACATCTACGAGACCAAATATTCCATCCTTAGTACAATATATGAAACATATTTTTGCATGATATCCGTATATTATTATGTTCCATGGGCTCGCCTTGCATGGTCAGTAGACAATGGACAAAAAGGATGCTTTGTAGCTCGTTGGCTGAACATGGTTTAATTCGTTTGTGGATGTCCACGTCAAACTGTATGTGTGGTGACCAACTGACCGTGAGCTTGGTGATCTGTGGATTTCACCAACATGTTCTAGGCAAGTAGGGGCAACATAGTGTGATTTTGTTTTCTGTAGTCTTAGATTATCCCATGAGGAGTGCAAAACTCTCGCTTTGAGCCGATTAATGCAACTCTGTAAAAATATAGACTGATTTTTTATAAATTATATTGGCCTCTTTTTATGCTGATCTTGATAATATAGCTTATTCTAACATAAACAAAGAGGAAAGTCACATACTAACATCATATCATCCCTTTCTATGAAAAGTTAGGGCGTATATGTTGTGGGGCTTGCTTGAGAGCGGTTACATGAAATCGTGCGAGAAATGGTGGAAAACCTTACCCTTTTACATAGAGTTCTAATATAGGTATATTAGAATGATTTACATAGGAAAATCTAAATACACAACTTTCAAGTGTCTCTTACTTCACAAACATTACTATTCGCAGATTCTAAATCTCAAACTTCAGTCCGAATTGCCCAACGCTTGTAAAAACATGGCATCTTTGTGGCTAGTCGAGTTCTTATAAGATGCATACTATAACCCTAAAATGAACTTGCGCGGCGGCCAGTGTTGGTCGCCAAAGAAAAAACACACCCTCGCTGCTATCATAAGGGAAGGAAACTAACTTATGTCTGACCCGTGACATGGATTATAGATAACATGGTTCAAACTTGGAGAGGCTCCGCACTTTGAGAGAAAATGTGCAAGTTGGTCACGTTCTGCAACTTGAACTTACCAAAAGCTTTTGACTAGGAAAAAACAAGGCGGCCTTGCAAATGTTGCAATGGCGGCCTCGTGGGAATCATTAATCAACATATTTGTGTTGTCGGGATCTTAACAAAATATTGCTAAGTCACGTGCTAGTCTTTTTGGTGTACATTAATCTGGTTGTCCTGTGTTGCAAGGTATATTAGGCTTATTTATACTGATTTCTTATTTATTACAATATTTTATTTTAGAACATATTTTTTGAACATTTTTGGTAACCCATGATCATAATCCAGCTAGGTGTTAGACACATGGATACATACATCAAATTCTTAATTAGATGTAGTAAATTAACTCACATATATTTTCTATATTATGTAGCTGGATTTACCATCTCATTATATCAAGACATTTGTTCATCCCATACACTTATAAACCTATCCTTGGAATAATAAACGTGTAGGGAAAAACAATGTTTGATTTTCCATTTTATGTTTGTTCTTTCTTAAATTTAGTCAAGGATTTAAAGAATGACTCATTACACTTACTATTCAAACCTTTTAATTTGTTACATTTTGTTTATTATTGTATAAGCATGGCCGCATATACTTTGGCATCCTTTACTATGTTGATATATAGCTCTAGATCTTATGAGCAGAACAAACATACCACTGTGATTCTATATTGTATGATTGTATATGTTAGTCTTAAACAATCGATAATTCTAGATTGCATGAGTCATTGACATGTCGTTTATCCTCTTATCTAGTCTTACTTTAAAGTTACTATATGACCTTGTATTCTCCTCTCAAACAAAAGAAATTCTAGAGCTATACTCTCTATATTTTAGGAACTTACCAAGAAGCTAAATAAATGGGAACAATATGAGAAAAATGTACTAGAAATGTAAAACACTTACATTTCGAATCAATTTTCTATGACATCTTTTAGAACTAGCTTTGATTCCTTTAGAGTCTTGACACAGACCCTCATATTTGGTTAGTTACTCATTAAGCAAAACCTCCAGGAGTTAATAATCGAGAAGTGGCGTAAGAAAAAGTCATTGCATCAATGACACCACTTCTAAAAGAGCTTTGTAAATTATTGTCGTGTCTCGGTGCACGGACACCAGGAATAGAGGTTACCCACTTTATTTGATTCGGAGAGGGGCTCGAAGGAGGCTAGCGATCAATGTCTTCCGAGAGAGAAACGGCGAGAGATCCACGATCACGATAGAGACACGAGGAGCTTCTCAGAGGCTAATAGCCCTACTCATGCATGGCTGGATTGATGAGTTCATCACGGTGTGGCGACAAGGTGCTTTCTGATCATACCTGGGAGGTGTTGGCTGGAGGTAGAAGACGAGAAGATCCTAACCCGGAGGAGTTCACCTCCCGACATTATCTTGCTTAACAATGCTAGCTCTACTCTAGCCTAGCAAGCTGATGAACTTCGGATTGCATCGTATATCCCCTTCCTCGGTGGCCTTGGTCCTCCCTTTATAGGCCAGGGAGCTGCCATAAGCGGTCACACGAGGGAAGTGTCCGGGGATCTCGTCGGCAAAACCCCGGTAGCGGTGACGGACGTCGTCACCACGTGACCTTCTCTTGGCCAATCGCTGGTCGTGGATTGGTAGGATCCCGAAAGTGCGCCTGCTTTGGGAGGGACTTGCAGGCTCCAGGAGTCCCCTCTTGGTCTCCCGTTTCGGCGTAGCCTTAATGACTTCCTTTCTTGGCGCCGAATGCTTTCTTCATATTTATCCTCTACTGACTGATGAGCTGATCCTCCGATCATACGGATAGCGACAAAAACTATAATAAATCTACAGGCATTCTCTCGGCAAACAAACATCCACACATGACTCGCTAACCCAAGCACCGGCCAAGATTGACAAGAGGTAGAGAAACCAAACCACGAGACCATGTCACAACAGGAGCAAAGAGCTTGGAAGCACGACACCTACTCCAGGATGGCACGAGTCGACAAATTCAGTACGATCAGGCAAGACAAGCTAAGATCGAAGCAGGAATAAATAAATATATGCCATGGATGCATCCCTAATTGAGTAGTGTGTCACTTGTGGAGTTAGTTAGATGGTTACTTGATGAGGATGGCAATCATGAATTTTCATGTCTCAAGGCTTTTAGGCGGATTTCATGATTCACGTACTCGCTCCGTTCTAAATTAATTGACTTAGAACGGAGGGAGTAGAACACTGCCCATTGTTCAGGAAAGATCTGTGCTCACGAGTTTAAACGAATTGAGAAAGTAAAGCTAATGGGCTGGCCCATAAGATAGTAGTCCATTTATAAGCCCCATGGATAACCTGAGTAGTTGATGGGTATACCGGCCCAGTAGGCCAGACTCAAGTTAGGATCACAATCGAAAAGCCTATCGGCCAGCTAAATTTAAAAATCGTCCGGAAACCCGTCAGACTTGCAACTCGTATTCGATTCGGAGTCGGCGCCAGTTTATATATCTCCACAACCACGAAGGCCCCAACACCGCCGTCCAGTTCCAGCTCCAGCTCCAATCGCCTCTCAAGCGATCATTGCCCCGGTGGTGGTGACGGACGACGCCACCACGCGGCCTTCTCCTAGCCAATCGCTGGCCATGGGTTGTTAGAATCCCAAAAGCGTTTGTTTTTTGTTAGGATCCCTGAAACCCACACGCGTCCTCTTGACAAACAAACATCCACACACGCATCGCTAACCAACCACCGACCAAGAATGACAAGACGTAGAGAAACCAAACCACGAGACCGTGTGACAACCGGAGGAAAGTGCCTCGGAAGCACGACACCTACTCCAAGATGGCACAAGTTGACAAATTCAGTATAAGCAGGCAAAACAAGCTAAGATCGAATCCAGGAATAAATAAATGTATGACATGGATGCATCCCTAATTGAGCAGTGTGTCACTTGTGGGGTTAGTTAGATGGTTGCTTGGTCTGTTGTGTGAGGATGCCAATCATGAATTTTCATGACTCAAAGCTTTTAGGCGAAATTCATGATTCACGTAGAACAGTACTGCCCATTGTCCAGGGGAAGAACCTTTTTTTAGTGTAGTTCAAAGGAAGAACTGTGCTCACGAGTTTAAACGAATTGAGAAAGTAAAGCTAATGGGCTAGCCCATAAGATAGTAGTCCATTTATAAGCCCCATGGATAACCTGAGTAGTTGCTGGGTATACCGGCCCAGTAGGCCAGACTCAAGTTAGGATCACAATCGAAAAGCCTATCGGCCAGCTAAATCAAAAGACCGTCCGGAAACGGAAACCCGTCCGACTTGCAAGTTGCAACTCGTATTCGATTCGGAGTCGGCGCCAGTTTATATATCTCCACGAAGGCCCCAACACCGCCGTCCAGCTCCAGCTCCAATCGCCTCTCTTGCGATCACTGCCCAGCACGCACGCACGCATGGCGGCGCGGGAGACCATGGCCAGCAGGCTGAGCAGGAAGGGTGCCGAGGAGGCCTGCCGGCGCGCGGAGGAGCTCTTTGTCGCCGGCGACGTCGAGGCGGCGCACCGCCACGTGCGGGAGGCCCAGCGGCTGTTCCCCTCGCTCCCCGGCCTGGCGAAAGTGCTCGCCGCCTACGCCGCCTACGCCGCCGACCCGGACTGCCCCGACTGGCACGCCGTCCTTGGCGTCAACGAGCTGCTCGACGCCAACGCCACATTGAGCGAGCAGCGCGAGCAGGAAGCCCTCAAGAAGCTGTACCGGCGGACGTCGCTCCTCGTCCACCCGGACAAGAATCCCTCCCCGGCCGCCGACGGCGCCTTCAAGTTGTTGTGCCAGGCATGCGACGCCCTATCCGCCACTGCAAAAGAACGCTGGCCCACGCCCACCGCTGCCGCCGGCTCATCCTCCGGCTCCAGCGAGTACAAAACACAGATCTGTTGCAATTCTTGCGGACGCAGTTTCACTAAGCCGGTCGGCTTCGTGGATGGCAGCAGGTGCCCCTGGTGTGGCCGGCGGCTCACTCTGGTACCGCCGTGGATGAGAGGAAAGAAGGGATAATTTGACCGTCGTCTTAGCATCGATGGATTAGCCGTTTGTCGTTGCTTCATTTTTAATTTGCTAGCTAGAGATCAAATCGAGTCAGTTTCTCCGGTCGTCTGACTTTAACTTGGCGTCTGTCAAATTTATCTCTGTGAAATAGAGAGTCTATAAGTTTTTTTTGTTTCCAAATGTATATTATTAACATCTACAATACCAAATATCCATTGTTAGTTACAATATGACATGTATATTTGCATGATATCCATATATTATAATGCCCTGTGGCTCGCCTATGGACGAAGAGTAGCTGCTCGTTGCCCGAACATGGTTTAATTCGTGTGCCGATGCCCACGTCAAAATGTATGTGTGGTGATGGTGAGCTTGGCGGTCAGTCGATTACACCAACATGTTCTCGGCAAAGAGGGGTGGCAACATAGTGACTTTGTTTTTTTGTGGTGTTAGACTATCCCACGAGGAGACGAGGAGTGCAGCACTCGCTTCGAGCCGATCTGCGCAACTCATAAAAAATATAGATTATTTTCTCACAGATTAAATTGGCCACTTTTTGGGTTGATCTTGGTCATATGGTCTATTCTACATAAACAAAGAGCAAACACACATACTCACGGAAAATCATCATCTTCGGCCGTTTGTGAAAAAATGAAATTTTGGGGGAATTTGATGATAACACCCCCCTGACCATTTTGGGCCCACATGTCATAGACCCTGTGCCCCCCCGGAAATTTCGGCTCGTTCCTCTCCTCTCCTCTGCTTAGGGTTCCTGCGGCAAGTGACAAGCACCACCGGCCGCCACCATCGTCCGCGTCTCCGGTGGCAACGACGGCCGGATCACCTTCTCCTCCGCGTCATCGTGCTCCAGGTGAGCGGCCTCATCATCCCAATCTCATCTAGCTCTTCCTCGTACGAGACAAAATCTCCTAGTTCTACAGAGCAAAGCACACGGTAATGCTTCCCAATCTCATCTAGCTCTTCCTCGTACGCATACATCATAGCTTCGACGCCGTCAGGCCGGCCGGCGGCCCTTGAAATCGTCCGTCGTCATGGGGGCTAGCAGGCCCTGCAAGTCTGCGCGCCATGCATAGCTGCCTTTTCCCTCTAATCATGTTGTGCTAGTCGTGTTCATCAGAGAGAAATTAATGTAGCTAGCTGCATGCTCTAAGTATATTATTGTTGCCTTCATTATCATTTTTCATGGGTCTGATTAGTCACGTTACTTCCGGATTAGTTGACCCAAAACACCAGGAAGATCATGTGAGCGATTGATTCTGTGTATTTTTCAGTGACTCGATGCAACCTGGACAGGACATCAGTGCTAGTTCGCGTGCACGTTCAAAGAAGTTGCAATCACAGACAAAGAGGACCGCGTACGACAACGCGATAAAGTGCAAATGGTGTGCTTGATTACTAAAATTTTGTTTGTGTGGACTACAGATTTGACATGGTCTCTTACAAGTGACAAGCATCGACGAGAAGAAGATGAAATGATGGCGCAATGGTCCTTTTGTGGTTGAACTTTATGTTTAATTGTTAAGACTTATGTTTGGATCGAGCTATAACTCATGTTCTGATATATTTGTTGAACTAAGTGCACTCATGTTCGTTATGTATGAGACTATTGGATCTATTTGTGTGGTGGACTTGTCATTTATGTCATTGTTATGTTTAGTTGATATATATTCATGCTCTCTTGTTGATTATAATTGTCAAATGTTACAATTTTAGCATAGGTCATGTCAAATGTTTATATTTCATCGAGCCTTCGAGCTGGCTTGTCGAGCCTCGAGCCTTCATCTGAAGGTTTAGGCTTGGCTTGTCCGACCTTCGAGCCGAACCGAGCCCGAGCCGAGCCTCGAGCCTCGAGCTTCAAGTCCACCCCTAAATATGCGGATGTATATCTGATTTTTTTTATTTTTTTTGAAAATATCAAAATATTTTTACATAATGGGACCATCTAGACCTATGACCCGCATACCGTGTCTCATACTCACACCATATCACCACTTTCTTTGAAATCATGTGAAAAAGGTCAGAAATCCTTACCCTTTTGCATAGGATTCTAACATGGGTACATTAGGACTGTGTACAGAGGTAAGGCCAAGCAACTTTGAAGTTTCTTGCTTCACAAACATTACTATCTTTCAGAAGATTCTAAAGATCTTACACTTTGGGCTGAATGTCCCAATACTTGTAAGAACAATGCCTCTTTTTGGCTAATAGCGTTCCGATAACATGCATAATCTAACCCTAAACAGGACAATTATTGATTGCACTACGGGTGTCGGCCGCTAGAGAAAAACCCAGACCCATGTTGCTGTCAAAAGAGCAAAGAGTAGCCACCCAACATATCTACATATACTTCTATTGTAGCGAATGGCTTGGTTAGTATCATGTAAGGTAAGAAAATTCACCTCTAACTCACTTGTGACATGCACTATGGATAGTCTGCAGTCGTTGCAAGTCGACACTGCAGCAATCATCAATGCATATTTGATCTTATTTACCTGGATTGTCCTTTGCTGCAATGTATATTTAGGCTTATTTATACTAAACTTTTTTATCACAATCTTTCTATGCTAAAACATATTTTCTGAAAAAATCCTTAATCCATGAACATAATCTAGCTAGGTATGTAGGCACATGGATCCGTACATCTGGATCGGAAAAGGATCAACACGAATCAGACAACATGAAATTCTTATATGAAGTATAACATTAACTCACATAAATTTTCAATATACGTAGTTGGATTCACCATCTCATTATATCAAGACATGTTGTTTGTGCCATAGACTTATAAATTTATCCCTGGAATAAGCGTGCTGAATCAAAACCATGTTTTGATCTTCCATTTTATGTCGTTCTTTCTTAAGTTTAGTCGAGGAATTTAAAGAATGATTCATTAAACTAACAATCATCCTCGATTCAAACAATTTGTGACACCTTTTTCTATTATAGTTGAAACATGGTCGCATTTATTTCGGCATCCTTTATTATTTCGATATAGATCTCTAGATCATATGAGCATAACAAACATACCAATGTGTATCTATATGCTATGATTGTCTATGTTAGTATTAAAAAATGAGAATATTCTAGAGATTGACACGTCCTTTATCCTATCATATGGTCTTACTGTAAAGTTTATATATAACCTTTTGTTTTCCTCTCAAACACAATAAATTCTGGATCTATAATCTCTATTCTTGAGGAACTTAACGTGAAGCAAATTAAATGGAAATAATATGAGAGAATGCACTAGAAATGTAAAACACTATATTCAGATATATTTTCTATGACATCCTTGAAAACTAGCTTTGATTCCTCTATAGTGTTGACACAAACCCTCAACTTTGGGTACTTACTCATTAAACAAACTTTCGGGAGTTAATAATCGAGAAGTTGGCCTAAGAAAAACTAAGTGCATCGATGACACCGTATGCTTTGTGCATGATTTTTTTTTCATTTTTTTTCACCATTGAACTGTTGTGATAAAAATTTAGAAGTCCTTTTGATACTACAGAAGATTCAAAATTTAAATATTTACTCTTCAAAATCTAAATATACATGCATACTATTTTATTTTTACTTGTTTGTCGAGTGTATTTAAAAAAACTTGGCAACGCTGATCTCACCGCCCCTTTGCGGTCCATCGCCATCCGGAAAAGATGAGTATGTTAGGTGCTTCTTGTTTGACGAGTGCAACACTCGGCATACTAAGCAAGTGGAGAGTGCAATAATCGGCAAACCGATGAATTTAACGAGTGCCATCTTTTGCGGTGTCTATGGACTGTTTAGACGATCTGGTCAATTCATATTGTGTTCAGGGTGGTCCAATCAGATTGCCAAGATTACTCATATTAGTGCGAGGGGAAAATATGCAGTGAAGAATAGAAGGGGCGGATAGCTAGATTGATGCTATGTGAAATGGATGCCGTGTTATGATATGCTAGAGGATTGATCACATCAAAATACCACGACACATCCTAATATACAACTACTGCTTAGGCACCGCACATGACTCATAGTTTCCTCATTTCTCAAAGTAATCTCATGGTGTTGCAGAAATTTCCGGCTCTCATGTTCTTAAATATATGGTACATACCTAATAGCCGACTCAACAAGAAAACTCAGCGAATTATTGAAACCTAGATTTGCACGACAACTAACTAGATATGCCGGACTAGTACTCGCTGTAAAATATCATTTCTTACCTACAATCTGTTCACAAATCCTAACCTGATTATGAAAACTCTGCTATGTGCTTGCTTTGTGGTAAAGCATCAAAAGTCAAAGCCGTACCAATTAACTCCATATGCTAATGTAATAATGTACACATCATATGTGAATCTCTTGAAGAGTAAGGACTCGGTGATATATTCCTACATATATAATTAATGGATGAATGAATTTTAGTTTGTGGAGTACTTAACTTCTGGCTCGATCTAAACTCGGATGTAAAATAGTATATGTATGTAGATTATCTGAAAATTAATTAGGATTATTTGTGGGTTTAAACCGATTAATCCAGTTTTCAATCGGAAATGCTAACATAATTTGGCATAATTAGTAGTTAGTGATTTATCAATTTTACCCGGTCAACAACTCACTTATATATTCAATGTACTCAGTATGGAGCAACTGTTGTAGACTACTGAGCTATGAAAAATGTGTTGATGATAGCTTAGCTTTACATTTGCATTATTTCATCGATATGGACCTTATTTGGTTCATGTTGGTCACGTTATATTTATTGATTCCCGTTATTTATTATGAGCGTTTTGCTGAGCTTGTTTTATCAATTATTTTTGGTAGCATAGTTTGCCAATATACTTATACTCGTGCCTATTCGATTAATTGTGTTTCCATCCCGAATCTGTCGGTTTCAGTTCTGAATCCGTGGTTTGATATATTCGCTTTTCGAATTTGTAACCAGCCATTCACCTTTTCGCTCCAAATCTGATAAAATTATGTTAGAGGATATAACAATGGGAAAATATGATCCAATATGTTTACATCCATCCATCCCTATAGGACGAGAAAGTGAAGGCGAACATGATCACACCTTGTTGAACTGCCGAATCAAGGTCTTGCATGGCTGCATGCATGCTGCAGTTCACATTTCTCCTGTGAGGCACGCAGTCATGCATGTCAGGCTACGACCAATACTTGTGACCGCCAGTCTGCTCCTCTAGACTCTATGTAGCAGTATTATATTTTTTTTTGGAGTGAAAAATATGCATTGATGCATGCATGATGTACCTTTGTTGCAGTAAAGCGGCAACTCTTGCATTGATCACACATGCACACATTAGAACAGACGCATATATCAGCGATCAGTGTCTAGACCCAGCTAGTTACGCCACTGTTCCTAAATGTAAGTATCTAACCTTTTTCTGCAAGTATGGATTTATACATGTTTTAGTGCAAGATTCAATGTCCAGATACATGCGTGCAGAAAAATGTTAGAAAGACTTACATTAAGGAACAGAGGGAGTATTCGATAAAAACATCCCCATATCATCCTATGCTATGTCCAAACTACATTCAAGTGCCAAAACATGTGTAAACATAGCAAAGGCAGATATTATATACATAGATAAACAAGATTTAGCACACAATATATTTAGCATGCAGTAAAAAAATCAATTACTCAACCATATGCAACGTTAGTACGTTACCATTATTGGGGATACAGTGAAATCTCTATAAGCTCGATGGTCTAATTAACGAACTGTCATAGGCCGCATGTCATAAGAGCCACTCCGAGTCCCATCCTTGGATCTCCCCAATGTCCAATCTGCAACAAAAGATCACCCCACGTCTCAGACAAAAAAATTGCACCTAAATTTATTGTGCTAGTACAGTTTGACAACATAATTTTTAATTTCTTCACTAGCTAATACTTACAGTGGAAGGGAGACGTCTTCGCCGTAGTATTCGTCACTGAGAGCACCGACTGGGTTAGAACCGTCCGCCCTCTGCTGCCTGGCCCCGGCGCCAACGCCTCCCTCGACGCCCTCGAGAAGATTGCTCCACCACTCCGACGAGGCCAGGTTCACGGTGTCAATCCATTCGATGTCGTGCCGCTCCCCTGCCGAGCAGATCGCCGCCATCTCCTCGTCGTCCAGCACCCGGTGCAGAGAAGTGTTCTCTGCGGCGGCGATCGTGGACGACACGTCGTGGTTTGCCATTGTCGTCGCCGGTGGTGGAGACGAGTAGACCGAGTAGGAGGAAGCAGGCGATGGCTGAAGCAACGGAGGAGGATCAAAGGAGCCAGTAGGGGCGTTCTTCTCATCATGACCAGCAACAACACCACCGAAGCCATGGAAGCTCAGGTTGAGACCTAGTGGCTGAGCCGGCATCGGCATCAAGTAGTGATCCAAAGCATCAACCATGGGTGCAGCAGCTACTGGTGTGTGGTAAGGGAGTAGTGGAGAGGAAGAATATGAGCAACTACTGCTGGTTGCTGTCAACTGCGGAGATGGGGAGGTGTCGTGCAAGTAATCAGAGTAGGACAGACCGTATGAGCTCCTGGGTGCACTCCAAGCCACGCTGCTTTGCTCTTGCACTACCTGAACGTCTTGCTGATCTTGCAACTGTTGCATAAGCTGCTCCTCCTCCTTGGCTTTTCTCATGGAGGCTCTGTGGATCTTCAGAGCCGTGACGATCTCTCTCCTGGCCTCTGCCATGTTGAGCAGCCTCTCTTGATACGGCCTGCTAGTGTGCAGCCTCCTCCTCACCTGCTTCTTTGGTGGTGGTGGTGGTGGTGGTGGTGGTGATGATGTTACTCTGGGTGCCGCTCGTTGCTCTTGTTGCTGTGGCTGCTGGCTATGTGGTTTCGTGCCCATGGTGTTGATGTGATGGGGTTCTTCGTATCTCGTCGTTGACGAGGAGCTAAGGTGCTTCACAAGGCTCCTAATGTAAGCCCCTGAGAGGTGTGGCTCTTGTTGCATGGTGTTGCTCTTTGGAGATGAGTAAGTGGTAGGAGCTAGCCTCTGGTTCATCATCTATTTGTTTCTCTCTTTCTAGCTGGCTGCTGAGATTCTCTTTCCTTGCTAAGGGAACAGGAGGTGTATGGGAAGGAATAGGGGAGGGTGATGGGGGTGATATATATAGAGTGGTACTAGAAAAAAGCATGTGTAGTTTGTTACGATGCCATGTTAATATGTTATCCTTTTGGCAATGCATGTGTTATGGTCTTGTGGTTGGTAGGCTGGCACATAGTGTAGCTAGAACAGGCAGCACAGACAATTGTGGGCCATCGTTTTGGTACTTGAATAACATTGACTCTTACGCAACACATCGCAAGGATAAATGCATACAAACGTAATGGCATTCAAGGTCAAAGATTTATTTTGTACAAGTTGAACTGTGGGAACAAGAAAATGAAATTTCAGTCAAGACCGGAACATGTGTGCAAGTACGCGGTAGTTTTGAAAACTTCGGACAAGGATAGTTAAAGCAAGTACTAGTACAATACATCCATTTGCATGTATATGGACGCAAAGCAGGTACAAATGCACGTACGTCTGGGGATAGATATATATGGGTAGTTTCAAACATGGCCAACTCCTTTGTTCTCCTGCACATAACTGACTCGAGAAAGCGATAAGACTCATCAATCAACAACATAAAGATACATAGGTGCCTATACAATAGCGGAATAGATGGCATGATTTCTTCGACTCTTTCATGGACAGATTGACATTGACAGGGAACACGAACATTGACTATACAAAGATGATGAAAGGTCTAGATATCATCGAGCCATCAAGTTCAGTCACTCCCATCCCTAAATGTGCCTCTCTCTCTCTCTCTCCCTCTCTCTCTCCCTCTCTCTCTATCTCTCTCTCTCATAGCTAGTACTAAGTAGTGGTGCATTTGTGTAGAAAGTGTGGAAAAAGCAATGTATATCTAGACGGCCGAAAGACGCTACCGGCCGTATGTCGTCAGGCAAATGGAAAAGTTCATCAATTTGCACACGATCATATCCAAAATTGAATGGACAACACCCACATACATGATAGATTCAACCTACATGTATTGTTCTTATCTTTTGTGGTTCATGCAATGATAATGTGATGTCGCCATACGACTCTATGTACCAGGAATCCTGATAATATTAGAATCGACATCGGTTCATTCTAATTTGTTCATATTAAGCTTGTCCATCATGAAATACATTATGATGATAATCTTCAGATTCATTTATTCATATAAAATTGTACATACTAATATAACGTTATTAATAAAAATTGAAATATTCTTACATATCATACTTAGTCCATTGTACCTCGTTCTCCCAAAATCATTTGTACTTCTGAAAATAAATTATTGTTAGCATTTTAGTCGGATCCATATTTCCAAAATACTAGTAAGCCATTATGGACTCCGCAAACCTGGTATTATTTCGTAAAAATGCCTTGTTATATTTCTCCGGTGGCTTGGGTCTCTTCTCTGCTGGTTTCATCGTGTTGGACTAAATCCGTTACATAAATCATGGTAAAATATTTTTTATGAAAAATTATATGACCCTACAGGTGCATTTGAGTAGAAAGTTAGCCCTGTAAATTTGGTTTTACATATGACCATTGATTCATTTGGGTAGAAACTTGTACCATAGCTTGATGCACAATGTCATCCTGAATTTTCAAAACAACTCTCATCGTAGAGAACTAGAGGGGTAAGTTTCAACCTAGTTCATGTTTCACAAAACGAATTGAACATAAAAAATGAGTTTTCTATGAAAAAAGGTTTTTCGGCGCACATGTGTTCTGTACATCAGAATTTTAGCAAGCATGCATTTAAATTCAGTTCCTTGTGCAAACGTACTGTTCACATGTATGTTTGTTGGCTCAGTCGCAAGATTTCAAATTGAAATAATCGAATAGAGTAAATTCAAGATTAGCTACATGCCTACCTACAATTGTGAGGAACATAGCCTGTCTGATTCTCCTTACATAATATATGTTGTGTGTATACACAGTTTACATAATTACTATGTTGTTGGAAGATATATCATGCATAATCCTATGCACCTAGCATTTCAAGTTCAAAGAAAAGCAATAGGTTGGAACAGTAGCTGTCCTACCTTTTAGCCCATATCATACAGATATACTCCCTCCATACTGGTTTATAGGATGCAATTAGCAATTCTCTAGAACCAAGACAAGAGTCTATTGGGCGAGAAAAAATCTTAAAGACGATATTTGTTACACAAATGACCAATGACTAGCACATGCATTAGCTTAATTAATTGAAGTTTTAAATAAAACACATGATGATTGGTGGTGGGAAGCAACATGCGTAATTAAAGGGGTATTAATTGCCTAAATTGCATTCTATTCTTGGAAAAATCTGATTTTGAAATTGCATCCTATAAACCGGGATGGATGGAGTAACAATCTTTGTATTTTTGCAAAAAAAAAAAAGATCTCTGCTCTTTCTTATATATTTTTCATTAGATGTTCTTTTTTTGTACTCACTTGCATGACTTTCTCTTCGATTTTTGTCTGACTTAGTAACCGAACCATTTGCTCGGTTCCACAAAACGCAAATAGCACTTCTGATTTTTTTTTCATAAAAGGTTAAAAGTTCATGACCCGTGCTAAGAAAACATATTTTTACTTTTGCACTAGATCAAGTAGTCATATTTCGTCACAAAAATTGTAGTCGTGTGCTCCACTCAGTAACTTTTTGACAAAACTTCACTTTGTAACTAAAGTTTATGATTATGAACATAATTTGGCACATGATTTTGTCCATGTAGAGATCTGTCAGGGATAAATGCCTTAGATACAATCGTTGTGGGGTGTTAAGTGGGCCGTTGAAAGTCTAGGGAAAGGGCTACCTTCGTTTCAAAATATAAGGGCATCTTAACAGTCCAATTTTAATCTTACACTGTTTTGGTGATAGTGACCAAATCATATTTGAAAGAAGTTCTTTCAAATGTGAATTCAACGGTGTTGGTTTGTCTATAATAGTTTATATCATATTAAATTACAAGTTCATCGGAGCATAAATTTAGACCGTCGAAGTACTCTCCCTACATTTAAAAGAATGTATTTTCTCTTTGGTTAGTTATCAGAGCTCTGTTCACATAAAAAGCCGTTGCTGATTTTTTTTTTCCAAAACCATGCAAGACCACTACATGTGTTACATTAAGAAAGAGAAGAAAGCCTCGCGAAAAGGCTGAAAGTTGCAGAAAAATCTTACAGGAACAGAACACTCCGAGGCCCATATTCTTTTACTAATTGTGTGATTTTTCATTAGGATATTTTGAAACTTGAACCCGTTAGGTACATCGTCCAACAGTTACACCCCTAGAAAGCATCGATAACCCAGCTAGGTCTGCAGGGACTGATGCACGCATATGCACTGATCAATGCAAGATTTGCCCACTCTAGTCGGCACATAGCTGCGGAGGCTGATTAATGCAAACCTCCTGACTTACTGTGTCGAAATTAAGGTGTGCATGTTTTTAGAACCTATAGCAGCAGACTGGGAGACACAAGTATTGGTCGTGGGCCAGACAAGTGTGAGCTGCATGCAGCCATATGCACAACCTTAAGAGGGTAGTACGAGTGGGCGAGTGGCTGGTTGTGACCAGGTTAACCTCTCTCTTTCACTCTTGACCCATGCATTTTAAGTTCAGTTCCTCTTTTCTTTTCTTTTATCCGGTAATGCACAATGCCAACTACTCAAGTACAATAACAAGAGTTTAAATGTAATCACTAATCAGTAGTTGTTTCGGTAAGACACACGTGTTCTCTGGAATTGTGGCGTGTGGACAATCATAACAACATCTCCACCGACGACCTGGTAAAAGTGTCTGTCACACCTGAAGATGTGTCCACTTTGGGGTGTCGGACACGTGTACGAGCGGATCGAGGCGGCTCCCCTAAGCGACCGAGTCCGCTAAAAAACATTTTAAGACCGAATAGATAAATTTAAACAAAGTTTAACACATTAGATTCAAATTTAGTAATATTAATAGATTGGAACGAAATGTAAAAAAAACTAAGCTAAATTCTAGATCTAATACACTCGATATCATCGTTGTCGTCGTATCATAAGTTGAAGTCTTCATCAGCTGAGGAGGAGCAGTAGATGATGCCAGAGGAGGAGCACTGGCAAGAGGAGACGAAATCCGGTAGATAATTGATGGGGGCATTACGGAGCAGAGTGGCACGTTGAACTATGCAAACAATTTTGGAATATGAAACATAGTAAATATTACATAGTACATAGAACCTAGAGGAGCAGACTGGTAGATGCAAGTATTGGTCGTGGGCTGACATGAACCGTACGTGACGAGAGGAATGCATGCAGCCATGCAGGACCTTGTTGCTTGGGCAGTACCAGGTTCCCAACTTCTCGCGTTTCAACTCTCGATCCATGCATTTAATTCAATTACTTGGAGTAACGTTAGTTTTATTTTGTATTTATTTAAGTGTTTTTTTTAGAAATGTATTATTTAGACTAGTCACAATGGGGAGTATCATATATGCATGATACTAGTATATGATACTACTTTCACAATGCATAGTAACATATGAGTGGTATCATATGACACTATATTAATTATGTGCTAGACTCATATTGCATTGGAATCCGTTATGTTACGGTATCTACCTATGATACCACTATCATCTCTTTCTTCATTAATTACTGTGACATGTCATTGTTTTGCCAACATGGCATGCATGATAACACCTATGATACCCCCATTGTGACTAGTCTTAAGTGTAAACCGCTCCTCTAGACGACAAATGATGAGTCCTTTCAGCGTTTCCTTGCTCCATTGGGAATCTCCAAAAAGGAGAGCATAAATCTCGACATACCCGTTAGAACATAATTACTCAAAACAAGTATATCTCCACATTAGAGAAACTTGCCTCGCCAGCAAGCAAGCCTCCTAGAGACGAGTTTCTACGAGATTCCACTCTGAACTGCAAGTATTCTATGGTGGATAGGCACCATAAAGGTAAGGATTTAGACTCACAACTGAAAATATGGTTGTATCAAAGTTCCTCATCTTTTGCTTGCACGAAATAAAAAAACGGTTGCTTATATGGAATTCATCTTTAGGAGACATAATTGTTTAATGATGCACAAAATCAATTTCATGTTAACGGCCTTTTCAAGGTCATGTTTCATAAAAATAATAGTGTCACGTGTATATTGTAAGATCTCAATATAAAAGGCAAAGCTTTTGCCCGTTTCAAAAAAAAAATTGTAAGATTGAAACTCCAACCTCAACAAGATGAGGAATGAGTTTCCCATTTGACCATCTTCATTTGCCCTTCAGCCAAAATATCAGCGTGAATGCTGAAAAGTAACCAATGTCATCATCGACCCTTATTCACATACTCTCGTCTTGAACAAAATTTGAAATCCAATAGCACAACTTAGGATCATTACCCTTCATCTTAGAGATAAGTTAAACACGTCCAACCCAATTTGTCACTTCGTCACGTCTAAGTTTGTTAACATGTTCAGTTGCATCCTTCATGGCATCCCTTTCAGATGCATGATACGTCATAGATGGGTTTTTACCAGCATCGTCATAGACGTATTTATAATAGTTTTATGATCCATTCTCTTCTTCACGCTTGCATGCTTTTACTACGATTTCATATCATGTTTTCCTGACAAATGTGTTAAGTCAGTACCCAAAGCAAGTTTTTGTTTTTCTATTTTTACTTTCCAGAAAATTATTATTTTCGGAGGCTTAAAATCTCCCTAAAATCGCCATAGTTATATTTCCCCATGAAGGAGTGTAGCTGGCCAACCGTGCCGCACGGCACGGCACGTCGTGTGCCGAGCTCGGCACGGCCCGCCGGCGGCACGGCCCACGAGCGGCACGCTTCTAATCGTGTCGTGTCGTGCCGGCACGCGGGCTCCAACTCCGGCGGAGGCACGGCATGACGAGCACGGCAGCGGCACGGCGGCCCGGCCGGCACTGCACGACACGCCGGGGAGGTGTGGGGCGGCGGAGGTGAGAGGCCACGGGATGAGAGGCGCCGCCGGGGAGGTGTGAGGCAGCGGCGGCGGAGGTAGGAAGCCACGGGATGGACGGCGGCGCCGGGGAGGTGTGAGGCAGCGGCGGCGGAGGTGGGAGGGCACGGGATGAGACGAGATCGCGGAGAGGACGAGAGATGGGCGGCGAGGGGCGGCTGGGGGGCGGCGGTTGGCGGCCGGCGGCGGCGGCACGATTGCGGCACGCTTGTAATCGTGTCGTGCCGTGCCGTCTGCCGTGCTTCAGATCGAAGCTGAGCACGAGCACGGCTGGGCCTCGTGCCGGCACGGCACGTTGACTCGCGGGTCGGGCCGTGCTTGGGCCGTGCCAAAGTGAGCGTACCTCGGGCCAGCCCGTTTGGCCAGCTATATGAAGGAGCCAGATGGCGCTAGATCCAGACGAGGAGACCATAGAATCCAATCGCAAGTCCAGGTCACAGGGCAGGGGTGTAGCCCCCTACCGTGTGGGCCCCCACGGAGCTCATTTCGACCTCTATTCGGTGTATGTATTTTTCTTTGGAAACCGAACTCGAGCAAAGTTTATTTTGCAGAGCAGGTGCCGCAAGTCGTCGTTCTGTGAAGATCCAATCTAGAGTACTTATCCAATACTCTGCCAGATGGGGAAATCCATTATGCGAGAGCAATAGCAATCGAGATACATCTATCTCTTCTGAGCAATCTCTTTGGATTTGTAAGACCACCCTTTCAATAGGATACCATCTGCGTTGGGTTCTTTATTATCTCCTTCAAGAGATTTTTAGATCATTCAGGCTTGTGTAAATTTTGACTCAAGTTGCTAAATGGGAGTAGAAAGCCAACTCTGCTGCTAAATGAAATTGGGTCATGCATTTTCCTATGCATATACACAAATATAGAGGGAGTAGAAAGCTAACTCTGCTGCTAAATGGGTTGCATCGTACGCTGCCGAGTGTGCGTACAAGCTGGGCCGAGCCAGGACGAGCTCGATCCGAGGCCGAAAATAGAGGCACAGCTCGGTCTAACTCCCTCCTGCAGCTGCAGGTCGAGAGGAACTCGGGTACACGAGAGCAACCTGGGAGCCAAAGTGGTAAACCATGCATGTCCGTTTTGGACTCCGTTCGTAGGAACGAACACCCGCGGCAAGCACATACAGTATTACCTAGGTGCGCGCCGCCACAATGCACGAGCACCACCCGACCCGAGAGCACTTCCGGACACATGGCGGCGCCGGAGTCCAGCAACACCGAGGAAGCCGAGACGGCGGCACCTGACACCACTAAAGAAGCCGCCGAGGAAGCCTACCGGCGCGCGGAGGAGCTCTACCTCGCCGGCCACTTTGCGGGGGCGTGTCGCCACGCTCGGAGGGCCCAGCGGCTGTTCCCCGCGCTCCCCGGCCTCGCGAACGCGCTCGCCGCCTACGGCATCCACGCCGCGGCGGCCGCCAGCCCCAACTGGTATTATGCAGTCCTCGCCGTGGAGCAGCAAGCCGTCACCACCACCACGCACGACGACGCCGTCAAGAGGCAGTTCCGGCGGCTGTCCCTCCTCGTCCACCCGGACAAGAACCGCTCTGCCGCCGCCGAGGGCGCCTTCAAGATCCTCCGCGAGGCGAGCGACGCCCTCCTCTCCGACAGCCGCATAAACAGCACCACTGCCGCGCCGCAGCCGTCCAGCCGGACGAGGTCGTACGCGCCGCCGCAGGCACCTGCCGCGGCCCACGATGACGCCGACACCTTTAGGCCGCGCACACACAAGCGGGTCTACTGCTGGCACTGCAAGCGCGAGTTCGGCCGGAAGGTCGGCCCCGTCGAGGAGCGGGTGGGCACGGCGTGCCCCCGGTGCAACAGGCGTTTGTGGCCACCATGGGAGAGGGAGACCCTGTTGGACTTCAGCACCTTGGACGCGCATGCCACGTCTGGATGCTGAAACTCTGACGAAAGCCCAGGGAGAAGACAATATTAACACACAAAAACTTTTATTTTAGATAAAACACACAGGGATATTTTTGTGTTTGATTTTTTTCAGTTGCCTGGACACAAAGTAGCTTGTGGCTCCTAATTATTTTTTGACAGTTAATTTACTCTTCACAAAATCTCTAGTTAATCGTGTGACTAGAGTTTTGTTTACCTATTTTCTATTATCAGTGTGTGTCGCCCATGTTGTCGATACAAGCGATCGATTACGTTATGCAGGTCGCATCCACTAAAAAAACAAGAAGAAGGAAACCCAAACTGAAGTACAAGTCTACAAAAAGGAAAATCTCTCGCCAATCGTGACTAGAGTTTTTCTTCGCTATGCTTTATCACATATTCTTTGCATACGCAACAAAGAAAAATAGATTAAACACACAAACACTCTTATAATAATGGAACCAGTTGAATACTCATGCATTATCACGAAACAACAAACTTAATCAAGTCGACAGTGATCGAAACATCATAGTGGTTTGCAATGCACAATGGCATTTAACAAAATGCAA
Organism: Poa annua; assembly: GCA_026929855.1. NCBI lineage: Eukaryota > Viridiplantae > Streptophyta > Magnoliopsida > Poales > Poaceae > Poa > Poa annua. The sequence goes on along the minus strand of CM049434.1, from coordinate 5,278,647 downwards.
GTCAATGTAAAAAATGGCAACAAAACGAGCATTTCATAATATGGTTTCTGCAAGAGCATAAAAAAGACCCATCGCCCAAGTATAAGTATAAGTATAAGTACACTGACAACCCAAGTATATTTATACTAAAAATTTAAATTACAAGATCACTAGAAATGAAAGTTCTACTAAGTACAAAAGTTTGACAAAACCTATCGACATAGTATCTACTTCTAAAATTATCAAGGCGAGAAACAAAATGGTGAAAACGGTTTCGCAATTATATGAACAGTTATACATTTATGCCGTTTTGAATTTAAAAAAAAACATACGTACAGATGGGCCTTTCATGCACATCCCGTATAAGAAGAAATAATTCCACCAAAACTCTCATAGTATGGCACTTCTCGATTGTGCATCGCGCCACATGTCAAACTAGACAGGAAGCAATCAAACCTCTATAAAAAAAAGTCTTTTTATTTCGGTAGGAAGCAGCAGCAGCGTGTATGGGATCGGTCTGAGCATTGGGCCGAGCTGGCATTAACAAGAGCCGAGCCTGCCTTTTTTCTGGGCCATCAGTTCAGACCCGAAAAAAAAAGAGTATACCAAGTTAGCAGGCTCTCCACCCTCAAAATCAAAACAAACAAAAAATTGTTGCCACGCTCCGATTTGGAGCTGGAGTCGGCTACTACTCCTGTATCCGTTGGTAGACACGACGCCGTACGTACGCGTCTCCGACTCGCTCTCGCGCGCCGTCAGATCGTCGTCATATATCGGCACGCACCGTCATTGCACCTCCCGCCCGACCGACTTCCACGAGCCTCTCTCGATCGATCGATCACGCTCGCCTCGCACGCACCTACGTCCTCGATCACATGGCGGAGGCCAACAGGGAGGAGGCCGAGCGGGCCTGCCGGCGCGCGGAGGAGCACTTCCTCGCCGGCAACGTGGCCGCGGCGCGCCGCCTGGCCGGGAAGGCCCAGCGCCTGTTCCCGTCGCTGCCGGGCGTCGCCAACGCGGTCGCCGCCTACGCCATACACGCCTCGGCCCCCGACTGGCACGCCGTCCTCGGCGTGGACCGCCGCGGCGCCTCCGCCGACGCCGTGAAGAGGCAGTTCCGGCGCCTGTCCCTCCTCGTCCACCCCGACAAGAACCACTGCGCCGCCGCCGAGGGCGCCTTCAAGCTGCTGGGCAAGGCCTGCGACGCCCTCTCCTCCGGCGCCGCCGCCCACGGCCCCTACGCCGCCACCGACGCGCAGGAGTGGTTCCGGTCGCACTACCCCTCGACGCCGGCGGCTGACAAGGCGGAGCCGTCCAGGCGGGCGTGGTCGGGCTCCGCGACGCACGTCTGCGTCCGCTGCGACTACTGCAGGAAGACCTGGGAGATCAAACGCAGCGAGCTGAGCTACGGATTAGTGCGCTGCCTCCAGTGCCGCAGCGTGCTGTGCGATCCGACTATGCCGACGTTCCCGTTCCCGAGTATGCGGCCCTACACGCCGTCGCCGGGCTCGTACTACCAGCGGCACACCAATACTCCTTCTCCACCGCCGCCACCCTCACCACAGAAGAAGAACAAGCCGCCGACGTTCCAGTGCCCCGCCCAGTGCCCGCACTGCGAGACGCAGTTCACGTCCATGGTGTCCACGGGCTCGTGGCAACTCAAGTGCAAGAACTGCCTCAAGCGCGCCATTGTCCACGTGAAAGGCCCCGATGCAGCGACTTGTACCTGACTCCTGAGATTTTACTCGATTTCTTTCCAGGGAAGGATGGGCTTGCAATTGATTTAATGCACTCTCTTTTCATTTTGTTCGAAACATACGTGTGAAGATTATATGAACTGAGCTTGATATATAAATATTTAGCAGTAGTGAGCTTGATATATAAATATTTAGCAGTACTATGTCTATGTTTCTTACTTAATGTTGCTGATCCAGGGGAAGGCTGCTAGAGAATTTACATGTTGCCAAACAGAAAGAAGCACATACTGAAGTCTGATCAATGTGCTCGAGAGAAGTTCAGCACGCTGGTGGTGGCTGCTGTATGAGAAAGCAACTCAGAGTCTCAGAGGCTACGCTATACAATGTAAGAGCAGGAAAAGTTGTGCTTTGTTCATGCACCAGAACACGAAAACCCCGCATTAGCCGTATCCAGATTCCTACATAACCTAATCCATCCCTCTCTCCCTATGCATCATCCCTGTTCTTCAAAACTATCCAGTATCCACGAGTCAAGTCGGTCTTAAAGGCGGACCGTCGGGTAAGAGCTGCATCAGTCCTCGTGCCCGGACTCATCATCGGGGCCCAGAAATGTGGCAAAGGACTTGCGAAGCATGCTGATGGATTTGTCACCCTATGAAACAGAAACAGAGTTACACTTGCCTAAGAGAAGCATATGTGTTTGTGCATAATAAGTAAATTATTTCCAGTGCCCTCAAGTATGTATCTTAGAGCATGCATAGTAAGAATGTGATATGCATTCTTAGATCATTTGGATTGTTTTTTAACTCTTCTTTACAGATGTAAAGCTGGCCCCAGGGATTTCGATGCTATTTGGGGCCTGGTGCCTGGTGGTATGAAAGTGTGCCCAAATTTACGGGCTCTTCTAAATCCCAGTATGGTAAACCTGCATCAAACTTATTTCTTTACTTCCTGTAGTTCATCAGAACTTCTATTTTAGTTCACTTTGCATAGTTAGTCAGTCTTACTTGTAGTGGCAAGGACATGGTGATAAACACTAATGCTAGAATTATGTTATCTCTGTTGGCAAAGCCTTCTCATAATTCGTTCTGGTGTACAGAGCAGCATGAGTGTTTGAGAAAGTTAGGTGTCCATTTAAACCTCTCAATGGATTTTCATTCCTTTTAAAAGTTCTCTCTAGCGAATTATCAAGCTGCAATGACTTCACCTTGCTTTATGTATTATTTGGCAATTAAAACAACGCAAACAATATCTTATTACTAACATCGACCTTATTTAGTTGCAGACTTTTCCGTTTATGACCTGCTTTCCCTTTTACAATATGTAATATCGAACTAAACTGAACTTCATGAAGCGATAAAAGGCAGTTCTAATGAACAGAGCAAGGATGTTAAACATACCTGCTTCATCTTCTTCAGAGATGCTTCTGCATCCGCAATCTTCTCTGAAAATGTTTTCTCAAGCTCAGACAGAGTAGCTTTCTCCTTCTTCCCTGCACAGAGGGCATCTGTATCAGAGCAAAGATCTTCCACACACAAGAACTGTTTAAATGACATTTGAATCAGAGGAAGGATCTTTCGCACATAAGCAGCATAAGCATGCACTTACTTTGTAGTTCATACTGAACAATTAATTTCTCCTTTTCAACTTCAAACTTTGAGAAAAGATCTGCAGAACACAGCTTGTGGATGAGTCGATAACAGAGATGACCCATTACATCTATGTTGCAGAAAACTAAGAAATCTGGATACCCATTATTCACAACTATCACCTGAACTAAGAGAGTTTAATGGCCAGTACACATATATACTTAAATTAAGTACACAGTTCAACCAGATTTAAGGGTTATTGAAGACATGGTTTTCCTTGGATAAATGTTTGACGATATAATTATCCTAAAACTGTCAGGAAAAGATATAACAAACTCATCATACGCAAATATGTTTAATTAGACAGGATGCCACTACCCTTCTTCTGGACCTCCTAGAATACGAGAAGACCATGTCTTACATACATGTATTATCGTAACAGGTAGAGTATATATGCCATAGACTTCAGAAAATGTGGTAGCAGGCGCTTCATTTGGCATACCTTTGAAATTCTGTACGTGTGCAGCTTTGTCTTTGCAGAACTTGTCATGAGTCGCTTCGAACTTGGTGTACTCAGTCTTCAATGAACCTTCACACTGCATTGCATACAATCTGCTGTAAACCAAACTATGACCATCTATTATATAATCAGATCCAAAATGTTGCATCAATGCAAATTTAAAACCTCTTTGGATGTCTTCGTTAGAGCTTTAAGAAAATTCTGCCTGCTAATGCAAACAATAAACTTTAGTCAGCATTCAGAGTACATTCAACAAATATTCAGTTTTTATTGTCAATAACTAGCTTTGGTCCATGTGTTCATGCTACAGTAATGAGCAAAAGAGCATACCAAATCTTCACTCTACAAAAAAACACAACAGACATATGTATCCCTATTACAACACAGAAAGCTAAAGGCAAGTAAAATGGCTCGGTTATTCACCTTTCCTTCTCAAACTTGGTCTTGGTGTCCTGTACCATTGATTGAATCTCTGTTGCAACACTGTAAGTTAAGAAAACATGTTAGTAATGCATATTTAGTAGCAGCTCTGTGGAGAGTACACTAGACACTCTGAAAAAGATTGAGGCCTTTGGCAGGCAAGAAGGGCAGGACAATATCAAGCTACTTAACATGCACACTGGGATGTGGTTGCATAAAGCAATACTTCCATCGGTACAGAGCACACACATTTAGGATCAACTACCGCAACATCACAAAAGAGACCCGTGCATTCAAAGAAAAATTGACAACCATGCTACACTACCCAAGAAACACTAAATTTGATACTGATGAATGATGATAGAAGAAGCATACTCCCAAGAATTTGCAGGTTACTGTGAGAGGGAACACGGACAAAATGAGAAAGGGGTGCACATAATCAATCAACAAAAGTGGTTACGGTTTCGCAAACAAGGTGGATACATCATGTAAACAGACTGGTACACGCAATACTTCCAAGTCCTAACTTCTGATTGCATTGATGCAAACAAACAGATCTCCTATCTTTCAATTGCATTGATGCAAACAAACAGATCTTCTATGATGAAGCACCTACGACCCCTATCATCAAAAGGGCACATCAACATTTATAAGCATCATGACACTCGCTAAATGCGAGTTCCATCCAATGACAAACTTCTGAAGCCTAAGATCATACTACACGGATGCAACAGGTTAACACTAACACACTCATAACTTCCAAATCCTGCCATTGTGGATAGAAAATATTCCACAAGTGGTGCTGGAAGAAAAATTTCAGACAGGAAATTCAAACTGAGATGTGGAAAACATAGGCATTGTTCAAACTGGAATGTTCATGTATGCTCGGCTTCCTTGAGTAGAGCGCACACAAGAAGTGTTTGCCTCCTACAAATTTAGGACGAACTAACGCAACATCACAAAAGAGACCCAAGCAGCATTCAACAAAAACCTGAAAAACATGCTACGTTGCCCTTCTAGTCTGTTGGTGCAAGTTAGCACTAATTTACAGGGTCTAAATCAGATACAATCAATACAAACAGTAAGACACTCTCAAACCTGCACAGGCTCTATTGTGCGAGCCAGAACAAATCGGAGAGGTGGATGCAAATATTACATCGACAAAACTAGCAATTGCTTACATCATGCTAACGGATCGGTGCACGCAAAACTTCTAAGCCCAACCGTCTCGTTGGTGCACGGGACACTTGTAAGCCCTACCATTGCATTGCAACAGAGCTGTTATGATGAACTAGCTGCTACCCCAATCAATCATCAAAAGGGCGCATAAATAAATATAAGGTCGATTGGAAGAGGGAGTCACCTGGAGATGGCCTGCTCGGTCTTCTTCACGCCGTCCTTGTGCGCCTTGTCCTTGATATGGCGCAGCATCGACACGATCTCCTTGAAGTCGCTGCGTGGCACAGTCACACCGCGTCAGCGTCCACGAAAATCGTGGCCAAAACAGCAAAACCACACTAAAATCCAACACGAATCGCTCGTGAGAAGGGGGGGGGGACCCTCGCCTCGGTCTCTTCGATCCGAACCACCTCGCGAACGGGGAGGGGCGGGGCAGCACGCGGAGCAGCGCAGCGCGAGTAGCGGCGGGAGGGAAGGGGGAAGAGGGAGTGGAGGCGAGGCGAGTCACCTGTCGAGCTCGGGGTCGGAGTCGTCCATGTCGCGGCGCCGCTTGTCGGGCCGGACCACCTCGGCGGGGTCCTTGGCCCCGCTGCGCTTGCCGCCGCTCGCCTTCGCCTTCCGCGCCGCCGACATCGCCTCCGCTTCGCCTTTGCCCCTTCTCTCTCCTCTCTCCTCTCGCCTCTCTCTCACTCTCTCTGCCTCGGTGGTGTGTGTGGGAGAGGAAGGAAGGGTTTTGCGGTGGGACAACTGTGGGTGACGGCTTTGCTGGGCTTTTTGCTGGATTTCTTGGCCCAAAGCTGGCCCGGAATTTACCATTCGACCGTAAAGTTTTTCTTAACTCAGAAAATAAAGTGGAGTTTCAGAAAATGCTCTTTGTCCTGCCACTGAAAAAAAAACATTTCAAAATGTGAGAATTAGGAATAATTTTGTCCTAAACATCTCAACATTCTTTGTGCGGTCTTCTTTACACACCATAGAAAAAATGCCGGTTGTTTGTTAAACGTTCCTAGGTTTCCAGAAACGCCATAGTGCTCTGGGTTACCAAAAAATCCACCCCACATACTATACATGTACTTACATTATGCATCAAGCAAGGACCATAACACCAAAGGCCAAACCTTCACAAAAAACAGGGGCGGAGCTCCCAGTAGTGTAAGGTACGGAGGCCGCCCTACCTCGTATGTTTGACAAACAAAATCACATGCATGTTCTTTGTTCGAAAGAAATTAGTGTTCATACGTGAAAACAAATAATTATGTATTAAAGACATGTTTATTTTAGTGAGCACTAGGCAACCACGACTCCAAACCAAAATAGTGACTACATATAAGTCGAAGATCAACTCTCTTTTTTGTAATAGCTAAATCTAAATCTAACAAACACCAAGTCTAAACAATGCCCCGGGTGGGTATTTAAGGCAGTTTGAGAGTACTTTTGTCAGCTTATGGGGTGGCCGAAACCAACTTTAGACATGGGATGGATTGTGTTTAATTTTTCTATTTTTATTCTTTGTATACATTATTGATGTAAAAATCCAAATGTCTTAGTCCAGTCAATGCCTTTGGTTAGGATTGTGAGCACAAATTTACTTAATTGGAGAAATGATATTTGAGAGATACTCTTGGAAGATGTCCATTGGCGTGGAGAAAAGACTTCAAAGTTTCAAAATATGGATGAAACACAAAAAATGGGGAAAATCAAAGGAAACAAAGGAAGACATCAGGCCAGTATTTATTATTTTTGTAGTGTGAACACCTTCTATGTTGTTTCGTACTTTACCTCTGGTTTTGACCATCGCGTCAATTAATTTTCATAGTTACTTTCGAATCTATCTTGTCTTGACTTGAGAGACTCGTTTCCAGGTTCAATGCGAATAAACTTGCTTGTCTTACATAGATTTATCATGGGAATTTATCTAATTATGAGCATGAGCATCTAAAAGATAGCCTTGAGGTATTTATTCATACACATAGAATCTATGGCCTTAGATATTTCTTTATATTTGAAAAGCACATCGATTTTCTTTCTTCCTTCGTGTCAAAATATTAGACGTGCTTAAACTTCGCTTGTCAATGGCTTATAATTTTGACCATATATTTATAATATGTCCATAAAATTAGTACAATTATACATGAAATTAAAGAATTTTGCAAGACGAGTACAACATTACTATTTATACATTCTCAATACATGTATTTATGTATATATTGGTGGTCAAAGCCGAGCATCAAAAACCAACATAAAAATATATCGTGCCTTATAATTTTAGACGAAGGGAGTATGATTTATGACTCATTGAGTTGGCATTGCTTTCAGTAGTGTCGGTGGTCTGCAAAACAAGATGTCAACGTTACTAGTATTTCAGATTTACATAAGTCATCAACAGTAGTTGGGAAATTTTGTTTTGCCACACTAGTTTTTACCCATTTTGCTTTTGCCACCCATAATTTTGCTATTTTGCTTTTGCCCTCTTAGTTCCTGGTAATACGTCATTTTTTCCTTCGTGGACCAAAATGAAAATGGTAAAAAAATATGTTTTTGTCTCTAAAGGGCACAAACAAAATGTCAAAATTTAGAGTGGCAAAAGCAACATAGGTAAAAAGTAGTGTGGCAAAAACAAAATTTTCCCTTCAGTTTAGAAGTTATCATGTGATGCTCAATTTTGCACTCTGTGCAACATTTATGTAATACCAGTTTTAGCATGCTACTTGATTAGATAGCCTTTCATGATCAATGATGATTGATGGTGAGACCAAATGGCTATTGAATTGCTTGGCTCATCGTTTTTTACGTTGATTGACGATGAGACCAAATGGCTGCTGAATCGTTTGGTTCATTGTTTATTATGCTAATTAACGGTGTCTAGAGTCCTCTCAGGTATAACCGTCTTTGACGGGATAGACAGGCCGTCGAGCATTGTGAACGCCGATGGGAGAAAAATAAATATATAACCGACGGGAAACAGTCGGCTATAGGAGTTAGGGAAAAAGGCCAGGCAACACTTGACCATGCCATGGCTAAATCGTCATCTCTGTATCATCGGTAAATACAATGTCAGACAATATTGTCGGCTATTATGGCAATGGCCGACCGAGCATCACCGACGGGCGTTTATCGATGGTAAACCGTTGGATATGTCCATAACCAACGGAGAACTTTAACATCCTACGGGAATTTAGCCCTTGGTTATATTGGAATATCTAGTACTATATGTAAGACGTTATTGCTAAGAGCATCTCCACCGGGGGCCTCTAAATCGGTGTCCAGCACCCCTCAATTAGGCCTCCTTTGGGGGTGTTGGACATGTGTCCGAGCAACATTTAGAGGCCACCCACAGCGGCACTCACCAAAGGCCCACCCCCAATCGCGAGCAAACTGTCGAACACCTCGCGGGCATTTTAAAAAGTTCAAATTCCATTCATTTTTATTATATATTACAATTTTTTTAAATGATTTTTGAACCCTAGCCCTAGCCCTAACCTAGCCCTCCAGCCACGCCTCGTCGTTGTCCTCGTCGACGATGTAGGCGGAGGAGGATCCGTCCTGGCTGGTGGACGCGTCGTCATGACGACGCGGTGCACGGCTGCAGGAGGCGCCGCCGGAGGAGAACGAGGTTGTCGCCGTTGAAACCGAGTTGGCGATGGCGGCCATGTAGCGGGGGCTGTCGCGCTCGATGGTGGTCACCGAATCCGCGATGGCGGCCAGGAACCCCGGCGCGTCGCCGTCGTGCTCGTTCCGCAGCGGGAACGGCACGTCGTACCCGCACGGGATCGTCTCCACGGGAGGTGGAGGCGTGATGACCCACAAGTATAGGGGGTGTATCGTAGTACTTTCGATAAATAAGAGTGTCGAACCCAACGAGGAGCAGAAGGTGCTGACAAGCAGTTTTGATGAGGATGTCACTGTAAACACTATCAGACAAGTTTTTAGGAGTTTTTTATAATGCAGATAAATAAAGTGCGAGTAAATAGAGCGCGGCAATAATAATTGCAGCGAGTGGCCCAATCCTTTTTATAGGAAAGGACAAACCGGTTTGTTTACTTATGATGACCAAACGTTCCTGAGGACACACGGGATTTATGTCTAGTGCTTTCGCTTCATATAGATGATTAATTTTTAGTGTTTTGATAAGTGTCGTGTGGGTGAACCTATGCTAATGCACCGCCCTTCCTAGGACTAATACATACTTGTGATTATACCCCTTGCAAGCATCCGCAAATACAAGAAAGTAATTAAGATAAATCTAACCACAACATTAAACTCTGAGATCCTGCTATCCCTCATGCATCAAAATACCAACGGGGGTTTAGGTTTCTGTCACTCCGGCAACCCCACAATTGATAATCGAATACACAATGCATTCCCCTAGGCCCATAAAGGTGAAGTGTCATGTAGTCGACGTTCACATGACACCACTAGAAGAATAGCACCACAACTTAAATATCAAACCATTAAATATTACTCAACATAGTTCACTACTAACATCTAGACTTCTCCCATGTCCTCAAGAACTAAACGAACTACTCACAACACATCATACGGGACATGATCAGAGATGATATAATGATGGGTAACAATCTGAACATAAACCTTAATTCAACGGTTCCACCCAATAGCATCAATAACAATAGTAATCAACACCGGGAGAGTTTCCCCTATCAAATGCACAAGATTCAGCCATAGATGTTACAGCGGGAACGGAGTGGAGCGGTGGAGATGACGGTGTCGGCGGTGGAGATGATGGTGATGATGATCCCGATGAAGTGCAGCTCGATGACGGTGACGATGGCGACGATTTCCCCCCTCCGGGAAGGGATTTCCCCGGCAGCTTCGCAGCCTGCCGGAGAGCTTTTCTCTCTCGGTGGTTTCCGCCTCGTGGAGGCGGCGGCTCTGTTTCTCGTCCAACCCTCGTATCTTAGGTTTCCTGGGGGGTCAAGTACGTGAAGGGGCTCTGCCAGACGTGGGCCAGGGCGGCCACCTCATGTGGTGGCGCGGTAGGCAAGGGAGCTGCGCCAGCCCTTGAGGTGGGCCCCCTGTGGCCCACCTGGCTCCCCCCTTTTGGCCTCCTTCGTCATCTAGAAAGTTAAGACTTTTGGTATTCTCCTTTTTGTTTTCTGAGCTTTGCAAATAATGTATCTTGACGGTGCTTTTTCCATCAGATTCCAGCCTCCGGTGATTCATCCCCCAACAATCATCAAACATGCAAAATAGATGAAATAACATAAGTATCATCTCCAAATATGAAATATATCAATGAATAACAGTAAATTATGATATAAAATAGTGATGCAAAATGGACGTATCAACTCCCCCCAAGCTTAGACCTCGCTTGTCCCCAAGCGAAAGCTGAGCTCAGTAAACATGACCACAGTTTTATGGAGTGAAGTGTCGATAAAAAATATACGGACAAGAAGCATCACATCAATTAATACACAAGTCATCTTAGGTAATAACTCCATTCATATAACTCAACTTGTAACAAGTAAAGGCAAATCACTATAAGGTGCATAGAGAAAACCATAGTTGGTGTTGGCAAACTTCGTTCTTGGTCAGAGAACAATGAACATATTGAGCTTATCCCACAAAACAGCCCCCTCTTTATTAGTTGCTAACTCCCAAGGTCATATTTATTAGATAACAACAATGTGCTACACAAGGAAGAATAAAAGACATGATTCACAATATACATGTATAGATGGTTGAATCACAATCAACCCAAATGCTTGCTTAAGATAGAAGGAGATAGGTTTACTGACTCAACATAAAGTAAAAGATAGGCCCTTCGCAGAGGGAAGCAGAGATACAAGCATGTGCTAGAGCTTTTAGTTTTAATAGGTTTTGAAATCACATAGAGAGCATAAGAAAAAGTTTTTGAGTGGTGTTTGTCGTTGTCAACGAATGGTAATAGAGTTCTTGTCATCTTCCATACTAAGCAAGTTGAGAGCGGTTCCGAATTGTTTAGTAACATGCATTTATAATATGCACTATATTTATATATCCTGACACTCCTCCCAACCTTTGCTTTCACAAACCATGGCTAACCGAATCCTCGGGTGCCCACCAATCAATCTCAAACCATGGAGGAGTGTCTATTTTTAACTTTCTCAAGCCTTTTGATATTATAGTGGTCTAACCAGCTCTTTGCAATATTAGTGACGAGAAGATGGAGCATGCAAGTCATGGGTTACTTAATTAGCATGGAAGATAACAAACTCAACTATTATTTCCTCGTGAGCTAATAAACATTGACACAAATAAGGGATAGTAGTTTTGAATAAAGATAGCACATGAAGTATTTACTTGAAGTGGCGCAAAATACCACATAATAGGTAGGTATGGTGGACACATGTGACAAAGGTTTTGGCTGAAGCTTTGGATGTATGAGAAGCATTCCCTCTCGATACAGGTCTTTAGCTAGCAAGGTTGGGTAGCAAGCATGAGAGTTGAAGGATACAAACAAACATACATGTAGTAAAGAACAATCATGCAATTCTTACTTGAAAGCAAAAACAATTTTAAATTGCGAATACTAAACTTATCATCTACAAGTGAGAAAGATAAATGAATACTATATCTACATGTAATTCTTTTTCTCCCTTCAAGTCTCAAAGTATTGTAGCTACTGACCAATGCTAAGTTTGCCAAAACCAAAAGATTTACTATATGTTCCCAAAGTGATATCAATACTAATAACAAGATCAATCATATATGATAGAAGTTGCAAGCTAAAATAAAGTGTGCGGAATGTAAATGATAACACTTCTCATTAATATTCCATAACGACAACTCACACCAAGGGATACATAGATAGATAACCAACTAAAAGAGAGATACTTTCACATTGCAAACCATCATATAAGATAACTTCCCTACTCATGATATGACACTACTAAAAGGTAAAAGATAAAAGATAATGGTGTGATACCGCGGCACTCCCCCCAAGCTTGGAACAAGCTAAGGGAGATGCCAATACCGATGACGAATTACTCCTTCGGTGGTGATGGAGGGACGACTCGAAGTGGAGTAAGGTAACGCTCCAGCATCTTGCAAAGCCTGTTTTTCTCCTCTTGAAGTATGTCCACTTCCCTCCTCAGGACTCGGTACTGATCACAAAACTGGTCGGTGACTCGCAGAGCGTCAGCCACATCCGGAAAAGAGCTAAGATCTGGAACGGGCGGTATGGCTCCCTGCATGTTATGAGGAAAAGAACGTTGAGGGTTAATTGATCCCACAAAGGTGGGCTTGCCACCCCTCGGCCTTGCGCGATCTCTTTTGGCTTACGTCATCTCCTTCACTTCCTCCATGACGCTTTCATCCATGTCCTTGCGCCTAGCCCTCGCTTTCTCTTCCTCAGCCCATCCAATGAAAGATCCTTGGTCAAGATCTTGGAGGAGTTCACGACGGCGACGAAGCGCGTAGTCTTCAGAACAGGAACCCTGGGACGACATCTGGGCAGAAGCAGCTCAAAACAAAAACACGTCGAAAATACGATATACGGACCTCGGGGGTCTCGAGAGATTATATAGCAAAAACATATGCAACAAAAGGAAGGCAACAGGGCGAAAACGGGTAGGAGACGGACTCCGAGGCGCCCACCTCAGGGGCTGGCGCGGCCAGCATGGGGCCCGCGCCACCACCTGATGACGGTGCCGGGCACCGTCTCGTGCTAGTTTTGGTCTCGTATTTTTCCATATTTTCTAAATATCAATATTTTATATCCCAAAATTAAATTCGCGAACTTTTTCTTACCGAAACTGTACCTTTTCGAATTCAGCTTCTGCAGACTCAGAAATATGTTCCTTAATAAAAGCTTCCGGAGAAATTGCTTGAATAATATCAACGTCTTCATTATAAGAATCTCCAGAAATATAATGCTTGAGTCTTTGTCCATTTACCACTTGTGTAGAATCATATTTAAGTGAAGCAATTTTTATGGCACCCGAACGAAACACTTCCACGATAACATATGGTCCTTCCCACTTGGAGAGCAATTTCCCTGCAAAGAATCTAAGACGAGAGCTATACAAAAGAACTTTCTCACCAACATGAAACTCTCTCTTAAGGATTCTCCTATCATGCCATTTCTTAACTTTTTCTTTAAAGAGTTTAGCATTTTCATAAGCCTCATTTCTCCATTCATCTAAAGAACTCAAATCAAGTAATCTTTTCTCACCAGCAAGTTTAAAATCTCTATTTAGTTCTCTCACTGCCCAATAAGCTTTGTGTTCTAATTCTAAAGGCAAGTGACAAGCTTTTCCATAGACCATTTTATAAGGAGACATACCCATGGGATTTTTATAAGCAGTTCTATAAGCCCATAATGCATCATTTAGTTTACTAGCCCAATTCTTTCTCGTTCTATTAACAGTCTTTTGCAAGATAGATTTAATTTCTCTATTTGATAATTCTACTTGCCCACTAGTTTGAGGATGATAAGCTGAAGCAATTCTATGATTAACACCATATTTAGCAAGAACTTTTCTAAAACCACCATGAATAAAATGAGAACCTCCATCAGTCATGAGATATCTAGGAACACCAAACCTAGGGAAAATAATATCTTGAAGCATTTTTAATGATGTCTCACCATCAGCACTTTTAGTAGGTATAGCTTCTACCCATTTAGTAACATAATCAACAGCAACAAGTATATGAGTATTACCTTCTGAGGAAGGGAAAGGACCCATAAAGTCAAATCCCCAACAATCAAACGGTTCAATAACAAGAGAATAATTCATAGGCATTTCATTACGTCTAGAGATATTACCAACTCTTTGACATTCATCACAAGACAAAATAAACTTTCTTGCATCTTTAAAGAGAGTAGGCCAATAAAAACCTGATTGTAAAACCTTTTGTGCGGTTCTATCTCCAGCGTGATGTCCTCCATAAGCACTACTATGGCATTTTCTCAATATCTCTTTTTGTTCATACTCCGGAACACATCTTCGCATAATACCATCCACTCCTTCTTTATATAAGTGTGGGTCATCCCAAAAATAATGCCTCAAGTCATAAAAGAATTTTCTTCTTTGTTGAGCTGAAAAGGTTGGAGGCAAATACTTCGAAACAATAAAGTTATCATAATCAGCATACCAAGGACTATCTCGTGAACTCACCCTTATTGCAGCTAATTGTTCATTTGAAAAACTATCATTAACAGGAATAGGATCATATGCAATGTTTTCCAATCTAGACAAATTATCAGCAAAAGGATTTTCAGCACCTTTCCTATCTACAATATGCAAATCAAATTCTTGCAAAAGTAATACCCATCTAATAAGCCTAGGCTTTGCATCTTTCTTTTTCATAAGGTATCTAATTGCAGCATGATCAGTATGAATAATAACTTTAGAATCAACAATATATTGTCTAAATTTATCACAAGCAAAAACAACAACTAGAAATTCTTTTTCAGTAGTTGCATAATTCTTTTGAGCAGAATCAAGAGTCTTACTAGCATAATGAATAACATTTAACTTCTTATCAATTCTTTGTCCAAGAACAGCAGCAACAGCAAAATCACTAGCATCACACATAATTTCAAATGGTAAATTCCAATCAGGTGGTTGAACAACAGGAGCAGTAATTAAAGCCTTCTTAAGAGTTTCAAAAGCTTCCTTACAATCATCATAAAAAACAAATGGTACATCTTTTTGCAAGAGATTAGTAAGAGGCTTTGATACCTTAGCAAAATCTTTAATAAACCTTCTGTAGAAACCAGCATGACCAAGAATACTACGAATACCTTTAACATCTCTGGGGCAAGGCATTTTCTCAATTGCCTCCACTTTAGCTCTATCAACTTCAATACCTCTTTCAGAAATATTGTGTCCAAGGACAATTCCTTCACATCTCTGCAAAACTTTATCAAGATTGTTCAAGCAATTATCAAAAGAAGTACCATAGACGGAGAAATCGTCCATGAACACCTCCACAATTTCCTCACAAAAACCATGAAAGATAGCAGACATGCATCTTTGAAAAGTAGCAGGAGCATTACATAAACCAAAAGGCATACGTCTATAAGCATAAGTACCATAAGGACAAGTAAATGTGGTTTTCTCTTGATCTTGAGTTTTAACAGCAATTTGAGAGAAACCAGAATAACCATCAAGAAAGCAAAGGTGAGTTTTATTGGCTAATCTTTCTAACATTTGATCAATAAAGGGTAATGGATAATGATCTTTCTTAGTAACTTTATTAACCTTTCTAAAATCAATGCACATTCTATAACCAACAACTACTCTTTGAGGGATAAGCTCATCATTTTCATTAGGCACAACAGTAATTCCACCTTTCATAGGGACACAGTGCACGGGACTAACCCATCTACTATCAGCAATAGGATAAATAATACCAGCATCAAGAAGTTTTAATATCTCATTTCTTACCACTTCCTTCATCTTGGGTATTAAACAGCGTTGATGTTCAACAACTGGCTTTGCATCGGGCTCCATATTAATAGAATGTTGATATATAGTAGGAGAAATCCCTTTTAAATCATCCAAAGTATAACCCATAGCTCCACGGTGTTTCTTCAATACTTCCAAAAATCTTTCCTCTTCTATTCCTGAAAGGTTAGCACTAATAATAACAAGATATATTTTCTTATCATCAAGATGAGCATACTTACGATTATCAGGCAAATGTTTTAAATCAAAGACAGGATCCTCTTTAGGTGGAAGTGTTTTACCCAAGTCTTCCACTTGTAAATTATGTTTAAGAATAGGTTGTCGGAGGAATATTTCTTCTAGTTCATTCCTTTCTTCCATAAAAACTTCACTTTCATGATCTTCCATAAATTGTTGCATAAAATTATTAGGAGCAAGAGCAATAGAAGCAAGTTGTTCTACTCTAAAGTCCTCATTAGGCAATTCGGTTTCATAAGGGGTTTTAGCAAATTTCGAAAAATTGAATTCATACGAATCACCAGCAAACTTAGTAAAAAAAATCTCTTTCCTACAGTCTATAATAGCACCACAAGTATTAAGAAAAGGTCTACCAAAAATGATAGGACAAGTCTTACTAGCAGCTGCACCAAGTACGAGAAAATCAGCAGGATATTTAATCTTACCACATAAAACTTCAACATCTCTAACAATACCAATCGGAGAGATAGTTTCTCTATTAGCAAGTTGAATAACCACATCAATTTCTTCAAGTTCACAAGAACCAATCTCATGCATAATTTCTCTATAAAGCTCATAAGGAATAGCACTTGAACTTGCACCAATATCACATAAACCATAATAGCAACGATCACCAATTTTAACAGATAACACAGGAACACTAGTTTTCCTTGATCTTTTAGGATGAGAAACAATATTAGAAGCATCTTCGCAAAATATAATATACTCATCTCCAACATTTTTAGTAACAAGATCTTTAACTATAGCCACAGGAGTTTCAATTTTAATTTGTTCATCAGGTTCTGTAGCTTTCTTTTCACTTTTGTTAACAACACTAGCCATAACAGAATGTTCTTTCACTTTAACAGGAAAAGGAATTCTTTCAATATAAGGCTCAGGAATAATATGATCAACAGTATGAACTTCAATGCTTTTAGTTATAGGAGCAATAGATTTATCTTTATAAGGTTCATGATATTTTTCAAACCCCTCCTTGGGCAAACCGAAATAAGCAGCAAATGATTTATAATAATTTGCAACAACTTGAGAGTCAAGACCATAGGCATTATTAATATTTCGAAATGCATCAGTATTCATGAAAGTTTTAATGCATTCGAAGTCATATTTTATACCTGACTCCCTACCTTTGTCGTTCTCCCATGCTTCAGTATTTTCTTCAATACGATCAAGAAGATCCCATTTAAACTCCTCTTTATTACGAGTGAATGATCCAGCACAAGAGGTATCCAATAATGTTTTGTATTCAAAAGAGAATCTTGCATAGAAATTATCAACAATAATATTACCAGGAAGCTCATGAATGGGGCATTTGAGCATTAGTTACTTCAATCTCCCCAAGCTTGGGCAATACTTTCTCCATCATGAGGCCATAAATTATATATAGAATTCCGATCTTGGTGAATCTCACTTGGAGGATAAAATTTGGAGTAAAAGAGAGGTACAATTTCCTCCCATCCCAGAGAACTCCTGTTCTTTAACAATTTATACCAATGCGCAGCTCTCACAGCAAGTGATATGGAGAATAATTTCTTCCTAACTTGGTCCATTGTAATACCTGCACACTTGAACAACTCGCATAATTCATGTAGAAACAATAAATGATCACCGGGGTGGACAGTTCCATCCCCTTCATAGCGGTTATCCATAACACGATCAATAATTTTCATAGGTATTTTAAATGGCACTATTTCATCAGGTGGCGCCTCATTTTCTACCTCAGCAGTGGTAGAAGCCTTTCCAAACAGGAAAGCAATAGTTACTCTCTCCATAATTAAGCAAATTAGGAGACGGAAATAAAAACAGCACTTACAGCTAAAGTTTTCCTTAGCAATTCCACTTACCAATAGCGCTTCACTCCCCGGCTACGGCGCAAGAAAATAGTCTTGATGACCCACAAGTATAGGGGGTGTATCGTAGTACTTTCGATAAATAAGACTGTCAAACCCAACGAGGAGCAGAAGGTGCTGACAAGCAGTTTTGATGAGGATGTCACTGTAAACACTAGCAGACAAGTTTTTAGTAGTTTTTGATAATGCAGATAAATAAAGTGTGAGTAAATAGAGCACGGCAATAATAATTGCAGCGAGAGGCCCAATCCCTTTTAGAGCAAAGAACAAGCCGGTTTGTTTACTTATGATGACCAAACGTTCCTGAGGACACACGGGATTTATGTCTAGTGCTTTCGCTTCATATAGATGATTAATCTTTAGTGTTTTGATAAGTGTCGTGTGGGTGAACCTATGCTAATGCACCGTCCTTTCTAGGACTAATACATACTTGTGATTATACCCCTTGCAAGCATCCGCAAATACAAGAAAGTAATTAAGATAAATCTAACCACAGCCTTAAACTCTGAGATCCTGCTATCCCTCATGCATCGAAATACCAACGGGGGTTTAGGTTTCTGTCACTTCGGCAACCCCACAATTGATAATCGAATACACAATGCATTCCCCTAGGCCCATAAAGGTGAAGTGTCATGTAGTCGACGTTCACATGACACCACTAGAATAATAGCACCGCAACTTAAATATCAAACCATTAAATATTACTCAACATAGTTCACTACTAACATCTAGACTTCTCCCATGTCCTCAAGAACTAAACGAACTACTCACAACACATCATACGGGACATGATCAGAGATGATATAATGATGGGTAACAATCTGAACATAAACCTTAATTCAACGGTTCCACCCAATAGCATCAATAACAATAGTAATCAACACCGGGAGAGTTTCCCCTATCAAATGCACAAGATTCAGCCCTAGATGTTACAGCGGGAACGGAGTGGAGCGGTGGAGATGACGGTGTCGGCGGTGGAGATGATGGTGATGATGATCCCGATGAAGTGCAGCTCGATGACGGTGACGATGGCGACGATTTCCCCCCTCCGGGAAGGGATTTCCCCGGCAGCTTCGTAGCCTGCCGGAGAGCTTTTCTCTCTCGGTGGTTTCCGCCTCGTGGAGGCGGCGGCTCTGTTTCTCGTCCAACCCCCGTATCTTAGGTTTCCTGGGGGGTCAAGTACGCGAAGGGGCGCTGCCAGACGTGGGCCAGGGCGGCCACCTCATGTGGTGGCGCGGCAGCCAAGGGAGCCGCGCCAGCCCTTGAGGTGGGCCCCCTGTGGCCCACCTGGCTCCCCCCTTTTGGCCTCCTTCGTCATCTAGAAAGTTAAGACTTTTGGTATTCTCCTTTTTGTTTTCTGAGCTTTGCAAATAATGTATCTTGACGGTGCTTTTTCCATCAGATTCCAGCCTCCGGTGATTCATCCCCCAACAATCATCAAACATGCAAAATAGATGAAATAACATAAGTATCATCTCCAAATATGAAATATATCAATGAATAACAGTAAATATGATATAAAATAGTGATACAAAATGACCGTATCAAGGCGTCCTGGCTCTAGGGCGGCGCAGGTACAGCCGTCCGCGTGGTGGCGAACGCCGTTGTTCGCGGCGTTCGCGGATGACGATGCTGGTGCCTCCTTCGCCACTACGTGGAGGCGAGCGCGGCTCGTCCTTCACCGGGAGGCGCCGCTGCTGCTGCACCTCCTGGTACCGTGGCCGCACGGGCAGCAGCCGCAACGGGGTGACGTTCCCCGTCCTTGCGTGCTGATGCGCGGCGGCGATGGCGGATTCCACCGTGTGGCCTGTGGCGCCCCACCACCAGTGGCGGCCTTCCGCGTTGTGGCGTCCCGGCCTTCTCGTGCCGTCGTAGAACGCGAGCGCCTCCGTCTGCTCACGATCAAACCGCCGCACCCACGCTCCCCAGTTGTTGTCGTCGTACTCGGGGAGGGTGCGCTCGTGCGGGTCAGCCAGGACTGGCGACGCGCGATGTCGCGCCGGATCTAGTCCTGTGTCTCCGACAGCGGCGGCACGGGGAGGCCGCCATGGGGGGACATGCGCTACCCTGAGGGCAGACGCGCGTCCAGTGGCACCAGCAGGCCGTAGTGGTACAGGTCCCACGCCTCTTCGGTGGAGACCGTGCGCCCGCTGCGCCTGCTGAACGGACAGATGTCGCCTAGAGGGGGGGGGGGGGGGGTGAATAGGCGATTAAAAACTTTTTCCGGGGAGCCAGAATTTCCGAGCCTAGATGGACCGGAAATTCCGGTATGCTTGATAAAGGCGGAATAAAACTAGTGTTTTACTTTAGCAAGCATACAACCTAAATATACTAGGTTCACCTATGTGCACCAACAACTTATGCTAAGCAATACTAGTAACAAGGTGATAGCAAGATATATATATGACTTCAAGCACGAAGGCTATCACAATGTAAAGTGCATAAGTAAAGAGCTCGGGTATAGAAATAACCGAGGCACGCGGAGACGAGGATGTATTCCCGAGTTCCACCCAAAGGGTGTACGTCTCGTTTGGAGAGGTGTGCGCAACCACAACAGGTTAGCCGCAACGCCACCAAGGCTCACCTTCTTCTCCTGATGAACTCAACCACAAAAGGTTGCGAGTTCACCTTCCACTATTGATCCCCTTTTGGGCGGAGATCGAATCCCTTACAACAATCTTGAGGCACACACCCACAACTTAATTGGGGGCTCCCAAGTCTTGAGGCACACACCCACAACTTAATTGGGGGCTCTCAAGTGACCACAAAAGGTCTTGACCACAAAAGGTCTTGGCCACAAAAGGCCGGCCACAAAAGGCGTCTAGGGTCCAATGACCCAAGAGTAACAAGCTCACAAGTAACACCACCACGAATCCTCGTGGAGGGCTCAAACCGATGCAATAGCCCTCCAGGAAAAATAGCCGTTGGCTGTTTCGACACTCGGAAATTCCGGTTTAAGTGAGACTCGGAAATTCCGGTCACCCGGAATATCCGGTCAAAGAAAATCTCCGAGCTGAAATTCCGGTTGGAGTCAGTGCTGAAAACAATTCTTTCCTTAGCCGTTTTCGCGAGGCTCTTTGAGGGCAACTCGGAAATTCCGGGTCATCAAAATATCCGACCACAATTTCCGGTTGAGTCCAGCACCTCTTTTCCTTCTTTCCTTAGCCGTTTTCTTGGACGAGCTGGGCAACCGGATATTCCGGTAGAGCGAAATATCCGGCCCCAATAATCCGGTTCAGCAGAACACCGAAACGAAAACAGCTATAACTTTTGCAAATGAACTCCGAATGAGGTGAGACCAATTTTGTTGGAAAGATAGCGACGATAAGCACCCAACAAAAAGTGGAAATATTGCATCCCATAAATAGAGTAAAATCACCACACATGGCAAGGTGTGGGACTTTCCTCACGGTTGAACCGGCAATATTTCCGCCACCGAAAACCCAACAAGTTTTCCAAAGTAAAACCGTTTTCGATGAACAAGAGCTTGACATGGAGATGAACCAAGCTCTAGTTCCTCACCACCATAAAAGCCAAATATGAACCAAGAAATATGATATGCCAAGTATGCAAAGGTTTGAGCTCTCCACAACGAAGCGATCAAGTTACTCACTTGAGAGCCCCTCTTGATAGTACGCCTATCTATCCTATAGCCCTATCAAGATCATACCTTTGCCTTGAGCATTCCACTTGAGTTAGATGATGACTATCTTGATCTCTTCAAGTGGATCATCTTTCTTGATTGCGCGAGCACGCACACGCTTGATGAGGACTTCTTCAAATACTCCCCCATACTCCATTATGGGAGAGTTTCGCTTAGCTCCGTCTTCATGTATCCATTGCAAGCTCCAAGCATAGGATCTCTTCCAAAAGCTTCTCTTGGTCTTGCACATCTTATCCTTGATGACGATCACCACATGACGTCATCCTCCACGAGCTATATGAAATCTTCATTTGATGCAAGCCCATGGGAAGATACCTAACCCCACATAAAGATACCACACACACATATCATGGGTTAGTTCACAAAGCTAATATGGACAAGTGATTACCATCCCAGAGATACATGATCCCACTTGGGACATCTTGTAGCTTTGTGTGTTGATCAACAACTTGATCAACCTTTTATCTTCCAATCTTTCTTTGCTAATATGATGTCTTGACTCCTTCAAGACATACTTGCAATATGCTCAACCCAACACATGACCATCCATCATATACATCCTTGAATGGGACATTGGTCATCAAATAAGCTTCTAGAGTCCAAATAAGCTTCTAGAGTCCAACACATGAACTCCACCATTCCCATGGACACGATCTATAAAGATATCTTAATGCAAACATTAGTCCATAGAGGTTGTCATCAATTACCAAAACCACACATTAGGGAAAATGCTCTTTCACCTGCTGCTACTGCCCTCCAGTTATTCGCCATGGACGCAGTGGGACAACGGAGGGTGTGGGAGAGGGAGAGAACAGAGGGCGGTGTGAGAGAGAGGGCGCCGTGGGAGAGGCGATTATGAAGAACACGTCTGAAGGTTGTTGGTGGCTGACTTGGGCACGGCGCCACACCGGTGTCAGCAACAAACGTGGAACCTGCACAACACAATCAAGAAACTTTGCCCCAACTCAACAGTGAGGTTGTCAATCTCACCGGCTTGATGTAACAAAGAGATTAACCATATGGTGTGGAGAATGATGTTTGTTTGCAGAGAATTAAAGTAACAGTTTGCAGTTGGTTGTATTATCAGTTTAAAGAAAATGACCAGGGTCCACAGTTCACTAGTGGTGTCTCTCCATAAATAAATAATAGCATACATGCGGGTAAACAAATTACAGCTGGGCAATTGACAGAATAAAGAGCTGCATAATGATGCATATACTAATGACATGATGTCTAGTGTGAGATTCATTTGGGCATTACAACAATATACATAGACCGTTCCAACCGCATCTATGACTAATAATCCACCTTCCGGTTAGCGTCCGCACCCCTTTCAGTATTAAGTTGCTAGCAACAGATTATTTCATTAAGCAAAGTGTGTAAAGTAAGTAAGTAACATCATCCTTAGATAAAGTACTACTGTTTTATCCCTAGTAGCAACAGTACATCTACAACCTTAGAGCTTTCTGTCACAGCCCCAGATTAAATAGAGACATGAACCCACTATCGAGCATAAATACCCCCTCTTGGAGTCACAAGCATTTACTTGGCCAGAGCAACTACTAGCAACGGAGAGCATGCAAGATCATAAACAACACACAACATGATATATTATGAACCAATGACAAAGTATTCAATATTTATCGGATCCCAGCAAACACAACATGTAGCATTACATAAAGATGATCTTGATCATGATAGGCAGCTCACAAGATCTAAACATGATGGCACAAAAGGAGAAGACAACCATCTAGCTACTGCTATGGACCCGTAGTCCAAGGATGAACTACTCATGCATCAGTCCGGAGGCGGGCATGGTGATGTAGAGCCCTCCGGTGATGATTCCCCTCTCCGGCGGGGTGTCGGGAGCAGGTTCTGAACCCTCCCGAACTAGGGTTGACGACGGCGGCGGCTCCGTGAGGAAAAGTGGAAAAGTGTTCGGGTTGTTTGCCTTAGGTTTTCGGGGGGATTAAATAGGCGAAGGTGCGAAGGCGGTGGAGCCCTGAGGGCCCCACCTCAGGTGCCCGCGCGGCCAAGGAAGATGCCGCGCCACCCCTTGAGGTGGGCGCCTCGGTGCCCGTCTCCTTTTCCCCCTCGGACTTCTGGAACGTGTCTGGAATTCTAAGATCTTCGCTATAAAAATTGTCCAATTTCGAGAATATTTCCTTAAGTGGATTTCTGAAACCAAAAACAGCAGAAAACAGGGAACTGGCACTGTGGCATCTTGTCAATAGGTTAGTTCCAGAAAATGCATAAAACAATATAAAATGTGTATAAAACATGTAGGCAATTGGTATAATATAAGCATGGAACATAAGAAATTATAGATACGTTTGAGACGTATCAAGCATCCCCAAGCTTAGTTCTACTCGTCCTCGAGTAGGTAAAACGATAACAAATAATTTCTGTAGTGACATGCTTTCACACAATCTTGATCAAATAATAATGTAATGCATGTAAGTTGAGATCAAATGAATAAAAGTTGTAGTTTATATTGATATCAAATGAGTAATAAATAAACAAGTAGGCATAACAAAGCAAAACTTTCAATGAATCAGTAATAGAGAACAATCAACCGTGCAAAGTAGATATTAAAGATGATTTAAGTTTCAAGCACAATAATATAATCATCTAATGAATCAAACAATCATGACAACTTTGTGAAAGGATCAAGTCAAGTAATAGCAATATGCACATAGAAGATCATTTCTCTATTTGTTCACACAAAAACAAGCAAGTGTTCAGCGTTGGTTCCTGGCACCAGGATGTTGTGGCTAAGAGAATGTTAATGGGGGTTTGGAAGGCCAACGGAAGAAAGTCTCAAAAAGCTGAAAGTGATCATTAGACAAGAGGAAGTCTTATAATCGAAGCTATGCAAGGAGTAGTGATTGCCACACAACGGATGCACATAGAGCTATAAGTGTATGAAAGCTCTCAAATGGAACTAGTGGGGGTGCATCCAACTTGCTTGCTCATGAAGATCTAGAGCACTTTTGAGGAGGCTCATCATTGGAATATACAAGCCAAGTTCTATAATGTAAAGTTCCCCACATAGTTATGCAAGTAAAACATGAAAACTCTCTCATATGGAGTACAGGTGCTAAACATGAGCACAAATGATGACTATGAATAATATGGGTGCTATAACATGAGCACAAGTGTGGATAAAGAGTAGTAATGTTGCCCCCCTTTTTTATTCTTTCTCTTTTTTTTCTCTTTTTTTCTATTTTTTTGTATTTTTCTGTTTCTCTTTTCGATGGCCTCCATGGCTCTTTTCACTTTAAGGGGCAAACATCCTAATATGATAATATGACAACACACTTTTTGGTACAAATATCTTATGATGAATATGTATGAAACGGTGCCTCTTCCAGTGTAGCAGGATATGCAATGATCTAGCGTAACATGGGTAAAACCACACATCAGCTGTAAAGAATCATGCAAAGCAATATATATATATGCCGAATGACAACAAGTCATGTAATGTAAGATGAAAATTGCATGTCAATATTTCTCGGAACAGCTATGGAAATGCTGTAGTAGGTAGGTATGGTGGATGTTTTGAGTAAAATATTTGGCTTATGTGTAGGAGAACATGATGAAGATCTCCCACGAGTTTTGGATGTACCCGCGAAGTATGCACCAACTCTCAATGTGAGAAAGGGCAATGCAAAGTACCGAAGAGGCTAGCAAATATGGAGGTGGAAGTGCCATGAAAACCGCAGCTTTAGAACTCACAAGAAAAAGGATTCCAAATAGAAATATGATCTTACAATGCATAATGAAAATCACTCCACGAGGGACTGTGGCAAATGAACAAGTCACTGTTGGGACCCCGACCGTAGCGCATAACACAAAGTCATTACGGTTGCTTTTAACATTAGGAGTCATATTTCATTATGCTATCAACTGGAAATTTAAGTGTGGCACAGCTTCAAGTTTTCTAGACCAACCATTAACCATTCCACCTTACTAAACCATCATGTTTACCATTAAGCATATTAATATCTCAACACAACATCAATGATTCAAGTGACACAATTTAATGATCTACAAGATTATGTATCATTTAGTTATACCATCTAGCACATTTAACATTTTCTGTTCTAACCAAACACCAATCAACTTATTTAAACATAAACTCTCCAAGTATTTAACAATGAAGCAAGAGAGTATAACATATGAGAACTAACAGCTCTGAACAATCTGAACAAGAGATGCATGAAAAACAAGAGCTGAAAGTATTGCAGTAGCTATAGAAGAATACTCAACAAGTATAAGTGAAGAATAGGAGTATTCAAATGAAAAAAGCGGAGCGTGTCTCTCTCCCACACAAGAATGCTAGGATCCATTTTATTCAGAGAACAAAAATAACAAAAGAAAAAACAAAAACAAACAGACGCTCCAAGTAAAGCACATAAGATGTGGCCGAATTAAAATATAGTTTCACTAGAGATAACCTGATAAGTTGTTGATGAAGAAGGGGATGGCCAAGCTTTGACGCTTGAGTCTTCTTGAAATATGCTTGGGTGACCCACGGGGGCATCCCCAAGCTTAGGCTCTTTCATTTTCTTGATCACATCATATCATCCTCTCTCTTGATCCTTGAAAACTTGCTCCACACCAAACTCAAAGTAGACTTCATTAGAGTGTTAGTGCATAATCAAAAATTCTCATATTCTGCATGGAGACAATCATTATCATGGTAGTGGACATTAGCTACAGCTACTGAAATTTTATGGAACAAAAAGATCCATCCAAACACAGCAAAAGAACCAATGTAAAATAAATGACAGAATCTGTCAAAAATAGAACAGTTTATAAAGACGAATTTTTTCGAGTCACTTAACTTGCTCAAATCAGAAAACTCAAAACTAATTAAAGTTGCATATATATCTGAGGATTACGCACAAAAAATTCCAGGTCATTTTCGTTTTTCTGTGAATTCTTACGAATTTAACGGTGGACAGCAGAAAACTGTTCCTGCGCAGGAATCCAAATCTAACATCAACTTTCTACTAGAGTATTAACTTGGCACAACAATGCAATAAAGTAAAGATACAAAGGAATTGCTACAGAGCTAGGCATGTTCCTTGACTCAATAAAATAAAATAACAGGAATAAAATTTGGTTTGTCTCTCATAAGCGCTTTTCTTTAACGCCTTTCAGCTAGGCACAGAAAGCAAAACTCAAGTGTTTCCAAGAGAAGAACCATCCAAATCAATGCAAGAAATCCTCTCAACTATGCATTGTATTTTATCTATATGAGTTTAAGAGATCCCTTTTTCATTACTTTTAGGTTTACTACATTCATCAAACGGGTTTGCAGGGGCAATCCAATCAAAATTTTCTTCCAATGCTTTATGCATAGCTATAAGTTTAATAGGTATTGGTACATTCATTACTTCTCCCTTTTTAGATTCGGTTTTGCCCAATTTCTCTAGTGTTTTGATGACCTCTACACATGAGCCTAGCATATTAAAGCGATCAAAAACTTTCCTAGTTTCTTTAACAACATCACCAAATTCTTTAAGCAGGGTTTCTAGAATAAAATCTTTCTTTTCAGCATTTTCAACATTGTGAAGATTAAGAAACATTTGTTGAATTATGGGATGGAGGTTAACAAACCTAGCTGCAGCAATTTCATAATTTGGAGCAAGTTCTGCTATGGATTTATCCACAAAATCATCATGCATACTAACATGGTCAAAAAATTCTTCAATGTTATCTTTTCCAATTATAGAACCACTTCCTACTGGCAGGTCTTCCAGGGTGTACTTAGGAAGCAACATTTTAGCAGAAACAAATGCAAACCGAAATACAGAGGTGAATGCAAGTAACTATTTTTTTTGTATTTTTGATAATAAGAAGCAAACAAGATGATAACAAATTAAATAAAATGCAAGTAACTAATTTTTTGTGTTTTTGATATTTAATAGCAAACAAAACAGGAAATAAAATTTAACTAAGCAAGACAAAAACAAAGTAAATAGATTGGGAAGTGAGAGACTCCCCTTGCAGATGTGCTTCAATCTCCCCGGCAACGGCGCCAGAAATTTTTGCTCGATGCACACGGTGGTGATGAGTTGGAAAACCCCAAGAGGAAGGTGTAAAGTAGTGCAGCAGCAAATTTCCCTCAGTTGTGAAACCAAGGTTATCAATACAGTAGGAGATGAAGAACACGTCTGAATGTTGTTGGTGACTGACTTGGGCACGGCGCCACACCGGTGTCAGCAACAAACGTGGAACCTGCACAACACAATCAAGAAACTTTGCCCCAACTCAACAGTGAGGTTGTCAATCTTACCGGCTTGCTGTAACAAAGAGATTAACCGTATGGTGTGGAGAATGATGTTTGTTTGCAGAGAATGAAAGTAACAGTTTGCAGTTGGTTGTATTATCAGTTTAAAGAAAAGGACCGTGGTCCACAGTTCACTAGTGGTGTCTCTCCGTAAATAAATAATAGCATACATGCGGGTAAACAAATTACAGCTGGGCAATTGACAGAATAAATAGCTGCATAATGATGCATATACTAATGACATGATGTCTAGTGTGAGATTCATTTGGGCATTATAACAATATACATAGACCGTTCCAACCGCATCTATGACTAATAATCCACCTTCCGGTTAGCGTCCGCACCCCTTTCAGTATTAAGTTGCAAGCAACAGATTATTGCATTAAGCAAATTGTGTAAAGTAAGTAAGTAACATCATCCTTAGATAAAGTACTACTGTTTTATCCCTATTAGCAACAGTATATCTACAACCTTAAAACTTTCTGTCACAGCCCCAGATTAAATAGAGACATGAAACCACTATCGAGCATAAATACCCCCCCTTGGAGTCACAAGCATTTACTTGGCCAGAGCAACTACTAGCAACGTACAACATGCAAGATCATAAACAACACACAACATGATATATTATGAAGCAATGACAAAGTATTCAATATTAATCGGATCCCAGCAAACACAACATGTAGCATTACATAAAGATGATCTTGATCATGATAGGCACTCACAAGATCTAAACATGATGGCACAAAAGGAGAAGACAACCATCTAGCTACTTCTATGGACCCGTAGTCAAAGGATGAACTACTCACGCATCAGTCCGGAGGCGGGCATGGTGATGTAGAGCCCTCCGGTGATGATTCCCCTCTCCGGCAGGGTGTCGGGAGCAGGTTCTGAACCCTCTCGAACTAGGGTTGACGACGGCGACGGCTCCGTGAGGAAAAGTGGAAAAGTGTTCGGGTTGTTTGCGTTAGGTTTTCGGGGGGATTAAATAGGCGAAGGGGCGAAGGCGGTGGAGCCCCGAGGGCCCCACCTCAGGTGCCCGCGCGGCCAAGGAAGCTGCCGCGCCACCCCTTGAGGTGGGCGCCTCGGTGCCCGTCTCCTTTTCCCCCACGGATTTCTGGAACGTGTCTGGAATTCTAAAATATTCGGTATAAAAATTGTCCAATTCCGAGAATATTTTCTTAAGTGGATTTCTGAAACAAAAAACAGCAGAAAACAGGGAACTGTCACTGTGGCATCTTGTCAATAGGTTAGTTCCAGAAAATGCATAAAACAATATAAAATGTGTATAAAACATGTAGCCAATTGGTATAATATAAGCATGGAACATAAAAAATTATAGATTCGTTTGAGACGTATCAGCGGTGCGCGAGCATCCGCGCCGGTGTAAATGCGTTGCGTGGAAACGCCGCGACGCCGGCGCGTGGACTGTCGCGCACGCTGTCGCCGGCGTTAATGTGCGACGTTGTCTCGTCGCATCGCTCCCGTCCAGTCCCATCGGCTGGGAGAATGCCCGGCGACTGACCGCCGTTAACGCGGCGGAACGGCCTCCTGCGCCTTCATTAACACGGGCGCGGCGCGTCGTGTGTATGACGGGCGAGCCAGCGCTGTCAGGGCCATCGCCGAGGCGATGTCCGGCACCCCGGAAGGGCCTCCAAGTATAGAGGCCCTATAGGGGGTGCCGGACACAAAATCACTCGGACGAGGCTTTGGGTGCCGTTGGTAGCCGTTTTTCATATCGGGCCCCCAAAGGGTCTTTAGGGATCCTTTATTTAGGGGATCCTTTATTTAGGGGATCCTTTAGAGGCCCCAGGTGGACATCTCTAAGCTGACTCACCTTGTCTAAACGTATTATAAAAAGTTACATAGGAAGTAGTTTCGTATGCCGACGTGGGAGCAAGCCGTGATTGCGATCAACGAGAAGAGGACCAGGCAGAAAAGCGGCGAGAAATGGGGATCATGAGCAGACATGGCAGAACTATGTACATGTGGGCCAGTGTGAGCCTTGATCAACACCGTGATGTGGCTTGTCCCCTCCAGTAACATGTAGAATCTGATTGGAAGGTGACTTTGCCCCGATGGATTGGATATGTAAGCTTCTTCTTCCAACTGATTACGGTGCAAAGCTACTTTTGTTGGAGTGCAATATCAGGTTGTTTTAATGCAACACCTACATGGCCGCATCTGCAATATCAAGTTGCTTCACTGCTTGGTTTTGACTGAGCTGTTCAAGAAAAAACGACTAGTTGATTAAAAAAAGATAGTAGAGAATCTTTTTCGACAATCAATACCATACGTATTATAAAATGATGGGAAAAAACTAGCATAAGCGCCGTATCCAGGAGCTTCCCGTGCGATGGATGATTTGCCTAACTTTTCTCCAGAACACATGCATGCATGCACCATGCAACACTATGAGTGACAGCATCGTATTAATTACCAAATTCGAATTTTTAAAATGATTTATCTTCTAAACCGTTATTCCTTAGCCATCTGTTTATACCGCTAGATTTGTCTCGACGAGAGTTTTAAAACTAAATCCATTGTTAATATGTTTAGATGAAAATAAAATTCTAAATATGTTACCAGATTGTGGTACTATGGCTACCAGATTAACACAAACCATTATCAATAATTATATATCATTACTTATGATATTGTAAATGTTTTGAAACACTTGTGACACATGTACACTCGGGTGTGATGAAATTTTCACGTTTATATTGGTGTAGAATGGTGTATAGAAACCTGATAGCCAAGTTATTATATATAATTTGATAAACTAGTTATAATAATCTAGTAACTACCGGAAGAAAAAAATCAAAACATGGCAGCATGGGATATAGTTTTGTGTATCTTATCACAATTAAGTCAACGGTGAAAATAGATTTTCAATCGGATTAATCATTTGAAAGATAATAATTTTTAATCTAAATGATGTCATCTATGATGTCACTGCATGCATGCATAACAAGGAGCCGCCGCACGGAAGAAATAAAATGTGGCGCCGCCAAGTAGTCCAGTCCTAAAACGATTAGTAGAGATATTTGAAGGCATGGGACCGACCATGCCTAAGGTTGGGAAATGACTATGGGATGGTAATATCCGCTCGATTCATTGGATCCGATATACGGCAGTCACGAGGGTGCCCTCGTTTCTTCAAATTATTCAAATTAGCACATATACCTTTTATATACCTTTTTTTGGAGTTATAGATTAAGCTCTCTGCGGGGGTTCTATCTAAAAAGAAAAACATTTCCTAGACGGGTTGCTCCTCGACTGGCGCCGGATCGAGGACCTCAAGGCCAAGTTCAACTATCGTGGTCGCGGCAAGCTTCATCTACCGCCTTCGAGATGCCATACCGCCGCAGACTTGCCCCCTCACAGCAACGGTGGTGGCGGAGGACATCTCTCAAGTACGAATGTGCTAGTGTTCTCCGTCTTGGCTCCGGGGGCGGTGCCGGGATGGGACACGACGGAGGGACATTGGATCATCCTGGCCTACATCCCCGCCGTCATCCACGACGATGCCTGCGCCACCGACGCAAGGTCGTTTGCGCTCAAGGTGCACCACCTCTCCACACGAGCAAATTCAGCGTACCTAGGAGAATGTCCACCGCTAAAAAGTCTTAGGCGTCATATCCCTCGGTGGTAGTCGTCGGAGACAAAGGCCAGTTCCTGATTTATGCGCCCATGAAGCCCGAGGGCGAGAACCAGGCGCCTCTCGGCATGGACATATTCGCCGGACTCTAAGCGCGTCGGCCTCGGGCGCACACGACGTGGCGGCTTACTTCTTGTGCGACGCCCGCACCGACACGACCACCAGAGTTCCACCATCGGGTCATCCACTGCTTCCTCTCGTGCTGGTCTCGTCGTCCACGCCTCATCTATCACACTTGATGAAGTTCACATGGACGCCCCAAGCGGGCGCGTCAGTCTCTTAGACAGAGTTATCCAACGGATGCAACAAATAAGGAATAACAATGCAGAAATAAGGATTGGTTGTTTTTCATACCAAACTTTTTTATTTAATAAAAAATCACATAATTGTTAAATGTGTATTTTTACTAGTATAATCTAAATATATAACCGTCATATCTAGCACCACAAATAAATCACTTTCAAGTGCTAAACTGAAGTTGATTTTTGTTGCACATTTTTATTTTATTTTCTTATAGCTTGATTGTACATATGTTTTCATATCACATTATTCCATAAAGAGTCTATCTCTTTTATGAATTATAGTTTGTTTGTATATATGAATTTCATTATGTACTTAAATTTACGAGAGAATTCACAAAATTTGTTGTGTTTTAGAGTGCATCAATGTAATAAATAACATGTAAGAGGTTTTTGAAGTATAAGACTACCAAGTTTAGGTTTAACTAAATATAGATACTACTACGTCTAGAAAAGGATAATTCCAGAGTGTAGTAAGTATCATTAGTAGTCTATCCTCTAGGCTCTCCTTCCACTCTCATTGTTGGCAATGCTCGTTCTTGTACATGAATCGACCATCGCAGACTAGCGACAGGCTGGTCACATGTGGCTGAAGTGTTGATGAGCTCTTTTAATCAGCCATCAGCACGAGACTATTGTTGGAATGACAATAGTATCGAATCGATCCTGCTATGAGATAAATATTTTGTGAATTAAATAGCAAGTGATTATATCGTTTTCGTTAGCTTATCCCATATCATGAGAACATCTAGTGACCAATTTAACCGTTGTGCTTTGGGTTATCTAACGTCTTATCATAAGTAGACACCATGACAGTAACTTACAGATATAACCTAGATTATGTAATAGAACTGAGATCAGAATGGTTACTCCTCAAAGGCGATGGAGAGATAGATCCTCTGGGCCCTCTCGGAATCACCGATATCACCAATCGTATGGCTGAAACAATGTGATTTATCGAAAGGACATCATGGATATGAATGAGAAAAAAAGAATGATACGAGTTTTGTGTAGTGATCGAATGGTTTGATCACACATTGCATTTTGTCTCACCTTATGACATCATTGGTATCGTGAATCTAAGGGGATTAGCGTGATGAGAAACACCAAAATGATATTAGCTATTCGTGAATACACATAATCCATTATGAACGACCATTGTTCCGCCTTGGGTACCTTGTCAAAAAGGGCGACGTTAGTTAGCAGGCTCTAGTTAGCACGACAATTCTCCGGGATATCTTGCTCCACCTTTTTTTAGATAAAGAGTACTCCATCCGTTCTAAATTAGATTACTTCCATTTGTCAATAATACCAATTACACCCAGTCTCTGCAACAACGCGTGCCCTAGCGGCCCCACGGATGCACACGGCCCAGAATAAAAAGAAGAATTACAAAAAAAAAATCTCGCTACCGTGATCCATTCCTTGTGACAGCATACCAAACCCCACCAAAAACAGCACCAGAAGTTCTCTTCAAAAGCGACGCCTCCAAGAAGGGAACAGTGCTCAAGCGCCGTCGTCGCTCTGATCGTAGATCATAGGTTTTCACCCCGAAGAAAGTCCATACTCGCAAAAATAATGCCTTCACCAAGTCAATTACCAGGCACAACCACTTAAGGCCAGACTTTGGGTTTTCACCCTGAAAGTTTAGACTCCGAACTTCTCCTGTGCTGTCGCCCCCTCTTGCCGTTGCTGCTGTTCCATGTTAGGCTGCAAAGCTTCGCAACGCTACCTCTGAAACCAAACGGTCAGAAAAAACATGGCTGCGCGCGACCAAATCCCACCTGATCCATCAATCTTCAGGCTAGATTTGTCCAATGGAGTTCGCCGGCGGAGCCTTCCGAAACTCGACAATCCAACCAAATCAATGAAGAGCTACATCAAGTAAAATCTTGCTCCACCTTGGATACCTTGTAAAATGGTTGATGTTAGTTAGTAGACTCTATGCACGATCAATGTAGAAGCAAGCTGAAGCACAAGCAATGCACAATCTACCAATTGCACAAGATACCAATACACAAGCTACGAATGCACAATCTACCAATACACAGTTTACCAATACAAATGCTACCAACGCCACAAGCAATGCAGAAGCACAAACAATGCACAATCAAACAATTGGTCGTGCAGAAGCAGTGTGGCAAATATCAAGCATGCACTGCATTTGGTGCACAATCTACCTATGCACGGCAGTGCACAAGCAAGCCCTGAACCTGTATTAATGTTTTATCAAGATTATGTAGTTTGAAATCATAATTTTGATAAAATAATGTAAAACTGATTTTCCGTACCAGCAGGAGGTCGGGGGCAAAATAGATGCGATACGAAAAACGTTCTTCGAGTACAAGTTTATCCGGTATCTGTTGCATCGCGAGTTCTATTCCCCTCCCGGATATTTGTCCCTGGTGTGGTGCCCCCAAACCACAAGCAGAGCCACACGCTGACACCACCGCAGACTCACCACGCCGCACAAGTGGCCGCGCTTCGTCGCCGGCTCGCCGCCATCCCCGCCACACAACTGTCCCCTCGCCGCTCCACCGTCACGGAAGCAGGAACAATCCGACGTCACCACCGTGCCGACGCGCGGGACCCAGCAGCACGGCCACACCCACTCCAACGGGTGGCCACTGAGCTCTCCTCGTCCCCTCCTTCCCCGGCAATCCACCCCACTCCCACTCCCCTCGGAGAGAGGCCATGCCGGCTCTCATCTCCCCCTCCCCTGCCCCCGCCGCATTCCTGCCGCGGATCCCGAGCCCCACCGCGAGCCCTGCTGGCCTTCTTCGAGGGTCCGCGCACTCGCGGCACCGCGCCGCAGCCTCTGCGGCCACCGGCGACCACTGGGGCCACCACGACCAGCAGCAGCCCTACCGCGGCGGCGGGCGCGCGGGGCCGAGCGTGCAGTGCGACGTGGACGTGGTGTCGTGGCGGGAGCGGCGGGTGTTCGCCTCCGTCGCCGTCGCCGCCGACGTCGACACCGTCTGGCGCATCATCACCGACTACGAGCGCCTCGCCGACTTCGTCCCCAACCTCGTCCACAGGTCCGCCCCGGCCGCCCGCGCTACCTAGCTTCTCCGTTTCGGGTTCCTTCACCGTCCGACAACAGACAACAGACAACTGACGGGATTGGTTTGGGGCGCGCAGTGGGAGGATCCCGTGCCCGCACCAGGGCAGGATATGGCTGGAGCAGAGGGGGCTGCAGCAGGCGCTCTACTGGCACATCGAGGCGCGCGTCGTGCTCGATCTCCGGGAGGTCCCGGATGCTGTACGTCAAGTGTTCGCCATAATTTTTGTGCCAGTTATTGTTAGCTTGAAATGAACTTGCTCGCAATCCAGAATTTATAGTGCATTTTCCTCATTCATCTTGGATCATGATTCGTGAGGCATGTCACTGAAATTCTGAAATCTCGGCTGTTCGCTCGGCCTGAATGTATGGGAGCATTTGTAGATGATCAGTTGGTTTGGTCCTGGCTGGTGAATGCATTTTACTCTGATTTTCTTTTGTTAGCGTTTCTGCATGTGTCGTTTTGTCTCGTTAAATTCAGAGTAGCAGTTTTGAAGAGGATGAATGGTCTCCCTCAATTTCTTGTTACGAGGTATGTTGCCATACTCAGTTGTTCAGTAACAATTGACCTGGTGCAGGTCGATGGGCGAGAGCTCCACTTCTCCATGGTCGATGGCGACTTTAAGAAGTTCGAAGGGAAATGGTCTGTCAGATCTGGTCCAAGGTGGGATTTTTATGTCTTGTTTGTGCCATATGCATTTGGCGAGTATCCAAGGTGGGAATGTTCGTAAGTTTTACATGACCTCTGTTTTTTTCGTAACAGGTCTGCCAGTGCAATCTTGCTATATGAAGTAAATGTGATACCTAGATTTAATTTCCCAGCATTATTTCTTGAGAGGATTATAAGGTCGGATCTTCCTGTGAATCTTACAGCCTTGGCTTTCAGATCTGAAAAAATGTATTTAGAAAACCACAAGTTTGGACCAACAAAATTTACCGGTGCAGAACCCAAGCCTCTTAACTTCCGTACTGCAACAGTCGAGAGTGCTGACATTTCTTCTAGTAAATTCAAAGAAGCACCTTCCTCTTCCAGTCTTAGTGGTGTGCTTGCTTCACCTCCTCCCGAGTTGAATGGCAAATGGGGTGTGTATGGAAGTGTATGCAGGCTTGATAAGCCTTGTGTGGTTGACGAGATCCATCTTCGACGATTTGATGGCCTCTTGGTAACTGACTAAAGCTCATACACATCAAATAATTTTCCTTGGAATCTAAAATTTCACGGAAAGCAAACTAAGAAACTTGGCTTCTCTCGTGGAATGGTTTGGGTGAAGGAACATGAAGGGGCTCACAGGTGTGTTGTTGCAAGTATCACCGTGAAAGCACCGGTTCGAGAAGTATGGGATGTACTCACAGCATATGAGAAGTTACCTGAGTAAGTAGTTTTATCTTTCGCATTATTTCGAGTTCGCGTAGTGTACTTTCATTACACAACTATGATCTAATATAGCTATCTTGTAGGGTCATACCAAACCTGGCTATTAGTCGGATTATTCTTCGTGATAATAACAAGGTTCGCATATTACAGGTAGGAGTTGTTTTAATACTTTATCTGCTGTTCTATTTAGCTCTGCAACATCTCAGATTTATTTTTTCCAGGAGGGCTGCAAAGGCCTACTCTATATGGTTCTTCATGCCCGTGTTGTTATGGATCTTCGCGAGAAACACGAACGTGAGATCTGCTTTGAGCAAGTTGAGGGGGATTTCTACTCATTTAAAGGAAAATGGCGCCTTGAACAGCTTGGAGATCAGCACACGCTTCTGAAGTATATGGTCGAGACTAAGATGCATAAGGATACCTTTCTCTCAGAGTCTATTCTCGAAGAGGTATGCACAACTTTGTTTTTCTTGTGAGACCTTTTCCACTGAATATGAAGAACACCTTATTGTTATGAACCGAAAAAAGATTTGGCGAGCTCCTGATCTTCTATAGAACTATACTCGCTCTTCCATAACCCTAGCCCTGGTGTATTTAATCATATATACGATAGTTGGTATTTGTTGTCTGTGACTATGTTTAGAAGTAACCTTCTTGAAGATGTATTGTATTGTTGAATATAGTTTCATGCTCATGTGACAGATTTTTCTTTTTATTCCTTACCCCTTTATTTTATTTTAGGGAAACAGGGAGCTTTGTCGATTAACTATAATTTCCATTACAATCCAAAGAAAGACGCAAAACTACCCATTTACTTTCTCTCTTCCATTACAGTCGCAGGCTTATTCCTAAGAAATGATGAACTGAATGGATCTCTATACTCTGAATCAGTTTAAGGATGTATCCACTATCTTTACTAAATCACATGTGGCTCTCTCAAGAATAAGAATTAGAATTTCATTCCCTCAATAATAGTAATTACATATTAGGTTATCTCTTAAGCATCTGTGATTATTTTTCCTGATTCAGCTTGATACCTATAAATATCCCAGTCTTAGGCATCCAAACAATTAGTTTTAAAGGCATTCTTGTTAAAGCCTACGAGGTATACTCACTGCGCAAACACCATAATGAACATAATAACACAGTTCTACTGCCATTTTTTGGTAGACCGTGTACCTTTTTAGACGGAAGGCTCGAGCAAGGCCATGTACTTAGTATGGCATCATATGAGGACACTGGGACTTATGACTGCATTGTTGGGTTTTCGCCCGCAAGATCGATCACATACGAAGATCCGAAGACACACGCTCAAGAAAGATTTAGCCAAGGGCACGTATCGCGCCCGTGTTTCCCCTCTCTATTTCTCTTAATTTTCTTGGTGTTTACAACTCAACGCCTGGGCTGTTTATATAGGAGCAGCTAGGACCCAGCAGCTGACTCCTACACGGACAGGAACCCAATACAACTAGAAAACCAAACCGACTCTAGTTAAGCTTTCCTATCAGCTAGCTATACTACTAGCACACACGGACAACACTTTCCTACGAGCTATGACTCACGTACATGAAACCTGACCGGTTTGGCATGCAAGCCAACCACAGGTATGAAACTTACCTAATTTGACTAATATATGATTAAGAAAAGATTATTTTCCAACAATCTCCTCCTAATCTTGACTTGGCCATCTCCTCGTACTCCTCCCGATCTCGATTCGTCACAGCTTCACGCACACCTTGATCTTCATATCCGTACATTAAGTATGACCACGCAGGAAACATGCAGCCCACCTTTGGTCTGTCATGTTTTGCCACCGCCATTGCTCGGCCCCTGCCTGCACTCGGTTCGCACCTCTTGTGCCACCGCCATTGCTAGGCATCCTCGCACTCGGTTTGCACCATACTTCTTTGTACTTGCTTGCAGTAGCTTCTTTTTCTACTGGTCGCACACATCCTCGCTTTACGGCAGCATACTACTACCGTCCGCCTTCGACATCGCATCGAATCCACACTGGCCGCAACCAGGACGCTCCACGAGGACATGAACACAACTCACGGAACACCGTGCACACCTCATCCATGACGCGCTTCAACTGCAACAGTCTTTCACCAAGACGAGCACTTGGACACAACCACGACTGCCAACTCGCACGTCTATGATTCCTTGACTCATTTAACTCCTCCTGCGACGATCTCCCCCAGATGATGATCTTGACGAGACTCCCAGCACCGCACCTCGACACCACCACTCCCATCTTGCCGACGACAGCCCTCTGCCGTCCCTTCGTGTCGCTCTGCTGAACGACAATCGCCTGTCGCCTCGATGACGACATCATGCCCTCCGTCTCTACACGGTCGCCCGCCCCGAGGCGCTAGTCGGGTCGCCTCCCCGGGGCAAGCGCGACTTCAAATATTCGAACCTGGCTCTGATACCAATTGTTGGGTTTTCGCCTGCAAGATCGATCACATACGAAGATCCGAAGACACACGCTCAAGAAAGATTTAGCCAAGGGCACGTATCGCGCCCGTGTTTCCCCTCTCTATTTCTCTTAATTTTCTTGGTGTTTACAACTCAACGCCTGGGCTGTTTATATAGGAGCAGCTAGGACCCAGCAGCTGACTCCTACACGGACAGGAACCCAATACAACTAGGAAACCAAACCGACTCTAGTTAAGCTTTCCTATCAGCTAGCTATACTATTAGCACACACGGACAACACTTTCCTACAAGCTATGACTCACGTACATGAAACCTGACCGGTTTGGCATGCAAGCCAACCACAGGTATGAAACTTACCTAATTTGACTAATATATGATTAAGAAAAGATTATTTTCCAACATGCATTGTTCACGGAAATAGCTTGTGGCTAGTTTTTGGCAATATTCCATTCATCTCGATAAAAGCAGATCATGATTCACGTATCATCTTCTTACTGTTAATGTACTTGGTGGTTTGATGAATGTTTTGAATTTTTGTGAAATTTAATCTTTGGACTTTGGTAAACTAAAACAGTGTTCCGTTTTATCATTTTTCAGGTCATATACGAGGACCTTCCATCAAATTTATGTGCAATTCGTGATTATGTTGAAAAGGCAAAAGCTGAGAGAGGAAATATCACAATTCACTCTCGTGCTGCAACCACCAATCCAGATACTGTTGCAATTGAGGACGCAGAAGCGCAGCGATCAGAGCAAGCATCTGTGGATTGCTCTTCAAGTTCTACGAAGCAAAGACCAAAAGTTCCAGGCCTGCAAAGGGACATCGAGGTCCTCAAAGCTGAACTTGGCAGTTTCATTGCAAAATATGGTCAGAAGGGCTTCATGCCTAAGAGAAAACATCTTCGGACACACGGAAGAGTTGATATCGAGAAGGCAATAACACGGATGGGTGGCTTCAGGAAGATCGCCAGCATGATGAATCTCGCTCTTTCTTATAAAAATCGGAAGCCAAGAGGTTACTGGGACAATCTGGAGAACTTGCAAGAAGAGGTAAGACAAATAACGTTTTCCCTCCTTCCCTCTGCTTTCTAGTTGCCCATTCTAGTGCAAGGCCACTAGCATCGTAGTTTTCTTAGCCTCAACGATATATACCATATCTTGGACATGTTCTCCATGTGATGCTTTTTTCAAATTACCTTGTGAGATTGCTAACAAGATAAATGACAACAAGCGCTCCATTTGTTGTATGCCATAAATATTGTATTATGTCTGTGTTTTATTTATGTATGTTCTGCTTATGGCCATATGTTAACGTTCAGAATGATCTACAGATCAGGAGATTCCAGAAGAACTGGGGGATGGACCCATCTTACATGCCAAGTAGAAAATCTTTTGAGAGAGCAGGTACCTGATTACTTCTGTTCAGAGTAATTTAACATGAGCTTGCTCATTTTGCTCACTGAGGTTGATTGCGACTGGTACCCCATGTTTGCTGTGAAATTAGTCAATGCATTTTTTGTATGGCCAATCCATTCAAACGAACTTTTATATGGTCAAAACAGCTGTGACGATGCCACTCATAATGTCTGGCACAGTTTTGACCATGGTAGTAGTGCATACCTGGGACTGCTCACTTGATAGCAACAAATATCTTTAGTTTTCGACCATCATTGATGATTGGTTTTGGTCCATGATCAAGCCATACGTGTAAGCTAAAATTAATGGATACACGAGTAACCACATACCATCTTTGTTGGTGATTTCATATACGTATATTAGATTGATGACAGCGACATCCATGCGGTGTGGGTCTCCATCATGCTAGTGCCACCAGTTTCCATTGTCCAGAATTACAACAAGTCTTCCTTTCTAAGTGCTCTGCACACTTTGTCATCCTTGCTTGCCAGGGCACTACGACATTGCCCGGGCGCTGGAGAAATGGGGCGGCATACAGGAGGTCTCTCGGCTCCTCTCCCTCGAACCAAGACGTCCTCGGAAGCGGACGGCAGAGTCCGACAGCGAGAGGCAGCCCGAGTCCCCGCGCGCCGTGACGGCCAAGCACCCGTCGAGCAAACCGGACAAGCCAGGTACCCCTTTGGATGGGCAGAAGTGGCTCCTGAAGCTCAAGGATCTGGACGTCAACTGGGTCGAGTACTGAACTGGAGGAACCGTCGGGTCGCTCCTCTCACATGATTTCCTGATTCCAACCTTCCGGAGATGTAAACTGTGTACATAATGATTTAAAAGGTAATGCATTGGTCAAGTTTTTCCTGCCTGGAAGTTGGAACACCAAGTTTTTCCCACGCCGATAAGAGTCGAAAACAACTAACAAAATTAACCCATTTGGTCAGAGTTTTCCACGGTTTTGTGGTCTCCTTGTACCCTCCTTTTCTCCTTGTCCAGAGAAAAAGTCTGCCTGTCTCTTTGTATGACTTCCAGCCTTCCAGGTGTCTGTACAACTGTCATCTTCCTTGTCGTCGCGGTCAGATCGAGGTGTGGATTTTCCTTGGATGCTCCTGCTTGACGGCGTTGACCGTTAGCCGGAGGAGAGGTGATGTTCGTTCGGTGCTCCGTTTCTGTCGCTGAAAAGTACTGTAGTCAACATGGTTGATCTTCGTCTAGAAGATGCGAGCGTGAGGTGATGTTAACTGTCTAACTGATGATGATTACCCGATCGTGCGTTCGTTAAGACTTAAGAGGAGGACGCTGGTAGTTTGACCTTCCTTGTGAAAAGAAAATCAAATAAGAGAGTACTGATTCGGAGTGACAAAAAAGAAACGCGGCGCATGTAGGCCACCGGACGCACGGAGGACCGCGCCGGAGTAGCAGAGAACATGGGACATTTGCTAGAGATGCCCCAGTTTGCCATCGCACATTTGCATTCAAATTGTTTATAAAAATTGCGACGCGTATCGTGTTTGGTCTAGTCTGCTACTTACAAATCGCGGCCGGCTATCTTTGGCTCCAAGAACACTCTGTTTTTTGCAAAAAGAGAGAGAGAAATAACACTCTGTTTCTGTTTCTGTTTCTGTTTCAGTGAGGCTGCTTCCATGTTCCACCAGAGTAGAACCAACCAGATCATGGAGGAGCCTGCCAATTTAGATGTGGCCTGGGGCGAAGCCCAGCCCACAACGTGGCCCCGGACAAATTTGCTCGCTCATCTCCTTCGTGCTCGTGCGGAGAAAGAACACAGCAGCGCAGCGCGCGCCGCCGCCCACTTGCCTTGCCGCCCTATCGGCCGTCGGTTGCCCGTTTGTCCAGTTCGCCCGCCGTGGCGCCGCCCACTCGTCGCGGAGAGCGTCGCCGCCCTTTCCTAGAGGTTCGAGCTCCGGCCTCCGCCGGCCGCCCACTCGCCTGGTCGCCCCATCGGCCGTCGTTCGCCCGCTCGTCTCAGTGCCCCCGCCGCCCACTCGTCGCGGAGGGCTTCGCCGCCCTTTCCTGGAGGTTCGACCTTCCGCCTCCGGCCCGCCGCGCGCCCAGCGACCCCACGTCGGCGCGTCCACGCCTCAGGGGTAAAAATCTGCCCTCTCCTTCCCAAATCTTTTTTTTCTCTCTTAGATTAGAGCAGTTTAGAATTTATTAGTAGTTCTGTTTATGTATAGCAAGCATGTAGGACAGTAGGAGGCGATTTTGTTTACAGGAAGATAAGAAACAGGGAAGCTACATCTTATTCTCAAGCACAACCCAGAATTACCGAATCCACGGAAGAGGGACCTTCAACTCATATCTGAACTACTGATTAGAATTTCAAATTTTATATTTGAAGGTTTAGCTTCTTCTACTACTCAAGATGTAGTCATGGGAGGCTCAGATCAACCAAATCCTTGATCTGGTACCATCTTTTGTACTCCCTCCGTCTTTAAAAAAATAAGTGTCTTATATTTGCCCCAAAGTGGATATATCTAGGCATGTTTCATATCTAAATACATGATACATCTACTTTTGGGAAAATCTGAGACAGTTATTTTGGGACTGAGGGACTATCATTTTTGGTATACATTGTATTGTGTTATCCAATCGAATATT
Organism: Poa annua; assembly: GCA_026929855.1. NCBI lineage: Eukaryota > Viridiplantae > Streptophyta > Magnoliopsida > Poales > Poaceae > Poa > Poa annua. Next base: position 5,235,938 of record CM049434.1, on the reverse strand, counting down.
ATGTTCCAATGCGTATTAGTTATCCGTTCGTTTCGGCTGTGCCCGGTCCCTAGATATCCGGCTGTTATGGTCAATCTAATGTATGTCCGCGGGAGCAGTTGCGTGCGTGGGCATGGCTTCTCTAGACAGTAATTCATAATATAGGATCCTATGATGTACAACAGTATAGTTGCAGTCACGTCGAGGCTATATAAATTACGCCTCTGTTTTCATAATGTTCTTCCTCTCTGTAAGGCATGAGTTTCCCAACAGCAGGCTGCTTGCAAAAACGAACCTGAAAGTACAGAAGCCCAGAGGGGCGTCTAGCTGTTCTATGAGATTGCTCTGATGTCCATTGAATATACTTTTGGTACAAGAACTAGACTCATGAGTTTGGGTCTTTGCCATTGTTAGAAATATAGCTAGCTATATAATGAAGGGTTGCATATTTTGTGATATATACTTTTTCGGAGACATGTTCCTAGCTGACATGGGGCTTTACTTTTGTTTAATTTCAGGATGGCCGGCCGTCTATGCATCAGCTGAAATCATCACCGGCTTCGTGGTATATTCTTTTATCCCTTTAAGCCTCTGTTTCTCTTGTGAATTAAACTTCTGTTTGTTAATGCCCGCATGTTTGATAGAGTGATTTTTGGGCAACGGTGACCTCGGCGAGCATGGAAAGAGCAGTGGAGAAGCCGCCGCACCCGCTGGACTTTGATTCCGCGTCGCCGACGCAGCCTCCGAGGGAGGACTACGTGCAGAACCGTCAAGTTCCTCTCCCACCCCAAGGTCAGGGGCTCCGCCGTCGTCTACCGCCGATCCTTCCTACACAACAAGGGCCTCACCAACGACGAGATCGACGAGGCCTTCCGACGAGTACCCGTATGTATGTACGCTCTCATCTCATCCCATCCCATCCCATCCCCCTTGCTTCTTGCTCCTCTCTCCACCTCAGCTAGCTAACCTCAAGCTCTGCTCTGCTGCAGGATCCGCAGCCGACCTCCGGTTCCCAGCCCACTCCCGCAGCCGCCGCGCTTCCGGTAACCCCAACCCAGCCGCTTCTCACACCCCAAACTATCCCGACTGGCACTCTAAGAGCGGATTCCTCCTTCGCCATCAAGCGATGGAGGGATTTGGGCCTAACGCCGGAGACCGTGCCCACCTCCATTAAGCGCGAGCCCGACGCCGGGGCGGGCAAGGATGCAGGGGGGAAAACACTGGGCACACCACCACGCAAGAAGCGCCGTGTTCACTGCCTGCCGGAGACCCCATGCCAGCAACCCCTCTTCACGCCCCAAACTACCACGCCAGGCAAATGCAGCAGCGAGCAGCCCGGCCTGACACCCACAGCCGCCTCGGTCAAGCGTGAGCCCGGCACAGACACCGGCAAGGATTCCGGAGGGAAATCGGTCAAGTGACGTCGGCACCCATACCCCCACGCAAGGCCCACGGCGGCAGAAACCCCCACTTCGTGGCTCAACCGCGGCCGCCTTGGCCGCCTCCTCCACGATCTAGCTCGCACACATCGGTGGAAAGACGCTGCTGGGGTCTTCGCTGTGCTCCAACCTGGCATCCAGCACCCTGACTCCTTTGAGGAGGCCTGCAGCATTTTCATGGTAAGCAGAACATGCCAGGTGTAATTTTTTTATAGCAGCTCGTGGATTTTGGTAGTGTTAATATTTTTCTGATGAACGCAAGTTTCTCGGTTGAAGGCTGGGCTGGATATCCATAGACAGCTTCATGAGAACGATGGTGTAAAGCTGGGTGGCAAGAGCCGCCACTACTTGAGGACGAAGAAGATTTTTGATATTTGGATACGGCGGCTAATTTGGTTGCCTACTTGTGCAAAAGTAAGCTCCTAATTTGTTGTCAACTTAAGATCGATGCTACGTTAGTTAGTTAAGAATTGGTTGAGTCTAGTGCATACCATGACTGAAACTGGAAACACAACAAGATCTGAACAAACACCTGAAACGAATACCATGGTTCGGTATAATCTGTATTACCACTGATAAGTACCATTTAAAGCATATTTGGATATTAAATTTTTCCGGAAGGACATGGAATTCCAGTTTCAGTAGGCATTTGGGTATTGGCAATCACGTCAAAGTTCGTCACCTGTACATTCTGTTGGGAATTGGAGGAATTTTATGAGCAAAGGGCATTTACTCTGAATTCTCTAACTGGTTGGAAATTTTCTGCAAACAAGTGTGTATAAGACAGGAATCATTGGCATTAGCTGAATAATAAGATCATGCTATACTTGATAATCTTCAGTTCTAACTGTGTGCTGATCTTTATATTATGGCTGATCTAATCTTTATTATGATTTGTTTCACAAGGTTAAACTCTGCTTATTTGTTGACAGAAATACTTGGTTAAACTCGAACTGGCGCTATATCATTTTCACAAGGTTAAACTCTGCTTATTTGTTGACAGAAATACTTGGTTAAACTCGAACTGGCGCTATATCATCTTTCACAAGGCAACATCAATGATGCATACAATTCAACAAGAGCGTGAGTTACCTGCACTCTGTCAGTGGTTACTTCTATCGTGTCTTATCCGCACTTGGACACATTGTTTTCTGTGTAATACCTTGACACTGTAATAGGCTTATTCCCATGCTATCTTGGTGCTTGCTACAGTTTAAGGCCTAACTCACTTATTTCTTAAATGAAACCAAATATCAGCCTGTCAGGTCAAATCCAGGGAAATTGTTGCTTCCTCTTGTTATGATGCACGAAAAGGACTTGATACCTAGGAGGAACTAGGAAATTTTTCGTTGAGAGTATAATCCTTTTTTTCAGGTATTTGTGATAGTGACAGGTTGAACCTCATTTTAGCATTTGAAATGGTTCTACATTGTGCTCACATTGACACATCACCCCAATTGGATGCATTTTTCACAAATACTCTCCGACATGGCAGAGTTCAGCTACCAATATGACACAGGCTAGCTAGAAGCCTGATGTCCAACGTGGCAGTGCCTGGCTCGACTGTCCTACATGACAGAGCTAGGGTTAGCAGAGAGTGGCTGTCAGACCTTCGTTAGTCTCTGCCGATTTGTACGCACATTTGCAAAATTTACATCCCAGTGTCAGTGTGTCTGCGACATGTCAAGCAATGTACATCTCCCTGACAAGTGTGGCCATCATGTTAGAGGTACTTCAGATGCTAAAATGTTGTTCATCGTGGAATCATTTTGTACAAAATCTGGTTGAAAAATGAAAATGTCACAAAAAATAAATGTGGTTCAACCTGTCTCTACAGCACATCATGTACCTGATTCAGTGTGGAATTTAATCTTTCATTAATAGAAGAAATAGGCACCCGGATTCAAGTTGAAGAGGTCGAATGATGTGTTGTCTTAATTCTGCTAACTAAAAATACTTTTCAAGCCTTGAAGCATTTGGACAAGTTAGTCGGTTGCTGTTTTAAAATTTTCTGTTCCACAAATGTCTTCTTAGTACCGAGATAAAGAACTGAAAGCTTCTATTGTTTTTCAGCCTTATTGCTAAGGATGGACTACAGATGGAACCAACTCTAAATCTAATACATGGCTTGATATCATATGATAAATGGTACTCTGGCTTACCCAAGGATATGCAACTTGAGGAATTAGATGTTTACAATGAAGCATGCACAACTTCAACGGGTTCTAATGGCTATGGAGAAAGTGGTCTCCAGGATAGCTCAGATAACAGCATTGATGTTGATGAAGCCAGTTTTCGTCCTTGTTCTTCAGAAAGCTCTATCAATAATGGGAACATAGACAAAAAGCAGAAGATTTTCAAATATGTTCCTGTTTATCCTGTTAAGGAAAACGATTCAGTTGGTTCAGAAGTGAAAGAAGTGGGTCATACAGATTTTCGAAGTGTATTTTTTAATACCTCCGATACCCCTACCTGTGGTTAGTGACATTCCATGTACTTCTTCAAGATGTTCATCTGATTTTCTTGTTATCCACTAAGCACTTACCATACTAAGGTAGTTTTAGAATTCTAGGGCATGTATAGAAAAATGACACTGAGTGGTTACGTTACTGGAACATTATAGAGACATCACAAATATACACTGATTTCGTGTGATATACTATCTATAATACATTTCGTCCTTCTATCATCCACATCCGCATTTAATACTGCAACCAGATGTAAACCTTCATTTACTTTTATCTTATACATCTGGATCTGAAATATGATTCTGTGGTATGAATTTCCAAAGCGTGCTGATCAAGTGAGGAGCATGATTATTAAGAGTCTATTGTAAATATATACACAATGCTTGACAACTCAAGGCCTGTTACCTCTTTCTGCATGTGGCAAGTCAGAGTCAGCTTTGGCAAACATGCTGGATCCATTATATAGATGCATCATATTTTGTGATCGAATCAATTCTTCATTCTTGCTAGCAATATATTGCGTGTAATTTTTGGCATCGTAGCCGTCCCTCATCATTTTAACTAGGCTCATTAATGGATCAACAATTAGTCCATTATATTTCTTCTGTTACTTTTATGATCTCTATCAAATTTATTTTATAACTCCCCATAATCATGTACTAACATATTGGATATTATTATGTACTTGAAGGATTGGACAAAAGCTTGTTGCCGTTACGTCTAAAGCGTTCTGTCGGGACTTCAAATGATAGCTTTGATTCATACTGGAAGTACAAGTCAACACCTAATTCCATCTATGTGGATGCAGAAAGATGTCTAAGAGTGGCTCTTCATTCATCACCACCAGTACTACCAGCCTTATTACCATTGATACAGGTACCTGTTTTGCTTATAGCCATACAGTGTAGGTTTTGTTTTCATCTGCTTTGACCTTTTTTTGGCTACCTTTGTTATGGTGCAGATTCTCCTGCTTGGTGATAAACTGAAAGATGCACTTTGTGAACTTGAGAAGGTCTGCCACAGTTCAACTGCACCGCTTCCTTTCAGGTTGTTAAGGCATCATGTTATTGGTTATCGTGTAAAGAATATGTTATCTTATATCTCATCTCTCATTTGATATTACTATATCATCTTTTGACAATCGTAGTTTTTGTTATTTATTCCTTGTCCATATTGAGATAGCTGCATTTGCTAAGCTCAGTTTTTTTAATGCAGATTGCGAGGTAGACTGGTAGAGTGTTATGACCAATACCAAGTATCAACTATTTCTTGTTGCTACGAGGAGGCTTTGCGGAGAGATCCTACATGCAGCTACTCGGTTAAGAAGCTAATTGAAATGCACAGAAAAGGTTTTGCCTAAAGATATTTCTCCAAAGTGTTCTACTATTTGCTCGCTGTTTTAGACTTTTAGTTCAGTAGTTGATTTTATACTACTTTCATATTGGTACTGCTACTTGCGTTCTAGGAAAAAGAATATTGGTATTGTTACTTGCCGAACAGAATGGGAATGAACTATTTGAAAGTGCAAATTTCCCCTCAAACTAGGCTTCAAGGGGATAAAATAAGTAGATGACCTGTTTAGGAAAGAAAAGAAATGTTATGTCATGTATTATTACTCGACAATACCTACCTTTCACGATGCTAAAACCTGTTGTATTAGGAATTATTGTAGTTTATGTTGAGGCGGTTGCTTGGACTCGTTTTGACGATTGAAAGGTCGCAATGGTTTTTAGAAGTGAAAAGTCATTCCACTGGCAAAGAAAGCCAATATGGTTTTTCTATTAAGTGAGGTATTTCACAGAAAAACATAGAAAGCCAATATGGTTTTTCTATGAAGCGACTATCATGATCATCAAAACAGAATATTGGAAGTGATGCAAGAAAGGATGAACTTCAGTGCAAGTAGTTGTTTCACTTGTTTCTAAAGTTTATTACACTGCTTGTCTATGCAAACTTCAGAAATGTTGACGTTTTGATTATTTTGCTTTTGGTAACTGGCGTCATAACCTAATTGGTGGTGCTTATGTTTTCTTTACCTGTTATTGGATCCCCCAGGATATTACAATACCGTCCATCTACTCGAGGCGATAGCTTTGCATCTAGATTCTGTGAATGGGAAGCCTTTCATCTGGGAGGAGCTTGTGTCATGCTTCCTTCGGCTTTTTTCTGGTCGTGCTACTGAACATGAGGATCGTATTTCATGTAATGCTGAACGAGACGCAGCAATCAATGCTTTCAGTAATCTTTCTTCGGTTTTCTCTGAGCAACATACAAGGGCTTCATGGAAGCTCCGATGCAAATGGTGGATGAACCATCATTTCAGCCAAAGCAGCTATATGTCGGAAAGCGTGGAAGGTAACTGCTTGTCGTCCCCGAATTCAGTCATTTGCTGTAATGAATCACATGGTGCTCCGCTTCATTTGAGTAACTCTGTCAGATAGTAAATAAATGCCACCAACATGACATTGATTTAGTGCAGTCTCTATTCTACACCGTCTTATATTTTGCATTTACACACCCAGTTGTGTTGGCCATCCATGTTAAACTGAAAAGTGACAAATTTCTGTAGAAAGTAGATCCTATTTGCAAGGGATGCATGTCCCAGGATGACAGATAATATATGTTTTCCGTGTGCTTGCAGGTGATTGCAAGCTCCTCTCTTGGAAGGCGGCCTGCGCTTCTCACCTGTTTGGGCCTGGATTCCAGTACGTCAAAGCGGTCGAGAGCTATCTTTCCAAGCAAGAAGCCAAGGACGAGCTTGGGTTCTTGTCCAGGAACATGGAGAGTTCTGTCAAATTATTGCCTAGTCTGGAGAAACTGGCTTCGGTTTTAGTTTAATAGGTCCTTTTTTTCTCGGTGTGTAGTATAGTTCATGCTGTTGTATCTTATAGGCGCAATTTTGGTAGCACGTGCGCCCCTGCGTTGAAACTCAATATATATTGTCATATTGTGTGGTGCGGCTGTGAGACATTATTATGACTTCCAGGTGTCTATACAGCTGTCATCTTCCTTGTCGTCGCGGTCAGATCGATGCGTGGAAGTGGTAGGAGAGATCAGGGCATTATTCCTGGGGTTCTCCTGAACCGCTGGTTCGTGGCTGTTGGTGGATTGATTGACCTTTTCAAGCCCACGATCGAGCGTTGAAGAACAGGGAGTTTTTTCTTGTTTCTATTTTGTGCGTTCCTGCCTACCTGGGTGAGGATTTCCTTGGCTGCTCCTGCTTGACGCGTTGACCGTTAGCTGGAGGAGAGGTGATGTTCTGTCGCTGAAATGTACTACTCCCTCTGTTTTTGACCTTTTGAGCTTTCTACAGGGTGTACACATGCACGTTAAAGTGAATGAACATGCATATTAAATGATGCCTAAATGCATATAGATGCATAGCAAAAAGCTAAAACGTCTTATATAAATAAAAACGGAGGGAGTAGCACTCAGTTGGAGTCAACATGCTTGATCTTCGTCTAGAAGATGCGAGCGTGAGCGGTGAGGTGATATCAACTGATAATCACCCGATCGTGCGTTAGAAGAAGAGGACGCTGGTAGTTTGAAAAGAAGAACAAATAAGCGGATACTAATTCGGAGTAACAAAAAAGAGAAACGCACCGCAAAATGGGATTGATCGGGTGGGGAAGAAGGGGGAAAAAAGGAGGTCTCGCCGGGATTCGAACCCAGGTCGCCAGATTCAAAGTCTGGAGTGCTAACCACTACACTACGAAACCAATTTGTACTGATGTAACTTTTTAACCTACTTATTCGCAGATTTACATAGATAATCAAGCAAATTTTTATTCGAACTGGACGATCGAGCAACTGGGTACATTGGATCTGGGCTGGACAACTTGCTGCGAGAAGTAGCCGTACCAAGAACACTAAACAAGAGGTCCCAACACATGCCCGGGACGCAAAAACGACACATGGTCGATGGATGCAGATAGATTGCAGCATCGTGGTGGTGCCACTTGATCCGGGGATGGGGTACCCAGCATTAAACCAAAAAGGTGTTGACGGACTAAGTCAGCTGCTGCACACGCGTTCTATCTATTCTCATCCCTTAACTTCTCATATTTACCCCGTTCAAAAAAAAATCTACTCACTCTATCCAACAAAAGATGTCACATTTTTTTAATCAAATTTGGATATATCTATACACTAAGTCATGTCTAGATAGATCCAATTTTTGTCAAGTTGAGACATTCTTTATTGGACGGAGGGAGTGACATTTTTCTCTTGCTTCTAAATTATTTCAGTAAATGACATCTTGGTCACATACTTCACGGGTTCCTTACTGAAAAAACTGATCCAAAGAAGTTGTTGGGTGAGGGCTGAGCCCGGAAGGCCGGCGGGTATGGATGTGTCGGCGATCCGTTGAACGGCAAGACGTGAGCGCTTGGAGGAGAAATGCATACCCAGAAGCGGCACGTAGAGGTTGGGTGGCTATGTGGTTTCGTCCCCCACGTATTTAAGCGTCGGCGTTGGGCATAGGTTCGTCAAATCAACCGATGGCGACAATGGGAGTAGATAGGGGACGACAATGAGCAGCGGCGACCGAGCGGGAGAGGGGAAAGTGTGCTACTACGGTGTCGACGGTGACGAGTGTAGGCCACCAGAGGCACGACGTTGGAGGTAGCGGACGAGCGGGGGACATTTGTTAGAGATGCCCTAATTTGCCATCGCACGTTTGCATTCAAATTATTTATACAAATTGCAACGCGTATCGTGTTTGGTCTAGTCTGCCACTTACAAATCGCGGCTATCTTTGACTCGAAGAACACACTGTTTTTCGCACCAAAAAAAAAAGAAAAAGAAAAGAAAAACACTCTGTTTCAGCGAGGCTGCTCCCATGCTCCACCGGAGCAGAAGTGTAGAACCAACCAGACCATGGAGCAGCCTACCAATTCCCCAATTGCTCGATGATGATCTGCCAGGATTCCTCTACTGGGACTCTGGCAGCATAGACGCAAAGCATTTGCCATCGTCTGTGTTCAGATCAGCACAGGCATTTACATTGTCATGTACGGCTCCGACGAGCGCAGCGGCAGCGACGCGATCTCGCGGGTCCTGGCCGACGCCGACCGCCCCACCGCGATCTCATCATTCGGCGACGGCATTGGCGGCGCCGGCGCCGCAGCCGACGAGGAGGCGAACGTGGTGGACGTCATGCTGCTGGCGACGCCGCTGGTGGCCGTGGTCGCCGTCAGGAAGCTGTCCGACGACTTGGGCGGCGGCGGCCTCTCGAGGTCCATGATCCCTTCCAGCATCTGCACCACCTTGCCCATGCTCGGCCGCTGCGACGGCTGCTCCTGGATGCACCAGAAGCTCACCTGCAGCGCGCGCTCCGCCTGGGCCATGTCGACGTCCGCCTCCGCGAGCCGCTTGTCCAGGATGCCGGCCACGTTCCCCTTCTCGTACTCCTCGTAGGCCCACACCGAGAACTTCTTCCGGCCGGTGTCCTCGGCGATGTCGAAGTTGCGCCGGCCGCCGATGGTCTCCAGCAGGACCATCCCGTAGCTGTACACGTCGGACTTGACGGTGATGGGGAGGTTGGCCAGCCACTCCGGCGCCAGGTACCCGCGCGTGCCGCGCACGCTGGTGAGCGTGCGGTGCCGGTGGTCCTTGGGGTTGATGAGCTTGGCGAGGCCGAAGTCGGACACCTTGGCGTTGTGCTGCTCGTCGAGGAGGATGTTCTCCGGCTTGATGTCGCAGTGCACGATCACGTCGCGGCACTCCTCGTGCAGGTACGTGATGCCGCGCGCCGTGCCCACGGCCACCGCGAACCGCGTGGACCACGGCATCGTCTTCGCGGCGGCGTCGCCGCCGCTGGCGCCGGGGGCGCGGAAGAGGAAGGAGTCGAGCGAGCCGTTCTTCATGAACTCGTACACGAGCAGCCGGTGCCGGCCCTCGGAGCAGAAGCCGATGAGGCGGACCAGGTTGAGGTGGTGCGTGCTGCTGATGGTGGCCACCTCCATCCGGAACTGCTTCTCACCCTGCTCGATCCCCTCCAGCTGCTTCACCGCCACCACCGTCCGGTTCGCCAGCACGCCGCGGTACACCGTGCCGAACCCGCCGGCGCCCAGCTTCTCCTTGAACCCCTTGGTGGAGCGCTGCAGATCGCGGTACGAGAACTGCACGGGGGCGCCGGAGGCGTACTCCAGCAGCGCGTACTGCGCCGACGCCGCGCCGTACTTGGGGCTGTTCCGGCAGAACACCCACCAGAGCACCCACTCGCAGAGCACCAGCCCGGAGACCACGCCGAGGACGACCAGGACGACGACCCACGCGCGGAGGCCGGAGGACCCCGACGACGAGCCGCCGGCGGTGTTGGCGGGCGGGTTGGGCATGCCGGGGAAGCAGACCTTGACGAAGGACGTGCTGGGGAGCGAGGCGGATTGGTAGGCGCTGACGAAGGTGGAGACCTTTAGGAAGCAGAGGCCAGAACCGTCGGCGAGCGCGGTGGAGGCGACGCATGAGGTCCCGGAGAGGCAGTTGAGGCGGCAGGCGGTGATGCCGACGAAGAACTGCTCCGTGGTGATCTCGGGGGTGTAGGTGAGGAACTGCGTGTTGTCGAGCTCGAGCATGGTGGAGTTGCCGGGGCAGTTGGCGAGGTCGACCTTGCGCGTGCAGCCGTTTCTCGGGTTGGACGGGTCGGTGAACTGGAAGTTGAGCGACGGGCACCCGCACACCGGCGAGGTGCCGTTGTAGCCGCAGACGCCCATGTTGCCGCAGTAGCCGAACACCTGGCACTGGTCCGCCACGGCCGACCACTGCTCCGCCGCCGTGCCGCTGCCTCGGGCGGCGCTGTAGGCGCGGAAGTTGCCGTCGGAGTCGAGGCGCACGAAGCGCATCATGTCGCCGCTCTCGCCGTAGTTGCTGCTGTAGGCGACGACGACGGGGGAGGCGAGCGTGCCGTCGGTGAGGGAGACGATGCCGTTGGTCTGCATGATGAGCGTGGGGGAGCTGAGCGTCCTGTTGGCGGTGAAGGTGGAGTTGTAGCCTTTGTTGAAGTAGGTGATGGTGTTGGCACCGGCGCTGGGGCTTGCCCACCGGAGCGTGAGGTTGCCGGAGGCCCTGTCGACGGCGAAGACGTAGGGGCCGGAGGTGAGGTTCATGCCGGAGGTGAAGCTCTGCGACATGACCACGGTGTCCGTGGGGTGGTCGAAGGACTGCCAGACGGCGCCGCCCGTGGAGTTCTTGAGCACGAGGTTGCCGCTCTCCTGGAGCGCCGCGCTGGCGACGCCCCGGCCGGCGGTGTTCGAGGACCAGAGCACGGCGCCGGAGCCGTTGACCAGCTGCAGGTCGCCGGTGGAGGAGAGGCGGAGCGAGCCCCCCGAGTCGACGGCCGCGCCGGCGCCGGCGGACCAGATGGGGACGCCGCCGGCGTAGGAGACCGAGGCGACGAAGAGGGACGGGGAGGCCGCGGACGGCGCGAAGGCGAGGGAGAAGGTGACGTTGGGCGACGACCAGGATGCCGAGTTCGGCGTGAGGGTGGAGCCCGGAGGCATGTCGGCGCCATGGGAAAGAAGAGGGAGGAGGAGCACGAAGCAGGCGCAGACGAGAGCGAGGAGATCTCCCCGTGAAGACCGCATCTTTCTTGCAAGAACCTGGTGGAAGATGCAGCGGCAAACCTAGCGGCGGCCTTCCAGCTGAGCTTCCCCTCTTCTCATGGCGCCTTGTCTCTTCTCCGGTTGATTGATTGGAGCGTGGAGCGGTAATTGAGGATGTGAATTGGATTGGGGCTTGGCCCTCGTGGTCGTGGACGGGGAGAAGCAGCGGGGAAGGGGATGAGCACGAGGGAGCGAGGGAGGAAGGGAGAAGGAACTAGCCGCCGGAGCTGGGCAGCGACAGTGACGCACACATGCTGACCAAATTTTGAAGAGACCAACGACTTTCTTTGTTCGGTCAAATTTTAAAGTTTGTTCGATAAATTACAGTATGTTTGGGGACTATCAGCTTGGTGCAGGCCAAACAGCTTCTGCCTGATGATAATTGAACCTCGTTCAAATTATGTCGAATATGTACATAAACTACCATGAGACATGAATTACACGGTGAATTAGATGGACTCGGATACTAATGCCGTCACCTAACTCACACCCATAAATTAAGGTGTCAAATGGGATCCCATCAAAGTCCCACTTAAAATTCATTTGGTAATATCTAGTATAAACTTTGATTTCCTATTTTTATTTTTTATTTTTTTTGAACTGTGGGGCAAAAGTTTTGCCCCAACCATTTATTAAGAAGAAGGTGCCCGGTTTATTAGTGAAAGAAACCGGGCGAAAACCATGCAACAAACACCAACAACATGAGAGGAGCCAACACAACCACAACGGGCAACACCTAAAACAAGCAACACCCAAAACGACAACCCCATTCTACCCAACAACAACCCGACCGACGATGAACATGCCCAACCTATAACAACCACGAACTAGCAACAGAACATCTGAAAAGGACCCAATAGTCAAGTAAAGCGAAAGATTTCCGTACGATACTTCTTTCTTCTCTTACAAAGAGACTTCTCCACCTTCATGATTTCCTATTATTATGTCATTGCTACATGGTTTGTTATGCTTTCATACCAATTCACATTACTTACTTTTGGGAAAACTTGTTAGCCTAGTGCCCACAGCTAGTTGTTGTTTTCTACATGTTTTTTAATCATAGAAAATACGTAGAAACATGTCGAAAAAATTCAGGCAAAAATGGAAAACGCGATAATTATCCGAGACGAAGACGGACAACACTGTAGGGGACCCATAGCCCGGGTGTTGGTCTTCGACGCACTCACTAGGGATGGGGGCACCCTAGGGCCACAACTCCACTTTGTGTACCTCCTCGCATCGCCCCTTTGCCTATAGATATGTCCTACCTAAAAGTTACGTAAAAAGAGTCGTTTTTGGAGTTTTTGATACACAGAAGCCGTGATCGCGAAGAGCAATCTGGAGCATGTTCCAGTACTTTGCCGAAGTGGGGAATCATTACCGGACATCCACGCCACCATTAGCGCCTCCATAATGATGTGTTTGTAGTCCACCAATGAATTATGGGTATGTAACAGTAGAAGATGGCATCTTCTCCCCCCGTGTTTTTCAATACAAAGGTCCCATGAGATGCCCTACATGATTGAAATCCATATGATGTAATAGTTAGTTGCCTGGAATATGACGAAATGTCAATTTATGATCAGATAATTAATGGTATATATTTGTGCTACATGCTATCTTTATTTGCTTTATTTATAGTTTTACATGTTCTCTAATCAATGTGTTTACTTTGACCAAGTATATATTTTGATCTCCAAGAGAGAGAGAGAGAGAGAGTTGTGTAAGATATGGGTTCAACCTTGCATGTTTTCTATACGAAAGTGATAGTGTACATGCAAGAAATGTTAGTGTTGTTGCATCTAAGGATAAGAAAAATGGTTTCTTTGTCACATTTGGAGGATGGATTTACTATTTACGTTATAACGGCGTTGACTTTTAAAGTGTAAGCCACTAGTTACATATTTATCAGTGCATGGATAACAAAAGGCGCGCCATTAGTAAATTTGGTCATAAATTGGGTAATTATAAATGAGACTTTTGATTACACCGTAAAGTATGCTATGATGCTAGATATTTCAGTACCGTGATTTGGTCTTCAACCATGAAGAGGCACAGTCTGGGCACACTGGTATTCGTCTAGCCATGTATGATGAGCAAAAGTAGTTACCGAGGATACCAAAGTGACGAATAAGGGAGTGTAAACCGATAACAAGAATAGTTGTGTGTTATGTAGAGCCATAAATGTTGATCATGCTATCTAAGTAACGATAATGATGTGTGTAGTCCATCACTCGACTATGGATTCATAGAAGTAGATAGATAACATCTTCTCTCATGTGTTTTTTAATACAAAGGTCTCATGAGTTGCCCTATATGATTGAGATTCATATGATATAATTATTATTTTGCCTAGGATATGATGAATTGTCAATTTATGATCCCTTAATGTTTATGTTATATACTGATGCTACATGCTATACTTATTTGCTTTATTTTTACATGGTCTCTAATCCATGTGTTTACTTTGGTGAAGTCTTTATTTTGATCTCCAAGGGAGAGTGTTGTGTAGGGTGTGGGTTCAACCTTGCGTGTTTCTATCCCATTTTGATAGACATGCAAGAAGTGTGTGTGTTGTTGCTCCTAAGGATAAGAAAAATGGTTTCTCTTTCACATTTGGATGATGGATTTACTGTTTACACTATGATGGCGTCCGGTTTAGAGTGTAAAACACCACTTGCATATTTATTATTAAATTTGGCACGAAACCGGATTCGGGATCAAAATACCAATGGTGTGTAAAAATATATCCACACCACTATAAGACATTTATTTGGGGTGTTCATTTTTGGACACGTGGCATCATTGTGTCCTGCCACTGGTACCCTTACCATTTATAACCAGTTCCCACTAGTTATATAGTGTTAGTAACTTCTCATAGTGTGTTAATTTGCTCGTTAACCCATGAGACTCCCACAATGTGTTAATTTGCATCGTTAACCCATGAGACTATCACAAATATGTTGATTTGCATTATTAACCCATGACATACTTCATCAATATAGTGTTAATAACTTCTCATAGTGTGTTAATTTGCTCGTTACCCATGAGACTCCCACAATGTGTTAATTTGCATCGTTAACCCATGAGACTATCACAAATATGTTGATTTGCATTATTAACCCATGAGACTATCATACTTCATCAATATGTTTGTTTGTCACTATAACTTCTCAAATGAACTAGGTAATTATACACGAGACTTTTGATTGCACCGTATAGTATGTTATGATGCTAGATATTTATATACCGTGATTTGGGCTCCAACGACACTCTGGACACACTAGTATTACAGTGCTCAACATCTCATCTAGCCAAGTATTACAGTGTCCCTGGTCTAGACAAGTATGGACATCTCTTGCGACAGACTTCCACACAAATGCCATTAACCCACAATCATGGGGCGACCCCTCTTCCATATCGGCATGGCTCATGGACTGCCGAGCTAGATCGGAGGCGGCAAAACGCAAGGGAATCCAATCCCTAATCCTCTTAGCTACGTGGGAAATTTGGCGAGAACGCAACAGGCGCATATTTCAGCATGAAGAGCTCTCCGTTGACCAACTAGTTAGGAGAATACGCGATGAAGCCACTCTTTGGAACATGGCAGGAGCTGTAATCCATTTCGATCCGGGCTGATTTTCCCCAGTTTTGTTTCTTACCGGGTGACATGGTCTTTCTCCATGCTTTTTCACCCGCTCCTGTAACTTTTATATACTCTACTTCTAATCTATGAATTTGACAGTTCTCCTGCCAACATTCAAAAAAAAAGTATTATGATCAAAAGTTGTTACAGAGAATACCAAAGTGATGAATACGGGAGTTCCTCTAAGAAGAATAGTTATTTTTTCGAAAAAGGGTTCTGCATCAAAGTGATGCACACGGTTATCCGCTTTTTATTAAAAAGTTTCACGTGTTTGCGTGTGAAACATGTACGTATATAGGGATAAGTGTCGATCACACCATCTAAGTACCGACGGGCGGGTTGGGCACGCCGGGGAAGCAGACCTTGACGAAGGACGTGCTAGGGAGCGAGGCGGACCGGTAGGCGCTGAAGAAGGTGGAGACCTTGAGGAAGCAGAGTCCGGAGCCGTCGTCGAGCGCGGTGGCGGCGACGCATGAGCTGCCGGCGACGCAGTTGAGGCGGCAGGCTGTGATACCGGCGAAGAACTGCTGGGTGGCTATTTCCGGCGTGTAGGTGAGGAACACCGTGTTGTCGAGCTGGAGCATGGTGGAGTTGCCGGGGCAGTTGGCGAGCTCGACCTTGCGCGTGCAGCCCTTTCGGGGGTTGGACGGGTCGCTGAACCGGAAGCTCTGCGACGGGCACCCGCACACCGGCGAGGTGCCATTGTAGCCGCACACGCCCATGTTGCCGCAGTAGCCGAACACCTGGCACTGGTCCGCCACGGCCGACCACTGCTCCACGGCCGTGCCGCTGCCGCGGGCCGCGCTGTAGGCGCGGAAGTTGCCGTCGGGGTCGAGGCGCAAGAAGCGCATCATGTCGCCGCTCTCGCCGTAGTTGCTGCTGTAGGCGACGAGGACGGGAGAGGCGAGGGTGCCGTCGGTGAGGGAGACGATGCCGTTGGTCTGCATGATGAGCGTGGGGGTGCCGCCGGTGAAGGCGGAGTTGTAGTTGTAGCCCCGGTTGAAGTAGGTGATGGTGGCGACGCCAGTGCTTTGGCTTTGCCACCGGAGCGTGAGGTTGCCGGAAGCCCTGTCGACGGCGAAGACGTAGGGGCCGGAGGTGAGCTTCATGCCGGGTGTGAAGCCCTGCGACATGACCACGGTGTCCGTGGGGTGGTCGAAGGACTGCCAGACGGCGCCCCCTGTGGAGTTCTTGAGCACGAGGTTGCCGCTCTCCTGGAGCGCCGCGGCCACGACGCCCCGGCCCGCGGTGCCGGAGGACCAGAGCACGGCGCCGGAGCCGTTGATCAGCTGCAGGTCGCCGGTGGAGGAGAGGCGGAGCGAGCCCCCAGAGTCGACGGCCGCGCCGGCGCCGGCCGACCATACTTGGACGCCGCCGGTGTAGGATACCACGGCGACGAAGAGGGACGGGGAGGCAGCCGAGGGCACGAAGGCGAGGGAGAAGGTGGCGTTGGGCGACAGCCAGGAGGCCGAGTTGGCCGGCGTGAGGGAGGAGCCCGGGGACATGTCCGCGCTATGGGACAAGAGAGGGAGGAGGAGGAAGCAGCAGCAGAGGAGGGCAAGATCCCCTCCACCTCCACGTAGAGGCCGCATGTTTCTTGGAAGAAGACCACGTACGGATTCCTATAGTGAAGCTCTCCCGCCGGATGATGCAGCGACGAAGCTAGCGGCGGCTATGCCTCATGGTCATGGCGTCTTGTGTCTTCACCGGTTGATTTGTTGGGAGCGTGGAGTGGTATATAACTGAGGATGTGAACTGGGAGCTGGCCTTCGTCGAGAGGAAGGATGAACATGAGTGAGGGAGGAAGGGAGAAGGAAGGAACTAGCCGGCCGTGGCGAGCGACTGTTGTTCGGTCAAATTCCGGCATATCCGTGGAATAATAGACAGCTTGGTAGACCCCCGTACTGCGCAATTCAGCCGTATCCGTGGTCCTGTGGAGTAGAGCACGTGTGACAAGAACTCCGTAAATCTTTTCCAAATGGAGGCAAAAGCTTGTATCCTCCATTTAGTAAAGAGAATATTATTATCGATGTAATTAGCAAAAATCGATACATTTGAGGCATAGAATACTGAAACCATGGTTCAAGATTTCAAAGAAATTTTACGGCAATTTCCATGGGTACCGAGAGATATTTATCTCGAAACTTTTGCAGCATATTTGGAAAAAAATCAAATAACATTCAAATTTATTTAAAGGAAATAATTTCGGTGGTCCCCAATTTTCTCTTCAACGGAAATTCCAAGCCGTTAATGGAACTCCGAGACAAACAAGCCTACCTACACACCAATGACACAACAAATGCAACAAGAACACGACAGTGAGAAGTAGATACTCGAATGCTCTCGTGGAGGTGACGAAACCTACACTTTAGAGAGTGCGGATTTCCCAATAGTAGGTTGCCCCCCCCCCCCCCCCCCCCCCCCGTTCTATCTCTACCGTTAGATTGTTGGACATTCGTGCAATAGTAGTTTTGTCCAAGTCTGAGGCACATTTGCACTTTAGCCCTCCAATCATTAGAATTCAAAACACGGTCCGCGGGGAGGATAACCACAACATGCTTACCATTGTCCAACCCCCACCATGGGGCCACCTAACCCTAACTCGTCGCCATCCTCGTCCCTTCTTCACGTTCTGCCTGCGAAGCACCCCCCCCCCCCCCCCCAAAGAAGACTACTAGAGCTCGACTACGAACTCCAGCCCCTGCCAACTAGCCTAGTACAACTCGGTTAAATTAAAACTAGTGTCTCTAAGTTTGAATACGGATAGGGGTAGATCGGCCCTGCTTTACGTCCCTAGTTCCGGCTAGGAACGCGCCGTGTGTTTTAGTCCCACCATGAGAATCAACAAGAGATTTGTATCTGTAAAATCTGAGTAGCACACAACCACGGTATGAATTAAGGAGATTCGTAGAGACCAGATCCATGTTTAGCCAGCTTAGGACATCTTCGAAGTGTTGTTTCCAACATATCCCCATTTGTCATTATGTCTCATTTGTGAGAATTTCTAGACAAACTCTACGGTCGGATGTTTTCCGACAAACCCAAATGTTACCATGTTTGTCACTTGCTAGAAGAGCACGTCTGCGCGAAGTTTCGAATAGGGTTTATTTTATGTTAAACTTTTGTGGCAGGGTCCATTTTATCATTTTTGCCCATCGAAGAAATGCACGTGAGCCGGTGAGGGATAGTATACATTTTATGATCTTATCATCACTCTCATGTGAAGAGTTGTGGATGCTAAACGGTGCTGCTCACGTATTCGCCCTCCGTTCCATATTAGATGACTTCCTTTTGTTAAAAAAGTGGATGTATCTAGACTTATAGCATATCTAACTACATCTACTTTTGTCCAAATAGAAGTCATCTAATTTGGAACGGAGGGAGTACTAATTAGTTATAAATCAGTCACGTAGAAGTTCTAGCATTCATCAATCTTCCGTGTTGTGTAGCTTTGTGTACATTCGGTTTGCATTTTGCAATAGCGGGAAGGTCAATCCGAGCCCGGCTGGCTACATGGGCTTCGGGTCCTCTCCTGGCCCATCCGTTCGTGCGTCCGCTGGTCAGAGGAGCCGGGATCTCTCCGCAGTGCCCGCCCGCTGATCTAGACGGCGGCGGCAGCACAGCAGCTCACCGGCCGGCGGTGGGCTCCTGCCTCCTGCTCCGCAGTCCACACCCCCTACTCCGCGGCTCCTGCTCCGCGATTTCGCTCGCAGGCGCTAGGAGCAGCCCGTAGGGCGGGAGACCAGGGGGGCAGATCCGCCTCCATGGCTGCCGTTACACCCCTCCCCGTCTTCCTCCTCCTCCTCCTCGTCGCCCTCCTCCTCCTGCCAGCCTCCAACGCCATCTACTGCGACGAGGACGACTGCTACGACCTCCTCGGGTAAACCATCGCCAATTTCGCATCCGCTCCCCTCTCGGTGTATCGGCCGGCTCGAGATCGTCTTCTCACGGGTGCTCGCGAATCTCGCAGGGTCAAGCAGGATGCCAACTCGTCGGAGATCAAGAAGGCCTACTACAAGCTCTCCCTCAAGCAGTGAGTCCCTTCCTTCCTTCCTTCCTGTCCTATCTCGGTTCTTCCCCACACGTACATGTCTAATCCGAACCCGATGCGACCCATTTCTTGGAACGTGTCGTGCTGTGCAGCCACCCGGACAAGAACCCCGACCCGGAGTCGAAGAAGCTCTTCGTCAAGGTCGCCAATGCCTACGAGGTTTGACCTTATGCAATTGCTTTAACGCCTTGCATGCCCTGCTGCTGATGCCTGAAATGCACATGTTACCCGAGATCTCTTGTTACATTCCATGTACTGGCGCGCGTCGTGCATGATCTTTTCGTATGCTCGCCATTATATTTACAGATTTCATCCATTAATGCTGCACAATTCAGTACAGTGATGACTACCACCTCTTTTCGAAGAAACAGTCTGAGACCGTAATGCTTTGAAACTAGATGCTCTAATATGAGACATCACGGTGGTATACACTAGTTAAGCTATCAAACATGCTGTTCGAGCTCACTGAAAATTTTGCCGCCAACCTGTTTCTTGTTTAATCCTGCCCAATGCTCAGTAGTTCCACTAAGTTTGCAGTTCTCACATGGAATTTGCAGTATGCGTTTTATTATTTGCCTTACTCGACGAAATCGGGCTATTTCATCATTGGTCATTACCACATTGATGTTGTGCTGACTACTATTTTCATTTGCCTTGTTTAAGTTAAGACGACAACTATTTTCCTAAGATTCCACTTCCAGTTTTTGTTTGGTTCTTGAGTCAGTCTACATTTTTATTTACCAGATACTAAAAGATGAAACAACTAGGGAGCAGTATGACTATGCTGTTGCTCATCCAGAGGAGGTAAACCTTCGTTTCCTTAATCCTTCATATCAAGCAAAATGCCAATTATCTTGCTTCAGCATGCAACTATGCGTGTCTGTTCCTATATAATTTACATTTAGACTTGTGGAAGTCTATCCACCTTTCCATGTTGCATTTTTTTGTACATATTTAGTGTGCGGTGTGCCAGAGACAAATTGCTTCTGTTACTTTGGTTAGCTTTTGCTTCACAGTCACTAGTCATTAGGTATGTATAATCTATCGTTACACAGGGGATACTAATCACAAAATTATTCAAAGAGAAGGTACCTAGTGAATACTTTTCGATTTAATTTGTGGCCAGTTCACATTTTTCATCCCCATACATGGGACTTGGAACTTATTTCTGACCTTAAACCCTATGTCATTTTACTTATAATTCATCGAATGGGGGATCTCCTGATATCCAATAATAAATAAAAAAAGAAACTAAATACATTGACCTTCAGTTAATGTGCAAAAATAATTAATACTAATAAGGAGGCATCTGCAGTATGAAACATATATTCTTTTTTGTGCGTGGCTGCAAATTTACCCTTTACCTTAATGTTTACTGTGAGACAGTCCACTTGTTTGGTCATGCAGAGCTTAGATGGGAAAATTCAACGCACATGCAACAAAAGTTGTACATGTGAGCACGATCCTAATATAGGCTAACATCGCAAAGAATACATTGGTAGAAATATGCTCTATTGTTCGGTTAGATACCAGACAGTATCTATTCGTATTAGCTGGTTTGATAGATCTGGACAAGTTTCCATATTATTCAGTGTTTGATAAGGTTAAATGCCATTCTTTAGGCCTCCTAGTCAATTCTCACCTTATGAGCACTGCTAAATGCTGATTCCAACTGTGGGTGCTCTTTATTTACCTCATTTCAGTTCTTCTACAACACTGCTCAATATTACAGGGCCTACTACGGGCATAAAACGGTTAGTTTTTCTATGAATGAATGAGATGTTTAATAGCAATGTTCTGCATCATTCCTATACCACTAAAGCTAACATCTCCTCCTGTTTGTGATAGGATCCTCGTGCTGTGTTGATTGGCCTTCTTTTAATTGTGTCAGCATTCCAATACATATTCCAGTTGACATCGTATAGTCAGGTATGGATATGAAACAAAAAGCAAAAGTAAGGTTGTGGTATCATAGTCTGCTGTTCAGGATGTTTATGAAACAAATTTTCAACATAAACACAAGATGATGTGTTCTTTTCTCCATTTGAGTGAGAGAAATACAACTATGTGTTTTAGCATTGCTAGAGATCTTTTTTTGTTAACAGCACCACTCGTTGAAAGTGTAATGCTCTTGTTACAGGCCATTGAAAATGTGAAGCAAACTCCTGCTTACAGAAATAGGTTGAAAGCATTGGAGTTTGAACGAACAGGAGGAATTGCAAGCAAAAAAAAGGGTCACAAGCAGATGGATAAGTAAGAATGACATCCAATAAGTTTTTTTCGGGATGAATTTTCCCATCTCAGAATTTGAATCCTGCTTTTGGTTGCACCGCAAAGTCTGTCTGTTCTTTACATCCAGCTGAGAACTTATAGTTTAAGGACATGTTTATTGTCTACATGCTCTTGGAAACATTTGAGTAATCCTAATTGATTCTGTTGCCCGATTAGGTTGTTTTTCCTTTCAGAAACTGCATGGTCTAGAAAGATGCATTCTGTTATGAGTATGCATGAGGCTTTCCTTTCTCGATACTATTAATGACGCAATTTTTTTCATAATATTAAGGACATTTCCTAGTGAATCAGTCTTTCGCATATCAGTTGCATTGGTTTACTACGGCTCACTTTAATTCCGTCATTTCTCATGTAGAAATGTTGAAAATGAGCTTAGAGGTGAAGTTGACTTGCAAATTCAGGGAGTAAAGAAACCTTCTGTGTGGAGTCTCTATGGTGTGCAATTTATACTTCTGCCTTACATCATTGGCAAGGTCAGTTCATCTCTTCTATGATTCTGTTTGATCAGGGTGAATTGCAAATGACACACCTAAGGTTCAACTCTTTGCTATATTTTTTGGCAGCTGCTTACTTGGCAAATTTGTTGGTTTTGGAGATACCGGGTAAAGAAATCACCATATGCATGGGAGGATGCTTGCTATTTGACTCGGACATCCCTTAGGATACCTGTTGACACATGGGAAAATATTGGTAATTACCGTTTCCATTTGTTGATTTGTTTGAATGTAGTACCTTTTTTGTACCATAGTACCTCTTGGTCAGCTCTCTCTCGACGTTCTGAAATACTGTGCTCCTATTTCCCGTTCCAACCATAGTTGCAGTTTTATTTTCAGATATGAGCTCTAACATTTCTCCTAGATGTTTATTTTAAGTTACGATACGAACCAATCCAAGCAAGATGTACACCAAGTACTCAAATTGGTTGAACTATCAAAAGAAGTATACCTTTCTTTTTCTCCAAAAACATGCAAAAGCTTTGTGTCTCGGTTCATTGATAGAATTTTTTATAAATAACCACGGTATTGCCCCATATTAGAAAATTTGACTACAAAAATAGTAAGCCTTTTGTCCCAATGGCTCAACAGCACAAGGTGGCGCATGAATGAACATCGAATTTGGACATGACTAGATACGTGTAGAGTGCCTGTCAGACATGTATAAGAGCTGTGCTAGCATGTCGAATTCAATGTTCCACACGGACGTGGAGGCTTGAAAGACTATCCATTCATTGTAATCTGTCGGTGCTAGTTCTAGCAGTAAAGTAGAAGCTGAGAATGTCTTCAATGCACGGCCATGTTTACTGCCAAAGTCCCACCGGTTGAAGTAAGGAGTTGCTGGTTAGACCGTACAGTAGTAATGCACGGGGCAGTTGTTAGTTCGTTGCCGATGTTATTTCCCTACTCGCATGCTCTTTGCTCTATCACCAGCAAGTTCATTAGCATTGATAGATGATCATATTATCTTGTGTTTCAGACGAGTTTACGAAGGAGGATCTTGTGATGAAGCGCCTGTGGGAGAAGGCCAACATGGAGAAGCACATAGCAGAGGCAAGGAAAGGATCGAAGCGTAGAAGGTAGCTTGTCAGCACAATTTTGGTTGAGGATTGCAAGATGAGGCTGTTTAACAGCATGACGTGTAGTAGGACGACATACTCGGGTGAAAAGCTTACATGTACACAACAGATATGGGATTCATCGGAAAGACGAAAACCAAGACCCATAAAAATATGATGCAACAGAAGCGGAATAAAGCACTACGCACGTAGTACTATTATTCTGCACCTACTAGTTTGTTCTGCCACAGTTTTGTAATGCCATCGGTCCGTCTTTTGTCTTGTCTTAGTATGATGTGGTGTACCATCCAACTGGTCTGAATAACTTTTAAGGGATTTGCTAAAAAGGAGATCTTTCGGAACACCAAGACATTTCATTATTTTTTATTTCCCTAACGCTCAAAGGTCCCAAAAACCATTCACGGTCCCTAGGAACTGGCAAAAATACAGCTCCATAGATGCCTCAAATGGTTCCCAGTGAGAAGTTTTTTTTGGGATTCCTACATTTCCCTCATCTCTTCTCTCCAAACCTAGATGAGAAAGAACTTTGGGGCAAGCGCAGGAGACCAAATGGTTCTTCTTGCTGTAGATTTGGATTCAGCCAGAATATCCGAAGAAACTCAAATAAGTTGTATATGAATGATGCAATGCAAAAACAAGTTTCAATGCTCCATATGAATTTTATATAGAGAAATGATATATCCATGCAAGACAAAGAACTCTTGCTGGATTTTCGAAAAATTCATCTATGTTTGTTTTTGCGAAAAGGAGGAAAGATCTGACTTCTGGCCTTCTGCATCGAGTAATGCCCATCACCCTCTTTATTGCAAATCCTTATTAGTACAAAGTATCTTGGTAGAGATAAATATAGAAACAAATGAGCAGCATAATGGGACATGTGAGCAGGTCAACATATAAGAGTAATATGGCTGTAATCTCATAGGAATCCCGGAAGCATTCTCATGTGTCTTACTTCAGGTGTCATAGCGGCGCCTGATCCATCCCGCTTCGTGTATAAATTTTAGCGATTTAGTTGTTGACGATTTCATATGCGCTAATACAATTTGTGCTACGATTCAACTTACGCGGGCCTAGGCGGGACGCCGCATGACACCCTTAGTCTTACTGTATGTAGGATTTAGTTCAAATTCCTCCAAACACTCTACATGAATATAAAACTCTTCAATTAAAGTCTTACTATAATTGACATATGTTTTTAATTTTTGGTGTCGTGAAGTTAGATCAGGCACGGGAGATTCCAAATCATAAAAGTTCATTGTGGACTTATTACTTTATTATTAAATGTGATATACCCGGTATAAAATATCTACTTGTCAACCACAAATGGAATTCTAAGTACGAGTTACCACTTTTTGTCTAAACGAAGAAAAAACGTGTTTTGCAGGTCCCAGTTGCCGCCCGGTTAGGAGAATTTAAGAAAAGGCTTGTCCTCCCTTCCTTACAAAATAGAGAAAAAAAAATCATATCTATAAGTTTTAAAAAATCTAAAAGAAATCTAGCATGTTTGCAATGATATATCCAACAAATGTGTAAAATCTTGATTTAAAATACTTTATATTCGGGTTTACACAAGAATGAAAAGTGCATGGATTTAAATGTTCACACTTTCAAAACTTCAAAATATAAAATATGTGTCAATTTTATGTAGACCAAAGTATAAGACATCCCAATTCGAGATTTTACAGGTTAGTGGAATTCATCATTGGCAATGTACAGGATGTTGTATGATCTTTTTAAAACATATAAATATTAATTTTGAATTTTTAAAGTAGAAGGAGCAGCTCGGGAAGTCCAGAGTGCTTATTTTAAGGCCCATTTATGATTTATTACTACTCTGTCGACACGTAGAATGGTATTGTTGTGCACGTGGAGTTTCTCGTCGTTCCTGGATCATACACGTAGCAATCACGACGCGCACAAGAGAACGAAAGCTTTCCACGCCCAAAGCAGATACTACGTACAGCTCCCGTTCAAGTTCCCGCCGGCATCAACAGTCACCACTCACCACCGGCCGGCGTCGTCGTTGCCGGACCAACCGGCCAAGCCAGTCAAGGCGTATGGCGGCGACGACCAGGTGTGCGCCAGCGCCCGCGGCGTCATGGTCCAGGTCCCGGCGGCGCCGGCTGCGCTGCCGCTGCTGCGAGGACACGCTGGGCGTCCCACGCCGCCGCGCGCCGGCGAGCGGGGGCGATGCGCCGGCGTCGCGGGACCAGCTCCACTTCCCGGAGCTCCGGCCGCTGCCGTACCCGGCGCCCCCACCCCGGCCGCGGCGCATCGTGCTGGTGCGGCACGGGCAGAGCGAGGGGAACGTGGACGAGAGCGCCTACACGCGCGTGCCCGACCCGCTCATCGGCCTCACCCCCAAGGGCCGCCGCGACGCCGAGGACTGCGGCCGCCGCCTCCACAGCCTCTTCTCCGACGGAAGGGACGGCGACGACGACGACTGGAAGGTGTACTTCTACGTGTCCCCGTACCGGCGCACCCTCGAGACGCTCCGCGGCATCGGCCTCGCCTTCGACGCCGGCCGCATCGCCGGCGTCCGCGAGGAGCCCCGCCTCCGCGAGCAGGACTTCGGTACGTACGTAGGACACGACTACACGAGCTGTGGATAAAAAACGGATTGCCTTATCTCTCCTACTACCACGTGGAACGATCACTGACACCACGTGTCTACCGGCGAGCAGGGAACTTCCAGGACCGGGAGAAGATGCGGGCGGAGAAGGAGGTCCGGCGGCGGTACGGCCGCTTCTTCTACCGGTTCCCCGACGGCGAGTCGGCGGCGGACGTGTACGACCGCATCACGGGCTTCCGCGAGACCCTCCGCGCCGACATCGACATCGGCCGCTTCCAGCCGCCCAGGCCGCCCGGCGCGCCGCCGCCGCCGGAGATGAACCTGGTGCTCGTGTCGCACGGCCTCACGCTGCGGGTGTTCCTCATGCGGTGGTACAAGTGGACGGTGCGCCAGTTCGAGGGGCTCGCCAACTTCGACAACGGCGGCGCGCTCGTCATGCAGACCGGGGAAGGGGGAAGGTACAGCCTCCTCGTGCACCACTCCGCCGACGAGCTCAGAGAGTTCGGCCTCACCGACGAGATGATCGACGACCAGAGGTGGCAGAGCACCGCCAGACCCGGGGAGCTCAACTACAACTTCATCACCAACGGCCCCTCATTCTTCACGCACTTCACCTAGAGATAGCTCAATTACAGCTTTGATTGATTCCATTCATCAATCTTGTTCTTGTCTATATGTGTATACGAAATTAAGAACGCATGAATTAAAGAACTGACAATCAATCATTGATTGATACGAATGAATTGCGGCTTCTGTTGACCAATCTTGATCAATATGAATGAATTTACTCTTTCCATTCGTAGATTCACTAATTTCAACGACACTTGTTCCAAGTGATAGATCCGATTGATATGTCTGATTTAGCTTCGTAGATTCACTAATTTCAACAACACTTGTTCTAATTGATATATCCAATCCCGGCGAGTTGGGAGGCGCGGCTGCCGGTGAAAGCCGGTCTTTTGGGCGGACGCCGTTACCTTGGTGAAGGCATCGTCCTAGCAGTCCACGTTTTCTCGCTCGCGATGCTCTGGGAAAACCCTAGATCCGGTAATCAGATCGGACAATGACGGCACCTTGTGTCGATCTCCCTTTTAGGGCATTGTTTTGGAGCATCTGCTAGAGGAAGGAGGCAGGGTGAGGAGCAGTGTTGCATTCACCGTTGACGTTGGCGGGTCTTGGCGGCATGGTGCAGCGGGGTCCCAACAATGGACGCGCTTTGATGGACTCGTGCAGGATGGTGGCGGGGTCCATCAATGGATACTCGTCGGATTTTCTTGATGTATTCTCTTTGTAAGACTTGTACCATTTTCTTAAAAAAGCTAATAATTAATATGAATCGTCCGAAGGAAGTATGTTATGTAAAGGGGAAGGATGTTTTAAAGGCTATTTTTTATGAAAAGTTTCTTATGGGAGTTTACCGTACGATATATACAATGATTCGATTGCTGGCTTTTCTTTGTGAGGGAGCAATCGCTCACTCTGTTTAAACCATTGTACATATGGGGGTTTTGTACTACTTTCCAGCCCGGTGTACAACTAAACTGGGCCAGATCGTTACCTTTTCGTACATGGGCCAGATTGTTACTTTGTGAACCCATTATTAAATTTCTGCACAATTTTCTCTGTTCACGAACTTATAATTTCTTAAGGAAAAGCCATCGAAATTATTAGAAAAAGGATTCATTCCGCTGCCGATACGTGTCGAAATTTTGTTCGCTTTTGGCTCCCCACCTTTCCTCCGTGCGTGACAAGTGGCGGCTGACTGGTGGTGCGCAGAGTGCTGTAGGTGTATTTATTTTGAGATTCGTTTTTTCAAAATGAAATATCTTAAGAACCGTTTATCCGAATTACGATCCGTTTTCACTTTTGAACTCCTCGCGTCGAGATCTACAAAACTAGATCCCATGTTGATAAGTTTCGACGAACTTTTTGTATAGTTCGTATAACCTGGTATGTGTAGCTGTACGTACAACTGAATCTGAGTGTAGTTGTACGTACAACCTGATCTGTTTACTTGTACGTTCAACCTGATCTGTATAACCTGATCTGTGTAGTTGTACGACCTGATATGTACAACCTGATGTGTGTGTAGTTTTACGTTCAACCTGATCTGTGTAGTTGTACGACCTGATCTGTACAACCTGATCTGTATAGTTGTACGTACAACCCGATCTGTGTAGTTGTACTAGCAAAGTTTGTGTTTGTACATAGTGTTGTGTGGTGTTTATACAACTTATGTAGAACTTGATCTGGATCTGAGATATCGTCGCGGGCCCACGTGGAGGCGCTCGCTCGGTTTGCGTGTACACATGGCAGCAGCAGGTCGCGCGCGGGGCGCGAAATCAGAACTTCGCGAATGGAAACCTCTCCCTACTGATACCCAAAAGCCATACCACTGATTTAACATAACTAGCAA
This sequence comes from Poa annua, assembly GCA_026929855.1. Classification (NCBI taxonomy): domain Eukaryota; kingdom Viridiplantae; phylum Streptophyta; class Magnoliopsida; order Poales; family Poaceae; genus Poa; species Poa annua. The sequence goes on along the minus strand of CM049434.1, from coordinate 5,207,901 downwards.
CGTACTCTTCCCGTTCACAATTATCTGCGTCTTGAATTTATTCAAAGTCAACCTTTATAAAGTAAACATCACAAAGTTTGAATTGGACTAAGACCAAAACGCAAGATGACAAAAATATATAGTGTATAACTAGCAAAGTCTAGGAAAGGAATACAAAAATTCACTGTTGCTCCTGAGATCCAGTGATCTATTTTTTTTTTAAAAGATAGTTGTTTTTTTTTTAATAAAAAGCTGATGTAGTCAATGATGCATCCTACAAGCATGGAAAAACACAATGCAAAATTCTTTGATTTATGAGTTTCACAAAAATAAAATCGTTTATATTTCGTAGATTTGAAAATTCAGTATACTCAGATCCACACCTTTTACATTTTTCTATAGCTCTGACTATAAAGTATTTTAAATTGATATTTTGCACGTTTGTGGGATACATCATTGACAACATGCAAGTTTTTTGAAAAAACATCTTATATATATGATTTTTGATTTTTTAAATACTGGGATTACTGGAGCCCAAGAGTCAGAAATCTCCATTCAAGGAATACCTTAGTTCTTTTGCGCCTTCCGTTTCTGCATCTGCTATGTTCATTGTGCAGACGACTTCAAAGACTTCTGCCAGATCGGACTAATCCACTTTTTTCACAAGTCAGACTAAAAAAGAGAATGCTCTCTCGCGCGGGGAACAACGTAACAATAATCACCATGCGTGCTAGTCTTTGAATGGATAAAACTTAACAACAATGTTCTCACAGTGTCAGTGTCAGTGATTACCACTCGACCAATCGAGGATCCAATACAATCTAATAAAAAGATTAGAGATGGTTTTTTTTTTGAGAAACACGATACAGACGCAGACGCTCACAAACACGCACGTACAGACACCCCTATGAACGTACACACGCAAATCCTACCCCTATGAGCACCTCCGAGAGACTGGTCCGGCAGATCTTGAGGTTGACGAAGTCACCACAGGCGCCTCGCTGTTGACGGGCACGTCACCCACCACTGAAAGCATAGCACCGGTTAAATCCTGAAAAATCCAGTAAAATGCGAGCACCCGTATCAAGTCTGGGACTTAAATCTGGATGGGCTGGTTCCACCACAAGGAACCAAACAGCTGAGCTAGGCTCACTTCACGATTAGAGATAGATTATGGAATTATGTGATCTTTGTTTCTCCTCGAAGAAGAAGACAACAGCCTTGTGTAGTTGAGCTTTACAAAACGAGCAAGGATGGTTGGAAGAGATACGAGGAAGAACCATTTGCCCACTAATTAACTCAAACTCAAATACTTTAGTACTCTCTTTTCAATTATGCTAGACCTTCAGATTTTTCAGCAGGAAAACATGTACAAGATATCAAGAATATGGGTTACGTGAGCAACTAGTTACGCAAAAAGCGCTCTCCATTCTCGGAATTTATGCGGGCGATAGACTGGCTCAACTAGCGCGCATGGGAGGGCCTTCTGGATGATCCAAACAAGATATATTCTTCTGAAACTTTTTTTATCAGGTTACAATCATATGAGCTGAGTGCAAAATAAAGTAAGATATACAAGCTTAATAAATAAACACATGCGACGAACTCAAAGTTGTTGCCTTATACGTTTCCGTTTCTCCAGATCCATAAGCTAGGTTATTAGAACATATCCAGATTCCCCGGCCGGTTAAGTTGACATATTCTACGGCACACCAACTTGCTGACCATGTTTTATTTACAGATATAATGCCCGTACTGTACTGCAGGAGTTCAGATTCAGGAACCGTTGCAATGTCAACGGTTGTGGAGAGTGTGTTTAATTTGCTTGATTTCAGGTTAGACTATCAGCAGCTATTATCCTGGAGCTCACTACTCTAATAAACTACTATCTTCTAGTTACTTGATTGAAAATATATGCACGCACGCAACATGACAGCACACAACTAATTTGTTTAGTTTCTCAATCATTGATGTCTTATTTTTCTCTCGAGATTATCGTTGTACTTGTAGAGTAAGTATCACGATTACATACACCTCATAGCCTGTCGATAACTTCTCCGTAGTTTGTGGGCAAAAAGTAGATGGTTGCTCTAGAAGTATGGCAATGCCACAAAAAAACTTATTACTTTTTTCAGACTGTTTTAACTTTCTAAGTTGATCACCTTGCGCAAAGATTATGAAAAACTTTTAGTGTATTTTTAAGATGTCCTACCAGTCCATTTTAAACTTCAAAAACTCTTATATTTAGGAACAGTTGCACATATTGAGGTTTCATGCCAATTAAAATGGAACGTTCTCAGTTGGAGGAATGTTTTTGTGATAGCATGATGGCGGTGCCACGATGATTACTTAGTTAACTTCAAATCTCTGGGACTCTGTTCTTTTATACAATGTGTGTGGTATCTCTTTTTTTTGACCGGAATGTGTGGTATCTCTTTTTTTTGACCGGAATGTGTGGTATCTTTATTATACTATGTGTTTCTCAGTAAACATACCACTAGATAATTACCATTGGAACAATAAAGATATTCTGAGCCTGCTTAGAACTAGATTTTTTTTCTCAACAATGTCGATTCAAACACATATTTCACTCTAGTGCATAAATTTTGATAGGTTTTCTACTTTAAGTTTTCAAATGAATGTCGGGCTAGCTAGAGAGAGTCCCTTTTTTTCGAAAGAATTAAAAAAAAATTACACATTCGTTGGAGACTTGGAGGCATATGTATGTATATGTAGAAAAGAATTAGAATGATTTAAAACTCTTGTTAAATATCACATAGTCGGCTTTTTTTTTTTAAATGCTTCATGTGGCTCAGGCTCTGAACCAGTCAAGGAAAACTTCTGTCAATCACTTTCTCTATCTAGATGCAGTCGTAGGAATCTTCTTTCCCCGGCTTTCCTCAAATTTTCCAACATGCATACACAGCTGTATCCCTCTGTATAAATTAGAAAACACAACTCGCACTAATGAAGCAGAATTGGCCACACATATTTTAACAAGAAAACAAATCGGTAAATTTGAATCTGACTTTTGTGTCACAGCAAACAAAGAAGTATGCATCTGACTACTGTGAGGTGGATCGAGTGTTTTTCCGGCTTCACACGGCGAACAGGTCGATCGGAATCCTGCCTGACTAGACTTGTGCTGCGTTAGAGCTGAGAGATCTACACTGGATTACGAATGTGATTGATCTATAAACAACTGAAGAGATTGTGTGATCAAGTGAAGTAACTCCGGAATAAGACAAAGGAGCGTGCTGCAGGTGACATCGACGTTTGCGCGTTCATATATCACATCAACGAGGTAGGTATTGTCATGCTTATGTCAGTCATTAGTACATTCATTCTGTGTGTATGTAACGAAATTAGGGAATAAAAACAGCAGCGGAAAGATCCAAACTTGACCTCCTTGAAATAGGCTTTCGCCCCGCTATATAAATATAGCCACAACCGATACAACCAACGAGCAACCCGAGGAGCAACGAGGGTGCTGGGGCAAAAACAGCACAATCACGTCTAAAAGAAAAGCGAAGAGAAAAAGAAAAAAGAAAAATACCGACAAAGACGGAAAGACAACAGTAAGCAAGCTCCACGACCGCTGCGCCCACCAGAGGCCTGCCATCAAGCCCTAGTGCTCTGGAGCGTCGGTACCAATCAACACCTTCAGGAAGGGATGCGACGATGACGACGCTGCTGCCAAGGGTTTCCCCCGGTACGCGACGGGGAGAGGAAGGGGAACACCTGACGCCCTTCAGGAAGGAATGGCGGCACCTGCAGGCACCACCGCGCCGGAGTCGGACACGCCGACTAGGATTTCTCCCGATCCCCCATCACCCCAGACACTCCAGAGCACTCCACCAAGCCACCCACCACCCAACGCCACACGAACGCGAAGCCGCTCACGATGTCTCACACGACACAGAGGGAAGAAACCTACACACCGAAAAAGAAGAGCCGAGACTATGAGCCGCAACACCGCCGACGTGCGGGAGGGACCAACCTCCACCGTCACAGACGGTAACCGACCGGACGCAACATCAAGATCACACCAGGCCCGCAAGCCCGGCCGGGCCTCTCGACCTCGAGAGGCCCGTGAAGCTCCTGCCGTCGCGCTGCAGAAGGCACACAATTGACGCTACCACCCCCCATCCAAGCTGCTCTCCGTCCTCACTGTATAGAAGGTCGCGCCACCGAGGAATCACCACAATGGACACAGCCCTGCTGCCAAAGGGAGGCACCTCCGCACTCCGACCAACCTAACCCACCCGGGAAACCCCCGACGGATCAGAGCGTCGCCATCCGCCGACCAACACCGCCGCTGCGCTCCCAACCCGGCCAAGGAGCAGCAGCGCGGGTAGGGGCGGTCCCAACACGGGGTGAACACAGGCACACAGCCGCTGGCATATCTGAACCCGCCAGGCAAGGATACCGACGCGCAACAATGGCCGATGAGCATGGCAGAACGGCGCCTCCGTGCCACCTGCCAATCGAGCCCCGCAAGCGCCTAGGCCTACCAAGCAGCCACCGGATCTGGACCTACCTGGCCTGGATCTGGCGCCCCAGCCCCGAACGGTGGCCAGGGGCTGCTCGCATCCCGTCCATGGCGTCAGATCGCCAGGCCCAGATCGGGCCCGCGCGTGCCAGCACCGCGATGACGCTGAGCACCGCCGCCCGCTGTCGCCCTGCATCGCATCCCTCCGACAACCTCGCCGGCCTGGACAGAGCACAAGCAGCGCTGCACGGCGACGCACGCTGGGGCCTGCCAGGTCCAGATTGGGCCCAGATCGGACCCGGGCACCCTGCTGCCATGGAGCACCCGCTCCGGCCGCCGCCCTGCTGCTGGCCGTCACCACACCACGCGGAGCCACCGCCACCGTCCCAGGCAGCTGGTCGCTCCGGCCACAGCAACCCCGCCGCCTGCCAAGCAGACCGCCGCCCTGCCGGCCGAGAGGCCCCCCAGCGCAGCCACAACAACGACGCGGCTGCCGACCGCGTCGCAGCCACGGGCACGCCAGAGCACGGCAGAGCCACTCCACCGCCGCCGAAGACGACCGTGCGCCGCGCCCACTGCTCAGTGCGACGACCTCGCCGGCCGCGTCGTCCCGCGCCGCCACGAACGCGCGAGGGGAGAGGAGCCCCGCCGCCGCCGACGCCGGCCGGGCTTTGCCCGGTGGCGCCCTCCGACGGCGGCGAGGAGGGGAGAAGGGAGGGAGGAGCTAGGGGCGGCGCCTCCAGGGGCTCGGTTCGGGACCTTCTTGGAGAGAGCGAGAAAACTCATCCAAACTTAACCAACGCACAAGAGAACCCAAAGCTGTCAATTTACTCTAGAGAGTGCAGGTTCTTTGATTCTTTCCAAGCCAGGTATATGGACACCCTTCGTATCACAACGGGAAAACGGCTAGCTGCCAGGGAAGAAACCAGGAATGGAATATAAAGGGGGTTAATTGCATATGAAATGAGTTAGAGGGGCCAGATAGTTAAATTTAGCTAAATTTAGGGTTCAAATTCACCAATAAATAAGGTGGATTTAGCAAAAGTTTCCATCATGGGGGGAGTCATGGTCCCAGGCTCCCAGCTCGCCTCCCCTGGTTCCGTCCCTGCTAGTTGACGACAACTTGATTTTTTATCAGAACCATCGGCATACAACGTCAAAAGAACATAACATGTCGTATAAGAGTGGGTTTACACCTAAGCACAACTTTTCAATGACGTTTGAAACTCCCTACCGGTAGCTCACCTTTAGAAGCTTCTCAACCGCCCTAAACGTACAAAACAAGACAGAAGACCCTAGACGCATGAAGGATCGGACAACACCTCAACCGAAATATACCGAAGGACTTCACCAAGACTATCACATTCATTACACGTCAAAACTTTGCCCAGACCTCTCTGTAAACCTAGAGCCACATCTATAATCTCCGGCCGAGACCTCCTATAACTCGTCGAGATCGCCTTGGTACTAGTTTTGCAGCCACACCATGAATAAAGTCTGAGAGATCTTCATCTATTTTTGTCTATGACTCAAACCGTATTGACCTGCACCGACTGCCGAACAAATAAACTTGCTTCTGATATCTAGAAGTAAGATTATCGGGGATCATGAATCACTATCTTCAGCAACGCTGTTATACTGAGGGTGGTCATCGGTGTACACTAGGCGGTCGACATATAGACATGTCACCGAAGTTAGTTATGTTGAACCGCGTAAAGTTTAACAATGATATTCTTATTTGACATGATGATATGGTTGTTGTTGAGACGTCATGGCAATAAGTTTTTTTTCCTGTGGTTTCCAACATGGACCCACATGTCAGTATGTCCGCAGAGAGTCCGCGTGCTGTCAATCCACTTGGGAAATTCAGTTCTTCTAAGATCAGGATAGGAAAGTATATGGTGTTTTCTGAGATTTCCAGAGCTTCTAAAACTTCAGAACGCCTCAACCCATTGCGTTTGAGCGGAAGGGCCATGCATATATATATGGCTGAAAGTTATTTGAAATGTCACAATTAGCTGAAAGTTAGGAAAATGCCCGTTTCATAATAACGATACCGCGGTAAACCCGTCAAAGTCAACTCAAGTACACCAGTACGGCCAGCTGAATCCGAAGAATATTCAAGCCAGTGTGTGAGCTGCATGCTCGAAGATTCTTCAGTATCTCATCGTACGATTGCCCTGCCTGCAGCTTGCACGTCAGCACCGGTCACGAAGGGCCGACTCCTCTATATATAGACGACGGAGAGGAGACGACCTAGCTATACCAGCGTTAGACGTGTACACCTCTAGCTAAGCTAGCTAGCTTCCCTCTCTGAGCCGGCCGGCGCGGCGAGAGCAAGAGACCAGCTAGCTAGCCACGATGTCGGTGCCGGTGGCGTACCAGGGGAACACGTCGGCGGCGATCGCGGACTGGCTGAACAAGGGCGACAACGCGTGGCAGCTCACGGCGTCCACGCTGGTGGGCCTCATGAGCCTGCCGGGGCTGGTCGTCCTCTACGGCGGCGTCGTCAAGAAGAAGTGGGCCGTCAACTCCGCCTTCATGGCGCTCTACGCCTTCGCCGCCGTCTGGATCTGCTGGGTCGTCTGGGCATACAAGATGTCCTTCGGCGACAGGCTCCTCCCCTTCTGGGGCCGCGCGGGGCCCGCCCTCAACCAGGCCTACCTCATCGGCCGTGCCGCCCTGCCCGCCACGGCGCACTACCACGCCGACGGCACGCTCGAGACGGCCATGGCCGAGCCCTTCCTGCCCATGGCCACCGTCGTGTACTTCCAGTGCGTCTTCGCCGCCATCACGCTCATCCTCGTCGCCGGCTCGCTGCTGGGACGGATGAGCTTCCTGGCCTGGATGCTCTTCGTCCCGCTCTGGCTCACCTTCTCCTACACCGTCGGCGCCTTCTCCGTCTGGGGCGGCGGCTTCCTCTTCCACTGGGGCGTCATCGACTACTGCGGCGGCTACGTCATCCACATCCCCGCCGGCGTCGCCGGGTTCACCGCCGCGTACTGGGTCGGGCCCAGGACCAGGAAGGACAGGGAGAGGTTCCCGCCAAACAACATCCTCTTCACGCTCACCGGCGCCGGCCTGCTGTGGATGGGGTGGGCGGGCTTCAACGGCGGCGGGCCGTACGCGGCGAACGTCGACGCGTCCATGGCCGTGCTCAACACCAACATCTGCACCGCGGCCAGCCTCATCGTATGGACCTGCCTCGACGTCGTCTTCTTCAAGAAGCCCTCCGTCGTCGGCGCCGTCCAGGCCGTCATCACCGGCCTCGTCTGCATCACCCCAGGAGCAGGTTGGGTACACATATGAATGATATTTCTCCTATCTATCCCTGTCGCTGTGTGCCCTCGAGCATCATGCATGCATGGCGCGTCTTCTACGTTTTAGGGTACGGTACTAAGTTGACCTAGCTAAGCTTGCATTCAAAATTGTCTGCGCTGCTATAAAGGCGGAGGGGATCCGTGTAGCACCCTGCCAAACAATCTTATCGCTGCACGTTGATTACTTAGTAACTAAATGATCACTGAATAATTAGTGGACAAGCAAGACGTACGGCAAGTGCGTGGAATCTTGATGGATATTTTGTCAGGGAGCATAGGAATCCAGCCAGTTTTGTCCTGCGATGCTTAGTCCTCAGTCGTCGGTGCTAATCACCATCTCAAGTCAAAGTCTCTAGAATCAGCGCACACTTGTCTAGCTTTTCCTTAAAATTTCCTAGTAGACAAATCACATCGACAACGAAACAAAATTTTCCACGTTCATACGGCGACCGAGTACAGCAAAGTAGTTTTTCTAGTCAAAAGTAAAACAGTAAAGCAAACTACTGTAGAAAAGTATCCTGACATTTTCGCCACTTACGTTAACTGCAGGTGTGGTTCAGGGGTGGGCGGCGCTGGTGATGGGCGTGCTGGCCGGCAGCATCCCGTGGTACACCATGATGATCCTCCACAAGCGCTCCAAGCTCCTGCAGCAGGTCGACGACACCCTCGGCGTGATCCACACGCACGGCGTCGCCGGCCTGCTCGGCGGCGTGCTCACGGGCCTCTTCGCCGAGCCCACCCTCTGCAACCTCTTCCTCCCGGTGACCAACTCCCAGGGCGCCTTCTACGGCGGCACCGCCGGCGGCGCGCAGCTCGGGAAGCAGATCGCAGGGGCGCTCTTCGTGATCGGGTGGAACGTGGTGGTAACGTCGCTCATCTGCGTGGCCATCGGCTTCGTCGTGCCGTTGCGCATGTCGGAGGAGAAGCTCGCTGTGGGGGACGACGCCGTGCACGGTGAGGAGGCCTACGCGCTCTGGGGCGATGGGGAGCTCTATGATGTCACCAAGCGTGGAGAAGGGGAGGATGACACTGAGCACAGGGCTAGTGCGGCCGTTGCACCAGCTGTCTCGCCTGTCTGATCGCTCAACTTTCAGGGAAATTTATCCGATATTAATTTGCCGTAGTACGATTTACCCTTTTCGTGGTTAAGATTTGGGTCAAGCCATCTTGTGTTCACGTTTAATATCTTTTACTTATGTTAATATGTACACCATACCATATCCCATTTACTTGGGCAGAAATGTAAATTTGTAATGCATATGAATTAAAATTGAACTTGGCGAAATCAACTATTATTATCCATAGCGTAGAAATAGTCTCACAACTATCGATCAAGTTGAGTATTCATATCCATAAACTCCAAGACCAGAATATTATGCTTGAACTTTTAACTTTCAGCACTCGGTAAAGTTGCTCCATCATCCAATTCAAAACACGGCCCTGGGTCTTCACACGCAAAAATCTGAACAATATAAAGAATGTGTACAAAGATTACCCACGTTTATAAAAAAACTTGAAATAAACCTAAATATGGTGTGAACAAGAAATATGGTGTTAACTTAAACATTGTTTGTCAAAAAATATGCAATTCCATTCGAAAAACATTAATATGGTGTGAACAAGAAATATTGAAAAAAAACTCAAAAGAAAATGAACAAAACTTTTAAAAAATGCAATCTTTCCTCATGAAGTTCTTCTATGTCTTATACCTCTGAGGAAAATACCAAACTTGGTATATGACAACTTTTTAGAAACAATCTGTATGTGCATTTGTGAGTTTCAAACCAAACGATAAAGCTGCTAGCCATATATATGGCATGGTTTGTTAAAATATGCCCCAACTTGGCATAAAGGTGCACCTGCCCATTCCAAACAGCATTGCCAACAAGATTTTCCACCTTTTAGTAAATAATCATTTTCCGTTATCTAAGCCATAAATTGTTGATCTTTTTTAAGCTCGTACGTTAAATCTTCACACAAAGTAGACCACATTTTATAGATATCCCAAAATATTATGATTTAATCGACTTTATACCCGGTGCTTGTTGGTGCTAAGCTTGAACGTGAATGCAAAGTTTGTATAAATATATATATTCTCCTAGTACAGCCTAATTGACATGGATTCAGAATGGGTACGCGTTGTCCGGGAATCTAGAGATGATCAGTAGTACGATCTTATCTTTGTTCGTATTAAATGTGGAGCTATCTTAATTAGCTGCGCGTAGTTAGCAACTTAGCTTGTTGAATTAGTTACAAAATCATACTGAATAAACTATTATACTGTATGATTTGTGAAGAAGCAACATCAAGTTGGTGGAATCTCAAATACTCCCCCCGTCCCAAAATAAGTGTCTCAAATTTGATAGAAAGTGGGTATATGTAGACATAAACATGTCTATATATATCCATTTTCTATCAAAGTTGAGACACTTATTTTAGGACGGAGCGAGTACATGGTTTGTCAGAATCCAAAGGAATCTCTATAGTCTGCCAGTTTTGTCGTGTCTGCTCACGTCGGTGCTACTCGACATCTCAAAGTCAAACTCCAAACGTGCAAATTTGTTTTCTTGGAAATTTTCATAGTTGACAAATCACATCGTATACGAAAACAAAGTACTAATTTCCAGTCCAAAATAAAATAAAAATAAAGTAAAACAGTCTGAAAACTATTGCCACTGGTAGTACGTTTAGCCGTAGGTGGAGGCGGCGCTGGTGATGGGCTGGGCGTGCGTAGTGGGGTGGTAGCGGGCTACAGGATGATGATCTTCCACAAGCGATGAGAAGAACGTATGTAGTCATGTGTGCAAGAGATGAACGTACGATATGTTACTATTTTTGGAACTGATGGAACGGGAATATATCCCTTCCAGCTGATCGATAGAAGTTCGAGCAATCGCTGTTCAATATGGACCTCTCGTCGATCGCCTCCTCGTATATAAACAGGAAAGCCAAGAGCAGACCCGGAAATCTTTCCTCTCCGGTCGATCGATCTTGCAATAATGAAGCCTCCGACTGCAGCCTCCGTCCTCCTCCTCATCGTCCTCCTGCCGCTCGCCGGCGCCGTCGCCATGGCCGCCGAGGCGACGGACGGCCCGCCCGCCGTGTACCTGGTCTTCGTCGACGCCACGCCGCCCGGCGTCCCCTGCATGAAGTACCACCTCGGCATCCTGGCCGCCGCCCTCGGCAGGTACGGCGATTCGATCGACCGTTTGCGAAATGGTACGTGATCGACCGTGGTTTCTTATTATGTCTGAAATTGTCTGGAAATTAAGCGAGGAGAAGGCGAAGGCGGCCATCATCTACAACTACAAGAACGTCATCGACGGGTTCTCGGCAAGGGTCACGCCGTCAGAGCTCGAGGCCATCAAGAGTAAGAGCCTAGCTAGCCTTCTTCGATCGACTGATATATTAACCCGAATAATCAATTGTTAAGATACCTCGTTAGATAGAGCTAATATGCATGGTTGATGCATGCATGTGCTGCCTTTCAGAGCAACCGCAGGTGAACCGGGTGCTGCCTAGCGCCACGTTGCATCTGATGAGCAGCAACTTCGACGACGTCAGCTGAACAAGGCTCGCCCCGGTTTCTCTGGACGAGCCAAGATCGGATGATGCATGATGACGAAGATCAAGATTTAATCTCAATAGATGAATGAAGCTATATAGATTTTGCCATGTGTTTTCTATTTCCCTTCATGGTAAAGTCCATGCATGCATGGATGGGGATCGCACAATTTAACAGCTAATGCAGTCACCTGAAAATTGCCCATGCTGCTATGAGAATTTTGATCGCATATGATATGAGTGTTCTATTTCTAGAGATACGGGACGAATTCATGGGCCACCGTCAACGGACCAAGCCTAGAGCAAGTCAGGGAGACGCCCGGTCCATAGCCAAATTTGGCCCACAAAGTATTGATCCGCAAGAAATAGCAAGAACTCTGGTCCATTTCAGTTTGTTTACAGCCTCTCACAAACGATCCATATTGAAAGGTTAAATCAGATTTCCTTTTAGGCAACTGAGAAACTATCTCCGCTCTTGTAGTCTTATTTATAAAAATATATTGTCTCCATTTTAAATATAAGAGATGTTTTAGATATTGCATGTGTTGTTTATATAAGGATTAAATAAAATGAACATGGACACTAAAACATATATCGATACATGTGAATTTGGACCAAGTCTAAATATCTTTTATTTAAAAACAAAGATATTTCTCAGCGGACGCGATCACTTTAAGATTTTGGTTATTTGCCGTCACGGCAAAGGGAAAATACGCACGAACAAAGACTTTTATTTTCTCTCCATCACAATTTTTCTTCCTTTTCTTTTCTCACACGCGGGCCCACAAGTCATCCATCTTCTCCTACTTTTTTTTGAAACACGGTACAATACAGACACTCATATGCACGCACATACACTCACCCCTATGAACGCATGCACGCACACCCCTATAGCACCTCCAAGAGAGTGAGCCGGCGGTTCAGGTTTTGATATTGACGAAGTCGTCACGGACGCCTCGCTGTCGATGACAAGGTCGCTTTCCACTAAAAAATATTTCTCCTAAATGAGAAACCCCATCATCTCCTACCCTCGCACAAACTCCAGAACTAACACGGAAGCTTCTCTATAACGAAAAGCTGGTGAAAAGCTCCTGATTCGATCCGTTTTCTTGCCCCTTGGCCACGAAAAAATATTATATGGGTACAACTGCTCCTCTCTCGTTCAATTTTCCCCGAGATCGCAATCTATGGTATGCCCTAGCTCCGAAACAGATCTCGATGCCATTGTCACCATAGTTCGAGTTTCAGAGGTCAAGGTTGCCATCAATTTCAAGAGCCTAAATCCTTATTTTCGATCTCAATATATTTGACTCCCATCACCGCATCAGCCTAAAAATCCCCCCCCCCCCCCCCCCCCCCTTTTTATATCGCTCGGAATCAAGCAAGTTTCGGTGCTGGAGCATCCTCGGAGATCGGACGGGAATGACGACCGCCGCCGATTGGAGCTTCGGAGCCGCCTACAAGGACGCCATGGAGACCGCCATGAGTGCTGCCACCAGTAGCAAGCCTTCTCCATGCCCAAAGGACCCCTTTTCGTCGTTGTCCTACACGCCGTGTGCACATTTCGAGATCTTTGCCATGTGCAATATTTAGAGGCACGGCAAATGTCTCATTTGCCATGCACATTTCATCGGCGCGTGTATTTCTTTGTCGGGAGTTGTGCTGTTTGTTTTCCTTCTGCAACAAACGAAGGGGACAGTTCTCCAGCGGCTTTGTTGAGAATTTTTGTTTGCCGACTGTTTTTTTTAATTCTTTGTTGGATGTTTTTGTTTGCCGAATGTTTCGTTTAATTTTACCGTTTATCTTTTCTTTGCCATGTGTTTTTAGGGAGGCAAAGATTGTCTTTGCCATGTGCCCGATGAAAAGCTCATGGCAAAACTGGTGGACACGGTAGACAACCATTTTCCTGTAGTGACAGGTAAGATGAACATACGAAGGCAGGATACAAATATGAAATATGGACATATACCGAGATGGACTTTTAAAGTGTATTGAACTTATGTACGTTGAATCGGTGTAAGAACTTATCTATGAGAGCAAGTACATGTGTGCATATCGTTATTTTATTTAAATAAGCCAGTAGCCGTATGTAGTTTAGGTGTTGTATTGGTGGTTTCGGTCTGACTGTTGTGAATGATTGCTCATTGCCGCGGGATTTTTTTAATCTTTTTTTTCCTTTTTTGAGCGCCATGTTGGCTGGATGGTGGATTATTAATTGAACTAGCAAGGTGGACCTCGTAAATGCGAGGGTGTCATCTTTAACTTGTTGAATGTGTTCATGAAAAACATTACAACCAAAGAAGGAAACCATCTGTATCATTTTTCTTCATCTTAAAAGTGAGTAAGGCGGGAGATATTTTATGAACGTATATTTTGTTCGGAAGGGGTTATACTCGTAGATCGCGATGGTAGTACATCAGAGACGACGATGTATACAGCTTGAGACCCTGATGGACAACACTCGGTAAAAATACTACTCATGTTTGTGTGGCGGCTTGTATTGTTTGTCATATTTATTTTGGTGGGAGCTATTAAAAACCTAATTAGATACGCCAGATCCGATTTGGGCCAGTTTATTGTCGAATATCCGAGAGAAGACGACGTTCGGTAATCTCGATGTTGCTTGTATACCGACATGATGCGCTCGGGCACTGGCCCTACTTCTTGACACTGACCGAGCGGCCTGCTTCCTAGGCCGTGGGCCTATCCAGTGTGGCCCTTGCAAATGTGAGGGAACCATCTTTAACTTGTTGAATTTGTTCATGAAAAACATTACAGTTTTAAATAAGGAAACAATCTTTATCATTTCCCTTCATCTTAAACAGCGAGTAAGTCGGGAGCTATTTACGATGGTATATTTTGTTCGGAGGGGTTATACTCGTAGATCGGGATGGTGGTACATAGGAGACGACGATGTATATAGCTTCTTGCATATGCTCGACGATCTGAATGTATACCTCAAGATCACAGATGGTGGATGGCGGTGGATGATGGTGTGTGAATGACCGTCCCCCATTCGGTAGCAGTCCAATCCCTTATATATGGCCAGTATTAGGGTTACAAGGTCCCGAACAGGCTTATTTTGTGAGCGGTTAAAAATCCTAATTAGATACGCCGGCTCCGATTTGGGCTAATTTGTTGTTGAGTATCCCGGAGAAGAGGACGTTCGGGAATCTCGATGTGGCTTGTACATCGACATGATGCGCTTGGGCACTGGCCCTACTTCTGGACAATGATCGAGCGGCCCGCTTCCTAGGCCGTGAGCGTACCCATTGTCCATGAGCGAATGGGATTGGCTGACTTTACACTTGCTGACTTTGACTGACTTTGAGTCAATAACATGTGGACCCATACAGGGTGGGCCCTACATACCGTGACTCAAAGTCACTTGACTTTGTGGGTACAAAGTCAGCCTATCTGTATCCGTCCATGACCTTGTTAGAGAGTAATTAATCAATCTCTCATGTGTATTTTAGGTTTTGTCTCTCTCTAGCAGTTTAAAGCATGAATAACTCAATAATGGAAGGTCAAACAAAACCATTGAATAAATAATATAAATGGTGACGTACACGACACCATCTTATGATTATTCTACTATCAATACCAATACCTTTTTTTACTAAGAACTTGTAATTTCTCAGCTCTCCAAGTTTTCCAGTTTAGCATTCAAACGTTTCTAATTAAACTTCACTTTGAGCAGATAATTAAGCTGGAATATATTTTGAAATATTATATAACTCCACTGGGGAACACTCTCCATAAGGGCATAATATTTGTTTTGATTATCACTTTTAAGGTTAAACCATAAAATGTTATGTTCAAGTTTTTTCAATATTTACAAAACCAAAAGGGCAAGTAATTTTCTTTTCACATTTGTATAGTTACAATTAAATACACACATATTAACGATTTCTTAGATAGTGCATGCCGTGCAGTATATATTAGGAGGAAAGACTAATAAATGACATGAAATAATACATATTTAAAGATCACATGGTGTGCACCGGACCATGCAAAGGAATCCATGTACATTGGATAAAATAAAGATACCCACGTACTGTGCCATCGGCCTGTCTTGCTATAATCTTTTTTGCGTAACTGCATGAAGCCTTCTTTAGCTAATATACGGCCATCGGCCTGATCGCTGTTTTTTATCACGTGCAAGAGTCCTATGAAGGTACGTTGCTAGCTCAGTTTTTTTTTCCACAAACTTATTAACTTATCTGGTATGAGTTTGATGTGCGTACTACAGCTGCAGCTAGCCTATTTTTTCACGTGCAAGAGTACTTTGAACGTAACGTTGCTAAGGATTGGTTTATTTTTTTATTTTTGAAATTTTCCACCACATATATTAGGTCAGCAGGCCGCCTCATTAAAACCCTTCCAGTCCCTTTCGGTACCCTGGGTAGGGAAAGAGTGCGTCACCAACCTGCCGCCTTTCTCAAAACAAAGTTACATCGTTTATTACATCGGGCAAAATAAAGCTAGGGGGATCATCATCCCAAAAAATTGCAGAGTTAGACTCATAACAAAACCTCGCTAGCTTATGGGCTACCAAATTTGCTTCTCTATGACAATGCTTCACCGAAACAGCTCCAATCCTCTGGGAAATTAGGAAGCAATCAGTTAATATTGCCGTGTAGGGACTCCAGACTTCCGTGACTCCGTTGAAAGCTTCACAAACTTCCATACAATCCGTTTCAATAGTAACAGGAATACAACCCAATTGTTCTACAAGTAGCAAACCCTTTTGTAGTGCTAAGGCTTCCGCTGTAGCTGCATCCAAAACATTTGCAAGAGGCCAACACGCACCTGCCACTGCGTCTCCCCTACAATTTCTTAACACGGCTCCTGTTGCACCTGAGCCATTCACAAAAAAGGTAGCATCAATGTTAAGCTTATATGTGTTTGCTGGGGGTTTAGTCCATATCATTTCATGTGGTACTTTCCCCGCTTCAGCCCCCCGTAGTTCGACGCAAGAGCCAGGATCGAGAACGCTGACCGAGCTGGTGTAGCCACACGTTCTCCTTTCACAGCTTCCCTTCTTTGCACCGACTGCAATTAGTTCTTTGAAATTTATCTCACCAAGCGCTGGCACTTGAGGACTATTTTCCCGGAGAATTTCTTCCATAATTACGGACCCAGATCTTTCCTGGAGTTTGGCCTCAATTTCATGCAAAACACCCAATGATCTCCAAACATCTCTCGCTCTGGAACATTTAAACATCAGATGCCTAATATCTTCTGGCTCGATTGTACAGATCGGACATTGCGGGCTTGTTTTAATATGCCGATCAGCAAGGATGCATAAACCTGGTACAGTACCCTGCAAAGATTTCCAAACGAAAAAATTTACCTTGTGACGAGGCGTGTCCTCATCAATACCCATAGTCGATAGCCTAGGGTTAGAGTTATGAGGTAGAGAACGCGTAGTGCTGGTGGACTCGACGGCTGACAAGCGGGATTTACCCAGGTTCAGGGCCCTCGACTGAGATAACACCCCTACTTCCTGCTTGTCTGTTATTGCTCTTGTGAATATGTGATGGTTACAAGGGTCCAGCGAGAGTTCGTCTCGCTAAGGTTTGGAGGTTCTGATGTGCGTGTGCCTGATCGGCGACCCTCCCAGCCCTTATATAGGAGCTGGGTCTCGGGTACGTAACCGACTAGGACTACAAGTATGGCAACTACAACCGACTATGGATAACTTGGAAAGCAATCTTCGTCTTGGGCCTTTATTGATGGGCTTCACAACCTATTGATAATTGGGCTATAGTCATTACGTACACCAGGTACCCACACGACAGGATACCAGTTCGGTATATCCTCGTCACTAGCCCCCGAGTGCTTGGCTGATTCAGAGAATCAGGCATGGACTCACTCGACAGTGCACGTCACATGTTTATGTTCAATGTCATACGCTTTGCATTGTCTTTCGACTATGAGCTTTATGTTTTTGACAAAGGATTTATCGACTTAGTAGGCCTAGATTTACTCGGTAGGTCGAGACCAGTTAACTGCACATTCGGGCAAAACCTTACTAGCCTTCAATCAAGTTCGAGTCCCCGGGCTCGAACTTGGAACACACTGGACAGACTCGACTCAGGCCGTTGAGGTCTTACTGAATCGCTCTGCAGTCTTAACTTTGCTACCCAGCGCGTCCGCCAGGATTTTCATCGTATCTGCTGATACGGAAAGAATTAAGGACTTAACACTGCCGGAGTGGTCCTCAGCCCAGCCCGACTGATCGGTGGGTCTTACCTTTGCATTTTATGCATGCAGCATCCGATGTGTCATCGACTGACGCAGCTCGGGAATTTATTTGAGTTTATGCCTTTTTGCTTTTTGAATCTATCGGGTGCGCGTCAGCGCTCCCGATGGGAGTAGCCCCCGAGATTGTGCTTTATTACTCGTAATGAAGGATAATCTCAGATCAATGAGCGTGAAGGAAAATGCCAGTCGAAGACATTTTCTCCCACTCCCAATGAGGTGCGTTAGAAGACGCTCGAAGTGTTTGCTTTTAACTTAGTCGATAGACCTTTGAAGGGTTGCGTGACTTTGGCAGACGTCAGTCGAAGAATATTTTAACCGCTCCCGATGGGAGTACATTTGGCTGTGCTTGGATCAGTCGACTACCCGTCGACTATAACTTTGTATGTGTAGTCAAGAGACTTTCGCATGACTGCATGTCATTGGTTCAGTCGACTTACTTATCGACGATTATTTTCTCATTCACTGTCCTGCCAACCGAGTGATGTCATGCATGACCACCATGGCGTGCGCGCAGACCTCTGCCAGGACGTGTCACTGTGGGCCCGCTTGCTTGACCGTGGTGACCGCTGGTTCAGTTCTGATTTGACCGGACGTGGCGAAATTTTCGCGGACGTGATCATGACTTTCCTCGTTTTTCGTGCGTAGTGGGCGTTGTGGCCTGCGACGGTTTCTCTTCGATAGCGCCACGTGGCTTGATGATTATGCACGAACGGCTGAGATTGTTTCTTCCACCGTGGTAAATATAGATCTCACCACCGCAGATTAACCTCTCCTGCCATTTGCTTCTTCTGCTTCCTGCTCCTTACGCGCGCGCCCTTTGCCCCTTGCTCTGCGTTCTTCACTGCTTGCCATGGCGCCGAAGAAGAATACGACCGCCGCCGTCCCCTCTTCCTCTGCCAATGCTGGCAAAAAGAGGAAAGGTGCTGCGGCCGCGGCGCCCTCCACGGGAAATCCCGCCGCTGCTCTGAAGAAGGTTCCTGGTGACTGGGCGAAGTCCACCATCACCGAGAAGAAACTGGCGGCGTTCCGCCACACCGGCCTCCTCCCGCCGGCCGACAAGCTCGCCGCCCGCGCGCCGTCCAACAGGGAGGTACTTCCTGAGCCCCGCGCCGGCGAGCGCGTTTGTTTTGCTGAGTTTTTGCCTCGCGGCTTTGCTCTCCCGCTGCACGATTTTGTGCGCGGGCTTCTTTACGCATATGGGGTGCAGATCCACGATCTCACCCCCAATAGCATTTTGCACATTGCCTGTTTCATGGCTTTGTGCGAGTGTTTTTTGGGGGTATCCCCGAGCTGGGCGCTCTGGAAGTCTATCTTCCGAGTGCGCCACATGGTCCGTGATGGGCGCGTGTGTCCTCTTGGCGGGGTGGGCATCCAGGTCCGCAGCGACTGCCACTACTTCAACCTTAAAGCAGTCGACTCCGCCCAAGGATGGAGGAACAAGTGGTTCTACATCCCAGTCGACCAGGACGTGCGTCCGGCCTTCTCGATTGGGAGGACTCCTCTGAAGACGAAGGCGTGGGAGCATTCTCTCTCGACTGAGGAGAAGGAAGAAGCTGCCCCCCTTATGGAAAAGATAAGCAAGCTGCTGGGCACCGTTACTGGTGTCCAGTTGATGAGCACCTTCATCAAGCGTCGAGTGTGGCCCCTACAGCAACGCTCCCACCCTATGTGGCAGTATGAAGGCCCACTCGACACCACTCGAATGAGCGATGTGGAGCTGTCGCCCAACGAGCTGGACGCGCATGTGAAATATATCACCAGCATCAAGGGCGACGAAGCCATCGACTTCAATTCCTCCGTTGCTCCTTTTGGTTTGGAGAACGCCCTCCCTGAGGTAAATCTTATCGACCGTGATTTTTGTTGTCTGGTGTACATCCCTTTTGAATGTTGTTTTTGTGTTGGCGATCAGGGCCATTCGACTGGCGCCTCTCTTCCTCCCCTCCCCGAGTCTGGTCCTGCCGATGAGGCAGCTTTGCTAGATGAGGGGAAGAAGACCGTCACCCCTCCTCCCTCGGCTAATACCTCCGCCACAGAGGAGACGGAGACCGAGGAGATGGGCCCGGTTCATTTGGGTGGCCACCCTGCGACTGAGCCTGCCACCAAGCGTCGTCGTGTGCCTCGACAAGAGGTCTCGAGTTCTCACTTGGGAAGCGCGGAGCAACGGGATCTGGAGGATTCTGGCTTCTCCTCGCCTGCGAAGGCCGTATCACCTCTGACTCGGCGCTCACCGTCGCACTCGACTGGCCGCCTGAGCTTCGGAGGCCCCTGCCTCGACGCTGAGCCAGACTCAGATGAGGGTGAGCACAGGTATGTGGTTATGAAGTATTCTTGTTATGTTCGCCTTTCGCTTGCTTTCATACTTTGCCTTGAGCTCATTGACACTATTGCAGCAGCGCCAGTGACGATCGAGTGCAACCGCCTCCTTTTGTAGAGGAGTCGACTGCAGCCTCCCCTCGAGCTGAAGTGGATGCCGCCAAGACCACCATGGTGATTGAGGCGACGACCACCTTTTTGACGCCACCTGCTACTGCTTTGACTGCGCGCCCTTCTACAACTGCATCTTCCCTCTGGACTGACCATGTGAGTGCTGTTGTGCGTTGTGTTATGCTGTATCTTCGATTTTGCTGACATTCTTTTCAATTCTTTTCTAAGCCTGCCGTCCGTGACCTTGTCGTGGCTGGTAAAGCTTTTGTGCAGTCGGAGGAGGAACGGGTTGCTCTTCGTTCCCACCTCGACGATTTAAGCCGTAAGTTTTTCTGACTTTGCCCCGAGATTTTTCCACTTGGTGTTTCGCGACTGAGCCTGGAGCCAACTGTCTCAGGTGAGAAAGACGCCATCGCGAAGCGGTCGGCTGAGCTGGAGCAGCGACTGAAAGACCTGGAACGACAACTTGTCGACCAGCAGTCTCGTGCGAAGGAGGATTTGAACAATGCGCGGAGCTCGGCTGGCTCACGCGAGCAGGAGTATGCGGCTCAGGTGTCTGAGCTGGCGCGTGTGATGGAAGGTTAGCAGGCTTTGCTTTTGCCTTACGCGTTTTTATTTGATTGTCCTTTTGTTGATTCTTGCCTCTCTTTTCTTTTGAAATTTTGAAGGATCTGCGGCATCATCCGCCTCCAAGGGTAAGGCGAGTGAAGATCTGTCACTCGACCTTGCCATTGATAAGCTGAGTGCTGCCATCCAACGCGCCAGGAGCTCCCTGGATACGTCCACTCGTACCCTAGGCGCTGTCTTTAAACAGGTGCTTCCGTCGAGCGAAGTTCCTGCCACTGCGCAAGGTTTTGCAGACGTGCTAGGCCCCGGCTCGTCGACTGTGGCGGAGTTCGCTCGCGACTTGACGGTACGCGGATCGGGATCTACCATCAAGCTTCTTCTTGGTAACGGCGTTGCTGCCGATTATGAGGTTGCACTGTCCGACTTCCCGAAAAGGTCAGATGGGCAGCCTTTGTCCTTGAAGGGTGTGACCGAGGCCGCCACGCGACTATCGCGTGCCTGTATCGATACCATGGAGCGCAGATCTGTTGCTGTTGCTTCTATGTCGAAGTCGCGTAGGGCTAGGTCCGAGTCAGTGTCTCACACTTAGACTTTTGATTTTGACTTTATGTAATGAAGATTTGACAACTAGCATGGGCACTTCGCTGCCCACTTTGTTTATGATATTATCCCTAAAACTGCATCTTTCGCTATGTATCTGGCTTCTGTTGTCTTGTCTTGATTCGTAGTCTTATCTGAAATATATGATTATGCATTTGCCAGCCAGACGATATCATCTCTCCTGCAACTTCCCAGCCGTGGACGGATACTCGAACAGCCGTCGAAGCTCGTAATGACGCCAAGGTTTTGGCTTATGCAAAGAGGCGAGTGGTCACTCTAGAGCAGGAGTTAAGAGCCATTCAAACGGAGTTGAAACTTCTTAAGGCAAAACCTGCTCTCGCCACCCAGCGTGAAGAGTATGTGCTTGGCGAAGTCGAACACTCGAACAGGCAGCTTGAAGGTATGCAATAACGACTGCCTTTGCGATGTTCTTATGCCTTCTTTATAGCCTGTTGATAGATGTTCGTCTGCAGTTTTTGTTCATAATTTCCAGGAAGAGATGGAGCGGGTTAACGAGCGTCTAGACAACGCGACTGATAACCCGGTGTCCGGCCGTCAGCATTTCTGGGTGGATAGACATCGCGCCCGTGAACTTGCTACCCTAAAAGATCGAGTATTTCGTGGCGCGGTCTTACTCGAACGTTGCCGAGCGGCATTTATGCGTATCAACCATTTCTTGTTTCCTGAGGGGCCGCAGCCGCAAGTAATTCATGCGCTGGTTGACCTGTTCCAGTCTGCAACTCCAATCCGGGAAGCTTTGACTCGAAGGGTTGTCCTTGGAGCCAACGCCGTCATGGGATATATCCGCAGCCAACATCCTTCCTTTCGGATCTCTTCACCCGCGGCTGGCGCGCGACTAGAGCAGAAATTTTTGGATAGGACTGCGGTTTCAGCGCAGGTGCTTGTAGACTGTTTTCACGACCAGCTCGTTAACCCAAACTTGCCTGTAAAGGATGAGCCTATGTAGTTTGCGCAACTAATCAGCCCCCGAGTCCCTCGAGTGGGGTGTAAATATAAAGATGTTTATGTAAGCCTGCATGTTTCAGCTCCCAAGCCTTCGGGTGAGGTGTGAAAAGTAAGGTGTTTATGTGAGTTTGTATATGCACCGCGCCGAGCCTTCGAGTATAGCTGAGTTTTGCTGTTTATGATTAAGACCCAGCTCCCGAGTCTTCGAGTGTGGCTGAGTTTTGGTGTTTATGACTGAGACCCCGCCTCCGAGCCTTCGAGTGTGGCTGAGTTTTGCTGTTTATGATTAAGACCCAGCCCCCGAGTCTTCGAGTGTGGCTGAGTTTTGCTGTTTATGATTAAGACCCAGCCCCCGAGTCTTCGAGTGTGGCTGAGTCGGGTGTGATTTGGCTTACGATAACGAGTTATGCGAAGAAGAAAATCTTTCTTTATTCCAGATATTGACCAGCAAGCCGCCTCATTAAAAACCTTCCAGTCCCCTTAGGTACCCTGGTAAGGAAAAGAGCGCGTCTGAAACCTGCTGGCCTTTCCGACATTTATGTTCTGTTACATTGGTCGACTATGACCTCTAGGCATAGAAGCGACGCAAGTGCGCCACATTCCATGGGTTATTTGATAATTCCCCCGTCTGGGCGTGCTTGAGTCGATAGGCACCACCGTCGATGACTTCCGTGATGACGAAAGGACCTTCCCATGGTGACGCGAGCTTGTGCACCTTCTTCTGCTTCATCCGGAGTACTAAGTCGCCCACCATGAATGTTCTGGGGCGGAGTCGTCGACTGTGGTAGTTTCGGAGATCCTGCTGATAAACAGCTGTGCGGGCAAGGGCCATGTTGCGTGATTCTTCAAGTAGATCCACCGAGTCTTCGAGTGACTTGTTTGCGTCGTCCTCATCGTATAGCTCTACTCGTGGTGCACTGAATTTCACCTCTGGTGGCAGTACTGCTTCTGCGCCGTAAACCATAAAAAACGGAGTAAACTGAGTCGAGGTGTTTGGGGTTGTGCGCAAACTCCATAGTACCGCCGGGAGCTCCTCAACCCAAGCGCCTGCGGCCCTTTTGAGTGGTACCAGTAGTCTTTTCTTAATGCCCGTGCAGACGAGACCATTGGCTTTTTCAACTTGTCCGTTGGACTGTGGGTGCGCGACTGATGCGTAATTGAGCGCGATGTTCCACTCTTTGCAGAAAGAACGAAACTCCTCGGCTGTGAAGTTTGTGCCGTTGTCCGTGATGATGCTGTTTGGGATGCCAAATCGATAGACGATAGATTTTATGAAATTGACTGCTGTAGCGGCAGTCGAGCTTGTGATTGGGATCGCTTCTATCCATTTTGTGAATTTGTCTACCGCCACCAGTAGGTGAGTATGTCCTCCGGGAGATGACTTTTTGAGTGGTCCGACCATATCCAGTCCCCATTGGGCGAAGGGCCACGCGAGTGGTATGGTTTTAAGTGCTGATGCGGGTGCATGAGGCTTGGTGGCGAATTTCTGGCACCCGATGCACCTTTTGACGATGTCGTCTGCATCCTGAAGCGCTGTAGGCCAGTAAAACCCTGCTCGGAAGGCTTTGGCTACGAGTGATCGACTGCCGGCGTGATGCCCGCAAGTTCCTGCATGGATATCTCGAAGTATGGTTTTTCCGTCCTCAATTTCCACACACCTTTGGAACATACCTGAGATGCTTCGCTTGTAGAGTTCACCGTTGATGATGGTGTATGTTTTGGAGCGTCGAGTGACTCGTCGAGCTTCTGCTGCATCGTCCGGTAGTTCGTCGCGCAGCATGTACGCTAGGAAAGGTTGAGTCCATGCTGGAATTACCTGCTCGCCCTGGCATAGTAGTACTTCGACTGGCGGATCCTTTGAGCCGGGTGTTTTGTCTTTGGATGTAGCAGTCGAGGTTAATGGGGGCCGCTGTTTTTCGATGGACCTGTGCTGGATTCGCTCCAGGAAGATGCCTGGGGGGACTTGCGCTTTAGTCGAGCCGATGTTGGCTAGTATGTCTGCTTCCTCATTGCTTTCTCGTCCAACATGCCGCAGTTCGCATCCGTCAAAGTCGCCTTCGAGTGTGTTGTAGAGGTCACGATATGCGATCATGTTGTCGGCTATGGCGTCGCAAGCTTTCATTGTCTGCTGTACGACTAGATTTGAGTCGCCGTATATCATCAGTCGAGTACATCCCAGCGCCTTAGCCATTCGCATGCCGTGGATCAGGCCTTCGTATTCGGCCTCGTTGTTGGATGGTCGCTTGAAGTCCATCTGTAACACGTACTTGAGTTTGTCGCCTTTGGGTGATATGAGTATGACGCCTGCGCCTGCGCCTTCGTTCTTCTTAGACCCATCGAAATACATTGTCCATGAGTTGGACACATCCGGGATTCCTGGCAGCTGGGATTCTATCCACTCCGTTGTGAAGTCGGGTAAGACTTGTGCCTTGATGGCCTTCGGGTGATCATATGTGATCCCGAGTGGCCCGATCTCGATGAGCCATTTTGCTACACGTCCTGTTGCATCGGGATTGGTGAGTATGTCCCCGATTGCTGATTTGCTGATCACTGTTATCGGGTGCTCCGTAAAATAGTGGCGCAACTTTCTGGATGTTATGAAGACAGCGTATGCCAGCTTTTGGAAGTGCGGGTATCTTTGCTTTGACAGGGACAGGACTTCGCTGACGTAGTAGACTGGTCTCTGTATGCTCTGAGTTTTTCCTTCCTCCATGCGTTCGACTACCAAAGCCGTACTTACCACTCTGTTTGTGGCTGCCACGTATAGGTACAAAGGTTCTTTCTCCTTGGGTGCCGCCAGGATGGGGGGATTTGTGAGTATCCGCTTGAGGTCTTTGAAGGCTGCTTCAGCTTCATCTGTCCACTCGAACTTGTCTGCCTTCTTCATCAGTCGATAAAGTGGTAATGCCTTTTCGCCTAGCTTACTGATGAAGCGACTGAGCGCTGCTACTCGACCTGTCAATTGCTGTACCTCGTAGAGCTTTTTGGGTCTTTGCATGGTTAATATGGCCTGTATCTTTTCTGGGTTTGCCTCTATTCCCCGAGCTGATACTAAGTACCCCAAGAGTTCTCCGGCTGGAACACCAAAGGTACACTTGTCTGGGTTGAGTTTGATGTTGTACCGATTGAGATTGTCGAATGTTTCTCGCAAGTCTGCGAGTAATGTGCTTTCTTCTTTCGACTTGATGACGATGTCGTCTACATAGACCTCGACGTTGTTCCCAATTTGTGTCTTCAAACAGTTCTGCATCATACGCTGGTAGGTGGCGCCTGCGTTCTTGAGCCCGAAGGGCATTGTGGTATAGCAATATACTCCGAGTGGAGTTGTGAAGGCTGTCTTCTCCTCGTCTTCGACTTTCATCCTTATCTGGTGATACCCTGAGTATGCATCCAGGAAGGATAAACGCTCGCATCCCGCAGTGGAGTCGACGATTTGATCGATACGCGGCAGTGGAAAATGATCTTTTGGGCAACACTTGTTGAGCCCGGTGAAGTCGACACACATTCTAGTTGCTCCTGTCTTCTTTTTCTCGACTAGAACGGGATTGGCTACCCACTCTGATTTTTTGATTTCTCGAATGAAGTTTGCTTTGAGTAGCTTGTCTATATGCTTCTCTATGGCCTCTCTTTTGGGTCCGGAGACGCGACGTATTGCTTGTTTGACCGGCCTAGTTCCTGGATTAAGCTGGAGGGAGTGCTCGGCGAATTCCCTGGGAATACCTGGCATGTCGGCTGCACACCATGCAAATATATCCCAGTTCTCACGGAGGAATTCGACGAGCGCGCTTTCCTATGCAGGCGATAGGCTTGTGGACACCCTGACTGTCTTGGCTGGATCAGTCGGGTGAACCTGGTGCTTCGTTATGCCGTCCGCGGTGCTAAACGTCTTGTCGACTGCCTGTTTCTTCTGTTCGGGCATGTATGTTGTGTTGTTGGTGAGCGAGAGCTCTTCGAGGGTTTGCTCCATACCGAATGTCTCGGAGATTTTGCTGAAGTCGCGGTCGCAAGCATCTGACCTTTGAAAATTTCCGTTGATTGTGATGACTCCTTTCGGGCCTGGCATCTTCAACTTGAGATATGCGTAGTGTGGCACTGCCATGAACCGAGCAAATGCGGGGCGCCCTAGTATGGCATGGTATTGTGACTTCCAGTCGACGACTTCGAATTCAATCGACTCGGTTTTGAAGTGGTTTGCGTCACCGAAGGTGACGTCGAGTTGTATCGTGCCTTCTGGGAGAACAGGTTTTCCTGGAACAATGCCATGAAAAGTGTTTGTGGACTGGGGTAAGTTTTCGACTGACCTATTCATCCGGCGAAGCGTGTCGGCGAAGATGATGTTGATGCCACTGCCTCCATCCATGAAGACCTTGGTCATGGCGTATCCGCCAATCTGAGCGTCGAGTACCAGGGCTGCGTGGCCTGGCCGGTAGACAGATGGTGGGTGATCTTCTCGACTGAAGGTTATTGCGGTTTCAGATCCCCGCAGGAAGTCTGGTATGGCTGGAGGCGCCATAACCGCCATGTTAACGTGTCGAGTGTGGATCTTTTGCTGCCTGTTGGAGGGACGCCCTTTTTGAATCATGAACATCTGTCCCTGAGGCTTCGGGTATTGCTCCTCCGTTGCTTGAGGTATATGATGTATGGCTCCCGCGACTTGGCTTCCCGGGTTGTATGGTGGCGGAGGTGGTAATGCCGCGACTGGCTGTGCTGGTGGTGGGGCGATGTACGCTAGCGGTGCAATAGAGGGTGTAGCTTTTCTGATTCTTGCCGCGTAATCAGCCACCATTTGTTCGAACTCTCGACAATTTCCCATGGTGTGGTTGGAGGTTAGCCTCCCGTCATCTCCCTTGAATAAGTGTAGCCTGCAGTGGTCATCCATCTTTTCTTGAAATGTTTTTTCTGGCTTTGCATCTGTTCGTTTGCGCCATTCTTGCCTTCGGTATCCACTGCTACGCTGATCGCGGTCTCGACTGGTTCGTCGGCCGTCTGTTCGATTGTCTCGGCGGTCGTCTCCTCGACTGTCGCGGCGACTGTCGTTTCGTCTGTCGCGACGATCTTCTTGCCGTCTGTCATCCTGGACGTGATTGTCCTGTGAGAAACCTGCTGCGACGAATTTTACCTTGTCATTGTCACTGTAATCACTTTTGCGTCTTCGTCTTCTGTCGTCCCTATCATGGTGGTTTCGACTGCTGCGTCGATCTTCGCGGTCGTGTGGGGAAAGTGGACGCTTGGTCCTTATGGAATCTTCGCCATCCGCCCACTCGGTCGCTATCTTCATGAGTTCTGCCATGGATTTTGGCTTTTGGCGGCCGAGTGCTTCTCTGAAGTCTTCCCTGAGGACTCCCATGGTGAAGGCGTCCATGGCTCTGTCTTCGGAGATTGTGCCGACTGAGTTGCGGATGGCCGTCCATCGCCTGATGTATGCTCGAATTGGTTCGTCCGACCTCTGCTTGCAAGCCCGCAATTCCTCGAATGTTTTGGGCCGCTCGCACAGAGGATCGAAATATTTGATGAAGTCTTCCCGAAAGTGATCCCAGGAATCGTATGATGCTTCGGGTAATGCTTTGAGCCAGTCGCGAGCTGTGCCTTCAAGCATCAGCTGTATGTATTGCAGCGCTGTTGTGGTTGTCCCTCTTTGGCATACGACTGCGAGCTTGTAATCCTCGAGCCAGCCTGACGGCTCTTGTTTGCAGTTGAATTTTGGCGTTGTTGGTAACCCGAACTTTTTGGGCAACTTGGCTTCGCGGATCCGCCGTGTGAAGCATCGCGCTCCGCAAGGTCCTGTATCGCGGCCATCACTCGAATCGTTGCTGGCAGATCTCCTAGACCGGCTCCGTGAACGGTGATGTCTCGAGTGCCTTCGTGTGCCACTCCTATGAGGGCTTCGACTGCGACGACCTCGCGAACGGCTTCTGCTGCGCTCTCTGTGCTTCTCTGACT
Source organism: Poa annua (assembly GCA_026929855.1). Taxonomy (NCBI): domain Eukaryota; kingdom Viridiplantae; phylum Streptophyta; class Magnoliopsida; order Poales; family Poaceae; genus Poa; species Poa annua. The sequence goes on along the minus strand of CM049434.1, from coordinate 5,179,779 downwards.
GGAGTCCTTTTGCCGCGAGTGCAAGCGCCTTTAATTGCTGGAGATGCAGTTCTTCGGCTGGATCGCCTGCTGGAGGTGCCGTCGCCTTGAGGTATGCTCCAAGCGATATCAAGGCACCTTCAGCTGTTTTGGGTACTAGCACGCCTTCGGAGTCCAGGGTCATGAACGAATGTTCTAAGTTGCGAGTGACTCCGGATCTCTCACCCTCCGGGATATTGGCGAATCTCGATCTATGTCTGTGCTCCGTCGCACTCGTGGAGCTAAGGGAAAACTGCCTTCTCCGCATACTCGAGATGCTAGCTTGCTTTCTGCGTTCTTCGAGTGTTGCTCTGTACTCCTTTAAGCGCATCGCTTCATGCCAATTAAAATAATTGTATGTCATCCACTCCTCTGGGGTCGCGTCGGCGGGCATCATTGTGCAGTCCTTTATGATTTTGTCAACTTTTGCCGCCATCTCTGCTGTGATAGTCAGCGTTGTCACGCCATCTGGTAATGTGACTGTGCAAGGAAATTCTGTAGGTCTGCGACTAGCCGCTGCCGCTGAGGTTTCGGCGCTGAATGCAACATAGACCTGCCGAGGTATGGCCGGGGGATATGTGTATGTGCTATCGACACCGGTTATGGGTTCGGAGTCGTCGTCCCAGCTCATGTCGGAGTTGTTGCTGATCTGGGCGTCGGTGTTGACGTATGTCTCGGGTGTTTTTTCAGGATCGTCTTTGTTGCTGGAGAGGAATTCGTGATCCGCTTGGATCTCTGGCCCGGTGAAGTCGGCGAGGTAGATACTGTCGCCCGTGTCTTCAATTTGCCTGTAGTCGGGTGCAGTGTCGAGTGCCGTGATGCGTTCGACTGTGGTGACTTGATAGTCAGACTGTACCTCATCACCTAGGAGCTCTTGCGCCAAGAGTTTATTGAACTCTTGGGTCGTCATAGAGTCGACTAGAGTTCTTGACGGCGAGATCGAGTTGACCTTTGACGACGTAGCTTCCATGCCCGCGGTAGCTGTGACCGTAGTAGATAGTTTCTCGACTGCGTCTACCTGATGGGTAGACTGTTCCTCATCTTCCGGGAATTCTTGCGCCATGATCCTATTGAACTCTTCAGTCGCCATGGATGAGGTTGGCGATGGGATCGAGTCGATCTGTGATGAGGTACTTTCCTTGCCTGCTGGCGATGCGATCGCGGTCAACGGATCTTCGAGTACCCTCATTGCGATCACGTCGGTCAAGTCCTGCACACCAAGCTTATCGACGAAAAAATTGTGCTCCCCAATGGTTAGATCGAAACCTGAATCGAGACTAGCGAAAACTTCCTGTGCTTCCGATGAGTACGGCTTGATTCTTTTTGGCGAGGCAGCTTGCGAAGTTGGCGACTGATCGCCTGATGCTCCAACGCCAGTCGAGACTGTCAGCGCGTGGCTGTCTGCAGATGTAGTCGGCGAGTTGCCGTTTGAGGTCAGAACCAGCGAGTCTGTAGACCCAACACTACAGTTTCCCACAGACGGCGCCAATTGACGAGGCGTGTCCTCATCAATACCCATAGTCGATAGCATAGGGTTAGAGTTATGAGGTAGAGAACGCGTAGTGCTGGTGGACTCGACGGCTGACAAGCGGGATTTACCCAGGTTCAGGGCCCTCGACTGAGGTAACACCCCTACTTCCTGCTTGTCTGTTATTGCTCTTGTGAATATGTGATGGTTACAAGGGTCCAGCGAGAGTTCGTCTCGCTAGGGTTTGGAGGTTGTGCGTGTGCCTGATCGGCGACCCTCCCAGCCCTTATATAGGAGCTGGGTCTCGGGTACGTAACCGACTAGGACTACAAGTATGGCAACTACAACCGACTATGGATAACTTGGAAAGCAATCTTCGTCTTGGGCCTTTATTGATGGGCTTCACAACCTATTGATAATTGGGCTATAGTCATTACGTACACCAGGTACCCACACGACAGGATACCAGTTCGGTATATCCTCGTCACCTTGCTTGGGACTCGAAGCTTCCATAAAATTTCCCACACTGGATTTCTAGCAGATTGTCCTTGATCGCTATGACCTGAGATTCTCCTGCCGAAAGTGTGTTTCCATTGTGCAAAATAAGCAGACCTAACTGAGAAGGAGTAGTTCTTAGTCAGGTTCCAAGCTACAAAGTCCTCTGTGACATGTTCATTCAGTGGAATACGAATAATTCTGGCCACATCCAGGGGGTTAAACAGGTCATTAAGAAGCTGAACATCCCATGAATGCGTATCTTGGTCTATCAACTCGTCGACATTTTTCAGTAGAATCTGGCCTCTTGGAGTTAGAGTCATTCTCGTAGGACTTCCTGGGATCCAGGGGTCCTCCCATATATTAATAGAGCTGCCTGAACCAATTCTCCAGATAAACCCTCTTTTAAAGGTACTTAAACCTGCAATGATGCTTTGCCATGTATATGATGACCCCTTCTTTGGTCCTGCCTTAAGGAGGTTGCCATGAGGGTAATATTTTGCTCTCAACACTTGAGCACAAAGAGAATCAGGTTGTGAAATGAGCCTCCAACACTGTTTTGCTAACATGGCCAAATTAAAAGAATGGAGATCACGAACTTCTCAAAAAGAAAAAAATTAACGTGTCAACAGGGCTTCCATGTTTACGTAACTATTTATCTCTTATTAAATCTTAGCCATACATTTTAGATCTAACTATTAAGATTAATTTTAATGATGTGGCTTAACGCGGTGTCCCTATTTTAACATCCGTATATTGCTTTTAGTATATCATAGAAATAGATGGACCTTACCCTGAGTACAAGAGGCTCCCCATTCAGACCCAACTCGCCTATATATTTGTTTGCCATTGCTTTACAAAAATGAAGAGGGGTGGGCGGCGTGATACTGTTTAAGGATATGAGAGCCTTGATATGATTATGGTAGCCACTCGGAATGAGAGTTGTTGGGAATTACAGTGGTGCTTCTGTGACGAGACAAACTTGATGCTATGAGCTACATGGTCGAGACTTACTGCGAAATTGTTAGTTATGCCTGAACACGCAATCCAACCCTTGCGAAATTATTACGAGATGCGGCTGTTTTTGTTGTTCAACAAGGTTTTAGCAGGTTGAACTTCGAGGTTTGTGCTGATCTTGTGCGTATCTGACATGGAAGACTAGAGAACCGTTCTGTGATCAGACCAGTGTTTAGCTCGCAGTCTTAGGTCTGATTGTTATTCTGTGGTTTTGAATTAATAAGCGTGTGGTTTCCCTGAAAAAAATTGAGTATCGACCTTCTCACCAAGGTTTATAGATGCTAGCTGCAATGTGAGTTCGCGTTCTGGCCTCTTATCCGGTTAAATTCTTGTGCAAAATTGGTTAATAAGCTTGTAAAAAATATCTGGAACTGAGTAATTCTAATTCATGACTGTTGCTTTAAATTCTTTCGGTTTTCAAATTCCGCTGCATAGGTGACTTCGGCCTATTTCATTGCATCAATTAATCCAAATTGACACATGTTTGAATGTTGCAATGGGTTCCCAATACTTTGTAGAACCAAACAAGTCTCTGTTCTGACCGGTTGAAAGCTCATTATACGTTTGTGTTACCTTTCTTGAAGTTTCTCATTAACCTGTATTTGACGTATTTTTATTCCATCGTTTCCTCCAGATTGACGCCTACAGTACAGAACGCGAACTCCAGATTGACGCCTACACTTTGAAGTTTCTCGTTAACCTGTTGCTAAACTATGCGATCAAGCTTCGAGCAGAACATTATCGTCGTTGATGAGGTGTGAACGTTGGAAGATTCTTATAAAGAGAAGTGTGGAGCTTGCTCTTTAAAGTATATAAATTTGACTTATGTAAATTAATTAATTGGGCCAGTGTACCAGAGACTAGAGTAGATAGAATCATGCATATAGTACATATGAATATGATCCACCGTACGTATTTGCACAAGTGAAGCCCCGTATCTATTTGACAGTAACTAACTTGTGCATGTAGTACTAGGATCTCAACAACCATGACGCCTATTAGCGAATATTAAACTGATCTGAATTTGTTCGATTTTGGATACAACCATTACTATTCGTACACACCAAGCTTAAATATATGATGGCTGGCCGGTGAATAGGGTAGGGGTGCTTCCTGCTCAGGCGTAAACCCGCCTATATAATGTGCTTGTATTTCCTTAAAAAAAAGCAGCCTGAGTGAGCAGGGGTCGCGTGGGGAAAGAGCTGGAGAAGCGTTGGTAGTGTATATATCCTGGCTACTCCATTTATCTTTTAGAGGGTCGAGGAGGTGTGTAGATTGTGGTACACATTCGGAATAGAAGTTACCGGGAATTCTATTTGCACATCATCCATCCCCTCAAATAGAGGAACTCTTCAGCTATGTTGTGATAGGAGGTGGAAGTAGTGGTGGACGTGACGGTGGTCGCGCTCACGGTCAATTTGAACCCCCTCCTCCAGGTGCGGAAAACGCTGCGGGTGTACAGATTCAATCCGATGCGTCGTTTGTGCAGTCTGGAGTACCGTTCAATAATGTTAGGTTCCATTGGTCGTGGTACAGCTGCTCGCTCCGCCACTGAACCACCACAACAGCAGCCGCGCAGTTAGCCCCACAACGCCTTCAACGGTTCGTCGAGCTAGAGCAGTGTAAACAAGCGGGGTGGTACTGCCTTAGCAAGTGGTCCAGCCACAAGTTATACCGCAGCAACAACTGCCTCCTGTACGGCTGTACTGCTGGTTGCCGAGGCGGCAGCAAAAACAAGTTGGGTTGGACATGATAATAAAGATGGAGAAAGAAAAAATCCATTAAAGGTCACTATAAAGAGTAAAGAAATTCTGATAAAGAGGATTTTATTACTCCAATCGAACATTACATCTGGCCTATGCATATAAAGATGCACAAAGCCGCAAATAGTTTGAAATAGCAAAACCCTTCAAAGGTGAAAACAAGATCCCTAGTGAATTGTAATATCACCTTGAAAATGGAGGTAACCATGAACGGAGTAAACTTATACACCTGTAAATGACATCCATAAAAAAAAATTCTCCCCTTAAAAAGCAGTCATTTCAACATAGCCAAACCGGCCAAATAAAACATAGTGAGAGAACTACAAAAACATATATTCTTTTTTATTGCGGCTCAAACAATATCAGTCTCTAGAAAACCCATACATGTATTGACCATTTAGTGGCTCAAAGAAGTTCACATCCATACCCAATATTAACCCTTTCGTTCCGCCCACACTCAAGATTATTTCAGCCCTTGTAGTCTCATTGGGCACTGAAAAGGCTATATCCGGAATATAGGTGTGCCCTTGAAACCTATTCAAGGCAATAACAGAAATTCCTTCTAAAAATTACCCCCAAGAATGACTAATCAACTTAATATATACTATAGTTCGAAAAAAAACTTGTTCGGCACTATAAGACAAATGCATCTTCGATTGACGATTGACATACGTACAAATTTAGTTCGATAGTTCATTCTTCTTCCAGCCAAAGCATCTTGATTTTCTTTGTGATAATTAAGAAAACAAACTGGTTGACATGTGACAAACAATTCAAGTGGTTAATACTACTATTATTAGGTGTACACAAGCCTATGACTACTTATGATATGCTGCTGAACCATGAGATCGAGCTTCGAGCAATACATCATTATTGTGCTTGATGACGTCATCAGAAAGCTGTAAATTCTGAAAGAGAAGGATGGACCGTGCTCTCTAAAGTACTCCTCTGATTTAGAGAAAATGTCGCCATCTACACTACCGATTTGTGTTAAGTCTGTTCTTTTCCAGCAAAACTAAAAATGCATCGGAGGGAGTACGTAAATTTTAACTTATGTTCGTTGGATCAGTGTACCAGAGTAGATATAATCATGCATGGACGTACATATTAGTATGACCGATACATATTGGCACATGTGTTGACTAACTTGTACATGGAGGACATAAATTACAACAGTCATGGCAATCGGTTGGCACTAGGATCTCAACAACCATCACACAGTATCACACGACTTTAATATGCGGATACCATGCCGGACTTTAATATGCAGATACCATGCCGATCTGCAGGTGTTTATTTGATACAGCCACTCAGCCAGTACTATTCGTACACACCAAGCTTGAATATATGTTGGCTGTCCGGTTAATGGAGTTACTTGTCAATGGCGTGAGTTGGAGGCTCCCCTGCCAGAAACAAGTCACCTAGCGTTTCCTTACCAAAAACGCAGACTGAGTGGGGAAAGAACCGGGAAGCAATGGTATGAGAGAATGGTGAATTTATTTTGTAGAGAGACGGGGAGATGTGTAGTTGTTATTATGGTAGATATTTGGAATGGAATTTCCTGGGAATTATATTTGCAGATGCATAGGGAAAAGAGAGGATCTTCTTCCTAGTTATCCTGTGATACGAGATGTCAGGGCCGCAAGAGTCGTGGGCGTGGCGGTGGTTGTCGTCGCAGTCCATTTAGACCGCCTCAACCTACTGCGGGTGTACAGGGTTAGTCGGTGGACCGTTTGCGCAGTTTGGAGCTCCCTCGCGAGGCGGTGGTCCGGTGCTGAGCATTCACAGTGTGTGCTATTTCTGGTTGCCAAATTCTGTATTTGTCTTTTGGCCATGGCTCCCTAGTATCTTAACGAAATTGGCAAAACCAAAATTTTGGAAGCCGGCGCACCTACATGATCCGGTGCCAAAACAATAGAAAATTCAGTCCCACATGCATGACTATTTGGCTTCACACGCTGTAGAGAAATCATGAATTTGGCATCAATGCCATTTAGTACTACGTGTCCAATTTGGCATTTGGCAACACTGTGGTTGCCCTAAGGGCACCTCCAACGGGTGGAGCAAACAGACAGCCCAAATGGTCCGCTTTTGTCCCTTTGGGGGCGGACCGTGGACAGATTTTCGCACTTTGTCCGTTTGGGTGGAGGTGCCCCCAACGGCCTGGCGCAAAATGTCCCCTCCAACCCGAGTTAGCCCTTTTTTTACAATTCACAAATTATTCACACAAACATAGTTTGATACCAAATAATATCAAATTTATTACAACACAAAGTTCAAGTACTGAAATAAATAGGTCATTCAATCAAATTATTCTTGAGGTGGATTTGGAGCTGGTGCTCTCATCTATAAATAGGTCATTCAATCAAACAGCCCGGCAGAATCTGTACATCGATTCCAGGCAGGTGCTCTCGCTCATGCGCAGATACTCATCAACAAGATCGCCAGCCACTCCATATGCAAGCATCCGGATAGCTGCAGTGCACTTCTGATATGAAGAGAAGCCGTACTGACCTGTGGCATCAGGCTTAGCCTCAAAGTAGTCGTCATGTGCCCTCACTCCTTCCAGCAGACGCATGAACAAGGGCCGGCTCATACGAAAACGGCGACGAAAGACCGAAGCTGGATATGTTGTCTTCACCGGGTTGAAGTAGTCCTTCCAAAGCTGGAGGTGACCATTCTCTCGTTCACGGTCCAACGCGGGTGCTCGCCCGACGACTGATCCGACATGCCGGGGCACTGCATCATGGTTGAAGTTGTGGATGAGAGTGGCCGCGGCCAACATGACATCGATATCATCGTCGGAAGATTCATCCGATGTATCGATGAAGGTGTGGTAGAAGAACTCGTCGTCGCTATCCATCTACATGAATAACATTGTAAATATCATTTGCATTCCTACAAATGCAAAGATCAAGGCCGGCCGGTGTTCATACCTTTAGTCGAACACCTTCGGGCCGATGGAGTTCGTGGCCGAGTCCGGGTCAGAGGACGCGGGTGGCCGGTGTTGGAGACGAGGTCGAGGACGGACGCGGCTGCAGCACGTCTCGAGAGCGGCCGGGGCGGAAGAAGCTGGCCAAGACGGTCGGGGTCGGAGCCGAGGGCGATGATGGCCGCGGCTTCCGGCTCGAGTGCGGCCGGAGAGGAAGAAGATGGAGAAGGTGACCGGCGAAGAGATCCGGCCAGGGGGAGGCTAGACGGCGACGCGGCCGAGGATAGCTCGGTCGCCGAAGGGCAGGTCCAGGGCGGCGGCGGCGAGGTCGCGGGGCCAAAGGAGGTGGGAGGGAGCGTCTGTGTGGCTGGCCCTTGGGCCTGACGCGGACAGGGAGGACAAAGAGGAGGACAGACTCGCTGTCCGTCCTGCCCCAAAGCCGCCCCACACTTGGGCCGAGTTTGGGTCGAAAACTGGTGTCCGGGCGGACACCAGCCCGTATGCGCCTGGCCACTGGAGCCTCTCCGTTGTCCGTTTAGATAAAAGGGGACTGGGCTGGTCCGTTTGCGCCAACCCGTTGGAGGTGCCCTAAGTAGTTCAGTTGCGGAGCGAGCTGCTGTCCAGTTCGGTGCACAGACTTAAGTAGTTTCTGATCCGCAACTATATATGTCATTGGCAAGCTCAACGCCTTCTTTAAAGCACCCAAGAAGTGCGTTGTTTTTTCAACTTTAAAAAAAATCTGAAAATTTATTTGATAAATAACACATGTTTTGAGTCAATTTTAAATGTAGCGCGCCGTCAGCACGGGTAATGCCGAAGTGTCAGATGGGGCAACCATACTACCGAAACCAATGTTTCTGTAAGCTTGAGTTCGAAATTGTGGCTCACCGCAGATTTTCCTTCCTAATTATTGATTTAAATAGATTAAAATAGAAGTCACTCAACCGTGTCGTGAATTAAGATAAAATATGAATGAAATATATGCACGTCTACGATTAGATTTCATTTCCGGAATTGATTTCGATTTTCATTGACTCTAACTACTCAATTTTGGATTGAAATTCACACATTGTTTCGACAAATTTTGTCAAATTCGTCGCGCTCAGTCGACCATTTGAAATTTATTTCACGAGTATATTTATCTCACCATTCTCCACAATTTTTTCGCTATAACTTTTTTTCGATGATATATACGTATTTTCTGTAACATCTATATGAAGACACACTAACTAGGAAGAAAATATTCATATTTCCGTCAAAACAAAAAAGTTAGAGTGTATAGTTGTGGGATGGATGAGAAGGGTCGACTGAGTGTGACCAATTGGACAAAATTGGTCAAGAAAATGTGTATTTTGATCCAAAATTAAGAAGTTATAGTCTATGAAACTTGGAACCGATTATGAAAATGGAATCTACTCATCGACATGCATATATTGCATAGATATTTTAACTCAATTCATGACACTGTTGAGTGAATGTTATTTTAATCAAAGAATTAAGAAGGAAAACCTAGCGTCATGCATCAGGCCATTCCAAAACAAACATTTTGAGCAGTAGCATTGTCAAAACTGGCACTTTCATCATAGCCCATGTCAACGGCGCGCTACATTTGAAATTGAATTAAAACATGTACTACTTGTTAAATAATTTTTTGGAAAAATATTATTTTAAAAATCTCGTTCTGTATACGGTTGCACCGATTTCGTCAACAGTGCATGGTGATGTTTCTCTATCTACAACGACTAAAGTTGCATCGGTCTCTTTTGTCGAGATCCCTGATGTGGAGACGTCAGACCACAGGTTTAACACTCGTATTGGCGCCACATGTTAAGCACTCGCATTGGCTCCAGTCATATGCGGATGACAGAGAGGGTAGTTCTACTTGCCAAGGGCAGAGAAACCGACATCAAATTTAGTAAGAGCTAGGTCAATCACTACCACAAAATGCATTTTTATTGGGTACTAGTTAATTTCCCGTGTATAAATATCTTTAGTGGTTTCACACTAATCGTGTCAAGCATGTAACTTAAAAATTCTTACACAACAGGCACACTGTCAAGTTTTCAGCAAATGAATAATACTATTTCATAACAACAAACAAATACTACTATTTCATAACAACAAATTAGTTCGTTATATGCTGCCAATTTTTGGCTACATCATAAAAATCTTCATGGATCCGAGTATTTCTCCCCTCCGTCCTTCTCTCCCTTAGTGTGTTCAGCATCAAGCTGTTCCATTAGTTGTTCTAAATTTCTAATATCGATGATTCTCCTTATCGAATAGAAGGTGATGGAAACAATTTTCTCCCATGTAATTCACATGCGTTGCAACGCTAGACATAGATATTCTAGTGGTTAAACGTACACTAATTGTCTCAAACATGTAATTCCAATATTTTCGTGAGATGCCACGCGTCATATAGATATTTTCCTAGCTACCATCAAAGATGCGCACATCGTGAAGACAAAGTAATGAATGTCTGAGAAAACATCAATAACTTAGTCATGCTGATGTAGTAGCTAGAAAGGCGCTTGCCCTTTGCATCCTCCTCCACCGAGCTTGCCGCCCCTCCGCGTCGTCCCCGGGTAGCCCGCCGGAGCCCCTTAACAAGCCAACCGTCTGTGGCTTGGACGGTCTAGGGAAGAAGGGGGAGGAGAGCAAAAAAGAGAGGAAACAATTTAAAAATGACTATCCCAGTGACATGGGGCCAAGTGCAGTCAAGTTATTAAGCATAGTTTTGGGTAAGCTCTTGGAGCAGAAAATTTTATGGCTACCCAAATCTTTTTTGGAACACAGTACAACTCAGACGCCCACCCCTATAAACGCACACACGTACACCTATACATATGAGCACCTCCAAAAGACTGCGCCGACGAAACAGGTCTTGAGATTGACGAAGTCACCACACATGCAATGTCAACGGGAACGTCACCTCTTACTGAATGATATTTCGTTTAAATAAGAAATACCAACGTCAAACATGGGGTTTAAACTCTTATGAGCTGTGGGTACAATCATCTCTCCTATACCCAAAATTATGGGTAAGCTTTTGAAGATGCTCTTACACGCCTTTAACACCGACGGATACCAAAATGATCTGAACTTGTGTTATTTGATAGTACAACCAGTACTATTCGTACACACAAAATTGAATATATGTTGGCAGGCTCTGAAATGGAGTTAATTAATTGACTGTGACGTGAGTACGAGGCTCCCTGATCAGGCACAACCCGCCTATATATGTCATCGGCTTTCCTTAAAAAAAGATATTCCGAGTGAGTATAGAGATATATGGTGGGGAAAGAGCCGGAGAAGCGATGGTATCAGAGAACACTTTGTTTACTTTTTGGAGGACCGGGAAGGCCTGTAATAGTGATTTTTGTAGACATTCGGAATGGAAGTTGCTGGGAATTATGGTTTTACATGTATCAACCGATAGAGAGGCGGCACGCGTAGTCACCGTGGCGGTGGCCGTCGTCGGGGTACGCATTAGCCACCTCAAACCGGTGCGGTAAATGCTGGAGGTGTACAGGTTCAAGCAGGTGTGGCGTCTGCGCAGTTTGGTGCTCCTGTTCAGCAAGCTGACGGGACAGCAAGTCTCTCCGCATCAAAACTACTACCACACAGCAGATTATTAGTAACTGCTTTTAGCCCCAGATTTGCCGCAGCAACGGCAGCATCCGGCGAGACAGGTTGCCGAAGCGCCGGTAAAAACAGGAGGGGCTGGAGATGATACTTAAGATGGAAAAGCAAAAAAGTTGAGTACTTCCGGTGTGATCTGCGACGCGTTGCCATTGACTGTAGGTGCAGTCCAGTGTGATATCTGCGATACTCATCCTGATACGTTAGCTTGCGTATATCTATTATAAAGTAAAGCCACAGTAATATGCATGAATGATTTTCCGCATCATCCATTTTTTTCAACAAACCAAATTGTCCGTGTCATCTCTACTAGCATTCATTAATTTTACTCATATCTACATGCAACCTATCCGCACCACCCTTCATTTAGCTATCAATAATCCACATCATCTTTTTGGCAACCCAATTGATGAGATCACGCTGAGCGACTTCTATGCAATTACACAATAAAATTACGTCCAACTAGAACAATACAACCATTTTTGTCCTTAATCGATTCAGCCAACAAAGTGGAATTTTCACCATTTTTTCGAACTGGTGAAAATCATTCAATTGCTATTCAAATATACGTGCTCTTTTATACGTAACACTCAAGAAAGTTGCAAACAAATGTGCGAAGGTGTGAGTGGCATCTTTTCATGCAATCTATCCATACATACGTGGTTAAATGTGATTGATAAGAAGACAAAAGTTAGGATTCGTATCGGCGTTTCCGCTATTTGTTGGTCTATTTGGCGATGTAGGAATGATCTAGTTTTTAACAAGAAATAATGTTCTAATGTTTTACAGGTTATCTATTTGGCGGCACACTGGATCACACTCTGGGCCTTCCTGGTTCCTTCGGACCAGCGGGACCTTATGGAGTCTCGGTGCAAGCGTCTCCTTATGGTGGCACAAGATTTTTTCTCCCAACCCACATGGCAGCATATTACTCGAATACAGTAGTCACTTGTTTTTTTTCTTCTTTTTGGTGGGCTGAGACTGCATCTCTTTACTTTCGTGTGAATTGAGATGTAATCTGGATGAGATACTCAAACTATTATTTTGTTTAATAAATGGTTGTGTGCATCGCTCGATGCAGAGGCCGAGATTACCCTTTTCAAAAAAAATGTTTGTAGCCCGTTGGTTTCATCTTATTTATAATTTAACTACCCATGCTGCTACATTCATGAGCCTTGCGATCTTAAATTAGTCAAATGCCCATTCATTTCACGTGGATTAAATTTAGCCTCTCGACTATTTTAGCAATTGAATCATAGATATGGAGTTGCTAACTTCAGGTTTTACGCATCTTATACCCTTTCCATCACATTATAGATTTATAAAGAGATTCTCGCCGCAACGCGCGAGATATTAATTTAGTATAAATTATAGCTAAACTTTTGATATATTCGTCAATATGTTTTCCATGATTTACTAAATTCATCGTAAAAGGTTTATTTTGGGATAAACTCACGGAAACAACACATGTGAAGCTGACATAATAGCATACACAAGCCTGTCATCTTGCTAACAAACGATTGGCGGACACTGGGGCAACTCTCCACTGTGTGTTGACATACTTGTAGTTCGACGAGACACGATCCCTAGCTTGCCCTTTTCTTAACATGCCAATGTCGTTTGTTAGCGTGTATGGTACTATGGGATAAAATCGAGTCGATATTGAAGGATGTAACCGTCCTAGAAGGAGCATTACCCGACCTTAGACTAGTCATAGTGGGAGTAACATAGCTAGTAACATAAGTGTCACCAGGGGTAGAGCTGCTTGGCCAAACCCTGATGCACGTGCACCAGGATCAAGAAATTTTTAAGCCTAAGTTACCACCTAAATGGCCTTTTGCATCAGGTTAGCAAACGGAATGTGCATAAGCCGGCCTGGGTGCCGGTGTGGGAGTGCATCAGGGTAACTCTTGCTCCAGCTCCGCCCCTAAGTGCCACATAGGCAAAAATGGTGATGTGGCAAGTATTTAATTAAGAGAGAGGTGATGCTGGTATCATATGTAGATACCGTAACATAACAGATTTCGAGACAAGATGAGTCTATAGCTTAATAAATGCATGATTATATTATACTACACCTATGTTACCACCAACTATTGAGATATTAACATAGACTAGTATCATATGTATGATACCATTCTATGATACTCCCCACTATGACTAGTCTTACTCGGAGCCATGTGGATCCGTCGCTGTAGCTCGTGGGCTAGGTGGGCAACCGGCCCCGCCATTTAATGCAATAGCACCTTGTCTCAAAATCCCGCGCTCATCCGGTCTCGGTGGGACTTGGCAAAAAGTATACGCCGAGGGGTCGCCATCAATTTACATGTACGTTGGCGGCGCTAGATATACCTCGACCCGCACCGTATGATCTGGAGGTTAATCGCCCCTCCGATCTATATCTATTTGCCCTCATAAATGTATATCGCATCAGTTACCACCTTTTCCTCGTTGAGGAGTACGAGACATGCCATGTCGTGTCGCAGTCGCAGCACCAGAGTGTTGGAGCGAGAGGGAGAAGAGCGTCAGTGCAAGGGTGGATGAGAAACTCTCCACCCATCGTGAGTCGCCAGCGACGAAGAGCCAATCACCATCTTAGCCGAGATTTTTTCTAGAAAAAAAAACTTGTTAGTCACTATAAGACACATGCATCTTTGAGCAACGAACTAATTTAGTTTGATATCTCATTCTTCTTTGAGCCAAAGTATATATGTTTTCTTTGTAATAATTAAGAATAAAAATTGGTCGACTGGTGACAAAGGCTTCAAGTCGTTTATACTGCTATTATTATGTATATACAACTACACAAGACTATGAGTTATGCTATGTTGCTGAACTATGAGATCAAGCTTCGAGGAGAACATTATCGTCATTGATTAGGTGTGAACGTTGGAAGATTCTGAAGGATCAGGCCGGTGTACCAGAGTAGATAGAATCATGCATACACATATGAATATGACCCATGTACGTATTGGCACAAGTGAAGCTCCGTATCTATTTGACAGTAACTAACTTGTGCATGTACTAGGATCTCAACAACCATGACGCCCATTAGCGAAATATCAAACTGATCTGAATTTGTTTTATTTGGTATGCAACCATTACTATTCGTACACACCAAGATTAAATTTATGTTGTCTGGCCGGTGAATGGAGCAACCATATGCCGTGAGTAGGGGGCTCCCTGCTCAGGCATAAACCCGCCTATATAATGTGCTTGTATTTTCTTTAAAAAAAACAGCGGTGGGGTCGCGTGGGGAAAGAACCGGGGAAGCAATGGTAGTGTATATATCTTGGCTAGTCCATTTATCTTTTAGAGCGTCGAGGAGGTGTGTAGATTGTGGTAGACATTCGGAATAGAAGTTACCGGGAATTCTATTTGCACATCATCCATCCCCTCAAATAGAGGAACTCTTCAGCTATGTTGTGATAGGAGGTGGAAGTAGTGGTGGACGTGACGGTGGTCGCGCTCACGGTCAATTTGAACCCCCTCCTCCAGGTGCGGAAAACGCTGCGGGTGTACAGATTCAAGCCGATGCGTCGTTTGTGCAGTCTGGAGCAGTGTTCCAAAATGTTAGGTTCCATTGGTCGCGGTACAGCTGCTCGCTCCGCCATTGAACCACCACAACAACAGCCGCAGTTAGCCCCACAACGCCTGCAATGGTTCGTCGAGCTAGAGCAATGTAAACAAGCGGGGTGGTAGTGCCTTAGCAAGTGCTCCAGCCACAAGTTATACCGCAGCAACAACTGCCTCCTGTACTCAAGGCGGCGGCAAAAACAAGTTGGGCTGGACATGATAATAAAGATGGAGAAAGAAAAAAAATCCATTAAATGTCACTATAAAGAATTAAAAAAATCTAATAAAGAGGATTTTATTACTCCAAAGATTCGAACATTACATCTGCCCTATGTATAATAAAGATGCACAAAACCGCAAATAGTTTGAAATAGCAAAACCCTTCAATGGCGAAAACAAGATCCCTAGTGAATTGTAAAATCACCTTGAAAATGGAGGTAACCATGAACAGAGTAAACTTATACACTGGTAAATGACCTCCATAAAAGAAAATTGTCTCCCGTTAAAAATCGGTCATTTCAACATAGCCAAACCGAAAACATAGTGAGAGAACTACAAAAACATATATTCAGCTCAAACAATATCAGTCTCTAGAAAGCCCATACATGTATGGACCATTTAGTGGCTCAAAGATGTTCACATCCATACCCAATATCAACCCTTTCGTTTCGCCCACACTCAAAATTATTTCAGCCCCTGTAGTCTCATTGGGCACTGAAAGGCTACATCCGGAATATAGGTGTGCCATTGAAACCTATTCAAGGCAATACCGGAAATTCTCTCTAAAAACTACCCCCTATAATGACTAATCAACTTAATATATAATATAGTTCAAAAAAAAACTTCTTCGGCACTATAAGAAAAATGCATTTTTGAGTGACGATTGACATACATACAAATTTAGTTCGATAGTTCATTCTTCTTCCAGCCAAATCATCTTGATTTTCTGTGATAATTAAGAAAACAAACTGGTTGACACGTGACAAACGCTTCAAGTGGTTAATACTACTATTATTAGGTGTACACAAGCCTATGACTACTTATGCTATGCTGCAGAACTATGAGGTCGAGCTTCGAGCAAAACATATCACTACGGGAATCGCTAGCAACGCCTACGGCAAAAGCTACGTCGACGGCCATATATCGGGGCCGTCGGCGTAGAGCATGAATGCCTACGGCCAAAAAATAACCGTCGGCGTAGTTCTGTCAGAGCTAGGCCGACGGGTCATAGCTCTTATTTTTCATTTTCTTCCAAATGACCAATCTATAGTCATTATCATATCATAGTTTGTGATAAAATGGTCATATTTGTTACCTATGTGTGCCATGGTATGGGAAACAACGTCGCCGAAGCGATTTTCAAAATTCTTTTTAGAAATATCATTTTCCATTTTTTAAGTCCCAAAAATGACTTTTTTTTATGAAGCAAGTACATAAAATATGGTCCAAAATGACACCCATTTAATTTTCACAAAGAGTAGTACATATTTGATGGATAATACCTGAATATGAGGATTTTTCTTAATTTCTATCTAAATTCGCCTATTTAATTGACTTTATATCAATTTTCTGAAAGTAATTCAAATTTGAACTACAACTGTGTAATAGTTTGCTCAGAAATTTTTACGAAAATAGTTTTAAGGTACACAAGTAGTGGTTACTACATAGAACCGTCAATAGTTTTGGAAAATTCGACCACTTTTGATGAATAGCCATGCTCTACATTTTGACCGTTTTTTGAAAGAAATGAAAAAATATGAAAAAGTACTCAAAAAAAGAAACCCTTTGGCATGGAGTCCTTTTACGTGTACTAGTTTCTATGAAAAATGATAAAATTGAGTTTTGGCAAACTTTTCAAAACAAAACTTCACAAAAATGTCAATAATCTACAAACATGCATAAGTTTCAAGCCAAATGACCAATGTATGACCATTACCATGTCATAGTTTGTGATAAAGTGCTCATATTCATCAAATATATGTGCCATGGTTTGGGAAACAACGTCACCGAAGCGATTTTCAAAATTCTTTTTAGAAATATCATTTTCCATTTTTTAAGTGCCAAAAATGACTTTTTTTTTAAGCAAGTACATAAAATATGGTCCAAAATGACACCCATTTAATTTTCACAAAGAGTAGTACATATTTGATGGATAATACCTGAATATGAGGATTTTCCTTACTTTCTATCTAAATTCGCCTCTTTAATTGACTTTATGTCAATTTTCCGAAAGTAATTCAAATTTGAACTACAACTGTGTGATAGTTTGCTCTGAAATTTTTACAAAAATAATTTTAAGGTACACACGTAGTGGTTACAACATAGAACCGTCAATAGTTTTGGAAAATTCGACCACTTTTGATGAATAGCCATGCTTTATATTTTGACCGTTTTTTGAAAGAAATGAAAAAATATGAAACAGTACTCAAAAAAAGAAACCCTTTGGCATGGAGTCCTTTTACGTGTACTAGTTTCTAGGGAAAATGATAAAATTAAGTTTTGGCAAATTTTCAAAACAAAACTTCACAAAAATATCAATCATCTACAAACATGCATAAGTTTCAAGCCAAATGACCAATGTATGACCATTATCATGTCATAGTTTGTGATAAAGTGCTCATATTCAGCAAATATGTGTGCCATGGTATGGGAAACATCGTCACCGAAGCGATTTTCAAAATTCTTTTTAGAAATATCATTTTCCATTTTTTAAGTGCCAAAAATGACTTTTTTTGTGAAGCAAGTACATAAAATATGGTCCAAAATGACACCCATTTAATTTTCACAAAGAGTAGTACATATTTGATGGATAATACCTGAATATGAGGATTTTCCTTACTTTCTATCTAAATTCGCCTCTTTAATTGACTTTATGTCAATTTTCCGAAAGTAATTCAAATTTGAACTACAACTGTGTGATAGTTTGCTCTGAAATTTTTACAAAAATAATTTTAAGGTACACAAGTAGTGGTTACAAAAGAGAACCGTCAATAGTTTTGGAAAATTCGACCACTTTTGATGAATAGCCATGCTCTACATTTTGACCGTTTTTTCAAAGAAATGAAAAAAATATGAAACAGTACTCAAAAAAAGAAACCCTTTGGCATGGAGTCCTTTTACGTGTACTAGTTTCTATGAAAAATGATAAAATTGAGTTTTGGCAAACTTTTCAAAACAAAACTTCACAAAAATGTCAATCATCTACAAACATGCATAAGTTTCAAGCCAAATGACCAATGTATGACCATTACCATGTCATAGTTTCCTATAAAGTGCTCATATTCATCAAATATGTGTGCCATGGTTTGGGAAACAACGTCACCGAAGCGATTTTCAAAATTCTTTTTAGAAATATCATTTTCCAGTTTTAAGTGCCAAAAATGACTTTTTTTTAAGCATGTACATAAAATATGGTCCAAAATGACACCCATTTAATTTTCACAAAGAGTAGTACATATTTGATGGATAATACCAGAATATGAGGATTTTCCTTACTTTCTATCTAAATTCGCCTCTTTAATTGACTTTATGTCAATTTTCCGAAAGTAATTCAAATTTGAACTACAACTGTGTGATAGTTTGCTCTGAATTTTTTACAAAAATAAATTTAAGGTACACAAGTAGTGGTTACAACATGGAACCGTCAATAGTTTTGGAAAATTCGACCACTTTTGATGAATAGCCATGCTCTATATTTTGACCGTTTTTTGAAAGAAATGAAAAAAATATGAAACAGTACTAAAAAAAGAAACCCTTTGGCATGGAGTCCTTTTACGTGTACTAGTTTCTAGGAAAAATGATAAACTTGAGTTTTGGCAAACTTTTCAAAATAAAACTTTACAAAAATGTCAATCATCTACAAACATGCAGAAGTTTCAAGCGAAATGACCAATGTATCACCATTATCATGTCATAGTTTGTGATAAAGTGCTCATATTCAGCAAATATGTGTGCCATGGTATGGGAAACAACGTCACCGAATCGATTTTCAAAATTCTTTTTATAAATATCATTTTCCATTTTTTAAGTGCCAAAACCGACTTTTTTGTGAAGCAAGTACATAAAATATGGTCCAAAATGACACGCATTTAATTTTCACAAAGAGTAGTACATATTTGATGGATAATACCTGAATATGAGGATTTTCCTTACTCTCTATCTAAATTCGCCTCTTTAATTGACTTTATGTCAATTTTCCGAAAGTAATTCAAATTTGAACTACAACTGTGTGATAGTTAGCTCTGAAATTTTTACAAAAATCATTTTAAGGTACACAAGTAGTGGTTACAACATAGAACCATCAATAGTTATGGAAAATTCGACCACTTTTGATGAATAGCCATGCTCTACATTTTGACCGTTTTTTGAAAGAAATGAAAAAATATGAAACAATACTCAAAAAAAGAAACCCTTTGGCATGGAGTCCTTTTACGTGTACTAGTTTCTAGGAAAAATGATAAAATTGAGTTTTGGCGAATTTTTAAAACAAAACTTCACAGAAATGTCAATCATCTACGAACATGCATAAGTTTCATGCCAAATGACCAATGTATGACCATTATCTTGTCATAGTTTGTGATAAAGTGCTCATATTCAGCAAATATGTGTGCCATGGTATGGCAAACATCGTCACCGAAGCGATTTTCAAAATTCTTTTTAGAAATATCATTTTCCATTTTTTAAGTGCCAAAAATGACTTTTTTTGTGAAGCAAGTACATAAAATATGGTCCAAAATGACACCCATTTAATTTTCACAAAGAGTAGTACATATTTGATGGATAATACCTGAATATGAGGATTTTCCTTACTTTCTATCTAAATTCGCCTCTTTAATTGACTTTATGTCAATTTTCCGAAAGAAATTCAAATTTGAACTACAACTGTGTGATAGTTTGCTCTGAAATTTTTACAAAAATAATTTTAAGGTACACAAGTAGTGGTTACAAAAGAGAACCGTCAATAGTTTTGGAAAATTCGACCACTTTTGATGAATAGCCATGCTCTACATTTTGACCGTTTTTTGAAAGAAATGAAAAAAATATGAAACAGTACTCAAAAAAAGAAACCCTTTGGCATGGAGTCCTTTTACGTGTACTAGTTTCTATGAAAAATGATAAAATTGAGTTTTGGCAAACTTTTCAAAACAAAACTTCACAAAAATGTCAATCATCTACAAACATGCATAAGTTTCAAGCCAAATGACCAATGTATGACCATTACCATGTCATAGTTTCTGATAAAGTGCTCATATTCATCAAATATGTGTGCCATGGTTTGGGAAACAACGTCACCGAAGCGATTTTCAAAATTCTTTTTAGAAATATCATTTTCCATTTTTAAGTGCCAAAAATGACTTTTTTTAAGCATGTACATAAAATATGGTCCAAAATGACACCCATTTAATTTTCACAAAGAGTAGTACATATTTGATGGATAATACCTGAATATGAGGATTTTCCTTACTTTCTAACTAAATTCGCCTCTTTAATTGACTTTATGTCAATTTTCCGAAAGTAATTCAAATTTGAACTACAACTGTGTGATAGTTTGCTCTGAATTTTTTACAAAAATAATTTTAAGGTACACAAGTAGTGGTTACAACATAGAACCGTCAATAATTTTGGAAAATTCGACCACTTTTGATGAATAGCCATGCTCTATATTTTGACCGTTTTTTGAAATAAATGAAAAAAATATGAAACAGTACTAAAAAAAGAAACCCTTTGGCATGGAGTCCTTTTACGTGTACTAGTTTCTAGGAAAAATGATAAACTTGAGTTTTGGCAAACTTTTCAAAATAAAACTTCACAAAAATGTCAATCATCTACAAACATGCAGAAGTTTGAAGCCAAATGACCAATGTATCACCATTATCATGTCATAGTTTGTGATAAAGTGCTCATATTCAGCAAATATGTGTGCCATGGTATGGGAAACAACGTCACCGAAGCGATTTTCAAAATTCTTTTTATAAATATCATTTTCCATTTTTTAAGTGCCAAAACCGACATTTTTGTGAAGCAAGTACATAAAATATGGTCCAAAATGACACTCATTTAATTTTCACAAACAGTAGTACATATTTGATGGATAATACCTGAATATGAGGATTTTCCTTGCTTTCTATCTAAATTCGCCTCTTTAATTGACTTTATGTCAATTTTCCGAAAGTAATTCAAATTTGAACTACATTTGTGTGATAGTTTGCTCTGAAATTTTTACAAAAATCATTTTAAGGTACACAAGTAGTGGTTACAACATAGAACCATCAATAGTTATGGAAAATTCGACCACTTTTGATGAATAGCCATGCTCTACATTTTGACCGTTTTTTGAAAGAAATGAAAAAATATGAAACAATACTCAAAAAAAGAAACCCTTTGGCATGGAGTCCTTTTACGTGTACTAGTTTCTAGGAAAAATGATAAAATTGACTTTTGGCGAATTTTTATAACAAAACTTCACAGAAATGTCAATCATCTACAAACATGCATAAGTTTCATGCCAAATGACCAATGTATGACCATTATCTTGTCATAGTTTGTGATAAAGTGCTCATATTCAGCAAATATGTGTGCCATGGTATGGCAAACATCGTCACCGAAGCGATTTTCAAAATTCTTTTTAGAAATATCATTTTCCATTTTTTAAGTGCCAAAAATGACTTTTTTTGTGAAGCAAGTACATAAAATATGGTCCAAAATGACACCCATTTAATTTTCACAAAGAGTAGTACATATTTGATGGATAATACCTGAATATGAGGATTTTCCTTACTTTCTATCTAAATTCGCCTCTTTAATTGACTTTATGTCAATTTTCCGAAAGTAATTCAAATTTGAACTACAACTATGTGATAGTTTGCTCTGAAATTTTTACAAAAATATTTTAAGGTACACAAGTAGTGGTTACAACATAGAACCGTCAATAGTTTTGGAAAATTCGACCACTTTTGATGAATAGCCATGCTCTACATTTTGACCGTTTTTTGAAAGAAATGAAAAAATATGAAACAATACTAAAAAAAGAAACCCTTTGGCATGGAGTGCTCTTACGTGTACTAGTTTCTAGAAAAAAATGATAAACTTGAGTTTTGGCAAACTTTTCAAAACAAAACTTCACAAAAATGTCAATCATCTACAAACATGCATAAGTTTCAAGCCAAATGACCAATGTATGACCATTATCATGTCATAGTTTGTGATAAAGTGCTCATATTCAGCAAATATGTGTGCCATGGTATGGGAAACAACGTCACCGAAGCGATTTTCAAAATTCTTTTTATAAATATCATTTTCCATTTTTTAAGTGCCAAAACCGACTTTTTTGTGAAGCAAGTACATAAAATATGGTCCAAAATGACACCCATTTAATTTTCACAAAGAGTAGTACATATTTGATGGATAATACCTGAATATGAGGATTTTCCTTACTTTCTATCTAAATTCGCCTCTTTAATTGACTTTATGTCAATTTTCCGAAAGTAATTCAAATTTGAACTGCAACTGTGTGATAGTTTGCTCTCAAATTTTTACAAAAATAATTTTAAGGTACACAAGTAGTGGTTACAACATAGAACCGTCAATAGTTTTGGAAAATTCGACCACTTTTGATGAATAGCCATGCTCTACATTTTGATCGTTTTTTTTGAAAAAAATTGAAAAAATATGAAACAATACTCAAAAAAAGAAACCCTTTGGCATACAGTCCTTTTACGTGTACTAGTTTCTAGGAAAAATGATAAACTTGAGTTTTGGCAAACTTTTCAAAACAAAACTTCACAAAAATGTCAATCATCTACAAACATGCATAAGTTTCAATCCAAATGACTAATGTATGACTATTATCATGTCATAGTTTGTGATAAAGTGCTCATATTCAGCAAATATGTGTGCCATGGTATGGGAAACAACGTGGCTGAAGCGATTTTCAAAATTCTTTTTAGAAATATCATTTTCCATTTTTTTAGTGCTAAAAATGACTTTTTTTGTGAAGCAAGTACATAAAATATGGTCCAAAATGACACCCATTTAATTTTCACAAAGAGAAGTACATATTTGATGGATAATACCTAAATATGAGGAATTTCCTTTCTTTCTATCTAAATTCGCCTCTTTAATTGACTTTATGGTGATTTATTTTGGTTCTTGTTTGTTTTAAAAGACATCATTCATTATGCAAATGATGACATGGATGTCATATTTGGATTATTCTCATTTTTATGATCGATATAGACATTTTATTTAGTAAATTCCGATATACAAATATGAAGATATGAATTATTTCTTATTAAATGGAAAAGACAATACTAAAGTAAAATAATTGATTATTAATTATTCAAGTATTATTAAACATAGTTATTTTGTTCATTCAAATCTTATTTTTGAAATTTAAAAAATTAAAAAGTGTAATATCATGAATGAGGGTTAATATATGATTGATATCATACTAATTGCATCAGGTATGACATCTCAATTGGAATCTCATTTGAATAGAACTCAATAGTTAAGCGTGCTTTGCCTGAAGCAATCTGAGGATGGGTGACTGTCTATGAAGTTTGACCTTAGCTTAAGTGTGTGATATGAGATTAATTATATGATTAAATCGGTATTGAAATAATAATGAAAAAGGTTGGAAAAAAATTTAATTTTTTTTTCTGAAAAATTGTTTTCGAAACTATTTGGTAGAGGTAGGCCGACGGAGCTAGGCCGACGGCAATGCCGTCGGCGTAGCTATTAGCCCGACGGCAAAAACTACGCCGACGGCAACGGCGCTACACCGACGACGTAACGCCGACGGTGGCCGTCAGCACACCTATACGCCGAAGGTACCCGTGCTGAGGCCGACGGCAAATGCCGTCGGCGTTCTCAGGGATTCCTGTAGTGTATTATTGCGACTGATGTGGTCATCAGAAAGCTGTAAATTCTAAAAGAGAAGGATGGACCATGCTCTCTAGAATACTCCTCTGATTCAGAGAAAATGTCGCCAGTTACACTACCGCTTTGTGTTACGTCTGTTCTTTTCCAGGAAAACTAAAAATGGATTGGAGGGAGTGTTCATAGGATCAGTGTACCAGAGTAGGTATGATCATGCGTGGACATATCCGATACATATTGGCACATGTGTTGACTAACTTGTACTACATATGTAGGACATAAATTACAACAGTCTTGGCAATCGGTTGGCACTAGGATCTCAACAACCATCACAGTATCACACGACTTTAATATGCGGATACCATGCCGATTTGCAGGTGTTTATTTGATACAGCCAGTACTATTCGTACACACCAAGCTTGAATATATGTTGGCTGTCCGGTTAATGGAGTTACTTGTCAATGGCGTGAGTTGGAGGCTCCCCTGCCAGAAACAAGTCACCTAGCGTTTCCTTACCAAAAACGCAGACTGAGTGGGGTAAGAACCGGGAAGCAATGATATGAGAGAATGGTGAATTTATTTTGTAGAGAGACGGGGAGATGTGTAGTTGTTACTCCCTCCGTTCTAAATTAATTGACTTCTATTTGCCCACATATGTGTATGTCATGTGGGTAAATAGAAGTCAATTAATTTGTAACGGAGTGAGTATTATGGTAGATATTTAGAATGGAAGTTGCTGGGAATTATATTTGCAGATGCATAGAAGAAAACAAAGGATCTTCCTAGATATCTTGTGACAGGAGGCGGCAGAGGGGTCGTGGGCGCGGTGGTGGTCATGGTCACAGTGAATTTGGACCCCCTCAACCATCGGCGTGTCTACAGTGTTAAGCTGGTGCACGGTTTTTTTTTTTTTTGAGAAACACAGTACAAACGTAGACGCTCACAACACGCACGTACACTCACCCCTATGAACGCACACACGCACACCCTACCCCTATGAGCACCTCCGAAATACTGAGCCGGCGGATCGAGTCTTGAGATTGACGAAGTCACACCACGGGCGCCTCGCTGTCGACGGGAACGTCGCCTCCCACTGAAAGAATATTCCGCCTAAATGCAACACACAGACGTCAAACCTAGGGTTTGAACTCTGGTGGGCTGAGGGTACAACCACCCTGCTAGCCATCCAACCGCAGGTTGGTTTGCAGCTGGTGCACGGTTTGCGCAGTTCCATCCACTACGTAGCGCCGGTGCAAACCAAAACTGTGTCAGAGTGCGCTTCGGTAGCATATGTGTACTATGTATAGAACCGACTCAAAACTGTAGCGATGGGTCCCATACGAAAGAAAAAAAAGGCTGCTCCTTTATCCTTTGCGCGCGGAGAAACTTCCCGATCCAATCCCCACTTTCCCCACCGCCCCTTCTTCATCCTCTGCTCACTCCCAAAAATCCAGTGGTGGATCGATTCGAGCCCCTCCGGTAGGCCAGTACGCGGGCTAGGAGCGCGAGCTCGACGAGCTCCAAACCAAGACCTAGAGGGCCGCTGTAGTCGCCGGGTGACGGCGGCGACCGGCGAGGATGCGCGCGGCTCGACGGGCAGGACGGCGACGTCGACCGCCCCGAACGCCGCCCTTCTGGAGACGGCAGCTGCGGCCCTGCAGCGTGCGCAGTACACGGCCGCGGTGACGGCGGCGACCGGCAAGGATGCGCGCGGCGTTGACCACAACGACGCCGCCCTACTGGAGAGAGCACGCATGCGGCCCTGCGACGGTGATCCGCCCCGGCGAGGATGGGCGCGGCATCGACGCCATGACGCCAGCTTGTTGTGTGGATGGACGTGCAGGTTATTTCTTCATCATGTTGCAAGTTTAGTTCTTTTACAGTGATGTACTGGTTGTTGTTTGCCTCAAGATGTATGTTTATAAGTACTAGATTACCAAATTTCTGCTATTACATTATTGAAACTGAAACCTAATACAAGTTACTCAACAACGTTACATAGTGAAGACCTATTACAAGCTACTGCATAAATAAAAAGACAGCTAGAAACAACTAAATTGAGGATGTCGTTGATGCGCAGAATAAGCCTCACTGCCCCCCAAATTTGTGCCATATATGCTCAACCAAGTCATTCTTGAGTTGTAGATGCATTCCTTTATTACGTATAGCTTCGCCTGTGTCCAAAACCACGGAAATATCATGAAGTGGCCCATGTCCAAATCCAGCCAGTTGTGGAGATTCTGCTGATTGTTCATACTCATTGTAGTAGTCAGTGTCATATCGGACCCGATAGGTATCCCTCTCATCCTCTACAATCATGTTATGCAATATAATGCAAGCATACATGATCCTAGCAAGTATTTTCCTGTGCCACATACGAGCTGGATGACGTATGATGGCAAAACGAGCTTGTAGTATGCCAAAAGCCCGCTCAACATCTTTTGTGCTGCAGTATATCTTGTAGTGTCAACTGCCATTAGATCAATGTACTGCTTCATTTTCTCAGACTTGACCTTCTCAGCGATGGCTGCAGCATGTGATTGTGCAGCTGCTGCCATTTTTTCAATAGCTTCTGACTTCCTCAATGCAAGATCATTGAATTGCTGCACGGTTTCACTGAACTTGTGGCGTAGTG
Source organism: Poa annua (assembly GCA_026929855.1). Taxonomy (NCBI): domain Eukaryota; kingdom Viridiplantae; phylum Streptophyta; class Magnoliopsida; order Poales; family Poaceae; genus Poa; species Poa annua. The sequence goes on along the minus strand of CM049434.1, from coordinate 5,153,353 downwards.
AGCTTTGTGATGGTGCCTTCTCTTTCTTCTTCCTTTCTTCTTTTTCTACCGTTTTTGCTGCCTCTCTACCACTGGGTCGATCTTCATCTGCTTCATCACTGTCTTGATTTGAAGAAGTGTAAGCTCCCGACGAGTTTATCTTAGTTCTCTTACTCATATCTGCAAATCCATACGTGTTTTTCCATTTAGGTTCTTCCTTCACTGCTCTCCACCAATACTCTAGGGGGAATGGTTTATCTGTACTCATCACTCTCTTGTATTCCTCCTGTGCTTTATCAATAAGTTGCTTCTCAGATTGCCCACTAACATATACTCTACTCATTGATATAAAAGCTGCATTGAATTTTGCAACCATAGTGCTAATCCTGTTCCAATGATTCTTGCATTGCCCTCTTTTCCTTTTTTCTGCTTTACATGAGTGCTTGTTGAATTCATCTGCAACTTGCTGCCAGTAATGATCTGATTTCTTGTTATTCCCATGAATTGGATCAACTGAATGTTTCAACCAAGCACCTACCAGCCGTAGATTTTGCTGTTTACTCCATCTCTGGCGCCCGCCACTAGGTTCCTCAACATCGTCGCTGACTTCATTGATTCTAACATGCTGTTGATTGTTGTTTTCTGCAGGGGATATTGGAGAATATGGTGCAGAGGACATGGGAGAACTTGAGTCATCGCATCTTGAATTGCTTCCTCCAGCAGCTCCAAAAAAGACAGATGAACCAGCCGGCGATGATGGACCGCCGAACATACCTCCTCCAAGATTGGCTTGTGGGTACTGCCCAACACTTCCTTGGTAAGGAGCACCAAGATAACTTCCTGATGCCATGAGCTGCTGGTAGCTTGGTTGAGGCCCAGCCATGGAGTGCTGATAGCTTCCTTGACCTCCAAAAGGCATATAGTTTTGTGGGTGGTGAGGCTGATAACCATAGTGTTGGGGAGGGAAATTCATGTGAAGATGGGGTGGTGGGTAACCTAGAATTTGCTGTTGTGGGATTTCTTGTCTATTTTCAGTATTTGCTGGATGATTTGTGTTGAGCAAATCTGTGAACGGGGTAGATGATTTCTCCATGGCTGCAGCTAGATTTGTTCGTGTATGTTGTTTCAACTGCATGAAGCTATATAGAGGAAGAAGGCAACGGTTAGATTGAGCAACGGTTGGTTTGTGGGCCAGACAAAGATATTGTATTTTATTTGGATGAGCCGAATCAAGTTTTTGAGTCGCTTCTTGTGTCAGAATGCATGAGCCGATGCCCTGCTATGGTATGAGTCGAACCATGGGCCTCTATGGTTCGCTTTTGCCCAACGTAGTGGATGGTCTTAGAGCTCCCTCGCAAGGGGGTGTTCCGGCGGCTACAACTTGCAAAACAGCAGCTAGCTCCGCAACTAAACAACTTAGGGCATCCATAGTGTGGCCAAATGCTAAATCGGCCATGTAGATGAATTTAGCTATGACGCTGCATGCATATTTTCTCGCCAACATACATGATGTCATATTTATTAGGAGTGAGACCTACTAGATGATTTCCAACCACACAAATTCTCTCATTTCCCAGTCTCTCTCCTGCACCTGCCCTCCCGTACAAAATATTCTATTGATCAGTTCGTGCATTTGACATCGGCTCATCTACTTGATTCGTTCCCAAATATTTGGCTTTGATATCGGATCTCACACTGTCACAGTGTTAGAGAACGGCTCAAAAAGCCAAATATCATATTTGGCATCGCTATTTGGCCACTACTGTGTCTGCTCTTACACGCACCATAACAGCAGGTCCCATTCACCCCACCCATCTGTCGACAAGCAACATCAAGATTCTTAGGAAGAATGAGAGCTGATCAGTAGACTATGCCGCCAGCTATTTGGATTAATTAAAAATAATATTTAGTTACTATGTGCACTGGAAAATAAACTTACAAGGTATTGAACATACATCGATCACCCCGCGTAAGCCAAAGACTACATCGTTGGCAAACTCGATGCCTTCTTTAACAGTTTTGCTAAACATCAGCTAGCTGAAAACTGATTTCGCCATCAGTCAATTAACTCAATGATCTTGGACTAGGAATACGTGGGTTGGAAGTTGGAACTAGGGTTTCAGTTTGCAATACATATCCGCTGGGAAGACCGAACAGTGTACGCAGACGCTGCTAATCCGGCGAGCTTGGTGTAATGGTTTGTGCGCTACTCCCGCTTTGGTCTTGGACTAGGTTTCCGCGGGCTACCCTGGCCCTACCCTCGCTCGGCTGGTACGTTTATGTGATTGTGAGGCTGGGGGACCTATGGAAGCACACCTCTTATTTGTAAACTATGATCTAATTTGTAAACTATGATCTATACTACGCAATAAAATGGTTGTGTGTATCGATTGCTGTGAATGCGGGGTGTTTTCACTTTTTAAAAACAGAATTTTATTTGAATAGGGACATACAAGTAGATCATAAAATAATTCACTTGTCTTGGCAAATTAATGGCAATGGGTTGAAGATTGGGTTTCGGTTTGCCAACATCCCAGCAGCCATACACACGAGGAAAGCGAAATAAGAATCTTAATGTGTGTCCATTAGAAACAACCAGTGCTACACCAACTTGAATATCTGGTGGCTGGTTGGTGAATTATTAATATGTAGTTACTTTGCCATAGCGTCAGTAAAGAGGCTCCCGTTCACGCACAACTTGTTTTATTTATAAAGCGGAGCACAAACATGTTTCAAGAGTCCAGCACAACTCACTTGTATATTTGCTTCCCTTACCTTTGCAAAAAATAAAATGGATGGTCGGGGAGGGTTGAGAAAGTGTCGATGAGACGACAATATCAGGGAGCGTATGTAGTGATTATGGCAGCCATTAGGAATGGAAGTTATTGGAAAACACGAAAACACACACTGTGTTTTCGTGTTTTCCAATAACTTCCATTCCTAATGGCTGCCATAATCACTACATACGCTCCCTGATATTGTCACTGTGTTTTCGTGTTTTCCAATAACTTCCATTCCTAATGGCTGCCATAATCACTACATACGCTCCCTGATATTGTCGTAAATTTAGTGTTTTCCAATAACTTCCATTCCTAATGGCTGCCATAATCACTACATACGCTCCCTGATATTGTCGTAAAGTTCTCAGTAATACAAGGAATACAAATTTTGTGCGGATCTTATATTATTGAGGACCCCGGAACGAGATACAACGGCTATTGCTTGAGCTGTCGCTAGCAACTGTGCACGACCCTTGGGAATTGTGGATTCACCTCCGTCCTATTTTTCATAGTGGATTCTTTGTCGACCAAGAATTCAGACGTGGTACGGACGCGGTTTTTCCCCAACTAGGAGGGCGCCCTCCTAGTTCGAAAACCGTCGATCTGATGTGTGCGAAACATTTTGCAGTCAACACCCTAAATTTTTAACATATATCTTCATGAATCCATCAAATCAAATCATCATTGTTTTGTATTAACAATCTTAGATATTTTTGTATTAACAAATTAACATTTGTGGATATGTGTTTTTGGAAATGATTTTAATTTTGATTTTGGTATTAAAATTTGTGAATATGTATGTTTATGGAAACATATTTTTGTATTAACAAAATTAACCAATATTTCCCAAAAATGTAAACATATTTTGTTTTGTTTGCATTTTTATTGGTTAAAATCCTTTTCTTTTTTGCATTAAATTATATAGTAACAAGGAATTCTAGATTTTGTTATGTAAAAATATAGAATTCCAGATTTCGTTTTTTTTTTTGCATTTTTTTGGAAACAGATTTCCTGAAAATGACTTTAACGAATTACGCTTTTTGTATTAACCAAATGCATTCAGAACAGTCTCAACTTATCCATGCATTAACCATTTTTGGATCATTATATTATATGTGAACATAATTTGATCCGAAACAAAAAAACCATTGAGGAAACAAAAAATACAGAGTAGCAGGGTTCAAAATGAGTACTATTGTGCCATAAATAACCTCCTGATCAGGCTAATTTGTACGAACCATGAGAGATTGACATCATGCAAATTGCTGAATACTACTCCGTAAATACAAATCCTGCTACACTAGTAAACAATCTGCAAGACGAAGAATGTTCTCCACAGCAATGCAACAAGCAAGGAAAGAAGCTGCTCGTGCTCAGTATCGTCAGTGAACAAGGCATTTTCAACGGGTGCGGAAGACAGAAAAACCTCCAGGTTCAGAACAGCACATGACACATTCAAGGACTATGTGAAGATACAACAGCAGAGCAGTGTTCAGAAATAAGGTGCTGTTACATATTACACGAATCCAGAGCAAACCAACATAGGCAGATCCATTTCCGTAGACAGATGAAATACATCAGATTCAGAAACACCATATACAGGTAGTTCAATGATTTGGGGATTTTAGCTGATCTAAGATGACAACCAATAATTAGGATAAACTAACACAACATCGATTCAAAATTCTAACATGATAACAATGACAACCAATTAAAAGTGCAGAGCCCAAATTCAGATGTAATGACCAAATATTTTTAATTGGTGATGACAACAAGAAGGTAACATCAGACACTACCCGAGAACAGAACAGAACACAGGCAAAATAGCACGAGCGTAGGAAATCCTGCTACCACGCCTTCTAGATTCCAACACGCACTAAGATCAGCTAAACATCTCTACACCACCTCCAGATCTGCCACCACGGCAAGCACACTCCCTACGCCTGGGCATGATGGTGACGCGCTTGGCGTGGATGGCGCAGAGGTTGGTGTCCTCGAAGAGGCCTACGAGGATCTACACGAACAGAAAATTACAAGATCTGTATCCAAATCAGAAATCAAGAATTTTCGGGTAAGAACAAAACGGATCTGAAGCACGAATCCGAAGAAAAGACCCACGGATCACCACACGGACTACCTTTCAACGAACAAGAAAACAAGAAAATCAAAAATAAATACACATCAAAAATCGATAATTGACGAGACCACCCGCCTCCTCGCCGGCTCGTCCCAAGACACTAGCATCACGCTCGCCGGCCACAGCATGGGCGGCGCGCTGGCGCTGCTCCTGGGCTACGACCTGGCTAGTTTAAATAAATAAATAAGACAAGGCATATATTCGTATAGGTGTATTTACTTTGTTATGGTCTATTTAAAATTATAAGGTTGGCGTGTTTTTAGCAAGATCGTACATATTACCATTTATAGGTTAGATCGCATATTGTATTTGCGGATGGTCTTTTCTCTCGAGACGAATCAGCGGGAGCATATGGATTCTGGATCCAGCCGTCTAGAGACAAATGCACGGGCTATCTACAACCAGTATGACTTTGTTTTTGCGTGTACTACATGTTGAATAATTAGACAATTTAGCATATGATTTAATTCGTGAAAACAGTAAACAATTCATGACTAGAATAATACAGATTAAACTAATCATGTGATCTACGTAAACAGTAGATAAACAGATTGAATATAGAGCATGTACTACAAGTAGAAACTCTAGCATAACATCATATATGAAGATCAAGAACACGTACAGTGCAGCGGCAGCAGTGCCGCTGGAGTTTTCCGTGTCGCCCATGTTGTCGATGAAGAGGTTGGCGATGTCGGGGAAGAAGTCGTCGTTGGGGAAGAACTCGAAGCCAGTAGTCGCGCGAGTGCGCTCCCCAAAAACCTGACCGCCCCTCTCCCGTACAGGATCACAAGAGGCGAGGTTCCGGAGGCCTACTGTCCCTTCAACCGGTGCACGCCGGAAGACGGGATGGAGAAGACTTGGAAGACGGCGGCGCAAGGTTCTGGAACGGTGTGAGACCATGTATCGCGTACTAGCGGCTAGGGTTTGCCCCGGGCTGTATATATAGTGCGGCGAGGCGAGCGAGGAGGAGGAGCGCGCGTGTGGCACTCTTCATCTTATGTTGTTCTCACTAGCTCATACTAGTACTAGAACATCCCACTATATAAAGTGGTGCAGCTCACTCTCCACAAGCAGTATGGGACTAAACATTAGTCACTTACATGCACAACCAGCCAACCAGAATGGGTCATGAGAATTTCGGATTTTAGTTGGGCCTTGACCCAAGTACACTAAAATTTCAGCAATCCCCCACAAAGTCTCATTGGCACAATGTACCATCTTTGTTCCAAAACATTATACCGGTACTTAGTGGAGACTGTTAAGTTGAACTTCCACTTAGAAACTTATGCTACGTTAGACCGCAACTTGAATAGTGGACTATGCCTTGAACTACAAGTTTGCTGCGACCTAGTTTCACATAAGCCCTTGACCGATACTAGGCTACCGCAAGGCTTCCCCGCGGGTGGAGCTTATACGTCATACTCCAAGGCCTTTCATTAGTTTATTAAATAGCACCCAACTCTCATAGACTGCGACGTTTAACAGTCAGACTCATATAGGTGTATTCCTCAAGAGATGTTCTGCAGGATAACATCTCCGCTTATAAAAGTAAGCCGCTTGGAACATATTAAGATAAATATCAACCTGCCATGCAGATCAGGAGAGTATTGCATCTTTGCGGAGTGGGATAGTAAAATGTAAGGATACTCTCCTCTCAGCCGACCAACAGCTTGTCTCCCACTTCTAATTCACGGGATCTCCGATCACATAGAGTAGGTTACCACTGTGGACAACTCATACGGTGGGTCTCAAACCCATCTCCCTCGATGCATTATCTATCACGTTACGTGATAAACCCTTTGTGAAAGGATCTGCCAAGTTCTTAGACGTTTGGATATAATCCAACGCAATAACTCCGGAGTTCTTCAATTTTCTGACAGATTTTAATCTCCTTTTCACATGCCTTGATGATTTTAAATTATCCTTAGAACTTTTAATCTTAACTATCACAGTTTGATTATCACAGTTCATAAGGATAGCGGGTATGGGTTTTTCAACCACATGTAAGTCCATCAAAAGCTCTCGAAGCCACTCTGCTTCAACAGTGGCTGTGTCTAACGCTGTGAGTTCTGCTTCCATAGTTGACCTCGTTAAGATGGTCTGCTTGCAAGACTTCCAGGAAACAGCTCCACCACCGAGTGTAAACACATAACCACTCGTGGCCTTAATCTCATCAGCATCAGATATCCAATTGGAATCACTATAACCTTCCACTACTCTAGGATAACCAGAATAGTGAATTCCATAGCTCGCAGTGCCTTTTAAATAGCGCATAACTCTCTCAAGCGCATTCCAATGATTATCTCCCGGGTTGGAAACAAACCGGCTCAACTTGCTTACAGCAAAAGAGATGTCAGGCCTTGTGGCACAAGCCAAATACATAAGCGAGCCAATGATCTGAGAATATCTCAGTTGATCTCTAGCAATGCTCTGATTCTTTCGAAGCATCACACTAGGATCATATGGTGTCGGAGAAGGCTTGCAGTCGTCATACCCGAAGCGACTCAAGATCTTTTCCACATAGTGAGATTGAAGCAGTGTAATCCCACCATCACCATCTCTCAACAGCTTGATGTTTAAGATAACATCAGCTACTCCAAGATCCTTCATCTCAAAACAGCGAGATAAGAAATCCTTAACCTCCTTAATTAAATCAAGATTGGTTCCAAAGATCAATATGTCATCGACATAAAGGCAGAGAATAACTCCCTCGCCCCCACCATAGCGATAGTACACACACTTATCAGATTCGTTAACAACGAAACCTGCAGAAGTTAAACTTCTTTCAAACTTCTCATGCCACTACTTAGGAGCTTGCTTAAGGCCGTATAAAGACTTCAATAACTTGCACACCTTTGCTTCCTGACCAGGTACTACAAAACCATCGGGCTGATCCATATAAATTTCCTCGTCTAACTCTCCATTTAGGAAAGCTGTCTTAACGTCCATTTGATGAACGAGAAGACGATGCGAGGCAGCCAATGAAAGTAGCACCCAAATCGTGGTAAGCCTAGCCACATGTGAGTAAGTATCAAAGAAGTCTTCTCCTTGTTTCTGGGTATAACCCTTGGCCACAAGCCGCGCCTTGTACTTCTCAATAGTACCATCAGGCCTAAGCTTTTTCTTGAACACCCACTTACATCCTACAGGTTTGCACCCATAAGGACGATCAGTAACTTCCCAGGTTCCGTTAGCTAAGATGGAATCCATCTCACTACGGACAGCTTCCTTCCAGTAGTCAGCATCAATAGATGCATAAGCTTCTGAAATGGTCCTGGGGGTGTCATCCACAAGATACACAATGAAATCATCACCAAAATACTTTGCAGTCCTCTGTCTCTTGCTCCTAACATGAACTTCATTGTCATCCTCCACAGAATTATCAGTGTGTTCTATCGAAATGGTAGGATCAGGAATCTCAACTAATTCCTGACTAGATGTATTAGGTATCTCCTGATTTAATGAGCTAGGCATATCCTTCATCGGAAAGATGTTCTCAAAGAAAGTCGCATCATTCGACTCCATAATAGTGCCAACACGCATGTCGGCTACCTTAGATTTGATTATCAAAAATCTATAACCAATGCTATGGAAAGCATAGCCCAGAAGAACACAATCCACGATTTTTGGTCCTAGCTTGCGCTTCTTGCGAATTGGAATATTGACTTTCGCCAAACAACCCCAAGTACGTAAATAAGAGAGTTTCAATTTTTTCCTTTCCCATTTTTCAAATGGAGAAACGGTTTTGTTCTTTGTGGGAACTCGGTTTAGGACATGACAAGCTGTCAATAGCGCCTCCCCACACCATGCCTTGGAGAGACCCGAAGTGTCTAACATGGCGTTAACCAAATCAGTTAGAGTTCGGTTCTTCCTTTCGGCCACCCCATTTGACTGAGGTGAATAGAGAGGCGTCCTCTCATGGATTATACCATGTTCCGCACAAAAATAATCAAACTCATTGGAAAAATACTCTCCACCACGATCAGACCTTAACCGTTTTATTCTTAGATCAAGTTGGTTCTCTGCTTCAGCTTTATAGATTTTGAAGAAGTTTAAAGCTTCATCTTTTGATTTCAGAAGATACACATAACAATATCTAGTGGAGTCATCAATAAGCGTCATGAAATATTTCTTTCCGCCTTTTGTCAACACGCCATTCATCTCACAGAGATCTGAATGTATAAGTTCCAGTGGTGCCAAGTCTCTTGCCTCCGCAGCCTTATGTGACTTGCGGGGTTGTTTAGTTTGAACGCACACTTGACACTTGGAACCTTTGACATTAGTGAATTTCGGAATTAAATCCAAATTAGCTAGCCGCGTCATGCTACCAAAGTTAATATGACAAAGTCGTGAATGCCAAACATTAGACTCAATTTCGTGGCAAACATGATTAATAACTTTGGAGCAAATATCCGATAGAGATAGGCGGAACAAGCCTCCGCACTCATAGACTTTTCCAACAAATTGTCCATACTTAGATATTACAACTTTATTGGACTCGAAAACCAACTTAAAACCATCTCGACACAGCAAAGATCCGCTGACGAGATTTTTATTGATGGCGGGCACATGATGAACGTTCTTCAGGCGCACAGTCTTCCCCGAAGTAAACTTCAGATCGACCGTACCAACACCACGAAAAAAATCATGTGACCCGTTCCCCATCAGCACGGGAGAAGTCCTTGTGACCTGGTAAGAAGAAAACATCGAGGCATCAGCACAAACATGTACATTGACACCAGTGTCAATCAACCATTCAGGAGAATGACAAACTGAAAGGATGGTAGGAAATATACCGTACCCTGAATCCTTCATCTCAGTATCGCCAATGACAACATTGGCATTCTTGCCGTTGTTCTCAGATTCACGCAGCTCATGGCGGTAGGGACAACGAGGTGCCCAGTGATTTGGATCACCACAAACATGGCATGAACCCTTCCTCGGTTTGTTGTTCTTCTTCTTGAAGTTGGTAGGCTGTGATGGCTTGTACTTTCCATCAGGCTTGCCCTTGCCCCCAGAGTTGTTCTTGTTAAACTTGGGCTTGTGGGGCGGCTGGTAGTTCTTCTTCTGTACCACATGCGCACTAGAACCAGCCTCGGTAACTCGAGCACGTGTATCCTTCGCTCTCGCCTTCTCTTCCACATCAAGCGACCCAATGAGATCTGAAACGGAAAACTCTTGTCTCTTGTGTTTCAGAGAAGTAGCAAAGTTGCTCCACGAAGGTGGGAGCTTGGCGATAATGCCACCGGCCACAAACTTGTCCGGTAAAATACACGTAAAGTGCTCAAGTTCCTTAGCGAGTGACTGTATCTCATGAGTCTGCTGTACAACAGAACGCTCATCAGTCATCTTGTAGTCGTAGAATTGCTCCATGACATACAACTCGCTGCCCGCGTCCGAGACCCCAAACTTGCCCTCGAGCGTATCCCACATGTCCTTGGCGTTAGAAAACGACATATACGAGTCCACAATGGAATCGTTAAGAATACTCAAAAGGGCACTCTTAAACATGGTATCGAGCTTCTCAAAAGACTCCTGCTGTGCAGGATCAAGCTCGCCATCAGGCTTGCCTTTGGTGGCCGCATAGCAGTTCATGTTCTGAAACCATAATACTGCTCTCATGCGCCACCGCTTATACAATACCCCTTTAAAGGGAAACGGCTTTGTAGACGGGATAAAGCCAGCAGGTGCTAATTGCCTATAATCAGGTTTTTGGATTGTTGAATAATTAGACAATTTAGCATATGATTTAATTCGCGAAAACAGTAAACAATTCATGACTAGAATAATACAGATTAAACTAATCATGTGATCTACGTAAACAGTAGATAAACAGATTGAATCTAGAGCATGTACTACAAGTAGAAACTCTAGCATAACATCATAGATGAAGAGGTTGGCGATGTCGGGGAAGAAGTCGTCGTTGGGGAAGAACTCGAAGCCAGTAGTCGTGCGAGTGCGCTCCCCAAAAACCTGATCGCCCCTCTCCCGTACAGGATCACAAGAGGCGAGGTTCCGGAGGCCTACTGTCCCTTCAACCGGTGCACGCCGGAAGACGGGATGGAGAAGACTTGGAAGACGGCGGCGCAAGGTTCTGGAACGGTGTGAGACCATGTATCGCGTACTAGCGGCTAGGGTTTGCCCCGGGCTGTATATATAGTGCGGCTCGGGTAGGACGTGGGCGCAGCCGCACGTTTAAGTCGGTAACAGCCCCACGATCATAAAGGATCGAAAACGGCTGAGGAATTAACGCATCCGTTAATTTCTAATCAATGACTCATTAATTTTTCCCGGACTGCAAAAATATAACCTCGGCTCGGCGAGATTCCTGCAACCCGCGGCGCGTCGTGACGTGTCATGACGAGGCGAGGCGAGGCGAGGCGTGGCGAGGCGAGCGAGGAGGAGGAGCGCGCGTGTGGCACTCTTCATCTTCTCTTATTCTCACTAGCTCATACTAGTACTAGAACATCCCACTATATAAATTGGTGCAGCTCACTCTCCACTAGCAGTATGAGACTAAACATTAGTCTCACATACACACAGCCAACCAACTAGATGGGCCAAGAGAATTTCGGATTTTAGTTGGGCCTTGGCCCAAGTACACTAAAATTCCAGCACTACGACCAGTATGGCTGGCGGCATCCTAGTAGAATGAGTTAAGTAAAAAAAACCACCACAATTTAACGGGAAGTCGAAAAGTTTGCCAATTCAGTGTAATTTCGTAAAAAACCACCGATATTGCGCTGGTTGGTTACAAGGTGCACTGATTCGGGAATTTGAACGTGACAATCGGGGCCCCTGTCAGGGTGACGTGGTATTCTGGTAAACAAAAACAAGTGAAGAGAGACATGTTTAATTTCGGGGTTGTTTTTACAAATTTTGTTTTCTCCACGCACAAAAAAGACAAATCCCCATTTGGGATGCAAGTTGACCTCGCCGGATGAAGCGCAACATGCCGAACGATGCGCAGCTCACGGCCATGCTTGGGGACGCAGTTCACGAGCTCGCCGTGGCCAGGCAGGGGGACTCCACAGCAGTCGCAGCGCACCTCAACGAGGGGGTCATGCTCCTTGATCATCCTGTTCGTCGACCCTCCCCGCGCCGCCTCCTCTCGCATGGTGGTCTCGGGTGACCTTCCGTGGGTAGAGTTCCTGCAAGGTACCATTTAGCAGGGAGCAGCGCACCATGCTAGTGTGGGTTGCCGAGCTCACGGCCGCGCTCTCCACGCGCCACGCGCCACTCGCCAGGGCGACGTGCTGGTGCCTCTCGTGGACGTCACGCTGTTGTTCCGCTTCGTCGAAGGCGAAGCCGTGCGCTCTCACCACCGGCGCCGCGCGCTCGAGGATGCTCTCACCATCAAACCCCGGTTCTGAGCTCTCTTCCTCCTCCGTGCATCAGAACGTGATCGGCATTCGGAGCGCGCCTTCGTCGGCATCATGCTCAGACCTGTCGCCGTAGCCATCAAAGAGACCACCCACCATGTCTTTTAGCTCTGCCACGACCCGGAGATCCTTCTTGCCGAAGGAATTGACGCGGGAGACTCTCTGCCATCGGCTGTTTTCATCTTCCTGTGCTCCGGTAGGCCGCCTCTACTGGCTAGAGCGCGACGGCGAGGTCGTCACCATCCAGGGTGCACGTGCACGCGGACTGGAGGCCCGCGTCAGCTCACAGGACGCCGTCGAGCGCCGGCAGGGCCTTTTTGCTGGTGCCCTTGTTGGCGTCCACGAGAAGCTCCGCGAGTACATGCTCGACGTCGAGCTCGTCGAAGCATGCGGCCGCGCGGTCCGAAGAGGTGATGAGGTTTCCATGACGAGCGCCGCCTTGGGGGCCTGTAGGGAACGGGATCCCGACGAGGGCCATGACCACGCCACAGACGCCGGGAGTCCTCGAGATGGCCTCGACGGTGTCTTCCTGTTGCTAGGCCAGGTCGCACGCTATGGAAGAAAAAAAAGAACATAAAAAAAGAGAGATTGGTCTGACAGTTATGGGCCACCAGAACTTTATAAAAATATCCAAAATTTAAGTCTATCATTAGATCCTTCAACCGTTTTCACATTTGCCACGTCAGCCTGACAATGGGCCCCGTTTGTCAGAAATCGGGTTAGCGCTCTCGAATGCGAGAATCAGTGCACATTGGAATGAACCAACGCATTGTTGGTGGATTTTTGCGAAATTACGTAGAATTGGCGGATTTTTAGACTTGCCGTTGAATTGTGGTGTTTTTTTGGAATTTTCTCTAATAGAATAGATGTTGTATAAGGGATTTATCTTATTTGTATTCCATTGATTTTCCTTTATGGGCACCTTATTCCATTGAGTACATGTAGATCATAAAAGAATTCACCTGTATTGAAAATGGGTTGGAGATTGGTCTCAGTTTGCTAACACCGCAGCAGCCATAAACACAAGTATAGCGAAATAATAATCTGAATGTGTGTCCATTTGAAACAACCAGTGCTACACCAACTTGAATACTCCGTATGTGGCTGGTTGGTGAATTAATATTGATACAGAATTACTTTGCCATAGCGTGAGTAAAGATGCTCCCGTTCAGGCACAACTCCCTATATATATGCTTCCCTTTACCTTTTGCAAAGAATAAAATGGATGGTCAGGCAGAACGTGTCAACGAGGGCGACTGTATCGGAGAGCGTCCGTAGTGATTATGGCAGCCATTAGTAATGGGAGGCATTAGAAATCACAGTTGTACTTGTATCGGGTGTTAGCTTAGATGGTCAAGTATTTGAAGTTGCGTTTAGAATAGCTGTCGCTAGCAATCAGATAGGGTCGTCCAAACGGACACCTACGAATTGCGGAGCCGTCTAGCCCCTCTCGCGGCTTGCGATATTTCCTCAACGAACCCTTTGTTGCTGGCTGCAATTCTGCTGAGATGACTATCCTTGTTCTCATGTTTACTTGTTTTTTGGAATGCTCCAAATTTCACTTGAGCATCCAAATCTGGACAAGCAAAAAAACCTCGTAAACAATGTTCTGCCATGTCAAATATGTTCGAAGAAAAAGAGGAAGGTAGCATGAGCAAAAGTGAACCGACCCCTTAGACTGATGGCACGCGTTCCCCTTCTTCGAGGCTTTAGGATCCAGGATCCTATGGATAGATAAAACAACCAAATGATAGGTTTTAGCGAGATGGTAATTACCTACCCTGCCTGCACGTGCGTGTTGGAATGGTATAAGAGATCACACACACACGTGTTTTATTGCAAAGCTGCTACAACACAAATACTCTGCACGGGGTGGAGTACTGCAATATAGCAGCGCTTGGTCGCTCGAAAGGGCGATTTTAGTGCAGCTCATGGCATTTTCCCGCTTATATTGGCCTTCAAACCAAGCAAAAGAGTGAGTAAGCACGAACAGGAGCTGCAGGAGCAAAGCCGCTTGTGCTTCGCTTTGGATTGCGAAAAGGATACACAAACACTTGACTATGTACACTGTCTTATCCTCTTACTTTTCAGTCACTTTCCAGTGATTCCTTTCTACCAAACTATCAAACAAGTACTTTGTTTGTCTTTTCTTTTAGTAGGAAATATATCATTAATTTGTAAACTAATGATTTTATTCATTTCTCCGACCATCACATCATCATCACAACCTCGGTCCAATTATACCCTACATGTATGCTACAATTTGGTCTTAGAGAGTGAAAGAGTCGTGCGGCTGATCCATCCTCATTCAACATTTCTCATCGTCGATCACATCCGTTGCACGAAGTCGGGGCGCCATCGCGTCCGTATAGGAAATGCATATGAGCTCGATGGCCGATGTGCTCCCATTATCTTCCCACGGTACATCTGCCCCTCCCCTCTTTGTTCTCTCTTGTTGCCCTGCTCTGCTTCTTCAATAGCCTCGGATAACTCATCAAAATCTCAGAAAATATTAGGTTTTTTAAAACAAGTTTCATTAATTTCAGAAGAAATTTGACCAAATTCATATTTCTTTGAACCTAAAATGAAATTATAAGGTAAATGTAATTTGGTACCCACAGAAAAAATCATTCATGCGGTTAGCCTATCCTCGCGCCGTCAGTACATAATATTTTTTAACAACATTCCGGCAGTAGAATATTATTCATCCATACATTCTCAATATCGCAACTCTAGAATAAAGTTGAGTGTTCTTGTAGAATATACACGTGAAATATTAGGTGGACTCAGATTTATTGAAACTTTAGGCATCTCTTGAATTTCACATCTACCTGGTTTAATTTGCTCTGACCTGGCAAATTGGGTCATCACTCATCACTAATAAGCTCATGGACTCGGATGGCGATGGATCACTGTGCAAGTCAGACACCGAAGCCAGGAGGACTTATGTTGTTCAAATTCAAAAGGCTAATATTTTAGCCGAAGAACACCCAAAGGGCGAAAAGGGGTCGCTTTCTTGGCCAAAGGCAGTGACCCAAGGGCCAAGAGGAAGAATCAACCTGTCACTTACCGAACCTAGAAGCTTCCACACATCATTCGCGGCCGACTTCCTCCCTCCTTCCTCAGGCAGCCGCCGCCATGGAACGTACCCAGTAAGCACGCGTGCTCGATCAATCTCCATTCGCATATATAACGAGAGCTCCCTCAGCTAAGCTAAGTCACACGCACTGCTTCGATCAACTACGACTTGAGTTCACCACCGACACAACAGAGCGAACTCGATCGAGAGGATTTTTCACCATGTCCACGATGTGCAGCTTCGGTCATTTTAGTACCAGTAGTAATAACCATGGCTTACCAGCTGGGATCATGGAGGCGCCGTGCGATCTCGATAGAGCTGGCCACGAGGAGGAGAGGCACGGCGGCAGCCACGATCGGCCGTCGGACCCGAGGGCGGTGCTGACGACGTACCTGACGTTCCTGGAGCACAAGATCGGGCATCTCCGTGGGATACTCTGCTCCACGCCATCGCCACGCCCGCAGCAGCAGCACGCCATCGTGTCCGCCGAGCTCCGGTGCATCATCGTGCAGCTCGTCTCCATCGCCAACGACCTTGCCACCGGTGCCCCGGCCGCGGACGCGTCCCCGTCCACTCCTCTCTGCGACGGCGTGGTCATAGGGTCACCGTCGTTGTCAAACCCGGCGCACGAGCTGCCGGGGAGCGACGACTCTGACCACGCCGACGAGGACGAGGAGGCGGAGCACTCGCCGTCATCAGGGCCGTATGAGGTGATCCAGATCGAGAAGGAGGAGATCCTAGCGCCGCACGCGCACGCCTGCAAGGTGTGCGGCAAGGGTTTCAAGCGCGATGCCAACCTGCGCATGCACATGCGCGGCCACGGCGACCAGTACAAGACGCCCACCGCCCTCGCCAAGCCCCTCTCCGCCTCGCTGGCGCCGGAGACGACGGCCCTGGGGCCGGAGCGGCGCTTTTACTACTCGTGCCCGTACGCCGGGTGCAAGCGGAACAAGGAGCACAGGGACTTCCAGCCGCTCAAGAACCCGGTCTGCGTCAAGAACCACTACCGCCGGAGCCACTGCGACAAGAGCCACCTATGCCGCCGCTGCGGCGTCAAGCGGTTCTCCGTGCTCGCCGACCTCCGCACCCACGAGAAGCACTGCGGCCGCGACCGCTGGGTCTGCTCATGCGGCACCACATTCGCCAGGAAGGACAAGCTCTTTGCCCATGTCGCCGTCTTCGACGGCCACACGCCCGCGCTGCCACCGCCCGACAACGATGTCGACGATGCCACTGTCCATTGTAGCATCGCCACTGGTA
Source organism: Poa annua (assembly GCA_026929855.1). Classification (NCBI taxonomy): domain Eukaryota; kingdom Viridiplantae; phylum Streptophyta; class Magnoliopsida; order Poales; family Poaceae; genus Poa; species Poa annua. The sequence continues at coordinate 5,136,736 of CM049434.1, read as the reverse complement.
TTGCCGCCATCGTGCCCGGTTCCGACGAGCTTGCGCCGGCCGCCGGTGAAGCGTTGAATGTGAACAGCATATTCAGTGATTTCAGCGTTGAAGGGAGCAGGGATGATGGTCGAGGGTACCTCTCCTCCCCGGTCGGCATTGATTTCTACGGCTTTGATGGCTTCGATCTCTCCCGAGCAGTCGCGATGGATTTTTGATCAAACCAAATCGGTTGGCACTAGCATTCATGAACAGCTGTTAGAGGACAGTGGACTGATTCAGCCAAAATATTTCCACCTCCTGTAATTCAAGATAAACATGCTGTTGGCATTGATTAATTAAATTAATTTTTTTCACTGAAGAGGTGCTGAAGTGACAGAATTGAGATACTAAACTCAATGACAGCATTGAGCTGAAACTAGCAATTTTCCGTACACTAACTATCAAATTACGCCCCCTAATCGAGAAGCTCAGAAACATATGTTCATTGTTCAGTATATATCTGATGGTCATAATCACAATACAATCAGTATATATCGCGATGGATTTCTGATTAAACCAAATTGGTTGGCACTAGCATTCATGGACAGCAGTTAGAGGACAGTGGACTGATTCAGCAAAAATATTTCCACCGCCTGTAATTCAAGATAAACATGCTGTTGGCATTGATTGATTAAATTAACTTTTTCACTGAAGTGACAGAAATGAGATACTAAACTCAATGATAGCATTGGGCTGAAACTAGCAATTTTCCGTACACTAACTATCAAATTACGCCTCGTAATTGAGAAGCTCAGAAACATATGTTCATCACATATCTGATAATCAGAATCACAATACAGTGACTTGATTGTGCACTTCCAAGTTTATCTTGACAAATGTAGAAGGATACTGAATTCTCAAGATACGCAGAATCACAGGGAAGGACAACTGAAATAGTCTTTATGAGCTCAACCAAAACAGGAAAACTAATTGAAGAACTCGCATACCATTCATAGGTACTGTGTATATTTATTGCAGATCCTTTTACACATCATATGGGTCAGCAGATGTTCTCAAAGATGTATGAAAAGAAAACTAACATGTCCATCCATCTACACAAATCTGCTTGCCTTGAACAACCGATGCAAAAGCAGACAAACAATTTGGTAACATATCGCCTGAACTTATGGTATGTGCAGTATATAATGTTGAACAGAATATTAGAACCTAACCCAACAGCGGGTGCACTGTGCCGCACAGTCCCCTCTGCAATCCACATTGTAGCCCAAAACTTTCGGATTCCGTAAGAGAACACTCCGAAGTGTTTTCCCGTTTATTTTCCAGTCACTGTCCAGCTTTCCGACATTCAGCTTCACATCGGTCTCAAGATCACATCCAAGAACCTCTGGAAACTTCTTGAGCAACTTGTAAAGGTCTTCGTCTGAGAGCCCAAGCCCCCTGATGTAGTTCAGCACTCCGTTTACCACATCGACGCTCGGAACCTCCTTCATTCTCTCCTCGGTCCAGTAGGGCGAGTGGATCCATCCATACGCCTTCTTGAGCATCTTTTCAGCATCTTCCGCGGAGAAATTTAACGAGGTGAGAATCAGTTTGCAGTCTTCCCATGTTTTGCTGTCGCCTGCGTCCATGACAGCGGCTTGAGCTGGGTCAGATGATAGCGCCCGCCATTTCCTGCGAATCCTACTTGCATCTTGAGGTTTTCTGTGGTTGATGTTTGGCTGGGTATTTAGTCTTGTTCCATGCTTCTTCTTGGAAAAGTTCAGACTTGTTGACGCCAAGAGATCACACTGGAGGAAGAAAACACGAACTACTCTTAGCCCGCTGCTATTCATTAAATCAACAGGCGGCGAACCAAGAAACTGAAAACGCATAGTGTAACAACAAAGTATGTGGCTCTTTGCATTGCAGAGAATACAGTCGTCCTCTAATTATAAACGTGAACGTAGTCTTTTAGACCTCAACCAAATCGATGTATGTAGATTGTAGATGTGTTAAGTAATCAAGCCTGAATAAGAATAGTTGCCTAACATCTGAATTCAATGGGTACTACTGTAATATTTGGTAGAGTAGTATAAATAAATCTAGCAGCAAAAATAAATAAAGGTAGGCAGCTATTAAGTACGTGGAGCATCTTGTTCTGAATCTGCAAGTTACATATGACATATCTTTTTTTTTGCCGGGTCAAGTTACATAACATTTGGATTTGCTGAACGCCGAAGGAGCTAGAGTAGGTAAGTAAAGCGGAGCATCGTATCATTCTTACAGAAGATGGGAAGAAGGCGCGCGGCGCAGCAGCGGAAGCAGTAGTTTCAGTGGCCGTCAGGAACTGCAGCTTGGCCAACATCCTGCAAAGGGAGCATCGTCAGCCACGGGTGAGCCGCATGGGGGTTTCAAATCGGTGAGCAACAGAGTATGAATCCAGCTTTCTTCGCGCGTGGAAGAACAGCGCGGAGCTCGCAAGATTGGCTGGTCGGAGGGATCAGCAGTAGGCAGAATCGACATCCCGGCGGGGCAAGCAGGAAGAGGGGGAGAGAGAAAGGACTGGTAGTACGCACGGATAGGGGCAGGCGGCGCTCTTCTGCGGCCGGCTTCCTCGGCGTCTGGCTCTCTCTCTCTCTCTCTCGGCGGAGGGAGGGAGGGAGTGGTGGGGAGGCAGCCAGCCGGAGAGGTGAGGGGATTCGGCGAACGGAGCAGCGCGGCCCTTCCGAGCCGCCTCCAGCCGCTTGTTTACTTGGGCACTTGGCCAGTGGCCAGGCCACGCAAGAGCCACCACAAAACAATTGCGACTCTCGTTCAGATTCAGCTTCTTGCCTGGAATTCAGTTTTATTTATTTTGATGAAGTGGAGTTCAGTATTATTTGGTATTCTTCCAAAAAATAGCGGACATGAGCACTGTTAAATTCATGAAGAAAAGATGAAATTTACAAGGCACCAGTATTATCTTTAGTCTTACAGCACGTCTTAGTTGGGTTGTGAGTTCAGAATCTAGGAGCGAGCGGACCAAGCAGAAATTCATAAAACAGATCCAAGGCTGGAAGACGAACAAGTAACATTTCCCTCTTGTTTCTCTTTAACCAACACTGACATTGAACTAACAAGATACAGCGTGTTCCTACACCCATGGATCCATCCAGCAAACCAACTAGACCCACCACCACCTCCATTCACAAAACGAGACAGGCCACGAGCAAGCGGCGATAACAAACACAGACTCAGCCTATTAATCCGTAGCCATCCATCCATCAACATGGCAAGCATCTCCCGTACAAATCAACTTGATATCAACACATCGTCATGGCGTGGGAGTACAGCCGGCGATTCAGTGACCTCCGTGGCGGTAGAGGAGCAACGACCGGTAGACCGCGGCGAGGTGCATGAACACAATAACGAGGATGAGGAAGTCGTCGAAGAAGCCGAACAGCCCCAGCACGCCTGCACATTCCAAGAACATCCGTCGGAACGTCGATTATCATTTTGATGCATCGTGGAGTTAGAAATGGAAATCGATGCGGATCGTCGCACTTACTTTCAGGGAGAATGTCGACCGGGCTCAGGACGTAGATTGCGCTCAGGGCCACCTACAAAATTCGAATCAGCAAGCGTGTCAGATTCGTATATTTATGTATGTACGCCGGGTATCATGCCTCGCGTCCATTGCAGCACAGGTCAACAAGCGTTGGTACGAGAATAGATGAAGTGACAAACAGCAAACCCTGTTTACTTCTCCAATCTTAGTGATTTCCCAGGAACATGCTAAGATGGCAAACATGGACTAATGGCCTACAGAGATACCTACCATCAGAATCATCCTTGCCCTGAAGACAAGTGGCAGGGTTCTCTGGGGATCCATTAGTTCCCGGAATAGTCTTCGTATGAAGAACGGTAGGTCTTGCAACCTCTGCAAAAAAGATAAGGGGATCAAATAATGAACAAGAAGTTACCATCATCTACCACCATGGAAAACAGCTATAGGGTTTAGAATAGACCGGGAACGACAAGTTCGGTGTGCCAATTTCAGGGATTAGGAGTTTGAGGTTCGATTTAGCTTTTGCAAGTTCAAGGTTTGTTTTGGAATTTTTTCCCCAATAAATACCTAGAGTTTTCTTTGGATTAAAAATACAACCGATTAATTTGTTGAATGCTAACATCCATTATGGCAAGTATGAATCTTGAATACCTATATCTAAGCAATCTGCAGTGTGCTAATCTGGCAACACCATAACTGATGGTGCAGTACTTTCTCCTTTCCCTGCAAGCATTGTTGTGGGGATTTCTAGCCTACAAAGGCATGGGAGACTGTCATGCTTCCCTCTGGCATTGCTGAATTGCTGTAAGTTATTTCAGCCAAATCATCATATGTCCATCGCAAAATTTATGTCAGGAAATGAGTAGATGGTCTTTTGGCAAAGGGTGGAAATTTGAAATCATTTTGCCAAATATGCCAGAAAAACAGATTATTTATCTGAAATAAATGAAGTCGGATTTCACGACGAGAGTAGAAATAAACCTGAGTTAGGCTGCGTGGTGCTCCACCGAATATGTGATTATAGTGCTGAACCTCTCCCAAAACACGCTGTAGCTGAGGGTCATCATTCTGATCCTCTGATACAGTAGCAGGTACCAGCAGATTTATGAGGCGCCGGCAATTGGGACACTTGCAAGGCTGTATAGCAGATCCGTGATTCCAAACACGGATGATGCACTCTCCTGCAAAAACTTGGAACTTAGAAGTACTACCTAAATCATCAGTGATGGAAGACGGTACCCAAGGCAGTAATATGTTGGATAAAGTATAGACAATGTGTGAATCAGCAACAAGATATTATATCATGTCATACAGAGGGGAAACTGAAAGGCACTAATTGTATGTGCAGTGAATATCTCAATTACAGAACTCTATACAGTGGTACCTATGAAATTGGTAGTACATACAGGGTAAACAAACGGCTTATTCCTAGAAAATAAAGCTACCGCCCCATTCCTTTCAAATGATTATTACCATCCTACAACCAACTAACCAAGGGAACTCGACCTGAACGCTTCCAGGTGAGTTTCTTGCTTGAGGCCTTGAGCCCTATGAGCTCGGCAATGAAGGCAGGGCGTTTTTTGTAGAATGGTTGCATGAGGGGAGGGGATAGTGTTTCATCGGCTACCTTAAACCTTAGTTTTCCAGATACTTAGAAACAACCTCAAATCTAGCTTCTGTTGCTGCATCAGGCAGGCCATGTACATTCTTGTACCCTGCCATCCCCGTTTCACCTACTACTCTACATATTACATAATTTCCATAATTTCATCCAAGCAAAGGACACACACCCTAAACCCTCATTTCGGATGGAACTGAGCAAGCACGTCATAGACAACCTCTGGGAGAGCAATGGCCAGTTTTCGATCTGGGGCAACAGGCTCGGCAGCTCGCAATCGCTACGGACGACTGAATGAATCTACGAACCCTCGGCAATTCCGACCAATCCAAAGCCCTCTTCCCGCGGGAGGCAGATTAAATTCACGAGCAGCAGCTTCGCGCAATCGTTCGAAAGCACTCACGGTTCGAAGCAATTTGACCGGGATCCTAGAAAGAAACGACCGAATTTCCACGAGAGGAAGGGAAAAACGTGAAGAGGGATCGGGGGAAGGAAGGGAGGGGGGGAGTGGACGAACCGCAGAACCAGTGGGAGCAGTTGGCCTGGCATGGGATCCGGAAGCGGTCGTGGCAGACCGAGCAGACGTCGTCCTCCGGCGGCACCGGCGACGCCGACGCCGACGAGCTCATCCCCTTCCTTCCTTCCTTCCCTCTCGCGCACGCACAGGGACACGTCACGGTGAAGTCGTCGGCAACCGTTTTGATTTGCTTTCCACGTTGTCGACGTGACCCGGACACCAAGCAAAGACTTTGCTTAGCGCCCTCCATTTGCTGTTGTTCTCGCTATGATGAATCGTACGTGGTTCCTTTTATATTTTTTTCTATTTTGTAGAATGAGATTCACAAAGATACCCCATAAAATAAAAATAGAGATGCACAAAGATAGTGGGCAGCAAAATATGGCCCCCTGGGTGCCGCTTAGAAGTTAGAAAAAGATAACATATACCCTTCAGTCCACTAGCCTACATTTTGTTACATATAGATCTTCCAAGGACAACGAACCACTATTTCACTGAAAGCAAACTACTTCAGTGAAAATAAATCCAATGAACATTCTAACGACACCAGCACAACTGATTTTATTCAGTAGTTATTTCGTTCTTGTTACACTCTATCCACTCTACCATTTCTCCACGAAATATATTCGATACAAACTAGTTTAGAACTGAACATTTCAGTACAGTACTGCGATGGCAGTTCACATCCGATAAGTGTGTGAGACCTGCTGCCTACGGAAATATAGGTGATTTTTTGTCACCCATTGCGTAAGAGATGATGTTTTTCTTCAACGGTGATATGAACTGGGCACCATGGAACGCAGCTGCTCTTAGGACGTTCAGGGGTCCGAAATCGATCGAGTACATCTTCTGGAAGCCATCTAGAACTGCTGCCATCGCAACATTCGCAGCCTTCCGATCTTTCTCATACCGACTTAGCAGAGATAGCTGGCAAGTGGGAAAAGAGTTTGTTAGTTTTCCCTGGATGATAAACATGGTATTGTTTATACTAGACTACCTACAGGATGCAAGATGATATACACTGGACCCAAATAAAGATGATTAACCTACTGAATGACCAGCTCTGCATCTTCTGCTTGCACTGAATTACTTTCTAAGAAGTAATGGTAATAGCTACTCACAGAAGCTAGGATACAGTAGTACTTAGTTGATTCAGGATAAATAAATAGGTACTTACATCTCCAATATCAGCACCAACAGAAACTCCTTCGGAAATAACATTTGCCAGGGCAGCTGCATCTCCAAAACCCAAATTGACACCTTGGCCGGCCAAGGGGTGGACTGTATGAGCAGCATCACCAACTAGCGCTAGCCCTTTGGAAACATATTCATGGGAATGCATCAGTGAGAGTGGAAATGCCATTCTGTCAGAGATCAATCCAATCACTTTCGGTGGCACTTCAAAGCATTCTTTTGTAGACGCTGCAGTATCTCCAATGCCAGAAAACAACCTTTCCATGTAACGGTCAAGACCACTAGAGTTGGGATGCGGACCATAACCAAAATCCAAGGCATGGTTCACCGACTTCAAAAAATCTTCAGAACTGGTGGACTTGTGGCGTGATGCCTCCTCTGGGCTCATTGTCCACACTATATTGCTGAAGTTGTCGCCTATTGGAAGTAGGGCAATTGGACCAGAAGGGAGAAACCTCTGCCATGCACAGTCATTCTCTGCAACATGCTCCACTGTACATATGATCGCACTCTGAGGATAACTCCAGCCAGATGTTTTTATGCCCGCAGACTGCCTTACATTGGACTTGGAACCATCAGCTCCTACCTGTGACCACAAGTTTACATAGGCGATTGAAGGCAATGAAGAGATACACAGTTCAAACGAATGGAAAAGCCGATAAAGGAACTTACCACCAACTTTGCATATAAAGTCTGTCCATCACTCAGGTCAAGTTTAACCAAATTACTACGACGTAATTCCTCTGAAGTATGACCGGTGGAATCTGCCTCAGTTGATGGTGACTTCAGTCCTGCTGCTCCCCGTCTGCTCTTTGACGGGAAAGCAAGAGATACCAATCGAGTAGAGTAGATCATCTTTTCAATGTCTTCCTTTTGCTCCTGATAAGACAAACATCTTAGGTATAAAAATAAGGTCACTATTCCGACACATCAGCTGGCTGCAAAACACCAACCGTGAATTTCTACGAGTTATACTCATTGAGACTTTTAGGATATGTGAGATCATCTTATTCCTTACGAATAAGACTATTAACATCACAAAAAAAGGAGTGTGCTTCATGACCAACAGTTCTAACAAAAACATAGTGTCAGTAACTAGGTATTGCGTGCAGCTAATAAATTTGATGCATCGGAATTAGGTGGCATAAAGGCAAGTACATTGGTTTATTATTCAAAAATCTCGTGTACAAGCCTTAATTTGCTCTCTTGAACACGCGGACTGTAAGGTTGTACATTATTCAGCAAGTTTGTAAACTAGGAAGCAGACCATATGTCTGCAGTGTAGTAGTAACTAGACGAGTTCAAACATCAAGACTAACATCTAGATCCGAATCAAAATCATACAGAGTTTAAAGAAAAAGACAAACCTGTAAACGTAACAAAAGCGAGTTGCAAAGCACCTTGTTCTCCACCACACATCTAAACAATGCAAAAAAAAGCAAAATGTTATCAATGAACCCACGAAAAAACTGGGTCAGGTAATTACAGCAGCTTCACTTAAAACATACCCAAGATGTTCTTTGCACACATCTCTCGCATTGTACCTTGTGTATCCTAGTCCAGTATAATCCCATACCTTCAAGTAATAATTAGTGCAAATTGCAATCAGTACTTATGCTGAACACCAACTATCTAAGCAAGAAACCCTTTCTCTTGTTGTGTGCCAGAGCGGCAAACAAGAAAAAATTTCTCTGATTGTTTCAAAGTGCAAGAAATAAAAGGACATGACCAAATGAAATGATCAAGTGATAATGCCTGCACATATGGTTGGATAGTTTCCGTACAAGGATCACACAACAATAGCCTAATATGCATAAATTAAACCATATATAATAAGTTGCATCCAATAGCTAAGCTTCAAGTGCTCTATTATATCCAACAGATGAGATGGGTTAAATGAACACATGCAGAATAAGGTAATAACATGGTTCAGTGAGATAAATGCATTTACATAGCGATTGATTTCAATAGTTTATTCAACTTGGTTCAGTGAGGTAAATGCATGAACGAGGAAACATACTACAAGAAGCATCAGTGACTTGTTCAGAGTCTAATCAAGAACAAGCAGTTGTACAGAAAAAAGTAATCACCATATATGAAACAATTGCATGTCATCACCTGCATTTTACCAAAGAAAGCATGTCTTTGCTTTTGAATATGCTCCCACGCACCGATATCTGAGAAATGACACAGTTCAAGTAAGAAAAATATGCCCTGTTATGCAATATTATTGCTAGTAGCTAAAACAGAGGTAGCTGCAAACACATGATAATAAATGTTTTAAGATGTTCTACATGTTTTCAAGTTTCCTGTTTTCACTCCCAGTATGCAAATAGTGCAGCAAATCTAGGATGTTTTTTTTTTTACGAATATCAAATCTAGGATGTTAAACCTGTGAAAAGACACAACTGGTACGTCGCAACATAAAAGGATTGTTGGGCATACATAGATCAGGAGAGTTGGCTGTACCCACGAGGTTGTGCTTATTTGACATAAGTTTCAGGTTATCCTCACTGAACTTGACAAGAAATGCAGCTCAGCTGAATACTGCGTTATGATTTCTGCTAGGTGCATATCAATTAGCTAACATTGCAAAGCAGAAGGTTATGAGTGAGGTGGTTTCAGGTTGTTGAACCAATCTAGTGTAAGCATAAATGGTTCTTCAGATCTACTTAGAAACAAATGTCAGACCCCAACAAAGGGGGTCAACCTTTCTGTATTATCAGCAATGACATACTAAACACCTTCAAGTTCCAAATATTGATACATGGCAGACACATCCAGAATTCTGGCTTGAAACAGGTAATGATGGAACCATTTTAGATTTACAATCTTACCTCTGAAGAAGGAAATGGTTGCAGGGGTGACAGTGCTGACCCTTGAATCAGGTATACCATCTTTCTTCAGATAACCCCTTGAGTTCAAGGCAGGATTGCTATCGATGATGGCAACTCTCAGATGTTTGGTCAATGGCATATTGGCTGCATGTAGGATAAATAACCGTATGAGAAACTCGAGATTATATACATACTACAAGCTAGTACTTGTAATCTGAAACAATCCTAGGTCGAGCAAACATCTCCGGCTCCGCAGCAAAGACAGCAATACCTACACAGTGCACATGCGACGGCCAAGCCGACCATTCCGCCGCCGACGATAGCGACGTCGAGCTCATCTACCCCAGCTTTCACGCCACCAACCTACACAGTACACATGTACAGGGATACAGTCATCAACAAAAGCCTCGATCGATTCATCCGAAGTATCGAATAAGCCCTACGGGGACAGACACATGTAATTCGCGGATAGAAAAGGTACCTGCGTCTCGGTTTCTCCCACCGGCGCGCCGGAGAAGGCCCTCGCGTTCGGCCGGATCGGATTTGCCGCCGCGCAGCATCTGGTTTGGGGGAGACGCGGAACGAGTGAGCCAGGCCGTGGGCAGACGAAACCGCGGATCGAGATGAGGGGATGGAGTGGGGCGCACCTTGTTCTGCGTAGCAGGGAGTGGGCGGCGGTGGAGGCGCGCGCCGGCGTCATCGGCGACGGGGAAGAGAAGGAGAAGCCTGGCCCGCGAGTGGCGTGGTTTGGGTCCGAGGCCCGAACCGAAACTGGTCCGGGCTAGACCGGTCTGTGACTCGCTGGGACCTGTCGTGCGTTCCTGCACAAGACAAGAGTAGGAGAGTCGAATGTTATTTTTCTTGAAGAAAATTGCTTATGTACCACCGACGAACGAACGTGGCAATGACTCATTTGCCATCAAACAATCGACTAGTGCCTATATACCAATCACAACCAGTTTCTAGTGCTTAAGGCCCAGCTCTTTTGAACTTCGGCTTGTGCGTAAGCCATCCTAAGTAGAGCTGTCCAGAGAAGCAGCTGTGGATTTAATCTAAGCAGAAACTGCAGTCCAGTTCTTTTGGGCTTCCCCTGTCCTAGCTTATTGTCTGTGGTGTATGATAAAAAGTCGGTAACGCCCTTATGATAAATTTATGTTTGTGTTGTCTTCGCATGTATGATCATAAAATAATATTTCAAACATTATATTAACTGCTAAATATTGAAAGAATAAGATGATTCATTGTTAGTTGATTACAACTGAATAGAAGGAAACATATTGAAATGTTTTCTTTCCAAGAAAAGATACAAATATAATCTAATATAATTCTAAGAAAACGCACTTCTAACAATATCATTTGCTAGTGGAACTCGTTGAAACTTGGCGGACATCTCTACAAAATATTTAGCTAAAACTTCAGTACACTGTTTAGATTAGAAAATAATGCCTATAATGAAATATAAAACTGCCATCTACCTTAATCTTTATCTAGTGATTATCTGTATAACAATATTTTCAATATAAGGTGCTGGCCACATGTAAAAAACATATGAATTTACCTGCACAAGATTTTCAAGACTGCTAGCTATTTCGTTAGCTAGATGGCAGGAGTATGTTGTACTGCTCAAAATAGGAACAGGGCATGTATATGATGTATTGCTAGGCACGGAGATCAGCAGGAATCGATAAGCAAGAATCGATCAGGTCACATTGGACTGCTAGCTAGGCACGGAGAAGGAGGTCGGTGGAGGGGAATCGCATGCAGGGCGCTGGAGACTGCGTGCTGCAGCTCGGTCGGGTGCTGGGACGCGGCAGTTGGAGGCGGGGCGCTGGAGGCCGGTAGAGTTGGACCGCTGGACGCCGGTGAACGGCCGCTGCGGTGGCAACCGCCGCCGGCTCGGGATCGATTGGATCTAGGCCGGGAGGGTGCCGGGCTATCCTCCGTCCAGGGGGCGGCTCATGAGCTACGGGGTGCTGGGATGCGGAGGTTGGAGTGGTCACAGGCGTCTGCGGCGGCGACGAAGGAGGCGGCGGCGGTGGAGGAACCTGGACTCGGGGTGGGTCGTTCGGGAGAGAGGCGAAGGGGAAATCTGTTCGCTGGGAGAGAGAAAGTTCCCACCGTGAAGAATTTGGCTGGCTCAGTAAACGGCTTAAAATCCAATTCTTTTGGTTTTAAACTTATTTTCATAAAGAAGCTGTTGAAAAGCTCCAAAAGAACTGGGCCTAAATGTCGTCGCCAAGACGTCTCGGTTTCGTTAAGACGTCTCGGTTTCGTTAAGATCGTCTCGGCTTAGAAAAAAAAATACAGAATCAACTGCCTTTGACCAAATACACGCACGCACTAAATCGAGGAGCGAGCCATGGCGTAAACGCCGCTGGCCCTCCCCCAGCGCCCGCCGCCGCTCCTCCAGGCCCCGTCGCCGCTCCTCCAGGCCCCGTCTTCACCGGAACCGGCGCTCCTCCATCGCCGTCCCCGGAACCCGCGCCCCATGCGGCTGCCGCCGCTCGCCCAGCTGCCGGCGTCGAAACTCGCTCCCTCTGCCCCCGTCGCGGAACCCGCAGTCCTGCAGCCTGCCGCCGCTCACCCTGGCGCAGCTCCCCAGCCCTTGTCGCAGGAACTGCCGCTCCTCAAGCTCTCGTCGCGAGGAAGCATGGCGGAACCGCTGCCGCCGTTTCCCCAACCTAACGCTGCTGAAAGTTCCCTTCGACGCGCCGCGTCGTGCCCTCTCATCCACAAGCAGGGGCGTCTGGATTCCAAGCCCAGGAGGAGGACGACGTAGCTAAAGACGTCTCGACGTCTTTCTATATAATTTGCACAAGGTAGAATCTCGCATTCTCTTACGTTTTTCTTGGAGTCTTTTATAGGAGAATGGACATTGACATACTTGCATCATCTACAGGATGATACAATTATACACTTACAAGTAGCTGTGAAGATTATGCTCAAGTGTCAATCTGTTGTTAGAAAGTGTAAATTTGACATATTCAATACTGAAGTATGTTGCAGTACAGTACAATTACTTTCGAAAAAGGGAGCTCAGATTTCCCTGCTAAACAAATAATTCAAATAAATTGTTGTCAATTTTTTGTATACATGTTTTATGAATGTTGCTTATTTGCCACCGAGGGTAGGACGATCATTTTGGCCCATTACCGGACTGAGTTAACTCTAGAATACCAGTGAGTGGCAAATAAGTAATAGAATTCGTTTGTGTTTGGTATATAAGAACTATAGATTTGTTGGATGGCAAATGAGCCATTGAAGTTTGTCCATGGTATAGAAGCCATTGGCTCTTTTTCTTGTTTCTGCATACACTAGTAAACGTCGTCATAGTCTCGTGTTTTCTCCCTCTTGCCCTACTTAGGGTGACTCTTAAGGTTGGACGTATCCAGTTCGTTTGTGTCTGGTCGGAAGGTAAAAAACCAACGCCCAACGTAGCGACGCATTTTTATTTTGTGTCTGGCTAGATGCATCCCGACCTAAATTTGGGTCAGATTTGGTCACGGACGGATAAAAACGGATGTCCCCTGTGTCTGCGCGTGTCCTCCTTTTCCGCGTGCTAGCCCGCATGTCAACCAAATAAATCTGCTGTCAACCAAATAAATCTCCTCTCTCTATTCCTCCCACCTACCTCACTGTTCTCTTCTCTGTCTAAAAAAATCCCCACCGCAGAAGCTCTTTCCCGACTCCGGCGTCGTGGAGCATCAGCGTCGCCTTCGTCCACGAGCTCATGCTGGAGCCAGGCCAGGTTGTCGTCGCCGAGGTGGTCGCCCTGCTCTTGGCAACCTCTGCTCCGAGCCGGGGAACGGGGTGTCCATCGTCCGCATCGCGCCATGCCAACTTGAGATTGCTTCTTTTCTTGAGGTTGGGCGACGGCGAGGACTGGTTGAGAAGGCCGTGGGCGTTGATGCCATGAGGTCGGCAACATGAAATTCTTGAGACCCTTCTCTGCATGATGTTCTCGAGGCATGTCGGTGTGTTCTTCATGAGGTTGGACATACACGCAGGGCGGCGCCGGAGCAGTCGAGCTGGAAGTTCACAGGCGATGGGCAGCAGGCGACCGAGACGGTCCCGTCCCGACGCCCTCCCCCTTCTTCACCCCACGTCGGCCGGACCCTGTTCCAATCTTCACCCGTCGTGCAACTTTGTAGAGGGGCCATGCGGCCAGATACCGACACCTTCCCCAATTTGATTGGATTTCTTGATATGCTCTGTCCTACCGCCATAGTATTTTTGTTCATGTATTGCTTTTATAGCAATTTTTTCCAATGAATACACTGCCTTTCCAACGCAGTCGAATATTTTTTCCTTCTCCCGTTCGGACAAATTAGTAGCACCGTTGGGGCACTGTCCGGACACGTCTTTCTGTTCGTAGTAGCACTATTGGCTATGGCTGAGCCGATGTCCGGCTCCCCAGGCCCTATTGGGGATGCCGGACACAAAATCGCTCGGAGCTCTGCCAACCTGCTGGCCCCACCTGTCAATGAGTTGGAAATTCAAATTCCATGATCAAACTCCCGTACGTTCCTTCTTCCCCTGCGAGCCTCGCCGTCCCGCTTGCCTCCCTTTCTCTCCTTCCCCAGCCTGCTCTCTCAAATTCGATTTCTGGCATTCATCTTCGCGTCCTTCACTTCTTCTCCCACCGTCCTTCCCTCTCCTTCCCCAGCCGCGCCACTCCATAACTCCTTCGTCTCAAACAATGGCGGAAACACCTCCGCCATCGCTCTCCCTCCCTCTCCCCTCGCAGCCGCAGCCGCAGCCACCCCTCTACCTCCCTCTCCCGCCGCAGCCTCGCCTAGCCCTTCCTCTCCCGCCGCAGCCTCGCCTAGCCCTCCCTCTGCCACTCTTCATCCCTCCTCCGTTGGCGCCGACTGGCGGGGGACGCTCTGCGCCGATGGTCTTGAGGGCGGTGGCCTCCAGCTCCATCGGAGTTGCGGCGCGGGGCCTCTGCGGCCGCTTGTTGCAGGAGATTTGGACCAAACCCAACCTCAAGGGGGCTCGGGACTTGATAAGGGCATACCTCAATGAGCTGCAACGCCCTCAACGTCCACGCCACCCGCTCCGTCCTCCTCCCGTGTCGCCACTCCGGCTGCTACAGGCTTTGGAGAGCTGCATTCGCGCCGAGGTTATTTGCGTACTCCTCGGCCTTCTGGTGCTCCTCCACCTGCACAGGACCGAGGACGACGAAGCGGCGCTCAGGCGGCAGATGCTTCCGCGTTTCGTGCGGCATGGCCTGGGGCGCATCGTTGGACTGCCTCCCCTGCCCCTTCGCCAAATTAAGGTGCCATCCCTCGTTCGTGCTGCTACCAGGGACGCCAAGGAGCACCAGGCCACCTGGAAGAAGGGCGAGCTGTACGAGGAAAGGTAATTTTCCTCTCGGGTGGAACTGGGAATCAACCCTTGAGAGTGCGCCAATCAGTTGATCATGAACTCGCGTTGTGTTGATTTGGTCCTCTCGATTGGATGTTCATTGGTCTTATTTGGTTGATGGCAGCATGTACAAGGCGCGCAGGGACCGGATCGAGCGGGCCATCTCCAGGTGACTCCCTCTTCCAATCGACCTTACTATTTATGCGCCCTTTTGATGATTGATTGGGGTACCAGCTAGTTCATCATACGAGATCTGTTGCAGTGCAAATGTATGTATCGCTTACAAGTGTCCCGTGCCACCAACGAGACGGTTGGGCTTAGAAGTTTTGCGTGCACCGATCGGTTTGTATGATGTAAGCAATTGCTAGTTTTGTCGATGTAATATTTGCATCCACCTCTCCTGTTTGTCCTGGTTCCCGGTTCCCACAATAGAGCCTGTGCAGGCTTGCTAGTGTCTTACTGTTTGTATTGATTGTATCTGATTTAGACTCTGTAAATTAGTGCTAGCTTGCACCAACATACTAGAAGGGCAACGTAGCATGTTTTTCAGGTTTTTGTTGAATGCTGCTTGGGTCTCTTTTGTGATGTTGTGTTAGTTCGTCCTAAATTTGTAGGAGGATCAACACTTCTCTTTTGTGCGCTCTACTCAAGGAAGCCAAGCATACATGAACATTCCAGTTTGAACAATGCCTATGTTTTCCACATCTCAGTTTCAATATTGCAGCCTGAATTTTTTCTACCAGCACCACCTGTGGAATATTTGCTATCCACAATGGCAGGATTTGGAACTTATTAGTGCATTAGTGTTTTTAACCTGTTGCATGCTTGTAGTATGATCTTAGGCTTCAGAAGTTTGTCATTGGATGGAACTCGCATTTAGCGAGTGTCACGATGCTTATAAATGTTGATGTGCCCTTTTGATGATAGGGCTCGTAGGCGCTTCATCATAGAATATCTGTTTGTTTGCATCAATGCAATTGAAAGATAGGAGATCTGTTTGTTTGTATCAATGCAATCAGAAGTTAGGACTTGGTAGTATTGCGTGCACCAGTCAGTTTATATGATGTATCCTCCTTGTTTACAAAAGGATATTGTCCTGTGCCCTTCCTCCTGACAAAGGTCCCAATCCTTTTTTAGAGTGTCTAGTACACTCTCTGCAGAGCTGCTACTAAATATGCATTACTAACATATTTTCTTAACTTACAGTGTTGCATCAGGTATTCAATCAATGGTACAGCACACCAAGACCATGTTTGATAAGGCCACCTCCAGGTGACTCCTTATCCAATCGACCTTATTTCTGTGCCCTTTTGAAGTTTTGATAATCTGTGCACCATTTTGATGATCTGTGCCCGTTTAAAGTTTTGATGATGCAATCGGAAGATTGTACTTGGAAGTATTGCGTGCACCATTCAATTTACATGATGTATCCACCTTGTTTGCAGAACTATAACTGATTTTGCTGATTGATTTCATTATGTGCACCTTTTTGTAATTTTGTCCTGGTTCACTCTCACGGTAGCCTGCATATTCTTAGGAGTATGTTTCTTTCTATCATCAATATCGAATTTAACGTTTCTTGGGTGCTGTAGCATGGTTGCCAGTTTTTCTTTTGTGATGTTGTGGTAGATCCTAAACTGTATGTGCTCTTTCGCGATGGAAGTATTGCTTTATACAACCACATCCCAGTGTGCATGTTAAGTGGCTTGATATATTCCTGACAAAGGTCCCAATCTATTTTCAGAGTGTGTAGTGCACTCTCTACTGCTACCAAATTTATGTATCAACATATTTTCTGAACCTACAGTGTTTCAACAGAGAGTGTTGCAACAGAGATCCTAAATTTGTGTATTAACATATTTTGTGATGTTACGTTAGTTCATTCTAAATTTGTAAGAGGCACCCTCACATAAAGAACCCTTCGAAAAAGTGTGATGCATGTTGTATGAATAGGTAAAACTTTCCTTGCTCACTTTGATGTGGCTGCTATACATATTTTCAGTTAGTCTCCGGACATTGTTTTATCTTCTATCAGATTTCGTAGTTGATTCACCATGCTAATTTGACCACTGATATTTTCTGATTTTAGTTTGAAAAAATTCTTAAATGCTTATTTTTATTGAAGTAGATTCTTGTCCATTTACATTGTTTTTTCAGTGTCTGGTAGAGATAGGCATAGCTAATGAAGTTGAAAATTATTTTGCGGTCATTGATTCTTACTTGTTTGTCAACGTTATTTACTGTTAAAGGCCTCCATTTTTTTACAGCTGTAGCACAAAGTTGTTAATAGGGAATTAGGGATACCTATTTCTGTTGTGCTTTTCGTAGACTGAAGATCTGGTTAGGTCTTTTGCTCATCACTGTTGTTACATGAAAGCATGGAGTGCAGAGCAACATGCTTTCATGTAAAATCTACTAGTTTTACGTTGACTAACGATTGTCTTTACTTCTAGTGATTTTGCAAACTCTGTAAGCAACATGAAAGCTGAAAATATCTGCAAGGACAAATCTGTGCAACAGGAAAGTTTCGGAGGTATGCGAAATGTCGGCCTCTGGTTGATGATAGTTTAAGATGCAACTGCAAACTAAGTAGATGCTTAGACTATTTTGCCATAGATCTTTCCTGTGGGCGCGCACGTCAAGCACAGATTGCTTGCATTGCTACCTGCGCGGAACGGATACCTACTTGTCGGCGAGGATCGTCTCGCCGTTGCCGAGACCAGGTAGTTCCGGTCGAGCGTGCCAGCTGCTCCGACGGTGCCGACCGGCCTACGGAGCGAGCGTCAGCGATGCCGGCGCGTGGCCGTGCGGGCGCCGACGGCGACGGGGTCGCGTGAGAGCGGGTACGAGCCACCACCGAGAGACAGCGAGAGCAGGTACATCGACTCCTTGGTCAGTGTCTTGCTCCCATGCCCGCGAGTATGTCGGAGCTGCAGCACCCTTGTCTCCAGCACATCTTGTACGGCGTGACGCGAGCTCCAGGCACCACCCCCGCGCGGCCGCGCCGTGCCGTGGACGCCGTCTTGGTCCCTCGGAGACGAG
Source organism: Poa annua (assembly GCA_026929855.1). Classification (NCBI taxonomy): domain Eukaryota; kingdom Viridiplantae; phylum Streptophyta; class Magnoliopsida; order Poales; family Poaceae; genus Poa; species Poa annua. Next base: position 5,118,650 of record CM049434.1, on the reverse strand, counting down.
ATCTAGGTGTGCCCGTGGGACGGTGTGAGCCGTTCCCCGTTGCCCGCCGGTGCCCAACGATGCTTCCAGCATCGCCTTCAGAAGCCGGATCGCTGTACGGACGGCGCGGCCGTAGTGTATGAGAGTAGGCTTATTTTTTTTAAATAATACATTTTTTATTGCAAATTCGGGAAATATTGCGCAGAAACAGGATTTTTCAAAAATAATACGGCCTCGGCCCACAGGAAGCCGAGCAGGCCCTGTCGGCCAGCAGAAAGCCGATCAGGGCTCGTCGGCCACGAGTAGGCCGAGCAGGTCTCGTCGGCCGCATCTGCGCGCCTGCAGGCGCCTGCGACGGCCTGCATGGCTCTGGTCGGCCCAGAGCTGGCCGAGTAGACCCTGTCGGCCCAGGGAAAGCCGAGGGCTGCATGGGCTGTTTTCCATCCCCGTTTCGCGCCTCTTTTTTCTCCCGCCACCGTTTCGCGCCTATTTTCTCGCGTGACCGTTTCCCGCCTTGTCCCGCCACCGTTTCGCGCCTGTTTTTTCTCCCGCCACCGTTTCACGCCTCTTTTTTCGCGTGGCCGTTTCCCGCATGATTCTCCCGCCAAATTATTCCCGCCCGCGGACTCCCGCCTCTATAAAAACCACCCGAGGCTAGGCATGTTACTCTCAAGAGCGCACGATGGTGTGTATTGTTCCTTGTGAGAAGTGTGTGTCCGGGTATCACATAGCCGCATCCCAGCATCTGGCTATGATTTCCGAGGATTTGAAGGTAGATGGTAGGATAGTTCCACATCAAGAAATTGTTGATAGTGAGAGACATCTCGCTTTTCTTTCGGCGAGGCAATGCCGAGATGGGTTTCCGTATAGGACCCCGCAGCAAGTCCGTGCAGAAATCTTTAGGCTTGCAGATAAGTATGAGAGGAAAGTTACCAATGGTCCTTTTCATAAGACTGAAGCTGACCGTGCTAGTTGCGCGGATTCCTATCTCTGGGTATACTCCAGCGATGATTCCGACGATTTTATGCCGTCGGAAAAGGAAAGGAGGGCGGAAGCATCGAGAAAGGGCAAGAACAAGAAGGCTGAAGCATCGAGACAGGGCAAGAACAAGAAGGCAGAAGCATCGAGCAAGGGTAAAGGCAAGAAGGCTGAATCTTCGTCCAAGGGCAAGAGTGCAAACGCGGTGGACGGTGCAGGATGCGTCGATGGAAGATAGGTATCAGTATCTGTGGTCATTATGGACTCGAGTTTTGTTGTATCTTACTTTCAGTATCAGTTTATTTGAAGTATTGCAGTTGTATTTTTAGAATTGTATCTTACTTCCGCATTTATTTGACGGTCTGGTGTTCGTATTACGTACTGTATCTCATACATATGAATACGTCAGACACAGAAGTAAAGAAGTAGCATACATATGTCTCATACATAGGTCTTACGGTACATGGAAAATAGCGAACATACGTCTCTGATACATAAGTAGAGTCTCAGTCATCGCCTCTGCCACGACGTGGCGGATGTGGCTGAGGAGTGCTCCATCCTAACCGATGGGGTGGGCGGGTGACTCGTGGAGGAAGCAAAGACCCGTCATCTGCCTGCTGTGCATCCTGTGTGGGGGGTGGAGGAGGAGTGTTGTTGTACATGTTGAGCCACTGGGTGTCCGCATCCGCATCGGGAAACACGTCCTGCTGACTCGCCCAACCCGACGCACCCGAGTAATGCTCGGAGATAATAGGCCCCAAGTCGAAGTCGAATTGTGCTACAATCGAGAAATTTTATGTAACATGTTATTTTGTAAATAGTTTGAAGACATGAGAATGTAGTAGTACGAATCGACATACCTGGTGGTGGTCGCTGCTGGTAGCCCCCAGTGGGGCTCTGCTGGTAGCCCCCCTGGTGGTAACTCTGCTGCTGCCAGCCCGAACCTCCAGGCTGGTCAGGTGGAGGTGGTGCGACACGGGGACGCGGGTGCTGTCGGTGTGCCTCTGGAGGTGGCTGCACGTTACGCCGTGCCCGCCGTTGAGGCAGCTGCGTGGACGGATGCGGTGGCCGTCGTGCAGCATGTGGGAGAACGTCAGACGAGCGGACACACGTGATAGCCTCGTAGATCCGTCGCACTCTCTGGGCAGCGGACTGCAACGAAGACCGATGCTCTTCGCGTGTAAGCAAAGGCCCGGTCGAAAGTGAACGGTCTAACTGGTCTATATCATTCCCAAGATCCCACGTCAACTCAGCCTGAAAGTGATTTAGGAAATGAAGGACAATATAAAAAAAAAGTAAATAATTGTAGAGAAGTTAATTATTTGTACCGCGTGTTGCCGAGAGCCGGACATAGACTGGCTGGGGTACATATCCCACGTAGCAGGGGCCGGCATAACATCCGGCTGGGCGTGATGAACGAGAGAAACCCGTGTGGACCTGACGTACCACTGTAGGTACTCGTCGTACTGCGCCTGATCGAAGGGTTGCGCCTCGACCCAGAGACGAGTCAGCGCATGAACCCACTCGGCCACGTAAGGTTGCACTCTTTGCAACCATTGTGTCGCAGTTCTGTTAGTTCCCTTCCTGCTCCATCTAGAAGAAAAGAAACATGTGCATAATTGGGGATGACAAGTGTTCAAACAAAACTGTGTGGATAAGAAATGGACGTACCGGTGGACGATGTCTGGTAGAGGGGCATCCATAGGGGGGGGAACCGACATCTGGCGCAGACCGAACTGCCTCATAACGCGCTGCTGGGCCATCTCCTCAACGCTGACGTCGAAGATAATCTTCGACTTCGTCATCCAGTATGCTTCATCTCGCGTGCACAAGATAGAAATTCCTCCAGGGAATTTCGACGCGATCGCGTCAGGCGAGTATGGCTCCCAAATAACTGAAGCCGCGGAGAGAACGTCGAACTGCTCGTTGAATGCCGGGTAGCAGTTCCTAACCTGATCTCGAGCGAATCGTCTCTGCAAAACACAGACGTAAATTGTATAAGTAAACAGGAAGATACTCATTGACAAGCAGCATTAGTAAAGTATTATTGAACATACCTTGCGATGTGTCCAAAGTGTGCCGAACGTAGGGTCGTCTATGTGCTCCGGGTCGAAATAAAGGTTGAGCGGCCACGGGTCGGCAGCCGAAATGTCAGGTCGTCCAATGGGGAACCTCTCCCACGACCACAGCTGTAACAGCATAGGGCATCCAAGAATTGCTGACTTTGTCGCCGTAAGAGAGCACGCGTTGCACATACCTCGGTACGTGGCCGCTAAGACTGCAGAACCCCAGCTACGACAAGTGATGTGGTACGGCTGTGTCGCACTTGCAATCTCCAATGCGATGGGGATGTATCGCGCACTGATAGTGGTCACATGGTTCTCCGTGAACATCACCTTTCCTAGCAGCCACATAAGGTACGCCTAAAGAACCACGTCCAACTATCCGTGTTCTCGCTCTCAACAAAAGCGAAAGCAAGGGGCAACAGTTGGTTATTGCCGTCTTGGCCAATAGCAGTCAATATCTGACCCTTGTACTTGCCGGTCAAAAATGTGCCATCGACACATAACACTGGTCGGCAGTGGCTAAAGGCTTCGATGCATACACCAAAAGAGAAGAACAAACGGTGCAACACCCTAACTGTAGGGAACTCTGGCATGTAGAAGTCTTGAAGATCAACATATGTGCCAGGATTCCTCGCCTGAAGCGTGCGGAGCAAACGGACAACAGAATCATATGAGTCAAAGAATGACCCAAATCTCTGCTCCAGCGCGCTCTGCTTAGCCCTCCAGGCCTTGCCATAAGAAATGTTGAAATTAAATCTCGTGAAGACTTTGTTCCTTATTGCCTTCACTTCCATCGCCTTGCTCTCCACTATCTCCGTGTAAAACAAACGAGCAATAAGCGTGGATGACAGATTACGGTGATCCTGAAGGATGCTGGGAATACGACATGTATGCATTACCATGTCACTCACAACCCAGTTCGTATCATACTTGGGGACATATGCGTGCACCCTACCCGGACAATCTATCCTCGAGCATTCCATGGTCAGATATTTCTTACTCGACACAGTTGTCTTGAAAACCCTTGATGTCGACATTGCCCACTGTATGATTGCTTCCTGCAGATGTTGCTTGTCAGCGTACATTGCTCCCACAGCCATGCTGCTCTGGTGATATTGCCAGGCAGAATCATGACCATCGTCCAGAGTCATGCCAGATGAGATGTCCTGAGTCCATGAAGCTGGATAAGGCACCTCCGGCTCGTACTCTGCGTCATTCGACGAATCAGAATCACTGCCGTCCCCGCAATCACCCTCAATATCTTCATCTTCCATCTCGTTCTGCATTCGGCCATCTTCCTCATCCCCATCTGCCTCCACATTTTCACCGTCATCATGCCCTCCAACTGCCTCCATCATAACCATGGCTGTCATCATGTTCAATTTCCATGGTTGCTGCACTGCTCTGCCCTGGATCGTGCCCACCTTCGCCTTCAGGAGGATTGACATTTACCTCCTTAACGACAGGAAGCAACAAGGCAACTGGGTGGCTTCCCCTGTTTTCGCAACCTTGCAACCAGTTCACCCACTGAGAATCCCGATCAATCGGCCTCAGAGTGTACCAAATTTTTTTACTCGACCTGGACCATAACGCGTGCACCCCGACAGTGTGTGTTTCTGCATTTAATCCCAAACACTCTGCCAACCAATTTTTTAACTGACTAACAGACCAATTTTGAGGGGCAGTCAGATCCAACTCGATGTGCTGAAACTGACTCAGGTCCATCCCATCTTCATTTTGTTGTACTGAACCGTCACCGTAGTAGAAAACAAATTTTACTACATCCGACATTTTTCTCACCTAGTAAAATTTTAAAATGTATAAAATATTAATACGACCGTTCCATTAATTATACTGAAACAACTAAATGATCTAATCAAAACTTGCCGTAAAGTACGTAACTATTGCAAACGGGAATCATAAACTAATACAATACCAACTACAAATACTAACATACTACGAATCCATCCGGGCTAACTAAAAATCCTACCAGACTAACAACACACTAACCCTAACCCTAGTGTTCGAATAATCACGTACCCTTGAAGCGTGACAACAGCTACTGCAACCTCCCTCCACCACCGTAGCAACTCACCACCGGACTGCGTCGGAGAAGCCTCCACCGGAGCACCACCACGAGCACGAACACCTCCGAAAATGAATCTCCCACCGCCACCAACTCGCCTCCACAGCCTACCCCATTATATATCGGGCACCCCACAGCCTTAGGAGCAGTCTAGAACTAAGTTTTAGTGGATAGATGCAACAAATCGAGGCTAAAATCGTGCTGTTTTTTCGGTGCTGGAAGAACAGGAGAGAGAGAGGATAGACGGCGACGGGAGGAAGAAGAGGCCGCGCGTGGCTTCTTAACGCGCCCTCGTCGGCTCGGAGGAGGCCGACCAGCCTTTCGGCCTTGACGTGGCCGAAAGGTGGCCACTCGGCGCCGATCAGGCATTCGGCCGACGGCCCGTGCCTGGCACGCACCTGCTCGGCCTGCTCCTGGCCGATGAGGCCTGCTCGGCGTCCTGCCGGCCGACAGGACCTGCTCGGCTTACATGTGGCCGACGTGGTCTACTCGGCCACCACACGGCCGAGGCCGCATTATTTTTGAAAATTCCTATTTCTGCACAATATTTTCCGAATTTCCAATAATAAATGTATTATTTAAAAAAAATCAGCTGAGAGTAGAGCTGGTTGCGCTTGCGCAGGGAGAGCGAGTCGAGGTGCGCATGGACCGTGGGCGCGTGGTGCCACCGACCGATCAGATCAGATACTGCCGGACATGCATACGACCGATCAGAAACTGCAGCTACGCTCGTATCGTATCTATTATCTCTGTTTTTAATATAAGATGTTTTAGCCTTTTTACACATTCATATGTCTAAACTTGTATCTAGACATGTTTTAGTGTCCACGTTCACTTATTTTTATGTGTATCTACACAACATGTGCAATAGATAAAATTCCTTATGTTAAAAACGGAGAGAGTGAATTGTACATTAAGCGTATATATAATACTCCCTCCGGTCAGATTAGATTGTCGCAGCCAACAAAAGCCAAGCTAGTTCACGTCAATCATTACTTATCAGAGGGAGTATATTTCATCCAGTCAATATTATATTTTTTTAAAAATCGTTATATAAAAAGTCGATAAGAATTATTTTGATTACTAAATTTCTCTGCGGTATTTCATTATTCTTAAAAAGTCAGATGAATCTTAGAAATAGACACAAAATTTACAATATCTTTTATAAATTCATAAGAGGTATGTCAAAACATGACGAGGTTCTTTATATGTGTGAAATACTTATGAAATATATGTGGTGTCACGACAAAACATGATGAAATGTGCATGAAACCTCTATTATATTTGAACCTAAGTCCTATCGAAATGTAACATATCAAATATGATAAATTAATTTCATTTGTTTTATTGGAGCCTTATGTTGGCCGAGACTTTTGTGATGTATGGCTGGATTTGAGACTAGTTCTCCGGCTCTGGCAAGATGTTTTTGCATGTATGGTCAGACTTGATACTTATTGTTTATGCTCGCGTCCAATTTACATATGGTTATCTAACAACCCCCGGCACAACTTGCTAGCAAGACGGTCGTCCAGTGCGCCAGCTCAAAATATCTGGCTGCATGTCGCGACAATGTAACAAACGTGGTATCATTACACCATCAGGCACACAAGTGTTACAAAAGGGTTACAAGGCCATCGAGCCATGACTGAATATCAAGCCAAGCATGACGCATGTGAAAGTTTAACCTGCAGCGAAAGAAGAATTGAGGCAACGGCTTGGAGCGACTTCATTCCACAGGCATCTGGCTGGGCTACAATTTTTAGCACGCACGCTCTTACTCCATCTCCTTACTAAGGGGGAAGATAAAATCCTCACCAACATCTGGTCACAATCAAAAGGCTTGTGACTACTTTATTTATGCACTCAGCAAGAGGTAGTCTCTTGCTACAAACAATCCAACAATCATGCAGCAAACAATAATGTGATAACTTATTCGTCAATTAATAATCTACAACATGGCAAAACCTACAGGAAGCATGCCATCAAAATAGTAGCATGGTATCGCAAACAACATGGCATGAAAAACCATGGGTATCACCAATCAAGCATGGCATAAGTTCAGAAAGTAGCATGACATATGTTTAGAATGTAGCATGGCATATATTCAGAAAGTAGCATGGCGTAGTACGAGTTCCAGCTTAACGATGGAACTATAAATTCGAGCACCAAGGAGCGTGTTCGACAAGATAATGTAGTCAAGTGGGTTCCGCGCTCATGTCTGCTCACCCTACCATGTTTGCTGCCTACTCAGCCCTTACGCATGGTTCCACCGGTCAGTGCGGCTGCTTTTAGATGGAAATTCGTACGATTTGTTACGCAAGTCTCAAGAATGGCAGTTGACGAATTACCATGAATAGTACTACGCGTGAAATGAGCCCTATTGTGATAGTTTTACCTAATTTACTATTTTATTGTTGTAGATATGACTATGTGCATCATCATGATGCAGAGGACGGGTTTCCCTTTTCAAAAAAAAAGTATTCTCACATAGGTCTAGCTATTTCCTCTTCAAATGTGAAAATGTAATATTCCCTCCGATCCATATGGAGGGAGTGATCATTTTCTGATCTTCACATTTTTATTTCTCTCTTCACTGACTGGTTGCGTCCTCGCTTTTATTGAAGTAGAATAGTTTATTGTGGAGTCAACCGATACCTCTCCATCATAACAATGTAGTATGTATAAATAAAATGTTCATACCATGTGTCTCTTCACACTGAAATGGGAATATATAAAATGGATACATGTACTTGTTTGAATATTAATAAATTTAAATGGAGAAACATAAATTGTGATATGTTTAATGACATTGAAATGTGTAATATTGGAGGCTAATATATTAATATATGTGCATGAGACCATTAGGTGGTAGGATGATTTTGTAATACCCCATATAATGGTTCGAATATGACTCACACAATAAGAGATATGGATATAGGCAATGGATTATTTGATAATACAATGTATTTTTTTTGTAAGTTTCATTTAAAGACTTGAATCCACGAGAGTTTATGGAACGCATACAAAACATTGCATATGAAAAAAATAGATGTTAAATGAAATTATAACCTTTGAACATATGAGTTTTGAACCATAACAATACATGTATTGCAAGTGCACGTTACCTAGTCCATCTAAAACGGTACATCCACTACTAGAACCCACGTGTTTGTCGCGTGGTAAAAATACTCAGCGAAAGCCTATTTAGACTCGATCGGCAAACACCTTTGCCGAGTCTGGCACCCGACGACAGACATCCGGCAAAAATTACCTCGGCCGGGAAGGTTGGGAAGGGCCGGAGAGAAGGAGATATCTCTAATATAGTTACGAGAAATATTGGTGGCCAGAGGGAAGGAGAGATATCTCCAATATATAGTTATCGGAAATACAGGTCGGTTACTTTATCCATGGCAGTAACTTCCCTGTACAGTTCCATCGCTTCATTCATTGTCTTGGCTTCTGACAAGAGCTGCAATCGTTTCTTCGGGCTCGGATGAGATAAAGAAAACCTCTCAAACTTTCCTAGCTTCTCCAGCATCACATGGTACCATTGTGGATGGAAACCAGCAGCACCGAGTAGCAAAAATCCAATATAATCCGCCTCCATCTCATCCCTACATATATAGTCAACATTATCTGAAATGCCTTTTATTAACATGAATTAGATGCACAGGTCTAATATTAACAAAATAATAGGAGCACACAATTAGCTAATGGTGGAAATTTGTTGTAAAGGCAGTCAACACAATAAGTACCCCTAACATGCTCCCTCTATATCAAAATGTAAGTCTTTCTAGATTTTTTTAGTTTTGCCCTCATTCATACGTAGTATGTTTTAGTATGTAGACTCATTTGGGAGCAAATCAGGACAAACTTGAAAGGGTTAGAAAGTCTTATATTTTGATATGGATGGAGTGGCTATATTATCTAGCAAAGATCCTAATCAGAATTTGGAAAAACTCAGCAAGTAGAAGGGTACAGACTTGTCTCTTAGCGATATGAACCAAAACTAGAATTTTGTGGCAGTCAGTTTCTTTTGATATGAACAAAGGAACAGGCACCCATTATTTCCACGGCTGAGAAGTGTAATCTAAACTTAACATGAACGATGTACACTATAGCAGGCGACTCACTCTCTCGGTTCATACAATTAATATAAATTTTCATGTCCCACACATCCATACGTAACATATATAAAACAAGATGAAATGCAAACCTGCGGTTGAAGATGGTTTCGTGCAGCAACCCATGGATGCAGGTGATGTCCGCGCAGTGCCTTGCAATGACGTGCCCCATCTAGCAAAAACAATAACAATGTCAGATTTGCGCGCGCCTGCCGCCAAATAAAACTGCACATATGTAATATATAGCTGCCACACGAATCGAAATATATACCTCATGCGCAAGCACTGCGGCAATCTCTTCATCGGTCTTAAACAAGTCAAAAAATGCAGTGTTGACCGTAATTTTGCCACTGGAAAAGATTCCTGCATTTGGATCCCGACTCTCGATGAGGATCACCTCCCAGTTGATCCGAGGAAAATGACTGGTGTGCGGCTGCGCCTTTCCCGACTTCTTCTCGGTGACGCGGAGCATGGGGGCGTCGTTGCTGTCATAGATGCCGAGGCCACGGTGGGCAGCGTGGATGAGTTTCTCGGCGATGCGACGGATACGGGCGCTTCTCGGATCGCTTGGGTTGTCGACGATCTTATAATTGGGGACAAGCAGCTGAGCGAAAACAGAGTCAGCTTTGTCGCGCTCTTCCTCGTCGGAGTAAATGACTAAGTGGGAGCGGTAGGTGCACGGCACGATCTCCCGGTCGTAGCGGCTGCAGGCTGCCATCGCTGTGGCGCTCAAGGTGATCATCGTTGCCGCAGCAACCTTCCGAGGGTCATGGTACCACCGCAGGACGAAGCTCTGCGGGGAGGTGGACTGTCGTCGGAGGAGAGGCTTGATGTGGGCAGATCCTCGGTTCAAACCCAAATCCTGCATCAAGGGCTGCGGGGCGGCCTTGCTTCGTAGCATGATCTGGGAGAGCAGGGACCTCGTGTTCCTCAGGCAGTTCATGATCTCAGTTTCTTTTCCCCCCTTTCCTTTAGTTTGTTTTGCAGGCAGATCGATCGACGGTGGTCTTCTTCTTCATTGGGTCTGGGAGTATATATACGCATATGGAGATGCTACCTAGCTAACGTTGAAACGACTCAGAGTCGGTACGTTGAAACCGAACAGAATTCAGGTTGCTCGTGAAGTGAATCCGAGATCGCGCCCTGTAGCGATAGGGACCAGCATTGGGTCTTATAGGTCTGGCGAATGGAGTTTGTCTTCCATGGCGTTCCGGCCGGCCGGCAGAAAAGCACGGTACAGACATCGCGCCTTGTAGGTCTGGCCATTGCTGGCGGCACGAAAGCAGGTCGTCCCTGCCGGCGGATGCAGAGCAGGTCTTCTACGGATGCCTGTCAGTCAGCGGGAGGGAGGGTAAGGCGGCGGCACGGCTACCACTGCGGCGAGAATCTGGCCGCCGGCGGCTACGACGACCCCCCAGGTCCGGCCTTGGACGAGTGTTTTCTCATCAACAGTTTCAGACTCTGGGTTCAGACTGAATGTAACTATTGGGTGGATTTGAGAGTAACTCAGCCCATTCAAACCAATCCAGCGCAACCCATTAGAATAACCAAAACTGAAACTTAAGTTTCAGTCCAAACTATTCCCAGCCCTACTTTTTTAACCTGCTTGCTTCAGACCTCTGGGAGCAACAGCGAATATCCCAGAATAAGTACTCTTTTCATCTTTTGGTTTTTGACAGGAGGACAAACAATACTCGCAAGCGAGAATCACTTACCATTGGCGCGTAAGCCCATGGTGCACTTGCAGGCCCAACTGGACTTGTATCGCAAGCAAAATAGCACGTTATTTTGATACACTTCTGACAGCTCAGCTAGCCCGCCTGATTTTTCACAAAACGCGATTCACGGACGAACATGCGTTCGTTTGGATTCGTTAACAACGACGGTTCCATCTAGTACAAAACAAGTGTTCCTCACTGTTTTTTTTAAAGTGCGGTCTGCAAGATAGGGCTTAAACAAAATTATAAATATATAGGAATATGCTGCAATCCATGACTGGCCCAAACAATTATTCGTAAAATAGCTGGCAACTTGTTGCCATGAAAGAAAAAAAACGTCCTAGCACAAAATTCCTATTATTATCAACCAAATTTTTGGTTTGCTTCACTTGAAGCAGTTTTTCCTCCATGATTCTCTTTAAAAAAAATTGTCCACGGCAGTCCAAGAATTAGGCGATCCATCCCCGTCGTCTCGCTCTACGCGGACGACGTGATCTTGTTCTGCCACCCCACCTGCAGCGACATCGGCGCTATCAAGGACATGCTGCACCTGTTCGGACGCGCCTCCGGTCTCCAGGTGAACTACCTCAAGAGCACCGCCACGCTGATACGCTGCGACGACAACGATGAGGAACCAGCCGCCGCTGTCGAGATGCTTGGCTGCCCCATCGTTGACCTCCCAATAACATACTTGGGGATCCCGCTAACGATACGGCGGCCCACCACCGCGCAGCTCCAGCCCCTCGTCGACAAAACAGCGAGCATGCTTCCAGGTTGGAAGGCGCACCTCATGAACCGAGCTGGCCGCCTCGCCTTCGTCAAGGCAGTGCTAAGCGCGATCCCCATACATCAACTGCTGGTGTTGGCACCTTCGAAGAAGACGATCAAAGCACTTCTGAAGGTCCAGAGGGGGTTTCTGTGGGCTGCACGCGCGGACGCTAACGGTGGCCACTGCCACGTTAACTGGCAGCGGGTCGCAAGACCCACCGAGCTCGGAGGACTCGGCGTCCGTGACCTGGAACGCACTGGACTCGCACTGCGCACACGCTGGCTCTGGCTCAACCGCACCGACGCCACGAGGGCATGGAGCGGCCTCGACCTGCAGTTCTCAGCGGAAGAACGGGCCTTCTTCTTCGCCTCAACGACTATGCAACTCGGAGACGGACGACAAGCCCTCTTCTGGGAGGATCGTTGGATAGGAGGCCGCTCCGTGCGCGATATTGCGCCGCTGCTATATGCGTGCATCCCGAAGCGACGTCGCAAGCGAAGGAGAGTTTCTGAAAGCCTCCACGGGCACCTTTGGGCCAGAGACATACACGGCGTCTTTGGGCTCCAAGAACTCGTCCAGTACCTCCGCCTCTGGCAACTACTCGAGGGCACCACGCTGACCGCTGAGCCGGACCGCCTGATCTGGACCTGGAACGCGAACGGCATCTACACCGCCAGCACTGCCTACCGCGCAACCTTCCTTGGCTCCACCACTTGCGACGCCTCGAAGCTCACTTGGAAAAGCTGGGCACCTCCGCGCGTCAAATTTTTCCATTGGCTAGCTCACCTTGATCGCTGCTGGACAGCTGACCGGCTAGCTCGCCGTGGTCTCCAACATCCAGCCCGCTGCCCCCTCTGTGACCAGGAACCGGAGACGATGCATCATCTTGTCCTCGCCTGCCCCTTCTCTCGGCAAGTGTGGCACGAGATCCTCTCTTGGCTGAGAATGCCTTGCCACCCCCCCGACGGCGAGGCTACCCTCAACTCCTGGTGGCTGATCGCAAAACAGACCACCCCAAAGGCCATGCGCAAAGGACTCGCTTCAACAACGCTACTGGTTCCATGGATGATATGGAAACACCGGAACGATTGCGTCTTCGACAGAGGCAGGCCCTCGACTCGCAACCTCGTGACGAAGATCAAAGAGGAAGGCGCACTTTGGGCCAGCGCCGGCGCGCTCGGGCTACGGGACGTGATCCCACAGACCTGGGACGTACACTGATTTTCCGGCTTTAACTTGTAATCACCTCCTCGGAGGCATGTAACAAACTCTCTCTTTTCAATATAAAGAAACGCAAAAAGTCTTTTTGCGTTTCCTCGAAAAAGAATTATGGACATCAGAAGAATCAACTTCTGCTATACACTATTTTGGAGTAATAAGATGCAGGCCCACTGGGTTGATTTGCATGAAAGGGAGTACATGTTCGATGGTTCACCAGCAATGCTCCGTATTTCTTCCCTGGAAAATCAATGCAGTGACCCCAGAATTTCTCCTCATTTCTGAGGACATCCCTGTCAGTATTGAATAGCAGATTCTAGAATTAGAAGGCAGTAAGTACAACATAGCTAATTCAAGAGAAGACCAGACTATGCTTGACTATTTACAGCTGCTCCCTTGATGTTGAACTTAAAACCCTTAGATTCCTTGTTATGCGTGAGAAGAACATCAGTGAGTTGTGGTACATATTGTATTGCATTATTATCAACACAAAATAACTAACCATAGAAGAGTGGTGATTTAGACACGGATTTATAAAGTAGAAATTAGGAATATTTCCTGCATAGCTCTCTCTAGAAAGAAATAAACTTGTCGGTATGTACTCTGAGAGAACTTGTTATACAATCCTAACAGAAATTTGATCATACCATTACCTGCATAGTTAAAGAAACATGTAGTTAGATTGAGATGTCCAAGCTAACCATTATTTAGGTTGTGCACACGATTGCATCAATTTACCTCCCCGCTCAATTGGTTCTGCAAGAAAATATCTTTTCTGGATATAACAGTTACGGACAAACCTAAAAAGTTCTAGTGTTAGCTCGAACAGATCTATCGATATGGATATGTGAACACGATTGTATCAATTTACTTGCCCGCTCAATTGTATCTGCAAGCAAATAACTTTTTTGGATATAAGACAAACCTAAAAATTTCTAGTGTTTGCTCACTAAAATATTTAGCACAACTTCTAGTGTTATATATAATCTTAGCAAGCTATATCTTGTTGACCGGTAGACTCTAGGTTTAATCTACTGCTAGGAAAGTAAAATAAGGTAATAGGGAAATAACTCTTGCTTTGTTTAACAGCTCGAAGCCAACCATGCACAATGTCGACGACCTCCGTCTGTGTTGTTGGCGGAGGCTTCGGCCTTCCCGCATGGCACATGCTCTGGTGGGAAAGAATGCGACGACAACTGCTGCTTGGCTACTGTGTTTGCTCCCACGCCGAGCCTGGCTCGTCTAAATTAGAATTGGACAGAGAACGTCGTTGTATCATCACTAAATTAGGATTTAGATACCCATCCAGTTTCCCATACTCAAACATAACCTTGAGATAAGTTTTCTTCAGAATCTGCTTCATGATAAAATTTAATAGCAAGCACGATCAATAAGTGTGGAGTTCCAACTATTGTACAAGGCTATAAGTTTCTATAATCCACACAGGCCTATAAATATTGTACTGAAATATGCATTTAGAACACTTCACACCTGAATAATGTAAAACAATGGAAGTAAAATGGATTTTCTTCCTTAATAAAGCATAAACTTGATTGAGTAAAAATGTTTAAACACATACTTGTACTGCTGCCACATATATAGGAACATATAAACTTGATTGAGAGCGGGACATTGCCATATCTTAGGCACACAAGCCTTCATTGAGTGAAATATAATATTATAATGTATGAAGAAAAAGGAATTGTACAAAAGATTTTAACATCGCCTTCATGAATCAAATAAATACATGAACACTAATTGTTGTGATGGTTTTCGAAAAGGACGATTTCATAGGTTCTTCCACTGCAACGTCCTGTAACTGATCAGAAACTTTGGATAAAATGTTTAGCAAAAAATGTACTGCAAGATATCAAAGATTTAGGCAGTAATTTCCGTAGCAATGAACTTTTTAAGCCACATGCACTCACCTTTGCACATTCATTGATAAAAAATTCCCAATCAGATCATCAACAAAAGGATAAAACAGAGAAATCCTCTAAACTGCAAAATAGATCAAGCATTAACCTGAAAGGTTCCTGCAAATGCCATAATACTACCTACTGTTAGATTGATCCAGATTAAATAGATGGCAATGAATCCTTCCTTCCACTGACATCTGAATACTACCTATTGATAAACAGTGACATTTTCAGTAAGAATATTAGTGTCAATTGGAAAGTGAAAACATAAAACAAACAGTAGTATATCAACGGTACTCCCGTTACTGGACAATGACCTACAAGCTAAGAATCTTAAGGGTTTCATAATGGTTGGAATGAATTATCTGGAGATCTATAATTTACTTATTTGATCCATGAATCTTATTTGAAGGGGTAAAGTAAAGCTTTCTTGAATTCATGAATCTTAAGGGCTCAGTAAAGTAAAGCTTTCTTGGATTCATGAATCTTATTTGATGCACTCGGGCTATCAATTTAAAGAGAAAAAGAATGAACATACAAGACAATAAAAAATTCAAGTTCTCCAGTTGTTGGTGCCAAACTTCAGTAAATCCTTGTGCAGTCAATGTTCAGTGCTGAACCAAGACAATCAGATTAAGGAAGATAATACATCTGACTGATCATGCGGCAATGCCTAAACACTGAATATCGATTGAGGGAAAACAAAATAATACTCTGTTTCGTACCTCGAACACCTTGAAAATGTGACACTTCCGGTTGGTCTCTCCCGGCTGAGCAGGCATCATCCTGATTTTGAGTATCACGAAAATTTAACAAGTGAGGGGTATACAATAATGTATCAAATAGCAGGATTTCAGTACCGTCATTGCCAAGAACCAAAATCAATTGATAAATCAGCAAACCAAGGGATTCACCTCTGTCATGGTAGGTACTATGTCAATTCTAAATATTTTGCAGAAGTTCAGGCTGATCACGCAATAACTTCTTAGCCTGACTCTTCAATATAGCAACTATGGAATACTCGACAGCATTTTAATTAACAGTTATACACTTGAAAACTTTAAGGCATTTGAACTTTGAAGGTACGTGCAACATTACTATTTATCAAAGATAGCGATTCAGTCAATCGGATCTCCACCGAGTGAAATCCTAGCTATTTTAGAAGAATAATTCAATTGTAAGCACCTGGTTGTTCACTTGGAGGAGATTCTGTACTCCACGGATATTCAGCTAGGTACCATGCAATGCTTACATGCCCTCTCCGCTCACTCCGTTGTTGCTCACTCGATCAAGTTCCAGTATGCATCTGTATGTTTGGAAAACAGTGCTAAATATTAGGTCTTGAACTTGCCTGTCGAGCAGTCTTGTTGTATGGACAGATGGCTTGGATGATGCCATCCTGTTTTTGTCAAGTACAGAACTGGAGTTAGTTTTCTGCGATTCCGCGTTGATACTTGCCTCTGAGGCTGTTGTTTTGTTTTTATCAAGTGCAGGCCCATGGTACTTTTTCTACAGTTTTCAGGGACAGTGGATATGATGTCTAAGAGTATTTCTCTCTCAGCTAATGCCAGGAGTAGAAATCTTTCCAAACCACTATTAAAGTTCCAGCCAACTTGTATTTAGAAGAATAATTGAATTGTAAGCACCTGGTTGTTCACTTGGAGGAGATTCTGTTGTCATATTTAGTAAACCAACAGTACAAAATCTTTATCAATCTTTACAATATCATGAAAGCAGTAGAAAAAGGAAAATAGCCCCAAACGTGCTGGAGTATGTACATTATTCTCTTCAATTTACGACCAGAGTATCTACCAACTGTATTCACAAAATAGCAGCACTCTGGTATGGTGCGAACTTCTGAACTTGTAAACAAAAAAAGAGAGCTAAAAATCCAAGTGGTACTTAAGACAGGAGAATACCGGAGAGGCGGCAGCAGGCTTGCGAATGCAATCTGTAGCGTGTGCCTAGCTTGATGCCCCGATGGAGAGGGCGGCGGCGCGGCTGAGAATGCGGCCGCGCCGATGGAGAGGGGCGGCGGTGTGATTGAGAGGGCGGCCGCACCGATGGAGAGGGGGCGGCAGTGTGATTGAGAGGGAGAACGGTGCAGTGCGGCGCGGCTGATTGCCGCTCGCGGCGGAGATTGCTGGCCGGAACGGCGCAGTGGTGTAGCGGCTAGCCGCGGCGATGGAGAGGGGCGGCGGTGCGATTGCCGGCCGGAACGGCTGATTGCGGCGCACGGCGGCGATTGCCGGCCGGAAAGGCGCAGTGGTGCAGCGGGTGATTGCGGCTCGCAGAGGAACAGTTTCGCGGTGGAGCGGCTGAAGTTGTCACCTATTGGAAGTAGGGCAATTGGACCAGAAGGGAGAAACCTCTGCCATGCACAGTCATTCTCTGCAACATGCTCCACTGTACATATGATCGCACTCTGAGGATAGCTCCAGCCAGATGTTTTTATGCCCGCAGACTGCCTTACATTGGACTTGCAACCATCAGCTCCTACCTGTGACCACAAGTTTACATAGGCGATTGAAGGCAATGAAGAGATACAACAGTTCAAATGAATGGAAAAGCAGATAAAGGAACTTACCACCAACTTTGCATATAAAGTCTGTCCATCACTTGGGTCAAGTTTAACCAAATTACTACGACGTGATTCCTCTGAAGTATGACCGGCGGAATCTGCCTCAGTTGATGGTGACTTCAGCCCTGCTGCTCCCCGTCTGCTCTTTGACGGGAAAGCAAGAGATACCAAACGAGTAGAGTAGATCATCTTTTCAATGTCTTCCTTTTGCTCCTGATAAGACAAAACATCTTAGGTATCAAAATAAGGTCACTATTCCGACACATCAGCTGGCTTCAAAACACCAAACCGTGAATTTCTACGAGTTATACTCTTTGAGACTTTTAGGATATGTGAGATCATCTTATTCCTTACGAATAAGACTATTAACATCAGAAAAAAAGTAGTGTGCTTCATGACCAACAGTTCTAACAAAAACATAGAGTCAGTACCTAGGTATTGCGTGCAGCTAATAAATTTGATGCATCAGAATTAGGTGGCATAAAGGAAAGTACATTGGTTTAATATTCAAAAATCGCGTGTACAAGCCTTACTTTGCTCTCTTGAACACGTGGACTGTTAGGTTGTACATTATTCGGCAATTTTGTAAACTAGGAAGCAGACCATTTGTCTGAAGTGTAGTAGTAATTAGACGAGTTCAAACATCAGAACTAACATCTAGATCCGAATGAAAATCATACAGAGTTTAAAGAAAAAGACAAACCTGTAAACGTAACAAAAGCGAGTTGCAAAGCACCTTGTTCTCCACCACACATCTAAACAATGCAAAAAAAAGCAAAATGTTATCAATGAACCCATGAAAGAACTGGATCAGGTAATTACAGCAGCTTCGCTTAAAACATACCCAAGATGTTCTTTACACACATCTCTCGCGTTGTACCTTGTGTATCCTAGTCCAGTGTAATCCCATACCTTCAAGTAATAATTGGTGCAAACTGCAATCAGTACTTATGCTGAACACCAACAATCTAAGCAGGAAACCCTTTCTCTCGTTGTGTGCCAGAGCGAGAAAATGTTTCTCTGACTGTTTCGAAGTGCATGAAATAAGAGGACATGACCAAATGTAAACGAGTCAAGTGATAATGCCTGCACATATGGTTGGATAGTTTCCGTACAAGGATCACACAGCAATAACCTAATATGCATAAATTAAACCATATAATAAGTTATATCCAATAGCTAAGCTTCAAGTGATCTATTCTATTTAACAGACGGGATGGGTTAGATAAAACACATGCAGATTAAGGTAATATCATGGTGTCACTATCTTTCATATTCCATACTTCCATTTGGGAATTGAGCGGGAATACTAAGTGTGAAGTATAAATTGTATGCTATATTTGCATAGCGATTGATTTCATTAGTTTATTCAACTTGGTTCAGTGAGATAAATGCATGAACAAGGAAACATACTACAAGAAACATCAGTGACTAGTTCAGAGTCTGATCAAGAACAAGCAGTTGAACAGCAAAAAGTAATCACCATATATGAAACGACTGCATGTCATCACCTGCATTTTACCAAAGAAAGCATGCCTTTGCTTTTGAATATGCTCCCATGCACCGATATCTGAGAAATGAACAGTCCAAGTAAGAAAAATATGTCCTGTTCTGCAAAATTATCGCTAGTAGCTAAAAGAGAAGTAGCTGCAAACACATCATAATAAATGTTTTAAGATGTAAACTTCTGAAACTACATGTTGTGAAGTTTCGTGTTTTCATTCCCAGTATGCAAATAGTGCAGCAAATCTAGGATGTTAAACCTGTGAAAAGACACAACTGGTAAGTCGCAACATAAAAGGATTGTTGGGCATACATAGATCAGCAGAGTTGGCTGTACCCACGAGGTTGTGCTTATTTTACATAAGATTCAGGTTATCCACACTGAACTTGACAAGAAATGCAGCTCAGCTGAATACTGCGTTATGATTTCTGCTAGGTGCATATCGATTAGCTAACATTGCAAAGCAGAAGGTTATGAGTAAGGTGGTTTAAGGTTGTAGGACCAATCTAGTGTAAGCATAAGTGGTTCTTCAGATCTACTTAGAAATAACTGTCAAACCCAACAAAAGGGGTCAACCTTTCTGTATTATCACCAATGACATGCTAAACACCTTCAAATTCCAAATACTGATACATGGCAGACACACCCAGAATTCTGGCTTGAAACAGGTAATGATGGATCCATTTTAGATTTACAATCTTACCTCTGAAGAAGGAAATGGTTGCAGGGGTGACAGTGCTGACCCTTGAATCAGGTATACCATCTTTCTTCAGATAACCCCTTGAGTTCAAGGCAGGATTGCTATCGATGATGGCAACTCTCAGATGTTTGGTCAATGGCATATTGGCTGCATGTAGGATAAATAACCGCATGAGAAACTCGAGATTATATACATACTACAAGCTAGTACTTGTAATCTGAAACAATCCTAGGTCGAGCAAACATCTCCGGCTCCGCAGCAAAGGCAGCAATACCTACACAGTGCACACGCGACGGCCAAGCCGACCATTCCGCCACCGACGATAGCGACGTCGAGCTCATCTACCCCAGCTTTCACGCCACTAACCTACGCAGTGCACATGTACGTCACCAACAAAAGCCTCGATCAATCCGAAGTATGTAAGTCCTATGGGGACAGGCACAGGCAATTCGCGGAGAGAAAAGGCACCTGAGTCTCGGTTTCCCCCACCGGAGCGCCAGAGAAGGCCCTCGCGTTCGGCCGGATCGGATTCGCCGCCGCGCAGCATCTGGTTTGGGGGAGACGCGGAACGAATGAGCCAGGCCTGGGCAGACGAAACCGCGGATCGAGATGAGGGGGCGGAATGGGGCGCACCTTGTTCTGCGTAGAAGGGCGTGGGCGGCGGCGGAGGCGCGCGCCGGCGTCATCGGCGACGACGAGGGAAGGAGACGCCTGGGCCGGAATCGAACCTGGTCCTGCGCTCCTGCTAGACCAGGTGCGGTCGCACCGAGCCCGAACCGAGCGGTCTGGCACTTAGATGGGTGGTTAAAAAATAAATCAAATCGGTGCTTATCTGTATAGGAAAATTTTCTTTATCTACTGTAGTTATGTATGTAAGCACGTGTGCTTAAATAAAATCGATTTATTTTTGTAAGCACCTACCCTCATGCTCTAACGATGATACATTTTTATTTTGTGTCCGACTCGATGTATCCCGATCCAAATTTGGATCAGATTTGGATCATGGACGGACAAAAAAGGACGTCCCCTGTATCCACGTGTATCCTCCTTGTCTGTGTACTGGCCCGCATGTCAACCAAATAAATCTCCTCTCTCTATTCCTCCCACCTATATCATTGTTCTATTCTTTGTCTAAAAAATTCCCCACCATAGAAACTCTTTCCCGACTCCGACGTGGTGGAGCATCACCCTCGCCTCCGTCACGAGCTCGTGCTGGAGCCAGGCCCCATTGTCGTCACCGAGGTGGTCGTCGCTGCTCTTGGCAAACTATGCTCCGAGACGGGGAACAGAGTGTCCATTGTCCGTGCCACGTCGTGCCAACTTGGGATTGCTGCTCTTCTTGTGCCAGGGCGACGACGAGGACTGGTTGAGAAGGACGTGGTCGTTGATGGCATGAGGCCGGTGACGTGGAAGTTCGTGAGGCCCTTCTCTACGTGTCTTGAGGTCCGACGGTGCGTTCCTCATGAGGCTGGACATACACGCAGGGGCGACGCCGGAGCAGTCAAGCTGGAAGTTCACGCGCGATGGGCGGCGGCGGCGCGGCCATGTTCCAATCTTCACCCGATGTGCAGATTTGTAGAAGGCCCATGCGGCAAGATACGACCGCGTCCCCGATTAGATTGAATTTCTTGATTTTCTCTGTCCCTTTTAGAGCAACTTTTTCCAATGAATATCATGTAGACGAATATTTTTTCCTTCTTCTGTCCGAACAAATTAGTAGCACCGTCGGGGGCACTCTCCGGACACGCATGTCCATTCGTGTCCACACTGTCCGGACCGCGACCCAGACGGACAAAATTTGATGTCTGTTTGGTCGCCCCGTTGGAGTCGTCCTTAACATCCTCAAGATTTAAACATTTTACCCTGATGTAATTTAAATTTTCATACTCAAGATTCTCTCTATAGCTAATTTCTTTGTCAACGAGAGGTCATTTTTAGAAGTAAAAAAAATAATCTCGGTTTACATTAGACATCCTTGGGACACCTCGAGAAGAAACATGAGACAGTCCTCTAAGGCTCTAATGAAAGATCAACTGTACATAATATTTTGTTTATTTTTTAGAAAAATAGGGTTCCCCTGTTCCATTTCAGCAAATGAAACCGCGCTCAGCGCCATGTTTAGGTTACAGCATCCGAGTCCCGTTTGCACACAGGGAACTGGGTCCGTCCAGGGAAGCAAAATTGACAAGCTTCAACTTATTACAACACATGGGTTTTTAGCTTCAGACTGTGAAGGAGCTTCTTCAGGGCGAGATCGCCCAGTTGGTGAAGTTGGCGAGGTTTTGGCGACGCTCCTCATCAGTCAGGGACGGGGCGAGGAGGGTTGGGTCCAGGCAATTCGCAGAGTTCTCCATGCGTGCGCTCCAGTATCCTGACACCACGGTCCAGCAGCAGCGGGGTCTTGCACAGCGGACGCCAGCGAGATAGCAAGGCGATCATTTCCGTCCAGTTGATCTTCGCGCTTACCCAAATGGAGGCCTGAAAACAAATAGAGTTACGGATTTTCCATAATGCCCATAAGGCAGCAGCAGAGAAAATCTTGTCCACCGAATTCCCCTCTGTTTTCCAAACACAGAAGACAAAAAGATGCGCGTTGCCGCGTCTGTCCTAATACGAACAACAATAGATTAATAAACAATTTTTTAACAAACACATACTCCTATATAAAATAGTACTACCTCTGATCCGATAAAACTGTCGGGAGGTTTGTACTACCGTAATACAAACTCACTATACAATTCCCGACGATTATTTCGGTTCGGAGGGAGTACTAATGATGGAAAACATAGTACCATTGGATCACTACATACAGAAGTACAGAAAATAAACAACTATAAGTTAGAAATACACCACTTAACAGAAAGAGCATGACCCCACTTAAAAAAGTTTACACTCAATTAGAGAATCAGGATACAACGATAATTATGAAATGTCATGAAATTAAAATTGTATACATGGGTCTATAATGATTTGATAAAAAAGTTGATCAAAATTCTAACAATCTGCAGACATTGTACAATATGATGAAAATTATAAACTTGAAGAGATAGATTAGTCAAGCTTTCATTAGCCATCAAGGTCCTACAACGAAGGTCGTTGATTTTAATATAATGAAATCAGGTAGAATTTCTGACATAAATTATCCCAAAATAATAATAGTTGGCATAATTATGTCTTGGCATATTTAAATAAATTGCATCGATGCGGTCGATGCTACATAAAAACAGTAGAACATTCCACAAAGAAATATTAAATAATTCGCCAAAATATAGAGCAAACTAAGATCTTATAATGTTTACATGCAATATCAATATGTGCATTAGATCCAGATTGTGTAAAAAAACAGGCATGAATACCACCAACAATTATTTATGTAATTACAAGAATGTCCTTCTTTTAACATATAATTTACATGTTCGCTACACGAGTTCAACACCACATGCTATTTTTGTACCCTCAGGGTCATGACTTTTCCACGCTCTGATGATTGCAACGGAGTCTAGTCAAACATAGGTCTTTTTTAGTGTATGCATTCAACTATCTAAACAATACACACATGCATTTTCTTACATGATATGGATTGTTCTCTACATACAAGTGAGATATAAGCAAATATATAAAGTTCACGGATAAATACCTACGTGATCTTTCATCAGTAATAGGTGGCATCTAACAACGATGCGTATAACCCATCTTTTCACCCCCATTCAACATCGATTTGTCACTCACGGTTTCAACCGTTGTTGCCACCACCATCGAGTCGACCACTACTAACAGCAACGGTAACAACGTCGGCCGATGCGGGAGGCAACATGGGTGTTCACGTGCAACTATTGCGAGGGTTGTAGAAAATCAAGTCAATGTCGTTGGCTGGTTACCAGAGGGGAGCGCACGAGGCGTGCAAGTTAACAATGGACTTGAGGTGCGACATTAGGGATGGACAGTCGACCACTCCTAACAACAACGGTGACAACGGCCGATGCAGGAGGCGGGAAGGGTGTTCACGTGTAGCTACTATGAGGGTTTTAGGATGTCAGCTCAATGGCGTTGGGTGGCCACCAGAGGGGAGCGAATATGGCGTGCAAGTTAACAATGGACTTGGCGTTGGGTGGCCATCAGAGGGGAGCACACGTGGTGTGCAAGTTAGCAATGGACTTGAGACTGGACATCAAGGATGGAGGTGCATGTAGTCTCACGTACTTGACGGAGAGGTGTGTGTGGAGAGACGGGAAAACTTTACGCATGAAAAGTTGCTTTCAATAGAATATAGCTCGAGGGAGGCGGAGGGAGAGATTTGGTTTCGCGTGGCACAGGCTGCGCGATGCTATGGTGGAAGCTAGGCAAAGATACGAGAGATTTAACTGATGTCGTTGATAGCTCCAAAGTCACGGCATGTTCTTTACAAAAATCGAAACGACATGTTTAGGTTTAATTTTTTTGAAATAAAACATATAACTATGTATTGTACACACTCTAGAAGTTTTTTTTTGTCTACACAAAAAGAATAATTTTGAGGAGAATGGAGCTAATTTTTCTTTCTTACAACCACAATTTTCTTTTTATATAGATGGGAATCCTTTTTATTTCACCAAAAATTTAGTAGATAATCTTAAACTGTATTTAAATATGAACTATAAATAAATATAAAGTGAAATGTGAGTGGGGTACTGGACATGTGGGAGAAGGAGAAAACATCAATCCTAGCTAGTTTAGTATTCTTAGGGGATTAGATATAGCTGGACGATGTAATATTTTGTTTAAAAAGAAAAAGAAAAAACAAAACAAAAAGGAAAAGGAAAAGGAAAATTCAAGCCCACGTAGCACAGCGCACACCCCGAGTCCCCGACCACCACCGCCGTCTTCCTCCCGTCCCGCCGCCGCGCCTTGCGCCCCCGCCCCAGGCACCCCCGCCCTCCACGCTCCCTGAATTCCGCGATGTCCTCGCCGCGCCGAAGCACCAGGCTGGCGGAGCCCAACCGCCGCAAGGGCCGGCTGCGCCTCACCACCCCCCGCCGCAAGGCCGGTCCGGCGGCGCCCCACCGCCTCGGTGTCTCCTACCCGTACCTCCTCCGGCGCGTCCCGCCGCCGGCCCGCGTCCGACGCCGACCCGCCTCCCACCTCCTCCGGCGCGTCCCGCCGCCGGCCCGCGTCCGACGCCGACCCGCCTCCCACCTCCCACGCCGTCGTCGCCGCCCGCCTCTGATGCCCGGTGGTGGTGAGTCCTTACAGTGGCTGACAGGTGGGGCCACAGCCAACGCTGTGCCCCCACCTGTCAGTCAGCCAGTTTTGAATTTTGGAGCCGGAAGGAAGCCGTACGTACTCTTCTTCCTTCGCCCCCTTCTTCCTTCCATCATCCCTTTGCTCTGCCCTGGTCTGTTCCCCACAACCTCACCGCGCCTCCCCCTTTTCCCCACCTCAGGAGGCCGCACTCTCCATTGCGATGGGGAACGCACTCGGTGCGCCGCCGCCCTCGCCCTCGGCGCCGTCCCCGCCCCTCGTCGCGCTGCCGACTCAAGCCCCGCCACCTATACTGCTGGAAGCACGTCTACCTCCTAGAGCGCAGGGCCCCGCGTCCGCTCTGGAGTCCTTCATCGTGCGGGCGCTCTACTCAAGCCCGGCGGGTGCAGCGATGCGCAAGCTCGCTGTCCGGCTCGCCATTGAGG
The DNA here is from genome assembly GCA_026929855.1 of Poa annua. Taxonomy (NCBI): domain Eukaryota; kingdom Viridiplantae; phylum Streptophyta; class Magnoliopsida; order Poales; family Poaceae; genus Poa; species Poa annua. The sequence continues at coordinate 5,093,345 of CM049434.1, read as the reverse complement.
TTTGGTCCGATCCTTCGAAGTTGAGGAAGCTCCTGATCACCGTGTTTGGGTATAAGCTTTGGCACAAGAGGACTCCCCAGCCGCAGCACCCTATCATCCCGTTCGCAGTGCCTTCAGCAGATGATGGGATCTCCGTTACCGAGCTGCTAAATTTTCTCCTAGCCATCGTTGGCTGTGCTACGCTCGTAGGCATCATTCGATCGTACCTGCAGCAGCAGGAGGACATGGAGGACGAGGAGGTCGAGGAGGAGGAGGCCCTCCTCGACCTGCAGCAGCGTCGCCTTCCCGCCTTCGTCCGCCAGGGCCTGCGGCGCATGGCGGGCCTCCCTCCTCTCCCGGTTCAACGGCCCCTTCGTCCACTGCCTCCCCTGCGTCCCCTGCCTCCCCTGCGTCCGCTCCGAATTCCAGAAGCCCTCGTACGGGCGGCGGCTGCTGCGAGGTATTGCCCGCGCATCGACTCTCTAATGTCGTGGGATCATAGCTAATGGCTATGATGCATGCAGAGAATCTCGGCCTCGTGCGGGGCTCGTCGCGGACGACGCCGACGTCGCCGAGGGCGACCAACCTGCCCCCCCCCGTCGACATTGCCTCTCCTATGGAGGAGAACAATCTAATGTGGGCGTGGCTTTTGCGGCGCGGCGACATTGACGGCTCCGACCCCGAGCTCGACAGGTGACTCGCCTCGCCTCCTCTTCCCTCTTCCCCTCCGCCGCTACTCGCGCGGTGCTGCTCCACGTCCTGCCCCGCACCGTTCGCGAGATCGTAGAGAGCGGGGCGAGGGTTTCGTAGCTGCGGCCGTCCTCTCGCGATTCGTGTCGGGGTTTTGCGCGGTTTGCGGATGCTAACGCGCGGTGTGACTGTGCGATGCAGTGACTTCAAGGAGACCGTGTCGATGCTGCGCCATATCAAGGACAAGGCGCACAAGGACGGCGTGAAGAAGACCGAGCAGGCCATCTCCAGGTGACTGCCTCTTCCAATCGACCTTATATTTATTTATGAGCCCTTTTGATGATTGATTGGGGTAGCAGCTAGTTCATCATAACAGCTCTGTTGCAATGCAATGGTAGGGCTTACAAGTGTCCCGTGCACCAACGAGACGGTTGGGCTTAGAAGTGTTGCGAGCACCGATATGTTAGCATGATGTAAGAGATTGCTAGTTTTGTCGATGTAATATTTGCATCCACCTCTCCAGTTTGTCCTGGTTCCCACAATAGCCTGTGCAGGCTTGAGAGTGTCTTACTGTTTGTATTGATTGTATCTGATTTGGACTCTGTAAATCAGTTCTAGCTTGCACCAACATACTAGAAGGGCAACGTACCGTGGTTGTCAGATTTTTGTTGAATGCTGCTTGTTTTGATGATAGGGGTAGTAGGCTCTTCATCATAAGAGATCTGTTTGTTTGCCTCAATGCAATTGGAAGATAGGAGATCTGTTTGATTGCATCAATGCAATCGGAAGATAGGACTCGGAAGTATTGCTTGCACCAGTCAGTTTAAATGATGTATCCACCTTGTTTGCGGAACCGTAACCACTTTTGTTGATTGAATATGTGCACCCCTTTCTCATTTTGTCCTGGTTCACTCTCACAGTCAGCTGCAAATTCTTGGGAGTATGTTTCTTTCTGTCATCAGTATCGAATTTAGTGTCTCTTGGGTAGTGTAGCATGGTTGTCAATTTTTCTTTGAATGCACGGTTCTCTTTTGTGATGTTGCGGTAGTTGATCCTAAATGTGTGTGTTCTGTACCAATGGAAGTATTGCTTCACATCCCAGTGTGCATGGTAAGTGACTTGATATTGTCCTGCCCTTCCTGCCTGCCAAAGGTCCCAATCTTTTTCAGAGTGTCTAGTGCACTCTCTGCAGAACTGCTACTAAATATGCATTACTAACATATTTTCTTCACTTACAGTGTTGCAACAGAGATTCAATCAATGGTACAGGACACCAAGACCAAGTTTGAGAAGGAAAGGTGAATAACCGAGCCATTTTACTTGCCTTTAGCTTTCTGTGTTGTAATAGGGATACATATTTCTGTTGTGTTTTTTTTTGGAGAGTGAAGATTTGGTATGCTCTTCTACTCATTACTGTAGCATGAACACATGGACTAAAGCTAGTTATTAACAATAAAAAAACTGATTTTTTGTTGAATGTACCCTGACTGCTGACAAAAGTTTATTGTTTGCATTAGCAGGCAGAATTTTCTTAAAGCTCTAACGAAGACATCCAAAGAGGTTTAAAATTTGCTATGCTGCGCATTTGAGATCTGATTATATAATACATGGTTACAGTTTGGTTTAACAGCAGATTGTATGCAATGCAGTGTGAAGGTTCATTGAAGACTGAGTACACCAAGTTCAAAGCCACTCATGACAAGTTCTGCAAAGACAAAGCTGCACACGTACAGATCAAAGGTATGCCAAATGAAGCGCCTGCTACCACATTTTCTGAAGTCTATGGCATATATACTCTACCTGTTACAATAATACATGTATGTAAAACATGGTATTCTAGGATGTGCAGAAGAACGGTAGTGGCATCTTGTCTAATTAAACATATTTGCGTATGCTGAGTTTGTTATATCTTTTCCTGACACATTTAGGATAACTATATCGTCAAACATTTATCCAAGGAAAACCATGTCTTCAATAACCCTTAAATCTGGTTGAACTGTGTACTTAATTTAAGTATATATGTGTATTGGCCATTAAACTCTCTTAGTTCAGGTGATAGTTGTGAATAATGGGTATCCGGATTTCTTAGTTTTCTGCAACATATATGTAATGGGTCATCTCTGTTATCGACTCATCCATAAGCTGTGTTCTGCAGATCTCTTCTCAAAGTTTGAAGCTGAAAATGAGAAACTAATTGTTCCATATGAACTACAAAGTAAGATCTTTTCTCTGATACAGATGCCCTCTGTGCAGGGAAGAAGGAGAAAGCTACTCTGTCTGAGCTTGAGAAAACATTTTCAGAGAAGATTGCGGATGCAGAAGCATCTCTGAAGAATATGAAGCAGGTATATTTAACATCCTTGCTCTGTTTATTAGAACTGCCTTTTATCGCTTCATGAAGTTCAGTTTAGTTTGATATTACATATTGTAAAAGGGAAAGCAGGTCATAAACGGAAAAGTCTGCAACTAAATAAGGTCGATGTTAGTAATAAAATATTGTTTGCGTTGTTTTAATTGCCAAATAATACAGAAAGCAAGGTGAAGTCATTGTAGCTTGTTAACTCGCTAGAGAGAACTTTTAAAAGGAATGAAAATCCATTGAGAGGTCTAAATGGACACCTAACTTTCTCAAAACACTCATGCTGCTCTGTATACCAGAACGAATTATGAGAAGGCTTTGCCAGCAGAGGTAGCATAATAGTGTTTATCACCATGTCCTTGCCACTACAAGTATGACTGACTAACTATGCAAAGTGAACTAAAATAGAAGTTCTGATGAAGTACAGGAAGTAAAGAAATAAGTTTGATGCAGGTTTACCATAGGTTAATGACTGGGATTTAGAGGAGCCCTTAAATTTGGGCACACTTTCATACCACCAGGGGGCCCAAATAGCATCGAAATCCCTGGGGCCAGCTTTACATCTGTAAGAAGAGTTAAAAAACAATCCAAATGATCTAAGCACGCATATCACATTCTTACTATGCATGCTCTTAAGATACATACTTGAGGGCACTGGAACTACTTTACTTATTATGCACAAACACATATGCTTCTCTTAGGCAAAGTGTAACTCTGTTTCTGTTTTGCAGGGTGACAAATCCATCAGCATGCTTCGCAAGTCCTTTGCCACATTTCTGGGCCCCGATGATGAGTCCGGGCACGAGGACTGATGCAGCTCTTACCCGACGGTCCACCTTTAAGACCGACTTGACTCGTGGATACTGGATAGTTTTGAAGAACAGGGATGATGCATAGCATAGGGAGAGAGGGATGGATTAGGTTATGTAGGAATCTGGATACGGCTAATGCGGGGTTTTGGTGTTACAACTTTTCCTGCTCTTACATTGTATAGCGTAGGCGTAGCCTCTGAGACTCTGAGTTGGTTTCTCATACAGCAGCCACCACCAGCGTGCTGAACTTCTCTCGCACATTGATCAGACTTCAGTAACTTCTTTCTTGTCACCCAATCCTTGTAAAGGCCCTCAAAGTCAGATGAAATAAAAGTTCAGGCTCGCTATGCGCGCCGTAGTTACAGTAAAAAAAAAAAAATCTTCACGGCTACGTGCTCGTGCTGTTCGTGCACACGCCTCTGAGACTCTGGGTTGGTTTCTCCGCGTCATGGACTGCAAACGGAGGAGGCGTTGGTTTTAGGCCTCACCGAGCCGACGTTCAGCCAGTTAGTGAGGCGATGCTTGGCGTTCCTGGTAAGCCGGTTAGTTGGAGCGCCATCGTGGAGGACCTCATCGCGCTCCTCCACCCTCCGGCTACAACAGGCAATCTAACGTTACCCCTTACCCGCGCGCGGCGATGATGGTGGGTCGCCATCGCGTCGTACGTGGACCTGTGTCATTTGCAAGCTCAGAATTTCACGGATCCATCACGTAACTGCTGTGTTACTTGATCTTTCAGAGAGCTCTAGTTTAGTGTGCGTGCCAAACTGCCAGTAGAACTAGGTATTGACATATTATGGAAGTCTGATGCTAAATTCCAAGGGTGGTAGACGAATTTTAATGTGTTGATTCACTCTTTTTGTTTCATATGTGGACTGTCAATTTTAGCTCTCGGGCACCGGTGATCCTCCTATTTTAAAAGATTCAAAAATGTTATTTAAAAGTTTCAAAACAAATCGGAAAAAAAAATCTTGATGTAGCAAGTGGTGTTTCCCACGAACATGCAAATAAATCAAATCCAAATACTTTCTATTATGAGCAACACAAAACTGATAAAAGTTTCAAAATTCTACTTCCTCTGTAACTAAATGTAAGATGTTTTGGTAGCCACTACGAAAACGTTTTACATTTTGATACAGAGAGAGTATTTTTTAAAGATTTTTTTGGTAATACACCATTAGTTACATGTCTTTTTTTCATCTTCTTGAAACTTATGAATATCATTTTTTTTGGAAAAACAAATTAACAGCAGCATCACTAGTGGCTACGAGCTAAAGACAGTTTCCACTGAAATTACCGAAAAGTCAATCTGAGTCCTGAACATCAGTGTTCACCATGTTTGAAAACATGCAAAAACATACTAAAAAAGTTTAAAGAAAACTGAAAAAAAACATGTATGTTCTCGATGATATATTCTATAAGCGTGCAAAAACATAATGCAGTATCATTTGTATTACGAGCTACACAAAAATAACAAACTTAGAAATATCCGTTGTGTTGATTCTATCATGAAGAACAAGCCAAGCAAAATATTTATGTTTGGATATACACTTGGATACATCATTTGAAACAACTATGATTAGATCTTTACATTTCTTCTTTTTGTGTAGCTTAAAATGAAAAGTATATAAAATTATGATTTTGCGCATATGTGGAATACATCATCTATATATTTTTCAGATTTTTGTAACTATCAAAAAAAAAAAATCAAACAGAGCCAGCACCGGGGGTGTCCGGGAGTAAGAAATCTTCAGCCGGTTTTAAAACCACATCTTGTATTATATGGAGTAGTACGCATGGAGTACGTACTCGATGCTAATGATCGAACATGCGAGCCTTTCGCAGTTCGCACCCGTGCGGAGAGGAAGACGACCTCCGCCACAACCACCCTCGCAGCCACTGCCACTCAAATCGCCGTCTGCGCCGCCCACCCGGTCCTGGCCTTGGACCCGGCCTTGCTGGCCTCAGGGCCAATTTGTGAATCCATGGGTCGATCCAAAAAAATATAGGACCAATGGGTATTTAGGGTCTACCCAAATATTACGTTTGCTGTGCCTCTTCGCACATGACCATATAGATGAAACGTCAGTGTAAATAAGAACTGACGTTCTTAGAAATAGCCAGGGAACCTTTGTTGCTGCATCAGCGAAATTCATACCGCATGTATCCTCGGCACACATGGCAGAAGCGATGGCAATGAGCCATGGCCTATCTCTCGCCAATGATTTGGGTTTTGTCTCAATTACAACGGAATCGGATGCTTTGGAAGTTATTCAAATGTGTGCAGGACAAAGCAGAATTTGGAGCGAAGCTACAGCTATTTATGCGGATATCTTAGCTATGGCTGGAGCAATTGGAAATGTCACGTTTCAGCACTGTGGGAGGGAAGTGAACATTGTAGCCCATGCAATAGCTAGAAACTGCTTTAATTCTAAATCTCTTTGTATTTGGGTCGATGAACACCCTGACTTCCTCCTTCAAACTCTACTAGATGATGTAACTATTATTTGAGAAAGGCGGCAGGTTTCTGACGTACTCTTTCCCTTACCAGGGTACCTACGGGGACTGGAAGGGTTTTGATGAGGCGGCCTGCCGACCTAATATATGCTGGTTTAATTTCAAAAAAAAAGAACTGACGTTTGCTGTGTGCTGGGTCTACCCAAATATTACGTTTGTCATTTTCGCGTGTCTCAGAAGTACAAGTTGGCTAGCTAGCAGGAGGACGACGTGCGCGTTTGCGAGCAATGCATCATGCATGTGCAATTGCCGTCGGTAGCTAGCAGCATGCTGGCAAGAGAGATGTGCGTCGCGGCGGAGGTGGCCGACCAGGGTTCCCGGGCATATCCATGCGTCCATGCATCGTCGTGTCTGAAGAAGACGGCTTTTCCGCCATGGCGCGGGATCATGTATGACTGTTAGAGTCTCTCGTCATGAGCTAGCTCGTGAGGCTCTGGCTCTCTATCCCACGAACTGCACGGCTGCATTTATACTGGTTGGGTGGTCACCGTCTCACCGATGTCAAGCTCTACATGGACGGCGGCAAGGTTGCGCTCATGACCTCGCACTCTAAGAAGGCAGCTCGACGCCGTCGCAGCCTTCGAGCCAGTGCAGCACAATAATGCGCCAGCATGGCTCCAGCAGCAATATGAGTCGTCTCTACTCTCTACCTCCGATGACACGGATTGGAACAACCATACACATGATCGGTAACAATCGTAGTGTGGCTGCGGGGCTAAGAACTAGTAGTTGTCGGGTCGACCCTGCTGACCCAACGGGCCACTCGGGGCCGGCTCTATTGACCCAAATCATGTTTGAGGCCGACCCACATGACCCGTTAGCCTCAATATTTTGGGTCGGGCCGACGACCCAGCGGGCCGACCCGGCCCATTCCCATGCTGAGTTGGCGCTCTGCCGACACGCCTCGTCCCGAGCTCCTCCTCCTCCACTGGTCCGTCGCCGCCTCCACACACACAATAGATTTGGACTCACCTCGGCCGTGGCCAGCTGCGGCTGGGTGGGCCCCGGCTCGGCCGTCGTGGAGGAAGGAGGAGTCTTCTTTAGCGTTTCCGCCTCATGATCACTGTTTGAAACGCTAAGAGCATCCAACCTCGTAAAATAACTGACATTTGTCCGCGCCCCGCAAAAAATGTGCGCGGATCAGTGACCGTAAAAGAGGTCGGCCTGAGAATCTTTTTACGAGGTCGTAGTCCGACCCCCACATCTTTGGTTTCCGCGCCTGAACCGAGCGCGACCCGCACTCCTCTTCCATTTTGGCGGGACGGAACATTCCTCCTCCTCCTTTCCAGCTTCCGCGTTGCACCGCCGTCGATCTACTTACCCAACCGCTCCCCACCGTCGCCGCCGAGAGATATCGAGGCCATGGAACCCTCCGAGCTCCACGGCCGCTCCCCACCGGTCGCCGCTGAGGTCCCACGACCGCAACAACCGGTTTCCATGCTCCCGCGGTCCATGCGGGATTGTCGGCCGCCGCCTCCGCTTTCAAGAAGAGGAAATGTGCGGCGATGCTAGGCGTTTCGCCGGCCACCACTAGTCATGACGTCACGGCTTTCTCCGCCCTGATACTCGTCGATCGGCGGAAAAATCCGGTGGAAGAAGTCGGGAACCGGGCCAAAAAAGGCGCCGCCAAGCATGGCGAAGAAGAAGAAGCAACACCGTGTTCCTCTTTAGCTTGTACTACGGGTGGCTAGAACCGCCGCCCCGCAAGCTCTCGAGGATGTCGTCCACAACACGTTCGGAAAAATGCCCCCAAGGTATGAAGTGAAATAGGTCCCCAACTCATTTGTGCAACTTATGAACGAGACCGAGGTGTGCATCACCGAGCCACCACTCGGGGTGTACGATTTGGATGAAGAGTAGGGGGGTGGCGAGGAGAATGATGGAGAGGATGGTCAAGATGAGGCATTGGAAGAGGTTGATCAAGTCGTGTATGATGTTTGTTAAAAAAAAAAGTCGTGTATGATGAGGGCAATAGTAAGGAAGAGGAGGACCGTGAACCAAGGTTTTGGTTACGGGATTCCCGGTTACCACGGTAACCGAGAAATCCTGGAAATTTACCGGACGAATTTAAAATGTAAATTTCGAATTCAAATTAACTTTAATAGTTAAGTACGCGCTCAACTGTCCTTATGCATAGCGTCCTAATCGGCACAGCGGTAAGAACTTTTTTCCGCACCAAGCAGGTCTCTGTTTCGAATCTCGCTCCAGGCATATTTTTGCAATCTTATGAAGATTAATCGCAAGACATGGTTTAATGCTCAAAAATTAATACACAAGCACTGAAATCGAACCCGGGACGACCTTGGGCTGCATCACTATAACAATATTTGATTATAGGATACAGTCTATTTATCACAATTTATTGGAGTTCAAATTCAAATTTTCCAAAAATTCTCGATTTTTTTTGTCTGGAAAGCCCATTTCCCGGAGGTGCCCGGGAAACCCGGTTACCGCCCGGTGACTCGAAATCCCGACCGATAGCCAAAACCTTGTCGTGAACTACACCTAGATCGAGAACACTTGCTTGGTTCGAGCTTGGTCGGAAGTGTCTCTCGACGCGATCCATGGTACATACCAGTCGAGGAACATTATTGGATTAGGATTGCAGATTCTTCCAATTCATGCCCCGTGTTGCAAACCCGGTGACCCACTCCTATCGATCACTACAAAGCCGGTGGGATGTGATCAAGGCTACTTGTAGCCGATGGAGGGCAGCACTTGAGCATGTCCGGTCGGCACCTCCAAGCGGTGTGAACATTGATGAATATGTGAGTGAATTTAACTTGCATTCTTTTTGGGATGTGTTGGAACATATACATAATCTAAGATGCATTATTTTTGCATTTGTATGAAGGGCTTGCAATGGAGAGGTACAAGATGATGGCGGCCTCTAAAGGAAAGTCATTCGTGCTCCATCATTTTTGGAAGTTGTTCGAGCATATGGAGAAGTGGAAATTGAGGGACCAAGAAACAAAACTCAAAAGGGGGGAAATGCTTCTATTGAATCATAGTGACGACGAGGGAGGAAGAAACAAAGAGAGATCGGATGGAAACAAGAAGGCGAAGGAGTGGATCAAGGTTGAGAAAGAAGCATGAGATGGTCAAGTCCAAGGAATCAATGGCTATCAAGACCTTGGAGGCAAAGATGATCATGAAAGAGAAGAAGAATGAGGATAAGCAAACAAGGTGGAATGCAATTCGTGACTTCGAGGGAAAGGAAGATTGTGCTTGAGGAGAGGAAGGACAATGTGCCCTGCCGAGGAGAATCGTACAATGATGATGAGTCCAAACTACATGGATGCTTGCACACGGGAGTTGTTGGACATGAGGATCATCAAAAGGAGAAGGAAAGTCATGGCGAAGGCTGCCACTTCGGCTCCGGCGAGTGAAGGTGCTTCGGCTCCAGCTCTAGCGAGTGCTGCGGAGGCCGGTGCTACGGTTTAAGCTAGCCTTCCATGTACTTAGCGGTTTCTTAATGGATTTGATGCGAACATTGTTGCGGTAATTCGTCGAACACTGTGTCAAACTTGGTATGTCGTTTTGTTTTACAGTCCACATCGTCGAGTAGTCCCCGCAGACTGAAACTGGAAAACCGAATATTTGTGCATGGGCATGCACAAACCAGCTAGCCAATGCCCATGCCTGTTTGTGCTGTCTTCATACATGCAGGCGCACAATTTTTGCCAGGTTCAGATACACACATCTTGTTTGCCAGGTTGTCGCGTTCGTCGGCGGGAAAGGGCCGCACGGTGGGATGCAGCAAGAAAGTAGTTAGATCAATCAAATTTGGCAGCTTCCTCGTGTGCGCTACCTCCTTGGACTTGGAGCCTCGCTTCCTCTTCAACGTCGCGGGGACGCCGGGGAGTCGAACCACCACTGAGCCCGCTAGGCCCCTCCTCAAGCTTCACGCGACATTGTCCGGAAATACCACCCGGGCCGCCGCATCCATGATTCACAAGTCGACATGGTAGTCAGGAACGGTCCGGCGGTGGAGGAACAGAGTCGCGCTCGTGCTCGTCTAGGTCGCAGCTGGGGCTGCGGGAGGCGGAGCCGTTCGATGATTTTCGAGCCTGGAGGCCGCACGGATGGTCGCACGGGTGCGGCACAGGCAAGCGCCGGCCAACCTTTCGGTCGCCTCCCGCAACGGCCGATGACATGATCCATTATTCACTAGCAGATACCACATACGCCCTGGCCCGAAAAATAACCTTTTATTTTTTCGGATCCAGGCGAAAAATCTGCCTGCACCGTATCCGGATAATATTTTTGGAAAGGAGAAAAATCCCCGCGTGTGCTAATTGTTGCGTTTTGGCGAGCATTTTCCTCGCACCCTTGGCGCGACTACTACACATAGAAGTTTCACCGTGTTTTTTCTTCCGTCCTCCCCGTCTCTTTCCGTCTTCCGCTCCCGTCACCCGCACCATGGAAAAGGGTCGCCACCTCCGGCCGCCTCGATTCGGATCAAGGGTGCTGTATCCCATCCACTCGGTCGAGGCCGCAGCCGCCATGGCTTAGTCAGGCGCGCGACCAGTTTGGACAGGGAGTGGGTGCTCCCAAGCTGGTCTGAGCAGCGGAGAGCACCGCCAACTCACGGAGCCATTGGTACCGGTGATTTGGGGGCCGGTGTGGTGGAGTGAAAATCAATAAAATTAACCCTATTGACAAACTTTAACAAAAAATAACTCTTTTGACAAACTATTTGCAAATCAAACCCTTTTTGATAGCGCCATGGGACGTGTCGCTATGTTCCTGCCACCGTGAAAATGCGGGGCCCAAAGGATCGAAGGGTAGAGCGGTGCTGCCCGGCATGCATAGCGACATGAGGGAAGGCGCTATTCACCGACAGCACCAGGCCGGAAGACTGAAGCTATCTAAATTCAGTTAACTCGATTATACTCTTCATATAAACTAAGCTCGGTTACATGTCAGGGCCATGGATCTAGTCTAGCGGTTGCTCTCATTTTGTACACTTTGTAGACGATAGTTCGAACCTCCTGATCAAGCCAATTTAGTTTTTAGTTTTTTCAGGGCCATGGATCTAGTCTAGGATGGAGCAGGCATTTTAGTTTTTTCTTCTTCTTTTTCCTCTCTGTTCAAGCCAGTTCCAGACGTTTTTTCTCTATGTCTATTTATTTTTATTTTTATCTATTGTAAAACATGTGCTAATCTTGTATAAATTTAGTTTTTAGTTTTTTCTTCTTCTTTAGTTTTGTCAGGGCCATGGATCTAGTCTAGCGGTTGCTCTCATTTTGTACACTTTGTAGACGATAGTTCGAACCTCTTGAGTCCTAAAGAAACAACATAGGACATTAAAATCCTCTTGAGTACACTTTGTAGACTCATATCTTGAGTCCTAAAGCTCCAAATAATATAAATGTTATATCTATTTTGATCATTAAAATGCAAGGGATATTAATATGCCGTCTATGCTTTTGTTTGCATCATCTAGCTTCTTCATGCCGCTCACATAATCTCAACGTCTACAACACGATAGATGTAGCAGAACTTGTCTGCAACACGTTAGAGGTAGCAGAACTTGTGTCGCTCACATCATCTCAACGTCTTATCCTTAAAGAAACAACAAACACTGAAAAGCGCAAACGATTCATCTTACAACTACGATAAAAGATCCAACATGATCATGAGATGATGCATGCCATGGTAAGATGCGACTTAAATCAAATTAATCGGAACCGAAATTCTGACAATTAATATTGAGATTTAAGTTAGTTATCTAACCACCAAATTAAATGTTGATTAACATGGCATGGATGATCTACACAAAATTAAACGGAATAGATTTGATCACTTATTTAAATCCTCACAATTCCATGTTCAGTTATTTAGGTAATTATACAAATGACCACTAAGCAACAAACAAGATGATGCAAACAAAAAGCATGCATGGCATATTAATATCCCTTGCATTTTACTGATCACCATGACTATCCATTGAAAGAGCTAATATTTTCTAAAATTATCGATATTTCTGTGATATAACCACTAGTTCTCTACCTTAGAATTATTATTTCTAAAAATTCAGACCAAACAATCAAACAGTTGTAGTTCAAATTTAAATTACTTTCGGAAATTCAGCATAAACTTATTTAACTAGGCGAAATTACGTAGATATCAAGAAAATTCCTAATACTTGGGGATCATCCATCAAATGTGGACTACTCTTTGTGAAAATTAGATCGGGGCCATTTTGCACCATATTTTTTGTACTTGGTTCACAAACAAATTCATTTTTTGCACTTAAAAATGAAAAATGATATTTGTATAAAGAATTTGAAAAATTTCTTCGACATGATTGTTTCCTATACCAAGATCCACCCATTTGCGGAATATGTGAAATTTATCACAAACTATGCCAAGGGAATGGCCATAACTTGATTATTTGACTTGAAATCGTCAGTTTTGGATTACAATAATTTAAAATATCAGGACATATCGATGTTTCTGTAATGCAAAAGATGATTTAGATGTCATATTTGGATTCCTCTATTTTTTGTAATCAATTTAGACATCTTATTTGTCAAATTCTGATTTAAGGATTTACATATACGAATTATTCCATACTAAATAAAAACACAAAAATAAATTAAAATACCATATTTATCATTATTTATTTCAATATTATTATTATATTATCATTGTTGTTTATTCAACTAAATTTTTATAATTCAAACAATGTAGAAGTGTAACATCATGACCGAGTGGTTAACATGATTTGATAAGATACTAATATCAGTAAGTTCTGAGTTCTCTCTTAGTATCTGGAACCAAAATGTTAAGCTTGCTGGGGTTTGAGCAATTTGTGGATGGGTGACCGAATGGGAAGTTTGACTAGATTAAATAGGTTGACTTGAGATTAAGTGTATAGTTAGTGATGAAGTATGTGGCTTAGCGGGTAAATAAGTGTGTGGCTAAGTGAGGAATTTCGAAATAGAAAAAAAACAATTTTTTTCTAAGAAATTTCAAAAAATCTAGAAAATGATATGCCGACGGCAAAGCCATCGGCGTAGAGAACGATATGCCGACGTCGACGACATTAAGTACGCCGACGGGCAAATCCATCTACGCCTACGGGCTAATACGCCGACGGTGGCCGGCTGTCGGCGTGTTACCTTTTTCCGGTAGTGATTGGTAATTTCTTGTGTCTCTGCGGCATTTGGAAGGATAGATTCAAACCCTTGAGACCTGGCATATTGTTCTTTTAGCAGTTTGCTGTGTATTCAAGCCCTTAGTTATATAAAAGGTGTATGATGTATTTACTTTGATGCTGGCAATATCTACAGGAGAAACATGAGGAGGAAGAAGAAGATGAGGTTGTCAGGTGGGTTCCGCGCTCATGTCTGCTCGCCCTACCATGTTTGCTGCCTACTCAGACCTTACAAATGGCTCCACCGGTTAGTGCAGCTGCTTTTAGATGGAAGTTCGTACGATTTGTTACGCAAGTATCAAGAATGGTAGTTGAGAATTTACCAAGAATAGTACTACGCGTGAAATGAGCCCTATTGTGATAGTTTTACCTTATTTACTATTTTGTTGTTGTAGATGTATTCTCACACGGGTCTAACTATTTTCCTCTTCACAATGTGAAAAATATAATATTCCCTCGGATCCATATGGAGGGAGTATGATCATTTTCCGATCTTCACATTTTTATCGCATTTATTTGCTGATGTCAGTATTTTCTCTCACCGCTGTCTAGTTGTGTCCTCGCTTTTATTGAAGTAGAATAGTACATTGTGGAGTCAACCGATACCTCTTCATCATAACAATGTAGTATGTATAAAAAAAATGTTCATACCATGTGTCTCTTCACACTGAAATGGGAATATATAAAATGGATACATGTACTTATTTGAATACTAATAAATTTAAATGGAGAAACAAAAATTGTGATATGTTTGATGACATTGAAATGTGTAATATTGGAGGCTAATATATTAATATATGTGCATGAGACCATTAGGTGATAGGATGACTTTGATGATGATTTTGTAATAGCTCATATAATCGTTCGAATATGACTCACACAATAAGAGAGATGGATATAGGCAACGGATTATTTGATAATACAATGTATTTTTTTTTGTAAGTTTCATTTAAGACTTGAATCCGCGAGAGTTTCTGGAACGCATACAAAACATTGCATATGAAAAAATAGATGTTAAATGAAATTATAACCTTTGAACATATGAGTTTTGAACCATAACAATACACTAGGTAAGATGGCGCGGCGTGTGTTTTTTATGTGTAATTGTAAACAAATATACCGGCAAACTTATATTTTTCTTTGTTTGGAAAAAAATCTGAATAGGATGCGGGGATATTTTGTGTATTGAACGTGGAGCTTTAGAACGGTGCGGTAGTTATTATAAGCTGGGCAGCTTTGGCTGTGCTGACATTGAAAGGGTGGAACTTGACATATTGTACAGAGGCGGACATGCAGATTATTACAGAGCAACGTAACGTAGCGGGATAAAAGAAAGAGCAGAGAAACATGGCGTCCCGTAGTAAGATTACTACAATCAGGTACATAAGCAAGGAGTCAGGAACAAGTAAGATGGAGAAAAAATAATCAAAAGCAAGACTGTAAGAAAAACAGGACATCTAGTCACCTGAGGAATAGTCAGCTGGCCGCTTGACTAAGCTAATCTCCCGCCTTCGAGCAGCTTGCTCGGCCGACAGAGACCCAGACTGAGAAGTATCAGTCGCAATAGTTCGAGGAAGAGGACAAACAGACATACAATTGAAACCAAATGGCAAGGTGGGCAGCGGCACTGAAGAAGGAGAATCACCAACAACCTGAGAACCAACAGGCAGGCGTGCAGACCGCGCAACCGAATGCTGACCAGCAGCATAGTCTAATGAAGAAATATCGGGCATGTCTCCAGGAACAGCAGCAACAGAGAAATCGTGGGCACTGAATTCATTAACCATTGAAACGGCAGCGTCAGACTTCCGACCATGACCATGACCTACCGCCAAATAAGAAGAACCAATAGTCTGATATATGGACACACCTTCGGCACCTGCTTCATGCATCATAGAAAAGAGAGAAGGAGATCCACGGCCACGGCCGGGAGCGGACAACCGGCCATCACGAACAGAACAACCGCCAGCACGACCAGAAACCTGAGTTACACAAACAGGATCAACCGAAGGAGAGGAAGATCCACGACTTGAACCACGAGCCGGCAACTGGGTAGAACGAACAAAACGGGCACTACCACGAGTACAGACCCGACCAGCTCAAACAGGATCCACCGAAGGAGAGGTCGCAGCCAAGCCAGCATATTCTGTGATAAGAATGATCCCTTAGCATGGAACGTTATTGTCATCTTCTTTATTGTCGTGGACATACTGAACAACATATCCACAAAGGCAAAATCATGCTCAGATCCTCTGAAGTTACAGATTTCCACTTCCTCAAGGAAACCCAGGCTGTAAGATGTACTCCTACTCCAGTTCTGTTGCTGACCACAAGCACAAGCCGATGTGCATGGAGAATCCACCTGAAATAAGCAGATATAATAATGCTCAAGGCTAGCTGACGTCGTGAATGTAACACAACAAAAAAGAAACAGAGGAATGGTACCAAAAGGTTAAGACATCACAAAAACTATCAAAGAAACGGATCCATAGTGCTGTGAGAAAGAAAAAAAATTACAGTAGCAGCAAACCTAAGTATTGACCAGCACTTGCCAGCTATCCATATTCAACAATTGCTTCAAATTGACACGAAACCTAAAACAGCTATTATTTGTGCTCATTGCTCCACACCATGGGCAAATATCCAGTCATACCACACCTCACATGATACGACTCCTCACCAGGCATTTTCATGTCCAGGTCATAATTTAATTTGAATGTTAAAAGGGCTAACGTTACACGAAAGATCACTTCCGGCAACAAAAATTCAGTTGTAGACAATACAATAAACTGACCACTGAGAGCGAACCGTTCAATCAAATTGCACAATTAGGGACAGAACAATACTTCCTCCAGCTGAACCTAGTGACCCACTTCATAACAACACAAGCTAGATTTGAATTAGGTTAGAGGTAGCTAGCAAAGAGCAGATTGGTTAGGTGCTCCAAGTAAAAAAAAATGATGCTTGAAAACTATTTGTTTCCCTAGTCCTAGATGGACTACAGGAAGGGAATAAACGAACCACATAAAACCAACCATGTCACCATGATTTACAATTTTTTTGATATGTTTCGGTCTATTGCTTGAAAGCGAACCGTTAAAACCAACCATGTTTTGAAAACTATTAGGTTGTAGGTATTTCTCTCCCTCGTCTCCTTTTTGTAACCTTGTTGCATAATGGTTTTTGATTTGGAGGTAACAAAGGTGTTGTGGGGCTTTTGCCTCACAGTTTTTAGTTTCGGGAAAATGATTCACAAAAAAACACTAAATAAAGTGGCAAAAATTCATGAATTTGAAGATTAACTTATTGTCAAATGGGACCTAGCTGATGCTTAAAAAATTAAAAAGGAAGAATATGTAAATAATACCTGCAGCGTCCCAAGCTCTTATCTCTACCTCACTCTCACGAAATTACGAACTGATGATTCATATAATTCCAGAGAAGGTTAAATCCTGAAACATGATAGAAGAATATTCAAGTTTGAAGTTCCTAAAACAAATCAAGCTCATGTCTGTGTTTAAATTCCCTAAGATTTCCAGTACCAAATTCGAAATATGCGCATAGAAACAAAAATGAAGCACACACATTGTGAACACCAACAAATTTGTTTTGGATTTTTTTGACACTTGTAAATTTGACTTTTGAGTAGTGGTATCATGGTATCATAGAAGCCGTGGTATCACCACATATTTTCCCCATACACAGTACATGTCCAATTCTCGAGCAAATTCTATTTGAGGCCACTGAGCAACGTGTCAGCCAACTTGACATCAATTTGAACAACTCTATTTCTTTCTTTTTTTGCGGATATTTTAACTACCTTATCTCAACATAAAGGTGGAGCAAAATTGTAGAGTCTCAATTCAAAATAAACTAACAAGAATGCAGATATTTAAAAAATGTCATGGAAGATGAAGGAAAATAGATGGGTACTTGGCTAGATAAGTAGATATGCTGATATGCATATCAGTTGCAACTGCCAAAATGGGTTCAGAGTTATAGTTGACCTAAACAAGAAATAGGAGAAGAGAACCTAGACCGGTGAATAAGCTTCAACATCAAAGCTGGGGGGTTTTCGACCTTGGGGACATGTATGAGTAATTTGTAAAGTAGACTACATGACTGAAATCAGGTCAGTTACATACTTTCATGGGTGTATTTCGAGTTCCTAATAAGAAATTTTGGAGCAAAGTAACAAACCAAAATAGCATTCCATTAGCAGATCAGGCCCCAGTGTGAGAATGGTGTACATGCTTTTCAACCAATTAACATAACTCCAGCAATAATTCACATCAGTTGCGACTGCCACAATGAGTTCAAAGTTATAGTCGACATAAACAAGAAATAGGAGAAAGAGCCTAGACTGGTGAATCAGCTTCAGCATGGTTTTTTCGACCTTGGAGATATGTATGAGTAATTTGTAAAGTAGACTACATGACTAAAATCAGGTCGGCTACATACTTTCATGGGTGTACTTGTAGTTCCTGATCAGAAAATTTGGAGCAAAGTTACAAACCGAAATAGTATTCCAATAGAAGACCAAGCCTCAGTGTGAGAATGATGTACATGCTTTTCAACCAATTAACATAACTCCAGCAATAACGAAAGTACTTGATAAGAGAAGTTATAAAATTTACCTTTTTATCAAGTAATGTCACCTTCAGCTTTCTAATACCAGGACATATACTGAGCAAATGGCACACATAAGCTCCAATTGAATGTCCATTTGTGCATAACCACAGAGACGAAATCTCCCGTTGGGAAGCCTGGTTATGATACCCATCAAGTACTCATATAGAGTTAAATCCTGTAAAATCAAAGGAAAACAGTTAAAAACTGAACAATCTAGTCTTAAAAGCGATATGTTTATTCATAGTAATACATTCAACTTGTTTACAGTTGTGTTTGTCATAGAAGATTCCCATGGTACGACGCTGAAGCTCGAGAGAGCAGCGTAGGGGCCAGAGCGGCGTGAAGATCCTCCATGGCATCCGAGAGCATATGCATCCAGGGAGAGGGAGAGGGAGAGGGAGAGGAGGCCGGCCAAGGGGATCAGTGGAGGAAGTTGTAGAGAGCAGCTAAGGAGATGGACAGTGACATCGATGACTTACCATGATGACAGACGCACGGTCGTGCCGGTAACAAAAGAAAGGTCCAAACATATTTGATTTCATATTTTGTCAAGCACTAGAAAATTTGCCAAATAATCAATTTAGGGCATGTTTGGATTTTCATTCCGTGTCACGAAACCGGCGTTAGTCGTTCCCCTAAATATTTCAGTCGAGAGCCAAAATAATCCCTTGGCTGATTGAATTGAGGACGGGGATGCAGCCTATAATGCAGGCACTTGTGCACATTGAAATGCTACCTATAGGGAAATGCAGAGAATGCAACCTAATACTTCGTCCACCAAAAGGAAACAAATTCTGAAGCTAAGTGGGAATACCGGATTTCATTCATCCCTTCAATCTACTGAGAACGAAGCAGATGGAAAGGAAACTTACAGTCAGCGGCTCTGCTTCTTTGGCATCCCAACACATAGCCAAGATACATGCCGGAGCACCGGAGCACCTTGTCACCAGTCGCAGTGCAAAACCAATCATCAGAGCACCTTGCCGGCGGCATGCTGGGCTGCATGAATGATTCCCCGCCAAGCCAGTAGCACGGCAGGTTGAGGAAGACGGCGAGGCCGCCGTCCGCGGAGACGAAGAAGAGTTGCGGCGCGGGGGCGGGACGCGGGCTGGCGGCGCAAGGACGTGGCGTTGGCCGGCGGGGACGCGAGTTGGACTGGACGGGCGGGGGCGCAGCGCAGGGGCGGGACGCGGGTGCAGGGTGGCGTCGCGGGGGCGGAACGCGGGCTTGCGGCGCGGGGGGCGTGGTGGTGGCCGGCGGGCGGCTGGCCGGGCCATGGGTGGCGGCGCAAGGGCAAGGAGATCGGCAGAGGGGAACTCGACTCGAGGTCGGAGACTCGCTGGACAGAGAGGCCGGGAAACACCGGCAGAGAACAGGAGGAAGGAGCTAGCCGCATCGAGACGTCGGATAGAAGGAATAAAATACGGATAGAAGGGAAAGAAGAGCGGTCGCTGGCAGGCCCACATGGACCGGACAACCGGAGGCAAGCAGCAATGACCGGAAATCTACAACGGTGACCGGGAGCAGGAAAAAGGAAACCAGTCACTTCTAAATAGGCATCCACCGGGAGTAAACCGGCGAAGCAGCTTTCCCATTGTAGAAAAAAGGGAAACGAAAAGAGAAACAGGGGCAGAAAGCAGGAGCGACGTCATCGCATAGCCAAACCACCGTACGTGGAGCATCCCTATTGGCCACATGCGGATGGAACAGTGGCCGGGCTCGCCGTACGTGGAGTATCCCTGTTGGCCACATGCGGATGGAACAGTGGCCGGGCTGCGGAGAGGCCCTAAAAATGTCTAGCCTCTATATATAGTAGTAAGTAGTATGTATTGCAAGTGCACGATTTAACTAGTTCATCTAAAACGGTACATCCACTACTAGAATCCACGTCTTTGTCGGGTGGTAAAAATACTCAGCGAAAGCTATTTAGACTCGATCGGCAAACACCTTTGTCGAGTCTGGCACCCGGCGACAGACATCCGGCAAAAATTACCTCGGCCGGGAAGGTTGGGAAGGGCCGGAGAGAAGGAGATATCTCTAATATAGTTACGAGAAATATTGGTGGCCAGAGGGAAGGAGAGATATCTCCAATATATAGTTATCGGAAATACAGGTCGGTTACTTTATCCATGGCAGTAACTTCCCTGTACAGTTCCATCGCTTCATTCATTGTCTTGGCTTCTGACAAGAGCTGCAATCGTTTCTTCGGGCTCGGATGAGATAAAGAAAACCTCTCAAACTTTCCTAGCTTCTCCAGCATCACATGGTACCATTGTGGATGGAAACCAGCAGCACCGAGTAGCAAAAATCCAATATAATCCGCCTCCATCTCATCCCTACATATATAGTCAACATTATCTGAAATGCCTTTTATTAACATGAATTAGATGCACAGGTCTAATATTAACAAAATAATAGGAGCACACAATTAGCTAATGGTGGAAATTTGTTGTAAAGGCAGTCAACACAATAAGTACCCCTAACATGCTCCCTCTATATCAAAATGTAAGTCTTTCTAGATTTTTTTAGTTTTGCCCTCATTCATACGTAGTATGTTTTAGTATGTAGACTCATTTGGGAGCAAATCAGGACAAACTTGAAAGGGTTAGAAAGTCTTATATTTTGATATGGATGGAGTGGCTATATTATCTAGCAAAGATCCTAATCAGAATTTGGAAAAACTCAGCAAGTAGAAGGGTACAGACTTGTCTCTTAGCGATATGAACCAAAACTAGAATTTTGTGGCAGTCAGTTTCTTTTGATATGAACAAAGGAACAGGCACCCATTATTTCCACGGCTGAGAAGTGTAATCTAAACTTAACATGAACGATGTACACTATAGCAGGCGACTCACTCTCTCGGTTCATACAATTAATATAAATTTTCATGTCCCACACATCCATACGTAACATATATAAAACAAGATGAAATGCAAACCTGCGGTTGAAGATGGTTTCGTGCAGCAACCCATGGATGCAGGTGATGTCCGCGCAGTGCCTTGCAATGACGTGCCCCATCTAGCAAAAACAATAACAATGTCAGATTTGCGCGCGCCTGCCGCCAAATAAAACTGCACATATGTAATATATAGCTGCCACACGAATCGAAATATATACCTCATGCGCAAGCACTGCGGCAATCTCTTCATCGGTCTTAAACAAGTCAAAAAATGCAGTGTTGACCGTAATTTTGCCACTGGAAAAGATTCCTGCATTTGGATCCCGACTCTCGATGAGGATCACCTCCCAGTTGATCCGAGGAAAATGACTGGTGTGCGGCTGCGCCTTTCCCGACTTCTTCTCGGTGACGCGGAGCATGGGGGCGTCGTTGCTGTCATAGATGCCGAGGCCACGGTGGGCAGCGTGGATGAGTTTCTCGGCGATGCGACGGATACGGGCGCTTCTCGGATCGCTTGGGTTGTCGACGATCTTATAATTGGGGACAAGCAGCTGAGCGAAAACAGAGTCAGCTTTGTCGCGCTCTTCCTCGTCGGAGTAAATGACTAAGTGGGAGCGGTAGGTGCACGGCACGATCTCCCGGTCGTAGCGGCTGCAGGCTGCCATCGCTGTGGCGCTCAAGGTGATCATCGTTGCCGCAGCAACCTTCCGAGGGTCATGGTACCACCGCAGGACGAAGCTCTGCGGGGAGGTGGACTGTCGTCGGAGGAGAGGCTTGATGTGGGCAGATCCTCGGTTCAAACCCAAATCCTGCATCAAGGGCTGCGGGGCGGCCTTGCTTCGTAGCATGATCTGGGAGAGCAGGGACCTCGTGTTCCTCAGGCAGTTCATGATCTCAGTTTCTTTTCCCCCCTTTCCTTTAGTTTGTTTTGCAGGCAGATCGATCGACGGTGGTCTTCTTCTTCATTGGGTCTGGGAGTATATATACGCATATGGAGATGCCTGCCGGCGGATGCAGAGCAGATCTACGACGGAGGCCTGTCAGTCAGCGGGAGGGAAGGTAAGGCGGCGGCAAGGCTACCACCGCGGAGTGAATCTGGCCGCCGGCGGCTACGACGGCCCCCCTGGTCGTGTTGCCCCGGTCCGACCTTGGACGACTGTTTTCTCATCAACAGTTTCAGACTCTGGGTTCAGACTGAATTCTAACCAATCCAGCGCAACACATTAGAATAACCAAACTGAAACTTAAGTTTCAGTCCAAACTATTCCCAGCCCTGTTTTTTTAACCTGCTTGCTTCAGACTCTTTTGGTTTTTGACAGGAGGACAAACAATACTCGCAGGCGAGAATCACTTCATTGGCGCGTAAGCCCATGGTGCACTTGCAGGCCCAACTCCATCTAGTACAAAACATGTGTTGACCATTTCCTACCCCGCAGCCCCTATGTCCTAACGCCCTATGTTAGGTCAAATACCAGACGCTCTATGCGCCAGTCCGCGTGCAAAAGTAAATAAAAAAAAGGACGCGACTAAGTTTAGAACGTTCTATGTTTAATCTTAACGCCCTATAGTTAGGTCAAATACCAGACGTCCTATACGCCAGTTCGCGTGCAAAAGTAAATAAAAAAGGGACGCGGCCACGTTTAGAGCGTTCTATGTTTAATCTTAACCATAGAACATTAGTAGAACACGCTTTAAAATGGTAAAAAGTTATGGCGAGAGAGTGTGCGGTGTGCTCTCTTCCATGCATGTAAAAAAAGATAAAATTAATGATGTCACCCGCATTAAATACAAAATTAAAAAAATTAAAAAGTTTTGTAGATTGAACCGTTTATCCGATTTAGAATCCGTTTTCACTGTTGGATTAGTCGCGACAAGATCTGCGAAACTAGATCTCATGTTAATATGTTTCGACGACTTTTTTTAGACTTAAAAGTTACCCACCAATAATACCGTGAGTTATCCAGACCATAGTAGGTAAGTTACCCACGATATCAACAACTAGTTTTCGCTTGAAATTAGATTCAACTTTGAATTTTTCTTGTTGATCTTTTTTCAAGTTTGTAAGTTACAACCTCATTCATTAGGGTTAGTACACCGCATAACCCGTGCGACTTAATAAGATAATTATATCGATTTCATGATGACAACTACACACTAAAACTTAAAATTTATGGGTAACTCCATAAATACTGGATTGATACATATTATTTAGAGGATAAGAAAACTATTTTGAATTCGTGTGGATAAGTATACATGAACCCATGGGTACCTCAGTCAGTACTATGTGGATAAGTATTACCGATAGAGCATGAAAAGTTCATTGATCTTGTGGTGGATAATTATACATATCATTAACACAAAGATAGCTCCACATATTTTGAATGGATAACTCAATCAATTTTTGGTGAGTAACTATTACTGAAATAGTATGGTAATTAAATCGTTTTCGTGATGCGTAACTATATCAGGAAACATGGGTAACCATGAGTACATTGTGCTTAACTCTATCAATACTAGATGGGTTGATAACTAGCTAGAGGGAAGGGTAAGTGTATTGATAGCATGGCGATCACTATATCATAAAACACATGGCTAAGTGGGTAACTTCATTAGTACTTGTTGGGTAACTATTATCTATAGAGTTGGGTAAATATATCAATATCGTGGTGATAACTATATTATGAACACATGATAACTTCATCAGAACATGGTGGGTAACTATTACCTAAAGAGCAGGGTAACTTTATCAATACCATGGTGATAAGTATATCATGAATAAATGGTAAACACATCATAAATCGGTGGATAACTATAACCTATAATGTATGATAACTATATCGATTTTGTGGTGATAACTCTAACCTCACTCCTGGGTTAGGGTTGGGACGCTCCTTCACAGCCTTGATTAACTTCATGTATATGGTGATAACTATTTTCTAGACAGCTAGGGAAATTCACTTTGTGACATGGAGCATATGCTCCAGCCCAGCAACACTAGGATCCCATGAAAATCAAAACTTGCAAAGTATCCACTGCAGAAAGTAAATACGGAAGGGGCAGTCGTGGACAATCTTCCCTAGCTGACCAAATCCCTCACGTTCTCATCTAAGCTGGAGCATTTCCTCGAGGACCTCGAGCCATGGCCGTGACCTACGAGAGCCAAGCATCACGGATGCAAGGAGTTGGGAAATGGGAAACGAAAGCAGCCGGGAGGAAAAGACCAGGACTAGCCCATGCATGATAGCAGCAAAAGAGATGGATTCCACGACAGGTCGCCGGACTGAGTAATGAGAGTACCAGGGGAACTCTTGGGGGCGGTGCGCGGTAAAATTCCTGGGTGGCCCGAGCTGGAGGCGTCTCACCCATGGCGGCGGCAGCAGGAGGCGGAGGCCCTGCGATCCCGCATCTTTCTCTCATCCCACTCCTGGCGGCGGCAGAGCCCCGACGAAGGTCTCGCCCACAGCGGCCACACGCCAAGCGCGAACAAGAGATGTGACCGGACGGGCGGGCGAGGAAGAGAGAAAGCAGAGCGGCGCGGAACCGTTCCTCTTTGGATGATCTAACAGCTGGCGCACATGAATCCGTCGCGGAAGATTAACTTCCGCCCATTCTAAACATAGAAAAAAGTAGATTGATGAAACCCAATGCTTTGTGCTGCTAGCAAACTCTCATCTCTCGTCATAAAATAACACCAGTATTACTTACATTCGAACATTTCATACTGTCATCTGCATTTTACATTTACCAAGTTGGGGGGTGCTAGTTTCTGATTGCCTACGGCAATCACATGTACTCAGGCTGGAGATAGCTTTGAAAGTTCAAACCTTTCCGTTTATATCAGCAAAATGCACCACTCCTGTTATCAGGTCATAATAAGGATTTTGCACTTGTCCTCTACACACTCTAGATTGCAAGGGTATACAATCTGTTAATTCACAATAATAAAATGAACTGAGCCAGCGACAATATCAAACAACTCAATCGCATGGTTCTAGTTTCTCCTCTCCACCCCTTTCGGTCATGCAAGCCAGCCTGGGAAGGTGCTCGCGGTGGAGGAGCTCTGGTTGCTGGCCGGCGTGCTCGTGCAGGAGGAGCAGCGGAGGCGGGCGGGCTCGTCACAGAGGGGAGGCGAGAGCTTGAGGCATGGCCGAGCTCCCTGGTGACGGCGTCCAGAAGGAGGGGAGCAGGGGATAGAGGAGCTCGAGGAAGGGGCGACGGGCAGCCGACCACAGGCTCTGGTCGATGCAGAGAGAGGGAGAACGGGGATCGGGTTGGGTGTGCCTCCCCACGTGTCCGTTACGTGGTCCGCTGCGTAAGGTTACCTGCCGACCGTTCTAAGAGTAGAAATTCCGTAAAAAAGAGATTGGGTCCTCCTTTCATCCCACTCGGCTATCGCGGTGCACCTGATGCGTACGCACATGCCCGCTTGTTTGACTCACGATATATGATCCACTATATTTTCATATGGTATAGATTTGATATTGTAGATACAGATAATTTTATAATAATATTGGTCAAAGTTGATGTCATTTAACTTTTGAAAAGGATGGAGTAGGATGACGACCAGGTGGATGCTTCTTGTGTTAGAATAATCCCTTCTTTCCCTTGTGATTGTGATTTTCGGCGATGTTGGCTCCAACTTCATCGGGAGCGCACAGAGATCAGGTTCAACTCATGTATTGTTTTTTTTTGTCAAACATAGCTGGAGTGAGTGCGGCTCTTCAGCTTCATGAGTGGCACAATGAACATTGAAGTGCGGTCAAAGACCGGTGTAGTGGTAACTTTTTTCCTACCGTCCTCAACTTCCAGGAACCTAGCCGTCACAACTCCACATCATCTATCGGTTGGTCCCCCCTCCCCGCCCCCTCTAGTCACCCTTTAACAACGTCGGGAGGTTTCAAGGCCCATTTAGGGAACTTAATAACTGAAAGAAGGTACATGGGGATGCTCGCAATACAGGCTTTGAGCAGAACAAGTCTACTTTTGTAGTTTAATAACTTGCCACTCTCCAACCCCCATATCGTTTAACGGTTTTATTAACCACTGGTTGCAAGTCTTCCTTTCTAAGTTTGGAGAAATGCAAAGGGACCAGAAGGTACTTACATGGAAAAGAAACAGAAGATCTGAGCAAACCTAGTAACCTATGACTGAATAACATTAATAGTCATCAAATCATATTTATGGAGTTAATCCTCATACCAGACATCGCCTCAAAATAAGACAACAACCATTTCAAAATCTTGGCATAATTCTCATCATTTTCAAGAAAAAGAATAGTGTCATAAGCATATTGAAGGCTGACAATGCCACCTGGAATAAATTTTGTACACTATCTAGTTAGAATTGTTAACCATAAAAAAAATCTTCATAAAATAAGTTATAAAGTTCCGATAGTTCATTGAATATCGGAGTTGCAAAACAAAATCTTTATGAGAGATTATCCTTGACAAGATGCAAAGCAACCTTATATGGATAAGAGAAAAAACACGACTCCTCAGTTTCTTACATTTGATGAATTATATTACATATATGTATGTTATTGTGTGAATGTTGTTCTAAAAAGTTAAATATATTGGTGTATTCCAAAGTACACCGCCTCGCCTCACATCTTATTCATCTGACTATTTCTATTTGGATTGGGTTCGATTTAAGGTAATATAGTTATATTAAACTTTTATACTTTCTAATTATTAATCATATTGTTGTTTTAACAAATAAATTTTGTACACTATCTAGTTAGAACTGTTAACCATACAAAAGAATTCTTCATAAAATAAGTTATAAAGTTCTGATATTTAGGTGCACAAAAAATTCTTTATGAAAGATTATCCTTGACAAGATACAAAGCGACCTTATATATTGGTGTAGATTCCAAAGTACACCGTCTAAAAAATATCTTAATAGAGGTATGTAGTGTATAGTTATGTAAGAAAATATATAGAATATAGGAGAGTATAAATTGAATAGTTGACTTTACCATTTCCCATAATCAAACGTATCTTACATGTTACAATGTATTGGCTAATAAGATGATAATGTGAAGACCTTACTCGTTACGAATTTTTCGTAACATTTTTTTATAAAACAAGCTTTTTAATAGGTTAGGGTAGCCGTCATCCTTTCAGCCACTGTGTCGATGGAGCCGACATCTTAATCCTCACATGTTAAATTGTACTCCTACCTAAGTCCAAATTTATAAATTTCAGTAGCTCTATGAAAAATATTTCAAAATTTATAATAGCTAACCAATATCATTAGTTCCGTCATTTTTCCATATTAGAATTTATTCAGTATTATTGAGGCTAATATTATAAACAATATTTTGACGCACTTTTTCTTGGTATGATATTGATGTCCATAGACCGGTCAATTGTCATGCTTGAGTTGTTTTTTCGTGATTGGTTGAATCATGTGCATCAAATATTGAGACAATGTTAATAAATATCCTTGCTATGTTTATTTTCCAAGTTGAAATATCGTAGGAAGGCAGTTCACACATTATAAATGGGGTGGCAGTCATTAGAAGACAAAAGATCTACCCAAATGGAAAAGATATAGGGGTTCGACTCTGGAAGGAAAAGAGTGTGTGTCAGGCTCCTCATGCTGGTGTCTGGATGCAGACTCTGCATTGTGTGCCTGGTAAAGCCCGATGATATGGACACTGGCATCTGAGGGATTAAATCGAATGCATATCCAAACAACAACCAGGAGGTCTATTTCGCAAAAAAAAGAGGTCTAACTTTATTTAGATCATTCTATTCCATGAAACAGGCTTTCGCCCCGCTATATTAATATAGCAACCGACCGATACAAGCAAGAGATCACCGCTGGGGCAAACAGCACAGAGTAAGCCCAAAAGAAACAAAATAAAAGGAGAGAAAGAATGCCGACAAAAGCGGTTCAACGAAAAACAGAGAAGACTTGCAACCGGTGCGCCCTACGGAAAAGTCCCACCACAATCCTAGCACTCTGAAGCGCCGCGAACCAAGCAGCACCTTCAAGAAGGTGAGCGACGAAGATGACGCTGCTGCCCGAACGGACCCAAAGGAGACGTCCTAGGGTTTCCCCCGGTACGCCACGAGGGATGGGGAGGAGGTACAACCGACACCCTTCAGGAAGGACTCAGGTATCACCGCATCGGTGTCAAGAGTGACCAAGATTTCTCCCTACCCCCAAAGAACCAGACCCCCGGACTCTCCGTCGTGCTCCTCCAAACTTGCCACCCACGAGCGCGCGCCACCACGATCTTGCAATCATCACTGACCGAGATTTAGATCATTCTATTGTTACATGTTGCCCGTCCTCACCGGTTTTTTTTTTGTCAGAGAAAGGCTACTAGCTTAGAACACATAGTACAGCCAGACTAACCCATACTAGTTTGGACTACACATGTCAGAATAACACTGCAGCTACAGCCAACAGCCAAAAAAGTTTGTCAGACCTGCTGCCTACGAAAATACAGATGATTTTTTGTCTCCCGTTCCGTAAGAAATGATATCCTTCTTCAATGGCGATATTTTTTTTATTTTTTTTTAGAACTGTGGGGCAAAAGATTTGCCCCTTATATTAATTAAGAGAGAGTTGGTACAAAGAAAATTATGACGAAGTAACGTATAACAAAAACGTATTACTCTCCCGGCACTAAATCTCCTAGCCGCTTCGCTCCCGCAAGCACCCAAAGCTTGGCTTCGTTCTTTATTTTGGCGAGGATGGTGAGGGGCGAGGAGTGCTTATTTTTGAAGACCCGAGCATTCCTCTCATTCCACACCTCCCAAGAGGTGAGAAGGAGAAGGGAGGCCAAAGACTTGCGACTCGTCATGCGACTCCACCAATCCGGGAGCGAGAGGGTTGGCCATGTAGTAGTGTCGAGGTCGTGGAGGCCGGTCCATTCCTTCAAGGAGGTCCAAATTCTCGTCGTGTAGCGGCAATGCAAAAGGAGGTGTGCGGTGGTTTCGGGAGCCGTATGGCAAAGTGGGCAAAGGCCACAATTTGGCCAACCCCTCCGCGCCAAGCGATCCGCCGTCCAAATACGGTTTTGGAGGGCGAGCCACGCGAAGAACTTGGTTTTGGGGGGAGCCCAAATCTTCCACACAAGACGCTTCATATCGGAGGCGGGGGTTCCCAAGAATTGCGCCCTATAGGCCGATTTAGCCGAGTACTCACCCTCCGTGGTGAGGTTCCAAACAATAGTATCTTCAAGGGTTTCAACAAAGGTGAAATGTTGAATTTTGCTCCATAGGTCCACGAACTCAGCGACGTGTTGGATGGAGAAATCCTCATCCATTTTGATCTTTCCAATCCAAGCATTACCAAGAAGGGCTTGGCGAATGGTCCATTTCTTTCTAGAGGATGCGTTAAAAATGAGCGGTGCAATGTGCTTCGGCTTCTCACCGTGGAGCCAAGGGGCCTCCCAAAAAAGGGTCTTTGCTCCATTCCCAACGGTGATTGTTGTGGCGGCGTAGAATAGGTCCATATCCTCCTTATTGCAAGGGTTGCCCAAACCGGCCCAAATCTTGTTGGGGTCCTTCCACTCTAGCCATGGCCACCTCAACCTCAACGCCCTAGAAAACTTGTCGGTGTTGAGCACACCGAGCCCACCAAGGTCGGTTGGGCGCGTCACGGTTTCCCAGTTAACTTTACATTGCCCCCCGGTGACCTTGTCGGCGGCCGCTCTTATGATGTTCAGGGGTCCGAAATGGACAGAGTACATCTTCTGGAAGCCATTTAGAACTGCTCCCATCGCAACATTGGCAGCCTTCCTGTCCTTCTCATACGGACTTGAACAGAGATGGCTGGCAAGTGGGAAAGGGTCCTGTCAGTTTGCTGTGGATGATAAACATATTGTTGTTTATACTAGACTAACTACAATACGTGAACTGGTATAAACTGCGTCCGAATAAATATGGTTAAGCTGCTGAATGACCAGCTCTACAGCTTTTGCTTGCACCTAATTAGTTTCCAAAGCAGTAATAGTTGCTCATAAAATCTTGGATACAGTGGTATCTGTATTATTAGGTGCTTGGTTGATTCAAGAAAAAAAGGTACTCCGTACTTACATCTCCAATATCAGCACCAACAGAAACTCCTTCAGAAATAACGTTTGCTAAGGCAGCTGCATCTCCAAAACCCAAATTGACACCTTGGCTGGCGAAGGGATGGACTGTATGAGCAACATCATCAACTAGTGCTAGCCCTCTTGAAACATAATCATGGGAGTGCATCAGTGAGAGTGGAAGTGCCATTCTGTCAGAGATCAATCTAATCGCTTTCGGTGGCACTTCAAAGCATTCTTTTGTAGACACTGCAGTATCTCCAATGCCAGAAAACAAACTTTCCATGTAACGGTCAAGAGCACTAGTTGGGATGCAGACCATAACCAAAATCCAAGGCATGGTTCACCGACTCCAAAACAATCTTCAGAGCTAGTCGACTTGTGGCGTGCTGCCTCCTCTGGGCTCATTGTCCACACTCCACACTATATTACTGAAGTTGTCACCTATTGGAAGTAGGGCAATTGGACCAGAAGGGAGAAACCTCTGCCATGAACAGTCATTCTCTGCAACATGCTCCACTGTACATATGATCGCACTCTGAGGATAACTCCAGCCAGATGTTTTTATGCCCGCAGACTGCCTTACATTGGACTTGGAACCATCAGCTCCTACCTGTGACCCCAAGTTTACATAGGCGATTGAAGGCAATGAAGAGATACAACAGTTCAAATGAATGGAAAAGCAGATAAAGGAACTTACCGTGAAACTGAGACTATACAACTGTAAATTGTGCATAGCAAGGTCAGAGAAAGTTATTGTCCACACCAATTCCGAAATCCACAACCGACAGAGAACAATGCGCATCAGTAGTTCACACAGAGTGATAAAATTTAACAATAGGAATCAACCATGGATTAGAAAATTCTCATTAAGTGGTCTGTCAGTTGAGATTGAGGACATGTCTGTCAGTTGGAATTGAGGACAATGCTCACGAACTCCCGCTGGATGTCAGACCTCACCGTGGACAACTTCAACGTCCAGGACATCGCCAGCTTCGTTCACCTTTGGGGCCTCATTCAGGAGGTCACCCTAACCCCGGGGGTGGACGACACGATCCTCCGGACTCTTACCACCGATGGCACTTACTCCGCGAGCTCTGCTTACAAGGCCCAATTCCTCGGGGCGTCTTCTAGCCCCTACATGAACATTGTCTGGAAGACTTGGGCCCCCCCCAAATGCTCTTTCTTCTCTTGGCTGGCGGTCCAGAACAGATTGTGGACTTCCGACAGGCTAGCGATCAGAGGGTGGCCGCACCAGCCTCTGTGCCAACTATGCAGGTGCCAGCAAGAGACTGCGAGACACATCCTTTTCGAATGCCGTTACTCCAAGAGAATCTGGGGGGAGGCCACCATCTGGCTGAAGTGCCCCTCCCTCATGCAGCGCCTCAACACAACAAAACCAAAGGTGATCGACTACTGGACGGACCTGGCAGCAACACCTTCACCGTCGCGCAAAGGGCTCAAGACGGCTATCACTCTCATCACCTGGGAGATTTGGAAGGAGCGCAACGGAAGAGTGTTTAACAACAAATTCTCGCCGCCTATCGTCCTCTTCCAGCGCATTAAGGACGAGGCTAGGAACTGGACCCTAGCGGGAGCCAAGGCGCTTGCCGAAGTGATCGGATGATTTGAGTTTTTACCTTGTAACGTTTTTTTCTTCTTTTCGGCTTAGGCCGGGTCTCATGTTTGCTCCTTCTCTATCAATATAAAAGGCAAAGCTTTTGCCCTTTCTTCAAAAAAAAAAACAGACTAACAGTACCATCTACTTACTGAAAATTGCTGTTAGCAACTTAGCATCCACAAGATACAGCAATACTGATACTTGGAGGGCGTTTGATAACACTGGGCGTCCCTCACAATATGTTTTCGCGCACCGCAAACTGGCGACAACTGACAGTACTCAACGCCTAATCACTGGGAAGAACAAGGGTATGTCAGTGCATAGTTGGGTACTTCAAAACTGTACGAAGCTCAAGAGCTAATTGGCAAGGCATGCTACGTTTTCGAGCCTGACAAGCTGAACTTCTTAAGTGTTTGAGCGTTCAGAATAGCAGCCTGCAGACACGAAGCTTATATAAACAAAAAAAACGTCTGCCATTTTGAAAAGGACATCGATGAACATGGACATCATGGTAACATATGAAGCTGAATATCAAGTCCGTACCAAACATGTCAGTAAAAGAGATGACCATATTGTTTCTGAATGCCACAGTGCTGCATGTGTCCAAAATAGAAAGTGGGAGCCTAAGTACCTTGATAGACACTAGTAATAATGCACGTGCCATGCACGTGTTAACCAAATAAAAACATTATGGTACAATCTTTCTTGTTTTCATATTACTGAAAAGAAGATTATTGCTTCAAACCAAATTCGCTAAAAGTAAGTTTCAAAAAAAAAAACGCTAAAGGTAAAATCTGTATAACTTCAACCTGTATGTACTCTGTAGTCCATCAAGGAGCCCTCTCTCAAAATGAAGACATGCATTTCATGCAAAGATACTCGATGAAAAGTTGTTAAAAAGGAAATGAGATTAAATATCGGTGTCTCTTACACCTAATATAGGTTTAAGTATACTTCACAAAATATAAGGGGATGTGTTTCATGTCACCCTTTTTAATACATTCATGCAAACTTATAACTTGTAAGACATGCATGATTACAAAGAGCAATATAGTACACTTTTTTCGATAAAAAACATAATATGCTTGAATCCCCCTAATAATTTCTCCCAAAATTGATATTGAAGAGGTTCAGGACAAGGACCACTGGATCACAATTCACAAGCACAACCACACAACGGAGATGCAGGCTCACATATTCATCAGTTTGGTCAGGCTTTGTGTTTCATAACGGGGATATTTTTACCTTGGTGTGTCGTTTCCATCAGGTTGCACGATTGTGATGCCTTAATGCGTGGGGAGTGGAGGTTGGTCGATGTCGTTTACATCTCCCACACACTAAATCCTTGAAGGCCTTCGCCACCTCCTCAAACGTCGTTGCGTGCTGCAGCCTTGCAGGTTGTCAACCTCCTCGCAGGAGATGACCTCGGTGGCTCGGTAGATGATGATGTGAAATCCCTGGGTGAATGAGAGGAGCTTAAACATCTTTAAATGACATTCGAACACAATGGAACACCTTAAACATCTTTATAGTGTCAAGAAAAAATCTGGCGTCTTGCATCTCAGGAAAAATAAGAAACATTAAGGGTACATGCAAATATGTAGGAGTCGAAAGTGAGGAATCAGTTGGTACTCATGAATAAACTATACCTTTGCTTCATTATTGCAGTGTGGGCAGTCATAAATTTTACTGAAGCATTGTGCACATACATATCATCTCATTCTGATTCTGGAACACCTGCCATATCATATTCAGCTAGTTAGTTCATATGACATAGCTAATTAGAAATCCATTCCCGGTTAGATTATATTATGCAAGTGTCACAACTCATAGCTAATAGAATCACATGATGGTAGTGTTAGGAAAACATTAGTTAATGGCAAAATATCACAAATTTCCCTCACATTTATTGAAAACAGTGCATCAGTGTTTCTAAAGATGGCTGGCAAATATAGCTACGAAACTTCACCTTGGATTCGGTATGTCGACTCTGCTTGAGATGATCAACAATAACTAAGTAATGCCTAATCCTCAACGGAATAAGATGCAACAGTGATAAGTAAATAACCAACCAGGTGTGTATACTTAAAGCAGAAAAAATTTAGACGATCAAAATCACAAATGAAGGTGATATCAAATTTACACCAGTGCATTGTATGGTACAAACAAATGTCTCATTATCACTTGATCAAAAGCAACGTAATAGTTCTCTCTAATCGAAAATATGGCTAGAAACATAAATCAGTTCTTATCAATAATTTGCACAACATAAACAATAACCCCTAACTTGCGAGGATGATACATGATTAAATGCATTGCGTGTAAAATCTATTTACGTCTTCCATGCTATCCAGACACTGAACAACGGCCTTGCCGCCTTGGCGATAGTATTCATCAGATAATTAGACTCTACAAAAAGTAACATGCCAATACATCTTACAACCATATGAACACTACTACAACAATTTCTAAAGCTCCAGTTGATCCTTTAAAATAATGAAGGCCAAACTCGAGTCGCATAGTCGACCATACCACCAGCTTCTGACTGAGAAAATTTATTTAGAACACAGTGCCATGAAATAGAGTAACATAGTACATCTGGCTTCCATCCAGTACCCTGCGGAAACGTAATAGCATGTTGCATCGTTTGAACAAAAAAAGACGATTCAGGTTTGACTAATCCTTTCCAATAACAGAGCGATCTACAAAGGTAAAATGTTCACCTGAAGAACATGTGTAAATGGCCATTGTTGGCTGGGCATGTCTACACCGTGACGTGCTAGACTGCAAACCCTCCTTGCCTCATGGCAAGTCATCACGTCTCACGCTAATACGGAAATATGTGTTTAGGGCGACGGTAGTGCGGGCAGGGCAGGCGGTCCTGTGTCTTCGGCCAGCGGCGGGCGTGGCAACATGCGGTCGCGGGGGTGGAGGGCGCCGGCGTCGGTGATGGAGGGCGGGCGGGCTCGGCCGGCGCAGCAGGCGGGTTCGAGCCTTCGAGGCGACGGCAGGGATTGTGGACGCGGCGTTGGGGATGGAGGGCGCGGGGCAGCGGCGGCTGCAGGGGATTAATTAGACGCGTTCGCGATTTGCGAAGAGGTAAGTAGCGGTCGGTCCGTGGTCAGTCTTACCTAATAGCCGTCGGATCAATTCCTGTGCGGCTGAGATGATTTGGATCACCCCTGTCTCTCTCTTTTTATATTAGTGGTGATGATCTGGGCAGGTGTTTGAGCAACTACTTTATGACCCTGCTCCTTTGTTGTATCTTGACTCTTTAGGATCTTGTACTGAGCTAGGTGCTACTAACTGCAGACGATCACAATTCGAGCTTTGAAAGTTGGTGGCTTAACGCAATACAGTTTTGCTACTGCGGACAATGGGGTCTTGTTGCTCCCTGCCGAGCATATTTTTTTGTGTCGATTTGGTCGTAGGTCTTGCTTTCTGATCGTTGTTCCTTTCCTGGGTCTGTAGTTGTACTTCTCTCCTCCTTCTAGTGATTTACACAGGCCGGCAGCTTGGCTCGAAAAAAAGTTCAGAGCAGGTGCAAGTTCAGAGACAGATTAGCCGACGGGTATCTCTGACTCGAGCTGCCCATGCGTGCTGGGCACCGGCAGAAGAAGAGCACGACCGCGGGAAGCGACGTCATCGACGCACGCTGACCTAGTGACATGCCACGCCCGCCGACAGCACGCGAACTGCCACCACCGACGGCACCATTCGCGCTCGACGCCGCCTCACTCTGCTCTTCCTTGAACCCTGGCGACGGCGCATGGGAGGCGCGCGGCGTCTGCCCCGGTCGCCGCTGTCATGACACCAGTGAGACGTGGTGTGGTCTTCACTGGCCGTGACCTCCCGCCACCGCGCGGCCGCCATTGCGCCGCGGCCACGCCATAGAGTGGGCGCGCGGCCGTCGCACCCATCGCGACGATGCCCATGCACTACAAGAGAACCTGTTTTTAGAGGCACTTTGAAATGACACTAAAAATCCCCAAAGTGCCTCTAAGTATTTTTAAAGGCACTTTAAAAAGTGTTGCATTTGATCATGTTGCTAAAAAATACAGAGGCATTTCAAGGAAAGTGCCTCTAAAAATAAGTATTTTTAGATGCATTTCTATGAATGGCTCTATATTTTTTAGGGGCACTGTTTTTATAATGCCTCTAACTATTTTTAGAGGCACTTCTAGGAATGCCTCTATATTTTTTAGGGGCATTGTTTTTGAAATGCCTCTAATCGATTCCACTGTAAAAATAGTTGCATAGCACAACATACATTCATAACATATTATCCAGGAAGTTGACAGGAAACATTGCTATTCTTCATATTATCATATACATACATTCAGGAATTATGTACTCCAAACTGACAGAAATACATTCATAACATATTTTTCCAAACTCCAAACTGACAGAAATTGAACTAGCATCTACTTCCCAGATGGCTTCTTTCATTTACACTTGTTCTCCAAGGCTTCGCCCAGATATCTCACCCAAGTCCTGGCCCTTGGCTTCGTCGGCAGGAGCAGCAACATCAACAACTGATCTCCTCCGGTTCTTGCATCTCCTCCGACCTAGAACAGGACTCCATCAGCCCAGGCCCTGCAACATTTGCTATTTGCAAGCAGATCAAAGCAAAACTTTGGTATTTCATTACATACAGTACAAATACTAGAACTACTACACTAATCTAAATGCTACTGAATCAAGTAGCTACTGCAAGCACAACCAAATACTCCAGTAATCAAATGGTAATGGAGCATCACTGTACCAACAAGAGATCCTGTCAACACTTCACTACCTTCTGTGTGCTTTGTGGAAATCCAGCAGTACCAACAAGAAATCCTTTCAGTACTTCAAGGAATCATGGCAGTAATACAAGGAGTAAAGTAGACACAAGAGCAGCAGCATGATATACTCGGAATAAACCATTAATATCTTTGACAGTATGAATTCTAGATCATTCCGACAACAGAATATACACTATAATTAGGAAAGGCAGGAGCCTCTCTGAATATACACCGTTCCGATAAGAGAATATACACTACACTTCTTGTTTCTACTCCGTAAGCAACAACCCCTATTTAGTGAATTCAGTACTAAACTTGAGCACAGAGAATTTAGTACACTGAATCCTAAACTTGAGCAAGCAAGAACTTTCTGCTGCACATGTAGTACTTGCATGAACTACCCCTTTACTTGCATGAACTACTGCTTTCCAAATCACTTTTCACTCAAGCAGTGCATTGCACTGCAAGCAAACACACAGAGCACATATCCCAACTGAACATAAAAGCATTCAGAAATATTCCATGAAAACAGAACAGAAAAGAGTAATTAATTTTATTTAGCAAGGAACAAAACTTATTTGAAAAGAGGACAACATCATTTGAAATTTTTAATGCAAGTTTGTCTTGCATTTGACAAATGAAAAAAAGGAACATGATTTGAAAAGAATGGGACATGGCGTGCATACTTTAATTTATATGCTAGGAACTATGTAATACTCAACATTACAAAACCTGTGAATTATCTTCCACAAAAGCACCACTAGTAATCTAGACAAAACTCAGCTGCTAACTGAAATCACTAGCTACTACTTAACTGAAATCTTGAGATCGCAAACCAACTTGCCCCTAATCAGCCTAGTAGTCAACTGCACTGAAAGTACAAGGAATATATAGAACTCTTCACCATAGTTGCTTTAGGGAACATATAACCTTTTGTTTGCAACCATATGAAGGAAGAATAAGAAATTGTACAGGTAGAACCATCAGTTTGCAGTACCATCCCAATAATTTCTAAATATTGTTATTGCTACTGTATTATAATTAGTTTCTAATAATTTCCTTACATTGTGTGAGAACAAAGACGTGAATCAAAAGGCGAGAAAAAAGCTTTATGCAAGCAATACAGTTAGGGAACACAAACACTAAATAGTATATTTATATTTCTAAGTGGTAAAACATATACCACAAGTTGGAGAAAAACTGGATAAAACATGCCAAATTAAAGGAAAATTTAGAGGAACAAACATGACATCTCTAACCAGGAACCTTTCAATAATTTCAAACTGGAGTATTGCAAATTTGGGATTTGTTATATACTCACATCCTACCTTCAGGCTGATAATGAGAAGAACCAGAGGGCAATCCAGCATAACTGGATGTGGACGGAAGGGAGTAACGGAATTCAGAAGATTGATCCGCTGACATAGGAGCCCAAGCAGGCAAACCAACATCAGAAACCATACCAATGTAACATATACAGAGAAAATTCTATGTATACCCCATGAAGAAAGCAAGCAGTAAACTCAGCTCGTGAATCTCATTACCAATTTTTATTAGAAGAGTACACACCCTCGAGCCTGAAAGGAACTACGAAGCTAACAAATAAAAACACATGTACCATTCTGAATTAAAAAAGCATGAAAATCAAAGCAAACCATCCCTCAATATAAGAAGCAAGGTAAGAAGACTCACACGCCTATCATGAGTGAACAGAAAAATGAATTATTAGAATAACTCAAAAAAAGAAAAACCCTCGAGCATGGACGAAACTGCATAGCTAGCAAAAATAAACATATGTAGTTATTCCTGAATTAAGAAGACATGAAACACACATCAAACTATTCCTAACCGTCAAATATAAAAAGCAATACAGTTAGGGAGCATAAACTTTGTATAGTATTTACATTTATAAGTGGTAAACAAGTACCAGAAGTTGAAGAAAAAGTGAAGAAAACAGGAATAGTGAGAATTTTGATGTATTAATATGTCAACCAGATGCAAGGGCTATACAATTCACAGAAAAATGCAAGCAGGATGGAGTAGTGAGAATTGTAATAGCACCTGCGTACGCTCCTTGGTGCGGGGTAGGACCTCGCCGTGACCACCGCAGTGAGCAGCATGCTAAGCGACCGAGTTGATGAATTCTAAACCTGCAGCCAGCCATCTCATTCAAGACTTTGACCATCAAAAGGAAACAACAAAAAAATGGTTCATCATGAGAAAAAGGAAGATCATCTACAAAAAATGGTTCATCATGAGTATTTATATTGTGTGTAAAGAGAGACAATAGTTGAATTGTAAGAATTGATTGAGAAAAAGGAAGATCATCTTTAACACACTTAGACAATTCTAGGGAAAGGCTTTGACAAGGAGAATCAATAAAAATAAATATAACATTTGATGCAAGCACAATGAACAATTGATACAAAGGTTTAGTAAATAATACCCCAAAATTCATTATTACTGCCACTATCTTGTTCATTATGCTCAGCAGCAATAACTCATCCTCCACGACATCATGTGCAGCAAATTAAGAAAAAGAAAATGAAAATAGGTACATGAAATCACTCACGCCATCCTAGTCTGGCGACCAACATGAAAAGGTAGATTAAGACAGTGAAAAACCACTCACGCCAAACTGCAAATGCACCTTGTAGGTCAAATGCTCCACAAGTCCTCATAAATCCCAAAAATTTACTAAGAGCAGAACAGAAACACACAAACACAACCCTCATGAACAGCACAATTTAGCCGTAAATGGTAAAATTACTGAAACAACTGGGAACGAGATCTAAGCAACAATTGACCAGGAAAGGAAGCCCTCTAGAAGTCTTGATGTCAAGGAAGAGCACCCTCTCCTCTATCCTGGCGTGCTCCAGACTCCAGCATCACCTCTGTTGCGTCGTAACCAAAAGTGTATTGCAGAATGTATCTTCATAGTAATGTATCTTCATAGTTCTTACGCTATAGCTCATTGTAATGCCCCGTTGCACTAAGGGAAAATTGAAAAAAGTAGCTACACTGATTCGAACGAAATTTGAACCTAAACTTGAACCAAGTTTGGGTTGGGCAGTTGCACAAGCACCTTCGGTGCTAGGAGAGAGAGGAGGGTGAGGAGGATGCTCGGGGCCGAACCTGGAAACAGGAGGGAGAGGAGGAGGCTCGGGGCCGTGCTGCCTGCTGCAGCTGCACGCCTCGCTGGCCGCCTCGCCGCACCTGCACGCCGCGCTGCCTGCTCCAGGCGCTCGCCGTGCTGCCTGCTGCAGGCGCTCGCACCCATGGCTGGCCCCTACTGGCGGCTGTCTCCGCCCCCGCCCCCGCCACCACTGGCGCTCACCCTGAGAACGAGGAGGTGGGGGGAAAGCAGGCACGGCCGGGAGCGAGCGGAGCGAGCGGTCTCCTCAACCGGCTCGGCCTTCTTTCTCGGCGCCGTGGGAGGCTCGGTCTGCCTGCCCGACGACGATGGCTCCTTGCGGGGGCGCCTGGTGGCCGCGTCGGCGGCGTCCTGGTCGGCCCCGGCGGTGGCGGTGGCGGTGGGCTTCCGCTTGCGGGAGGAGGCGCGCGCCGGCGTGGCGGCGGAGGAGGCCTAGGGTTCTGGCCTCAGCTGCTGGGATGGGGAAAATGGGGATGATTGAGATATAGGGTTCCGGTTTAGTTTATATACGTAGAGGCTGGTTCGCAATTTCCGCAGAATGCGAGGGCTTTTCTGCACAAATGCCTCGCGGACGGTCGGATCCGCGATCCACGCTGCTGAGAGGGGCAACCGGCTGACCGACGACTGGGAGACGCGTCGACCGATCATTGGACAATAAATACGCGGTAAACAGTAAATCAGCCGATCGATCGCCGATCGGAACCAAATCAAGCGACGTGGATAGATAGGAAGCGTTCACGGTGATGTAGTGCCTCTAAAAATCATATTTTTATAGGCACTTTGACAAGAGTGCTACTAAAAATACTATTTTCAGAGTCACTTTGAGTAAAATGCCACTAAAAATGCCATTTTCAGAGGCACTTTGCCTAAAATGCCACTAAAAATGATTTTTAGGGGCATTTCAATGTAGTGCCTCAAGCAAAATGCCTCTAATAATAGGTTCTCTCATAGTGATGTGTGCTTGGCCGACCCTCACAGAACCGCCTTGCCCCGCCCCCGACACTGGGGCGCCACGGCTATCGTCGTCGCGGAGTCGGTCGTGGACACGCAGCAGCTCGATGACGTCCGGACACGTCGTTTGTTTGGTAGGGAGCTCCTCGGCTTCCGGTGCGGAGACGTGCGTGCGACGCGAGGAACTTATATGGACTAGGAACTTGTTTTTCAGTGCAAGACAACGTAAGGATGATAAAAGTATGTGATTGCAAGACAATATAATCATGCTTAGCTAACCAAATGTATCTCCTCCATTTTGATAGCTGTGAATCTCTTTGTGACATTGTACTGGCTGGACTGCACGATCAACAGCAGTGTTATGTTTCAGTCTCCCACATCCAGTATATTTGAATATGGTGATGGATAGCTCAACTACAATGTCGTAACCAATAATGTTCGTGGGACAACACTGGAAACCCACACAGCCTAAGGTAACATGGACCCTATCTAGAAACCCATCCCTCAAGTATCTGTCACATTTACTAATTATTAAGCTCAAAGGTAACATTGACTCTGTATGTTCAGTTGATGTTTTACACAATTAGCAGGAACGCAGAAAGAGCTTTGTTACTGGAAAAGATTGATACTGTATCTCCTATCTCGTCTCACAAAACAGTATAAATGCAGTCGGTATTCACCTGATCATTTGTTGGTGGCTCCCTC
Organism: Poa annua; assembly: GCA_026929855.1. Taxonomy (NCBI): domain Eukaryota; kingdom Viridiplantae; phylum Streptophyta; class Magnoliopsida; order Poales; family Poaceae; genus Poa; species Poa annua. The sequence goes on along the minus strand of CM049434.1, from coordinate 5,052,025 downwards.
GGTACCCTTGATAGAGCTCAGCAGTATGTCCTCGGTTACTTCAGTTAAGAAGAAAACAAATCCCGCATAAGGTCTTATGACTGCAGCGTATGATGGATCTTATTTTTCGACCAGGGTTATGGCGTGAGGTGCAGCATCGGCTCCTGAATCTCAAAACCGAATGCAGCACAGTGCTAACAGGGACGGTTCAGTAGATTGGCCTTGAGAGGCTAATATACAAAGAAAAACAACTTTGATTTTCTTTTATCTCAAAGGTAAGATGGACTGAGTGAACTGTAAGTGTGTTCAGTGTTGTTTCCTAAGTTGTGCATTCCTAAATCACTAGGTAGCTGTTGCTATTGTCATTTATGAATTGCATATGGTGCATGCAACTGACCAAGAACTGACGATGGCAGTAGAACACAAACCATGGGATGTCAAGCCACACGGCTTCAGTGAAGCCTGAAATCACACATGACATTGAGCAAACCCGGGAACTCGAGTTCGGCAGTGTCCACGGCCAGCCCAGAGCGGTGGGTGTGCTCCAGGGCTGCCCTGTGTTGCGCGCTGTGGTTGCGGGCAGGGATTTGGTTACCAGTTGAAATACCGCGGTAACCGGATTTCTTAGACCCCCCGGTAAATGTGTTTACCGGACAAAAAAATTCGGAGCATTTGAATTTAGACCGATTTCGTTCTTTAAAATCATTTTTTTAATTATTTTTAAAGTTTTAAGTTCAAATTTTAAAATTTGTTTGAAAATTTTGACCGGTAACCAACCGGTATTTTCCGGTAACCACGGTAACCGGAAATCCCAACCCCCTCTGAGATTTTTTTTTGGAACTGTCAGGACTCAGGATGACGGCAACGCGAGCACCCGCACCGCCGTGGCTGGCTATCAGGCGGGCCAGGTCCATCGTGGGGATCACATGACCTTGGGGACCAGCCCGTCCCCACACTACGCCTCGGAGGCGTTGCGCCGTGCAAGCAGCCGCTGCCCGAAGCAGAGCACCGGCGCCGACCACCCGCTGTTGTTCGCGGTCAGTGTCGTCCGCTTTGCGCCGTCGTCGTGGGGGAGGCAGGCCAGCGGCGGGCGGCGCAGGGCGTCGCTGGAGGGGCCGGCGCAGCGTGGGATGGCGTCTCCCATTCCCAAGATCGGAGCCGTGCGCGTCCAGCGGTGCCAGTCGCAGGCGAGCGCGCCGGCCGCGGAGTGTCCGTGGGGCGTGCATGAGTCTCCAACTCAACAAGACTCCTCGAGCTCCATAAAAGTGGGCCGAGAACAACGCGATGGAGGCTGTGACGCGCCCCTCGCTTGTCTGGGTGTGGGGGCACGGCCAGAAAAACGTTGACCCCAAGATGCTAAATTTGTCCGGCGCCTAAAAAAATGCTACCCGGGTGGCCTGCTGCTGGAGATGCCCTTAGTGTTTGCGTTCTTCATCCACATGTATATTCCGGCCAAAACTCTAAACTTCCGTACTACAAAGAGCCTTGGCCTTGCTCATTATCCGGTTCAGAACCGTGCTCACACTGAATCTACTCTAAATATAGTACTCCCTTCGTGTCAAAATAAGTGTCTCAATTTTGATAGAAAGTGGAGGGAGGGAGGTTGTACAACCTCTGTTCCATATTATAAGTGTATCAAAATTGAGACACTTATTTTGTAACGGAGGGAGTACAACCTCTGTTCCATATTATATAAGCCGTTTTAGCAAACTAATTTGGTTTGTCAAAACGACTTATAATACTAGACGGAGGGAGTTGTTTCGTTATTTTATTTCGTTTGCTTTGATATTCCAACGTTCCACCGTCATTAGGCTGCAGGGTCGTGCACTCGTGCCGCGCTAGTACGGCCTCATTTACCTTGTACTACCTCTATTTATATAAGACGTTTTAGGTGGTGTATACGTTGGCTAGATACACATTTAAATGAGTATACACTAAAACATATCTACATACAGGGAGTATGTGTCAATCCCAGCGCATGTACAAATAAAAAAGAAGGGGATTGCTATTTCCCAGCTAGCTGTGAAATAAGCTACGCTAGCTGGGACACCGTTCGATCCCTCGCTCGCGTTAATATTCGTTCGCCTGGAAGATTGTCTCGTTTCGGCCCGCGTTTGGCCTGCTGTTGTGTTTATGGGCCACGGTTTTGTTCTAGCAGTTTTTCTTCGTGGGCTTTGTTTCTGCGCTTCCTTTTTTTTGTTTTTGGGCCGCATTTGGTATTTTTGGTGTAGTTTTATACTCACTCCAGACCAGAAAAAATATCCGTCAGAAAACAACGTGGGCAGTGCAACTCGGAGGTAGTAGTTTTTAGATCCTTAATTACTTCGATTTTTCTATTATTTTTCTGTGACGTTGGGTTTTGGTGAGGGCTGTTTTTAGCGTGTGGTTTCTTCTCTTTTGTGCCGCAATTCCTTTTCTTTTTTTGCCGACGCACAAATCATGGTTAGTATCATGGGTGAGCCACCGACGCTTTTTTTTGTCCTGGTTGTGGCCTTTTAGGTCTTGTCCATAATCCGTAGTCGATGTCGTGCGCCGTATGGTCTAGTCGTGGATTCGATCGCATGTCGGCACGGAGCTGACTTCCCCTCGAATGTAGAGCGAGTCAGTTGCAACTCAACATGTGATTGTCATTTTTTCGGCGTCGACTGTTGAGAGAGTTAGTTGCAACATGGGTTGTTACTGAGGATTATGTTTCCCGTGGTTGTCCTTTTTGTTGTTTTGCATTTAAGTCGCAACTCGACACGCAACTGACATTTCCTCCCCCCACACACCCGCTTCAAAATAAACCTCCACACTTAACTCAAGCGAACACGTATTTCCAATTATGGTTGAAATTGAACAGGTCAAAATGAACCCCCCCCCCCCCCCCCCCCCCGACTGTAGATGGAGCCAGTTACAATAAGGGTTGTACCTGGGGATTTGTTTCCATTTTTGGGCCGTTTGTATTCAGTTGCAACCCGACACGCAACTGAAAGGACCCTCCTGACTGGGAAATAGAGTCGGTTGCAATGAGGTTTTGTAATGAGGGATTTGTGTTTCCATTTTTGGTAGTTGTATTTAGTTGCAACCCGACATGCAACTGACATCCCAATTTTCCTCCGCCGTGTCTGTAAAAAGGAGTTATTTACAACTCAACACGCAACTGTTTTTTTGTTTCAACCATTGGTGTCCCTTGTAACTGAGGTTTGTAACTGAGAGATTTGTGTTACATTTTTTGTCGTTGTATCTCGACTCGCAACTGACATTCCCCTCCCACGGACCATGGGACTAGTAGTTGCAACTCGACACAAAACGGACACCCCCTTCCCTAACTAGACACACAATTTAGGTTGAAATTGAGAAATCATGTTTCTGATGTCATCCTAACTGTACTTGGAGTCAGTTGCAATTATGGTTATAACTCAACTGACATAGCCTCCCCCTCCAATCCCTTGATGTTTTAAAAGGGAGTCAGTTGCAACTCAACATGCAACTGGATTTTTTTGTTCCAATCTTGCACTTAGATACAATTATGGTTGTAACTGGGGGGATTTTGTGTTCCATTTTTTTGTTCGTTGTATCTTTTAGTTGCAACTCTAAACGCAAGGGACATAGCCTCCTCCCCTAATCCCCCTGATTCAGCTGCAACTCAACATGTAACTGGATTTTTTGTTCAAATCATGGTTGTAACCGACATTTAACCTCCCCCGACCGTAGATGCAGTCAGTTCCAATCATGGTTGTAACTTGAGGTTTTTGTGTTCCATTTTTTTGGTCGTTGTATTTTTTAGTTGCTACTCTAAGCACAACTAACATAGTCTCCTCCCCCAATCCCCATGATGTTTTAAAAGGGAGTTAGTTGCAAATCAACACGCAACTGGATTTTTTTTCCAAACTGAACACACAACTGTAATTTTTTGTTTCATTTTATGGTTGTAACAAACATTCTCCCCACGACTGTAGAGGGAGTCGGTTGCAGCTAGGGTTGTAACCGAGGATTGTTTTCCATTATCGTCGTCCTTTTCTTTTGTCTTAAGTTGCAACTCGACACGCAACTGACATTTTCATTCTCCCCACTATAAAGAGAGTTTGTTGCAACTCAATATAGAACTGACATTTTGCATCAATTATCGAGATGAGTCAGTTACCGTTAGAGTTGCAACACAAAACTCCCTCACCAATTTTCAGCTCAGCAGACTGTGCAGCCATTGTTGTGCGCTTTCTCCTCTCTCTGGCCAAGCTAATACCCGGAGTACCTAATATTACTAGAGAAAAAGTCACGGAGCAAAATATCAGGTTCGTCGGCTGGCCGGGAGAGTTTTTTTTTTTGAGAGACATAGTTAGGCTGGACTCTGGAGACCTCGGAGCAATTAGCACGCTGTAATAGTCGATCTGGTTCCTGTACACTACAGTTCATGTTCTCGCGAGGTTTGTTGCATGGAAAAATGGCTAAACAGCGGCCCAAATATATGAACGAGCAAACAACATAAAGGAAAACGGCCCATAAAAAAACTAACCAAACAGAAGACAATGAAAACGGCCCAACAACAATACGTACACGCTACTCGCAAGCACGAAAATGGAGCAGGGGGCATCGTACGCGCGTACTGCACGCGGGTGCCTGCTGGCGCGAGAGCTAGCTGGGAAAAACCTTATTTCCCAGCTAGCTGATCCATAGAGACCCCAATAAAAAAAGTTGTTTAAGGAGCGAGAGAAGGCAGAAACAACACGATTCATGGTGATATAGTTCGCGTTTTGCTTGCGCATAAAAAGGCCTCTTCGCGCGGTCGGTCCGGAAACCATTTCTGCGCAGGCCTCTTCACGCTTTTCAGCCCATCGCGGCTCTTCCTTGGCCCATTTAGCACCCACTGCCGACGCTACCGCAAGCCTTGCGCGCGCCAATGCTGGTGCTCCCGCGCGAGACCAAACGGTCGACGCGGCGGAACAAAGTTGTAATAGCTGCCAGTGGGACCCACATGCCAGTACAAATATTTGCAGCAAGGCACAAACAACAATAGATCTGCATTCGACTAACCTACAAAAAGATTGCCAAAAATAGAAAATAAACCAAAGTGTGTCATAGGCCTACGACTCTCACAAGACGGTTAATCTAGCATGTGTCAACGACTCGGAGTCACGAAAAAACGTTTCACAACCTAGCATGGGTAAATAACTTTGGATAAATAGGGCAATTAGGATAGAGCCTGGTAAACATGATTGTGTCAAATAGGTATAGAGAACATGTATACATATTTCGAGCTAACATTTATATATTATTTTTCAAAAGATAGAGCTTCATGGAGCCTAGGTGCCACATATCCTCACTCTCTCTTTTACGTTTAATTTTTGCTTTTTTCATTCCTCTAAAATTCATACATGCATCTAATTGAAAATAAAATGTGCTGCTACTTCTTTTTTTGCGGGTAACATGCCACTAGTTATTCCTTGGTCTTGTTGGTATTTTTCATTCTAAGAGAGAGAGAGAGAGAGAGAGAGAGAGGAGAAGACCATCCGGATCTAGGATTTTACCTAGGGCTATGCTTCCTCAGAAAATTTGAAGTGTATTTAGGAAAAATCCATTTACAAATTCACTAAATAATTATAAAACTGCTAATGTAATTCAGTATACAAGAAATAAATAACATATAATGGAAATATTAAATTGCAAAATTGTATAAACAACCATACAAATAGTTGATGAGATCTGAAATAATTTGTTAGAGTTTCATACGTACAAGGCAATGTAGTAATTTGTTCCTACCCTCTATTTTCGCTAGTTCCCACGGCCTCTATCGGGGCGATACGTTGGCTAGAGGGTGGGGGGACCTCTGATCGGACAACTGTTCCCGTAGGATTTTGGAGTTCTTCGCCTCCAATATAGGGGCATTGGCCGTGATGAGTATAAAGGTCCTTCAGCACGCCTTCAGACTGATGTTCTTTTTCGGACAGGCGTCCATTTGGGACGGAGTTTGGAATCATTGTCCAATATTTTGCCTGACGTGATAAGTGTTTGTCTATGGCTTCGACCATTTTTTGTTGTTTCCTTTTGATGGTCAAAGTCCTGAATGAGCTGGCTGGCTGCAGGTTTAGAATTCATCAACTTGGTCGCTTAGCATGCTGCTCACTGCGGTGGTCACGGCGAGGTCCTACCCCGCACCAGGGAGCGTATGCAGGTGCTATTACAATTCGCACTACTCCATCCTGCTTGCATTTTTCTGTGAATTGTATAGCCCTTGCATCTGGTTGACATATTACTACATCAAAATTCTCACTAGGCCTGTTTTCTCCACTCTTTCTTCAACCTCTGGTACACGTTTACCACTTATAAACGTAAATACTATACAAAGTTTATGTTTGACGGTTAGGAATGGTTTGATGTGTGTTTCATGTCTTCTTAATTCAGGAATAGCTACATATGTTTATTTTCGCTAGCTACGTAGTTTCGTCCATGCTCGAGGGTTTTTCTTTTTTTGAGTTATTCTAATAATTCATTTTTCTGTTCACTCCTGATAGGCGCGTGAGTCTTCTTACCTTGCTTCTTATATTGAGGGATGGTTTGCTTTGATTTTCATGCTTTTTTAATTCAGAATGGTACATGTGTTTTTATTTGTTAGCTTCGTAGTTCCTTTCAGGCTCGAGGGTGTGTACTCTTCTAATAAAAATTGGTAATGAGATTCACGAGCTGTCTAAGTTTACTGCTTGCTTTCTTCATGGGGTATACATAGGATTTTCTCTGTATATGTTACATTGGTATGGTTTCTGATGTTGGTTTGCCTGCTTGGGCTCCTATGTCAGCGGATCAATCTTCTGAATTCGGTTACTCCCTTCCATCAGCCTGAAGGTAGGATGTGAGTATATAACAACTCCCAAAGTTGCAATACTCCAGTTTGAAATTATTGAAAGGTTCCTGGTTAGAGATGTCATGTTTGTTCCTCTAATTTTTCCTTTAATGAGTTATATACTGTAACTGAAGTATAGCTATGATTGCTCTAGGTTCACAATTAAGAACTTATGTAAATGCGACTGAACCTAGGTTAACTACAGTGATCTCCTGGTGTTTATGCTAATCATTACCTTGAATTAATGTGTAACCAGTACTTATTCCTTAGTATTCCTCTGGATCTATATTATGCGGTGTCTCTTGATACTTCCCGAGATCAATAAGCGTCCCATTCTTATGTTTTCACTCTGCACAATTTGACTTCTTATGTGGTCACACTCCACAAGTTGACTTCATGTGGCTTCATGTGATTGCTTATCAGGTCTGAACTCCCCTCAAGCAGCCCCACGCTCTTATGTCTAAGCACGGTTTATCATCATATGCTGAAATAAATGTTCGTTAATCAGACATTACTGTAAGATAGTTTTACAAGGTACTAATCCTATCAGGCAATACTAACTTAAATTTCAATTTCAACTTGCATTCAAGAGTCCTATGGCGGCAGTATGGAAGGCTACAGTAGGATTGCACCGAATCCGTGGACAGATATGATATTACAACCCCTCGATCTTCTCCTGGAGTCAAAAGAACACACTGGCATGATAGGCCTCAAATTTTCATTACCCCAAGGGATTCTACGGATTTTTAAGAACATGTATAAGCACAGGAGACAACCTACCATTATAAAAAAATAATTTGGTTAGCACAAGATTATGACGTTAGTTAGCTTTACTATTGCAGTTGTATCTTCTAAACATATGTCCATCAATTAATTTAGACTAGAGAAATTTTATTTGGGTGGGCAGAAATTTGAACAAATTAAAATTGCAAGATGAAGTCAGGATTAAACGTATGCATGTGCAGCCGTGGACGGTAGATCTTGATTAGCCCTCTTCTGATATTCCCTTGGAATTGGTATGTGCGGGCTACACTTGTGGATTTGCCATGCCCTTTGAATTGTGTGGGAAACTTACCTTCTCAATATCTGAAACCAAGCGCTATTAGGCAATAAAACACCGCAATACTATGCAAAGATCTTTTGTGCTTGCAGGCTTTGCTTGCACACTTTTGGTTTAATTTATATCTCAATTATTTCTCTAATACTATGCAGGCTTATGAAGCTGAAGCAATTCCGGCAAACACAAAGTAAATTCTTAACCAACGTCTCCGAAAGTTAGGTATTCATCCAGAACAAGATTTGAAACATATTTGGATTAGAATTTTGCTTACTCCACTCTTATATAAGCTTCTAGGCTGTTGCACTTGATTGTACATAAGACTTGAAAGTGTTAATGATTGATGGGACTATTTAATTATTTGTCCGCGACCTGTTTTACGGTAGACCTAGACCATCAGAATTCGTTAAGTATGAATCCCACCATATCAATCGCCTTCCTATCTTTTGTCTGCAAGGGACTATGGAAGTGTAAAGTTTGTCTCTTGATGGTCTCCATTATTTTCAACCATATGACTTGTTTATGTTGGTGACAACAATTACCCTTTGATATATTCGATGGATGGTAAACCCCTCTCTACATGTGATGTGGTCTTATTCATTATTTATCGCTGATCTTTTAAAGATGAATCAAATCTCTACTATATAATACAGCTTAAGGTGTCCCGTACGTCGTGGCATTTTGCGCTTTAGCCCCTCAACATTTGCTAATCTCTACTATATAATACGAGTAGTGTTTCTTCCTTCGTCCGTCCGAACGGGGTGGCACGTCGTGGTCATTTTGCGGTTTAGTCCCTGAAGGTTATAGAAATCAACCCGCAGTCCAACATACCGGTTCAATTTTTTTTTTTCCGAAGCCGGATTCCTCCCTTATCGCCTTCGCCGGCGGAGCGTGTGCGCTCGCATTGTCTCCCCGCCAGGGCGCCACCTATATCCCTCCTTCCGCCAACTCCCCCACGCAGGATTCATCAAGAGAGCGGTGGAAGGAGTCGACGAGCCACTGCTCTGGTAGAAGGAGTCAGCAAGCTCCGCCCATATCTGTACCTTGTCAGTCTGCTTTGGCTCGATCCAGACCTTACCGGCCATCCCTGCTTGGCGAGCTCTACCCATAAGCCGTTTCTTGCCGCCGAGCTCCGGCCCGATCTGTCCCTCCTCGGGCTGCTCTGGCTCGATCTATATGCCGGGGAGGTCTGCATGCTGGACAACTGGGTGGGGCAGGGAGAAGAAGGGGAGAGGAGAGGGCGACTGCTGGAGGGCTGGAGGAGGGAGGAGGAGATGGGGATCGGAGGTTAGTCGCCTGGAAGAGGTAGAAACCCATAGGGGATGTCGCGCTCGTGCGCTGATTGCTGTTGCCGCTGTTTGCCGTGTGCCTGGTCTGCTGCCGGCGAGAGATTGAGCTTGAGAGGAGAGATTAGACAGAGATATTGCTGCAGCTATGTGTGATCAGGTTGCTGATTGCTACCTCTCTCTGTGTTTTGCTGATGCTTGGTAGCCCAACGTGGATTTCCCACGTGCCCATTGGGCCCCCGGCACTATCTTCAGCGTTCATTTTGTGTTGGAGATCCGTGCGAAGTCAACGAAATTTCCGCCGGCTGTTTTTCAGTATCACCCCTGAAAAATTGCGAAAGCAACCCGCACTCTCACCCAACCCTATATAAACCAAGACTGGAAACCCTAACCAGTCGCCTCCCCAGCCTCCGATCTAGATCAGCCACCACCCTGACCAGTCGCCCAGCCTCCCCACCGGCCCGACGTTCACCTACACCAGACGGCGCCTAGCTCTCTCTCGCGCCGGGCCTCCCTTCGCCATCATCACCGCAACCAGAGACGCGGCGGAGTCTCGACCCGGCGGAGGTCGAGATACGAGGCGGAGGTCGAGCTCAGTATGGCGCGCGGCGCACCTCCTGCCTTCCAGGTGGATCGTCGAGCTCGCCTTTCCTTCTCCCCGGTGAGGACGAGCAGGAGGGCTAGGAGGTTGGTGGCACGGGGAGGCTTCCTCGCGCTGGCTTCCGCGGTCTAGGCTGGTCAAGAAGCTCACCGTCGCACTCTCTTCTCCAAGAACCCCACGCGATTCATGAGGCTGCACTTGCCCTCGTCTCCTGCAGCCTCTCCTCCGCCGACACCGGGGCATTGTCGGGGACGACGACGAGAACTCGGGTTGCAGGGGAGCTGCTGGATCTGGAGCTACTCTTCAACGCCATGGCGCCTGGGAGGCTGAGCAGGTGGAGGCAAGGGTGCGGCTCCTCCCACGACCTCAGGGTCCAGTCAGTGTACGTATCGTCCCAAACTTGTTCTGATATCTCTCTTCTCCATCAGATCAGATCAGGTCCGCTTTGTGTTCTCGATTGCATCGCTAGTCCCTCTTGGATTAGGGATTTAGGTCCGTGAATAAATGAAGAACTGTGCGTGAGATTGATGCAGATATTTCCTTTTTCAGATGCGGATTTGTAGATCCAGCCAATGCGAACAAGATGCTAAGGAGGGCCTCAGATTCTTGTCTACGAAAATGCAGAACTCATTGTCTAGCACAGATCCATTTTCTTGTATGAATTTTGTATGAAACTTGATTGAATCTTGTATGAATCTTATGAATCCTACTTGACAGATCAAAAAATTGTTTGAAATGTGTATGAAAAATGTATGGAACTTGTATGATTTTATTATTATTATTTTAGCAAGAGAATATATGAAAAATCTATGAAACCTCAATGTTTTTTCTGAAGACTTAATAAAACCAGTGAAAAATCTATGAAACTTGTATGTATTTTGTGAAAAATTAATAAACCGGTCCAGAAACTTGGATGAAATAATTGAATGTATTTTATTTTCTTTGTATGTTGTATTGATTCTCTAAAAATCTCAGAATAAAATTGTATTTTAAAAAAATGGGATTGTGAAATTTCTTCGAATATTCTATGAAATATTCTCTAGAATCTTGTATTAATATTTGTGAGATGAGAAAAGTTTCTGTTAAATTTTTCAGTAAATATTGTATTTTCTGTGAATGTATTTTATTTTCTTTGAATGTTGAACAATCTATGAAACTTCAATGTTTTTTAAGACTTAATAAAACCGGTAAAAATCTATGAAACTTGTATGTATTTTGTGAAAAATTAATAAACCGGTCCAGAAATTTGGATGAAATAATTGAATGTATTTTATTTTCTTTGAATGTTGTATTGATTCTCTAAAAATCTCAGAAAAAATTGTATTTTAAAAAAATGGAATTGTGAAATTTCTTCGAATATTCTCTGAAATATTCTCTAGAATCTTGTATTAATATTTGTGAGATGAGAAAAGTTTTTGTGTTTTTTTTTAGTAAATATTGTATTTTCTGTGAATGTATTTTATTTTCTTTGAATGTTGTATGGATTCTCTAAAAATCTCAGAAAAAAATTGTACTTAAAAAAATGGGATTGTGAAATTTCTTTGAATATTCTCTGAAAATATTCTCTAGAATCTTGTATTAATATTTGTGAGATGAGAAAAGTTTCTGTGAAATCAGTACATATTGTATTTTTCTGTGAATTCTCTAAAAATATATGATTCGAAATATGATAAATTTTGACACAAAAAATTATTCAAATCTGGACAATTTGTTTAGAATTTTTTTGTCCCATTCTAGACTAAAAAAATACTGGAGAAAACAAATTACAGGAGACATGTGAACTTATGTCTGAAACGATAAGGGGGATCTGTAAAACTGAAATGGACTGGTGGGAGGTGTGATCTGCAAAAAGTTCAGCACGAATCTCGAACAAGTCAACAAAAATTGACGGCCCAGATAGTGCCGGGGGCCCAACGTACAGGGGGTTTATATTTGCCCCTTGGTAGCCGTGTGTGCTTCGCTGCACTCTGATGCTTTCCTGGTTCATCTATATTTTGTGTCACCGAAAGCATGAAAAAAGCACACATGCTTAAGTATTGGATATTAATTTCATACGATCATAATCTCCCTTCCGAAATTCAACTGTTCAAGCTATATCTCTTTGTTCGAAGAGGGTGAACAAGAAGCAAATTTATATTTCTAAATCTTCTATCAGTATAATAATCTTCTATCAGTACAAATCCTGTAAGTCTAGAGTTTCCTTTTTTATAATCTGAATGTTTTTGACCATTTTAGACTACTGAATAGATTGCAATAGGTGATTACAGATTTATACGTGCTTGATAATAACAATCTCTGTAGTGCATTCGCCAGCCTTTCATACTTGTTCTGCTGGGTACACGAACCAGTTATATATAGGTGGAAGCTGGTTTAGTGGGTCGTTTGTATGTTCAAACATAATTGTGCATTCTTATTTAGTTCAGGGATGTTGCCTTAGGCATTACATTTGCACTTACCACGTAGCTACTGAAGAATAGATAACTCACTGCTGAAACTGTTTGGTGGTGTCCTAGGCTCCACAGGAAATTGGCATGAGTCGTCAATCATTTTCATCTATTTTTTTTAGGTTATTTGGTTTATTTACCTCTTATTTAGCTTACTTAGGTTATTGACATGAGGTCTCGGCGACGCGGTTTGAGCCACCCGATGAGGAGCCTGAGCAACATCTCCGGGCCGCGCTCGTCGGGCCACTCGAAGAGTCGTGTTGCGCATATCAAATCACCAATGTTTTCTCTATATAAACCCAGTATTTAATGAAAATCTTATCCTGAATTCTTATATGTGGAAATAGGTTGAAAATAGATAAATTCAACGAGAAAGATGCATTTATTTTATCTTGCGTTAGTTTCTCTTATGAAATATACAAATGGGTACCAGAATTATGTTCTTCAATGGTTTTCATATCTTTACTCTGGCCTTATAGTGTGTCCAGTTGTATTGTCGTCTTGTTCAACACAAATGGTGTTTTAGTGATGATTTCATAACAACGCATGGGTATTTATCTTTACTGACCTATGAGAAGTTAATCATCAAATTGTTTTATCAGCCCGTAGCAACGCACGGGCATTTTACTATGTATCCTAAATATCTCCATCGGAGTAATATTGACTCCCGAGATTTCAATTATGTCTATAAATATAAAATTGTCTGAAACGTACTAATGCTGCTATTTTTCCAGCTTGCTCAAGTTGGATCACCTTAATAATTTTTTAATCTACTCCATTATGTGTTTTTGTTTCCGTTTCTCCTAGATGCTCTTATTTTTCCTAATGAAGTTCAGAATACCTGTAAAGTTTACAAAAACATTAGACATAATTTCGTTCAGAATATAATAATATGTGTGCTTGCCTGCTTGGTACTTATTCATTCTTCTGAATCATGTGAAGTTACTACTTAGTATAGAAAAATAGTGAATATACAACTTTCTAATTATTGCAGTGTCTTTACTATTAGTGGCAGCTGATATGTTTTTTTTAACTAATCTTATCTCTTCTGGTTGTAGGTATACATACCTGGATGTTTGTTTATGGGGTTATCAATCATCCATTATACACTTGAGAAATCTCTACTTCTTACCATGCTTATGTATTCATGGCAATATTCATGTGCACAAGAATTGAACAAAACTTTGTATTCATGAAGTCAGCATGCAGAGATCTATCTAATGTGTGCCATTCAGGTACACTATCAATCTCATAATCAGTTTGGTTGCTGCATTTTCCATAGTTTCTGGTGTGTACACAACCTGTTATTGACACCCAGTCACCCAGATAAAGAAAGACCACGAGATCCGACATGGTATTTTGATAGTTGATTCTTATGTGTGGTATGAGATTCTTTTATCGGAAGTTTATACTCAGTGCTTTTTGGCCCTTGGTTTAGTTGCTTCAATTTATGGAGCTTTGTTTTTTCATGCTATCTCTGCGGTTGCAATCTACACATGGCTAGCATGTTGGTTCCTCTAATAATCTGATGTGCCCGATATGAAGGTTTCAGGGGTCTTACTCTTTGCTGGAATTTTTTCTTCTGTGTCTCAAGTTTTTCAGAAATCGTCTGTTTGTTCAGTTTCTTGTTGGTGTTGTCTACCGGCAGTTGCCTAGCTTGGCCCATTATGTTCCTTGGGCTTCTGGTGATAGGGGTGTTTGGATTAGTGGGCTTGAGGAGGCTATTTTTCTTGGTCAGTTTTGGTGTCTGGCCATTGAAATAGAGCTGAAGAAGTTACTCTCAATTCACTCTCTGATTGATGCTGCTGAAGACATTTCATTCAAGCAAATTTCTTCTCTTGCGAAGAGAACTTGGGCAGAGGCTCTTGGCATTAAGTCTCTCCCTGATTGCACTCCTCGACGCAAGAGCCATCTGAGAAGTAGATGCTAGTTCAATTTCTGTTAGTTTGGAGTTTGGAAAAATATGTTATGAATGTTACCAGTTAAAAGAGATTACCATTGTGATTTTGCATACCTATAGTATAAGTCATTAACTAAATCTACCTTTTTTAAAGATTTGTTTGCAACTTGCAAATATAGTTACATTTTTTGCCCGCAAAAAAAATGCTGTTTTTTCTTGAAACAAAGGGGGCATTGGAACTCCGGAGTAAAGAGAGACAGTGGCGAAGGACGGAAAAAAATCAAGGTCGGGCGAATTCTTCTTTAGTGAAACTAATAGTAATATATTAAGGTAGCAAGTCTCATTAAAAAACTTTTAGTCCCGTTAGGTAATCTGGTAAGGAAAAGAGTGCCTCTGAGAATTGTTACTTTAATTATCAACAATTGTTACATCGTTTATAACAATAATTTCTATGATTCCAAACATGATCGCTCGGTATAATGAAAAATAAGACACTCTAGATTCCTATTCACATGCAAAATTCAGGAAAAAACTATACCTCCCCCTTTGTTGTACTCTTTCCCCTTCTATCCATCTTCTTTAGGATGAAGTTCTCAGTTCAAAACCAATTAGCCGATCGCCCAAACCTAATCCGTTGCCGCCTCCTAGTTGTGTCTTTCCCGACTTCCTGTCCGGTCCTGCCGGCAGCCGCAGTCGATCCTGCCGTCCGCCCCGTCCCTTCGAGCTAGAGCAATGGACAATGGAGCCTGGAGGTTAGATCGCCGCCGGCCTATTTTCTTTTCCGTGCGATCGGCCGTGCGGCGTGAAATGCGTAACTTTTTTTGTTTGAGAATTGTGAGATGCGTAACTGGCTAGCAGCGTTGCGTGACGATGGATGTTGAATTGATGATTCAGGAATGGAATAGATTAGAGGACGTGCGGTACAGGACTAGTGGCCCAACCAAGGAGTCTGGACAGCACGGCCCAATAGCTCTTCTTATTCTTTTTTCCTGAATGAATCGATCAGGTATCTAGCATTATACGTACAAGCATACATGTACGGATGTACCAGACTTTTTATCTCCGGCGTAGGTAGGGCGAGCGCCCGACCTCGCCCTACCGAGTCCTTCGCCCCTGAAGAGAGACATGTGTGTGAGCAAAGGAGTGAATCAAAGTAAATTGTGGTCTGCATTGTACACCAAAGGGGCAGCTAGCCTCCGGCGGTTGCGAGGGGCAGCCAAAATGGTCGTCAAGACGTCAACCTCTACCAACGATGCAAAACCAACCAATTATGGAGAGCAACCAAGGAAAATAGATATTTTGTATTGTAGTTTGGCAAATTAGTTCGATTGCAATTTGCAAGTCTATGTGCACGCAATGATGCACGCCGAGCTCAATATCGGTACAGATTAATACATATCGTTGCCATGGTTATGTATGTTTATTCTCTGGTTTGTCATGTCAGATTTGCTCCGATACGTCTTCTCATCAAGGGCGTGCGCTGCGGGCGCCGTACCCATTGTTCTTGTTTTTTTTGCATGTAAGCTAGAAAGATATACTATGACATATACTCCCTCCGTTTTTTAATATAAGATGTTATATCATTTGATCTATATGTATGTAGACATGTTTTAGTGTACATGTACATTCATTTAAGTATGTATCTAACCAATATACACACTATCTAAAACGTCTTATAATTATAAACAGCATGCAAGGGAGCACTTAAATACGAATTTAATGCCTGCAATGATGATTCATCTTGGACTTGTCCGAGGAGTGAATATAGTCTGTGGGCCTATGTGCGCTGGTACGTGGGCCACGGGAGGCAACTGAATGACCGATGGACACATGTACCCGGTATAGAAAATGTATTTCAAAACGTATTAAAGACTCCCCCACAAAATATCAAAAATGTACATCATATATTTTAATGACATTTTTTCAGACGAAGAGAGTATATTCGTACACAAACTCTTATGAAAAATAGTTAAGCGCTTGTGCGGTCATCAAGTCGCCGCGAATACCAACTCAGAAAATGCTAACTACTGATCACCAAGTTGTATGTTTGTACCCATAGGATTATTTTAATTACTAGGTCATTTTTAATTATTTTTTGTAGGCACGAAGAGTTTATTGCACAAAACTACCACTTTGAGGGCTAAATTTCAGGAAAATAGCACTTTACGAATCGTAAAGCACTGCCACTATTTGGGACATTTGTTGCAAATACGCAATGATCATGTCGTAAGCGTGAATTGACACTCGTGCTGATACGTGGGACCCACCAGTAAGGTCTTACGTGGCAGTAGATTAGGACTATTGGATGAGGTGGCAGCATTAAAACATTAAATATCTCTAAAAATATAAAAAATCTACTTTCTTTGAAATAAAAATCTACATTCTTTAATATACAAAGTAAAAAATCTAAATGTAAAAAACGCCGGACGAGGGGTGATGCTCGCGCCCATCCCCTACACCTCCCTTGCAGTCGGAGCGGCACCAGCGCGTAGGAGCCCGGCCGGCGCGATGCACCCCTCCCTTGCGTAAGCACACGTTCTGCTCCGGCCTACATGCTCGCGCTGAGCGGACTCTACCCGCACGGGCTCGCCATCGGCGACTCCCACACATGCGGGCTCCGACGAGGCGTTCTCTACGGCTACAACCTCCCAGCACGGTCGGGTTCGCGACGGAGCAGGGCGTGTGCGCGGTTTGCCGTCCATGGCCGTCGACCTTCGTACGGTATGAGAGAGTACGAGAGCGGCTCCGGTGGGGAATTTTTTATTTAGATTTTTATTCATATTTACATTTTATTTTTTCCATAATATTTAGATTTTTTTTTAGATATTTGTTAGTCTGACACGTAGTGCCACCTTAGCAAACAGCTCACGCGTGATGCCAAGTAAGCCATGATTGATGGGTCCCACCTGTCAGCACGAGTGTCAATTATTAGTGTACATTGCAACAAAATGTTTCTAAAAATGGTAGCTTTTTACGATTCGATCGTAAAGTGTTAATCTATATCTATATCTATATATACTAATAAAAGCAGGAAGGTTTCTCTATCGGTCCGTCAAAATGCGCTTTCGTCAACCCCGCTATGCGTCTTCGTCTGCCCCGCTATTCTTCCTAGTTTTCCACACCCCGTCTTCCTGATGCCCCCTGCCTCATCCTCTTTTCTAGCGCCATCGGAGAAGACGGGGCCCTCCCTGCCCCTGCCGGCGGCGCCGACCGACGTGAGTTCGTCGCGCCTACCTGCGATCTACCGCGCCCCCAAACGAGGTAGTTGTGCTGTCCCGGATTCTCCCGTACCAATGGGAGGTCGCCCCGCCTCCCCGCCAGTCTGGAGAATATTGCGCGGTCTTTCCCACCGAACCACGGCGTAGCCGGGATGGTAGGCATGTGTTGATGCATGCCTGCCCACCTGGGTTCGAGCCCCCGTGCTCGCAACACCAGCGTGTACTCATCAGTGCTCTCATGCACTCTTCTTCTATCAAAAACACCTCCGGCCTCCTCCCGGTAGGAATTCATTCATTTTTTCCCACCGACGCATGGTCGCCGATCCGCGCTGGCTTCTTCCCCAACCAATGGAGGTTTCCGCGCCGCGCCGTCTCCACGTGAGATTGTTGCGCAGCCCTGCACCAGCGCAACGCCCGGCCTCCTTTTCCTGCCACGCGTCAGCACGCGCCGCCAGCCTTCTTCTCCTACCACGGTGCCTCCGGGTGCCCTCTCCCCAATCTCGCGACTTAAGATGGCCCTAAATTCCTTTCGCGGCCGACACGACCTCCCCTGCGGCAACATCGACAGAGTCCAGGTAGGGGAGTCGTATGAAATTTTATCCGGGTCAATGCTGCCGGAGACGTCCAGCTATAACGACACCGTGAGCATTGACTGCGAGTAGAGGTGCGGCGTGATGGAGATGGCAGCCTAGATGAGGTTTGACCGGTTGGAGCTGCTGCATAATCCTATTCAGCTCACATGTTGTACTCAGAGATTGGCGTTTCAAATGAGGTCAAGGAGCAAGTTTTCAAGCGCTTCAACTGCTTGATCAAATGCCTCCAGGAGAAATTGCTGATTTGTTACAGTTCTCTACATGGACACCTCACGCTCGTCGACGGCAACGTGGGAACATGTGCTCTCAAATCGTGGAAAGAATGCATCTTTGCACATGACATTTTTTCAATCATGTTAGGTCTTATCTTTGCACGACACTGTTTTCTAAGCTCGATGTCTCTTTTTTAATCTGATTGTTCTTTAATCGTGGTTAGAATTTTAAAGTAGAATAATAAAATTGTCATATCATCTCATTGGCGATCTATGATGGATAGAGAAACTGATTCATTGTAATTAAATAACCGATAACTTATTCGTAATTTTTCACGTGCACCAGGGAATAACCATGGCAATCAAAAAATCACCGGCGAGGCGGCTACTGGCGGCGCGAAGCATAGCCATGTGGAGTACTAGCTTGTGTCATCGTGGCAATCCTCACAAACTTTTTTAGCTACGTGCGGACGTTGATGGTCATCGCTTGTGCAATCGTGCTCACCAATAAGGTATATATAATTTTTTCCCGTTGCAACGCACGGTCATGTTTACTACGTGTAATAAACTCAGGCAGGGATCATTCGACCAATCCAAGGGACAAACAAAAATATATGCAGGGGTTTCACGCCCGTCACCACCACGAAGCACGCCTACAGCGCCGCTGCACTGCTCGCGAACACCCACGTACGCAGCCCTGCACGTCCTCCACGGCCCATTCTGCTCACGCCCTTTCAAGCCTCCTATCCTTCCTTTCTTCCGGGCCACACTGTTAATTTTCTTGCTGCAAACTCCGGTGGCTGCGTCGCCGCGCTCCCTGACGGCCAGTGCGAGGCGTGCAAGGACCGGGATGGCTTCTTCTGCCCCTGCCCTGCTTTGGACGTGGTGGTGTCGTCGGCGAGGGTCTTGTGCTCTTCCACGAGGTCGGCGCGAGCACCAGAGCTCATGCTGCGCCGTGCCACTGCATGGAGCTGGGCCGCGTGGACTTCGCCGCCTCCCTGGCGGCGCTTGATCAGCGCCACCTCGCGGTCCTCCACGCCGTCAAGTACGACGAGGTGAAGAACTTAACCGGCTCGAGGTGCCGACATTTGTGCGGCGGTCGCTTGTTCCTGCTGACCGTGGTGTGCATCCGGGCGAGCGCGACGGTTTCCTCATCGCCGCCATTGCCATGGGGGACCGGCTCCACTACGGAAGAAGCCCAAGACGCAGACGGTCTGCTTGTACACCGATGACAAATTATCGGGCCCGTAGAAGGCTGGGTTGGACAGACGAGTAAACGTTCCGTCAGCCCAACATGACCGTTTCATAGGACGTTCAAGTTGGGTAGAGAGTTATTTTTTTTTACGCCACTTGGCAGCGCGCACGCTTTTCCGTCAGGGCGCACGCAGCAGAAAAAGAAGGAGAGCCCTCCAGAAAAGGAATCGTGGGACCGCGCGCCCATGTGCGTGCATATGTGTGTAACTCTCTCGCCGAAACAAAAGGAAAAAATTCCCTTCCTCTGCACCATGCAATCTGACGTGTAAAGGACACACAAAAGACTAGTTTAAACTTTAAAAAATGTATAACCTTCAAACCAAGCGTCCAAATCAAAATCGGTTTTGACCGTAGTGTTCCTCGCCACCAGATCTACAAAACTAGATCCCCATGGACATGTTCCGATATTTATTTTCCAAAAAGCAACTTTTTATCATGGTAAAGCAAGTTCATGATAAAAACATGTTTTTCTATCTAGAAGTTGGTTTTAGAAAATATTCATCGGAGTATATAAGTATGAGATATTGTTTCGAATGTTTCATGCCAAGAGCATGATAGTCTCTCATAAACCAACAAGTTGACCATTGATTGGATTTGAAAACATATCCCCACTCATCCTCACATTATTTATTGTTTATAAAAAAGAAAATTTATAGTACAAATTTTGTTCTTGTCATGGAAGTTGCTTTTAGAAATCAGAACATGAGAGAGGAAATGTATATGCTAGAAAAACGTGTCTCAACCAATAAATTGCTTTTTGAACAAAAAACAACAATGGAGTAGAAACAAGATTTTCTCTTTTTAAAAGCAATTTTATAGTAAAAAGTTGCTTTTCATGCTAGTGTATACTACATAGTTGATTTTGTGATAAAAAACAAGTTTATATTTCAAAAGTTGACTTCGTAAAATATTTGAAAACGAACTGTTATCACGAAAAAACAACTTCTGGTCAAAATTTGTTTTTGTAGAACGAATCGACGAGCTGAAACAAAATTGTATCAATATTTTGAAAATTTATTGTATGAACTTTTATGTCATAGAAGTTGCTTTTAAAAATTAGAAAATGTGATAGTACTATGCATGCCGATAGACAAGATTGCAGTATGCCAATTTTTTTGTTTTTTCTACGAAAGCAAGTTTATAGTACAAAAAGTTCTTTTCGTGTTGCTGTATACTACATAGCTAATTTTGTGATAGAAATGGCGAGTTTATATTTCAAAGTTGATTTCATAAAAGAAAATTTGAAAAACAATTTTTATCATGAAAAAACACCTTGTGGTCAAAATTTTCATTTGTACAATGAATCGACGAGTTGAACAAAATTTATATCACAAAAATACAATTATACGAGGAAAGTTGCTTTCTGATAGAAAAGCAAGTTTATAATACAAACTTGCTTTTGAAAAATAATGGTCAGAAAGTACTCATATGGGATCTAGTTTTGAAGATATCGTGGCGAGTAACACGATGGTGAAAACCGATCTTAATTTGGACGTTCAGTTTGAAAGTTATAGACTTTTTAAAATTCAAAAACAGTTTTGCATGCCCACTTGTCTCTGTGCGCAGGTGTGTGCGCTGCACGAGATAGAAGCGCACGCGCGCTTAGTGTCGTTTTCCTTTTTTTTTTTTGAGAATGCATAAAGAGTTTTTCAGTTGCCTTCTAATATAAGTATATCTGGACCGCTCGCGCCGCCACCCTAAGGCGACCCTAGTGGGATCAAATACCAGCGCCGCCCAGCCCCCACCTCACATCTGGGTCTTTTCCCCTTAAAAAAACATGTGTGGATCCTGCTACCATTATCATCATTGTTGGAGCAAGTTTCTAGATAAATGTTTTAGATAAAGGGAATTTATTGATATCAAGTAAGTACCAAATACACCTAGACTCTGCAACAAGGTAGTGGCCCAACGGCTATACGATTGCACACAACCAAAAAAAATAAAGAAGCATTATATAAATAAAAAAATCGCGCTACATTGATCTTCTCTTTGAGACAGCAACACTAATACCATCAAGAAAACACCAGAAGTCCAGCTTTTCTAAAGGTTTTCACCCTGAAGAAAGTCCTCGCACTCAAAGCAATGCCTCCAACAAGGTCACTTCCAGGCACAACTAATTAAGACCAGACCTTGGATCTTCACCGCCTGAGGCATAAGATTTTGGACTTCTCCTGTGCAGTCGCCCCACTTACAAACCACTGCTCAAGGTCACGAAACACCCAGCCAATTCTTCATCGCCACTAAGACACAAACTACCACTGTTAGTCTCCAGATCCCGCCTTACATGCCATTCTCCGCCAGCACCATGGAACAAGAAAGCGTGTTCCATAGCAGAGCTTCAAAGCGCTCCCTCTGAAACCAAACGGTCATATAAAAACATGGGTGCGTCCGATCGAATACCACCCGATCCAGCAATCTCCAGCCATGAATCGCCCAATGGAGTTCACCGGCGGAGCCTTCCGGAACACGACCGTCCAGCAAGTTTGATGGGGACCAACATCCAGTAGATCTTCTGGGGACCAACATCCGGTAGATCTTCATCTTGGCGCGAATAATAATCAAGGACCACCGTCATTATTCGCGAGACCGATAGGCCCCCATCACGATCATGCGTTTTCTACATACATACATACATACATACATACATACATACATACATACATACATACATACATACATACATACATACATACATACATACATACATACATGTTTGACTAAGGTAGCGAAAAGACATGCCTCCACTGTATTTGCACCTAAGGTGGATGACAGAGAAGAAAGGGACCAACTAACGAATCTACATCAACAATGAATTAGCTGAGTAAAGTGGCCCATGTAATGTTCTTTGAAATTAAATTTTGGGGGCCGATGTGCGGGTAGACGACGGCGGAGATGGCCGGTTCTGGCCGAGCGCGATCGGGAGCAGGAGGACGGCGCGCTGGAGTGAGAGCACGCTCTGGATGTTGGCTGTCCTGATGACCAGCGTGCCGCCGGCGAGGTAGAGCGGGCTCTGCTGGCCGGGGAAGAGCAGCGAGATCATAGCGTGCAGCGCAGGTACGCCACGCAATTGAGCGTCCTGGTCGGCGCCGCCATGGGCCACAGCTCCCCTCTGTCACTACACCATGTACTTCATTCGGAGGCACTAAAAAGTGACTTAAATAATATAAAAAGTGGCTCAAAAAGTTTTTGAAGGCAAAAAAATAGTGCTGCATTTGCTCCGGTTGGCAAAGGTCTTTGGAGTCATTTTTGAATAATGCCATAAAAGGCAACTTTTTGAGGCACTTTTAAGTGCCACGGAAAATCTAATTTAGAGGCATTTTTTAGTGCCTCTTAAAGGTAATTTTAGAGGCACTTTTTAGTGCCACAAATATTAGGAATTGCATGCACTTTTTACTGCCTCAAAAAGTAGGAATTGGAGGCACTTTTTAGTGCCTCAAATGGTACCATTAGAGGCACTTTTAAGTGCCTCTTATGCTGCCATTTTGAGGCAGTCTTCGGTGGCTAAAAAGGTAGGAATTGGAGGCACTATTTAATGCATAAAAATGGTAGCATTAGAGGCAGATTTAAATGCCTCTAACGGTACCATTTTGAGGCACTTTTTGGAATGCCTCTAAAGTTCATGTACAATACAAATAGTACAGTAATGATCAGTAGCAATGGTGTTTCCTAAATCAGACATAGTTCAAATATTACAGTCCAATATTCATTACATCAACAACATGACTCAAACATTGCAATCCATGATATTCATATGCCACTACGTCAACAGGAACTCGAATTTGAGGACAAGCATTACAGCATTAGTCAGACACATTCAAGTAAATCAAAACAATAAAACAACATAATTTTACAAGTGACCAAGCATTCACTAGCCAGAATAGACTAAGCAATACAACACAATTTTACAAGTATACACCTTATTAAATCTAGGAGTTACAAACAATATAACATTCTTAACCGATTCTACAATCTCTCCACTAATACTAAAATCAACTATGAGGGCAAATACCGACATCTGTACAGTAATGCAACTACATAGAGAAGCCCTCGTTCATGTATTGTACTAACTATGGACTAGCATACTTTGAATGGATGTCACAGATGGATCAACAAAAACCAGTGCCCATTGACGTAACTTAGCTCTTTGGAGTTCTTTAAGATGTCCATAGTTTGGTTCTCTTTCAAGTCCTGAATCGTAACAAAACAGAACATGAGTAAGAATGACCTGCTCTGCTTAGTAAAACGTCGCATATTTATGTGTGGAAAGTCACATCTTCACCCTGCTTAGTAAGAATGACCTACCCTGCTTGATCGCACAAGAAAGATAAATGTATGACTGGCGTTTCATTCTCCAGAACACCAATAACTACAAGGAATCCATTACTTCCATTGAAAATAATTTGAGGCGCACCTATTTAAGATAAGAAAACAGTAACATAACTAAATGCAAACAAGTCATGCCCTCAATATAATTGCACTAAAAAGGCACTGGTGTACTCGTCTCAGACTCCACTATGAAATCAGAGAGCACCAACTAGTTCATCAAAGAGCTGGCATATGACAAAACATTATTGGAATGCCATTGTGGACTAACCGAATCAAAGATCACACTGGAGCTAGCATATAATAGGGTACACATTTTACAATTTTTCTAGTAATTCAGGCAAAAGAGTGTAAGCCCCCACAAAGATAGTTGCAATATAAGTCACACTAAGGAATGGAAACATAATTACTTGAATCGCCACACTGAGGAATATAAGTCGCAATCCAATCTTTCAATTTTCTTAGAGCTTACCCAAGCCGGTCAATCACAATAAGTGTTATGATTGGACAAATGAAATAAAGTCCATGGTCTTCTGAACTATGGCAAAAAATGATATGTGACTCCATTTAGAATTATGACACTCACAGTAAGATAGAATGAAAACAATGTAAGGGTTCTTGAGTGCGGGAAGAAAACTCACCAAGCTGTTTCAGATCCCTCTGCTATCGTGATCATTTGGTTCACTTGAGTAAGAAGAGGAACTTAGAAAATAAAAAACATCTTGATAAATTTCTACTGTCTGAAGTCGGTGCACAACAACGTTTTTATAGGCCCCATACGCACCACGCTAACATGTGTTGTAGTCGCTAAGCATTGAACACCCCCTACTCTAGTATTGCCTCGTCAACGACGACATCTACTTCTTTGTCATCATGCAAGAAATTTATTTTTTGCAAGAGCACATAAACAAAATATTGCTCAAGTGTTTAACATGCAACTCCACCGCTCGATGCCACATTGCTAGAGGCCACATGCAACGTGGAATTTAATGCCCCAAAGTGACTGAAGTCTGAAATTACCCCCAGTGTGAAACTAACAATAGGATCAAGTTGGGTGGAAGCTAAAATATCTTATATTAAAAAACGGAGGGAGTAAAAGACATGCGCAAGATATCACCTCATCTGATCAGGAGTGACCTCTCACTAGTGGAAAACGAGGCTTTAGTTCACCCCTTTAGCCCGGATTTAGAAATGAACCGAGACTAAAGGGGTGCAACCTCGCGGGGTGGATTTGGGAGGGACCTTTAGTCCCGGTTCGTGTTACGAACCGGGACTAAAAGGTTCTGGCATGCGACCGCAGACGCGGGTCCCAGCGCCAGAACCCTTTAGTCCCGGTTCGTAACACGAACCGGGACTAAAGATCCTTACCTTTATCAGCTTCTTCCACCCCGACTCCTCCATTTTCAGCCCGAGCTCGAGCTCACAAAATTTTTCTCTCCATTTCTTCTCCATTTTCTCTCCCCAAGCCTAGATAATACACAATATTTTACACCATTTGGAGAGATTGAAGACACCCCACGGTTAGCAGCTGCATCCTCTTTCCGGCATTGGTTCTTTAGCTCATTTTGCTCATTTCAAATTTTTTGTGCAAGCAAGGTGTTCGATGGAATGCCTAAGTTATGATCTCATTTGTTTATATGTGCAATTTGTGCTCAAACTAATTTATGATTTATGTGTTTTAGCGTCGTCCCCGTCCTTACCGCCGTCGATCGCCCGCGCCGTCCCGTCACCGGCACCATCTCGGTGAGCCTCGTGTTTTTATTTGATTTTTAAAAACATAGCTTAATTGTTTTAGATGCATAGTTATTACTTCTATAATTTTCTAACTTGTATTATATGTATAGAGTCATGGTTCTGATATCCGTCCCCGTCGGTCCTCGTCCGGTCTATGATTCGGATGTGGTATATTTTCAAAACTATTTATTTCATTTTGTGTTTCTGACAATTATGGCGACCAACTTGACATAGATTTATTTTTATCTAGGAGGTAGTTGAACCGGAAATTGAACCTGACCCTATTGTCGAGTTTTTGGATAAAGAAAACAATGATTTGAAAGCAAAATTGAAAAGAAGTGAAGATCTTTATCTTTAATGTTTAGAAGATAAGATGAAATTAGAGCTCAAACTTGCCGACGTGGTCGATGGTAACGAGATCAAGATGGATGCAATGCGCTTGAAGATAAAAAGGATTAGAAAATATGCCATTAATCGGGAGGCTTGGTATCATTATGCTGTGGGTTCAGTATTTACCTTAGTTGCGATTTTGATCGCATTTGTTGTTGGATTTAAATTCTTTAGATAATTTTTATATTTGTTTCAGTTAATGTATGTTTTATGAGAACTATGTATTACCAGTTGTCACTACTTTACTTTTATTTTAATGGATGACCTTGTATTAATTAATTTGCTCTTACATATTATTCATGACAGTAGTGTAATAATGGGGTTCGATATACTTTTATGTAATACAGATGAACCGACAATGTATGTACGGTGACCGATGTTGTCCTGAGTTCATTGATGGCATGCATAATTTTCTCCATGTGGCTGAGGCAAACAAGCCGAAGAATGGTTTTATTCGTTGTCCATGTAGTGCCTGCAAGAATATGAGTGATCACTCTACCTCAAAAGTCATTCACTCCCACCTCTTGCATAATGGTTTTATGCCTGGTTATTATTGTTGGACCAAGCACGGAGAAACAGGGGTTATCATGGAAGAAAATGAAGAAGAGGAGGATAATGACAAGTATCCTTGGTTCAGTGATACTACAATGGGAGAAGACGAAACTGAAGAAGATCCCATTATTGATGAGCCCGACGATGATCTTCGTCGGGCCATTCGTGATGCACAAATGGACTGTGGAAGTGAAAACGAAAGGTTGAAGTTGGAGCGTATGTTAGCTGATCACGCCAAATTGTTGTACCCAACTTGTCAAAATGACCAGAAAAAGCTGGGTACCACACTTGAATTGCTGCAATGGAAGGCAGAGAATGGTACTTCTGACAAGGGATTTGAAAATTTGTTGAAAATAGTTAAGAAGATGCTTCCAAAGGATAACGAATTGCCCTCTAGTACGTACGAAGCAAAGAAGGTGGTATGCCCTCTAGGATTAGAGGTGCATAAGATACACGCATGCATTAATGACTGCATCCTCTACCGCGGTGAGCACGAAAAATTGAATGCATGTCCTGTATGCGGTGCTTTGCGGTATAAGATCGGGCGAGATGACCCTGGTGATGTTGAGGGCGAGCCGCGCCCCAGGAAGAGGATTCCTGCAAAGGTGATGTGGTATGCTCCTATAATACCACGGTTGAAACGTTTGTTCAGCAACAGAGAGCATGCCAAGTTGTTGCGATGGCACAAAGAAGATCGTAAAAAAGACTTGATGTTGAGACACCCCGCGGATGGGTCCCAGTGGAGAAAAATTGACAGAGAGTTCCCGACATTTTCAGATGACGCAAGGAACTTAAGATTTGGTCTAAGTACAGATGGCTTTAATCCTTTTGGAGAGCAGAGCTCCAGTCACAGCACTTGGCCCGTGACTCTATGTATCTATAACCTTCCTCCTTGGTTGTGCATGAAGCGGAAGTACATTATGATGCCAGTGCTCATTCAAGGCCCGAAGCAACCTGGCAACGACATTGATGTGTACCTCAGGCCATTAGTTGAAGAACTTTTGCAGTTGTGGCGTGAAGAAGGTGTACGTGTGTGGGATGAGCACAAACTGGAGGAATTTGATCTACGAGCTTTGCTTTTTGTAACCATCAATGATTGGCCTGCTCTTGGCAACATTTCAGGACAGTCAAACAAGGGATACAATGCATGCACGCACTGTTTAGCTGAGACTGATAGTATACATTTAGGTAACAAGAATGTGTACCTGGGTCATCGTCGGTTTCTTGTACCCAAGCATCCGTTAAGGAAGAAAGGCAAGCATTACAAATGTGAGGCAGATCATCGGCCGAGGCCTACCCGCCCTTCTAGTTCTGTTATACATGATATGGTCAAGGATTTAAATGTAATCTTTGGAAACGGTCCTGGCGGACTCACTGTTCCGAATGACGCAAACAACCACGTACCCATGTGGAAGAAGAAATCTATATTTTGGGAGCTGCCCTATTGGATAATGCTAGAGATTCACTCTGCAATCGACGTGATGCACGTGACAAAGAACATTTGCTGCAACCTGCTAAACTTCTTGGGCGTGTATGGGAAGTCAAAAGATGGGAAGTCAAAAAAAGGTACACCGAAAGGAAGGCAGGCCCATCAACGTATGAGCGAAGAGATGCATCGAGACGATACTCATTCAGAGAATCAGCCAGGTCCTGCAAGCTACGCTCTTACTAAAGAAGAGAAGAAAATATTTTTTGAGTGCCTTCGCAGTATGAAGGTTCCATCTGGCTTCTCATCAAATATAAAGGGAATAATAAACATGGAAGAGCAAAAATTTCAGAACCTAAAGTCTCATGACTGTCACGTGATTATGACACAATTACTTCCGGTTGCATTGAGAGGGCTTCTACCGGAAAATGTTCGAGAACCCATTGTGAAGCTATGTGCATTTCTCAATGCAATTTCTCAGAAGGTCATCAATCCACTAACTCTAAAAAAATTAGAGAAGGATGTGGTCCAATGTCTTGTCAGCTTCGAGTTGGTGTTCCCACCAACCTTCTTCAATATTATGACGCACCTTGTAGTCCACCTAGTCGAAGAGATTTCTGTTCTCGGTCCTGTATTTCTACACAACATGTTCCCCTTTGAGAGGTTCATGGGAGTCTTAAAAAAATATGTGCATAACTGGGCTAGGCCAGAAGGAAGCATCGTCAAGGGTTATGGAACAGAGGAGGTCATTGAGTTTTGTGTAGATTTTATTCCTGATCTGAAGCCGATCGGTGTTCCTGAATCACGTCATGAGGGGAGACTGCATGGAAAAGGCACCCTAGGAAAGAAAGCAACAATATGTCAAGACGGGGATTCTTTCACTCAAGCACACGACACCGTTCTACATAATTCCAGTTTGGTGGGTCCGTATGTCGAGGAACACAAGAATGTTTTACGCTCCAAATACCCGGAGAAAACTGAAGATTGTATTGATGGAGAACACATGAAGACTTTCAGCAGTTGGTTAAAAAGACGTCTCATTAATGACACCAATGTTGAAGAACAGCTATACTTGTTGGCCACATCACCAGCTTCAACTATATTGACTTTTCAAGGGTACGAGATAAATGGAAATATATTTTACACAGCCAACCAAGATAAAAAGAGCACCAACCAAAACAGTGGAGTCCGCTTTGATGCAACAAACTGCAACGGGACAAAGGACACATATTATGGTTACATAGAGGAGATATGGGAACTTGACTATGGACCTACTTTTAAGGTCCCTTTGTTCAAGTGCAAATGGTTATCTTTCGTACGAGAACGAACCATTCGTCCTAGCCAGTGAAGTGGCTCAGGTTTTCTATGTGAAGGACATGTCTACCCTACCGAAAAAAAGAAAAGATAAGCAAGCGAGTACATCACACGATGAGCCAAAGCGCCACATAGTTCTTTCAGGGAAAAGAGTCATTGTGGGAGTGGAGGACAAGACAGACATGTCAGAAGATTACGATAAGTTTCATGACATTCCGCCCTTCAAAGTGAACACTGATCCAAGTATCAAGTTAAATGAAGAAGATTGTCCGTGGTTACGGCGCAATCAGAAGAACAAGTAAACACTAGATAGGGATATTATTGTTGATGTGTAATATCCGAATGCTTTGTATCAGAAGAACAAGTGAACTGAAGTATTTTGTAGATGCATGGAACAAAACACACGATTTCACCTGCATACAGCCCAACGGTGGCTCGTGAGTGCCTGCATATCAAATGCACCGTTGGGCGTATGCAGGGAATCCGAATGCTTTGTATTCGGTCGATGAACTGAAGTATTATGTAGATAGAACCGTCCGGTGGCAAGACATCTCTGATGATCTACAACCGTCCGGCAAGACATCTCTGATGATCTGCAACCGTTTGGAACGGTCGCAGATCATCAGAGACGTCTTGCCGCTGGTTGCCCAAAGATGCCTCCGCCGAGGGGAGGGTTCACCTTCAGCCTTCACTGAGTGCTCTCTGCTACCCGTGTGCTGCCAAAATGAACTACAATGAGTAGACACTGAGTGCTGAACATGTCCGGGAGGGGGGCTATATATAGGGTACGTGTGCTTCTTTAGTCCCGGTTGGTAACAACAACCGGGATCTAACGGCTCACAAGTGCTTGAAAGAAACACACTCCTGATCTAACGGCTCACAAGTGCTTGAAAGAAACACACTCCTGATCTAACGGCTCACAAGTGCTTGAAAGAAACACACGATCCGTGTGCTTCTTTAGTCCCGGTTGGTGGCTCAACCCATGCCAAAGGATTTCATTTTTTGAGATGTTTATCAATTTATTTCATTTTTTTCTTAAAAGCGATCAAAACGGTCGCGATGACTATTCGTCGAAAGAGGTAATATTTTCTAGAATTATCAGTGTTTCTGTGATATAACCACTAGTTGTGTACCTCAAAATGATTTTTCCAAAAATTTCAGAACAAACTATCAAACAGTTGTAGTTCAAATTTGAATTACTTTCGATAAATCAACATAAACTCATTAAACTATGGGAAATTAGTTAGAAATCAAGGAAAAACCTAATACTTGGGGATTATCCATCATATGTGTACTAGTTTCCATGAAAATTAAATGGGTCCCATTTTGCATCATATTTTCTGTACTTCCTTCACAAAAAACCTCATTTTTCCACTTAAAAAATGGAAAATAATACTTATGGAATTAATTTTAAGATTTCCTTTGGCAAGGTTATTTCTTATACCAAGATACATTTATTTGTGGGATATGAGATCTTTATCACAAACTATGCCGTCGAAATGACCATAACTTGGTCATTCGGCTTGAAACTTCTAGATGTTCATACATGATAGACCTTTTTGTGAAGACTTTTTTTGCAAAAGTTGGCAAAAATCAAGTTTATCATTTTTCATAGCAACTAGTACACATATAAGGATCCCATGCC
Organism: Poa annua; assembly: GCA_026929855.1. Lineage (NCBI taxonomy): Eukaryota > Viridiplantae > Streptophyta > Magnoliopsida > Poales > Poaceae > Poa > Poa annua. The sequence goes on along the minus strand of CM049434.1, from coordinate 5,021,280 downwards.
AAAGGATTTGATTTTTTGAGGTGTTTATCACTTTATTACATTTTTTCTTAAAAACGATCAAAACGGTCGCTATGACTAATCATCGGAAGAGGTGATATTTTCTAGAACTATCAATGTTTCTGTGATATAACCACTAGTTGTGTACCTTAAAATGATTTTTCCAAAAGTTTCAGACCATACTATCAAACAGTTGTAGTTCAAATTTGAATTACTTTCGATAAATCAACATAAACTCAATTAACTAGGGGAAATTAGTTAGAATTCAAAGAAAAACCTCATACCTAGGGATCATCCATCATATGTGCACCACTCTTAGTGAAAATTAGTTGGGTGCCATTTGGAATCATATTTTCTGTACTTCCTTCACAAAAAACCTCATTTTTTCCACTTAAAAAAAGGAAAATGATATTTATGAAAATAATTTGAAGAATCCCTTTGGCAAGATTGTTTAATATACCAATATGCACCTACGTGTGGAGTATGAGATCTTTATCACAAACTATGTCGTCGAAATGACCATAACTTGGTCATTCGGCTTGAAACTTCTAGATGTTCATACATGATAGACCTTTTTGTGAAGACTTTTTTTGCAAAAGTTGGCAAAAATCAATTTTATCATTTTTCATAGCAACTAGTACACATATAAGGATCCCATGCCAAAGGATTTGATTTTTTGAGGTGTTTATCACTTTATTACATTTTTTCTTAAAAACGATCAAAACGGTCGCTATGACTAATCATCGGAAGAGGTGATATTTTCTAGAACTATCAATGTTTCTGTGATATAACCACTAGTTGTGTACCTTAAAATGATTTTTCCAAAAGTTTCAGACCAAACTATCAAACAGTTGTAGTTCAAATTTGAATTACTTTCGATAAATCAACATAAACTCAATTAACTAGGGGAAATTAGTTAGAATTCAAAGAAAAAACTCATACCTGGGGATCATCCATCATATGTGCCATTTGGAGTCATATTTTCTGTACTTCCTTCACAAAAAACCTCATTTTTTCCACTTAAAAAAAGGAAAATGATATTTATGAAAATAATTTGAAGAATCCCTTTGGCAAGATTGTTTAATGTACCAATATGCACCTATGTGTGGAGTATGAGATCTTTATCACAAACTATGTCGTCGAAATGACCATAACTTGGTCATTCGGCTTGAAACTTCTAGATGTTCATACATGATAGACCTTTTTGTGAAGACATTTTTTGCAAAAGTTGGCAAAAATCAAGTTTATCATTTTTCATAGCAACTAGTACACATATAAGGATCCCATGCCAAAGGATTTGATTTTTTGAGGTGTTTATCACTTTATTACATTTTTTCTTAAAAACGATCAAAACGGTCGCTATGAGTAATCATCGGAAGAGCTGATATTTTCTAGAACTATCAATGTTTCTGTGATATAACCACTAGTTGTGTACCTTAAAATGATTTTTCCAAAAGTTTCAGACCAAACTATCAAACAGCTGTAGTTCAAATTTGAATTACTTTCGAAAAATTAACATAAACTCAATTAACTAGGGGAAATTAGTTAGAATTCAAAGAAAAAACTCATACTTGGGGATCATCCATCATATGTGCACCACTCTTAGTGAAAATTAGTTGGGTGCCATCTGGAATCATATTTTCTGTACTTGCTTCACAAAAAACCTTAAAACATAGAAAATGATATTTATGAAATAATTTGAAGAAATCACCATGGCATCTTAAAATGAAAGAATATAAAACAAAACATAAAAATAAACTAGAAACCAAAACAATTCAAAAAATAAGTAAACCAAAATAAGAAACAGAAAAGTAAACAATTCAAACAATTTAAAAGAAAACTGAAACAAAAACCAGTAAAAAGAAATAAGGGAAAAAAATCATTACCAACCGAGACTAAAGGGCCGCTGGGCTTCGCGCGCAATTTTTCGCGGGCCAGTCAGACCTTTAGTCTCGGTTGGTAACACCAACCGCGACTAAAGACCCTTTAGTCTCGGTTCGTGGCTGGAACCGAGACTAAAGGTCTGTCCCAAGCGTTTAGGTGCGGTTCTCGCGTCAAAAAATCCAGTCTTCCCCAAATCGATTCTCTCCGCCCTGCTCCGCTCCGGCGCGCCACCGTGTACCTCCTCTCGCCACCCTGCTGCCCTCCGGCCTGCTGCTCCGGTCGCCGTCGCCCGCGGCTCGGCCTCCTCGACGCCGACACGCCTCCTCCACGCCCGCAGCTCGGCCTCCTCCGCGTCGCCGCGCCTCCTGGATCCACGCCCGCGGCTCGGCCTCCTCCGCGTCGACGCGTGCGCCCGTGGCTCGGCCTCCTCTGTTGCTCCGGCCCGCGCTGCTCCGGCCCGCGACTCCTCCGCGCTGCTCCGGCCGTCCTCGTCGCCCGGCCGTCCTCCGCGCTGCTCCGACCAAGGTGAGCTCCTCCTCTCCCTCCAATTTAGGTTTAGCTAGGTTTAGGTTTAGATGTTATTCGGGTTGTTGACTCATTCGTGACAAACATTGGTATGAGTAGGTTTGTGCACAGATTTGTGCACTGATTTGTCTTTTATCTTTGCAAATAGTGAGGATATAAGAAAAGGTTTGCTATTTGTGCACTGATTTGTGCACAGATGGATGAATGTGTTTGTGATATTTGTGCACTGATATATGCAATAATAAGCTCCCAATTTCCACTGCACTGATTTATGGACAGACGGTGTGTTTGTGATATTTGTGCACTGATTTGTGCACAGATGGATGAATAATTATGCCACGAGTAATTAGATATTTTAGATGTGTGAATTACTGTTTATAGTTGCTGGCTTGGCTCATAAGCTCCCAGTTTCCACTGCTGCATGTATTTTTCTAATTTTGTGCTCATGTGCTCATCTATTGAGCATGATTTATTTACTGTGGTGCCTCCCTGAGAGTTACACAGTGCTCAGATCCATGCTAAACATGATCTGGTGATACTAATGATGCTGAAATGATTTATGAGAGATATTCCTGGACAGGATTTGGTTAATTAATTTGATAAGAACAGATTTCATGCTTGATATCTTAGCCTAGCCGATGATGCAAAGGCTCAGACATGTATTTTGATAAGAATAGATACTAATTAGTTCTTTACTTCTCTGTAATGAGCTATGCATAGAAATTCTATGCACCACTGAGAGATATACTTCTTTTAACTCCAAAATGTGTATAGATGGATATACAGTGAGTATATTTCACCTCTGGCAGGACCTGATGTATTAGCTGTGCCTTATTGCTTGCTGGAATTAATTTCCTAAACTTTCCAATGTGCTTTTTAGTGTATTTATGATGTACAAATACATGTGAAGCCTCCAGAGGAGTGTACACATGTACTGAACATACTTTTTATGCTTTCTTGTGTTGGAGTTGGTCCTTATTGGACTCATTTGAAATTTCCAGAAACCGACTGTCAAGACGTTTGCAAGACATTCTCTACTGTTTTTTGCTAGAGCTGATATACAATTCATTATACAATTGTTTTGATTGATATACAATTCATTATACAACTTGCAGGAGGTCTTGCTGCTCGGGTGTGTCCACGGCTTGCAGGAGGTCTTGCTTCTCGCTGCCAAGACGAACCTTGTATGATGAAATTGCCATTTGTTCTCACTCTTGGCTAGATTGCTTGCTACATTCCTGATGTTTCAGTCCATGTCCAGTGGCTATCTTTGTTTTGTAAATTGAGATGATTGTAAATGTGTTAGATATGAAATTGTAATATATGATCCATATATTATGTTGTGTTAGATATGCAAATTGAGATGATTTTGTGTTAGATATGCAAAATTCTAAAATATGATCCATATATAGTTTTGTGTTAGATATGCAAGATGAGCACACACTGTTTTTCTTCGCTGCCACCTTGTTGTGCTATATGATCTATACTCGTTGCAATTATTGTACTTGTATATGTTTTTCAGATGAATAAATGTAAACTTGATTATAATGCCCGAGCTATGGATTGCAGGTACATTTGAGCTATGGAGCACTTGCGAGACGAGCAGATAGAAGAAGCACAATTTCAACGAGACGAGGAGATGGAAGACCAAATGGAACAACTTATTTTTAACGATGCCCGAGCTGGAGGAGATGTAGATGATTATGATTTCGAACAATTTTTGAATGACTTTGGTGATGGAATGGAGTCACGAGATGTGATGATAACAAACTCCGGCGGAGAGGTGTATATGTGTTTATAATAAATATGGCGATATGTTGTTGTTAACTACATGCATTAATTGATTTGTGTTGCATTTATTAACGACTCATTTTTCTTTTAGCCATCCGGATCGAGCAAATCTGTCAAAAAGCAGCCACCATGTGCTCCTCGAGGCAAGGCAAAAAGAATGACGAGCGAGGATCCAAAGTTACCGATTGAGGAAATTGCTGATTCCGGCGAACCGCTCGAACCAAAACAGAACCGCAGCAAATTTATAAGTCAAGCTGGAGTTATTGTTAGGGACATGATCCCAATCAGCATACGCGAATGGAATAAGCCGGCGGCCGCAGATGTGGAGGACCCATGTTATGTCCACCAAGTTCTTAAGGATTTGGTCTACAACACGCTGTTGTCACATTTCACCCTCCCGCCAGATCTCTCTAAAGTGAAGAAGGACAACCTCAAGAAGTGGACTCTTATTAAGATGGCGGAACAATTCCGGAACTGGAAGAAAAAGTTATGGAATCAATATGAACAAACAAAAGAAGAGCCAGATTTCAGTGGAGCACAATGGAAGAAGTTAGAATCTGAATGGGCGGCGTTTAAGGCGTATAGGGAATCACCTATGGCTGTGGCCCGATCGGAGATAAATAAGTTGAATGCTGGGCTGAAGGTACACCACCATACATTGGGGACAGGTGGCTACAAGAGCGCCATTCCTAAGTGGTTAGCCTATGAAGAAAAACTGGTTCGATCGGGGGTCCGTCCAAAGACACTTGACTGGCCCGAGAGGTCAAAATTCTGGTTGTTCGCGCATGGGGCAGTGTTGGACCCAGTAACCGGAGATATTGTTGGAAAAGGAAAATGGAAGGATCTCGTTGACAGAATCAAAAAGAAGCTTGAAGATGCAATTAATGATGTTCGCAATGGTGTGTTCAAACCCGATAGAGAGGATGACGAGCTGACACGGGCCCTGGGGAATCCTGAACATGTTGGACGAGCTCGAGGCTTTCCTGGCGGTGCTACGTTTAAGACTGCGTGGCCGGAATCCGCTCACACTTATAGAAGCCGTAGCAGAGGTAAGAAGAAGGAGGCCGACCGGATATCAGCATTGGAACGTGGCCTGAAGGAGACACAGGCGGAACTGAAAGCATTGAAGGAGCAAAGAACGGAACCTCAGGAGCGGGACAAATTAGATCATGAAGCAGATGCCGCCCCATCTCAGCGTAGAAGCAGCGTTGGTTCCACGCGTCAAGTCGATGGTCCCTACCCAGTGGATGACATCACAGAGCCTACAGGTTGTGAGCTACATATAGCAATGAGAAACATAACTTTGAAGGTGGCGGTGGGGCAAGCTTTAGTAATTCAACCTGGAGAACTCTACCATTGTGGTCAAATTCCAGATGGCTACGCTCGTGTCGGGGTGGACGAAATTATGGCGGGATTTGAAACCTTGGAACTTGAGTTTCCTGGAGGTGACAAGGAGAAGACATTGGCAGACGTCAAGCATGGCTTCGCCCTATGGCCCAAGAAATACATCGTCCTTTCAGAACAAGCAAAGTCCACTCCTCGTTCTAGGAGTCCAGCTCACCAGCAAAGTCCACTCTTCCTCGAGAGGGATCAAAGACGGAGTCCATCTCCACCTCATCAGCAAAGCCCACACCTCCCCGATAGGGACCCCAGCCCGAGTCCATCTCCAGCTCAACAGCAAAGCCAACCGCCCCCCGAGAGGGTCCCCAGCGCGAGGCCATCGCAGTCTGTGCCAGTCCGCCAGAATGTTAAGTCGCTCTCGAGTAGGCGCCAGTCTGGTTCTCCTGTTAGGAAGAAACCTAGAAAGCAGAAAACACCGCCGCCTACTCCAAAGTTACCTTGGGAGAGAACCGTCGAGGAAAACAATATCGCCTGGAAAGAACATACGGATGCCTGGCTTGCTGGCGTGAAACAGAAAGCGTTAGCGAAACAATTGCCTCCTGCAAAATTTACTGCCGGAATTCCTCAGGAGAAAATTGACCGTTGCATCGATGCCCTATACAACCCCCCACCATCGCCGCCAACAGACTATGATCGCAACATTGGTAAGTCATATGACGAAGAGATGGATCGATCGAAAAAAGGGAAACAAGTTGCCCAACTCGGAGAACAAGACGCACAGTCGGCCCCCCCGCTCAAGGTGCTTGATGACAGAGTTCTCAAAAACATCAATGTGCGGGAGCTGGTATATTCGGGAGATGATATCCCCTTCGCGGATGTTGTTCGTACTTATGTTCACGGGGAGAATTTCGTCGACGACGACTTACCCACAAGAATGCATCAATTTCAAGCCTGGTACAAGAATACCGTAAAGGAGACGAATAAAGACGCTCTCATGTTGGCAGTTAAGGAAGAGCATTATTTCCAATCATACTCCATTGTCATTTACTTCGCCGAAATCTTTCAGTTATACAATCTCCGAGCCCTCGACAAAGCTATCTTGAGTTCCTATTGTCTGTAAGTGATATCTATTCCTGTAATTTAATGTTTTAATTAGCTCTACTCGTTCATTGTCTGTGATAATCCTCTCTATAATATTTTGTGTGCTTTATTACGCAGAATGAAGATGCTCGAATGCAAGAAGCAGAAAATCAACCACATTGGGTTCATTGACCCCTCTATAATGCATGAAGAAAACATAATTGATCCAAGACTTAACAAGGATACACCGGGGAATTTGCTAATGTTTTTCAAGCGACAAGCTTACAAAAAATATATATTATGGCCTTAGAACTTCAAGTGAGTGTTACTGCTTATTACACATTCTATTTTTCTCACCCGATGTTAAGTTTAATTGATGAGTTATGCATGACTATTTATAAACGTGCGCAGCTTCCACTACATTCTTATCGTTATTGACTTACGGAAAGGAGAAATTGTTGTCCTTGACTCGTTAAGAAGATGCCCTAAACAATACAAGACCTGTTTTGATTTGGTGACAAGGTACTTTCATTTCTACTCGCCTCTTTCGTTCATTTCCTAATATCAAAGAATTTATGACTCATTCATTCATTTTCTTGTCATGCAGCGTTTGGAAAATGTTCCTCGCGGAACATCCGAACAGTGGATGGCCAGAGAAGCTGCTATGGCGTACTAACCAAGTAAGTAGTACTATAACTAGGCCCATGCACCATTATCATACTTTATTATTATTTGATTAAATTCTATTCTTCTATAGACTTGCCTTAAACACCCAATACGGACTGATCTATGTGGATTCTACGTTTGCGAGTACATGCACACTGTGGTCAACGAGAGTTTGAAGAGCAAAAGAAGTATTGAAGTATGTAAAGCTCTAGTCACAACATTATTTTTGTACCATCAATCGTGATGAGTTTTATTCATTTCATATCTCATGTATTCATTGTGATATCATTTTTTTTACAGTTGGCAAGAAAGCGCAACGAGTTACCAATAAAGACCCGCTTCAGGGCACTTGCAGAGGAGTTGACGGGATTTTACCTCGCCCATGTCATACCGGAGACCGGAGAGTACCACCATTTTGACTAGTGCGGATATGTAATAGTGATCTCCATGTAACAAAGTACTTCTAAGTATCTGGAACCGGGAAACGTGATCTTCATGCACCACGCGTACTTAATTGTGTATGTGTTATCAACACATGATCTTCATGTAATTGTATATATGCATGATGCAACTTTATCTAGCTTCGTATAATAATTTATACGTGTTTTTCGCGCATCGAAGCCGTAGCATCCGAAACCCCTACCCCGACGCATCGACGTGGTACCATCCGAAACCCCCTACCATCACGCATCGACTATAGCATCGACGTGGTACCATCCGAAACCCCCTACCATCACGCATCGACGTGGTACCATCCGAAACCCCTACCCAGAAAACCGGTCGAAATAAAAAAAAGCAAAACCCTGAAATGAAAAAAAAACAAAACCCTGAAATGTAAAAAAAAAAAAAAAAACCCTAGTCCCGGTTCGTAACACGAACCGGGACTAAAGGGTTCGCCCCCGCGCGCCCTGCCGCCCCCCGCGCGCCCTGCCGCGGCCACGTGCGTAGCGCTCATTGGGGGGGGGGGGGGGGGGGGGGGGCTCCGGTCCCGGTTTGTGCTGAGCCGAGACCAAAGGGTGGGGGGGCTCTAGTCCCGCCTTGGTAGTCCCGGTTGCTACACCGGGACTACAGCCCCTCTGGAACCGGGACTAGAGCCCCGATTTCCACTAGTGTCTGCTGTGTTTGACTTGAATGTAGCACTATTCTTCTTGCTCCCTGTGCGACTCAGGTTCATTGCAACTTCATCACCCTTTGAAGGGTAGCTAAATGCAACTGCATGATAATTATGACACATAATAAGCAAATGTAAGATGATTTATCAACCATGTCAGTTCAACTTAATATGCTACACAACCAAACTGTACACAATGTTACTCACAGGCATAGTCCTCAATCATTGGGCCTTCTTCCTTCTCACATATACAGAACGGAAGAGTCTTGAGATATTTCTTCTGTAAGGCGTCATATACACCAGAATTCCATCATAAAATTAATCACATAAATAAGTAGGTCAACAGGAAAAGGACACCTTCACATCTAAACATATATTATAAAACAGTGAATCTTGTGAGTGAGCTGAAGTTATCTAGAACATATTTCATCTTTCTCCATCCAATTAATCAACCTCCTGGACCCAGCATCCATGGGCATCAGCTACTTAATCTTCATCTCTGTAACAAATACAAGGTTGTTCAAGGCTTCGAGTTAAAAAAAAATCAGACTGACTTGCAGATTTTGCATATGGAGACTGCGGATGGTCCTGACCTAGTGCGGGAACAGACTTATCATTGAAGTACTTCTAAGGGAATAGGCCTCTTACGTAGCTGATGTTGTATATAGCAATCCGGAGCAAATTCCTGGTCTGTTTGGTCAACAGATCACCAATGTCATTCAAACAGCTATATGAATAACTTAAAACTAAGTACTATGCATTGAATATCACAAAATCATACAGATACTTGAAGAAATCTCAAAACATCACAAACTGTGTTACTACTGACAAACAATCTCAAGACTGAAGCACAAAGTACATGGAAAAGGACATGATATATATCTTCAATACTGAAACACATAGTACAAAAATACAGCACGATTGGTTTAAAAAGCAGAAACTAGAACATAGAGACGTCCGCTGCTCCACTGGAAGCATTCAACCAACACAAAATATTATTCCTAGAGAGAAAACTAGTATAGTCCAACTGAAACTCAGATGACAGAAGTTTGTGCTGCTCTTCGTAATCGAATTTCAGATATGCAAGTCGGCAAAAATTATGAAAACAACATCTCCGTGTAACAGGTCGACAAAACATTTTGTAAGGGGCATGAATTTACGGATCAGAGCAGTGAGCTTCTACCAAAACTTCAGAAATTAAATCAGAAATGGAACTAAGCTATTGGTGATAATCTTTAGAGGTGGTCAGCGGGGGAGCTGGTTTCCAACGGTATGCAGGAGGAGAGGAGGCAGACCTGCAGGAGGAGAGCCGTTTCAGAGTGGAGGTGGTAGGAGAGCTCGGTCGGCAGCGGCGGCGTCGCCGGAGGCGTGGAGGCGCGAGGCAGCCGCATCAGGGAGGAGAGGTGCCGGAGCGCGAGTCGGTTGCGACGGGAAAGGAGTAGGGGGATGGCGCCGTCGGCGAGGAGGTGGTGCGCGGGGAGCAGGCTAGGAGAGGGAGGCCGAAGCCTCGCGATCGGAGGAGAGAAGAGAAAGGGCGATGTCGGTGGGCGCCCGAGGCGCCCACACCACGTGGCCGCGCGACCAGAGGGGGACCCTCGCCACCACATGGTGTGGCTGCCTCGTGGCCCCCCTCCTACTCCTTTTCGGTGTTCTGGATGGTTCCGGGAAAAATAGGGACTTCAGCTTTTGTTTTTGTTTCGTCCAATTCCGAGAATATTTTCTTAACAGGTTTTCTGAAACCAAAAACAGCAGAAAACAGGGAACTGGCACTGTGGCATCTTGTTAATAGGTTAGTCCCAGAAAATGCATAAAAACCATATAAAGTGTATATAAAACATGTAGCAATTGGTATAATATAAGCATGGAACGTAAGAAATTATAGATACGTTGGAGACGTATCATCACCCTCGACGACCCTATCGCCGTCTTCTTCTCCGGTTTCCTCGGAACTGAACCCCGAGTATAGGGAGGGCCGTGGAGAGGGATTGCGGCTGCGACGGTGGCTGCTGCTGCTCCCTGCACCCAAGGAGGAGGCGCCGTAGGCGTACGACGCGAGGGAGGGAGGCAACGGCGATCCCCAGTTGGTACAGCGGTGCGCCGCTCGCTTCTTGCTGCCCACCGAGCGACTTGCTCGGAGCTCTGCGCTGGTTTTGAGGCGCTGGCCGCGGGTGCCGTAGCGTGGCGGGGAGTGCAGTGGGACGGGCTACATGTCAACGCGGCGAAGCGATTCGCGTCGACGGAGGTGTGGATTAGGTGGTGGCGGTGGAGTACTTGGGCGCTGGAGCTTCCTCGACGGCGGCGGATTTGGCGAGGGACTGCGGCGGAGGGCATATGGTTTCTGCTCGGGTCCGGCGAGCCGAGCGGAATTATGTACCGTGCAAAGTGGGCTTTTCTCGGTCACTGAACTGTGTTTATGGGCCGACACCACTTTACGGGCTCTACACGAAGCGCAAAACCGAGCGCGGTATGTCGCCGGAGTTTTTCAGTAACATGAATTCTTCTACAACGATATTTCCTCATGGTGATAAAGACCAAGTCTCACACTTAATAGTTGTTCAAAACAATTAATCGTGGGGAGAGTATGATAGATTAAACCGACTTAATCTAGACTTTGACATGATAAGATTGCTTGATATCTAGCAGATGGGATGATGCTTTTGCATTTGAGACATAATTTTGATTTTGTTTCCATTTAAGGCAGTGGTTTTTAAGTCTCCAAAGCATTTATCCATGAAAGGTTTTGACTTTGTTATTCATATTGTTTGCTTAATATGAACTATAGTAATATTTCTTTGAATCATTTTGTCTCAGCTCATATTCGTTATATTACATGATCAAGATCAGGTTTGGTAGCATTCAACTTCAAAAAATATTTTGTTTGCCATTTATCTACTCGTCGACGAGCAAGAATTAAACTTGGTGATGTTGATACGTCCAAAAAGTATCTAAATTTTAGGTTGTTTCATGCTACTTTTATACCATTGCTACATGTTTTACTTTGTTTTATAGCATTTTTTTAGACTAACCTATTAATCCAGTGCCAGTTTCTGAAACTGGGATCTTGTAAATAAATTAATCATTGAAGCACAAAGCAAATAGGACATGAAGGCAAGACAAGAGCAATTTCAAAACTTTTAACATACAGAAATTAAACTTAGTAACATGAATTCTTCAACATAACAAACTACATGTAGCCCAGGTGACATTTGCACAGTCCGTCATACAATGCTGCTCCTCAGTGCAATATCAATTTCTGTTGATCGATTCAACATTACTTGCATGATTACACCGGACCCTCGTGTGCCCATTCAGATATACCAGTAGCATACTACAGATTCGGACGTGGTGGGCGGTTACTCAACTTATGTGTTTAGTTTGTCGATCTCCCGCTAAGAGTAAGTCTAATAAGGTACAGTCAGCCGGCTATAAGGATTTAAATAATATATTTATGCTTACATGGAAGAGAGAGAAGAGGAGAGAGAAGTGAATCGAGCTCTCATGCAATAGTCAGCTGTAGCAAGTGCTCCTAAGCATTATGTGAGAATGTAAGGTGTGCCATATGTTGAGAAAGTAGTACATTCGTATAGCCAACTATTATACATGGTGGCTATAAGCCGACTATAAGTGACGTGACAATGGATTATAGCCAACAGCGGGCTCTATTATTAGCCTTGCTCTAAGAACTTCTCTCAATCTTGTCGATATGATGTTGAATGTATCTCCTAGGGTTTCTCGAAGAGAAAAATCTTTGTCGGCAGCTTGTCTCACGGTGCCTTTATCGGGAGTAGCCTCTCTATATAATTTAATCGCCTTCTCCATAACTTCGGGTTCTGACAAACGCTCCAATCTTCTTTTATTTGAAGGATAATAAGAGATGAAATCCTCAACTACGGTTGACGCCCCATCAATATCCGCTTGCTTCCGGATAAATTTCAGGGCATTGTTTGGGTGAAAACCAGCAGCAGCAAGTACTAGCATCCCAATGTGATCTGCCTCTATCTCGAACCTACACATATACGTACTAAACATGAGTCATAAGAAGAGGACATGTAATGTAATTGTGGAAGTAGGTAACATTTTTTTGTTCGGGCAACAAGGAATTCTCATTGAACATTACAATACTGCTCCATATTGTTTAGCCTGAGCTACATGTAGTTTGTTATGTTAAGAAATTGACATCACAAACAACACATAGCTTTGCCACTCTGGTAAACCAATTTTTAATGATCTTTTGGCAAGTACGTATTTAGGACACATACGAATTAGCGAGGTAAACTTGACCCAAATGTTTTATGTGTCGCGTTCGCAAGAAGAGTGTAACTAATTAATCACCCTGAACAGTAGTATAAAATTGCAAAAGTGGGTATATATACATACTTTCGATAGAAATGCACCCATAGGGGTAGTGGGTGTTAGACATAATAATCAATTGTAATCAATAGGCTGTTATTCCCCTTTATCTTGTTTCCTTTTCTAGGCCTCCACGCATGGTGTAGACACCACCGTTGGGGCTTCCTTATGTAAGCCGATGGGGCTCTTCCATCATCTATATAACACGTAACCCGATCCCCCTAGCAGGGACACGATCGCTTTCCACACTAACATGGTATCAGACCATTCTCTTCCCTGACGTCTTCCCATCGACAAAAAGCTTGTCCGAGACAACCACCCTCCCTCCCCACGATGGCCATGTCGTCGCTGGCGGCTGCCTTAGGCGCCCCTCCGACTGAAAAACTCAACCTCAAGAACTACCTGTACTGGAAGGCCCAAGTTCTTCCGGCTGTGCGTGGCGCGCTAGCCATGGGTCTGCTCGACGGATCCGACTCCGCGCCCGCGAAAACCATGGAGGGAGAGGACTCCGAAAAAAGGAAAATTAGGATCCCTAATCCGGCCTATGAGGCTTGGCTTACCAGGGATCAACAACTCTTCAGTTATCTTGTTAAATCGATCTCACCTGATCTTTTTGGCGACATACTTGATCTTCAACATGCAGCGGACATCTGGGTCGCCATCACCAGCAAGTTCTCGGCCCAGGTCACCGTTCGGCTCGGGTCCCTCACCGCCGCCCTCATCAGCACCAAGAAGAGGGACCTCACCGCCGACACCTACATCACCAAGAAGAAGGCCATCCTCTCCGAGCTCGCGTCTGCAGGCCGCATCGTCCCCGACACCGAGTTCAAGGAGTATCTCCTCGCCAGCCTCTCCGGTGAGTACAACGGCCTCGTCGCCGCAATTAACGCAAACCCCACCACTACCTCCGCAGATGTGTGCCATCAGCTCCTGGCCTATGATCACCGGCAAGCCATGCTGGCTGAATATGAAGAAATCTCCGCCCCCTTCACATCCTCGGCAAACGCTGCTCGCCGTGGCGGTGGTGGCGGTGGCTATCACCCTGGACATGGCGGGGGCGGTGGCTATCATCGCCCGTACCAAGGAGGAGGCCGAGGAGGTCGTGGAGGAGGTGGTGGAGGGGGTCACGGTGGAGGTGGTGGAGGCGGCCACCAACATCTTCATCACCAAGGTCGTCCACCTCGACAAGATCATGGCCGACGTCCCCAAGGAAAAGGAGGCCGTGGCCGCGGGCGTGGGAATCGTGTTCCCTCTCCCATGCAAGATGTAACATACCAAATCTGCAAGAAATATGGGCACCCCGCAACGGAGTGCTGGTGGCGCTACGGTGATGATGACCATGATGATGACTCACACCCTGAAGATAAAAATGCCCACATTGTCGCTTATGGAGTGGACACAAATTGGTATGTAGACTCGGGCGCAACCAACCACCTCACCAGCGAGCTGAGCAAGTTATCCACACATGAACAATACAAGGGACATGATCAAATCCACACTGCTAGTGGTCAAGGTATGGCAATTAAAAATATTGGTCATTCGATTATTCATACCCCTCATAAATCCATACATCTTCGCAATATTCTTCATGTCCCTGATGCATCTAAAAATTTATTATCCGCCCATAAAATTGGCTTAGATAACAATGCCTTCATTGAAATTCATCCTTTCTTCTTTTTTATTAAGGATCGGGCCACGAAGGAAATCATGTTTAGAGGACCATGTCATGGTGGTCTATATCCCCTTGTGCCAACCTCCACGGACTCCACGAAGCAAGCCTTCGTCACCCTCACGCCTTCGTCATCCACATGGCATCGTCGTCTAGGACATCCATCCTCGTTCATTGTTCAACAAGTTCTTCGGAAGAATAAAATTAGTCATTCCCATGAAATAAATCCCTATGTATGTGATCCATGTGAGCAAGCTAAGAGCAAACAATTACCTTATCCCACTTCCACTAGTGTTTCCACCAAACCTTTAGAACAAATTTTCTCGGATGTTTGGGGGCCTGCCCCTCCTTCGGTTGGAAAACACTCATAGTATGTAAGCTTTGTTGATGATTTTAGTAAGTTTACTTGGATCACCTTGCTTAAGAAACGTTCTGATGTCTATCAAGCTTTTCTAAACTTCCAGCAACTTGTTGAACGTAAATTTGGATGCAAAATTATTACCATGCAAACGGATTGGGGTGGTGAATATGAAAAACTTCATTCTTTCTTCCAAAAAGTTGGTATTACACATCATGTTTCATGCCCACACGCCCACCAACAAAATGGCTCCGCCGAAAGAAAACATCGTCATATTGTTGAAGTTGGCCTTGCTCTTCTTGCCAATGCCTCCATGCCCCTAAAGTTTTGGGATGAAGCTTTTCTAACCGCCACATATCTCATCAACATGCTTCCTAGTAAACCTCTCAATTTTGACACACCCACGGAAAAACTTCTCAATGTCAAACCCACCTATGACTCTCTACGAATTTTTGGATGTGCTTGTTGGCCTAATCTTCGACCCTATAACAAGCGCAAACTATCTTTTTGTTCCAAACAATGCGTTTTCATTGGCTATAGTCCCTTACACAAAGGAGTGAAGTGTCTTGATGTCTCCACCGGGAGAGTCTATATTTCTCGTGACGTTGTCTTTGACGAAAATGTTTTTCCGTTTGCCTCGCTAAACCCAAACGCTGGGACTCGTCTTAGTCAAGATCTCCTTCTCATTCCATCAAAAACACCTTCCTCATCATCCAATCTTGAGGGTATGTCTAATCATGACCATGTGCATTTTATACCTGCCACTAACCATACTCAGGTACTAGAGGACAGTGGAGCAGAACCAGCCGCGAGTCAGCAGTCCAATGCTGAAGAAATCAGCCAAAACGGTACTGACATCATCTCAAATGGCAATAATTCAGACTCTGCAGGAAACGACAGCTTCGGCGCGGACTCCGGCGCGGATTCTCCCGCCCTGCCATCTCCACCCGCCTCGGATCACGCGGACGAATCACCTCCGGGATCTCCGCCAACAAATCCGCCGCCAGCCGCATCTCCTGCACGCATGCAGATCGTGTCGGGCCGGATCTCACCTCCGCGCCAATCGCGCCACGCCACGTCAGACACCGCGTCGTCCTCCGCTTCACGACCGACGCCGCGCCAACTGTTTCCTGCCGAGAATACGGCGCCGCACCAATCCCGCGTCGCCACGCCTTCGTCAACGCCCCATGCGGAATCAGCCGGGGGCCACTCCTCCGGATCTTCTGTGACACCGACAACGTCCGCAACGTCCACAGGATCATCTGCGCAGGGTACGCATGCAGGCGAATCTGTCCCCTCTGATTCCTCTGGATCCTCTGCGGCCACTACACCTACATCAACTCCTGCGCCTCCTGCTCCACCACAAGCTCCGCAAGCACGCACACGCCTTCAAAAAGGTATTCGCAACCCTAGAATTTACAAAGATGGTACTATTCGCTATGGCATGCTAACATCCACAGGTGAACCAAGTAAAATATCTGAAGCATTAGGTGACAAAAAATGGAAAGACGCCATGCAAGAAGAATATGATGCGCTGATTCAAAACAAGACTTGGCATCTCATTCCTCCCAGCTCCAACAAAAACATAATCGACTGTAAGTGGGTTTATCGTATCAAGAAAAATTCCGATGGAACTATTGACAGGTACAAAGCACGACTCGTCGCCAAAGGCTTCAAGCAACGATATGGCATTGATTATGAAGACACCTTCAGCCCAGTTGTTAAAGCAGCTACCATTCGGCTAGTCCTCTCTCTTGCTGTCTCACAGGGCTGGAGTCTCCGCCAACTTGACGTTAAGAACGCGTTCTTACATGGCGTTCTGGAAGAGGAAGTTTACATGAAACAACCACCTGGTTTCGTTGATCCCCACGCTCCGCATCATCTCTGCAAACTCGATAAAGCTCTTTATGGCCTCGAACAAGCCCCTCGTGCCTGGTACTCAAAATTAAGCTCCAAACTTCTTGCTCTCGGTTTTACTCCCTCCAAGGCCGACACATCTCTCTTCATTTATCACAAGACAGGTATCACAATTTTTATGTTAATTTATGTTGATGACATTATTGTTACTAGTTCTTCAGATAAAGCTATCTCGGCACTCCTTCATGATTTGGGTACGGCATTTGCCCTCAAGGACCTTGGTGACTTACACTTCTTCTTGGGCATCGAAGTAACGAAGACACAAGATGGACTTCTCTTAACTCAAGAAAAATATGCTCGTGATTTACTTGATCGTGTGGGCATGACAACTTGCACAACTTTCCCCACCCCGATCTCCAGTTCTGAAAATTTATCCATTACTGACGGCACTCCTCTTGGCACTGAGGACAGTACTCAATACAGAAGCATTGTGGGAGGTCTCCAGTATCTCACCTTAACCCGTCCAGACATCTCCTTCTCCGTCAACAAGATTTGTCAATACCTTCATGCTCCCACCACAGCTCACTGGACAGCAGCAAAAAGGATACTTCGATATGTGCAAGGTACAACCAATGTTGGACTTACATTTCAAAAATCTCACTCTACTCTTCTTAGTGCCTTTTCAGATGCAGACTGGGCCGGATGTCTTGATGATAGGCGCTCCACTGGAGGATTCGCCATCTTCTTTGGCCCCAACTTAATATCCTGGAGTGCTCGCAAACAAGCAACTGTGTCACGTTCGAGTACCGAAGCCGAATACAAAGCACTTGCAAATGCCACTGCTGAACTTATATGGGTTGAAGCTCTTCTCAAGGAACTGGGTATTTCACTCAAGGAAAAGCCATGCCTATGGTGTGACAATCTCGGCGCCACTTATTTATCCGCAAACCCGGTGTTTCATGCCCGCACCAAACACATTGAGATTGATTTTCACTTCGTCCGAGAACGTGTTGCAAACAAGCTACTCGCCATCCGTCACATCTCAACCAAAGATCAGATCGCAGATGGTTTCACCAAGGCGCTTCCCATCAAGCCATTTGCTGAATTTTGACGTAATCTCAACGTCTCCATGACTTCCAAGGCTAAGATTAAGGGGGGTGTTAGACATAATAATCAATTGTAATCAATAGGCTGTTATTCCCCTTTATCTTGTTTCCTTTTCTAGGCCTCCACGCATGGTGTAGACACCACCTTGGGGCTTCCTTATGTAAGCCACTGATGGGGCTCTTCCATCATCTATATAACACGTAACCCGATCCCCCTAGCAGGGACACGATCGCTTTCCACACTAACAGTGGGAACCACTTGGTGAACGCTATGTCTGCCTTGTGCCTCGCAACGATGTGCCCAATCTGGGTATTGTAGAAGTTTGTTGTAGCCGTTGTCGCTGCCTATATGGCTTTGTTCTATCATTTCAAGCTTATTGATACAAAGCTCCAGTGAGTTCTCGAAAAAAACAACGGGGTACATTATAGTGGTGTATTCAGGAAAAAAATGAAGGGTGGGACACTCTCAAAAAATTAAACAAGATAAATAGTATTATGTTTATATGTACATATATAAGTCTCAAATATTTGATCCCAATGCAAAATAGATTTGGTGCTGCATCTTCCATTTTGGTCTCACTCTCAAAGTCAGATTGGATTGGATGGATAGGAGGTGTATAATGAACACACGCCAACACAAACCCACTATCTTCAACGTGTTCATCGTCTAACACCACCGGAGATGTTATCTTCTTCACTTCATGTTTTCGAAAAAGAGATGTAATGTTTCTATTCCTCTCCATAATCTATTCTACAATCACAAAATAAAAACAACATATGTAATCAATTAATTGGTTGTCTCCAAACCGAAACTTTCAATTTCATACAAAATAGATAGCAAATTGGGGCATTTCCCATTTCGGTTTCATACAAAATAGATAGCAAATTATGGGATTTGTCTAGGACTAAGCTGTACCGACGGACTGCGGTTGGCCAAGCGATAGCGGATGGCAGTGGCTGGAAACTGGAGCCGCCGACCGACGAGGCCGAGTGCGCTGACCGGTGGGGCATCGGCGAGGTCGGCCGGGGGACGATAGAGCAGGTCGGACGGCGGGCGGGTCGGTGAGGCAGCTAGGTCGACATGGCGTCCGGCGGCTCGTCCGCACGTGAGGCTGCGATGCGACTGTGAGCGAGGTGCCAGAGGCTTGTGATGCGTAAAAAAAGCACACAACACCGGAGCAGCCAGCCAAGCCAAGGCCCAATTATATGGTGGGAGGGGGTGTCTAAAAAATTCCAAAAGTTTTTGGTGGGCCCACGCTAGTGGTACCTTAGATAAAGAGTTGGATGACACTTGAACTAGCCCAAATAAATCACAGTTTATATGGAATTCATCCAAAGCGGTAGATCTTTACATGGCATGGCATGTTTGCATTTGAGAAGGTAGGGAGGGGGGATGGGAGGAGATATCTCCAATACAGTTACTGAAAATACCAGCCGGTTACTTTATCCATGGCAGTAACTTCTCTGTACAATTCCAGTGCTTCATTCATGGTCTTGGCTTCTGATAAGAACTGCAATCTTTTCTTTGGACTAGGACGGCATAAAGGACGTCTTTCAAACTTTTCTGCCTTCTCAATCATCACATGGAACCACTGTGGATGGAAACCAGCAGCACCGAGTAGCAAAATTCCAATATAATCCGCCTCCATCTCCCTCCTACATACATAGGCAACTTATCTAAAATGCCTGTAATTAATATGAATTAACTGCATAGGTATGATATTAATAAAGTAGAAGAACTGAAGAAATATGGAGTACACAAACTAATGGTGGCCTTCCATTTTAAATAAAGGCACTAAAATAAATAAAAGGGGCTCCGACAATGGGCACAATTAGCATACTAGCTAGAGTAATTAGAATTTGGAAAAATTATTCAAGAAGGGTGTACCGGTTTATTTCTTTATCCAGATGGACCAAAACTTGGATTTTGTGGTCAGTCATCAATTACTAATTGCCGTCCTAGAGAAACATCTCACCAGAATCTAAAAAATGGTTTATGCAAATAACAAAGTTCGTGGATGCACTTAACCTTGCAGCCTTTAAAAAAATGCTTGCAGTCTTTTCTTTCGATATAAAATAAACATATGCACCGATTATTACCACGGCTAGGATAGCTGTCCAAGCCGTAACATAAATCACCACGAACAACATGCGTGGCATAAATCACCACGAACAACATGAAATGCAAACCTGTGTGAGAAGATATCGTGCACAACCCCGTGGATGCTGTTGATATCCGCGGAGTGCCGTGCAATGATGTGGCTAACCTAGCAAAAACAAAAAATGTCAGATTTGAACCTGCCGCCAGCCCGCCTAAATTACACATAGCTGCCCGGTTAAACAAATTAAGTAGAGCCTTTACCTCATGTGCAATAACTGCGGCAATCTCTTCATCAGTCTTATACCAGTCAAACAATCCAGTGTTGATTATAAATTTGCCATTGGGAAGGACTCCTGCATTTGGATAGTCATCCTCGATGAGGATCACCTCCCAGTTGAGCTGAGGAAGATGACTCGTATGTGGCTGCTCCTTTCCGCGCTTCTTCTCGGTGGCGCGGAGCATGGGGGCGTCGTTCTTGTCATAGATCCCGAGGCCACGGTAGGCAGCGTGGATGATTTTCTTGGCGATGTGACGGACACGGACGCTTCTCGGGTCGCTTGGGTCTAGGATCACATAATTGGGGTCGCCGGCAATATCCTCGGCAAAAACAGTGTCACCGAGGTCAATCAATTCCTGATCTGAGTAAATGACCAAGTGGGAGCGGTAGGTGCAGGGCACTATCTCCCGGTCGTAGCGGCTGCAGAATGCCATCACCGTGGCGGCCATGGTGATCGCCGTTGCCGCAGCGACCTTCCAAGGCTCATGGTACCACCGGAGGACGAAGCGCCGCCTGGACGGGGTGCCGTACTGAAGATGTAGCGGTGGTGACACAGTCGATGATGGAGACCTGACACGAGGGTGTGTGATGAATTCACGGAGAGAGGAGCACAAGTCAATCAGCCGCCGCCGCGGGGAGGTTTGGTGGTGGTGGTAGTAACGGCGGAGGATCCGGGAGAAGATTGAGTTCGAGTCCCTTAAACAGTTCATGATCGACGTTGGGGATCTTTCCTATTCTCGGCTATATCTGGATATCAGATCAATCGACTCGATTGAGTTATATCTGGAGATCTTTGCTATTCTGACATCGATATTCTTTGGTTTTTTTAGGGAAAGATCGATTTTTTTTTTTTTTTTTTTTGAGAAGATGAAAGATCGATTTTCTAGTAGCGTCGAGCCGTCGACGTCGTACACGTATCGTCTCGTGAAGTTTGGCCCATACGGCCCAGTTAAAGAAACCACGATCGAACTTTTTGTTTTGCAGTACAACTAACGATCGAACTGGCCCAGTTGAAAAACTAACGATCGATCTGTCCATTGCTCGAGCACGTACCCGAAAAGAAAAAAAGATTGATTTTCTTGAGGGATTTCTGCTTGTCCTGTTCGTTCCTACTCCAACACTGCATGTCTCGTATTGTTTTGGACGAAAGTTCAATTTGTGTCCCTGAACTTTTGAGAAAGTTTACTTTCAATTCTAAACTTCTGTTCGGTCCAAAATAAACCTTAAATTTCTGAAGAACTTCATCACCGAAGGAAGACGATTGCGTGTACACCGCTTCACCCGCTTGAACCTGGCCGGCTAGCTTCACCCTCTTGAACCTGGTCATCTAGTTTCACCAACGAGCATGTCAGCATCAACAATCATGAGATCTGTTGGACGCAGTGGCGGAGCTAGAAGTAGAGGAAGAGGGGTGCTACTTAGCAACCTTCCCTGTTTTTATTCATGGTGCTACCATCTCAAATTTGCATGTTAAGCTAAAAATCTTCAGCTAGATCGTTGCTACAGCGCCGGTGCTCCCCTGGTTGGACGAGCGCTGTGATCACAGGATACCGCCGACCACAATATGACGACTGTTAGTTTGACATTAGTTCGCTCGAGTGGCCGGGAAGGTCTAGAGGTGTAGATGTTATGGGGACACGTCCGGATGGCACCCGCCGGGTTCGGGTGCGGGTATGGCACCCCCATACCCGCACCCGCACCTCTACCCGCCCCCTGTTACCCGTACCCATACCCGCCGTCGGGTATAAAATTTCCCCATACCCGACACCCGCCGGGTACCCGGCCGCTCACAGCCGCAGAAACCGGCGGCAATCCCCCCCCCCCCCCCCCCCCCCGCGCGCCGCCTTTGTTCGAGCTCGACGGCATGCCGATCAAGAAACCGAGCCGTGCGCCGCTTCCCACCGGCGGAATCTGGGCCGGCTCATCTCCCAGCTGCGGAGACGGCGAAGGTACGGTGTGGGCTCATCTTCGCCCTCGCGCTGCTACTCGACCGGGCCATGGCCGGAGTCGCCCTGGCTCCCCTCCAGATCGACAGACTCCATGTGGAGCAGCTGCCCGGAGCAGCAGTGCAGCCGCGCAGGGCGTAGACGGCTGCGGCGGCGTTGGGGGCAGAGAGGAGAGGCGGCGGCGATGGGGGTAGAGAGGAGGCGGCGGCGTCGGGGGCAGAGAGGAGAGGACGGCCGCCGGCGGGGAGAGTACGGCGCGGCGCCGGCGCGGCGCGGGGAGAGGATCGAGGGGAAGCGCGTGCAGGGCTGGGAGAGGCGGCGCTGGGGAGGGTCGAGGGAAAAGAAAACGCGTGCGGGGCTGGGGCGCTGGGCAGGCCGGGTGGGTGAGGAAAAGACCTAGGGTTTCATATACACTGACTTGTGGGGCATACTCACTGACATGTGGGGTCAGTCGGGTATGCGGGTAAACAGGTATGGGTTTGGCACCCCCATACCCGTACCCGGTTTACCCGATGGGTATTGAATTTTCCTGTTAACCATACCCATGGGTATTTTTTAATACCATACCCCCGTTTAAACCGGGTACCCGTCGGGTTTGCGGGTATCGGGTACCCATTACCATCCGGAGGGACACGGGTGAGTTGGGTCGTGGACGTGTAAGAGAATTGTGCATAGAGTAGGCTGACACCGACTAACTGGATGTCACCACGGTAAGGCGCCGACGTAGATACTCTGAGTTTTTGCGGTTTTGGTGTTGAATTTGAATTAGTGAAACATGTGATCAAGTTTCGGTTCTAAATTTAGTTTGGTTTATACTTTAGGGTGGTGCATATTGCCACACAAACGTTTTCCTTAAGAGTTAGATGTGATATTGACCTTTTTTTCAAAGTTAATGGTTCATATTAGATCAAAACAAAGTTTTAGGACTGAAGTGAACTTTCAGGAAAAAACTAGCGATGAAAAATGTGGAATTACTTCTTTCATACCTCTATGTACGACATGTATAAGCAACATCCAACCTTCATCATCTTAGGAGTACTTCGAACCTGTTGATCGCGAGAATACGTTGGTTCTTTAACCTATGAAATCTCATTCCATATATTTCCATCCTTACATTCAATATTTGATATCACTTCATAATCTATCTTATATATTGCTACTCCTTTGATCGAATCATTTAATTTTATGTAGCAATAGTAATCACCTTTAATATCCATTTGTTGTATTAAAATGCAATCACCTTCATACTCGAATACGACTATCTTTCTATTCTTGGCTATATATCTAGAGAGCGACATGTGGTTATCCCGATTAGATCAATCGACTTGATTGAGATACGGTGGTACCGACTGAGATCGATTTTTGTTTTTTGAGGGGAAAAGAAAAAAGATTTCTGCACGTTGTGATTTTCTTGAGGGATTTCTGCATGTCATGTTCGTTCCTACTCCAACACTGCATGTCTCGTTTTGTTTTGGACGAAAGTTCTAATTTTTGTCTCTGAACTTTTGAGCAAGTTTACTTTCGATTTTAAACTTCTGTTTGGTCCAAAATAAACCTTTAACTCTTGAAGAACTTCACATCACCCAAGGAATACGATTACGTGTACATTGCTTCACCCTCTTGAACTTAGTCAGCTAGCCGCTTAGGGCAACTCCAAAAGGCTGGCGCCTACGGACACTGAAATTGGTCCGGTTTGGTCCGTTTGGGGGCGGACCACGGAGACATTTTGGGCCTTTATCTGTTTGGAGTTGGGGTGCCCCCAACGGCCTGGCACAAATGTAGGTGTTGGCCTCTTGTGTCTCGGCGTCGGCAGGGTCGAAGAACCGGCGGCCGTTGATCAAGTCGACCTGAAGGGGATCGCAGGCAGAAAACAAAAATTTCCTAACAGCGATAACCTTAAACTAGCCAGAATCTATACTATGTAGATATAGTAGTACGAAGGGGGTCCGGTATACATACCCTTGTAGACCGAAAAGCGGGGATTACGCTCCCGCACAAGCGTTGCTGACGTAGACGCCGTAGCCGACCTCAAGGTCGCGGAGAACTTGGCGCGACGAAGAAGACGATGATGCGGCGATGTCGATGAAACCGACGACGACCTCGAGGCCGTGTAGAGGAAGCAGACCTCCAGCACCACTAGCGTGGCACGTCGCAGGGCGTTACACGCATACGGTGAAGCCGACGAACTCCGGGCCCGATCCAGGGACGAGCAGCGGAAGACTGGGACCGGAAGACCAGCAGCACGGCGGCGTGCGTATGGTGGAGAAAACTTATCCTCGGCGCAACTCCAAACAAGGGAGTCACGGGATCCAAGGAGAGAGAGAGATAATTGGTTTTTATTTCAAAGGCCAGGGGTGCCCCTCTATATAAAGGGGGATGGGAGCAGCCAACCTCGCCAGCCGGGCGGTGTGGGACTAATCCCACACCAGCCCTGGCCGACCTAGCTAGGTGCGCCGGCCCTAGGTGGGCCCCATGCCCACCTAGGCCGGCCGAACCAGCCCTCTCCCCTTGGGGGGACTCCTCCCCCCCTCATGGGCCCTTTTGCCCAAAAAGGCCCATTTATGGATTTTTGCCTTTAAAAATTCAGGAAAAATTAAAATAAAATATATTTAACTATTAATTACACTAATTAATATTAAATACATATTACATAATTTATTCCGGCTCCGAAAACTATTTCCTCGCTGCCCGATCTCCATCGGAACTTTCCCGGGACGTTCCCGGTGCTCTCTTTTCCTATTTTTCTCTTCCGATAAAATATCGTCTCCCCTTAAGTGTCACCAGACATGATCGAGACTCCTCTCCGATCAATGACTAATTCGTGGACCTTGGATACCCAGAATTAATCCCTGCGAGATAACGAATACTTTACCTTTCGAATCTAGACGTCCGAGTCTTAAATCTTTTGCCATGCGATACTTAGCGCGTCCGAGACTCGTTCATAGATATCTCCATACCTAGCTTGATCTCGTTACCGACGCTGCTAACTTCTACTCGTCCATGATCTTATGTCCTGGTGACCTAGTCACACGCTTGCAAGCTCGTTTGACATAATCTCACCGAGTGGGCCCTAGAGTATCTATCCTGCTATGCGGACTGGCAAATCCCGCTCTTGATCCCCCGTCTCAACATACTCCTTTTCGACACCCGAGAGGGACACCTTTATTGTCACACTATGTAAGATATGACGTTTGATACAATCAAAGTGTCTTCCAGGAATAGCAATAAGAGTAGATCTCACGGTCGAAGGCGTAGTGACTACGTCATACAAATATCGGGTATGTCCATCACATCATTCTCCCAATGACATGACTCCATTGTCAACTGACATAAATGTCACATGATCGGGAAACCTCGATCATCAATTGCCCAATGAACTAGTTAGATAGAGGCTACTAGGGACCTGGTTGTTTATCTACCACACGTGTATTAATGTTTCCGCTTAATACAGTTATAGCATGGTATAAAACATATAATAAACAATTGAGATATGACGAATAAACTATCTTTATTAAGTGACTCTAGGGCATATCTCATTCAGTCTCCCACTTGCACTAGAGTAACACTTAATCTAGTTTACAACTTGGTAAAACCTCAACACCCATAGCAACTTGGTGCATGCTTGCTTCGTGGAAGAGGAATTCAGTCAACAGATCTCACACATTGAGATCTGTATGTGCTTTGCAACACTTCTATGTCAACCAGTTTGACATCATCCCGCATCTTACGATGACGGCGAAATATATCTTAGTCGATGGAGTGAGACTCAGTCCAATCACACTTGCTACTTCTGAAGTTGCCATATATTTCTATACATATTATGTAGATTATGCGACAGTGCATTCATATGCGACTTCGCAAGCTAACCGTGTCTTTCTTCAAAACAAAGGCCATCTCCTATATGAGATTTCTAGTCGTATGGGTTAGTGTCATAACTTGCATCCTCGTAACCGTTTTACGGCAAGTTGTCTTTCCACTCTTACCCTTTACCAGAAAACATATCTTCAGTTCTCACAGACACTTAATAATATACTTAACATTTGTTCATTGATCCACACTAGGATCACGCTAGAACCCGTTCTTCAACCAAGAACGTGGGTCACACCAAGTCGAGCTTTCAGTCTGATAATATCTATGTCTGAGGCATACAGGATGTCGAACATCATTTTCTTTCATCAGCTATCACTGAAAATGCCAAGATAAACTTAATATTATACCTAGTCATACAAGTAAGAACCATTTTCTTCGCTTGTTCTATTCTGAAACACTTCAGAATCTTAACCTAGGAAAATATTTCGACCTAATGTTATTAAGCCCCTTTTGATCTATACAATTATAGATCGGATGCCTAATACTCCTAACTTCATTCACAGAAAATTTAATCACTTAAATAATCCTTTATACTTTGCTAGAGGATCTGTATCATTCTCAATATGTCGTTACATAAAATCAGGAATGACACTTAGCTCCCACTTAAATACGCCATCCGTATATAAGACCAGAGAATTTCTTTTAGCTCCCACTCAAATATGCCATTCACATATAAGATCAAGAAAAGCTACTTAGCTCCCGCTCACTTCTTTGCAAATGCAAGTTTCTTCAACTATTTTGGACAACTCCAAAATCCTTTGATCACATCATCAAAGTGAAGATTCCAGCTCCGATATGCTTGCTTCAGCCCATGAATGGACAACTGAAGTTTGCATACATGTTTAGCATCCTCAGGATCACCAAACCATTTCATTGTACTAATTACAACTCTTTCTTAATGATACCATTAAGAAACATGGTTTCCTTATCCAGCTATCAATTTCTCAATTTGAAATTTTAGTAATTGCTAAACGATCCCGAATAGATTTAGGCTTCGCCACTTGAGACAAAATCTCGTTGTGGTCAACTTTTGAATCTGTCGGAACTGTTTCACGACAAATCGATCCTTATCAGCGTCTATTCTTTCATAAAATTCCATATTCTATTAACAGTCTAGATGCCATCAAGAAGATCTCCCAAGTCATTACCTGGTAATCGTATATGGATTTTATCTCGGATCATATATGACTCATAGCCATTTCTCAGACTTAGGTCTACCATCTCTTCTTCGTAGTTCGTAGGTCTGTCATATTCCATTAACATGACCTTCATAACAAGATTGTCGTACCACACGGTGTGGAACACAACCTCGTACGCCTACGTTCTCAGTATGAGCTCAGAGCATCGTGATCTTTGTCATCAGCTTCTTTCAAGTTGAGGAGCATGATAGAGGTGGATGTGAATATCCCGTGAGTCGGGGAAATCCCTCTCGTTTCGACACACACAGCATGGACAACACATAAAACCATTATGCGCGTTTGCCTTAGCAACCTCGACAAATTCCCGCACGCCTTGCATGAACTCATTCGATCGCCGGTCACTGTACATCCATTGTCGTCTCATCTACACACAACTATATATATAGAGAGTAAGTGCTCAAATTAATATAGTGTTCATCACAGTACAAGCGCAATCACACAATGCTAACAATAATTCTGAGTCCCAACACAGTACGATAACACTAGTTTGCACACTTTAAAAAACCGTACATGGCGATTATAATCGCGACTAGGAGAACAATGACACCGAATGAGAAATGTAGGAACATTTCATTTCGGAGAGCTGCCTTTTTCATCTTATTAATCTTCAACCTCGTTCTTTCCCTAGTTTCACGAGTCTGGATCATGTGTCCATCGATGATATCCGCCAAATCCAACTCTATTTCCCTCTTCTTTTCCACAACCATGTCTCTTTTTTCGTTCAGAGTTTTTAAATCTTGCTTCATCTTGTGGATTGTATCATGAGCTAGCCTTAGCTTCTCTTCGGTCCTACTCAAATTTTCATCGGTCTTTCTCTTCTCCTCTCTTGTAAAATTTAATTCTTCTAGGAGAATGACTTTTCCTTGTAGACAATGTTGAAACTGGACACATCCATCACGAATGCCGCACTCACATACTGATTCCTAATATTTATAATTGGAAAAATTAAATTAGGAAATTCTCACCCTAAATTAAAAATTATTTTTATATTACAGAGACGACATGACATCTAGATGTGCTAATAATACCTCATCCGAAAAGGAGGAGTTGTTCACGACGCCGTAGGGGACCTCGCTGTTGTCGACCATCGTATACGGCTGCGTGGCTCGGATATGTAACATATCATTA
Organism: Poa annua; assembly: GCA_026929855.1. Lineage (NCBI taxonomy): Eukaryota > Viridiplantae > Streptophyta > Magnoliopsida > Poales > Poaceae > Poa > Poa annua. The sequence goes on along the minus strand of CM049434.1, from coordinate 4,993,024 downwards.
TATACATATAAATAACTAAGTTGAGCTAAAGTTGAGCTATTGTTGAGCTATGTTGAGCTAAGTTGACCGTATCTTCACACATATGCAAACTAGCTAGGTAGCTAAAATTTGAGCTCACACTTCCCACAAAATTACTCCTAAAGCTAAATCCACCAATCTCTATACTTCTAAAGCATGAAATGAGCAAAAATTAGCCGTAAGAGATAATAGGATACAATGGCTAACCTTTTAGAAGCCAGAAACTTCAAATATTCACAAATCGACGGCAACGCTGATGAACTCGAGCTCCACGCGAAGAACACGAAGAACAGCTCGAGCTGCTCTCCACACGCGTTCTGACCAGAAAATGCAACAGCTGGCTCGGGCGAGAGGGACGAAGTATATATAAAATGGGACTTTTAGTCCCGGTTTGTTACACGAACCGCGACTAAAACCTTTGGTCGCGGTTCGTATATCCAACCGGGACTAAAAGTTTGCCTGGAACCGGGACTGATAGGTTTCGACCTCGAGATGCCTTACTAGCCGTTGGAACCGGGACTAATAGTATCTTTAGTCCGGGTTCCAGGCAGGACCGGGACTGAAGGGACTCAGGGCTCAAAACCGAAGCCCCATTTTCTACTAGTGTGCAAACTACTTTCTTTCATTCTCTACAAACAAACACCATTTTCCACACATACGTTTAATCCTTTGTTACAGCAAGCCGGTGAGATTGACAACTTCACTGTTTCGTTGGGGCAAAGTACTTTGATTGTGTTGTGTGCAGATTCCACGCCAACTTAGCAAGATTTTCCGGCGCCGTTGACACCTTCAAAGTGTCATTCATCTCCTACTGGTTCGATAACCTTGGTTTCATAACTGAGGGAAAACTTGCTACTACACTCTTCACACCTTCCTCTTGGGGTCTCCCAACTCTACACGCCTGTCTGCATCAAGATTTTCTAGCGCCGTTGCCGGGGAAGTAATCATCATCACCATCAACACTTCATCATACTCCCTCGTCAACTTAGCGCTCAGCAATGCGCCACAAAAAGTCACATTTCTGTGGCGCACCCAAACCCATGCGCCACAGAAATATGACTTTTTGTGACGCACGCAAAACGATGCGCCACAAAATGCTTTTCTGTGGCGCATGCTATTTGGTGCGCCACAAAAAGGCATCCACCTATAAGCCTTTTCCTACTAGTGACAATTTTTTCTTCACAATGACCTTCATTCGACGTCGTCTTCAAGGGTGTACATTGCAATCTTTCAGAACTGTTATGCAGGGACAGAGTTAAGGAAACTCCGAATTTCACTATAATGAGTGATTTTCTTCCATATTTGTTCATTCTCTACGAAACAAATAAAACAAGAATTTTTTCACTTTTACAACTATTAATAAGTTAGTTCCAATAAATATAATAAAGTTGCAAATAAATAGGGAATTTAGCACAATAAACTACAAAGTTCATGTATGCATTTTAAATGCATCAGACACCCATAGTGACACAGTGTCGGGTGTCCGTAGATTTGAAAAACGAACTATAAGTTGTGATTTTGTAGGCCTACACAATCTAATCTTATTTCTTATCCATACAAGAATTGTCTCTTGAGCAACGTCTACATTTACATACTGTTAGAGAAAGTGTCGCGGTATCATCATCTGAGATAGGAGACGGGATCCTCTATTCAATGGTAAATTTGTGAGAAACAAGGTAGTGTCGTCTGGGACGAGATTGAACACGACAAGTTACCCAGTTTCGGATCTCACGAGATTCTACTGCTGCTATAAATAGCAGAATGGAACGACGAGTTAACCAGTTTCGCATCCCATTTTGTCCATCCCTAGAATACCTAAGTTCTGACAGCAGCTACTAAAAGGGTCAGACGAAAGAATAGACCTACCCCGTAGCACTCCGCAGGAGCGACTCGGGGGAAACCCTAGGGCCACCGTCGGTTGCCGATTTCCTCCCCTGGCCAGCCTCCGCCGCAGTGGCGGCGGCCCCGACCCCCAAAGGCGGCGCGGGGAGAGATCGCGGTGGACGCACGGGATGGCGTGACCCTCCTCTCGCAGCGGCGATGCGGTGTGACGGCGACGACGCGCGGTTGACAGCACGACGGAGGTGCTCCCTCCTCTCACGGTGGCGATGCGACGCGACGGCGACGGCGCACGGAACGATGACGGCAAGGCGGAGGTGCTCGCCCCTACCTGGATGGATGATGGTGGTTAGGTGGATCGTGCTGGTGCAATTGTTGCGGTTTGGAGGTGATTGGCTGATCCGGGTGAAAGCTTATCTCCGTTTGGGTCGGAGCCGGTGATGGCGATTCTGTGTGTGTCATCTCCTTCTTGAAGGCAGCATCGAGGTGAAGCATCCACGTGCCTTGATCCCTGGATCGGATGATGTCGACACTCAACGTCGTCTCCCCCTTGGGGGGCATCATTGTTGGAGGTTTGCACCATGTCGAAGGGATTAGTGGAAGGTTCGACGGCTGCATGGTGTTGATCGACTTTCTGAAGATGGAGTCGTGGAAGATGGCGGCAGCGATTTCTAAAGCGCGCACATCAATATGTTAAGTGTATGCTGAACTGGTTTTAGATGATGTGCATAGGTGTGAGATTAGGACATCAGCTCGATCTTGATCACCCCATCATGCCATCATAGTGATAGCGACCCTTGTGTCGAGAGGTTGATTTCAGTTTATTTCAATACTGAATCTTAGATGTCTCGTTTGGTCAACAATTGCAAATAATTGTGTGCATCGTTTTGAGAGAGACACCCTCCTTTTAAAAAGAATACCTGAGGTCTTAATGACTTTTCTCCGCCTGGTTCAATTTACAAGATGTTTCTTCCACGCGACACGCGTGCCCTTCGTGGCTTCGTGTCATCTTTTCGTAGTTCGAGTCACCGAAATATTGAACCCTGTCAGCAGCACAACTTATCGAGGCGGCGTCGAGCTACACGCCGATTGTTCTTTCCTTCCTCCTCCGGCCTGACTCTTCCTCTTCTTCTCCGCCCCTCCCCAAAATTGCAATTCTCTTTCTGAGACGACTCGCTGTGCCGGCGGCGACCGGGCGTGACAAGTCGGGGCTACGGCCACCGGGCTAGCGTTGACTGGTTTCTTTCATTGTAAGTAACGAACCCTAGGTTGGCCGGATGTATTTTTCTAGGAGTTCGCTTTGTTCATGGGGATGTTCTTGCTTTGCAGTAGCAGTGAGAAGTCGTAATCCATGTCACGCCTTTTCTATAGTCTATACCCGTCCAATCAATTATCGATTTGTTTTCTGCGTGGTGCCCTGTTGATCTAAAAAAAATTTAGAAAAGGGCACCCAGCCTCTGCATCAATCGATCCATGCGGCTTTTATTTTATTGATTCAAAAGGTCTTATAAGATTATTACATCACGAATCGCTCAAAGTTGCAACATGTATCAGCCAACGGAAAAATAAGGAAAACACAATGTAATCTTGTATTAACATGTTATCCTAAGGTCAGAACGCCAACTGAATTGGGCAAATAGATCCGAGGCCACCGCCTCCAGGCGGTTGCACCCAAAACCCATCGCGGCACGCTTCTCCGTTGATTGTAGTAAGGACCACGTACGGATCCAATGAGTAGCCGACGGGATAACCTACAAAAATGTAGTTTTTTTTTGCTCCGTTAAAAATATAATCATTTCTTATGTTCCACGTTGCCCATAATAATGCACACACCCCAACCCGAATTTGAACTTTCTCCGATTTCGAGACACCCGTCAACCAGTTACTAAACAAACTTGCTATGATAGTCGGAGCTTGTAAACCAAACGCCATATGCACGATACGCCAAACCATCCTTGCGAGGGGGCATTCAATGAATAAATGTTGTATTGTTTCAGCTTGATCACAAAAGTAACACTTATTACATCCATTCCAATTTCTCTTAGCCAGGTTATCCTTTATAAGAATCTCCCTACGATATAGGAACCTTATGAAAATCTTAATTTTTAGTGGCACCTTCATTTTCCACAGATATTTACGTAAGAATTTAGTATTGCCACTCATATAATCTAGATAAAGTGACTTAACAGTGAAAACCCCATTGGATTTCAAATTCCATCTAAAAATGTCTTTGTGATTGGTGAGATTAATTTGTTTACCAAGTCTAGCCATCTATCCCACTTATTTCCTGATAATGTTCTCCTAAAACCTATGTTTGGAGGAGGCGCATTACCTAACACATCAGCTACTAAAACTTGTTTTCGGTAGACAATGTTGTAAAGCGAAGGATACTGCTTAGAGAGGGGCTTGTCCCCCAACCAAGTATCTTCCCAAAACCTAATATTCTTACCATCACCCAAGATAAAAGATCCTATATCAAAGAAATCCTCTTTGCCCTTCAAAATGCCCTTCCAAAAAGGAGAGTCAGTCGTTGTACTTTTCACTTGTGATAAAGATTTTGTATGAAGATATTTATTATTTATCAACTCTTGCCATACCCCCTTCTTCTGTCATCAGTTTAAAGAGCCATTTACTCAACAAGCATTTATTTTTCAGCTCTAGAATTTCAATCCCGAGTCCCCCTTGATCTTTTGGTCTACATATAATGTCCCATTTGGTAAGCCTATATTTACGCTTATGATCATCACTCTGCCAAAAAATAATTTTGGGTGAGAATTTCACTTCCCCGGCCTCTGCACCAACTAGGGATGCACACAGCCTTTTAAGCATGAGTACCAGGATTTTTGTCTTGATTAATAACCAAGCCTGGTCCTCAAGATAAATTGCATGAGTATCAGGAAGGTCTGATCCTCAAGTATAAATAGCAACCTAAATTCGCGTCCCTGGGGACTTGAACCTGGATGTTGGGCTTGTACATCCACTCCCCCAACCAGTTGAGCTAAGCTCCACTCCTAAATAAAGTCCATCCATCTTGAACCCGCAAGATTGACTTGCGTTGAGCTCGCAGTACTCGGTTTTGCAGCTTATTTTCCATGAAATGAAAGTCGGGGTTCGTGCAGTAAGGGATGGGTGGTAGTAAATTGGGCAACTTTCGCTAATGCTCCATATCTTTGCTGTAGTCAGAAATCGTTCGTGTCAGCTGCATTGTAAAACTGGGGTTGCTGTTAACCAACATGGAGATATTGTACTGAATAGTACAGTTCTTTTGGTCACGCGGATTGTTGAATCGAGGATTAATAATTAATTGGTACTTTGATTAATTCTGGATATCCTCCTCCTGAATTGCAATCCGTGGCATTTTGTGTTTATCATTATTGTTGATGCTTTAATTTTTCTTGGCACGTTTGCTGCAGCTTGGCTTTTCTCCCGTCTACGTTGGCTTAATTTTTTCCACTAGCTGCCTCGCTCTGGACAAGTTCACAACCATCCCTAACCTGCACTTTCCTCTCTGATTATTTGTGGCGACTAGGGGGTTCGACAAGTTCGCTCCGTGGAGATGCCAAATCGTATGGTGAAAGTCTCGAACTTGTACAGATCAGACTTTGATGAAGCCCTGCCACATGAGGTGACGATGAATACAAAACGTTGTCGCTCTATTGAGGACGTCATGGAGTCAACCGGACGAAAAATGAAAACTGAACATTTTCGGGTTGTTGAGGATATCATGAATTCCACGGGTTGTAATGTGAAAAATAATAAATTTCGGTTTATTAAGGACATCATGAGTTCTAGTACACCAATTCAAGTTCTTCCATACAAGAGAAACGTGAAAACAAAACCTTATCGAGCCAAAGTGGACAAGAGTAAACAGAATTGTCTAGAAGAAGAAAGAAAAATACTCGAAGGACGTATTTGTTCATTTATGGATGCCATGAAAAATATTATAGGTATTGCTACCATCTCGGTATTGTACTCTTAACATACGCTTCTATATGCTAAGTAGTAGGTATTAAAAACTTGTCATGGTGGTATGTTATAACATGAATCCAACCAATTTTCTATTTTATGTATGTCCATGCTATATTTCTTTATGCATGTGTACTTATAAATTATCCATGATCTCTGGTATATCCATTGAGGGTATTTACATTTCTTTACCGAACGAGTGTGACTGTATTTTCTGATATTTAGAACGACACCTTTAGGGATTAACTCTAGGATTACCCCTATCCATTGCAGGACCTCGGAGTCGCATTTGTTGGGGGGGGGTCAGTTGTTTTTTTTTTTGAAATGGGGTGAAGCCCCAGCCTCTGCATCACGAGGATGCATACGGCTATTTTATTACAGATTTTGAAGTTTCAGGTCCTCAAAAGTACACATCATGCGTCTGAAAGAGTGGCAATAAACACTAGCCAACGGAAAATCAAAAGAAAAACGAAACACTTATGCATCATTTAATCTATTGAAGATCTGCCAGCCAGCGAAGTTGGAGAAAGCTCTGGCGACCTCCTCAAGCCGGCCGCACCCAGTAGTCACCTCCGCCCGTTGCTCCATAGGGAGGAGGAAGGACCACGCACCAAGTAGGGACGTAGCCTTGAAGATAACCTGCAAGTAGTTCATGTGTTTTGTCTTGTTAAAAACCAGATCATTTCTACACGTCCACAGGGACCAAAGTATAGCACAAACGCCTACTCGTATACGTGCTTTATCATCTTTTTGCATCCTTCTCAGCCAATTCCCAAACATATTTGTGATATTAGCTGGTGGTGGTAAATTAAATGTGAATTCGATAATTCTCCAAATAAACCGTGCTAGAGGACAAGTTATAAACAAATGTTCAATTGACTCCGTTGAGTCACAGAACTCACATTTCGTACACCCCTTCCATTTTCTTTTAAACAAATTGTCTTTAGTAAGGATTACCTTCTTATAGACAAACCACATAAAGATCTTAATCTTTAGCGGTACTTTCAATTTCCAAATATACTTTCTCAAAAATACAGTATGATCATTAACCAAATCAAGATACATGGATTTAACTGAAAACGTCCCATTGGGGGTTAAGTTCCACACAAATAAGTTCCACACAAATCTATCCAACTCATTGGACAGTTCAACTTGCATTAGACGTTGAATCATGTGTGTCCAACGTACCCAATTATTTCCATTCAAAGTGCGCCTAAATTCAATATTTATAGGAGATGTCGAAAACACTTGTGTGATCAAAACATTTTTATGTCGCACTAGATTATAAAGAGAGGGGTATTGGATAGCAAGGGACGTATTCCCTAGCCAAATATCCTCCCAAAAGCGAGTGATCATGCCATTGCCTACAACGAAATGACCACGCGAGAAAAAATCTGCCTTTACCGCCATGAGGCCTTTCCAAAAGGGAGAATCCGTTGGGTGACTTGTCACCTGTGACAAGGTTTTATGTCTTAGGTACTTATTACGCAGATTTTCTTGCCACATACCTTCCTCATTCAACAACTTGTGAAGCCATTTACTCAGTAGACAGTTATTCTTAATATCAAAAACCTCTATACCCAAACCTCCCTGATCCTTTGGTCTACAAACAATGTTCCACTTAGTTAAGCGATACTTCTTTTTAGTACTATCACTATCCCAGAAAAAACGAGACCTGGCTGTCATCTTGTGGATTCAATAATAGGGGTGTATCTTACCCAGAGTGTTTCTGACCATCTTTCAAGGTGAAATAAAACCGACATACCTTACTAGCATTCAGAGGTTATGTACTAGGTCTGACTGTCATCTTCAAATTTTGTAGCTCTGCATTTATGTCTCTGGCTGCACAATTCCCGGCAAAGTCTGAAGCTTTTGAAAAACCTTCAAATATGATGGCGGACTTCGTCGGTACAAATATGCCCGATGGTATAAGCAGCTTCCCTATGTATATGGAACTTCTTTGGATGCAAGTGCAAAATTCTAATAAGAACGAAACCAAAGGGACTGAATCCTTCACCGAGCTTTTACATTGGATAGATTCCTCATTGAGTGTCAGGATTTATCCACCTTTTGTGCCCACATTAGGTGCTCAGTCGAAAGATAGTGAAAATGATTTTCGTGAAGCTCAAGTTGATGCATCAGACAGAAAGCCAAGAGGTCTGATTGGTAAAAAGCAAACTAGTGATTTTGAGGCCATACGAAAGGAAACGATTCAGTGCCATCAGTATAAAGAAAATGCTCAAAGTGTAAAAGCTATACTCGATTTGGAATCAATAAGGCATGAAGATGTCAAAAACATATCTCAACAAATTATGAAGCGGGGAATGGATAAAATGCTGGGAAAGGGGATACAAGTAAGTTTTGCACCAAGTAGTATTGTAACACAACATAAGTCTTGCTATATGAACATGAATACATTCTTATACATATTTTCTTATTTGATTTTCGTAGTCCTGTCATGTGTACTCATCGTTGACGATTCTGTTGTAGGATTTTCTAAACAGGTTAGTGATGGACCATGGGAGCATGGAACTTGAATGGCTCCGCCATGTTGTTGATCCAGAGACAGCAAAGTATGTCTGCCACATATGCTATCTAACATCCGCCATCGTTGCTACTTCTTAGGAAAATTGACAACCCTCAATTGTTTTCATCTTTCTGTTGAGCTTCATTCCTCAAATTTATTCTGGTTCTGATAGTTGGAATTCGTTAAATAATCACAGATCTATGTGACCACAAGCTCCTATGGATCTAGTTCCTCCATCTCTTATACAACGGTTCATGTGAAACGTTTGCTTGATCGAATTGAAATACAAGTTTGCACTAAATGGATCACCATATTTATATATCATTTCCATTTTTGTACTACATGCAATGAATTAATTTCATGCAATTTTTTTTGCAATGGTTATGACACTCCAAATTACGCTGTGTCTGTTTCAGGGATTACCTCTTAAGCATTAAGGGACTTGGACTCAAAAGTGTAGAGTGTGTGCGACTTTTAACGCTCCATCACAAAGCGTTCCCTGTATGTTCTTCCTTGCCTAACTTTTTTAAGTATACTCAATATTTCTTCAGTTCTGGAGTTTTATCTTTATCTGTTGATGATGTAGGTGGACAGAAATGTTGGTAGGATACGTGTAAGGCTTGGTTGGGTGCCACTTGAACCCATACCCGAATCTCTTCAGTTTCACCAACTGGAGGAGTAAGTATCTCTTAATACTAATGGCGGCTTGACAAATATATACACAAAGGGGTGGACTTTGATCATCTGCTATTGAAGGTACCCGGTGCTGGACAATATACAGAAATATCTGTGGCCTCGATTACGCAACCTTGATCACCAAAAACTGTGAGTTTCAGGAATCCAGTAAATCATTTACTTTAGAGAAGATATATATCTGGGGTTATTTTCTGATGTTTCTCATCTACAGATATGACCTTCACTACCAAATGATAACTTTTAGAAAGGTAAATATAATATAAAATTTATTTACTAAAGCAACGTGCAACAGACTGTGTGTCCATAAACTGTTCTACCCTGTATCCTTTTGTAGGTATTCTGTACGAAAACTAAGCCAAAGTGCAATGCATGCCCATTGAGGGCAGAGTGTAGGCACTTCGCAACTGAGGAAAGGTAATATTTTTGGTATGATGTAGATTGATACATTCTACTTGGCTAATCAATATTCATTCTGTACTGTGCTATGTAAATCGGAAATAGTTAACATTAAGACGTTAGCCCCGAGGTTTGAACCCCTCAAGGCTCAATGGCCGTATCCCTTGGAGTAAAGCCAAATATCTGCGCCACGGATATAGAGTGATTTCGGAAGTTGTATTGCCTCAGATGATGTAGAGAACTGATGTGGACGATTTAACTACGCGGACTGCCCGAGTAACCTGGACAGATACTTGTGCAGTTCTCAATACTTTGAGGGCCATACCCTCCATGAGAATCTAAAAAAATATACTTCGAGGGCCGAAAACTTGGTTTTGCTCTGTAGGGGGGTAGAGTAGACAAGGGTGCAAACCTCAAGGAACTATGTAGGCTTATTTGATCCAAATTTTAACATCATATTTATGGGGCCTATCTTGCTTTGCAACTGTGTATCACGGTGTCAATTGTTGGCCAACAATTTAATATCTAATCTCCTGATGGCAATGACTGACACGTTTACCCTACAACAGGTCTGATCGTTGTAGGTCCAGTAGATTCGAGAACTGTTGTGAAACTATCTGTTCTATCAAAGTAAAAAAGAATTAAGTTCCAATGCCTGTTTATGTTCAAATGCCACCTTAGTATTTGTACTGTTTCAAGCAGCATATACCATTTTGCTTTAAGTGACTTTTGGAACTTAGGAGAGTCCAGAATTAATCTTAGTTTTCAAGGATAAATGTATATCACTAACAGTTTGTTTATGTACAGTGCAAAACTGGCTCTTCCTGGACCTGAACAGGAGATTGAACAAACTGACATAGAGGATTTTGTCCCTTGTAACTCCAAAGGAACTCGTAGTGTCAATATTAATAAGTTTTCACAGAATAGGAAGAACTACATGGACATTGATATGGAAGATGCAGATATGTTAGGTGCTTTGGTTGCGTTAACGCCAGAAGCTGGTTCTATCCCAACTTCCAAGCTCAAGAATGTTAGTCGACTAGGAACAGAGCACCAAGCGTATGTCTTTGTCTCCCAGAAAACCGCTATCATTGATAATAACTATCACTCCATAATGTATTTTATTATATTGCTCGCTAGTAGCAACAAAGAGGTTAAAATATCATTTCTGTTTTCTACTTGGCTGCAGCTACGAACTACCAGACAATTCTCCACTGCTGGAAGGGGTCAGTTCATTGCACATTGTAGAAAACTTATACTTGTATTACTGCTGGAATAAGATCGCAATATGAAATTTTTCTTATTATGTGCAGTTTGACAAAAGAGATTCGGATGATACTCGCCCGTATCTGCTATGTGTATTGAACCCAGGCAGGATCCACAATATTTTTAAGTATTGTAGGTTTTAATGTTCTGTATGGTCGACGAATGCTAATGTTTGTTAAATATAAAACAGGTGAAGCAGCTCAATCAAGGGGTACACCTAAAATAGCTTGCAAATCCCAAGACAAAGGTGAACTATGTGAAAGCAATGTATGCGTTGATTGCAACTGTACACGAGACTCACATGACCAGAAAATCAGAGGAACAATTTTGGTACATTACTTACTTATTATAATATCTCAAAGGGTTAAGAATATCAACATTCACTACTTATCCTCTTTGGATCTGTAATTCGTCAAACTAGCTGGAACTAGTATAGTCCACAAGGGTTCCTGAAAGTTCATCTGGGAAAACTGGGCACGCCCGAGCGTCAATTTTTTCCACTGGCTAGCCTACAACGACCAGTGCTGGCCTGCAGCTCGCCTGCACAGCCGCGGCTTGCAACACCATCCCAGATGCATGACCTAATCAAAGAGCAAGCATCTGGGATGGCTACGCATGACCTGCCGCCCACCAGAGCTGCTTGAGAAGCTAGACGACTGGTGGGCGGTGGCGCCTCGCTAAATCTGCAACGCCCAAATCTCACCGCAAGGGCTTGGCTTCCATCGCCCTACTGATCCCTTGGAGTACCTGGAAACATAGGAACGAGTGTGTACTTGATAACGCCACACCTTCTGTCACTCCCACCATCACTCGCATCAGGGAGGAAGCAGCGCTATGGTCCACAGCAGGGGCACTTGGCATCAGGGCACTCTTGCCGACGACATGAGATGTACACTGAATGCCAATCATATTTTTTGTTCTTCCCTCTTAGGAGGCTGATGTACCAAACTCTCACTTTTCAAGGAAATGAAACGGAAAGGCCTTTTGAGTTTTCTCGGAAAAAAAGTATAGTCCAGAATGGTCCCTATTTCATTTAGTTTCTGTGACTGCATGAACCTAAAATTGTTGAATATAGCAGACTGGGTGAATTAGTCTTTTCTCACCAAGGATTTCTCTTATCAAAACCTCTTTCCATATCCCCCTTCTAAACCGTAATCCCCTCTAGGCTGATCTGTTATTGCGTTTTCTCGAAAAAAAAGTATAGTCCAGAATGGTCCCTATTTTATTTAGTTTCTGTGACTGCATGAACCTAAAATTATTGAATATTGACTGGGTGAATTAGTCTTTTCTCACCAAGGATTTATCTTATCAAAACCTCTTTCCATATCCCCCTTCTAAACCGTAATCCCCTCTAGGCTGAGCTCTCTGGTTTTCCTCTTCCCATTAGCCTGATGTGAACCGAGGTCCATATCAGCTGTGGCAAATTACTCATATCTAGACTTTAAAAGCGTGAATACCTATAAATGTGTTTGTTCTAATGGAGATGAATTGACTTGTAGAAATGTATTATTCCTGTCTGACTAATGGTGTGTGGTGCACTAGTCGGCCCCGTTTGGAACAAAGGAAGTTCGTAGGAATAGGATTCCTACAGGAAACTTTCCTATGACACCGTTTGGAAGAAAGGAATAGGAATCTCAGATTCCTTTGAAATTCCTATGACATAAGCTATTCCATAGGAATTTTGGAGGAAAACAAACATAAGGTCTCACCTCATGTTTTCATCTTCCCGTGTCTGCAATTCCTGTACTTTTCCTGCGTGACAACCAAACGGTACTTAGGAAAATTTCCTGTGGTTTTAGTTCATATAGGAATTTAGAAAACATGACACCTCAATTCCTGCATTTTTCCTATTCCTGCGTTTTTATTTCCTGTGTTCCAAACGGGGCCTCAGATCCTGTAGTTTATAGGTATGGTGTGGTGTGGTCATTTAATAGTGTGACTCTTCTATTGGTTTAAATTTTGAAGAAGTCGAGAAACTGTGTTTATTCGAACAGTTGTATGCCATGTTGTATTTGCCATCCACAGTGTATGATAAAAATAACAAATATTTTTTGATATAGTACTAGATTAGCATTAAACAGTAGGAAGGTCTGTAACCGCGAAAGAAACCTTGGAGTAGATTACCCACTGTACAGAAAGTTCAGTATACCAACCATCGCTAATTTATTTATCTCTAAAAGGGATCAACCATGATCCAGTGAGGTTGCATATTTGCTGTCGTCCAAATGGTAGTATCTAATCATTAGTTTGTTGATCAAACAGGTACCATATCGAGTTGCTATAAGACGAAAGTTTCCACTTGATGGCACATACTTTCAAGTAAATGAGGTAATGGCTCAAAGTGGTACATCTCATCTTAGTTGCAATGATTAAACAAACTGATATAAATGAAAATATTTCTATTAAAACTTATTAGTAGTTCAAATGGTATAATGCAGGTTTTTGCCGATCATGCCTCTAGCCAAAACCCCATTATTTTTCCAAGGGAATGGATACATGACCGGAAAACTAGAAAGGTTTACTTTGGATCTTCAGTTCCTGCAATATATAAAGGTATTTCACTAAATATTTACATTTGCACACCATTATTTTGCTGCCATTGCTATGGTGGTTGCTGAAATTCTTCTTAAGCATGGTATAGGACTATAGGATTTATGTATAGCTTGACTTTATTATCAAATCAAGACTATGAAGTTCCCTGAGCATCTGGATCCTTTGGGCTTAATGCCATACTCCTTAACTTCTGGAAAGAAGCTCAAACTGCTGAAGTGATTTTGATGTGTATAACCTACTATTGCTGCAAGTTGAGTTTAGCCAGACATATTTGGTAGCATGTTTTGATTCAGTACAAACTCAACTAAACCAAATTCAGTGTCTCAGTTCAATTTGGTCTTGAATTTATGGTTGAGCCCACTTCTAAAATATCTATTGCAGACTTGGGTGGATTGTAAGTTTAGTGAGGGCTATAAGCTGTATACACAGACTTGTTCTTTGGCTTGTGTGAGAGAAGGTAGCTGATTCATTCACAACAAGCCTGATAAAACGGATTATGAGAACAGCCTGAGATTTTAAATATACCTTCTCCTAGGAGGAGAGAAGGCTTATGAAAAAAACTTTAACAGCTTCCTGAACAAAAAAGGACGTTTTATTTGTTTGAGGAGGGGGGAGGGGGGCTCAAGGAGTTAATGATAGTGTAGTGTGGGCCATGTTATCCGACTCTACAGAGTTCTCTATGCTTGTTTCTTCTAGCAATCTAACTGAATACAAAGTTAGGAACCAAACAATGCTATCCAAAATCTGAATTGAGAACATATCCTGAACAACTTCCACCGTTGTGTGCTCTCCAAAGAGCAACTCTTATCTAAAACCTCATAACAAAAATAGTTAATTAAGAGCCCTGCTATTCCGTAGAAAGACATCACGGCCCCTGGAAATAATAGATTGAACTAATATGTTTTGGTATTAAGGCTATACAATTGTACCAGATTAGCACCAAAACTAAAGAAAATGTATTTAGAGACGCTTGTTCTCCCAGTAGACTGTGATAATGGTAGCATGGGCATGTTTTTCGCAGCAGTGCTTCAAACGGTGCTCCGGGTGCTTAGCAACAGTGTTATGTCAACAACATCTGCCATGTTGCTGAAGCACCATGTGTTAGTGCTGCACTTAAGAAATAATGATAAAAAAATTAAAGAAGGTTTTCCCTAAAAATTGTCAAATTATGCAATGATGTGCGATAGGAGATTAGAAAATAAGATTTATCTGGATTAAGATCTTGTTCACCCTGGAGAATCCTTGTTTCACCTTTAACAACTTTCATATTCATGTATTGGAAATTGCATTTGTGTTGAGCACCAGAATCTATACCCACATTTATTTACCATGGAAAGTTTTGTAGCAACTGCTGCAATCCTTACTTCAAAAAAGATCAAACAAAATCTCTTTTTGCTGATTATAATCTACCAGGAAGATATTCGAAAAAGACCAAAGCATGAGTTAACATTGTTCTGTAAAGTATTATACTATTGTTGTTAACCAAATAAACCACAATGGATCCAATTGGTTGTTCGAGAACCAGTTTTTACTGCTTCGAGTTCTACTACAACATGGAGGATTTGCACTGACTATGCTTTATATGTTTGTTTTGTAGGTTTAGAAATTGAAGAAACAAAGCATAGCTTTGAGAGAGGTAAAATATATACATGTCTTTCTTACTGATTACGATATCTAGAGCAAAGAAAATGGAGTGCGTAGATACTGTATGTTATCAATAAAATCCCAAATACGCAGCCTAGGTCTATTTAAGAGTATATTCTGCATAGATGGCCAATAAATCTTTTTTGGGTTTACCATTTCAGTTAATAGCCTAGCAAGGTTGTTGTAGTATGTTCTAGCAGATAGCTGCACTCCAGCATGCAGCTGGCCCATGGACACAATAGTTTTCTCCAAAAGTCTTCTATGGTATCTTCCTGCCAAAGAGAAGGTGTGATCAACCTTACCAAAAAAAGGAGTAGTCGACATCTATAATGTATCTATGTTCCAGTAGTTTCACATGTGAACTTCTATATTGTTACATACGTATACGACATCTGTACTATCCTGAGTTATTAGTGGTCTTAGTGCGTTTATCGTCAGCCGATAGCCCTCTCCTCTCCCTCGCGCGACCGTCGCCCCCCGTGGCGGCGGCGCGCCTTCTCCCCTCCCACCCCGCGAGAACTCTCCCCAGCCTCTCCCCCCGTCGCCGCCGCCGGTAGGGGCTGCCGGGCGCGGCCTGGGTGGCGGCGGCGGCGGCGGAATGTCTCTCCCCGCGCTGGACCCAGATGGAGGCGGGGCTCTGTCCGTCTGGCGGCGGTGCTCTTCGGGCGGCGGCGGCCCGGCTCCGGCCGGGTGGTGGCAGGACGGCGGCGACGCGCGCGTGCAGGGCGGTGCAGCGGGTGGCGGCGCACTGCAGGGTTGCTGGTCGGGCCGTGTGGCCCAGATCGGGGCCCTTCGGGCCGCATCTGGGTCGGGGCTGGCCGCCTGACCTGCGTTGCGCTCTGCAGATGGAGGTGAGGGCGAGGATGCAGGGGATGGCGGCGACGGCGGTCGGCGTGTTGCAGCGTGGCAGCGAGCTTCACGGGCCCATTTTGGACCCGGCTGGATCCTGTTTGGACTGGTGTGCCCTGCGGGGCTTTACGGGCCAGGTTGGCCCGGCCGGATCTGACGGGGACCGGTGTGCTCCGCTGCCGCGTCCGGTCGACTACCGCCGAGGTCGGCGGTGGAGGTTGTTCCCTCCCACACGACTGCGGTCCTGTTGTCCACAGTTTATTTTTGTCCTCACCCTCGTCCTGCAGACCTCGGGGCAGCTACTTCGGTGAGACGGCGATGGTGGCGTCGGGATTGCTTTGGCGCATGCTGGCGGACGGATAGTTGGGTGGATTCGAGGCTCGTCTTCGTGGGGTTCTTGTGCTGCGGATCGTCCAGGGTTGTGGATGGGGTTTTCGGGAGAAATCCTTGTCGGTTCGTCCGACACCGACGCGGTGCCGCCTTCGGGTGGCATCTTTCCTTCTTAAAGGGCGTCGTGGCTACCTTTCGTCCACCGCCCCCTTGTACCGGGGGAAACCCTAGGACCAATGCGTTGGTTCGGGCAGCAGCGTGGCTTTCCCTCTTGAGGGTGCTGCTTGGTACTCGTCGACTCGGTGCTAGAAGAGTGGTGGTACTTTGTCGGAGAGGCCGCAACAGTTTCGGGTTACCATCGTTTAGTCGATCCGCCTATGTCTCCATTCTTTTTTCTGTTTCTTTTCGTTTCTTTGGGTGTGTGTTTGGTGCTGCCCCAGCATCTCAGAACTATTGGTTGTATCGGTTGGTTGCTATATTTATATAGCGGGGCTACGGCCTGTTTCGAGGTTAGTGCGTTTCTCCAACATTATAAACAGTCGTGTTAAATTTGTCACGTGCCATCATATTTCCTGTCCATTGGTAGCAGTATATATAGCTTCTATGCAACAAATATAAATATATTAACATCACATAGGCAGATCTTCATGGATGGAGACAAAAATAAACACTCCGAAAATGGATAAAAGTATATTGCATTTATGTTTTAACTTGACATTTTTGCGATGACTGCTATTTTTTGGATTATTTGATATCAAGGATTTTCATACGCAAAAATAGATTGTTGGTTCATTGCATCGTTGGTTGTAGCTGGAGCTTTAGAGGGTGTTTGGTTAGACTTTTTTCTTGGCTTTTGGTTTTGGCTTATAAGCCGTAAAAGCACCTAAATAGGTGCTTTTGGCTTATACATAAGACAAAAGCACCTATTTATGTGTTTTTTGGCTTATAAGACAAAGCCAAAAGCCAAACTAAAAAGCCTAACTAAACACCCTCTTATTGCGAGAATGTATACTCGCAATATACATTCTCATGCTGGGGTCTTGGAGTATAACATTACTCATGAAAATTTTCTCGAAACATCTACAGGATGTGTGTGCCTCAGGGCCTTTGATAGGGCATCAAGAGCACCAAGACCACTGCATGAAATGTTTCACCCGCCACCAGGGAAAAGAACCAGGACACAAAAAATGTCTGTGAAGAAGGAATTCATCTCGGATCTGCCTGACAAGTTACCAGCCCAAAAGAAGCGGCGGCCATCACTACGACTTGGAAGTTGAGAATGGACTAGCGGCCTTTGAAGTGTAGTTGTACTATACGTAGCATTTGAAATCCCAGCCGTGACTGACTGAGTGTTGTGCGAATCTCCTCCATGGTAAGCTCCTGCGAGATAAAAACTGTTTTCTGGGATCACAAACCAGAAAAAATAATCCACAACTGCCCGAACTATTTTATTTTATGCAAACGGTATCTTGTGTGATGCTTTCGTCTTAAGTACTGAGGAATCCGGTTGAATTTCCTTGAGGCACCACCATCTATGGCAGGAGAATGATTTTTCCAGAAAGGAAATTATGCCTTATTAATAATGCACTGATTCAGACACTACGTCTGCTTGAACCGTGCATCATCTCCCTGGATATATTTTTTTTTGATGCTATCACCGGGGGGGGAGAAATCTCCCCACCTGAATCTATAAATCAGCAGCAATTACACAGTACAGGAGGTGAGATGGTCACGCCACAGGTCGGCGGCCTCTCGCGCTTCCACAGATCGGAAGCGATGCGACCAAAGGGTAAAGTCTGAAACTATGTTACGAATTGTAAGGGAGGTAGGGTGGTTACATTTGCGGAAGACCATAGCATTTCTGGAATCCCAAATTTTCCACAAAATAGTGAGAAGGACCGAGCTCCAAATGGAGTCCGGCAGGCCCGCGGGGAGAGGAGTGTTCCACAAGGCGGGGAAGTCGTGTTCGAGGGGGTGGATGCGGAGGCCGCGCCAGACCTGAGCCGCAGCCGGGCACGTGAAGAACAGGTGGTGGAGATCTTCGGTTCCGTGGGGGCACCTGGGGCAGGTGGTGTAGTCGATGATGGGTTCATATGCTAAACTCAACACTCCCGTCACATGCTGTTTATGCTGATCTCAGAATCATTGTGCAAAGATTTTTTTTCTTTTTCAAAACCGGTTCCCCCGTTTCCATCATCAGAATTCAAGTCATTCTTAGGATTTTCAAAAAATGAACTCTTATAACATCATATTCGGTGTTAGAGGAAACTGCCTGGAACTATCTTCCCAATTTGTTTTTTGAAAACGAGGGCCTCCACATCGGTAGATGTAAGCCAGACTCTATGGACGAATCATAACTTATCATACCATGCATGAGGAAGACCAAGGATCGAACGGAACTCGATAAACTCACATGACAATTGCAGCTGAGACCAAGACAGCACTATTGCCACGGGTGTGGCACCTCGCCATCGTTGCACAACCCCGGTCATGTGCAGATTTTCCTTGAGGTAATATATGAGGTCTTGTTCATTACCGGTCGTCTACGGCCTCCTGCTGGAGTCATGCCTTGGCTCACCATCAATCTCAGTTGGTACCCAGCAGCGACAACCCGCAGCCATGGCTAGGTCTCCCGCGCCTCGGGCCACGCGGTTGTAGACCTGAGCCTCGCTTGCGTACTTCGCCCTTGTTGCGATCATGTGATCACCAGGAATTCAACTATTAGTTTACAATTAAAGCATACTCATATTATTCATGTATTTGATCAACTACAACTAAGAAAAAAGCTAGAGACTGCACAACCAACATATGGTACCTAGCAATGCAAGGTAATTCAATCCAACATATCTCAATTCCAGTGCATGACCATACCTAATATATAATGGACGCCAGGATTGGCCTCCAGTCCGCGCTCCACGTCGCCCCCTATCCGCGCACCGTTCGATCTGCGGAATCAACGGCCAGGATTGGGCCGCGTCGCCTCCCGCGCGCGCGTACTATTCATTTCGGAGTTTCTACCAATCGCGTCTCGACACGCGTCCCGGTCACCTGCCGGTAGCACCCCATCCCCCCGGTCACCATGGCAGTTTTACAGAAAAGCGCCCGAAACAACGCGTTCGCGCCCCGAGAACCAAAACTTAACACAGCGGAGGGCCTTTCTGCAAATACTGAAAAAATCACGGACGTTTTCGCAAAATAACCCCCGCATTTCCCCCCTTCGTCCTCCTCCGCTCCTCCGCGGCTACGGGGACGCCGCCGCCGCCGCGCCGCGCCGCCGTTCCGCGACTCTCCGGTCCAAACAGAGGGAAGGAGGACCTCCACCGCCACGCCCTCTATCATTTCACCGGAGGAATTCTTCCCGGGAGGCCGGAATCGCCGGCGGACGGCCGTACTTCGCCGCCGATGTTCTCTGCGGGCGCCGCCGCGGAAACGGTCACCGGCGTTAAGTCCGGCGACCAAATGGTGCGCGGCGCCGCCCCTCCGGTTCCCCTCCTCCCGCTCTTCCTTTTCCGCACCGTCTCGGCCCTGCGCGCGGTCGCTACCGCGCCGGCGCGAGCTGGGAAGCCCCGCCGCGTCCGCCGGCGAGTGACGTCGAGGGCTGACGTCACCGCCGCAGCGGCTGACGCGTGGGGCCCGCCGGTCAGATTTTCTAGAATTACAGAAAAATTCTAAATTCAAAAATTTCATAACTTCTAATCTGCAACTCAGAAAAATGCAAAAAAAAAACCAAAAAATTCATAAAAAATATATCTTTCCAACCAGCACATCTCCATGCAATTTTATGCAAATTTTAAAAAAATGCAAAAAAGATATTGCTTTTCCGTATTTACTTATTTAAAATATTCGATAACTCCCCACGTGCAACTCAGAAAAATACGAATAAAATACCAGAATTTTCATAAAAAATATATCTTTACAACCAACACATATTCATGCAAGTTTATGCAAATTTAAAAAAAATACCATAAATGATATTGCTTTCTATATTACCCATATATCTTATTCAAAAACCATTCAAGTCGTCACCTTTCAAAAATCCTTTCGATTAGACACCCTCACAATAATAGATGTCAATTACTTCTGCCATTTAATCGAATTACACATTTACATATTCCAAAATTCCAGAAATTTTTGAATTCGTTCATTTTCTAAATGTACAAACAAAGTTGGAGTCGAATAGTGGTTCATCTTAAACGCAATTTTACAAAAAAATACCAGAAATGATATTGCTTTCTATACTATCCATATATCTTATTCAAAAACAATTCAAGTCGTCACATTTCAAAAATCCTTTCGATTAGACACCCTCACAATAATAGATGTCAATTACTTCTGCCATTTAGTCGAATTACACATTTACATATTCCAAAATTCCAGAAATTTTTGAATTCGTTCATTTTCTAAATGAACAGACAAAGTTGGAGTCGAAAAGTGGTTCATCTTAAACGACACTCGCAAACTAGACAACTTTTAAACACGCATTTCTTCGATTTTTACTAATTTTATTTATGGTTCTGGCTGATGTTTGAGAGGTTTGCAAACTAAGCTATTCTTAATTTCACTAATTTCGAACGCGCATTTTTTCGATTTTTACTAATTTTATTTACGGTTCTAGCTGATTATTTACGGTTCTAGCTGATGTTTGAGAGGTTTGCAAACTAAGCTATTCTTAATTTCACTAATTTCGAACCGATGTAATTTAAACATGTGGACATCACCAAATTAATTTTTTTTGGTACACGGGCGCGGCATGGCCGCGCCACAATCCACTAGTATATAGAACATATGAAACGAGTGAAGGAGCTCATCTACTTAACCAGAATCAACCAAGAATAGATCTTCAACAAGTCTAAATAGTTAAAGAAAAGATCTTATGTCCATAATTATGTCCAAGCAGTTCATGTTATCATGGATAAGGGCTAGGTAGGACAAGGTGATTCAGAAAAAACACTAAACTACAGTTTTTACAAACTTTACAAATTGAAGGGGACCTTCCTGGAAAGGTTCTTTTTATGCATGGGACATCTACTTAGCATATTGTTGAGTGGATAAATTCTTATAATTACTATCCTCACCCACGCTTCCCTGCATTTTGTTTTTCATTCTGACCAGTTACTTCAGTGATCACAAACAAATATAGTCAGATATGCCCAGGTCTGATACATCATTCTTTTTCTTTCGAAGGGCCTAAGGCCAAACTTTCTTAAGAGAGAAAATAGAGGGTACAAAACCACAGAGTTGACCAATATAGGGGGAGCACTTGGCCACGGACACAACCAGGCTGTGCAGACCGAGCAACCTCTGAAGAACTAGCTACAAACTAGCAAACTAGCCTAGAGCACTGCCACACAGCCAGCAGTGAGCCAGGGACGGATCTCCTCTACTGTCAGATCGAAAACACGATCTATGGTACAGAGCTCCTGCTGAAAGATGCATCCATTCCGTTCCTTCCAAATGCGCAGTTATCCACCATTCCTCCATACCGTCAAAGGATAGAGAAAATAGCATTCGACCATGCCCTTAAGCGGTTCCATGCTTGGGGCGAGAAGCGGCAATGGACGTAAAGATGGTCGCGGTCCTCATCAGCGTTCAAGCAAAACAAACATGTAGTATTGTGAAGCCACCCTCTGCGCTCCAGGTTGTAGGCGGTAAGGCAGCGTTTATGTGCGACCAGCCACATAAAAACTTGCAGTTCATTGGAGCCTTGGATTGCCGAATCGCCTTGGCGCAAGTGAAGCGGGTGTTCGCCTCAAAGAACATCTGGTAGGCAGAGGTGACGGATAAGGAGCCATCAGCATAGAAACGCCAAACCGCAGTATCTTGCTGGCCAGCCGTCAGAGAAATGCCGCTCACAATGTCCAAGAGCTGAAGGTATTGTTCCAGAGCACGAGTAGAGAGGCCGCCAACAATGTCCGAGACCCATCGGCAATGAACGACAGCCTCAGCCACGGTGATGACAGAATCGCGGACGAAGGTAAACATGACGGGGACAGTGGCTTGTACAGAACGTCCACCAGGGAGCCAGTTATCACTCCAGAACTTTGCACGTCACCCGTCGCCCAACTTGATGATCACCGCTGCTCTGAACAGCTCCAGCGCGTCCTTGTCGTCTGAGGTAGAGACCATAAAGCAGGGTCTCGGGTCGGGGGCCCAATGTAGCCAGGGCCACCTGCGGCGTAGGGCCATACTGAAAATACGACGGTTGAGCACCCCCAGGCCTCGAAATTCTGTCGGCCTGCAGACCCAGGAACTGGGAAGGAGACAGTGGCCGCTGAGGAAGTTGCATGACGGATAGCAGATGGAGGGGAAGAGCCATGAGCACCGAGTGAGTCAGTTTGAGCCTGCCTTTGACTCTGAGAATCTATGGTTTCCACCCCTTGAGCTTGCCCGAATATTTGTCAATCACTGGCCAAACATCAGCCTGGCGCAGGCGACAAGTGGAGAGAGGTAAGCCGAGGTAGGTGATCTGGAAATCCTTGCGCATGCACTGGAAGTGATCGGCAACCCTGAGCGTAGTGTCCTCATCGCATCTGATGCTGGTATCACCTCCAGATCTCGACCTGCAGGACGGAAGAAGAGGACCACGCTGTCGGCATAGAGAGAAGCGCGGAGGATGCTTCTGTTGAGCCAAGGTCAGAGAGAAAGTGGTGATCAGCACCACTGGAGAACCGCATGCAGAGAGTCCATTGCCAGGATGTACAGGGTTGGAGACAGGGCATCCTCGTAACGTACAACTCTTGCAAGGCGAATCTGCGACCCTCTATGACCGTTGATCATAATCTTGGTGTGCGCCGTGCGGAGGAGACCACAAAGCAAGTTGCAGAACCCCTGCCTAAACCCTGTCTGTGCAAGACCTCATGCAAAAACTCCCAGGAAAGCGTGTCAAAGGTCGGATATGACAATCTTCATCAGGACGGCAGGATTTTTCTTGTGGTGTAGAAATCTGGCTGCGTTGGTGATCAACTTGAAATTCTCGTGGATGCTACGTCCTTGAACAAAGGCACTTTGGGCTTGCGACACCAGCGAGAGGAGTACCGGAGTAGCAGTGCCAGCCTAGTCGCAAGGATCTTCGTGGCGATCTTGGAGAAACCATGCACGAGGCTGATGTAGCGGTATTCTTTGATATCCAAGGGCTCGTTTGGTGGTCAGGGAAAACAAGGGGATCCCGGTCTTTTCCCCGGCCCCAGAAACCGCGCGCCGAATTGGCCGCGGGTAGCCCCATTCCGTCAATTGGTGGCTCACGGCGGGAAGGACACCGGCCCTTTCCGCGGCCTTTCCCCGGGCGCGCAATCCACGAATCCGGAGGTGGGGAAGGAAATCCTCTCTCTCGCTCGCTCTCCCCTATAGCTGGCCAAACGGGCCGTGCCAATCGGGCCGGCCCGAAGCACGCATTTTGTGGCACGGCCCAAGCACGGCCCGGCCCGCCACGAAACGTGCCGTGCCGGCACGAGGCCCACCCGTGCTCGTGCCCAGCCTCGGTTCGAGGCCCGCGTGCCGGCACGGCACGGCACGATTAGCGCGTGTAGGGTCTCCTTCTCTTCTCCCCGTCCCCGTCGCCCTCCTCCAGACCTCATGCGCCGCGCCGCCCTCCTCCTCCTGCGCCGCCCTTCTCCTTCTCTCCTAGGAAGTGGGACTGAGCACATGAGCGCTTCTCAACTAGGAAGTGGAGCACTTCGAGCTGGTTTGGTTTCATACCTAGGAAGAAGTTAAGAGAAAAACATACTAACATGTCTGATACCCTCCTTCAATCGTTGATGTTCCACCCACAGCTCAAGTCACCAAATGTGGTCTCAAAAGCCCAGAATAAACACCTTCCTCTCTAACAAGTTAACAGCCGGAACGCCCACTTTTACATAAACATAAGCTAGTTCACAATCAGTGACATGATCTTATGATCTCCATCCATATTTCCCAATCTCCAAACATGACAGTAACACCACTGCAGACTGACCAGAAATCTAAAATTCTGTCCTCTGCTAAGACGACGAGCAAAACCGTCCAAAACTTATGATCGCATAGAAGTGCCCACGACCATATTGAACAGACACGACCATGATGCAAACTGCACCCAGTTAACACAGCTAGACAGACCAAATACTACCCCATATCTACAAATTCCACCAGAGACTCCCACGACTACTCGAATCTCTATAAGCACGCCTAACTGGCGGGCACAACACGACATCAACTCAACCGAAGAATCTAACCCATGTCGATCTAAACGAAGGAAATAAAACACAATCACGTCTCTACAGGGTGCCCTGAAGCCCCGGAGCAGCTAAACGATTACAATATCACGCCCAGGAGGCAAGCACGCGCAGGAGGCTTCGACGGCAGTGGCATGTCGTCGTGCTGACAGAGACATAAGGCCTAAACAACACATCATCGAAACTGAAAGCACAGATGGACAGCAAGACTGAAGACGAACTACAAACATCATCAACACGTGATGGACAGCAAGCACAGATCATGAAATCACCCTCGTACACATCCTCCCTTGCCTTGGAGATGGACTCCCGGACCTAGCAACGACCTAGCATGACCTAACGTGTCCGCATCTAGAGCCCGACCAGCCTCGGTGCAATGGAAAATCAGAGAAATCAAACAGGAAAGAAAGCTATAGGGGACCGAGGAGTAGTACCCATCTCTACGGCGGCATACAGGCCTTTCCCTCTCGCGAATCGCCGGCCTCTTCAACGACTGAGGACGATGGGAAGGGCGGTGCCGCGAGCGGCAGCTCTCTCCAACGAAGCTGAGCCCCCACAGGCGCGGAGATCCGCGGAAGCCTGTCTCCCCACCGCACCAGGCTCGCGAAGGGCCGCCCCGACCGACGCCGGCGCCGTCGCAGCTGCCTCAGGCGACACCGCCAAGGTTCCCCAACTCTGTCTGTCTGTCTCTCTCTCTCTCTCTCGACACGCCGGCGCCGTCGCAGCTGCCTCAGGCGACGTGAAATGGAAATAAATAAAAAACAAATAAAAAAGGAGGACTCAACCGGGGGAAAGGAAAAAAGAAAAAAGAAATGAAGGGGGACGTGCGGAGATTCGTGAGACACGAATCGAACGGTTGGAAAAAGTGCCTGTTTCTGAATTTGTAAACAGCTAGCTGTTAAATAGGAAAAGTGTTTTTTTTTCATCATTTTGGTACTGTGAGATCTCTCCTCTCCTTGCTGGATTTTCTTGATTTAGGTTGGCACCGCCTCCACGGCCGCGCCCATGAAGTACTTTTCTCATGTGATTTTGACATCATATATTTGTTGTACTAGCACCTTGTCTTTGATTTGTCCGCACTGTTTCTGGGATTGTAGGCACCGAATGTTTTGTGTGGGGTACCGAGTGCTTATGCGTGATTGAAACGGAAAATAGGGATTATTCCCGTTCATCTCGTGAGTCTCCAAAAAAGAAAATCGAGCAATAATGTGGTTGTTGCAATGTCCCTTGATTAAAAAAGAAAGCCACGAACAGTTCCAGCTGTTAACAATATACATACATGGAACGGAGAACACACCACACCGAGCAAAATCTTAGCGAAAATGGAAACAAGTCTGCAAGATTCGTCGGTTGACAGTGTTTGTATTAGAGTGGCACCGCACTATTCTCATGGGCACCGCATCTTTTGAGTACTCACACTCTAGGAACCGAATAAAGCAAGGAACTGAAACGGAAATCAGTGGACACATCAATATTCCCGTTAATCTGCAAGTAGTCACGGGCTTCAAATATTGGTTCGATGTCAATGACAGCAGCCTGCCGGAAAGTGGTATGACGCCATGTGAAAGCACGAGACCAGTTTCCACTTTTGTTAGGCCTAGGCAAGAAAGCAGTTGCTCCCCATTTCTTTTTGATAATTCCCTCAAAAGAGTCCACTCAAAATGGAACCATATATATATATATATATATATATATATATATATATATATATATATATATATATATATATATATATATTGTGGTACCAATCTCAAATCAAATGAACGGTGCCGATAGCAACCTCCCCAATTATTTGGATGATAAACATATTTTATTATATAAAAACAATGTAAAAAATCTCGGGTGCAAAATAATTTATCCTGCACCTGGGTGCAGAATAGGGTTTCTATATATTGTGTTATCTTATTATTTCATTTTATATATGCGTGCCGTTTATTGAACAAATAAATGAATGAACATACATGTCGATGGTTTCTTGTATATTGTGTTGCTAAATTGGCTCGTTGGTTTGTTTGGTGGGTTTACTCGTGGTTTTTTTAATCCACCGGGTGAGTGTATGATCTACTATACCATACATAGATGCGATGCGGGTGTAGTTAAATACATGATATTTGGTTAAAGATAATTTCATTTATAACCATAAATCTCCTAACAATCTAACAATCTGTTCCTGAGTAATCAGTCAAACATCTATCGTTGTAAACAAAGGATAAAAGAGGGATGATCTGCTACGCAGAAATAATGTTCATCTATGGGAGCCGTTGTTAAAACTCTGTTTAGCATGGATAATATTGAATTGTGTTTACTACCATTCCTTGACTAGAACATGCACCTCCCAAAATCATTTTACTTTTGTTTTCAATACTTGAAAAGCTCTAGCACATATTTAGTCACTGCTTCACTCTGCGAAGGGCCTATCTTTTACTCTATTGTTGAGTCAGTTCACATTTCTTCTATTTTCCACAGGTAAACATTTAGTGTTGATTGAAATACAATCATTTATACTTCTATAATATCTTTGATCATCTCTTATTACAGGTGACATTTCCCATGAGGTAAAGTTGAAGCATTGCTAAACTATCATCTTGCTTTGTGTTTGTATTAGTATGTTTAACTATAATCATCTAAACCTTTATAATGCTCAATGAATGCAAGAATCGTTTGATAACTGAGCATGGACATTTGTATTATTCAGCTCTATTATATAGATTCTTATTGAAATATAATTTGATATGTTAAATGTTCTCTGACCAAGAACAAGGTTTACCATTTTCTAATAAGTTTTCATTGACATAACTTGACATGTATTGAACCATTACTTGTTCTTGAGAATTTCATGAGAAAGTTGCAGCTAGTATGCACTTGTGATTGGTTTAGTATAAATCGATGCTTCATGTTGTATTCTTTATTATCGATGTTGCACTCCTTAAACATGTTGCCATGTTTACCAAGTTCAACATTCTCTTGGGGACAAGCGAGACCTAAGCTTGGGGGTTGATACGTCCATTTTGCATCACTATATTGTATCATAATTTACACTTATCCATTGATATATTTTATATCAGAGTGCCAGTCTTATGTTCTTTTTATATTATTTTACATGTTTCACGTTTATTCGGGAATAACGCAGTAGAGTCAGGAATCAGCTGAAAAAGCACGTCAGGATAGGAAAATTCTGGAACTCCAAAAATTCTGAAAAAATCACTAAGTCATTTTTATTTGGGGAATAGCCAGGAGCCAGAAGATCTCCTAGAGGAGGCCCACGGGGGGTTGGCGCAACCCCTTGGCGTAGGCTCCGCCGGCCCTATGCGCCAGGGTGGGGCCCACCACCCGGGCTGCACCTTTGCGTACATACTCCCCGTGACCTAATTTTGTCAAGGTACGGTCATTTTATTTTCTCCGCCGCGACGACGGGGGCGGAAACGACACAAACATAAGAGTTTCGGCAGGCATGTATTGATTACTTCGTTGTGGTTGATGCTATTGAGTTTTATCGGTGAATCCTTTGTATGATCAGTGGGTATTTCACATATATCACCTCTGATCATGATCCATATGATGTCTTATGAGTAGTTCATTTAGTTCTTGAGGACATGGGAGAAGCTTGATGCTGATAATCAAATATGTTGGATAATATTTAGTGTTTTGATATTTAATTTGTGGTGTATTTCTTCTAGTGGTGTCATGCAAACATCGACTACATGGTACTTCACCTTTATGGTCCTAGGGGAATGCATTGTGTATTTAGTTTGCATATTGAAAGGTTGTCGGAGTGACAGAAACCTGAAACCCGTTTGTGCATTATTGCACAAGGGAGTATAGGATCCTAAAGTTTAAGGAAGTTGTTAGATTTATTTTAATTCTCATTTTCTATTTGCGGATTCTTACAAATGGGGTAATCATAAGTATTTGCCTCACCACCATGAAGGAAATGCAAAATCACCATCCTCCTTTCCCAACCCCCATGGTTGCGGCGCCGATACGTCTCAAACGTATCTATAATTTCGTATGTTCCATACTTATATTATACCAATTGCTACATGTTTTATATACACTTTATATTATTTTTATGCATTTTCTGGAACTAACCTATTAACAAGATGCCACAGTGCCAGTTCCCTGTTTTCTGCTGTTTTTTGTTTCAGAAAAGTTGTTAAGGAAATATTCTCGAAATTGCACGAAACAAAAGCCAAAGTCCCTATTTTTTCCGGAAGGTTCGCGAAGACCGAAGAGGAGACGGAGACGGAGGCGGCCACACCTGTTGGTGGCGCGGCTCCACCCCTGGCCGCGCCACCACATGGTGTGGGCCCCTCGGGGCTCCACCGACGTTGCCCTTTCGCCTATTTAATCCCCCCGACGGGAAAACCCTGAGGACCCGAACACTTTTCCATGAAATATCACAGAGCTGACGCCGTCGTCAACCCTAGTTCGGGAGGGTTCAGAAGCTCATCCCGGCACCCGGCCGGAGAGGGGAATCATCACCGGAGGGCTCTACATCACCATGCCCGCCTCCGGACTGATGCGTGAGTAGTTCATCCTTGGACGATGGATCCATAGCAGTAGCTAGATGGTTGTCTTCTGCTCTTGTGCTATCATGTTTAGATCTTGTGAGCTGCCTAACATGATCTAGATCATCTTATTGTAATGCTACATGTTGTGTTTGTTGGGCTCCGATGAATATTGAATACTATGTCATTTGCTTCATAATATATTATGTGTGTGTTATTTATGATCTTGCATGCTCTCCGTTACTAGTAGATGCTCTGGCCAAGTAGATGCTTGTGACTCCAAGAGGGAGTATTTATGCTCGATAGTGGGTTCATGTCCCTATTTAATCTGGGGGAGTGACAACAACCTCTAAGATTGTAGATGTAATGTTGCTACTAGGGATGAAACAGTAATGCTTTGTCTAAGGACAATGTTGTTACTTATATTATGCACTTTACTTAATGCAATAATCTGTTGCTTGCAACTTAATACTGAAAAGGGTGCGGACGCTAACCGGAAGGTGGATTATTAGTCATATATGCGGTTGGAACGGTCTATGTATATTGTTGTAATGCCCAAATGAATCTCATACCAGACACCATGACAAGTATATGCATCATTATGCAGTTCTTTATTTTGTCAATTGCACAGCTTTAATTTGTCTACCCACATGTATGCTATTATTTATTATTGAGAGACACCACTTGTGAAATGTGGACCCGGGTCCATTCTTTTACAGTGATAATACAACCTACTGCAAATAATGTTTCCTTTCATTTTCTGCAAACAAACATCATTTCCACACTATACGTCTAATCCTTTGTTTTCAGCAAGCCGGTGTGATTGACAACCTCACTGTTTCGTTGGGGCAAAGTATCTTGGTTGTGTTGTGTGCATGTCCCTCGTTAACTACACGCCACCAAGACTTTCTGGCGCCGTTGACGCCTTCAGAAGCGTCTTCATCTCCTACTGGTTTGATAACCTTGGTTTCATACTAAGGGAAAACTTGCTGCTGTACTCTCCACACCTTCCTCTTGGGATTTCCCAGCAAACACCACCAAGTGCATCAAGACTTTTTCTGTCGCCGATGCCGGGGAGAAGAAGCACTTCTGCAAGGGGAGTCTCTCACTTCCAATCTTTTTACTTTGTTATTGTCTTGCTTAGTTTATTTTTATTTCCTGTTTTGTTTGCTATTAATTATCAAAAACACACAAAAAAAATAGTTAAATGCATTCTCTTTACTTTGTTATTATCTTGTTTTCTTTATTTTATTATTGTCTTGTTTGCTTTTAATATCAAAAACACAAAAAATAATTAAATATTGCATCTAGATTATTTCGTTTTATTATTATGTCTAGTTATTTATTTACTATCTATGTATTTTTTTCTTTGAAACAAAATCTTATTGGCTAAGTGGATTCTCAAAGGAACAACAACATTATTATAAGGAATACCGCTTGTCTCAAAAGGGGAAATATTTATGGGAACAAATAAGTAGGTTGAATTATTTTGCTAAGAACTTGTGTTACATATGACGAATCCTACTGCTTTAATGAATCTTTTTGTGGTAGGAGGCACAAACACCTCCCTTTCCAATGTGATTATAATGATAATGAAACCTTGGTTGCATATGCTAAAGGAAACTATGAGTTTGATAATCTTGAACAAATTGAAGAATTTGTTGTTTTTAAGGCTGCCTATGAAATTGCTAGTTATATTCAAAATGATGATGCTCCTCGTAAAACTGAGAATTATGCTATACTTGGTTATTTCCTTGAATATAACAATGATAATCCTTATATCACTGAATTTCTTGAGATAACTTATTCTCCAGAACAACTTGCTACCTTTCAGGAACCTGTGGGAGAAGAAGCTACTGAAACTGAAAGCTCATTGGATAAAAAAGAGGAAGAGAGTGATGAACAAAAGGAGGATCTACCTCCTAATGATAGTAACTCTTTAACTCTTACATTATTTGATTTCTCTCCATGCCTACCTAAGGAGGAAGAATGCTATATTGTTGAATGTCATGATTCTATTGAAATATCTCCTTTTGATAAATTTGAAGTAACATGCTCCTTGACTCAAGTTAAAGAGGAAATGGCATAAAGTAAAAATGTGCTCCCAAATATTATATATGATAATGCTCTTGATGATGGTCCTATATTGCCTAATGATATTTATTATACTACTATTGTCAAAAGTGGGTTTAATTACCCCACTATTTTTTAGCTAAATAAAAATTATGTGCTTGAAGATCATGAAAAGCATGCTTTATGTGATAGTTATATTGTTGAGTTTATTCATGATGCTACTGAAAATTATTATGAGAGAGGAAAATATGGTTGTAGAAGTTTTCATGGTACTAAAACACCTCTCTATATGCTAAAAGTTTTGAAGTTACTCTTGTTTTATCCTCCTATGCTTGTCACTTTGTTCTTTGTGAATTTATCTGTGTATAAGATTCCTTTGCATAGGAAGTGGGTTAGACTTAAATGTGTTTGATGTTTGCCTCTTGATGCTCTGTTTTATTTTCAACTCTTATTCTTATGAGAGCATCATTAAAATCTGCTAGCCTAGCTAAAAGTCATTAAAGAAAGCGTTTTTCGGAGGCAACCCATTACCTTTTATTTTCAGTTTTAGTCAAGGAGCATGCTTACCTCTGTAGCAACTCCTTTGTATCTTTATTTTCTTGCATAGTTGTGCCAAGTAAAGTCTCTAATAGGAAGTTGATGCTAGATTTGGATTCCTGCGCAAAACAAGATTTCTGTTGTTCACTGTTTACTTCGTAATAAATTCCATAAAAATCTAAATGACCTGATAATTTTGTGCGTGATCCTCAGATATGTACGCAACTTTCATTAGCTTTGAGTTTTCTTATCTGAGCAAGTTAAGTGCCTCGAAAAAAAATCGTCTTTATGGACTGTTCTGTTTTTGACAGATTCTGCCATTTATTTTTCGTTGCCTCTTTTGCTGTTTTTGAGTGGATCTTTTTGCTCCACGAGATATCAGTGGCTGTAGAAAATTTCCGGTACCATTGGTGTGATTGTGTTCATGCACAATATGTGAATTTTTGATTATGCACTAACCCTCTAATGAAAGACTACTTTGAGTTTGGTGTGAAGAAAGTTTCAAGGATCAAGAGAGAGGATGATATAATGTGATCAAGAAGATGAAAAAGCCTAAGCTTGGGGATGCCCCCGTGGGTCACCGAAGCATATTTCAAGAATATTCAAGTGTCTAAGCTTGGGGATGCCCAAGGCATCCCCTTCTTCATCAACAACTTATCAGGTCATCTCTAGTGAAACTATATTTTAATTCCATCACATCTTATGCTTTACTTGGAGCGTCTGTTTGGTTTTATTTTTGCTTTTTTATTTTTGTTTTCTGAATAAATTGGATCCTAGCATTGTTTTATGGGAGAGAGACACGCTCCGCGTTTTCTTATGAATACATGTATTCTTCATCTTTATGGCGAAAGTTGAAAGCCTCAGCTTTTTTACTCTCTTGTTCTCATTGATAAATAACTTGGAGAGTTTATGTTTAAATAAGTTGATTGGTGTTTGGTTGGAAATAGAAAATGCTACATGTGGTAGATGGTATAATGAAAAGATATACATGTTCTTATAGATCATTGTTTTGAATTTTTTGTGATGCTTGGCAATTGTTTTGAGCTCTCAAGTAGATCATGTTTAAGCTCTTGTATCATGTAGCTAAAACCTATTAGTGAAGAACTATCGTAGAGCTTGTTGAAATTTGATTTGCATATTTGGTATCTCTATGGTCTAGATATTTTCTAGTATAAGTGTTTGAACAACAAGGAAGACAATATAGAGTCTTATAATGCTTGCAATATGTTTTTATATACGTCTTGTTGTCACGGTTTATACTTGTGTTTGCTTCAAACAACCTTGCTAGCCAAAAACCTCGTACTGAGAGGGAATGCTTCTCGTGCATCCAAAACCTTGAGCTAAAACCCATGCCATTTGTGTCCACCATACCTAACTACTACATGGTATTTTCTGGCATTCCAAGTAAATACATCATGTGCTACCTTTATTCAAAACTTATTATCCATTATTTGTGTCAATGTTTATTAGCTCATGAGGAAGTATGTGGAGTTACAGATATCAACCTTGTCATTTGCTTTTAGACAGACTTTCACCAAACGGACTAGTGGCATATACACTGCTTATCCATTAATTTTGCAAAAAGAGCTGGCAAATGGGGAGCTCAGTCCCAATTAATTACAACTTTAACCGCTCAATCTCTTCACATTTTTGCCCTGGTCTCATCAGCCAAGCAATGATATCAGTTTTTAACTGCATGTGTAAACAAAAGAGATAAGAGGGATGATCTACCTTGCTGGTAGAAATAACGTTCCTCGATGATAGCCGCTCTTAAAAGTCTGGTTGACAAGGGGGGTAGAGTGCCCATTACCATTCGTTGACAATGACAAACACCTCTCAAAAACTTACTTTTATGCTCTCTATATGATTTCAAAAACCTATAAAAACTAAAAAGCTCTAGCACATGTTTGTATCCCTGCTTCCCTCTTCGAAGGGCCTCTCTTTTACTTTATGTTGAGTCAGTTTACCTACTCCTTTCTATCTTACAAGCAAACACTTGTGTCAACTTTGTGTGCAACAATTCTTATATGCTTACTTATTGCACTTGTTATATTTCTTTGTGTTGACAATTATCTATAGGATATACATGTTCAAAGTTGAAAGCCAATGTTAAAACTTAAATCTTCCTATGTGTTGCTTCAATGCTTTTTTACTTAGAAAATATTGCTTTATGAGTTAACTCTTATGAAAATCTTTTTGATGCCCGTGTGAAAGTACTATCCATGAAAAGATTTACTTATGTGATTCAGTTGTTTACTCGTTGTCTATTTGTTAGCAAACTATAGACCATTGCCTTGAGTCACATCATTCATGACATAAGCCTTACAATATTATTTGATCAAGATTGTGTTAAAGCATGTCACTTCAGAAATTATTTGTTGATATCGTTTTACCAACTCGGGACGAGTAGAACTAAGCTTGGGGATGCTTGATACGTCTCAAACGTATCTATAATTTCTTATGTTACATGCTTATATTATACCAATTGCTACATGTTTTATATACACTTTATTTAATTTTTTATGCATTTTTTGGAACTAGCCTATTAACAAGATGCCACAGTGTCAGTTCCCTGTTTTCTGCTGTTTTTGGTTTCAGAAAAGTTGTTAAGGAAATATTCTCGGAATTGCACGAAACAAAAGCCAAAACCCCTATTTTTCCTGGAAGGTTCGCAAAGACCGAAGAGGAGACGAAGACGGAGACCGAGGCGGCCACACCTGTTGGTGGCGAGGCTCCACCCCTGGCCGCGCCACCACATGGTGTGGGCCCCTCAGGGCTCCACCGACGTTGCCCTTTCGCCTATTTAATCCCCCGACGGGAAAACCCTAAGGACCCGAACACTTTTCCACGAAACATCACAGAGCCGCCGCCGTCGTCAACCCTAGTTCGGGAGGATTCAGAAGCTCTTCCCGGCACCCAGCCGGAGAGGGGAATCATCAGAGGAGGGCTCAACATCAGCATGCCCGCCTCCAGACTGATGCGTGAGTAGTTCATCCTTGGAATATGGGTCCATAGCAGTAGCTAGATGGTTGTCTTCTCCTCTTGTGCTATCATGTTTAGATCTTGTGAGCTGCCTAACATGATCAAGATCATCTTATTGTAATGCTACATGTTGTGTTTGCTGAGATCTGATGAATATTGAATTCTATGTCATTTGCTTTATAATATATTATGTGTGTGTTATTTATGATCTTGCATGCTCTCCGTTACTAGCAGATGCTCTGGCCAAGTAGATGCTTGTGACTCCAAGAGGGAGTATTTATGCTCGATAGTGGGTTCATGTCTCTATTTAATCTGGGGGAGTGACAGCAACCTCTAAGATTGTAAATGTACTGTTGCTACTAGGGATAAAACAGTAATGCTTTGTCTAAAGATAATTGTGTTACTTACATTATGCACTTTACTTAATGCAATAATCTGTTGCTTGCAACTTAATACTGAAAGGGGTGCGGACGCTAACCGGAAGGTGGATTATTAGTCATAGATGCGGTTGGAACGGTCTATGTATATTGTTGTAATGCCCAAATGAATCTCATACCAGACACCATGACAAGTATATGCATCATTATGTAGTTCTTTATTTTGTCAATTGCCCAGCTGTAATTTGTTTACCCAGATGTATGCTATTATTTATTATGGAGAGACACCACTAGTGAACCGTGGACCCCGGTCCATTCTTTTACACTGATAATACAACCTACTTCAAACACTGTTTCCTTTCATTCTCTGCAAAAAAACATCAATTCCACGCTATACGTCTAATCCTTTGTTTTCAGCAAGCCGATGAGATTGACAACCTCACTGTTTCGTTGGGGCAAAGTATCTTGGTTGTGTTGTGTGCATGTCCCTCGTTAACTACACGCCACCAAGACTTTCTGGCACCGTTGACACGTTCAGAGTGTCTTCATCTCCTACTGGTTCGATAACCTTGGTTTCATACTGAGGAAAAACTTGTTGTTGTACTCTCCACACCTTCCTCTTGGGGTTTCCCAACAAACACCACCGAGTGCATCATCCACCCAAAGCGCAAACGGACCACCGCCGGCCTTAGCCCACCTGGGCCCTACAGTCTCGAAGAATCTAGTAGGATGGTTGTGGAAACTGTGCCCCACAACCGCAAGGCCGCCAGGCCACGTCGGCGGAGCCCCTCGTCCGACGGTGCAATCGGCGTCCCGCATCTGCGTCGGACACTCTCCTTCCTTCATGATCCCGGCACAGCGGCTCGAGGGGCAGTTCAAACTAATTTTTGGGCTGAGGTTGTTCTAACTATTTTTTTGGACCGAGGCCGATTTACGGTATATATAGTTATATTAAATTTGATGCATTCTAATTTATTAATCGTATTGTTGTTTCAACAAAGAAGTGTTGTATACTATCTAGTTAGAATTGCCAAACATACAAAAAAGTCTTCATAAAATCAGTTATGAAGTTCTGATATACCACTGAAAATATATCACAATTGCACACTTTTTATTTTATGAGATATTATACTTGATAAGATATAAAACAACCTTATATGGAAAAAAAGAAGAGAAAAAACACACCTCCTCGATTTTTTTCAGCATATTTCCCATTGCCATCAACTTCAGTGCCTCACTGGCTGTGTAAGTGTGCACACCGTTGGCGATGACGATATGGGTCCATCCTCTTTTGGAGATTTGTTTGTCACCACCTCACATCTTATTCATCTGACTATTTTTATTTGGATGGGGTCGATTTAATGTAATATAGTTATATTAAACTTTTATAGTTTCTAATTTATTAATCATATTGTTGTTTTAACAAATAAATTTTGTACACTATCTAGTTAGAACTATTAACCATACAAAAAAATTCTTCATAAAATAAGTTATGAAGTTCTGATATTTCATTAAATATCGTAGTTGCAGAATAAAAATCTTTATGAAAGATTATCCTTGAGAAGATACAAATCGACCTTATATGGATAAGAGAAGAAACACTGCTACTCAATTTTTTTACGGTTGATGAATTATATTACATATATGTATGTTATTGTGTGAATGTTGTTCTAAAAAAACTAAATATATTGGTGTAGATTCCAAAGTACACCGTCTCGCCTCACATCTTATTCATCTCACTATTTCTATTTGGATTGGGGTAGATTTAAGGTAATATAGTTGTATTAAACTTTTATACTTTCTAATTTATTAATCATATTGTTGTTTTAACAAATAAATTTGTACACTCTCTAGTTAGAACTGTTAACCATACAAAACAATTCTTCATAAAATAAGTTATAAAGTTCCGATATTTCATAAAATATCAGAGTTGCACAAAAAAATCTTTATGAATGATTATCCTTGACATACAAATCGACCTTATATGGATAAGAGAAAAAACATTGTTCCTCAATTTTTTACAGTTGATGAATTATATTACATATATGTATGTTATTGTGTGAAGGTTGTTCTAAAGAATAAATATATTGGTGTAGATTCCAAAGTACACCGTCTAAAAAATATCTTAATAGAGGTATGTAGTGTATAGTTATGTAAGAAAATATGTAGAATATTGGAGAGTTAAATTGAATAGTTGACTTTACCATTTCCCATAATCAAACGTGTCTTACATGTTACAGTGTATTGGCTAATAAGATGATAATATGAAGACCTTACTCGTTACGCATTTTTTGTTACATATTTGACGATTCCCGTCAACTTCAATGCCTCTCTAGTTGTGTAAGGCTACATACCATTGGCGATGACGACATGGGTCCATCCTTTTTGCAGCTCTCGTCTGTCAATGTCACACATCTTATTGATATGACTGTCTCGGCTCTCGAATAAGCTAATAGTGAGATTTTATTGGACGGTCATCGGCCAGTAGATGGTGCTTATTACCTTTTTTCCTTTCTGCTTTGTTCCTACCTCTTTGTTACATAGGTAGACCTAGTGTTCCCTCTCAGATCGGCTGTCTACGCTTGTTGGTGGCGCATCGCCTTACCTCGAAGATAGTTGTTTCATGGCGAACTAACAAATATTACCTTCCTAAGTAATTTAACATGTATCTCCACACTTCACAATGTTCTTGGGTCCGCAATTGGGGTTGCTCAATCTAGAATCGGACGGCGTGTTTAGCCTTTATCTGATCACTACCGAACATCCCAAGAAATAATCCACTAGGATTGTTGATGCGATCTGGTTACTCGGTCTGATCAGTGTTCAAACAAACCGAACACAATTTTAGTACTTGGTGATTTTATTTACGAGAATGCATAAGAATACATTGTTTCTTTTTTTGAGAAACACAAGAATACATTGTTTCTGAAATTCTCAAACTTTGCCGTCAAAGTGAGAGTGTGTCTATGTTTGGTCCATCGTGCCTGGACTTACCGTGGACAGTCCAACTAGCGTGTCCGAACGCAGTCAAACCCCGACCTGGCGCAGCCGGTCGCCTCCATCGGCGTGCCCAGAACACGAGCGTAGCCATCGAGGGAGTGCCCGGCTGGACCACCCGGCGTCCATGCCGTCATCTACCGCCAGCGGACCAGAGCCCTCCTCAACCTAGACAACGCGCTGGTGATGAAGAAGGCTACAGACAACTTCAACGAGCCGTTTTAGTCACCAAACGGCTAGCATTCTAACCCAGGCATGTACACCCCTCACATCGAGTCCGCATGGCGAGTGTTTTGATACTGTATGTTTTTCACTCGGTTATTCCATACAACATAAATTCATGCAAACAATACAAATCTCTATCTACTACTCCCTCCGTTTCATTTTAATTGACTTGCTATTCACTACATGTGGATGTATCTATACAAGTGACATGTCTAGATACATCCATATTTGGTGGATAGCAAGTCAATTAAATTAAATTAGAATGGAGGGAGTACTTGGGCGTTTTTGCGTTTTAGACCCTCAGTTTTGAGAAAATCAACCCGCACTCCCGTATAACACGATGGTCAACGCCGGAAAAAAAAGGCAGCGCCGTGACCATCGTCTCATGATACGGCACAGGGTATCGCCGCCGCCGCAGCGCTCCCTTCTTTCTCGCCGCACCCGCTCCACCCGTAACCCAACCCCGACCCACCCCAAGTCCTAACCCTAAACACCCTCAGGCCACCGTAGTAAGGGCCAGATCTCGCCGGAGCCGCCCGGCCGACCACGCGGGCGGCGGCGCGCTTGCGCAGCGCAGCAGGGCTCTGGCCTTGGCCGTCTTCTTGGGCGACCAGCTGCTGGCGTACGGGTGGCTGGCGGCCACGGCCGCGGCGATGCAGTCGTCGCTGCTGGGCAAGCTCGGCCAGCCGGAGCTGCAGTGGATGGGGATCTGCGGCCTCTACGGCGCCTTCTGCAGGCAGGTCGGCATCTCCATCGCCTGCGCCATCGTCGCCGTACCTGCCACCGCACTCCTCGCCTGCGTGACTTCCCCGACGGCCCCGTGTGTGAATGTGTGCAGGGGTTCTTTAACTTCACCTCCCGGCGGCCGCGGCACCTGCTGCAGATTCTTGAGCTGGTGTACGCTGTCATGTACAACTACGTCGACATGGTGTGGCTTGCCGACCCGTGACTGATGTACGTATCATACCAATGTTGTCTTTCTCATTGTGGCTGTTGGAAGATTATCTGATGATGTCGGAATTCTGGGTGCAGGTGAAGCCACTAAATCATACACATGCGCTATCCCCGCCAGGTAAGAAGGGGCGGCCATACATTTGCAGCTGTATGTTGCTAGCTTGTCAGATTTGGTGACACTTATGTATGGTTGGATCGAACAGCATGATCTCCAGGTATCACTCCACGGACTGACTGAATGTGCACTGTTTGCATCTGCATCACACCGGAAGTGGAATTGTGGCGCAGAGCAGAGAGGACAGACACTACAACAAAAGTGACACGTAGAGACGTCATAATTTTGACGCTTTTACATTCGTTTCTACGTGAAAATCCACGCCGTGAGTAAAGACGATTTTTACGACGATTTGCAGGTCGTCTCGCCGTGAAAATATTCACCGTTCCCGCTACGACTTCCCACCCTATCTGATCTAAAAAAACGCTCAAACTCTCATAACTCCCCTGATTTATCTTTCCCGTCTCCTACCTATCTCATACTGTAGTAACAAACAGATCTCATCTGTGGTAACCTATGGCCGCCGCCAGAGCGCCGCCTCTTTAGATCTCAGGCGGCGACGCATCTCCGGCGATCTATGCGCAACTCTCCCCGCCTTGCTGTTACCGGGTCTTTGTCCGCTGCAGAACGCTGGTGTCGCGCTAAGAGAATCCCGATCCAGCCGGACTCGGTGCTCTCTCTGTTGTGATTTTCTCCTACTCCGTCTACAGTTCGCCAGCCGCCCAGTGGGGCGCAGCCAGCCAACTCTATGCAGTCGAGGCTCCACAGGTATGCTCTTATACTAATTTAATCTCAGCTTGCATCATTTTAGCCTGTATCTATTTGATTGGTACGTCTTTACAGTCTCTCAAATAACGATTGAACGTGCATCGATGAGATTTTTTAAATACGTATGTCATTCTTGTGTATTCTATAGAAATCGTTAGTTGTATGTGATTTGCTTAGACCAAGTGGATGGTAATTTACTAACCTGGAACTAGTTGTGTATTTAAAGGAACGCCTATATGAAGTTTGTGGAGCCTTCCAAGAACAACAAGCAGAAGTTACTACAAGTACAGTCTTCTGAAGCAGCGAAGTGAGACCGTGCGGGCCATGTCTTCAGCTAGTATTCTCAGGTTCAATTTAGCCCTGACTTTGTTTTATTACTTCACGTCTCATTAGATATGTAATTATATCGCTTAAGTAATTGGGACCAATGTGTATGGCTTATGGATATATTAGCTCAGGTTCTTCTGTACCTTTCAACATTGTTTCTTTATCCAGTCAATGCCGCTAACCCTTGTTTCTTTGGAAAGGCTTCAACTTAAATGCATCAAAGCTTCAAGTTGTACTGCCCAGAACCGAATTGACAAGGTTCTGAAGATCCAGCACAGGTATGTTGCTGCATCAGGCTTGGCTGTTCTTTATTTCTTAAAGCTAATAAGAATTGATAATGCTGCATGACTTAATAAGAAATTGATGTTGTTGAATCGCTTAAATAATCGAGACCTTGTGTAAGGCTTATGGATATATTATGTAGCATATAGTTTTCATCACTGTTTCCTTAAATTGTCTCCAGTCAATGCCACTAACCCTTGTTTCCTGATAGGCTTTAATTAAAATGCATCAAAGCTTCAACCTGTATTGCTCAGAAGCGAATTGATAAGGTTTTGAGCATGCATCAGAAGGATGTTGCTGGATCAGGCTGGTTGTACTTATTTCTTATAGGTAATAGGTAATGTAAATATGCAATTCTGAACTTAGAACAAATTCAGCAATGCTAGCTACCATTTTTTTTTTGAAAATGCTAGCTACCATTTTTATTATTAACACGGTAAAAGTTCTGTAAAATATTACAAAATGATGTTTTCCGTATTTATTTTTGTTCCTTTTTTTCTAACCCGAGTTAGATTGTACTCTGCAGAGTTAAGATTACTTCGAATTACCTTGATGCTTAGAAGGTTCATATTTTGGCCAATGTTGAACAATGCCTACTGTGATGCAAATGGTTTGTTGTTCACTTTCAATTTTTAAGACTAACTAAACAAATAATCTTTTCTGAAAGATGTCATATTTCATCCTTTTTGTAATTTTTTTGTAGAAAGCTGTATTGTCAAATTTAATGAATGACACTAAAAGACCACAAGGAAAAAAAATCTGCATGAAGCAGTGAAGACTGAAGACCTGGCGGTGTTGAAGTACATGCAAAAGTTTAGATAGACTCCAGCTAGTTAGAAGTACACAAGTACTTCCAATTTTTTTTTTTGTTTTTCCCCCTTTCATATGTACGTACAGTTCAGTTGTAAAATACAATTCTTGTTGGCTAATATATTGATTTCCCTACAATTCACTGCACAAGTCTACTGATTTGCAAGATGTACATATTTTCTCCTTTCACCATATGGGTTGAAATTTGGTCATAAAAAAAACAAAATTTACGTTCTGCCATTAGCACGCCCCAAAGCGTCTCAACAATTGGTAAAGACATCATCTAAGCGCAGCCTCTGGTCATATCCTACTACGTCTCAAAAGTCGTAGACATGCTTTGTGGAGGGTCTCAATTTTCCTAGACACGCTTTCAATACGTCCCTACAAATTTTGAGACGGTGGATAAGGAGACGTTCATATGACGCTTTCTGGAAACGACTCTACAGCCACCTAGAGGCGAAATAAAGCATCTTTACATCTAAATTCAACGTCTCTATGTGCGTTCTGTGTTGTAGTGAGAGTCGAGCATAGCGTCAAAAACAGAGTAGCTTCACGCGGCATGTGGTTGTATATTCAGAGGAAGAGATGGAAGAAAGGAATCGTTCAGAAAAGTCGATGCTAGATCGATCTATCGTCTTTCTCAAACAGCCATTGAGGATGGAGTAGTATCTAGCAGCACCGATGAGATGACAGCGAAAATTATTGTGAAATCGGTCACCAAGTAGCTTTTGAGTGTGAGGCTAAAGCGAAACTTTGTCTGAATTGTCCCCCATGGCATGGTAGACGGGCATATTCGGGCCTCAAGGTCAGAGAAGTAGAAGAGATGTTCGACGACTCGGTGGGGTTGCATAGCTATCTGCTCAACATCATGGTATAGTGTTCAGAGAAGCAGAAGAGATGTTCGACGACATTCTTGTGGAGACAGGCGACCGGAGTTCCCGGTGGCCGACGAGTGATGGCCAACGCGCTCCAGCGGTCATGTCCGTCCGAGACTCAAACCTTCTATCAGTACCACTCACTCTCCCCTCCCCTCCCCTCCCATCCCCAACCCTCGGTTCAGGAAGAGAAAGGATGTCAAGACTGCTTTCCAAGTTCTTTCTTCACCAACCAGACCCATTTTTTGTTAGCAGCCCAGTTATCATGTT
This sequence comes from Poa annua, assembly GCA_026929855.1. NCBI lineage: Eukaryota > Viridiplantae > Streptophyta > Magnoliopsida > Poales > Poaceae > Poa > Poa annua. The sequence goes on along the minus strand of CM049434.1, from coordinate 4,950,693 downwards.
CTTTCCATGAGAGCGGAAGAATCATCAATAGCTAAGCAGTAATGAAGTAAACACAAAATAGTGTACTATTACTGTCTTAGAGGTAGTGTACATTAGTATAGGTCTAATTTTGTTGGCTGATATACTTATGTTTGAACTATGAACATGATAAGATGTATGACGAAAGACCGAGTGAAAAACCTTTTGTCAAGGCACAGTCCAATACAATGCTTTTTCTAGCAGATCGAGTTTTTAAGTAAATCGATAATTGCATTGTGTTGCATTATTTGAATTTGACATGATCATTTTTATCTAAACTTGATTATCATGTAAGACGAAATATTAATTAATGATATAGTGGGATGAGTCATTTTACGTGGGTCATTCTGTGCACCCGTGGCAACGCACGGGTATTTTGCTAGTAATTGTAAAAACTGTGGCAAACTGAATCGTGATCTGGAGCAGTGCTCCGTCATTGGACTCTTTCTTCCTCCCCAATACTCCTTGTATCTTGCTGCTTGAACTCCTATATCGCCACCATAAGCAACTGTAGTGGAAATCATGATCTCGGACCATAACACCTCCTTTACGCGTGTTTCCTTGTAACCTTGGTTGATGTATTGTTGCGCATACAGCCTGACATGTTCCACGGCAGTGATTGACGTGAAAATGCTGATTCTAACTCGGCAGAATTTGGTTGCTCGTGAATTCGAGATGTGCATGCCGACAGGCACACACATCTGTCTGTGTGATCTCTGAATGTTCATTACCATGAAGTTCGGCGATGCCTACGGCTAAATCTTGTCATGATCAAACTAATGAATCTACCATCCCTGTCGCTAGATCTGCCTGCGGCAGTTACGACAGCCCGAAGCTGACTTACAGCAAGTACGTGAAGATCTCCATCCTGAGCTCCGCAGTTGATACTATGAAACTCAGGGATCTACACCGACGCTTGTTTCACTTCACACCATTTGGTAACAAGTAGTACTGCACTCTTGTCTCTGCCACAGAATGTTGGAACCCACTACGAGAACTAATAGTCGGCGTCCTCGCCTCCTCGGACTCTGTCAGACCTGAACCAGGGGAAGAGGGACCCGAGCAACCAGAAATACCACATGTTCTTAAACTGAATTGTCATACATTGGTCATTTGACTTGAAACTTATGCATGTTTGTAGATGATTGACATTTTTGTGAAGTATTGTTTTGAAAAGTTTGTCAAAACTCAAGTTTATCATTTTTCCTAAAAACTAGTACATATAAAAGGACTTCATGCCAAAGGGTTTCTTTTTTTGAGTATTTTTTCACTTTTTTCATTTCTTTCAAAAAACGGTCAAAATGGAGAGCATGGCTATTCATCAAAAGTGGTCGAATTTTCCAAAACTATCGACGGTTCTATGTTGTAACCACTACTTGTGTACCTTAAAATCATTTTTGTAAAAATTTCAGAGCAAACTATCACACAGTTGTAGTTCAAATTTGAATTACTTTCGAAAAATTGGCATAAAGTCAATTACAGAGCCGAATTTAGATAGAAATCAAGAAAATTCCTCATATTTAGGGATTATCCATCAAATATGTACTACTCTTTGTGAAAATTAAATGGATGTCATTTTGAACCATATTTTATATACTTGCTTCACAAAAAAAGTCATTTTTAGCACTTAAAAAATGGAAAATGGTATTTATAAATAGAATTTTGAAAATCGCTTCGGCGACGTTGTTTCCCATACCATGACACACATATGTATCAAATATGGGCATTTTATCATAAACTATGATATGATAATGACCATAGATTGGTCATTTAGAAGAAAATGGAAAATAAGAGCTATGCCTACGGCTTTTCTACGCCGACGGCATTGGCTCCCGGACCGTCGGCATAGCTCTGGCATAGCTCACGCGCGCTACACCGACGGCCTCGACAAATGGCCGTCGGCGTAGCGTTTGCCGTCGGCACTATCAGCGTTTCCCGTAGTGCGCGCCGCCAACAGCCACCACTGACCAGGAGACGGATTTGGACGGGATTCCAGAGCCACGGCCTCACCGCATCCACCCACCCAAGATGAAGAGGAGGAGGCGGTCTCCGCCGCTCTGGCCACCGTGCGCAGGCGAGCCTCCGTGCAGCCACCGCAGGTGGTCACCGCCACAAGCCACCACTCCCTGGCGCCTTTGGCGCGTCGGGCCCGCCGCCACCGCGGACCTAGCGGGCGACAGGAGAGCGATCGAGGGAGGGGCTAGTGGCGGCGCTAGGGTTTTTGCCCCGGTGTCGCCCTGAGGGACGACACGACACGGGAGCGGGAGCGGGATGGTAGGTAGGAAATTATGAGAATACCACACAACAGATGAAGGTGATGCATATCTCTACAATAGATTGCGCTCGATCGGGGCTCATGAGGTGGCAAGAGCTCAGCTTCACATAAGATTGTTGATGGTGAAGATTTTACACACGGTTACTAAGAAGAAGATTTTACACTCAAGTGAAAATATAATGACGTGGATCCGAGACAGGTCCTCTATCGTTCTGTGCAGGCGATTCATTGGCTGGTCTCATTTCTTCGTCTTCCTCCAGCAGTTCATGTACAGTGCAACAACGGTGATGGAGCATGCAGTTGCAGATAGTTTGAGGATTAGCTTATAGGAGCTTTTCTGTATACTAGAAGGTAATGGCGCGCGTTGTTGCGCCCACTTCATTATAATGATAATAAAATGAATGCTCACCTACATGTACAAAACAAATTCATATTCATAGCCCTTGATATAGTATAATCAAGGTGTGGCAAGTTCAGATTCACTATAAAGAGCAACATCAATCTAAGCTTATGTGGTTTACATATGGGGATAAGGTTGAGCATGCACCTAGATAGGCAAAAAAAAATTTTGAACCAAGGCAAAGGCTTGCCATTTTCATTAATTAAGAAGAAGTGGGAATTGACCGGTTAATTAACGGAAAATCGGCCTAAAACCAAAACAATACTCTCAACGACCTGTCATGGAACACGACCGTCGCGAGGGCACAAACAGCCACCCTGGCTACCCATACAAACTGCACACACACCACCGAAGCTAGAGTCGTCAACGTTGCCCCCCATGTCGTCGTCATCAAGCTACACACCTGCAGCGACTCCGACTTCACAAGAAAACCACCGACGAGACCGTCACCAGAGCGGCGTCGAGAAGCCCACATCGGCCTATGCCAAACAGATGTCTCTTCGCGAAGAGCAGGCAGCTCCGATTCTGATGGAGAGCTTCGAGAAGGAGATGCGCAAGACTTGCGCCGAGAGAGATCTTCACCACCGGACCACCCTTGCAGGTCATCGTACACCGCTCAAGTGATAGAGGTATCTGAACATAGCAGCTTCGACTTCACAGCTTGGAGAGACCAACACGAAGACACTCGGACACGCCGGGTAGAGCCGACTACGAAGCCATTGCCGCGACCAAACCATTGCTCCTCAACATTGTTGTTGCCGCACAAACCACCACACGGAAAACCCATTTCGCCCACCGGAAACCTGCCGGCCGCAAAGTCGTGAGCGGCCAGCCCACCGACAAGCGTGAATGGAAGCAAGCTTTTCAAGGCGACGCCCCCAAGGAGGGAAGCAACGTTGAAGACGATGCTCGTCGCCCGACCCGACAGGTCTAGATTTTCACCCGAAAAGCTTGCTTCGAGGATGAAGAGGTCGAAAAGGACTTCACAGCGGTGCCTCCAAGGAGGAGCGCGACGCCCACGGGCGCCGCCGCCGTCGGCCGACGAAAGCCGGGCCGAACTTTCATCTGAAGCTTCACGACAACCACCTCACGCCCACGCCGCCACTGAGCCGCTCACCCTCGACGTGGTGACTGCGCCACCACCACGCCAAACCACCACCAATCCTCGTAGCACAGATCTGGCCACCCAAATCCGGCACTCGCCGGCAGCTAGCCACCACAGACCGCAGCTGTTGACGAAGCTCTGGTCAACCAGAGGGCGACGCACCTGGAGCAGGCTGCCACCCAGCACACCAAGTTGAGCAAGCCAGCGGGAAGCCCGCCCGCTCGCTGCCGTTGCCGCCCCTGCGACCCAGAGCCGCCATCCGCCGGAGCAGCGCCGCCAGGACGCGTCCACCACCGCGCGCGCTGCGCTGCCACGCAAGTCGAGCCTCCCCCGCCGCCACCAACCGGGGCCGCCGCCCCGGGATCCAAACCGCCGTCGCAAGGGACGGCCGGTCGCGTCCACCGCGAGATCTCCCCGCCAGCTTCGGAGGCAGGGGCCGCCGCCACCGCGGCAGGGCCAGCGGCAACGGCGGCGACGGGACCGGTGGGGGAGGGTGGCTGGCGGCGCGGCTAGGGTTCCCCCGAGCCGCTCACAGGAGCGACGCGGGGGTCGGGCTCTCGCGATTTTGTTCCAGTTAGATAGGCAAAATTCATATCTATAAGCTTTGAAGAAAATACATATCTTTAAACTTTGAAGAAGATATCTACGATGTGGTTTTAGATCTGTGTGTCACATATTCTCCCTCACAGAAAAGGGTAACATTTTTTTTACAAACACACATGGTCAATTCTAAGCGTGCTAATATGGAACAAACACTATGCAAAATGTTTTACCTATTATGTCCAATCACCAAAAACCTGATTAAACTGAAAGAGAGGTTATCAAAAAGCACTGATATGAAAGGCATGTCTCCAAATAATCATTGTGTTTCCTGACAGGATAGGATCTAGCTAACTGCTGGGTAATGATAAGATCTTGTACATGACAAAAGGTAATAAACTGCAAACTGTAACAAGGGTACGTAAGAGCACCATATCTAGGACAAATTCTAAGATATTTTTGCTATGACTGTAATAGAATGTGAAATTATATTCTTAGACACAATCTAGGCAATTAACTGCAATAGAGAGAGAACGCCGGCCATGCATTTTGCTGCTACTACAAGCCCGTAGGCTGAAACAAGCTTCACATGGTTCAATTTCATAATTTACAGTGATGTAATTTTCAATTCAGTATACCAAACCACAGCCTGCAACCTGATAAGATCGAAGAGTGTACCAAACCATTCAAGTAATTTTTTGTCTAAAGACAGTCAAAACATTCTCACTTAGGAGCCAGATTACAGGAATCTGGAAGGAGGAAATTAGATAATCCATGCATCGCTGAATTCAGATAGCTTCAGCTAGGCATCGCTGCATCGGTTGGCATCTGGTCGTCGTCGCCATCGCCTGTAGGGAGATCTGGCTCCATCCTAACGCTGACGCGCCGCCTATGTCACCGATGTCGTCGGTCAAGCTCCATCCCTGACGTGTCGCCTTCCCCGCCCGCCGTCACAGGTCCGAATCCAGCGTCGCTGGCTCTATCCCCGCCGTCGGCGCGCCGGTCTAACCCTAGCGGTCAGACAGGCAGCTGGAGCACACTAGCGGCCACTATCTTGGCGGTGCGGTGGTGGAGTCACGCTGAGTATGGGCGGCACCGACCAGCTGATATCCCTGACGGCTAGGGTTCGTCGTGTGGCAGCGGATGGGCAATCCCACGCCATGGATCCGAGAGAGGAGGAGATGGTGTTAGGGTGGTCGGTAGCACGAGGAGTCTCTGGAGCCGACCGGAATCAGCCGACGACGGAGGCGGCGGTAATGGGGATCGAGAGAGAGGAGGAGGCGATGGTGGTAGCGTCCATAAGGTTTGGACGAGCGCGGGGATGGGGGATGGACCGGTGATGCCGGCCTCCGTCGGAAGGACCGAGTGCGACCGCCGGAAGGAAGCTTGAGCCGAAAGAACACGACATGAGCCGCAAGCACAAGTTCAAGACCTGGAAAAGGAAAGAAACGAATCGTCGCGATGGACCTGGTCGGCAGGAATTTTTGTCCAAACGCGCAATTTGCAGAAACCCCCTCGTAATAGCACTGTTATGCCTCCGTCGCCCCTCATACGCTGACGTAGCTTGCCACGTGGACGAAATACGTACAAAAATGTCCGCAGTGACCGTATGTGCACACACCGAACAAGTCCAGCACCCGAAAATGCCATTTCATGAATTCGTTGCCATTTTTGCACCCACCAGAATAGTTCAGTGACCGTTGGTGAATTTTTCTCTTATTTTTTTTACATCCCTCCTAGTTGTTTTTACGACTGCCGGAGAAAAATATTTTGGTCCAACCGATCACTGCGCGAACGAACCAATATGCTTGGGCCACGTGGACACATGTAGAATGCCTGAATCCCAGCAGGCTTAGATATTTTAGGGGATTCGGTTCTTACAGGCCTAACTGAAAATGAAAATTCAGGCTACACCCAAGACGATGTGTCGTGCCACCCTACATGGTCGTTTTGGTGTCGTGCCATCCCATGATCCGGTCTCGACGTCGATCTATCCTACCAACCTAGGGCCAAGTCGCAGCTTGTTTCAGTTCTGCCAACAGTTTAACTGAAGAAACTACTGTCTCACGGAACTGAAAGCAACACCAGAGCTATGCCTGACGAAACTACATTTTCTGAATCTTTGACAGCAGCTGTTAACTGACAGCATCCAAACCTTGGTGTGGAATTCAACCACGCGGAAGACGGCGTGAGAGCGACCATGTCGCGGTGGATTCGTGTGGGGAAGGTGGGCAGGAAGTCCTCTGGACAGGTGGGCCGTGCGGACGACGGTGATGCACCCGCAGGGCACGCCGAAGACGGCAGGGATGGTCTCGGCAGATGTCGAGATGGACGGACGCGTTCGCGGAGGGTGATAACTGATAAGCACTGAGGCCTGAGCCCGTGGCCAGGCTGTTGGCAAGAAGCAGCATGTCCGGCGTCACCGACGCGGTGGCGTGACTTTCCGCTCTGGTCACCGAGGCGCGGCATGGCAGCTTTGGTGATACGGGGGAAGGCGAGCTCCTCACTGTGCCGTACGTGATGTCGTTCCAGAAGAAAGAGGTGCTATATATGCGTCCTGGTGGTGGCAGATAGCCCGGTGCACAGCGTGATGGTCGACAGGTGCAGCTAGGAAGCGCAGTCCAGGGAGATGGACTAGCCACCATGCCGTCGGTGCGCAGCCCGCACACGCCGCTCTCCCCCAGCGCGAGCGTAATGCCAGTAGCGTTCTCGCCGTTCAGCGTCGGCGCGCCGCTATCGCACGGAGGTGCCCGTCAAGCTGTTGACACCACCGTATCTCGACAGGGACGTATGGTGCCCCTGCACTGCTGCCGTCGAGTTCTTTTCGATGACCACGGCGAAGCTCGGACGATACGCGCACGTACACGGACTTCACAAGAGATACGCACGTACAAGAAGCAACCTGCCTTTTGATGGATATATATCTAGTGTTATAACCGATAGCCAAATAAACAATGAACAAACAAAAAACAAAAGTACAAATAAGACGAACATAAGGACACGAGATTTAACGTGGAAAATCACGGTATCAACCATAAATTTTTCACTACGATCGGGTGAGTTTACAAACGTCGGGATTTACAACTTTCGACATATTTTAAACCAGCGGCTTAGAGTCTGACTCAGAAACGACGTGTACCGTTTGAAGTTAGTTTTATCTTTTTCGCCCGAGCCTACCTGGAGGTGGGCCTCACTTTGCTCCGACCAAATTTAGTTTTATCTTTATATGAATTTGGATCCAACCTTGAGACAAATTTCATCATTAAGGAAAACACACTAAACAAAAACATACACGATTCGTAGCACCATGGGTTAAACTATGATACTAACTTAAATCTGAGCAGAACTTAACTTAGCAACATGAATTGACTTTATCATCAGAATTATCATGAGTATTTATTTTGGATAACTCAGTTTAAGTTGCACATAATGGTATTTGACATCAATATGTTTTGTTTTCTCATGAAACATCTGATATGTTAAATAGCTTTCAGACCGTCACAGAACATGTCAAGGCAAGTATCATCTCCACAAATTTCAGTAAACAAATCTATTCTTTACATGCTTCAACAATAGCCATGTACTCTACTTCAGTGTTTGGGTAACAATAGATTGCAAGCGTGAATATATACATAACTTGTGAGGAATTTTCGCTTATCCAAATAGCTAACAAGTCACTCATCTGTCTTGCCGAACTTCAAGCAAGCATTTATGTATACATGGAAATCCACTGAACAACCTTCCAATGTTCTTTATCAGGATCAGTCATGTATCTACTAACCAAACTCATAGCGCATGTGATAAATCAGGACGAGAACAAAATTGACATACATTAAAGAATCAACAACACTAGAATATGGAAGTCTTGACACGTACTCAAACTCACTGCTCAACAATTTGTTCAACATAGTGATTTATTTCTTACCTTGGAAGAAACCAACATATCATCAACATATAACAGCAAATATATAGGTGGTCCATCAACAAACTTAATATACAGATAACTATCAAATTCAGACCTCTTAAAGCCATGTGACAACATAAATGAATTAAACCTTTTATAGCATTGACAAGTAGACTGTTTCAAACCGTATAAGGATATTTTGAACTTACAAATAAGATCCTCGGGATCCTTCTGGCTGATCCATGTATGTCTTCTCTTCGAACTCTCCATGCAGAAAAGTAGTCTTAACATCTAGCTAATCAATCTCAAAATCATGCATAACAACAATACAGAAAAATGTACGAACTAAACTATGATACTACTAGAGAGAAAACATCATTATAATTAACACCTGAAATTTGACAGAAACGTTTTGCCACTAACTGATTGCTTCAGCCCAAGCCTATCGACGACGGGGCTCGCTTCGCTCTGTCGAAAGTTAGTTTTATCTTTATATAAGTATATATCATATCAAAACAACAGATAACACAACAACAAGCACACGCATGAATCGCTCGATAATTCCCAAAGAACTTGTCGTGCCATGGGATTCATTATTAATTTAACTTGGGGTGTGCTATTACAGGGTAGCAAGTAAAAGTATATGCTCGGCTAACTGTAATCCGATTCGGCGTCGATTCAAAGCTACTCCACCCGGTACCAATCCAGCTGATAAGTGTTCTGAACAATGGTGTGATTCGTTCTATATAAAAATTTGGTCACATAGTGCATTCGGGGCAACAACGTCTTTTCATTTTCCCTATTTACCACCGCTAGTGATCAAAATAAACTAGAGTGTCAAATAGAAAATAAAAAAGTGAATCCCATTTTTCAGTAGTGTTAAATAAGGAATTCACTTGGAAAAGTATGGCCGTGAGTTTAAAAACAATTGTTCGTATTTTTTATAAAATTGTGGCTTTACAAATATGTTCACTGGATAAAAATAGTTCAGGATTTAGAAAAAATCTCCACAATTTTAATAAAGGATCCTGGGTAGAAAAATGTTAAATGATTCGAAAAATGTTCACGAGATTAAAAAGCATGGTTTAAAGTGATTGAAAACAAAAAAGATAAGACAATTAATGTACATTTATAATTTATAATTGTACATTTAACACACTAACTCCTTGCGCGAATCCCTCTCCCCCACCGAACTTCTACCCCAGCACATCAAGGAGCAGAACGAGCATTTGGTGTGCTCCAAAGCACGATGGTCTATTTTACGACATCCGGCATGTTTATATGACCGAGGTGATATTCATAATATTATGTTGGCTTGCATCACTCTACACAACATGATAGTCGATGATGAAAAAGAAGAGGCAGGAAATATTCTTGGTTTGAATGAGGAAGCAGGATCATCGATGGTCCTTCCAACGGTATTTACTCATGGTGACATACCAGTATTTGCCAAGGTCCTTCAAAGGGATGCTAGAATTCGTGATTGCCCAATGCATAAGGCTCTAAAATATGATTTGATTGAGCATATCTGGAAAAAGTTTGAACGACGATAGATGACTTTCGAGTCTGGATTCATGTACCGTCAAAGACGTTATATATATTTAAATAATATTATATTGGTACTATATTATTTATTGTGGGTCCATTTAATTTTGTGGTCTTATATTTATTCATAGATAAAGTTTCACATTGATACATGCCACAAATAGATCACAAAGTTGAACTACTACTATAGATCCCACAAAGCAATTAATGAGACTCTATGTTACCATCCTTATGATACTACCCACTACGAAGTTAGTAACATAAACTAGTATCATATGCATGATACTAGCTTATGTTACTCCCCACTAGGACTAGTCTTAGAGTGAAAGAGAGTAGCACGACCGCACCCTCCGCTTTAACATCTCCCATCATTGATAACCGAATTCATCACTCCTAATTTTTATCTCAGACACGGTCGATGATTTTTCCGTTGTTTGAAGTCGGAGCACCGTCACATTCCTATTGGAATTGCATATAAGCTGGACTGGCGGACATGCACTTGTAGAACCTAGTTTATGAGTTACCCTGATATTCAAAAAAATAGAAGTTCAAAACATTGTGGAAATATGCCGATATTATTTGTTCTCAAAGATGATCAAGACTATTCTACTGGTGTAAAAAATGTGGTCGGGAAAAATTCCCATTGACTTCTGCGAAAAAAAGAAAATTTCGGATGAATAGCGTGTATATAGTCCTACTTTAGCCAAATCATTTACCTAGGGTGTAATGCAAGTTACTTTTTTGGCAAAACTTTTTGTACGGGTGCAATATTTCATAATGCTGGCCCGAATGAAAGTTTCGGAATTTTTTCACCTTATTTGAAATTATAAAAAGTAGTTACATATCGGTGCAATGATACCCATGTGCTCCATTGCATTTTTGCTGGACGGCCCACTTATTATCTCCCCCTAACTACACACGCACCTTCCCGTTGTTTACTCTCCTTATCATGCTCCGCTATTTTAGTAGCCATGGATAACTCATCGAAATACCCACAATCTCAGGTATTTCAGAGGAATTTTGACCAAATTATATTGAATCTAGAACAAAGTTCCACGGTAAGTTTGTAATTTGGTACCCACTGAATTTTCAAAAAAAATCATTGAAACAATTAACTTATCCTCATGCTGTAATAACATCATATTTCTACATTTAGGCAGTTGGTGAAACCGAATACTCAAAATTCAACAAAACCATCTCGAAAAAAATAAATTAAGCAAGAGATCGACGTCGGCCAACTTAGTCCACGATGTGCAGTTCCAGATCATTTCACCGATAACAATAACCATGCGCACTTCGTCCAGCCCAATCAGCAGCACTTCTCTCCGATCATGGAGGCGTGCGTCCACAGGCATGGTGGTGGCGGCGGCGGCCAGGATCAGTCGTCGCACCAAGCGGCGGTGCTGAACTGTTGATGACGTACCTGACGTTCGGACTTCGGATACTCTGTTCTACGCCATGAGCCCATGACCGCAGCAGCACCACGCCGTCGGGCTCCAGTGCATCCTCGTACAGTACAGCTTGTTTCCATCCCCAACGACTTCGCCACTGGTGCCAGCGCCGAGCGGCAGAGGCGTCCAAAGTCCAAACCTACTCGTTGCTCCGGGAAAGACGCAGACCATGACGGATCGCTGCTGTTGTCGAAGGCCACCCACGGACGGCAGTGTGACCACGCTGGAGCAAACGTTTGCGCTTAAGAGAGACAGGCCGCCGAGGAGGGGGACGCGGATGAGACGGGGCCATAGCCCATAGGAGGTGTTATTCAGATTGAGGAGGAGGATGATATATCAATTTTTTTTCAACATGTCTAAAAAATAAACCTCCTCTCTCCATTCCTCCCACCTACTCCCTCTGTGCACAAATATAAGACGTTTTAGACTTTTTTAGGTAAACTAGATACATACTCTAATGAGTGAATCTATACACTAAAAATAGACTAGATACATACTAAAGTAGATGAACCTACTAAACACTAAAACATCTTATAAAAATGAACGGAGGGAGTACGTCACTGTTCTCTTCTCTGTCTAAAAAATTCCCAACCGTAGAAGCTCTTTCCCGACTCTGACGTGGTGGAGCATCACCCTCGCCTCCGTCCACGAGCTCGTGCTGGAGCCAGGCCCCGTTGTCGTCGCCGAGGTGGCCGTCGCTGATCTTGGCAAACTATGCTCCGAGATGAGGAACAGGGTGTCCATCGTCCGCGCCGCGTCGTGCCAAATTGGGATTACTGCTCTTCTTGAGGCAGGGCGCCGGCGAGGACTGGTTGAGAAGGCCGTGGTCGTTGATGCCATGAGGCCGGCGACGTGAAGTTCTTGAGGCCCTTCTCTACGTGTCTTGAGGTCCGACGGTGCGTTCTTGATGAGGCTGGACATACACGCAGGGGCGACGCCGGAGCAGTCAAGCTGGAAGTTCACGGCGATGGGCGGCGGCGGCGCGGCCCTGTTCCAATCTTCACCCGCCGTGCAGCTTTGTAGAAGGCCCATGCGGCCAGATACGACCCCGTCACCAATTCGATTGGATCTCTTGATTTTTCCCTGTCCCTTTTAGAGCAACTTTTTCCAATGAATATCGTGCAGATGAATATTTTTTCCTTCTCCCGTCCGGACAAATTAGTAGCACCGTCGGGGGGCGGGGGCACTGTCCGGACACGCCTGTCCGTTCGTCTTTGCACTGTCCGGACCGCGACCCGAGCGGATAAAATTTGATGCTCGTTTGGTCGCTCCGTTGGAGTCGTCCTTAGCAGACTCAAAAGTTAAACATTTTACCCTGATGTAATTTAAATTTTCATACTCAAGATTCTCTCTATAGCTAATTTCTTTGTCAAGGAGAGGTCATTTTAGAAGTAACAAAAAAATCTCGGTTTCCATTAGACATCCTTGGGACACCACAAGAAGAAACATGAGACGATCGATCCTCTAATAAGGGGCTGAGCTACAGTAATTCACGGGTATGCAGCGCATACCTAATAATTTTCGCAAAAAATATTTAGTATATATGTTTTTATACACATGTATATTCATGATAGTGTGTTTTTCACATGTTATACTCGTGAAAGTAGCATCCAGCCTTACTTAGATGAACTTCTAATTACAACGGGGCAATGTTGGGTTGCACAAACGATCCAAATGAGTAAGGCACTCTCGAGTTTTTTTTTTTGAGAGTAACCACATATTTCATTAATCGAAGATAAAGTTACAATAAGCAACACACGTGGAAACTAAAAGACAAATCGGGATAAAATGATTATCTTGAATTTGCAGATGAAAACCTAAAACATCGAGAAATACAAAACGATATCGAGAAATACAAAACGATCACTAGGGTTTCCAGTTCGCGCCGTGCCGCAATCGCCCTGGGGAAGCAGGTTATATCCGACCCCTCGAGGTTGTGGGCGTGGTGGAAGACCATCACCGACGGCCAGAGTGCCCCGCTCCCTCGCCCCTTCCGCCCGCTTCCTCCTTGCCGCCTACCACCCTGCGCGGCGGCGTTGGAGCTGAGCGAAATCCCCAGCGCGGCGTTGGAGCGGCTGAGCGAGATCATCTACTTTCTGGCTAGAGAGGCGGACGGTCGAGGGCTCGGCTTCCTCCTCGACGCCCTCATGGTGTTGATGGTGCTCCACCTTCGTCGTCGCGTTCGGCGTCTCTCGGGCCTCCCTCCGCTCCCGCTTCCCCGTCGGCCCCTTCGTCCGTTGACGATCCCGCTCCTCCCCATCGGCCGATCCGAGTTCCATTAGCTCTCCTGCGTGCGGCGGTGGCTGAGAGGTGCGCATCGACTCGCTACTGTCCAGGGCCACAACGCTCTACCCCCACCTGTCAGCTAAACAGTTTTCAAATTTTGTAAACCGAGACCATACGTACTCCACTCCTCCTTCTAATTTATAACTAATTTTTGTTTGGACCGCATCCGATTTAAGATAAATATAATTATATTAAACTTTTATACTTTCTAATTTTTTAATCATATTGTTGTTTCATTAGAAAAGTGTTGTAGACTATCTAGTCACAACCGTTAACTATACAATAAATTTTTCATAAAATCAATTATGAAGTTCTCATATGTCATTGAAAATGTATTGAAGTTGCACATTTTCTTTTCTTTATGAGATATTATACTTGACATGATATAAAACGACAATGCATGGAAAAAACAGAAAGAACACGCCTCCTCAAAATTTTATTAGTTGATGAATTATGTTACGTATATGTATGCTCTTGTGTGAATGTTGTTCTAAGAAATTAAATATATTGTTTTAGATTCCAAAATATATCACTCTAAAAAATATCTTAATAGAGGTATGTAGTGCACAGTTATGCAAGAAAATATTACAAACTTACAATGTATTGGGTAACAAGATGATAATATGAAAACCTTACGCGTTACAATTTTTTTGTCGCATATTTGCCCATTGCGGTCAACTTCAATGCCTCACTACTTGTGTAAGGCCGTGCATCGTTAGTGATGGTGACATGGGTCCATCCTTTTTGCGGCTCTCATATGCCACAGCCACGCAAATTCATCTGATTGTCATTGGCTCTCGAGTTAGCTAGTAGTGACATTTCTATTAACTTCCATCGGCCACCAGATGGTGCTGATCTTTTTTTACGCTTCTTTATTCCTTTTCCTCGTCGGGTTCCTGCCTCTTTTTCACATAGGTAGACCTAGTGTTCCGTCCTGGCTGTTTAGACTTGTTGACGGGGCACCGCCTTACCTGGGCGATGATTGTTTATGACAATCTAACAAATGTTACCCGTCTAAGAACTTTAATATGTATATCCACATTTCATAATTGTTTTGGGTCCGTAATTGGGCTTGCTCAATCTAGAATTGGAAAAAAACTGCCTGTGAAGTTAGGCTTTGTCCGACCAATACCGAACATCGAAAGAAATAGTCCACCAGGTTTGTTGAGAATCGGGCTACTCGATCAAATATGACCAATGTTCAAACAACCCGAGCACAATTTTAGTACTTGGGGATTTTATTTACAAGAATGCATAAAAATAGGGTGTTCCTGAAATTCTTGAACTTTTGCCGTCAAAGTGAGAGCGTGTCTATGTTTTCTCGATCATGCCCAGATTTACCGTGGATAATCAAACTAGCGTGCCTGAACGCAGTCCAACCCTGACCCGATGTAGCCTCTCACCTCCATATTCCACGCCCTCATCGACCGCCGCAACGTGGCGGTGACGAATGCCCTTGCCAGGGTCTGCGTCGCCGCATGCCAGAACATGAGCGCAACCATCGAGTGGTGTTGAAGACGCGCCCGACTAGACCACCCCGGCGTCCTTGGCGTCATCTACTGCCAGCGGATCAGAGCCCTCCTCAACCTCGACGACACGCTGATGATGGCGAAGGCTAAAGACAACTCCAACAGCCAACACAAATGGACATCGTATTTTGCATGTTTTGATCATCAAACGGACATGCGTCCGGCACATGTCCGCCCCTCTCTAGCCATTGCACCAACGTGCCCACACGTCGAGTCCCCGTGACCAGGGTTTTAATCGTTTCGTATACATAAATTTAAACAAATAATTCTAAAAACCGTGGCAATCTGAATCGGTATCTGGGACAGTGTTCCGTCCTTGGATTCTTTCTTCCTCCACAATTCTCCTTATATCTTGTTGCTTGAACTCCATGAGCAACTGTAGAGTAAAATTGTGATCCATAACACCTCCTGTACACGTGCGTTTTCTTGTAACATTGTTACTTTGTTGATGTATTGGTGCCCATGTAGCCTGACACGTTCCACGGCAGTGACTGACGTGGAAATGTGTGGTTAGTGCTGATACTCGGCAGAATTCGGTTTCTCCTGAATTCGAGAATGTGTGCTTGCCGACACGCACGCGCAGCTTCCCGATCCGAATCAGCCATTCGCTCTCGACACGTGCTGGTGTCTTCCTCGTTGCCCGATGGCATGTTGCACTTCATTTGTCTGTCTGATCTCTGAATGCTCATTACCTTCACATTCGGCGATGCCTAGGGCTACATCTTGCGATGATCAAACTGATGAATAATCTACCTCTGGTCCCTGTCACCGGATCTGCATGCGGCGGTTACGACATGTCCGAAGCTGACTTACAGCAAGTACATGAAGATCTCCATCCTGAGCACCGTAGTCGGTCTCGCTGTAAGATGATACTATGAAACTCAGGGTTATACACTCGCTTGTTCTTCAGACCGTTGGAACCCACTACGAGAACTGGAACGCCGGCGTCCTCGGGCCCGTCAAGCCTGAACCAGGGGAAGACGGGTGTGAGCAACCAGAAATGGACATACCAGGTACACCAGTACATCTTCTTAAAACTGAACTTGTCATTCTACTTAACTTGTTTAAAGTTTGTACCGGGGTAGTATTATTTACTGTAATAAGTTCGTACTGAGATGGCTTGGTATTTGTTACTAGGGGAGCCAATTTTCCTTGGATGGCATATATTTTCAAAACTTGAAAGTTCATTCCCAAAATTATTTTCACAATTTGCATGGAATTCGTCCAAAACGTCTTTACATGGTATGATATGTTTACATTTGGGAAGGTAGGGGAATAGACTGTTACGCAACCTCTGCCGGCTGGCCGGTCCCGAGGATGTGTAGCGTAGAGGAAGTAGTCGAAGTAGTCGAAGACGCGAGGCACACACACGAACAGAAAGTAAATTGACACAAGGTATAGGCAAAGTCTCTCTTTATTAATCTCTGAAAACTGGTCAACAGTACGTACAATGCCTTGCTTTATATAGAGGTGAGAGGATAGATGGATAAGACCCACTTAACGTTAAACGTGGGATTGACCTAGCCTAACATGGACTTTGGAGACTCCACCGAGTGGGCTCTCGTTGGCCACGTTCGGCCCAGGTTTCCCAACACTCCCCCTTGGGTTTATCCGTATATCCATGACTCAAAACTCCGAAAAACCCAGTGGAAAAAATACGGAGAAAAGTACATGGTATACTTTTGTTATGTTGCACGAATTGCCTCATTAAAAACCTTATGTGAGAAACTTCATAAAAACTCACTAAAGGGAAAAAGAGTACAACTCACTTAACATTTAAGTTAAGTACTCAATCATCGGGATCGAGATTTCAGCGATGAGTTTGTGAAGATTCTCCCCCTGAACCTTGCATCTCCCTAAGTCTCATCATACCCATTCCACGGACACATCTCTCGAAAGAAGATGCCGGTAATGACTTAGTGAACAAATCAGCAAGATTTTCACACGACTTAGTATGCAAGATTCTTACTTCATTCATCTTTTGCAATTCATGTGCATAGAAGAACTTGGGGTCAATATGCTTTGTGAGGTTGCTCTTCACATAACCCGTCTGGACTTGTGCAACACAAGCAGCATTATCTTCATAGATAATAGTTGGGGTTTGGACGGTGTTCAGCCCACATGTCAGCTGGATGTGGCCGATCATCCGTCGAAGCCATACACACTCTCGTGATGCTTCATATAATGCTATGATTTCCGAGTGGTTCGTCGAAGTCGTTACTAAAGTTTGCTTAGACGATTTCCAGGAAACTGCGGTTCCACCACATAGGAAAATATATCCAGTTTGAGACTTAGCAGTATGCGGGTCTGACATGTACCCAGCATCAGCATATCCCACAAGTGAAAGGTCTTGGTTCCTTCGGTAAAACAAGCCAAGATCTTTGGTACCTTGGAGGTACCGGAAGATGTCCTTAATGCCTTTCCAATGTCTATTGGTAGGCTCGGAACTGTACCTAGCAAGTAAATTGACGGCGAACGCAATGTCCGGTCGTGTACAATTTGCGAGGTACATGAGTGCGCCAATTGCACTCAGGTAAGGAAAATCTGGTCCCAGAATTTCCTCCCCCTCTTCCTTAGGCCGGAACGGGTCCTTGTCCCGCTGTAAAGATCTCCCTATCATTGGGGTCTTAGAAGCATAAGCCTTATCAAATCCAAATCTTTCCAACACCTTCTGGGTGTAGGCTGATTGGTGCATTAAGATCCCAGCAGGGGAATGTTCAAGTTGTAGACCTAGGCAGAACTTAGTTTTGCCTAAGTCCTTCATCTCGAATTCCGACATCAGGTAGGAACTCGCTTCCTCAATATCCTTAGGTGTACCGATTATATTTAAATCGTCCACGTACACCGATATAATACAGAAACCATCTTGTGATCTCCGTATAAAAACGCATGGGCAAGATTCATTGCTCGTGTAGCCCTTCTGATGAAGGAAATCGCTTAAACGATTATACCACATCCTACCGGACTGTTTAAGTCCATACAGTGACTTCTTAAGTTGAACACTGTATAAACTTCTATTTGCTCTATCTTGGTTCGGAACAGGGATACCTTCGGGTACCTTCATGTATATGTTCGAATCCAAGTTACCATATAGGTAAGCGGTGACAACATCCATAAGTTTCATTTTCAAGTCCAAGTTTACTGCCATTGAGATCAAATATCTAAAGGTAATTCCATCCATGACAGGTGAGTAAGTTTCCTCAAAGTCGACACCTGGTCGCTGAGAGAAACCTTGAGCAACGAGCCTTGCTTTGTACCGTACTATCTCGTTATTTTCGTTTCTCTTTCGAACAAAAACCCACTTATGGCCAACGGGGCGAATGTGGGAAGGAGTTAGACAAACAGGTCCAAACACCTCTCTTTTGTTCAGAGATACTAACTCAGCAGTAATTGCCTTCTGCCAATCTTTCCAATCCGACCTCTTCTTACATTCAGCGAGCGTGTTAGGCTCGGGGTCAGGATCTATGATTGAGGCAATTTTAGTGGCAAAATATATGTCGACATTTGCCATGGCTCTATTTATTGACTCACCCGAATTAACATAGTTAATGGCCATTTCGTCATGGGGTGCATCAGGCACATTTCCTTCCTCCACCGGATTTCCCAATCCAGGAGCAAGGTCCTTTAGCTTTCCCGCTCCAATGTGTGCGCACACATCTTTGCTGGGTATTTCCGATATAGGAAAATTCAAGTCCGGAATTTCGTGCACTGAAAGTTCCGTACTTGTGCCAGGTCTCGACTGGCTCCCCACTTGAGGGGTAGGCTGCGATAAATCTCTCTTGTCCTTTTTCTTCGGGCGTCCCCGAGTACTTGGGATTTGAGAAACCGGATTCCTCGTCCTTTTAGGCCTAAGGGCGGGAGCGGGTGTACCATTATTTTTCTTTGGTATTTCAACCCTTTCCGGTGCATTGCGCGCAGGCACATGTGACTTTGTCACAGTCTTTAGGTCACTAAAATGATCAGGCAGTTGATTCGCTAAAGACTGCAAATCTATTATCTTTTGGACTTCTTTATTAGACTCAGCAGTGCGCGGGTCATTTGCGTGGATCCCCGTGGCGTGCCACGTAATTTCTCGACTTTTATCATCAAGGAGTTGATTATCTCCCCCTAAAGTCGGGAAAAGATCCTCGTCAAAAATGCAATCAGCGAAACGGGCCGTATGACAGTCACCTGTCGCGGGGTCCAGGAACCTGATTATGGACACAGTCTCATAACCAACGTATATCCCCGACTTACGGAGTGGTCCCATCGCAGATCGCTGAGGGGGTGGTATAGGTACATATACCTGGCAACCGAACCTACGAAGGTGGGAAACTTTCGGTGCCGACCCTTGCGCAAGCTGCATAGGAGAGTGGATGTTGTAGGCCGATGGTCGAAAATTGATGAGATTGGCCGCGTGTAACACTGCGTGACCCCAACATGTAGTTGGTAAATTACAACCCTGAAGGAGCGGTTTGGCAATGAATTTAATTCTTTTAATCAATGCCTCCGCAAGTCCATTTTGTGTGTGGACGTGCGGTACAGAGTGCTCAACTTTGATTCCCATTGCCATGCAATAATCATCGAACGCCTTTGAAGTAAATTCACCGGCGTTGTCCATTCGAATAGACTTTATACGATAATCAGGGAATTTATTCCTCATTTGTATGATCTGTGAGATCAATTTTGCAAAAGCATGGTTCCTTGTTGACAGCAGGCAAACATTGGACCATTTAGAGGAAGCATCGATGAGCACCATAAAGTACCTAAACGGTCCCGAGAGGGGCTGAATAGGACCGCATATGTCCCCTTGGATACGCTCCAAGAACGCGGGGATTTCATCCTTCACCTTTAGGGGCGATGGTCTAATGATTAATTTCCCCGTAGCGCATGCGGGGCACACGAAATCATCTGGATTTGGGAAATTTTTCACATTGACAGTATGACCATTCGAGTTGTTAATTATATTTCTCATCATTCTAAGACCGGGATGGCCTAACCTATCATGCCAGAGGCTGAAAAGTTCAGAGCTTCTAAAAACAGTTTTAAGGGTAGTGTACATGGGTGTTGGAGGGGGTCTCCGCGCTTCCTGCATGACCTGTGATGCATACGTCAGCACGCCCGGTGTGAGAGGACAATCCCAGCTGCATCCCAGGGTCGTCATGCCCCCTGCACGCTAGACACGACCGTGCCTCTAGCGCTATGTCGGGGGCACGTCCGGTGCCGCAGGGACCAGCTCCACAAGAGAGGACGGCCATGCGTCGAGGGCGCGTCCAGGGCCGCAGAGGCCAAGCGTGAACCACATCACCCGACATGAATTGGACGACGGTGTGATAACAAGCTCCCCTAGGGAATAGGTCTTCCACCATCCCCATCGGCTGTTTTGTCGGGATATTCATATGGACTATTCTTGTAAGATTCTCTGTAAGGACCATAGTGCCCCTCAGGGTGTGTTGTGGACCAAAGGACGGACCTGTAATTTCACACTAGGCCTTCATTTTTCCTATAAATAGAGGAGGCCCTCTCCCATTTGGGGGGGAGACAAATCTGAAATAAAGAGTGCTCTCATCCTGGTTGTTCCTCTTGCGGCGTGATTGAGGTCGATAGGCCTCCGTCCCGTGGAGCCATCGTCGCACGTGAGCGCGGGTCTAGAACCCAAGGTCCCCGTGCACCACCGTAGACCCCCGACGTCTCACGGGGGTGCCTCCAGTGTATTGTCTAGGCTTGACCCTACGACAGTTGGCGCCGTCTGTGGGAACCTGAGCAAAAAGCCTTGTGAGGAGGAGACCGCGATCGCGTGCGGGGAAAGCCCAGAAAGCCCAGCACCATGCCGCCGAAGAAGAGGAAGGCGTCGGCGCAACTGCCCACTCGCCCAACCACGCGACGTTCGGCACGCGTTGAAGCCCGTGGGGCGGGTGATGCACGCGAACCCACCATCGACGCGCATGTGCCTGGTTCAGAAGGATCCGCCCGAGCTGCCAGTGGCGAGGGCTCAGCCATGATTGACGTGCTAAGACAGCAAGCCGAAGAGGCGGGGCAAAAGGCCGTAGAGCTACAGGCCCATCTAGAGTCGTCCCGTTCTGACTCCGCGCGTTTAGAAGCTCTCTTGGTAGAGGCCGCCAGCATACGCACACGACAAGAGGTTGCGGCCACCGCAGCAAGGACCTCACCCGACTACACCGCGCCGCCGGGGGACGACGTTCACCCCCAGCAAGTGCAGGCACGAACCGACGCAGGAGATGATACGCGGATCGAGAAGCATGCCGCAGGAGCCCAGCGACAAGGCACGGGTGATGGGCTCGGCCGAACGGGCCAGCCAACGCCCCTATCTACCGTGGAGACAGAAGCGCTCAAGGCCGACATTCGCCGGCAGCGAGAAGACGCATTGGCAGTCCTCCGGGAGACGGGTATTGCCTTGGGCCTCGAGGGTGGTGGGTACGCTCCCGACCATGCCGCGCCCCCACCAGCGCACCCTCGGAGGCGAGAGGTCATCAATATCGCCGACGAGCGGAGCCCCCTTAGCCCCGGGCTCGAGGCGAGACCCTGGTCGCATAAGTTTCGGGCGGCAGACCTCCCGGGCTACGCGGGCGATACCGACCCTAGCGAGTTCACCCGCGTATATGAGGCCGCCGTATCCGCCTCGGGAGGTGACGATGCGACCATGGCCAAAGGCCTACTCCTTAAGCTATCAGGCATGGCGCAGTCGTGGTATCTGGCGCTCGCGCCTGGCTCGATATACTCGTGGGAGCAGCTCCGCGAGCAGCTACATGCGGACTTCCAGGGGAATGAGACCAAAGCGGTGACTGCTGCGGACCTCTATGCGCTTGTCCAAGGGCCGCGTGAGTCCGTCCGAGCCTTCCAAAAGCGCTTTGCGGGTATACAGTGCCAAGTCCGTAATATCACCGACGAGAGCGTGTGCTCAGCCGCGCGGCTCGCAGTGTGCAACCCCGCCTTGAGGGCCAAGTTGCACCGGAGCCCGCCCACGAACATCCAAGGGCTCTATGCCATCATGGGGAAGTATGCCCTCCAGGAGGAAGGGGAGATCCACCAGCAGGCAAACAAGGCCTCAACAGCCACGAGGCAACATAGGGCCGCCTACGATGACCCTCGGCCGCATCACCGTAATGTCCACCAAGTGGAGGAAACTGAGAGGCGCACGCCACCCCGTGCAAAGTGGGATGAGAACGGCCAAGCACCCCGAGGATCCCTTGGCAGGGAGGAGCGGACCCAAGACCGCGGGCATGGGCGCCCCTTCCAAGGGCGACAGACAGACAATCGGGCAAGAAGATATTGCGACTTCCACCAGACGCACGGACACTCGAGTGCCGAATGTGATGATATCCGGAAAATGCGTGAGCGAAACCGTGCGACGCAGAGGGGCAGAGGAGCCCCGCCGCCACGAGCAGTGAAACCAAGGGAGCCTCAACTACAGTTGCCCCCGCCGCCACCGGTCCCTTATGGGGCGCACCTGTGCAGACAATCATCCCCGGACGCATCATCCACGCCATCACTGGGGGGAACGCGCACACATACCCCACCAAACGCCAACGACGCGAGTATGGTCGTCGGATAAACCACGTCGCTTCGTGCCCGCCTAGCGAGCTCCCGCCATGGACGGTCATGCCAGTGACATTTGGGCCCAAAGACGCCACGGGAGTGGTTTTCCCGCACCATGACGCACTCGTCGTCACGGCCACAATTCACAACACAGAGGTGCGTCGCGTCTTTGTGGATGGAGGAAGCTCAGCAGACATCATGTTCACATCGACCTTCGAGCAGATGGGCATACCATCATCTTTCCTCCAGGCTCCTGGCACGGACCTCCTTGGCTTTGGGGGTGAACCGATAACGGCTATAGGGCGGATCGAGCTGCCAGTCACGTTCGGCACGCCAGGGTGTGAGCGGAGGGAAAACATCACGTTCGACGTCATCGACTTCCCGTACCAGTACAACATCATCTTGGGACGGGTATCCCTCAACAAGTTTGGTGCCATCCCTCACCATGCGTACCTATGCATGAAGATCCCCACGGCAACAGGGGTTATCACGGTCCGAGGAGACCAAAAGTTGTCCAGAAGGATAGACGAGCAGACCCACGCGATCAGCCGTCGGGTTCACAACGTGCACCCCGAGGACGAGAGGGCTCCGCTAGGGGCTCCTCCTCCAGGCTCGCCCCCGTGGACCGTGAAACCGAAGCCCGATGGGGAGACGCGTGCGGTGGCCCTCCGGGATGACGAACCAGGGAAGACCGTGCTCCTTGGGGCAGATCTGGACACCGAAGTGTCAGTGGCCATATTGAAGGTCCTGCGAGACCACGCTGGCATCTTCGCGTGGGGGCACGAAGATCTACAGGGGGTCCCCCGTGCAGTTATTGAGCACAAGTTATTCGTCGACCCAAACGTTCGGCCCGTTAAGCAGGGCCCGCGGAAGATGAGCGAAGAACGCCAGGCGGTGGCACACAAGCTAGTCGATGAGCTCCTCGAGGCGGGCATCATCCGGGAGGTCTTACACCCCAAGTGGGTCTCAAACCCGGTGGTCGTTGAAAAGTCTGATGACAAGTGGCGCTTGTGTGTCGATTTCACCAACCTCAACAAGGCATGCCCGAAGGATGAGTTCCCCCTCCCCCGCATCGACCAGCTCGTGGACGCGACGGCCGGTTGCGAGCTTATGAGCTTCTTGGATGCGTTCTCCGGGTACCACCAAGTCTGGATGAACAAGGAAGACGAGGAGAAAACAAGTTTCCGCACTCCTGGGGGTACGTACTGCTATGTGCGGATGGCCATGGGGTTAAAGAACGCCGGGGAAACTTTCGCTCGATTGGTCCAGAAAGCGTTGCGCTCCCAGGTGGGGCGTAACATCGAGGCCTATGTGGACGACATAGTCGTCAAAAGCACGCTGGCACCCCCCCACGCCCGGGATCTGGAAGAAACCTTTGAGAGCCTATGTGCTGTGGGGATGAAGCTCAACCCGAAGAAGTGCGTGTTCAGCGTACGAGCCGGCAAGCTGCTTGGCTTCTTGGTATCAAAGAGGGGCATTGAAGCCAACCCGTCAAAGATTAGTGCCATCCTTGACATGCCACCGCCGAGCAACATCAAGGAGGTACAACGACTCACGGGCCGCCTCGCGGCGTTAGGACGGTTCGTGTCCCGCTCGGCAGAAAGGGGTCTGCCATTCTTCTAGACCCTTAGGGGTTCGGCGGGGTTCGAGTGGAACACCGATAGCCAGCGAGCATTCGACGACCTCAAGGCGTACTTGACGTCCCCGCCTCTCTTGCAGAGTCCCTCGCCAAAGGAGGGCCTGCTCCTGTACCTAGCCGCCACCCCGGTGGCTGTGAGCGCGGTGCTCGTAAAGGAGAAGGACCACGTGCAACACCCAGTCTACTATGTATCGGAGTCCCTTCAAGGCGCGAGGGTTCGCTATACCGAGCTCGAAAAGCTTGCGTACGCGCTAGTCATGGCGTCAAGGAAGCTCCGACACTACTTCCAAGCACACCCTCTCCAAGTCCCTTCCTCGTTCCCCCTCGGGGAGATGCTCCACAATAGAGAGGCCTCGGGGCGTGTCGGGAAGTGGGCGACAGAAATCGCCGAGTTCACTCTCGAGTTCGTCCCCCGCACCGCGGTCAAGTCCCAAATCCTTGCGGACTTCATCGTTGAGTGGGTTGTACCTGAGCATCCCGGTCCCTTGGAACTCAAGGAGCCCATATGGACAGTCTATGTGGATGGCTCGTGGTGCGCAGAGGGCACAGGAGCAGGTGCGGTGGTCGAGTCCCCTGCCGGGGCCCGAACCATGTTTGCAGCGAGACTCGAGTTCAAAGCTACCAACAATATCGCCGAGTACGAGGCGTTGTTACTCGGCTTACGCAAGGCTCGCGCTGCGGGGGCCCAACGTGTCTTGGTGAAGAGTGACTCTCAACTCATTGCGGGGCACGTCGACAAGAGTTATCAAGCTAAGGATCCTGAGATGATCAAGTATCTGGCCTTGGCCAGGGCCATGGAGAAGCATTTCATCGGCTTCACTGTCCGTCCAATCCCACGTGGTGAAAACACTGAGGCGGACGCGCTAGCCCGCGCCGCAAGCTCGACCGCGGGGCCGCCACCTCATGCCTTTTACGAGGTGCTTTCGGCCCCAGCGACCCGGGAGTTGGCAGAGGTCAACATCATTATCACACAAGATTGGAGGACGCCAATCATTCGATACCTCGTAGACGGACTAGAACCCGAGGATCCCGTCGAGGCCCGGCGCCTCAAGGCGCGCGCTAGGGGTTTCGTCGTCCACAACGGCATTCTCTACAAGCATTGGGTGTGTGCGCCCTACCTCAGGTGTGTTTCTAAGGAAGAAGGAGAAGGGCTAGTGCGGGACATACATCAGGGGCTGTGCGGGACTCACCTCGCCCCGCGTGCCCTGGTCTCCAAAGCCTACAGGCAAGGTTTCTATTGGCCCACGGCGTTGGGTGACGCTCAAGACTTGGTGAAAACGTGCCCTGCCTGCCAGTGGATGGGAGGCGGGACAAGCGCGCCGGCGTACAACTTGCAGCCCATCCCCCCATCATGGCCACTAGCGCGGTGGGGGATCGACCTTGTCGGCCCTTTCAAATCTGCAAGCCGCGGAGCCAAGTTCGTGGTCGTGGCAGTAGACTACTTCTCCAAGTGGGTGGAAGCTGAACCGCTAATAAAGATCACCTCGGCCTCCGTGCAAAAGTTTGTGTGGAAAAACTTAATATGTCGCTTTGGCGTCCCGCGCGAGATCACAGTCGACAACGGCACCCAATTCGATGCCACGCTGTTCCGCAAGTTCTGCACCGCGCTCGGCGTGAAACTCTGCTTCGCGTCCGTAGCCAACCCACGGGCAAATGGCGCCGTTGAGCGCGCCAATGGGGTCCTCCTCCATGGATTGCGTACTCGCCTGTTTGACCTTCCCAAAGGACGGTGGGCAGACGAGCTCCCCAACGTCCTGTGGTCCACACGTACCTCAGCAAGCAGGGCCACGGGGTTTACGCCGTTCAAGCTATTATACGGCGACGAAGCTGTTACTCCAGAGGAAATAAAATTAGGATCTCTCCGTGCAGCGACGCCACCGGAGGATGAAGTGCGTCAGGGCGCCCTCGACGGGTTGGACACGATAAGGCAAGATGCCACGCTCAACATCGAACGCTACCAGGCATCCATGGCAAGGGCGTATAACAAAGCCGTGCGGCCACGTCCCATCGGCGTGGGGGATCTTGTCCTGAAGCTGAAGGCGAATCCTGGGGCCGACGGCAAATTGAGCAGCAAGTGGGAAGGGCCATACGAGGTGATTAGCCAGTCACGCCCAACGTCATTTCGACTGCAGACCCTCGAAGGAGAGGAGCTGAAGCGCAGCTGGAACACGATCAATTTGAAGAGGTACTATGTGTAGTACGCGACGCCAGCATGGGGCAGGCTCATTTTGTAAGACAGAAACGATTAGGACAGGAGCAGAAGTCTTAGTATCATCCCCTCGTATTTTGTACTTCTATATTTTGCCGTCGTGCCGGTCTTATAGCACTTGTAACGACTTCCAAGTCGCACCATGGGTAATGTATGTATGTATGTGTGCATGACAAGCTCTGTGTGGCTTCCTTCACAAAGGAAATGTATCAAACACATCGGTAAACCTCCTCGTGCGTCGCACGGGTCGAGTGCGAAAAAGTCTCGGTAAACCTCCTCGCGCGTCGCACGGGTCGAGTGCGAAAAAGTCTCGGTAAACCTCCTCGCGCGTCGCACGGGTCGAGTGCGAAAAAGTCTCGGTAAACCTCCTCGCGCGTCGCACGGGTCGAGTGCGAAAAAGTCTCGGTAAACCTCCTCGTGCGTCGCACGGGTCGAGTGCGAAAAAGTCTCGGTAAACCTCCTTGTGGGTTGCACGGGTCGAGTGTGAAGATCTTAATAAATTTCCTCCCATACATGAGCTGGGAGGCAGCAACTCCCCCGCATGAGTCAAGTACACAACATGGTGCTCAACGTATTGTAAGCACCAAAAGAAAAAAAAGACATGAAAGGAAGCACGTGGGGCAATTTCCTGGGATTTCATTAATAACTAGGAGGGTACATGAGGATTACAAAACAAAGCTCCAGCCATGCTGTCTACCGCTAGGGGCTCACGTCCTGAGACACAGCGTGCATGCGAGCTGCCCAAAATATTGGTAACTATAAGCTATCCCTACACTAAAAATGCCTACAGGCACGGACACAGCCAGGGGCGCAACCCGAGGCGACAGCCCCATCACGCCAGGGGCTCCCGCGGAGCCGGAGGTGTTAGCCCCATTACGCCAGGGGCTCCCGTGGAGCCTGAGGCGCCGTCCTGGCCCTCTCGGGCGGGTCGAGAACGCCTAAGGGCACGAAGGTGCGTCGGACCAAGCTCGCTCCATACGCGGCGCAGGTAAGAACGAGAGGGGCCTCGGACAAATTCACGGGCAGAACTGATCTGGCTACGCGCTGGCACGGCGAAGTCGTTATCCTGGAACTGCGAGACATGGTCACACCCCACCAAAGTCAAGCAAGAGAAGGCGAGCTCGGCGGAGGCTCGCGCGCAGTCATGTGTGTGCCCGGGCACAGCAGCGCGCGCGGCTGCGCTGAGGGACGCGATGGCACGCAACTGAGCGGCCACGTCGCTATCAGCACCACCACCGGAAGGGTCGGCCGTGGCGCCTAACGAAGCCGCCAACTCGCTAGCTACCGCGAGGATAGGCGCGATCAGCGCGGCAAGATCGCCCTCGCGAGTGGCATGGGCCGCCAGGGCCTGGGTAGAGGTCTCAAGCTTGGCCTCGGTGTCACTGAGCAAGAGACGCAGGGAGTTGACGACGGACTGTGCCTCCTGTATTCTCCTGTCGGCCGTGGCCGCCGTCTCTTGAGCCGTGGCTACAGCCTCGGCCAGCGCGTCACGCGCAAGAGAGGCCTCCGCCTCGACAGCATCTAGACGCGCCTTCCGCCTCTCGCGCTCAGCATTGTACGCTAAGGCCTCAAGTTCGTGGGTGTAAAGGGCCTGCACAAGAAACCATCATCAATATGACGCAGAGGTGAAGAGCAAAATGATAGGTGGTACCTTGAGGAGGAAGGCCTGAGTAGTGGGGCGCAGTGTGGCGAGGTTCTGACCACTTAACCCAGACGACCAATCCGTCGACATGGCAAGTCCAGCCGCATGCCCGAAGAACTCGCTCTCGGTCGGCGAGATGACCAAGGACCCAAGGGGCAAAGGCCCCAAGGCCTTCGCCTCACAGGACCCACCGCCAGCGTCAAAGCCTGGTGATAGGGCCGGCGTCGGCGGACGTGGTGGAGAGCGGTACACGGACGTCCCCGAGGTCCCAAAATCGTGTTGATCCTCCGGCGCTGCCTCCTCCGAGTACTCAAAGTTCCCCGTAAGGGACCGCCTAGGGGACTCTTCGTCCTCAAAGTCTCCCTCACTGTTCGGCGCGCGGTCGTCAGGCGCCATCACCAACCCCTTCCCCAAACCCGGACGGTGAAGGGTAGAAACGTCTGCTGTAGGGCTAAGCGACCGTGCGCGTGGGCGCGGGCGCGTCATACGTCCAGTTGCGCAAGGAATGGGCGACCGAGGGCGCTTCCTCTGTTGCGCCTTGGTGAGGACAAGAGGGCGCTCGGGTATACTCAAGCAGAAGGCAGAATAAGCACGGTTGCGGCGTGGAGACTTGATCAAGGCCGCTATACCGGAGGACTCCCACGGCAACATGGGACCCAACACCTCAATCGCAGCCGCCTCTCCATCCTCCAGGGATAGACCTGCACAAGGGCGGTGGGAAAGAATCAACATGTAGTTCCACCAAGTCGAAAGCAAAAATGAGTGAGGACAGGATCTTGAAGCTCACCTTCGGAACGAGCGTAGCCTGGGACGGAGGGGTCCGAAGACGGCGCAGCCCGAAGACAGCGCATATCAAGGAAGGGCCCTTCGCCCTCCGGCAGCAAGAAGGGCTCCCAATTCCTGGCCAGCGGCAACACCCTCAGAATAAGGTACTCCTCCACGAGGTCGCGGGCACACATCGTGGACGCCATGCGTTCGAGTAAGATAGCACGTGAAGAGTCTGCTGAACTCAACGGTAGCAGAGGAGCGGTCATACGAGGCTTGGGGCCTAACCCCAAGTTAGTCAAAGCTGGGTCCGTCACGGTACAGAAAAACCAATCTCTTCGCCAGTTTTCCCACCTGTTCTTGGTTGCCCACTGGGGGTACTGTGTGGGCTTGCGTCCAGGACGCTTGCAGAAGGTAACCACGCCATACGGCGAGATCTCGTCCATCGCGCCTTTCACGCTAGACAAGACGAGGCGAACCACATGAGGCTGGTGGTAGTATGCAAACAGCTCAGCGGAGCTAGAGACACCCATGCTCCGCAGAGCCCACTCGAAGACCGCTAGACGCACAAAGGCGCCCGGTGAGAGGTGCGCCACCTCTAGCTGGAAGAACTTGAGCACTTGCCTTAGCAAGTCAGCAGAGGGGAGGCACATGCCCGCGTCAAACTGAGCGGCAAAGGCCACTACCTGCCCAGGTCCAGGATGACCCCGAGTCTTGCTCCCTGGGAGCGTGACCATGTCGACCGAAGATATCTTGCCTTCCTCAAACAGGCGCATGACCAGCGTCTCGTCGGCCCGAGAACGCCCGAGGTAGCGCGTGTACTGGTCAAAAGCCTCCGGGTCGATCTCATTGTCGCCGCGCGCCGTCTTGGCGATAGAGGCCCTTAGGGGCTGCGTCGGAAGAGGCGCACCCGCGGCATGAGCCTTGCCCTTCAAGGACCCGCCCTCAGGATCGCTCGAGCGTGACTTCACAGTGACCCTCACCATGGCTCTCTCGGACGCTAGCTTTCCGGCAGGAACATCCCTTCGTGGCTTGGGGGTTGACATGGAACCTGTGGAGGAAAGTAGCAACAATTAGGGACCACACCCAGACAACCTGCGAGCAATGGAAAATAATGGCACCAAGCGGGAGCACCGTGCATCAGACTCGTAAAAGTAGCCCACAGTTCACGTACATCACGGCTCACGTGCGTACAGCAGATACCATGTCATACATCCAAGAAAAGAAAAAGAGGCTGGCACATGCAACCCCCGTTCTAACCATCAACAACACGCACGCATGCATGCCCCCAATCGAGCTCCACACAAGTTGATGCCTGCAGCTAACTACCGTATTCTCTCCTTGTGCGTGATTAGTGTCGACAGGAACCAAGTGAAGGAACATCCAGCGTTTACCCTGTAAGCGTGCGCTCCTTCAGCCAGGGACACGTCGGGCGGCGTCGTCTCACGGCGACAAGGTCGACGTCAAGGGCGCGCTCGGTATCTCCCGGCGGCTGCCTCGTGGCGAGCGCGCGCGGGGACGCGCTGGAGGAAGACGGTGCGACGGCCGACGGCTCCCCGGCGACCGCCTCGTGGCGAGCACGCGCGAGGGCGAGCTGGACGAAGCCGACGGCGCGCCCGGCAACTCCCGGCGACCGCTTCGTGGCGAGCACGCGCGAGGGCGAGCTGGACGAGGCCGACGGCGCGCCCGGCGACTCCCGGCGGCTGCCTCGTGGCGAGCGCGCGTGGGAGCGAGCTGGATGGAGACGGCGACACGGTCGGCGGCTCCCCGGCGGCTGCCTCGTAGCAAGCGCGCGCGGGGACGCGCTAGACGGAGCCGGCGGCTGTCTTGGGACGAGCGCGCGCGGGGGCCAGCTGGACGGAGACGGCGACACGGTCGGCGGCTCCCCGGCGGCTGCCTCGTAGCAAGCGCGCGCGGGGACGCGCTAGACGGAGACGGCGGCTCCCCGGCGGCTGCCTTGGGACGAGCGCGCGCGGGGGCCGGCTGGACGGAGACGGCGGCTTCCCGGCGGCTGCCTTGGGACGAGCGCGCGTGGGGGCCAGCTGGACGGAGACGGCGGCTTCCTCCTGGCGAGCACGCGCCGGTCGGGTTCGAGGTCGGAGCAAACGGCGGCGGACGGGCGCGGGAGTCGAGCTGCACGAAGGAGAAAAGGAAAGAGAGAGAATGTGGATCGGGGAAAGAGAAAGAGAAGTGGAAAAAGAAAGACTGATCAGCTTGTTTTTATACAGGTCCCCACCGCTTGACCTAGCAACCAGCGGGCCGTGGGCCGGTTTTAGCATGGCAATAACTTTGCCCATGACCAGCTTGGGAAAAGAAAAGAAAAAAAAGGGGGGGAATTTTACCCTTGCGTTGCGGCGCGGGGCGTTCTCGTCGGCATCGTGTCATACGAGACGGGCGAGCAGCTTAAGACACGTACGCGCATCGGATTGATGAGTAAGCCTGATCAGCGCGCCGACCCCAAGGATCGATACGCCGGCCCAGACGGGCGCTACTCTACCGCCCGGACCTGCGAGGGGCTACTGTTGGAGGGGGTCTCCGCGCTTCCTGCATGACCTGTGATGCATACGTCAGCACGCCCGGTGTGAGAGGACAATCCCAGCTGCATCCCAGGGTCGTCATGCCCCCTGCACGCTAGACACGACCGTGCCTCTAGCGCTATGTCGGGGGCACGTCCGGTGCCGCAGGGACCAGCTCCACAAGAGAGGACGGCCATGCGTCGAGGGCGCGTCCAGGGCCGCAGAGGCCAAGCGTGAACCACATCACCCGACATGAATTGGACGACGGTGTGATAACAAGCTCCCCTAGGGAATAGGTCTTCCACCATCCCCATCGGCTGTTTTGTCGGGATATTCATATGGACTATTCTTGTAAGATTCTCTGTAAGGACCATAGTGCCCCTCAGGGTGTGTTGTGGACCAAAGGACGGACCTGTAATTTCACACTAGGCCTTCATTTTTCCTATAAATAGAGGAGGCCCTCTCCCATTTGGGGGGGAGACAAATCTGAAATAAAGAGTGCTCTCATCCTGGTTGTTCCTCTTGCGGCGTGATTGAGGTCGATAGGCCTCCGTCCCGTGGAGCCATCGTCGCACGTGAGCGCGGGTCTAGAACCCAAGGTCCCCGTGCACCACCGTAGACCCCCGACGTCTCACGGGGGTGCCTCAAGTGTATTGTCTAGGCTTGACCCTACGACAATGGGCGGTGCTACTATCTTGGTGTAGTACAACCCAGTAGCGAATGAAGGAAGCCTTTCGACAACATGTTTACCATTTTCATCGTGCTTTGTGATGATTAGGTACTCCTTACCCGTGTCATCATCATAGGTCTCAACATGGAAACCATTCACACGAATATCTTTAAAACTTAAGAGAGTACGAGTCGATTCCGGATACAACAATGCATCATTAATGATCAATGTTGTTCCCATGGGGAGTATAATAGTGGCTCGTCCGGAGCCAACTATATGAGGACCGCATCCGGCGATCGTCGTAATATTCCCCTCAATCTTAGTGATGGACTCAAAGTACTTTGTTTCTCTCAAGATGGTATTAGTGGTGCCGCTATCGGCAAGGCACGTTTCCTCCATGAGGGCGCCACACGTGTTCTAAAATATAGCGTCTAATTAATAAAATGAAGCGAGGAAGATGCTACATTAATAAATAAACGCTCAAATATTTCAGAACATAACATGAACATCTCTATTAAATAATGGAATAAATGAATGAGAACAAAGTCATCCAATCGCCGATAAACAAATAAATGTTGATGAAACAAATATTATTGCTCTCATAGAGCTTACAACCAAATCGAAATAATTGTATCAAATTTATTGCCATAAAAGGAATCATAAATAAATGAAGAGAATCTAGGTGGATTCAACAAAGTATCCATCCACTTCAGCCGTAATCTCGAGCTGACTGATCTTCTCTTCATTAGCGGTCATCACCGCGGCAGAATCGATGTCCAACTGTGGCATTGGAGGGGGCACGGTGTGCTCAACCTGCATGGACACGGTAGCGTTCGTGGGAACCGCCACAGGTGCCTCCACAAGCGCCTCACTCTGCGCCGCAATGGGTGCGACAGTGGGCGTTGGGATCATCACGGGCGCCGCAGCGGGCGCCGGTGGTGCCACCACCAGGACAAGGTGCGTCTCGCGCGCCTTCTTGGCCTTGTACGCGTCCACGACGTGTTTTGGGGCCCGGCACTGCCTGGAGAAATGGGTCTTGGAGCCGCAACGGAAGCAATCCTGGGGCCTTGCCTCCCCCATACCCGCCTTTTGGTGCTTGGCCGGGTGGGGAGGTTTAGGTCCCTTCTTGCCGTTCTTGCCACGCTTCTTAAACTTTGGCTGGCGCACCTTATATGCGCCTGCATGAGCTTCCTGACTTGGACCCCCTCCGAAAGGCTGCGAGTTGAAGTTCTTTTTGAGAACCTCATCCTGCGCCTCAGCCACCTGGAGAGCGTCGATAAGCAAAGCATACTGCGTGAACTTCTCCTGGCGGTAGTTCCGCGCACTCTGGAGAGCTGATGGATGGAACGTGGAGAGAGTTTTCTCAATCTTCTGACTATCCGTGGTAGTGACACCACAGCACAGAAGAGAGGTAGTGATCTTGTGTAACTCTGAGTTATACTCTCCCACCGTCTTGAAGTCCGCAAACCTCAGACGCATCCAGTCCGCCTCCGCCCGTGGCTTAATGGTGTACTTCAGCCTAGCGAACCGTGGCTCAAGGGCGGTCCACAGGGCTGAAGCACTCCGTTCGGCCATGTACTCCTGTTTCAGGGTAGTACACAGATGATGGCGGAGGAAGTGCAGTACTTGGGCGTTTTCCGCCGGAGTGGTGGCGCTGGGGGCCGTCCAGGTCCCCTCGTCTAACACTCCCTTAAGCTTGCGGCCCTCGAGGACGAGTCCAACGTCCGAGGCCCAAGTCAGGTAGTTCATCCCATTCTGGGCCAACTCCTCGAATTCCCGGTGCATGATTCCGGCCATCTGTGATTTATGCAAAAATACATCAGATTACAGCAGGTAATCGATTGCATAAAGCGATGTTGATACAAATATTTCAATAGGACGGCGTTCCAAAATTTAAAAGAACATGCTAAAAATGCTCTACTAAGTATTAAAACAAATAATTACTGTAGTAAAACATGATATAAAAGCATGTACATAGAGATATTATGCTAAGCGCATTCTATACGTGAAATTTCGTCCTAAAAATGACATTCCGTGACTTGTTAATGCCCAAATATACAAGTTCAGCAAAAACAGACTATTCCAGGGACTTATACATAGATTATTCAACAGGAATAAAATTATACAGTAAACTGGAAAAGTGCAGGTGCTAAAATGTAATATTCCGCGCGCAGACTCTATTCGGTCCGGTCTATATCGGCAGCAGGCCGAAAATGGGCTGAAAACAGGTTTGCACCCCACCACAGTCCATTCTAGCGTCAGCCCCCTTTTATTTTTCTTTGTTTTTTTTTTCGGTAAGGGAAAATGGGCCGAATCTGCCGCATTGTGGGCCGGCCATATCCAGCACGTCCCAGCTGGGACGGGAAAGGCTAGGTTTCCTACGATCGTGGCTGGCTTGCTGGCGGCGGTTGTCACGCGCGCGGGCGCGCGGGTAGCGCAGCGAGAGCTGCGGCTGCCGTTGCAACGACTGGGCTGCGCACTCTCGAACGGCGCGGCGAGTACGGGTGGCGCGGCGACGGCCGGCAGCGCGTGCACAGCCATGGCGGCGCAAGTGCAGGCACGATCATGGCGGCGGCCAGCAGTCAGAGCGCAGCGGCGCGAGACGCGGCGCAGCAGGCGCAGCGGCGGCGGCCGAGCACGGGCCAAACGCGGGGGCGGGCGCAACGCAGCAGGCGCAGCGGCGGCGGCCGACGCAGGCCGAGCGCGGGGGCGGGCGCAGCACGCGCGCGAGCGCAGCGGCAGCGCGGAGCCTCGCAGCAGGAGCGTGCGGCGGCGACCAGCAGGATCACGCGGCAACCTGCCGCGGGCGGCATGACGACGGCGGCCAGCGGGGCCTTCGTGCGCGTGCAAAAATCGGTGCCATCTACGACGCCGGCGACGAACGCCACGGAAGTCAAATCTTCATCGCGTTCATCCGGAACGTCGACGGCGCAACGCACAGCAGGTGCGTCACGGCGGTACCGCGGACATCTGGGCCGCGTCTGTACCGACTCCCTACAGTATCGTCAACAAATCCCCCGTGAATCCGAGAGCATCGACATTGGTCGGCGACGTGTTCGTCAGGTCAGCTCTCGGGAGAGAAATCGACACCGTAGGTATCAACAAAAAAATTACGGTAGACGCAAAAACGGAAAGGAAATCTCGATACGGATCCATTTTTGCGATCAGATTGTGATTATACCTTCGCGATCGATGCAGGGAGCCTGCTTGAGGTAGGCTCGACGGAGAGTAGGTGCTGATAAGGTGTTACACAACCTCTGCCGGCTGGCCGGTCCCGAGGATGTGTTGCGTAGAGTAAGTAGTCGAAGTAGTCGAAGACGCGAGGCACACACACGAACAGAAAGTAAATTGATACAAGGTATAGGCAAAGTCTCTCTTTATTAATCTCTGAAAACTGGTCAACAGTACGTACAATGCCTTGCTTTATATAGAGGTGAGAGGATAGATGGATAAGACCCACTTAACGTTAAACGTGGGATTGACCTAGCCTAACATGGACTTTGGAGACTCCACCGAGTGGGCTCTCGTTGGCCACGTTCGGCCCAGATTTCCCAACATAGACATCTCCGGTATAGTTACCGGAAATACCGGTTGGTTACTTTATCCATGGCAGTAACTTCTCTATACAATTCTAGCGCTTCCTTCATGGTCTTGGCTTCTGATACGAGTTGCAATCGTATCTTTTGATTAGGATATCTTACAGAAGGTATTTCAAGCTTTGCGACCTTCTCCAGGACCACACAGGCCCATTGTGGATGGAAACCAGCAGCACCGAGTAGCAAGATTCCAATATAATCTGCCTCTAACTCCATCCTACATACATAAAGGATACATTATCTGAAATGCCTCTAATTGGTAAGAAATGCATAGGTATGATATTACTATGGAGCATACAAGCTAATGGTTGGTTTTTATTTAAAGGCAGTTAAAACAATATTCACGAAGGGCTATATAAACAAGACACATTCTATCAGAAGTTGTTCCTGCCAGAAAAAAAGTGTAGTACCAACAAATCCATGGGATAATATTTGTAAAATCGCTCCATGTGAAACCCGGTTCCTATAATTATTAAACCCATGTGAGATACAGAGGAATAGGTTGCTTTTCTTTTGATACACTATTTGGAACCGTTACAATACTAACTAGAGTAATTATAATTTAGAAAATGTCATCAAGTTCCATATGTGCAAGGGTTGATAATTTAAGGAAGGCGGAATTCTTTAAAGAAAAAGAAAGAACTTTGAGTTAATTGAAGAACTAAATGAATAAATAAAGTAAGAGAAGATCACTAGTATTCCTCGTTCTCTAATTATTTAGACATAATTTACCTCCTTCTTAGTCCTATTTAGATTTATGCCGTGCCAATCCAACATAAGCCCCAATTTTATTTACTTTTTCTATCTAATTTGTTTTCTTACCATTGTATTTGCATTGACAAAGGTCTATTGAACAAATAGAATTTGTAATATCGGATTATTTCTTAGCCCAGATCAACCAAAACTACGACTTTGTGCTTGGTCAATTATATCTCACTGGAATTAAAAAAAAGTTTATGCAAAAAAACGAAGGTCATGTCATGTGGATGCCCTCAACCCATTATTTCCACGGATGAGAATGGTAATCTAAATTTCACATGGAGGTCATGAACAATGTGGCACTCAAGTTTCTTTCGGATCATAAATCACAAGAACAACATGAAATGCAAACCTGCGCGAGAAGATCATATCCTGCAGAAACCCACTGATGGTGTTGATATCCGCCGAATGCCTTGCTATGACGTGCCCAACCTAGCAAAAACAAGAACAATGTCAGATGTCTGCCGCCAACATTACACATAAATACATAGCTGGCCCGTTAAACAAAGGTTAGAGCCTACCTTTTGTTCAAAAAAAGAAGAAGATTAGGGCCTACCTCATGTGCAAGAATGACCGCAATCTCTTCATCTTTCTTAAACCAGTCAAACAATCCAGTGCTGACAAGAATTTTGCCATTGGGATTGATTCTTAAATTAGGATACTCATTTCTTACAAGGATCACCTCCCAGTTGATCCGACCAAGATGACTCGTGTGCGGCTGCGCCTTTCCCCGCTTCCGGCGCTTCTCGGTGACCCGGAGCATGGGGGCGTCGTTGCTGTCATAGATGCCGAGGCCACGATGGGCAGCGTGGATGAGTTTCTCGGCGATGCGACGGACACGGGCGCTTCTCGGATCGCTTGGGTTGTCGACGATCTTATAATTGGGGACAAGCAGCTGAGCGAAAACAGAGTCAGCTTTGTCGCGCTCTTCCTCGTCGGAGTAAATGACTAAGTGGGAGCGGTAGGTGCACGGCACGATCTCCCGGTCGTAGCGGCTGCAGGCTGCCATCGCTGTGGCGCTCAAGGTGATCATCGTTGCCGCAGCAACCTTCCGAGGGTCATGGTACCACCGCAGGACGAAGCTCTGCGGGGAGGTGGACTGTCGTCGGAGGAGAGGCTTGATGTGGGCAGATCCTCGGTTCAAACCCAAATCCTGCATCAAGGGCTGCGCCTTTCCCGACTTCTTCTCGGTGACGCGGAGCATGGGGGCGTCGTTGCTGTCATAGATGCCGAGGCCACGATGGGCAGCGTGGATGAGTTTCTCGGCGATGCGACGGACACGGGCGCTTCTCGGATCGCTTGGGTTGTCGACGATCTCATAATTGGTGGCAATACACTCAGCAAGAACAGAGTCACCGATGTCGCACTCCTCCTCATGGGAGTAGCGGACTAAGTGGGAGCGGTAGGTGCAGGGCACGATCTCCCGGTCGTAGGCTGCCATCACTCGCAGGCCCAACTGGACTTGTATCGCAAGCAAAATAGCACGTTATTTTGATACACTTCTGACAGCTAAGCTAGCCCGCCTGATTTTTCACAAAACGCGATTCACGGACGAACATGCGTTCGTTTGGATTCGTTAACAACGACGGTTCCATCTAGTACAAAACAAGTGTTTCTCACTGTTTTTTTTAAAGTGCGGTCTGCAAGATAGGGCTTAAACAAAATTATAAATATATAGGAATATGCTGCAATCCATGACTGGCCCAAACAATTATTCGTAAAATAGCTGGCAACTTGTTGCCATGAAAGAAAAAAAACGTCCTAGCACAAAATTCCTATTATTATCAACCAAATTTTTGGTTTGCTTCACTTGAAGCAGTTTTTCCTCCATGATTCTCTTTAAAAAAAAATTGTCCACGGTAGTCCAAGAATTATGGACATCAGAAGAATCAACTTCTGCTATACACTATTTTGGAGTAATAAGATGCAGGCCCACTGGGTTGATTTGCATGAAAGGGAGTACATGTTCGATGGTTCACCAGCAATGCTCCGTATTTCTTCCCTGGAAAATCAATGCAGTGACCCCAGAATTTCTCCTCATTTCTGAGGACATCCCTGTCAGTATTGAATAGCAGATTCTAGAATTAGAAGGCAGTAAGTACAACATAGCTAATTCAAGAGAAGACCAGACTATGCTTGACTATTTACAGCTGCTCCCTTGATGTTGAACTTAAAACCCTTAGATTCCTTGTTATGCGTGAGAAGACCATCAGTGAGTTGTGGTACATATTGTATTGCATTATTATCAACACAAAATAACTAACCATAGAAGAGTGGTGATTTAGACACGGATTTATAAAGTAGAAATTAGGAATATTTCCTGCATAGCTCTCTCTAGAAAGAAATAAACTTGTCGGTATGTACTCTGAGAGAACTTGTTATACAATCCTAACAGAAATTTGATCATACCATTACCTGCATAGTTAAAGAAACATGTAGTTAGATTGAGATGTCCAAGCTAACCATTATTTAGGTTGTGCACACGATTGCATCAATTTACCTC
This sequence comes from Poa annua, assembly GCA_026929855.1. Lineage (NCBI taxonomy): Eukaryota > Viridiplantae > Streptophyta > Magnoliopsida > Poales > Poaceae > Poa > Poa annua. The sequence continues at coordinate 4,911,805 of CM049434.1, read as the reverse complement.
CCCGCTCAATTGGTTCTGCAAGCAAATATCTTTTCTGGATATAACAGTTACGGACAAACCTAAAAAGTTCTAGTGTTAGCTCGAACAGATCTATCGATATGGATATGTGAACACGATTGTATCAATTTACTTCCCCGCTCAATTGTATCTGCAAGCAAATATCTTTTTTTGGATATAAGACAAACCTAAAAAATTCTAGTGTTTGCTCACTAAAATATTTAGCACAACTTCTAGTGTTATATATAATCTTAGCAAGCTATATCTTGTTGACCGGTAGACTCTAGGTTTAATCTACTGCTAGGAAAGTAAAATAAGGTAATAGGGAAATAACTCTTGCTTTGTTTAACAGCTCGAAGCCAACCATGCACCATGTCGACGACCTCCGTCTGTGTTGTTGGCGGACGCTTCGGCCTTCCCGCATGGCACATGCTCTGGTGGGAAAGAATGCGACGACAACTGCTGCTTGGCTACTGTGTTTGCTCCCACGCCGAGCCTGGCTCGTCTAAATTAGAATTGGACAGAGAACGTCGTTGTATCATCACTAAATTAGGATTTAGATACCCATCCAGTTTCCCATACTCAAACATAACCTTGAGATAAGTTTTCTTCAGAATCTGCTTCATGATAAAATTTAATAGCAAGCACGATCAATAAGTGTGGAGTTCCAACTATTGTACAAGGCTATAAGTTTCTATAATCCACACAGGCCTATAAATATTGTACTGAAATATGCATTTAGAACACTTCACACCTGAATAATGTAAAACAATGGAAGTAAAATGGATTTTCTTCCTTAATAAAGCATAAACTTAATTGAGTAAAAATGTTAAACACATACTTGTACTGCTGCCACATATATAGGAACATATAAACTTGATTGAGAGCAGGACATTGCCATATCTTAGGCACACAAGCCTTCATTGAGTGAAATATAATATTATAATGTATGAAGAAAAAGGAATTGTACAAAAGATTTTAACATCGCCTTCATGAATCAAATAAATACATTAACACTAATTGTTGTGATGGTTTTCGAAAAGGACGATTTCATAGGTTCTTCCACTGCAACGTCCTGTAAAATTCTAGCACTGATCAGAAACTTTGGATAAAATGTTTAGCAAAAAATGTACTGCAAGATATCAAAGATTTAGGCAGTAATTTCCGTAGCAATGAACTTTTTAAGCCAAATGCACTCACCTTTGCACATTCATTGATAAAAAAATCCCAATCAGATCATCAACAAAAGATAAAACAGAGAAATCCTCTAAACTGCAAAATACATCAAGCATTAACCTGAAAGGTTCCTGCAAATGCCATAATACTACCTACTGTTAGATTGATCCAGATTAAATAGATGGCAATGAATCCTTCTTTCCACTGACATCTGAATACTACCTATTGATAAACAGTGACATTTTCAGTAAGAATATTATTGTCAATTGGAAAGTGAAAACATAAAACAAACAGTAGTATATCAACGGTACTCCCGTTACTGGACAATGACCTACAAGCTAAGAATCTTAAGGGTTTCATAATGGTTGGAATGAATTATCTGGAGATCTATAATTTACTTATTTGATTCATGAATCTTATTTGAAGGGGTAAAGTAAAGCTTTCTTGAATTCATGAATCTTAAGGGCTCAGTAAAGTAAAGCTTTCTTGGATTCATGAATCTTATTTGATGCACTCGGGCTATCAATTTAAAGAGAAAAATAATGAACATACAAGACAATAAAAAATTCAAGTTCTCCAGTTGTTGGTGACAAACTTCAGTAAATCCTTGTGCAGGCAATGTTCAGTGCTGAACCAAGACAATCAGATTAAGGAAGATAATACATCTGACTGATCATGCGGCAATGCCTAAACACTGAATATCGATTGAGGGAAAACGAAATAATACTCTGTTTCGTACCTCGAACACCTTGAAAATGTGACACTTCCAGTTGGTCTCTCCCGGTTGAGCAGGCATCATCCTGATTTTGAGTATCACGAAAATTTAACAAGTGAGGGGTATACAATAATGTATCAAATAGCAGGATTTCAGTACCGTCATTGCCAAGAACCAAAATCAATTGATAAATCAGCAAACCAAGGGATTCACCTCTGTCATGGTAGGTACTATGTCAATTCTAAATATTTTGCAGAAGTTCAGGCTGATCACGCAATAACTTCTTAGCCTGACTCTTCAATATAGCAACTATGGAATACTCGACAGCATTTTAACTAACAGTTATACACTTGAAAACTTTAAGGCATTTGAACTTTGAAGGTACGTGCAACATTACTATTTATCAAAGATCGCGATTCAGTCAATCGGATCTCCACCGAGTGAAATCCTAGCTATTTTAGAAGAATAATTCAACTGTAAGCACCTGGTTGTTCACTTGGAGGAGATTCTGTACTCCACGGATATTCAGCTAGGTACCATGCAATGCTTACATGCCCTCTCCGCTCACTCCGTTGTTGCTTACACGGATATTCTGTACTTAAGGGAAACTTGCTGCTATCCTACAAACCTCTGCTCTTGGAGCCCCAACACTGTCTACAAGAATAGAAGCGTGCGTAGACATCAGGTAGCAGCCGGAGGCTGCCTCGTCCTCCTCCTCGGGGTCGCCGGGGGCGACGGAGGGGGTGGAGAGGAAGGATGGGGAGCGAAGCGCGGTGGACGTGGCGGGCGTCGTGTGGGGAGCGGCCCGCGCGCGGCTGCGCTAGAGGCGGCGGTCGAGGAGGAGCGGGTCTAGTCGAGGCGGTCGCGGAGGCGGGAGGTAGGCGTCCTCGTCGCCGGTGGGGCGAGCGGGGTGGCCAGGAGGCGCAGGAGGAGCAGCGGCAGCCGCGGCGTGGCTGCTCGCTGCGGCGGGGAGGAGGAGAAGTCGGGGGTGTGAGGAGAGAGAAAGGGGATCACAGGCAGGGGAAAAGGATAAGGAGAGAGGAGAGATGCGCGCCGGGGAGACATGAGTGTCAGCAGCTTTTCTGTGGCGCACCCTGGCCCATGTGCCACAAAATGTGGGCGCATGACTATGGACGTGCCACATAATCACTACTTTCTGTGGCACATGGGCCAGGGTGCGCCACAGATATGGCGTCCGATTTTGAAACTGGCGAGGCCCACAGAATTTCTGTGGCGCATGCGTCACAAAAATGAGGGTTTCAGCACCAGTTTAGATGCGCCACTAAATAAATTTTGTGGCAAATGGCTTGTTTGGTGCGCCACTAAACTGCATTCATCCTATAAGCCTTCTCCTACTAGTGTCCTGAGCTCCGCGGCCGGTCTTGCAGTAAGATGATACTATGAAATTCAGGGTTCTACACTGACGCTTGTTTCACTTCAGACCGTTGGAAACTTGGAACCCACTATGAGAACTGGAACGTCGGCATATTCGGGCCCGTGACACTGTCAAGCCTGAGGCTTCGTTCGGTTCCTTGAGAACTAATCCCCACACGGAACTAAACCACCAGAGGTTTGGGTGATCCCGACCGCTCCACCCAAATCCCCTAGCAGTTTGAATCCCTCGGAACATTCAATCCCTGCATTATTGTGCATTGTTCGGTTATTCCTCTTCCGCGGAGACGAAGTCGTCGTCCATCCGGGTCTCCTCACCCTCGTGCTCCAGCCTGCAGGGCGCCGGTCAGCATCATCTGCACCGCGCCACCGCATCGAGGAAGTAGTCTGGCACGGGCTGTCCGAGCGACGCGGCCATCCGCCCAAGTCAAGCCGCGCCAGGGACGTGGGAGGGGCACCGCAGAAGGAGCTGTCGCCGGTGAGCTCCTGCCATAGAAGGCCGCCTCATCTTTTCCCGCACCGCGCAGGCCCGGTCTTTCGTGCTCCAGGGCGCCGACGAGCTCCTGCCATAGAAAGGCCGACGAGATCCTGCCATAGAAAGGCCGAATCGGTCGGCGACCGCGATGGCAGGAGAGGGGAGGCTCAAGGTGGCGCTGGACTACGCGCGCGACCCCGGCGATGGCGAGGCACATGGGGACCTACCCGGCGGCGCGCAGAGCGTGGCGCCGACGAGGAGCACGATCCAGGGGCGACGGCTCCAGGACGCCGAGGCGGCGAGGAACCCCGAGAGGACACCGGCGTTGGCGCCGACGTCCTTGAAGAAGGTGAGGCCTTGAGCGCCGGGGAGTAGACGCCGAATCAGTAGGAGCTCCCGGCGAATCAGTGGATCAAGCGCTCGCCTCTCGGGATATTTTCCACGGGTGGAGACACAATGTTTTCTTCCCCCGTGGAATGGACGGGTTTGGTCGGGTTTGAGCCGGTGTTTGCGCCCGGTCGGGCATAACCGAAAACCGAACGCGAAAATCAGGCAGCGACGGGATTTTTTCCACGCCGGGTTAATTCCCTCGAAACCCGGTCAATCCACGCGGGGGTGGGCATAACCGAACGAGGCCTGAAGGGGAAGAGGGGCAACCAGAAATTGACATATCAGGTACACTAGTACTTGTGCTTAAAACTGAACTTGTTTACAGATTGTACCGGAGTAGTAAGATTTACACTGTAATAAGTTCGTACTGAGATGGTTTGGTATTTGTTACTAGGGGAGCCAATTTTCGTTTGATGGCATATATTTTTCCAGACTCAAAAGGCCATTGCCCCAATTGTTGTCATAATTGGCATGGAGTTCGTCCAAAACGGTACATCTTTACATTGTATGGTATATATGTTTACATTTGGGAAGGTAGGGGAGTAGACATCTCCAGTATAGTTACCGAAATACTGGTCGGTTACTTTATCCATGGCAGTAACTCCTCTATACAACTCTAGCGCTTCCTTCATGGTCTTAGCTTCTGATAAGAGCTGCAATCGTTTCTTTAGATTAGGATATCTTACAGAAGGTATTTCAAGCTTTGCGACCTTCTCCAAGATCACACGGGCCCATTGTGGATGGAAACCAGCAGCACCGAGTAGCAAGATTCCAATATAATCCGCCTCTAACTACATCCTACATACATATAGGATACATTATCTGAAATGCCTCTAATTGGCAATAAATAGATGCATAGGTATGATATTACTATGGAGCACACAAGCTAATGGTTGGTTTTTATTTAAAGGCAGTCAAAACAATATTCGTGAAGGGCTATATATATAACAAGACACATTCTATAAGAAGCTGTTCCTACCAGGAAAAAAGTGTAGTACCAACAAATCCATGGGATAATATTTGTAAAACCGCTCCATGTGAAACCGGTTCCTATAATTATTAAACCCATGTGAAATACAGAGGAATAGGCTGCTTTTAATTTCTTTTGATATATTATTTGGAACCGTTACAATACTAGCTAGAGTAATTATAATTTAGAAAATGTCAGCAAGTTCCATATGTGCAAGAAAGGTATATCGGATTATTTCTTAGTCCAGATGGACCAAAACTACGTCTGTGTGCTCGGTCAATTGTATCTCACTGGAATTAAGAAAAAAGTTTATGCAAAAAAAAACGAAGGTCATGTGGATGTCCTCAACCCATTATTTCCACGGATGAGAATGTTAATCTAAATTTCACATGAAGTCATGAACGATGTGGCACTCAAGTTACTTTCGGATCATGCAGTATAAATATTCATGTCCTACACGCGTAACAAAAATCACAAGAACAACATGAACATGCAAACCTGCGTGAGAAGATCATATATCCTGCAGAAACCCACTGGTGGTGTTGATATCCGCGGAATGCCTTGCTATGACGTGCCCAACATAACAAAAACAACAACAACGTCAGATGTCTGCCGCCAACATTACACATAAATACATAGCTGACCCGTTAAACAAAAATTAGAGCCTACCTCATGTGCAATAATAACCGCAATCTCTTCATATCTGTCTTAAAACCAGTCAAACAATGCAATGTCGACAACAATTTTGCGGTCATAATTTACATGGAATTCATCCAAAACGGTACATCGACTGCTAGAATCCACGCCTTTGTCGGGTGGTAAAAATACTCGGCGATAGCCTATTTAGGGCTCGTTTGGCAACTCACTACTCCATGCGATTTCCTCGATCCGCTCCGCTCCTAGCGATTCGCGCTCTCCCAATCAAAACCAGGAATGATCCGCGTTCCTGGCGCTCCATCCTGTGAAATCATGGGCTGCCAGACCGTTGTAGATAGATGGAGCCCGCTCGGGGCGTAGGACCTGGTGGCGGCGACTAAACTCGTCGATAGTTCAGCTCCGGGCGGACAGGCTCAAAATGGTGCTCCAACAGGTGCTGCAAACCGGTGCTCTAAAACAGAGTGCGCGGCATAACGCTATCTAAGGCGCTATATATGCAGCACCGGAAAGCGTGCGCGACAAGAATACAACGCAAACGTGCGCAGCTGCTATCAATTTTTACACCTTCAAAATTTAGAGTTTCTGTTGGAGTTAAACATGGCCTCGCGCGCTAAAAGTGGATCGAGCGCACTCCAAACCGCTTGTACAACATCAAAATTTGAAGCGACTGTTGGAGATGCTCTAAGACTCAAAAGGATTAACACGTTAGGGGATAGGACGATAAGAACCTTTTCTAACATTAGGATGTCGCCGTCGCTTTTTTACCCGACGAAGACACAATGACTAATCAAAACAAGAAATATAAACCCTCGCACTGGCGAGAGGCCGGCGTCAGCCGCACCTCCAAGGTTTGTCAGATCGTCGGAGGCGGGGCAGACTGACAACGCCCTCGGCGAAGGGGAAGGAAACCCTAAACACATCAGATTGCCTTTCTTTTTTCCTCTGCTCTTACCATTTCGGTAGAGTTTTATTCTCAGGTACTCCATGTAAAACCAGAATCCATGAAACTCCCGCAGAGAATCCAGGATGAGCATTTGCCTCGGCATGAATGCGAAGATAACCAAGGGCCCTAACAATCCGTGCAGTCCAAAGATCAAGAGAAGGTGACGGCATTGAATGGGCGATACAAACGTCATTTTTTGAGTGGATGGATGCTGAACTCTTGAGTGTGAAGATTTAATTATGAGGCATACTTTTTCCATGCTAGTACCATCAAATGCAGTCGCTGGTGTTAATAAATAGGTTTGTTGGGGGCACCCATCACCCATGGGGGTCCTCGATCGCCTTCTTTTGAACGAACAGTGTTGTGAAGAAGCTACTTGGCCGTTGGGGACTTGGTCGTCAAGCAGCTAGCCGAATCCTTCCAAGACGATTGTGTTTTACCCATTGTGGTCTATATATACATGCGTTAACGACGGCAAATTCAAAATGGAGATGACAAGCCTGAACTAGCACGATGCTGAAGCCGTTCTACTCCACGCCGCACCCTCTCGCCGGCGAGATGGTCCCGCTGACAATCTTCGACCGCGCCACCATGGACATGTTCGTTCCCATCATTCTCGTGTACCCCGCGCCTACTCCGTCCAACGAGGCGCTCAAGGAGGGCCTGCGCCGGGCCGTCGCGCTGTACCCTCACCTGGCAGGACGCCTCGCCGTCGACCCCCGCCGGGGCAGCCGTTGCCTCCACATCAACAACGAGGGCGTGCTTGTCGTGGAGGCCGCCGTCCCCATCAATCTGTCGAACGTTTTCGCCAACGGCAGCTTTGTCACGAACACCGAGGGTCTGTACCCTCCACTGCCGCTGCCGGAGGTAATACTACCATGCATGCATCGGTTTGTCTGCACGAGGGATACCTACTGCATACAATTAACTTGATCTAGTACTATCTGCAATTCTATAGGAGCACGTCGACGTGGCCGTGCCCGTGCTGCAGATCAAACTAAACCGGTACAGGTGCGGCGGTCTGGCGATCGGCCTCGCATGTCACCACCAAGCGGCCGACGGCCTCTCCATGAGCACCTTCCTCAGCACCTGGGCGAGCGCAGCTCGCCAGGGCAGGGACTTCAGCGCCCCGTCCCCTTTCCTGGACCGCGGGATTACGGCCGTGCCTCGGAGCGTGCCCAGCCCGGTGTTCAACCACCGGTCCATCGAGTTCATGGGTGAAGATCCTGCCGCTCCCTTGTGCAAGTTCAAGAACATGACGGTGCGCTTCACCGCTGAGTTCGTCGTTGAACTCAAGGCCCGCGTAGGCGCGCGCTGCAGCACGTTCCAGTGCCTGCTCGCTCACCTGTGGAAGAGAACCACGGCGGCGCGCGGCCTCACGCCCGAGGAGTTCACGCAGGTGAGGGTGGCCGTGAACTGCAGGGGCAGGGCCGACCCTCCGGTGCCCATGGACTTCTTCGGCAACATGGTGCTGTGGGCGTTCCCGAGGCTCCAGGTCAGGGACGTTCTTGGCTGGAGCTACGGCGGCGTGGTCGGCGCCATTCGCGACGCCGTGGCACGCATCGACGGCGAGTACATCCGGTCGTTTGTGGACTTCGGGGCCCTGGCTGACGCGCACGGGGAGGAGCTCACGGCCACAGCCGGAACGATGTGCAGCCCGAACCTGGAGGTGGACAGCTGGCTGGGGTTCAGCTTCCACCAAGTTGACTTCGGCGGCGGGCCGCCCGCGGCGTTCCAGCCGCCCGACCTGCCGATCGAGGGGCTGATGGTCTTCGTGCCATCGTCCGTGGCCAAGGGCGGCGTCGACGTCTACATGACACTCACGGACGAGCACGTATCGGCATTCGAGCAGAGCTCCCACTCCTTGGATTGATCCAAGCTACTCCGTAGTAATTAATCATTCGGTAAAAAAGATTAAAGTTAGTAGTACTCACGACAGCCTATTCACGTGAAACATAAAATGTCCTTTTAGTACTTGAAGAAAAAAGTCGGAGCCCTCAAGGATCTTGATGCTATGTTTGGCATCGGGGTTGATTATTAGTTCATTTATCCAACCATTCCCTGCACTACCAGAATCGACGCCTTTGCCGGGTGTTTGCTGCTTTGCCTAGTGTCAAATCGCGGGACACTCGGCAAAGGAGTGATACGCCATGTATCAAGGCAAAACGCTCGGCAAAGAGAACACCACTCGGCGAATAGACACTTTGCCCAGTCCAAACAAGAAAAGCACTCGGCAAAGACGTGACACTCGGCGAAGAATGCAAAAAAACACTCGGTGAAGAACAACACTTGGCGAACTCGTGGGGTCATGTTTGTTCCGACAGCCCGGCGGACGGCGCCGTGACGGACACCCACCTTTGTCGAGTGCCAACACTCGGCGTTTTTTTATATTCTAATTTACCAGTTTGCCGGGTATGCATATAAGACACTCGGCAAACCAAATTAACATGCGGCAGTTCGGTTTAGACCGTTTTCCGTTAGTTCACTTTATTTTCCCGAATGGTCAATAAAACACTCGGTGAACTCTTCGCCGAGTCTCCGCGAAAAAACACGCGGCAAAGTATATTCGCCGAGGTACTTTTCGCCGGGTGTAGTTTGCCGAGTGTCCCACTCGGTAAAGATCTTCGCCGAGTTTGTTTCGGTCTTCGTCGAGTATTTTGACCACTCAACGAAGACGTAGATTCTAGTAGTGCTGTTATATGTTTTTTCACATGTATATCTTTTTTTTGCGAAACGCAGTACAACAAGCGCTCATATACACGCGCATACACTCAACCCTATGAGCACCTCCCAGCCGGCGGATCAGGTCTTAAGATTGAAGAAATCATCACAGGCGTCTCGCTGTCGACGAGAACGTCGCCTCCCACTAAAAAATATTCCGCATTAATGAGAAACACCAGCGTCAAACCTGGGATTTGAACTCTAGTGGGCTGAGGATATAAATATAACCACCCTCGTAACCATCTTACCACACAGGCAAGTTCTCATCTATATCTATATCTACACCTAATAATCTCTACTATATCTCTACAATATCTAATCTAGCGGGGAATGGAGAGCTGTGGTTGCTCAACCACCCTCGTAACCATCTTACCACACAGGCAAGTTCTCATCTATATCTATATCTACACCTAATAATCTCTACTATATCTCTACAATATCTAATCTAGCGGGGAATGGAGAGCTGTGGTTGCTTGCTGGTTTATCGCTATATCAGCCAGTTCGTTCAACCATTCGATGGTGTAGATACCTCGATACCGACTATGTCAACCTCTTGTGGTAATTTCAGTGGCGTGCTGCTCGACGCCCCGCGGCCCACTCCAACCGACCATTTACTTGATTCATCGCATTCCTTTCCTTCCCTTCGAAGTTCGAATCATCACTATCCGAAAATCCCAGGAAGCCATAACCGGCTTGGTGGCGGGCGGCGGCGAAATGTTGGTATCGAATGAGAGCCTATGAATGTGGAGGAGGCGAGGATGCGAAGGGAGGGGGCACAACAACACCTCCTCTGCCTTAAAATCTGGCAGCGGCGGCAATGCCAGATCGAACAATCCTGTGACGGTGTGCCGCGTCGAGCAGGTGAAACCCTAAACTTTGTGGGCGATGGCTACGAAGACATCAACAATGGTGGGTGTGAGGCTCCAGCGGCAGCAAGGTCAACATATCATGACGGTTTCCCAACTCCCTATCAATCTCTTCCTAAGCGTCCATCTTTTTCCGATCTTATTCAACACCGCCTTTCTTTTTATAAATATAAGACATTTTAGATCTAGTACATGTTGACTAGATGCACATCAAAACAGATGCACTTGTACACTAAAACATGTCTACATACATGTAGATATATGTAAATTTAGGCAAATGTTAAAACATGTTATATTAAAAAACGGAGGGAGTAGTATCTAGACACAGCCAAAAAAACAGAAGACATTCCCATTAAAAATTTATCATCAAATAGAAACAAACCTTTTTGGATTTGTCCATTTTCTTGAAATAAATTATAAGACAAGAGACGGGAAGTAATTAGGAAAAACAAGCTATGTACGTACATTGTGGGGCCTCTTTGTGGTTGTAAGCTTAGTACTGGATCAAGAGACAAGAACTCTGTACTATGGCACATATCATGTTAGGTTCGAATAGAACTCTAGTTCATCGACCGGATCATCATCATAAGGAACTAAGTTTTGATAATCATACAAGATAGATAAAAGCCTCTCTTTCACCCTTCTCTTCCCCACGTCCTCCCGCGACCATCTTCTGTAGCAGCATCTTACATCTCCTCTCCTCTTCTCCCATGGATCACCGTCTCTCTTTCACCCTTCTCTTCCCCACGTCCTCCCGCAACCACCTTCTCCCTCGCCATGGAGAACTCACCAGCTGTGTCGCTGCCCTCGGTCCGTCCCCGCCCCTCGGCGCTCTTCCTACTCAGGTCCCGCCCTCTCTCCTTCTCGCAGCTCATCTACAACCTCGAGCGCAGGGTCTCGAGTCCGGTCGAGCCTCCTTCGTCGTCAGAGCTCTCTATTCAAGCACGACGGGTGCTGGGATGCGCAAGCTCGCTGACACGCTCGTTAAAGAGCTTTGGGCCGACCCTAAGAGGTTGAAGCGTGTGCTGGATACCTTATTTGGTCAGAAGAGTACTCTCCAGCAGCGCCTGCTTGCTTTTGCACTGCTCTCATGCTCTCAGTAGAATGGGATGTGTTCTCCGATTTGATGGAGTTCCTCAACGTCCTCTTCATCATAGAGGATGCTCTCGTGCATAGGCGGCTGCCATCCTTCATGCGCCACGGAGTGGGCAACATCGTCAGGATTCTGCCACTCTTTGTTCACCGTCCGGTTCGCCATTGAGGGTTCCTCAGTCGCTTGTTTGCCCTCATTAGTAGTTGTATTCTGAGATTCCTGCCCCCCTCAAAATTTGGGTAATGTGTGCCTCTACTGTTTTTGTGATGCTCTATTTTGATTCGTGTTCATAGGGAGGCACGCGAGACTAGACTCGTCCATGACGACGACCAGGACCACGGCTGCGTCGGCACGCCGATCAACATAGCCACCCTTGGCGAGAGCGGGCTGAGGTGACTCCCATAGTCACGAATTTTACTTCACTTCTCATGATCATGTACGTGGTGGCAACTTGGTCATGAATTCTAGTTCGTTCATGGCTCCAAGGGGAGGATGGGGAGGATGATACCGACCTTCGTGCCCAACCTCATAGGAGATTTGATTGTCCACAATGAAGGATTTGAGTTTTTGCGTGCGTTTACATCTCCAAGAGTTTGTCACTTTTGGACATGGGCCAATTTAAGGTAAACATAGTTATATTAAACTTTTATACTTTCTAATTTACTAAACATATTTTTGTTTCAACAGAAAAAAAGTCAGTGATAAAGTTTTGATATGTCATTGAAAATATATTGCAGTTGCACATTTTCTTTTCTTTATGATATATTGTACTTGACAAGACATAAAACGACCTTGCATGGAAAAAAGAGAAAGAACACGTCCCCTCGAAGTTTTTACAGTTGATGAATTATGTTACATATATGTATGCTCTTGTGTGAATGTTGTTCTAAAAAATTAAAATATTGATTTAGATTCCAAAATATACCATCTAAAAAATATCTTAATAGAGGTATGTAGTGCATACTCATGTAAGAAAAGTTGCATCCAATAGTAATCTTGGAATTCCCTAATATTGTCTACAATATCAACATAATTTTGTGGGAACTAGTATCTAGACACAACCAAAAAAGAGAGAAGACATTCCCATTTAAACTTTATCATTAAATAGAAAAAACCTTTTTGAATTTGTCAATTTTCTTGAAATAAATTTAAAAAGACAAGAGACGGGAAGTAATTAGAGAAAACACGTTATGTACATTGTGGGGCCTCTTGTGGTTGTATGCTTACTACTGGATCAAGATACAAGAACTCGTGCTAGGTTGGCATAAATGTGACAATGCATAATGTGACCTCATATGTAAGCCTTTGTAGCCTCCACGGTTTTGCTATGCCACCTATCATGTTAGGTTCGAAAAGAGCTCTAGTTCATCGACCCGATCATTATCATAAGGAACTAAGCTTTGATAATAGTACAATGATATACAAAGGCATTCGACCGCTCGCAAGGGGACGTATTTTTGTTATGTTTTAAAAAAGAATGTTATAACTTGTTTAGTCATGACTGATTTGAACATAAATAATTAGAATTATTTTTCAATCATTTTGACGTATCATTACAATTTTTGATACATTTTTTCTAAGTTGGGATTATCATTCCATGAAACTTAGAAGCTTTAATCATTTGTTGGAAATCTAAAATATTAATTCAACGGGAAAAACACGTTTACCAGCAAGTACTCACTAACGGTTAGACTGACCAGTAGGACCCGAGACCGACGTCAGCGCAAATGTCAGCAAGCCTGAGCCCGCCGTCGGATTCAAACCGGTTAGGATTCGTTTGGCCAACGTTGTGGTGCATGTCCGACGATATCCGAAGCGTTAAAATAAGGCACACTGTTAAGCGAGCCTGGACCCAGTTAGTAATTACCACTAGATCATGTTGGCGCTCCATTGGGACTATAGAATGTTAGGAAAGAAAAAAATACATTAAACCATCAGTGAAATTACTTAACAAATTATGACAATATACTTGCAATTCTTGCAATTCAATATGACTAAAATGGGAACTTGTACTCTGTAATTGTATAGAAGATATCTATATTTTTTCATGCAAGAGATATCTTGGTATCTGGTCCCCAAATGTTTCTGTCCATGATGTTGAAGGTGCCCTCATCTCCTTCACACATGGATAAATTCATTGATAAATGGGTGAGGCTCAGCACCTGCTTATAACGTTTTGCCAGTACATAAGAAAGCAGGCCACTAGTGTACAACTACCAGCTATACCAAAAATCATTATTAGATTTGAGTTACATAAGACCTTATAGTACTCTCCACAATCCACCTGTCTCTATCCTAGATAAACGTATGCATAAATACAAGAGGTAAAATAGGAGAAGAATCTAGCAAGGCAAGCAAACTGTACTGCAACTGATACATTAAAATTAGTAGCCTAAGCATGAATTGCTTTAAGATACCATCAGATCAAGAAAGAGAAACGAAATTGAGTCAAACAATTTGATGAAACCAACCTGCCAATATCTTATAACACACCTCACTTGAGATAAAGTTGAGTCAAGTAAGAAAATATTAGAGATGGTCAAAATCATGGTATGTTTGGGAAACCAAAAGGCTATTAAGTGATTTAGAGCATATTTGCTTTCTAAATGAGGCATAATAATTTCAGCAGGATCATCATACTTAAACCCAGACACATATTGCTCAGCGTCTACCAAGAGCACACAATGTCGCATTTATGCATCATAGGATGTCACGAGGAAGCCTCTAATTGATGTAGATGGTTTTACCTATGAAGCCGAAGCTATAACGGAGCGGGTTGACAGTGGCAACCATATCTCCAGTGACAAACCATGAGCTACTCTGCCATGAAGTTTTGCCAAACCATGCACTCCGTTCTGCAATCCAATCATGGCTGCAGACAAATTCAGATCAATATATCAGCTTTATCACCACGAAACTTGGAAATAGAAACTCCTGGTGCTGAACTTCATAGAGAAAACACAAGAGACATAACGCTTTTATGTGTATTCTGGAAGAAATACTGGTACTTTCTGTTTTGCTTGTTGAGCAAAACTTTTGTATGTAAAATGTAATAACTTGGAGCTCAATCAATGGCACACTGGAGTTTTTACATGGACATATAATATAGAGAAAGCTGTTTTTGTGATGCTATTGTTGTTATATGTGTACACTGCTTAGGTGAACAATCAATCTTGCTACGGTTCGGAACTCTGAATGTCAAAATTCGCAATTGAAAGTGTGTATTAGGATGGAACTGCCGATTATCTAAAACCATATATGTTAAAAATTATAATGTCATCTTAAATGTAATATCCGTTACTGAAGTCCAATATTCGTATCATTGATCTGTCCATTCTGAACGTTTGAAATGATCAAAATTAGACTGTATACAATATGTTAATCAAAACTCAATGTAATCCATCTGCACGCCTGTCGCTTTGTCCTATTCTCAGTGACACAAATCCATCAAGTTGGACAAAACCTTCTCTAAAAGATGTTTTTCCAAAAGTCTTGTTAAATCGAGTGTGCTTGTACATTTAATTATCCATACCTCATTCTCTCAAGGATTTAAAATAATGTTTCATTGGTTTTTCTCATTGATTCCTCAAGATTATAAACTATATTATATGTGTCTGCAGTAAAAAATAATGCCCAACAAAGTATTGCTGCAGGGAGGAAATAGCAAACGTTATGAGCCCAAAGGCTTCAACGCATGAATTATAAGATAACAATGCATACAAGTATGGAAAAGTAAGGCTACAAGGAAGTATGTGACCTGACCACCGGCCATTGCTTATAGTCCGATGAAGAATTTGACAGTAAAATAAATCTGAGTGGACTTCGAGATTTTACTGAATTAACCGAGGGGAGTCTGGATGAACAGAACCTGCAAAAATTGGAGGTCAACAAATCAGGATTTATAATCGGAATCAATGATTATGTGTAAAAGGGGAGTTCGCAGGGCAGAGAAGTATTCTATCAGAGAACCATTGATCCTGTGTAGGTTATGCTTCCGGAGTGGAAGGGGTAGGGAGAGAGTTTGATGCAACACAAGAATATATAGGTCATGGATAGAAAAAGTACCAGCATTACTCGCCCACGGCGAGTTGCGCTCACCATTACTTGGCTGCAGCAACTGAAAATTTACTCTGGCTTCATGGCAGACGCATGAGCTTCACTCAGGACGGTTCGCATCTTGCTGCCGCATCAGCTGCCGACCGCCACACCGGCATTCGATTACCCTCCGAATCGACCGGCCGCGTGGTTCGCGCATCGCCAGGGTCGGCCTCCTCCGCTCCTGCGTCGCCTCGCCTGGTAGCCCTTCTCCCCTCCGCGACGCATCCTTCCCAAATCCTTATCTCTCCCGGACGCACTTCTTTTTCTTGTCGACCGGTGTTCGCGTTGGCCTCGAGTTGATGGGCTTTAGTGCGTTTCGAGCTCAATTAACGACAGTAAGCCGATTTGAGCTGCGGAGTAGAGTCCTCAGGGACATTCAGCCATCGAACGGCCAAGAATGCTCTCAACGCGTGATCGGACGGCCGAAATTGTCAAGGGGCGTGAGGGAATATAATTTTTGACTCAGTTATAATGTCCCTAATGTGATCTCGAATCGACTGTGACAACCATCCCGTGCAGCGAACCACCACGTCACACACGATAGTGGAGATCTATAGTAGGCGGGGGAGAGTGTGGGATGGTTGTCAAAGACGGTCAGCTCACTAGATGTGGAGTGGAATACTTGCGACGACACGAGGCGCATAAAATTTCGGATCCTGTCGGTGGCGCCTTCGGTCGGAAATGAGGGAAACAAAAAAGAAAAGAAAAAAGAACAAAATTCTCTTGCTTTGAAAACCCCACACAGCACACACCCGACCACTATCTTCCCTCCAGGCACCCTTGCCTCAAGGCGTCCACTCTCGCTCACGTACCAAGCCGCAGCGCGATGTCGTCACCGGCGGCTCCCCACCGAAGGAATTCCGGGGAGGCGGAGCCCCACAGCCATAAGGCCGGGCCGGCTGCGCCTCACCACCATAAGACCCCACCGTCGCAAGGCCGGTTTGGCGGCGCCCCACCGTCTCAAGGTTGTGGTGGCTCCTTCCTCGACATCCTTCGGCGCCTCCCGCCGCCGGCATGCGTCCGAAGAACTCCTCGCTAGCCCGGCTCCTGCACTCCCGATGCCGCCCGCCGCCCCGGTGAGGTGTCAACCTGGCTGATAGGTGGGACCTTAGCCAACGCTCTACCACCACCTGTCAGCTAAACGGTTTCCAAATTTTGTTAATCGAGACCGTACGTACTCCACTCCTACTTCTAAGTTATAACTAATTTTTGTTTGGACCGGGGCGGATTTAAGATAAATATAATTATATTAAACTTTTATACTTTCTAATTTATTAATCATATTGTTGTTTCATTAGAGAAGTGTTGTAGACCATCTTGTTATAACTGTTAACTATAAAAATATTATTCATAAAATCAATTATGAAGTTCTTATATGTCATTAAAAATATATTGGAGTTGCACATTTTCTTTTCTTTATGAGATATTATACTTGACTGGATATAAAACGACCTTGCATGGACAAAAGAGAAAGAACACGCCTCCTCAAAATTTTATTTGTTGATGAATTATGTTACATATATGTATCCTCTTGTGTGAATGTTGTTCTAAGAAATTAAATATATTGTTTTAGATTCCAAAATATATCATCCAAAAAATATCTTAATAGAGTTATGTAGTGCACAGTTATGTAAGAAAATATTACAAACTTACAATGTATTGGGTAACAAGATGATAATATGAAGACCTTACTCGTTACAATTTTTTCGTCGCATACTTGCCCATTGCGGTCAACTTCAATGCCTCACTAGTTGTGTAAGCCTGCACATCGTTAGTGATGATGGCATGGGTCCATCCTTTTTGCGGCTCTCATATGTCACTGCCACACAATTCTGGCTGCCATTGGCTCTTGAATTAGCTAATAATGACATTTTTTTAACTGCCATCGACCACCAAATGGTGCTTATCTTCTTTTATGTTTCTTTCTTCCTTTTCCTCTTTGGGTTCCTGCCTCTTTTTCACAGAGGAAGACCTAGCGTTCCATCCTGGCTGTTTAGGTTGGTTGACGGTGCATCGCCTTGCCTCGAGGATGGTTGTTTTATGGCAATCTAACAAATGTTACCCTTCTAAAGACTTTAACATGTATCTCCACAATTCATAATGTTCTTGGTTCCGCAATTGGGCTTGCTCAATCTAGAATCAGAATCGAACAATGTTTGAAGTTAGGCTTTGTCCGATCACTACCGAACATTGAAAGAAGTAAGACGCCACACCTCAAGCTTCGCATGCGGTTGCGTAGCTTTTCCCCTACAGGGAGAGGACATGCATGCATGCATCACCATGCAATACTATGGGTGACATCATCACATTAATTACAAAGTTTGAAATTTTAAAATGATTTACCTTCTAAACCGTTGTTCCGATTAGCCATCCGTTTATAGCGCTAAATTTGTCTCGATGAGGGCTTCAACATTAAATCCATTGTTAATATGTTTAGATGGAAATACAAATTCTAAACCAGTTACCAGATTGGGTACTATGCCTATCAGATTAACACAAACAATCATCAATAATTATATATCGTTACTAGATGAATTTTTAAATATGTTTGAAACACTTGTGACACATGTACAATCGGGTGTGATGAACTTTTCCTGTCACATCAGTTACCAGATTAAACACTATATTTATCATATTAATATTAAATAGTCACAATAATTATTCATGGTTATCACAGTTTTTTTTATGTTTTTATACATTGCAATGATATGTACATCTAATGAGTGAGAGTTTTAGTGTTTTCAAGACCAAAGAAATGATACTCATTCCACATAAAGTAGTATCATTTGGATTTATATTGGTGTAGAATGGTGTATAGAAAACTGATAGCCAAGTTATTATAATGTGATAAGATAGTTATAATAATCTGATAACTACTGAAAGAAAAAATCAAAACATGGCAACATGGAATCTAGTTTCGTAGATCTTATCACGACTAAGCCAACGGTGAAAGCGGATTTTTAATCGGATAAATTATTTGAAAGATAAAATATTTTTAATCTAAACAATGAAGGCCAGCTAAATGATCTCATCCATTAAGCATGCATGCATAGTGAGGAGCCACCGCACGGAAGAGAAAAAATGCCGCCGGGCGGGAATAGCTCTCGGAAAGCAGCTCATCTCGGATCCCTGGAGCCTGTTGGCATGGTGGAAGACGATCAAGGGCAGCCGGCGGCTCCCTCGTCCCTTCCGCCCGATTCCTCCTTGTCGCCCACCACCCCGCGCAGCCATGGAGCGGCTGAGGGACATGGTCTATGCTATGGCTAGAGAGGCCGATGCTCGAAGCCTCGTCATCCTGTTAGGGGTTGTCATGCTGCTCATGCTGCTACATGCTCGTCGCTCGTCCTGTGGAGGAGGACGAGGAGGAGGAGGCACTCCTCGACCTCGACAGGGTCAGCTTCCCGGCTTCGTCTGCCAGGGTTTGCGGCGCCTCTCTGGGCTCCCTCCTCTCCCACTTTGACATCGTCCCCTTCATCCGCTCACGATCCTGCTGCCTCCCTTGAGTCCCATCAGAGTTCCAGGAGCCCGCCTACGTGCGGCGGCTGCAAGGTAGTGCGCGCATCAACTCGAACCATATGTGCTCATGGCTACGTGTTTTGATGCATGATTCTCTTGACGACTTGCTTACAGAGAGTCTCCGCGTGCGGGCCTCGTCACGGATTTAGGATAAATATAGTTATATTAAACTTTTATACATTCTAATTTATCAATCATATTGTTGTTTTAACAAATAAATTTTGTACACTATCTAGTTAGAATTGTTAACCATAAAAAACTTCTTCATAAAATAAGTTATAAAGTTCCGATGTTTCATTGAATATGTTATTGGGTGAATGTTGTTCTAAAAAATTAAATATATTGGTGTAGATTCCAAAGTACCGTCTAAAAAATATCTTAATAGAGAGGATGTAGTGTATAGTTATGTAAGAAAATATATAGAACATTGTAGAGTATAAACTTTACCATTTTCCCATAATAAAACGTATCTTACATGTTACAGTGTATTAGCTAATAAGATGATAATATGAAGATCTTACTCATTACAATTTTTTCATTACATATTTGACGATTCCCATCAACTTCAATGCCTCATTGGTTGTGTAAGACTTCATACCGTAGGCGATGACGACATGAATCCATACTTTTTGCGGCTCTCGTCTGTCAATGTCACACATCTAATTTGCTCTCGAATAAGCTAATAGTGAGATTTTACTCCCCAATTCTTTCGGCGTTCTCCGAACCACCAAAGTGAGTGGTGACGAGGATGTGCCCGGCTGGACCACCAGCCAACCAGAGCCCTCCTTGGACTCTTTTTTACTCCTCAATTCTCCTTGTATCTTGCTGCTTGAACTCCTGTATCGCCACCATAAGCAACTGTAGGGGAAATCGTGATCCCGGACCATAACACCTCTTGTACGCGTGTCTCCTTGTAACCATGGTTGATGTATTGCTGCGCATACAGCCTGACACGTTCCACGGCGGTAATTGACGTGGAAATGCTGATTATAACTCGGCACAATTCGCTTGCTCGCGAATTCGAGATGTGCTTGCCGATACAGAACTATCTGACTGATCTATGAATGTTTTTGTTTTCCATTTCTCAACAAATATGTATTACGATTCCTCAATTAAAGTTTAAATTGGAGCAGGAAGGCAAAAAAAACAGCTAAATTTGTAAATACAGACACTTCAAGGTAGGGTTGAAAACGGAACGGAAACGGACGGAAACATGCATTATCGTTTTCGTTTCCTTTTATCTCGTCGGAATCGGAAACGAAATCGGAAACCCCAGAAGCGAATACGGAATCGGAAATCTCCGAAAACGAATATGAAACGGATACAACACGGGTACGATACGAAAACGGATATTTGTCGGAACACAATAGCAACATAGTATGTTGATCGGTACCCCAACATAATAGAGACGCGGAATGGAGCAGTGTGTCGCTGCACAGGCGGGAGTCGTCGACTTCGAGGGTTTGAGGTGGCTATTCTCAAAGCGATTGTTGAGAACTCGAGGCCGCACACTGTATGCATATAATTAGATTAATTAGGGTTTAGTATTAATAGCCTAATGGACCTAACTAGCGAATCCAACCAGGCCTTAGTTTGCATTTGGGCCATGGTTTCCATGGTATTACGGAAAGTTTCCGTATTTATATTTCCGGAAATTTCCGTTTCGTTTCCGTTTCCGTCGGAAATTGCTATATCGTTTCCTTTATCATTTCCGTTTTAAAATATGCCGTTTATGTTTCGTTTCCGTAAAATGTCATTTTCGTTTCCGTTTTTTGCTCTTCATTTCCTTTTTTTACGGAAACAACCGGAAAATTTCCTTATCATTTTCAACCCTACTTCAAGGCATGTGTGGAGAGGCGACGGGATTGCTCTAGAACTGAATGGCCACTGCGGCGTGCAACGCGGCCCCAATAGGAAGAGCGCCCTCATAGACCACCAGGTGTGGCGTGTGCACATCGCTAATCTCCTTACCGGAACCACGAACGCCGACACTAAAGAAGGCACCAGGTATTTTCTGCGCATAGAACCCAAAGTCCTCTGCCGCCATCACTTGGGGACACAACCTCATATTCTCCTTCCCAAGCATGTTCCGGCGCTGCCTACGGCTACATCTTGTCATGATCAAACTAATGAATCTACCTGGTCCCTGCGGCGGTTACGACAGACCGAATCTGACTTACAGCAAGTACATGAGCTCCACAATTGGCCTCGCTGTAAGTTCATACTACGAAACTCAGGGTTCTACACCGACGCTTGTTTCACTTCAGACCATTTTTTAAACTGAACTTGTCATTCTACTGAACTCCATTTTCCTGTCCATGCAGATCGTCCTGAAAGGCGCGAACCTCATCGCCGGGAGCTCGTCCGTCGAGTGGAGCAGCAGCGGCGCACAGCCGCTCACATGGCACAACGTCAGTGCCGAATCATCCACATTTTCTGAGAATGCCACTGCTATAACTGTTCCGTTGCCATTTCCACTGAACTCTGCAGCTTTGAACTGTATTTTCGATGTTGATCTTTACATGCCTGTAGTTCGCCGCGCCGGCCAGCAACGCTCCGGTGTCATCCATTAATCCGGGAAATTACAATCATGGGTAATGCATGCAGCTAACAAGTCCAGAATATAATTCACCCACAGACTTCTTTTCCTAGAAACACTAGCTTGGTTGCAGCAAATATGACCTAAATAGTTAACTTCCCTGCCCACAAAGTTCAAACTATAAAGTTATCAAAAAATCCCTTAAGCTCTTGAATATCCTGCAAGATGGATGCAGCTCATAGACTCCCGATTTCCACAGATTCACCACCGTTGGACATTACTCTCAATGATCACACTTCTTGAACGTAACTTACCGTTTTTCTACTCTTTCTTCTTTTTTAGTTACTAGTTGAATGCCCGTGCGTTGCTACGGTCACTTATATTTTATTTCCTTCAAGCACATGTGAACAAACAATAAATTTCATAAAGATATTTTTCTGTAATTTTGGTTTATTTCTATAGACATCCTAATTTAGTAAGTGCAATCAAGACGGGAAAGGGAAACCATGACATTTGTTGTTAATTTGTTGGGGAATGGGAATGCTACTAAGAATAAATGTTTTGGATGCTAGATCATTGGTGAAACAAATTCAATTATATTACAAAACCATGACTAAAATATCAAGACAGACCGCTGAAAAGGCGCCCATTATGGAACCGATCTATCGTTACAATAAGACACCAAGTTCTTCAATTTGCATAATGCCTACCAGATAATAACAATTGAAACAGAACATGATAATATCAAAGATTAGTATGCACTACTCTTACAAAAAAAAACAAATTCCTCATTTCCGCAAAAAATGCAGGGACATGTACACTCCTTAAATTTTGTATCATACATCAGCACACGCTATTTCCACTATATCCAGTGAATCAACAAGCAAAAAAATATGACCTTAGCTCCAGCATGATTACTTAAGAGGATAAAATATATATTTTGGGCTATACAAAAATAATGATAAGTCCTAAGATAAAAGCATACGAGAGAAGACTATGGTTTGATGCATCACCGAGGACATCTTTTATCATTATATAAAAGCTTCAGGATGAAAATGTTTTGTATGTCCAAACAAAAATGGCTCTTCTAACTATTTATATTAAAAAAACAAAACAAAAAACAGTGATGCTCTTCCCACAGGAGGATGTGTCATGCATGTATATGTAGGTGTTGATTTTCTTGAAAATAGAAGTAGTTCCTGATAAATTATCAGATTTCAATTTCACAACAACACAAGTATATATCTATATATAGCAAAATACCAGATAAGCATGTAAAGTAGTGGTTCATTTTGATTCATTTGATATTCTAGACAGTTTTGCATGATAAGCATGTTGATTGAATTAAGTTCCAGAATCACAAAATAAATTGTCTGCATTGATATCTCATACGGGACTCCAGTTTCTATTTTATAACAGAAGGAAGGAAACATTTTCAGTATTTAATCAGTTGAATTTGTTAGCAAGTTGTACAAATTAGCAGTCACAGCTTCGAAATCAACAAATATCTTGAATATTGGTTCCATGTGAAGCACTGGATTCCAGCTCCTAGATATTTTTGGCACCAACTCTATAAATAATTTGGTGCAGATGATCCTTGTTGGTAGACAAACTTGAAGCCTGATGCATGTACAGTGGCAAATGGGCAATGCCTGATTTCTGTATCCAGAATCGTCGTCTTGAGCCGACAAGCTAAAACCAAGTGTTGAAGATTTGCTGGCAAATACTGCAACATAGTAACACATGGTACAGCTTCCTACTTGTGTGAAAAATTGGTCATCCTTTTACATGTATATATACAGCTCGCATGGGGTGTTTGAGTGGTAGCTACTACTGTACCATGCACAGTCCATATCAGATAGAGAGAGAAAAATGTATGGAAAACAAATCGGAATGGCAATACTTTGTGCATTCAGAAAAAAAAAAAAGTAAGGATCACAACTGCCGTCCGGTCGAGATGCCGCGTCGCTGTTGGGTCGAGATGCCTCGTACCCTGCTGCAGGCCCGTCTCCTGCAAGGGAAGAATCGAGGATCAACGTACACAATGGCTCCTCAGAGCCGGCCATTGCTACCTGCTTCCCTTTCTCGTCAGGAGGAACAACCTGCCGGTTGCTGCGTCCTCAAGCACCACCTCCATGCCTTGCCAAACTTGTTAAAAGCCTTGATCTCAACCACTTGACGTAAAATACATTACAGCAATATAAATCATCTGTTAGGATCCGTCCAGCCAATTAATATACGAAGTTACTTTGTGTAGCAATAATATGGAAAAACGTTATCCTGCAGGCTGAACTAAAGTCACTGAGTGCCCTTGCACTTCTAGCATTTTGAAGAGGCAAGAACTTGCCTCCGACAAAGAGTATGAAGAATCATATTTAGCCTCTATAACACAGCAAGAAACTGTTCTATACATGTCCATGAGCTCACTCTTTAGACTTACATATAAATTGTACTGAGAAAATTTGTTACAAAGTAAATTCAATTATTATTTTTGGGAAAAGTCAGACCAAGCAATTCGATCCAGCTGAAGGAGCATGCTCAGCCTATCTGGCATGCTAAACAGACTTCATGATAGGCATGCAAAAACAATAACGCTTGAGAGGGATGATGCCATGCATGCAATACGCGAGACGTTGTTATCCAATCGTGACAAGGCCTCACGCGTTTGTTTTCCTATCTGATCAAGAGAAGTTACCTACTCCTGAAGTACATAATACATGAGCCGCCGACGCCGTCAGGCTCTCAGCTCACCACCACCACTGTCGCAATAATTATAGGATCGATCTACGGTTGTTCCACCCTCACAATAATTGCAAGATCGAGAGTATGTGATGATTATGAAATGAAACGCGAAAAGATGTTTAGAAACATAAACTGGTCCTAGAAATGACAGGAAATGCATTAGGATACCGTCAACAGAAATTCACCTTGGATAATGTAAATACTGTTTTGGTAAGTGAAAATATAAGCCTATAAGTAACCAATCTTTAGTGTAGCAGAATTAGCGTGCTCTAAGTATTTCGAACCGAATGGATTGTAAGTTAGTTTACAACACTTACCTGCAGCAGCTCCAGTTCAGCAATAGTATCAAGAGAAGAAGCAAGCTCTACCCAAAGTCTGTCATTGCCCTTATCCTTAAAATATTTCAAGAGAATTTGTAAACCACCCTGCAGACATGCTGATTCCAAGTAATACAGTTTACTTTGTCTCAAGGATCTGAATTCACAATCATAGCATACTTTACTTACCTTCCCTTCGTGGGAAGGAAGGAGGCATATAGCTCGGAGCCCTTTTCCTCGAGTTCTGCAAGCATGCTTCTCAACATTGCCTCCTTGTTGTCCGTTGCTATCTGCATTCAGAGCTAGTTCTATACACAGCCTTTAGAATATGTCTGATTCGTTTCACCCAGCTTCGGCCGCACATCAAATTAATTCATGAGCAAAGCATGGGAGGGGAAAAAGCGATGCTAGCAGTAGGAGGGGAGAAGTTTGAGAGCATCAATGAGGAGATTGGCGTTGCTCACTGTGGGATAGACAGAAAGGGGAGGACTCACCGTGACGGAGGAGAGGAGCGAGGCGGCCGTCGTCGCTGCATGGTGGAGGCGGGCAGTGGGTCGGGCAATTTGGAGCTTCCCGGCTGCGGGCCTCCTGGTGGATGGCGATGTCGAATGCGCGTCGAGGGATTCCGGCCGTGGATCCTCCACCGTGTTTCCCCAGCCCCTCTGCCCGCCGATTTGGTTAAGAAGGCGGCCGAGGCTGCGGCGGCGCCGGAGACCTGAGGACTAACAGTAGCGGCCTGAGGAAAGGGGGTGGCGAAGTGGGAGAGGTGGGGCAGGGCGGCGGCTGTGGTGGGGATCGTGGGTTTCTTTTGGTCGAGTGAGGCTCGTGGGGGGGAGTTCGGGACGAAGGGTTACGGGTAAGCCTGGGCATATACGGTTTAACACGGTTTGATCAAACTGTTCAAACCAAACCGCAGGCCATGGTTCGGTTTGGTGTAAACTGATTACTTATAAGTAGATACGGCGGTGCGGTTTGGATTGGTTTCCCGGTTTGAGCAGTGTGAAACCGCGCTGTGGACATGCAAATGGCTGATCGTTCGGCTAGCTGTGCATGCATACCATGCCTGCGCTGTTGGATCGCTCTGACAACCCAGGAACAGACTCGTGCATGTCCTTCTACTGACGAAACTGAATGAAACTGATAAAGTTCAGAAAACGGTAAACTAAACCCCTAGCAACACACAAGGTTTATTCAACATGCGCTAGCCTTACTTTCTATGACTTGTAAGTGTTCCTCAAAGTTCGACGCCCACAATCTTCTAGGGTCTTCAGCACACGCTTCAAGATCAACAACAAGTGGTGCTTGAGGAGGCTCACTATTACTTGCATATACCAGATTTTACAAGAAGAACTTGAGTATTCCAAGATTTTACCAAATTTCAGCAACAGGGGGAACTACAGAGGTCAGGATGCAGGGGAGACGAACCTGAGGCGTGCGAAATTGCCTTCGCAAATTCGGTGGACGGTGAGAAAGGGGTGTGGTCCAATTCGTCCTTGCCGCACCAACCTCGCCGTCGTGGACCGCCATGCCCTGGCCGTTGGCTCCCCCATCCTCCAGAAACCCTCCGGCGTCGAGGTCTTCCATGGCTGCCGCAACCTTGACGTCGGCGCGCTCAGCCTCCGCCGACCGCCGTGCCCTCGCCCCTCGCCTCCGCCAACTGCCGTGCGGTCCGCGGACCGCCGCGCCCTCGCCCCTCGCCCCTCGCCGCCGTGCGGCCCGTGCCCTAGTGTGAGATGCGTATGTGATGCGGTTTGGTTGGTTCGACGGGTCGAACCCGTCTCAAACCAGGTAAAGATTGTTTTACCTCGGTTTGGTCGGTTTGCTCGCTCGAAACCGCAACAAACCGGTGATGCAGTGCGGTGCGGGTTGGTTCGTCGGTTTAAACGGTTTGACACCGAATTATGCCCAGGGTTAGTTACGGGCCTTTTTTTTTCTCTCATAGCGATAGTCGGGAAGGTGCTGCGCGACGGACGACTCACCACCTCTTTTGCTTTAATATAGTAGAGATTCGGTTCTTACAGACCTAACTGAAAATGAAAATTCAGGCTACACCCGAGACTTTGTGTCGTGCCACCCTACATGGTCGTTTTGGTGTCGTGCCATCCATGATCTGGTCTCGACGTCGATCTGTCCTACCAATATAGGGCCAAGTCGCAGCTTGTTTCAGTTCTGCCAACAGTTTTAACTTAAAAAACTACCGTCTCACGGAACTGAAAGCAACACCAAAGTTACGCCTGACGAAACTATATTTTCTGAATCTTTGACAGTAACTGACACGCCTCAGAGCATCCAAGCCTTGTTGTGGAATTCCACCACGCGGAAGACGGCGTGAGAGCGACCATGTCGCGGTGGAAGCGTGTGGGTGAAGGTGGGCAGGAAGTCCTCTGGACAGGTGGGCCGTGCGGACGACGGTGATGCACGCGCAGGGCACGCCGAAGACGGCAGGGATGGCCTCGGCAGATGTCGAGATGGACGGACGCGTTCGCGGAGGGTGATAAGCACTGAGCAGATGTCGAGATGGCCAGGCTGTTGGCCAGAAGCAGCAGGTCCGGCGTCGCCGACGCGATGGCGTTACTTTCCGCTCGGGTCACCGAGGCGCGGCATGGCAGCTTTGGGGATACGGGGGAAGGCGGGCTCCTCATTGTGCCGTACGTGATGTCGTTCCGAAAGAAAGAGGTGCTATGCTCCCCACAGTCGCGGCCGTCGGCGGCGAAGGCGTCCTGGTGGTGGACATGCGCGCTGGTGGCAGATAGCCCGGTGCACAGCGTGATGGTCGACAGGTGCAGCTAGAAAGCGCAGTCCAGGGAGATGCACTAGCCACCATGCCGTCGGTGCGCAGCCCGCACACGCCACTCTCCCCCAGCGCGAGCGTAATGCCAGTAGCGTTCTCGCTGTTCAGCGCCGGCGCGCCGCTATCGCACGGAGGTGCGCGTCAAGCAGTTGACACCACCGTATCTCGACCGGGACGTATGGTGTCCCTGCACTGCTGCCGTCGAGTTCTTTTCGATGACCACGGCGAAGCTCGGACGATACGCGCACGTACACGGACTTCACAAGAGATACGCACGTACAAGAAGCAACCTGCCTTTTGATGGATATCTAGTGTTATAACCGATATAGCCAAATAAACAATGAACAAACAAAAAACAAAAGTACAAATAAGACGAACATAAGGACACGAGATTTAACGTGGAAAACAATCAGAAAATTTTCACTACGATCGGGTGAGGTTACAAACGTCAGGGATTTACAACTTTCGACATATTTTAAACCAGCGGCTTACAGTCTAACTCAGAAACGACGTGTACCGTTTGAAGTTAGTTTTATCTTTTTCGTCCGAGCCTACCTAGAGGTGGGCCTCACTTCACTCAGTCCAAATTTAGTTTTATCTTTATATGAACTAGCATGGTGGCGAGGGCATCATCTATTGTTGGTTGAAAGTGTTTAATAAATAAAAATATAGTCTAATCAATAGCATCTTATTTCCTATTATGTGACAATAAACAAAATTGTTCTAACACCTATCGCAAATGTTTTGGTAATCAAAATATCACGTATGTGAGTAACATCTTTGGCAGTTTAAAATTTGTAGACAATGGATTATCATCCATATGTTGGAGCACCGGTGTAAGTGATATTGGATTTGTAAAGTGAACTATAGTACTCTAACACAATGTTAGATCATTACGTGAGGTTAATTATCTTTAATTAAAAAAAAAATTGGAACAAAATAAACAGTATGACCTCCTTAATAGGTAGGTAGGTCATATTAGATAGTGAGAATTATTGTGTTCTTTGTTTCTTCCCCTCGTTTTCTCACTCCGTATCACCACGTGCAACATTTTAAAACAATAAGCCTGGTGAAAGGTTGGCTATTATTTTATGTATATAGTGCTAAAGATAAATTATTTTCTTCTAGACATATCCGTTAACATGTTCATACATGGATAGTCATAGTTAGGAACTTCTACTATAAGTTTTCCAGACTCTTCACTTATCTTGATCTTCACCCGATGGTTCTACATACCAGTCAGTCACGTATATTTAATGTGTCCCACAAAATTTCTACGTGCCTTGGATAGCATATTTCAAGATTCTTAATCTAAATGGCATGTGCTTTTAAGTCGATTCCGTTACATGAGAGAAATACATATAGAATAGTCCAAATATGTCTACCATACGAAGCAATCATATCCATCAAAATAATTTATAAGGATTAAGTGTACCTTTTCCCTTTCTCATATTAAAAATTGTGTCGACATGCTGTTATGATACTAAATATGAAACATAACAATCCATAAGGTGGTTACTTGGACCTATGTGCATCATTAAAACAAAATATTTTATAGTGTGAGAGGTGCTCCCATTGATAGTGTGTTGACTAATGTTGTATCTTTAGAAAATTTGAAAGTTTGACACTTTGTGTTCTCACTAAATATTTTATAGTGGAACAATCTGTGTTGAATCGGCCATGTTTATGTCATTAAGCTGGTAATTTTTAGTGTGACTGATGTTCCCGTTGATAACGTGACTAATGGCGTCACGTCATTTATATGAAAACAACTCAGAACTTCAAACGCATGTGCGCGTTTTGTGAGAGCGTTAGTCCGATGGCAGTCGAATATATTTGTCATTTATGTGTACTCAATTATAACAAAGAATGCATGTAGTGCGATTAATGTCATGACTTAATTAATTTTAAAGTACCACGAACTCCAAATTTGTACAAGCGTTTTTAGTTGGTTGATACTAAAATTTGACTTAATTAATTCGGCCATGTTTATGTCATTAAGCCGGTAAATTTTAGTGTGATTGATCTTCATGTTGATAACGCGATTAATGGCGTCACGTAATTTATATGAAAATAACTCAGAACTCCGAACTCCAAACTCTTGTAGGCGTTTTGTGTGTGAGCATTTGTCTGATGGCAGTCGAATATTTTGTCATTTTTGTGTACTCAACAATAACAAAGAATGCACGTAGTGCGAGTAATGTCGTGACTTAATTAATTATAAAATACCACGACTCCAACTTTCTACAGCCGTTTTTTAGTTGGTTGGTCTCTAATAAATTTGTTAATTATGTGTACTCAATCATGAAAACAATATTCTCCCTCCGCTCATAGTTAACATGTATTTTAAACTTATTAAGCTTGATAAAATATATATAATATCATCTAAAATATAAATGATTATTGTTAGAATCCTCGTATTTTCTATATTATACAAATTTAATGTTATGAATGTTGATTTTTCAAGGCTAGTATTATTTATCTTTGGTCAATTTTTAGAAATTTGTGTTTCAACTAATCTTAGAAACACAGGATAAATAAAAAGAAGAAAATACGTTTAATTATAAATAAGCTATTCATACCCTAGCTTTTTAAATAAAGACACCTTATCCTATGGAAAAACCATGAAAAAGGAGTCCACGTCTCCTATGTCACTATGTTTAAATTAGATTATTTTCCCTTTTAGCTGTCACATTTCAACCAAGTCGTGTCAAACTATGTTACGAAACTCTATTTTCTTAAAATAATCTTTATCATATATTTTAGATCTAACTACTAATCAATAATTTTTCTATTATTCTTGTGTATATTTTCTTACCTCTTGGAAATACAGAATAATTTGAGTGTATTTATTAGTATATACACTTTACCGGTTTTTATGTCCAAAGGTGTTCCGTTCAGTTTCTTATGCATACGGGCCTACCTACGGCCATATGACACGATATTTCCATTTTTATGTGTATATATGGATTCGTCTTTTTTTTCCCGGCTGGAAGACACTGAACCTTCATTTATAAGACGCGGATATATTCAGATGAGCGTTTTTTTTATTTTTACGTGTATATTATATGGACCTTTTTTTCGGCCGGCCCGGAAGACACGGATCTATTCATATGGGCGATTTGGTTTACCTAATCTCTCGTATGTTTAATTTTTTTCCTTTTTCTATTGCCAATGTCACGTACCACACGACCGAAAGAAAAAAAAAATGATTTTGACTACTGCCATCGCAATACCAAATCTCTCGTACGTTTCATTTCTTTTTCCTTTTGGCTACTGCCATCTCACGTACCACACCATCGAGAGAGGCTACTTTTTTTTTAATGTAGTCGTGTCATATATATATTTTTTAGATAAAAGGCATAGGTCCGACTTTGAATTAACAAAGCAGGATAGTACGGTACAACGCTACGGCATACAGCTTAGCCAAATACAACTGCTGCGGCATACAGCTTAGCCAAAATAAGAACTACTACCGAAGATAAAAATAACTAAGGACGCGCTGGAAGCACCGAGATGTGGATCTCCTTAAGCTTTCCGACCAGCCAACTTGCCCCTGCCTGATCCTGCGGTCTGAGAAGAGGGAGTCACGCCTGCATAAATAACATGGTTTTGAAGATGATGTCAGCAGGATGTTTGATTACTTTCTTTTCAATAGCAAGTTTATTCCTAATCGACCACAGAGCCCAAGACTGCGCAGCAAAAAGGAACCAGACCAGCCTACGTGATCGGGAGGCTAGCTGCGCAAGAATAGTCACGAGTTGCGCAAAGTTATTAGGGCCCCAGGATCTCCCTAGAGCCTGGCGCAAAACAGCCCACGCGAAATTGGCTCCTGAGCAATTGAAGAATATATGGGAAGCATCCTCTTCCACCCCGCAGAGAGAACACTTCCCATCTAACGGGCCTCGCCTAGTCGCGAGTTGAGAACCCGCGACGGTAAACGGTCGAGGACTAGCTGCCAAGTAAAGATCCGAATTTTTAGAGGGAGCTTGGCCTTCCACAGTTCCTTGAATATATAGATGCTGGTGATTTACATAGATGTGTTAAATATGTTACGTAACTACTAATTTGACATGTAATCTCAACCATATATTTTAGATCTAACTGTTAAATTAATTAAAATGATGTGGCTTAACGTGGTGTCTCTATTTAACATCCTCATTCTACTTTTAGTATATAATAGATTTGGATCCAGCCTTGAAACAAATTCGATAATGAACGAAAACCACACTAAACCAAAAAAGAAAAACACGTTTGTAGCACCATGGGTTAAACTATGATACTAACTTAAATCTGAGCAGAGCTTAACTTAGTAACATGAATTGACTTTATCATCAGAATTATCATGAGTATTTATCTTGGATAACTCAGTTTAACTTGCACATAATGGTATTTGACATCAATATGTTTTGTTTTCTCATGAAACTGATCAGTTAAATAGCTTTCAGACTGTCACAGAACATGTCAAGGCAAGTATCATCTCCACAGATTTCAGTAAACAAATCGATTCTTTACATGCTTCAACAATAGCCATGTACTCTGCTTCAGTGTTTGGGTAACAATAGATTGCAAGCGTGAATACATAACTTGTGAGGAATTTTCTCTTATCCAAATCGGTAGCAAAATCTGAATCCACATAGCTAACAAGTCACCCATCCTTCTTACCGAACTTCAAGCAAGCATTTATGTATACCTGGAAATCCTTCCAATGTTCTTTATCAGGATTAGTCATGTATATCTACTAACCAAACTCATAGCGCATGTGATAAATCAGGACGAGAACAAAACATGACATACATTAAAGAATCAACGGCACTAGAATATGGAAGTCTTGACATGTACTCAAACTCACTGCTCAACAATTTGTTCAGCATAGTGATTTATTTCTTACTCTTGAAAGAAACCAACATATCATCGACATATAACAACAAATATATATAGGTGGTCCATCAACAAACTTAATATACACACAACTATCAAATTCGGACCTTAAAGCCATGGGACAACATAAATGACTTAAATCTTTTATAGCATTGACAAGTAGACTATTTCAAACCGTATACGGACATTTTCTACTTACAAATAAGATCCTCTTTACCAGACACTACGGATCCTTTTGGCTGATCCATGTATGTCTTCTCTTCGAACTCTCCATGCAGAAAAGTAGTCTTAACATCTAGCTACTCAATCTCAAGATCATGCATAACAACAATACCGAAAAATGTACGAATTCAACTATGCTTTACAACTAGAGAGAAAACATCATTATAATTAACACCTGAAATTTGACTGAAAGCTTTTGCTACTAACTGATTGCTTTAGCCCAAGCCTACCGACGACGGGGCTCGCTTCGCTCTGTCGAAAGTTATTTTTATCTTTATATAAATATAGATCATATCAAAACAACAGATAACACAACAACAAGCACATGCATGAATCGCCCGATGATTGCCAAAGAATTTGTCGTGCCATGGGATTCATTATTCATTTAACTTGGGGTGTGCTATTATAGGGTAGCAAGTAAAAGTATATGCTCGGCTAGCTGTAATCCGTAATCCGACTCGGCGTCGATTCAAAGGTACTCCACCCGGTACCAATCCAGCTGATAAGTTTTCTGAATAATGGTGTGATTCGTTCTATATAAAATTTTGGTCACATAGTGCATTCGGGGGCAATAACGTCTTTTCATTTTCCCTATTTACCACCGCTAGTGATCAAAATAAACTAGAGTGTCAAATAGAAAAGAAAAAAATTGAATCCTATTTTTGAGTAGTGTTAAATAAGGAATTCACTTGGAAAAGTATGGTCGTGAGTTTAAAACCAATTGTTCATATTTTTTAAAATTGTGGCTTTACAAATATGTTCACTAGATAAAAATAGTTCAGGATTTAGAAAAAATCTCCACAATTTTAATAAAGGTTCCTGGGTTGAAAAAATGTTAAATGATTCAAAAAATGTTCACGAGATTAAAAAAACAAGGTTTAAAGTTCAAAAGTTCGTTCTTGAATTTTAAACAAAAAGTTTACAGATTTAGAAAAATGAAACGTTTTCGTGAAGAAGGTTCATATGTTAAAATTAGCTCCGTGGTTTGAAAAAATGTTAACAAGATCAGTATAGTTTCAGTAAAAGACACTGATACCCTAATCTTTGTTCTTCGTGTTCTGTTACTGTATCATATACCTTTTTCTCTTGACCCTTTCATTGAAAATTCCTTACTAATTAACTATTTACCATTAAGTAGCACGACTATGAACTTTCAAACGAAAAACATTCTAGTTAATCATGTGTTAGCGGAGGCCTCTTAGAATATTGAGTTTCAACGGACATTATCCAGAAACAATTCGAACAGATGGTTAATGTTGGTTCAGTGCTTGATGATGGTCTGATATCTCACGAGCCGGACGTATCTTTTGTAACTTAACAACTTCAGGATTGATTATTGTAATTATCCATGTACACGGACATAATGAATGGACACAGTCAAATCCTTCATACATACCTATGGAAGATTTATGTGGTTTCTTCATAAAAAGATCTTGTTAAGTTAGAATAATTTAGTGAAACACAAATGGAATTGATGTAAGAAATGCACTTCCTATGATTCAAAATAATCTATTCATCATTTGTATTAATTATCCCACCACCAGCTAATATTAAATCTGTTTGCAAATTGGCTGGTTGGATAGATAAAAAAGACAAGGCACATATTCGTGTGGGTGTAATTTATTTGCTATGTTAAATTTGAAATTATAGTATTGACATGGTTCTTAATAAGATAGTAAATGTTTCTTATTTTTAGGTTAGACCGCATATTGGATTTTAGCATGGCTTTTCTCCTCCAGACAAATCAGCAGGAGCATATGAATTCCGCATCATGCCGTCTAGAGACGGTTGCACGAGTTATCAAGAACCAGCTTGGCTGGCGGCATTCTAATATAATAGATATTGTATAAGGGTTTCATCTTATGTTTATTCCGTTGGTTAGGATGCGTAGCCACCTTATGTGATTCATGATTTGTGAACTCTGAACTATATACTATGTAATAAAATGGTTGTGTGTATTGCTTGATTCAGACGCCAAGATGTCTATCCCCTTTTTGACAAAACTAAACTTTTACTTAAGTAAGCAGTAGCTCGAGACGTATATGTGAACTTTAAAGTAACTCAACTATCTTGGCTATAGGTTGGACATAGGGTTTCAGTTTGCTACCAGCCGTAAACACGCGAATAGAGAAATAACAATATGCTGTGTGTCCATTTGATATAACCAGTTCTACACCAACTTAAATATCTGTTGGCTCGCTGGCTGGTGAATTATTGATACATAATTACTTCACCATAGAGAGTAAAGAGGCTCCCCGTTCAGAGGCACCACTCTCCTATATATGTGCTTCACATTTCCTTTGCAGAAAAGAAAATGGGTGGCCAGTCATGCCGGGGATAGTGTCGTAGGCAACGGTACCGGAGAGCGTCCATAGTGACTATGGCAGCCATTCGGAATGGAAATTATTGGAAATCACAGTTGTACGTGTATTGTGTGTTGGCTTAGATGATCATGTACACTCAGTTGCGTTTACAATGAGTTGTCGCTAGCAACCAGGTAGCATCCTGCAATCGGACACCTGCGAATTCAGGAGACGCTTAGCTCCTCTCGCCACATGGATTTTTTTCTCGACGACACCTTTGTGGCTGGGTGCCAAATTATGGACGGACGGGATGCATTCACATTCTTGGAGCTTTATGTATGTAAAAGATAAAACAACCAAATGATAGTCTGAGAAAGATGGTAAAAATTGGTACTACCTCTGTTTCCAAATGTAATATTTTTAACTTTTCTCACCGACATGTATCTATATAATTTTTTTTAGTTTAGTGTAAGCTTTATATGAATCTTATACTAAACCAGAAAATGCTAAAAGGGATTATATTTAGGAACGATGGGAGTAATTACATACTCAGCACGTGGTGGAAAGTAGAAGAGGTCGCACATGTGTTTTGAAGCAAAGCTGCTACAGCGTAATTACTCTGCACGTGGTGAGAGAATGCAAGATAGTAACAGCATTGGTCGCTCGAAAGGGCAAATTAGTTGCAGCTTGTGCTTCGCTTTTCGATGGAGAAAAAAAAGATACACACAATTGTAAATGTACATTAATTGTCTTATCTTTTTTGTTTCAATCACTTTCTAGTAATTATTTTCTATCAAACTAAACTAGTAACACACTAACTTCTTTGTATTTATTTTCAATTTCTAGAAAACGATTATTTGCAGTCCAATTGATTTTTTATTTAAAAATCATAATCACATTTCGGAACATAGTCATCATAACCTCGGTCCACTTATAAGCCTATGCATGCTAAAAACTGGTCTTAGAGTGAAAGAGAGTAGCACGACCGCACCCTCCGCTTTAACATCTCCCATCATTGATAACCGAATTCATCACCCTTTTTATCTCAGACACGGTCGATGATTTTTTCCGTTGTTTGAAGTCGGAGCACCGTCACATTCCTATTGGAATTGCATATAAGATGGACTAGCGGACATGCACTTGTAGAACCTGGTTTATGAGTTACCCTGATATTCAAAAAAATAGAAGTTCAAAACATTGTGGAAATATGCCGATATTATTTGTGCTCAAAGATGATCAAGACTATTCTACTTGTGTAAAAAATGTGGTCAGGAAAATTCCCATTGACCTCTGCGAAAAAAGAGAATTTCCGAGGAATAGCTTGTATATAGTCCTACTTTAGCCAAATCATTTACCTAGGGTGTAATGCTAGTTACTTTTTTTGCAAAACTTTGTGTACAGGTGCAATATTTCATAATGCTGCCCCGAATGAGAGTTTCGGAACTTTTTCACCTCATTTGAAATTATAAAAAGTAGTTACATTTCGGTGCAATGATACCCATGTGCTCCATTGCATTTTTGCTGGACGACCCACTTGTTATCTCCCCATAACTACACACGCACCTCCCCGTTGTTTACTCTGCTTATCATGCTCCGCTATTTTAGTAGCCATGGATAACACATCGAAATGCCCACATTCTCAGGTATTTCAGAGGAATTTGGACCAAATTATATTGAATCTAGAACAAGTTCCACGGTAAGTTTGTAATTTGGTGCCCACTGAATTTTCAAAAAAAAATCATTGAAACAATTAACTTATCCTTTTTTTACAGAATCAATTAACTTATCCTCACGCTGTAATAACATCATATTTCTACATTTAGGCAGTAGATTATTATTCGTCGTAAATTCTTAGTATTGCGACGTTGGATTATGAGTTCCGAGATATTTTTACAAAATACAGCAGAAAAGTTGACACGCGAGGGGGGACGGGGGTTGGTGAAACCGAATACTTAAAATTCAACAAAACCATGTGTTCTCCTTTTTCTTCTTTAACTATAAATTCCAAAATGTTTATGCCTCCTTTCTTTTTCATATATTTATCTGACCAGGAAAAATAAAAATTATGTCAGTTATTTGGAGGTGATTTATTGCAGTTTTATGTACATTTTTAATTTGCTCTCTTTAACCGGGTCATCATTAAGCTGATGTACTCTGCTGGCGATCGATCGGTCAGTCCGTACTTTTGTGTTTCAGAAGGGCCAAATGTTACGAGGTTTTCTTCCTGGAAGAACATCCAAAGAGGCAAGATGACGTCGCTTTCCTGGCCGAAGGCAGTGCCCCAAGGGCCAGGAGCCCAGGACCAGGAGGAAGAACCAACCTTATGCGTTGACACG
This sequence comes from Poa annua, assembly GCA_026929855.1. Classification (NCBI taxonomy): domain Eukaryota; kingdom Viridiplantae; phylum Streptophyta; class Magnoliopsida; order Poales; family Poaceae; genus Poa; species Poa annua. The sequence continues at coordinate 4,874,665 of CM049434.1, read as the reverse complement.
CATCAACCCCTCGCCAAGCTTCGGCTTGCGTGCGTTGTAATTTAAACTCTTCTTCTTAATGAAAATAGGCAAAGCTTTTGACTCGTTTCAAAAAAATAACCATGCGCACTTCGTCCAGCCAATCAGCAGCACTTCTCTCCGATCATGGAGGCGTGCGACCTCCACAGGCATGGCGGCGGCGGCGGCGGCCAGGATCAGTCGTCGGACCAGGGGACGGTGCTGAACTGCTGATGACGTACCTGACGTTCGGACTTCAGATACTCTATTCTACGCCATGACCGCAGCAGCACCACGCCGTCGGGCTCCAGTGCATCCTCGTACAGCTTGTCTCCATCCCCAACGACTTCGCCAATGGTGCCAGCGCCGAGCGGCAGAGGCGTCCAAAGTCCAAACCTACTCGTTGCTCCGGGAAAGAGGCAGAGACCATGACGGATGGCTGCTGTTGTCGAAGGCCACCCACGGCAGTATGACCACGGCTGCGACATGAGCCGTCTCGCCAAGGCCGCCGTGCTGCACGGCCCGTGCAGCTTTGTAGAAGGCCCATGCGGCCAGATACGACCCCGTCCCCAATTCGATTGGATTTCTTGATTTTTCCCTGCCCCTTTTAGAGCAACTTTTTTCAATGAATATCTTGCAGATGAATATTTTTTCCTTCTCCCGTCCGGACAAATTAGTAGCACCGTCGAGGGGCGGGGGCACTGTCCGGACACGCCCGTCCGGACCGCGACCCAAATAGATAAAATTTGATGCCCATTTGGTCGCTCCGTTGGAGTCGTCCTTAACAGCCTCAAAAGTCTCAACATTTTACCCTGATGTAATTTAAATTTAAAGAAAAAAGAAAAAACAAGTCCCGACCAACATCCAACAGAGCCATGAACCAGGGAAGAAAAAGAAAAAGGATAAACAAGCCCCGGCCACCACGACCGCGCCGTCTTCCCTCCCAACCCGCCGCCGCTCGTTACGCCCCCGACCCAAGAGCCCCCGCCGGCCGCCGTCCACAAGGCAGCGATGCCCCCGCCGGAGCACCAGGCTGGCGGAGCCCCACCGCCGCCCCACCGCCTCGGTGGCTCCTTCCCCTACATCCTCCGGTGCGTCCCGCCGTCGGCCGCGTCCGAGCTCTTCGCCGACCCACCTCCCACCTCCGACGCCCTTCTCGCCGCCCGCCTCCTACCCTCGGGTGCCGGCCAGTGAGTTCTCACGCTGGCTGACAGGTGGCGCCGCAGCCAACGTTGTGCCCCCACCTGTCAGTCAGACATTTTCAAAATTCCATCCCGTACGTACGTACTCGCCTTCTTCCATCGCCCCCGCCCCCAATTTCCTTTCTGCTTCTTCTTCTTCTTCTGCCTGCGCCTGCCTTCCCCTTCCTTGCTCTGCTCCCCACCGAGACCACATAACCGCCTCTGACCCGTCGAGGTTGTGGGCGTGGTGGAAGACCATCACAGGCGGCCGGAGTGCCTTCCGCCCGCTTCCTCCTCGACGCCTACCACCCCGCGCGGCGTTGGAGCGGCTGAGCGACATAGTTATATTAAACTTTTATACTTTCTAATTTATTAACTATATCGGTGTTTTAACAAATAATTTTTGTACACTATCAAGTTAGAACTGTTAACCATAAAAAAAATCTTTATAAAATAAGTTATACAGTTCCGATAGTTCATTGAATATTGGAGTTACAAAAAAAAATAATGAGAGTGATGAATTATATTACATATATGTATGTTATTGTGAATGTTGTTCTAAAAAAAAAATATATATTGGTGTACACCGTCTAGACACCGTCTAAAAAATAGCTTAATAGAGGTATGTAGTGTATAGTTATGTAAGAAAATATATAGAGCATTGTAGAGTATAAACTTTACCATTTTCCCATAATCAAACGTATCTTACGTGTTACAATGTATTAGCTAATAAGATGATAATATGAAGATCTTACTCATTATGATTTTTTCCTTACATATTTGACGATTCAAGTCAACTTCAATGCCTCAGTGGTTGTGTCCGACTTCATACCGTTGGCGATGACGACATGGGTCCATCCTTTTTGCGACTCTCGTCTGTCAATGTCACACATCTAATTCGCTCTCGAATAAGCTAATAGTGAGATTTTAGAGAAAAGCTAGCATAAGGCGCCGCACCCCGAGCTTCCGCATGCGGCGGGTGATTTGCCTAGCTTTTCCCCTATAGGGTGTGAGCATATGCATGCATGCAGTAGTGTAGGTGACATCATCACATTAAATACCAAATTCGAAAATTCAAAATGATTTATCTTCTAAACTGTTATTACGATTAACCATCCGTTTGTACTGTTAGATTTTTCTCGGCGAGGGCTTCAAAACTAAATCCATTGTTAATATGTTTAGATGAAAATAAAAATTCTGCACCAGTTACCAGATTGCGGTGCTATGGCTATCACATTAATACAAACAATTATCAAGATAAGTCTAGATGAATTTTTAAATGTTTGCAACACCTGTGACACATCTATAATCACTAGTAATTATGCACGTGCAATGCATGTGTTACCGTAGGACATTTCAAAATTTAGGTGAGTAAAAGTTAAACTCCTTTATTGTCCAATTTGTTTTATTATTACGGCAACACTTTTTAACTCATGAAAATCGGTTAACCAATTCAATTAATTCAATTAATTTGTCATGACGCAATGAAAAGATTAATGAAGCAAGATAAATAACTAATCAAAATGATAAAAACCTGTTATATATTAATTATGAAAATAAACACTGATCCACACATATGACGCTTAAATTTAAACATCATCAATGGGACAAATGGAGGAATCATGTGTGCGGCTAGATCCATGTTCAAACTTTTTCTTCTTTGATTGAGGTTCTTCGCTGGGATCAACCTGTCCATCGCTAGACGTCCCTTCTTAGTAATACTGTTTTTTTGACACATTCTCCCTAACACCTAAGACATAAGCAAAATCACATGGACAGTATAACATAAACAAATCAAAAACATATTTTGTCTATATTGTGTCTTTAGGGTGGAGGAGATAAAACTGAGAGTATTTTAGGCCGGTCTCAATTGTGAGGGTAGTTGCATCTGTGCTATCAAGTGACCCTGAAAAATAATCTTAAAAATTATATTTATTTTTAGATATAATATTTGGATACATATACGAAGTAAATCTTACTTGATGTATGGTCAACTTCCATGTTGTAAGAAATATGATGTTAATTGTAATATCAAAAAAAGAAATACGATGTTGTAGCCACTATCTAATACAAAAAGATTATGAGAAGAACTGAACATATTAACTCAAACCAGGCGTGTGCACACAGATTGTCTCAAAGCAAATATTGCTTGTGAAATTAGAGAGATCACCATATATTACTGTCCATGTTATTGCATAGTTCAAAACGATAGTCGGAAATCTTAAATAATTAAGATGATAAAACAAAACCATACATATATTTACTTGGTCGTGCCTTTGGAACTTTCTGTTATACAATACCAGGTATAATGCAACATTAGAATATCAAGAAGGGTGTCTCATATTGGCTTTACACCTGCAAGGTGCATACAGAGTCAGTTTCCAAGAAAAATATTGACCCAAGTGTTGAAAACCTGAACATTCAGGAGTCAAAAGCAAGAACTACAAGCAGGCTATATTAAATTTAAGGAGCAAGATCAGGAGTAACTTGCAATTGCAATTGCAATTGCAATTGCAAAGAGAGGTATATATTTACATAAGGTCATTTCTTTATACTACATATGCCTTAGCAATAAAAATCAGTAGCGTAAAAATCAAGCTTAGGATACCATTGCAAGGGAAGGAATTTACTCAGTGCATACAGAAGATAAGATTTAGGTAAATAACTCATAAAGTGTAACTTAATTCCATGGACTGACTGTATTGGACTGATAAGTGTCATCTCACCAATTGGGTATTACATGGACGTTGTTTGGGAAAAACCGCAGTACCTCAATGCTTACTGAAATGTAGAAACGAATAAAAGGACTTCACCTAGTTGGAAGCTACAAAAGAAATACAAACTATTTCAGTTAGTGAGACTGTAATTTACATAGTTTTATCAATCTGCAATGTATCATGAAAAACCATTCTGAGTAAACTCAAGTCGCGAGTGTGTGCATAGATCTGTATTGTTCGTAACGTCTGGAGAGGGAAAAAGATTAGGTCAACAGTGTTGATACTGCAATACATAACTCTCACGCTTTGGAATTTCAAATGTTAAGGAATGACTGAATCGTTGATCATGCAGTTGCATATGCATCTTTGGCACGGTTTGTCAAATCGAAGCCACAGCCTCCATGGCAGCTTAGCTGTGTGCCCGTGTCTCGACTCAATCTTTGACAAGCTATTCATAACCTTTAATTAAGTTTAACTGCTACTCGGAACAAAATTGCTGGAACTCGCGAAGGAAGAACTCTATAATAGAATCAAACATACCTGTTGGCCTGCGCGTTCTTGGAGGAGACCACATGCCGGCCGAACCCTTGTAGAAGTGCCAAGGCACAAGTTGTAAGCTGCAGCCGTTGCTGCCAATCATCTGGTTTACGTACACCATGGCAGATCCTAATTTGTGCGCTAGAAATTGAGCATGTGGCGGCCAAGCGCGGCGCCGGTGCGCCATGCGGGTGGTAGGCGGCGGCAGATCCAGTCTTAGCGTTGTTCCAGACCGACGCTTAGGCGTGAGTAATGGGAGGCGCAAATCGCGTCTGAGCGAACTTCCAAGCCTCGGCGTGGAGAATAGGTCGGTGGCGGCATCCAGGATCCTTATGCGTCCGAGCGAGAGCCATCTCAGTCCATGGCAGATCCCGCTTTAGAGGAACAAGGGCAACCACATCAACGTCGGTGAGCGCCTCGCCCCAGGGAGTATCGCCGCGATGAATGGAAACGTCCTGCTGGGATTGTGGGAGATGATTACGGGATAGTGATCTCCTTTCGAGGAAATTACGGGATAGTGGTTTTGCTTAGCGGCGTGATGTCTAGAGCGGAGCGGACAATGTTTTACCGTCAAACACGGAGTCAACAGGAATCGTTGGATCTGAAGATTGACGGTCAGGATCATTTGGATCTGCCTCCTCTGGCTCTTTTTATATTGGTATAGATATAGATGTGTGACGAACTTTTTTCGTCACATCAATGACCAGATTAAACACTATATTTTCCAGATTTATATCGCATAGTTATCATGATAATTATACATGGTTATCATAATTTTCTAGATGTTTTTTACACATTGCAATGATATACAGTTAGTGAGTTAGAGTTTCAGTTTTTCCAAGACCCAAGAAATAATACCGTTTCCAATAAAGTAGTATCATTTCGGTTTTATATTGATGTAGAATGGCGTACAGAAAACCTGATAGTCAAGTTATTATAGTGTGATAAGTTAGTTATAATGATCTGATAATTACTGAAGAAAAAATATTCTCAAAACATGGCAACATGGGATCTAGTTTTAAAAAATTTATCACGACTAAGCAAATGGATTTTGAATCAAATTAATCATTTGAAAGATAAATCATTTTTAATTCAAACAATAAAGAGAATCTAAACGATTTCATGTGTGACGTCACTGCATGCATGCATGAAAAAGAGCCGCCGCACGGAGGAGATGAAATGCGGCGCCGCCGTGTAGTCCCGTCCGAGATTTTATTAGACGGTCATCGGCCAGTAGATGGTGCTTATCTTCTTTTTTTCTTTCTTTGTTCCTACCTCTTTTTTACATAGGTAAACCTAGCGTTTCCCTCTCAGCCCGGCTGTCTAGGCTTGTTGGTGGCGCCTTGCCTTTCCTCGACGATAGTTGTTTCATGGCGATCTAACAAATATTACCCTCCTAAGGAGTTTAACATGTATCTCCATACTTCATAATGTTCTTGGGTCCACAACTGGGGTTGGTCAATCTAGAATCAGACGGCGTGTTTAGCCTTTGTCTGATCACTACCGAACATCCAAAGAAATAATCCACTAGGTCTGTTGATGTGACCGGGTTACTCGATTTGATCAATGTCCAAACAACCCCAACACAATTTTAGCACTTGGTGATTTTATTTACGAGAATGCGTAAAGATGCATTGTTTCTGAAATTCTCAAACTTTGTCGTCAAAGTGAGAGCGTGTCTATGTTTGCTCCATCGTGCCTGTATCATCGACGTGCCCCGAACCATCGAGTGTTGACGAGGATGTGCCTGGCTGGACCACCAACGGACGAGAGCCCTCCTTGGACTCTTTTTTGCTCCCCAATTCTCAAAACATGACAACATGGTGAAAATGACAACATGGTGAAAATGGATTTTGAATCAAATTAATCATTTGAAAGATAAATCATTTTTAATTCAAACAATAAAGAGAATCTAAACGATTTCATGTGTGACGTCACTGCATGCATGCATGAAAAAGAGCCGCCGCACGGAGGAGATGAAATGCGGCGCCGCCGTGTAGTCCCGTCCGAGATTTTATTAGACGGTCATCGGCCAGTAGATGGTGCTTATCTTCTTTTTTTCTTTCTTTGTTCCTACCTCTTTTTTACATAGGTAAACCTAGCGTTTCCCTCTCAGCCCGGCTGTCTAGGCTTGTTGGTGGCGCCTTGCCTTTCCTCGACGATAGTTGTTTCATGGCGATCTAACAAATATTACCCTCCTAAGGAGTTTAACATGTATCTCCATACTTCATAATGTTCTTGGGTCCACAACTGGGGTTGGTCAATCTAGAATCAGACGGCATGTTTAGCCTTTGTCTGATCACTACCGAACATCCAAAGAAATAATCCACTAGGTCTGTTGATGTGACCGGGTTACTCGATTTGATCAATGTCCAAACAACCCCAACACAATTTTAGCACTTGGTGATTTTATTTACGAGAATGCGTAAAAATGCATTGTTTCTGAAATTCTCAAACTTTGTCGTCAAAGTGAGAGCGTGTCTATGTTTGCTCCATCGTGCCTGTATCATCGACGTGCCCCGAACCATCGAGTGTTGACGAGGATGTGCCTGGCTGGACCACCAACGGACGAGAGCCCTCCTTGGACTCTTTTTTGCTCCCCAATTCTCAAAACATGACAACATGGTGAAAATGACAACATGGTGAAAATGGATTTTGAATCAAATTAATCATTTGAAAGATAAATCATTTTTAATTCAAACAATAAAGAGAATCTAAACGATTTCATGTGTGACGTCACTGCATGCATGCATGAAAAAGAGCCGCCGCACGGAGGAGATGAAATGCGGCGCCGCCGTGTAGTCCCGTCCGAGATTTTATTAGACGGTCATCGGCCAGTAGATGGTGCTTATCTTCTTTTTTTCTTTCTTTGTTCCTACCTCTTTTTTACATAGGTAAACCTAGCGTTTCCCTCTCAGCCCGGCTGTCTAGGCTTGTTGGTGGCGCCTTGCCTTTCCTCGACGATAGTTGTTTCATGGCGATCTAACAAATATTACCCTCCTAAGGAGTTTAACATGTATCTCCATACTTCATAATGTTCTTCGGTCCACAACTGGGGTTGGTCAATCTAGAATCAGACGGCGTGTTTAGCCTTTGTCTGATCACTACCGAACATCCAAAGAAATAATCCACTAGGTCTGTTGATGTGACCGGGTTACTCGATTTGATCAATGTCCAAACAACCCCAACACAATTTTAGCACTTGGTGATTTTATTTACGAGAATGCGTAAAAATGCATTGTTTCTGAAATTCTCAAACTTTGTCGCACGCTATGTTTGCTCCATCGTGCCTGTATCATCGACGTGCCCCGAACCATCGAGTGTTGACGAGGATGTGCCTGGCTGGACCACCAACGGACGAGAGCCCTCCTTGGACTCTTTTTTGCTCCCCAATTCTCCTTGTATCTTGCTGCTTGAACTCCTGTATCGCCACCATAAGCAACTGTAGTGGAAATCGTGATCCCAGACCATAACACCTCTTGTATGCGTGTTTCGTCGTAACCATGGTTGATGTATTGCTGCGCATACAACCTGACACGTTCCACGGCAGTGATTGACGTTGAAATGCTGATTCTAACTCGGCAGAATTCGGTTGCTCGCGAATTCGAGATGTGCTTGCCGACACGCACGCACATCTATCTGTCATTACCTTCAAGTTCGGCGATGCCTACGGCTACATCTTGTCATGATCAAACTAATGAATCTACCTGGCCCCTGTTGCTAGATCTGCCTGCGGCGGTTACGACAGCCCGAAGCTGACTTACAGCAAGTACCTGAGCTCCGCAGTTGTTTCACTTCATACCATTTTTTAACATGTAGAACTGCAATCTGTTGTCTCTGCCGCAGAATGTTGGAACCCACTACGAGAGCTGATAGCCGGCGTCCGAGGACCGATGACGCTGTCAGGCCTGAACCAGGGGAAGAGGGACCTCAGCAACCAGAAATACCACATCTTCTTAAACTGAACTTGTCATTCTACTGAACTCCATTTTCCTGTGCATGCAGATCGGCCTGAAAGGCGCGTTGCTAGGCGTGAACCTGTGCAAACTGATGCTTGATGCATCTATAACTATTTTTTACACAGGATAGATCTTTGACCGATGCATATGAGCATATTTTTATAAGTACATCTATGTGCAAAATATGTTAGGGTGACATGGTATCTATAAACCGGATCAATCCCGCGTCGTAGGGTGACATGGTATCTCCGCCAAGAAGTCATCCCGATGTACGACGGGAATCTATATATTTCGAAGAAAAAAAACGACCGGAAGAAGAACTTGACGATCAAGAGCATGATCTTACGGCGCCTCCTGCTCGGCTTCAAGCCCGTGGCCGCCGTCCGTGCACAGCCGCCTCAGATCCTGACTACTCGCTACTACTCCAGCTCCTTCCTTCGCCGTGTCACTAAGCCAGCTTCCGTTTGCCGATCGCCCGCGTGGCAGCCGCTCCCCAGACGCCACTACACCTCCCAGCCGATCGACTCCCGGCGGTGCCGGTGGTACCACAGTTCGCTGAAGATCGCCTCTGTGGCCGCCGCTCTCGTCTCCGGCGCAACAGCCACAGCGATAGCCGTCTATCGCCCCTATATCGAACTCGAGGTTGTGCCCTACACCAATCGGACTCATCTAGTCTTCCTCTCTCCGCAGTCTGAGCGCGAGCTGTTGAGTTCCCGCCTCGACGAGGACAGGAAGAAGTGGGCCGCCCAATCCCTGATCCTTCACCCGCTCCACCCCGACAGTGTCCGCGTCCGTCTCATCGCCGAGAAAATCATCCGTGCCGCGCATTGCACCCTCGGCATCGACAGCCAAGACATTGCGATGCTCCACGGTGCCTCCTCCTATGTCAAGGATGACAAGACCCGGAGAACTCAGAGTAGAAAGGCAAGCCATCTGCTGCCACACGCGGCGGCGGCGCACCTCCGTGATCTCCAGTGGGAGGTTATCCTTGTCAAAGGCAAACAGGCCAGTGCGATGGTCACGCCGGCGGGCAAGGTTGTGGTCTTCACCGGATTGCTCGACATTCTCAAAACTGATGCTGAGATTGCCTTTGCTCTCGGGCATGAGGTAGGTGTATGTAATGTAACCCTGGATTGACGAGTTCACACACATGTGTAATTAAAACTCATATCAACCATGCCATTTTTTTGTTTCTGAAGGTCGCCCACGTCATTGCACGGCACAAGGCGGAAATCGCCAACCATGACTGGTTTCCAATACTCCTTTGGCAGCCTTTCTTTCGAAAGTATGTTCAATTTTCAATGTCACGTGTGTTCATGGTGGTTTACTTACACTCTACCTAGAGAATTTATCCACACTTGTAAAGATATGCATACGTACTCTACGGGTGGCAAGATAAAATGCGCAAAGACTATTATATATGACAAAAAAAATCTTGGATAGTGTGATTTTTAAAATTGACTTTGAAAAGCCCTACGACAAAATCAAATGACCTTCTCTATAACAACTGCCACACCTGAGGAGATCGCTTCTCCCGTTGTCACTCCCGATCGAAGGATATATTTCCTACATGCACCTGAATGTGTGTATTTTCTTTGGTTATTACTTTTCATAAGTTGTATCCTTGTCAGTAGGTCTAATGCAGAAAGTATTTGATCTATTTGTAGGACGGAGATAGAGGCAGATCATATTGGAATGATGCTACTCGGTGCTGCTGGTTTCCATCCATACACAACCTTTCTATGCCTTTGGAAGCTAGCAAAGGCTCATCCTGAAACGATATTCGAAAGTTTCGTCTCTCCGTACCCTTCATTTACGAAAAGGTCGCAATATTTGCTGCAACCCAAGGTCATCGAAAAGGCGATGAAATTATACAAAGAAGCTACTCCCAATCAGGACGCGGACAACAAGTCGGCACCGGTGAAGGGTCTCTCCATTCAAGAATCCTTAAGTGGGTCATAGAAAATTGTATAAACTTAAGGTGTATGATGCATTGATCAAAAACAAAAATTGACAAGTGGGCAGGTGTGACCACCCCATGCTGGCCAAACGATCTGAGGTTTACTGTACATTTTACATGGCAAACGAGATGAAGAAGTACATTGGGTGGTGTGGCAGAACTTGCGGAGGGTGTACACGTCTGTACCAGGAAAATGTTGTATAGGGATGTGCACCATGACATGGAGTTGACTATGGAATTAAAATCATAAACTTGTGTTTTCTCTGGTATTCCCAAATTAACCAGGAGACAATTTCTTCTTATCATGTACTCGCTCCGATACATAATATTTTAGACATTTTTCACATTCATATACGCATACATCTAGACATGTTTTGTTACATATATCCATCCGTTTTTGTCCGAATGTAAACAACATGTGTAACAGTTAAAACATCTCATATTGCGGAAGGGAGGGAGTATTAGTGTGAAAACTCATGGCCTTGGTTGCTGAAAAAAGAGAATCATATACATACATACATACATAGAAATAACCACCCCTCGCAGTATATTAATTGAAAATACATTTAGATGTTCAAAACCATTTTGCCGTATCAGTCCTTAACCACAATGAACTTATCTTTAGTTACTATTCTTCAACTTGTAATATTGTTCAGATTTGGTTGGGTGAAGCTTTTGCTTTGTTTCAGTTTTTATATAATAATTAACTTATGTCTCAGACGGAGCATGTGAATAAATAAAGCAAGGAAAACAAAGTTCTCAATGGTTTGTTAACCTTATCCTTCACAACACTGTAAGTGTTAGCTCTGACTAGTTGTTTGCCTGAGAGGAAAAGTAGAGCATCGTGACGCGGTCGGTCTCTGCTCCTAGTTGCAGTCCGACCACAACTGTGTGTGACATGTATGATAGCAAACCAACGTTTTTCGGTTGCAGTGGAAGAAACCGGAAGATAGCATGCCTCTCGACACACTGAGCAATGCAAGCGGGCGAGCATCAAAAATTGTCTCTACCACAATCCACAAGGAAGGAAACCCCGTCGACAACGGCTAGCCGTTAAAATTAATTTTCGGACCTAGGGCGAGTTAAATAAATATAATTACACTAAAGTTCAATACTTTTTTAGTTTGATTATTCATATTATGGTTTTAAAAATATATGATGTGTACTTGTTTAGCATTGTTACCTATAGAGTATATATTTATTTTTTCCAATGTATAGTTTTAATGTATATCATCTAAGTTATTTAAAAAATCCTTTGTGAGATAACATTATTAACAAGATATAAATTCACTTAAATGTGAAAAAAGGAAACACACGGTTCCTTGATGTTTTTAGACCTGAGAATTATGTATATGATGTTCTTCTCTATTGTTCATATTATTAAATATTTTGGTAAAGATTCCAAGGCAACCTAGCAAATATCTACACTACACAGATGTTCAGTGTATGGTTATGTAAAACTTTTTTATTTTCTAAGTGGAACGACCCAAGCTTTATTAAGTAACCGTAATGTTTACCGGAATATCTAGATCATTCGGAGGTGATTAACCAAATATGTCCGCCAATATCAAGAGTAGTGCCAAAACGTGGTCGACGATGAGCCTCCTTGCTTGTTTCGCGTCGTTCGTGGTTGAATTCAGCCACCTAGAATTGGGCCTTCTAGCTTGAGATCTCCTTGGGATCATACAGTGCTCTCCACAGGAAGGTTCTCTGTTTATCTCCTTCATTACGTTGAGGCTATCCGACATAACACGCAGCTTCTGCACCTGTAAATCAGCAGCTAGGTTCAGTGCTTCAGCGCACACTCGAGCTTCCAACACTTCCTGCTCGAAACAGAGTTTCGCCCCGCTTTATAAATAAAGCCACATCTTCCAACATTTTAAGGACTTGTGACACCACCATCAGACACAGCTACAGGTGCGCCAAGGAATACACCATGATAGTCGCGGCAAACCGAGGAGAGTGCACCTCGTTTCTGAATTCTTGCCGCACGTGCGCGGACGCGCGCATAGAGGACGTACGAGGTGAAGCGTGATTGAGGTGTGGAAGGAAGTGATCCAGGACGGCATGCCGTACGCGGCAGCAGCCCTATACGGCACGGCCACATCGACTGAGGGCGTGCGCCGGCCTCGACGCCACGCTTGAGTCGCTCATGGCGGTCGCCATTGACGGTGACCTCACCATCGCCGCGGCCTACATTCACGCGCGCCGTGAACGCAACCCTGACCCGGCGCAGCCGCTCGCCTCCATCCCGCCCTCGTCGACCGCCGGCAAAATTTGCACCGTGACGTGCCCAAACGCGAGCGTTGCCATCGAGTGGCAAGGAACACCCCGGCATCCCTGGCGTCATCCACGGCGAGCGCACCAGGGCCATCCTTCAACCTCGACAACCCGGTTCGGCCAGGGGTTCGGCCACTGGATGCTTCTGTCTCGCTGATGGGCGGCGGCGTGCGCGTGGCATGCCGAAGCAGCACGAATGAACTCGGCCGACGATCACCAGTCTCTCTTATGTTTCTTCCAACGTTATGTTCTCTGCGCGGGAATTGAGTTCTTCCCCGCCGGCTTTCCATCGATTAAGGTTCAACCAAACTCAGATGCTACGTCCAGGGATCTGTGACTGTGACTTCCTATAGTTTCAGTTCGTGGATGAACTCCAATATGCAGAGTGATTCCGGCGTACACATCTGATGACAGTGTGTGTTTGTATGTGTTTTTTACCAATCCTGACGCAATTGTGTAAGCACTGCATTTGGTACGGTGTGAGTGCATCATCTACGGTGCTTGCAACTTGCATAGCAGCATAGGAGTAGAGATGCAATGTGTACCTGTCGGCAGTGTTAGCTGATATAGTGGTATGGCTGGGCATGGAAGCCGTGTCGTAAAAGAAGAGTTGCAGGTTGTAGCAGTCTTCGGTAGAGCTGAAAATGAGAAGGCAACCCAAAGTCGCAGGATGGCTGAAAAACAACTCTGCTTCTCCTCTGCCTGAAACCTCATTGTCGCCGGAGTGATCCAGAGCTGCGTGTGCGTGTGTCCTAGGGAGACGTGCAAGCTCCAGTGGTCCTACATACATCGATCTTAAACCTCGGTCTCGTGAAACATGTTACGAAAAATATAGAAAAAAAACGATAAAGTGCGGAAAGATTAAAGTAACAGAGATACGGGATTTAATGTGTAAAACCCCTCCAAATAAAGGAGTAGAAAAAATCACGGACGCCAGCCAGTAATACTCTATGATAGGGCGAGGCTACAAACGCCGGAGATTTACAACTTGCGACTTATCCCAACCGACGGCTTACAAGAGATATATAAGGTGGCTTAACCCTAGATTAGCTGCAGTCCAACGCGAAAACAACTCGTACCGTACCGTACCGTGGGGGGCTGTCGTGCCCCGCACCTCCCTCTGTGCATACCGAATGGGCCTGCAACCCTGATGGGCCACTCCGGGACGCTCCGCTCTCCCACGTCACAAGCTGACCTTTATCAGTATATACGAATTTGGATCGCCATAAAACAACACTCACCTTGAGACAAATTCCATCTTATAGCATCAACGAGAACCTTCACCCTGAAACAACAAAGAAAACACTTTCGGCGTCAAATAGCCTCTTGAGATAAATAGTGATACCAACTAAGACTGAGCAAACCTCAAACTTAGATACACGAACTGTCTTTGTCATCATATCAGTAGGATTATCATGAGTACTTAGAGGGTGTTTGGTTAGGCTTTATATTTGGCTTTTGCTTTTGGCTTATAAGCCATAAAAGCACCTAAATAAGTGATTTTGACTTTTCAAAAAGTCAAAATCACCTATTTAGGTGCTTTTATGGCTTATAAGCCAAAAGCAAAAGCCAAATATAAAGCCTAACCAAACACCCTCTTAGGTTACATACCTTCGGCTTACCTTGCGCAACAACATCGCGCATATAATGGTATTAGGCATCAATGTGCTTTGTTCTCACATGGAACATCTGATCCTTGGTAAGTTAAATAGCATTCTGACTTCACAAAACAGGTTAATGCAAGTATCATCTCCACAAAGTTCAGCAAACACAACTTTCAACCAAACCGATTCTTTGCATACTTCAGCGATAGCCATGTATTCTGTTTCAGTGGTAGACTGGGCAACAACAAACTGTAACGTTGCCCTCCAACTCACGTCACAACCACCAAGCGTGAACACATAACCAATGAGGGATCTTCTTTTATCTAAATCAGCAGCAAAATCTGAATCCACATAGTCAACGAGTCCCTCATCAACCTCTTCAAACTTAAGGCAAGCATTGGATGTGCCACGAATGTACCTAAAAATTCACTGAACAGTCTTCCAATGTTGTGTATCAGGATTAGCCATGTATCTACTAACCAAATTCATAGCATATGATAAATCCGGATGAGAGCAAACCATGGCATACATTAAAGAGCCAACAACACTAGAATATGGAACTCTTGACATGTACTCAAAATTCTCATCCGTACTAGGACATTGTACAGCTGACAATTTAAAATGAGAGGCAATTTGAGTACTAACAGACTTTGCATCATACATGAAATGATGAAGAACTTTCTTAATGTAACTTTGCTGAATAAGCAACAACAAACCAGAATTTCAATCTCGGGTAATCTCCACACCTAAGATCTATCTTTACATGTAAAGTATCTTCATCTTCCACTATTGAACCTAAGATAAACTAGAATTATAATATTTAGTTTGCCATGGGACCAATTTGTGCTTGGGGCCTTCTACCTATACTGCTTCGTCGCGCCGTTTTGGAACCGCCGCGCTTCCTCGTATACCTCCACTCCTTCAATGCGTCGTCTCCGTCTTCTGCACCTCCCCCTCTCGACTCCTCTACCCTTTGTGGGGACTTGCAGTGCATGTCTAGCCTTGGCCTCGGAGGAGGACTTGCGGATGTGGTGGCAGTGCCCCTCAGAGGAGTATGAGGACTTGCGCGTGCACTAGCGGTGCCCTTCTGAGGAGAAGGATGACTTGCGGATACGACTGGCGCACGATAATCTTTTATGACCATGCAACCTAGATTCAGACCATTCGAAGCTAGCGAACATGAGTTCAATTCCCGCAGGTTATTATGACAAGGAATTATGTTCAGATATATTAAATTAGTCTATCTTAACATGTAAAGTATCTTCATCTTCCACTATTGAGCAATTCACTTATCTGTCATCAACACATCATTCACTGTATAGACATTCATTGATCTATGTTGTCTATTTATTATTTATTTTTTGAGAAACACAGTACAAACGCAGACGCTCACAACACACGCGTAAACTCACCCCTATGAACGTACACACGCACACCCTACCCCTATGAGCACCTCCGAAATACTGAGCCGGCGGATCGAGATTTGAGATTGACGAAGTCACACCACGGGCGCCTCGCTGTCGACGGGAACGTCGCCTCCCACTGAAAGAATATTCCGCCTAAATGCAACACATAGACGTCAAACCTGGGGTTTGAACTCTGGTGGGCTGAGGGTACAAACATCATGCTAGCCATCCAACCACAGGTTGGTTTATTTAGCCCCCCAATTAATATTATTCATACCTACATGGAAGTTGTTTATATATTTAGCCCCCCAATTTACACAACATCAATTTTTAGTAGTTAAATATACGAATATTTCACATTAATGATTAAATTTAGAGTTTTGACCATTATGGCTAAAAATGTTCTATACTACGAGAATTGCTTTTCCATTTCATTCATCAAATATCTTTTCTTTGTATTCTTATAATATTTTTATTATTTTATAGTACTATAAAAATGCAGGTGACTGCACCAACGCGCGGGTATATTTCTAGTTTAAATATATTTTTATACCACCAAAAATAAAGAAAATATTTGTGAAATAAATGGAGAGTTATACAAAGTAAAACATATCTTGTGGCTCTATCAGATGATTTAGAAGGTTTGCCAAAGAAATGGATGATCAGCAGCATACTCTACACTCGTGCCCGCCAGTACCAACCACACGGACCTTGAGAATCTAGCTTTAGGTACACACGAACTTCTTATGCATGCTAGAGAGGCACACGTTGAGGGTTATGTTGATGTGTCCTGTGAAACCGTCATTGTTTATATATACCTGTGTTTTGACTTCAGGCCAAGATTGACAGCAAGTTTTTCCACCAAAGTATTCCAGTATCATTGAGAATGTTGTTGTTTATATTTACATGTCAGGTATTACTATAATTCAGTTTCAGAATGATAGCAATAAACTCACCAAAAGAAAAGAGATCCTGGGTTGTTTTTTCAATATTTTAAATATAGCACATTTCGTCAGAGTTGAAGGCATCAAAGTATCTGAAACTGATATTTTGAGAAACTGTAGTATCATTGGAATAATTCGAAATATGAAAAATATTTGATACCAAGGGCAATATTAGAGCATCCACAATGTTGTCAATTGCAAAAATAGCCATGTAGGACTTAATGGCATTGATGCTAAATTTGGCTTTCCTCTACAACGTAGCCATGCCGAATTCACATGCATGTGGACCCCATTGCTGACAAAAGTTGAAATAAAAAACTATTTTTTCCATGCACCGGTTCTTCCCATGCACTCTCTCCCTTGTTCCAACTCTCTTCCTCCAATTGTTTATTCATTTCATGAGTTTTAGCATAGGCTCTTTTAGGTGAGCCGGCTCCCTCTTTTAAAATTTGGCTACTTCAATTGGCAACCTCCACAACGTAGAAAACTGATGCTAAAAACCAAATATGCAATTTGACAACTCTTTATAACACACATTATGTATGCCCTAAATCTTGCCGAAGCTCAAGCTCCAAATCTCGCCGACCCGATTCACACTCAACATCCGACCGGGTTGATCCCCACCGAGATGCCGCACTGAAATTTTGTTTCAGTATCCTATGGAGATCCAGAATCCCGGAAGAATCCCCGAATTCCTTGGCCTTCGTATCGCGTCCCTTCTCCGCATGTACGCGGCGCAGCCCACTGGTTCACTGAGCTCAATTGGTAACGCACGCGTGTACACCGAGACTGTGAGCTGCACACGGTCACATTTGCAGGCGATTCAAAAGAGAGTGCAGAGCAAGCATCGTCATTCGTAATAGAGGGGAGCTGTGGCCGATGGCGGCGCTCAATTGCGTGGCGTACCTGCGCTGCATGCTATGGTCTCGCTGCTCTCTACCTCGCCGGCGGCACGCTGTGGCCATCAGGCCAGCCAACGTCACGATTCACCGCCAGCCACAGCGTGCTCTTTGGCTGTCCTCACGGTCTCACTCCAGCGCGCCGTCCTCCTGCTCCCGATCGCGCTCCTGACGTTTCCCCCCGGCCCTATCCTCGTCGCGTTCGGCCAGGACCGGCCATCTCCGCCGTCGTCTACCCCCACATCGGCCCCAAAAATTCAGTCTCAAAGCACATTACATGCGCCACTTTACTCATTGCTGATGTAGATTCGTTAGTTGGTCCCTTTCTTCTCTGTCGTCTACCTTAGGTGCTTATACAGATACAGTGGAGGCCGGTGTGTCTTTTCACTACCTTAGTCAAACACTCAAACATGTATATATATACACACTAGAGCAGAAAGCAATGCATGATCGAGCTTAGGACCGTTAGGTCAAAAGCAAATCAATATCTCCATCGATCATGTCCAAACTCCAAAGAGAGATCGTTGTTGCGGATGAGTGTGTAGACGCGATCTTTGTGGTGTTCTTAATCGAAGGCACTCGTGGAAAAGGAGCAGGGAGCACTCGATCGTGTTCTTTCTCTTTGTTTTTCCAGGTATATATATTCTAGCCCATGATTTTTAGTGGATGGGGTTCTGCTTTACACGTGCACTTCATCGCACTCAAACTACACCGACTGCCAATCGACTACTCCTACATTGCATCGAATCTCATCGATGAATCCATCCTCTAGTACTCATCAACCATGCTGTCAAATTTTTAACTTTTCAAAACACTGCCACAAAGAAAATGAAAAGCTTTATGTAAACACTCCAGTGTCTAGTCTAAGCTGGGCCATGAATTCCGCCCATTAACACCATCGTTGGTAGTAAATTTCTCAAATTTGATTATTGAATTTCTCTAAAAAAAGGATATTTTTAGAATTATATGTTGGTGAGATGGAAATTTGTTGAGTGTACATGGTTTGTTCTTATGGAACCTAATTGTTTTCCAGCATTTTTTGAAATTTCTAAACATATAGACCGAATGTCGGTGCACCGCAAGCGGTGTATGCTCTGGATACGTCATCGCCAATATGCACAAGGTTGTGCTGCAGATCAACACGCTCGGCCAATCTGAACCCGATATATGAGTGGATTTTCTTGAAAAATATCAATATATTATGTTAGGGTTTTTTAGTTGTCTTCTTCGTCAAATGGAGAAGACATCGCTTATGATAAGTGATTTTCGGCCCATCGATCTCTATCCCGATGACAATGCATGGTTGTGTTGGAATATTAAATTTGTGTCGTTATATTGTCAACTTTATATATTTTTTCGTGATTGTTCTGAGGAGAATTGTTATCGTGGTACCTCAGCAGCTACATTCTCGACAATGATGATACGTACACTCAGCTCCCATGGACGTCGATCAGGTTGTTCGGTTAGTATTGATACTCTTGACGATATTGATTGGTTCTGCGGATCAAAATTAAAATTATGGGACAATACTCGTTAGTATATAGCTCTACGATTTGATATCTATGTTATGTTTGTACAGTTGTTTTCAGAAAAATATAAGACTGTGTTATCAAAGAATAAGGAGTTTAAACATCTTAAAGATTTGCTCGTTTATTTTAAACCTTATTCCGTAGTTGTCATATAACCAGCTCATGTATCTCTCATGTATTCGCTACTATAAATATATCTCGTATTGATTGTGAGAAAAAAGAAAGATTTGCTGGTTCCGGCGGCAGTGGTACCGAAACGGCAGCATGGTTGCATCTCAAATTGGTACCGCTGAGCTGTAGAGGAGGAGCAAGCGGCGGTTCAGAGGCAAGCCCAAAGACAGAAAGAAACAGAGTCGTCGTCACCATTCCCATACAGCCTACCCACAGGGCAGGGAAGTGCCCACACAGAACAGAACCACTCTCGTCTCTCCTTCATCTTGCCGCCGCCATGACCATCCCGCTTCAGTTGAAGAGGAAGGATAGCGGCGCCGGCAACGGCATGGACGACGACGGCGACAACCCGTCGGCGTCCGAGGAGCTTCGGGAGCTGTGGCGCATGGCGGCGCCGATCACGGCGCTCAACTGCGTGGTGTACCTGCGCGCGATGGTGTCCGTGCTCTGCCTCGGCCGCCTGGGCCCGCTGGACCTCGCCGGCGGCGCGCTGGCCATCGGGCTCACCAACATCACGGGCCACAGCGTGCTCTTCGGCCTCGCCTCCGGCCTGGAGCCGCTCTGCGCGCAGGCGTACGGCTCCCGCAACTACGACCTCCTCACGCTCTCCCTCCACCGCGCCGTGCTCCTGCTCGCCATCGCCTCCCTCCCCATCGCGCTCCTCTGGCTGCGCGTCGGCCCCATCCTGGTGGCCCTCGGCCAGGACCCGGCCATCTCGGCCTCCGCCGCCGCCTACGCCGCCTGGGCGCTGCCCGACCTGGCCGCGGGCACCGTGCTCCAGCCGCTCCGCGTCTACCTCCGCTCCCAGGGCATCACCAAGCCCATGGCGGCCTGCTCCGCCATCGCCGTGGCCATCCACGTCCCGCTCAACGTCCTCCTCGTCTTCGTCATGGGGTACGGCGTCCGCGGCGTGGCCGCGGCGCAGGCGCTCACCAACACCAACATGGTGCTCTTCCTGCTGGCCTACGTGCGCTGGGCGGGCGCCTGCGACGACACCTGGAGGGGCTTCGCGCGGCCCGCCGACGTGGCGCGCGGGCTCGCCGGCCTCGTCCGCCTCGCCGTGCCCAGCTGCATCGGCGTCTGCCTCGAGTGGTGGTGGTACGAGGTGGTGACCGTGCTGGCGGGCTACCTCCCCAACCCGACCGCCGCCGTGGGCGCCGCCGGCGTGCTCATCCAGACCACCAGCCTCATGTACACCGTGCCCATGGCCCTCGCCGCCTGCGTCTCCACCAGGGTACGTAAAGCCGTCTCTCGCCAACTTTCCAACCGGCCATTGTTGTCATCTTTCCGGAAAGAATCCTTGCTAATTTGTTCGTTTTGATTCGTGCCGATCCAACTGCATGTCGATCGATTTCTTTTCTTTTCTTCTGTGGAGTTCTTTCTTTGTCACCTCCACCGATTCGTGATGCATATGAGGTTGTTACTCCCGGCGGTGATGATGAGTTTGTTGCGAGCGAGCATCATCGTCGCCGGTATCGTATCACGTAACTTGCGCCCGGACAGCCGTCTTGCTCACACAAACTCCGGTCGTTTCTCCCTCTTTGTCTTCGCCATTAATTTGCATGATGCCGATCGACAGATATTCCCTTCCGTTTTCGGTTCCATGATTTGGAAGCTCAAGTCAAAACGTCCGCTCCTTCATTTACGCAAGAATTGTGGCAAGTGATTTATTTGCGTTTTGAAAATGATTACGATTTGTTTGCGATCCTGGCTGGCATCTGCATGCATGACTCCATTAATTTATCTGGCTGTCAAATCTATCTATGTTTTGAGCTAAACTTTGTCAAAATATCCTCTACTATACTATTATAGTATTGGATCCTTGTTGATCTCAAAGTTTTGAGTCCATTTTTGTGGACACGCAAGTCTGTCTAGCTGATTTAAAGCTTCCCTTCTAAAAATATAGCTCCATTCCATATTTCAGTTCTAAAACCAAATTAGTTGGGTACTTGGGTGCGCCTCACACTAGGCTGCATGGCATTTCTCATTACACCAACTGACCACCATGTACTACCGCTATATATACTTCTTGCATGCGTACATAGTTTGTTTTCTTTTCTGTTGATGAATTTCTTAATTTGTTCCATATTTTCCTTTTCAATTTTTTTGGTTGAATATCCGCCAAGTACAAGTTCCCTTCCATACTTTTTTGTGCAAGTTCTACCAAAGCAAAGTAAGTATATTCTCAGCATCATATTGGATGAATGTAATACTTTTTGCTCCCAATGAATCAAGAGCCGAAACAACACCACTCGCACGTTCCTTTCTTGGTAGATCCTAGATTCCTGGGTAGCTAGTGACCTGCTTGTTCTTACCCTCACCTCACTACTGTAGTACGTAAGTTTTTCTCACGGTGGTAAAAAGTCGGCTACTTTTACAAGTTACAGCGACGCAGAAACGACAAGGGGTTTGCAGCAGTGAAGCTTTCTATCTATCCTGCTTCGTCCACTGGTGCATGGCTACCTGGTCTGGTCTTTTCATGGCAGCACGCACGCAATTGCACTGTTCGCTTGTAGTAGCAGTTGACCCATCAATGTCCGCCGCACAGTAGCTCGCCGCCGGGCCACATGTGGCAACAGTGCTCAGTTCCAGGACGAGACAAGATTGTCATCTCGCTCCACTGTTCCCGCACACCATTTCTGTTTCTTGATCCTGTTTTGAGTTGCTTTCAAAGATTTTAACATGGAATGGCGTGGATGGATGGATGCAGGTGGGCAACGAGCTGGGCGCCGGGAAGCCGCGGCGGGCGCGGATGGCGGCGACGGTGGCGCTGTGGTGCGCGGCGGGCGTGGGGCTGGCGCACGTGGCGTGGACGGCGGCGTTCAGCGCGCAGTGGGTGGCGCTCTTCACGACCGACCCGTCGGTGCTGGCGCTGGCGTCGGCGGCGATGCCCGTGCTGGGCCTGTGCGAGCTGGGCAACTGCCCGCAGACCACGGGGTGCGGCGTGCTGCGCGGCACGGCGAGGCCCGCCGTGGGGGCCCGGATCAACCTGCTGTCCTTCTACCTGGTGGGCACGCCCGTGGCGGTGGCGCTGGCGTTCGGGCCGGGGTCGAGGGCGGGGTTCGGCGGGCTCTGGTACGGGCTGCTGTCGGCGCAGGCCGCCTGCGTGGCCCTGGTGCTCGTCGCCGTCGTGTGGCGCACCGACTGGCGCGTCGAGGCCATGCGCGCCAGGAAGCTGACCGGCACCGGTGGTGGTGGCGCGGAGATGATCGCGACGGTCACCACCGAGCAGCAGGTGGAGGCCGGGCAGGAGGAGGAGACGAAGCGCCTCGTGGCCGGCAGCGGCCGGGATGCCGACGGCGACGTGTAGCGGCCGATCGACTGGTTGCTTTCATTGCACCACTCGGCAGCTGCGCGCGGCCAGCCGTCATCGATCGATCCATTTCCGGTGGCTTTCGCAAGCTAGCTAGCTACCGATCGATCTCTGTTTAGCGCCTTTGATGACAAGCTAAGATCTAAGCCAAACTAGGCACACCATTGATGCGGCCACCCTTGATTACCATAGCATATTTGTAGCGCCTAGCTTTGGTTGTTGTGGTGACTGATGAGTGACACACGGCTCACATTTTGCTGATGCTTGCAAGTTGCTTGCAGCTAAGCTCGCGGTGGTGTCATGGTGTGCTCCATCTCCATTTGAAGCTAGCCAGCTAAGCTAGTGATCATCCAGCTAATTAAGTTCAGTGAGAGATCACACGAATTATATTTGTGTTTGCGTTCGTCGAACTTTAGGGTTGATAGTGATGCATGCATGCCTTGAAAAAAGGAGGGGAGGGGCCTTTGGTTATCTTTCCATCACCATTGCTTCGTGCTACCTACAAAGTTGGTTTTTATAGTACAGCTTCTGATATAGAAGGGGATGCTTTACTTGCACTAAGTGATCGAGATTGTATCCGCGTGTTGATCTGATCCTCGTTTATTCTCGTCTCGTGGAAGTATATTAGCATGACCTGCTGGAAAGATGCTTAATTTTCACATATTCCCTTCTCTTTTCCGGAGGACAACAGATCGCTAAGTCTCCAGTGGCGAAGCTGTTGCAAAAAACCATTGGGTTCATCTCTTGTTATTATAGTGTAGTATTGTAATAATTAGCAATATCACACTCTATTTTAGTGAAGGTTTGATGGATTTCATTGGATTCATGTGAACCCAATGGCTCTATACCAGCTCCGCCTAAGTCTCAACTTTCGCGTGTCTCTTTATAAACCAGGGCCCCCTATTGGCCACAACTTGTCCCCAAAAGAAAATATTGTTTATCTTTTATACAAGGAAATGATCCGGAAGGACCCTAAAGCTTAATATAGCTGTGGGTACTGGGTATACACTTGCAAAGTGAACACTAAGAAAAACTACAACTACGATATGTTCCCTTTTCCGAAAAGGACTCAAAGAGAAGAAAAAACCTACCCCGGCCTTCTCCACCGCTGCTGCATCGGGACCTCAAAGCATGGACGCCGGCGTCGCCATCGAGGACAACACCATGCTTAGGGCGGCTGAGACGAAAGGTACCGAGCTAAAGTCGAAGATACTCAACAGAGGCATGTCGACCAAGAGAATGAAGAGGCAGAGGTGTGAAAGGCGCCAAAGCATGGAGTGGCCTCGTCGGCCGAAGATAACATATATGCAACATCATCGTCATTGATGAACTGCGCTCATCGCACCTTCAGTTACATTACAAGGAGCACCATATTCGGGCACCATTCCTCATCTTTCTCAACCACAATGACTAGATCGAGCAGGAACACCACGGAAGAGGGGCTCCCTCGAGATTATTGAAGAAGCCATCGCCAAATCTATGCGCATGCTTCCTCCTCGAGCAGAGAGGCTTAATGGCGACCTCATGATGCTGCTCGCAAGCGACCGGGGGGTCGACTTGTAGATATCGACATACGCCAACATGACACGAGGCAAAACAAACATCTATATCAACTACATAAAGATAAGTTTTGGTGTCCTCTCCCATCCCTATTCCAGTTAGCAGCGCCAACAGAGATGATGGTGAGGGGAAACAAGGGAAGTGACACGACTTTCATGGGACAGGATGTAGAGACAAGAAACTACGACCGCCTCCTCAGCACGACCATCAGTGTTCAGTCGATCGGCTTACTTCGATAGTATTTGCCTCACCAACCCTATCTTGCCCCCCCCCCCCCCCCCCCCCCTCCCCCCAACAACAAACCAACATATGTAATCCACAATGATCTCATGAACTTATACAAAAAAATTACTTGTCCATAACGCATCATAATATATGTAACTATATGTATTATTTACTGATACATTTTCGTAGACAATTACGTATTTGGCATATATTTTTGTATATAATTAAGCATATTATTAACAAAAAATTATCGCTAAATATTTACAAACCATCTTATTTCTATGAGTTTCAACTAATATCATTCCAAATAATCATTCTTTTATTTGCTTGCACGATGCTGTAATGTGCTCGCATATCTAGTTGTTTGCATCCATCTGAATCTCGTTAATCAACAATTGCTAATTACTCCAAAACAATCCCAGCAATATGCAGCAAGCAGC
Source organism: Poa annua (assembly GCA_026929855.1). Classification (NCBI taxonomy): domain Eukaryota; kingdom Viridiplantae; phylum Streptophyta; class Magnoliopsida; order Poales; family Poaceae; genus Poa; species Poa annua. The sequence goes on along the minus strand of CM049434.1, from coordinate 4,849,943 downwards.
AACACTACTTTCAAGCAAACAAATTCAGGAAATTCAGTTAGAAAAAGAAGTTACTAACTCACACTCGGATTTTTTTTAATCTATGTAGCAATGCATACTCTTTGTATCACGAGATGTGAATTTTTAAATAAAAAACTGACACGAAAAACAGTGTAGAATTTTTGAACCAGATATTCAAGCTATACAAAGTATGTAGAAAGGCTGCGTAGAGATAAAGGGGAACCGGTTTGGAGGTGGTTGCTTCAAATAAGAAAAGGATTGAAATGAAGGAAATAAAGAGGTTTTCAACCATTTGGTTTTACGGTAAATTAATACTGATTAATTTATACATAACTCTTATACTTGTCAATAACACATCATATCAAACATATATATTATTTATTGTTACAAATTCCTGAAATAATTAATTATTAATTTGACATAAATGTTTGTATGATATGTCGTTGCATATTTACAAATCATCTTATTTCTAGGAGTTTGAATGTATATCATTCCAAATAGTTTTTTGTGCTTAACTGAAACTGCTCCACTTGGTTGTGGTAAATTTATTATGTTTGTATTTTTCTTTGTAAATTTTAGAAATTCCATAGTTACACTGAATCACCCTAAACTGAGCAAATTAAGTTATAAGAAAAGCACATCTACAAAAACTATATGTGCTATCTAGTAAGCATTGGTGTGTATATTTGTGTTTGTACCATAGTATCCATAAATATCTACAATATATGACTATAAATTTATAACATGCTTATTCAAACGTTATGATATAGGTTTCTAGATTAAAAAGGCCCATACTTTGGTGCAAGTAATTAATTAAGTACATGATCCTAGAGCGTATGGGATGTAAACAAGTGGGTTTCCTTCAACACTCTCCCTCAATGGCGGTCAATATTTCTTGGTCAACACAGCACTTCGAAGGTTCGGTAGTTCTTCCACGGCCATATATATGTTCCCTATATTGGTCTTAAAATGTCCGCATTTGCAATTTGTAGCATGCATGCATGCAAATTTGAGTCCAAACTTCTCTCTTGGTTATTTGTATTATAATGTCTGATATGGTATTGCTACCACACAAAATTAGTATATCCATAGTTTGATATATAACCGAACCCAGACCGAGGGAACCCAGTTTGACGGGCCTAACCCGAAGCCCGACGTTGGGTTGGGGCTCATACCTCTTTTATATGTCACAACCTCTTTCCGAAAACTTAAACTAATACATTGTGGCAACATAGGTATTATATTGTATGAAATGAATAAGATAGTACTTGTAAATGGAAATCATAGCGTTGACGAAATGACTTCCATAGCTACATCTTTCTCATCGTGGACGATAAGGGCGTTTCTAGTACAGGTTATCACTGATATATGACCTACGTACACAACTAGGTTCTTCTCCGAATTACATAGATTAGCCCATTAAAACATGAGAAGTGGGGTCATAAATGAGCTGGTTTTGTCAAACTATATATGCCGAGAACATTGAAGTCTAGGAAAAAACACAGTCATTCCTCCAAATGAACGATAGTGTGTTGAGTAAACTAGAAAAAAAGTTAGCTTAATAATCGGAGTATCCAATCTTCTTTTTTATATATTGAACATACTAGCTAATTAAGCATTTCCGCCCTCGGCGACGACGAGGCTATCTCAACCATGATGATGTGTGTCCCGTCGATGCGCTGTTGAGGGGGCTGATTGCATTTCTCAAATTTGTTTTGGGGGTTTTGCTACAGCTACGGAGAGGGTTTACGGGCTGGTTTGTTACAGACTGATGTGGCATCCTGTGAATGGACGGCGGACGGGCCCACCAGGTTGAAATTCAGGAGGGGAGCAAATGAGGTGAGGGCAGCCGGTAAGAAAATTTCTGTAGGTTCCTTCCGTAAGTATAGCATTTTCGGTGTGAAGTTTGACCCTAACTTGGGACCTCTGTAAAATGTATTTTCATCGCTGAAATCTAATACGGCTTCTGGGGGTATAAAGAAAAGGGAGACATGCACGTACCTTGCTGCGACACAAGGTAGCTAGGCTGTCCCGTGTCCCGGGAGCATCGGTTGCTGCCTGCCTGCCCGTACGTGCACACACATGAGCGCACGGAGGCGGAGAAAGTCGGCCGTACGACGTCTCCTCTCAGAGTGCCGTCGACACAAGCCACGCGGACACACGTACGGGTGCATGTCGACGTCCTGTAGGCTGTAGCTCACAACAAGGCGAGTCGGTCTCTTTTCTGTTGGTTCTGTTTCACGACCTCACGAGTCAGGACATGCATCCATAGCTAGCACTGTACTACGTAGGAGCATTCAGTTGGTTCCGAGATGACCATCAACACGCCGACTTTTCGAGTATGACGCATGCATTTACATGTTGGCCAGTAGCTGACCTGCCAACGGAATTTCGCAAAGGAAAGAAAAAAGGGTAACAGAAAGTTGTCACTGGAGAGACGAAATTTAAAGGTTAGAAGCCTTCTCAGGAGTATGTATATTCTACATGTGTTTCTTTTTCCTTCTTAAAACGAAACTAAAACAAAACTGTCCAGCTTGTATATCAGATATTTGTGGACAAGGTGACACAAAACATCGAGGAGAAGAACGTGCAGGTCCAACCGTCCGGGAACTGAGCAAGGTTGTGCGAGCGAGAATCGCATGACATCCATGATCACTACTCTATGTATGTACTTTGGTCTCTCCTTTCTCTCTGGTCGTCTTTTGCGTGTACTCCCTCCGTCTCAAAATAAGTGTCACAATTTTGATATAAAGTGGATTTATGTAGACATCATGTCCCTGCATGGCCGACATTGTCCCTGCATGGAGGGAGTACTATACTTGTCAGTAAGTTGGTCTAATAGACCTTGTCCCTGCATGGCCGACCTTACAATCTCGGAAGCATAAATCCTCCGCAAACAAAACAAAACAAAAAACTAGGGAGCATATATCGCGTCCACCGGTAGTCGATAGAGAACGTTGGTTAGGGAGTCCTTGCTTTAAACTTTTTCTAAGTGTACAGAGAGAGTTAGAGAATGAAAACTAGATGAACGCGTCGTTAGGCCAAGAGAAGTTCGGGTTGATAATATGAGGGGACTTATCATGATATTTATGCCTACGGTCATGCAACGGAGCAGACTTTGAAAAACAGGCCCTCGCGTCGTCCTCCTCGGGCGGCTCGAGGGGAACCCTACCAACACAGCCCCGGCCACCCCCCCACCACCCTCCCTCACCCCCCGCTGCCGCCAGAGGATGTCGTTCGACGGCGGCGGCGGCAGCGGGGCGCACCTCTCTTTTTTTCTTCCTTTTATTAAGCCTGAGCACTCTTCCTAACCCTCTCGGCTTCGATCTGATCCGGCCGGCGGCCGTCAACTTGTTTGCTCGCACGTCCAGCACGCGCGTACACACGGCTGGATGCATGCGTCCACGTACTGCAAGTGGTTGGTGCTTGATGCCCCCAACGAGCGTCCGTCTCCTACATCCAACTCGTATGGATATCAGATCGGATGGACCTGCCGGTTCGGGACGCCGTGGGGAAGGCGGCGACAGTCCTGCTTCTGAGATCTGGTCGCCATCGTCTTGCGTTGGAAGTCTCCGATCTGGTAGGATGCCGGCCTTCTGGTCCGGGTAATTTTGCCGGATCATTTATGGGCGTTCATGCCTAGAGATTGTTGGATCAGGTGGGATTCGGTCGCGTCGGAGGCAGCGGCGTGAAGCTCTGTTATCTGTTGCCATCATGGGTAAATCCACGGTGAAGTCCGAGACGGAGAATGTCATGAAAGCCGAGAATGGAGGACTAGTAATGGTGATGATTGGAGCCGATGAGGAACTTGCTTGGAGTTTCAGAATTCGTAGCAGTGTTGTAAGTGGGGGCGTCAACACAGGTGAAGTCCAATGTCTTAACTTTCAGGGTGAAAATCCAAGGCCTGGCCGTCATTGGTTGTGCCTGGCAATGATCTTGTTGAAGACATTGTTTTAAGAGCAAGGACTATCTTCAGGGTGAAAAATCAAGATCTATGATCGGACGACGATGCTGTTTGTGCACTGTTTCATTCTTGAAGGCGTCGTTTTTGGAGAACTTGGACATTAGGTGTTGTCTTGGTGGTGGTAGTGCTGCTGTTGTAAGGACCGAAACTCTATAGCGGATTTTTTCTTTTTATTTTTCGGCTGTGTGCATCCGTTATGCATATAACGTTGTTGCAAAGCCTGGATGTAATTGGTATCTTCTCGATATTTATATATTCCCTTTATCTAAAAAATGCGAACGGAGCATGCCTAGGGAATTCAGGGATTCACATCTTGATAGGATAGGGTAGACTTTTCTATGTGTTTCTGTCTTAAAATGAAAGAACAGACGGGATCGAAGAGTCGTGTTTGAGCACCACAGTTATGTTGAAGGTACACATACACGCTCACAAGCTCCAGAAGACCCGTCGAACACATGTCTGTTCAGTACACTCTAAATTCAAAAGTTTGATTTGACATACACGCTAGCTATATACATATCAATTTATCAGTGTCTCAACTCTCGCGACAACGCAACACCACATCGGGATTGATAATTTGAAGTCGACATAGAGTATATAATACATTACCTGAAGAAATCGAGTGTCATCTGCGAAGTGAGCCTAGTTCAACTGGTTTGGTTCCTTGTGGTGGAACCAGCCCACCCAGGTTCAAGTCCCAGAGTTGACTTGGGTGCTCGCATTTTCCTGGATTTTCCAGGATTTAACCGGCGCTATGCTTTCAGTGGTAGGTGACGTGCCCGTCAACGGCGAGACGCCCGTGGTGACTTCGTCAACCTCAAGATTTGCCGGACCAGTCTCTCGGAGGTGCTCATAGGGGTAGGGTTTGCGTGTGTGCGGTCATAGGGGTGTCTGTACGTGCGTGTGTGAGCGTCTGCGTCTGTACTGTGTTTCAAAAAAAAATCGAGTGTCCAAAATTTTATATTTTTTGAAACGAGGCAAAAGTTCGGCTTTATATTGATATAGGAGGAGAAAATATTGAGCGGCCAAAGCCAACGAAAAAAAGAGACTCTACATATTCAATTGTAATTTTTGCCAAATGCTTTGCACCATCGAGAATCCAGTTCTTTCTCTCATCCTTTATCTTCTACATGATGGTGGATGACTTCACCGACTTGTTGTTGAAAACACGCTCGTTCATTTCCTTCCCTATCTCCCACGCCGATGACGGTGCTGAGCTTCCTTAGACAATGTAGTAGGTGCCTGAGAAGCTGCCTGGCAATATTGGAGCTTCGTGCATCCCACGCAAATCGGGAGGGCCATGAAATCCATGAGGCCACAACCTGCCAGATTCGTTTGGAGAAACGACACCCAAAAATGTTGTCGCGGGCAATCTCAAGTTGGCATTTGCATAGTTGGCAGACCGGATTATGGGACAACCTCTTATGACAGACAAGGTGATCCGAGGTACATAATTAACCAGATTCACTGAAGTTCGGCCAAGCATTCGGGATACATTCGTAGCCGTTATCTTGGAGCGAGAGAGGTGCACGTCAGATTGAGATTTTTTTGAAACATTTTGTAAATATAAGTCAAATTTAATCGAATTTCAAGCAGTGATGCAACGAACGGCGATGTACCAAACTTTTTATTTTCTCTTGCCAAACTAGTACTGTACTCCTACTCAAGTTGCGTACATGCATTAAGTCTGACGTGCACCGCCACTGGCTCAGAACTGGTTTCTCTCTTTGTTGTTGGCAGCACGCATGCGACCCCCGGTGCTAGCGCGCTAGTTCCGATTTCCAATGCAAAAGAGTGGACGGACGACGGTCTCGCCGCCGGCTTTGCTGCGACGACGACATTAAAATCTGTGACTAGCTAGGAGTACTCGATTGCTGCTTCTAGTCTAGGTGCAGGCGTGTAGCTGCAGTAAATGGCCGAATCGTATCCTCTGCCGTTTCTGAGCGGACGTACGGCACGGGAGCTACTGTCCGAGAAAATTACAAAAACATACCGCAATCAATTGAGGGCAGCAGCAACGGGTCAGTACCGGTTGTGGTAATCTTTTCAAAAAACTACCAACACTGGGGTAATGACCACACGCGTCGCTGATGGCTCGTGTTAGGAGCTCTGACAAGGCGGGCCCACCGTTGTAGCTGAGCTGGCGATGACATGGGCGGAAACGGCCGTTAACGCATAACTCGCCCGTGCCCGTGAAGACCACACTCGAGCAGTTTCTGTTTCCTCTCGCGCGCAATGGACGACGCGGCGAATCCGGGCGGCGGTACTGGCGGCGGCGGCGGTGGTACTGGTCGCGGGAGTAGTGCGGTGGGAGGAGGCGCGAACACTGGAGCTGAGAGCGTGGTGGACGGCCTGGATGAGCTATGGCCGGAGCGGCGTCCATCGGCGGCGGCGGCCAATCTAGCTCTGATGTGGCTCGCCAATCCGGCGACGACCAGCGACCAGTGGACGTACGGGCTCGGCGGGGTCGAGTAAGTTGATGTGTTCATCTCTGTCTCCGAGTTCTATACAGTCGTGTAGTTAATTTGGGATTTAGGGTTAGGGTTGGATGCAATTTGGGATTTTCTGAAATCTTGTTGTTTCTACTGCTTTGTAGTTTGGATGCTGAGGTCTGGGATGTCAGAATTAATTTCGATGGAGTAGATAATGTTGAGAGGACACTTCCCCGAGATGATATAACCTATATGAACATTCTTGCACTGATTGAGACATATGGTTATGGTATTAGGGATTCAGTTTACTGCAGAAAGAGAGAGGAAATGGAATTGGTTGATAACAATGGAAAGATATATGAACTGCTCGATTTTTTTGAATCAACCAAAGTGCTGAACTTGATTGTCAAGAGGGGCAGAGCACCACCAGCCGCAACTAAATCCATTGTTACTTATGTAGAACCAGTTGTGCTTGCTTTGGGTCCTCCTCCTGTGTTCGTTGTTGACGATGATGATTGTGTTATTGCAAGTCAGTGTGGTAGTCTTAGTAATCCTTATGTGTTGACTCAAGAAAGTGTGAATGTGGTTGGTAAGAAGGGCAAGTCAGTTGTCGTAGAAGATGTGAGCTCAGGTGATGAAGAAGATGTTGGATATTTCTCTATGGGAGAGGAAGAATTTGCTGCAAGGCAAGAATTCAGGTCAAAGGAAGAAGAAGAAATAGCTGAGAGGTTTGAGGAGAGGAGGAGGGTCAGAGAAGATCCAATGTTGCATTGTGAAGGTGACACTGACATCGAGGATTTGTTTGTAACAGAAGCTGAGAGGTTTGAGAAGCCAGTACCTGAACCTGTGAATATTGTGAAGAAGAAGAAGAAGAAGTTTCCTGGTAGAAAAGGTCCCACAGTGAGGTCTCATTCCAGTGTGCCTGTTCAGTCAGTTGTTGACTACATACCTTCATCAGATGATGATGGATCCACTGGTTTTATATCTGACAGTGATGATGATATGTTTGAACCAATTTCAATGGTGCCACCGAGAGGGAAGAAAGAGCAGAGCAAAGAAACAGAAACCTAGGAAATGGTATGATGAGAGGAGGATGCATGCACACGAGCAACTTTGCATGAAGATGTGCTTCAGAAATGTGCAGCAATTCAGAGAGGCAATAATCAATTTGCACATAACACAGAGCAGGAATTTCATATATCACAGGAACTCGACTTTGAGAGTTATTGTGATGTGCATCAAAGAGGATTGTCCTTTCTACATTTGCGCATCTCAGATCAGTGGGGAGAAGACATTTTGCATTAGAAAGATGTACTACAGCATTACTGTAACACCACAACTGAATCAACTAGGGTCAGTGCCAAATGGTTGGCTGAAAATTATGAAGGTATGTTCAGATCTGATCCTCACACAAATATTCAGTCCCTCATAGACCTTGCCCTGCAACAACATGGTATTACAGTGCCCAAGATGATGGCCTATAGGGCAAAGAATTTGGCTCTTGATGCTGTGTTAGGTGATCATAGGAAGCAGTACTTCAGGCTTCGAGATTTTGCTCAGGCAGTGGTTGATACTAATCCTGGCAGTAGAGTAATTGTGACCACACTGACAGCAGTTCCTACTGAACAGAACCCTCACCCTGGCCCCACTTTCCATGGGTTGTTTTTCTGTATTAATGGACCAAGAGAGGGTTTTCTCAAAGGATGCAGACCATTCATAGGTGAGATGTTTTATTTATTTTGTGCCTTATTGTTGTGTTTACTAACTGAAAATGCAGTACTAACTTGCTTTGCATGTTGCAGGCTTGGATGGATGCTTTATAAAGCTTACCACTGGTGCTCAAATTCTAGCTGCAACAGCTAGAGATGGAAATAACAACATGTACCCAATAGCGTTTGCAATTGTCCCAGTAGAGGACACAGCCAACTGGGCCTGGTTTCTTACTCAACTGAAGTATGCTTTAGGTGGAACTGAAGGGCAATTTGGCAAGTACACAATTATGTCTGACAGACAGAAGGTACACAATTATGTTATTTACTGCAGTAGACCATCTAGTTATGTAGTTCTGTAAACCATATAGTTGTAACATGTGTTAATGTACACAGGGGCTGATCAAAGCTGTCAGTCAAGTATTTCCGCAAAGCCCTGTCAGATACTGCTTGCGACATATTTATGCAAATTTCCAAACAGCTGGGTTCAGAGGTGAAGATCTAAAGAAACTGATGGATGCTGCAAGCTATGCTTATCACAAGGACCAATTCGACAGGGCAATGGAAAATTTGAAGGCTGAGAGTGAAGAAGCTTGGAATTGGCTAAGTAAGATACCTCCTCACACATGGGCAAGGCATGCTTTCGACACCAACTCCAAAACTGATTTGGTTGTCAACAACCTTAGTGAGGTTTTTAATAGGTACATCCTGGATGTATGGAAGAAACCTATAAGAACCATGATTGAAGGCATTAAAAACAAGTTAATGGTAAGGGGTTTTGACAAGAGAGAAGGGGCAGAACTAGCTAGATGGGAGATCACTCCTCACTACACTGAGCAGCTTGAGATGTCAAAGAAGTACTCCAGATATTGCATACCTATGATCTCAGGAGCAAACTTGTGGCAAGTGACAAATGGGAAGGGTGACCAGACACATGCTGTCGATTTGGCGGCTAGAACATGTGGGTGTAGAAGGTGGGATGTCACAGGGTTGCCTTGCAACCATGCCTGCGCTGCAATTATCAAGGCGAAGCAGTTTCCAGAGGATTATGTCAGCCCCTTCTTCAAGAAACCCATGTACATTGAAGCATACAAGCCTATGATTTATCCTGTGCCAGGCCAACATGACTGGCCCAATACAGGTGGTCCTGATATTGAACCACCTTACTTTGATATTAAAAAGGGCAGGAAGCAAGAGAAGAGAAGGAAGGGAAAGTTTGAGGTGCCAAAGCCAAAAGATACCTCTAGAATGGGGACGGTTACTTGCTCTAACTGCAAGCTGCAGGGTCACAAATACACCAGCTGCTTAAAAGCATTGAGGCCAGATTTGATGATAAGAAAGAATAAGCATGTGGTCAGTTTAGCTTCTTATCTATGCACTGCCATTTATCTATCTATCTTACCATTTGTCTATCTATTTTATCTCTTGTGAAACAGCCCAACAGAGCTGAAGCAGGGTCTGCAACCTCATCTCCACCACCACCAGTTGCAAGATCACCAAGTCAAGGTTCAGGTTCTGCAAGCTCATCTCCAGCACTAGCTCCAGCAGAACCAAGAAGGAGGTATCCACCACCACCACCACCAGTTGGAAGATCACCTCCACCACCAGCACCTGGAAGCCAAGCTGGACGCCGACTTGCAAAATCATCTGCTGCACCACCACCTCCGGAGAGGTCAGCTTCTGGTGCAAGAACAGGCCATTCTGCAAGACAATCATTTGCTGCCCCAAGATCAGCCAGTACAGATGAGAATGCGTACAAAAGATACAAGACATGGGGCTACTTCAACTGTGGCTACCAACGAAAGGATGGTGATGGAGAGCCTGGCCCTTCCTCCTGAATTTGACAACTGATATCTATGTGTGTAATTCAGAACTTGATGTTTACCACAACTGCTGGCTATATTTTGGTGATGTAGTTGTAATTCAGAACATGCTGGTTACCACTACTTCTGGCTGTGCCCAAAACTCTATGTATGCTGAGATGACTTAACTAATTAGAAGACAAATTTGCTGAAATGATTGCTGAAATGGTTGTGTATTCTGTTGAATTTTGCTGCAATGGTTGCTCTAATGGTTGAGTATATTCTGTTGAATTCTACTTACATGCACCTAGTTGCCGTCGACGAATTTCGTCCATAAATATTCAAACAGATTGCATATTTCAACATAATGATCAACTCACATAAATATTTGAACATAATGATCAACTCACATAAATACGAATAGAGGTTTCACTAATTAAAATCCATACATAGGTAAATTACAATCCATACATAGGTCCACAAATTCCAGCAAATTCATATGGATGCTTAATTTAAATCTAAGCTATTACATCTAGTTGGATCCATGAAGGATCTTCTCAATTTTCTCGAGCTTCTCCTTCTTTGCATGGTGTTCATTGAACAGATCAAAGAGAGCATGCTCCAGCCTCTTTTTTTCAATCTTCAGTGCTTCAATTTCATCTCCTTTTTCAATCTGCACCTCCTTAAGATCCAACAGCTCTTGCTTAAGCTTTTTGTTCTCCTCCACCAGCTCTGCCACCTTTGCCTCAGCTTTATTCTTTGCTTCAACACACGCTTCAAATTTTGCTCCATCCTTCTCTTCCTCCTTCAAGTTGGCATAGTAGTTTGCAAGCTGAACCTTCTTCATAGTCTCATCCACCGTGTTGTTGACCTCGGCCTTTAAGTCATTGTATTTCTTCTCCATTGCACGCAGATTCTGGCTCGCTTCTTCGTGATCAAAATGCTCTTCCAGCATCTTGATAGTGAACTCATCTACCTTGCTCCACAACTGATGTAATGCATACTGAAGTGAATCTGGCCACTCTGGATCTATCCACTCCACAAAATCACAGTTTTGAACTTCCTACATAAACAGAAAAACTAAATCAGTAGGCAACTCAGTAGGCAACTACAATATGCAACTAAAACAGTATGCAACTACAATAATATTTACTGCAACTAGATAAATATTAACTACTTCTGTCTACTAATAAGCAGGCAGTACTACAACAGATCCATCTAACTTATTATCATGTATAACTATGTATACCATGTATATCTAAACAAACATTAATAAACATAAAATCAAATGTGCTAGAACTTACATTCTCAACTGCGCAGGCCAAAAAACGCCTCCCAGTGTTCCTCCCTTGATAAGCAACACGCCTCTCCGGCAGTTCCTTGTGGACGATGCAAAGATACGTCGAATCCAAAGCAATGCCGCACCAGGTTGGATCCTCGATCGATTCAGGAATGATGCCCCCCTCTGGATACTACATCGAAGCAAAACAGAATGAATCCGAGGCTTAATCGAGGCTAAATCGACGAATCAATGAAATCCCCAAATCGGAACCCTAACCCTAACGTAGTGGAGGATGAGATTTTACCTCTGAACTGATGAAACTGGCGCTGGACGTCTCGCCGTCGCTCCAGCTCACCATCTCGACGGACACGGCCGCGGCAGCCGGAGAACCAAGGCGGAGAAGAACCACGGTGGAGACTCGCGCTCGGCAGCGACGGAGAGAGAAGAAAGAGACGGGCACAGGCGAGTGACTGAGATGGTCTCACGGGCACGGGCACGGGCGAGTTACGCGTTAACGGCCGTTTCCGCCCACGTCATCGCCAGCTCAGCTACAACGGTGGGCCCGCCTTGTCAGAGCTCCTAACACGAGCCATCAGCGACGCGTGTGGTCATTACCCCAGTGTTGGTAGTTTTTTGAAAAGATTACCACAACCGATACTGACCCGTTACTGCTGCCTCAATTATGGTATGTTTTTGTAATTTTATCGCTACTGGCCACTAAGCTAACCCAAAACGAGATAACTCCATCGCTGGGTTCGTTGTTCTGTCCGCTGGGTAGTTGCGTGCCTTCTGTCGCAGCACATACGCTGAGTTGCACATTGGCCCATGTTCATTGCAGTACCTTTGTTTCTCCGCTTGTACCGTTTTGTATACTATGCTAGCTCTACTCCTGGAGTACTTCTTTGCATCATGTGCTGAATTTCCTCAAGCAACTATTCCCAATTAGCCGCGTACATATCTAGTTAAACTTGGTAACAAAATCCAAAAAAGTCAGCTTCTCGCCATTATAAGAAAAACTCTAAAAAAATACTTCTTACATGATGCAAAGATTTTGCATGTAATTTTTTCATTGAAATTTTAAACAATAGGAGAAGCTCCTACCGAAATTTACAACTTTAGAAAAGGCAGCAAACATAAAAAAATAAAGAGGAAAATCAGATAGATTTTAACAGGGAATATATATGTACTAAGCTTTGACTCCTACCACTTAAATATTACACGAGTATTGCATGGTTCTTAGCTTCACTATCCAGAAATAACAAGGCCAAAAAAACAAGGCTATTTTAAAATTTTAGGTAATCTTCTCTTTCCTAACAAAATTTTTTTGCTGTCATTTTAGGAATTATAAATCTCTCTTGTCAACATGAGACGTTAATCAATTTTTGCAGGTCCCGTCAGCCACTCCTCCTTCGGACATAGACTAGCAAGGCTCCTCTCAATTGCTACTCATCTTGACTCTCTCCACTTAACTTAGTTGAGAGTCGCGACTTCTCCGCTCCGGGTCCTCTCCCTCTCTTTTCTGACCTTCACACGGGGAGGTGAAGTCAGCCTCCATCCATACATATTTTTTTGTGATTGGACTAGGTTTAAGGCTTTTTTGATGTGTGATCTATGTTTTTTGGCGCGATGTTGACGTGAATTTGGTCTGCAGAGCTTGCAAGCGGCTTTCCATGGTTGGCACCACTGGTGTGGTTCTACGTGGTGCTCCAGAGAGGATAGAGCTGAAATGAGAAGCAACACTTCCTATGCCTCCACTTCAAGAAGGTTTGGACGAGGCGATCTAGCGAGTTTGGATAGTAGCGCTCTAATGTGGTGGCATTGTGGTGATGGTGTTGTCGATGATGATGATCACAATAAGCCCGGTGACGGATTTGTGCTGCAGAGTGTTCAAGCCGGTTCCGTAGAGGTCTTTAATAGAGGACTTGCGACGGTCGTCTTCCTTGTCTTGCCTCGATTTCCTATGGCCGATTGGAGGCCCTCCTCAGCTACTTGATGGTGCATTTTTTTCCTCTAGACGTGAAACCGGTGTAGAGGATGTTCTACCACTCCATCCAGGCAGTACCAGCAGCGCCGCCCCAAGTGGTCAAGTGGTTCATTCTCGGCTACAACAAAGCTGGCCAAGGTGTGAAGTGTGTCCCGTGATCCCGTCGATGCGGCGGTCAAGCGCCCAATTGTGCCTCTCAAATTTATTTCCGGGTCCTTGATGCACAAGTTTGGGCGTGCGTTGTAAGTTTTATTTTCTTAGAACCTCTCATTGAAGTATTCCACGGCTAAAATTTTAAAAAATGTTTTTTTAGTGAAAACAAATGAGACAGACTAGCAGGATTGCACATTGCTACAGAGCGGCGGCGCCAGTGTAGGGGGTCGAGGAGGGTCGCTCGACCCGGCTCCGATCGGACAGCAAAAATATTAGGTGTCAGAAAAAGTGGCTTGTTGACGAAACGTGATCGACTCGCTCGTGCAGCTCAAAGACTGACTTCCACTGCCATGCAAGCCAGCTAGTAGCAGCTAGCAGAATCAGCAAATCGATCCGACGAGCGAGCTAGCTTAGCTGATCGAGTTAGCTTAGTACTCTTTCCAGTTCAAATTAGATCTTCCATTTCAAATTAGACGATTTCACTTTGTACAAAAATAATACATCTAGACATGTTATAAGTCTAAATAAATCCACTTTTGAATAAATATAAATAGAAGTTATCTAATTTAAAACGGAGGGTGTATGTACTTACTCTATAAAATATGTCTAAATACATCTAATTTATTGACATTTTTTTCAAAATACGGAATATATCTTTCAACTTTTGTTTCCGCGGACATTTTTATAGTTCGCCACAGACTGTGCTCCCGCAGTCACGACGCCTTTTAAAGACGGAGGGGTATATATGTTTTACTTCCAACTGTCTACAAACTCATGAGAGTTTTTTGTCCCACAATATCATAAAATACTTCCTCCGTTTTATAATATAAGATGTTTAGCTATAACACATGTTGTCTAGATTCACACTAAAATGAGTGCAAATGTACACTAAAATATGTCTAGGTACACGTGTTCACATATGAACGTTAAAAATGGCTAAAACATCTCTGAAATCTCTAATGGATTAAACAAGAAAAATTAATGATAAGAAGATTATGCTACATTTCCATTCCTAAAGTTAACTGTAGAGGCTACTAACATATGTACCAAAATGTAACCTATTTTATCTATTTTTTTCTTGTTCTTTGTAGCGAGTTTGTTGTGCTTGATGAAATATGAAATTAAATTTATTTGGACTTTTCTTTTATTGAATATACTTGCTTTTTTTTCTAAAAAAAATTATACCTTATTTTTCCGACCCGGCTCAGTTCCTGCTCCGCCACTAGCTACAGTACGTACTAGTACGACATAAGGTAGCTGGCTAGGCCGCCCGGCCCGGACGTGTACCGGGACAGCCGGACAGGAAGCATCGGCGGCCGGAGAGCCGGTAGACAGGTTGCTCCTGCTGCCTGACCGTACGTACGTGCACACGCACGCACACGAGACAGGTACAAGACACGGAGATATGCCGTCCACACTTGACACACTCACGCGCAGACGCAAGGGTGCCGTCTTTTGTTGGTTCTGTTTCACCTTACGTGGACATGCATCTATGGCTAACTCCTCAGTTTCATATTAGATGAGTTTTATTTAAATAAAATGGAGATAGTAATAATACGTGACAAACACTAGTAGAAAACGGGGCTTTCGTTCACCCCTTTAGTCCACATTTAAAAAGGAACCGAGACTAAAGGGTGCAAGCCACCAGATTGAATTTCGGAGGGACCTTTAGTCCCGGTTCGTGACACGAACCGGGACTAAAGGGTCACCACATGCGGCCGCAGAGGCGGGGCCCAGTGTGTGACCCTTTAGTCCCGGTTCGTGGCACCAACCTGGACTAAAGGGTCTACGGTAGGCTACTTTTTTACCGTGAAAAAACAACGTCTAAAATAAATTTAAAAAATGAAAAAAAACTTCAAATTTAAAAATCCTTTGACGTGCCGGTACCTATCGCAACCTAATATTAGAGAAAATTTTAATTTTTGATTTTTAATTTTTTTTGTAAAAAAAAGTGATCTCAATTTAAAAAAGTATAACTTTTGCGTACGAATTCGGAAAACATTGTGTATATATGAAAAACTATCTACGCAATTAGGTCACATAAAATGACATTGTCTGATGATTTACCATTTTAAGTTTTTTTATATTAATTGTAGCCAAAGTTTAGTCTCGGATGGAATGATAAAATGCGCATCTTGCAGGACCAGTCAACCGGAAGGAATCTTTTTTTTTGCAAATTTGGTCAGAAATCAAGTTTACCATTTTTCATGGCAACTAGTACACATATAAGTTTCAGACCAAACTATCAAACAGTTGTAGTTCAAATTTGAATTACTTTCGATAAATCAACATAAACTCAATTAACTAGGGAAAATTAGTTAGAATTCAAAGAAAAAACTCATACCTGGGTATCATCCATCATATGTGCACCACTCTTAGTGAAAATTAGTTGGGTGCCATTTGGAGTCATATTTTCTGTACTTCCTTCACAAAAAACCTCTTTTTTTCCACTTAGAAAAAGGAAAATGATATTTATGAAAATAATTTGAAGAATCCCTTTGGCAAGATTGTTTAATATACCAATATGCACCTATGTGTGGAGTATGAGATCTTTATCACAAACTATGTCGTCGAAATGACCATAACTTGGTCATTCGGCTTGAAACTTCTAGATATTCATACATGATAGACCTTTTTGTGAAGACTTTTTTTGCAAATGTTGGCAAAAATCAAGTTTATCATTTTTCATAGCAACTAGTACACATATAAGGATCCCATGCCAAAGGATTTGATTTTTTGAGGTGTTTATCACTTTATTACATTTTTTCTTAAAAACGATCAAAACGGTCGCTATGACTAATCATCGGAAGAGGTGATATTTTCTAGAACTATCAATGTTTCTGTGATATAACCACTAGTTGTGTACGTTAAAATGATTTTTCCAAAAGTTTCAGACCAAACTATCAAACAGTTGTAGTTCAAATTTGAATTACTTTCGATAAATCAACATAAACTCAATTAACTAGGAGAAATTAGTTAGAATTCAAAGAAAAAACTCATACCTGGGGATCATCCATCATATGTGCACCACTCTTAGTGAAAATTAGTTGGGTGCCATTTGGAGTCATATTTTCTGTACTTCCATCACAAAAAACCTCATTTTTTCCACTTAAAAAAAGGAAAATGATATTTATGAAAATAATTTGAAGAATCCCTTTGGCAAGATTGTTTAATATACCAATATGCACCTATGTGTGGAGTATGGGATCTTTATCACAAACTATGTCGTCGAAATGACCATAACTTGGTCATTCGGCTTGAAACTTATAGATGTTCATACATGATAGACCTTTTTGTGAAGACTTTTTTTGCAAATGTTGGCAAAAATCAAGTTTATCATTTTTCATAGCAACTAGTACACATATAAGGATCCCATGCCAAAGGATTTGATTTTTTGAGGTGTTTATCACTTTATTACATTTTTTCTTAAAAACGATCAAAACGGTCGCTATGACTAATCATCGGAAGAGGTGATATTTTCTAGAACTATCAATGTTTCTGTGATATAACCACTAGTTGTGTACGTTAAAATGATTTTTCCAAAAGTTTCAGACCAAACTATCAAACAGTTGTAGTTCAAATTTGAATTACTTTCGATAAATCAACATAAACTCAATTAACTAGGGGAAATTAGTTAGAATTCAAAGAAAAAACTCATACCTGGTGATCATCCATCATATGTGCACCACTCTTAGTGAAAATTAGTTGGGTGCCATTTGGAGTCATATTTTCTGTACTTCCTTCACAAAAAACCTCATTTTTTCCACTTAAAAAATGGAAAATGATATTTATGAAAATAATTTGAAGAATCCATTTGGCATGATTGTTTAGTATATCAATCCGCACCTATTTGTGAAATATGAGACCTTTATCACAAACTATGCCGTGAAAATGACCATAACTTGATCATTTGGCTTGAAACTTATAGATGTTTATAGATGATAGTCCTTTTTGTGAAGATTTTTTTTTGCAAATGTTGGCAAAAATCAAGTTTATCATTTTTCATAGCAACTAGTACACATATAAGGATCCCATGCCAAAGGATTTGATTTTTTGAGGTGTTTATCACTTTATTTCATTTTTTCGTAAAAAAGATCGAAATGGTCACCATGACTAATCATCGGAAGAGGTGATATTTTCTAGAACTATCAATGTTTTTGTGATATAACCGCTAGTTGTGTACCTTAAAATGATTTTTCCAAAAGTTTCAGACCAAACTATCAAACAGTTGTAGTTCAAATTTGAATTACTTTCGATAAATCAACATAAACTTAATTAACTAGGGGAAATTAGTTAGAATTCAAAGAAAAAACTCATACCTGGGGATCATCCATCATATGTGCACCACTCTTAGTGAAAATTAGTTGGGTGCCATTTGGAGTCATATTTTCTGTACTTCCTTCACAAAAAACCTCATTTTTTCCACTTAAAAAATGGAAAATGATATTTATGAAAATAATTTGAAGAATCCATTTGGCATGATTGTTTAGTATATCAATCCGCACCTATTTGTGAAATATGAGACCTTTATCACAAACTATGCCGTGAAAATGACCATAACTTGATCATTTGGCTTGAAACTTATAGATGATAGTCCTTTTTGTGAAGACTTTTTTTTTCAAATTTTGTCAAAAATCAAGTTTATCATTTTTCATACCACCTAGTACACATATAAGGACCCCATTTCAAAGGATATCCTTTTTTGAGGTGTTTATCGTTTTATTTCATTTTTTCGTAAAAAAGATCGAAATGGTCACCATGGCTATCGATGTTTCTGTAATGCAAAATATGATTTGGATGTCATATTTGGATTCCTCTAATTGTTTTGATCAATTTAGACATTTTATTTGTTGAATTCCGATTTAAGGATTTAAAGATACGGATTATTCCATACTATATAAAAAGGCAAAAGTAAAGTAATGTTTATTTTATCATTATTTATTTCAATATTTTATTGTATTATCATTTTTATTTATTCAACTAAAATTTTATAATACAAGCAATGAAAAAAATATATCATCATGACCGAGTGGTTAATATGATAGATAAGACAGTTATATCAGTAAGTTCTCTGTTCTCTCTTAGTATCTAATTTGAATGGAACCTAAATGTTAAGCGTGCTTGGGGTGCAGTAGTGTGAGGATGGGTGACCGAGCGGGAAGTTTGACCGTAGGTATGCACTTTGACTTGAGAATAGGGGTAAATATAAATTAATTGGTAAAATAATTGAAAGATTCGAAGTTCAAAAACAATTCGAAGATTCAAAATAAAAAAACCTGAAAAAAATATAAAATAGTTGATTTTTTTGAAAAAAATGAATTTCTGCTAAAAACCTTTAGTCCAGGTTGGTATTACCAACCGGGACTAAAGGGTCCAAACGCTGTGGGCACACGTGGTCATGTGGAAGGGCCTTTAGTCCAGGTTCGTAAGCAACCGAGACTAAAGGGTTGGGCACCTTTAGTCCCGCCTTGATAGTCCCGGTTGCTACACCGGGACTAAAGGTCCTCTAGAACCGGGACTATTGCTCATATTTGTACTAGTGAAATTTATGCGTCTAAATCTTAGCAAGTACAATAATTGTTCTAGATTTTGGTAACACACGTTAGGTCGTTGCGCTAGCAAGATGACACTGTTCTACCTCAACGATCCTTGTAGAAATCATGATCCGTTTTCTCAGTTTATCTTTGTCATCTCGATACTGGGTGATATGATTACGTGTTACTATACTTTTGTGAGCTGAATGAATGAATCAAAGAGTTTAGAGCTATTAAGGATAGACAATTCTTGGTTACTAAGTATACACGTTGATTTTTTAAGCAAAGGCAATTTTTTTTGTCTTATCGATTTATTAAGTAGAAGGTATCTGGTTTATTATTGAAAAAACCCGGGCGAAAACCATACAACCCAACACCACGAGGGCGAAGCCCACACAACCTCAAGAACCTCAAGAGCCAATCTCCAAACACCACTTTGCAACGAGCCGGCCAACCCACCACCCTTGCCAGAGAGAAGAAGCCGTAACTGCTATGAGAAGAGCAGATACGAGACTCTCCAACGCAGATAAAGCGACCAATCCACCGGGGAGCCCCGGTGACGACCAACAAAGTGAGCAACCTTGTCGCCCACACGACACAAGGTTGAGGACCCTCGTGTCGTAGAACTCTCGAAGTTGCCACACGCAGTCTATCTGAACCACCTTCTGGGGCCGCCGCCCCGGCATGCTACCACTCGCAATTGAGCAGCAAGGCCGCACTAGCTAGCCGCTTACAGTCCAAACTGTCAAGGATGACACACACAAATCAAGAAATGGTTTAAAAAAACAAGGATAACCTCACAAATCGCAAACCAAATTGCCGAGACTGCGAGAGCATCATAGAATTTAGGCACCCCTCTTTCATCACTGACCAGTAGCCCCAGGTTAGAACTTTCAGTTCTAATTAGTGAGCAATACCACACTCATTGTATCGGTTTGTGCAAGTTAGGGAGTGAGAATTTTTGTTCGGATGGTGTTTTTTAGGGAAGGACATCATGACAAGTTTGATAACTCAAATAATAGTTACAAAATTCAAAATAATAATAATAATAATAATAGTTACATGATTCAGAAGTGATTTGTAAATGAAGCTAGGGGATTGATAACTTTTTTAGGGGGGTGAAGACTTTTTTTTTTTGACATGGGGGGTGAAGACTTAGTGAGACGAGAGAGATTTGTTTGTTTTTTTCGAGAGGAGGAGGAGATTTTTTCTGGCGATCCCGTAATAGCTCCGGGGTCGGCACTAGTTCTGGGCAAAGCTTCTAATTTAACTGGGCCCCCACGTATCAAACCAGGCCCAAGGTACAGCATTCTCCCCCTCCCTCACAGCCCATTTACTGATTAGACCGTTAGATTAGACTCCTGCCCAGGAAAAAAATCTTCGATCTGTCCTCCAATGTCGCCGGCGGCGCGCCGAGGCTTCCTTGGAGCAGAAGATCTACGGTGGTACCCTGCACAGGAAATGGTGAGCTGGGGAGGCTGCCCCTCTTCGGGGCGCCGCCACTCTCTCGGCCTACCAATCGGCATGCGCCCTCGCGCGGTCGCGGCCACGCCGGACGTCAGCGCCGCCATGCCGTCACTCTACTTCGACACCTCGAGGCGGAGGAGGGACGGCGCCGGCGAGAGGAACAAATGCTGGAGATCCGGAAGAGCAACCCGCGATGCGAACCTCCAAGTCCAAAAGAAGTGTCCCGACGGGTTCCCTGCCTCCGCCGCGTCCGCCGCCGTCGGTAGCGCGACGCACGGACGCAGATTGTCCGCCACTATCGAGCACTCCTGAAGAAGGTAACGCTCGTTTTCTTTCTCTGGATCTGGTCTGTTTGTCGTCGCTCGGACCGGGGTTCCTCGATCTGATCTGTGTTTGCGTGCAGCTCGAGGGCCTGCCGGCGATGATGCAGCCGGTGCTCTCGGACGACGGGGCCGTGCAGCTGGAGGCCACCACCCAGTCCCGGAAACTGCTCTCCGTCGGCGAGACTTGAATTTACATCAAGCTGCTGTCTCTGGATAATATTTTCCTTTATTGTGTACATGGGATGAAATTTAGACGATTCTGGGCTTAATTATGGACTAAGAACGTGATAACTTGGTCAGGTCTGTATTTCGTTGGGGCTGCGAGGGTGTGAGCCCAAGGTCAAGAACACACTCTCTTCCTTGAAAGGTTCCACCTCTATCTCTGGCTCTCTTCTACAAGAACCCATAAGGCATCATAGTGAATCTTGTTGCAGAAAATTTTGAATCTATTCGGCACTCACACTAGGAAAAAGAAGTCTTAACAAAGCATATATGATATAAGTGGGACCTTACTGTGCCACACATTAGTTGCAGCCTCACTCGAAAGGTTCAGGGGTAATTTAGAACATGCATGCAAATGCTTAAAGCTGCATCAGATGGACTACACTGAGTTTTGCACATCTTTACTTTTATTACAGCATCACTTTAATTAAGACTTTCCGTTCTTATCAGCACATCTGAACCGAAAGCTAAGATATGTATAAACCGATGACATCGACTTTACTTTAGGGGTTTTCTTGTGCATGTTCAGTCAGTAGCTTCGGTAGAAATTTGGTGAGTAGCTTCTGTAAAAACTCAGTGCAAGATGTTTCTTGTGCACATTAGGCAAATTTATTTTGCATGTTTAATTTCATCTGCATAGAGTAGTGCATTCGTTTAATCATATATCTGAACGTATATCTGCTGCTTATCCAGTGTTCCTGTGTGCAAATGCATGGAGTAGTGCGTTTATTCATATATCTGGTGCATTTATTCATATTTCTTGTGTACCATTGTTCAGTGTTCTCTCGTGGAGGAGCAGGGGTCGTGCTGGGAAGGATAGCGCTGGGGAGAAGCCCCTATAGTGATTTCGTGGGTTGCGGTTCGGCCGACGAGCTGGCCAAGCAGGAGCAGGGGTTCCGGGACGCCTTCCGCACAGAAATGGTCAGCATCCTCTCCCCATTCCCTCTCTGGATGTGCTTGCTTAGATGTGTTGTTTACTCACTGTAGTCAGTTTAGTCGATGTGCATAGTTTAGTCATTGTCGTCAGTTTTGTCGGTGACGTTGTCTTCATTTATTTAGTGCAGTCAGTTTTTGTGTATGAACTTCCGGTCTATTTTAGCTTAGTTAGTCTTGCGTGTGAGAACTTAAAGGTAGTGTGAGAACTGAAGGGTAGCTTCTCTCTTGTCCAAATTCTGAAGAAGAAATGTAAATAGTTGAGAGCCTACAGATTCATGAGATTGCAATTGTACTCATGCAAAATTGTCTGTAGTCCTTATTCTTGTGCAATTGTACTCATACAGAATTGCTATCTTGCAAAAATAAATTTGCAACCCTTCCATTCTACTCTTGTGACTGCTAGTGCAAGTACTTCTTATTTTTACTTTTGCTGTAAAATGATTTTTCTGTAAAATGAAGTACTGAATCTGAAAACGTAATCTTGCTTAACTTGGGAGTGTAGTACTGAAACTGAAAGTGAAACTGAATCTGTAATCTTGCTTAACTTTGGAGTAATGCTCCTGGTAAGGTATCAAACTAATCAAAATAAAGTATGATGGGTTTTCAGTATAAAGGAGTAGTTGTAATTCAGTGTGCTTTTTTTCTAAAAAATGTTCAGCACGTATCAAATGGTTGAATTTCTCATATCTTCAGAATATTTTTCTTTCTTTGATGCACAATTTGGTAATTGCTGGAGTATAATTAATAACCAGATTTCAATATCATGCACTTCATGGATAGGTTACATTTTCTCACTGTTTGCTGGAGTAGAGAAGTACTTTTTCTGAACTCCTATGTTTCTACATGCATGATTGTAAACTTGATCAAATTACTGATGCAACAATTTGACAAAGAGGAATGTGCTTGCAACAGTACTGCTCCTTAACTTTTTGCGCTGGTTTCAGCTACAACTAGAGTACAATTATAAATTTGATTTATTCATTATCTGTATGTTCCATCTCAAGAGTATACTTTTGAACATGGAGTATAACCACTGGCGGAGCGTCCTTGGGGCCAAAGTGGGCTGCGACCCCCCCTATACAAATTGGAAAAAAATATTACTAGGTAATCAGGCCCAACCCATTAGCCTATCTCTATCACCACGAACAGAAGAGACAGAGAAGGAAATACGCCGCCGTGCCCAACCTCCAGCTCCATGGCGACAACGTATGATCTCTAGGTCGTTTTCCTCCTGTAGTTTGATTTCGCCCCACTTCTGGCCGCTATCCTCTCTCCAATCTCGATCCTGTTCTTCTCCTCTCGGCCCTCCTCCCCAATCCCCCTGTGCACCTGCTGCAAGCGGCACGCCGTCGCCGTGCACCTGCTGCTCCGCTCCGAAAGGCCACCGGCGTCCGGCGAGGCGGCGACCTCCTTCCTTCGCGGCTGAGGACTGAGGGTTGAGGGCTGAGCGGATTGCTTCAATTGATCATCGGTTCTGGTGGGTAAGGTAAGATGCCCTATTTCTAATTTGGATAATTTCAGTTTCACACAAATTGACATATTTAGAATTAGATGTACTGGTAATTTGTATGTAAATTTCACTACACTTGTTTGATTGCTTGATCAAAGATCCACTGAACATATCTATTTCTGCAGCAATGGTGAAACAACAGAAGATGCAATCCTTTTTTTTTTTAAAAACGAGACATGTTTTTATGCTTATTCTATGTTTTTTTGGGGGAATTTGTCCCCTCTTGCATTTTGTTCACGCTCCGTCACTGAGTATAACATAAGCTTGTACCGAAGAAGTAAAGAATTTACTCCATGAGTAAACTGACAGACAACTTTTGATGCTGAAACCCCTTTCTGTTTTTGAATGGTCATACATGTTCGTTCTCTCAGTGTGGTAATGTTCTAACTGTCTGTCAATACGTTCAACACCTTCAGGGGATGTTTCGTGTTTGGCTACCATACCAACTGATGTGAAAGCCGAAGCCACCTTTATCGCAGGCATAAGCCTAGCTGAGATGATATTTAAACAAGTTGATCCATCATTGAAGGTATTTCTATCGCATAGTTAACCCTCCGTTTGCTGTTTTGGCAGGCATCTTTTGTTTCCTTTGAAACTAGAGTACTGAATGTATGTTTGTTGTAAGGTACTGCACAGTTTGAAAAATAATTGTAGGTACTGAGCAATTTTAATCTGCTTCCTTTGAAACTGGAGTACATGGCTTTTTAGCTCAGCTAGCCAAGTCCGTGTCTAGCCTATGTGCAACTTCGTCTTTGGCTTTGAAACTGGAGTATTTACCTGGACAGTGACGAACTGCAGAAACTGACTAGGATCATACGTTTTCTGTTCTATCTTCATTTTTATACCCTCCTGGTTGTAAATTGAGCAGTGTGCTTTCCTGGACAGATTATGTGGAGTCAAGTACATACATACAGTTTGTGTGACTAATAAAGTTGGACCATGGTATTTGTTTCTTAGTGATCATTCATTAATAAAGTGGTGATTATCTCATATGTTGTGAAAATTAATATTCGGTTTATACTTTTTAAAAGCTTTGATTCTGCAATTGTATTTTTTTTTCAATATTCCGCTGATCTTTTGGGTCAACTTTTAGTCGATCTAAGAAATACTTGTTTCAGTAACCCTGCAACGCTTCAGTTTCATTAATTAGGGAAACATCACATGTTTGTTTCATTGTCAACCATTTGTTAAACATGCAACAGTAAATCAATTTTGGTTTGGTTCATGTAAATTATCTGACAAAGTGTGACAACCAGTTGTTCCAATGATTGATTGCTTCCATGTCAAATTTGTGAAGTTTTTACTTGCTGATACGTTCCTCAATGTTTGTAGAGCGGAGTCCTCCAATCAGAAAAGTGATTAAAATAGGGTTGGTTTCTCGCGTTACTGCCTTCCTTACACGTCAGGACTATCCCAAACTCCAGGCAAGAACAGTATGAATGAATACTTGGGTTATTCTGTCTGTAGTTACATTCAATCACCCACACTGATAAAAACTACTTTGTTTTGCTTGTTACAGTTTTAGACTGCATGGACACTGATAAACATTGGATCATACACATTAGATAACACCAAAGTGGTGGTTTAGGCTGATGTTGTACCCAAATTTGTCAGGCTACTCAGCTCCCCGAGCGCGGATGTCCACAAACAGGTAAATTTCTCATTGTTTATTCGATGTGTTGGTCTTAGTTCTATTACTATCTTGCTCTTTTTAATGTTGCGATTTGGTTTGGTTGGAGATGTCTCTAAGAGTTAGCATAGTCAGTAATGTTAGGATAGATCTATTCGATATGTTGGTCTTAGTTCTATTATAATTGAATTTTAGGGTATAATGTGATGATCTAACGTAATTGATAGTGATTGAATTATGTGATCTTGGGTTTTAAATTATTTGTTTAGAAATATTGGTTTTGGTGGTTCTAGTAGGATGATTGCATTGATACGTGAACCTGAGTGTGATGATTATAATTGGATTTTTTAGGGTATAATGTGATGATCTAACATTGGTTTTGGTGGTCTAATAGGATGATTACGTCGATACATCAACTTGAGTGGGATGATTATACTTGGATTTTTAGGGTATAATGTGAACATCTAACGGAGTTGATAGTGATTGGATTATGTGATATTGGGTTTAGAATTATTTGGTTATAATGATTTGTTTCGATGGTTCCACTAGGATGATTGCAAGTATATATAAACCTGAATGTGATGATTATAATTGGATTTTTAGGGTGTAATGTGACGATCTAAGGGTGTTGATAGTGATTGAATTATGTGATGTTTGGTTCTGAATTATTTGTTTATACAGATTGGTTTCAAAGGTTCTAGAAGTATGATTGCACTGATCACTATAATCTGCGTGAGATGATTATAATTGGATTTTAGGGTATAATGTGACGACCTAACGGAGTTGGCATTGATTGGATTATGTGATGTTGGGTTTAGAATTGTTTGTGTATAAAGATTGGATTTCGGTGGTTCTAGTAGGATGATTGCATTGGTACATGAACTTGAGTAGGATGATTATAATTGGATTTTGGGGTATAATGTGATGATCTAACGGTATTGATAATGATTGAATTATGTGATCTTGGATTTAGAATTATTTGTTTAAAAAGGTTGGTTTTGGTGGTTCTAGTAGGATGATTTCATTGACCCGTGAACATGAGTGTGATGATTATAATTGGATTTTGAGGGTATAATGTGATGATCTAAAATTGGTTTTGGTGGTCTAGTAGGATGATTGCGTCGATACATCAACTTGAGTGGGATGATTATAATTGGATTTTTAGGATATAATGTGAACATCTAAGGACGTTGATAGTGATTGGATAGTGTGATATTGGGTTTAAAATTATTTGGTTATAAAGATTGGTTTCAATGGTTCTAGTAGGATGATTGCAAGTATACATGAAGCTGAGTGAGATGCTTATAATTGGATATTAGAGTCTAATGTGATGATCTAAGGGTGTTGATAGTGAGTGGATTATGTGATGTTGGGTTTCAGAGGTTCGAGCAGGATGATTACATTGATCACTATAATCTGAGTAAGGATATTATAATTGCATTTTGGGGGTATAATGTGATGATATAAGATTGGTTTTGGTGGTCTAGTAGGATGATTGTGTCGATACATCAACCTGAGTGGGATGATTATAATTGAATTTTTAGGGTATAATGTGAACATCTCAGGGAGTTGATGGTGATTGGATTATATGATATTGGGTTTAGAATTATTTGGTTATATAGATTGGTTTCGATGGTTCTATTAGGATGATTGCAAGTATACATGAATCTGAGTGATATGATTATAATTGGATTTTGAGGGTATAATGTGATCATCTAACGGAGTTGACATTGATTGGATTATCTGATGTTGGGTTTAGAATTGTTTGTTTATAAAGATTGGATTTTGGTGGTTCTACTAGGATGATTGAATTCATACATGAACTTGTGTGGGATGATTATAACTGGATTTTAGGATATAATGTGATCATCTAACGGAGTTGGCATTGACTGGATTATGTGATGTTGGGTTTAGAACTGTTTGTTTATAAAGATTGGATTTCAGTGGTTCTAGTGGGATGATTGCATTGGTCCATGAACTTGAATCAGATGATTATAATTGGAATTTTAGGATATAATGTGATGATCTAATGGAATTGATGGTGATTGAATTATGTGATCTTGGATTTAGAATTATTTGTTTAGAAGGATTGGTTTTGGTGGTTCTAGTAGGATGATTGCATTGATACGTTAATCTGAGTGTGATGATTATAATTGGATTTTGAGGGTATAATGTGATGATCTGAGATTGGTTATGATGGTCTAGTAGGATGATTGCGTCGATACATCAACTTGAGTGGGGTGATTATAATTGGATGTTTAGGGTATAATGTGAACATCTAAGGGAGTTGATAGTAATTGGATAATATGATATTGGGTTATAAAGATTGGTTTTGATAGTTCTAGTAGGATGATTGCAAGTATGCATGAACCTGAATGAGATGATTATAATTGGTTTTAGGGTATAATGTAATCATCTAAGAGAGTTGGCATTGATTGGATTATGTGATGTCGGGTTTATATTTTTTTGGTTATAAAGATTGGATTTCGGTTGTTCTAGTAGAATGATTTGAATTGATACATGAACTTGAGTGGGATGATTGTAATTGGATTTTAGGGTATAGTGTGATCATCTAACGGAGTTGGCATTGACTGGATTATGTGATGTTGGGTTTAGAATTGTTTGTTTATAAAGATTGGATTTCGGTGGTTCTAGTAGGATGATTGAATTGAAACATGAAACTTTAGTCGGATGATTATAATTGGATTTTACGGTATAATGTGATCATCTAACGGAGTTGGCATTGACTCGATTATGTGATGTTGGGTTTAGAATTATTTGTTTTTAAAGATTGGATTTCGGTGGTTCTAGTAGGATGATTGCATTGGTACGTGAACTCGAATGAGATGATTATAATTGGAATTTTAGGGTATAATGTGATATAACGGAATTGGTAGTAACTGAATTATGTGTTCTTGGATTAAGAATTAGTTGTTAAGAAGAATTGGTTTTGGTGGTTCTAGTAGGCTGATTGCATTGATACTTTAACCTGAGTGTGATGATTATAATTGGATTTTGAGGGTATAATGTGATGATCTAAGATTGGTTTTGGTGGTCTAGTAGGATGATTGCGTCGATACATCAACCTGAGTGGGATGATTATAATTGGATTTTAGGGTATAATTTGAACATCTAAGGGAGTTGATGGTGATTGGATTTTGTGATATTGGGTTTAGAATTATTTGGTTATAAAGATTGGTTTCGATGGTTCTAGTAGGATGATTGCAAGTATACATGAACCTGAGTGAGATGATTATTTTTAGATTTTGAGGGTGTAATGTGATGACCTAAGGGTGTTGATAGTGATTGGACTATGTGATGTTGGGTTTAGAATTCTTCTTTCATAAAGATTGGTTTCAGAGGTTCTAGTAGGATGATCGCATTGATCACTATAATCTGAGTGTGATGATTATAATATGATTTTAGGGTATAATGTGATCATCTAACGGAGTTGGCATTAGATGGATTATATGATGTTGGGTTTAGAACTATTTGTTTATAAAGATTGGATATCGGTGGTTCTAGTAGGATGATTGCATTGGTACATGAACTTGAGTGAGATGATTATAATTGGATTTTAGGGTATAATGTGATGATCTACTCCCTCCGTCCAACAAAGGATGTCTCAACTTGATCAAAATTTGGATGTATCTAGATATGACTTATTGTATAGATACATCCAAATTTCATCAAAAGTGAGACATTCTTTGTTGGACGGAGGGAGTAACAGAATTGATAGTGATTGAATTATGTGATCTTGGATTTAGAATTGTTTATTTAGAAGGATTGGTTTTGGTGATTCTTGTAAGATGATTGCATTGATACGTTAACCTGAGTGTGATGATTATAATTGGATTTGAGGGTATCATGTGATGATCTAAGATTGGTTTTGATGGTCTAGTAGGATGATTGCGTCGATACATCAACCTGAGTGGGATGATTATAATTGGATGTTTAGGTTATAATGTGAACATCTAAGGAAGTTGATAGTGATTGGATAATGTGATATTGGGTTTAGAATTATTTGGTTATAAAGATTGGTTTCGATGGTTCTTGAAGAATGATTGCAAGTATACATGAACCTGAGTGAGATGATTATAATTGGATTTTAGGGTATAATGTGATCATCTAACGGAGTTGGCCTTGATTGGATTATGTGATGTTGGGTTTAGAATTTTTTGGTTATAAAGATTGGATTTCAGTGGTTCTAGTAGAATGATTTGAATTGATACATGAACTTGAGTGGGATGATTATAATTGGATTTTAGGGTATAGTGTGATCATCTAACGGAGTTGGCATTGACTGGATTATGTGATGTTGGGTTTAGAATTGTTTGTTTATAAAGATTGAATTTCGGTGGTTCTAGTAGGATGATTGAATTGATACATGAAACTTGAGTGGGATGATTATAATTGGATTTTACGGTATAATGTGATCATCTAACAGAGTTGGCATTGACTGGATTATGTGATGTTGGGTTTAGAATTATTTGTTTTCAAAGATTGGATTTGGGTGGTTCTAGTAGGATGATTGAATTGATACATGAATTTGAGTGGGATGATTATAATTGGATTTTAGGGTATAATGTGATCATCTAACGGAGTTGGCATTGACTAGATTATGTGATGTTTGGTTTAGAATTGTTTGTTTATAAAGATTGGATTTCGGTGGTTATAGTAGGATGATTGAATTGGTACATGAACTTGAGTGGGATGATTATAATGGAAATTTTAGGGTATAATGTGATGATCTAAGATTTGTTTGGGTGGTCTAGTAGAATGATTGTGTCGATACATCGAGTAGGATGATTATAATTGGATTTACATAGACAAATCAAATATGAATATTTGGAGTAGGTCCAATCGTGCTGAAAGTAAAGAATGGTTTAGCTGCTGATATGAGTCGATAGTGATTGGAATATGTGATGTTGCAAATTTCCTATGGAATTTACATAGACAAGTCTGATATGAATATTGGAAGAAGGGTCCAATGATGCTGAAAGTAAAGAATGGTTTAGCTGCTGATATGAGTCGGTGGGGATTGGAATATGTGATGTTGCAAATATCCTATGGAATTTACATAGACAAGTCTAATATGAATTCAGAAACTAAAGAATGGTTTAGTTGCTGATATGTAATGGATGAAATCATAAGTGTTGGATTGCGATGCATGTGTCATTTGTACGATTTTGTTGGGTGTTATTACTGACGAGAGAAAAGTTGGTTTTTAGTGTCGTAGTTGCAATTTAGTTTGGTTGAAGATGTTTCTAAGCATACTGTAGTTAGTAATATTAGAAAAGGCTTATGATTCATTTTGTTATAGAATTATGAAGTGTTTGGATAAAACTATTTTCTTTGATAGGTTTAATACATGTATCACTTCCTTAAATTGTAAGACGAATGAAAAGAGTATTGAATTTGGTGAGAAACATATAGTGAGGTACAACGTTTGATATAAGGAATAGCGATCTTTATGTTCTTGAGCTAAATTTGAGTTAGCCTAGTGAAGATATAGTAATAGTATACTCCCTCTGGTCCACAAAAATTGTCGCACAAACTGTACTAGCCTAGAAGCAAACGTGTACACACTTGTGTCACAAATTTTGGATCAGAGGGAGTATTTGATTTTGTGTTGGTAAGTCAGGTAGAATGATAATTTATTTATTTATTTTATCTAGGCTACTCTACTTGCCATGTTGCTGTCGAGGTTTACTCATTCCTAGTGGTGCCTACCATGTCTTTGGAGCTAATGGCGAGGAGATGCGTCCGGACATCATGATCCGCCTTGACATGCTCCTCAATCGGTGGCGTCTTGAATCGCAACGGACAATGGTCTCAGGTAACATCGCTTTTTTTCTTTGTTCTTCTAAACCCGTTCTCAATACTGGCTCCTTCAACGTCTCCTCTTCGACGCCAAGGTGAGGTCATCAAACAACCTTCTAATTAACAAACTCGTATCTATTGATGCTCCTACTATCTATTTTATACTACAAAATCCCATACTTTTGGTGGATTTGATTACGGTCAGCTTCTAATGCTTTTAGTCCTAAGAAACTTTAGGAAAAAAATTCTTTGTTGATGGTTTAAGTTTTCTCTGTAATTTTCAGTTTTGGGTACAGACAGTTTCTTGGTGCTACAATTCGAGAAGTCGGCCATGTATGTCCATTCCAATTAACAACGCTCTTAGAAATCAAATACTAAGTGATACTTTGGGGGGCATCTTTCTTTGTTAATTGATGCGTGCCCGCCGACTCTTATACAATGGATACGATGCATACTTTAATGAAAACATATAGTCAAATCGTGTGCAGATCCATTTGTTGTTGCACTGCAGAATAGGACCATTATTTTATATTTAAAGAATATTCATATATCTTGTGATATGTTGACACGGTACATGATATTAGTTTATTGATAGATCCATTGACTATGTTAAGTAGCAGATGATGATACTCTGGACAATAAAGGAAATGGAGATAAAAACTAACCATTAAGCATTCTACACATGCTACTGTCTATCATATTTTTTCAAACCAAAATGTTACTTGTCATATTTTCTGCTTGTATTTTTAACGTTAAAATGGCAGGCCTCCATCCATTTGCTTGCAATTTAGAATGGTTGATTTGGGCATCCCGCAAAGCACATCGAAAGGTTCTGGTATAAAGCATCAGAACCTGAAATAGTTATGCCGGGTAATTTAAATTTGACTTGTTGTTACCTGGTTATATTTATATTCTCCTTAGAAGGTTTATATCAGTTATTCCTTTCATAACGTTTATGCACCTGATTTTCTGTTGTAGGTAAATACACCTTGGTGAACATTATTAGCCGTTCAGAATGCTGCAATTTGGAATTATCAATTACCCCTTACACAGGTATGCTAGAGAAGATACACACTACCTGTCGTATATATATGACATGATGAGAAGATCACATGTGCAAATGATCTTCTAAAGTTGAACTTATGTTCTACTGTTTTGCTTTTGGTTTGAGTCTAATAAGTTGAAAGCATCAGCTGTGTTGGGGGGGTCATAACCCGGTAGGCCCACCGACATAGAAGATCAGCCGACCTAGCAGGAGACTTGGGCCGGGTAAAGCTTAAAGGAGATGGGCCGGGTTTTCACGTAAGCCGGTAGGCGACGTGTGACTTGGTCAACAAGGAAGGATCCCAAAGGCGGTGTCCAGGTACAAGGCGGAGTCCTCAAGATGGAAAGCGTAGATCTATAGGATTTAGAGTAGAACCCGGGTACGGGAGTAACCCGGAGTCCGGCTTGTAACTCCAGGAGACCCGGCCGCCTATATAAGGGGGTCTCCTAGTTCCTAGATAGCAAAATTGACGACTACCACACATTGTAATCTCGAGACCCGGAAGCAGAGGCGCCGAATTCTCGATATCATACCTATCAATACAATCAAGCAGGAGTAGGTTTTTACCTCCAAGAGAGGGGCCGAACCTGTGTAAACCTTTGTTTCCCCGCACCGAGCTAGACCATGACCCCATACTCAAGTCTCTCCTTTGAGACATCTGTCGTGACAATCCCACGACAGTCTGGTTCTCTTAATCGACATTTTTATGTTGCCAATGTGCCTTCCTTTTCTGTTCAAATAAACCCGTGCTCCTGTTATTATCGATGATTTCTGAACAACGTCTTGTCATTTTTGGCTGACAAGAGCATCAAAGCATTCTGATATGTAGGATTTGGCTATTACAGGTTTAAAAGTGCATTAATGAAATTGGCTTCCAGTTTTATGAAAAGGAGTTACAGTTATGTAGGATTGATCAGGTAGGTCAGTTAGACTGAAATTTGTGCATTTTCTTTTCACATTTACGTTTTAATACGGATTGGTGCTTAAGTAATTTCTTTGAAATTACATGCAATCTTTTGCTGTTAGAACTGAAAAGTAAACTGGACACTTCTGAAGTTATCGAAATGGCTCTTTTGGATGCTGATGATGTTAAGTATTGCCCATTTTTTATTTTGGAAAAATATATTCCTGCAGTTATGTTTGATCCATCATATCTTGTATGTTCTTCTGTTCAATACTTGTAATAGATTTTGAAGATAGAGTCACTGGTTAGGTTTATCTCTGATCTCATTGTGTCGTTTCATTATTATTGGTTGGTTCACATATTGTGTATTACTAGATTAAGATTAAAACAACATGTGCTGACTTTGCTTTCCTATAACAAACCAAACTAGGCATTGTTTACTTTTCTCGCCATGTTGAGTACAACAGGCTTTGATGCAATAACTTTGTATTTTACAAGCCCAAAATATGTTAGTACATTTCCTAGCTATTTTTAGTTTATGAAACGAGGAATGTGAATGCCTAAAGGGAAACAACTAGGGGCTGAGCAATTTTGTCAAATATTACCCGTTTTCTTTGTTCAGCTGAATGAGCCAATGCCTTTGCTTTCTGTGACTATATTATAGGACTACCACTATTAATTTTCATCATTTTCAAGTGCAAATGCATAACATAAGAAATTTTGGTATGAGTTTTCAGTAGATTGTCAAAATTTGAATTATATTATCATAGTTTTCGGTATAATGCTTTAATAGTAGATGTGTGAGCTTACGAATTTGGCAGAAATTATCTGAAGCTACATGATGACATCAAAGGCCACGACATACAATAGTGTTACTGGATTTACACAACCATCTTTAGGACGCATCAGAAATTATTTACCAAATCACTAGGCAATGGAAGTTCATGAAATAGCGAGCAATATCGTGTTAATTGTAGCTTTTTTGTTGCAGCAATAGAGCATTGTAGGTCTATTCTTTTACAATTAAGGTTTAATGTGGTTGCTTATGCTGATGGGGATTACCCTGGCCGGTTATTCCACTTTTGCTGATACGAAGTAAGCAGCAATAGAGCACTGTAGGTCTGTTCTTATACAAATTTAATGTAGGTGATTGTGCTGATCGGGATTACTGTGGTACAATCATTCCCACTTCTGTTTACAACAAGTAATACAAAGGAAAAAATTGTGACAAAATATTTAAGTGTTATATCCATTTGGATCTGACAAATCTGTTTTCTTGCAGGATTGGAGTTTTCTTTTAAGAATGGCCCAAACTCCGTGGGTTCGCCCAGCTCAGTTCGTCTGAGGTTTAATTCTGGCCCACTCTAAAATGCATCTTCGGTTAAACCCTGTACGGATCTGATCCACTGTCAGCCTCGGCCAGTGATTCAACACATGCCTGCCTCTCTGCCGGTACCAGCAGCAAGTAGAGTACCATGCGTGGAAGCCGCCGGTTGCGCCGCCTACCTTGTTCGCCTTCCTGAACACTGCCTTCTTGGACGCCCGCCTTTCATATCTCCGCCGGAATGGGCGAGTCGGTACGTCGGGGTGTTAGTTGTGCTCTATTTTCGTTTCTTGCAGTTTAGCGTCAGCTTATGTTTAAATCACATAATATGTAGCTGTGCTGGGAGGTTACTAAACGCCACCACATTGGCAATTTATAATGGCAATACAGCGGACTATTTTAACTCCTACTACTGCATGCGGTGCCTCCGCGCCAAAGCCTATTTCACTATTTGTGTTGGAAATATCCCATATGTACAAAAAAATTGTACAAAAAATTTGTTGAGTGTTTGATCACAAGATTTTTTTCTCTTCTTCCTCTGGAAGGTAGATACTCTGTGGCAGCAGAATATCATCCATTTCCAGCAGACAGTGTCGGGGGCACCATCACGGAAAGTGATCAGTTGGGCTGCCTCCCAGCGCTCGCACATCTCCCTGCTGATAGAGGTGTTAGCTTTTTGATGGTGTATCCATCTGTTGCTACCCAGAGCGGTGCTATCTGATGCAGTCCCTTGACCCAATGGGAGTGCCAGAATTCTGCAGATCTGCCATCCCTGATGATCATTCTTGCTGAAGCACGGAATAATCTGTTTGCCTCCTTGTCGACAGGAAGAGGGAGCCCCTGCCAAGGTCGAAATGGGTTCGTCCAAGTGAGCCACAGTTGCTTCTGAAGATCAGTTACGCCAAGACCACCATTCTCCTTCAGCCGGCAGACCTGTGACCAGCGAACCAAGCATTGTCCGCCCGTTGCTATTTCAGCCTTGGCCCAACTGAATCCCCGGCGAAGTCTGTGCGCACAACCATCTGCGAATGGCTTGAGCAATTTGTCGACGATCAGTGGTAGTCCACCTGACGCAGCCTATATCATCCCCCAGATAAGCAATATGGAAGTTCTTACTAAGGTTACTGGTCAAGCGTGGTGGTACATTTGTATAGGACCAAGTCTAGTATAGAGGAACAGTTAGTTTCTATGTACTTATAAATTTGGCTTGAGACGATTAATAGCACGATTTCAAACCCGCACAAATGGGATTCTGACATCACATAGAGCCTTGAAACCTTATGAACATTGCATTTTCTCCAATGCAAGCTACGGCTCATGATCAATGTACCGAGAGGGTACCAAAGAAACAGACAATACAAAGAGCTGTCTGACATGATCGATGGCACCATGGTAGCACATCAAGACAATGAAGTGTGCAGATCCATGATCACGTGATAAAGTCTTTGGGCTAGAGAAACAGAAGTACATTATATTTTTCAAGGTTCTAACTGTATCCTGTGTGGCCCTGCAGTTTCTTTACCACTGCACAGAATACTGATCCGTTGCTTTACAAACATACTCATGATAAGGGCTGGAGAAACAGAACCAGATCACATGTTTCAAGGTTCTAGCTTAGCACTACAGTTTCTTTATCACTGCAGAAAATACTGATCATTGTTTTACTACATAACCTCTTCAACCGACAAAGCGTCATCTCAACTGTTGTTCAACAGTTCAGCTTGATCATGTCCACCATGAATGGTAATACCTACAAGAAGAATTATTCAATAAGCGAATCATAATTATGGCCAAACTTATAAGAGATGGTGGCATCTAGATGAAGTGAATGTTAAATATCACCCACTGGATAAAATATCTTTACTATAAACTTAGGAACAGTTGGGGAATCACATATAATAATACAACATTAAAGTAATTCATCAAGACACGTACACCATCTGCCTGTGAACGAAGGACAGCATATTCAGTAGTGTAATCGCCGTTTAATCACCAGGAACTATTTTTACTTATAAAATTGGTTTTGGTGTCAGCCCGTTCGTTGTTGAAGTCGCGCAAAAACATTTGTATTTGAGTTTTATTGGCACGATACAGCAACAAATACCAGAACAAATATTTTTTTCTTACTGTCCTGGACAAAGAGTACTGAACAGAGAAATAAGAAACAAAGATCATACCCTAAATTCCGATATAACATGAAGCTCAAGCAATTAGACAAGGCACAGCGCAATACATTATAATCCATTAGCTTAAACTGAAAGGTAAAATGAGTTTTTTATTGAACCGCTAATTGGGTAGGTGTCAGGATATCATGCAACACCGAAGAACCGCAAGATAGACCGACCATACATCACATTTATTTTCTTTAGTGACTGACAGTGTCCACTGTCCAGACCTAAGTATGTATGGCCCAACAGAGTATGAAGAAAATATTTTCCCTACTGTACAAATTAACTAATTAATTATACTAATCAAATGTAGGATTTGGGTCTGTGTGAAGAGTAAATATGTGGAACCAGGCAAGTAAGATGACAGGGCTTCTAACATTGTTTTAGTAGAAAGGGTTGTTTCCCACTTGTATGTAGCTCTATGATAACCGGTAGTAGCCAGGAGGATTTTAGAATCCATAGTTTGTAGATTGCAGAGTATGAAGTGTGGATCTTATAATGCAAAAAAACATACACAACATAACTGAAGTGTGAAGATTGATTAAAGTGAGCCTTGCAAATTAGTCCCAAACAATGGAAGTACCTGGAGAGTAGAATCCCGCGTAAGGAAAAATGCTGCCATAGGTGCCTTTCTCTGAAACTTCCACGGTGTGCATGGACTTGAGATTGACCATATAGACGCTGGGGTGCACATAAATGAAGATCACGCCATCATCTTGAGCAAAACCAATTGGCTCCACCCCGACCGTACATGTCGCCAACTCTCTGGGTGCGATAATCTTGTTGAGATCAATGACCCTTTGAAGTGTCCATGCTGTTACCACCCCATCGACAATGTCGATGCTTTTCACCATGGACCAAGCGGCCCATCCTCCGTGGGCATGATAACGATCTGCCCCTCATAGCTAGGTAGCGTGTCGTATGGAACCGTCTCGGTCAGGGCCAGCCTATGATCATCCAAATCAAACTCAAGGATGCTAGAATTATCCAAGAGCCAGTAGAATGCGTTCCCGGCAAGAGCCGTCGGCTTGGCATCAACTACTAAATATGGCATAGCGATGGAGGTGATCTCACTCCAGATGCCGGTCTCGGAGTAGACGCAGGCACAGGCCATGTAATTGCTTGGACTGCACACGTAAGATGTGGGGGTTAAGTGTGCTGGTTTAGAGTTGAGGGGGTGCTGACTCCAAAGTTTAAAACTTGTGGATGTCAAAGAAGTGGGCGTGCACGGCGCGCACCAGCACTCACCGGATGAGCTGTTGTTGCCCGCGGGCCGCCGCAGAATAGGTTGACCAACCACCGCCGGCGATGTGGTCCCAGATTCACGGCGGGGTTGAGACCGTTGCCGTGGGCGACGACGTCAGTGGAAGTGTTGGATGCCAACGTTCGCCTGTCCAGTCGACACTCTAGTCTGAACTCCGAATCAGATGGAGGAGAGCGGAGAGGTCGGGCTTGTGTTACCCATCAATAAAATGATTCACGAGCTTACTGCGTAGTTCTATACGTTGAATCTTTCAGTCAAGAAGTCAAAACTGAGCCGTAGCGGCATTGATCCTTCAGTCCTGAACACAGTATGACAGAATACGATACGGCCAACCTAAACTTCAGAGTTTGGAGTATACGTTTGGAAAGTTGTTTCCTCCTTGGCGACTGAAGAAAAGTATGAATTGTGTCAAGGAAAGGAAATGATGCATGGCTCGTGCATGGCAGAAGAGGTCAACAATATACAAGATAGTTCATTAATAGCTTCGTAAGATTTTGCCATCGAAAAAATAGGGGTTACATGGAAATACAGTATTGACTCAAGATGGCTCATAAAGCATATTGTTCGAGTTGTTCGAGTTCTGAAATATCTTGTCAGCGTGGATGCAGCTGCTGTCTTGCGTGCCGTCCATGAACTGCATGTCAGGCTACTGACGAATCAATTAGGTGTATAACTGGGTATCGACACTAAAGGAAGAGCTTGTACTGAATCTAGACAGAAAAGTAGAAAACTGGAAGGAAACAAGATCGAAATTTTTGAAGATTTATACTCGTGCCGCCCATCCTCCCTCTCTCTCTGGTTTCATAGTTCCAGAAGAGCCATGAGTTAAAGTTAATAATTACATCTTTCTGCCTGATTAGGCGCTAACAGTACTTAATAACAGAATACAACTGTAGTCGTTCTATCTGCATAAATAGATATGGTGTCGTTGTAGCCGTTGGCTAACTGAACCTTGTCGACGATTTCTGAAGAATAAAAGATGCGGATGGTAGTGGCGACCCTGACACTGCTCCATGCGAGGTATGCAGAGGCGTAGATAAAGGGTCTGAGTCCCCAATGATGCCAATGACGTGCTCCTTCGTGTAGGTGACGATGTCGGTGGCGAGGTTTGCGTTGGAGTAGGCGGACCGTTGTTGTAGGTGACGATGTCGGTGGTGAGGTTGGCGTTGAAGTAGGCGACCATTGATGTAGGTGACGACGTCGGTGGCGAGTCCGAAGAGCGTTGAAGGCGGAAGGAACTGATTGGTCACGCCGAGTGCGTCGGGGTCTCAGCCGGCATGGGCGGGTGGGTGTCGTCCGCGTTGTTCGCCTGGCCAGTCGCTATTCTAGTCTAAACTCTCTGAAACAGATAGAGTCGGTCAGGCATCTATCTAGAAAATGATACAGTTGATTCACAAATTCACTAAAAACAAAACTTAAATCAGTTGATTCATGAGTTTACTGCTGCAGAATTCTATATGTTGAATCTTTCAGATATGAAGAAAACTGATACGTACTGGCATCGATCCTGGATACCACTAAACTTCAGAGTTCGATTAGACGCTTGGAGATTTTTTTATCTCCTTAGCTACTGAAGAGAGAAATAGGAACTGGTTCAAGGCAATGATTTAATGGCTTGTGCATATTAGGAGAGGTCGACGAACCGGTCCGTGCGGGAACCAATGACGCCGGCAACGTGGTGCGAGGTAGTGCCAGGGTCGTCGAAGATGCACGGCGAGGCTGATGCCCGAGAGTTGGAAGATGGGTCGGCGTGGATGATGCTTGTGCCAGCACTCACCGTCCCCCACGGCACAGCAGCATGGCTCCTCGCGTAGGGAGGGGCGGCATGGCCAGGTGGGTGTGTCTTTAGCATTCGGCAGACAGTCAGCTGCCAAGTTGTTGGGTACCAACATTTGCCGGCGAGTTGCCCTCCACTCTAAAGTAGACACAGGAGGGGTCAGGCCGTCACCTGTCAATAAAATGATTTAGTTCATTCATGTTATCTAAATTGATATGCAGAAGCCGACTCAGTTTCCCTTTTCGAAAAAACCCATCAATATAAGCTTCAGAGCGTATGCTTGGAGAGCTGTTTCCTTCTCAATGACAGGAGAAAAATAGAAACCGGGTGAAGGCAATGATTTCATAATAAGAAAGGAAATATATTTGGTAGCATTAAAGCACCTCATTTAACTCATGGTGGGCATAACTAGCCGCATTCCCAGTGATTGGTTTCCCCAATAGGGAGCAAATTTAGAGGAAAACCTGAACCTGAATGAGTAAACCAAATGAGGATCCAATGTATTATGCAACGCAAGTCCAACAAGCTAGAGCATATACCAACTAACCTTTGGGAAATGTGGTCAAGGCAGCTCCTTTAGAACACGGAGATTATGTCCATATTACAAACTTTGTAACCGTGAGAATACCTTCAGAGCACGAAACAGACAGGAAAGGAGCAAACAAACAAGATTAGATAGGTAGTAGTCCAGTAGTAGTTACGAAATCTGCAAACTATCTAAAACGGCCCAGATGGACTAAACATACCAGAGAATGAAATGTTTTTTTTTTTTTTTGACGGGAGAGAATGAAATGTTACCTTAATGATATTTAGCATTTAGGCAATGCTCCTCCACCCTGCATGGTCATCTCACGAAAAACAAGCTAGCTTCACTTGGAAATTGTCCAACTGAGTGCGCAAGTGAACTGGTCAATGCCAATGCCCTACAGAAGTTAAGCACAAACCTGCAAAGTTTCATAATGCCAGAGGTTAGGATCGTATTAAACTCCGTATGTGCCGGCTAATATAGTAGTGATCTCATACCTCCTTCATTTGATATCGCAGGCTAAAATCCGCTTGTGCCGGCTACTAACAGCAAGTTTATCTCATCCCAGATGAGGAAGAACTTGCACAATGAAGAGTTGGTTGCGCCCCGCTGCACATGTTGCATTATTTCAGATGAATTTCCAGTTCTGAAAAAAAGGTTGCAGAATATATTGCCTTCAGGAATCCCTAGCCGATCCCTCAAAATTTAGTCCCACATATGGCTCTTTATCCTTTAGAGGAGTATATTTGCTCCTTAAAGAGTGTCGTTTCTAGCCGATCCCCAATACTTAACAGAGTAAAACTTATATTTGGCTTACGCATTCTGTCGAGCACTTGTTATGCGCCTCCGCGGCCGCCGGTCGCCGTGAGCATGTTGACGACGGCGTAGATGAGTGAGCTCGTGTAGCTGCCGAGCGTCACAGTGACCAGCGTGAAGGACGTGCACAGGCTCCTGGCGGCGTGTCCTGAGGCACACGCCATGAGCAGCTGGCCGGGGATAAGCTCCTGAGGTGCGGCATGACCACCGAGTCGAAGATGAGCACCCACACCAGCACGCAAGGTCACCATGGAGGCATGGAGGCATTTCGTGGAAGGAGACCTGGATGGTGATTGGCGAACCACATGGCACACACGTTCATGCCTCCATGGCGCTGCCGCATACAGCAACCGCATCAGGATCTGGAGCTCCTCCAGATCGGGGATGAAGCGGACCAACGAGCAGAGACGCGGCTGCCACCAGCTACCTCTCCCACGGCCCCGCCGCCGCTACCAGCTACCTCCCCCACCCAGGCGCCGCCTCGCCCTTCCCCTCCCGCACGACGGCCTCCACCTCCAGCCCCGCGAGGCACCTCGGCCTCCCGCATGACGAGGCACCACCACGAGCGCCATCTCGACGAGGCCAAGTCCCCGGCGAGTTCCGCTACGGCTTGATGGGGGCCTTCACTTCATAGGCCGCCACTTGATGAGATTCTGCACAATGATCGGTTACAATTAAACTGTTAAGCGTGGTCTAAAACTGTATGAAACTTCTGCCTGACATTATGTAAACGACTAAACGCAGGAGCATGGGAGATGGCTATATATGTTATGCAATTAGAGGGAACAATCCAAATGACTTGAGGAGCAGAAGTTGGTTTTGCATGTACTAACCGGCGTGATCCTCATGCAGTCAGTTGCACGATGCATTATGCATTCACCACTCGTCTGCAATTGAAACAAGTAGAGTGTCAGATTTCAGAAAGTAAGCATCACGTCAAATGAAAGAAAGCGGGAGAAGAGATAGTATTACGTACCGTCTAATATTGCTGAGAAATATGGGTCTGTTGCTTTTAACTTGTTGGCTTGATCAGCTAGCTCGCGGTTGCACCAAGTTAATTTTAGTTTTTGCAGCGAAGTGGGGAGGCCTTCCCTCGACGGCAGCGATTGAATTTTACGACAAAAAGAAATCTTTAATTTCACGAGAGAAGACATGCGATGTAACCCTTGAGGGAGGGATTGCAGAATCGAGCACTCCTCAAATGAGAGTTTTTGGAGGGAGGTGAGGAGTTGAAGCGCGTGCTCTTGCTCTTCCGTGAAGGATTCCACCAGCACATCATGATTGAATTTTAACGTGTGGAGGGTACCAGCAAGGTGGCTGCAAATGGGAGCAACGAGCACTGCGGAGATGCAGTCCACCTCAACTCTTTCCAATTGGAATGAACCAGCATGCATTAACTTACTCCTTGCCACCTCTGACAGCAGATCCCCTGCTATGGAGATACTTTCTTTGTCAGTAAAGTCGTCATTATCGTTGTAGATGGTCAAGAGCTTGAGGTTAACTGTCATGAGAGGATCGAACCCATCCATTGTTAATTCTTTACAATCGTACAGACATAGATCTGTGAGACACGTGAGGTTGGAGAGTAAACCCATTGCTTGCATGCATTCGTCTTCAAAAAAACCAAGTGTTGTGAGGGAAGGAGGGAAAGGCTGGATGACATGAGCTCCGCTTGCTTCTCCCATAGCCCATTGAGAAAACAAATTCTCACTGTTCTTTACAGTAAGTGATTGGAGCATGTCGAGGTCATTGAGTCCTCCTCCATCCTCCAGGGGCAGAAGAATTAGCTTGCTACACTCCTGGATGGTAAGCTCGGAAAGATTAGGAAAACACCTCAACACCTTTGAAAACACTTCTCCTCGAATACACAATTCCTCCAGGCAAAGCTCCTGAACTGAATGGAGGACAACATTGCCATCAAGTTCTGGAGGGAACAAGTCATCGCATCTTTCTACATGTAAACTTCTCAGGGACTTTAGCGTTTGGAGTTCTGACAATAAAACGTGTGATACATTACTAATCCTCAAACTTTGTACCATATCCATAATGAGGAAGACCAAAGCCCCATTATATCCAGCAACACTCAAATATATTCCAAGTAATGACATTGTTGACCCATTGTTACTCACAATCATAGATCTTAACGTGGAAGTGTGCGGCAGGGGGGGCAACTGAGGCAGCTCGGGACAATTATCAATATAAAGATTAGATAGCATGGTGAAACGGCCAGAGCAATTCAAGAAGGGAAGCCAGCTGAGCAAGGGGCAATTTCTGCAAGTGATGCTTTCAAGCCTTGCAAACAAAGGGCTGTTAGGTTCCCCCACCCACTCCACAAGTTTTGGCATATCCTCAAACCGAATTGTCTTCAAGTGCATAAAACTTTTCTCTGTAACACCACCAAAGCCAGGCCCGAAAACATGCATTCCGACATTATTCAAGCTGAGTTTGGTCAGGCATACTAGCTGCTCAAAAGGTGGAAGAGTATCCCAAGATAAGCCCTCCAGATGGAGGGACTCCAACCTTTTTGTGCTAATGTCACCAAACAACCAACTAGGACGAGCTGCAACCCCAGGATTTACAATGCAAAGAGCTCTAATATTAGGGTGTGGTTGAAGACCATCAAGAACATCATCATCTACACTCATGTGCTCAATACCCCAAACTAATCTCAACTCTTTCACATTCTTTTTGTTCTTTAATTTGGCATCCATGGCTTCTCTCTTGAACGACACTGTTTCAAGATTACGTA
The DNA here is from genome assembly GCA_026929855.1 of Poa annua. Classification (NCBI taxonomy): domain Eukaryota; kingdom Viridiplantae; phylum Streptophyta; class Magnoliopsida; order Poales; family Poaceae; genus Poa; species Poa annua. The sequence goes on along the minus strand of CM049434.1, from coordinate 4,806,599 downwards.
TACTGAGTTCTCCTCCAAGATCTCTCAGTTCCCCCAGCTCTCTCATTTCGAATCCAATACTCTCTTTCTTAACACAGAATTCCTTTAGCTCACGTAAGCACTTCATCCTACCAACCTCGGGAATATTGGAATGGAGTTCTTTCGAAGAATATATATGGCTTAAGTTCACAAGACGGCTAAAGTCCTTAGGAACTTTCGTACTAGCATGCCAGTGCTCTAGGTCTAAGAATTTCATATGGTAAAATCTAGATGATGTGCTAGGTAAAGTCACGTTTAAGCCATAGGTTGAACTAATTTTAAGGTATTGGAGGTGGATAAGATTTGAAAAGTTGTTTGGCAAAGATTCTAGAGTGTTCATCACTATAAAAAGAACTCGTAGACCCTTTATATATTCAAATGTATCTTTTAAAATAGTAGCTATTCTTGCATCATGATATCCAAAAATCATCAAAGTCCGCAAATTTTCAATGTCTATTTTCCCCTTCAATTTACCCATTTCTTCACTAAAACTTTCATCATATATATTTTCTATGTTGATTGATAAATGGCGTATAGAGCGTGGGATACTATCGGTAGTAAAACTTAAACTATTTATATAGACACACTCTTGTGATGAAACATTTCGAGATAGTTCATGCAGCAAATCATGCATCACATAAAATTGACCAGACATATCAGATTCCTCCATGAGAAAACCATTGTCCACTAGTTCTTTTAAGTAACTATTATTGTTGTGGCAACTAGAGTCTACGAGACCTATTGCAATCCAGAAGCGACTCATTTCTAAATTATAGAACCTATGATCTTCAGGAAAAAGAGCACAATATGAAAAGCATTTTTTCAAACGGTATGGAAGGTAATGATAGCTAATTTTCAAACATGGCATAATATCGTCCTCGTTTTTTGTATTTTGCCACTCATTCTTTTCAAGAACTTCCATCCAATATTCTCGTGAAGGGTTTTTCTTCAACAATCGACCAACTGTATTGGCTGCCAAAGGTGAACCCTTTAGTTTCTTTGCAATATCTCTTGCAACATCAATTAACTCTTCTTCATAATGCTCAGGTTTTCTTTGGCCAAATATGCATCCTTCAAACAATATGAAGAATTCATTAGGCTCCAAACCATGCAGTTCTATTGGATCATTTGTTGCCACCATATGTGCTATAGATGGAAATCGAGTTGTGACAAGAACCATGTTGCCCTTGGTTGCCCCCTTGGTGAATGGAGCTAATAGGTTTTTCCATTCACCCTCACTATTGCATTTCCATATATCATCCATGACAATTAAAAACCTTTTGGATTTCAATCTCTCTACAATGGATTTTTGAAGCTGGTCTAAATTGGATGTTTCAGTTGTAGTGTTGATCTCTTCATTTCCAGTTGCAGGTATGCAGCTAAGGATCTGATGGGTGAGCTTAATCACATCAAAATCAGTTGAAACACACACCCAGACCCTGACAGTGAAGTGTGCCTCCACTCTTTTATCATTATACAAGTGTTGAGTGAATGTTGTCTTTCCTATACCCCCAGGACCAACAAAAGGCAGAACGGAAAGGGTTTGAGTGTGGTCTGCGTCGTTTGTAAGAGCATTTACAGTTTGCTCAAACATGGAGCGTCTCCCATACAGTTTATCTTGTGCAACCGTTGAGCTCGTGGGAGGCCTTTTTACGGTGACCACTGAGCTATTATTTTGGCTCTTGCTAAGCAAGTCAGAGATAGGATCACATAGCTCTTGTATACTCTCTATTGCAAGCTTGATTTTTTTGGACATGGCAACTCGGTCGAATGTCAGCTTCCCACAACCACTATCAGTCTTTGATATATCGGTAATAACATCAGCAAGAGAATCATCATCTTGTGTACGGGAGCAAGAAAAGCATGGAATCCAGTTACCGACGGTGTGGCGAGCAGCATGACGACCGTGGTGAACATAACCACGGAGACCATCTCCCAGATCCGGGGTGGCCTCCTGGGTTCCATCCAAGTGGTCTTGAATCATGAAGTAGTGGAGCTCGTCCAACGCGTCCTCGGCCTCATCGGCCTTCTTGCTCAGGTCTTCTAGCAAGCTCTGCAGGCCAGGGTTGCTGCTCACGTCCCTCTCCTGGGCCGCGTGTAACAACCCTTGCATGTACTTAAGCTTGGTTTTGATCTGGTCGGAGTTGAGTCCGAGCTCGGAGCTGGCCACATATGCCGCCACCAATTCATCGGACAGCTTATTCAGCACCTTGCCGACGAGCCAGCTCGCGGCGCCGATAGCCGACTCCATCTGCGTCTCCGGGTAATTTGGTGTTTGGTGTGGTTGGGGTTTCTAGTGCATACTGCAAGGAACAGCACGTACGGGAGTAGAGAGGTTAGCGGCGTGGTGTACTGGTGTGCACTCGGAAGAAGCCCTGAGGCCTGATGCATCGTTGTATAGCGTTATCGATGTGGTCATATTCTAGCTTGCAAGTGAGGTCAACATCAACGCTCGCGTGACAATAATACACGCTTAGCGTGCTACCATTCGTAGGAGGAAAAATAGAATCGAACAGCTCACTAAATTGTTGGATGGAGCGTGACTTAAAATGTGGAAGAGATAGCTTCGATGACCAGTCGTATGCAAGAGGCTAGAAACTTACCCATCCAAAGAGATGGAGAGAATCAACGACCAGCTTATTGCATAGTATATGGAGCTCCCTCGTCCAGAATTTTTCAGCTAAATATCCGGAACTCAACCAATACATTGGAGTACAAGGGTCGTCCCAGGGCTAGTGGCATTTGGTGGTATACTGGGTGTCCTTTTCCGTCTGAATAACGACGCGTCTCCTTAATCTTATTGCGATGATGATAAGAAACAAAATGCCTCGACATCATCGAAATTACCTCTACCTCAGACCTGGAGGCTCCATTATGAAAACATATGGGTAGACACAATAATGAGAGTATATTAGAGCAACTCTAGCAGAATCCTATAAATAGCGTCACCGCTTGAGTTATTGCTACATAGTGTATACTTTTCACAATAATTCAAAGGTGCGTCAAGGAATTACCATGTTACTAGAATCACCATAGAAGATCATGTGCAAACTGCGATACATGGAAAATGTCTCCCAAACGAAACTGGTCAGGCGCCATGGATTTCAGGTGGCAATACACGGTTGACGGCATGGTGGATCAGATCATCGCCGAATGGAATCTTTGGAGGGCAGCAGGACTTGGAGGGAGCAATGCTTTTGCGAGAGTAGTTCATTAGGCTAGTTGGTGGTGTGTGTGTGTGTTGTGTTGGTGTGTCTGCGGTAGGGTGTGAGTTGTGGGCAGGCACGCTTTTCTCTGTACCGCAACTTCTATACAAATACGGAATTGCTAAACCTCACTCGAGTGAGATTTAGCTTAGGTCTCACTCACATCCCGTACCGTTCATTTCTATGTTGCGCTGAGATTCGTGTTTTTGTGTGGTCTGCTTTTTTGTGTGTTTGTGCGGCCCGTGTCTACGTGAGGCCGGTCAGGCTTTTTTCAGTGGGCCTTTTTTTTCTTTTGGACCAAGATTTTTGGCATTTTAAATTTCACGTTGTAGCCTCCTTATTTTATTTTCTTTTTCTTTTTTTCTGGACGGCTATTACCTTTTCGTATCCCATTCGAAAAGGAGAGAGAGAACATATCGACAAGCTCGGGGTGAAGGGGGAGGACCAAGAGGAGCGTGGTCGGGAGCCGGCTTCGCCCAAGGAGCGCGCGCTGCCGGTAGGCTGCGGCTGGGGAGGCAGGGAGGTGTGGCCGGAGAGGGTGAGGGGGGCAGCGGGGAGGCGCGGGGGTGGTGGGGAGCTGGGGATCTGTTCGTCTTCGGCATCGAAACGGTGGGGAGGTCGGCGACGAGAGCTCCGAGGTCCAGATTTTGTGGGCGAAATCAACCTGTTCCCTGCGATTTTGCAAGTAAAATCTCTTTACACCTATGGTTCCCATGTATACTCCTGCTACGAGAGTTTAGTTTGTGTGTATTTTTTACTCTGCAGCCGTGATTTTGAAAAGCTCATACTCACGCAGGGGTGATTTGTCCTGTTTGTATTTCAATCGGCTTGTTCATGGTTCAATTTCCGTTACTGTGCGTGTGCGCAGCTTCTACCGTTGGGGATTTATTTGTGCTTCTAACGATTTCTGGGTTTTTGGCCGCCGCAGATTTCCCCGGGACGCAGTCGGAGTCGGCGGGCAAGGCGGAGTCGTGCGCCGGGCGCCCCCAACCAGCACATCTGCGCCACCGCGCCCAAAGGCCCAGACCCCGGTAACACATCCTTTGCCCCCACTGCACCTTACCTCCGCGCCACAGTTTTTGCTTGCTAGTTTGCTTGCTGGTATGTTTTGAGGCGATACTGGTTCTACTCAGGTGTTTGTTGCAGCTGAGTGTGCGACCACACGAGATTAGTACATGGCGTTTGGTCTGCACTTGTGTGAGCATGCTTTTCTGTAATCGGTATTTGAACTCTTTTGTAAAGTAGGTTTTACAATTTGGCTGTCACGAACTCTACATGTGAGCAAATTTTGCATGCTTTCGTTTCGTGCATACAAGTTTGTGTTAGTATGTCTGACCATTATGTTTTTGAAGAAGCTAAGATGGTATAAACTGCGAAACAATGGTCTGCTATATGCACTAGGGAAATAGAGATGCCTGATTCTACTGTTTTTGTTCATTGATCGGTTCTCTGATAGGCGTCTGCATCTTCTACCGTTTGGGGAATTTTTGTGCTGATACGCGATTTTTTTTGTGGGGTGGACAGTTCAGATAGAATCAGATCCATGAGCATGACGGAATTGGCGTCGTTCTGTTATTGTATTGAGGTAGACTGTTCATGGGTAATAGAGCATAGTTGGTATTTTTCTTGTTCTGAAACAACAAACCGCTTGGCTTGGGGATCAATCACTAGCCATGCAAAACACAAAAACTGTAATGACAGCAACCATATGTCGTGGGGGTATGTTCAACCTGAAGCGATTGGGGAAGTTCATTGGCCACGAGTCTCTGTTTGTCATACGGAACACTGATATAAGCATGGTATCTGCTAGTTGATAATGCTAAGATTCGAATTTATATGCTGTCTCAACGCACTCTGATATGCCTCCGTATTTTGTTATAAGTTTTTGTTTTGTTTGTGTTTTTCAGTTAGTGACATTCAGTGAGATTTTTCTCTTTTTTTGTACGTATTCTGTATGCAGGTAGACATAATATCTTCCAGGTATTCAGTTTGATATGCCTCTGTTATAAGATATGTCCCCCTTTCTGTGGTGTTTGAGTTTGATATGCTTTGAAACAGGGGTGCTAATGGAGAATGTTGGGTCTAACACCCGGAACGAGAACAGCCTTGTTGTGTCGCAACGGAAGGAGTATCATGTGGAAGAACCAGACAGCGATGAAAATATCGTAGTGGGAGAAATGACCGACACTGAGCTGTCTCAAGAAATGTTCTATGAAGGCATTAAAAAAATAGTATGTGTTTTTTTGTTTTCCAATATCTGTCTTTTTTTATTCTTGGATGAGTGTTTTTTCATGTACTGACTTGGGGGTAGTTGATTCACTTTTTATTTTGTGCTTTTCTCCTCTACTTTTTTTTTGATGATCAAAAGCGTTAAGAGGAGAGCAAGGCGTCAAACTATAAGGAGTAGAAAAGGATGGTATGCAACTTAATTGGAACACTGTCGCCCTCATCCCTCAACGAGTTACATGCGCAAATTAGTTGGAACACGTACACACCTAGTTGCATGGCCGAGTTGCATTTTTGCAATCTACATCCTAGTGAGTTGCATGGGTACCTTTTCATTTTTTCCTTTGAGCAATTGCACTTGCAACTGAGTCATATTATTATTTTTTACTGAGTAGTTCCAAGCGCAGCTGCCTGTTTTGAGTTGCACTTGTATCTCATTTCTGCACTTAGCTGCATTTTTGCAATTGTGCCTTACCCTGAAACTGTGTTGTTGGACTTGCAACTGAAGTTTAAGTATTTTGTGCCTTTTATCTAGCTTTTTATCAGTTTTTGTAATTGCAACTGTAGTTTCATGTGTTTCATGTGCAATTTTACCTTCATTGGGTTATTTCATGTGGCCTTAGAAAACCCAAGTTGCATGTGCAACTTACACCATAGCGAGTTTCAATTGCAAACTGAAATCTAATGTGAGCAGTTGCACTTGCAACTGAGTCATATCATGTGTTTTGCATTTTTTTCGAGTTGCATGTGCAACTTACATCCTAGTCAGTTGCAATTGCAACTAAATTTAATGTAACATGAGCTGTTGCATTTGCAACTGAGTCATATCTATTGTTTTCTCCGAGTAGTTTCAAGTGCAAGTGACTGTCGAGGTGCTTTGAGTTGCATGTGCATCTTACATCCTAGTCAGTTGCAATTGCAACTGAATTTAACGTAACATGAGCTGTTGCATTTGCAACTGAGTTATATTTATGTTTTCTTCGAGCAGTTTTCAAGTGCAAGTGACTGTGGAGGTGCTTTTTTAGTTGCATGTGCAACTTACATCCTAGCCAGTTGCAATTGCAACTGAATATAACGTCACATGAGCAGCTGCATTTGCAACTGAGTCATATTTATTTTTTCACCTAGCAGTTTTCACATGAGGTGAATATTTTCTGAGTTGCATGTGCAATTTTTACCCTTCATTGAGTTGCATATGCAAGTGAAGTTTATTTTTTGTAGCTCTGTTTTTTTAGTTCGTGTGGTTTTTGGTTCTATGTCCATGTGTTCTGTTTCTTTTTCTGTCTAAACCTATGATCTTTGTTCCCCCTGTAGGCTAAATTTGCAGTGCTTTCACCAACTGGGGATGACGAAGATGTTGCAACAAGAGCGTACAGCAGATGCAGTATTCGATATTTCCATGATATCATGAAGCATGTACGAAAGAGTATTGCCAGAATTCAGTTGGTTCAAGGATTGGGTTTTGGTGAACTCTTGGAGCTTGATGATTGGGTTTCGATTGTGATCGAACCGGTTCTTTTTTTTGTTGTCCTGTACAGTCCGAAGCCCAGGTCCGGAACAACAACAAGCACAATAAAGACACAAGACAAAAAAGAGGATGTGAGCACCACGCCCACAAACACCGTGATGTCAGGTGAGTGAGACATATCTTAAGTCTCACTCGAGTGCGTCGTAGGCAACCCCATACAAATAAGGTACGCATTTTGCGTACTCTAAAAAAAAACCATCTCCAGGTGCCGGAATAATCTGCTCATGTGCGTAAAGTCGGTATGCACCGTGACTGCTGCGTCCACATGTGAAGCAAACTCATTTCGATCAGTGTAGAGGTCGGTGTTCATCCTATCTATTATAAGAATGCCATCCAGTACCTTGAAGATGAACCCAAACACTGAATCCAAAACGAAGCATAGGTTTCTCTCTTAAAAAAAGCCGTCAAGTGGCTCACAAGCCTGAACGCTAAAAAATATCTGAAGAAGTCCCTTTCTGCACTAATATATCAGCCGATACATCCTCATTTGAACCTAGAAATCTGATTCGTTGGATTGCTTCAGAAACAATATTAACCCATTGCAGAGCTGAACCTAACGCCATCAGGCAACTTCGTGTAATAGATATGCACGCAAGTCTCATCTAAAAACCAAGAACACGTGACAGGCACCACACTAATAAAATCTCCAAAGGCAAAGGGAAACTTACCAGGTCAGTCTAGCACCAGTGCACCATACAACATTAGGAATGGCATAAATGGATCACCAAAGGCAAAAAAAATGACATCTTCGCAGCAATAGCTTTCCAAAGAATGGCATAATTATTTCCAACCTCCATTGCAGTTGGTTAACGCCTATAGATATCGCTAGAGATGACATCTTCATGATTAATTCAGTATGTTTTGCGAGTTAACATGACATTTGGTGAGAAGTACAAATTTGTTTGCTGCCACATTGAGTGCTTGACATTTACGGCATCACCAGGCAAAAGACTAAAGAACCTGCCTGAGTATGTTGTTTCTGCAGTCATGGCAACAAAGAAGCAAGGTACCTGCATAGCAAGCAATCACATCAGCAGAGCCGGTCTTGGCTTCGTCGTAAGGGGCAGAAGACAGAGCAAACAATATCTGCAAGCTCAAACAGTAACAGGAAAGCAGTTTCTACGAGAAACCAGGCAGCAATCAAATAAATAATAGGCTGCAGTCTGCAGAGTTGAACATGCAAACAATAAATGCAAGTTCAGACAGTACTAGGGGACAGTTTCGACGAGTTAACATAAAGCAATCGAACAAACAATAGGCTGCCAGAGCTGAACACGTACTATCAAACTTTCTAGTCATGTGTGGTGATACATATACCATATATGATAATGGTATATAATGTAAATACAAGCAATTTCATCAGTAGAGCCGACTTTGGCTACTCATGAGAGGTGAAAGTATGAGCAAACAATATCTGCAAGTTCAAACAGTACTAGGGGACGGTTTCTACGAGTTAACACAAAGTAATCGAACAAAAAATAGGGCCAGAGGTGAACACGTACTATCAAACTTACTAGTCATGTGTGGTGATATATATATATATCATATATGACGGTGGTATATATGTAAATACAAGAAATTTCATCAGTAGAGCCGACTTTGGCCACTCATGAGAGGTGAATGTACGAGCAAACAATATCTGCAAGTTCAAACAGTGATAGAAAAACAGTTTGTATGAGTTAAAGGCAGCAATCAAACGATCAATAGGCAGCACTACCAAGCTTACCAGTCAAGCATTTTATTTCTATTTTCTACTTTTGGCTTAGGATGCTTACTAGCACGTTTTGATTCATTAAACCAATGACACCACATTTGGAGATTAAAATCTAGCGGACTACGGTTTCTCAAACACAGACTTAAGCTCAAGATCGAGGTACTACATAGCAAATGCATATTAGAGAAAAGATATATAACTCACAAATGATAAACTCTATCAAGGTAGCAAGCACATCAGCACAATACAGAGTGCAGCAGATCCATGAGGAAGTGGCTCACAGCTTCAAGAGAAAAACTGACTAAAGTCTGGGACATATAGTCATCTAAGGGTATAGGTAGATAATAAAAAGATATGGTGGAATTTGGGTATAGATGCAGAGTAAACATGTGGAAAACTTGAAAGCAAGAATTCCAGCACTTCCTATACATTTTTTAGTTGTGAAAAACTAAAACGATTTCTAGTCATGCATGAACAGCTTGTTGGTGAAACGGTGCAATGCTGCATAGTTCAATAAGAAAACGGCAGTAGGAATTATTAATTTGCAGATAATGAATGGTTTGTAATTTAATAAGTTGTTCTTTCAACAGAAGTTTCATGAAAACTTATCATCTATACTGAATTATGGCACATATACTTGAAAACATCTACAAAGTAGAACGGTGGCTAAAGCTTGGAAGATTAAAGTGAACTTTGCAGCATTAAAAATCATTACCAATACCTGGAGCGGTAGAAACTTGAGTAAGGAAAAACAAACGAGTAGACCCCTTCCTCCGACACCTCCGTGATGTGCTGGGACGTGAGATGGATCATGTAGACGGTAGGGTCCACATAAATGAAGATCACATCAGCATCTTCAGCATAGCCAACTGGTTTCACTCGGCCGCCAATACTTCCGGCGCAAGAAACTTTTTCAGATCAATGACCCTGCAACGTGCCCATGTTACCGCCCCGTCGATTCTGTATACCGTTGACAACAAATGGAGACTGAATCCATCAACTCCGGTGAAACCAAGCTGTCCATCCTCAGCTGGCATGATGAGAATCTGTGTATCATACACAGGAAGAGCGTCGTCAGGCACATCACCAAGAAATACAAGCTATGTTTATCCAAATCGAATTCAATGATGCCAGAGTCATCCCGCAGCCAGTAGAGTGAGTTCCCGACCAGAGCCGTCGGCTTCTTGGCAACTTCATTTGGAATATCGACTGAGGTGATGTCAACCCAGACGCAAACGGATCTGGTAACTGAACACGAACGCCACAAGGAACGGGCACGAATAGCAGTCAGCTGTCGTCGGCGTGTCCAGCTGCACAGAGAACCGCAGCGGAACGTAGCACTTGTCGCCGGTCACAAGGTCCCAGACGAGCAGCGCGCAGTCACGGTTTTCCAGGAAGGCGCGGCCGTGGCGGCAGTCCAGATCCCACCATTCCTCGTGGGGCATCTTGGCAGCGGCGGACGCCGCGAAGGCTCCGGCGGTGGGGAAGAAGAGGGGAAGTCCTAACTGCTTGTTGAAGAAGCCGAGCACGGGATGCGTCCCCCCGTGGAACTCCCGGAAGAGGCGGAGGAAGCCGGCATCATGGACGAGGCCGCGCCAGTGCTTGGAGACGAACGAGGCGCGGTGGAGAGGCTCCGGCGGCAGGCGCAGGAGGAGGTCGTCCTGCCTGCAGGGGCGGCGGCGAATCAGCAGCCGCCGCCGCCGGGTTCGGGAATTGGGGGCAAAATGTGAAAATGGCGTCGAGGATTTCGGTTTATTTTTTTTACTTTGTTTTCGGTTTAATTTCTCATACTCATACCAGGTGTCCTGAAATGCAAGTGATTTTTCTTATAAAATGAGCAATTATGTGTTGGTACTGATATTTTTTTTGAAATATCACAACTCACTAAAAGTAGACACGCATGCCGCCTCATTAAAAACCTTCCAACCCCTTAGGTACCTAGAAGGAAAAGAGTGCGTAAGAAACATGCGGTCTTTCACAGTTACAGCTATTTACAATCATTTGTGATCAACTCCAACACGCAGGCCGGAGCTGAATCACGAAGAATACCACTAGATCCTCAGTCCTGTCTATCTTGAGGATCTTGATATCTTGATATAGTCGCAGCAACTCTCTACCTTCCCCATACAACGCCCAGAGAGGAGACCGGTCGAGTTCCTCCCCCCAAGGGTTTGCACTGCATGGCCACAGTCCGACTCCAGTGTGGCAGGCCAACGTCGAAGATCAACCAAATGTCGAAGGCCCCCTAGACAAGCGAGGACCTCCGCTTCTTCTGCACTAGCACACCTCGGAATAAATTTCCATTCGGAGACAATAGGTTGGCCAAGGTGGTCGCGAACCACGATTCCCAGTCCCGCTTTCTTCGAGAGGTAGTCCCAACCCGCATCAACACTTGCCTTTATTTCGCATTCCCTAGGGGCTGCCCATCTTGCCCATCTCGACACGCTAGGTGAGCCCGCAGACACTTTAGAAACCGGGAGGCTGTGATTTTTGCCTGAGTTGTTACTAGGAGAGTCCTTTAAAGCTGCAAAGGAATTGTGATAATTAAAAATGTAGGGTCCTGAAGCAGCAATTGACGCCTTACCATCACCATGGACGCCGTTATTTCTATGATGCCACACTCCACATCAGAAAGATAATCTTGTCTCGTGTCGATGAAGCCGATGCGCTTAACAAGTGGAGAATCCACTCTTTCCCATTGATATAGAAGCTCTCCTCGGGAGGGAGTTCCCATCGCGACCTCATCTCGTCGCGTAAAGCCCTAGCCAGGGTGCACCGAACCAGTGCATGATGTGAGTCCTCAACTTCAGTTCCGAAAATTGTGCAAATCGGATCAACAGATGAAATCCTTTTCTTCAAAGCTGACCGAACGGCGAGTGTATCAGTAGCTGCCCTCCACGCAAAGCCTTTCATTTTTGTAGGGACATGTGCTTTCCAAACCAAATCCCAAACGCTTCTATCACCAGACGATTCTGATGAAGATTGTCCGCCACTTAATTTATTAATAGTCGGCTGAACGTACACAGAAAAGACCATTACCTTCTAAATCCCAAGCAATGAAGTCGTCACACTGTCGACTTGGCAGCTTAATAGACAGAATGGCTGTAGCATCGTGAGGTAAACAACACTCCCTAATCGTATCCTCATCCCACTGCCTCGTCGTTGGATTTATGAGTTCAGATACCCAGCGCCGGCGAGAGAGACCACGCCGGCCCTCCAATTTCAGAGCATTAGGTCGAGGGAGCCAGTTGTCTCCGAATATCCTCACACTAGTGCCAATCCCCGATCCTCCAAATAATACCTTTCTTCACCAATTCCAAGCCGTGGATTCCCTGCCAGGTTTGCGATTGGTTCTGAATAAAAGTTGTGTCCAATAAATTTCCAGAAGGATAATATCTAGCTTTCAGTAAACAAGCACAAAGGCTATCAGGGTACTGTAGCAGTCTCCAAGCTTGCCGCGCAAGTAATGCCAGGTTAAACACTTTGAGGTCTCTAAAGCCAGCCCCACCTTGAGATTTCGGCCTAGCTAATTTCTCCCGGGACATCCAATGCATGCGGCGCTTATTCTCCTCATCTCCCCACCAGAAATCTCGAATAATTTTTTCCAACTCTTCAATAAGGCCAACGGGGAATTTGAAGACTCCCATCGCATAAGTAGACAGTGGTTGAAGCACCGCCTTTATTAACGTTTCTTTAGCTCCTGATGACATATATTTCTCTGCCCAATCACTTGCATGCTTCAGAAAATTTTCCTTTGTGGATTTAAATGTTCCACTCTTCAATCTTCCTTCCGGAACCCCAGATATTTCTCCTCGAACGCAGGGGTGTCATGTCGCAAAATATCTTTAATCTCTGCTTGGATATCATCTGGGACTTGATCACCGTATAAAACTGAGCATTTACCCAAACTAACTTGTTGACCTGTGCTAAGCTCATAATTATCCAGAATAGCTTTCACCACACGAGCTTGGTCAACCGTCGCCTCAAAAAACAAGAGGCTGTCGTCGGCAAAGAGAAGGTGCAAGATACCTGTCGTCAACCGTCGCCTCATAATTGTTGGTACTGATTTTTGTTTGTCCTCTGTGGGTTAATTGACTCATGGGCTTCTTCTTCACCTCCGACCACCGCCTCCCCCGCAGCCACAGTTGGTTGAACCGCCGTCCACCCACCTGTTGTTGGCGTGTTGCTGTGACGCCTTACCGCCCCATCATGCTCCAAGATCTTCCTCCGCCGGTCCGTCACCCCGATCATCCCTCTAAGCTCACCTCTCAAGCCCTGGCGTCGGTGACCCTGCAAGCCCGCACCCCCAAGTTAAGTTTCTTGCTCACCTCCGTCGCGGCGGCTCCGACTCGCTCCATGCCGTCGTCGTCATGAGGAAGAATAAAGTTAGGGTTTGCACGAATCATGACGTGTTGGATTAAGGATGGATGAATCAACTAAGCTCTAAGTTAATTCTCAGCCAACACAACCGTATTTTTTTGTAAAATCTCAGCTCTAAAGTAAAATTGATTGTTAAAAATAAAATACATTGTGATTTAGAAACTTTAGTGACTAAAATTAGCAAAATATAAAGGTGTGCATGATAGATCATACTTACTAGTCGGATTTGTTACTATTAAGAGAAATAAATGTTATACATCGCTAAGGGTGCAGTTGGCAGCCCAATATTTTTTAAAAAATCACGATAATATGGTTTCTAAAAATATTAGTCTTTTATATACTCTCAGATGTTTGCCTCCAACAAATAATGCAGTTCTAAAAATCATCGATTATGGTTTTGAAGATAGAGATCTCACCCTTTTTTGCTAAAGCTAACAAAGAAGAACGATTATGGTATTTGTTGGCCATATGTTAGGATATTCTGGTTCTAAAATACCTCAGTTGAAAAAAAATGAGATACCAAACATAGCCTAAACTATGATGCTCATTTTGCTTTAGAATGCTACTGATCAAAACAACACAAGAATTACTCAAGTTGGTGGCGGGTCCCCTATAACCACTCAATCCAAAAAAAAATGACAAAATTGCTAAAATAAAAGGCCTAAAAACGGTCCTACAGACCCCGCTGGCCCACCCCACTCCAATAGCTAATTTATTTTAAATATTTGTTTTTCATGATTTCGGGAAATAATACTTGGTTTTTTAAATTTTCAAAAATAATACACCCTCGGCCACGTCGTGGCCGACAAGACTTATCGGCCACGGCGTGGCCGACTAGTACCTATCGGCCACGGCCGGGCCGCGTGGTGCCTGCATGGCTAGCTAAGCTAGCTAGCTTGTACTGGATGATTGATCCATTTAGGGACCTATCGGCCACAACTGGGGGTGTATTTTTTTTTTGACAAATCTTCAAAACGTATATTATTTTTCGAATCATGATTTTTTTTAATATTTTAAAAAAATTCTCACTCCAATATCGCTCCAAACGCTAGAAATAGGGAGCTCCAAAGTGAATCGCAAAATAGCTGCAACCACCGACCTGAAAATTTCCCGTGCCCACCATATCGCCATGACTAACCCCCTCCACCGCCCTCCCTCGCCCCTTCGTCAGGCCCGTACTCGGCCGAAGAGGAGCGCCCGACCAAACGTGTCATTAGCTCTACGAATAGGTCCTCTGCCGATCATGACGATCCCACGAGCTCCGTCCCCTCCACAACTAAACACACGACCACGCCTCCCAAGGCCCTGTCGTGCGAGCTCCTTCTTGTGGTTGACTTGCGAAGAAGAGCATTTATTCACGTCCAATAATTTTAGGAGATTTACAAAATGTTTTGCATCCTGTGTTGGTTAGCTGCTTGTTCTGCTAGAGCTGTGGAGTTTAGCGTGTCCTTTTGGTGGTTAAGTTATAGTTTGACTCAGAATTGAGAGTTTTCGTACAATATGTTTCGAGGTCGAGCACTCTCAGCGGTTTCCTGTAAATGCCCCAACTTGCTTTTCCCCTCGTTTTTCATTTCGTTTTTCCTCTTTCTTGTGGTTGGCTGAAATGTGTAACACATGTTTTTTTTTTGAGAATAACAACACTTTATTATAGCAAACAAGCCGCCTTATTAAAAACCTCCCAGTCCCCTTCGGTACCCTGGTGAGGAAAAGAGCGCGTCAGAAACTTGCTGCTCCGAGTTCACAGAGACATTACATCGAATACTTGGGATACAAATAATATCAGGCGTTCCTAAGAGCCAAGTATGACGACCTACACTAAGCGAAGTTGAGCTTCGGGCCAAACTATGAGCTTCCTGGTTTGAAACTCGCTTCTCATGAATAAAAGACATTGCCTCGAACTCTCCCTTGCTTGCCTTGATCTCCTGCACAATTGTGCTGAATCTTCCGAGGTTAGCTTCTCTTAAGCTGTTAACCACCTCCATACAATCCGACGCCACCACGACTCGCTCCAGGGATAGATCCTTACCCAAGGCGATGGCTTCACGGCACGCCAGCGCTTCAAGAATCCCAGGATCCGAAATACCCTGAATAACCACCACCGAAGCTCCAAGATAGACACCTTCGTGTGTTCGGCAAACCGCTGCGACAGCCCCAAAATTACCTTGCTTGCGCACTGCAGCGTCGACATTTATCTTGACAGAGCCCTCCGGAGGAGCGATCCACCGAGGCTCGGGCACCACTTGTTGTTGGCCACCCCTCTTTGCACCATAACCCGAGGAGAGATCAAGGTCCCGTAACATCGATTCCACAACGAGATGGGTTGACATAGGGCTCTGAAACTCTCCTTCGTGTATCGCCTTCCGCCGAGAAAACCAAATTGCCCAAAGTGTAGTGAAACACCTAGTGAGGTCCTCATGCTTAAGGGTCTGCATCAACGTGAAGAGCCACTGCTTTGGTTCAGGTTCCATAGTTCGCTCCATATGCTCGGTCATCAGTTCCGGCGCCAACGCCCAGACCGAACGGCTCATCGGACACTCCAGCAAAGAATGCCTCCATGAGTCCCCCCTTCCACATAGTGAGCACAGATCATCTGCCGCCATGTGTCTGTGATAGCGCACATCACCTGTGGGTATCGAGTGTTTTGCGAGGCGCCATAAAAAGACCTTGATCTTCGACGGCACCTTGATCTTCCACAGCGAAGTCCATGCGCTCTCCTCCCTCTGCTGGTCCGAGCTCGACGCGGATTCATCAAGCCACGCTTCCCGTCTCCGTTTGAAGTTGACCAACATGCGGTATGCAGATTTCACCGAGAAGATGCCAGTGCGCTCAAAATGCCACGCCCAAAAATCACCTACTCGTCTAGTCGACAGTGGAATTGATTGTATATGCTCCACGTCCATGGGTAAAAAATATTCTCTCAGTTTTGGCAGGTCCCATCTTGCCTGAGTAGCATCAATAAAATCCCCCACACGAATCAGCGGCTCAGACTTCAGGCAAGCAAAAGGTCTCATCGAAGTGTCACGTGGAATCCAATTATCATTCCAAGCGTGTGTGTGTAAGCCTGTTCCAATCCTCCGAATGAGTCCTTGTTTCAAAACTTCTTTCCCTTCCACAGTAGAACGCCATAGCTGGGATGCATGCGAGCCCACTTGCGCATCCAGGAAATCATCATTAGGGAAATAAACTGCTTTTAGGATCCTCGTGCTTAGAGTCTCAGGGTTTTGTAAAATCCTCCACGCCTGTCTTGCAAGGAGAGCCAGGTTAAAAAGCTCAATGTCCCTAAACCCCAAGCCTCCAGCATACTTGGGCATGCACATATCCTCCCACGACACCCAACAAGTTTTCCGCTTCCCATCTTTGCATCCCCACCAGAAGTTGCGGATCAAGCTAGTAATGTGATGACAAAGGCCTCGCGGTAGTTTAAAGCACGACATAGAGAAGATGGGAATGGCCTGTGCCACAAACTTGATCAAAATTTCTTTCCCACCCACCGACAAAAGAATTTCCAGCCATCCCTGTACATGCTTCCAAATTCTGTCTTTCAAATACTTGAAAGCCCCACTCACAGATCGCCCAACATCACTGGGCATTCCGAGATACTTGTCGCTCAACGACTCATTCTGAATATTCAAACTAACCTTCATCATCTGTCTCAGGTCTTCAGGGCATCCCTTGCTAAAATATACCGATGATTTATCCAGATTTATTCTCTGACCTGAAGCCTGACAGTACACCTCCAGGAGGTCGGAAACTTCATCCGCCCCCTCCACACTCGCTTTAACAGACATCAGGCTATCATCGGCAAACAATAAGTGGTTTACCGCAGGAGCGGAATTAGCCACCGTTAATCCTTGGAGGTTCGATGATGGTACATCACTTTTTGATTTTAAGAGGCACGAGAGGCCCTCTGCTGCAAGTAGAAACAAATATAGAGAGATAGGATCTCCCTGGCGGATACCACGGGTCGGCTTGAAAGATTCCGTCGGAGATCCATTAAACAAAACTGAGAATGTCACTGAGGTAACCATCCTCATCACCAATTTTACCCAATCAGAGTTAAATCCGAGCTTTATCATAATAGCCTCCAAATATGCCCACTCAACTCTGTCGTAAGCCTTCTTCATATCCAACTTTAACGCACAATGCCTGTGTTTTTTTGCCTTGTTCCGTTTCATAAAATGTAGGCACTCTGTTACGATATTGTCTGTGATCAGCCTCCCCGGTACGAAGGCCGACTGTTCCTGCGAGATAACTTCTGGCAGTATCTTTTTTAACCGGTTAGCAAGCACTTTAGAGACAATTTTATAAATAACATTGCACAAACTTATTGGCCTAAATTGGCCAAGCTCTGAAGGGCTAGTTACCTTTGGGATCAACACTATATATGTATCGTTTATTACCTCCGGGCTATCCTCCCCACGCAAGATGCGTAGGACTGCCGAAGTCACCTCCTTCCCACAAATACTCCAATTATGCTGATAAAAATGCGCCGGAAAGCCATCAGGCCCCGGTGCCTTTGACGGGAACATCTGGTAAAGAGCACACTTCACCTCTGCCTCAGTATATGGAGCTACAAGATCATCATTCATTTGTGTTGATATTTTACACGGTACCGTGTCAAGTACTCCTTCCATATTCTGAGTACCCTCACTCTGATAAAGGACTTGGTAAAAACTGCTTGCTAAACTAGCGAGCTCTGTTGCATCCAGTTAGCTCCCGATCAGGCCGCTTAAGACTAGTAATTTTGTTTTTCTTCTTTCGCCTGCTTGCTCGCTGGTGAAAAAAGCGGGTATTTTTGTCCCCCTCCGCTAACCATTGTACTCGCGACCGCTGGCGCCACATTATTTCTTCCCTCTGTTGTAATTCCACCAACTGATCAAGCACCCGTGTCTCCTCCAGAGAGGGAGCGACACGGTCTGGAGCAGCTCGCAGTCTTTCGAGCGTGTCCCTCAACTTTCGCAGCTCCATATTGACACTGCCAAACGTATCCCTATTCCAGCGCTTGAGCTCGGATGAAGTTACCCGAAGCTTCTCCTTCACTTCCTCCGTAGAGGTTCCCGCGCCTCCGTCCTCCCACGTTTTCTGCAAGAACGGATCAAACTCCCCATGTGTCTCCCACATAAACTCATAGAGGAAAGGGCGGTCTTTTCTACGCTCCTCCCTCGGCGCACACTCGAGCAAGATAGGCGAATGATCCGAGGTGGAGGCAGTCAAACGCTTCAATTCTGCCATTGGATACCTCTGGCTCCATCTCGTAGACGCCAGCGCTCGGTCCAACCTGGTTCGGCAGAAGGTGCCACCAGTCACTTTTTTCTCAAACGTCCAAGGTACACCCTGGTACCCTAGATCCATCAAACCACAGGTATCAATAGCATCCCGAAAGGCCGCAATCTGTGCGTTGCTCCTCTGGTTCACTCCATCATGTTCATGCCTGTGTAACACTTCATTGAAGTCACCAATACAGAGCCACGGGAGGTCCGTCGATGATTTGATGAACTTCAACATGTCCCACGTCTTATGTCGCTCTCGGACTTGAGCTTCCCCGTATACACACGTCAATCACCACTTCTGAAGGGGTTCCGGTGCAGAAAACAATAATTTTTCTAGCATATGAACACCCTAACTAGCCAGGATCTATCTATCTAGTACATGTGATAACGGTGGTGGAACGGGTTACATTACCTCCATGTAGACCGATAGCGGGGATTACGCTCCCGCACAAGCGTTGACGATGAAGTCGTACGTAGCCGACCTCGAGGTCGCGGAGAACTTGCCGCGATGATGTAGACGATGACGCCGGGGTGTCGACGAAGACCTGCGTCGACGGGCGTCGGGCGGAAGATGGCGAGGCGCCGGCGGCCGGGGGGGGGGGGGGGGGGGGTGGCGCCGGCGGCAGGGCAGCGACAGGGCTGCTGGGTGGGCGAGACGACGTCGCCCAGGCTCCTCAAATGTGGTGCCTCCGAGCACTCGCAAACATACGGAGCTTAACAACAACCCCCGGTCATTCAGATCCAGCTGAAATCGCAGAGGTAGAACTTTTCTAGAATCCCGCAGGGCAACGGCGCCCGACGGTATAGCTTTGGTGGAGAGAGGAGGCAAAACGGGCGGAGAAACAGCTCGGCCAGCCTGCTATACAATTAATTGTATTTTTCTGTAATTAATCCAATTAATATGCCTTGCTATATAAAGGGGGGAGGGGGTGTGCAAATACCTTGCCTCCCCCATGTGGGACTAAAGGAGAGGGAGGGGGGAGCCGGCCGAACCCTCCTAGTCCAATTCGGACTAGGGGCCCAAGCCTCCCCCTTCCTTGCTTGGTGCGGCTCACCTTAGTGGGCCACAATTGGCCCACTTAGGTGGGCTGCCCCCTTTTTCCTTTATTATTTAATAATTAAATTAATATAAAATATAATTAATTCATAATTAATATATTTAAATACTATTTAATATCCCGTGACCCCGAAACATTTTCCGGACCACCCGAACATCTTTCGGACATTCCCGGAACCATTCCAGACCTTCCCGGAACTCCTTCCGGACCACCGGAACTCTTTCCGGATCATTTCTCTCTCTCCAATAAAATCCTATATTATTCCAGAACCTTCTCCAGGTGTCGTTAAGACCTTAAGTTTGTTACGCTACGGTTCGAGAACACTCCAGACATGGTCGAGACACTCCGCTCACCAATGACCGCCAGGGATACCTGGACGTATATGACGGCCCCTGTGCATTCTACGAATATCGTCGTTGAACCATAAACATGATATTCATTCCCTTTGTTTCTACGATACTACCTTGTCCGAGATATGATCGTAGACATCCGATGTCCTTGTTGTATCTCGTTACCGACAAAGGTTATTAACTCGTCTGTGATATTACATCTCCATGACCTAGTCATAACCTGCGCAGCTATATAGATGCAAGCTCACCGAGTTGGCCCAGAGTATCTTTCCATTACAAGAATGAACAAATCCCGCTCTTCATCCTTACGTCTCAACGTACTCTTTCGGGATACCCAAGATGGACATCGTTATTGTCATGCTATATAAGACACAACGTTTGATGCTCTCAAAGTACCCCTACGAAGTAGCAATAAGTACGGTCTCACGGTCTAAGGAATAAGCTATCATATTACTCATCTATTGCAAATGACAAACATCGTAATACGATCTTATTGCAATACTTTGCGTATGTCCATCACCTTATTCTACTAATAAGATAACCCCATTGTCAACCGACGTCATTGTCCTTGATCGGGAATCTCGATCAACTGTTGCCCAATGGACTAGTTTATATAGAGGCTCACTAGGGACTCTGGTTGTCTATGTATCACACGTGTATTAATAATTCCGATTAATACAGTTATAGCATAATACAAAAAACCTATTATAAACTTATGAGATAATGCAATAAATACTACTTATTTATTTGCCTCTAGGGCATATCTCCTTCAGTCTCCCACTTGCACTAGAGTACAAATAAACTAGCTGCATTTTACTTCATCAAAAACCCCTTATCAAATAAGCGTTATATGATAATGCTTGCTCGTGGAAGAGTGTTACTCTGACAATCTGTACAATACATAATTGTACGTTCTTTTGCGATCCATTGATATCAACTTGTTTGATACCAACATGTTATCTAATAACATATATACAAATACCGTAACTAAGTGAGACTTCTATTTCCCAGCGCTTACTCTGATTCTGTTAACCAGATAATTGCCTTGAAAACACACTCAGTCATAGAGAATTCCTTGTAACATTTACAATCTCGCGATATCTATATACTTTCACACCTATGTAGAAAACTTGACACTCCAATGTCAATCTAATAACTAATACACTTCTACTTCCAGTAAATTCTAAATTTACTATCACAACTGTTCTTCTTCTAAGAACATCGGTCGTATTTTCATCGAGCAGACAATATGGTTTCTGTATGATGTCTAATATTACATAATAGACCAACATGTCATACAACCACTATTACCGTGTATCATTACTCTTAATGATTAATTGGATTTCCAAGGACCATCCTTAGGTTTTAATCTATTCTGACTCCTCAGACATAATCCAAAACTACTCGACTAACTATTAAAATTCTCGTTCTATTCCAAATAGACACTAACTTTCAAATAGTTTCATAACTTCATCTTTCTGATTAATTCTACTGGTACAATTCACAATGTGTCATTTACACAAGATGAATTCGGCTCCCACTCAAATCATGTCTCCACACATTTGAGAACACGAGCTCCCACTCAAAATATGTTATCTACATATATGAGGGTCTAAGCTCCCACTCAAAAATATGTCCTTTACATATTCTACCTGAGTAAACTAACTTTGACTCCCACTTAAATTCATAATTTATCTCGACATTTTGGTCAAACCAAAATCATTGATCTCTTATCAATTCGAATTCAATACAAACTATAGTATTCCATCAATACAAATCCCATAGACTTCAAGCATGTCTACATTAATGTAGTCAACAAATTTGATCTTGTCCAAGATACATTTCTTGACAAAATATGCTTTCACGTCTTTCTTATAGTTACATTTCTCACATAACACTTTATATGATAATCAAGAAATCTTATTTCTTCAAAAAGGAATTATAGTAACATTTACTGTTTTAATCCTTCTAAATGTAATTTGGATTTTCAGGCTCAAAAGCCTTTGTTCGTATTCTGATATTTTCTCAACTTTCTTTGTATTCATAAGGTGCACCTTGATCTGTCAACAAGATCTGAAATATTTAATATTAAGCTGTGACCTGACAGCAATATTAATATAACAACACTTTATTTAGAAGCTTCTTTCATGAAAATATTATGATCTTTACGAAGAGGATTGCAAGCAGAAAACAATTTTCTAGTCTCCTTCACTCTTAATCATCAAATTTTCATTTGTAGACATATACCCTTTGGAACACTTTCCAATATTCTACTTTTGTGAATATAGGTCTGACACCTTATTTCAAGCTTCTAGTTTTATTCCATTAACCATAATTTGAAAAATCATATTTTCCTCGGAATTACATAGACAACAATACAAGTTTTGTTTCTATTGGGTTTTGGAATACACTCTCATCCAATGTGAGTAATCTACAAAGAACTATTCGTGTATATTCTAAATTATCGTATAATCATCTATATAACGACACTATTGTCGATCACACGAATTACTGTTGAAAAACATCTATTTTCTAAAGTGGACATCGACTATAATGTTTCGAACATATTAAGAGATTCTAAGACCGATTCTGAAATACCACACTTTATCTAAAATAGAGTATGATTATAATATTTCACATATCACTATATCTGATATTATAATATTGTGAAACGAATTTCCACAAGTCTTTTGTGTTGAAACCGTAATTCAAAAATATTGCCCTTTGATCGAATCTTGCGAATACATTATTCACTAATCTTTCTTCTGAAAAACCCCATTTGATCTTTTATCAAATTAATTTCAGACTCATGATTTATTATGTAAATACACTTATTTACCAATAATCACAGAAGAATTCGGATCAAGGAAAAATTCACCATATAATTAATTTAATAATCATTCGAAATGACTCTTAATTAATTTCTTTCGTATTGACACTTCAATACTAATTTTAAACTTAATCAGTTCGGCACATGTAATACTTAAATAGATCAAAGTATCTATTACTTCTTACATTGCCTTTATGATCAAATTCGATGGTGTTTGTTCTAGTAACAAAAACTTTCATTCCTTGGACACATAATTTTATCATTCCTACTATTATGAATGTTATCATACAAGTAATGTAATTGAGATGTGAAAACTTTATTCATAATATAAAACAACTGGCTTGTTTCATAACATAAAACAACTGAACTTGTCTTATTACATACATGAATAACTTTGTCTTGTAACAATCAAGATACTAAACACACTTTCTCACTATTACAAAAAAGGTCTTATCAAAAACTATTAATGATAACTATGATAACTTGAGGACGTGAACACCAATAGCCATCAACTTCCTTGATCACCATCTTCAGTGCCAGGTCACATCATACTTCGCCGCATATATGTGATAATCAGGGCCTGTTTCACAAACAGAACAAGTATCAAATACTTTATCATATATCAAGGGGCGAATTCATTCATAATTATGTATATATCAAATATATACCTGTAGCATCTAAGATTTCTCCTTCGATGGAATCAACTTTCAGAGATTTGAACTCGGACACGAACTTGTAGAAGTTCATATTGTCGGCCTTCAAAACGTACTCGCGTACATGCTTCTCATAGCTTGGAGGCAGAGATATCAGGACAGTCTGAATGGCACATGAATCCGCCATCCAGTAATCGAAAACATTTGTCAGCTTGAAGTAGATGTCATACAATCTCTTCAAATGAGTCTTCAGACAGGTGTGCTCCTCCATATGAATGGTGCGGAACTCTCTAAGCTGTCTGAATTGCTCACGCCTCAATTCATCTTTGAAGTGCGTTTTTATCGCATCAATCATGACATATGGCTCCTGGTTTTGAAACAACTCTTTCAACTCAGGTGCTAGGCATACGGTCATGGTGATCTCCACTTCTATGAATATGTCTCGACGCCTACGGAATTCATCTTCCTCCTCCTCGCTAGCAGAATCATCTGGTCTTTCTCCTAATGCTTCATCGAGGACATACAGGATGTTGTTGTGTTTGAGAATGTTTCTAAAACCAATGTACCAGCTGATGAAGTTGGACCCGTCGGCTTCTAAGGTAGAATCCGGGCTCTTGAGGAAGTAACCGAAGTAGTTCCGTAGTCTACAGATGTGATCGCAAAAGAGGTAAGGTAAAGTTTATAATATATGTGAGTTTTAGTTTATAATCATATTATCAAACACACTCCACTAAAATTATTATCACTAAAATAATGATAGCGATTACACGACCCCCATCCACTATACCACCCCCGATCGTCACGGCCGGCGGCACAGCTTCAAAGGTGGACATAAAATGTCGATCACAACAGCTCTGTGACTCATGCTCGATCTTTCGATCTTCCCGTGTTCCGAGGCCATATCTGCATATGCTAGGCTCGCCAATCAAACCTCGAAGACCTGCGCGTGCAACATGGCTTACACCCACTGTATGCGAACGACGATATGTCTGACACCCGATCGTCACGGCCTGCCTCATAACGTAGAACTTTCTTGGTGGTGCGCAACGAGGGAGAACACACTTTTGGTATTTGTTAGGGATCATCCTATTTATGATGCTACCGTTGTATATCTAACATATAAGCAATCAATAGGATGCACACACAACAACACAATATCAACATAAAGTAATGAAGTGCGATGTGACATGGTCGATGCGCCTGGACTTTCATGGCGCCATGTGCCTGGCCCTGGGCGCCCCGGCATGGCTCCGAGTCTACGGTGCCCTCCATTGCCTCCGACAGTACGAGTAATATCAAACTTACCGTAACCATGTCACATAAAATAACGCCTCTGCAAAACAAAGTTAGACGCCTCTACCTTTATTTAGTTTTGCAAGTTTTACGTGGCATATAGGCTTATTCGTAAGAGAACCGTTTCCCTACCTACGAACTTTGTACCACAACGTCGATCGTATAATTGCATGTTTAAGCATCCCTTTCGGGCCCTCCATTGAAAATGCTTTGCCGACTAAAGAGAGAGAAACAGACACCCGCCAGCCACAGATACGGTGCAAGCCGTATGTCAGTAGTGGAACCAGTCTCGCGTAAGCGTACGCGTAAAGTCGGTCCGGGCCGCTTCATCAACTCAATACCGAAGGCATCGCAAGTGCACGCTAGAGGGTAGCAAATATAAGAAAGACGTCCTCAATCAACATGAGTTCTAACCGTACCAGCAGTACTACGCATAGATCGGCTCTGATACCACTGAAGGGGTTCCGGTGCAGAAAACAATATTTTTTTCTAGCGTATGAACACCCTAACTAGCCAGGATCTATCTATCTAGTACATGTGATAACGGTGGCGGAACGGGTTACATTACCTCCATGTAGACCGATAGCGGGGATTACGCTCCCGCACAAGCGTTCACGATGAAGTCGTACGTAGCCGACCTCGAGGTCGCGGAGAACTTGCCGCGATGATGTAGACGATGACGCCGGGGTGTCGACGAAGACCTGCGTCGACGGGCGTCGGGCGGAAGATGGCGAGGCGCCGGCGGCCGGGGGGGGGGGGGGGGTGGCGCCGGCGGCAGGGCAGCGACAGGGCTGCTGGGTGGGCGAGACGACGTCGCCCAGGCTCCTCAAATGTGGTGCCTCCGAGCACTCGCAAACATACGGAGCTTAACAACAACCCCCGGTCATTCAGATCCAGCTGAAATCGCAGGGGTAGAACTTTTCTGGAATCCCGCAGGGCAACGGCGCCCGACGGTATAGCTTTGGTGGAGAGAGGAGGCAAAACGGGCGGAGAAACAGCTCGGCCAGCCTGGTATACAATTAATTGTATTTTTCTGTAATTAATCCAATTAATATGCCTTGCTATATAAAGGGGGGAGGGGGTGTGCAAATACCTTGCCTCCCCCATGTGGGACTAAAGCAGAGGGAGGGGGGAGCCGGCCGAACCCTCCTAGTCCAATTCGGACTAGGGGCCCAAGCCTCCCCCTTCCTTGTTGGTGCGGCTCACCTTAGTGGGCCACAATTGGCCCACTTAGGTGGGCTGCCCCCTTTTTCCTTTATTATTTAATAATTAAATTAATATAAAATATAATTAATTCATAATTAATATATTTAAATACTATTTAATATCCCGTGACCCCGAAACATTTTCCGGACCACCCGAACATCTTTCGGACATTCCCGGAACCATTCCAGACCTTCCCGGAACTCCTTCCGGACCACCGGAACTCTTTCCGGATCATTTCTCTCTCTCCAATAAAATCCTATATTATTCTAGAACCTTCTCCAGGTGTCGTTAAGACCTTAAGTTTGTTACGCTACGGTTCGAGAACACTCCAGACATGGTCGAGACACTCCGCTCACCAATGACCGCCAGGGATACCTGGACGTATATGACGGCCCCTGTGCATTCTACGAATATCGTCGTTGAACCATAAACATGATATTCATTCCCTTTGTTTCTACGATACTACCTTGTCCGAGATATGATCGTAGACATCCGATGTCCTTGTTGTATCTCGTTACCGACAAAGGTTATTAACTCGTCTGTGATATTACATCTCCATGACCTAGTCATAACCTGCGCAGCTATATAGATGCAATCTCACCGAGTGGGCCCAGAGTATCTTTCCATTACAAGAATGAACAAATCCCGCTCTTCATCCTTACGTCTCAACGTACTCTTTCGGGATACCCAAGATGGACATCGTTATTGTCATGCTATATAAGACACAACGTTTGATGCTCTCAAAGTACCCCTACGAAGTAGCAATAAGTACGGTCTCACGGTCTAAGGAATAAGCTATCATATTACTCATCTATTGCAAATGACAAACATCGTAATACGATCTTATTGCAATACTTTGCGTATGTCCATCACCTTATTCTACTAATAAGATGACCCCATTGTCAACCGACGTCATTGTCCTTGATCGGGAATCTCGATCAACTGTTGCCCAATGGACTAGTTTATATAGAGGCTCACTAGGGACTCTGGCTGTCTATGTATCACACGTGTATTAATAATTCCGATTAATACAGTTATAGCATAATACAAAAAACCTATTATAAACTTATGAGATAATGCAATAAATACTACTTATTTATTTGCCTCTAGGGCATATCTCCTTCAACTTCTCCATACTCGAAGATGACACCACATCGTCAATATGGTATTGAGAGTAAGGGAGAATCTCAACTTTTATATCATCATTCCAAAATATTGCAAGTCCACCTTTCCGGCCAGAGCTACTAACCGCAAAGCCTCTATCAAAACCTAGCAAACGAGCTAGTCCTTCCACTCTAATATTATGCAGCTGAGTTTCAACTACACAAAGAACAATGGGGGTATGGAGCCGTGCTAAATCACGGAGCTCACGAACTGTCGCAGCCACACCCAGCCCACGACAGTTCCATTGCAAAACACTCATTGATCTTGGCGGACCTCCGCGAGGGAGCCCGCCTTCTCTTGATTTTCCTCAACGCTTGCGCCATCCGATGCCAACTGTCTTCCCCCTCCATTCTTCTTGTTTAGCTTCCTCTGTTCGCTAGGCGTCAGGTAATGTGGGGGGGGGGGGGGGGGGGGGGGCACCGTCTCCGATGCAGATGCCACTCCATCCATATTCAGCTCGCGACGTGCTAGTTTTGGGTCATCCGTTTCCTTCGCCATCTCATCCCTCTTTGCATTTTTCTTCAAAGGGCTAGCTGCACTATCATCCAAATCATCATCATCTTTCTTTTCCAGCCCCGCTTCTTGGGACGATCTCTTCTTAGACGTGTTACTCGTAGTCGGCACTGGCCTCCACTTGCGCACATATCTATCATTGGGAGCGCCAGTACCCCTGCCACCAGATCGACCTCCTCTAGGTGCTCCTTGACCACGTCCAGTCCACCCATCCTTTGGCCCCGGCTGGCGATTGACACGCATGCCCGGCGTACCAGATCGCCAAAACATCTCCTCCGACTTCATCCAGGACCCAAATTCCAGCTCACTCTCCTCAAACTCCCCCGTCCCACACTCCATGAATTCATGGCCTAGCAGTCCACAATGCTCACAATAACGAGGAATCTTCTCGTACTTCACTTGAAGGAACATACGGGTCTGTCCCTCCGGCGACAACGGCGAGAATCGGGTCAGAGGCTTCCCCACATCCAATATGACTTGCACGCGGTGAAACACACCTTTTCCCATCGGAACCGCCACCATCTCCACGGTCACTACCTCTCCAGCCCTGCTCGCCAACTGCGTGATGATCTCTTTCGTGCGGTACAGCGGCGGAATCCCATGAATCAGAATCCACGCACGAATCCTGTTCAGCGGCACGTTTGAAATCGGACCCGCTCCATCATAGGGCTCGATCATCAGTGCTTGGTGCCGAAAGAGCCATGGGCCATCTTCCGTAATACGCTTCCATTCCCCCAGACATCGTGCCTGTATTGTGAACAGATTGCTCGCCACCTCCTGAAAGATCACCTCCTGTGCAGGATTCCAGGCAGCAACCATTGTACGCTTCAGAGGCTCTGGATTCACCTCTTTGCGTGTGAGCAGTTTGGCAGCTGCCAACCACTTCATCGCCGGCAGAGATCCGACAGTATCCCTCCCTAGGAACACATCATCGAGACCCCCAGCAGAAGACTCAGCCGCCATTGTTTTCCTCAGCTCAGACCTCTCCCCCGATCGTAACTCACTCTCCACCACCTACCAAGGCCGGGAAGCCAGGCAAAGCCGGCCCCTGAGTCAGCCCGAGCAGGGAGGGAGAAGGGAGATGAACGCCGGTGGAGGAAATCCGATCGTGGGTTCCTTCGACGGTAGCGCGGCCGCAGTCGTCCAAACCCTAGAAAACTAGGTCGTATCACTGCATGAGTCGGAGAGGCTATTATGTGTAACACATGTATTTCCCTTATTCGTTAATGGAAAGGGGTAAGCCCGGTTGGGAGCGAGCATATAGGCCCGCCCCCGCGGGAGAGCGTGAAAGAAAGCCCAGCCAAGCAGTCGCTACAGCCCAGCGGGTGCGGAGAGCCTGAAGCAAGCCCAGCCCAAAAAGCTACCTCTCAGGCTCTCACGCGGCTCTCACGCTTGCTAAACGGCGCACAAATGAAATGCTGAAGCGGCGGAGAAGAACTGCGTGTATAAAAAGGGAACCCTTCCGGAAGGTCGGCCCGGCGTTCCGCGCGCGCAAGAAGTCGCCACGTGGCCGAAGCCCCGGCGCCGGGCGAGACGAAGCCCCCCGCGATTCTTCGCCTTCTCCCGTGCGATCGTACGCGACGCGACAGGTAAGCCGTTACGCGCGAAGGCACGCGTGTACGTCCGGAGATGCATGTTGTACATGCACGTACAATTAAAATATAATTGTACAAAACACACAGTAAGTACGACATATATAGACGTTAGTAGTACAGATATACAAACTGTGTTGTACATAGAATCAGGTTGTGCGTACAACTACACTGAGCTTGTACGTACAACTAGACTCGGATTGTACGTACAACTACACTGATCAGGTTGTACGTACAACTGCAGTGTGTACACCTACACAGATCAGGTTGTACGAATTACTACACTCAGCTTGTACGAACTACTACACTCAGGTTGTACGTACCACTACGCAGCCTCAGGTTCTACGTACAACTACAATCAGGTTGTCTGTACAACTACACAAACCAGGTTGTACAAACAATACACAATTCGAAGTACAAAAAAAAAGTTCGTCGAAACCTATCAACATGGGATCTACTTTTGAAGATCTCGACGCGAGGAGTTCAAAAGTGAAAACGGTTCGTAAATCGGACAAACGGTTCTCAAGATATTTCATTTTGAAAAAACGAATCTAAAAAAAATGCAAGTACAGCCCACTGCGCACCACCAGGCAGCCGCCACTTGTCACGCGTGGATGAAGGGTGGGGAGCGAAAGCGAACGAAAATTCGACACTTGTCGGCAGCAGAGCGACCTTCGCGAAGGCTGGCCTTTTTTCGCCACTTGTCACGCGTGGATGAAGGGTGGGGAGCGAAAGCGAACGAAAATTCGACACTTGTCGGCAGCAGAGCGCGCAGAGCGACCTTCGCGAAGGCTGGCCTTTTTTTAAGGATTTCGACTGCGTGTATAACAAGGTATCAACAGTAAACGAAGAGCTTGTACTGAATCTAGACAGAACAGTAGAAGACAGGAAGGAAACAAGATAGGAAATTTTCAAGGTTTATACTCGTGCCGCCCATCCTCCCTCTCTCTCTGGTTTCATAGTTCCAGAAGAGCCACGAGTTAAAGTTAATAATTACATCTTCTGCCTGATTAGGTGCTAATACAATACGGAGTACTTAATAACAGATTACAACAGTAGTCGTTCTATCGCATGACACTGCTCGACGATTTCTGAAGAATAAAAGATGCGGATAGTAGCGGCGACCGTGACACTGCTCCATGCGAGGTATGCAGAGGCGACCTCAGTCAGCCAAGTAAAGCTTTGAATTGAGGAACTGAAGGGTCTGGGTCCCAATGATGCCAGTGACGTGCTCCTTGGTGTAGGTGACGACGTCGGTGGCGAGTCTGGCGTTGGAGTAGGTGGACCGTTGCTGTAGGTGGTGATGTCGGTGGTGAGGTTGGCGTTGGAGTAGGCGACCGTTGATGTAGGTGACGACGTCGTTGGCGAGTCTGAAGACCGTTGATGAAGGCGGAAGGAACTGATTGGTCACGCCGATTGCGTCGGGGTCTCAGTCGGCGTGGGCGGGTGGGTGTCGTCCGCGTTGTTCGCCTGGCCAGTCGCTAGTCTAGTCTAAACTCTGTGAAACAGATAGAGGAGAGGTCAGGCATCTACCTAGAAAATGATACAGTTGATTCACAAATTCACTAAAAACAAAACTTAAATCAGTTGATTCATGAGTTTACTGCTGCAGAATTCTATATGTTGAATCTTTCAGATATGAAGAAAACTGATACGTACTGGCATCGATCCTGGATACCACTAAACTTCAGAGTTCGATTAGACGCTTGGAGATTTTTTTTTTCTCCTTAGCGACTGAAGAGAGAAATAGGAACTGGTTCGATGCAATGATTTAATGGCTTGTGCATATTAGAAGAGGTCGACGAACCGGTCCGTGCGGGAACCAATGACGCCGGCAACGTGGTGCGAGGTAGTGCCAGGGTCGTCGAAGATGCACGGCGAGGCTGATGCCCGAGAGTTGGAAGATGGGTCGGCGTGGATGATGCTTGTGCCAGCACTCACCGTCCCCCACGGCACAGCAGCATGGCTCCTCGCGCAGGGAGGGGCGGCATGGCCAGGTGGGTGTGTCTTTAGCATTCGGCAGACAGTCAGCTGCCAAGTTGTTGGGTACCAACATTTCCCGGCGAGTTGCCCTCCACTCTAAAGTAGTAGACACAGGAGGGGTCAGGCCGTCACCTGTCAATAAAATGATTTAGTTCATTCATGTTATCTAAATTGATATGCAGAAGCCGACTCAGTTTCCCTTTTCGAAAAAACCCATCAATATAAGCATCAGAGCGTATGCTTGGAGAGCTGTTTCCTTCTCAATGACAGGAGAAAAATAGGAACCGGGTGAAGGCAATGATTTCATAATAAGAAAGGAAATATATTTGGTAGCATTAAAGCACCTCATTTAACTCATGGTGGGCTTAACTAGCCGCATTCCCAGCGATTGGTTTCCCCAATAGGGAGCAAATTTAGAGGAAAACCTGAACCTGAATGAGTAAACCAAATGAGGATCCAATGTATTATGCAACGCAAGTCCAACAAGCTAGAGCATATACCAACTAACCTTTGGGAAATGTGGTCAAGGCAGCTCCTTTAGAACACGGAGATTATGTCCATATTACAAACTTTGTAACCGTGAGAATACCTTCAGAGCACGAAACAGACAGGAAAGGAGCAAACAAACAAGATTAGATAGGTAGTAGTCCAGTAGTAGTTACGAAATCTGCAAACTATCTAAAACGGCCCAGATGGACTAAACATACCAGAGAATGAAATGTTTTTTTTTTTTTGACGGGAGAGAATGAAATGTTACCTTAATGATATTTAGCATTTAGGCAATGCTCCTCCACCCTGCATGGTCATCTCACGAAAAACAAGCTAGCTTCACTTGGAAATTGTCCAACTGAGTGCGCAAGTGAACTGGTCAATGCCAATGCCCTACAGAAGTTAAGCACAAACCTGCAAAGTTTCATAATGCCAGAGGTTAGGATCGTATTAAACTCCGTATGTGCCGGCTAATATAGTAGTGATCTCATACCTCCTTCATTTGATATCGCAGGCTAAAATCCGCATGTGCCGGCTACTAACAGCAAGTTTATCTCATCCCAGATGAGGAAGAACTTGCACAATGAAGAGTTGGTTGCGCCCCGCTGCACATGTTGCATTATTTCAGATGAATTTCCAGTTCTGAAAAAAAGGTTGCAGAATATATTGCCTTCAGGAATCCCTAGCCGATCCCTCAAAATTTAGTCCCACATATGGCTCTTTATCCTTTAGAGGAGTATATTTGCTCCTTAAAGAGTGTCGTTTCTAGCCGATCCCCAATACTTAACAGAGTAAAACTTATATTTGGCTTACGCATTCTGTCGAGCACTTGTTATGCGCCTCCGCGGCCGCCGGTCGCCGTGAGCATGTTGACGACGGCGTAGATGAGTGAGCTCGTGTAGCTGCCGAGCGTCACAGTGACCAGCGTGAAGGACGTGCACAGGCTCCTGGCGGCGTGTCCTGAGGCACACGCCATGAGCAGCTGGCCGGGGATAAGCTCCTGAGGTGCGGCATGACCACCGAGTCGAAGATGAGCACCCACACCAGCACGCAAGGTCACCATGGAGGCATGGAGGCATTTCGTGGAAGGAGACCTGGATGGTGATTGGCGAACCACATGGCACACACGTTCATGCCTCCATGGCGCTGCCGCATACAGCAACCGCATCAGGATCTGGAGCTCCTCCAGATCGGGGATGAAGCGGACCAACGAGCAGAGACGCGGCTGCCACCAGCTACCTCTCCCACGGCCCCGCCGCCGCTACCAGCTACCTCCCCCACCCAGGCGCCGCCTCGCCCTTCCCCTCCCGCACGACGGCCTCCACCTCCAGCCCCGCGAGGCACCTCGGCCTCCCGCATGACGAGGCACCACCACGAGCGCCATCTCGACGAGGCCAAGTCCCCGGCGAGTTCCGCTACGGCTTGATGGGGGCCTTCACTTCATAGGCCGCCACTTGATGAGATTCTGCACAATGATCGGTTACAATTAAACTGTTAAGCGTGGTCTAAAACTGTATGAAACTTCTGCCTGACATTATGTAAACGACTAAACGCAGGAGCATGGGAGATGGCTATATATGTTATGCAATTAGAGGGAACAATCCAAATGACTTGAGGAGCAGAAGTTGGTTTTGCATGTACTAACCGGCGTGATCCTCATGCAGTCAGTTGCACGATGCATTATGCATTCACCACTCGTCTGCAATTGAAACAAGTAGAGTGTCAGATTTCAGAAAGTAAGCATCACGTCAAATGAAAGAAAGCGGGAGAAGAGATAGTATTACGTACCGTCTAATATTGCTGAGAAATATGGGTCTGTTGCTTTTAACTTGTTGGCTTGATCAGCTAGCTCGCGGTTGCACCAAGTTAATTTTAGTTTTTGCAGCGAAGTGGGGAGGCCTTCCCTCGACGGCAGCGATTGAATTTTACGACAAAAAGAAATCTTTAATTTCACGAGAGAAGACATGCGATGTAACCCTTGAGGGAGGGATTGCAGAATCGAGCACTCCTCAAATGAGAGTTTTTGGAGGGAGGTGAGGAGTTGAAGCGCGTGCTCTTGCTCTTCCGTGAAGGATTCCACCAGCACATCATGATTGAATTTTAACGTGTGGAGGGTACCAGCAAGGTGGCTGCAAATGGGAGCAACGAGCACTGCGGAGATGCAGTCCACCTCAACTCTTTCCAATTGGAATGAACCAGCATGCATTAACTTACTCCTTGCCACCTCTGACAGCAGATCCCCTGCTATGGAGATACTTTCTTTGTCAGTAAAGTCGTCATTATCGTTGTAGATGGTCAAGAGCTTGAGGTTAACTGTCATGAGAGGATCGA
Organism: Poa annua; assembly: GCA_026929855.1. NCBI lineage: Eukaryota > Viridiplantae > Streptophyta > Magnoliopsida > Poales > Poaceae > Poa > Poa annua. Next base: position 4,772,795 of record CM049434.1, on the reverse strand, counting down.
ACCCATCCATTGTTAATTCTTTACAATCGTACAGACATAGATCTGTGAGACACGTGAGGTTGGAGAGTAAACCCATTGCTTGCATGCATTCGTCTTCAAAAAAACCAAGTGTTGTGAGGGAAGGAGGGAAAGGCTGGATGACATGAGCTCCGCTTGCTTCTCCCATAGCCCATTGAGAAAACAAATTCTCACTGTTCTTTACAGTAAGTGATTGGAGCATGTCGAGGTCATTGAGTCCTCCTCCATCCTCCAGGGGCAGAAGAATTAGCTTGCTACACTCCTGGATGGTAAGCTCGGAAAGATTAGGAAAACACCTCAACACCTTTGAAAACACTTCTCCTCGAATACACAATTCCTCCAGGCAAAGCTCCTGAACTGAATGGAGGACAACATTGCCATCAAGTTCTGGAGGGAACAAGTCATCGCATCTTTCTACATGTAAACTTCTCAGGGACTTTAGCGTTTGGAGTTCTGACAATAAAACGTGTGATACATTACTAATCCTCAAACTTTGTACCATATCCATAATGAGGAAGACCAAAGCCCCATTATATCCAGCAACACTCAAATATATTCCAAGTAATGACATTGTTGACCCATTGTTACTCACAATCATAGATCTTAACGTGGAAGTGTGCGGCAGGGGGGGCAACTGAGGCAGCTCGGGACAATTATCAATATAAAGATTAGATAGCATGGTGAAACGGCCAGAGCAATTCAAGAAGGGAAGCCAGCTGAGCAAGGGGCAATTTCTGCAAGTGATGCTTTCAAGCCTTGCAAACAAAGGGCTGTTAGGTTCCCCCACCCACTCCACAAGTTTTGGCATATCCTCAAACCGAATTGTCTTCAAGTGCATAAAACTTTTCTCTGTAACACCACCAAAGCCAGGCCCGAAAACATGCATTCCGACATTATTCAAGCTGAGTTTGGTCAGGCATACTAGCTGCTCAAAAGGTGGAAGAGTATCCCAAGATAAGCCCTCCAGATGGAGGGACTCCAACCTTTTTGTGCTAATGTCACCAAACAACCAACTAGGACGAGCTGCAACCCCAGGATTTACAATGCAAAGAGCTCTAATATTAGGGTGTGGTTGAAGACCATCAAGAACATCATCATCTACACTCATGTGCTCAATACCCCAAACTAATCTCAACTCTTTCACATTCTTTTTGTTCTTTAATTTGGCATCCATGGCTTCTCTCTTGAACGACACTGTTTCAAGATTACGTATACTGAGTTCTCCTCCAAGATCTCTCAGTTCCCCCAGCTCTCTCATTTCGAATCCAATACTCTCTTTCTTAACACAGAATTCCTTTAGCTCACGTAAGCACTTCATCCTACCAACCTCGGGAATATTGGAATGGAGTTCTTTCGAAGAATATATATGGCTTAAGTTCACAAGACGGCTAAAGTCCTTAGGAACTTTCGTACTACCATGCCAGTGCTCTAGGTCTAAGAATTTCATATGGTAAAATCTAGATGATGTGCTAGGTAAAGTCACGTTTAAGCCATAGGTTGAACTAATTTTAAGGTATTGGAGGTGGATAAGATTTGAAAAGTTGTTTGGCAAAGATTCTAGAGTGTTCATCACTATAAAAAGAACTCGTAGACCCTTTATATATTCAAATGTATCTTTTAAAATAGTAGCTATTCTTGCATCATGATATCCAAAAATCATCAAAGTCCGCAAATTTTCAATGTCTATTTTCCCCTTCAATTTACCCATTTCTTCACTAAAACTTTCATCATATATATTTTCTATGTTGATTGATAAATGGCGTATAGAGCGTGGGATACTATCGGTAGTAAAACTTAAACTATTTATATAGACACACTCTTGTGATGAAACATTTCGAGATAGTTCATGCAGCAAATCATGCATCACATAAAATTGACCAGACATATCAGATTCCTCCATGAGAAAACCATTGTCCACTAGTTCTTTTAAGTAACTATTATTGTTGTGGCAACTAGAGTCTACGAGACCTATTGCAATCCAGAAGCGACTCATTTCTAAATTATAGAACCTATGATCTTCAGGAAAAAGAGCACAATATGAAAAGCATTTTTTCAAACGGTATGGAAGGTAATGATAGCTAATTTTCAAACATGGCATAATATCGTCCTCGTTTTTTGTATTTTGCCACTCATTCTTTTCAAGAACTTCCATCCAATATTCTCGTGAAGGGTTTTTCTTCAACAATCGACCAACTGTATTGGCTGCCAAAGGTGAACCCTTTAGTTTCTTTGCAATATCTCTTGCAACATCAATTAACTCTTCTTCATAATGCTCAGGTTTTCTTTGGCCAAATATGCATCCTTCAAACAATATGAAGAATTCATTAGGCTCCAAACCATGCAGTTCTATTGGATCATTTGTTGCCACCATATGTGCTATAGATGGAAATCGAGTTGTGACAAGAACCATGTTGCCCTTGGTTGCCCCCTTGGTGAATGGAGCTAATAGGTTTTTCCATTCACCCTCACTATTGCATTTCCATATATCATCCATGACAATTAAAAACCTTTTGGATTTCAATCTCTCTACAATGGATTTTTGAAGCTGGTCTAAATTGGATGTTTCAGTTGTAGTGTTGATCTCTTCATTTCCAGTTGCAGGTATGCAGCTAAGGATCTGATGGGTGAGCTTAATCACATCAAAATCAGTTGAAACACACACCCAGACCCTGACAGTGAAGTGTGCCTCCACTCTTTTATCATTATACAAGTGTTGAGTGAATGTTGTCTTTCCTATACCCCCAGGACCAACAAAAGGCAGAACGGAAAGGGTTTGAGTGTGGTCTGCGTCGTTTGTAAGAGCATTTACAGTTTGCTCAAACATGGAGCGTCTCCCATACAGTTTATCTTGTGCAACCGTTGAGCTCGTGGGAGGCCTTTTTACGGTGACCACTGAGCTATTATTTTGGCTCTTGCTAAGCAAGTCAGAGATAGGATCACATAGCTCTTGTATACTCTCTATTGCAAGCTTGATTTTTTTGGACATGGCAACTCGGTCGAATGTCAGCTTCCCACAACCACTATCAGTCTTTGATATATCGGTAATAACATCAGCAAGAGAATCATCATCTTGTGTACGGGAGCAAGAAAAGCATGGAATCCAGTTACCGACGGTGTGGCGAGCAGCATGACGACCGTGGTGAACATAACCACGGAGACCATCTCCCAGATCCGGGGTGGCCTCCTGGGTTCCATCCAAGTGGTCTTGAATCATGAAGTAGTGGAGCTCGTCCAACGCGTCCTCGGCCTCATCGGCCTTCTTGCTCAGGTCTTCTAGCAAGCTCTGCAGGCCAGGGTTGCTGCTCACGTCCCTCTCCTGGGCCGCGTGTAACAACCCTTGCATGTACTTAAGCTTGGTTTTGATCTGGTCGGAGTTGAGTCCGAGCTCGGAGCTGGCCACATATGCCGCCACCAATTCATCGGACAGCTTATTCAGCACCTTGCCGACGAGCCAGCTCGCGGCGCCGATAGCCGACTCCATCTGCGTCTCCGGGTAATTTGGTGTTTGGTGTGGTTGGGGTTTCTAGTGCATACTGCAAGGAACAGCACGTACGGGAGTAGAGAGGTTAGCGGCGTGGTGTACTGGTGTGCACTCGGAAGAAGCCCTGAGGCCTGATGCATCGTTGTATAGCGTTATCGATGTGGTCATATTCTAGCTTGCAAGTGAGGTCAACATCAACGCTCGCGTGACAATAATACACGCTTAGCGTGCTACCATTCGTAGGAGGAAAAATAGAATCGAACAGCTCACTAAATTGTTGGATGGAGCGTGACTTAAAATGTGGAAGAGATAGCTTCGATGACCAGTCGTATGCAAGAGGCTAGAAACTTACCCATCCAAAGAGATGGAGAGAATCAACGACCAGCTTATTGCATAGTATATGGAGCTCCCTCGTCCAGAATTTTTCAGCTAAATATCCGGAACTCAACCAATACATTGGAGTACAAGGGTCGTCCCAGGGCTAGTGGCATTTGGTGGTATACTGGGTGTCCTTTTCCGTCTGAATAACGACGCGTCTCCTTAATCTTATTGCGATGATGATAAGAAACAAAATGCCTCGACATCATCGAAATTACCTCTACCTCAGACCTGGAGGCTCCATTATGAAAACATATGGGTAGACACAATAATGAGAGTATATTAGAGCAACTCTAGCAGAATCCTATAAATAGCGTCACCGCTTGAGTTATTGCTACATAGTGTATACTTTTCACAATAATTCAAAGGTGCGTCAAGGAATTACCATGTTACTAGAATCACCATAGAAGATCATGTGCAAACTGCGATACATGGAAAATGTCTCCCAAACGAAACTGGTCAGGCGCCATGGATTTCAGGTGGCAATACACGGTTGACGGCATGGTGGATCAGATCATCGCCGAATGGAATCTTTGGAGGGCAGCAGGACTTGGAGGGAGCAATGCTTTTGCGAGAGTAGTTCATTAGGCTAGTTGGTGGTGTGTGTGTGTGTTGTGTTGGTGTGTCTGCGGTAGGGTGTGAGTTGTGGGCAGGCACGCTTTTCTCTGTACCGCAACTTCTATACAAATAAGGTACGCATTTTGCGTACTCTAAAAAAAAACCATCTCCAGGTGCCGGAATAATCTGCTCATGTGCGTAAAGTCGGTATGCACCGTGACTGCTGCGTCCACATGTGAAGCAAACTCATTTCGATCAGTGTAGAGGTCGGTGTTCATCCTATCTATTATAAGAATGCCATCCAGTACCTTGAAGATGAACCCAAACACTGAATCCAAAACGAAGCATAGGTTTCTCTCTTAAAAAAAGCCGTCAAGTGGCTCACAAGCCTGAACGCTAAAAAATATCTGAAGAAGTCCCTTTCTGCACTAATATATCAGCCGATACATCCTCATTTGAACCTAGAAATCTGATTCGTTGGATTGCTTCAGAAACAATATTAACCCATTGCAGAGCTGAACCTAACGCCATCAGGCAACTTCGTGTAATAGATATGCACGCAAGTCTCATCTAAAAACCAAGAACACGTGACAGGCACCACACTAATAAAATCTCCAAAGGCAAAGGGAAACTTACCAGGTCAGTCTAGCACCAGTGCACCATACAACATTAGGAATGGCATAAATGGATCACCAAAGGCAAAAAAAATGACATCTTCGCAGCAATAGCTTTCCAAAGAATGGCATAATTATTTCCAACCTCCATTGCAGTTGGTTAACGCCTATAGATATCGCTAGAGATGACATCTTCATGATTAATTCAGTATGTTTTGCGAGTTAACATGACATTTGGTGAGAAGTACAAATTTGTTTGCTGCCACATTGAGTGCTTGACATTTACGGCATCACCAGGCAAAAGACTAAAGAACCTGCCTGAGTATGTTGTTTCTGCAGTCATGGCAACAAAGAAGCAAGGTACCTGCATAGCAAGCAATCACATCAGCAGAGCCGGTCTTGGCTTCGTCGTAAGGGGCAGAAGACAGAGCAAACAATATCTGCAAGCTCAAACAGTAACAGGAAAGCAGTTTCTACGAGAAACCAGGCAGCAATCAAATAAATAATAGGCTGCAGTCTGCAGAGTTGAACATGCAAACAATAAATGCAAGTTCAGACAGTACTAGGGGACAGTTTCGACGAGTTAACATAAAGCAATCGAACAAACAATAGGCTGCCAGAGCTGAACACGTACTATCAAACTTTCTAGTCATGTGTGGTGATACATATACCATATATGATAATGGTATATAATGTAAATACAAGCAATTTCATCAGTAGAGCCGACTTTGGCTACTCATGAGAGGTGAAAGTATGAGCAAACAATATCTGCAAGTTCAAACAGTACTAGGGGACGGTTTCTACGAGTTAACACAAAGTAATCGAACAAAAAATAGGGCCAGAGGTGAACACGTACTATCAAACTTACTAGTCATGTGTGGTGATATATATATATATCATATATGACGGTGGTATATATGTAAATACAAGAAATTTCATCAGTAGAGCCGACTTTGGCCACTCATGAGAGGTGAATGTACGAGCAAACAATATCTGCAAGTTCAAACAGTGATAGAAAAACAGTTTGTATGAGTTAAAGGCAGCAATCAAACGATCAATAGGCAGCACTACCAAGCTTACCAGTCAAGCATTTTATTTCTATTTTCTACTTTTGGCTTAGGATGCTTACTAGCACGTTTTGATTCATTAAACCAATGACACCACATTTGGAGATTAAAATCTAGCGGACTACGGTTTCTCAAACACAGACTTAAGCTCAAGATCGAGGTACTACATAGCAAATGCATATTAGAGAAAAGATATATAACTCACAAATGATAAACTCTATCAAGGTAGCAAGCACATCAGCACAATACAGAGTGCAGCAGATCCATGAGGAAGTGGCTCACAGCTTCAAGAGAAAAACTGACTAAAGTCTGGGACATATAGTCATCTAAGGGTATAGGTAGATAATAAAAAGATATGGTGGAATTTGGGTATAGATGCAGAGTAAACATGTGGAAAACTTGAAAGCAAGAATTCCAGCACTTCCTATACATTTTTTAGTTGTGAAAAACTAAAACGATTTCTAGTCATGCATGAACAGCTTGTTGGTGAAACGGTGCAATGCTGCATAGTTCAATAAGAAAACGGCAGTAGGAATTATTAATTTGCAGATAATGAATGGTTTGTAATTTAATAAGTTGTTCTTTCAACAGAAGTTTCATGAAAACTTATCATCTATACTGAATTATGGCACATATACTTGAAAACATCTACAAAGTAGAACGGTGGCTAAAGCTTGGAAGATTAAAGTGAACTTTGCAGCATTAAAAATCATTACCAATACCTGGAGCGGTAGAAACTTGAGTAAGGAAAAACAAACGAGTAGACCCCTTCCTCCGACACCTCCGTGATGTGCTGGGACGTGAGATGGATCATGTAGACGGTAGGGTCCACATAAATGAAGATCACATCAGCATCTTCAGCATAGCCAACTGGTTTCACTCGGCCGCCAATACTTCCGGCGCAAGAAACTTTTTCAGATCAATGACCCTGCAACGTGCCCATGTTACCGCCCCGTCGATTCTGTATACCGTTGACAACAAATGGAGACTGAATCCATCAACTCCGGTGAAACCAAGCTGTCCATCCTCAGCTGGCATGATGAGAATCTGTGTATCATACACAGGAAGAGCGTCGTCAGGCACATCACCAAGAAATACAAGCTATGTTTATCCAAATCGAATTCAATGATGCCAGAGTCATCCCGCAGCCAGTAGAGTGAGTTCCCGACCAGAGCCGTCGGCTTCTTGGCAACTTCATTTGGAATATCGACTGAGGTGATGTCAACCCAGACGCAAACGGATCTGGTAACTGAACACGAACGCCACAAGGAACGGGCACGAATAGCAGTCAGCTGTCGTCGGCGTGTCCAGCTGCACAGAGAACCGCAGCGGAACGTAGCACTTGTCGCCGGTCACAAGGTCCCAGACGAGCAGCGCGCAGTCACGGTTTTCCAGGAAGGCGCGGCCGTGGCGGCAGTCCAGATCCCACCATTCCTCGTGGGGCATCTTGGCAGCGGCGGACGCCGCGAAGGCTCCGGCGGTGGGGAAGAAGAGGGGAAGTCCTAACTGCTTGTTGAAGAAGCCGAGCACGGGATGCGTCCCCCCGTGGAACTCCCGGAAGAGGCGGAGGAAGCCGGCATCATGGACGAGGCCGCGCCAGTGCTTGGAGACGAACGAGGCGCGGTGGAGAGGCTCCGGCGGCAGGCGCAGGAGGAGGTCGTCCTGCCTGCAGGGGCGGCGGCGAATCAGCAGCCGCCGCCGCCGGGTTCGGGAATTGGGGGCAAAATGTGAAAATGGCGTCGAGGATTTCGGTTTATTTTTTTTTACTTTGTTTTCGGTTTAATTTCTCATACTCATACCAGGTGTCCTGAAATGCAAGTGATTTTTCTTATAAAATGAGCAATTATGTGTTGGTACTGATATTTTTTTTGAAATATCACAACTCACTAAAAGTAGACACGCATGCCGCCTCATTAAAAACCTTCCAACCCCTTAGGTACCTAGAAGGAAAAGAGTGCGTAAGAAACATGCGGTCTTTCACAGTTACAGCTATTTACAATCATTTGTGATCAACTCCAACACGCAGGCCGGAGCTGAATCACGAAGAATACCACTAGATCCTCAGTCCTGTCTATCTTGAGGATCTTGATATCTTGATATAGTCGCAGCAACTCTCTACCTTCCCCATACAACGCCCAGAGAGGAGACCGGTCGAGTTCCTCCCCCCAAGGGTTTGCACTGCATGGCCACAGTCCGACTCCAGTGTGGCAGGCCAACGTCGAAGATCAACCAAATGTCGAAGGCCCCCTAGACAAGCGAGGACCTCCGCTTCTTCTGCACTAGCACACCTCGGAATAAATTTCCATTCGGAGACAATAGGTTGGCCAAGGTGGTCGCGAACCACGATTCCCAGTCCCGCTTTCTTCGAGAGGTAGTCCCAACCCGCATCAACACTTGCCTTTATTTCGCATTCCCTAGGGGCTGCCCATCTTGCCCATCTCGACACGCTAGGTGAGCCCGCAGACACTTTAGAAACCGGGAGGCTGTGATTTTTGCCTGAGTTGTTACTAGGAGAGTCCTTTAAAGCTGCAAAGGAATTGTGATAATTAAAAATGTAGGGTCCTGAAGCAGCAATTGACGCCTTACCATCACCATGGACGCCGTTATTTCTATGATGCCACACTCCACATCAGAAAGATAATCTTGTCTCGTGTCGATGAAGCCGATGCGCTTAACAAGTGGAGAATCCACTCTTTCCCATTGATATAGAAGCTCTCCTCGGGAGGGAGTTCCCATCGCGACCTCATCTCGTCGCGTAAAGCCCTAGCCAGGGTGCACCGAACCAGTGCATGATGTGAGTCCTCAACTTCAGTTCCGAAAATTGTGCAAATCGGATCAACAGATGAAATCCTTTTCTTCAAAGCTGACCGAACGGCGAGTGTATCAGTAGCTGCCCTCCACGCAAAGCCTTTCATTTTTGTAGGGACATGTGCTTTCCAAACCAAATCCCAAACGCTTCTATCACCAGACGATTCTGATGAAGATTGTCCGCCACTTAATTTATTAATAGTCGGCTGAACGTACACAGAAAAGACCATTACCTTCTAAATCCCAAGCAATGAAGTCGTCACACTGTCGACTTGGCAGCTTAATAGACAGAATGGCTGTAGCATCGTGAGGTAAACAACACTCCCTAATCGTATCCTCATCCCACTGCCTCGTCGTTGGATTTATGAGTTCAGATACCCAGCGCCGGCGAGAGAGACCACGCCGGCCCTCCAATTTCAGAGCATTAGGTCGAGGGAGCCAGTTGTCTCCGAATATCCTCACACTAGTGCCAATCCCCGATCCTCCAAATAATACCTTTCTTCACCAATTCCAAGCCGTGGATTCCCTGCCAGGTTTGCGATTGGTTCTGAATAAAAGTTGTGTCCAATAAATTTCCAGAAGGATAATATCTAGCTTTCAGTAAACAAGCACAAAGGCTATCAGGGTACTGTAGCAGTCTCCAAGCTTGCCGCGCAAGTAATGCCAGGTTAAACACTTTGAGGTCTCTAAAGCCAGCCCCACCTTGAGATTTCGGCCTAGCTAATTTCTCCCGGGACATCCAATGCATGCGGCGCTTATTCTCCTCATCTCCCCACCAGAAATCTCGAATAATTTTTTCCAACTCTTCAATAAGGCCAACGGGGAATTTGAAGACTCCCATCGCATAAGTAGACAGTGGTTGAAGCACCGCCTTTATTAACGTTTCTTTAGCTCCTGATGACATATATTTCTCTGCCCAATCACTTGCATGCTTCAGAAAATTTTCCTTTGTGGATTTAAATGTTCCACTCTTCAATCTTCCTTCCGGAACCCCAGATATTTCTCCTCGAACGCAGGGGTGTCATGTCGCAAAATATCTTTAATCTCTGCTTGGATATCATCTGGGACTTGATCACCGTATAAAACTGAGCATTTACCCAAACTAACTTGTTGACCTGTGCTAAGCTCATAATTATCCAGAATAGCTTTCACCACACGAGCTTGGTCAACCGTCGCCTCAAAAAACAAGAGGCTGTCGTCGGCAAAGAGAAGGTGCAAGATACCTGTCGTCAACCGTCGCCTCATAATTGTTGGTACTGATTTTTGTTTGTCCTCTGTGGGTTAATTGACTCATGGGCTTCTTCTTCACCTCCGACCACCGCCTCCCCCGCAGCCACAGTTGGTTGAACCGCCGTCCACCCACCTGTTGTTGGCGTGTTGCTGTGACGCCTTACCGCCCCATCATGCTCCAAGATCTTCCTCCGCCGGTCCGTCACCCCGATCATCCCTCTAAGCTCACCTCTCAAGCCCTGGCGTCGGTGACCCTGCAAGCCCGCACCCCCAAGTTAAGTTTCTTGCTCACCTCCGTCGCGGCGGCTCCGACTCGCTCCATGCCGTCGTCGTCATGAGGAAGAATAAAGTTAGGGTTTGCACGAATCATGACGTGTTGGATTAAGGATGGATGAATCAACTAAGCTCTAAGTTAATTCTCAGCCAACACAACCGTATTTTTTTGTAAAATCTCAGCTCTAAAGTAAAATTGATTGTTAAAAATAAAATACATTGTGATTTAGAAACTTTAGTGACTAAAATTAGCAAAATATAAAGGTGTGCATGATAGATCATACTTACTAGTCGGATTTGTTACTATTAAGAGAAATAAATGTTATACATCGCTAAGGGTGCAGTTGGCAGCCCAATATTTTTTAAAAAATCACGATAATATGGTTTCTAAAAATATTAGTCTTTTATATACTCTCAGATGTTTGCCTCCAACAAATAATGCAGTTCTAAAAATCATCGATTATGGTTTTGAAGATAGAGATCTCACCCTTTTTTGCTAAAGCTAACAAAGAAGAACGATTATGGTATTTGTTGGCCATATGTTAGGATATTCTGGTTCTAAAATACCTCAGTTGAAAAAAAATGAGATACCAAACATAGCCTAAACTATGATGCTCATTTTGCTTTAGAATGCTACTGATCAAAACAACACAAGAATTACTCAAGTTGGTGGCGGGTCCCCTATAACCACTCAATCCAAAAAAAAATGACAAAATTGCTAAAATAAAAGGCCTAAAAACGGTCCTACAGACCCCGCTGGCCCACCCCACTCCAATAGCTAATTTATTTTAAATATTTGTTTTTCATGATTTCGGGAAATAATACTTGGTTTTTTAAATTTTCAAAAATAATACACCCTCGGCCACGTCGTGGCCGACAAGACTTATCGGCCACGGCGTGGCCGACTAGTACCTATCGGCCACGGCCGGGCCGCGTGGTGCCTGCATGGCTAGCTAAGCTAGCTAGCTTGTACTGGATGATTGATCCATTTAGGGACCTATCGGCCACAACTGGGGGTGTATTTTTTTTTTGACAAATCTTCAAAACGTATATTATTTTTCGAATCATGATTTTTTTTAATATTTTAAAAAAATTCTCACTCCAATATCGCTCCAAACGCTAGAAATAGGGAGCTCCAAAGTGAATCGCAAAATAGCTGCAACCACCGACCTGAAAATTTCCCGTGCCCACCATATCGCCATGACTAACCCCCTCCACCGCCCTCCCTCGCCCCTTCGTCAGGCCCGTACTCGGCCGAAGAGGAGCGCCCGACCAAACGTGTCATTAGCTCTACGAATAGGTCCTCTGCCGATCATGACGATCCCACGAGCTCCGTCCCCTCCACAACTAAACACACGACCACGCCTCCCAAGGCCCTGTCGTGCGAGCTCCTTCTTGTGGTTGACTTGCGAAGAAGAGCATTTATTCACGTCCAATAATTTTAGGAGATTTACAAAATGTTTTGCATCCTGTGTTGGTTAGCTGCTTGTTCTGCTAGAGCTGTGGAGTTTAGCGTGTCCTTTTGGTGGTTAAGTTATAGTTTGACTCAGAATTGAGAGTTTTCGTACAATATGTTTCGAGGTCGAGCACTCTCAGCGGTTTCCTGTAAATGCCCCAACTTGCTTTTCCCCTCGTTTTTCATTTCGTTTTTCCTCTTTCTTGTGGTTGGCTGAAATGTGTAACACATGTTTTTTTTTTGAGAATAACAACACTTTATTATAGCAAACAAGCCGCCTTATTAAAAACCTCCCAGTCCCCTTCGGTACCCTGGTGAGGAAAAGAGCGCGTCAGAAACTTGCTGCTCCGAGTTCACAGAGACATTACATCGAATACTTGGGATACAAATAATATCAGGCGTTCCTAAGAGCCAAGTATGACGACCTACACTAAGCGAAGTTGAGCTTCGGGCCAAACTATGAGCTTCCTGGTTTGAAACTCGCTTCTCATGAATAAAAGACATTGCCTCGAACTCTCCCTTGCTTGCCTTGATCTCCTGCACAATTGTGCTGAATCTTCCGAGGTTAGCTTCTCTTAAGCTGTTAACCACCTCCATACAATCCGACGCCACCACGACTCGCTCCAGGGATAGATCCTTACCCAAGGCGATGGCTTCACGGCACGCCAGCGCTTCAAGAATCCCAGGATCCGAAATACCCTGAATAACCACCACCGAAGCTCCAAGATAGACACCTTCGTGTGTTCGGCAAACCGCTGCGACAGCCCCAAAATTACCTTGCTTGCGCACTGCAGCGTCGACATTTATCTTGACAGAGCCCTCCGGAGGAGCGATCCACCGAGGCTCGGGCACCACTTGTTGTTGGCCACCCCTCTTTGCACCATAACCCGAGGAGAGATCAAGGTCCCGTAACATCGATTCCACAACGAGATGGGTTGACATAGGGCTCTGAAACTCTCCTTCGTGTATCGCCTTCCGCCGAGAAAACCAAATTGCCCAAAGTGTAGTGAAACACCTAGTGAGGTCCTCATGCTTAAGGGTCTGCATCAACGTGAAGAGCCACTGCTTTGGTTCAGGTTCCATAGTTCGCTCCATATGCTCGGTCATCAGTTCCGGCGCCAACGCCCAGACCGAACGGCTCATCGGACACTCCAGCAAAGAATGCCTCCATGAGTCCCCCCTTCCACATAGTGAGCACAGATCATCTGCCGCCATGTGTCTGTGATAGCGCACATCACCTGTGGGTATCGAGTGTTTTGCGAGGCGCCATAAAAAGACCTTGATCTTCGACGGCACCTTGATCTTCCACAGCGAAGTCCATGCGCTCTCCTCCCTCTGCTGGTCCGAGCTCGACGCGGATTCATCAAGCCACGCTTCCCGTCTCCGTTTGAAGTTGACCAACATGCGGTATGCAGATTTCACCGAGAAGATGCCAGTGCGCTCAAAATGCCACGCCCAAAAATCACCTACTCGTCTAGTCGACAGTGGAATTGATTGTATATGCTCCACGTCCATGGGTAAAAAATATTCTCTCAGTTTTGGCAGGTCCCATCTTGCCTGAGTAGCATCAATAAAATCCCCCACACGAATCAGCGGCTCAGACTTCAGGCAAGCAAAAGGTCTCATCGAAGTGTCACGTGGAATCCAATTATCATTCCAAGCGTGTGTGTGTAAGCCTGTTCCAATCCTCCGAATGAGTCCTTGTTTCAAAACTTCTTTCCCTTCCACAGTAGAACGCCATAGCTGGGATGCATGCGAGCCCACTTGCGCATCCAGGAAATCATCATTAGGGAAATAAACTGCTTTTAGGATCCTCGTGCTTAGAGTCTCAGGGTTTTGTAAAATCCTCCACGCCTGTCTTGCAAGGAGAGCCAGGTTAAAAAGCTCAATGTCCCTAAACCCCAAGCCTCCAGCATACTTGGGCATGCACATATCCTCCCACGACACCCAACAAGTTTTCCGCTTCCCATCTTTGCATCCCCACCAGAAGTTGCGGATCAAGCTAGTAATGTGATGACAAAGGCCTCGCGGTAGTTTAAAGCACGACATAGAGAAGATGGGAATGGCCTGTGCCACAAACTTGATCAAAATTTCTTTCCCACCCACCGACAAAAGAATTTCCAGCCATCCCTGTACATGCTTCCAAATTCTGTCTTTCAAATACTTGAAAGCCCCACTCACAGATCGCCCAACATCACTGGGCATTCCGAGATACTTGTCGCTCAACGACTCATTCTGAATATTCAAACTAACCTTCATCATCTGTCTCAGGTCTTCAGGGCATCCCTTGCTAAAATATACCGATGATTTATCCAGATTTATTCTCTGACCTGAAGCCTGACAGTACACCTCCAGGAGGTCGGAAACTTCATCCGCCCCCTCCACACTCGCTTTAACAGACATCAGGCTATCATCGGCAAACAATAAGTGGTTTACCGCAGGAGCGGAATTAGCCACCGTTAATCCTTGGAGGTTCGATGATGGTACATCACTTTTTGATTTTAAGAGGCACGAGAGGCCCTCTGCTGCAAGTAGAAACAAATATAGAGAGATAGGATCTCCCTGGCGGATACCACGGGTCGGCTTGAAAGATTCCGTCGGAGATCCATTAAACAAAACTGAGAATGTCACTGAGGTAACCATCCTCATCACCAATTTTACCCAATCAGAGTTAAATCCGAGCTTTATCATAATAGCCTCCAAATATGCCCACTCAACTCTGTCGTAAGCCTTCCTCATATCCAACTTTAACGCACAATGCCTGTGTTTTTTTGCCTTGTTCCGTTTCATAAAATGTAGGCACTCTGTTACGATATTGTCTGTGATCAGCCTCCCCGGTACGAAGGCCGACTGTTCCTGCGAGATAACTTCTGGCAGTATCTTTTTTAACCGGTTAGCAAGCACTTTAGAGACAATTTTATAAATAACATTGCACAAACTTATTGGCCTAAATTGGCCAAGCTCTGAAGGGCTAGTTACCTTTGGGATCAACACTATATATGTATCGTTTATTACCTCCGGGCTATCCTCCCCACGCAAGATGCGTAGGACTGCCGAAGTCACCTCCTTCCCACAAATACTCCAATTATGCTGATAAAAATGCGCCGGAAAGCCATCAGGCCCCGGTGCCTTTGACGGGAACATCTGGTAAAGAGCACACTTCACCTCTGCCTCAGTATATGGAGCTACAAGATCATCATTCATTTGTGTTGATATTTTACACGGTACCGTGTCAAGTACTCCTTCCATATTCTGAGTACCCTCACTCTGATAAAGGACTTGGTAAAAACTGCTTGCTAAACTAGCGAGCTCTGTTGCATCCAGTTAGCTCCCGATCAGGCCGCTTAAGACTAGTAATTTTGTTTTTCTTCTTTCGCCTGCTTGCTCGCTGGTGAAAAAAGCGGGTATTTTTGTCCCCCTCCGCTAACCATTGTACTCGCGACCGCTGGCGCCACATTATTTCTTCCCTCTGTTGTAATTCCACCAACTGATCAAGCACCCGTGTCTCCTCCAGAGAGGGAGCGACACGGTCTGGAGCAGCTCGCAGTCTTTCGAGCGTGTCCCTCAACTTTCGCAGCTCCATATTGACACTGCCAAACGTATCCCTATTCCAGCGCTTGAGCTCGGATGAAGTTACCCGAAGCTTCTCCTTCACTTCCTCCGTAGAGGTTCCCGCGCCTCCGTCCTCCCACGTTTTCTGCAAGAACGGATCAAACTCCCCATGTGTCTCCCACATAAACTCATAGAGGAAAGGGCGGTCTTTTCTACGCTCCTCCCTCGGCGCACACTCGAGCAAGATAGGCGAATGATCCGAGGTGGAGGCAGTCAAACGCTTCAATTCTGCCATTGGATACCTCTGGCTCCATCTCGTAGACGCCAGCGCTCGGTCCAACCTGGTTCGGCAGAAGGTGCCACCAGTCACTTTTTTCTCAAACGTCCAAGGTACACCCTGGTACCCTAGATCCATCAAACCACAGGTATCAATAGCATCCCGAAAGGCCGCAATCTGTGCGTTGCTCCTCTGGTTCACTCCATCATGTTCATGCCTGTGTAACACTTCATTGAAGTCACCAATACAGAGCCACGGGAGGTCCGTCGATGATTTGATGAACTTCAACATGTCCCACGTCTTATGTCGCTCTCGGACTTGAGCTTCCCCGTATACACACGTCAATCACCACTTCTGAAGGGGTTCCGGTGCAGAAAACAATAATTTTTCTAGCATATGAACACCCTAACTAGCCAGGATCTATCTATCTAGTACATGTGATAACGGTGGTGGAACGGGTTACATTACCTCCATGTAGACCGATAGCGGGGATTACGCTCCCGCACAAGCGTTGACGATGAAGTCGTACGTAGCCGACCTCGAGGTCGCGGAGAACTTGCCGCGATGATGTAGACGATGACGCCGGGGTGTCGACGAAGACCTGCGTCGACGGGCGTCGGGCGGAAGATGGCGAGGCGCCGGCGGCCGGGGGGGGGGGGGGTGGCGCCGGCGGCAGGGCAGCGACAGGGCTGCTGGGTGGGCGAGACGACGTCGCCCAGGCTCCTCAAATGTGGTGCCTCCGAGCACTCGCAAACATACGGAGCTTAACAACAACCCCCGGTCATTCAGATCCAGCTGAAATCGCAGAGGTAGAACTTTTCTAGAATCCCGCAGGGCAACGGCGCCCGACGGTATAGCTTTGGTGGAGAGAGGAGGCAAAACGGGCGGAGAAACAGCTCGGCCAGCCTGCTATACAATTAATTGTATTTTTCTGTAATTAATCCAATTAATATGCCTTGCTATATAAAGGGGGGAGGGGGTGTGCAAATACCTTGCCTCCCCCATGTGGGACTAAAGGAGAGGGAGGGGGGAGCCGGCCGAACCCTCCTAGTCCAATTCGGACTAGGGGCCCAAGCCTCCCCCTTCCTTGCTTGGTGCGGCTCACCTTAGTGGGCCACAATTGGCCCACTTAGGTGGGCTGCCCCCTTTTTCCTTTATTATTTAATAATTAAATTAATATAAAATATAATTAATTCATAATTAATATATTTAAATACTATTTAATATCCCGTGACCCCGAAACATTTTCCGGACCACCCGAACATCTTTCGGACATTCCCGGAACCATTCCAGACCTTCCCGGAACTCCTTCCGGACCACCGGAACTCTTTCCGGATCATTTCTCTCTCTCCAATAAAATCCTATATTATTCCAGAACCTTCTCCAGGTGTCGTTAAGACCTTAAGTTTGTTACGCTACGGTTCGAGAACACTCCAGACATGGTCGAGACACTCCGCTCACCAATGACCGCCAGGGATACCTGGACGTATATGACGGCCCCTGTGCATTCTACGAATATCGTCGTTGAACCATAAACATGATATTCATTCCCTTTGTTTCTACGATACTACCTTGTCCGAGATATGATCGTAGACATCCGATGTCCTTGTTGTATCTCGTTACCGACAAAGGTTATTAACTCGTCTGTGATATTACATCTCCATGACCTAGTCATAACCTGCGCAGCTATATAGATGCAAGCTCACCGAGTTGGCCCAGAGTATCTTTCCATTACAAGAATGAACAAATCCCGCTCTTCATCCTTACGTCTCAACGTACTCTTTCGGGATACCCAAGATGGACATCGTTATTGTCATGCTATATAAGACACAACGTTTGATGCTCTCAAAGTACCCCTACGAAGTAGCAATAAGTACGGTCTCACGGTCTAAGGAATAAGCTATCATATTACTCATCTATTGCAAATGACAAACATCGTAATACGATCTTATTGCAATACTTTGCGTATGTCCATCACCTTATTCTACTAATAAGATAACCCCATTGTCAACCGACGTCATTGTCCTTGATCGGGAATCTCGATCAACTGTTGCCCAATGGACTAGTTTATATAGAGGCTCACTAGGGACTCTGGTTGTCTATGTATCACACGTGTATTAATAATTCCGATTAATACAGTTATAGCATAATACAAAAAACCTATTATAAACTTATGAGATAATGCAATAAATACTACTTATTTATTTGCCTCTAGGGCATATCTCCTTCAGTCTCCCACTTGCACTAGAGTACAAATAAACTAGCTGCATTTTACTTCATCAAAAACCCCTTATCAAATAAGCGTTATATGATAATGCTTGCTCGTGGAAGAGTGTTACTCTGACAATCTGTACAATACATAATTGTACGTTCTTTTGCGATCCATTGATATCAACTTGTTTGATACCAACATGTTATCTAATAACATATATACAAATACCGTAACTAAGTGAGACTTCTATTTCCCAGCGCTTACTCTGATTCTGTTAACCAGATAATTGCCTTGAAAACACACTCAGTCATAGAGAATTCCTTGTAACATTTACAATCTCGCGATATCTATATACTTTCACACCTATGTAGAAAACTTGACACTCCAATGTCAATCTAATAACTAATACACTTCTACTTCCAGTAAATTCTAAATTTACTATCACAACTGTTCTTCTTCTAAGAACATCGGTCGTATTTTCATCGAGCAGACAATATGGTTTCTGTATGATGTCTAATATTACATAATAGACCAACATGTCATACAACCACTATTACCGTGTATCATTACTCTTAATGATTAATTGGATTTCCAAGGACCATCCTTAGGTTTTAATCTATTCTGACTCCTCAGACATAATCCAAAACTACTCGACTAACTATTAAAATTCTCGTTCTATTCCAAATAGACACTAACTTTCAAATAGTTTCATAACTTCATCTTTCTGATTAATTCTACTGGTACAATTCACAATGTGTCATTTACACAAGATGAATTCGGCTCCCACTCAAATCATGTCTCCACACATTTGAGAACACGAGCTCCCACTCAAAATATGTTATCTACATATATGAGGGTCTAAGCTCCCACTCAAAAATATGTCCTTTACATATTCTACCTGAGTAAACTAACTTTGACTCCCACTTAAATTCATAATTTATCTCGACATTTTGGTCAAACCAAAATCATTGATCTCTTATCAATTCGAATTCAATACAAACTATAGTATTCCATCAATACAAATCCCATAGACTTCAAGCATGTCTACATTAATGTAGTCAACAAATTTGATCTTGTCCAAGATACATTTCTTGACAAAATATGCTTTCACGTCTTTCTTATAGTTACATTTCTCACATAACACTTTATATGATAATCAAGAAATCTTATTTCTTCAAAAAGGAATTATAGTAACATTTACTGTTTTAATCCTTCTAAATGTAATTTGGATTTTCAGGCTCAAAAGCCTTTGTTCGTATTCTGATATTTTCTCAACTTTCTTTGTATTCATAAGGTGCACCTTGATCTGTCAACAAGATCTGAAATATTTAATATTAAGCTGTGACCTGACAGCAATATTAATATAACAACACTTTATTTAGAAGCTTCTTTCATGAAAATATTATGATCTTTACGAAGAGGATTGCAAGCAGAAAACAATTTTCTAGTCTCCTTCACTCTTAATCATCAAATTTTCATTTGTAGACATATACCCTTTGGAACACTTTCCAATATTCTACTTTTGTGAATATAGGTCTGACACCTTATTTCAAGCTTCTAGTTTTATTCCATTAACCATAATTTGAAAAATCATATTTTCCTCGGAATTACATAGACAACAATACAAGTTTTGTTTCTATTGGGTTTTGGAATACACTCTCATCCAATGTGAGTAATCTACAAAGAACTATTCGTGTATATTATAAATTATCGTATAATCATCTATATAACGACACTATTGTCGATCACACGAATTACTGTTGAAAAACATCTATTTTCTAAAGTGGACATCGACTATAATGTTTCGAACATATTAAGAGATTCTAAGACCGATTCTGAAATACCACACTTTATCTAAAATAGAGTATGATTATAATATTTCACATATCACTATATCTGATATTATAATATTGTGAAACGAATTTCCACAAGTCTTTTGTGTTGAAACCGTAATTCAAAAATATTGCCCTTTGATCGAATCTTGCGAATACATTATTCACTAATCTTTCTTCTGAAAAACCCCATTTGATCTTTTATCAAATTAATTTCAGACTCATGATTTATTATGTAAATACACTTATTTACCAATAATCACAGAAGAATTCGGATCAAGGAAAAATTCACCATATAATTAATTTAATAATCATTCGAAATGACTCTTAATTAATTTCCTTTCGTATTGACACTTCAATACTAATTTTAAACTTAATCAGTTCGGCACATGTAATACTTAAATAGATCAAAGTATCTATTACTTCTTACATTGCCTTTATGATCAAATTCGATGGTGTTTGTTCTAGTAACAAAAACTTTCATTCCTTGGACACATAATTTTATCATTCCTACTATTATGAATGTTATCATACAAGTAATGTAATTGAGATGTGAAAACTTTATTCATAATATAAAACAACTGGCTTGTTTCATAACATAAAACAACTGAACTTGTCTTATTACATACATGAATAACTTTGTCTTGTAACAATCAAGATACTAAACACACTTTCTCACTATTACAAAAAAGGTCTTATCAAAAACTATTAATGATAACTATGATAACTTGAGGACGTGAACACCAATAGCCATCAACTTCCTTGATCACCATCTTCAGTGCCAGGTCACATCATACTTCGCCGCATATATGTGATAATCAGGGCCTGTTTCACAAACAGAACAAGTATCAAATACTTTATCATATATCAAGGGGCGAATTCATTCATAATTATGTATATATCAAATATATACCTGTAGCATCTAAGATTTCTCCTTCGATGGAATCAACTTTCAGAGATTTGAACTCGGACACGAACTTGTAGAAGTTCATATTGTCGGCCTTCAAAACGTACTCGCGTACATGCTTCTCATAGCTTGGAGGCAGAGATATCAGGACAGTCTGAATGGCACATGAATCCGCCATCCAGTAATCGAAAACATTTGTCAGCTTGAAGTAGATGTCATACAATCTCTTCAAATGAGTCTTCAGACAGGTGTGCTCCTCCATATGAATGGTGCGGAACTCTCTAAGCTGTCTGAATTGCTCACGCCTCAATTCATCTTTGAAGTGCGTTTTTATCGCATCAATCATGACATATGGCTCCTGGTTTTGAAACAACTCTTTCAACTCAGGTGCTAGGCATACGGTCATGGTGATCTCCACTTCTATGAATATGTCTCGACGCCTACGGAATTCATCTTCCTCCTCCTCGCTAGCAGAATCATCTGGTCTTTCTCCTAATGCTTCATCGAGGACATACAGGATGTTGTTGTGTTTGAGAATGTTTCTAAAACCAATGTACCAGCTGATGAAGTTGGACCCGTCGGCTTCTAAGGTAGAATCCGGGCTCTTGAGGAAGTAACCGAAGTAGTTCCGTAGTCTACAGATGTGATCGCAAAAGAGGTAAGGTAAAGTTTATAATATATGTGAGTTTTAGTTTATAATCATATTATCAAACACACTCCACTAAAATTATTATCACTAAAATAATGATAGCGATTACACGACCCCCATCCACTATACCACCCCCGATCGTCACGGCCGGCGGCACAGCTTCAAAGGTGGACATAAAATGTCGATCACAACAGCTCTGTGACTCATGCTCGATCTTTCGATCTTCCCGTGTTCCGAGGCCATATCTGCATATGCTAGGCTCGCCAATCAAACCTCGAAGACCTGCGCGTGCAACATGGCTTACACCCACTGTATGCGAACGACGATATGTCTGACACCCGATCGTCACGGCCTGCCTCATAACGTAGAACTTTCTTGGTGGTGCGCAACGAGGGAGAACACACTTTTGGTATTTGTTAGGGATCATCCTATTTATGATGCTACCGTTGTATATCTAACATATAAGCAATCAATAGGATGCACACACAACAACACAATATCAACATAAAGTAATGAAGTGCGATGTGACATGGTCGATGCGCCTGGACTTTCATGGCGCCATGTGCCTGGCCCTGGGCGCCCCGGCATGGCTCCGAGTCTACGGTGCCCTCCATTGCCTCCGACAGTACGAGTAATATCAAACTTACCGTAACCATGTCACATAAAATAACGCCTCTGCAAAACAAAGTTAGACGCCTCTACCTTTATTTAGTTTTGCAAGTTTTACGTGGCATATAGGCTTATTCGTAAGAGAACCGTTTCCCTACCTACGAACTTTGTACCACAACGTCGATCGTATAATTGCATGTTTAAGCATCCCTTTCGGGCCCTCCATTGAAAATGCTTTGCCGACTAAAGAGAGAGAAACAGACACCCGCCAGCCACAGATACGGTGCAAGCCGTATGTCAGTAGTGGAACCAGTCTCGCGTAAGCGTACGCGTAAAGTCGGTCCGGGCCGCTTCATCAACTCAATACCGAAGGCATCGCAAGTGCACGCTAGAGGGTAGCAAATATAAGAAAGACGTCCTCAATCAACATGAGTTCTAACCGTACCAGCAGTACTACGCATAGATCGGCTCTGATACCACTGAAGGGGTTCCGGTGCAGAAAACAATATTTTTTTCTAGCGTATGAACACCCTAACTAGCCAGGATCTATCTATCTAGTACATGTGATAACGGTGGCGGAACGGGTTACATTACCTCCATGTAGACCGATAGCGGGGATTACGCTCCCGCACAAGCGTTCACGATGAAGTCGTACGTAGCCGACCTCGAGGTCGCGGAGAACTTGCCGCGATGATGTAGACGATGACGCCGGGGTGTCGACGAAGACCTGCGTCGACGGGCGTCGGGCGGAAGATGGCGAGGCGCCGGCGGCCGGGGGGGGGGGGGGGGGTGGCGCCGGCGGCAGGGCAGCGACAGGGCTGCTGGGTGGGCGAGACGACGTCGCCCAGGCTCCTCAAATGTGGTGCCTCCGAGCACTCGCAAACATACGGAGCTTAACAACAACCCCCGGTCATTCAGATCCAGCTGAAATCGCAGGGGTAGAACTTTTCTGGAATCCCGCAGGGCAACGGCGCCCGACGGTATAGCTTTGGTGGAGAGAGGAGGCAAAACGGGCGGAGAAACAGCTCGGCCAGCCTGCTATACAATTAATTGTATTTTTCTGTAATTAATCCAATTAATATGCCTTGCTATATAAAGGGGGGAGGGGGTGTGCAAATACCTTGCCTCCCCCATGTGGGACTAAAGCAGAGGGAGGGGGGAGCCGGCCGAACCCTCCTAGTCCAATTCGGACTAGGGGCCCAAGCCTCCCCCTTCCTTGTTGGTGCGGCTCACCTTAGTGGGCCACAATTGGCCCACTTAGGTGGGCTGCCCCCTTTTTCCTTTATTATTTAATAATTAAATTAATATAAAATATAATTAATTCATAATTAATATATTTAAATACTATTTAATATCCCGTGACCCCGAAACATTTTCCGGACCACCCGAACATCTTTCGGACATTCCCGGAACCATTCCAGACCTTCCCGGAACTCCTTCCGGACCACCGGAACTCTTTCCGGATCATTTCTCTCTCTCCAATAAAATCCTATATTATTCTAGAACCTTCTCCAGGTGTCGTTAAGACCTTAAGTTTGTTACGCTACGGTTCGAGAACACTCCAGACATGGTCGAGACACTCCGCTCACCAATGACCGCCAGGGATACCTGGACGTATATGACGGCCCCTGTGCATTCTACGAATATCGTCGTTGAACCATAAACATGATATTCATTCCCTTTGTTTCTACGATACTACCTTGTCCGAGATATGATCGTAGACATCCGATGTCCTTGTTGTATCTCGTTACCGACAAAGGTTATTAACTCGTCTGTGATATTACATCTCCATGACCTAGTCATAACCTGCGCAGCTATATAGATGCAATCTCACCGAGTGGGCCCAGAGTATCTTTCCATTACAAGAATGAACAAATCCCGCTCTTCATCCTTACGTCTCAACGTACTCTTTCGGGATACCCAAGATGGACATCGTTATTGTCATGCTATATAAGACACAACGTTTGATGCTCTCAAAGTACCCCTACGAAGTAGCAATAAGTACGGTCTCACGGTCTAAGGAATAAGCTATCATATTACTCATCTATTGCAAATGACAAACATCGTAATACGATCTTATTGCAATACTTTGCGTATGTCCATCACCTTATTCTACTAATAAGATGACCCCATTGTCAACCGACGTCATTGTCCTTGATCGGGAATCTCGATCAACTGTTGCCCAATGGACTAGTTTATATAGAGGCTCACTAGGGACTCTGGTTGTCTATGTATCACACGTGTATTAATAATTCCGATTAATACAGTTATAGCATAATACAAAAAACCTATTATAAACTTATGAGATAATGCAATAAATACTACTTATTTATTTGCCTCTAGGGCATATCTCCTTCAACTTCTCCATACTCGAAGATGACACCACATCGTCAATATCGTATTGAGAGTAAGGGAGAATCTCAACTTTTATATCATCATTCCAAAATATTGCAAGTCCACCTTTCCGGCCAGAGCTACTAACCGCAAAGCCTCTATCAAAACCTAGCAAACGAGCTAGTCCTTCCACTCTAATATTATGCAGCTGAGTTTCAACTACACAAAGAACAATGGGGGTATGGAGCCGTGCTAAATCACGGAGCTCACGAACTGTCGCAGCCACACCCAGCCCACGACAGTTCCATTGCAAAACACTCATTGATCTTGGCGGACCTCCGCGAGGGAGCCCGCCTTCTCTTGATTTTCCTCAACGCTTGCGCCATCCGATGCCAACTGTCTTCCCCCTCCATTCTTCTTGTTTAGCTTCCTCTGTTCGCTAGGCGTCAGGTAATGTGGGGGGGGGGGGGGGGGGGGGGGGAGGGGGGGGCACCGTCTCCGATGCAGATGCCACTCCATCCATATTCAGCTCGCGACGTGCTAGTTTTGGGTCATCCGTTTCCTTCGCCATCTCATCCCTCTTTGCATTTTTCTTCAAAGGGCTAGCTGCACTATCATCCAAATCATCATCATCTTTCTTTTCCAGCCCCGCTTCTTGGGACGATCTCTTCTTAGACGTGTTACTCGTAGTCGGCACTGGCCTCCACTTGCGCACATATCTATCATTGGGAGCGCCAGTACCCCTGCCACCAGATCGACCTCCTCTAGGTGCTCCTTGACCACGTCCAGTCCACCCATCCTTTGGCCCCGGCTGGCGATTGACACGCATGCCCGGCGTACCAGATCGCCAAAACATCTCCTCCGACTTCATCCAGGACCCAAATTCCAGCTCACTCTCCTCAAACTCCCCCGTCCCACACTCCATGAATTCATGGCCTAGCAGTCCACAATGCTCACAATAACGAGGAATCTTCTCGTACTTCACTTGAAGGAACATACGGGTCTGTCCCTCCGGCGACAACGGCGAGAATCGGGTCAGAGGCTTCCCCACATCCAATATGACTTGCACGCGGTGAAACACACCTTTTCCCATCGGAACCGCCACCATCTCCACGGTCACTACCTCTCCAGCCCTGCTCGCCAACTGCGTGATGATCTCTTTCGTGCGGTACAGCGGCGGAATCCCATGAATCAGAATCCACGCACGAATCCTGTTCAGCGGCACGTTTGAAATCGGACCCGCTCCATCATAGGGCTCGATCATCAGTGCTTGGTGCCGAAAGAGCCATGGGCCATCTTCCGTAATACGCTTCCATTCCCCCAGACATCGTGCCTGTATTGTGAACAGATTGCTCGCCACCTCCTGAAAGATCACCTCCTGTGCAGGATTCCAGGCAGCAACCATTGTACGCTTCAGAGGCTCTGGATTCACCTCTTTGCGTGTGAGCAGTTTGGCAGCTGCCAACCACTTCATCGCCGGCAGAGATCCGACAGTATCCCTCCCTAGGAACACATCATCGAGACCCCCAGCAGAAGACTCAGCCGCCATTGTTTTCCTCAGCTCAGACCTCTCCCCCGATCGTAACTCACTCTCCACCACCTACCAAGGCCGGGAAGCCAGGCAAAGCCGGCCCCTGAGTCAGCCCGAGCAGGGAGGGAGAAGGGAGATGAACGCCGGTGGAGGAAATCCGATCGTGGGTTCCTTCGACGGTAGCGCGGCCGCAGTCGTCCAAACCCTAGAAAACTAGGTCGTATCACTGCATGAGTCGGAGAGGCTATTATGTGTAACACATGTATTTCCCTTATTCGTTAATGGAAAGGGGTAAGCCCGGTTGGGAGCGAGCATATAGGCCCGCCCCCGCGGGAGAGCGTGAAAGAAAGCCCAGCCAAGCAGTCGCTACAGCCCAGCGGGTGCGGAGAGCCTGAAGCAAGCCCAGCCCAAAAAGCTACCTCTCAGGCTCTCACGCGGCTCTCACGCTTGCTAAACGGCGCACAAATGAAATGCTGAAGCGGCGGAGAAGAACTGCGTGTATAAAAAGGGAACCCTTCCGGAAGGTCGGCCCGGCGTTCCGCGCGCGCGAGAAGTCGCCACGTGGCCGAAGCCCCGGCGCCGGGCGAGACGAAGCCCCCCGCGATTCTTCGCCTTCTCCCGTGCGATCGTACGCGACGCGACAGGTAAGCCGTTACGCGCGAAGGCACGCGTGTACGTCCGGAGATGCATGTTGTACATGCACGTACAATTAAAATATAATTGTACAAAACACACAGTAAGTACGACATATATAGACGTTAGTAGTACAGATATACAAACTGTGTTGTACATAGAATCAGGTTGTGCGTACAACTACACTGAGCTTGTACGTACAACTAGACTCGGATTGTACGTACAACTACACTGATCAGGTTGTACGTACAACTGCAGTGTGTACACCTACACAGATCAGGTTGTACGAATTACTACACTCAGCTTGTACGAACTACTACACTCAGGTTGTACGTACCACTACGCAGCCTCAGGTTCTACGTACAACTACAATCAGGTTGTCTGTACAACTACACAAACCAGGTTGTACAAACAATACACAATTCGAAGTACAAAAAAAAAGTTCGTCGAAACCTATCAACATGGATCTACTTTTGAAGATCTCGACGCGAGGAGTTCAAAAGTGAAAACGGTTCGTAAATCGGACAAACGGTTCTCAAGATATTTCATTTTGAAAAAACGAATCTAAAAAAAATGCAAGTACAGCCCACTGCGCACCACCAGGCAGCCGCCACTTGTCACGCGTGGATGAAGGGTGGGGAGCGAAAGCGAACGAAAATTCGACACTTGTCGGCAGCAGAGCGACCTTCGCGAAGGCTGGCCTTTTTTCGCCACTTGTCACGCGTGGATGAAGGGTGGGGAGCGAAAGCGAACGAAAATTCGACACTTGTCGGCAGCAGAGCGCGCAGAGCGACCTTCGCGAAGGCTGGCCTTTTTTTAAGGATTTCGACTGCGTGTATAACAAGGTATCAACAGTAAACGAAGAGCTTGTACTGAATCTAGACAGAACAGTAGAAGACAGGAAGGAAACAAGATAGGAAATTTTCAAGGTTTATACTCGTGCCGCCCATCCTCCCTCTCTCTCTGGTTTCATAGTTCCAGAAGAGCCACGAGTTAAAGTTAATAATTACATCTTCTGCCTGATTAGGTGCTAATACAATACGGAGTACTTAATAACAGATTACAACAGTAGTCGTTCTATCGCATGACACTGCTCGACGATTTCTGAAGAATAAAAGATGCGGATAGTAGCGGCGACCGTGACACTGCTCCATGCGAGGTATGCAGAGGCGACCTCAGTCAGCCAAGTAAAGCTTTGAATTGAGGAACTGAAGGGTCTGGGTCCCAATGATGCCAGTGACGTGCTCCTTGGTGTAGGTGACGACGTCGGTGGCGAGTCTGGCGTTGGAGTAGGTGGACCGTTGCTGTAGGTGGTGATGTCGGTGGTGAGGTTGGCGTTGGAGTAGGCGACCGTTGATGTAGGTGACGACGTCGTTGGCGAGTCTGAAGACCGTTGATGAAGGCGGAAGGAACTGATTGGTCACGCCGATTGCGTCGGGGTCTCAGTCGGCGTGGGCGGGTGGGTGTCGTCCGCGTTGTTCGCCTGGCCAGTCGCTAGTCTAGTCTAAACTCTGTGAAACAGATAGAGGAGAGGTCAGGCATCTACCTAGAAAATGATACAGTTGATTCACAAATTCACTAAAAACAAAACTTAAATCAGTTGATTCATGAGTTTACTGCTGCAGAATTCTATATGTTGAATCTTTCAGATATGAAGAAAACTGATACGTACTGGCATCGATCCTGGATACCACTAAACTTCAGAGTTCGATTAGACGCTTGGAGATTTTTTTTTTCTCCTTAGCGACTGAAGAGAGAAATAGGAACTGGTTCGATGCAATGATTTAATGGCTTGTGCATATTAGAAGAGGTCGACGAACCGGTCCGTGCGGGAACCAATGACGCCGGCAACGTGGTGCGAGGTAGTGCCAGGGTCGTCGAAGATGCACGGCGAGGCTGATGCCCGAGAGTTGGAAGATGGGTCGGCGTGGATGATGCTTGTGCCAGCACTCACCGTCCCCCACGGCACAGCAGCATGGCTCCTCGCGCAGGGAGGGGCGGCATGGCCAGGTGGGTGTGTCTTTAGCATTCGGCAGACAGTCAGCTGCCAAGTTGTTGGGTACCAACATTTCCCGGCGAGTTGCCCTCCACTCTAAAGTAGTAGACACAGGAGGGGTCAGGCCGTCACCTGTCAATAAAATGATTTAGTTCATTCATGTTATCTAAATTGATATGCAGAAGCCGACTCAGTTTCCCTTTTCGAAAAAACCCATCAATATAAGCATCAGAGCGTATGCTTGGAGAGCTGTTTCCTTCTCAATGACAGGAGAAAAATAGGAACCGGGTGAAGGCAATGATTTCATAATAAGAAAGGAAATATATTTGGTAGCATTAAAGCACCTCATTTAACTCATGGTGGGCTTAACTAGCCGCATTCCCAGCGATTGGTTTCCCCAATAGGGAGCAAATTTAGAGGAAAACCTGAACCTGAATGAGTAAACCAAATGAGGATCCAATGTATTATGCAACGCAAGTCCAACAAGCTAGAGCATATACCAACTAACCTTTGGGAAATGTGGTCAAGGCAGCTCCTTTAGAACACGGAGATTATGTCCATATTACAAACTTTGTAACCGTGAGAATACCTTCAGAGCACGAAACAGACAGGAAAGGAGCAAACAAACAAGATTAGATAGGTAGTAGTCCAGTAGTAGTTACGAAATCTGCAAACTATCTAAAACGGCCCAGATGGACTAAACATACCAGAGAATGAAATGTTTTTTTTTTTTTTGACGGGAGAGAATGAAATGTTACCTTAATGATATTTAGCATTTAGGCAATGCTCCTCCACCCTGCATGGTCATCTCACGAAAAACAAGCTAGCTTCACTTGGAAATTGTCCAACTGAGTGCGCAAGTGAACTGGTCAATGCCAATGCCCTACAGAAGTTAAGCACAAACCTGCAAAGTTTCATAATGCCAGAGGTTAGGATCGTATTAAACTCCGTATGTGCCGGCTAATATAGTAGTGATCTCATACCTCCTTCATTTGATATCGCAGGCTAAAATCCGCTTGTGCCGGCTACTAACAGCAAGTTTATCTCATCCCAGATGAGGAAGAACTTGCACAATGAAGAGTTGGTTGCGCCCCGCTGCACATGTTGCATTATTTCAGATGAATTTCCAGTTCTGAAAAAAAGGTTGCAGAATATATTGCCTTCAGGAATCCCTAGCCGATCCCTCAAAATTTAGTCCCACATATGGCTCCTTATCCTTCAGAGGAGTATATTTGCTCCTTAAAGAGTGTCGTTTCTAGCCGATCCCCAATACTTAACAGAGTAAAACTTATATTTGGATTACGCATTCCGTCGAGCACTTGTTATGCGCCTCCGCGGCCGCCGGTCGTCGTGAGCATGTTGACGACGGCGTAGATGAGTGAGCTCGTGTAGCTGCCGAGCGTCACAGTGACCAGCGTGAAGGACGTGCACAGGCTCCCGGCGGCGTGTCCTGAGGCACACGCCATGAGCAGCAGGCCGGGGATAAGCTCGTGAGGGCCGGCATGACCAGCCGTAGATGAGAGCCCACGCCAGCACGACACCATGGACACACACGTTCATTCCTCGCCGCGGACAGCAACCGCATCAGGATCTTGAGCTCCTCCAGATCGGGGATCAACGAGCAGAGACGTCCCGCCGCCGCCACCAGCTACCTCCCCCACCCAGGCGCTGCTTCGCCCTTCCCCTCCCGCACGACGGCCTCCACCTCCAGCCCGGTGAGGCACCTCGGCCTCCCGCATGACAAGGCGCCACCACGAGGGCCATCTCGACGAGTTCCGCTACGGCATAGGCCGCCACTTGATGAGATTCTGCACAATGATCGGTTACAATTAAACTGTTAAGCGTGGTCTAATACTGTATGAAACTTCTGCCTGACATTATGTAAATGACTAAACGAAGGAGCATGGGAGTTGGCTATATATGTTATGCAATTAGAGGGAACAATCCAAAATGACTTAAGGAGCAGAAGTTGGTTTTGCATGTACTAACCGGCGTATTGACTTGAACGTGTGTGATCCTCATGCAATCAGTTGAACGATGCATAAAGCACTCACAAGCTGAGCACTGCAATTGAAGCAAGTAGACTGTCAGATTTCAGAAAGTAGGCAACACGTCAAATGCAAAGAAAGCGGGAGGAGAGATAGTATTACGCACCGTCTAATATTGCTGAGAAATATGGGTCTGTTTCTTTAAACTTGTTGGCTTGCTCAGTTAACTCGGGACTGCAATAAAATACTTCTAGTGTTTGCAGCGAAGTGGGGAGGCCCTCCTTTGGCGGCAGCGATTGAATCTTGTCACAGGAAGAGATCCCTAATACCCTGAGAGAAGAAACGCGATGTAATCCTTGAGGGAGGGACTGCAGAGCAGAGCACTCACCAAACGAGAGTTGTTGGAGGGAGGTGAGGAGTTGAAGCGCTTGCTCTTGCTCTTCCGTGAAGGATTCCATCAGCTCATCATAACTGAATCCTAACGTGCGGAGGGTACCAGCAAGGTGGCTGCAAATGGGAGCAACGAGCACTGCGGAGATGCTGTCCACCTCAACTCTTTCCAATTGGAATGAACCAGCATGCATTAACTTGCTCCTTGCCACCTCTGACAGCAGATCCCCTGCTATGGAGATATTTTCTCCGCGATTGTAGATGGTCAATTTCTTGAGGTTAACTGTCATGAGAGGATCGAACCCATCCATTGTTAATTCTTTAAAATCGACCAGAGATAGATCTGTGAGACACGTGAGGTTGGATATCAAGCCCATTGACTTCATGCCTCCCTCTCCAAAAAAACAAAGTGTCGTGAGGGAAGGAGGGAAAGGCAGGATGGTATGAGCTCCGCCTGCTTCTCCCATAGCCCATTGAGAAAACAGCTTCCCACTTTTCAGTACACCAAGTGATTCGAGCATCTTGAGGTCATGGAGTCCTCCTCCATCCTCCACGGGCAGAAGAATCAGTTCGCTACACCATCTGATGTCAAGCTCGGAAAGATTAGGAAAACACTTCAACACCTTTGAAAACACTTCTCCTTGAATACATAATTCACCAAGCCAAAGCGTCTGAACTGAATGGAGGACAACATTGCCATCAAATTCTGGAGGGATCAAATCTTCGCATCTTTCTACATATACTCTTCTCAGGGACTTCAGAGTTTGGAGTTCTGACAAGAAAATGTGTGATACATTTCTAATCTTCAAACTCTGTACTGTATCCATATTGGGGTAGACCAAAGCCCCATTATATCCAAGAACACACAAATGATTTCCATTGTATGACATTTGTGAACCATTGTTACTCACATTCATAGATGTTAGCGTGGAAGTGTGCGGCAGGGGGGGCAACTGAGGCAGCTCGGGACAATTATAAATATCAAGAGTAGATAGCATGGTGAAACGGCCAGAGCAATTCAAAAAGGGAAGCGAGCTCAGCAAGGGGCAATCTCTGCAAGTGATGCTTTCAACCCTTGCAAACAAAGGGCTGTTAGGTTCCCCCACCCACTCCACAAGTTTTGGCATATCCTCAAACCGAATTGTCTTCAAGTGCATAAAACTTCTCTCTGTAACACCACCAAAGCCGGGCCCGAAATGACACATTCCAACGTTCTTGAAGCTGAGTTTGATCAGATAAGGTAGCTGCTCAAAAGATGGAAGAGTATCCCAAGATACACCCTCGAGATGGAGCGACTCCAAATTTTGTGTGGTAATGTTACCATATAACCAACTAGGACCAGTGGCAACACGAGGATTTATAATGGCAAGAACTCTAAGATTAGGGTGTGGTTGAAGACCATCAAGAACATCATCATCTACACTCATGGATGCAACACCCCAAATTAAACTTAACTCTTTCATATTTCTTTTACTCTTCATATTGGCAGCACTAGCTTCTTCCTTGGATGTCACCCTTTCAAGATTGCATATACTGAGCTCTCCTCCAAGCTGACTCAGTTCTCCTAGCTCTCTGAGTTCGAATCCAATACTCTCTTTCTTAACACAGAACTCTTTAAGCTCTTGTAAACACTTCATCTTACCAACCTCAGGAATATTGGAATGGAGTTCTTTGGAAGAATATATATGGCCTAAATTCACAAGACGGCTAAAGTCTTTAGGAATTTTTTTACTACCATGCCAGTCTTCTAGGTCCAAGAATTTCATGTGGTAAAATCTAGATAATGTGCTAGGTAAAGTCATCTTTGAGCCATAATCTGAGCTAAGTTTAAGGTATTGGAGGTGGATAAGATTTGAAAAGTTTTTTGGCAAAGATCTTTGATTGCTCATTTCTATAAATAGAACTCTAAGACCCTTTATACATTCAAATGTTTCTTTTAAAACGTTAGCTATTCTTGCATTATGACTTCCAAAGATCATCAAAGTGCGCAATTTTTCAATGTCTATCATGCCTTTCAATTTACCCATTTCTTCGCTAAAACTTTCATCATATGTTTCGTCTTCTATGGTGGCTGATAAGTGTCGAATAGAGCGTGGGATGGTGACTGATAAGTGTC
Organism: Poa annua; assembly: GCA_026929855.1. Classification (NCBI taxonomy): domain Eukaryota; kingdom Viridiplantae; phylum Streptophyta; class Magnoliopsida; order Poales; family Poaceae; genus Poa; species Poa annua. The sequence goes on along the minus strand of CM049434.1, from coordinate 4,739,886 downwards.
GAATAGAGCGTGGGATGCTACCCGCATGAAAACTTAAACTACTTACATTGACACATTCTTCTGATGAAACGTTTCGAGATAGTTCATGCAGTAAATCATGCATCACATAGAATTGACCTGACCTATCACCACCCTCCATGAGAAACCCGTTGTCCACTAGTTCTTTTAAGTAATTATTATTGTTTTGGCAATTCGATTCTACGAGACCTACTGCAATCCAGAAGCGAGTAATTTCTAAATTATAAAACCTATGATCTTCAGGAAAGAGAGCACAAAATGAAAAACATTTTTTCAAACGGTATGGAAGGTAATGGTAGCTAATTTTCAGAGATGGCATAATATCGTCTTTATTTTTTGTATTTTGCCACTCATTCTTTTCTAGAACTTCCATCCAATATTCTCGAGAAAGGTTTTTCTTCAACAACCGACCAACTGTATTTGCTGCCAACGGTGAACCCTTTAGTTTCTTTGCAATATCTCTTGCGACATCAGCTAACTCACTTTCATAATTGTTCGGTTTTGTATTGCCAAATATACATGTTTCGAAAAATGTGAAGAAGTCATCTGGCTCCAAACCATGCAGTTCTACTGGATCCGTTGTGGTCACCATGTGTGCTATAGCTGGAATTCGGGTTGTGACAAGAACCATGCTGCCCTTGCTTCCCCCCTTTGTGAATGGAGCTAATAGGTTTTTCCATTCTCCCTCACTATTACATTTCCATATATCATCCAGAACAATTAAAAATCTTTTGGACTTTAGTTTCTCCTCAATGGATTTTTGAAGCTGATCTAAGTTGGAGGTTTCATTTATACTGTTGTTTCTCTCGTTTTCAGTTGCTGTTATGCAGCTAAGGATCTGACGGGTGAGCTTGATTACATCAAAATCAGTTGAAACACATAGCCAGACCCTGACAGCAAACTGTGCCTGAATTCTTTCATCATTATACAAGTGTTGGGTGAAAGTTGTCTTTCCTATACCGCCAGGACCAACAAAAGGCAGAACAGAAAGGGTTTCAGTGTGGTATGTGTCATTGGTGAGAGCATTTATAGTTTGCTCAAATATGACACTTCTCCCAAACAATTTATCTTGTGCAACCGTTGAGCCTGTGGGAGGCCTCTCAATGGTAGCCATTGTGCTACTATATGGGATTTTGTTAAGCAAGTCAGAGACAGGATCACACAAGTCCTGTATGCTCCCTATCACTAACTTGATTTTGTTGGACATGGCAACTCTGTCAAATGTCAACTTCTCGCTACCACTATCAGGCTTTGATGTATCGGTAATAACAGTAGCAGCAGAAGCAGAATCATCATCTTGTGTACGCGAGCAAGAAAAGCATGAAAGCAAGTTACCCATGATGTGGCGAGCAGCATGGTAACCATGGCGAGCCTGACCACGGAGACCGTCTCCCAAATCCAGGGTGGCTTCCCGGGTTCCATCCAACTTGTCTTGGATCATGAAGTATTGGAGCTCATCCAGCGCGTCCTCTGCCTCATCCGCCTTCTTGCTCAGGTCCTCTAGCAAGCTTTGTAGGCCAGGGTTGCTGCTCACATCCTTCTCCAGGGCCGCGTGCAGCAACCCTTGCATGTACTTTAGCTTGGTATTGATCTGCTCGGAGTTGAGGCCGAGCTTGGCGCTGGCCACATATGCGGCCACCAAGTCATCGGACAGCTTGTTTAGCACCTTGCCGACGAGCCAGCTCGCGGCGCCGATAGCCGACTCCATCTCCGCCTCCGGGTAATTGGTGTTTGGTGTGGTAAGAGTTTCTAGTGCATACTGCAAGGAACAGCACGAGAGTAGAGAGGTTAACGGCGTGGTGTGCACTCGGAAGAGGCCCCGATGCATCGTTTTATAGCCTTATCGATGTGGTCGCATTCTAGCTTGGAAATGAGCTGCAGCGTGAGGTCGCGTGAGAATAATACATGCTCAGCGTGCTACCAATACCATTCGTAGGACGAAAAAATAGAATCTAACACAGCTCACTGGCGTGAGCGTGATTTAAAGTGTGAAGGAGATAGCTTCGATGGCCACCGACTTTTATAGGACCAATCGTATGCAAGAGGCTAGATGCTTACCCATCCAAGAAGGAAGAGGCAAGATGCTTACCCATACTCCAAGGAGGGGATCGTATGCAAGAGGCTAGATGCTCCCATCCAAGGAGATGCTTATTGCACAGTATATGGAGCTCCCCTCGTCCAGAACCGGACCGATAATTGCACATTTGTCTCTTTATTCCGGAATAATGACACGTCTCCTTATTCTTATTGCGATGGTGATAGGGAACAAAAGCTCGGAAAGATCATCGAAGTTGCATCTACCCCGTACCTGGAGGCTCCCTTAGGAAAACATATGTGGGTAGACGTAATAATGAGAGAATATATTAGAGCAAACTCTAGCAACCCTATAAATAGTGTCACTGGTTGAGTTACTGCGACATAGTATATCCTTCTCACAATAATTAGAAGGTGCGTCAAGGAATTACCTAGAATCACCATAGAAAATCCTGTGCAAACTGCAATACATGGAAAATGTCTCCCAAACAAAACTGCCAGTCAATGGTATGTGGGATCCAGCGCCACTGGACTGAGGCGCCACGGATTTCAGGTGCTCAAAACCATCTCCAGGTGCCGGAATAATTTGCTCATGTCGCGCAAAGTCTGGTATGCACCGTGACTGCTGCTTCGACACGTGAATCACACTCATTTCGATCAGTGTAGGAGCATAGTGTTCATCCTATCTACTATAACAATGCCATCCAGTACCTTGAAGATAACCCAAACACTGAATCCAAGCGAAGCATATGTTTCTCTCTCTTAAAAAAAGCCATCAAGTGGCTCACAAGCCTGAACGCAAAAAAATATCTGAAAGAATTCCATTTCTATAATAATATATCAGTCTCCTCATCTGAACCTAGAAATCTGATTTGTTGGATTGCTTCAGAAACAATATTGACACATTGCAGTTGCAGCAACGGCGCCGCGGTGGCGACAGCGGGAAGCACGGCAAGCCTTGGAGGGAGCTTCAGCGACGCCGGCGGCATGTCACCGTGGCCTGCAAGTTGCTTTGGGATGCCTGGCCAGAGCTCCCACTTGAAGGGAACTGACCCTGGTGCCCTGAACAGTGACGCCAACGCCGAGTCCTCTGTCGACGCCATTAGTCCATCAGCACTAACAAATGGTGTGAACTGTGAAGTGATTGAAGTGCAATCATATACAGACTTCCATGGCAAGGAGCTTTTATATTGTTGGAGAACAAACCCTTTTGTGGATTGCACCTTAGACTTTTCAGTTATTGCCCTCAAACAGAGCCGACATACAATTGACAAGCTGCAAGTGACATGACAAAAAGAATCGGACACTCAGCACCGTGGACGACAGCGATAACCAATCATGATTTAGAGTACATATAATCCATTTATGTTTATAGATGAGACGGAACCAGTAACTGAGGTCATGACATCTTACACGTGTTTCGTGCCAAATCAGTGCCGACGTAGCGAGGCGACATTCATGTCGTGAAAGCTGTTGATTGGGACACCGTTGTTGGTGTCAGAATTAAACGCCAACATGCTGAAAGCAGTTGTGCGGACCAAGATTGACCAATGATAGCCGAATGGTGCATCGACTTGAAGATCCAACGAAATGAAGGAAAACGTAAGGGCTGAAGTGCAAATATGGTGCTGATTAAGCAGAAGACCAATCAAAAACCGTATTGATTATTTTGCATATTGATAGTAATCCAGTTATTTTTTGAGAATCCGATCCAGCTAGGAACGAACTGTACGGCCCAATTAAGCAAACACTGACTGTTGCTGTTTTGCTCCAAGTGTCATCTTCCTGATCACTCAGACTAACATAACGACTAACATAACTGTAATGGCCTTTATAATAAACTTTTTCAAGGTAGAAAAATATAAAAATCTCTTAGATCGCCAACTGTTTCCACAACAATATAGAATGAGGATTTTCAGCATCCAAACCTCCTATGTTTTTTCCCCTAAAATCTAAATAACGACCTAAGAAAATAAATAAAAATATTGGCATGTAGATGCTAGAGATATGAAAACGCAACAGATTCCTGATTTACATTGATGAAGGAGAACAGAGTTTAAGTTACAACAAAAAATAGATGGAAAAAAGGGAAGAAAAGAAAAACTGTACAGGGGAAGCTTCTCCATGCGTGAGTGCGGTGATTTGTCTCCCGGGCTACATGTAGCCCTATATTTTGAAAATTCAAAATCTACAGTTTTAAGTTTCTAAAAATTCTGAAATTCTAGACGTACTTGATGATGATATCTACCAGTGTGCAAAACATAGATGTGAAAAACTGTATTTTAGCCTGTGTAAAAATAACAAATTTCTGAAGCTGGGTGGTGAACAGTGGCAGATCCAAAACCTCTCAAAATTGTCAAAATTTGTTATTTTCGTGTAAGCCAGAATACAAACTATTTCGAGTTGAAAATTTGCAGAAGCGTGAAACATGTCATGTGCAACATCTAGGATTTTCTTTGGAATTTTTTGAAACTTTAAAATGGTGATTTGAAAAAAGTTCAAAAACCGGGCTACATGTAGCCCGGGCTACAATGCGACTTTCCGCTCCATGCGTAGGTTACATTAGGAGTGTATCAACTATCTACCACAGTTTTATGCCTGGTAGATGGGTAGAACGAGGACGGAAAGTTAAAAAAATGGGTGTTTGGGTTAGTGGGTTTTTTTCCATGAAAAGTTTTGCATGTAATTTTTTTTGTGAAACTTTATATTTGAAATAATAATGAGTCATCTACATGTGAGAATATTTTCGAAGAATTGAAACAAATATTTTCTTAATTGCCCCATTTTTCTCATTGATTGTCTGATTGACAGAGAAATGCCATGGCCAATTTGCATAGGTTGGCCCGGACCGGAAGGTATACATTTTGTGGTCAATACACCCAACTGATCTCCGGTCCACGCCTATACAGCTATAACCTCATCATACGCTACCCTATCTTCATGCTCATGGATGTTTTTTATATACTCCAGCTGACTAATTACAAATCCAAGCTACCGATGAAAGAGTGCATGTGTAGGCTCTAAATTTCACCTTCTTTTTAGTGAGAAGTGGAAACAGGGTACCACACATGTTCTCACCTTGTCGATTTTAAATGAAGTGTAGGCTCCAACCGGCCAATCCTCAATGGTTCCTTCTGCTGCATGCTCTCACCATCTCATCACTTCGTTTCCTGGAAACAAGAGAGACCATAATGAGTCAAACAAATCAAACGGGAAACTGTGTGAATGAAACCATTGACATAGCCATGGATGACAACAACTCTAAAAACTAAGGCACCAACTCCAAAAAGATAATAGTTAAGATTGAGACAAGCACAAACACACAATCAAGGTCAAAGTCTCTATGAATGTTAGCAAACTCTGATATAGTAACATCACTTCCAGTAGTTAACTGACACCCTTGCAAATCTCTCCTGTGAATAACCATATACAATAACTACTGTATCGTGACTTGCATCTACTTACTTGCAGAGACAAGCCTACCTCATATCGATTTAACTCATTCTAGTGCACTGCGTGCATACATGTAACATGACTACTTGGCATCCAACAATGCAAGGGCCATCAATAGCCCTGCTAGTATTCATATTATGCATCTTCTTTCCAACAGTGGCAACAGCGGCCGGGGCCTCTTCCAGGTGCTCCATGTCGTTACCAGGCTGCCCTGACAAATGCGGCGATGTGCCCATCCCATACCCCTTCAGTATTGGGGAGCACTGCACCGTGGTCAAGGGATGGTCTACAGAGGAACTTTGGAGGGAATCAATGGTAAAGTTAAGTAGCCATCAAGAAGTCAAAAGTGATCAATGATGATTGCAGGGAAGAATTTGTTAATGAGATAATAATCCTGTCACAAATCAACCACCGGAACATTCTGAGGTTGATAGACTGTTGTTTGGATGTAGTGTCCCGATGTTGGTCTACGAGTTTGTCTCCCATGGTACATTGTCTGAATTCATTCACAATGCTGATCGTAGAAGATCACGAATCCCATTGGATCTTCATCTGAAGATGGCTACACAATCAGCAGAAGCTCTAGCATACTTACATTCATCGACATCCCGCACGATCCTGCATGGGGATGTCAAATCTGCCAACATTCTGTTGGATGATCAGCTCATGCAAAGGTTGCAGATTTCGGAGCATCAACACTGAAGTCCATGGATGAAAATGAATTCATCATGTTACCTTGACCCCGAAAGCTTCATCAGCCATTGTCTCACTGATAAAAGTGATGTATACAGCTTCGGAGTGGTTCTTCTGGAGCTAATGACGAGAAAGAGGGCTATATATATAAGGACAACTTCAATGAAAAGCAGCCACTGTCTTACAGTTTTCCACTGAAGTTTCACCAGCAGAAGCAACAGACTATGTTGGACCCTGAAATTCTGGAAGATGCAGATAAGGGGGTGCTTGAGAACATGACCGAACTTTCAGTGCACTGCCTTAGCCCTAGGGGAAATGACAGGCCAACGATGAAGGAAGTTGTAGAGAGGCTACATATGATGACGAGGCTCCAGTCTAACAGAACTAGTGCTCAAGAGAACAACCGTCCGGGGGAAACCCTTCTTTCTAAAACTGAAAATAACGGTTGTGCAGAAAACTATGGAGGATCATCTTCGGTTGTCCCTTTTGACGAGACGACACACGGGACCATCGATCTGGCCGAACTGGTCGAAGATCTTGACAGATAATGTTTGTCATTTACTCATTTCGCTTGCACATGTAATTATTTTGTTTGTTGTGTCATCGTGAGTACCAATCTCACCTGGTGTTGTAATAAGTTAAACTGGTTTAGCATTCGCCGTTATAGATGTGCAGCATGCACATAAAATGTGCATAATTTTGTCATGTGTATCCATCTAGCTCTTGTTGTGGCTCTTTTATTTGTTCGTTTTGGCCATAGGAACGTTCACATTCTGTTTAACAGGAGCATTGGCCGCAACATTTGATTTGGCGTGTGGCCGTAGAAATCACCACATGCAACATGTACATAATATGTGCATAATTTGATCATGCGTATTGTCGTGGTGGTATCACGGCAGATGCCATAGGATGGCTAAAAGTGTGGGGCCGATGGACGCTGGTGGATCCGGGGAGGGCTAGCGAGCTAAGGAGCTCACACGAAGGACGACACGGAAACACCCGAACCGACTAGAGGGAGAATGAAACCGCAGGAACACACGAAGAACACACTCTAAACCACAAGCAACCACAAACACACACGATGTACCCAGGTTCGGGGCCCTCGTGAGGAGGTAACACCCCTACTCCTGCCTTGCTTCTCTCTATACGTGTCACTCAAGATCTACAAAGGTGCTCCTTGAGCTGTTTTGCCTCTCTCTCTAGGATGAACTCAAGAACAAGGGTGAATTACTCAGGAAGGAGGAGTAAATGCTCTAGCAGTGAATGAGACTATATCTCTGGCCCTCTCCCTCGTCCCTCTCGTCCCACAGGGGGAGTTATGGCGCTATATATAGAGTTCCTGCCGGGTTGTCCGGGAACCCTAATTCCTCCGGGCCCCCCAGACAACAGCACCCGTCCAACGGTAATGTCGACACCTCTACCACGACCTAGCCGCCGGGCTATCCGACATAGGCCGGGGTAGGCCATGATGCCTCTTGCTGCAGCCGCCGCCGTCCTAGATGATGACGCTTCCCCTGCCAGAGACAGGACGTGCCTTCTCCATGCCTTGTCTCCTGTCAGTCCGTTGCCAGTACAGAGGTATAGTCACGTCGCCCTTGTCTTGTGCCCTTTGTCCCGCGCCCGTGTCAGACGGGAGGTGACCTTTCCTCCGTGTCAGATGGGTCAGTGTCCTGCACCTGTACTTGCCCTGCACTTGTACTTGCCCTTGACTTGTTGCCCGACATGCGATATGTCGGACACATCCTCCTATCCCGGCATAAGTATACCGGGCTTCTCTCCGTGCGCCGGCATGGTTATGCCGGGCCCGGACCTGACATACCTCACCAGGCTCGAACATGTATGTCGGATCCTCCTTCCTGCACAACACATATAGATAGAGGTCTCGGACATGGTTATGTCGGTTAGAACATGTCGGCTACCTCCGACACAAGACTAAGTCGGCCAAACATACAACTTGGTCTGGCTGGGACCCCTTGCCTTAACCCTACCCGGGGGTAGCCCCCCGACACTAGTCCCCGAAGCTGGTGTAGTCCTACAGCCTTGGATGAAGGGCTGCATCAGCTTTAACCTGACAACTGCCTTGAACCAAAAGCCGGCATAACTATGCCGGGCAACTTGATTGCTCTGACTTGCCCAAGTCGGTCAGTCAAGGCCCTGCGACACCACGATGTCGGCCTGATGAGAAAACTCCGGCATGCCTGTCCCGACTTACTGTAAAAATCATCCGACATGGCCATCTCGGTTTGTCACCGAGTTCTTAGCCATTCCGGGTTACTGTTCCGGTACCCTTGATATCACTGAATCTTTGTCTCAGATCTTCGCCGAGACGTGTCACACATGCGCTGCCCCATTCCGAGAAACGCGCCACGCGGTCTGACACGCTGTCCCGAAAACACCGTGCTGGTCCCACCAGCCGTCATATCTAACAGGCACTCGAGTAGTTTGAGCACCCGAGGCGCCTCCTCGATTCCTGGGCTGGCGACCGCACCCGATCCGCAGCCGACGGTTGCCATTCTGTAACCCACGGTGCGGCCGATCGTGTGGCCACAACCGCTCCACTCGCGCCAACCGCCGCACGCACGATCCCACGATCGGCTCGAAACCAACGGGCGGGAAAACCTAGCAACTGCCTCTTCTCCTTCCCTCTTAACTACGGCGGCGGGGTTCCTCTCCTTCCTCCGCATTCTCTTCTCCTTTGCTCCCCTTCTGCTCCCGAGCGAATCGCCGCCGCGACGCACGCCGCCTACGCACCGCACGCCGGGGAGCTCGACGCCGGCGACCGAAGTTCGCCTCGCTGCCGTCGGGACGAGATCCTCTCGCTCTACGGCACCAATCTCCACGGTAAGGTTCCTCCCGAGGCTTGAACAGATTGAACCGCGGCTCGGCCGAACCTAGTTCATCCCCCTTCTTCGGTAGAACATGTTAGAACCAGTGTTAATTTCTCCGCAGATCATTGCTTCCGTCATCACAACACCGCTATAGGTTTCTCTTCACCAGATCTCGCCATACCTCTTCAATAGCGATTCACCATTGTACTGCTAGCGGTTCTTCCTTGCTAGAACCATTTAACTTCCTTTTAAATGGTCTCGGTAGATCTTCTTCCATGTTACTCGGGCGTAGATTTCAGTTTATTGCCGGGATTCGCCGACTGTTATCCGACTTACCCCCTACCTCGGGCTATTGCCCGGTATCTGTTTTGCAGATCCGCCGACATGTCTTCAAGCCATACCTCCGAGCAATCCGACATATCCGCCGAAGGAATCCGTGGGGGATGGGAAGGCTCGGACGTCGTGCAAGACGACCTTGACTGGCTACGTCGCACGCGTCGCGTCCCGGCGCCCATCATATGCCGGATTCCTGGCGAGGAAGTGGAACCCGCGCCCCAGGAAGGAGAGCGCGTGGTGTTTGTCGCGCACTTCGAGCGCGGCTTCGCCCTTCCGACAAGCAGGTTCTTCCGAGCCTTCCTTGACAAGTTCGAGCTACAGCCGCACCACTTGCCGGCCAACTCCATCACGGTCCTCTCGGCATTCGTCGCCTTCTCCGAGGGCTATCTCGGCCTATGGCCTCTGGTCAGCCTCTGGGCGAAGTACTTCGTGCTTCGGAAGCAAAGCATTCCGAACAAGGGCGTGAAGGACAAGGAGATGACGGCATGCGGGGCTGCCACCATTGCCGCCCGGAAGCTCTCCGACTTCCCCAAGGTCACCGGGTTGGAGTCCTGCCGCAAGTGGCAGCGCAGCTTCTTCTACGTGAAGAATCCGGACTCCGCCGACAATGCCAAGGGGTATGATTTCCTCAACCTCCCAGAGTTCCGACTCGACCCGCCCTATTCCCAGGCGAACTGGGGCTGGGATCCGTCGGGCAGCGACGCAGAGACCCAGGCCATCCACAACCACTTGCTCTCCATCAAGGACGATCTGACGGCGGATGACCTCCTGAGGACCTTTGTTGCCCGCCGGATAAGCCCCCTGCAGAACCGGGTGCACAAGATCTGCCATATGAGTGGGCCCCGCGACCCAACTCGGATCAGCCCGTTCGAGTTGGACAAGCCGGCGGTGCGCAGACGTGTTCGAGCCATCGCCCAAACCTCCATGGGAGACGACTGGGAATGGGGACTTGAACCCCACAGTCGCGCCAATCCTCCACCCAAGGTAAGCTCTAGTTCTTCCTCTCCGACCTCACCATGCAACCGACACAGCAGCTATATTACATTCTTGCCTTTCTTGTTTCCTTAGTCATTTCCCGCCACCTTCCTTTTGCAGCGGTTTGACCGTCAAGCCCGGGAGGACAAGAGGTGGGCCAATGGTGGTTGGCGGGCAGACAATGCCGTGCCGGCAACTCCGCTCACCGAGGACCCGGATGACGAGGACCACTTGTCGATCCCGGTCTCCCGCACCTCCGGCCCGGGTAAGCCTCGAACTCGGTCTTGTCCCCGAGACGAATCTGACGACGACGACTGTGTGATGCTAGAGATCACACACGCCACTCCCTTGGCCTGTGCTGACCCTCTGCCTCCAACACCAGCCGCGCCGACCACCCAAACAGCTACGCGCAAGCGCGTGGGAGCCGGCACCTCTGCCGCGGACAACCCGGGGGCCAAGAAGGCCAAAGTTACCAAGAAACCTTCCCGCAAGAAGATCCCGACCGCTGCCGGGTAAGCCTCCTTTCTTTCGCCTTCCGACCTCTTTGCTTTATCCCTTCTAACCTTATACTTCACGTTCAGAGCCCCGCTTGAGCTCGACCAGAACGAGCCGGCGGCCCCGACAAACGTCGGAGTTGGCAGCCCCTCCCGGGCGACACCTGCGGCTGCCGACTTAGCTGGGTCCGACGCCTCCCCGTCGACACTTAAGACGGCAGCGGAAGCGAGCCGAGCCAGCCCGGACCGAGATGTCGGGGCTGGCGGTAACCCATCGCGTTCTGCCGCTGCACAAACCGAGACCACGGCGGTGCCGGACGCACCCCCGCAGCAACCAACGCCGCCGGAGCCACAATCCTTCGCTGCAAGTAAGCAGCCATCTGCACAACAACAGTGCCGGGCACCAACTAAGGCCGCCAAGAAGAAAACTGCCCCGACCCCGGATCAGTTGGCGGCCAAGAAAGGTCAGCTTCCTCCGGGTAAACTCAAAGTGGTGCATCCTCCCCGCATTGCCGTTAAGACGGCGGCCCTGCGCATGCTGGAGGCCACTGTCGACCGGGTTGCTAGCGCTGCCGACTTGGAGAGCTCAGGGTTCCTCACACCTAGTGCTGACTCTTCAGGTTCGATGGAGCAGTATAATACGGATTGGAATGCCGCCGACATCAGCGAGGCTACCTCTTCCGACCCGAGTATCGACCACCCGGCTGGGCCCGGGAAAGTCGCTCAGTCTCTGCATGCACTTCAGTCTGCAGTCCTTCACCTGACAACAGCCGCAGAGGTAAGCTCTTCCACATCCACTATCTCCAGTCCCCGAGGTTTTGGTCGAATGGTTAAGACTCGACCGAGTTAAGACCATTCGGCGAAAAACTTCAACAACCAACTTGCTCTAACACCTCGCTTTTTATTGCAGTCATGCAGCAAAGAACGCACCCGGGTGTTCCAAAGGCTGTTGGTCGAGCACGGGTCCCTCCGGAGGCGGTTCAAAGAGCTCCAGGCTGCGCACCAGGACCATGGTACACTTCCTTGTTTCTGAAACATCTTTCCTTTCTCTAGCTTGCCTTTACATTTACCACCGACTTGTCGCCTTTTTCAGCCGACACCGCCGCCCGAGTTGCCGCCGAGCACCAGCTCGAGTTGGAGAAGGAGCGGGCCAATTCAACTCGGCTTCAACAAGAACTGGAGCAGGCCAAGATTGAGAAGGCCGAGTTGGAGAAGACCCTGGCGGACGCCGTACGGACTCAGGGTGAAGTGCTCGAGCAAACTGAGTCTCGCGCCACCTTGGCCGAGAAAAAGCTCAACGCCCTGAAATCCCAGTGTGACCTCTGGCTGGCCGAACTTAAGAAGATTAATGCCCAGATGGACAGTGAGTTCCTCCAAACTCTTACTTCTTCTTGCCTGACTCTCTTGCCAACATTCACATTATACTGGCCCGCCTTCTAACTCATCAACAGCTTTCTTCTCCGCAGAGCACTTCTCCCACACGCACGCCGTCGCTGTGAAGGCCATCAACCGGGCGCGTGCGAAGAGGGCTGAAGCCGGCCCCATCTCTGGAGAGTGGGACGTAGAAGACCATCTCGTAGCACTTAATGCGCGCCTCGCGCCGCTTAAGAGTATCGGGACGGAGCTTCTCGACGCCCGCATTCACGTCTACCGGAAGCTCTGGCCTGGCGCCACGCCTCCGGACAATGTGTCCGACCTGGCCCAGGAGCTGATGAAGACGGAAAGGCGCCTCCGAGAATGGCGGTCTTCCGCCGCCCGTGCCGGTGCGGACCAAACCCTCTCCTTCATACTATCCTGGTATGAGGGGATCGACCTTCAGAGGGTGCGGGTGCAGCGCGAGAACTCGGCGTGGACAACCGATTCGGCCAAGATCCAGCTTCGGCGAGACGCGGCGCACTACTTCGCCGGCTACTCACAGCCCCATCAATACATCGAGGGCGAAGTCTACTCGGATGACGAAGATTACGCCGAAGACGTTGAGGACGAGGAGGAGGACGATGAAGAAGAAGCCCAAGGCAACCTCCCCGACACCTCCAAAACCTCCGGCAAAGCCCAGTCATCCGGGAAGGCTTCCACTTCGGGGACCGCCGAAGTAGCCAGCCAGGACGCCGCCGCCGACATCACCAAGTCGGCCTCGACTGACCAGCCGAGAATCGCCGTTGAGGCCACCGTCGAGCTGGGAGCTGCCGACACCACCGCGACTACCGATATTCCTGCTGCCCAGTCTCCTGTGTAAAACTCTAGAGAACAAATCTATCAAATCCCCGGAATGCCGGGTTCATATGTAACATATACAATTTTAAGTAGAATACTTTGCTGTTTGGCTTATTGAATCGAGCATGTACATAGTTATGTCGGATCATTTTACACCGAGTCCCCGAGTTTACTTTCTCGTTTACTATACTTAGTGATTTTTGCTCTTGTCTACCATACAGGCGTTCGACAGTCGAGTCACAAAATCACGACTATAGCATACGGTACTAGAGAATACCCGAGTTAAGGTTCAAAAGTATTCGACATAACGGAAGAATAATTGAACGACGGGGTTAACACACAACACGTGCCGAATTGCTTTTACACCGAGTCCCCGAGTTCATTTTCGTGTTTACCACCTTCCACTATCTTTGCTCTTGACTACCACTTTGGGCATTCGTCAGTCGAGTCACAAGATCATTTCACATAGCATACATTACTTAACTTTGAAACAAGGTTGAAAATTCATTCGGCACGTGGGCAACAGGTACGAAAAAGATACGGCAGTCCCCGAGTTTCACCTCGAGACGCCGGCATGCAGGTAACGAGGGACTAACCGAGATACAAACATAGATAAAAGGTCTGGCAGTCCCCGAGTTTACCCCGGAGTGCCGACATGCAAAAAACATAAGAAAAGAACCATCATACGGATAAGGCAGTCCCCGAGATTCATTCTGGGGTGCCGGCATTTCATTCATAAGGAACGGAGATACATACACTGTGCCTTTTATGCAAAAAAGGGACGAAGTAAGGCTACATTCCATGGTCGTTTGGTTTCCTCGCCGGCTCTATCCATTACACCTTTCCTAGCTTCCTGCGCATCTACAAGATAATATGAGTCATTGTGCAGGGCTTTGCTCACCACAAAAGGTCCTTCCCACGGAGGGGATAACTTGTGCATGCCGGCCGCTCGCTGTATCAGTCTCAGTACCAACTCTCCTTCTCTAAACACCCGGGGGTGCACCTTCCGGCTATGATAGCGTCGGAGGCTCTGCTGGTATATCGCTGACCGAGATAGGGCCAACTCTCTTGCTTCCTCAAGCAAGTCGACATCATTCTCTCGAGCTTCTCTTGCCTCGGTCTCTGTAAACATCGCCACCCTGGGCGAGTCATACTGTATGTCGGTTGGCAACACTGCCTCAGCACCATACACCATAAAGAATGGGGTGTACCCGGTGGATCTGTTGGGCGTGGTCCGGAGACCCCACAGCACCGCCGGTATTTCTTCTATCCAACACCCCGGAGTCCGCAGGAGAGGTTCTATCAACCGGGCCTTTATGCCGGCCAATACCAATGCGTTGGCCCTCTCAACCTGCCCATTTGCCTCTGGGTGCGCCACCGAGGCCACATCAAGTCGGATTCTCTTATCCGCACAGAACCGAGCAAACTCCCCTACTGCAAAATTGGTGCCATTGTCCGTGATAATGCTGTGCGGGTAACCATATCTCAGTATGATATCCTTCAAAAATGAGACGGCTGTAGCTCCATCACATTTCCTAATTGGCTTTACCTCGATCCACTTGGTGAACTTGTCCACCATGACTAGTATATGAGTCATGTTGCCCCGCGCCGGCTTGAATGGACCCACCATATCCAAGCACCAGACCGCAAACGGCCATGTGATGGGGATAGTTTTCAGTGCTGCCGCCGGCATATGTATTCTGTGTGCAAATCTCTGGCAACCTCCACATTTTCGGACAATATCTTCTGCCTGTTGCAGAGCCGAAGGCCAATAGAACCCATGTCGGAAGACCTTTGCCACCAGTGCCCTTGAGGAAGCATGGTGACCGCATTCACCTTGATGTATCTCGAGCAGCATTTCTTGCCCCTCCTCCGGGTCAACGCAACGCTGCAGCACTTCAGTGACACTTCTCTTATACAGCTCTTGATTGATTACCGTGTAAGCCTTGGCCCTCCTTATCACCTGCCGAGCTTCCACTTCCTTCTCCGGCAGGGTTCCATATACCATATATGCCATGATGGGCTGCGCCCATTCCGGTACCTGCCTCACCGGGAAGACTGGGGCATCTATTTCCATAGGATCGGCCGACATCACCTCTGCCGACATACCTGGTACAGTCCCCGAGTTTATCCAAATGCTCCCGACATCAGTCTCCATGGGCACGGCTTCTGTCTCCGAGCTCTTCGGGATAAATATGGACTCCGACTCGGGTGATGGCTTGATAGACGGTTTCTTCAGGTGTTCCAATGCTATGCTGGGTGGGATCACGTCCCGCGAAGACCCCAGCTTGGACAATACATCCGCAGCCTCATTCTCTCCCCGGGGTATATGCTTGAACTCGCACCCTTCAAAAAACCCGGAGATTTTCTGCACATGGAACCGGTATGACGCCATGTTGGCATCCAAGGCGTCCCAATTTCCCGACACCTGCTGGACCACCAAATCCGAGTCACCATAACATTCTACCCGCCGTATGCCAATTTCCTTAGCAACATTGAGGCCGTGCACGAGTGCTTCATACTCGGCCACATTGTTGGATGCCGAGAAATGAATTTGGAGTACGTATTTCAGTACATCCTGCTTCGGGGAGGTGAGTACCACTCCGGCACCCAACCCGATCTTTGCCTTGGACCCGTCAAAATGCATCTTCCAGAAATTGAAGTCGGGCGGGGGAGGCTCATATTGCATCTCGGCCCAATCCACCAAGAAGTCCGGCAGCGCCTGCGACTTAATGGCGTCCCTTCTTTCGTAAGTCGGGGCGTAGGGGGACAGCTGGATGGCCCACTTGGCAACTCGGCCGCTGGCATCTTTGCACCCTATAATCTCGGACAAGGGAGCCTCGCTCACCACTGTAACCGGATGCTCTTGAAAGTAGTGCTTCAACTTGGTGACCGCCAGGTATACACCGTAGGCCATCTTCTGGTAGTGCGGGTAATTCTGCTTGGAGAGGGAGAGTACCTCACTCAGGTAATACACGGGCCTCTGTACCACCTTTTCTCCTTCTTCTCTTTCCACCACCATTACCACACTTACAACCCGGTTGGTAGCCGCGATATAGAGCAACATCGGCTCCTTGGGTAACGGGGATGCCAACACTGGTGTACTTGAGAGTGTCTTTTTTAAGTCATTAAAAGCTGCATCTGCCTGCGGCGTCCATATAAAGGTTTTACTCTTTTTCATGAGTTGATATAAAGGCAAGTCTTTCTCTCCTAACCGACTTACGAACCTACTCAGGGATGCCAGACATCCGGTGAATTTTTGTACATCCTTAAGGCGAGTTGGTAATTTCATGCTTTCAATAGCTCGGATCTTGCCCGGGTTAATCTCTATACCCCGGCTAGATACCAAGAAACCGAGTAATTTTCCGGCCGGCACACCGAAGGTGCACTTATCCGGGTTAAGTTTCATCCGGAATTTCCTCAAGTTAGCGAATGTTTCTCTCAGATCCTCGATCAGAGTGGATTTCTCTTTTGTTTTTATGACTATGTCGTCGACATACACCTCTGCATTCCGACCTATTTGGTCATGCAAGCACTTCTGCATGCACCTTTGATAGGTGGCCCCGGCATTTCTCAACCCGAAGGTCATAACACGATAGCAATAAGCCCCGTACGGGGTGATAAAAGCAGTTTTTAATTGATCAGCCGGGTTCAAAGGTATCTGGTGAAAACCAGAATACGCATCTACAAAAGACAAAAGCTCACACCCGGCAGTGGAGTCGATCACTTGATCTATCCGGGGGAGCGGGAAAGGATCTTTCGGGCATGCTTTGTTGAGGTTGGTGAAGTCGATGCACATGCGCCACACCTTGACCAGGAGAGGGTCATCCTTCTTCTTCTCTACCAGGACCGGGTTAGATAACCAGTCCGGGTGCAGTACTTCCATCACAAATCCAGCCGCAAGTAGTACGGCTAGATGTTCCATGATTGCAGCTCTTCTCTCGTCCGAGAGACGTCTTGTCGGTTGCTTCACCGGCTTTGCATCCGGCCTCACGAATAATGAGTGCTCAGCCAACTCCCTCGGAACTCCTTGAAGGTCGTCATTTGACCAAGCAAAGACATCCCGATTCTCACGGAGGAAGTCAGTGAGCTCGCCTTCCTATTTGCTGTCCAGGCTGGTGCCGATAATCACCCGGTGCTCTGAGTTAGCCGGGTCCACTACGACCTTCTTGGTCTCCTTTGGTGGCTGGAAGGAAGCATGCTGCTCCGGGTTTGTTATCCCGGGCACACCGAGTTGTGAGGCTTGGGCCAGCGTTACCACTTGCTGGATTCTCTTCTTCTCCTCGGCTATGACCAACGACTCGGCCAAGCACGAGCCGGCAGTAGCACACTCGATTGAGCGCTTGTAGTCCCCCGCGATGGTGATTATGCCATTCGGACCTGGCATTTTCATTTTCAGATAGCCCATGTGAGTGGAGATCATGAACTTGGCCAGAGCAGGTCGGCCAATCAGGGCGTGATATGGACTCTCCAAGTCCACCACCTCGAACTCAAGACTCTCGGTCCGGCAGTTCTCCCGGGTCCCGAACAACACATCTATCCAGATCTTGCCCATAGGCGAACAAGAAACCCCTGGCACAATGCCATGGAAAGTCGTGTGGGTCGGCAACAGCGTGTTCAGGGACACTCCCAACTTCAGCATCGTGTCCTTATACATGATGTTAATGGCACTGCCATTGTCAACCAGAACTCTGCTGAACCGGACGTTGATACTCGGCCCGATGAATGTCGGGTCCACCACCAAGGCGTAGCCTCCCGGCTTAGGCATAACCCGGGGGTGATCCTTCCGACCCCAGGTGATTTCCATCTCGGACCAGTGCATGAACTTGGTTACCGCTGGCATGACGGCATTCACCTCCAGAGCGCGCTGGCGCTGGCTTTTCTTGTCAGTGGGCTCGGTTACGAAGACCACGTAACTCTGATGAGCCTCCTGATAGTCACCCTGGGGGTACCTGCCCTGGTTGCTGGGATCGACACGGTTGTTACCCCGGACGTTCACCACGTTTACTGGCCTTGCCGGCGGTCTCCTCTGGACTGGCGGGTTAACCCGGACAGCATTGGCCCCACTCACAGGTGCCGGCGGTCTTGGCGCTGCGGGTTTTTCGGGGGCAGTTACCAGAGATCCCCCCGGAGCACCTTCTTGCCGCATGCGCTGATACCAGCTGCATTGCCGAGTTGTGTGGTTGGCCGGTCGGTTGGGCTCGAAGGTATGATAGCAGCAGGGCTTGTCCAGCATCTCCTCATACGTCAAGGGCTTCCTCTGCTCGGCCCAAGTTTTCTTGACTTCTGCCCAACCCTGACCATCAGTCTTCTGCCGCTGGTTGTTACCGGTATTGCCTCGTTCACCGGTTACCGCCGCTACCTGCTGCGAGGCATAGCGAAAGTCGGGCTCCCTCCTTTTTTGGCCAAAATCATGCCGGTCACTGTTTCTGCCCTGCCCGGACCTGTGGTTCCCCGAGTTCCTCCTACTCGGTTCTCCCGAGTCCAGCTGTGGTTGCATTGGATCACCGAGGGCATAGCTGTCGGCAATTCTCATCGTCTCGGCCAAGGTGGCCGGCATTTCCCTCTGAAGCTTCTGCCAAAGCATGGATCCATGTCGGCATCCCTGCGCAAACCATGAGATGGCTTGGGCCTCCACAACTCCTTCGCAGGAATTGCGAATGGTGCTCCACCGAGTCAAGTACTCTCGGTCAGTCTCATTGTCCCTCTGCCTGCACATTGCAAGCTGCTGAGGTCGGTTTGGTCTCTTGTAGGTACTGGAGAAGTTGCTGACAAAGGCTTCCTCGAAGTCCAGCCAGCTGTTAACACTTCCCTCCCTCAAATTGTTCAGCCAGATTCGGGCCGGTCCCTCAAGCATCTGCGGGATATACCGTACCGCCCATCGGCGATTTCCTCCGGCAATGTGCACTGCTGTCACATAGTCAGTCAGCCAGTCCTCTGGCTTGGAGCTGCCGTCATAGGTCTTGGCTCCCCTGTTCAACTGAAAGTGGGGGACAGGCTGCTCTGACATGATTCGGGGCCCGAAACAAGCAGGACCTGGTGGACCTTGCTCTTCCATTTGCTCGGATCTGTACAACCGATCCAGCTTGTACCGAGCATCATTTGGATCCAACTGGCGAGTCCCCAGTCTAGACCCCAGAGCACTCTCATACACATGATACCCGGCCTTGGCCAATGCCGAGTTGCCGTCATCGTACCAGTTCAGGTCTTGCCCGCCCACTTGCCGGGTCTGCAGTGCTCCAACAACTTGCTGCCTCGGGGCCTGGTTAGGCGCCGGATATCGGGGTGGGTACCCCCGACCGACCGAGTTGGCATTTTTGGCGTGCCGATTACTCGGAGCTTGTCGGCTTCCGCTCTGGGCTTGCCCAACGTTGCCCTGGCCTGCGATCTGCTTCCCGGCATATGCCGGGTCATATGTCAGCATCTGGAGCTGCTGACCTCCTCCGGGATTCCTACTCCGACTCTGGTTTCCACCGACATGCGGGGAAGAAGCCTGTCCTCTGGACATGCCACTGGGAGCCCGGGTTGAGTGGACAACCTGAGATCCACCCCCGGCCTTCTTGACAGCCTCATTCTGCCGGGTTGCCACTTCTACCAGCTCATTGACTCGGTCCTGTTGCTTACGGCGAGCCTCTCCGGTTAGACCGGATAACTCGGCCCTTGCTGCCTCGGCAGCCCTGAGGGTCTTGGCCGGAGAGCTGTAATTCGGCCTAGCCACCGACATTACGCTCGGAGTCACATTGGATGTAGCTCTGCCATCCCTATCTATCTCGGCATTGAGGCCCTTGCCTCTTCTGCGCACCTCGGCCTCACGGTTCGGCCGACCTCCTACCGGCGAGAAACCATGAGCCGCGTCATACTCACGCTGAACTCGGTCGAAGTCCCTTCGGACTTCTGCTAACTTCTCTGCCTCCTCCAACAAGCTCAGCCGTTCTGCCTCTAACTCTACTGCCCCCGGCATAGTCAACCTCTCTACTGCCTCTCTAAGAGGTTCAGTTCTTACCGGGACACGAGATGTCTCGGCGCCACCATGGCCCTGCCTCTCCAGTGCCTGCTTGGCCCTCCGGGTCGACCTTGCCTCGGGCTCCAAGACAGGGTCCTCTGTCGGAGGAGCCGTCACCCCGGCCATCATGACCGCGCAGCTCTCGGGGCGAGTGGTACGCCGGCCGCGAGCCGCACAGACAGCTGGGGGATCCTCGGCCACGAGCACCCGCGCCGGGTACTCGCAGACGAGCTCGGTGGCGACATAGGTGGCGAAGTTGCCGAACTCGATGACGCAGCCGTTGGCCGGAAATGGCCTGCCGCGAAAGCAGCCGGCGTTGTCGCTGACGAACTCCATGTCGCCGAACTTGACGACGAGTCCGGAGAGGACTCGCACGGGGCCCGTCCGGATGAGTACACCAGCCAGCGCCTCTACCTGCCCCACGGTGGGCGCCAACTGTCGTGGTGGTATCACGGCAGATGCCATAGGATGGCTAAAAGTGTGGGGCCGATGGACGCTGGTGGATCCGGGGAGGGCTAGCGAGCTAAGGAGCTCACACGAAGGACGACACGGAAACACCCGAACCGACTAGAGGGAGAATGAAACCGCAGGAACACACGAAGAACACACTCTAAACCACAAGCAACCACAAACACACACGATGTACCCAGGTTCGGGGCCCTCGTGAGGAGGTAACACCCCTACTCCTGCCTTGCTTCTCTCTATACGTGTCACTCAAGATCTACAAAGGTGCTCCTTGAGCTGTTTTGCCTCTCTCTCTAGGATGAACTCAAGAACAAGGGTGAATTACTCAGGAAGGAGGAGTAAATGCTCTAGCAGTGAATGAGACTATATCTCTGGCCCTCTCCCTCGTCCCTCTCGTCCCACAGGGGGAGTTATGGCGCTATATATAGAGTTCCTGCCGGGTTGTCCGGGAACCCTAATTCCTCCGGGCCCCCCAGACAACAGCACCCGTCCAACGGTAATGTCGACACCTCTACCACGACCTAGCCGCCGGGCTATCCGACATAGGCCGGGGTAGGCCATGATGCCTCTTGCTGCAGCCGCCGCCGTCCTAGATGATGACGCTTCCCCTGCCAGAGACAGGACGTGCCTTCTCCATGCCTTGTCTCCTGTCAGTCCGTTGCCAGTACAGAGGTATAGTCACGTCGCCCTTGTCTTGTGCCCTTTGTCCCGCGCCCGTGTCAGACGGGAGGTGACCTTTCCTCCGTGTCAGATGGGTCAGTGTCCTGCACCTGTACTTGCCCTGCACTTGTACTTGCCCTTGACTTGTTGCCCGACATGCGATATGTCGGACACATCCTCCTATCCCGGCATAAGTATACCGGGCTTCTCTCCGTGCGCCGGCATGGTTATGCCGGGCCCGGACCTGACATACCTCACCAGGCTCGAACATGTATGTCGGATCCTCCTTCCTGCACAACACATATAGATAGAGGTCTCGGACATGGTTATGTCGGTTAGAACATGTCGGCTACCTCCGACACAAGACTAAGTCGGCCAAACATACAACTTGGTCTGGCTGGGACCCCTTGCCTTAACCCTACCCGGGGGTAGCCCCCCGACACGTATCCATCTACTAGCTATTGTATGGGGCATTTATTTTTTTGTTGTGCCCACAGAGATGTTCAGGTTCTGAACTCTGAAGGTGTATTCAGTTATACCAAAACCAACTACAGGTTATGGGCGAAGCTTTAGCTATGAAGCATGGTCTTGACCTTGTCATCACATTGGAAGCCCATCATCTTGAAGCTGAGTCTGAATCTTTGGAAGTTATTAATCTTTGCTCAGGTAATGAAAG
Source organism: Poa annua (assembly GCA_026929855.1). NCBI lineage: Eukaryota > Viridiplantae > Streptophyta > Magnoliopsida > Poales > Poaceae > Poa > Poa annua. Next base: position 4,718,037 of record CM049434.1, on the reverse strand, counting down.
AATTTGGAATATGGCAACTGCAGTATCATCACGAAAGCTGGAGTTTTTGGTGATGTGGAATTCAATCATTGTGGGAGAGACAATAACAAAGTGGCTCATAGTTTAGCTAGGGAATGTTTTAATTCGAAATTATCTTGTAACTGGGTCGATGAGACCCCTAGCTTTCTCTTACAACCCCTGCGAAATGATGTAACAATACTTTGATGGTGGGCAGCAAGTTTCAGACACACTATTTTCCTTCTCAGTGTATTTGTATGGGAATGTTTTTAATGAGCCGGCTTGTTAGGTTAATATATTGCTTTTAAATCTCAAAAAAAAAACTACAGGTTCTATTACTTCCACAACTGAATCGAAATTTACCTGTGCCATGTGGGGAATGGAGCGCCGCCACATATCCGCTCCGTCCATATCCAATCGTGGGCCGGCGGCGAGCAGACTGGCTAGCCGGCGTCGCGACGAACTGGTCCAGATTCACCAGCTCCGTCACCTACCACCCAGCGCCGCTCCGCGCCGCAAGGACCCCTAGCTACCTTCCTTCTGGTACGGGCCGGGGTTCGCCCGAGGGAGCCCGGCGACGGCGCATCGAAGGAGCCGCGCCGCCCGCGCTGTGCTGCGCTGCTGAAGCCTCCCGCCATGGCTGACCAGCTTCGCACTTCCCCGTCCGTCCGGCCGACACCTCGGCACGGCGGCGTGGTCGGAGGCTGGAGTGAAAGCAAGCCCGGCCCAGCGGGTGCGGGAGGGCATGAAGCAAGCCCAGCCCAAGAAGTGGCTGCAACTCTCACGCTCGCTAAACGGCCCACATAACTATTAACTAATCAAATGTTGAAGCGGCGGAGAAGAAACCCGGTCGGCGGCCTGCGCTTGGCCGCACCGGCGTACGACTCGGTCTCGCCGGCGGCGAAGTGCCAGCTGCCGGCGGCGATCGTGCTTCGGTTTGTCTGCATTGTTTTCGCACGCACGCGTGAACGGCCCACATAATGTACACTACTGTCTGAAGATGTGGCCTGCTGGCCCCGTTCCAGCCAGTCAGAACGCACGCTGATGCCTCCCTTTTCGTATCTATGAGCAGGTGACCGTATAATAGGAGCAGTACTTATGTATTTTTTGCCTAGTAAAAGCATAAACCGTGAGCACAAAATCTTGTAAGAATATGCAGCTTTTTTTTTAGAAAAATCTTGTAAGAATATGCAGCTGTCTCTCATAATCTTGTAAGAAAATGCAAGCTAGCTTTGCTAGTAGCCAACGAGAAACCAATTGATTGTTGTCAAGCTTCACGCCAACATCTACATACATGTGGACATATCTTGTGTTAAAATATATTATACTTTGACACGGAGGGAGTAGAAAACAAAACAATACCAAACTTTGATCAATAATGTTGCAATGGAATCGCGAGGAGCGGTTTTTACATTATTGATGATTATTGATGGATGAAGACCTAATCATCCATGTCTCATAGGAAGGACACAGCTCTCACTCTCGCGACCATGGAGTCCTCGGGCGAGCTAGCGGCGCCCCCGGCTTGATCTTCTCCCTCCGGCGTCCTCTCTGACCGTCATGAGCAGATCCGGCCTTGTCTCGGCGCCCTCTTCCCTCCCCTACTCCCAGTATGTAGCGGCTCCTCTTGCTGACGCCGCGTCGCCGTTGTCCCCGGGGCCTCCGGTCGACCGCCGCATGCCCGTGGAGGCGGACATCCTGGCTCCGCCTCCGCCGCCCAACGCCCCTGATCCGGCCGTCGCCCTCGCCGTGGCTGTGCTCGCCTCCCGCAAGCAGGACCCGGCCGTCCGTGGACGGTTGTTGGTGAAGCGCTCCGTCGTCTCCATGGCTGCCAAGGCGGTCTCTCCGGCCCCGCCGCTCGCCGCCCCCATCGCCATCGCCGTTGCTGAAAAGCTTCCGAAGACCCTGACGCCTCTCCTGGTTGGTACGTGCTCTCAGCCCCGGCCGGCTGCTTCAACGCCCACCGTTGTCCCGCCGGCAGAAGTTCATGTGCCGCCCCCACGTCCGGCCAGCACCGACGAGCTCGTCACTGCGTCAACCATCCCGGAGCCCTCGCCGTGGCTGTGCTCGCCTCCCGCAAGCAGGACCCGGCCGTCCGTGGACGGTTGTTGGTGAAGCGCTCCGTCGTCTCCATGGCTGCCAAGGCGGTCTCTCCGGCCCCGCCGCTCGCCACCCCCATTGCCATCGCCGTTGCTGAAAAGCTTCCGAAGACCCTGACACCTCTCCTGGTTGGTACGTGCTCTCAGCCCCGGCCGGCTGCTTCAACGCCCACCGTTGTCCCGCCGGCAGAAGTTCATGTGCCGCCCCCACGTCCGGCCAGCACCGACGAGCTCGTCACTGCGTCAACCATCCCGGAGCAACGGCCCCAGCTCCGACCGGTTGCCCTCACCCGCCGTAGGTCTGACCTGCGACGGCTGACGCTCGCGCCACCGGCCTTCAACGCCTTGGGTATGCAACAGTTGGCTCAGGCGCCGACCATCGACGCCTCTCCGCCGAGCTGCGCTTCCTCGTCGTCTGGTTCGCGTTTCTCGTGCCTAGACTCTAGCATGGGCGACGGGGAGGTGGAGGCCTTCATTGCTCCCTCCGTCCAAGTTGAAGAGCTCCTGTCTCTACAGCCGCAACCAGCTCTAGGCCGCGCCGTTGCTCTGGCTCCGCCAGCTCCTAGCGTGGATGATGAAGAAGACGAGGAAGAGGACATATCCACCAAGACCTTCTCTGGAGCTGATGTGCCGTCCGCATCGGTGGATTGCGGCTTTGGGATGCCCCGCTCTCCAGCTTTTGCGGCACCGCCGCCCCCTGTCAAGTCTCCAACCGCGGCTTCGCTCTGCTCGTCCGTCATCTGCTCCGCTGAGGTGGTGATGACCCAGCCCCCGCCAATCGCGCCACCTCCGTCGACCACCTCTGCGGCCGCTCTGGCCATGGCCATCCTGGCATCCCGCAAGGCTGACCCGGCTGCCAGGGGTTGTTTGGCTCGTCCTCGCTGCCCCCTTGGCCCCGTGGCGTCGACGTCAACTCCAGCCCGGTCGTTGGGGGCTGCTGCCTTTGCAGCTGCTTGCTCTTTGCCGCCGTCGTCTCCTACGAGTCAGAGTTCAACCGCAGCACGTGTCGACGACAAGGTTGAATGGGTGCACGTGGGTCGGGGCCGCAGCCGTGGCCGAGGCCCTCCCCCGAGTCACAAGAGGGTCGTGACCGTTGCCTTGCCTTCAAGCGTTGGGCTCAAGGAAGGTGTTATCGTTGCCTCGACCATGGGCATCAAGTCGGTGCTTGTCGTGGGCCTTTCAGATGCATTCGTTGTCGTCGCCCTGGGCATCGGGAGAGGTTCTGTCATGCTCGCCCTCCGGTTGCTCGCGATCACTCTCCTGCAGCTCCGGATGCTCGGGCTCGTTCTGAAGATGCGCGTGCTCCTTGCCTGCAGAGCGTTTCTCCGTCCGCTCAGACTCGTCGCCTCAGAGTGGGCGGGTTGGGGATGTGTGCCCACGTGGGTGTTGCAAGTATTCCAATTCCAGCGCCTCTTTGGTCTCTACTTTCGAGTCCCAGTTTGCATTGCTGCGTTTGGATTTCTTTTGAAGTTTGACCTGCTTCGCTTTGAGCTTCGCGACGCTCTAGCTAAGCTTCAGGTTATGACGGTTATATCTCTCCCACCTGAGCCCGAGATTGGTTCCATTGATGAGGAGCCTGGTTGTTTCTTCGAAGAATTTTCTCCTCGTGCTCCACATGCAACGCCGTCTGATCTTCAGAAGGTTGTGGCTCCAGTTCGACAGCTTTTGGCTGAGCTGCATGGGCCTTGTGGCAAGTCAGCTACGGTGCTTCCGATGGAGCTTGGCACTTTGGAGTCCTTGGCGATGGACATAGGGCCATCTTCACCTCTGTCCGAGTCCTGTCAGCCGCCCGCCAGTTTGGATAGTGGAGCATTGGTTGCTTCTGACACTCTCTCGTCTTTGAGTGATCAGGTTGATGAGACAGTTGTGACGACGTCTAACTTCGATGCGCTTTTTAGTAAAGAGCTTCGCGACTTGCTCGTCGATTTTGGAGGCGGTTTGTCCTGGCTATGGCAAGGATATTGCTTCTGTCTTGACGGGAGAGGCTTCGGAGGATGTTATCATGAAGGTGGAGAAGTCTGTTTGTAGGAGAAGAAAGAAGCATCGTACGGCCCTTTTCAAATGTTGTGTTGTTAGTTCGTGGTTGTTGTAGGTTGGGCATGTTCTTTGCCGGTCAGGTTGGTGTTGGGTAGAATGTGGTTGTCGTTTTTGGGTGTTTCTTGTTTTAGGTGTTGCCCGTTGTGGTTGTGTTGGCTCCTCCCGTGTTGTTGGTGTTTGTTGCATGATTTTTGCCCGGTTTCTTGCACTAATAAACCGGACACCTTCTTCTTAGTAAATGGTTGGGGCAAAACTTTTGCCCCACAGTTAAAAAAAAAAATCTTTATACGGTACACTTTTGCACGTTGGGGGCACATGCGCCAACTGTACGGATTTCACTTCAGCGTATTCATTATACATACGTAAGCACATTCCAGTATACGGAGAGATTACGGTCAACGTAGAAAAGTCGTGTCTGTTGCGCATGCTTTCCCAGTGGACCTGTCCCGGTTCCGGCCCTCTATCCACCTGCAGGCCGGCTCGGCCTGCCAAGGTCAAATTAACCCGACACATGAGAACTTTTTTTTCAAATAACATGCAGTAGATTTCTTAGCGTTTTTCAAGTCCTGTACTCCTGTAGTACGTATCTTTTTTTTTTCCTGTAGTACGTATCTTAACATAGTTTTGGTGTCGTTTTCAATGTTCCAAAGATTAAGGCCGGAATGTTGCCCATGAACAGCTTCCAGGCGCACTGCACACGAAACGCAGCCAAACATGTGGTGATTTGCTCGTGACATTTCCAAATTCCAAGGCGATCGAGCTCGAGCTGGTCGATCATGCTGCATGCACGTATGCATAGTTGCATACCAGCGCTTCGCTATCTTTTCAAAACCAAAAAAAGATCGATGATGATGTTTTGCTGCCGTATAATTAGCGTGCATACATTTTCGACCAGAGAAGAGGTCGGCCAAGAAAGCAACACACAGGATAAAAACATAAAGATAATTAAGATACGCGATGTACCTGTGGATGCTGGATCCATCTAAAGGGCCGGCTAGCCAAGCCAATAGATCGATCTGGTTTCGATGCCTGCACTGCATAGCACTTTGCCTCGATCATAAAGAAATGTCGACGTCTGTCTTTCTACATATGCTCCAGCCACAGCCAGCCAGCCTGCCTGCTTTTCAATTGTGCCATCCTCTTCATCGTTAGATCGCCCGAGCCAGGCATAAAGCGGTCAGCTTGCTTTGTTTGGGCTGTAAGAGTATCTCTAACAGGGTCTTTAAAAGTGATTAAATCCTTAAAAATCGAACGTTTACAGTTTTTGTTACAAAAAAAAGTTTCGAATAGAGATCTTAAAAGTGATCAAACCCGTAAAACATTTACGTGGGACTGGGAATTCATAACCACGACCTGTGAATACGTAAATTTGGAGGCTATTTGAGAATCTCTTTGAGACTGCCTGAGATGTGGTCAACGCTCACAAAAAGTGATCTCCACAGTGTCTTCTCCATCATACGGCCGCGACGAGCGTGGCGGCGATGAGCGTCACCGGCCCGGAGACGACGCCGTCGGGCTGTCGTGCAGGAGCACGGCGGCGAGGCTGGCGGGGCCGAAGCCGGTAATCTTGAGCTCGCAGCGGGAGTTGGTGCTGAGGACGACCTCGTGCGCGATGGGGTTGAGGAACTCGCTGCTGCCGATGAACCGCGGGCTGCAGCTGCTGGGCGGCTGCCTCGGGTGGCGCTTGCTGCCGTGGATGACGTCCCGCAGGTTGGCGATGGACCGCGAGCACCCAGAGCGCGCCATCGCGCGCTTGGTCATTATCGATGAGAGGTGGCTGGTGCCGGTGCTGGAGCTGGGCTTGGGCTTGGGCACGTGCACCTCGGAGGGCTGCGACCGGCACTGCAGCGACTTCTTGAGCGTGAACCACACCGTGGGCGTCGGCGCCAACGTCGCGGGCTTCTGCTCATCCGCCCGGGCGGCGACGGCAGCGGAGACGAGGACGAAGGAAGAAGACGAAGGGATATTCTACAAAATATTCTGTTTAAGGTTCTGTTTTACGAGTACTACTATGACGCGGCTCGTTTTCGCGCAAAAAACGCGACGTTTGCGAACCTTATAATGGTTTTATAATGGTTTTAAGGTTTCAGGGTTTGAGTCTCTGTTAGAGATGCTCTAAGGCTGGCACAAATGCAAGACCTCTTATTTTTCTTTTGCGATTATAAAATGCAAGACCTCTTTTGGTGTAGACAAAAAAGACAGATTGAGCTCGGACCGATTATTGGGAGAAGAAAGAAGAAGACACATGTACTACCTGTGTGTAGAGTTAATTGTGGGAACCTGAAAAAACACAAGGATGATGCACTAGACACTAGTACGGCTGATGCAAGTAGATGTAGATGTAAGGGCACCTCCAACAGGCTGGCGCATACGGACCAGCCCAATCCTCTTTTGTCCGTGGGGCTCCAACAGCCAGGCTCATACGGGCTGGTGTCCGCCCGGACACCAGTTTCCGACCCAAACTCGGCCCAAGTTTGGGGTGGCTTTGGGGCGGGACGGACAGGCGCTCGGTCCGCCACTATGTCCTCCCTGTCCGCGTCGGGCCCAAGGTCCAGCCACACAAATCCCCTCCCCCAAACCCTCGCTTGGCCGCCATTCCCCTCCCCAGCCGCCGCCCTCGCCGCCGACGCCCCAGCCGCCGCCGCCCCCGCCGTTCATGGAGGACGGACTGTCCAGAACGACGGCCGCTACCGGCGCCGCCCTCCTCGCGGTGAAGAAGGAGCCGAAGCCGGCCTCCATCAAGCGACAAGGCCGGAGGGAGCGGACTTGCTCGAAGTTGGCCGAGGAGAAGGCCGCCATCGAGGCGGCCAAGGAGAAGGAGCGGCTCGCCGCCATCGCGCAGCGGGCCAACTCCGACCTCATCGCCACCCAGGCCGCCGCCCGAGCCGTCCTTCTCCTCAAAGGTGAGGTCTTTGCAGGGGCATACGCTGCCGCCTCCGGCCTCTCCCCCGACGTGGTTCCGTCCGTGGAGAGCTCGGTCTCCTCCGCCAAAGGCAGGCCGCCGAGAACCGCGTCCCCTGCTATCGACGCAGTCTCCGGCCGCCGCCAATCACCCGGTGTCGCGGCTGGGTTCCCGCGAGGAGTCGCCGGAGATATCGTCCGTCCCGGCCGAGCCGAAGTCCCTCGACCTCAACCTGACCCCGACTGCCGTCGAGGTCCGACGTGGCAAATCGAAGACCGCGGCGGGTGGTAGGATGACCATGCCTGATGCACACGGTGGGTGTGTTGTTGGGAGACCTCAAGAGGAAGGTATGAAGTAGTGCAGCAGCAAGTTTCCCTCAGTTGTGAAACCAAGGTTATCGAACCAGTAGGAAATAATGAATTCCCCCGAGGTGTCAACAGCGCCAGAAAATGCTTCCTGGGACGTAGGTGACGTGGAACCTGCACACAACACAATCAAGATACTTTGCCCCAACTTAACGGTGAGGTTGTCAATCTCACTGGCTTGCTGTAACAAAGGATTAAACGTATGTGTGGAAGAAATATGTTTGTTTGCAGAAAGTAACAGGTTTGCAGTTTGTGGTTTATCAGATTAAAGAGAAGGACCGGGGTCCACAGTTCACTAGTGGTGTCTCTCCATAAATAATAATAACATTCATGCGGGTAAACAAATTACAGCTGGGCAATTGATAGAATAATGATGAGCAAACCAATGCATATACCAACGTTATGATGTCTAGTTTGAGATTCATTCAGGCATTACAACAATATACATAGACCGTTCCAACCGCATCTATGACTAATAATCCACCTTCCGGTTAGCGTCCGCACCCCTTTCAGTATTAAGTTGCATGCAACAGATTATCGCCTTAAGCACTGTGTGTAAAGTAAGTAAGTAACATCATCCTTAGACAAAGTACTATTGTTTTATCCCTAGTAGCAACAGTACATCTACAACCTTAGAACTAGATGTCACCACCCCAGATTTAATAGAGACATGAACCTACTATCGAGCATAAATACCCCCTCTTGGAGTCACAAGCATCTAATTGGCCAGACCATACACAACTAACGGAGAGCATGCAAGATCATTAAATAGCACACACATGATATATTATGAAGCAATAATTTTAGTACTCAATATTCATCGGATCCCAGCAAACACAACATGAAGTATTACATAACGGTGATCTTGATCATGATAGGCAGCTCACAAGATCTAAACATGGTAGCACAAGAGGAGAAGACAACCATCTAGCTACTTCTATGGACCCGTAGTCCAAGTGTAGACTACTCACGCATCAGTCCGGAGGCGGTCATGGCGACGTAGAGGCCTCCGGTGACGATTCCCCCTCCCGGCAGGGTGCCGGGGAGAAGTTCTGATCTCTCCCGAATTGGTGTTGACGACGGCGGCGGCTCGGGACCCGTGGAGGAAAATATGAACACCGTGCTAGGGTTTTTGTTTCGGGGGGTATATGTAGGCGAAAGGGCGAAGGCGGTGGAGGCCCGAGGGCCCCACACCTGGTGCTCGCGCGGCCCAGGCTCCTGCCGCGCGAGCACGTGGTGGCGGCGCCTCGGCCTCCCACTTCGTTTCGTCTTCGGTGTTCTGGAACGTTCCCAAATAAATATGCACTTTGGAAAAGAAATCATCCGATTCCGAGAATATTTCCTTAAGTACTTTTCTGAAACAAAAAACAACAGAAAACAGGGAACTGGCACTGTGGCATCTTGTTAATAGGTTAGTCCCAGAAAATGCATAAAACTATATAAAATGCATATAAAACATGTAATAACTTGGTATAATATAGCATGGAACATAAGAAATTGTAGATAACGTATCAATGCCCGAGGCCCGTCACCTCATGTTCGAGGGGTGCGACGGGTCCGAGTTCCCGCCGACGACGCCTGCCAACCCGGCGTACTTCGCCGAGGCCATGGACGACTTCATCAACTGCCGCCCCCGTTCGATCCCGCCGAGGCCGAGACACAAGAGGTCAACACATACTTCGACCCGGCCTACGTCGACACACAAGACCCCGACGCGAGCATGCCCGACATACAACACCCCGATGTGGTCGACATTGAGGATGAGCCGCTCGATGTCGACGAAGAGCACGCCCTCATCGCGGCAAGCCTCAACGGAAGAACATCCGCACGGCCTCCTACACGGACAAGGAAGACAAGGTGCTATGCGAGTCATGGATGATTTGTGGCCAAAGTGGGGTGCCCAACAAAGGGGCATTGCATTTTGGTTTAGGGTGCACAAGCAGTTCCATGAGACAAAGAAGTTGCAACCCTACGGAATTGAGAGTGATCGCAACGAAGGATCACTCACAAAGAGGTGGCAACACATCTCGGCCGAGTGCTTCAAGTTCCAAGCGGTCTACGAGCATGTCAAGAACCGGCCGGTGAGCGGCTACAGTGTTGACGACAAGATGAACCAAGCTTTGGAGTACTTCAAGGTGGCCTTCAAGACAAAGTTCACCTTGGGCCATTGTTGGGACATGATCAATACTTGTCGCAAATGGATGGAGAGCTACAACTCCATGAAAAAATGGGGTCTTGAAGGCTCGAAGAAGAGAGCCAACGATGACCCCGATGATGATGCGAATCCCGGCCAAAGCTCGGGTAGCCGGGTTGTGCGTCCTAGAGGACACAAGTCCTCGGCGCAAGACATGAAGCGTGAGGCGGCACAAGCCCAATTGGAGGAGACCTTGAAGACGTTGATCGCCGGCAAGGAGGAGTCCACCGCCGCTAGGTACGAGGAGAAGCGCAAGGACAAGGAGTAAGCCATGGCAAGGTACGTGGAGATGCAAAGGAAGAAGCTCGAGATCGAGTAAGAGAAGATGAAGGCCGAGGAGACCCGGCTCAAGCTCGAGGCCAAGGCGGAGGAGAATCGCGTGAAGCTTGCGTTGCTCGCCGAAGAGAACCGAATCATGATGGCCGACTTGACCATCATGGACCCAGAACAACGGGCATGGATCCACAAGAAGCAGAAAATGATCCGTGAGCGCGAGGACATGTGATGTCCTTGCTTATTTCAATTTATTAGGTGTTAAACTATTTAAATTTTGAACAATTTGTATTGTAATCTATTTGTGTTGAACAATTTTTAAATTTATTTAGATGTTTGTACATTTTTGGAGCTCTTTTTACGCCAGGCCGTTAGGGGCAATCCAAACTCAAACGGATAAAGGCCCAAAATATGTCCGTTGTCCGTTGTCCGCCGTTAAAGGAACAAATGCGGACCATTTTAGGTAGACCCCACACACTCTGGTTGGTGATCGGCTCCCACGGAATCTCTCGTCGTCCTAGAAAGCGCGGAGGCGCTAGCAGCTAGCTAGGCCGGCCGGCGTGTGAACTCGCGTTGGAAGAGCTCCGTATTGATACGGGGATGGAAGGACCAGACTTTGTGCAAGCACACGAGGAGCACGGGCCATTCTTTCATCACTTTAATACGCATAGACACTCGATGTCGCGTTTGTTTCCAACAAATATTTCCCATGTTTACACAAAGTTAAAGATTGCATTGTACTGTCAACTAAGGAGGACTACCCGACGTCGGCAAGATCCTACATCTTCTCATCAAGCACTATACGCGAGTAAGATGCATATCCTATCGTCGACATCATTAAGAAACTTGCATGCCTCAATAATCTGTCTTCGAAAGTGTGATCCGTCATTGTCGACGGTGGCCATAGGTCCTGTTTGTTTGAGCTTCCGCTTTTTAGATCCAAAAGCGGAAGCCCAAACAAACACCTGCTTCTCAAGAGCTGCAGACCAAACAAACATTCCCATAACCTCGGCTAAGGCTTATGATTTCACCGTCAGCGCGGGCTGGGGTTAGACATAGCCTCGATGGTTTTGAAGAACATGCATGCTTCGGGAGAGCGAAGCCTTGATGGCAGCCTGTATGTCCTCTCCGACTTCATCATGCGCCCCCTTCACCGGTGCCGGTGGCACGGCCGGGCAATTTATGTGCTGCCGCGTGCACGTTAGGAAGATCGGGCAGCTCGTGATCCTTGTCATTAGAGAGGGCACACTCTTTAGCTGACGTGGACCACTCCGGTTGTGGCTCCACAGACCGGCAGGAAAACGAAGCTAAGCGAGGTAGGGAATGAAATAAATAAAAAACTCATTTGTCAAGTAGTTGCAAGTACATAACTTTACAAGCATGAATATTAATAAATGATGGAACGATCAAACAAATCTGGTTAACCAACACGAAACAATCATCATAATCAAGGTCCCCCAATTACATTAATTAAGCAGCATGGATCGATAATTCACTAGAAACGACGTACAACTTGTAAATTATTAGTAGTACGAGATGCTTGCTCGGCAACCCTGTACTACGTTAGTAATAAAATTAAGCCCTTTCTCTCCTGTAAAATCTAAAGGGCGCGTCTACACAACGGCCGTGCGTTGGTTAGATGTACCTAACGGCCCGACAAGGGCGCTCGATGGACAGGTCTGACGCTCATCGTCTCCAACGGAACACACGACCTCGCGGACTGCTGGACTCCCGAAAACAACCCACACGCCGGCCACCTGCCCACAGCGCCGATGCCGGCCAACCACCGCTCCCCGCGCGTGGCGGTCGCCGCCCTCCTCGCGCCTATCGCCCTCGCCGCTGCCTTTCTAATCCCGCGGGGAGCCGCAACCATGCCCCGTCATTGCCGCACTGGAGCTCCCAACTTCCCCGGAATCCACGCGCTACGGCATTCGTCTCCACTCAAACTCCGCCCTTCTGTTTCTCCTCCGCGGCAACCACACCTTGTCCGTCCAGATGCAGCAGCTCGGGGGCAGCAGCATAATGGCCGAAGGCTGTTAGGAAATTGGGGAATAAGAGGACAATATGGCCGCCATGGTGAACGATAGAGGGAGATGAGGCCGACTGCGGCCGGAATGGCCGGAGCATCTACTCTTGATGGGAACACAGAGTAAGGAATCAGGAAGGAGAGAAAGATGTGAGAGACAGAGAGACGTGGGGGGAGGGAGGTGGAGGATAACCGTCAGAGAGAACTGCTACACAGTTACACTAATCGTCGGCACCAAAGTGTAGTTTTGATTTCATTTTTTGTTCGATTATTGCCTAACAGCACATATGTGTTGCTTATTTCTGCTAATTTGTTGGCTCAAATCTCGTAGACTTGCTCGTGTACATGAGTTAATATTAGTCGCTCAATTGCATGAGTGATTTTTGTGTGCTCCTATTATAAAGTTGTGCACCGACGTTGTGAAGTTGCATATTAATGTTAATTGCTCAACTACATGAGTAATGAAGGAATTAAATTTACTACAACATTAACCAGCTTTGAAATTAGATTTACTACAACATTAACCAACTTCACAACACCGATAGGCAAATTAACAACATCGGTAGGCAACTTCATAACCAGTAAATACAGCGAGCAAATTTATGACATTTAATGTATGCAACTTAATAAAGTGGACAAGCAATTCCACATCTAGAATAAGAAAACTCAAGAGATGGTAAGCAACTTTTTTACGGGCGTTCGATCCCCCGCGCTAGGACATCATATGTTGTAGCAGAACAGATCAAGTGGACAATTAACTTCTTATGTTGTAGCATAAGATCAACACACACGAACATCAGGTGCATCCACAATTTGCATACAAGGTAAAAAGCAAAAGGCATAAGATCTCAAGTTGTATCGCAACAACAAACACAAGAACGTGTCGTGGGTCACGGCCGACTCTCGCTAGCGCTACCGTTCTGATCTTGGCCCCATCACAATGTCGGCGCCGGCTCCCGCTTGGCCAAGTTCGTGCTGGAATATCGGCCTGCTAGCAAGCTCCGAAACATCGGTGATCTCTTAGAAGCTTCATCCATGGAAGGAAGAGGGGTGGCACACCTCGTGTCGGGGGGCTACCCCCGGGTAGGGTTAAGGCAAGGGGTCCCAGCCAGACCAAGTTGTATGTTTGGCCGACTTAGTCTTATGTCGGAGGTAGCCGACATGTTCTAACCGACATAACCATGTCCGAGATCTCTATCTATATGTGTTGTGCAGGAAGGAGGATCCGACATACATGTTCGGGCCGGGTGAGGTATGTCGGAGGTCCGGGCCCGGCATAACCAGGCCGGCGCACGGAGAGAAGCCCGATATACTTATGCCGGGATAGGAGGATGTGTCCGACATATCGCATGTCGGGCAACAAGTCAAGGGCAAGTACAAGTGCAGGGCAAGTACAGGAGCAGGACACTGACCTGTCTGACACGGAGGAAAGGTCACCTCCCGTCTGACACGGGCGCGGGACAAAGGGCACAAGACAAGGGCGACGTGACTATACCTCTGTACTGGCAACGGACTGACAGGAGACAAGGCATGGAGAAGGCACGTCCTGTCTCTGGCAGGGGAAGCGTCATCATCTAGGACGGCGGCGGCTGCAGCAAGAGGCATCATGGCCTACCCCGGCCTATGTCGGATAGCCCGGCGGCTAGGTCGTGGTAGAGGTGTCGACATTACCGTTGGACGGGTGCTGTTGTCTGGGGGGCCCGGAGGAATTAGGGTTCCCGGACAACCCGGCAGGAACTCTATATATAGCGCCATAACTCCCCCTGTGGGACAAGAGAGACGGAAGAGAGGGCCAGAACTATAGTCTCATTCACTGCGAGAGCATTTACTCCTCCTTCCTTAGTAGTTCACCCTTGTTCTTGAGCTCATCCTAGGGAGAGAGGCAAAACAGCTCAAGGAGCACCTTTGTAGATCTTGTGTGACAGATATAGAGAGAAGCAAGGCAGGAGTAGGGGTGTTACCTCCTCACGAGGGCCCCGAACCTGGGTACATCGTGTGTGTTTGTGGTTGCTTGTGGTTTAGAGTGTGTTCTTCGAGTGTTCCTACGGTTTCATTCTCCCTCTAGTCGGTTTGGGTGTTTCCGTGTCGTCCTTCGTGTGAGCTCCTTAGCTCGCTAGCCCTCCCCGGATCCACCAGCGTCCATCGGCCCCACACTTTTAGCCATCCTATGGCATCTGCCGTGATACCACCACGACAGTTGGCGCCCACCGTGGGGCAGGTAGAGGCGCTGGCTGGTGTACTCATCCGGACGGGCCCCGTGCGAGTCCTCTCCGGACTCGTCGTCAAGTTCGGCGACATGGAGTTCGTCAGCGACAACGCCGGCTGCTTTCGCGGCAGGCCATTTCCGGCCAACGGCTGCGTCATCGAGTTCGGCAACTTCGCCACCTATGTCGCCACCGAGCTCGTCTGCGAGTACCCGGCGAAGGTGCTCGTGGCCGAGGATCCCCCAGCTGTCTGTGCGGCTCGCGGCCGGCGTACCACTCGCCCCGAGAGCTGCGCGGTCATGATGGCCGGGGTGACGGCTCCTCCGACAGAGGACCCTGTCTTGGAGCCCGAGGCCAGGTCGACCCGGAGGGCCAAGCAGGCACTGGAGAGGCAGGGCCATGGTGGCGCCGAGACATCTCGTGTCCCGGTAAGAACTGAACCTCTTAGAGAGGCAGTAGAGAGGTTGACTATGCCGGGGGCAGTAGAGTTAGAGGCAGAACGGCTGAGCTTGCTGGAGGAGGCAGAGAAGTTAGCAGAAGTCCGAAGGGACTTCGACCGAGTTCAGCGTGAGTATGACGCGGCTCATGGTTTCTCGCCGGTAGGAGGTCGGCCGAACCGTGAGGCAGAGGTGCGCAGAAGAGGCAAGGGCCTCAATGCCGAGATAGATAGGGATGGCAGAGCTACATCCAATGTGACTCCGAGCGTAATGTCGGTGGCTAGGCCGAATTACAGCTCTCCGGCCAAGACCCTCAGGGCTGCCGAGGCAGCAAGGGCCGAGTTATCCGGTCTAACCGGAGAGGCTCGCCGTAAGCAACAGGACCGAGTCAATGAGCTGGTAGAAGTGGCAACCCGGCAGAATGAGGCTGTCAAGAAGGCCGGGGGTGGATCTCAGGTTGTCCACTCAACCCGGGCTCCCAGTGGCATGTCCAGAGGACAGGCTTCTTCCCCGCATGTCGGTGGAAACCAGAGTCGGAGTAGGAATCCCGGAGGAGGTCAGCAGCTCCAGATGCTGACATATGACCCGGCATATGCCGGGAAGCAGATCGCAGGCCAGGGCAACGTTGGGCAAGCCCAGAGCAGAAGCCGACAAGCTCCGAGTAATCGGCACGCCAAAAATGCCAACTCGGTCGGTCGGGGGTACCCACCCCGATATCCGGCGCCTAACCAGGCCCCGAGGCAGCAAGTTGTTGGAGCACTACAGACCCGGCAAGTGGGCGGGCAAGACCTGAACTGGTACGATGACGGCAACTCGGCATTGGCCAAGGCCGGGTATCATGTGTATGAGAGTGCTCTGGGGTCTCGACTGGGGACTCGCCAGTTGGATCCAAATGATGCTCGGTACAAGCTGGATCGGTTGTACAGATCCGAGCAAATGGAAGAGCAAGGTTCACCAGGTCCTGCTTGCTTCGGGCCCCGAATCATGTCGGAGCAGCCTGTCCCCCACTTTCAGTTGAACAGGGGAGCCAAGACCTATGACGGCATCTCCAAGCCAGAGGACTGGCTGACTGACTATGTGACAGCAGTGCACATTGCCGGAGGAAATCGCCGATGGGCGGTACGGTATATCCCGCAGATGCTTGAGGGACCGGCCCGAATCTGGCTGAACAATTTGAGGGAGGGAAGTGTTAACAGCTGGCTGGACTTCGAGGAAGCCTTTGTCAGCAACTTCTCCAGTACCTACAAGAGACCAAACCGACCTCAGCAGCTTGCAATGTGCAGGCAGAGGGACAATGAGACTGACCGAGAGTACTTGACTCGGTGGAGCACCATTCGCAATTCCTGCGAAGGAGTTGTGGAGGCCCAAGCCATTTCATGGTTTGCGCAGGGATGCCGACATGGATCCATGCTTTGGCAGAAGCTTCAGAGGGAAATGCCGGCCACCTTGGCCGAGACGATGAGAATTGCCGACAGCTATGCCCTCGGTGATCCAATGCAACCACAGCTGGACTCGGGAGAACCGAGTAGGAGGAACTCGGGAAACCACAGGTCCGGGCAGGGCAGAAACAGTGACCGGCATGATTTTGGCCAAAAAAGGAGGGAGCCCGACTTTCGCTATGCCTCGCAGCAGGTAGCGGCGGTAACCGGTGAACGAGGCAATACCGGTAACAACCAGCGGCAGAAGACTGATGGTCAGGGTTGGGCAGAAGTCAAGAAAACTTGGGCCGAGCAGAGGAAGCCCTTGACGTATGAGGAGATGCTGGACAAGCCCTGCTGCTATCATACCTTCGAGCCCAACCGACCGGCCAACCACACAACTCGGCAATGCAGCTGGTATCAGCGCATGCGGCAAGAAGGTGCTCCGGGGGGATCTCTGGTAACTGCCCCCGAAAAACCCGCAGCGCCAAGACCGCCGGCACCTGTGAGTGGGGCCAATGCTGTCCGGGTTAACCCGCCAGTCCAGAGGAGACCGCCGGCAAGGCCAGTAAACGTGGTGAACGTCCGGGGTAACAACCGTGTCGATCCCAGCAACCAGGGCAGGTACCCCCAGGGTGACTATCAGGAGGCTCATCAGAGTTACGTGGTCTTCGTAACCGAGCCCACTGACAAGAAAAGCCAGCGCCAGCGCGCTCTGGAGGTGAATGCCGTCATGCCAGCGGTAACCAAGTTCATGCACTGGTCCGAGATGGAAATCACCTGGGGTCGGAAGGATCACCCCCGGGTTATGCCTAAGCCGGGAGGCTACGCCTTGGTGGTGGACCCGACATTCATCGGGCCGAGTATCAACGTCCGGTTCAGCAGAGTTCTGGTTGACAATGGCAGTGCCATTAACATCATGTATAAGGACACGATGCTGAAGTTGGGAGTGTCCCTGAACACGCTGTTGCCGACCCACACGACTTTCCATGGCATTGTGCCAGGGGTTTCTTGTTCGCCTATGGGCAAGATCTGGATAGATGTGTTGTTCGGGACCCGGGAGAACTGCCGGACCGAGAGTCTTGAGTTCGAGGTGGTGGACTTGGAGAGTCCATATCACGCCCTGATTGGCCGACCTGCTCTGGCCAAGTTCATGATCTCCACTCACATGGGCTATCTGAAAATGAAAATGCCAGGTCCGAATGGCATAATCACCATCGCGGGGGACTACAAGCGCTCAATCGAGTGTGCTACTGCCGGCTCGTGCTTGGCCGAGTCGTTGGTCATAGCCGAGGAGAAGAAGAGAATCCAGCAAGTGGTAACGCTGGCCCAAGCCTCACAACTCGGTGTGCCCGGGATAACAAACCCGGAGCAGCATGCTTCCTTCCAGCCACCGAAGGAGACCAAGAAGGTCGTAGTGGACCCGGCTAACTCAGAGCACCGGGTGATTATCGGCACCAGCCTGGACAGTAAATAGGAAGGCGAGCTCACTGACTTCCTCCGTGAGAATCGGGATGTCTTTGCTTGGTCAAATGACGACCTTCAAGGAGTTCCGAGGGAGTTGGCTGAGCACTCATTATTCGTGAGGCCGGATGCAAAGCCGGTGAAGCAACCGACGAGACGTCTCTCGGACGAGAGAAGAGCTGCAATCATGGAACATCTAGCCGTACTACTTGCGGCTGGATTTGTGATGGAAGTACTGCACCCGGACTGGTTGTCTAACCCGGTCCTGGTAGAGAAGAAGAAGGATGACCCTCTCCTGGTCAAGGTGTGGCGCATGTGCATCGACTTCACCAACCTCAACAAAGCATGCCCGAAAGATCCTTTCCCGCTCCCCCGGATAGATCAAGTGATCGACTCCACTGCCGGGTGTGAGCTTTTGTCTTTTGTAGATGCGTATTCTGGTTTTCACCAGATACCTTTGAACCCGGCTGATCAATTAAAAACTGCTTTTATTACCCCGTACGGGGCTTATTGCTATCGTGTTATGACCTTCGGGTTGAGAAATGCCGGGGCCACCTATCAAAGGTGCATGCAGAAGTGCTTGCATGACCAAATAGGTCGGAATGCAGAGGTGTATGTCGACGACATAGTCATAAAAACAAAAGAGAAATCCACTCTGATCGAGGATCTGAGAGAAACATTCGCTAACTTGAGGAAATTCCGGATGAAACTTAACCCGGATAAGTGCACCTTCGGTGTGCCGGCCGGAAAATTACTCGGTTTCTTGGTATCTAGCCGGGGTATAGAGGTTAACCCGGGCAAGATCCGAGCTATTGAAAGCATGAAATTACCAACTCGCCTTAAGGATGTACAAAAATTCACCGGATGTCTGGCATCCCTGAGTAGGTTCGTAAGTCGGTTAGGAGAGAAAGCCTTGCCTTTATATCAACTCATGAAAAAGAGTAAAACCTTTATATGGACGCCGCAGGCAGATGCAGCTTTTAATGACTTAAAAAAGACACTCTCAAGTACACCAGTGTTGGCCTCCCCGTTACCCAAGGAGCCGATGTTGCTCTATATCGCGGCTACCAACCGGGTTGTAAGTGTGGTAATGGTGGTGGAAAGAGAAGAAGGTGAAAAGGTGGTACAGAGGCCCGTGTATTACCTGAGTGAGGTACTCTCCCTCTCCAAGCAGAATTACCCGCACTACCAGAAGATGGCCTATGGTGTATACCTGGCGGTCACCAAGTTGAAGCACTACTTTCAAGAGCATCCGGTTACAGTGGTGAGCGAGGCTCCCTTGTCCGAGATTATAGGGTGCAAAGATGCCAGCGGCCGAGTTGCCAAGTGGGCCATCCAGCTGTCCCCCTACGCCCCGACTTACGAAAGAAGGGACGCCATTAAGTCGCAGGCGCTGCCGGACTTCTTGGTGGATTGGGCCGAGATGCAATATGAGCCTCCCCCGCCCGACTTCAATTTCTGGAAGATGCATTTTGACGGGTCCAAGGCAAAGATCGGGTTGGGTGCCGGAGTGGTACTCACCTCCCCGAAGCAGGATGTACTGAAATACGTACTCCAAATTCATTTCTCGGCATCCAACAATGTGGCCGAGTATGAAGCACTCGTGCACGGCCTCAATGTTGCTAGGGAAATTGGCATACGGCGGGTAGAATGTTATGGTGACTCGGATTTGGTGGTCCAGCAGGTGTCGGGAAATTGGGACGCCTTGGATGCCAACATGGCGTCATACCGGTTCCATGTGCAGAAAATCTCCGGGTTTTTTGAAGGGTGCGAGTTCAAGCATATACCCCGGGGAGAGAATGAGGCTGCGGATGTATTGTCCAAGCTGGGGTCTTCGCGGGACGTGATCCCACCCGGCATAGCATTGGAACACTTGAAGAAACCGTCTATCAAGCCATCACCCGAGTCGGAGTCCATATTTATCCCGAAGAGCTCGGAGACAGAAGCCGTGCCCATGGAGATTGATGTCGGGAGCATTTGGATAAACTCGGGGACTGTACCAGGTATGTCGGCAGAGGTGATGTCGGCCGATCCTATGGAAATAGATGCCCCAGTCTTCCCGGTGAGGCAGGTACCGGAATGGGCGCAGCCCATCATGGCATATATGGTGTATGGAACCCTGCCGGAGAATGAAGTGGAAGCTCGGCAGGTGATAAGGAGGGCCAAGGCTTACACGGTAATCAATCAAGAGCTGTATAAGAGAAGTGTCACTGAAGTGCTGCAGCGTTGCGTTGACCCGGAGGAGGGGCAAGAAATGCTGCTCGAGATACATCAAGGTGAATGCGGTCACCATGCTTCCTCAAGGGCACTGGTGGCAAAGGTCTTCCGACATGGGTTCTATTGGCCTTCGGCTCTGCAACAGGCAGAAGATATTGTCCGAAAATGTGGAGGTTGCCAGAGATTTGCACACAGAATACATATGCCGGCGGCAGCACTGAAAACTATCCCCATCACATGGCCGTTTGCGTTATGGTGCTTGGATATGGTGGGTCCATTCAAGCCGGCGCGGGGCAACATGACTCATATACTAGTCATGGTGGACAAGTTCACCAAGTGGATCGAGGTGAAGCCAATTCGGAAATGTGATGGAGCTACAGCCGTCTCATTTTTGAAGGATATCATACTGAGATACGGTTACCCGCACAGCATTATCACGGACAATGGCACCAATTTTGCAGTAGGGGAGTTTGCTCGGTTCTGTGCAGATAAGAGAATCCGACTTGATGTAGCCTCGGTGGCGCACCCGGAGGCAAATGGACAGGTTGAGAGGGCCAACGCGTTGGTGCTGGCCGGCATAAAGGCCCGGTTGATAGAACCTCTTCTGCGGACTCCGGGGTGTTGGATAGAGGAAATACCGGCGGTGCTGTGGGGTCTCCGGACCACGCCCAACAGATCCACCGGGTACACCCCATTCTTTATGGTGTATGGTGCTGAGGCAGTGTTGCCAACCGACATACAGTATGACTCGCCCAGGGTGGCAATGTTTACAGAGACCGAGGCAAGAGAAGCTCGAGAGAATGATGTCGACTTGCTTGAGGAAGCAAGAGAGTTGGCCCTATCTCGGTCAGCGATATACCAGCAGAGCCTCCGACGCTATCATAGCCGGAAGGTGCACCCCCGGGTGTTTAGAGAAGGAGAGTTGGTACTGAGACTGATACAGCGAACGGCCGGCATGCACAAGTTATCCCCTCCGTGGGAAGGACCTTTTGTGGTGAGCAAAGCCCTGCACAATGACTCATATTATCTTGTAGATGCGCAGGAAGCTAGGAAAGGTGTGATGGATAGAGCCGGCGAGGAAACCAAACGACCATGGAATGTAGCCTTACTTCGTCCCTTTTTTGCATAAAAGGCACAGTGTATGTATCTCCGTTCCTTATGAATGAAATGACGGCACCCCAGAATGAATCTCGGGGACTGCCTTATCCGTATGATGGTTCTTTTCTTATGTTTTTTGCATGTCGGCACTCCGGGGTAAACTCGGGGACTGCCAGACCTTTTATCTATGTTTGTATCTCGGTTAGTCCCTCGTTACCTGCATGCCGGCGACTCGAGGTGAAACTCGGGGACTGCCGTGCTTATTTCGTACCTGTTGTCCACGTGCCGAATGAACTTTCAACCTCGTTTCAAAGTTAAGTAATGTATGCTATGTGAAATGATCTTGTGACTCGACTGACGAATGCCCAAAGTGGTAGTCAAGAGCAAAGATAGTGGAAGGTGGTAAACACGAAAACGAACTCGGGGACTCGGTGTAAAAGCAATTCGGCACGTGTTGTGTGTTAACCCCGTCTTTCAATTATTCTTCCGTTATGTCGAATACTTTTGAACCTTAACTCGGGTATTCTCTAGTACCGTATGCTATAGTCGTGATTTTGTGACTCGACTGTCGAACGCCTGTATGGTAGACAAGAGCAAAAATCACTAAGCATAGTAAACGAGAAAGTAAACTCGGGGACTCGGTGTAAAATGATCCGACATAACTATGTACATGCTCGATTCAATAAGGCAAACAGCAAAGTATTCTACTTAAAATTGTATATGTTACATATGAACCCGGCATTCCGGGGATTTGATAGATTTGTTCTCTAGAGTTTTACACAGGAGACTGGGCAGCAGGAATATCGTTAGTCGCGGTGGTGTCGGCAGCTCCCAGCTCGACGGTGGCCTCAACGGCGATTCTCGGCTGGTCAGTCGAGGCCGACTTGGTGATGTCGGCGGCGGCGTCCTGGCTGGCTACATCGGCGGTCCCCGAAGTGGAAGCCTTCCCGGATGACTGGGCTTTGCCGGAGGTTTTGGAGGTGTCGGGGAGGTTGCCTTGGGCTTCTTCTTCATCGTCCTTCTCCTCGTCCTCAACGTCGTCGGCGTAATCTTCGTCATCCGAGTAGACTTCGCCCTCGATGTATAGATGGGGCTGTGAGTAGCCGGCGAAGTAGTGCGCCGCGTCTCGCCGAAGCTGGATCTTGGCCGAATCGGTTGTCCACGCCGAGTTCTCGCGCTGCGCCCGCACCCTCTGAAGGTCGATCCCCTCATACCAGGATAGTATGAAGGAGAGGGTTTGGTCCGCACCGGCACGGGCGGCGGAAGACCGCCATTCTCGGAGGCGCCTTTCCGTCTTCATCAGCTCCTGGGCCAGGTCGGACACATTGTCCGGAGGCGTGGCGCCAGGCCAGAGCTTCCGGTAGACGTGAATGCCGGCGTCGAGAAGCTCCGTCCCGATACTCTTAAGCGGCGCGAGGCGCGCATTAAGTGCTACGAGATGGTCTTCTACGTCCCACTCTCCAGAGATGGGGCCGGCTTCAACCCTCTTCGCACGCGCCCGGTTGATGGCCTTCACAGCGACGGCGTGCGTGTGGGAGAAGTGCTCTGCGGAGAAGAAAGCTGTTGATGAGTTAGAAGGCGGGCCAGTATAATGTGAATGTCGGCAAGAGAGTCAGGCAAGAAGAAGTAAGAGTTTGGAGGAACTCACTGTCCATCTGGGCATTAATCTTCTTAAGTTCGGCCAGCCAGAGGTCACACTGGGATTTGAGGGCGTTGAGCTTTTTCTCGGCCAAGGTGGCGCGAGACTCAGTTTGCCAAACTCGGCCTTCTCAATCTTGGCCTGCTCCAGTTCTTGTTGAAGCCGAGTTGAATTGGCCCGCTCCTTCTCCAACTCGAGCTGGTGCTCGGCGGCAACTCGGGCGGCGGTGTCGGCTGAAAAAGGCGACAAGTCGGTGGTAAATGTAAAGGCAAACTAGAGAAAGGAAAGATGTTTCAGAAACAAGGAAGTGTACCATGGTCCTGGTGCGCAGCCTGGAGCTCTTTGAACCGCCTCCGGAGGGACCCATGCTCGACCAACAGCCTTTGGAACACCCGGGTGCGTTCTTTGCTGCATGACTGCAATAAAAAGCGAGGTGTTAGAGCAAGTTGGTTGTTGAAGTTTTTCGCCGAATGGTCTTAACTCGGTCGAGTCTTAACCATTCGACCAAAACCTCGGGGACTGGAGATAGTGGATGTGGAAGAGCTTACCTCTGCGGCTGTTGTCAGGTGAAGGACTGCAGACTGAAGTGCATGCAGAGACTGAGCGACTTTCCCGGGCCCAGCCGGGTGGTCGATACTCGGGTCGGAAGAGGTAGCCTCGCTGATGTCGGCGGCATTCCAATCCATATTATACTGCTCCATCGAACCTGAAGAGTCAGCACTAGGTGTGAGGAACCCTGAGCTCTCCAAGTCGGCAGCGCTAGCAACCCGGTCGACAGTGGCCTCCAGCATGCGCAGGGCCGCCGTCTTAACGGCAATGCGGGGAGGATGCACCACTTTGAGTTTACCCGGAGGAAGCTGACCTTTCTTGGCCGCCAACTGATCCGGGGTCGGGGCAGTTTTCTTCTTGGCGGCCTTAGTTGGTGCCCGGCACTGTTGTTGTGCAGATGGCTGCTTACTTGCAGCGAAGGATTGTGGCTCGGGCGGCGTTGGTTGCTGCGGGGGTGCGTCCGGCACCGCCGTGGTCTCGGTTTGTGCAGCGGCAGAGCGCGATTGGTTACCACCAGCCCCGACATCTCGGTTCGGGCTGGCTCGGCTCGCTTCCGCTGCCGTCTTAAGTGTCGACGGGGAGGTGTCGGACCCAGCTAAGTCGGCAGCCGCAGGTGTCGCCCGGGAGGGGCTGCCAACTCCGACGTTTGTCGGGGCCGCCGGCTCGTTCTGGTCGAGCTCAAGCGGGGCTCTGAACATGAAGTAAAAGGTTAGAAGGAATAAAGCAAAGAGGTCGGAAGGCGAAAGAAAGGAGGCTTACCCGGCAGCGGTCGGAATCTTCTTGCGGGAGAGTTTCTTGGTGGTTTTGGCCTTCTTGGCCCCCGGGGGATCCGCGGCAGAGGTGCCGGCTCCCGCGCGCTTACGCGTGGCTGCTTGGGTGCTCGGCCCGGCTGATGGTGAAGGCAGAGGGTCAGCACAGGCCAAGGGAGTGGCGTGTGTGATCTCTAGCATCACACAGTCGTCGTCGTCAGAATCGTCTTGGGGACGGGACCGAGTTCGAGGCTTACCCGGGCCGGAAGTGCGGGGTACCGGGATCGACAAGTGGTCCTCGTCGTCCGGGTCTTCAGTGAGCGGAGTTGCGGGCACGGCAGTGTCCGCGCGCCAACTTCCATTCGCCCACCTTTGGTCCTCCCGGGCTTGACGGTCAAACCGCTGCAAAAGAAGAATAGCAAGAAATGTCTAAGGAAACAAGAAAGGCAAGAATGTAGTTTAACCGCTATGTCGGGTGCTCGAAGATATGTCGGAGATGAGTGGCTAGAGCTTACCTGGGGCGGAGGATTGGCGCGGCTGTACGGTTCAAGCCCCCATTCCCAGTCATCTCCCATGGAGGTTTGGGCGATGGCTCGGACACGTCGGCGGACTGCCGGCTTGTCCAACTCGAACGGGCTGATCCGAGTTGGGTCTCGGGGCCCGCTCATGTGGCAGATCTTGTGCACCCGGTTCTGCAGGGGGCTTATCCGGCGGGCGACGAAGGTCCTCAGGAGGTCGTCCGCCGTCAGCTCGTCCTTGATGGAGAGCAGGTGTTCATGGATGGCCTGGGACTCTGCGTCGCAGCCCGACGGATCCCAGCCCCAATTCGCCTGAGAGTTAGGCGGGTCAAGTCGGAACTCCGGGAGGTTGAGGAAGTCGTACCCCTTGGCGTTGTCGGAGGGGTCCGGATTCTTCACGTAGAAGAAGCTACGCTGCCATTTACGGCAGGACTCCAACCCGGAGACCTTGGGGAAGTCGGAAAGCTTGCGGGCGGTGATAGTGGCGGCCCCGCACGCCGTCATCTCCTTGGTCTTCACACCCTTGTTCGGGATGCTCTGCTTCCGGAGCACGAAGTACCTCGCCCAGAGGCCGACCAGAGGCCACAGGCCGAGGTATCCCTCGGAGAAGGCGACGAAGGCCGAGAGGGAGGTAATGGAGTTTGCCGGCAAGTGGTGCGGCTGTAGCTCGAACTTGTCAAGGAAGGCTCGGAAGAACCTGCTTGTCGGAAGGGCGAAGCCGCGCTCGAAGTGCGCGACAAACACCACGCGCTCTCCTTCCTGGGGCGCGGGTTCCACTTCCTCGCCAGGAATCCGGCATATGATGGGCGCCGGGACGCGACGCGTGCGACGTAGCCAGTCAAGGTCGTCTTGCACGACGTCCGAGCCTTCCCATCCCCCACGGATTCCTTCGGCGGATATGTCGGATTGCTCGGAGGTATGGCTTGAAGACATGTCGGCGGATCTGCAAAACAGATACCGGGCAATAGCCCGAGGTAGGGGGTAAGTCGGATAACAGTCGGCGAATCCCGGCAATAAACTGAAATCCACGCCCGAGTAGCATGGAAGAAGATCTACCGAGACCATTTAAAAGGAAGTTAAATGGTTCTAGCAAGGAAGAACCGCTAGCAGTACAATGGTGAATCGCTATTGAAGAGGTATGGCGAGATCTGGTGAAGAGAAACCTATAGCGGTGTTGTGATGACGGAAACAATGATCTGCGGAGAGATTAACACTGGTTCTAACCTGTTCTACCGAAGAAGGGGGATGAACTAGGTTCGGCCGAGCCGCGGTTCAATCTGTTCAAGCCTCGGGAGGAACCTTACCGTGGAGATTGGTGCCGTAGAGCGAGAGGATCTCGTCCCGACGGCAGCGAGGCGAACTTCGGTCGCCGGCGTCGAGCTCCCCGGCGTGCGGTGCGTAGGCGGCGTGCGTCGCGGCGGCGATTCGCTCGGGAGCAGAAGGGGAGCAAAGGAGAAGAGAATGCGGAAGAAGAAGGAGAGGAACCCCGCCGCCGTATTTAAGAGGGAAGGAGAAGAGGCAGTTGCTAGGTTTTCCCGCCCGTTGGTTTCGAGCCGATCGTGGGATCGTGCGTGCGGCGGTTGGCGCGAGTGGAGCGGTTGTGGCCACACGATCGGCCGCACCGTGGGTTACAGAATGGCAACCGTCCACTGCGGATCGGGTGCGGTCGCCAGCCCAGGAATCAAGGAGGCGCCTCGGGTGCTCAAACTACTCGAGTGCCTGTTAGATATGACGGCTGGTGGGACCAGCACGGTGTTTTCGGGACAGCGTGTCAGACCGCGTGGCGCGTTTCTCGGAATGGGGCAGCGTATGTGTGGCACGTCTCGGCGAAGATCTGAGACAAAGATTCAGTGATATCGAGGGTACCGGAACAATAACCCGGGATGGCTGAGAACTCGGTGACAAACCGAGATGGCCATGTCAGATGATTTTTTACAGTAAGTCGGGACAGGCATGCCGGAGTTTTCTCATCAGGCCGACATCGTGGTGTCGCAGGGCCTTGACTGACCGACTTGGGCAAGTCGGAGCAATCAAGTTGCTAGGCATAGTTATGCCGGCTTTTGGTTCAAGGCAGTTGTCAGGTTAAAGCTGATGCAGCCCTTCATCCAAGGCTGTAGGACTACACCAGCTTCGGGGACTAGTGTCGGGGGGCTACCCCCGGGTAGGGTTAAGGCAAGGGGTCCCAGCCAGACCAAGTTGTATGTTTGGCCGACTTAGTCTTATGTCGGAGGTAGCCGACATGTTCTAACCGACATAACCATGTCCGAGATCTCTATCTATATGTGTTGTGCAGGAAGGAGGATCCGACATACATGTTCGGGCCGGGTGAGGTATGTCGGAGGTCCGGGCCCGGCATAACCAGGCCGGCGCACGGAGAGAAGCCCGATATACTTATGCCGGGATAGGAGGATGTGTCCGACATATCGCATGTCGGGCAACAAGTCAAGGGCAAGTACAAGTGCAGGGCAAGTACAGGAGCAGGACACTGACCTGTCTGACACGGAGGAAAGGTCACCTCCCGTCTGACACGGGCGCGGGACAAAGGGCACAAGACAAGGGCGACGTGACTATACCTCTGTACTGGCAACGGACTGACAGGAGACAAGGCATGGAGAAGGCACGTCCTGTCTCTAGCAGGGGAAGCGTCATCATCTAGGACGGCGGCGGCTGCAGCAAGAGGCATCATGGCCTACCCCGGCCTATGTCGGATAGCCCGGCGGCTAGGTCGTGGTAGAGGTGTCGACATTACCGTTGGACGGGTGCTGTTGTCTGGGGGGCCCGGAGGAATTAGGGTTCCCGGACAACCCGGCAGGAACTCTATATATAGCGCCATAACTCCCCCTGTGGGACAAGAGAGACGGAAGAGAGGGCCAGAACTATAGTCTCATTCACTGCGAGAGCATTTACTCCTCCTTCCTTAGTAGTTCACCCTTGTTCTTGAGCTCATCCTAGGGAGAGAGGCAAAACAGCTCAAGGAGCACCTTTGTAGATCTTGTGTGACAGATATAGAGAGAAGCAAGGCAGGAGTAGGGGTGTTACCTCCTCACGAGGGCCCCGAACCTGGGTACATCGTGTGTGTTTGTGGTTGCTTGTGGTTTAGAGTGTGTTCTTCGAGTGTTCCTACGGTTTCATTCTCCCTCTAGTCGGTTTGGGTGTTTCCGTGTCGTCCTTCGTGTGAGCTCCTTAGCTCGCTAGCCCTCCCCGGATCCACCAGCGTCCATCGGCCCCACACTTTTAGCCATCCTATGGCATCTGCCGTGATACCACCACGACACCTCGGGTCCCTCCGAGGCGGTGTCGCGACCGCAACCTCTATGATAAGCAACTTTGGGTGCAAATGAGGTAGTTTCGCAGTTGCGGTAAGAAATTGCACCTCAACTAAAAGCAACTTTGTGTGCCACTAACCAACTCTAGTGTGTGTTGCGAGTACTTCACGACATTGATAAACAATTTTGGTCTGTGATGAGGCAACTTCATAAACAACGGTAAGCAACTCCAAATGAAAGAAAACAAGTTTGGTGTGAGAGAAATAATTATGGTGTGTAGTTGAGCAAAGGTGAAAAGATTCAAGCACGAAACCAGCATAGGAGAAAAGAGACGAGTCCGTAGTTGAGCAACTAATACGAGATATTAGGCAACAAAATTATCAACAAATATACACTAGTTGTAGGCAACGATTAAATAACGGTAAGCAAATTATTGACAACAATAAGCAAAATCACAACAACAAAACTCAATTTTGGTACGAGCCAAAATGACTTTAGTTGGCAACTACAAACTTTAATTTTGGACAGCTTCACAACGCAGGCAAGCAACTTTGGTTACTTGATAACTGAAGTAGGAAACTTATTAGCAACAATTATCACCTCCCTGCTTCTCGCTATCCTCCCTGTTAGCCGGGAGGGGAGGTAGAGAAGAAAACTCGAAGCAACATTTGAACGAAAGTTTGCAACAATAGTGGACACATTCATTGCAAAAATACGCAACTTCAGAACATATGTGGGCTAATTAACTACAATGGTAAGCAACTTAATAACATATGCAAGCAATTTATAAAAGTCACTTTAATCAAGGTTTTAGATAGCTGATCGCGCCTGCCGCACGATTTATAAAAGTCACTTTGATACTTGACGAAACAATTTTGGTACACACCAAAGTTAGGCAACGGATTTATAGAATTGAGCAACTAATATAGACACAGTTAGGCACAAAACTGATAGAGTTGAGCAACTAATGTAACTAATATATGAGAGCAACAAATTGGTACAAGGAAGCAATTAATATGCGTTGTTAGATAGCAAATTGTTAGAATTAAGTAACTATATGGTTACCTTATTTTGCGTATTCCCCGTTTTCTTTCTCTTCCTTTTTCCCTTCTTTACTCATGTCCCTTTCTTCCCGAGCGTGCTCAAGAGGCCACTGGCCACCCCCAGTAACGATACACAACTTCAGTAAAACAACACGGTTCAAAGAGCAAGCAAAACTGCAATACAAGTAAGCAAATTAATTAGCAATGCACAACAATCCTCCTCCGTTTCCTGAAGAACTACACTATTAGCTCAATCTGGAAGCAAACAAAAATTCAAGAAGCAAAAAATATGGCCGTGACAAACAGATTTGGTGGCTCTTGAGGCCACGCCCAGTGAAGTTCAGAGATGAACGTCCACGCCCACTGAAGGAACACATCAGCTCGTAGGAGCCTGACGGGCCAAGTGGATGGTGGTCGTTAACTTGCTTGGACAGGACGAAACTCGGCGCCTAAGCACGAGCTTGAGGGACGATTCTCAAGGACATGGACGCGCCTTCTCGCCGCGCAGTGCTAGCAGCTCCTCCACTCAGATTCTCAATACTCCTTCCAGACATAGCTCTGCACCCCCGCAGGGGCCGCGACGCCGGCGCCATGTCAGGAAACTTCTCCTCGCCATGGATTCTGAGGGAGGAGCAAGCTAAGGGTGCGGGTTACTGGCCGATGACGTGCGGCTCGGCCGGCACCGGAGCAGCAGGACGGGAGGAGGTCGTGTGGGGGAGCCGGGATGGGGGCGCGCTGACAAGGTAGCCGGAGGCGGTGGCGCGCGTGCTGTAAAGGCCTGCTGCGCGCCGTGATGGTTGAGGGGATCGAGGGATGGGGACTACACACCAGAGACTCGCGTTCGTGTGTCCGTGCAGTAATTTCGTCGTCTAGCGCGGCCGTTAAGTTCGCCCGGATAACGCGCGCGCGAGAGTAAGTCTTTATAAACAATAGTGTAAGTCCATGACTATGTACAAGCAATCGAGTATAACTTAACTTGCAAACAATTATTAGGCAACCTTCTGCCTAATATCGAAAACCTTGTGTTTATATAACACACATCTTGTTAAATCATGAACAATAAACAACTATGGGAGCAAATTGCGTCGCTGGTTAACCAACACGAAATGAGATGATTATCATAGTCAATGCCCCCGATATCAAATAAATCAATTTATCAGCGACATGTCGATTCGTAACCTCGCCATCAAGCTTTTGGAGCCACAAGCCGACGACCACCACCTCCACTCATTATCAATTGTATGTGATCTTTGTCTTATCGTATGGACTCCGAAATTTTTGTTCGTACTCTAAGTATACTTTATATGTGTTTTTTTATCCCAACGTTTAAGTACGGTCATACCAAGCGACACAAATAAGTCACATCTCTAGAAGGTCTTTGTTTTTCTTCACGGGCTTATCGGCAAGAAGATAATAGGTGGATTTTCCGCCTTTGTCGTTAAGGCAAGATCATAGCTTGGAAATATATACAACTAGACGAACAGCGCGCTTCGCCGCGCCACCTACAATCCGTTTTTGCAACCCGTGGTAGGCGTGGTAGCCTGTGGGTTTTATCATGCGAGAACAAAAAACCTTTTAGAGGAACTGAGTTCTGATAGTTCTGGCCTTACACTCATTTTACAGCAAGGATACACTGATCAAGATAATAATACTAAAGAAGAACAAATGGAATGCCATAGCCAAAACTTTTGTCGGCTACTCGAGTACTCCATACTTTTTGACTTGTGAAATCCATCAATACATTCAAGCTTCAGCACCAAAATCCAAGCTGCAGCACAAAAATCACATGGCAATGAATGTATTTAGTGTAAACGCTATAAAATGCTTACAGTTTAAAGGAATGTACCTACCCAACAAATTTTGAAATTCATCTTCAGGTCCAATATTCTCTGGATTTGTGTTTACTGTGCATCTATTGGTTTCCTGACAAAGCGCATGGCCTTCTATCTACTAATAGGCAAACAACTTCCTTGTTGAACACTTAATTTCCCAGGGAAGTAAATTTTAATGAGTACTTTAAAATACTAAAGTGTATCAAATTACATCATGTATATTCATCATGTGATAGGAGAACCGAGAGATGAATAAGTAAATGGTTCTGCTTGGGTGGGTACCAAGCAACAGATAAAAGCATTCTGCATTTTGAAAAAAAAAACCCATTTACTTAAGTAAATCACAAACACATTTATCTGGTGATCTTTCTCGGAACCCATGTCAAACTAAAGAAGATTTCATACAGAAAAACTAATTATGTATTGAAGGCCACATAAGAAGTTGGGAACAAAACCTTCTGGTCATTGGACCTTCACATCTTGCGTCTAACCAACATCAATCAAAGCTTCTCACTTCACCTGTCCATTCCCTACAGCACGCAATACTTATGTACATTAGTGACCCAAGTCAGTAATAAGAGGATATGGTAACATAGTAACAAAAAAAAGGTTGTGTCATGTTGGAATTGAATCCACAACTCCCTTCCTCACTTGGTTCCCCTCATACTTTCTCACAAGAATACATACAGTGCGAAGCCCTACACACACAAATACATCAACAAAGAACCCACTTAATTTTGCTAGTCATATAGATTTTTTCACGAAAAACAATCTGGTGGCCAATGTTAGGCGCAAATTATGTGAACATAGCAGAAACAAAAATAACAGTTGTGGCCTAACAATACGAACCAAAAGCTTGTCTGACATTTGTACCAAGATATAATTTAATTTAACAGATGTAACTGCATGCAAGGATGCCA
Organism: Poa annua; assembly: GCA_026929855.1. Classification (NCBI taxonomy): domain Eukaryota; kingdom Viridiplantae; phylum Streptophyta; class Magnoliopsida; order Poales; family Poaceae; genus Poa; species Poa annua. The sequence goes on along the minus strand of CM049434.1, from coordinate 4,686,790 downwards.
AATCATCATGGAAGTCAAATACCCACTTACAGCATGAAGTTATATACTTTCTTTTATGACTTGAAAATCAGAATTTAGAAATATCAAGTACGCATGTATCGATAAAGTAAATGATGCATTTTCATGAAATAGATTTTACAACCACTTATATTGACAATGTTGTAATTGCTGACTCGTCATTGCAGATAATGTACTCAATAAAAGGTAGATCGAGTGAAAATACCTTCGCTGTTATTACTCTATGTGCATAACAAACGTGAGACCACATAGTCCACATGATTTTTTTTCTCCAGTACTACTAATTTCCCATCGCTTTCTTGGCTTAAAAGATCTCCTTTTCTCTCTCGCCTTGTCTCCGAGGATTCTTAACACGAGGAACTTATCAAAGGTGACCAACTACCCCAAATAATATTGGCTGATCAATAATCTTGTAAAGAAAATAGAGATTAACTAAGTAACTTAGTTCATTTGAGTACTTGGTTGTTTTTACATAAACTGGTTACACAGAGCAACATGGAGACAAAAGGGGATCTTTTTATTGATAACAACTAACAATTAATACAATGACTACCAGCACCCCATGGAACATAAATAGGTCACGCATCCAAATACTCTATTCATGTGAAGAAGAAAATAAATCAATCCAGAAGGGATCCTGCCTTATAAGGAACTCCATCTCATATGTTGTTGTAACACCCACACGATAAAACGGATGAGTCGGTGAGGCAAGAAGACATGACTTTACAAACAAAAAATCATCATTGGTCCACAATTGATTAGAAGATTTATCTTGTAATCATGCTACAGGGTACTTCTGTAAATCTTCTAACCGATTAAGTATATAACAGTGGAATAGAAAGAATAAGACACCTATATTCTAGAACAAAGGCTTGAAAGGAACACTGTATTTTCTGAAATGTTTACACATAGATAGCTATTTAAATCCAGTATAGTTTTCTTTGGTGCATTCATGACACGTATTTTCTTGTATGCCATGGCAGGATAAGTCTGGACGAAAGGAAACTAAATCCGAAGCATTGCAAGGCGCCCTCTTCTGCAAAGCATTACTGCATGTTTTGAGAAGCAATGACAACATGGACTCAATCTGCTAAGATCAAATATATTGCTACCTTGTTTGTGGAGCAGAAGTGAGACAGTGACGATTAAATCTTAAACTAATTCAATGAACACTGAACTGATATGCCAGTGCTAGCTGCCGTATATATAAAATAGGTGCATGGTCGCGGCCAAAAAAAAATGAAGTTTCCAAACAGGATTTCATTCTAAACCAAAATTGTACTGAAAAATTTCAGTCACCATAAGACGCCTGTGTTCTGTAAGGAATTGAATGACACAATTTGATGACAAACAACTCCACATATCTTGAAGACATAAGGACCAGTCCCAATGTTTATGCTGTTATCAATATGAACGCCCAGCAAAGTGAAGGCAAATATGGAGTTGTACTCACGAATCAAATGCAAAAAGCGATTAGAAGCAGGCCCACAATCAAACTTAAGTAATTCAGCCAAAGGAGGAGGCCAATCAGGATATATAGGAAGCGAGAACTTGCCGCGACGACAACAACCAGTATATACGGCGCGTCGCTTTTCCTTGCTAGCATGCTTGCAACGTTCCTGAAACCAAAAGATGGCACCACAATGCATACACACATGATGAGGACCACCATAGTATGAACGCTCAGGCCAAGAGCCTACAGAGGATAAAACCATCTACAAGCATCAGAGGAGAACAAAAAAAACAAAAAACATAGAGATACAATAACAAATGTGAATCACTAATAGTAGAAACTTATGTTTCAACACATTAACAAATTCTTTTGGTAATGGAAGCTTAACATGGCCAGCCCTATACCCTGCTCGAAGCAACGCCCGATAACGGCAGATAGCCATACGCATCTTGCGGTTAGAACAGCCTTTGGCAACAGACACATAAGGAGTCGGAGGGACTGAAAGAAATATGAAATAGAAAAATTGTAAGTATGTACAACCTAACGGTAAGAAATAAAAATAGATTAAGATACACTTTAGGGGAAAAAAACTAAGAACCGCTATACCTTTTGAAAGATAGTCCAACGGATTAGCACCTGGAGGCAAAACCGGCACAGGAACAAAAGCATCGGCATCAACAGGCTCGTCATCAGTATGAAGAAAATCCAACGAAGCAGAGGGTAATGAACCATGTTGAGAAGAAGATGGAAGAGAGCAATGCAGTGTGGAGGACTGGCCTTCTGATAAAGGAACCCAAGCAGGATAACCCTCACGGACTGGAAGTGGAATGTAATTATCATCATGAGCATGACTACCAGTCAACATAGCAATCTAATCTGGGGAAAGCTCATCGTCAAAATAACGCATATCTGGTAAAGGCAATGCAGCAGAGGACAAACCAGAAACACCTGCACAAACAACAAAATTAACCATAATAACATAATATTTTTGTAAAACCATTCCTAATTGTATTAGCCGAAAAAATAAGAAAGCAAACAGTCGGATAATCTAAAGCAAAACTAATTGTTAATCTAGACGGCTGCATCCCTGAAAGAAATAAGATGCCCATTCATGTACTGAACAGAACTGAATTAAGGAGTACATTAAGCATAAGAATTTTAAATTTGTGGCGCATCCATATAATTCTATAGTCTAAAAAAGATGACAGTAAAGCAAGATTGATTGTTTGTCTAGACGGTTGCATCTTTTGAAAGAACAAAAATGCCCATTCATGTACTAAACAAAACTGAAATAAGGATCACACAAAGCAAAATAATTCTAAATCTGTGGTATAACCATACAACTCTGAAAACCGATAAGTACTCGCAGCCAATGCCATGTATCGGAAGAATCCGTGGTGTAACCATATAATTGTATAATCCAAAAAATATGGCAATAAAGCAAGATTAATTATTTTTCTAGTCAGTTACATCTTTGGAAGAATTAAACGGAAGAATTAAACTGCCCATTCATTTAGTAAACAAAACTGAAATAAGGAGCACACTAAGCAAAATAATTTTAAATCTGTGGTGTAACAATATAATTCTGAAAACCTATAAGTACTCGCAGGCAATCCCATTAGAAGTTCTATGGACGAAACAATCCTAACTTTAATTCAGTTCAGTAGCGGGTCCGACACAATAGTATGTCTCCCTATCCAAAGAGGCCAAGTGCTCAAAGAGGCCAAGGCTAAGGAAATAGAATGTAACGGCATGTCACAAATTGTTGCGAAATTTCAGGAAATACATAAATGCATGGTCGCAGACAAAAAAATGAAGTTTCCAAACAGGATTCATTCTAAACCAAAATTGTACTGAAAAAATTTCAGTCACCATAAGACGCCTGTGTTCTGTAAGGAATTGAATGACCGAGCATTCAAGGTAGGATTTCTAAGGGCAAAGAAATTTAACAGGATGATTTCAGCCAACATAAAATCCTAAATCACAAATAAGCAGTCTAATAAGATCATGTAAGACTAAAGTACAGCCTAAACCTTTGTCTGTGACTTCACCCCTGACAGAGCTCGTGGAGGAGGCGGAGGCGGCGGAAGGAGTCGGGCACGAGGCCGCAGAAGCGGTTGGAGTTGAGGTGGAGCAGCGCGAGGTCGCAGAGAAGGCCGACCTCCGACGGGAGGTACCCCGCGATGTTGCCGTGGTTGAGGTCGATGCAGGCGACGGCGAGCTCGCCCGACGACGGAAGAGGCGCGCAGAACACGCCGGTGTAGCCGCATACCCCGGGGCCGACCCAGTTGCCGGTGATGTTCTTGGGGTCGGAGAAGATGGCCTGCTGCTTCCAAGTCTGCAGCGCCACGGACGCGTCCCGCAGACGCGGGTTAGGGAACCACCATGCAGGGTCCACCTCCAGCGCCGCCATCTCCGTGCCTCCTTCTGCACATACGCCAGCGGCCTGCGCTCCGCCCCCGCTGCTGTCGGCGAAGGCCAAAAGGCAGAGGAGGAGCACCACCGCCATCCTCATCGCATCACCCTCGCCTCCCAGTGCAGCTCTGAGATTCAGCAGGAGTCGGCGGCGACCAAGACGACGCGGCGTCGCAGAGCTGCTGCGCCGGCACCGCGGAGTCGTCGATCTGATGCGGGGCGGCGGTGGATGAGTTGGGGAGGTGTCGTCGTGGTGAACAGACAGATGCCTACGGGTAGGCTAATTTGTGGGGCCGATGGACGCTAGAGGATTTCGGGGAGGGATAGCGCGCTAAGTAGCACACACAAATAAACATAAACGACACGGGGACGCGAGGATTTACCCTGCTTCGGGGCTCTCGTGAGGAGATAAAACCCCTACTGCAGCATCTAGCCTATTTGTTGTCTTTCTCACTCTGGTACCGGCGCGATACAAAAGATGCTCCATGAGCTGGGCAAGATTTGCCTCTAAGAGGTCTTGATGAGCAAACGGGACGGGGGGAAATGAGGCTGCGGCCGGTGCCCGTGGCCGTCTTGGTGCCTCCCCCTGGTGCTCTTATATAGAGGAGCCCAGGGGACAAGGTCTGGCCCACGCGCACTACTCACGACACTGTTCACGCGTACTGTAGCGGACATGACCACTGGGGTCACATCCGCACTGTTCACTGCACAGGCGCAGTGTACTATAGTCACATCGCAGCTACTGTACCAGCGGCTGCCCATACCCTGCAGCCGCGCGGCGCGCGTACGGTCCGTCCTCTTCTTGTCTCCAAGCGCCTGTCCGTAGCATCTTTTCTGGTTACCCTCTTCTCCTAGCGTTAACCATAGTATCGATTGCTAGAGATGCAACCGTACTGGACACAGAGGCAATGGTCCATTGTCGCCGAGCCAACTGCATCCGTTCCAGCTAACTGTCACCGAGGTACCATCATCTCGGTATGAGATTCCCGCCGAGTCGCCGGGATGGCGGTGTCGGAGGCGCGAGTCGGAGGGAGCCCGCGGATGCGGCCGGGGCGTCGAGCTGCGGCCAATGTCGGAGATGCCCGGGGTTGCCTGCGTGACGCCGAGTTGCCGAGGTCGGGGGCGGTGGCAGCGGCGGCGCCCGAGGTCGGAGGAGAGGACACCGAGGCGGCGAGGTTGGGCATGGCGGTGGAGGCGGGGCAGAGGCCGGCAGACCCGAAGTCGCGGTGCGGCGGCGCCGGGCTCGTCCGCATCCGGGGCGAGATGGAGACGCCGGTGTCGAGGGCGCTGCCGGCTTGGCGGCCGAGGTCGGAGGAAGCTCGGGGGAGGCGCGGCCGAAGACCACCAAGGCGGGCCGAGGTCGGGGGCGCCGTGGCCGGGGTCGGGGAGGATGCTCGAGGGCGGCAATGTCGGGGAGGCTCGGGCCTTCCGAGATGCAGCCGAGGTCGAGGCGGGAGAGCCGGGGCGGCGCGGCCGGAGCTGGGTGCCGTCGGGAGGCGCCGGACGTAGCCGAGGTGGAGCCGGGGGTGAGCTTGGAGGCGGCCGAGGGACGCCGTGATCGGGGCACCGCGGAGGGATGTCGGAGGAGTCGCGTGCGGCCGAGACGCGGGCGGAGGTCGGGCGGCGACATGGCGGTGTCGGGGGGATGCCGGGGCGCGGGTGCGAGCTTGGAGAAGAGGTCGGGGCAGTTGAGGTCGATGCATGCGTGGGGATTGTGGGGATTGTGAGAGGATGCAGCGTTGACCGGGTAACCTCACCTCGGCCCAGCCGAGATGGAATTTGGCCCACCGGAGTAGCATATCTCGGTCCACCGAGTTGACCACTTTGGCCTACCGAACAGAGGGTCTCAGCCCAGCAGATTCGGCCCGAGACATCCTTTTCTCCTTTTCTTTTACCACTTTATTATCTCTTCGATGTTTCTTCTATTTCCTCCACCAAAGCAGTGTTATTGGGACACCCGGGGATCACATCCCCGACACTAGTCCCCGAGACTATGGAGGATTCACAGAATCGCGCATAGACTCGAAAAAACAAGCAGTAACCTGGAAATCTCCGTACTAAATGCCATGCTTTAGGGGTACCGGGGATTACATCCCCGACAGGAGGAGCAGGGCGAGGAGAGGAGCGGAGAAGACGCCGGTCACGACTCACGCACGGACACGCGTGGCCACGAAGCGGCAGAAGGACAAAAGCCAGGTCCCACTGTCCAGACAGTCAATTCGACGTGGATGGCTTCAGAAGCCTCGCTCGGCACCGGAAATAAGTCTTAGTAGGAATTCGGTGTCGTTTTGTTGTATACTATTGATAGATAAGTCCCATCGGTTCATGCATTGGATTAATCCTTTGACTAGGTTTGGTCTCTTCTCTCTTGTTCTCTCTCAAAAAAAAATTGGTCTCTTGGATCGCTGGTCAATAGGGTTTGTCTGCTACGACTTGCATGGGAAGGCTTCACACGCGTTATTTTTGTCTACATATCATTTTTTTTTGCCTCAGTCTATTATCTTCTGTTGCAAGACTATTAATTTGGTCCTTTGGGGCAGAACTTACAGCAACTACTCCCTCTGTTCAACAAAAGATGTCACACTTTGTATCAAATTTGGATGTATCTATATACTAAGTCATGTCTAGATACATCCAATTTTTGATCAAGTTGAGACATCCTTTATTGGACGGAGGGAGTACATGATTTAAAATGTACCCAAATTTTTAGTGAGTAGAAAATAAACAGTTATTATTAATAGCACTATATGTTATTAAGATTTGAAAAACAGAAAAAGAACATGGACAATGTGAGCATATTGTTGCTACACGTTGTCTGTGAGCCGAGCATACGCCATCCATTGTTCTTACAGTTACCGTTTTTACCTGGCTCGTACTCTGCGATTTTTTGAACACGTACGCGCGTGCGGAGCGGTGGAGCTGAGGCGGAGCATCTCTGCTAATAAGGCCGTCTTACCCGCTTTTCTTGTCTCGGTTGTCTTGGTGCTCCGGCGGGGCGCTGAGCAACGAGACCTGGCGAGTGCTTCCCCAGTGCTTTGGTGCGGTGCTGGGAAGCAGTGGTTCTGCATCTTGATGGCGCTTCCGTGGAGGAAGACGGAGTTTTGGTGCTGGGCGACAGCTCGGTTCAATAAACGCCCATATGCCTCCTTCGGTATGATCTCTATTGCTCTTCTTCCTCTCTTGGCCGGCCGTGGTGGCGAGGGTGAGAGGTGTGCTGCAGCGATGGATTTGCTTGCTGGAGGGGGTCGGGAGTTTCGTGGTACTGCGCGTTGGAGAAGATCATCGGTGGCCGGTGCCTGGCTATCGACTCAAGGTGCTGGCGGGCAGCAGCTCCAACCCTGGTCGCCGGCGTTGCGACAGGCTCTTGTCAACCTCCCTCGGAGGCTCTTTCGAGTTGGGGCGGTGGCGTTTCACTCCCATCCTGAGCCAAGTGGTTTCGTCCCCGGCTCCGGTGTGGGGGGCTATCGTCTAAACTCGCCGTTCTTCAGTTTAAGCGGAGAAGACGATGGACTCAATCGCGTTCCTCTTTCTCCGTTTAGGGTGTTCTGTGAGAAAGTAGAGGACTTCTTTTTAATTTGGTTTTCTTGTAAGGTCCTCTATGTAAATTGTACGGCACGGTTGACTATTTAATGCAGTATCCAGACCCTTCGAGGTCTATCCCTGTTAAAAAAAAAGACGGAGCTCGCGCAAGCAGAAAGGCCAAAATCCCAAGGTCAGAAAGTTCGTCCATCGATCGACCAGGAAGTACGTACGCCACACACAACGACAACATAGTGACATACGGTTGAGCCTAGCTTTCCTTGCCTTGCGGTCATTTTGGATAAGCTAGTGACCGCTCGTCAAGTGGAAGCAATCCTCAACGTAAGTCATTTGGTTGCACCGCTAATCGTCCCTCCCGGAGTTTCTACAATATATGGAAAATATAGAGAGAGTTTTCTTTGGGCATTGGGCTTGGGCCGCCTCCGATAAGGTTTTTGGCACAAAATTCAAAGTTAATTGGAAGATGGTATGCTGTCAAGGAAGATTGGAGGTCCTGGGATCTTTTGCATTGAAAAATTCGTGAGAGGCTTCGCACCAGCGCTCCAGGAAAGGCGATCCAAAAGGCGATCTAGGTCTTCGCCTCCTGCCGGCGGCGCCGCCGGTCCGCCCGCCTCCGTGGCCTAGTGCCATGGTCGCGCGGTGGTTCCCGGTCCCTGTCGGCGGGAGGGCTCTATCCTCACAGGTTTTTTTTTGTGTTTTGTTAGGTTTTGTATCTTTCTTGGAGAGATCAGGCGGCGGCTGCTCTTTGAAGATGGAATAAGGTCCTCCCCACCTAGCCTCCGCTCCGGCGGCGTCTCTAGCGTCGTTGGAGGGTGTGTGGAGGTTTGTCTCTGGTGGATCTCGTCAGATCTGGCCAGTGGTTGTCTTCGGTGGATCCGGTTGGATCCGATCTTAGCTCGTGTGTCGAAAAATTAGATGCTTCTGATCTTTGCATCTCTTCATCGGCAGCGGTTGCTGTGCTGGTGCGCTGGTCCTCTGGGGCCGTAGCACGACGATTTCCCGACTGTCTTCTACAACAAGATTCGCCCGGCTCTGATCATGGAGGGGTGATGGCAATGGCGCGCCTTCGACTCGCTCTAGTGTCTGTAGTCGTCGCTAGGTGGTCTTCGGATCTAGATGTAATTCTTATTATTTTTTGTGTTCTTTGTACGCCTTGACTGTTGATAAATAGATTGGAAGTTTCTTCAAAAAAAGAAAAATTCGTGAGAGCTCTCCGTCGGAGGTGGTCATGGCTAGAACGGAAGGATCTTACAGAAATTTGGACAACCCTTGCACTAAAGAGGACATGGATCTCTTCTATGCCACTACCATCATTTCGGGTTGGAGTGGGAGCAATACACCGTTGTGGGATGCTCCATGGTTGGATGAAATGGAGCCTAAAGACATCGCACCCCTCATACACTTGGTATCCAAGAGGAAGAAACAGAATATTCATCATGCCTTGCACAATAATGGTTGGGTAGCAAAAATAAATTTGACGAATTCTCCTTTGCCAATGTGTAGAAATTTGTTGACCTTTGGATCAAGCTTCAAAATATGGTTTTGGTTGAGGGGTTAGGAGGATGAGATTATTAGGAAGCTCTCTCGTCTAGTGGAATTTACTCGGCGGTCTCGACCTACAAGGCTCAATATCGGCGATTGTGATCATCGGGCTCTAGAATTCGTGCATGATGCGATGATTTGCTTGAAACCGATTAAAAGTTGGCTAATCCAGAAATGAAAATGATGAATTCCATCCCCAAAGTACCAAGTGGTACTACTGCTACATAAACCAGCTGGGCAGCTGCCTCGTAGAGGGCAACACAGTGCTACAAGTGCTAGAGCACAATCATCTATGTACTCCTACTTAAAGTTGAACCACAGTTATGTACTATACTCAGCTACTAGCTCTCACCAGCTGCAGCTAGGTGTTACTCCCACTGTCTGGAGCTACTCTGTTTTGTGTGTTTAGTTAAAGTCAAACATTGTAAATTTTAACTGAGTACATTATATAAGAAAAAAAATAATATTTATAATATAAAATACATATTATTAGAATTTTCATAAAATGTATTTCTGCATTATTAGATGTCGATATTTTGCTCTAAATACTTGTTCAACCTTAAACGATTAACCTTGACCAGACGTGAAACAACGATAAAGGCCAGGAATAAGTGTAGGATTGTCTAAGTGCTGCACTTGGGTTTAAACAAATGTAGTCCGCATGAAACTCTGCTCCCTACAAAAACTTTGCATTAAAAATGCACAACCCAGCTGATTAAACCGGTTACTGCCCTTTTGTCCATACCTACTCACATTCTGGCCTAGCTGCCCATGAAACTGCACTGTTATCCACCGTACACAAGCTCAGAGAAATAGCATAATAATTGTGGATCCATGATAGTGCTGAGCACTAGTACCACATGTGCCTTGTGTGTGGGCAATTAAATGGTAAGCTTGTACGCAATAATTAAGCAGCCTCCTGCCCTGTACTCATTGATTAGTTAAGTTGTTGCAAGTACATGAATCTTTTCAAATAGAGCCACGAACAACATTGATACACGATTGGCAAGAACTGAACAAATCGTTGTAGCTGATAGTATTTCTTTTTGCGTGGGAGTAGGTGGTTAACCAACACAAAATGCAATGATCATCGTAATCAAGGTCCCCCGGACGATGAAATTAATCAATTAAGCAGCAATCGATCACCAACAATAGCTAACATCATTTGTCTTATCTGGTCTTTAACATTTTGTTCACAATCTTAGGTGTATATACATATGTTGGGGTTGTTTGGTTCAGGTAAGATCCTCGAAATAGTGTTTTGTCCCACAAAAGGATTGGATAGGTTTTTGTGAAAAAGAATTGCTTTATCGAAAAAAAAAGTGAAAACGGATTATGCAAAGATGTGGACGTCAATGGATAAAGTTGGCTTCTCAATCGTTTTTGACAGGGATGTGTGTGAGCCAGGTGGGTTGAGTTTAGTACTCAGTGTAAGCAATGGGTGAACAACCTTCTGCCCAACCTCGACTAAAATTCTCGAGCCGTAATTGATTAAGTTGTTGTAAGTACATACCTTTTTAAACATGGATGTATTAATACATGATGGAACACTTGAACATACTGGTTAACCAACACGAAACTACCATCCTAGTTAAGGGCCCCAATGAGATTAATCACCTACTCAATTATGGATCAATACCACAGCAACCATGACGTGTCATTTATAATTTATTAATTAGTATGTGACATTTGTCTTATCCTGTCTCTTTACATTTTATTCATTGGCGATCTTTCAAGAAATTCAAGAGACTCATGTGATATTGTGATACCTTGCTCAAGAAAATTCCTCGTAACCTAAATAAGATTGCTTATACGTTAGCTAATCATAGTAGGAGTCCATGAATGTAGGAAACAATCAGGTATAGTAAACTTTCACGGTAGGAAACGAGGGGATTCCTTGTAATACCCCTGTCACCAAAAATAGGCGTATTAGTGTAGTCTGAAGCTAAATAACGTAAAGTTTGACCAAATTTCTAGAGAACTCGATCGAGAAACCCTGTGAATTTTTCTGATTAAACTTGCATTGAATATGTAAGAATATGTCCGCCCAATCTTTAAAACCTCACCTTTCTTACACATGTACATGTGGATAAATCCTGAAAAATAATATGCGATGGGAACAAATCACATGAGGCCGATTAGTTAACCGGCACAAAATGAAATGATTATCTAAATCATGGGCCTAACCAATGAAATTAGTCAATAAGCGAGCAGTGGTATATCAATTCGAGACCTTGCCATCAAGCTTTTGGAACAACACACCAACTACCACCACCATTTATTAACATCGATCAGTGCATGGCGTTTGTCCAATATTATGGTCTCCGGCATTTTTGTACATACTCAATGGTTTTGTTTGATTCCAATGTTTAAGTACGGTCATGCCAAGTGATACAAATAGGTCGCCATCTCTAGAAGGTCGAAATAGTCCGTTGCATGCATTCTTCTCAACAATAGAATACCGATGGATTTGCCGCCTTTGCCAATAAGGCAAGGTCCTGAGTATATACAATTCGATGTATTAGTATTGTTGTATAGATTGATAGATAGATAAGTCCCGTCGGTTCATATGCATTGGAATAATACTTTGACTAGTTTTGGCCTCTTGCAGCGTTGGTCAATAATACGACTTCCAAAGGAAGGCACGAGAATAATCACTTTTACCAATCACTTTTTTCCGGGCTATATCTTTTGTTGCAAGAATAATAATATGAAGAAAAACACTTGTAGCACCTTTATATAGTCTTATTGATGTGCCGGAATATAATAAGTTAGAAGCACTATGTTTTCCAATATGGAAAAATACATCAAATGTGCTGTGAGCGCGGAGTGCATATAGTGTAGTTGAGCGCGGAGTACATCAAATCTGTCATCGCTCATCGGTGACGTTCCTGTCCAGTACCCAACAGCAGACACCATGTCCATTGATTAGTTAGTAATAATTAATTAATAAACAGAACCAAACGACTCGGTGACGACCAGATACGACCTTCCATTAGTTTGGGCATTATTCAGAGGGTCTGATCAGATTTGACCTAAACTCTTAACATTTGTTTTCTCTCTGAAGAACTGACCTAAACTCTGGGAGTAATGGCGAACTGGCAGATAAGTTTGGTTACTACTCCTAGAGTTATTGATGGCTGCCAAACCAACAGTGCATGGACCAATAACTTGTTCCATAAATCTTCTACGCACCAAAAATAAATACATAATTTATGACAAGGGGAAATTAGAAGAAAAAATGCAATATTGGTGGCCAAATCAAGGTGTGCATCATGTACAGCTTGATCCACGAATCTTTCTAACCATTTTTTAAATGATAAGGAAATCAGTATCACCACTTGCATTGTTTGTTTATCCACACATGGCAATTAAAGACATCTTAAAGAAAGTACAGAAATTACATCAACGACAAAACTGAGAAGAAATTCAGTACTCAACTCCTACTTTCATTGTTTATCCGCACAAGGCAATTAATGTGCCGATGGCTTCTGATCTCTTTTTTATGTACAACGTGTCTTGATACAGTATCAATCTAAATTCGGTAGTGAACCAAGGTTTTACTCTACTGATATTTTTGAGCAATATATACTGGTTCACTGAAGCAATTCGGTGCATGAGGTGGCTTCATCACATGGGGCAAAGGAGAAAGTGAGAGGCGGTAATAACTAAGCTTGCAAGACTGTCACGGGTGACTAAATCAAAAAGCACGAGCCTTTGCCTAATCCACGAGAGAGAACACCTATTTTAGCCACGTGCACTCGGCGACGATCACATACCGCTATGGCCCAGTTCTACTGCACAAGTGGCTGCCTACAGTACACACGAAATGAAAAGGTTGTACATAAAAAAGTTATTCCCGTGGTAGTTTTATTCGCTGTATTTGTGGACACACAACATCGGCACGGCGCCGCCTAGACACCTCTTCTCCGATTCGACTACAACAGATGAATTACCCACTTGCCAAAGAGCCGACTAATAGTAAGCGACATCGACATCGACGTCCAGATTCCCTCTCCAAGAGCGGTGGACTTAGGACGGGGCATGATGTAAGCCGTTGCTATCATCTATCAGATAAAGCGCAAATTAAAGGTTTCATGTATCTCCGATCAGCAAAATCGATACGATATGAAAATATACTCCATCGTGGATCGAATAAGGTATTACAAATGTTGCTATTTCTTATAAATTTGGCCAAACATTATTATTTTTCACTTAAAACAAACATAATATGTGGAATTAAAAGGACCCAAGGGAGTACTATTGGTTAACTTTTGTCAAAAAAAAAATATATGCGCGCCACTTGTATTGGGACTTATGGGCTACTATATTTACTTATGTAAATAACTCTGATCCTCTCAATTATTAAAACGTTCTTTTTGTCATAAAGAATCAGTAAACTGTTCTAGTGGATTGAGTTTGTTCTAAAATTTCTTCACTTGGCCACATATGGCACAACTTTTCAATTGCCCGATGATGTCACTTCTCATTATATGCATGACTCCGAGGATCGACACACTCACCCCTTATATTTCTCTTATGTTGTGTGTTTATTTTGATGTATGTTGTTCTGCCAGTTTGTTTCTTCCTTGGTCTGTGATTCTAGCTAGTCTAGTATAGCCTGCTTAAAAATAGATTGCAAAGCTTGACAAGCAAAACATGAATGCAATTTTGGTGGGATCCCCTTTAACCGGCGACTTAAAACAATAAAAAGTTACACACATGTACAAACATGACATGAACATAAAACTCATGACAGTTATACACCGTACTACATATATATGCTGATTAACTAACCCAACAACAACTCATGATGATTAAACTTGAGTGATTGAGTGCGGGCAAGCAATTAAGCAACTGGGGGTAATTAAGCTTGCACGCAATAATCAAGCAAGCAAGTGAAGGTCACTACAAAACGAAGTACCGTAGTACACAACTTCATACTCCGCACTAAAGCAAGCACCCTATTTGATTACGATGGAACTACACAAACAAAATGTCATCCTAATACATCAAGAACCCTAACAAAAAAAAAATTAAATAGTACCCGTATGTAGCGACATCGACATCGACGTCAAGATTCCCTCTCCAAGAGCGGTGCACTTACGAGGGGGCATGATGTAAGTCGCTGCTATCATCTATTCAGATAAAGCACAAATTAAAGGTTTCCTTGTATCTCCGATCAGCGAAATCGATACGATATGAAAATATACTCCATCGTGCATCAAATAAGGTATTACAAATGTTGCTATTTCTTATAAATTTGGCCAAAAAATATTATTTTATACTTAAAACAAACATAATATGTGGAATTAAAAGGACCCAAGGGAGTACTATTGGTTAAATTTTGTCAAATTTTAAAAATAAAATATGCGCGCCACTTGTATTGGGACTGATGGGCTACTGTATTAATTTATGTAAATAACTCTGATCCTCTCAATTAGTAAAATATCTTTTTTTCATAAAGAATCTGTAAACTGTTCTGGTGGATTGAGTTTGTTCTCAAATTTCCTCACTTGGCCACATATCGCACAACTTTTCAATTGCCCGATGATGTCACTTCTCAGTATATGCGTGACTAAGAGGATCGACACAGTCACCCCTTATATTTCTCTTCTGTTTTGTGTTTGTTTTGATGTATGTTGTTCTGCCAGTTTGTTTCTTCCCAAGTCTCGTTGTGATTCTAGTCTAGTATAGCCCGCTTAAAAATAGATTGCAAGCCTTGACAAGCAAAACATGAATACAATTTTGGTGGGATCCCCTTTAACCGGCGACTTAAAACAATAAAAAGCTACACACATGTACAAACATGACATGAACATAAAACTCATGGCAGTTATACACCGTACTACATATATATGCTGATTAACTGACCCAACAACAATTGTGATGATTAAACTTGAGTGATTGAGTGCGGGCAAGCAATTAAGCAACTCGGGGTAATTAAGCTTGCACGCAATAATCAAGCAAGCAAGTGAAGGTCATTACAAAACGAAGTACCGTAGTACACAACTTCATACTCCGTATTAAAGCAAGCACCCAATCTGATTACGATGGAACTACACAAAATGTCATCCTAATACATCAAGAACCCTAACAAAAATAATCACTACTAATCGAGCAGCAGCGATCGATTCGAGACCTCACCAGCATAAAGTTTTTGGGCCAACGACCACCATCACCGCCACTCATTGTCATTAGTACTCAACGTTTGTCGTATACCATGCATGGTCTCCGACATTTTGTTTGTACTCTACGTATACTGTACCCGGCATTGTCGTTTCGTTTGATTCCAACGTTTAAGCTGTAGAATATGGTCATACCAAGAAACTACAAAATTGGTCGCCGTCTCTAGAAGGTCATTGTTTTTTTCTTCGCATGCTTGTCAACAATAAGATACCAGAAGAATTTGCCGCCTTTGCCGTTAAGGCAAGGCTGCATGTGTATTTATAATTCGAGAAATGTAATAGAATTCGTAGATAGATAAGTACTGTCATCGGTTCATGAAGCGCAAGAAAAACCCCTTTGACTATTTTTGGCCCCTTGCAGCCTTGGTCAGTTGGTACGACTTTGCAAGGCAAGGTTTCACACACATTATTCTTCTTCTTCGCCAATTATTTTCGCCTCAGATTAATTACAGCTTCGGGAACAATATGTTTTTTTTTTTTGCGATCAGTCAAAAACTCAAAATACAGGGAAATACTAGCAGCCATGTGATGTGAGCACGCAGCAGTGTACTACAGTGCACGTGCGCCGTGCTGGTCGGAAAAGGAATCAGTGGCCTTGCGCCGTGCACCACAGACATCACCCACCAATTGATTAGTTAACTAACTAATAAACACGGCCTAACGACTCTGGGAAGACCAGATACGACCATCTTCCTTCTTGCCCACACTCTACATTCCTTCCATTATTTTGGGGCATTATTCAGAGGCTCTCATCAGATCTGACCTAAACTATTTATTTTTTAAGAAATTATTCGATGGAAGAGTACTACAACTGACCTAAACACTGGGAGTATATGCAATGACAACTGGCAGATACTATACGTGTGGTGTTTCCTAACAGTTTGGTGCTACTTTATTGAAGCTGGGCAGATCAAGCAGTGCATCATGGAGTAGACTTTGTACCCAAAAACTAAATGCATAAATGACATCAGCAAAAAAAAATGAGCAGAAAATTCGTCCTCTTACCCATCGCATTGTATCTACAAAAGGCATTTTCTTAAGAAAAAAGTTTGGTTTCCTAACAATCGCTACTGCAAGTGTTATTGATCTGGTATTTCCTAACAATTTGGTATTGCGTGAATCTAAAAACAACAATTTGGTACTGCCCATGTTATTGATTTGGTGTTTACTACAAATTTGGTATAAAAGATTGGATGTCTGCTAAATCAAAGGGCGCATCATGGAGACCGTAGAGTGGAGAGCTTGTTCCATAGGGTTCAGGTTCACCGATGTAACGTCAGGTGACTTTGGGACACTGACGTGTGGGCCGCTGGTGATAAGATCTTGTACCGAAAACAAAAATAAGTCAAAACTGATATCAACAGCAAAAAACGGGAAATCCAAAAAAAGGAAATAAAGAAAATTGATGCGTGTGTTAATGCTAGCAGCCTAGTCAATCAATGAAGTGAGAAGTAATTGTTGTGTGGGATGGCTTGATGAAAAGGGTGAATGTGATTTGGTCGGTAATAATTGAGGTCAATAACACAGTCACCAGTGACTGAATCAAACGCACGAGTTTTTTCTTCATAATAATCTGTGAGAGAGGAAGATGCTTTTCATTTTTATAGAGCACATACTTCTAGGGTTATTGATATGTTTTTCCTAACAATTTGGCACTACCCATCTTATTGATTTGGTATTTCTTACCATTCTGGTATACTAAATTTGATGGATGCTAAATCAAAGAATGCACCGTGAAGAACTTGTTCCATAGGGCACCCATAACGTCAGGTGACTTTGGGTCACTAAGGGTGGGCCCACGCGACCCAAAGTCATTTGACGTTAAGTTAACCAAACCTGGCCGGTTCCATAGATCTTGTACTAAAAACAAAGTCAAAACTGTTATCAACAACAAAAACATGAAATCCAGAAAAAGATATGAAGAAAACACTAGCAGCCTAATCAATGAATGAAGTGAGAAGTAATTGTTGTGTGGGATGGCTTGAGGGAAAGGGTGAAAGTGATTTGGTCGGTAATAATAGAGGTCACAACACAGTCACAGATGACTGAATCAAAAGCACGAGCCTTTTCCTCATAATAATCTACTACTACTATGAGTGAGGAAGCCGCTTTTGTTTCTGTAGAGCACGTGCATCTGCCGCTGCCAGCGACACATACCGCTACAACCCAGTTCTACTCCCCAAGTGGCGGCCTACAATACACACACACAAAGCTAAAGCTGTTGATGCTAGCAAAAAAAAAAAAAGCTTTATTCGGATACCCTAAAAAAAGTTATACCCTGAATATGTTTTTATTTTACTGATAGCAGTTGAATAAATACTCTCTAGAAAGAAAATGGGGAAATGATAAATGTAGTAAGAAACAGCGGCAGTTGCCAGCCAGCCGCCTATATTGGACTAGTCTACACGAGAACACAACTCCTCCAGGGAGAGAGAGAGCACGAACCAACACGACCCCCAGGAGACGCACGGCGAGCGAGGAGGCGACGGTTGCCGAGGGAGGAACCAGCCAACGGCATACTGCCGCCGCGCACGGCGCCCGAGGCGGCGGCAGCGGCAGCAGCAAGAGGACTACGCGACGGCGGTGGCACCCACCCATGCTGGCGGCCGGCCTCGTGACCCCTGACAGGCTGTGCTGCTGGAGATGAAGGTGTCCAAGGAGCAGCAGCAGCGGCAGATGGAGGAGGAGCGGCCAGGGACAGAGGCGGAGGAGGAGGAGGAGAAAGCGGAGGCCTTGGAGGGCGGCGCGGACGGCGGCGCGGCAGCGGGGCAGGGAGAAGAAGGGGAGGAGGGGGGTCCCGGCGGGGGCACGGTGGTGGTGGGCGTGCGGGCGGACGCGGAGAGCCGGGCGCTGCTCACCTGGGCCTTCGTCAATGCCGTCGCCGCCGGGGACCGCGTCGTGGCCGTCCACGTCGTCCTCGCGTCCGCCGCCGAGGCCGCCGCCGCGGTCGACTTCGACGGCATGCTCGCCGTCTACGAGGGCTTCTGCAACCTCAAGCAGGTTCCTCTCTAGCCCCTATCCTCTATGGTCTCTGCCTCTGTGCTTGGTCCGCGGTTGCTGCGCTGTCCGTTGGGAGTAGGTCGCCATTGGCAGGCAACTCCAGCCGGCCAGTATGTGAAGCCCTTTTCCCCTTTATTGTTCGGCATTAATTGCCCCACTTCTCGTCTAATTTCGAGCCCGGTTTCGTTGCTGCTGGGTTGGCAAGATTGGATTTTGAACAACCGGTTTCTGTGCGATTCTTCCGGCTTGTGTTGCGCCGAACTGCAAATTTTTGGCTTCACCAACAGATTCTCCATGCCAAGTTAGATTTTTTTCGGGCTGGGGATGTTCTAGTAACAGTGTTCTTCTATCAGTTCATTTTCGGATCTATTGTCAACTCTCCAAGCGTGTACTGAAATCAGATCGTTTTGGCCTATGCTGCAAAGATTCTTTTTTTACCCTTCATTTTGTAGATTTTCTTCCGTGATCTTGCTTACTTGTTCCGTAGCGAATTGCAGCAGAACTTTCCGCCCATTCTGATGCGGTTAACATGGTGACAAATTCGCCATCTACTAGCAGTTGCTCAACTTTGCTAACTTTTGATCGTGTGATGAGCAGATCAATCTCAAGGTGAAGATTTGCAAGGGCTCGTCGGTGCGCAAGGCGCTGGTTCGTGAGGCCAGCTTGTTCGGGGCCTCCAAACTTGTCCTGGGCATCAACAAGAAGAAGCGCTCAATTCGGTAAGTTGGATCCTCGATGCTTCCACTACCAAGTTTCCCAACCTTTTTTCACCCAATGATTGCCACCCACTATTGTTGTGTGTAACTGTTGCTTCGGATTCGCCAGGTCCTCGCATTCCGTCGCCAAGTACTGCTCGAAGAAGCTGCCTGCCAAGTGTGCGGTGCTCGCCGTCAATGGTGGCAAGATTGTCTACCGGAGGGAGGCGAATGCCCACTCAGGCAAGGTGTCAGCAGAGCGTCTTGGGTGCGGCGAGGATGAGATGTACTGTGTGTTGCCGTTCGCCCGTCAGGGTAAAGAGAGCGCATTGCCTTGTGATGAACCAAAAGGAGGCAGTGGGCATCATGAAAAACAACCTGAAGAGAGCGTGTTGCCATGTGATGAACCAAAAGAAGGCAGTGCGTGTGATGAAAAACAAGCTGAAGAGAGCGTGTTGCCTCATGAAGAACTAAAAGAAGGCTGTGGGGGCGAAGAAAAACAACATGACGTTGGAGCAAAGGGCAGTCAGCCAGAGGATGTTGTCGCCGAAGAACAGCAGCCCTTGAGTGTGGAACCTCCCGAGTTGTTGACGGATCAGGTTCAGGACGATGCAGATGCTACTGACAAGGCCGAAGGGTCGACAATAGACCGGACAGATGTCATTTCTGATCTTCCAGGTGAGGGTGCCAGTGTGCTGTACTGCGTCTTGCCTGCGGGGAAGGCCCATTCAGTTGCAAGTACTTCAAGTCGGCAAGACGGTGATTCAGTCGAGACACTGGCTGAAGGGGATGGGGAGCTTTACTGCTTGCTGCCCCCACGAAATGGTCATTCAGGCAGGAGCAGCAACGATTCTAAGCGTTCAACTTCGAGTGTGAGTTCTGGAGGCTCCAAGCGTTCTGTTGGTGTAAGAGGTGTAATTAGGGCCATTAGGCGTAGCAGTAGTTTCTCCAGTGATATCCAATTTAACTTGGAAACATCGGCTGACAAGAGGGATGGCTCAGTTAGCACGAGTGCTGCCGAACATACTCCTTCCACCGCATCTACAGAACCTGAGGATTTGGTAAAGGACTCTGCTCGTAATGTGGAAATGTTCTCTAATTCTCCTATGTCGCTTAGAAGGATGATAGAAGGAAGGTCTGACCGCTGTCGCCTGCGAAGGAGAATCTTCAGCCATCAAAGAAGCTCCTCTTTTGAGTGGGCCAAAGTGTCGATGGTTCAATGGGCGATGAGGCTTCCCAGTCGTTACAGTTCTGTCCACCAGGACAGCAAATCCTTGAAATCTGATGCAAGTCCAAGGTTTAATGGTGATTCAGAATCTGGATCTACTTCCCCTGTTGAGCCAGAATCTATCTTTTCTTTCTCCTTGTATGATGTAGCGTGGCCTCCCCGTGAATTGGAACCTCTTCAAGAGAAGTATTCCTCAGTCTGTAGGCTGTTCAGCTACGAGGAACTTAAACTTGCTACATCAAACTTCTCACCAGGTAATTGCCTTTGTCATCTGGATTATTTTGCTACATGTGTTTGTTTCAGCAAAACTTATATCTAATTTTCTTTCGTTAATGCAGATATGTTAATTGGGAAGGGCGGAACTAGCCACGTTTACAAGGCAGAGTTAAATGACGGCACATTATATGCTGCAAAGATTCTGAAACCTTCAGTTGATGCACTACAGGAGTTTATCACTGAGATTGAGACTGTAACTAGCTTGCAACATGAGAATATTGTCTCGTTGAGGGGATTCAGCTTTGATAATTACAGTCTTGTGTTGGTGTATGATTACATGCACCAGGGAAGCTTAGACAAAGTGCTTCACGGTAAGCGTCTAGATGGAAATTCGTTGCCTATTCTATCTCTAACCTCTTGGCAAGTGGCCTAATATTTGGTAACTTAACTGTTCTTTCAGGCAAATGTGAGAATAGTCTTAGCTGGGAGAAGAGAATTAAGATAGCGATTCACATTGCAAAGGCACTTGAATTTCTGCATCACGGCGGTGTCACCCAATCTGTGATTCATGGAGATGTTAAATCTGCAAACATCCTATTGTCAGAGGATTTTCAGGCCCAGGTATAGATATTCAGATCTGCTTGTCATTTTCCACTCTAGCTTTCTGCAGTAACTACTCCAAAAACAAATAAAAACTTTAGTTGCAAGTAGCTTAAGCAGTGTGATGAATTGTGGTTAGCCTGTAACTTGTCAGAATTTGTTCTGCTTGCGACATCATCTCATCTTCTCTTTTAAAAATTTCAGCTCTGTGACTTTGGGCTTGCAAAGAAAGTGTCAGGTTCAACCTCCCACCTAACGTGCACTGACATCACAGGAACTTTTGGGTTAGTATCATCTCCGGAGTATGGTTAACTGCTGTTAGTTTTTAATCAAATGTAAAGCTTATAGGTAAACCACTACTGTGACAGGTACTTGGCTCCAGAGTATTTTTCACACGGGAAAGTCAATGAGAAAATCGACGTGTACGCATTCGGGGTTGTGCTGCTGGAGATTATTTCAGGAAGGAAACCCATTATAACAGGGTGTGCGAAGGGACAGGAAAGTCTGGTTGGATGGGTGAGTGCTCTCACTAACTCCATTTTGTACGCGTAGTTCGTCATCTGAGCAGTAACATGTCCTGAGCTAAAAATAGTAGCTGATGATATTAACATGGGCAGACAATTGCTGCCTTTGCTATATTGGCTTCATACTCGTTCTTGCACAAGCAAGCCACGCTTCCTCTTTTCCTAATGCGTTGCTCACGCTTTCAGGCAAGGCCGCTGCTATCAAGCGGAGAGATCAAACAGGTGGTCGATTCTGTTCTGGGAAACGACTACGACTGCGATGAAATGGAGAGGATGACACTCGCGGCTTCCCTGTGCACAAGGACGCCCTCTCATTCCCGACCTGAGACGCTGCTGGTAAGAAAGAACGGATGAAAACACCACCAAAATCCCCATGCAAACACCATTTACCAATGATTCAGATATCTGACATCCCCCCTCCTGCTTCCTGTACAAACGGCAGGTGCTGAAGCTGCTGGAAGGGGACGACGACGCGATCCATTGGGCGAGGTCGCAGGCCTGCGTGGGCTCTTCGGACGGGTCGGACGAGGAGGCGGTGACCCCGGGGTCGAACAACATGCAGTCCCACCTGAACCTGGCGCTGCTGGGCGTGGAGGAGGACTACGACGACGCGCTGTCGCAGTGCAGCACGGAGCAGACCGCCGACGGCGAGTACTGGAGCCGGTCCTCGAGCTTCGACTAGGGCATCGATCCAGTAGATGTGTTTGTGTTGTGTATAGATCCTGATGATTGATTGTTGTTGATTGGTTGGAATGGTGCTGGAGGCTTGGGTTGCGCATGTAGAGACGATTGTCTGATGTAGTCTGATTTAGGAGTTGGTTAGCTGTAGATCTAACCTTTGTTGGCCTTGGGGGGCCCTTACAAAACAATTTCTGATTATGTAATTATGCATGAATGGTTTTTATGGTGCATCAAAGATGGGAATCGATTCTTCCAACCTTTTGCTTTGTCCTCTGGAACATTTCTTTTTCGACGAACACACTACATTTCGTAGGAGATAGCACCTCTCTCACTACAAATCTGGGAGGGATCTTTTTAGATTCTGGAAGAACAGTTGACACTTGACAGTTCCTTGCAAAGTTTTTTCTTTTGCCTCGTACGTAGTAAAAACAGTTCCTTGCAAAGTTTTTTCTTTTGCCTCGTACGTAGTAAAACATAACTGAGGTGAACGTGATGCACAAGTGGATCCTGGCCAACCTAGTAATGTACGAAAAGATGGTGGATTCGTCGGTACTTCCAGGCGTGAAATGGTTATGTAGAGATGTGTTGTTGGGAGGTGAGCAATGGCCAATGGTTGACACCAGACCAGATCTGGTTTAACTCATGGCAACGACGGCAGACGCCCACCGGATCACCCGAGGGCCCAACCAAGCCAGTAGTCTGATGGACACTGCTGAAGCCATTGGCGCTGGTCCATACTGAGACATAGCTCACCTGTTGTTATCTGGTCCCTGCAGACAGATGCAGATGGTGCTGCTGTTGCTCGTGTAGCGCTTGGATTATCATGACATCACCAAAAGAGAACAGGTGACCTGCCAAAGATGAAGGCAGCATCTCCGGTCCGTTTCTATCTGGAAGTTCTCTATTGTTTTCCCTGACTTTAAACATCAACATTTCTGTATTAAGAGGTCACCCTTGATGCTTTTATCGTGGAGTATCAAGTTTATTTGAGGGAACAAGTACTGAAACAGAACAAGTGCATTTTTTTAATGTCAATGGACCCCATGTGCTATATTCTGATGTTTTCTATACATTGTGTTTTAAATATTTGAAAAACTATCCACCCTATCTTTTTTAAAAGAAAAAATATGCTTTATATTCTGTGTGTTCCTTATAGTGGGGCGACTGAACTCATAAGACCACTTCGCACAAGAGACCAAGAAGGCCTCCTTTGATTCAAAGGATTTACTAAGGAATTTGCTGGGATTTAGACCCTGTAGAATATTTCCTTTCCAACATATTTGATTCACGGGATTATAACCTGTAGAAAATATTTCTATAGGAACTACATAGTGTATTTTCAAAAAAAAAAGAGAGCTTGGACCTCATGTTAAAAATCCCACGCCTTGTTCCTATGTCCGTAGGATTCAAGTGGACAGGCAAGTCAATCCTAGAAAATTCGTATTCCTTCATATTTCCTACCCTGAGAATCAAAGGGGCCTAAGATTGCAATTGAGACCCATACGACAAAAACTTGTTTGCGGTAGGCGTGTTGGAACTCATCATTGTTGCATTGACATAGCTTTTTCCGTAAGTACATGAAGACACCAGTAGAGAACCAAACCTCGTTGAATTAACACAAATACACAATAGTAGACCTTCATGTACGATTGTGTTGATGATATTGCACCAAGTGGCGAGGCACCGCCACGATGTAGCTAGACATGCACATGTGGACCGGCAATCTAAGACGATGTAAGATGAACTATCGATCAAGAAGGATAGTGTATAGGAAGGATGATCCATTTGTTAAAAAAAACTTAACGAGAAATTCTAAAATAAAAAAAAATATATATATATATGGAACTAAAGCAAGGATGAAAGCGGCAAACAAGAGTACGCTTTCGTAGTCAAGATACGGCTGCTCGAGCGAGCGAATACCTCTCGCCCCAAACCGCCGCTCCGGTCAGTCTGCAACCCCGTGGCCATGCCGAAGCTGGGAAGCCATGGCGGGAGGCTTCGGCATCGGCAATGTCGGCACCCGCGCGTGCGGCGCGGCTCCTCCTGGACGCCGCCGCGGGCTGCCCGCGCCCTGGCTCCGTTGCCCGAACCCCGGGGCGTATCGGAAGAGAGGGAGGGGTCCTTGCGGCGCGGCGATAGAGATGGTGATTTTGGACCATCTCGTCGCGCCGCCGGCGAGTCTGCTCGCCGCCGGCCCACGATTGTATCGGCGGAGCAGATATGTGACACTGCTCCATTCACATAGCACAGGTAAATTTCGATTCAGTCGTGGAACCACTAAAATATGCGGTGTATTTTTGGCGTAACTGAATACAGCTTCAGAGTTCAGAATGGGGAACATTGCTGTGGCCACAATCTTTTTTTTAATGTCGAAAACAAGAGCTAGATGGATACACACGGTACACTCATTAAGCCATTATCATGTACATGTTGCACGCCCACAACGGGATTTCACCGGCAACATGGCAGATTGAGTGTTAGGTTCCTTACTCCGTAAACCGAATGGGAACATTTCAATAGCCAGAGCAAACAAAATAAAATAGCCAAAACAAGGGCTTGATGGATGCACATGATCAAATTATGCACACATTATGTACATGTTGGATACCTAGAATGGCGTATGCTAAACCGGTTTAACGTATTCCACCACCGGGTGGGAGATTTGTATTTCACATCTGCACACCACAAGAAAAATAGTTATATGTGCAAACAAAATGAAAAATTCCATCTTGCAAGATCTTCGACCAGTTCAGACATATCGATAGTCCCGTGTGTCATCTCGTCGAAGGGGACAATGACCGAAGATGATCCTCTGTAGTTTTCTGCATAGTGTCTGTTTTCACGTTTAGAAAGAAGGGGTTCGCCCGAACGGTTGTTCTCATGAGCATTAGTTCTTTCAGATTGGAGTCTCACCATCATATGTATCCTCTCGGCAACTTCCTTCATCGTTGGCCCATCATCTCCCCTTGAGCTAAGGCAGTGCACTGCAAGTTCGGCCATGTTCTCGAGATACCCCATACTTGCATCTTCTATAATTTCAGTGGTCCAACATAGTCTGGTGCTTCTTCTGGTGAAACTTCAAGGGGAAACTGTAAGACAGGGACTGCTGAATTCGGATCGGTTGACTATGATGCCATCGATTCTGCCCGGCAGCAGTTGGTTGCTGGCACATGACTGGAGGGGCAAAGAGGATCCAGCCGTGTGGTGGGGAGGCGACCTGTTTACCCGACCCAGCAACAGATAAATTTTGATTTAGTGGTTGAACCTATAGTATCTATATTCGGTTCTGCGTAAATGAATATATCTTCAGATTTTAGAAGGGGTTGATTCTCCTGACCACGACAAACAAATTAAATAGACGAATAAAGGCACGGATACTAAAAATAAAATTATATAAATATTATCCACAGTATTGTATGCCTGTAACTACAATGGCATATGTTTTCAATAGGAAAACAATGGTACTTGTGGCGATTTCTCTGGCATGTCAATACTGAATGCTGGGATCATTGCTCAGAAAGGTGAACTTATTACGGCAGTGGGTGGTATTGATTATCCCTCCATCCCAAAATGCAAGACACTTTATTTTTGCATGGTCTTTGATGCACGGCTTCGATCATTAATATATACTAAATTTTATGGACCAGGAATGTATAAACCATTGCATTTGTCTTGCAAAAAAAAAACCATTTCATATATCTTTATACTAATTTTGTTGACATATTATAAGTACAAATCGTAGTCAAAACTGTAAGTTGTTGACCAATGAAAATTAAGGGTGCCTTACATTTGAGAGGGAGGGAGTATCATATACCCTAAACAAAAGAGTACTGTAGATACAAACATCATCTTGCAAGATCTTCAATCAGTTCGGACATATCAATGGTCCCTTCTGTTGTCTTGTCAAATGCGATATCGACCGAAGATGATCCTCCATACTTACGTGCATGGCTGTTGTTTTCTTGAGCATTGGTTGCTTGCAACTGGAGCTTCCTTATCATCTCTAGGCTCTCTGCAACTTCCTTCATCGTTGGCCTGTCTTGTCCTCTTGGGCTTAGGCAGTGCACTGCAAGTTCGGCCATGTTCTCGAGCACCCTCATACCTGCTTCATCTATTATTTCAGAGTCCAGAAAAGCATGGTGGGTATTTTGGTGAAACATCAAGGGAAAACTATAGGACAATGACTCCGTTTCATTGTTGTCATCGATATATATTGCCCTCTTTCGCGTCATCAGCTCCAGAAGAACCACCCCGAGACTATACACATCACTTTTGTCCGTAAGACGATGGCTGATGAAACTCTCTGGGTCAAGGTAACCAAGTGTTCCATGGACAAACCTGATGAACTCACTTTCATCCATGGACTTCAGTGTTGATGCTCCGAAATCGGCAACCTTTGTGTTCAATTGATCATCCAAGAGAATGTTTCCAGACTTGACATCCCCATGTAGAATTGTGCGAGATGTTGACGAATGTAAGTAAGCCAGAGCCTCTGCTAACTGTGTGGCTATCGTTAGGCGAAGATCCAAGGGGATTGATGATCTATGACCAGCACTGTGAAGCAGCTCGGATAAAGTACCACCGGAGACAAACTCGTAGACCAACATCGGGACATCTACATCCAGACAACAGCCTATTAACCTTACAATGTTCCGGTGGTTGATTTGTGATAAGATTATTATCTCATTAACAAATTCTTCCCTGCAATCATCGTTGATTACCTTGGACTTCTTTATGGCTACCTCTTTTTTATCATCTAAAGTTCCTCTGTAGACCATCCCATGGCCACCATGTCCAATAACTCGATCTTCACTGTAGTTATCAGTGGCCCTCTTTATCTCTTTCTCTGTAAGTATACGAATTGTGTCGACCTGCCTTGACCTCATCTCTTCATATAACTTGAGACCTCCATTTTGTTTGAAATACTCATCTTTGATTTTCTTGTACTTTCTCCGTTGTAATTGCATGAGCAACAAGCATGCTAAACCCATCACCACTGTTGCAGAAATACTGAGGCCTGCAAGATATTAACAAATTTGGACCTCTCAACTTTTTGTTTGATTAAATTTGTAAGTAGTTCAGAGATTTTTTTTTACTTTTGCACGAGTATTCATTGCAATGTAGATGAAAAGTATGAACTAGAGGTCAGCTGATCTTTAAATAAATGATGCTTACCAATGACCATTTTGTCAGCTGAAGAATACTTAGACCGGCATCCAGAGTTTGTACCATCAGACCTGGTTCCTCTCTTGCATTTGCATAAGTAGCTTCCCAGTGTGTTGTGACAGACCCCTTTTCTGCAAGGATACAAATCTCCATATTTGGCATCCTGCTGACGTAGTGTGCACTCGTCTATGTCTAAAGACAGTAATGGAAACATCCACTCAGAATGCTCAAACCAAACATAATTCGCATATTTATTTTAATATTACATGTCGGCTAAAGAAAGATTCAACAAATAATAATCCAACTAGTCAATTCATTATGTAATGTTGCAATCCTTGCTGATTTTAACTTCCTCTACATTTGTACCAGAAAGAACACCATGAATTTTTCAGTTCCTTATGGAGGTGTGGTGGAAACCAAATTTGAGTGTCCTAAGGTTTCTATTGTTGTTGATACTAAAGTCAATGTTAAAAACCATCTATTGGTGAGTCTTCATTTGAGTTATTTATGAAAGTGTATCTAGTTGAAGTAACACTGAGATATGGCTAAAAATTATACCAGTTTTCAAAGCATTATGTGTGGAATTTTGCACAAATTAAATTGAGTAAATAATCAACCTTGGCAGCCATTCAGAAGATACGGATTGCCCTCGTATCCTTTGGAGCACTGGCATAAGTACCCTGGACCATTTCTTGCGGACATGCAATAGCTGTTTGTACTGATACAAGCATAGTCCTTAGGTGTGTCCTTCCCTGTCGGTGGGCATGAGCCATTCCTAATGGCCCAATCAGCAACGATAGGGGCACCCCTCTTGGCTCGATCATCAATAAACCCAAGTGTACCAACGAGGTCCTGCTGCCTGAAATTGTACCACCCAACCTCGGCCACCATGGCGTAGAAGCACGGGTTGAAGCCCCATACTTTGCTCTCGTTGATCAAAAAATAAACCCCGAAGGAGGTGAGGTTTTCAGGGATGGCAGCTTCACAGCAGCCCAACCCAGCACATGGCGCGCCATCAGACGTGTTGTTGACGCCCTCGCAGTAGGAGTAGCATCCAGCTACGTAATTGCTTGCGGCACCCTTGTACCCACTGATGAGCCCTAGGGTGTTGCAGCCAATGACTGTGAAGCGGTTGCGCGAGGGGGATGGGAGAAAGGGCGTGAGCTGCAGCTCATACCCTCCGAAGAACTTGGTGAAGGTTGTGTTTTCCGTGAAGCAGATGTGGTTGACAGGGCTGAGCACGCGCATCTCACCGTGCTCCAGTGAGATGTCGGCGATCTCAACACTAACCTCAGGATCCCAGACCACTGGCCGCGGTGGATCGGTTGTGCTGTTGCAGGTGAGGTTGAAATAGCTGTTCAGGCTGGTCGCGGCGCAGTGCGCCCCAATACCAAAGGGGTATGGGATGGGCACGTCGCCACACTTGTCGGGGCAGCCTGGCAACGACATGGACTGCGGGGAAGAGGCTCCGGCGGCTGTTGCCACTGCTGGAAAGAAGATGCATACTATGAAGACTAGCAGAGCTGTTGATGTTTCTGGCATTTTTGGATGCTAACTACTCATGCTACATGTATGCAAACAGCACACTAGACAAGGTTAAATCGATACGAAGTAGGTTTGTCTCCGCAAGCAAGTAGATGCAAGTCGCAATAAAGTACTCCTGCCTGTATATGGTTAACTACTGGAAGGGATATTACTATATCAGAGCATGCCAACACACGCAGAGACTTTGACCTGATTGTGTGTTTGTGTTTATCTTAGTCTTAACTATTATTGTCTTTGGAGTTGTTGCCTTAATCTTTAATTGCTGCTTACGGTTGGAGGAAGAACCAGACCATGACTTCCTGAATACAGCTTCCATGGCTCTGTCAATGGTTTCATTTCCAGCATTTCCCCTTAATTTCCTTTGTTTGACTCATCTTCTTTTGTGTTGTTTTTCATGAAACGAAGTGATCTGGTGGTGAGAAGATACAGGAGAAGGAACCATTGCAGATTGGCCGGTCAGAGCCTACACTTCATTAAAATAAAAAAAGGTGAGAAAGCGCGTGGCACCTGTTCTAAATTCCAACTCCTCATTAGAAAAGAGAAATTTAGAGCCTACCCTTGCACTTTCTTTCAAGGGTAGTTTGGATTTATTATTTGGTCAATTGGAGTATATCTAAAACAATATACATTCATGGCATGAGGAGGGGAGGGGGGGGGGGGGGGGGGGGGGGGGGGGGGGGGAGTGTGACGAATTTGTAGCTGTATGGGCCTGGAGATCAGTTGGGCATCTTCTGATCAGGCCCAATTTATGCAAATCAGCCGTGGCATTTTTTGGGTCATAAAATCAATGAGACAAATGGGATACTGCTGAATATTGCTAGGCATTATTTATTTTAATTTCTTACAATATATTGTCACATGTAGAAGACTTCTATATTATATTCAGATCTTATGTTCCATAAAAAGTTTACGTTCATGTCAGTTGTGGAAAAAGCAATCACATGCACCCATAAAAGCACTTTTTCAACTCATTCTGCTCATCTACTAGGCCTGTGGGCTGTGGTTGATACCCCCCAATGTAAACCTAGGCCTGGAGAAGCTTTCCCTGTACAGTTTTTTTTTCTCTTCTTCCCTTGTTTTCCCTCTATTTTCTTTTGTAACTTAAACTCCGTTCTCCTTCATCAGTGAAAATTATCTATCTATTGCGCTTTCATAAGAAAAACTCCTCTCTTTTTTTTTCATGGGGATTACAAATCGACGGATATTTTACAAGAACTTGAGGCACATGATTCACTCTAAAATCTTCATGCCAGATTTTGTAAAATGTGCTTAGGTCATTCTTTATTTATTTTTGAAAAAAAGGAACATGGGAGGTTGGGTGCTGACAATCCCTTATTGTTGTGGAAACAGTTGGAGAGCTAAGATATTTTGTATTTTTCTGCCGAATAAAATGTTAGTATAGAAGTCCTGCAGGCCATTACAGTTAAGTTAGTATGAGTGATCAGGAAGTCGACACTTGGAGGAAAACAACAACAGTCAGTGTTTTCTTAATTGGGCCGTACACATCAAGCACAGCTCGTTCCTAGCTGGATTACTGCATGCTAAATAATCAATGCAGTTTTGGATTGGTCTCCTTCTTAATCAGCACCGTATTTGCTCTTCAGTCCTTACGTTTTTCTTCATTTTGTTGCAGGCTCCTTCAAGCCGATGCATCATTTGGCCATCGTTTAGTCAATCTTGGTACACGCAGCACGTTGGTGTTGGCGCTTAATTCTGACATCGACAACGGTGCCCAAATCGACAGCTTTCACAGCATGGATGTCGACTAGTGCTGTGTCGACACCAATTGGCAATTTGGCACGAACACGCGTAAGATGTCGTGGCCTCAGTTACTAGTTTTGTTTCATCTGTAAACATAAATGGATTTCGTGCTTCAAATCCTGATTGGTTATCGCTGTCGTCGACAGTGCTGAATGTCTGATTCTTTTTTCGTGTCACTAATAGCTCGCCCAAGCATGCGGCCCCTTTGTTTGAATAATCGAGAAGGCCAAGGGGTAATCTGCAAAAGGGTTCTTCTCCGACAATATAAAAGCTCCTTGCCATGGCATGGCAACCGGCAAGTGTGTATTGTTGTGCTTACACTTCACAGTTCACACCATTTGTTAGGGGTAATGGCGTCGACGGAGGAGTCCTCTTCGTCGTCGTCATTCAGAACGCCAGGGTCAGTTCCCTTCAACTGGGAGCTCCGGCCAGGCATCCCAAAGCAAGCTGCAGACCATGGCGACAACCTGCCGGCGTCGTTGCAGCTCCCTCCAAGGCTCGCGGTGCAGCTCCCTCCAAGGCTCGCGGTGCCTCCAGCTGCCGCCACCACGGTGCAGCTCCCTCCAAGGCTCGCAGTGTCTCCCGCTGCCGCCACCACTGCGCCATCGCTGCTGCTCCCTCTAAGGCTTGCACTGCCTCCTGGCAGCACCGCTTGTTCTTCCCGCGTGTCCAGTGCCAGCGGGCGCGCTCTCGCCCCGGCTTCGTCCGTGCGGCGGAGTTGCACGGCGCCGTCAAAGGCGACGACGACACCACGGCACCGGCGGTCCATGTCCGCGCGGTTCGCGATGTCTTTGGCGCTTCCATTCACAGGGCCGCGGTGGTGGGGCCGGTCCAAGGAAGAGGACGACGTCGCCTTCGCGGCCCTCTACGGCGACAAGATCGTGTCGTAGATGACCCACGTGTATCGTCAGATTGGGATTATTAATATGCCTTGCTCCAGTTAGGAATCGATGCTTGGATAAATGTCAGTGACTTCTGGTCTGTATATTTCTTGCCTTCCTTCAGTGTTGCGAACCGATGCCAAACTCTTTTCTCTTTTAGTTGAGCTAATGGGTTGTAATGTCTGCACTGTGCGGTGCCTTCTCTAATTGGTCGCACTTCATGTTATGTGAGGATTGTAATGTCTGCACTGTTCGGTGCCTTCTCTGGTTCTTATTCTCTGTTGAGTATACTTTGTTCAGGAGAGTAGGGGAATTAAGAGGCATTTGTTCTGGTATTCCTTGCTGAATCATGCACATAAACTCAAATACAAATGAGCATCTTGTATTTATATGATGATACCCCTTGTCGTGTACATGTGTACCAGCACACATGAATGACAGGTAACCTTGGTAGCACTGTGCTCACCTGTGGCATCATTTGGAACGTATGGCCCCTTGCTGTTGCGATGTTGCAAAGACGAGATCATACTTGTAAAACCTGTTGTCCTATCTCTGTCTGAACTTGCGGATATTGCTTGATGTGTAGCCAAAATTGTATCGGCAGATTGCTTGGTATACAGGTACCTTGCCATTAAAGTGGTCCAGCTTCTACGCCCGGAGCGCCACCGCTGTGGATGAAGTCGCCGGCCGTGACACGGGTTGGATGGTGCGAGGCTACGCACTGGACGCCAAGGATCCATTCATTTTACACTGGCGAGTTGATGACCGCGGAGATATGGGAGTCGCCGAAGCTGGACGTGCAGATTCATACAAATGGCGTCAATTGACGTGTGGTACCACGGCCGGCAATACCAGCAGTGATGGATTAGGGTTTCGAGGAGAGGGAGACGTGCATGCTGGTGGTATCGTCGGCTAACTAGGAGGAGGATTTACCTATATTTAGGCCTTCGGAGGATAACACCCTGTTTTTACTTGTCTGGTTTTTTTTTTAAAGTACTTGTCTGATCTCGATTCATGATGAAAATTACAATGTCGCCAAGATGGCTACGGTATGTCAGATAAATTCTGATTTCGGTCCCTCCATGTGGCTTTCTCTTGTTCTTCCCTGGTGCACCAAACTGGCTTTACATAGATAGTCTCTTTGGATTATAGGTAGGGGTGTAAACGGATAGGATAATTTCTGCACCATATTCGATTCTGAAACCGTTTTATACAATCCACATCCGGTTTTAAGAAATCCGACGGATAAGGATATCCGTTTCCAAACTTGATACCCGGATATGGTATAGGATACGGTATTTAAAATAGACTAAAATATGGATTATCCGAAATTTAAATAGGATTATCCGATGGTTTAATCCGATTTTCTACCGAAATGTTTAACCTAATATTTCATAATTTGTAGCTAATGAGTTGTCGAGTTCGTCCATTGAACAACATCTCACTTAAATAGTCATTAAAAAGACTATGGAGTCCAAGTTTATTAGTTATTTGGTTATGAAACAATTATTTTTAGTTGTATGGTTTGACAATTTGCTTATGCGTGTTTAATTTTGTTACCGCTCCGAATCCGCCCCGTTTCCGTTCCCGAATCCGTCATCATGGACATCCGCCTCCGAATCCGCATCCGGTCATTATCCGTTCCGCTTCGAATCCGATGAAAAATTATTGTAAAGGATATGGTAAAGGTAAAATCCGATCCGATCCGATCCGTTTACACCCCTAATTATAGGGTTGAAAAACACAGGAATAGGAAAAACATTGGAATCTCACATGTTTGCAAGTGCAAAACATAGGATTGTATAACGTAGGAAAACTATAGGAATAGTCGTTTGGATGAAATGCGGGAAAAACACAGGAAAAGTGTCTCGATCCTACACACTTTTGTCCAAAAAAGAGGTTTGGAGTGGATGTTTGAATTCCTATGGAATTGAGGCATAGTAATCCAATCCATAGTATTTTATTAGCACCAGTTTTTTGAACCAAAGGCAATCCATAGGAAAAAATTCTAAGTATTGGAATCCTATGAAAATCCTTTAAAATTACTACAATCCAAAAATCCAAAGAGGCCCTAAGAATTTAAGTCGAACTCCTTATCTTCCGCTTCAGGAGATTGTCCGCAATTTTTTAGGCTTCGTAAATTTTGATGGGCCGCCAGGCGGGCCTTCGTCGGGCCGCACCCGGTATGTAGGTACCCGTAGGTAGACCTGGGCATGGGCAGCCCGGCCCGACCGGTCCGGCCCGAAAATACCGGGCCTGGGCCTGACCAGTGGGCCGGGGCCTGATTTTCGGGCCCGACAGTCGAGCCGGGCCGGGCTCGGGCCTTGCAAAAACAGGAAATCAGGAAGGGTCGAGCCGGGCCGATCGTGCTTTGTCAGGCTCGGGCTGGGCCTGGGCCTCATTTTGCAGCCCGACAGTCGGGTCGGGCCGGGCTCGGGCCTTAACTTTTCTGCGTCGAGCTTTTTTAGGCCCGGCCCGAGAAATGGCCAGGTATACCCGAAGGTATGCCCATGTCAGCAACCTCACACCGGCCGGACTTATCTTGAATCAAAGGTAGTACTATATATGTTTTGTACAAAAGGGTTAACTTGTTATTCCAAACAATATTCTCTTATGAATCTCTCAGAAAATGCTTCATGTATTCACATGAAAAACATAACGAAAAAAATGAGCTAGCAGAACAGTGGTGCGAAACGCGAAACCACTCGCGCATACATATACATCCCATCAATTGAAAATGGGACCGCTTATTCCATTTTTTTGACAGGGAAAGCCATCATGACAACTTTATTAATTGGCTATAAGAGTTACTCCCTCCGTATTAAAATGTAACATGTTGTGATCATTTTTTATCATTATATATGTTGACATGTTTTAGTGCAATGTTCAAATGAATTTTGCATTTAAACATGTCTAGATACATAATGATCAAAAGTGGTCACGACATATTACATTTTGATACGGAGGGAGTACATCATTTGCAAGCACCGCACGAATACAAAAAGGGGATCTCCTTGCCATGAAACACGGGTCCCCTCATCTAATTTAGCTAGTTCGTGGGCAGCCATATTAGCCTATTTAGGACAATGAGCACAAATGCAAAACCTCGACACAAGAAAGAACACTCTTCGTATATTGCCGCCATTTTGCATGACCTCTACAACTTTCATGCAGTCTGATTCCATAATCAGCTTATTACAACCAACTTCCCCAACGAGCTGCAAACCGTTCCGAACTGAAATATATAAGCGTGACCCTTTTTACATCCGGATCGATCGATGATTACGTTGGTGGCCGCCGGCCGGCTGATTGGCACGTCTAACCTAACGCGTAGCTGATATATACGTAACCTAACTGCACCCAAAAATATACTAGGCTGATCGATCGGATCGGAGCGTGAGTTTTGATCCGCCAGTCTCCGTTCATGGCGACGGTGCCCGCCGCCTCCCGCGACCGGCTGAGCGATCTCCCGGACTGCCTGCTGCACGCCGTGCTGTCGTCCCTCCGTTCCCGGCAGGTGGTCCAGACCTGCCTGCTCTCGCGCCGGTGGAGGCACCTCTGGCGGTCCGTGCCGTGCATCGACGTCGACCAGCGGGACTTCCTCCTCCTCCCGGACGACGACGAAGAACCGGAGCCGCCGCCCGCTTCCTACAATGAGAGGCTCGTCAGGGAGGTCAAGCAGCAGAGCAGATTCGAAGACTTCGCCGACGCCCTGCTAATCCTCCACGACGCGTCATCGCCCATCGACGCGTGTCGGCTGCACGTCGCCGACCGTGATCTCGGCAGGAACTTGCACCGGTGGATACGCCGCGGCCTGGAGCCACTAGTAGAAAACAAGCCTTTGGTGAGGCCACATTTGGCACCGGATTGACTGGAACCGGTACTAAAGGGGTATTAGTACCGGTTCCAGAGGCGAGACAGCCCGGCAGTTATTTGCACCGGTTGCGTTGGACCCTTTAGTACCGGTTGGTAATACAAACCGGTACTAAAGGGTTCATCAGTCGGCTGCAGCGCGCGGTCAGACCCTTTAGTACCGGTTTGTATTACCAACCGGTACTAAAGGTTCGGCCGGCAGCGCCCGGCCCCCACGGCCAGACCTACAAACCGGTACTAAAGGTTCGTCCTATATTGCCTTCTTCCACCCGAGGCACAGCTCCATTGCTCTCATTCCAGCTCCATTTTCTTCTCTCTTTGCTCTCCCAAGATCTAGCACTCTTTGATCTCTACAACATTTGTTAAGATTGGTAGCACTTACTTATATAAGGGTTAGCAACTTCATCTTCTCTTCCGGCATTTCAACTTTAGCTCATTTTGCTAGTTTAACTTATTTGTTTTTTCTAGTGCAAGCAAGGTGTTTGATGAAATGCCTAAGTTAGGGATTTTATTTGTTTTATAAGCTCAATTTAAAATAAGATTTGTGCCTTTTTATAGTGTCGTCCCCACTTCCTCACCGCCGCCGATCGCCCGCGACGCCCCGTGACCGACACCACCTCGGTGAGCCTCTTTTTTTTCTTATATTTTTAAAAAATATTAGTTGTATGGTTTAGATGCATAGTTATTACTTGTATATTTTTCTTACTTGATAATTGTTTGTTATATATATAGTGTAATGGTTTTAGATATATTTATATAATGCAGATGAATCGACAATGGATGTACGTTGACCGACGCTCTCCGGAGTTCATTAGTGGCCTACAGGAATTTCTCCGTGCGGCTGAGTTAAACAAGAAGAATGGTTTTATGTTTTGTCCATGCGATGAGTGTCGGAATAAGACGAATTACCCTAGCGCAAGAACCCTAAACTTCCACCTGTTCCGGAAAGGCTTCATGCCCAATTATTTTTGTTGGACCAAGCACGGAGAAACAGGGGTTATAATGGAGGACAATGAAGAAGATGATGATGACAACTATCCTCTGTTCTCTGAACACGGTGATACTAAAATGGGGGAAGACGAAACTGAGCATGAGGTCATTGTTGATGATCAGTCTGATGATGATCTTCGTCAGGTTATTCTTGATGAACAGATAATCTGCGGAACTGAAAACGAGTGGTTGAAGTTAGAGCGCATGTTGGAGGACCACAAAAAATTATTGTATCCAACTTGTGAAGATAGCCAGAAAAAGCTGGGTAGCACCCTGGAATTGCTTCAATGGAAGGCAAGGAATGGAGTATCTGACAAGGGATTTGAACAGTTGCTACAAATATTTAAAAAGATGCTTCCAAGGAAAAATGAATTGCCCTCCAGTACGTACGAAGCAAAGAAGATTGTCTGCCCACTAGGATTAGAGGTGCAGAAGATACATGCATGCATCAACGACTGCATCCTCTACCGCGGTGAGAAGTACGAGAATTTGAATGCATGCCCGATATGCGGTGCATTGCGGTATAAGATAAGGCGAGAAGACCCAGGTGATGTTGAGTGCGAGGCCAGCCCCAGGAAGAGGGTTCCTGCAAAGGTGATGTGGTATGCTCCTATAATACCACGGTTGAAACGTTTGTTCCGAAACAAAGAGAATGCCAAGTTGTTGCGATGGCACAAAGAAGACCGTAAGGAAGACGAGATGCTGAGACACCCGGCTGATGGGTCGCAGTGGAGAAAGATTGACAGTGAGTTTCGAGATTTTGCAGCTGACGCAAGGAACTTAAGGTTTGGTCTAAGTACAGATGGCTTGAATCCATTTGGGGAGCAGAGCAGCAGTCATAGCACCTGGCCTGTGACTCTATGTATCTATAATCTTCCTCCTTGGTTGTGCATGAAGAAAAAGTATATCATGATGCCAGTGCTTATCCAAGGCCCGAAGCAACCCGGCAACGACATTGATGTGTATCTGAGGCCATTAGTTGACGAACTTTTACAGTTGTGGTCTGACGAAGGTGTGCGTGTGTGGGATGAGTATAAACAGGAGGAATTTAACCTACGAGCGTTGCTGTTTGTAACCATCAATGATTGGCCTGCTCTTAGTAACATTTCAGGACAATCAAACAAGGGATACAATGCATGCACGCATTGTTTAGATAAGACTGACAGTATATATTTGTGTAACAAGATTGTGTACATGGGGCATCGTCGATTTCTTGGACCCAAGCATCCCTTAAGGAAGAAAGGCAAACATTACAAAGGTGAGGCAGATCATCGGCTGAGGCCTACCCGCCCTTGTAGTTCTGTTATATATGATATGGTTAAGGATTTAAAAGTAATCTTTGGAAAGGGTCCTGGGGGACTACAAGTTCCGAATGACGCAAACAACCACGTACCCATGTGGAAAAAGACATCTATATTTTGGGAGCTGCCCTATTGGATACTGCTAGAAGTTCAATCTGCAATCGACGTGATGCACGTGACAAAGAATATTTGCTGCAACCTGCTTAACTTCTTGGGCGTGTATGGGAAGTCGAAAGAAGGGAAGTCAAAAAAAGGGAAGTCCAAAAAGGGGATGTCAAAAAAAGGGAAGTCAAAAGATACACCGAAAGTAAGGCAGGCCCATCAACGTATGAGCGAAGAGATGCATCGAGACGACAATGGGACAGAGAATGAACCAGCTCCTGCCAGCTACGCTCTTAGGAAAGAAGAGAAGAAAATATTTTTTAAATGTCTTCACAGTATGAAGGTTCCATCTGGGTTCTCGTCGAATATAAAGGGAATAATAAACATGACAGAGCTAAAGTTTCAAAATCTGAAGTCTCATGACTGTCACGTGATTATGACACAATTACTTCCGGTTGCATTGAGGGGGCTATTACCGGAAAACGTTCGAGAACCCATTGTGAAGCTATGTGCATTTCTCAATGCAATATCTCAGAAGGTAATCGATCCAGCAAGTCTACCAAGTTTACAGAAGGATGTGGTGCAATGTCTTGTCAGCTTCGAGTTAGTGTTTCCACCATCCTTCTTCAACATTATGACGCACCTCATAGTTCACCTAGTCGAAGAGATTTCCATTCTCGGTCCTGTATTTCTACACAACATGTTCCCCTTTGAGAGGTTCATGGGAGTCTTAAAGAAATACGTTCATAATCGTGCTAGGCCAGAAGGAAGCATGTCCAAGGGCTATGGAACAGAGGAGGTCATTGAGTTTTGTGTGGACTTTATTCCTGATCTTATGCCGATTGGTGTTCCTCAATCGCGCCATGAGGGGAGACTGCGTGGAAAAGGAACGCTAGGAAAGAAAGCAACAACAAGTATGGATGGACATTCTTTCACCCAAGCACACTACACAGTTTTAGCAAATTCCAGATTGGTGGCTCCGTATATCGTGGAACACATGGATATTTTACGCTCCGAATATCCGGAGCAGACTGACTACTGGATTAAAGGAAAACACGTGGATACTTTTGGCAGTTGGTTGCGTACACATCTCATTAATAACAAAGATGTTGGAGTAGAGCTATACTTGTTGGCCAATTCACCATCTTCGACTATATTGACTTTCGAAGGGTACGAGATAAATGGAAATACATTTTACACGGAAACCCAAGACAAAAAGAGCACTAACCAAAACAGTGGTGTCCGCTTTGATGCAACAAACGACAATGGGACAAAGGACACATATTATGGTTGCATACAGCAGATATGGGAACTTGACTATGGACCTTCTTTTAAGATCCCTTTGTTTAATTGCAAATGGGTCAACCTGTCAGGCGGGGTAGAGATAGACCGACGGTACGGAATGACTACCGTGGATCTCAACAATCTTGGGTACTACACCGAGCCATTCGTCCTAGCCAATGATGTGGCTCAGGTTTTCTATGTCAAGGACATTTCTTCCAGACCGAAAAAAAGAAAAGATAAGCAAGCTGATACATCATACGATGAGCCAAGGCGCCACATAGTTCTTTCAGGGAAAAGAAACATCGTGGGAGTGGAGGACAAGACAGACATGTCAGAAGATTACAATAAGTTTGATAAAATTCCGCCCTTCAAAGTGAGAACTGACCCAACCATCGCTTTAAATGATGAAGATTGTCCATGGCTACGGCGCAGTGAGAAGAAAGGGACACACACGAAGAAAAAATTAACACTAGATAGGGTGGTTGTTCGTGATGTGTAACAATGTATTAAACCTGCATATCAAATGCAATGTTGGGTCCGAATGCTTTGTATTCGGTCGATAGGGATATGATTGTTGATGTGCAATATCCGAATGCTTTGTATCAGAAGAACAAGTGAACTAAAGTATTTTGTAGATGCATGGAACAAAACACACGATTTCACCTGCATACAGCCCAACGGTGGCTCGTGAGTGCCTGCATATCAAATGCACCGTTGGGCGTATGCAGGGAATCCGAATGCTTTGTATTCGGTCGATGAACTGAAGTATTATGTAGATAGAACCGTCCGGTGGCAAGACATCTCTGATGATCTACAACCGTCCGGCAAGACATCTCTGATGATCTGCAATCGTTTGGAACGGTCGCAGATCATCAGAGACGTCTTGCCGCTGGTTGCCCAAAGATGCCTCCGCCGAGGGGAGGGTTCACCTTCAGCCTTCACTGAGTGCTCTCTACTACCCGTGTGCTGCCAAAATGAACTACAATGAGTAGACACTGAGTGCTGAACATGTCCGGGAGGGGGGCTATATATAGGGTACGTGTGCTTCTTTAGTCCCGGTTGGTAACAACAACCGGGATCTAACGGCTCACAAGTGCTTGAAAGAAACACACTCCTGATCTAACGGCTCACAAGTGCTTGAAAGAAACACACGATCCCTGTGCTTCTTTAGTCCCGGTTGGTAACAACAACCGGGATCTAACGGCTCAAACAGTTGTAGTTCAAATTTGAATTACTTTCGATAAATCAACATAAACTCATTAAACTATGGGAAATTAATTAGAAATCAAGGAAAAACCTAATACTTGGGAATTATCCATCATATGTGTACTAGTTTCCATGAAAATTAAATGGGTCCCATTTTGCATCACCTTTTTGGTACTTTGTTCACAAAAAAAGTCATTTTTTGCACTTAAAAAATGGAAAATAATACTTATGGAACTAATTTTAAGATTTCCTTTGGCAAGGTTGTTTCTTATACCAAGATACATCTATTTGTGGGATATGAGATATTTATCACAAACTATGCCGTGGAAATGACCATAACTTGGTCATTTGTCTTGAAACTTCTAGATGTTCATACATGATAGACCTTTTTGTGAAGACTTTTTTTGCAAATTTTGTCAAAAATCAAGTTTATCATTTTTCATAGCAACTAGTACACATATAAGGAGCCCATGCCAAAGGAACTCATTTTTTGAGATGTTTATCAATTTATTTCATTTTTTCCTTAAAAGCGATCAAAACGGTCGCGATGACTATTCATCGAAAGAGGTAATATTTTCTAGAATTATCAGTGTTTCTGTGATATAACCACTAGTTGTGTACCTCAAAATGATTTTTCCAAAAATTTCAGAACAAACTATCAAACAGTTGTAGTTCAAATTTGAATTACTTTCGATAAATCAACATAAACTCATTAAACTATGGGAAATTAGTTAGAAATCAAGGAAAAACCTAATACTTGGGGATTATCCATCATATGTGTACTAGTTTCCATGAAAATTAAATGGGTCCCATTTTGCATCACCTTTTTGGTACTTTGTTCACAAAAAAAGTCATTTTTTGCACTTAAAAAATGGAAAATAATACTTATGGAACTAATTTTAAGATTTCCTTTGGCAAGGTTGTTTCTTATACCAAGATACATCTATTTGTGGGATATGAGATATTTATCACAAACTATGCCGTGGAAATGACCATAACTTGGTCATTTGTC
Source organism: Poa annua (assembly GCA_026929855.1). Taxonomy (NCBI): domain Eukaryota; kingdom Viridiplantae; phylum Streptophyta; class Magnoliopsida; order Poales; family Poaceae; genus Poa; species Poa annua. The sequence goes on along the minus strand of CM049434.1, from coordinate 4,645,569 downwards.
TTGAAACTTCTAGATGTTCATACATGATAGACCTTTTTGTGAAGACTTTTTTTGCAAATTTTGTCAAAAATCAAGTTTATCATTTTTCATAGCAACTAGTACACATATAAGGAGCCCATGCCAAAGGAACTCATTTTTTGAGATGTTTATCAATTTATTTCATTTTTTCCTTAAAAGCGATCAAAACGGTCGCGATGACTATTCATCGAAAGAGGTAATATTTTCTAGAATTATCAGTGTTTCTGTGATATAACCACTAGTTGTGTACCTCAAAATGATTTTTCCAAAAATTTCAGAACAAACTATCAAACAGTTGTAGTTCAAATTTGAATTACTTTCGATAAATCAACATAAACTCATTAAACTATGGGAAATTAGTTAGAAATCAAGGAAAAACCTAATACTTGGGGATTATCCATCATATGTGTACTAGTTTCCATGAAAATTAAATGGGTCCCATTTTGCATCACCTTTTTGGTACTTTGTTCACAAAAAAAGTCATTTTTTGCACTTAAAAAATGGAAAATAATACTTATGGAACTAATTTTAAGATTTCCTTTGGCAAGGTTGTTTATTATACCAAGATACATCTATTTGTGGGATATGAGATATTTATCACAAACTATGCCGTGGGAATGACCATAACTTGGTCATTTGTCTTGAAACTTCTAGATGTTCATACATGATAGACCTTTTTGTGAAGACTTTTTTTGCAAATTTTGTCAAAAATCAAGTTTATCATTTTTCATAGCAACTAGTACACATATAAGGAGCCCATGCCAAAGGAACTCATTTTTTGAGATGTTTATCAATTTATTTCATTTTTTCCTTAAAAGCGATCAAAACGGTCGCGATGACTATTCATCGAAAGAGGTAATATTTTCTAGAATTATCAGTGTTTCTGTGATATAACCACTAGTTGTGTACCTCAAAATGATTTTTCCAAAAATTTCAGAACAAACTATCAAACAGTTGTAGTTCAAATTTGAATTACTTTCGATAAATCAACATAAACTCATTAAACTATGGGAAATTAGTTAGAAATCAAGGAAAAACCTAATACTTGGGGATTATCCATCATATGTGTACTAGTTTCCATGAAAATTAAATGGGTCCCATTTTGCATCACCTTTTTGGTACTTTGTTCACAAAAAAAGTCATTTTTTGCACTTAAAAAATGGAAAATAATACTTATGGAACTAATTTTAAGATTTCCTTTGGCAAGGTTGTTTCTTATACCAAGATACATCTATTTGTGGGATATGAGATATTTATCACAAACTATGCCGTGGAAATGACCATAACTTGGTCATTTGTCTTGAAACTTCTAGATGTTCATACATGATAGACCTTTTTGTGAAGACTTTTTTTGCAAATTTTGTCAAAAATCAAGTTTATCATTTTTCATAGCAACTAGTACACATATAAGGAGCCCATGCCAAAGGAACTCATTTTTTGAGATGTTTATCAATTTATTTCATTTTTTCCTTAAAAGCGATCAAAACGGTCGCGATGACTATTCATCGAAAGAGGTAATATTTTCTAGAATTATCAGTGTTTCTGTGATATAACCACTAGTTGTGTACCTCAAAATGATTTTTCCAAAAATTTCAGAACAAACTATCAAACAGTTGTAGTTCAAATTTGAATTACTTTCGATAAATCAACATAAACTCATTAAACTATGGGAAATTAGTTAGAAATCAAGGAAAAACCTAATACTTGGGGATTATCCATCATATGTGTACTAGTTTCCATGAAAATTAAATGGGTCCCATTTTGCATCACCTTTTTGGTACTTTGTTCACAAAAAAAAGTCATTTTTTGCACTTAAAAAATGGAAAATAATACTTATGGAACTAATTTTAAGATTTCCTTTGGCAAGGTTGTTTCTTATACCAAGATACATCTATTTGTGGGATATGAGATATTTATCACAAACTATGCCGGGGAAATGACCATAACTTGGTTATTTGTCTTGAAACTTCTAGATGTTCATACATGATAGACCTTTTTGTGAAGACTTTTTTTGCAAATTTTGTCAAAAATCAAGTTTATCATTTTTCATAGCAACTAGTACACATATAAGGAGCCCATGCCAAAGGAACTCATTTTTTGAGATGTTTATCAATTTATTTCATTTTTTCCTTAAAAGCGATCAAAACGGTCGCGATGACTATTCATCGAAAGAGGTAATATTTTCTAGAATTATCAGTGTTTCTGTGATATAACCACTAGTTGTGTACCTCAAAATGATTTTTCCAAAAATTTCAGAACAAACTATCAAACAGTTGTAGTTCAAATTTGAATTACTTTCGATAAATCAACATAAACTCATTAAACTATGGGAAATTAGTTAGAAATCAAGGAAAAACCTAATACTTGGGGATTATCCATCATATGTGTACTAGTTTTCATGAAAATTAAATGGGTCCCATTTTGCATCACCTTTTTGGTACTTTGTTCACAAAAAAAGTCATTTTTTGCACTTAAAAAATGGAAAATAATACTTATGGAATTAATTTTAAGATTTCCTTTGGCAAGGTTGTTTCTTATACATAGAAATAAAAGAAACAGAAACTAGAGAAAAAACAAAATTGAAAACAAATAGATATAAAGGAAAACAGAAAACATAAGAAAATATAAGAAAACAGAACAAAACACAAACAAAATTCAATTCAAAACCCTTTAGTACCGGTTTGTAAATACAACCGGTGCTAAAGGGGTTGGCTTGGCGCGCAACCGTTTGGTGTCCGAAAAAATCAACCTTTAGCACCGGTTGTTGTTACCAACCGGTGCTAAAGGGTCTTTAGCACCGGTTGGTAACAGAAACCGGTGCTAAAGCTCGGTTTCGGACAGTTAACACAGGGGAACCGCCCCAAATCGGCTAAGTGTCGCGATTCATCTTCGTCCCTCGAGCTCTCCGGCGAAGCCCTGCCCGCCGCCACCGTCGTCGGCCCTCCGCACCGGCGCCGCGTTCCTGCCTGCTCCGGCCTGCCTCCCTTCCCGCTCGCCGGCCCTCCGCACCGCCGCCATCGTCGATCGGCCTCCCGCGCGCACGCCCTCGGCCTCTCCCTCTTCCCGCTCCAGCCATCGCCTCCGCCTCCGCCATCGTCGGCAGCCTCCCTCTTCCTGCTCCGGCCTCCCGCGCGCCCTCCTCCCTCTTCCTGCTCCGGCCGCCTCGCGACCTCCCCGCTCCGGCCACCCAGCGCCACCGCACCTCCACCGCCATCGTCGGCCCTCTCCTCCTCCAAGGTTTTTTATTATTATTATTACTAATGTTTAGCTAGCTAATGTTTAGGTTATTATTAGTAATGTAAATTTTTACCAATGTTTAGCAAAATTAATTAGTACTGTCTAGATTAATTAGCTAGATTAATGTGTTTAGCAAATGTGTAGCAAATTTAGAAAATGTGTAGCAAATGTGTAGGAAATTTAGCAAATGTGTTTAGCAAATTTAGCAAATGTGTAGCAAATGTGTTTAGCAATTTTTTAGCAAATTTAGTTGCAATATATAGAATTAGTGTAGCAAATTTAGAAATTTAGCAAAGTTGGATTTTTTGGCAAACAATGTTAAAATTTGTGTTAGGAAAACAATGTTAGTTAATACTTCATATTTCGTTCATATTTTTGCAAAGTAAGCAATTTTTTGTTAAATTTAGTTGCAATGTTAGAATTTAGCACTATGTTGGAATTTTATACAATGTCTTTGAATTTTACAATGTTTTATACAATGTCTTGGAATTTTAAGAGTTAATGTAAAGATTCATAGTTTCGAGATGGACGGGACTATGGATGTCCGGGACTGGGCTCCGCCGGGTTGGCACTGGGAGGTGCCACCTTCCGGTGTGCGCAGATTGGTGAGGAATGAGGGAACCATCGTCGACCCGGAGCTTCTTTGGTGGCGGTCACGTGGGCCACGACGGGTACAGAGGGTGCCGGCCCCCGAGGAGTTGGTACGTCGTCGTGTCAGGGCGGAGGACGAGCACGTCCGTCGGTACATGGTCGCGTTGGACGTCTTTCCGTCCAACACTTGGCAGCATCTTCAGGGATCTCACATTAGTTATGATCCTGTTTGGGTTCCTTCACTTTGGGTTTTCACCGCCCGCGGCATGTTTCCGGCAGTTCGACGTCCATTTTGATAAGCGTGATGTATTATTGATGCGATATATATTATTATGACTTGTAACGCCCCAAATCGGCTAAGTCCTTCACTATTTTGTGTTAGTAAAACAACTATTGTATCAATTTTTGCAAAGTTAGCAAATTTTGTAAAACAACTATTAGAAATTTAGCAAAGTTGGAAATTTAGCAAATTTTTGTTCCAATTTAGTTATATAAGAAATATTTGTTCCAACTTATGTGTACAAGAAATATTTGTTCCAACTTATGTGTATAAGAAATATTTGTATCAACTTTAATTGTAACCTTGATTCAAATTTAAATTTGAAGTGACATTGAGCTATGGACAACAACCCCTTCATCCGAAACGAGGACATTGAAGAGCAAATGGCAGCAATAATATATGAGAAGAGTCTTGGAGTAAATTCCGATGGAGAAGATTCTGATGATGAACAAGAGGATGATTTCAGCTCAAGATGTCTGAACAACTCCGGTGAGGGACTTGAGCTAGAAATAATAGACGACGATCAAGTGCCCGCGGAAAACTCCGGCCAGGTATATATATATATTAAGTCTTGTTGATGCATAAATTGATTTATATTGCACCTACTAACAAAACATTTTTCTTTTAGGCCTCCGGATCTAAAAAGAAGCCGACAAACCCTACACGAGGCCCGGCCAAAAGGTTGAAGCTAGAAGATGGTGCAAAGCTGTCGATCGTTGAAGTAGGCGATGATGGCAAACCGCTGAAACCAGAAAACACCTGCCGCAAATATGTAGCTCAATGCGGAGCGATTGTTAGGGACATTATCCCGATCACCCTTGCAGAATGGAATGAGCCAAAGAAAGCGAACGTTGGCGCAAGTTATGTCGACGACAGACTTAAGCAAACACTTTGGGACTCAATCTTGAGTGATTTCAGCCTACCGGAAGGTCTCCCAGAGAAGAAGCTGCAGAAAGTCAGGGAGTGGACTCTTAAGAAGATGGCCACACAATTCAACAGCTGGAAGAAAAAATTGTGGAAAAAATATGAGAAAAAGACTCCAGAATTCAAGGGCTCTCTACTGAAGATAAAAGATGATTGGCCTGCATTTGTAGCTTATAAGAAATCAGCCGTCGCTCTGGCCCGATCCGAGAGAAATAAGGAGAATGCTAAGAAGAAGAAATACCACCATACTTTGGGGTCAGGTGGCTACAAGACTGCCTTGCCTAAGTGGGAATCCTTTGAAAACGAACTGCGTCTAAAAGGGATCACTCCACAGACAGATGACTGGCCCGAGAGGTCCAAGTACTGGTTGTTCGCGCATGGAGCAGTGTTGGACCCAGAGACAGGGCGAATTGTTGCAAAAGGAAAATGGAAGAAAAGAATTACACGAGTTGTAAAAAAGCTAGAGAAGGCAATAGCGGCCGTCCGAGCGGGAACATTTGTTCCCAATAGAGAGGACGACGAGCTGACACTCGCCCTCGGGAATCCTGAACACTGGGGACGATGTCGAGGTAGAGGAGGCGACGTTGGTTTCCTTCACGGGTTTCCCGCGGACGTTGCAACTTATAAAAGCCGTTCCAGAAGTAAGAAGAAGGAGGCGGACCGGTTATCACAATTAGAACGCCAGGTCCACACATGGGAGGCCCAGGTGAAGCGGCAGCAGGAGCAACTGGACTCAATTACCCAGCAAAGGGAATCTCGGATGGTGCTACAAGATCCTCCAGTCGATGTCACCCTATCTCAGCGGAAAAGCAGCGTGGGTTCCACGCAGCTAGAAAATCCTGCAGTTGATGAACCGGCGGCTCACTACCCCGTGGATGATATCACGGAGAAGACAAATTGTGAGTTACATGTGCCAATGAAGAATATCAGTTATCCGGTGGCGAAAGGATATGCTTTACAACATCAACCTGGAGCAACCTTCCATTTTGGTCAGATTCCAGCTGGATATGCTCGTGTCGGGGTCACAAAAGTTATGCCGGGATTCCACTCAATGGAACTTGACATTCCGGGAAATGATGACGAGAAGACTTTGGGAGAAGTCGAGCATGGTATCGTCCTATGGAAGAAGAAATACATCATCTTTACAGACTCTACGCCAAGGCCACCGACTCCTCCGGGTAGAAATTTATCACCTAAAAGTCCACCCGCCTTCCGCGATGATTGGGTGCCCACCGCAAGTCCATCGCCCGCGCCGTCCCGTCAGCCGACTGATGCGCCCACTAGTCATGTGACAAAGCGGAGTTTGTTCAGGAAAGACATGTCCCCTGTCATTAAACGTGCAAAGAAAACGCATAAATTGAAGTCTCCTGAGAAGTTAGCGCCTGAGAAACCGGCTTGCGAGATGACTATGGAGGAAATAACGGTGAGCTTAAATGCCGATGCGGCAACCTTTTTTGAACGGCGAAAAGAGGAAAAACATGCCGCATCACAGGATCCCTTAAAGGAACTTCTGAAGACTATACCAATTGAGGTAAAAGATCGCACCATTGACAACTTATATAACCCTCCACCGGCACCGTTTACAGACTATGAGCGAGGTATTAACAAGGTACATAGCTCGCAGATGGAGGAAGAGGAGGAGCGACGGAAACAAAAGAAATGCGGGAAACAAGTTGCCCAGCTCGGGGAACAAGAAGTACAATTGATGGCCCCGCTCATTGTGTCGTCTCGGGCTCCTCAGGAAATCGAGCCTGGAGAATTAGTGGTATACCGTGCAGACAGAGAGTACGAGACTCTTGAGATAGCATATCAATATACTCTTGGGCTGCCTCTGGTGACAAACCCCAGTGCTCTAACAACACAGTTATGGAGATTGCATAACTGGTACATGGACATCTCAAAAGATGGGACTTTCTATTTCATGGCAGGAGTTAAGGATGAGCACTACTTCCAAGAATATGCTGTACAGGTTGAGTTCTCTGAACATTTTCAGATGTACAATCAACGTGCTCTCGACAAATCTATCATCAGCTGCTATTGTCTGTAAGTAATTTATTTGTGTATTTTCGTTATTTAGTTAAGCTCGTTCATTGCCAGTAATTATCCTCACATCATTCTTTTGTACGCTATTATATATGCAGAATGAAGATTCGTGAATGCAGACAGCTCAAAATCTGGGACATTGGGTTCATTGACCCGGATAAAGTTCATGTCCAAACTTTAGAAAATCAACCGGACGCCATAGAGGACGTTCTACTGAATTTCTTTAAGCGACAAAGTAACAAGAAAGAAATACTTTTTCCCTACAACTTCAAGTGAGTGTTAATGTCTTGTACACATTATTTTTTGCTTTCCCGATATTAAGTGCAATTGATGAGTTCTGAATTACGTGCGCAGTTACCACTTCATTCTCCTGATCATTAAACTCGACGATGGAGAAGTTGAAATCTGGGACTCAAAAAAAAAACAAATCCAGATGCATACAAAAGCGTGCGTATAATGCTCAAGAGGTAATTTCAATCGCACTAGGCCTCTATTTCGTTCATTTACTTGATATCAAAAGTAAGTAATAACTCCTCAATTCATATTCTTTTTGGGCAGGGTTTGGAAAAAGTTCACCGAGCAAGAACCCGGTGAATGGAAAGATAAGCTGGAGTTCAAAGCTAACAAAGTAAGTAATAGTACTTAACTAGGTCCGTGTATCGTTCTAATTCTCTTTATTATTATTTGATTAAATCATATTGTTGTATAGTGGTGTCTGCAACAACCAGATGGGACAGATTTATGTGGATACTACGTTTGTGAGTTCATTCACATGAGAGTCAATGAGAGAGTCAATAGTCAAAGAAACATAGAGGTACGCAAAAATCATTCACAACTTTATTTTTCTACTATCACTTGTGTTTAGTTTCAATCATAACTAATTTGATCTCCTCCTTTTAAAAATCGCAAGGAAGCGGAACCAACTCCTACCAACGAACCGCGTTAAAGCAATTGCGGAGGAATTGGCGGGATTTTTCCTTACGCATGTCATAAATCCATCCGGTGAATTTCACTATGTGGAAAAATAGACTCCCTCCATGTAATAGCAGTGATATCTCCGTGAAAAAAGTACTTTAATTATATGTAATTATGGGTACTTCATTTATATGTGTAGTGAGTACAATTATATGTGTACGTAGTGAGTACAATTTATATGTGTAATGGGTACTTCATACGTGATCTCCTCCGAAACCCTGAAAAATAAGCGAAAAGGAAAAAACAGAAACCCTAAACCCCTAAAAATAAGCGCAAAAGAAAAAACAGAAACCCTGAAAAATAAGTGGAAGAAAAAAAAAAGGAACTATTAATACCGGTTGGTATTACCAACCGGTACAAAAGGTCCTGCCTTTAGCACCGGTTGGTATTACCAACCGGTACAAAAGGTCCTTCGCCTGCGCGTGATCAGCCGTGCCCACGTGGAGGCCTTTAGCACCGGTTTCATAGGGTTCCGGTGCTAAAGGGGGTACCCCTTTAGTCCCGACCTTTTAGCACCGGTTGCACAACCGGTGCTAAAAGCACTTTAAAACCGGTGACAATGCCCCTTTCTCTACTAGTGAGCGGCATCCCGCGGAGCTCCGCGTCGCCTACGACTGCGACGGCAGGTTTCGCCACTACGACGGCAGGTTTCGCCAAGAGGAGTTGGTGTTTTATTGCTTCCACTATGCCTCCGGTGGCGCCGGCGCCCGGTCGGTCACTGGCCGTCTAAGGACGCTCCACCTCTCCGGATTGACCCTAACGGAGGAGTTCGCGGAGGAGCTCGAATCCGAGTGCCCGCTCCTCGAAGACTTGAGCCTCGTCCGCTGCGAGAGCAACCACAAGTTCCGAGGCCGCATCGCCTCCAGCTCCCTCAAGAGGTTGCACATCCAGGGGCGCCACGGCAGCTACCACGGCTTCAGGTTACTACGCACTCTCGCCGTTCCTGGGCTTGTATCCTTGAGCCTAGACGAGGTCTGCCTGCCGGACGTTGAAGAAGAGTTGCAGTCCCTTGTTGTGGCATCTGTGGCGGATCCAAATGAGTATGGCCACGGATACGGTTTCTTGACATCCATGCGCAATGCCAAGGTCTTGGAACTCCGGAGTTTTACGACCACGGTACGTCAATTCAAGTCATCCTTGTTGGATTCAATTTGTAGATGTATAACACTCTCTGGGCTCTGGCTAATTAACTTGCTTTTACAGGGACTGCTCGAGGAGGAACCTGAAATTTTCAACGAGTTCCATAACCTCAGGATGTTAACCCTGAAAGACTGTGAAATTGGAGACGGATGCCAGGTCTTGAGGTACTCCCTCCGTTCTAAATTAATTGACTCAGATTTAGTACAACTTGTACTAAATCTGAGTCAATTAATTTAGAACGGAGGGAGTACATCTTAGAGAACGTCCCAAGTCTAGACACACTTGTGCTGCAAGATTGCAAGGTGAAGTATATATCTTTCGGCTGCAAACGATTTGTTTTTGTTCATTTGAAATGGAACGGATATGAATATAAGCATTGTGCCATGCGCATAGATCATCTCATACATGTTTATGCTGGTGTGCTTGCAAACAGACCTCTGGGATTTGTAGTACGGATGGATCAGCTTCCAGCTGTTGGCGTACCGACCAAGCATTCCACGGGTGCAAGAACCTCCGATCTATACAAGTCAGGTATAATGATCAACATGTCCCTCAGGTGCTTGTTGCTGCGTTGACGCAAATCGCAAAAGATTTAGTCAAGCCACATCACGGACAAAGGAACTACGTTGGGTGGCTGGACTGGATGCGTCGCGTCGTTGGGTGGCGAACGAAGTTTCTCACACAGGTTTGCTCCATCTTAATTAGCTCCTTGATCGAATTAACTTGCTCCCGGCTAGCATACTAATTCATGATGATGCTCTTTTGTCCTTGTAGCGATATCCTGCTATTTGTGATGTCATCGAGTCCGACGACTCTCTGTCTGACGAGGAGTACGAGTACAGTACTGTGTGGAAGCACCGCGCGAGAAAGAAACATGGAAGGGACTGCACTGTCAAGCCACGCCGTAGGGCGGCTCACCTAGCCCAGCGCTGAAGCGTTCTACTCTCCTCGTGGTATGGATCCGAATAAAGAGTGGCATTCCGGATCCAAGCGTTGTTGGAGTACAAATAATTGGAGTAAAAATTCATATGTGTAGAAAAGATAACAACAAAATATTCAAAAGCACACTTCAAATTATGTTTTTAAAACATTAAATATTTTAATTTGACATCATATGCAAAGAAAGTAAGAACCCCATTTTTTCTTATTAACTACTACCTTTGTTTCAAAATGTAAACCTTTTTAACAAGTTAAACTAGCTAGTTAAAAATGCTTACATTATGGAACGAAGGGGGTAAGATCTACTCTAAAGATAAAAGTGTTGGAATCCAGTATCTTCAATTGACTATGAAAAAGGGGGCTTATTATCAAAAGCAGACGAACAATGGGGGTCATCATTTTCAGAAGTTGTATTCCTACCTACTTGCACACGAGGACACTAATATATATTTTTAATGTAAGAGAGGTAATTTATTTCTAACATTTTTCTAGAGATTGAACCAACCTACCTTTCTTATAAGCTAGGTTTTATGAGGGATTAATTTTTTGATCATAACCTCTAGAGAACAAAGCTCGTACAAATAAAACCATGAATTTTGCACCATCTAGTCAAGCTCTACAAACTCAAACAAATAGGTGCTCGTTATGTTAAGTCTCGCAGGTAGATAACTTACAACCCATATATTTTGGTGTGTTTGTGTTTCAGTGTGGATTCGATGGATGATTTCAAGGTAGAAATAGATGTTCAGACCTACTCCCTCCGTCCTTGAAAGAGTGTGCATCTAGGTTTTGTACTAAGTCAATGTTTTAACATTTTGACCAAATTTATAGAGAATTATAACAATATGTGTCATCAAATTGATATATTTTGAAACTTCATTTCAAAACGAATCTAGTGATACTAATTTAGTGTCATAAATGTTGGCACATTTTCCTATGCGCTTGGTCAAATGTTAATAAATTTGACTTACTATAAAAGGTATAGGTACACTTTTTCAAGGACGGAGGGAGTACTTGACTATTGTTGAAGCAAGCGAGATACAACACCTTCTTCTCCTCAGACAACAACTAAGCAAGGTACTCCACTTGGTACTCCTACAAGTCCAATGACAAGGTAGAGGGCTGACGTTATTGCAATTGCTTCTTCACCTCCTAGTGCATCTACAAGGAGCCAAACCATTGGTCCTAGCCCTCTTCGGCAAGCTTAGTGCATTGTCTTACGAGAGCATGTTCTCTTTTGTTTATGATGTGTCAACCATGAGAACCATTATGTATTGATTTCATCTTCTATTGGAGCAATATGTATGGTTGTTGGTGCTGAAATGATGTCCAAATGATGTGAAAGTGTGTTGTTTTGCTGAATAAATGTGAGGTTTTGCTGTGAATATGCTGAAATGGTGTTAAAATGTGTTGAAATGATGTCCAAGTGTGTTGTTTTGTTGTTAATGTGCTGAAATGCTGTTAAAATGTGCTGAAATGTTGTTCAAAGTGTGTTGTTTTGCTGTGAATGGCCTGAAATGATGTTAAAATGATGTCCAAGTGTGTTGAAGTTGTAAGTATAGCATGTGAAGAGGTAAGGGCAAATATGTCTTTTTTGGATGATGTTAGACTCAGTTAACAACTAGTGGTATTTTGGCTAAAAAATGAAGAGTGTTATTTTGGCAAGTTGATTTTCATTAGTGCTATTTTGACAAGTTTGTTTCTCACTAGTTTTATTTTGGCTATTCTCTCTTTGGAAATATGTCTTAAATTTTATAAAAGTGTATGTATCTTAACTTATAACAAGTTTAGATATATCTATTTTTGTGCAAATCTAAGACATGTTTTTTTCAAACGGAGATAGTAATTGTTTGTATCTGGTGCTACTGGACGAAGGATCGCTATAGGCCATGAGACAAAATAATAAAATTGACAACTTGCGAGTAGGCAATAATTGTGCAGCAGCGGCTAGACCAAACGAATGAAAGGGAAAGGGTTGACCACGACGACCGAGTACATTGTATTGACTGAGCGATTTACGGGATTCGAGGTCAATATTATTTGCGCTTTGCTTCCCTGTATTTGTATGTTGCTGGATGGGACAAGGAGCAAACCACTCAACCATTCCCCTTCGATTTGATCTCTCTCCAGGTCCAGGTTAGTTCTACTCTTGCTTATTTCGGTTTGTTACCTGAATTTAGGATCTGGGTTAGTCGTCGGTAGGCCTTTCCATAGCTGACGGTCCGCTGCCGCACTTGGGGCTCGCCGGAGAGCCTCACGGGCGCTAGCTGCCGCTGGCGAGGATGGCTACTCTTTCGGGATGTGTCTCATACAGAAGTGCAGTTTTTTTTCTGTGTCAGGAATTAAGAACCAAGATCAGCCTGGAAGGTAGCATATAACAGCATGGATTTTAGATTACATTTGCTTGAACAAATGACAAACAATTTTTCCAAGGAGCTAAAAGTCGGCAGTGGTGGGTATGGAGATGTCTACAAGGTATGACTAGCTAGTAACTGCTGTATTTTTCCCCCTCTACTACTTTTCCAGCTTCCATATGATTGATACCCCTGCTGACCAGAAGCCTGATATGTAGCTAAATGATTTGAGCAGGGGATGCATGACGGTAAAGAGATTGCGGTAAAGAAGATCCATCCCCTGCAAGGACTGGATGATAAGGCATTTAACAATGAATACCGTAACCTTTTCAAGATCCACCATCCAAATGTCGTACAATTAATCGGCTACTGCCACGAATCACGGAAGAATTACGTTACTCACAATGGGGAGCTTGTTATGGCTACGATAATGGAACGAATCCTCTGCTTTGAATACATGGAGGGTGGAGACCTTGATCAATATATTCAAGGTACATATGATCGATGGTTTCTCCACATTATTCTGACATAAGACGATTCAGTATTTTTTATGAGTGTTCCTTTCTTCCTTTCCAGATAAATCTTGTGACCTTGACTGGCCAACATGTTACCGAATTATTAAAGGAGCTTGCGAGGGTATAAATCACCTTCATAGTGCACAGGACAAGCCTATTTTCCATCTGGGTTTGAAACCTACTAACATCTTGCTCGATAAGGACAAGAAGGCCAAAATTGCAGATCTTGGTTTGTCCAGACTTGTTGTTTCCACGAAAACATTTCAAACAATGACCATAGAAGGAACACGGTAAACTGAAGCATCATGTATAATGCTTTAAAATGTATTTTCTTTCCTATTGCAATAACCCCATCTACCTTTGATACTTATTTTACTATGCAGAGGGTACATGCCACCAGAATTCATAGACGCTGGCCATATATCAAGGAAGTTTGATGTGTTTAGTCTCGGGGTTATAATTTTAAAAATAATGGCCGGAAATAAGGGCTATTCCAGATGTTATGAAATGCCTCATAAGCAGTTTACTGAGCTTGTACGAACATATGTCATTTTGAGATTATGTCATATGTATATGTTTTTTCTTAATTCTCATGTTTCTAACGTTATGTGCCAAACTTCGTAGGTATGTGAAAATTGGAAGGAAAAGGTGCAGGCCACGCCGAGTTCATCACTCGAAGCTGACATCCTACGAGTGAAGACGTGTGTTTTTTTTTTGAAACAAGGCAAAAGCTTTGTCTTTTATATTGATATAGGAGAAGCAAACATGATACGGCCGAGGCCAAAAGAAAAAGTGAATTAAGGGCATGCTAAACGAAAGAAAAGTAGCCCCGCGAGGGTCCACATCACCCTACGCCATCCACCCTCGCAGAGAGGTAGATCGTCATTACTTCAAAAAACGACTATGTGGCACGGTCTAGAGACTAGGAATCAGATCAGGCGAGGACGTCCAACGCCACCGTTGGCGGGAACTCGGTTCCCCCTGCGCCAGCAAGCCCAATCAAAGCTTCATCCACTGCTGTCATTGACGGCAAAACGAAAGGCCTTTTATTAAAGATATTGTCCGTGAGCTGGAAGAGCTAGAAGCTGAGATAAAGATAATGGCACAAGCTTCTAATCAATCCAGAGACAGAATTGGCCAGGTACGATCCATCCGATGGCTTGGATGCATTTCCTATCACTAAGAAAGTCCAAGGTACATAATAGGACGCTGCAGTATATAACTGTCAAGTTGTGCTTGGGTACATTGTAAACATTAGAATGAACCGAAGCACATTGTAAATATTACATCCAACTTGACTTTTTTGCCCAAAGACATTGTAAACATTACAAAACATGGAATTATGTACCAAACGACATAAAAATCTCTTTCCTCGAAGAAAAGCTCCGAATCCAACGTTCTTGCATTGGATCCTACCCTCGAGCTGCGCTTCCCGTTCGAGCCCAGGAAGGACATAACATGCTGCCTGCAGCTGACCAACAAGACAAATGACTGCATTGCGTTTAATATAAAGACCAATCAGAACAAGTACACCACACAACCAAGCAAAGGAATTATGCCATCATGCTCCAAGTGTTATATCTACGTAACACTGCGAGCACAGGAGGAGGTGCCTCCGAATATGCGGTGCCATGACATGTTGCTTGTGCAGAGTGCTAGTGTCAGCGAGAACCTCACAGCTGATGAGGTCACTGAAGACTTATTCAAGAAACTCATGGCTGAAGAGGTGGTGGATGTGGTGAAATTGCCAATTGTTTATCTCGCATTTGGACAAGATCCACGCGAATAGTTACCCTTCAACGTCTACGGTAAATTGCTCGAGACACAGTTTCTGAATCATAAATGCTTAATAATTTTGTTGGAAGCAACCCATCTCAGTATCATGGCATGTGCACATTTTGTTGGTCAATTGGGCTAATCGAAAGTTGTCCATCGAATCCATGGATACATCTTCAACTAATGGGCGTACTACAATACGGGCATTACCAAATGACTGTCTGAACAAATTGTTTGTGCCGTTTGGAAAGCAATGGATGCTGCTCGCTACGATAGGAAACTACCTGAAGCGTGCTGCAACAGGTGTAGACCTTCCATGTTGTGCCCGTTGAGAGTTGATTAATTCATTCTGGTTTCCAATGTGTGCTTTTATGGTCTGTACTGTCGATAAGCTGGGCGTCCCTCTGTTTGTATTAGCTACTCAGCTGGTCCGCACATTGTACTAATTCCTAGCTATATGATGCTATTGAAAACATTATTGCTTCTTTTGGTAGATTTGAATATATCCCCTTTATAAAAAAGGCTTCTTTTGGTACGATACTGCTAGAAAACTGCTTTAAAACATGGCCCCGCCATATACCAGAGTCTTTTGCTCAACAGTGCTTGCAAAGTTTCAAATCTTCCGTTGTGCATTCTCCCTTCTCGAACAGGAAGACCAAGGTATTTGGGACCAAATACTGTTTTTGTTCCATGTAGTGTTTTCATAATCTAAGATTGATCCCTCGCCTTTTACGGGTATTTTTTTGTCCATCTGATCAAAATTTTGGATAGCGACAACTTCAACTTCATGCAATCTAGAAGGGAAGCCACTGATTTCCAATGCTTCTTTGCTAGCGGCTGTTAATTGGGGGAGAGAAAAGGAGTCCCGGCTTTCCTAATCGGTAATCAGAGTCCAGGCTTCCAAAACCCATATTTTATGACAACCTATTAACGGACTAACACAACAGAAGTAGAAGCTACTGGATTCACGACTGCTAAGAAAACCTCTTCTTCTTTAGATCCTAAGAAAATTTAAAATAATTAAGAAGGACCAGTAGTAGTAGGACGACTTATGACTTTGTTGGGGAAGATAAATATATTTTACGAATATATGGAGGTGTGATAATGTACACATCGTTATAAAATTGAATGCGTGGCGAAACAAGCAATAGCAGCAATGAGGCAAGATGAGCAGTTATATTCATCAAGACATTGCAAGATACAGATCTTCATGCTTGAGAGCCAGTTACACGGAGGTGGATGCATATATCTCAGAGCCTCTACAGAATACTACAAAGGTGAGTACGAGAAAAGTTTAAGCAGGTTACATGTGCTGATGCCCTAGCCTCAAGATTGTGGAATATCTCTCTGTGATAATGAATTGATGGGGTAAGTCTCCAACTTTTCGCTAGGTACAGCTTTAGACTCTAACAAGCATCAGTGGAACAGATCAACAGAGGATAGTTATAGCAATGAACCGCACCCTTGCAATCTCGGGCCAAACATTATCTATTTTAACATTTAAGGGCCTGTTTGATTTGTAGGATTTTTATAGGATTCTTGTAGGATTGAGTTCCTATGGATTTTTTCCTACCAACATCGTTTGATTCATAGGAATAGAACCTGTGGGATTATTTCCTATGGAACTTTGCCTAGTCTATCTTGTAGGAAAATTTCCATTAGGTTTGAGCTCTTGGAAAAATTCCTATGGCCGGTTCAAGAGTAACACTACTTGTTTGAAAGCTAACTTCAATCAGATTCCTATGGTTTTCCTAGCGTTGCCATCAAACACCCACTTATGCCAATTCCCATGGTTTTCATTCCTATAGGATTCAATGGGGCATGCCACACCAATCCTCCAATTTTCCTATCCCCTCATTTTTCCTACCCTATGAATCAAACAAGCCCTAAATTTGCAAATTGAAACACACTTTACATCTAGGACTTCAAAGTCCCTGTGAACTTGCTCAGTATGAGCAACATTGGGCATTGCATACCCCTGTGAGCTGAAGTGAACTAGTACAGTAAGCAGAGGGGGATAAAATAGACAACATTTTCAAAGAGTCTCTAGCAAAATTATGTGCCATACAATTCAAAACTCTAGAGATGCAATATATCCTCAATCCTAGATCATTATAAGCCTAGAAAAAATCTGCAGCACCTGGTCGGATTTTGTAGTGTCTAGGATTGGAACGTAGGTTACATAAAGATGCAGTTTTAGCTAATGTTTAATTATCTGTTGGGAGCATAGCCTGCTGAATCTGGATTAATTTTGCAACCTCTGCTGACAAGTGAAGAGCTTTCACTTCTGCATTAAGAGGAGCACATCTTAGCAATGATCAAATGTATATTGCAGTCCATGTAGCAGGTTGCAGAGAGGGGTTCTTCCGGGAGGCATCTGCAACAAAAACTTAAACGTGCAATGCTCAAGTCAGTTTTAACGGGTAGATCCCTCACGGGGGGTCAGTCATCAACATTTGTTGTTGCTCCTGGCAGTTGATCTTGCTGCATAGTGGCACCTGCCTTCAATGTTGAATTGCTGATCACTGCATAGAACGATATGAAATATCTCCAGAGCACTACGGCCAAAAATATGCAACAAGTACCTCATAGTTTTGTGGACCTGCTGAAGCAATAAAAACCTGTATCAGATCTTCAAGCAGCCATGCAACCCAATATCACGTAGTTCCCTACACTTATGGCTAAAGATTCAGTATGCATGCTATGCTATTAAGCAACATTGCTTGCTAAAAAAACAACTGCAGTAACATCAGCACTTGACAGGTAGCACTAATCTTTTTAAGGGTGACAGGTAGCGCTAATCAAATCCTCAAGAATAATTAGGACACATCAGCAGGCCAGCATGCAGAAACCATCACTATGTCAATTGTTGGATGACAGAACCACTAACTCTGAACATACTCTCATCATCTGCTCGACAAGGGTACATCCTTTGAGATGGATTTAAAGAATGGATTAGAGCTGGGAGAGCAAACTGTAGAGTTTTTTAAAAATGGCAATACTAAGGTACTGTCCATAGAAACAACAGAGCACATATCTGATGCTGCAAGAAATTACAAGTTCCTTACAAGATAACCGATTCACCGGATTACGAGTGCAACAACACGGGAAATTATCAAGCTTAGTGGCAAAAGCCTACAATAATACGAGAAAACAAGAACCACTGCACCAAAACAGCTACTAAATAGTGATATAATTCATCAAAAGATCCTTGTCGCTTCCAAGTTGCTCATCTTACTTGTGGACGAGAGTGGCCTCCTACCCTAAGCGTACTCAACCATACATTGTCAATGCGTCGCGTCACTTGGTCTCACTCTTTCTGCAAGAGTAAAAATTTCAGTATGATTCCAAAAAAGAGAGAAATTAGTAAGCATAACAAATTATAATTTATAGCACTCAAAGTTTGCTTGGGCACATTTCAAATCTAACTATCAATCTGATTAGGCATTCAATGTTTGGTTTGTTCCACTAACTTATTTGGAGTATTACATAATAGTTGTTCCCCAGTCACAAAAGAGAGGACACAAAGATACAAAATATACCTTGTGGATTGTAGAAACTCATGTATGGAATCAAACAACGAAGATTTTCTCTCTTCCGTAGCTTGTTCCACCATAGTGTCTTGAGATTAATCTCGTAGATGTCAAGGCCCATGGTCACGAAAATGATATCACTGCCTTCCACAGATCCAATCACTCTAACTCTTCTATTGGGATTTTGAATGGGGAGAAGGCTATTAAGATCAATGACTGTACGCTGAATCCATGACACAACTCCGTCGGAACCCTTTTGTCTTGACCACAGGTGGAGAGTTAACTTGTCCACATGTGCAAACCCCAAACAGCCATCCTTCGTCGCCGTGAGGATAGCAGTATCGGTGATCACGGACCCCACAAGCGGCGCATCAATCAACGACAAGCAATGAGAGCTCAAGTCATACTTGAGAATTCCTACACGATGATCATTATCATACTCAAGCATAAAGTAAAGTGCTTCTTCGACGAGAATAGAGGGCTTATCAGCAATGAATGTATCTGACTCAAGATGAAGACCACGGCACGGCTCGCTCCACTCATCAAAATGAGAATCGGAGCACGGCTTGCTCCAATCAGGTGTCACCGGCAAGGACACGCATGCCTGTGCTACATACTCATCAGCATCAATCATGCCCAGGCCAATGAAGACCACCTGGAAGGGGCCTGCATGGCACGCACGGTGGTCACAGCCGTTCACCGCGCAGAGCACCGCTGCCCCATAGTCGAGGTCCGACAGGTCGGGCGAGTTCATCTCCCTCCGGCAGCCCGTCATGGGGTCCCAAACGACGAGCGTCATGGGTTGAAAATCCGCGTCGCCGAGGAGAACGCGGCCATGGCGGCAGTCCCACGGAGCGTAGCCCCAGTCCCCCCAGTCGTCGTCAGGAATGCGCGCACGGAATCTCGTGGCGGGGAAGAAGTGTGGGACGTTATCTTCCCCCTCCTGTCTTGAGTTCCAGCGCCATGAACAAAGGAATCCGAGCATGGGGGCGGCTCCGTGGAAGTCGAGGTAGCGGCCGCGGAAGCGAGCGCCGGAGAGGAGGCCGAGCCAGAGCTTGCTGGCGAGGGAGGCGCGCCCGAGGTGCTCGGGCTCGTCCCGCGGGAGGCGTAGGAAGACCTCCTCGAGGATCTCGTCGGGCAGCGCCGGTGCCGGTGCAGGACTCGTCGGCGGCGGCGGCATGGTGGGTGGGTGGAGGCGGCGAGGGTTTGGGGAGTGGGGAAATTTTCGAGCTGGTGCGGCGGGAGGAAGGGGATAGTGGCCAGCCAGACATGTGGGGTCGGAGTGAGTGCGTACTGAAACTCTAGAGTATTTCACGCTCAGTGATTGCTCCTAATATTTTTTTAGAGATTTGATTTGAGAGCTATTAGCTGTTTTTTCAAAATCGTTTGTAATACAACATGTATCTTGAGGCACCAATCTACCAGTATATCTGTGTGCGAAGCATTTCCGCTCGCTTCAGATGACTAGGCTCTTCCTAGCTTCTTGGTCACAACTCACAAGTCTGCTGGATGATGATCATAGAAATGTTGTTTGTTGAATAAAGAGCTCTTGATTTCCCGCAACAACAAAAAAAAGGAATCACTTGCCACGACAATAAGAGGGCCACAGTAAGTTCACTATGAAGATTTTTCTTTCAAGGTTATCTTTATGTATGATAGTAGCATTTGGAAATTTTATCCGATGTCGTGCATTGATCAACAATTTTTTTATTTCTTCTATAAAAGGACAAACCTCGGGTTCACTCAACAGGAAATCTAGAAATACAAACGATTTTTTGATTTCAGAATGTAATTTTTATCAAAGGTTTAAACATTCATGTTTTGTGTTTCCCTTGTTTTTCTTATTTTGCTTCAAAAAATTAATTTAATTATTTAGTCTTGTGTAAAACAAAAATCCATTCTTTGTAAATCTAGAGTACGTCTAGTAATAAAATTTATTTTTCTCAGATTCTTGTGAATTGAGCTAATTTTTTGAAGAAAATAACCTCCCACGGTTCATTGGTTCCATTATAAAAAAATTGTTTTCGTGAGTGCTACATGGGGTTGACATTTTTTTATGTTAGCGAGAGAGCTGCTAAATCCATTGATTAGTAAGGAGTCGTTTTACAACGGCCAGGTAATAGAACATGGGGAAAGCTATGTCACCCAAGAAAAAAAATACATAGGAAATCAACCCGACGCATGGATAGAGCCATATATAGACTAGAGCCAGATCACCCATCACCCCAACGACGCACCACAGCAGACACATGCAAACCCTAACTTCTAGACTAGAACCAGATCGAAGGGATCCCCTCTCCCTCCTGCCACCGGGGCGGCGAACAGAAGGAGAGGGGACCAGCGATCTAGTCAGTGGAGATCGGGGGAGTTTTTTCGGCCGCCACCTGGTACCTAGGGTAAGCACTAATCTGACGAATTGCCAAGGAAAATATCTCACATTACCACCGAACCTGATGTTCGGCTTCGAAGTTCATTTTCCATGCCCTAGAATTTCATCATTTTACATAGGCAAATAACATTATTATTTTTATGAAACATATCCTGGTTTTGTTTGGAAATTTTTGATATTTTAAAATAAGCTTTGTCTGTAGTGTGTGCATCTACACTTATAACCCAAAGCACATTACCCACGGTTGGGTCAGCTACCTGCATGAAAATATAGGAACAAAGGCATGGTTTATCCAGTGGCGGCGAAGAGATATCAAACATCTGCCTAATATACTTGCTCTATTTATGAAGCCAATGGTGGCTAAGAGCAGGCACAGTGTGTTGAATTAGTCACGGAGCATAGATGGCATGATTGCTTAATGTTGAACATGCACAATGTAGTAATTGCTAAATTTAATTACATATAGACCCAACTCTCACATCAATTAAATTATTAAGTCTTCCTTACATATGGCCTCATTAGATGAAGATAGTGTAATTTTTTTATTCCATCACAAGATTTGGCATCGGATTATGTGGTTGCTCTGGTCCTTTATTTTTTTTGCTTAGGCGTTTGAATTTGGCGCCATCTCGCAACGTACGTAGGACCAATACAAAAATTTAAACAATTAAGTTGGCTGGTCTAGGCCGCCGTAAAAGTGAATACAGATGAAGTTGTTAATCTGCAAAAGGGAAGGCAATATCCAAAAAACACTTCTTGATCCCGAGATGCAGTGTACTTTTTTTTCATCTCAGAAAGTTCTGAAAAAAAAACCATACAAGTACATATACATATATACTATATACGTCCAAAGTTCAGAAAAATATATTTGACGTGTGGTCTGCACAAAAAAAGCAAATCTACCAAGTAAGATAAGTTATTTTTCACCTTTTCATATCCATGATTTTTTTATTTTTATGTAGCCTAAAATACAATGTATTATTGAGCGAAACTATATAGTTATGTATATAACATGTATATGTATATTATTTTCGATTTTTTTTATTCGGCAGGATGTGTAGAGCACTGGAGCAAAAAGTCCTCTCTGGACAACATCGCTGTAGACCTGCACTACCAATGATCATTTGGCCAATTCCTCACAGCTTGCCGGGTCCCAGAAAAAATAATCTTGGGTCCGTCGATCGCTTTCTTCTCCAGCGTAAGATCGCCAGCGTTATCAATTGCAAATTATCCTAAGCCCCCTTTTGGAATAAAGGAAAATGGTAGAAATTTTAGAGGATAGGAATTTTGTAGGAAAATTTCCTATGATGCCGTTTGAAACAAAGAAATAGGAAATTGAAATTCCTATGGGATAGACTATTCCATAAGAATTTTGGAGGAAAACAAACGTGAGGTCTCACCTCATGTTTTAATCTTCCTATGTCCTGTGTTTTTCCTGCGTGTCATCCAAACGACGCTTTGAAACATTTCCTGTGGTTTTGGTTCCTGTAGGAATGTAGAAAACATTTTTTTGAAAGGAATGTAGAAAACATGACATGCGTTTTTCCTATTTTTTTTACTTCCTGCGTTCCAAACAGGGCCTTATCGAAACAGGATCTGACAAGAATACACAGGTGGTTGGTGATAAAGACTGCATCCTCTCAACTCTTTTTATCCCAGGAAGGTCGAAGCCACCAACTCGCCTCGAGCGGTCAAGCCACTCGTCGGCATGCCGCCCTTACTCCGTCTTCCCCTTCTACGTGCTCCGGCCTGCTCCGCCTGACCTTCTCCGGCCGCTCGTTCGACCTGCTCCATCCGCCGCTGCTAGCTCTGGCTGCCCTTGCCCCAACCGCCAGCGGGCGAGCTCGATCTCCAGTGCCCCGTCCACCCCGCGTCCTAGGCTCCTAGCTGCGACGCGTCCTAGGCTCCTAGCTGCGACGAGCTCTTCCGCCCCTGCTCCTTCACTAATTCCTCACCTGCACAGGCAGGGGCGACGGACGGAGGGGCGGACTATGGTGGCTGGCGGCAGGTCAGGGACAAGCCCTCCTCTGTATCGGGTGTGAAGAAATTGGACGAGGGCAGATTTGTCAATTTGAAATTTAATAAGACCAGTTTCTTCCATTATATTAGCTAAATGAAGAGATAACAATCGTGAGGGGGTGCAATCAGCAAGAATTAGTCAGATGCGGGGGGCTCATAGTGAGGCAGACGGAAAAGGGGTCTATAATCCAAGGCGTGCGAACAGGGGGGGTTAAAATCAATTCGCCCGCGTCGCACAGCCACACCACAGCACAGCGCAGCGGCGACGCTTCTCGATGGCCGGACACCTAGCTGAATCTGACGCTCCCGTCGCCGTCTCAGTCTCACTCACGGCTCACTGCTCTGCTGCGGCTCTCCAGCCACCAGTTCATCGATGATCTCCCCTCTAGAAATTCGACGGCTTTAATCAGATTTATTTACCGTCGCCCGGCACGACCGCCGTCCAGGGGATTCCTTCGCCTAGTTCGCCATGGCTCGCCGCCGTGCCACTTTCCTATCCACCACGCTCTTTCTGCTAGCTGCCCTGCCAGCGCTCTGCGCCGCCGGCGCCGGCACCATCGTCTTCACCACGCTCGGCCGCAGCCGCTACGCCTTCGACATCTTCGCCCTCCCGCTCAACCAGCTCGCCCTGTCCTCCTCCTCCGCCTCAGCCGAGATCCGCCTCACCGACGGCGTGTCCGTCAACTACAACGGAAACTTCGCGCCCTCCTCCGACGCGCTGCTCTTCGTCTCCGAGCGCAACGGCTCCCACAACCTCTACCTCTCCCCTGTCCCCAAACCACCCACCTCCCGCCGCGAGGCCCTCGCGCTCGAGGACGAGGACGACACGCCGCCGCCGACGCCGCTGCTCCCCTGGTCGGACCCCGCCGCGCTCCGCGACCGCCCCACCCTCACCCCGGACGGCTCCCGCCTCGTCTACGTCTCCACGGCGCTCCCCGCGGCCGCCCCGCGCCGGAGCTGGGCGGCCGTCTACTCCGCGCGCGTCTCCCCGACCCCCGACGACGCCGCGCCGCGCCGCCTCACCCCGCCCGGCGTCGCCGACTTCAGCCCCGCCGTCTCGCCCTCCGGGGACTGGACCGCCGCCGCGTCGCCCGGCGCCGACGGGTGGGCCGGCGAGGTGCAGGACCTCCGCACCGACGTCTACGTGTTCCGCACCCACGACGGGTCGCGGCGGACGCTGCTCGTGGAGGACGCCGGCTGGCCGTGCTGGGCCGACGAGGCCACGCTCTTCTTCCACCGCCGCGACGCCGACGGCTGGTACGGCGTGTACCGCGCCAAGATCGATACTTCCGCCGCCACGGAAGACGGGCTGTCAGCGGCGGCGTCCGTGGAGGTGGAGCGGATCACCCCGCCGGGGTTCCACGCCTTCACGCCCGCGGCCTCGCCCGGCGCGCCGGGGCTCGTGGCGGTGGCCACCAGGCGGCCAGGGTCCGATTACCGCCACATCGAGCTGATCGACCTGACCTCCGGCGGCGGCGAGAACGCCGCATACTTCGAGGTCACCAGGCCCGTGGCGCCGCGCGCGCACCACTTCAACCCCTTCGTCTCGCCGGACGGCGCGCGCGTCGGGTACCACCGGTGCCGGGGCAGCGGGAACGGGGACTCGCCGCTGCTGCTGGAGAGCGTCAGGAGCCCGGCGCCGGACGCGTTCTCGCTGTTCAGGATCGACGGGTCCTACTCCTCCTTCTCGCCCGACGGCAAGAGGATCGCCTTCGTCGGGCTGCCGGGGCTGTACGTGGTGAACTCTGACGGCTCAGGCGGCCGCCGCAAGATCTTCTCCGGGAACGCCTTCCCGACATCGTGGGACTGGAAGAGGAAAGGCGTTGTGTACACCAGCATCGGGCCGGACTTCGCGAGCGAGAGCACGGAGGTGGACGTGGTGGCCGTGTCCCTCGGCGACGACGACGACGACCACGACGGCTCTCAGGTCTCGATCAAGAAGCTCACTGTCGGAGGCAAGAACAACGCGTTCCCGTCCCCGTCGCCGGACGGCAAGTGGCTGGTGTTCCGCTCCGGGAGGTCCGGGCACAAGAACCTGTACATCATGGACGCCGAGGATGGCGAGGCCGGCGGCATTCGACGCCTCACCGACGGCCCGTGGTCGGACACCATGTGCAACTGGTCCCCCGACGGCGAGTGGATCGCCTTCGCCTCTGACCGGCACAACCCGGGGGGCGGCAGCTTCGCCATCTACATGGTCCACCCGAACGGCACAGGCTTGCGGAGGGTGGTGCACAGCGCCGACGGTGGCAGGACGAACCACCCCTGGTTCAGCCCGGACTCCAAGAGCCTGGTGTTCACCTCAGACCTCGCCGCCGTCTCCGCCGAGCCCATCTCGAACCCACACCATTACCAGCCCTACGGGGAGATCTTCACCATCAACATCGACGGCTCGGGTCTCCGGCGGCTCACCCACAACTCGTTCGAGGACGGCACGCCGACATGGACGCCGTACTTCCTCGAGCCTCGAGACGTCAGCGAGACATTGCAGGCCTCCGGGAGGTGTGCGTTCCAGGACTGCCACTGGCTCGACATAGATGCTCAACCTGAAGATGATGGCCTCCGATATGCCCATGGTAGTAACAAGATCGGCTGCTAGAAGCTGTGTCCTGAAGATATCAATCAGAGCATGTCTACTGTACAAATCCTACTGTCTAAATGTTTGCCCTGCAGTGCAGGAGCCTATCTGTATTTTCCCAGGAATAAGGTCATGTAAAGTGGTGCCATGTTGAGACCGACATGAACCAACTTGCCACTAGATTATGTACTATGAAGCTATCTCCACTTGCCGTCAATTTTTAGCAATAAAACTGTTGTGTGTAGAAGCAGTTCTATATTTCTATGCTGACTGCTAGTGCATACAGTGGGAAGAACTGAACTGAGCCAGGATGGATTATAAAGAAAAATTTCAACTCTACAGACTTAACAAGAATTTTTGCTGACTGCTAGTGCATACAGTGGGAAGAACTGAACTGAGCTAGGATAGATTATAAAGAAAAATTTCAACTCTACAGAACTAACAAGAATTCGTTCTTATCTTACATCCATACACACGCTACATATACTCATACAACTCGTGCGAGCAAACTACCATCTCATCGGCTGCTGCCGCGGGGCTCTACCGACGATCTAACAAACGACCTCCTCCACCATACCTGGAAGGCTCTGCTAAGGTTCGGGCATTCCGTGCCTCTTGACGCGAAGCACTGGAACCATTCTTCGAACAGGCTTTGCTGCTCCTGGAGCGGAAGGGTGAGAAGCGCTTGCCCCAGGCTCTCCTCCAGCACTCTCACATCCAGCCCTTTGGAGCACCTCTGGAGCCAGCCAAAATCCGTCAGCATCGGCGCGAACCATCCCCGGAACAGCTGGCTCCTCAGATCGCTTGGACACTGCACTTTGCCTTTCCCGAGGGCGATAAACACGTTCGCTGATATCCGGCTCAGCTCGTACCTGAACATAGGTGATGCTTGCTCGTGCATACTGCTGAGTTCGTCTTGATTAGCCCACAGCTCCACAAAATTCTCCGCCATACCGTTGTTTACAAGAATCTCAAATAGCCAGATGAGGTTCTCACTCTGCTTACTGACTCTTTCAATCTTAGGCTTACTGCTCGTAACTTTCAGCGCGCCGTTTGTGTGGCATTTTGGCTCCGAGTCTTCCTTGAAAAGTTCAACCAGTAGGTTCAGACAGGAACAGCAAATCTGGTAAAGGCTCCCTTTGTTTAGTCCAGACAAATCCTTCTGATACACTGAGCTTTTGCTTAGAAGACCATTGATCAACGACTGCATATCTTTTCTTGCGCCGTTGTTAGTGCTGCTGGTAACAGACTGGATGAGCTGAACTGTCAAGTCTTCCGAGCTGCTCTCTTCTCGTGGTTGCAATCTTGCCAATACATCTTTGGTTAATGCTTCGTCAAAAGTGCATCTTGCAAAGAGATGCTTTAGCCTCTCTTCCTCATTCTCATTCCATGGGACTGACTCAATATACTCCAAACATGATCTGATTCCTCTGTCAAACATAATAGAGGAAGCCACCTGTAACTCAAAACATATAAGCATCTCTCAGTCCCGTTATGAGATGCTACTTAAATTATATCTTTCTTTTGCGAGAATTATACCAGAAACTAAGAGAAAGTACAGTGAGGTCATCTTGGCAGTGTGCGTATAAGCAATGATGTTCTACTATTATTATGGAGATTTGAACAGTCTGGATGGTGTGGTTACTGTGGTACATTTGCGCCCCTACTCTGTTATTCATATCACACCATTTAAGTGGAGATCACCAGGACATACTGTGTTACCAGAGGTTGCATATAAACAGTGTGCATAGTACACTCACAGCAGCTAAAGGACCCATGTGTCACCTAGCAAACGTACTTTTGTCGAAAGTAAAATTAATTTGACATAATAATCTATGTTCCAAACATTCTGTACCAATTTCTGTACCGCCAAGATTAGTACTCTGCTGATATTTCCTACTCTGATCAGAGCTTTTATGTTGTCGTGTTTGTGTACTATCGATGGCCGTTTTCAGATCCATGACAATCCTATCCTCGCACCCATTATAGATTTGTCCTCCCATAATTACACCCAACAGGTAGGACCACGACAACAGCTGATTAGGTAGACAATGTTCCACATAGACGAGTCATCTTTTTCATTTAATTCACTAACCAAGAAGTGCAAAGCACCAGTGAACTATTAATCAGTTGGTTAGTTTCATACTAGTACCATTTATCCAGAGCTAGCTTACCTGGATACATCGTTTAGCGCCCTACAATCACACAAACACAGTAGCGCTCAATTCAAAAGATGAATGAATGAATCCTTAAGGTGGCACTACTGTTTTCTCAGATTTACTGGTGTCGTATGTTACTGCTTTGCAGACGAACTAAACCTACTTATTATCATTTGTAAACTGTCAGCGTGACTCCTACCAGAAGAAATGTGGCTTCTCACAAGCTGCATATGATGGAATATTGACACATTCCAGTTATTTTGACATAGAGAACATAGTTCCTAACGAAAATACAACCTCTAATATATGTACTCAAAACTTTCATTGCTACATACAACAGGCTAGAATCTGAAAACAGGTGTATCAATTACTAGCAAAGTAGTCAAACATGGGATCGTCAAGCTCGCAAATGTAAACAAAAGTCATCACAATTTTTGTTGGAATGGTTCAATTCACCACAATCAAATTGAACAGCATTACACCTGAAATGCGGCTCGCACGAACACCGTTTATGCATCGGCACGGGTCATTGTCAGATAGTGTAGGAAAACTGAAGAGAACAAGAGAGATGGACTGAACTGAGCAGCTAGTAGGAAAGCAAGGGAAAGGGGAATGCAAGTGCATCTCACCTCGAGAACACCGATGGCCCGGGACACGCCGGCCCTGGCGAGCCACCGCAGCGGTTCTGCCTCGAACATGAGCTCGACGGCGTCCCTGAACGCCGCCACGTTCTCCACCCCGTCCACCTCGATCCTCTTGCCCCCTCCGCCTCCGCCCGCGGCGGCGGGCGCGGGCGCCATGGCAGCGAAGAACCCGCTGTCCTGGTACAGGGCGGCGGAGTCGAGGTCCATGACGACGACGCACCCGCCGTCGCGGCCCCGCAGGCACAGCCTCAGATCCAGCCCCTCCTCCTGCTCCTCCTCCCGCACGGCCACGAATGGGGCCGCCGGCTCCGGCGGCGGCGGCTCCCTCGGGAGCGGCGGGGCGGCGTCGGGGTCGATGGGGGAGACGCGGCCCGGGGAGAGGATCCGGCGCGGGTAGTCGATGAGGCCCGCCAGCTTGGACGACGGCGAGCTGTGGAACGACGAGGGGGACTTGGGCGGGAGCTGCTGCTGCTGCTGCTTCCGCGCGCCGCTGCCGCCGAGGAGTCCTGCTGCGGCAGAGGGGAGGGGCCGCTGGAGGTGGTGGTCGGGGCTCGGCGGGACGCCGGCGAAGGAGCAGCACCAGCCGGCGGCGGCGCCGCGGCGGCGGAGGTGGCGCCCCGCGTAGTCCGCCATTGACGCGCGTTAGGGGCGCGGATCTGGGGGGGGGGGCTCCGACGACGAGCTGGTCCGTCCTCGCCGGCAATGTTGAGGATCGATCCCGAGCGGTGGCCCAGCCCAGCTCAGCTCAGCTTAGCTAGTGTGGCGCGTGCTGCCACCGCGAAATCGGAGGAAAATAAATCACCGTGCGGCGAAGGGGATGGCAGCCTGGTACGGCGATCCGGTGGGTCCCGCGTGTAAGCGAGAGGAGGGAGGTGGCGGATCGGAGTAACCTGGTCCCCGGACACCTACTACGGCGGTGGGGGATCCCCTGCGCCGGCCGTCCGTGTGGCCCAGCCCCAGAAATTTTTTCATTGCATTAATTGGGCATTTTGCGTTATGTTTTTGCCACCCGCATTTTGTGAACTCTACCCTTTTAGTCATGAATCTCCCAACTTTACTGCTAAAAAACTTGCCACCTTACATTTTTGATTTTTCACACAACTCGTCAGGAGAATGGAAGAAGCTAAGAGTGAAAGAAAAAAGGGTCACTCCCGTTTCATCATTAATGGAACAAGAAACTACAAAGTATCATCACCATCACAGAACAACTTATAGACACCAGTAATCATACACGTCCAGCACACGTCTTAAAAATTAACGAATTTATTTAGCAGTTGGATCCATCTAAAACTAAACATAATGATGATTCACTCTATATGTCTTGATTTGCTAGTGTTTTACGTGTGCTTAGAAAATATAGACATGATCAGATCGTTCTAAGCCAAATGGCGGAAGTCGGAAGCATCTAGTTAGATACTTTTGTGACTTATAAACCAAAAATTACTTTTAAACACAAAAGTCAAAAGCCAATAATAAGGCCAACCAATCAGCGCCAAGTCCACGGAAGAACGAGAAACACGAAAGAAGATGAAAGATAGGAAAAACTAAGATTGACGGCATTACATTCTACATATTCCGGGCCCCCACCATCTCGTTATGAGAGTTTTGTTGTGCCGAACTTTGGCATTTTTTTTGGAACAAGGTAAAACATTGCCTATTACATTCATTAAGAGAGAAGTGTGATAGTTACAAATAAGTTAGGCACTCACTTACAAGCACTACTCTCGCATCGTAATGGATCCAAAATGTTTCGCCCCCGCGATACTCTAAAGAGAATGTTTCCTCTTTTATATACGAGTGGATTACATTAGGCATGGAAGCAACATTTTTAAAACTCTAGCGTTGCTCTCGTTCCAAAGCTCCCAAGTGAATAGGAGGGACAAAGAGGCGAGACCCTTGTGTGGTTGCCCGTTGGCTCCGGTTAGGGAGCACTACTATTGTTTCACCGAGTTGAAGTGTTGCCAAATTGAGACAACGAACATTCCTAGACCAAGTCAATCATGCCTTGCCATATACGAGTAGAGTATCAACATTTGAACATGGTATGCGCCGCGGTCTCAGGCTCTCTCTTGCAAAGTTGAAACGACCCTCTATTTGGCCACCCACAACGCTTGAGACGATCCACCGTCCACATCTTATTTTGAAGAATCAATCAAGCAAACAATTGACATTTAGGTAGCGCACAATTTCCCCAAACCGCCGCCTTCAGAAAATATGTGGAAGGTTTTTCAAGTTGCGCCAAGTATGTCGAAGTCGTGGAGTAAATGACGGGACGTGGCCAACTTCTTCTTGCTCCGAGTACCTCCATCGCCACACTACAGGAGTATACGTCTGTCTCACCTCTTCTTTTCTTGTAACTTCTTGCAAGACACGCCGATCGATAGTACATGACGAAATTGGTAGTTGACACCAAAACGAAATGGTCCACATTCCAAATTAATCTGCCTAGAGGATACAAGAAAAATAGATGTGATTTATTCTTGCCAGAAAACAAACATTTAGCCTCCATCTTCCTCCTCTATGCAGTAGAACATCCTTGGTTAAGATATGTTTTGCAAGCATCAACCATATTAATGTCTTAAATCCAAACATGAGATTTTTTACCTTCGAGAGAAAAATATGTACTTACTATGTTTTTAAATATGTGATGTTTAAACGATTTTTCCACATTCATATTCATATGTATCCACATCTATGTACACATTTTAGTGTGTTTGTTTACTCATACTATTCCGAATCTAGGCGACAACGTGTAACATGTAAAAAATTTCATATCTAAAAACAGAGGGAGTATGTAACCGTCTTACAAATTTCAATTGCGAAGTAAGATTAGTATTCTTGTCCTTGATTAGTATTTGCGCAGCCATTAATGTTTAGCATCTGTATTTCATATAAAGCTGAGGGTTTTTTTACAGTAAGTTTTTGCTGCCTTATTGAGGTAGAATAGAATGTAACTGCAGATGAATTATTGAATTCGTGCTGGCTGAAACTGATTCTGCACTGGAGTATATGCGTGAGGTAGAAATTACCAAGAAAGAAAATAAATAGTAGAAAAAATATGGCTTCGCCCGGGTTCGAACCGGAGACCTTCAGTGTGTTAGACTGACGTGATAACCAACTACACCACGAAACCTTGGGTGGCAAACGTGCAGTGTGAAATTATTTTAAACATAATTACTAAGATCGAAGGGAGCATTTCCGGTCGGCTTCATCATCTCCTAGTACACACGCGGTACGGGGTACACACTACATAGTACGTACTCCGGTCGGAAGGACCCAGAACTACTTTCGGAGTAAATTTTAGTACGTACGTTCATGTGAACAACGACGATGGTGGCCGGCGAGTTGCGAAAGAAAATGCATCAATATGCACCGTATTAGTTGGATCGACCCTTCTCCGAAGCAGGGAGATAGTACTTGATTCACAAGCATATAAGTATGTGGCCGTACTTTTTCAGCTGAGAACTTGCAAATTCAAACTTCCAACCAAGGACCCGTAGATGTAGCGCCGTTCATAGGTACTCTCCCTGCATATCAAAATATAAAATATTTTAACACAAGGTATGTCCCATACATGTAGATATATTTTAGTGTATGGTTCATGCATGCATGTAAACATATCTTATGCTAAAACATTTTATATCTAAATACGGAGTTAATTACCATACCATATGCATGCAAAGGATGCCCTGGCAAGCCTATAACTCGTACTACTTGGCGTCCAAGGCTGACCATGTACTATTTCGTAAGATCGTTCCTAAGTGTTACCCTGTCCAGACGCATGCAAGATTATTGATTGACATCGCTTGTCAGGTCTTGGAAAAAAGAAGGTTGTCTCATATATAGTCTGGAAAATTGATAAACAACAAGAAAGACGTACGTACTACGTAGGAGGTGGGAAATCACATATCTTTGGTTGATCACGTCTTCGCTATTAGCTTAGCTATTTTTTGGTTGAGCAACGAGAGAAAACCATAACATCCAACAGAAGTACGTCCATGCCATGGCGGCTTGCCTTCTCCGCTGCCTCCAAGGTACGATCGTCGTGGACTCGTGTTTCCTTTTCTTTCTTCGCCGGCTATGTATGTACATTTTCCTTTGTCATCTTCTTTGTCTTTGGAAGCACCTAGCTACTCTCTTCTTTACATAGTTTTGTACCGTGGCTTTATCTTCTATATCTAAATAACAAAGACCCACTATAAGTAATTCTCTCAACATGCAAGATGTCCACCTCATCAAACATATTTGAGCAATCCTAGGCTACCACCTAAGCAAATATGCCACCTAATGTAAAGGGAAAAAAAATCATGTGAGGAGATAACGTATATCACACCACCAGCCGAATACACATCTTTCTTCCCATTTATCTTGCCATTTATTTCTGTTGATGCACGCCTCCTTCCATCGATTAGTAGTTCAATTCCTTTGGGTCATGGCTCGCCGTAGGGCACCATTAATAGGCTCCATGCACCATCCATTAACCTCCCTCACGCACGTTCTACTTCTACTGTTGAGAAGTGTTGTGATTGGCCACCGATTTATCTCTTTGTTTCTATTTACCTTCCACTCCTTGACTAACACACAGACCATGCACATCCTGGGCCCTCCACGGCTGTTCGTAAATATCACGTACATCTCTTACATAGTTTCATTTCTCCTCTTCCTCTTCGCCGGCTATGTATGTACATTTTCCTTTGTCATCTTCTTTGTCTTTGGAAGCACCTAGCTACTCTCTTCTTTACATAATTTTGTACCGTGGCTTTATTTCAACAATTAGGACTCCTTCGTAGACGTGCGCATATCGTGTGTACCGCAACTCGTACTAGCAAATTTACAGGTTCGTTAGTTATTTTCTCGTGAAATTATATAGAGTTTACTACTCCCTCAGATACGATATAATTGTCGCTCGAAACAAATTGAGCATGCACAACATAATACTACACCTCCGGAAACTTTTTTAGGACCTGAGGGAGTATTAAAAAATCTATGTTGATAGATTTTTTTTAGTTCTTTTTAGAAAACTATGTTGGCTGCTTTTTTTTTTTGGAATTATGTTGCTTCTTTATGGCTTTTTTTTTCATAGAATGCTTCTTTATGGCTGCATTGACATGTTTAGACGGGCCGCTTGGATGGCTGTAAAGGCCCAAGTTAGGTGTTCGGGAAACTAAGGGGCCGTGGGCTGGAAAGTGCTTCTCGCATGGTCATAGTTTTCCTAATTTCCTTCACTAAAAAAATGGCGGCAGCCACGGCCGCCGGCGGCGGCGGCAGCACCGCCGTTCGTCTTCTACTCCACCCGCGACCCCGTTCCGTCCCACCGCGGCGATGAGCTCGGCGAGGAGCGGCGGGACTGCGTTTTTTCGACGGCCGGGAGCCGCCGCCGTGCTGGACCAGGCCGCCGCAGCGCCCGGATCCAGTCGATCTGGGGAGGCGACGCGGTGGAGTGGAACCAGAGCGCGAGACCTCCTGAGCAGTTTCCCCGCAGGCAGGTGAACTCCGTCTCTGGCTCCTCATTGATCCAGCCCTCTAGCTCTCCGCTCGAATTCGGGAGGGAACCGTCTCCTAATTCGACCGGAAAACCTTCTCTCATTCCATCCGTTTACTGCTAGCTTCTCCGTGTCAGCGTCGGCGCCGGTACAGGATTCAGCAAGCCTTGTCCGGGCAGGTCAGGTGCGAGGTGTAGCAGAGTTGGAGTAGAGATACATACACATTTAATTTGGACGATCAATGCAGTTAAATACTTCTCATCTAGTCTAGACTAGTAGAGATCAACCAAACGATAGATACGGGGGAAAGCCAAGTTCAAGAATCGAGCTGTAGGTAGGAGCAACGAGAAAGCCAAAAATCTCGAGCGATCATGGCGGCCTGCCGCATCGCCCTCTCCAAGGTCTCTCCATCTCTTTTCCTTGCCTTCTAGTTCTTCGCCCCCAGAGTGATTTCGCTTCCTTGGTCAGGGCAAACGAACAGAAAGTTTTCTTCTTTTCTTCTTCTTCATACTTGATGATGATTATCGATCCTGCAACTCTGCAAGGGCAATGTCGGCGTTTCAGATTGGTGTCGCTTAATAAATCTATGGGTTGCCAATTTAGAGCTTGGAATGCCAGCATATATTTATTCATTGTGTGTGTTTGTGTCACAGGCTGCGTGTCATCTTGCAAAGCATGGGTTTTACAGCGAGGTTGTTCCTTCTGCTGCAAAAGCAACTACTGCTACGGGTACGTCTCTCTCCACTGCTACATCAAGTTGAGTATGGCAAAACTGATAACTTGTGCTATTTCCAAATAAGAAAATTAGAGCAAGACCAACAAGATTTGCAAAGCCCTCACAAGGATGCCACGGACAAAGAAAAATAATAACTTGTAGTACTAGCCTGACTGAACTGTGCCGTGCCCAATATCCTATTTTCGATTATACACACATCTAGCTTGTTATATATTCTACAGTATATGCCTTGTTGGTTGAGTATTACCATGGATGAGCTTAAATATCTTTCAGTAAACTGGTCTCCTTTGTGTATGCTTAATACAGGTAGCGTGCTTACAACTCTACGACAGAGATATCGGTCAAGCTTTGTTCGGGGCCTACGCTCTGATGCTGCCTCTCTTCATGGAGAGTCCTATAGCAGCGATCCAGAAAGAGTTATACTCAACTTCGAAAGGCAGCCTTCATTGCATTCCAAACCTTCAGCTCTCTCGGAGTATGTAAAAGCTGTTGTCAGCCGTGAAATGCAAACTCAAGGTAGGATCCATCTCTCTTTGCAAATTTCTTTACCAATGAGAATAGGTCCTTCCCTTTTTGTGAATTCCCCAGCGGCGAATTAACAAATCTACTCTTTTCTGCACGGATGGATGTTGTATGCAGGAGGAATTGCTAATCCAGCAAGGGTGGAAGGAATTAGCCGTACTGCTAGTCAGCTCTCGTCTAAAGATGGTATTCTTGGTACAACTGGTACACCTTTCCACATGGTTACAGTGGAGAAAGGCAAAATATGGAAACAACTTTGGGCTACCTTCCGGACCATTGCAGCTACTGGCCTAGCTACTGGCCTTGTAGTCTACAGTATTGCTGAACACGGTGTTATATTCTATGCTGGTAAGCAGTATCCGAATGTTGTAATGGACGAATCAGAAGATGATGAATCTGATGATTTGGAAAAAGGTGGCGATTTCACTAGTCTGAAAAAACTTGTTAAGTTTGATGCTTTGAAAGAAGTACACTCAACCACGAAATTCAGTGATGTAAAGGGGGTTGACGAAGCCAAAGCTGACCTTGAGGACATAGTTCACTACCTAAGAAACCCCAAGGTGACTGTAACATTGCCATCAACCTTGCAGATCTTCCATTTCCGCAATTCTTTCGTGTTGTTAACCTAGTTTCACGTTATTTATAGCGTTTCACACGCCTTGGTGGCAAGCTTCCAAAGGGTGTTTTGCTTGTGGGCCCACCCGGCACAGGGAAGACCATGTTGGCAAGAGCTGTGGCCGGGGAAGCCGGCGTCCCTTTCTTCACGTGCAGTGGCAGTGATTTCGATGAGGTGTATGTTGGTGTTGGGGCTAAGAGAGTGAGGGAACTCTTCCGTGCAGCAAAAAAGAAGCAATCTCCTTGCATAATATTCATCGATGAAGTTGATTCCATTGGTGGGGGCAGAAAAGCATTCGATCCAACATGGATGAGGCAGACCCTGAACCAGCTGCTTTCTGAGATGGATGGCTTCAAGGTGAATGATGGGATCATCGTGATCGCAGCCACCAACTTCCCGGAGTCGCTAGATAATGCCCTCGTCAGGCCTGGGCGTTTTGACCGTCAAATTCATGTTCCTCTTCCAGATGTTGAGGGCCGACGGCAGATCCTCGATGCTTATATGTCAAAGGTTCATACTCCCGCTGTCCCAAAATATATGGTTTCGTCGACTTACTTTTTTGCTGTCTTTAATGCAAGATTTGAACTTTGAGCTTTTATGTGGAATTTTTCATGCAGGTGTTAAAAGCCAAGGGTGTGGATACAATGACAATTGCGAAGGGGACACCTGGGTTCTCAGGTGCAGACCTCGCAAACCTGGTCAACGATGCCGCTCTCAAAGCTGCCAAGGATGGGGCGAAATTTGTTACGATGCAGCACGTAGAGTATGCCAAGGACAGGATCATGATGGGCAGCGAGCGCAAGTCCGCGGTGATATCTGATCATTCGAAGAAGAAGACGGCATACCACGAGGGAGGCCACGCCCTTGTTGCAATCCTAACAGAGGGCGCTGCCCCTGTCCACAAGGCCACCATTGTTCCCAGGGGAAATGCTCTTGGCATGGTGACGCATCTGCCAGGGGAAGACAGTGAGCTCGTAATCTCGAGGAAGCAAATGCTGGCGATGCTGGATGTCCTCATGGGTGGGTTGGTGGCCGAGGAGCTTATATTTGGAGAAGCTGGGGTCACCACGGGCCCCTCATCCGATCTAAACCAGGCGACTCAGCTGGCGACGGACATGGTCACCAAGTATGGCATGAGCAAGCAGGTCGGCCTCGTTTCCCACAACGACAGCACGCCCATGAGCGGGCGGATGTCAGCGCTGGTTGATGAGGAGGTTAAAGCACTGTTGGACAAGGCTTACGGTAACGCGAAGACGATTCTCACGACACACAGCAAAGAGCTCCATGTGCTAGCCAACGCCCTCCTGAAGCATGAAACTCTCACCGGTGACCAGATCAAGAAACTAGTATAGGGGGGTAGATGGTTTTAATGCTGGAGAGGCTTACAGCAAGATTTTATTTTTGTTCTGAAACTTTTGTGCACACAAACATAAAGAGCGATACATAGGATCTGGAGTCTGGACTATCCGAGCGTTGTTTCTCAAGTCTGAAGAGAGTACAGTGTTTTGCATTCTGTAATTAAACCTCCTGTTTTCGATTTCATCATGTACCGCAAGATTTCGGAAATTTCCCTTGCAATCGAATATAGTTCCTGTGAATGAGCACATGGATATATATGATGCAATTTCAGTCCTAGTTACATACCCCTATATTTGTAAAATAATGAGGTTTTAAGCATTGCCCCACCTCTAACTTACATGGTTTTCCATTTGTTTTGTGGAGATGCGTTAGCAGAAAATCACGAAATTAGTATTATAAATTTTTGTTTCAGTCCTGAAACAAAGACTTAGGTTTTGAAAAAAAAATGGTTTGTGCGGACAAATGTTAATTTGGTACAGATGGAATAGGGCAACTTATTTGTCACAATTCCAAGAAAGTGTATATGTGATTCTTCTCCAAAAGATCTGGCAACACTCCAGTTTGATAATTATGCATCTTCTAGTCGCAATTGAGAAGGAAACAAGAGTCTCATGGTTCCCAATAGATGTGAGGGTATCAACATTGATGAAGTGCTACGGAGTTTTTCCATGGTCCGCTCTTCCTTCCCATTGAAATATCTTGGTTTTCTATTCTCCGTATCATGTTTAGAGAGTCAGTTTCCAACTTATTGAGAACAAAGTTGCTAGGAAGATAGGGCTGACAACTGATGGTAGAGCGGTCTTGGTGATACGGTGAGTTTTCCTGAAATCACAATGTCAAGCGCTCCAACGAAAAGTGATACTGTATATTACTTGACCTTTCTACCCACTGCACCTTTAGAGTTGAGTGAGGAAGCAATGGAGGAGCTCGAGGACGCATGAGAGCTCAACCCATCCAAAGAGAAACTTGGAAGTGAAGGAAGATGAGATACAATGAGAAAAAGCATGAAGAATAGACAGTCCAGATGGTTCGTTCTAAAAAGTGCAAATTTGGGATATTTTCTGATGCTTAAGTCGAATCTAAAAAGTGCAAATTTGATTTAGGGACAAGTGCACTTTCGTGCCCTTTTTAACATGTTCTACAGCTGGTAAAAATCATGTAGCCAGGAGTAGAAGACTGTGAAACTGCATGCATATATCATTGTTACTCTTATGTCTAAGTGAGTAAGTCCTATCTAAAAAGTGCAAATTTTGTTTGGTGAATATGTAGCTAGTAGTAGGGCTCTGAAATTGGATGCATATATCATTGTTGCTCTCTTCAGATGGTAATAAAATCTTGGGATGCATACTTGAGATCCAAAATATGAGTTTTTACTGACCGGATACAAAACAGTAGGCTTTCTTGAGACTTAGAGATATCCAGAAAAAATCACTATTCACATTTCGTGTGCATGCAACAAAAGTATCAGGAAAAAGAGTACTTCATGTAAGCGTCACTATTAGGGTGAAGGTGGTGTTCCCTAATCTGGTTGACTATTGTTAAGATCATCTACTTGTCCTTGTGTGGATATTGGCTTCATGATCTTGTCACCAGCGAGAGAACGAGATGTTTCCTGGATCTACTGGCCATTGTTAAGTCCACCTGTTTTTCCTTCTGTCGGTACTAGCTTTGTGATCTTGTCTCCAGCAATAGAAGGTGTTCCCTGATTCTGCCGACTATTGTTAAGAACGTCAACTTGTAATTCTGTCGATACTAGTTTCGGGATGTCGTCGCCAGCAAGAGAAGGAGATGTTTCCTTATTCTGCTGGCCATTGTTAAGTCCACCTGCTTGTCCTTCTGTCGGTGCTAGCTTTGTGATCTTGTGACAAGCGAGAGAAGGAGATGTTGCCTGATTCTGCTGGCCAATGTTAAGTCCACCTGCTTGTCCTTCTGTTGGTACTAGCTTTGTGATCTTGTCACCAGCGAGAGAAGGTATTCCCTGATTCTGCTGACTATTGTTAAGACCAACTACTTGTGCTTGTGTCGATACGTGTTCTGTGATCTGGTCACAAGTGATAGAAGGAGTTCCCTGATTCTGCTGACTATTGTCAAGACGAGCTACTTGTTTTGTTGACACTAGTTTCACGATCTCATCACCACTGAGAGTTCCATGCTTAAGGAGGGAGTTTGCTAGCGCGTGAAGCTCCTCATTGTGCTCCGTGAGAATCGTTTTCGCATTCTTGTAAGCGTTGTCCAATAATTCTTTTACTACCTCATCAACCAGGGCTGTCGTTTTCCCGCTCATGGTCGCCGTCTTCCCACCATCATTCTTGTTATAGGAAACAAGGCCGACCCGTTTGCTCATACCATACTTGGTGGCCATCTCTGTCGCCACCTGAGTCGCCCGGCTTAGATCAGACAAGGCGCCCGTGGTGACCCCGGCTTCTCCGAATATAAGCTCCTGGGCCACCCGCCCTCCCATGCAGACATCCAGGTTTGCCAGCATCTGCTTCCTCGAGCGTGCCGTGTTGTCTAACGGCGGCAGCGGCTCTACAAAGCCAAGACTTTTTGACCTGGGCACAATGGTGGCCTGGTGGACAGGGTTAGCACCGTCCGTGAGGATAGCAACAAGGGCGTGCCCACCCTCGTGGTACGCAGTCATCTTCCTGGAATGATCAGATCTCACCATCGACTTGCGCTCGCTGCCCATGATGATCCTCCCCCTGGCGTACTCTAGGTGATCCATCCCAACAGCATTTGCCCTGTCCCTGGAAGCCTTGAGAGCGGCATCATTTACTAGGTTTGCAAGGTCTGCACCTGATAACCCAGACGTCACCCTGGCGATGGTCAGCGCATCCACACGCATGGCTTTTACCTGCATGGAAGAATACATGGAGAAAAAGGTGAAATTCTTGCATCAGAGACAGCAAAAAGTAAGTACGCCTTATATTTCTGTACGAATGAACGGGAGTACGTACCTTTGACATATAAGCCTCAAGGATCTGCCGTCGGCCCTCAACATCTGGAACAGGAACCTGAACATGACGGTCAAAACGCCCAGATCTAACAACAGCCTTATCTAGTGACTGGGCGACGTTGGTTGCTGCGATCACTATGATCCCATCATTTTGCTTGAAACCATCCATCTCAACAAGCAGCTGGTTCAGGGTCTCCCTCCGCGACTTTGTACCATCTGCGTTCTTGCTCCCAGCAATGGCGTCAATCTCATCGATGAATATTATGCAAGGGGATCGCTTCTTTGCTGCACTGAAGAGCTCCCTCACTCTTTTAGGTCCCTCCACGAATTCGCTGCCTCTACACGCGAAGAATGGTACACCTGCTTCACCGGCCAAAGCCATTGCCAACATGGTCTTTCCTGTTCCCGGTGGGCCAGAAAGCAGAATACCCTTTGGAAGCTTGCCACCAAGGCGTGTGAAACTCTGCATGGAAAGCATGTAAGACTAGGGTGACAGCTCGAGAAAGAATGATTATTGGCGCAGGTTGATGGCAATCGCTGCACTCACGTCGGGATCACGTAGGTAGTAAACTATGTCCTCGAGCTCAGCTTTGGCTTCGTCAACCCCTTTTACATCACTGAACCTTGTGCTCCAATCTATAGGCACTTCTTTGAAATCTTCAGACTGAGGAGCTCCCACATTCTTTGACTCATGAAGGCCATAGAATAGAGCTCCGGTGACTACAAGGCCTCCACAGGTACGCAGAAGCTGCTTTTTAAGTAGATCTTTCTCTACTATGTAAAAGGGTGCAGTTTCTGTACCAAGAGCACGTCCTTCCTCCGTTGCTGCATTTGAAATTCCTGCAGAGAAATAACAGAATCCATCCATAGACAAGTTGTCAAGCCAAATAGGATGTCGCACAGGCACATAGACTAACTAGATGTGACGAAAGAAAAGATGGCTACCTCGATAAGCGGTGTCATACTGCACGCCCTGTACCCTCTGACCAGCAAAGCTTGATTGGTGTCTCTGCTGTTGATTTCTAAACACACTACCTGCACTGATTAAGCACCACAAAGCAGAAACTTACTTCTTTGATGGCAACCGTCAACAAAAAATGCGTAGTAGAACATAGAGTAGTGGTAAGAAGTAGCATCCACCTAACTGAAAAGATGATACTGGGCATGATTTAAGTCAGGTTAGCACTAGTTGGTGGTTGCCACATAAGTATAAGTATACAGATTAAGTCTGTATATCACGCGTGCGATGGAGAGAGAAGCAACCAGATATATTACCTGCGCCACTAGTTGCATTTGCAGCAGGTGCCCTGAAAGAAGGAACGGCCGTCATTGCTGCTGCTGCAGCTACCCCGCTGTAAATCGCACTTGCCGATCTATGCTTTGCAAGATATGTGGCATCCTGTGGCACACACACATACAAAAGTTAATCCAACCGGACAATATAACCGTATTCATCAACAGTAGGAAATTGGCGGCAGCAATCGATCTGAGATGCAGACAGGGGTTCGCAGTTGCAGTTTCAGCACCGATAAGCATCAACAATCAATTACGGAGAAAAAAAGAGAGAGACGGGGGGGGGGGGGGGGGGGGGGGGGGGGGGGGGGGGGGGGGCATGTGCTGCTTTGGACTGGAACAGCCTTCTGAACCCCCACGAACAGAGCAAAATCATGCATGATGAAAAAAGAACAAGAAAATACCTTGGACAAGGCGAGCCGGCAGGCCATGACGAACAGAATCTCTAGTCCTTTGCTCGGGGACAACCACCAATTCGGACGGATACGCACGAGATCTCAACTGAATCGAAACGAATCAAGGCCCAAACGAACCGAACCAAACGGAGAAGACGAAATCCCGACTCTCGCCCTGTCGTTTTCAAATCTGGCTAGAGTTTTTAAATCGAAAGCCGTGGTCTTGGCAGCACGGGGTCATTGCGCCGGGGCTGTGCTGGCTCCCCAGACCAAGGCCGACGGACCGGCCGCCCCCCGGATCTGGGCCCGGTCTAGCACGGCGGCTCTGCCTCTGGGCCGTCGCCGGCGAGGCTCTTCGCCGAGCTCATACCCTGCGCGCTGTCCGCCGGGATGGCTCCTCCACGAGCAGGGACCTGCCGGCCGGATTGGTGAAGCGCACGCCGGGGGGCTCGTGCAGGTGGCGCGCGCGCGGATGGTTCGAAGGGACATTTCACATGTGTTCTCTCGAGAGAGGATAGGAAATACTCCCTAGTTTTTTTGGGGTGAATTTTCATTTTCTTTTCTTATTTAGAGAGAATTGCCACAATACCATTAGACAAAACCAAGATAGACAAAACCAAGAGTTCCAAAATAACGCTGAGAAAACCATACTTGCGAAAATACCACTACAATCTAGTTTTTCATGCCAAAATACCACTAGACACAAACTGAGACTAACTTCTAACATAAAAAGACACTCATGCCCTTACCTCTTCATAGGCAACTCTCACATCCTCTTATTTTAACAACAACAGTTTATCATCATCTAATCATGATTGCAGCAGCACTTTGACAACAGCTCAGCAACACAATTCAGCAACACTTGTGACAGCAAATCGTCAGCATTTTATACAGCACTACAGTAACAGTTTTGACAGATTTCAGCATCATTTATACATTAATTTAGTCAGATAACCAAAAGGAGCCCACGGCTTTGACATCATTTCAGCAAGGTAACCAAAAGGATCACACTATATACAAGATTGTCATGAGCAATTGAACTAAACTTGCTTGAGGGGGCTATTCGTAGTGCTTTTGCTCCTTTTAGAAGAACTAGGAGGTGAAGAAGTTTTCGCAATAGCGGCCGCCATCGACCTTGTCACCGGGCTTGAAGTTGCAATACAAGGTTGAGTATTTTGCTTAGTTGGCGTGCAGGGAAGACTAGAGGTAGTTGTTGTTGCAGCTTTGTTTGATTTTTGCCTACATGAGAACTTGAGATAGTAAGCTAAAGATGTGTTGATTAACAAGCTGAAATATATGTACAAGAAAGTACCGTTTCGGAGGAGGAGTTGCATCTCGGTCAGCATCATTGTCTTTTTCCGGCTCTTTGCATGTCTTCAAAAGATGACCCGTTGCTCCACATCTTTTGCATACATGCTTCCTACCGGTTCCACCTTCGTTGCTGTTCTTGTACCTTCTAGTTCTTGGACGTCCAGCACTCCTTGACAACATCGGAGGAATCATTTCAAAACCTGGTTGTGCCTTAGGCCATTGGGATTGGCCCCTAATTGGCATGAGAATTGGCTCATATGCAGCTTTGAACTTGGCCACTGAGAAGAAATCATCAACA
This sequence comes from Poa annua, assembly GCA_026929855.1. NCBI lineage: Eukaryota > Viridiplantae > Streptophyta > Magnoliopsida > Poales > Poaceae > Poa > Poa annua. Next base: position 4,602,486 of record CM049434.1, on the reverse strand, counting down.
TATTGATCTACCTTGTCTCCCTTAGAGAATATGAAATGGAGAGCATGTGTGCAAGGCTTACCACCAATCTGCCAACGTCTACAAGAGCATTCCTTTTTTCCCAAGTCCACTATGTGCCTCCATCCATTTCCAGATATCTCAGCTATGGTTGGTGTTGCTCTTACTTCGCCATAGCGTAGTCTCTTGCTTTTCTGATTCAACTCCTTTATCACACTAGGAAGTATGGTACCTTGTAGCCCATCAGCAAAATCCCTCCTTTTTGCTCTCATTTGCATCACGATCTCCCTATATGTGTCTACAAGCTCAACTATTGCAAGTTGTTTCTTCTCTCTAATCCAATTATTGAAGACCTCTGCCAAGTTATTACTGACATACTCAACTTTGGGTATTGATGAAAACTTGCTTCTCGTCCACACACGATTATGTTCCCAATGGAACTCTTGTAGCAGCTACCTTTGGCACATTTTCAGGATCCTTCACATGGACTGCCTTCGTCTCCTCCTCATATTGCACAGGCTCATCATCCTCATACTCCCCTTCATAGGCTTGGTTCGGCCAAGCAAAGAATGGAGCATGAACCGGCTCATCATTCTCCTCGTCACCCCTAACTTCAACAAATTCTTTGTTTTTATTCTCAATGGTCACACCAAACCTTAAAGTTCTTGATTCATTGCACCTATCAAATAATTGAGCTATCTCGGACTCGGAAATTAAAGGAACGGTGTCATCTCCGGATCCACCAAATGGTCATTCTTTGATCAGTGGACCATTGAAACTGCTGCTCCACAGCTGTTGTAATCTGCGCCACGGACAAGTCTCGACCCACGGCAAACTCCCATGTTTTACCCCTTCGGTACACTCTTCTACCATCTACAAATGTCAAGTACGACCACACATCTATCTCTACTCGGAAATTCTCCATCGATCAACGCTGAACAAACACAAAAAGCAAACTCTAAATTTGTTTGTACGTACGTCCATGAACAACAGTACAGTACGTACAGGAAGCATACCTACAGAGAGCGGGCCAACGAGTAGATTATCCCGTAGCTTGGGCAGAGAGCGGCGAGGACGACTTTCCGAGCCCGGGCGTCGCCTCCTCCGGCGCCGGCAAGCTTGAGATGGGCGCGACCGGGACGGCCCGGGCTGAGTGCTCCGATTCGGCCGCTGACGAGGGGAGTCCTCATCAATACCCATAGTCGATAGCCTAGGGTTAGAGTTATGAGGTAGAGAACGCGTAGTGCTGGTGGACTCGACGGCTGACAAGCGGGATTTACCCAGGTTCAGGGCCCTCGACTGAGGTAACACCCCTACTTCCTGCTTGTCTGTTATTGCTCTTGTGAATATGCGATGGTTACAAGGGTCCAGCGAGAGTTCGTCTCGCTGGGGTTTGGAGGTTCTGATGTGCGTGTCCTTGATCGGTAGCCCTCCCAGCCCTTATATGGGGGGCTGGGTCTCGGGTACGTAACCGACTAGGACTACAAATATGGAAACTACAACCGACTATGAATAACTTGGAAAGCAATCTTTGTCTTGGGCCTTCCTTGATGGGCTTTGCCAGCCTATTGACAATTGGGCTATAGTCATCACGTGCACCGGGTACCCACACGACAGGATATCCGTTCGGCATATCCTCGTCACTAGCCCCCGAGTGCTTGGCTGATTCGGAGAATTAGGCATGGACTCACTTGACAGTGCACGTCACATGTTTGTGTTCGATATCGTACGTTGTGTATTGTCTTTCGACTATGAATTTATGTTTTTGACAAAGGATTATTGACTTAGTAGGCCTGGATTTACTCGACAAGTCGAGACCAGTTAACTGCACATTTGGGCAAAACCTTACTAGCCTTCAATCAAGTTCGAGTCCCCGGGCTCAAACCTGGAACATACTGGACAGATCCGACTCAGGCCGTTGAGGTCTTACTGAGTCGTTCTACAGTTTTAACTTTGCTACCCAGCGCGTCCGCCGGGATTTTCATCGCATCTGCTGATACGGAAAAGGATTAAGGACTTAACACTGCCGGAGTGGTCCTCAGCCCGGCTCGACTGATCGGCGGGTCTTACCTTTGCATTTTATGCATGCAGCATCCGAGTGTCATCGACTGACGCAACTCGGGAATTTCATTGAGTTTATGTCTTTTTGCTTTTTGAATCTATCGGGTGCGCGACAGCGCTCCCGATGGGAGTAGCCCCCGAGATTGTGCTTTATTACTCGTAATGAAGGATAATCTCAAATTAATGAGCGTGAAGAAAAGTGCCAGTCGAAGACATTTCCACCCGCTCCTAATGAGATGCGTTTGAAGTCACTCGAAGTGTTTGCTCTTGACTTAACCGATAGACTTTTGAAGGGTTGCGTGACTTTTGCATACGTCCGTCGAAGAATTTTTTACCCGCTCCCGATGGGAGTATATTGTGCTTGGGTCAGTCGACTACTTGTCGACTATAACTGTTGTATGTGTAGTCGAGAGATTTTCACATGACTGCATGTCACTGGTTCAGTCGACTGTCTTATCGACTATTACTTTTGCATTCACCATCCTGCAAACCAAGTGATGTCATGCATGACCACCGTGGCGTGCGCGCAGACTTTTGACAGGACGTGTCATTGTGGGTCCGCTTGTTTGACCGTGGTGACCGCCGGTTCAGTTCTGATTTGACCGGACGTGGCGAAATTTCCGCGGGCGCGATCATGACTTTCCTCGTTTCTCGTGCGTAGTGGGCGTTGTGGCCTGCGACGGTCTCTCTTCGATAGCGCCACGTGGCTTAGTGATTATGCACGAACGGCTGAGATTGTTTCTTCCACCTTGGTAAATACAGGTTTCACCGCCGTAGATTAATTCCCTTTGCCATTTGCTTCCTCTGCCTCCTGCTCCTAGCGCGCGCACTTCCTTCGTTTTTGCTCCTGCCCCTCCTCTGCTCGCCATGGCTCCTAAGAAGAACACGAGCGCCGCCGTCCCCTCTTCCTCCGCCAACGTTGGCAAGAAGAGGAAGGGTGCTGCGGCTGCCGCGGCCTCCGCGGGAAATCCCGCCGCCGCCTTGAAGAAAATTCCCGGCGACTGGGTGAAGTCCACCATCACCGAGAAGAAGTTGGCGGCATTCCGCCATACCGGACTTCTCCCGCCGGCCGACAAGCTCGCCGCCCGCGCGCCCTCCAACAGGGAGGTACTCCCTGAGCCCCGCGCCGGCGAGCGCGTTTGCTTTGCTGAATTTTTGCCTCGCGGCTTTGCTCTCCCGCTGCACGATTTTGTGCGCGGGCTTCTTTATGCGTACGGGGTGCAGATCCACGATCTCACCCCCAATAGCATTTTGCATATTGCCTGTTTCATGGCTTTATGCGAGTGTTTTTTGGGGGTGTCCCCAAGCTGGGCACTCTGGAAGTCCATCTTCCGAGTGCGTCACATGGTCCGTGATGGGCGTGTGAGTCCTCTTGGCGGAGTGGGCATCCAGGTCCGCAGCGACTGCCACTACTTCAACCTCAAGGCAGTCGACTCTGCCCAAGGATGGAGGAACAAGTGGTTCTACGTCCCAGTCGACCAGGACGTGCGCCCGGCTTTCTCGATTGGGAAGACCCCACTGAAGACGAAGGCATGGGAGCATTCCCTCTCGACTGAAGAGAAAGAAGAAGCTGCCCCCCTTATGGAAAAGATCAGCAAGCTGCTGGGCACCGTTACTGGTGTCCAGCTGATGAGCACCTTCATCAAGCGTCGAGTGTGGCCCCTGCAGCAACGCTCCCACGCTATGTGGCGATATGAAGGACCACTCGATGCCACTCGAATGAGCGATGCGGAGTTGTCGCCCAATGAGCTGGACGCGCATGTGAAATACATCACCAGCATCAAGGCCGACGAAACCATCGACTTCAACTCCTCCGTCGCTCCTTTTGGATTGGAAAACGCCCTCCCTGAGGTAAGCATTGTCGACTGTGTTTTTTTTTTTTTTTTTTTTTTTGTTTTCTGGTGTACGTACCTTTTGAATGTTGTTTTTATGCTGGCTGTCAGGGCCATTCGACTGTCGCCTCGCTTCCTCCCCTTCCCGAGTTTGGTCCTGCCGATGAGGCGGCTCTGCTAGTTGAGGGGAAGAAAACCGCCACTCCTCCTCCCTCGGCTAACACTTCCGCCACAGAGGAAACGGAAGCCGAGGAAGTGGGCCAGGTTCAGAAGGGTGACCACACTGCGACTGAGCCTGCCGCCAAGCGTCGCCGTGTGCCTCGACAGGAGGTCTCGAGTTCCCACTCGGGAAGCGCGGAGCAACGGGACTTGGAGGATTCTGGCTGCTCCTCGCCTGCGCAGGCCGTGTCCCCTCTGGCTCGGCGCTCACCATCGCACTCGACTGGCCGCCTGAGCTTCGGAGGCCCCTGCCTCGACGTTGAGCCGGACTCAGATGAAGGCGAGCACAGGTATGCGGTTATGAAGTATTTTCGCTATGTTCGTCTTTCGCTTGCTTTCATACTTTGCCTTACGCTCGTTGACACTATTGCAGCAGCGCCGGTGATGATCGGGTGCAATCGCCTCCTTTGGTGGAGGAGTCGACTGTGGCCTCGCCTCGTGCTGAAGTGGACGTTGCTCAGACCACCCTGGTGGTTGAGGCAACGACCACCTCTTTAACACCACCCGCTACCGCTTCGACTGCGCGTCCTTCCGCATCCGCGCCTTCCTCTTGGACTGACCATGTGAGTATTTTCACGTTTTATGTGTTATGCTACATCTTGCTGACATCCTTTTTGGAATCTTTTCAAAGCCTGCCGTCCGTGACCTTGTCGCGGCTGGTAAAGCCTTTGTGCAGTCGGAGGAGGAACGGGTTGCTCTTCGCTCCCACCTCGACGATTTAAGTCGTAAGCTTTCCTGACCTTGTCCCGGGATTTTCCGCTTGGTGATATGCGACTGAACTTGGAGTCAACTATCTCAGGTGAGAAGGACGCCATTGCGAAGCAGTCGTCTGAGCTGGAGCAGCGGCTGAAGGATCTGGAACGGCAACTAGTCGATCAGCAGTCGCGTGCGAAGGAGGACCTCAACGATGCGCGGAACTCGGCTGCCTTGCGTGAGCAAGAGTATGCGGCTCAGGTGTCTGAGCTTGCGCGTATGATGGAAGGTTAGCAGGATTTGCTTTCGACTTACGCGCTTTTTGTTTGATTGGTCCTTATGTTGATTTTTGCCTCTGTTTTCTTTTGAAATCTTGAAGGGTCTGCATCTTCATCCGCTTCCAAGGGCAAGGGGAGTGAAGACCTGTCACTCGACCGTGCCATTGAGAGGCTGAGTGCTGCCATCCAACACGCCAAGAGTTCTCTGGATACGTCCACTCGCACCCTTGGCGATGTCTTTAAGGAGGTGCTTCCGTCGAGCGAAGTTCCTGCTACCGCGCAAGGTTTTGCGGACATGCTAGGCCCCGGCTCGTCGACTGTGGCGGAATTTGCGCGCGACTTGACGGTACGCGGCTCGGAATCTACCATCAAGCTTCTTCTTGGTAACGGCGTTGTTGCCGATTATGAGGCTGCCTTGTCTGACTTCCCGAAAAGACCAGACGGGAAGCCTTTGTCCTTGAAGGGTGTGACCGAGGCCGCGACGCGACTATCGCGCACTTGTATCGCCACCATGGAGCGCAGATCTGTTGCTGTTGCTTCTATGCCGAAGTCGCGTAGGGCTAGATCTGAGTCAGTGTCTCATATCTAGACTTTTAATTTTGACTTTATGTAATGAAGATTTGACCACTAGCATGGGCACTTCGCTGCCCGCTTTGTTTATGATATTATCCCTAAAACTGCATCTTTCGCTATGTATCTGGCTTCTGTTGTCCTGTCTTGATTCGTAGCCTTATCTGAAATATATGATTATGCATTTGCCAGCCAGACGATACAGATTCGACTGAATCTTCCCAGCCGTGCGTGGATACTCGAGCGGCCGCCGAAGCTAGGAATGATGCCAAGGTTTTGGCTTATGCGAAGAAGCGAGTGGTTACTCTAGAACAGGAACTAAGGACCACTCAGACAGAGTTGAAACTTCTTAAGGCAAAGCCTGCTCTTGCCACTCAACGCGAAGAATATGTGCTTGGCGAAGTCGAACACTCAAACAGGCAGCTTGAAGGTATGTACCCGACGATCGCCCTTGTGATCTTCTTATGTCTTCCTTGCTGATGGTTGCTCGTCTGCAGTTTTTGTTCATAATTTCAAAGAAGAGATGGAACGGGTTAACGAGCGTCTGGATAGCGCGACTGATAACCCGGTGACTGGTCGCCAGCATTTTTGGGCTGACAGGCATCGCGCCCGCGAACTTGCTACCCTTAAGGATCGAGTGTTTCGCGGCGCGGTCTTACTCGAGCGTTGCCGGGCGGCGTTTATGCGCATCAACCACTTTTTGTTTCCTGAGGGACCGCAGCCGCAAGGAATTCATGCGTTGGTTGATCTCTTCCAATCTGCCACTCCTATCCGAGAGGCTTTGACTCGAAGGGTTGTCCTTGGAGCCAACGCCGTCATGGGATATATTCGCAGCCAGCATCCTACCTTTCGTATCTCTTCGCCTACATCTGGCTCGCGCCTGGAGCAGAAGTTTTTGGACAGGACTGCGGCTTCGGCGGAGGTGTTTGTAGGTTGTTTGCACGACCAGCTCATCGACTCTAACTTGCCTGTAAAGGATGAGCCTATGTAGTTTGCGTAACTACCCGAGATCCGAGTTCCTCGAGTGAGGTGTGAATAGTAAGATGGTTATGTAAGCATGTATGTATCCGGTCCCCGAGCCTTCGGGTGGAATGTGAAAAGTAAGGCGTTTATGAGAGTTTGTATATGTACCGCGCCCGAGCCTTCGAGTGCAGCCGAGTTTTGCTGTTTTGAGATTAAGACCCAGCCCCCGAGTCTTCGAGTGTGGCTGAGTTTTTCTGTTTATGACCAAGACCCAGCCCCCGAGCCTTCGAGTGTGGCTGAGTTTGCTGTTTATGACTAAGACCCAGCCCCCGAGTCCTCGAGTGTGGCTGAGTCGGGAGTGATTTGGCTTATGATAGTAAATTATGCGAAGAAGAAAATCTTTCTTTATTCCAGATATTGGCCAGCAAGCCGCCTCATTAAAAACCTTCCAGTCCCCTTAGGTACCCTGGTAAGGAAAAGAGCGCGTCTGAAACCTGCTGGCCTTTCCGACATTTATGCTCTGTTACATTGATCGACTATGACATCTACGCATAGAAGCGACGCAAGTGCGCCACGTTCCATGGATTATTTGATAATTCTCCAGTCTGGGCGTGCTTGAGTCGATAGGCTCCACCGTCGATGACTTCCGTGACGACGAAAGGCCCTTCCCATGGTGACGCGAGCTTGTGCACCTTCTTCTGCTTCATCCGGAGGACTAAGTCGCCCACCATGAATGTTCTGGGACGGAGTCGTCGACTGTGGTAGTTACGGAGATCCTGCTGATAAACAGCTGTGCGGGCGAGGGCCGTGTTACGCGATTCTTCGAGTAGATCCACCGAGTCTTCGAGTGACTCGTTTGCGTCGTCCTCGTCGTACAGCTCTACTCGTGGTGCGCTGAATTTCACCTCTGGTGGCAGTACTGCTTCTGCGCCGTAAACCATAAAAAACGGGGTAAACTGAGTCGAGGCGTTTGGAGTTGTGCGCAAACTCCATAGTACCGCCGGGAGCTCCTCGACCCAAGCGCCTGCGGCCCTTTTGAGTGGTACCAGTAGTCTTTTCTTAATGCCCGTGCAGACGAGACCATTGGCTTTTTCAACTTGTCCGTTGGACTGTGGGTGCGTGACTGATGCGTAATTGAGCGCGATGTTCCACTCTTTGCAGAAGGAACGAAACTCCTCGGCTGTGAAGTTTGTGGCGTTGTCCGTGATGATGCTGTTTGGGACGCCAAATCGATAGACGATAGATTTTATGAAATTGACTGCTGTAGCGGCAGTCGAGCTTGTGATTGGGACCGCTTCTATCCATTTTGTGAATTTGTCCACCGCCACCAGTAGGTGAGTATGTCCTCCGGGAGATGACTTTTTGAGTGGTCCGACCATATCCAGCCCCCATTGGGCGAAGGGCCACGCGAGTGGTATGGTTTTGAGTGCTGATGCGGGTGCATGAGGCTTGGTGGCGAATTTCTGGCACCCGATGCACCTTTTGACGATATCGTCTGCGTCCTTAAGCGTTGTGGGCCAGTAAAACCCTGCTCGGAAGGCTTTGGCTACGAGTGATCGACTGCCAGCGTGATGACCACAGGTTCCTGCGTGAATATCGCGAAGTATGGTTTTGCCATCCTCAATGTCTACGCACCTTTGGAACATACCTGAGATGCTTCGCTTGTAGAGTTCACCGTTGATGATGGTGTATGCCTTGGAACGTCGAGTGACTCGCCGAGCCTCTGCTGCATCGACTGGTAGTTCGTCGTGGAGTAGGTATGTTAGGAAAGGCTGAGTCCATGCTGGAATTACCTGATCGTCCTGGCATAGTAGCACTTCGACTGGCGGCTCCTCTGAGCTGGGCATTTTGTCTTTGGATGCAGCAGTCGAGGTTGATGGGGTCCGTTGCGTTTTGATGGACCTGTGCTGGATTCGCTCCAGGAAGACGCCTGGGGGGACTTGCGCTTTAGTCGAGCCGATGTTGGCTAGTATGTCTGCTTCCTCATTGCTTTCTCGTCCAACATGCCGCAGTTCGCATCCGTCGAAGTCGCCTTCGAGTGTGTTGTAGAGGTCACGATATGCGATCATGTTGTCGGCTATGGCGTCGCAAGCTTTCATTGTCTGCTGTACGACTAGATTTGAGTCGCCATATATCATCAGTCGAGTACATCCCAGTGCCTTAGCCATTCGCATGCCGTGGATCAGGCCTTCGTATTCTGCCTCGTTGTTGGATGGTCGCTTGAAGTCCATCTGTAACACGTACTTGAGTTTGTCGCCTTTGGGTGATATGAGTATGACGCCTGCGCCTGCGCCTTCGTTCTTCTTAGACCCATCGAAATACATTGTCCATGAGTTGGACACATCTGGGATTCCTGGTAGCTGGTATTCTATCCACTCCGTTGTGAAGTCGGGTAAGACTTGTGCCTTGATGGCCTTCGGGTGATCATATGTGATCCCGAGTGGCCCGAGCTCGATGAGCCATTTTGCTACACGTCATGTTATATCGGGATTGGTGAGTATGTCCCCGATTGCTGATTTGCTGATCACTGTTATCGGGTGCTCCGTAAAATAGTGGCGCAACTTTCTGGATGTTATGAAGACAGCGTATGCCAGCTTTTGGAAGTGCGGGTATCTTTGCTTCGACAGGGACAGGACTTCGCTGACGTAGTAGACTGGCCTCTGTATGCTCTGAGTTTTTCCTTCCTCCATGCGTTCGACTACCAAAGCCGTACTTACCACTCTGTTTGTGGCTGCCACGTATAGGTACAAAGGTTCTTTCTCCTTGGGTGCCGCCAGGATGGGGGGATTTGTGAGTATCCGCTTGAGGTCTTTGAAGGCTGCTTCAGCTTCATCTGTCCACTCGAACTTGTCTGCCTTCTTCATCAGTCGATAAAGTGGTAATGCCTTCTCGCCTAGCTTACTGATGAAGCGACTGAGCGCTGCTACTCGACCTGTCAATTGCTGCACCTCGTAGAGCTTTTTAGGTCTTTGCATGGTTAATATGGCCTGTATCTTTTCTGGGTTTGCTTCTATTCCCCGAGCCGATACTAAGTATCCCAAGAGCTCTCCGGCTGGAACACCAAAGGTACACTTGTCTGGGTTGAGTTTGATGTTGTACCGATTGAGATTGTCGAATGTTTCTCGCAAGTCTGCGAGTAATGTGCTTTCCTCCTTCGACTTGATGACGATGTCGTCTACATAGACCTCGACGTTGTTCCCAATTTGCGTCTTCAAACAGTTCTGCATCATGCGCTGGTAGGTGGCGCCTGCGTTCTTGAGCCCGAAGGGCATTGTGGTATAGCAATATACTCCGAGTGGAGTTGTGAAGGCTGTCTTCTCCTCGTCTTCGACTTTCATCCTTATCTGGTGATACCCTGAGTATGCATCCAGGAAGGATAAACGCTCGCATCCCGCAGTGGAGTCGACGATTTGATCGATACGCGGCAATGGAAAATGATCTTTTGGGCAACACTTGTTGAGCCCGGTGAAGTCGACACACATTCTGGTTGCTCCTGTCTTCTTTTTCTCGACTAGTACGGGATTGGCTACCCACTCCGATTTTTTGATTTCTCGAATGAAGTTTGCTTTGAGTAACTTGTCCACATGCTTCTCTATGGCCTCTCTTTTGGGTCCGGAGACGCGACGTATTGCTTGTTTGACCGGCCTAGTTCCTGGATTAAGCTGGAGGGAGTGCTCGGCGAATTCCCTGGGAATACCTGGCATGTCGGCTGCACACCATGCAAATAAATCCCAGTTCTCACGGAGGAATTCGACGAGCGCGCTTTCCTATGCAGGAGATAGGCTTGTGGACACCCTGACTGTCTTGGCTGGATCAGTCGGGTGAACTTGGTGCTTCGTTATGCCGTCCGCGGTGCTAAACGTCTTGTCGACTGCCTGTTTCTTCTGTTCGGGCATGTATGTTGTGTCGTTGGTGAGCGAGAGCTCTTCGAGGGTTTGCTCCATACCGAATGTCTCGGAGATTTTGCTGAAGTCGCGGTCGCAAGCATCTGACCTTTGAAAATTTCCGTTGATTGTGATGACTCCTTTCGGGCCTGGCATCTTCAACTTGAGATATGCGTAGTGTGGCACTGCCATGAACCGAGCAAATGCGGGGCGCCCTAGTATGGCATGGTATTGTGACTTCCAGTCGACGACTTCGAATTCAATCGACTCGGTTTTGAAGTGGTTTGCGTCACCGAAGGTGACGTCGAGTTGTATCGTGCCTTCTGGGAGAACAGGTTTTCCTGGAACAATGCCATGAAAAGTGTTTGTGGACTGGGGTAGGTTTTCGACTGACCTGTTCATCCGGCGAAGTGTGTCGGCGAAGATGATGTTGATGCCACTGCCTCCATCCATGAAGACCTTGGTCATGGCGTATCCACCAATCTGAGCGTCGAGTACCAGGGCTGCGTGGCCTGGTCGGTAGACAGATGGTGGATGATCCTCTCGACTGAAGGTTATTGCGGTTTCAGATCCCCGCAGGAAGTCTGGTATGGCTGGAGGCGCCATAACCGCCATGTTAACGTGTCGAGTGTGGATCTTTTGCTGCCTGTTGGAGGGACGCCCTTTTTGAATCATGAACATCTGTCCCTGAGGCTTCGGGTATTGCTCCTCCGTTGCTTGAGGTATATGATGTATGGCTCCCGCGACTTGGCTTCCCGGGTTGTATGGTGGCGGAGGTGGTAATGCCGCGACTGGCTGTGCTGGGGGTGGGGTGATGTACGCTGGCGGTGCAATCGAGGGTGTAGTTCTTCTGATTCTTGCCGCGTAATCAGCCACCATTTGTTCGAACTCTCGACAATTTCCCATGGTGTGGTTGGAGGTTAGCCTCCCGTCTTCTCCCTTGAATAAGTGTAGCCTGCAGTGGTCACCCATTTTTTCTTGAAATGTTTTTTCTGGCTTTGCATCTGTTCGTTTGCGCCATTCTTGCCTTCGGTATCCGCTGCTACGCTGATCGCGGTCTCGACTGGTTCGTCGGTCGTCTGTTCGACTGTCTCGGCGGTCGTCTTCTCGACTGTCGCGGCGACTGTCGTTTCGACTGTCTTGACGATCTTCTTGTCGTCTGTCATCCTGGACGTGATTGTCCTGTGAGAAACCTGCTGCGACGAATTTTATCTTGTCGTTGTCACTGTAATCATTTTTGCGTCTTCGTCTTCTGTCGTCCCTATCATGGCGGTTTCGACTGCTGCGTCGATCTTCGTGGTCGTGTGGGGAAAGTGGACGCTTGGTTCTTATGGAATCTTCGCCATCTGCCCACTCGGTTGCTATCTTCATGAGCTCTGCCATGGATTTTGGCTTTTGGCGGCCGAGTGCTTCTCTGAAGTCTTCTCTGAGGACCCCCATGGTGAAAGCGTCCATGGCTCTGTCTTCGGAGATTGTGCCGACTGAATTGCGGATGGCAGTCCATCGTCTGATGTATGCTCGAATTGGCTCGTCCGACCTTTGCTTGCAAGCCCGTAATTCCTCGAATGTTTTGGGCCGCTCGCACAGAGGATCGAAATATTTGATGAAGTCTTCCCTGAAGTGATCCCAGGAATCGTATGACGCTTCGGGCAATGCTTTGAGCCAGTCGCGAGCTGTGCCTTCAAGCATCAACTGTATGTACTGCAGCGCTGTTGTGGTTGTCCCTCTTTGGCATACGACTGCGAGCTTGTAGTCCTCGAGCCAGCCTGACGGCTCTTGTTTGCAGTTGAATTTTGGCGTTGTTGGTAACCCGAATTTTTTGGGTAACTTGGCTTCGCGGATTCGTCGTGTGAAGCATCGCGCTCCGCAAGGTCCTGTATCGCGTCTATCACTCGAATCGTTGCTGGCGGATCTCCTAGATCGGCTTCGTGAACGGCGATGCCTCGAGTGCCTTCGTGTGCCGCTCCTGTGAGGGCTTCGACTGCGACGTCCTCGCGAACGACTTCTGCTGCGCTCTCTGTGCTTCTCCGTCTGGAGTCCTTTTGCCGCGAGTGCGAGCGCTTTTAATTGCTGGAGATGTAGTTCTTCTGCCGGGTCGCCTGCTGGAGGTGCTGTCGCTTTGAGATATGCTCCAAGTGATATCAAGGCGCCTTCAGCTGTTTTGGGTACCAGCATGCCTTCGGAGTCCAGGGTCATGAACGAATGTTCTAAGTTGCGAGTGACTCCGGATCTCTCACCCTCCGGGATATTGGCGAATCTCGATCTATGTCTGTGCTCCGTCGCACTCGTGGAGCTAAGGGAGAACTGCCTTCTCCGCATACTCGAGATGCTAGCTTGCTTTCTGCGTTCTTCGAGTGTTGCTCTGTACTCCTTTAAGCGCATCGCTTCCTGCCAATTAAAATAATTGTATGTCATCCACTCCTCTGGGGTCGCGTCGGCGGGCATCATTGTGCAGTCCTTGATGATTTTGTCAACTTTTGCCGCCATCTCTGCTGTGATAGTTAGCGTTGTCACGCCATCTGGTAATGTGACTGTGCAAGGAAATTCTGTAGGTCTGCGACTAGCCGCTGCCGCTGAGGTTTCGGCGCTGAATGCAACATAGACCTGTCGAGGTATGACCGGGGGATATGTGTGTGTGCTATCGACACCGGTTATGGGTTCGGAGTCGTCGTCCCAACTCATGTCGGAGTTGTTGTTGATCTGGGCGTCGGTGTTGACGTATGTCTCGGGTATTTTTTCAGGATCGTCTTCGTTGCTGGAGAGGAACTCGTGATCCGCTTGGATCTCTGGCCCGGTGAAGTCGGCGAGATAGATGCTGTCGCCCGTGTCTTCAATTTGCCTGTAGTCGGGTGCAGTGTCGAGTGTCGTGATACGTTCGACTGTGGTGACTTGATAGTCAGACTGTACCTCATCCCCTAGGAGCTCTTGCGCCATGAGTTTATTGAACTCTTGGGTCGTCATAGAGTCGACTAGAGATCTTGATGGCGAGATCGAGTTGACCTTTGACGACGTAGCTTCCATACCCGCGGTAGTTGTGATCGTAGTAGATAGTTTCGCGACTGCGTCTACCTGATGGGTAGACTGTTCCTCATCTTCCGGGAATTCTTGCGCCATGATCCTATTGAACTCTTCAGTCGCCATGGATGATGTTGGTGATGGGATCGAGTCGATCTGTGATGAGGTACTTTCCTTGCCTGCTGGCGATGCGATCGCGGTCAACGGATCTTCGAGTACCCTCATTGCGATCACGTCGGTCAAGTCCTGCACACCAAGCTTATCGACGAAAAAATTGTGCTCCCCAATGGTTAGATCGAAACCTGAATCGAGACTAGCGAAAACTTCCTGTGCTTCCGATGAGTACGGCTTGATTCTTTTTGGCGAGGCAGCTTGCGAGGTGGGCGACTGATCGCCTGACGCTCCAACGCCAGTCGAGATTGTCAGCGCGTGGCTGTCTGCAGATGTAGTCGGCGAGTTGCCGTTTGAGGTCAGAACCAGCGAGTCTGTAGACCCAACACTACCAGTTCCCACAGACGGCGCCAATTGACGAGGGGAGTCCTCATCAATACCCATAGTCGATAGCCTAGGGTTAGAGTTATGAGGTAGAGAACGCGTAGTGCTGGTGGACTCGACGGCTGACAAGCGGGATTTACCCAGGTTCAGGGCCCTCGACTGAGGTAACACCCCTACTTCCTGCTTGTCTGTTATTGCTCTTGTGAATATGCGATGGTTACAAGGGTCCAGCGAGAGTTCGTCTCGCTGGGGTTTGGAGGTTCTGATGTGCGTGTCCTTGATCGGTAGCCCTCCCAGCCCTTATATGGGGGGCTGGGTCTCGGGTACGTAACCGACTAGGACTACAAATATGGAAACTACAACCGACTATGAATAACTTGGAAAGCAATCTTTGTCTTGGGCCTTCCTTGATGGGCTTTGCCAGCCTATTGACAATTGGGCTATAGTCATCACGTGCACCGGGTACCCACACGACAGGATATCCGTTCGGCATATCCTCGTCAGCCGCAGGGCGTGCTTCGATTCGGCGGCCGGGCGGGCTTCGATTCGGCGGCCGGACGTGCTCCGATTCAGAGGGGAGAGAGCCGCCGGTGCTCTGATTCACCGGCCGGGCGTGCTGCGGCCGGACGCACAGCCATGGTCGCTTGTGGTGTGTGGGATTGGGAACGATCTGTGCCGCAGGGAGAGCTTGTAATGGCTAGGTCTAGCTGAGGGTATATCTGGTATTCTAAAAAAACTGACCAACAAAATAAGCTTTGACTAACGGGAGAGCATTGAAAAGTCACGACAGTGGTATTGTGGCAGAAAAGACCTTAACGTCCATGTTATTTTGGCAAGTATAGTTTTCTCAGTGTTATTTTGGAACTCTTGGTTTTGTCTAATGGTATTGTGGCAATTCTCTCTCTTATTTACACCCTATTCTTTTTTAGAGCAACCACATATATTTCACTAATAGAAAATTAAGTTTTTTTTAAATCAATAGAAGATCAAGCTACATGACCAGGAAACTAACATACTGCGCAAAAAAAAACACGACGGTCATGAAAACTTTACAGATAGACACGTAAAAGAAAGAAGAAAATTATAGAAACATTTATAGTGTTTCCGCACTCGTCAGTCACCGCCCGATCCAACGCCGCCGAGACGTACGCCGGAAGAAACACCGAGCCTCCACCATTGTGAGATCCAAAAAAAATACACCATTAACATTGAGGACGTCCTCATGCTATCTCAAACTAGGTCGTGTCCCATCGATGAAGTCGAGGAAGAACGATAAATCCACCACCCTAAACCAACATCTTCGCTCGAGAGCATCTGTCTCGCCCTGCCCGCCCATGCTTGCTACCGACAGAATAAGGGTGCAAAACTGGTCGCCGCATAGTTGCCTCTATGGTTAGACGACGACAGAGGAGATATAGTTTACCACCTTATTCGTCAAATGGGATGAGATTACAAAAAACAAAGAAAAAAAACTTTTTTTGTTACTTAAAGAGATAAGATTGATGGTTATTTAGCGAAAAAGACCAGTACAGACACTCCTGTCAACCGTCATCAAACATAACCACTTCAAGGGTACACACGACGAACTTGGTTACCAACACAAAGTGTGCACACATCATCAAAAGGAGGATATCATCGACACTCCTCCTCGAGCAAGCTCCGACTTTACCGAATAACAACCACACAAGATGCCATCGCCACAACGGCCTTGTGAAGCCCACTTTGATTGATGCCACACAATCGACCCTCAACGAAGATTAATGACGACTCAAATTCAAATGACAAGTGTGAAAATGAGATACGAGAGACTCGCGCTGATAAAGACTTTCATGACCGAACCACCTAAGGTAAGGCATTGTCTCCACTCGCCCCACGCAACAACCGCCCACTTTGCTGAAGGGGACCGAGCACAAAAACCATCGGACACGACAGAATAAGTCGTTTGCCAAAGTCTTGTCATGACCAAATCATCACTCATTAGCTTCAACAGTTGTCACGCTAGGCTTCACAGAAGGCTTGTTTTACAGTACCTTTTAGTAGTGCCCTCGTATGAACAGTGCGACTTCATATCAACGGCTGAGATGAAGTGGCATAGATTCAGCCCATCCGGCCCAGTAACCTGGTAGTATTGTTTTTTAGAAATGCAGCTGACACTCTGATCCCATCGCCGCCCTCCTCACGCCCGACCTCGCCGCCTGCCCCTCATCCTCCTCCCCGCACACGACCTACCGCCTCCACTTCCACACCGAGCCGCATCTACCTCGTACGCGTATGACCTAGTGCACCGCGTCCGTCCTCCTCTACATCTACCCCCGCCGCCGGACGACCTCTACCGCGTTCGTCCTCCCCTTCAGCTCTTGTCCCTGGCTGGCAAGGGAAATCGTTTGTGCTGCAACACGCCGGCCAAATGAGGGAAGTAAGTTGTCTTCAGGGTATGTGGACCACACGACAGGAAAGTGATGTTCTTTTTGGGTATAGAACAAAACAATGTCTAAGACATGCAGCAGCAATGTCCTTGCTTAGAATCGATTGTTGTCGGAGGGATTCGTCTTCGAAAGGTTTCAACTTCAGTCTATTTCCTAACAACTTATGACTGCTGCTATTTTATATTTTGGTAGTAGTGCCTTTTTCTTCAAGAAATTAGTTTAAATCTGTATGATTTCAGCACGAGAGCAGGAGATGATACTAAGTGTAAAACTAACTAAATATAGGCTTGTGCAAAAAGAAGTTATACGGTTAGTCTGCTCAGTTAGAGTGCTAGAAAGAATAACTAAATATAGGCATGTGCAATGTTATTGATAAATGGATCTAGATAGTGATACATAGGGCATCTTATAGGCTTCCAACAGGTAGTATTTGAAAGGGCATGTGCCCTCTTATATGGTTTTGGTAATTGATGACAATCCATATGGACTAATGTTTGTGTTGAGCATATTACAAGTATGTCTTGAATATGTCAAGACATCACCTATATGAAGATAGATGGGATGATACGAGATTGATCAAGATGTTGATCAACACACGAAGCTACAAGATGTACCAAGTGGATCATGTATCCCTTGGATGGTAAGCCATTCACTACAGCAAAAACAACCTATAGCCACGGTTATTATGTCTTGTAGCTACGGTTTTACCCGTTTCTACGAGGTTTAGCGACGGTTCTACCATCCGTCTCATAGGCGTTGCCATAGCCCCCGTCTCAAACACATAAAGACGGTTTTGATGACCGTGTCTACAACTAGAGACGATCAATAGACACGGTCGATCCGCCTCTACATAGTGAATATGAATTCGAACCAAATCCGCTTGACATGCCAAAAGTCGTCTCTAATTTTGATTATGCCCGTCTCTACTTTGAAATGTGAAACTTGCTAATTAATATTTAGAGACGTCTATCATAGTCATAGACACGGTCCTCTCGTGTCTAAGGTTAAACGATAGAGACACTGTTATTATTTCCATAGACACGATAGCACCCGTCTCTACTTTATTGTGCCATATATATTTTTATTTCTTTTGAACCGGCAGTGCATCATATCTAGACATAAAAATATCCATATCAATCCATGAATGTCGATATACATCAGCAAGATCATATGGCACATATTTTGGAGGAAAAGGACAATTTCACTAATATTGTTCATCCAAAGCACAGATCAAATCTGTAAGGTACAGTAAATATTTCTGTAAAAAAAGAACATAACAAATGCAAATCTTGACTACCATATATTTCTAACATATGTCTATAATGCAAACTAGCATGAGTCGATTTCCAGGTACATATATTCTAATCTTGGCTTCCTTCAGGCGACTCTTCAGATGTTGATGTAGAATTGCTATGTGACAGTTGAACCCTCTTTTTGCCAACAACCTATCATTGAGAGCAAAAACAATTTAATTTCTGATTCATTGAATGTGTAAAAAAATAGGCATTTCAAGTACGAGCATCAAAATACTTCAGTCTGTACATACCAGCTGCCTTCTAAGGTGTGGTGGTAGGCGCGATAACAGGTCATCTTCTGGGTATTTCTCAGCAAGATAGGACAAGACAAATTTCATAAGATCATTTGAGCTACTAGAGCTAGTTCCAGTATCATCTCTTGACAAACTGGAAAACCTCCCACCAAAATACTTTGATGGGGTAATTGTTGGACCCATTCCACGGACACGGCCAGGGCGGTCCTTTCCAAACACATCTTCCATAGCCTTCTCATAGTCTTGTTCAGTAAGTTCATGCCCATCCAATTTTTTCTCAGCCAATTTCATGTATACCTCATTCTACAAAAATCATAATTAGAGCGAAGTACAAATTATAAGAGAAAACAGTGAAAAGTTCATATACAAGTTATTGGAAAAAGTATATAGTGGATAAGTTCATGTACAGGTTCATTAGAGGTCTATACTGCTGGAGCATTATCTAAAATCTTGTATGAGACAAAGCAATATTCGATCTGAACCGCTAACACATCATTCAATCAACACAAAAGATACTAGGATATGGATACGATTTTTATTATGTATCAAAAGTACATACAACAATTAACCAGATCTGGTATTTTGCGGAAGGGCAACCAAACAATGAACTATGCAGAGTTTGTCTAGTACAAGAGTAAATACCATTTTTTCTTCCGTTAATGCATTGACATACACACCATCCTTTGTTTTGTGGCATTCATCAAAGAAAGTTGCTCGATCCACCTCCTTTCCAAGAGCATCTTCCTGCAAGATTATAAATGTCAAAGTACGAGAAAAAGAGTGAAAAGACGAATACAACAAGCAATCGATAATTACCAGTTCCTTCCTCTTCCTAGCAAAACTTTTTCGTCCTAGCGTGTGTGGATACTTAATATTCTTTGAATTATCTTTATTCTTGTTGCTGATTTCCTGACCATCCATCATAGTATGTGTTAATAGGACATGAGATCAATGGAAGACTTATTAATTGACTATTGCAAGGACTAAGATAATTATACCTTAGCCTCTTCTGAGTACCAATATGAAACAAGTGTATTCCACTGAGTTTCCTCAGTAGTTTCAGGAGCATTTTCCATGACGCGCTCCATTGGCAACTCGGCCTTGTAATATTTTTTCTTCAGCTTTGCCTTGTACTACCTCCATTTGGTAGCTAACTGGTTGAGAAGCCAATCTTTTGCTTTCGAACCAATTGCAAATTTGCTCTAAAACAGAGAACATAAACTTGATGGAGTTAAAAATAATATTAGTGCAACCAATTTATTTACCAACATCATAAGTTTGAGAACTCTACCGTTACTGCAACAAGCAATCTATTATGATATATGTCTTTAAACATGGCATCATTCCACTTAGGAACATTCAGAGGAGCAAGATGTGGCTTCTTCACTAAGGTCCCCAAGTACGACCCAAGAACTGTAGCTGATTTTGAGATAGGTGCATTGAAGCGGTCAAGTTTGATGATAATTCTAACCCCTTCTGGAAGACTTGAAATATTGGCCAATTTAGTTGGCCCGCGACGCCTCTTAATGCGACCATCAGGATCTGAATATAGAAACAACAATTTTAATTAGTTTGTATGCAAGAAATGGAATACATAATAAATTTGTATGTAGAAATTACAATGCTCATAAACGTTGTTGAGCCAATCCTGCTTGTTTATGTATACTTCATCATTATTTGATGGATCAACATTTGTTTCCATATCATGGTCTTCATCTACAGAATTGTTCTCCACAAACTCCATGTTCTCACATGCTCTTGATGCCATGTTCTGTGCTAAGAAAGACGATAAATATGTGTAGAAGAGTGTAAGATATAAAAATAAGGCAACATCTTGTGAAAGAATCTCCTACTACTGATTTCTTAGTAAGCATGTATAATCTAGGTTTTGATTATCAACTAAAAGAACTGAAAAGGAGAAATATATCCAAATAAGGAGAAATACAGTTGGATTGGCAAGCAAACTATAGAATGTACTCAATTAATCTGTCCAAAAACAATAATAAACATATGTAAGTTCATGTGGTAAATTTATTTTTGAATGCAAGATGGTCTACATATCCCTGTCATCTTCATCTTCTTCCCTTCCCATGTCAAAAAGATCTCTTGGTCTGACCCGAACTGGAATATACCAACCATCTTTTTTCCCATCTTGAACATAGAAAACTTGATTAACTTGAGATGAGAAAACAAATGGATCATCCATATACTTGTCACCGGTGTGTATTAGCCGTGAAAAATTCAATGAAGTAAACCCAAATTCGTCTTGCTTCATGCCAGCTTGATGATGGACATCATACCAATCACATTTAAATAAAATGACCTTAAATGCGCCATTATAGTTCAGCTCTATAATATCCTTTATTCGACCATAATAGTTGATATTGTCACCTTCGGATACATTGACAACACCACTATTTTGGGTTTGGCGATTATCCTCATGAGAAGTGGTATGGAATATAAATCCATTTTTAGATAGTCCACTAAATCGTTTTCCATAGTTACTAGGCTTTTCAGCTAGCTTCATGATCTTCTCTGTAATGTGTTGATTACTAGCATCTAGCAGAACCTAGTAAATAATTAGGTTTATAGATTAGACATATTTACTTAGAGGTAAGTTATGAGGGGATATCATCATTAAAGGATTTGTGAACATTATATACTAACCTTGCGGTACAACCAATCATGAAACCGTTCATTGATTAGTTTATCGGGTTCAGTTATAGTTGACTTCTTTAGCCTTCTCTTCTCATCTTCAATAAATTCTCTAAGTAAATGGTGAAATAATAAGATAACATGAATATATTATTTCGAATCTGACTTATGTACTAAGTTGTCATACCTACGGAAATCTTCTAGTTCATCGATATGTCGCAGTACATAACGATGTGCTTGAATAAGAGTTTTCCCATCAAACTTGACATCTTGGACGGATCCAATTGCATCCCCAAAACTATCAAACAAATAGTTTTGTTCTTCCAGTTTTTTGTTTACTGATATACTCGATGATTTATTAAGCCCTTTAAGAAATCGTGAACACAATGTTAAACATTCATCAGCTATGTAACCTTCTGCAATAGACCCTTCAGGATGTGCCCGATTACGCACATAGCCCTTCAAACGAACAAAAAACCTAAAGTTTGAGAAGATAAAACAAATGTCACTGTGGTTTATATTAAGTTCTGTAGAAAACAAGGAAATGGGCTCATGTAATCACCTCTCAAATGGTGTCGGCCCAGTCAGGACCGGGGTACACACGGCCCACTCCCTACAGGCCTCGCCCGCGCGTAACTTCGGCAGAACGGCTGAGGACCAGGCTACCGCTTGGAGGGATCCTCAAGAGGCATCCCCTCTCGAGGCCTGAAGAGGACGCCAGGGCCTGAAGAGGACCCCGCGCTTCAAGAGACTCCCCAGGCACAGCCCGCCTGGAGAGGAGTCAGCAGAAAACCCCTCCACAGGCGACCACGGCCCTGTGGAGACACTTCGCGGTTAAGCAAGCGCTGCAGGGCGCACATGGCCCCTGCAGCAGCCGCAGGGTGACGCGAGCACCCCAGTTGCCATTCTGGTGATAAAGGAGTCAACAAAGCCGCGCCGCCTGCGCCAGGACAGCCAGGACTTTCCTCTTTGGTGATAAAGCGGCTGGACGGCGCAACGCTCCAAGAAGATCGTCACCGTGGGCTCCACCACGACCTCTGCCGCGCCTGCAAGCCGCTCTGCACCGTCTGCAGCCTGTCGGCCACGGCGCGCTACTTTAGCACGGATGGACCGCGTCCATGGACGGACGAGCTGCGATGGACTCCCGCTCCTCCATGCGACTGGCGTGTGGGAGCCCACCAGCACGAGGACGGAGCCCGGGGCGCCTATAAAAGGAGCAGGAGCTCCCCCGTAGAAAAGGCCCCGGATCGCCCAATCGCGCAGGGGCATCCAGAACACATAGGATAGCCAACTGCTGAAGGAGGAAGACGACCATTGCGTCCCTCCCCAGGCACCAAGCTGCCTCAAGAGAGCCTTCGGCAAGCTCGTTGTCCTGTAACCTTCACAGTGCAATACAGACAAGCAGGAGTAGCGGTTTTACCTCCTCTCGAGGGCCGTGAACCTGGGTACGGGCTGGTGTCCATCTCTGGCGTGATTGTCCTCCTTCAGGCTCGGCGAGCATCGTCGTCGAGCCCCTCGAGGGTTGTTAGACCTCCGTGTTCAGTCCCCTCTTCGAACCTCTCTTCAGGGCGAGACTACCCCTGTTACGTGGGAGTCACTCCTCGACATTTGGCGCGCCAGGTAGGGGACTGAGGCGCGTCTTCGACCTCCAGCCTCCGCGCCATGATGGACACCCGCGCGACGCGCGCCAACCGGCGCACCTCTGAGAGAGCCCACACCGAGCCTGGCACCGCTCCCACCCGCGGCCGCCGTGGTCGCCCCCGCACAACCGAGCGCGCTGGCACCGGCCCGCGCGTGGAGGAGCCAGAGAGCGAGGGGCACCGCGGCGGAGACCAGCGCGACGACGAGGACCACTCTGGGCGCCGTGAGGACGCTGAGTCCTCGCACCCGTCCCGGCGCCAGAGCGTGTCCACGCAGGAGCACCACGAGCCCGCCCCGCACACAGCGCTGCTCATGGCCCAGGAGCTCCTCCGCTACCGGCCAAGTGCCGAGGCACACGACCAGTGGTTGGACCGCCTCCACCACCTCGTCGACATCGCAACCACACGCCCTGCTCCGTCGCGCTCCATCGTGCCCTCCGGCCCTGCAGGGACGGCCGCGCCAGGTGCGCCTCCACCGCCTCCAGGGCCGCCTCCGGCCGCGGCACAGCGGGCTCCCTCCCATGCTTCCTCGCCGCACGACTGCCAAATCGTGCAGCGCACAGCGCCTGACGCGCGCGTGGGCATGGAGCGACGTCGGGACCTCCAGAACCGCCTCGTGGAGGAGCTCGGTCAGGCGGGGCAGCAAAACCGCAGGGCCCTCCAGGGAGGAACGGCCACTTACGCCTCTGGCTGCATGGCCTTCACGCGCGCCCTGCGTCGTGTGGTCTGGCCGCAGAAGTTCAGGCCAGCGCTCCCCAAGGGTTTCGACGGGTCCACCAACCCTCTCGAGTTCCTGCAGCTCTACACCACTTCCATCCAGGCTGCAGGGGGCGACGATAAGGTCATGGCCAACTGGTTCTCCCACGCCCTCAGGGACTCCGCGCTGTCCTGGCTACTCAACCTGCCTGAGGACTCCATCGACTCCTGGGAGGAGCTCTGCAGGCAGTTCGTCGCCAACTTCAAGGGCACGTACGAGCGCGCACTCATCCACAACGACTTGCGCGTTGTGGTGCAGAAGAAGGATGAGACTCTTCGCAAGTACATCCAGCGCTTCAGCCAGGTGCGGAACAAGATTCCGAACATCCCCGACACCCAGGTGATCGCTGCCTTCCGCGAGGGCGTCACAAACCGCAGGATGCTCGAGAAGCTCGGCATCCACGACAAGCTCACCTCTGTGGTGAAGCTGTTCGATCTGGCAGACAAGTGCGCCAAGGCTGAAGAGGGACTCCTTTTCGTCAAGATGAGCGCACGGGGGGACGACCCTGGCGAGGGGTCCAAGAGCCACAAGAAGAAGGAAGAGCTCAAGCGCAAGGCCACCGCGGTCCTCGCGGCAGAACCTGACGCGAAGGGCTCCCGCAGGGGCTCCCCCGAGCGCGGCGACAAAGAGGTAGACCACCGCCCGTTCTGCGTCTACCACAACAGGCGTGGGCACGCTACAGACGACTGCTTCGACCTCAAGAGGCTGAGCAGGGAACGCGAGCGAGGAGAAGGCAGTGGAAGCCGCGGAAGAGGTCGCGGCTACCGCAGAGACGGCAGGGGTAGGCGCGATGGCGGCTACCAGAAGCCGTCGGGCACTCAAGCCAACGCCGCCGAGAAGAACAACAACCTCCCTGACGAGGAAGATGGAGGCTACCAGGCCCCGAGAGGCGCCATGGCCTGCATCCTCGGCGGGGCTCAAGCGCCCAAGTCGAACAATCAGTTCAAGCAGTTCGCCCGCGAACTCAACGCTGCGCTCCCGAGCACCGAGACCTCCAGACCCCTCAAGTGGTCCCAGTATACCATCGCCTTCGACGCCAAGGACCACCCCAAGTCGACCAAGACTGTTGGAACCCTCCCCCTGGTCTGCTCCCCCACCATCAACAACATCACCGTCTCCAAGACGCTCATCGATGGGGGAGCAGGCCTGAACGTCATCTCTGTCGAGACCTTCGAGACGCTTCAAGTGCCCTACGAGTGGCTTATGCCCTCCAGGCCGTTCACGGGCGTCACCAGTGGCTCTATCGAGCCTCTGGGGCAGGTCCGCCTCGCGGTCACCTTTGGCACGCAGAAGAACTATCGCACGGAGCTGATCGACTTCGATGTCGCCCACATCGGCTTGCCATACAATGCCATCCTCGGCTACCCCGCCCTCGCAAAGTTCATGGCCGTCACGCATCATGCCTACAACATGGTCAAGATCCCCGGCAGCGCTGGCACCATTGCCATCCATGGTCATATCCTGGACGCCACGCGCGCTGTCGAGAGCGCCTACAAGGCAGCCGCCATGGCTTTCCCGGCTGACGAGGACATGGAGCCTCTCGAGAGGCCCAAGAAGAAGAAGCAGGTGTTCTCTCAGGAGCAAGCCGCCACGAAGAAGGTGCCGCTGGACACCACCAGCTTGGGGGCTGAAGGCTCGGGGGCTAGCGTCACCATAGGCGCCGCCCTGCCTCCCAAATAGGAAAGCGCGCTCGTCGCCTTCCTTCGGGCAAACTCTGACATGTTCGCGTGGACTCCGTCAGATATGTCCGGTGTACCAAGGGAGGTGATCGAGCACCACTTAGCCGTGTGTCCAGATGCACGCCCCGTCAAGCAAAAAGCACGTAAGCAAGCCCCCGAGAAGCAAGCTTTCATCGTCAAGGAAGTAGAGAAACTCAAGGCGGCGAATGTCGTCCGTGAAGTCGCGCACCCCACTTGGCTCTCCAACGGCGTGGTTGTTCCTAAGCCCGCTGGAGGAGGCCGACTCTGCATCGACTACACAGATGTCAACAAGGCCTGCCCCAAGGACCCATACCCCATGCCAAGGATAGACCAGATCGTGGACTCCACCGCTGGCTGTGACCTCCTCTGTTTTCTGGATGCCTTCTCTGGGTATCACCAGATCAAGATGGCTAAAGAGGACGAGGAGAAGACGGCATTCCTCACCCCTTGTGGTGTGTACTGCTACACATGCATGCCCTTTGGCCTGAAGAACGCCGGAGCCACCTTCCAGAGGCTCATGAGGATAGCCTTGGGGGCTCAGATGGGCAGAAATGCTGAGGCCTATGTCGATGACATCGTGGTCAAGTCTCGAGAGGGGGACACCCTCTTGAGGGATCTCGAGGAAACCTTCGCCAGCCTGAGAAAGGTGAACATCAAGCTCAACCCCGCCAAGTGCGTCTTCGGGGTCCCTTCAGGCAAACTCCTCGGATTCCTCGTGTCCCACCGTGGCATAGAGGCAAATCCTGACAAGATCAAGGCTATAGAGCAAATGCAGCCTCCCCGCCGACTCAAGGATATGCAGCGCTTGGCGGGCTGCATGGCCAGCCTTGGCCGTTTTATCTCCAAATTCGGCGAGAGAGCCCTGCCATTTTTCAAGATCATGAAGAGATCGGGCACGTTCAAGTGGACCCTTGAGGCGGATAAAGCCTTCGAGGACTTAAAGAAGTATCTGGCTAGCCCTCCAGTCTTGGTGGCCCCCAGGGCAGGCGAGCACCTGAAGCTGTACCTCTCAGCCACCCCTCAGACCGCAAGCGCCGTCTTGGTGGTCGAGAGGGAAGAGCCTGTCCTCCCCAAGAGGAGCACTGCAACTCCAAGCCCAGAACCCCCCGACAAAGGCCCCGTCAAGGGAGCAGCCTCCACAGACCCACTGCCAGGCCCACCGCCTCAAGTCGAGTCTGCCCCTCTCACCCCTGTCGAAATGCCTCTACAGGCAGATCTCGACAAGGGCCCTGAAGAGCCTCCGCACGGGGCTGGCGCTGCGCCACCTCAAGTAACCCTCGTCGAGCACCCCGTCTACTTCGTCAGCACAGTACTGCGGGACGCTCGCGAGCGGTATCCAATGCAGCAAAAGCTCCTCGTCGCGCTCCTCATCGCCTCCAGGAAGTTGAGACACTACTTCCAGGGCCACCCCATCACGGTGGTCACTGCTTTCCCCCTGGAGCAGATCCTGCGCAATCCCAACGCCACAGATCGTGTCGCGGGATGGAACATCGAGCTGCAGCCGTTCAACTTGCGCTTCGACACCACGAGGGTCATAAAAGGAAGAGCGTTGGCTGATTTCGTCGCCGAATGGACTGACCCAAGCCCCGAGGAGCCTCGAGAGGCAGAGGCCAAGCCCTCGGGAGACACGGCGCCCAGCCACTGGACCATGCACTTCGATGGAGCCTTCGCTTGCCGCAATGGCGGAGCAGGCGTCGTCCTAACCTCGCCCAAGGGTGACAAGCTATACTACGCTGTCCAGCTGTGCTTCACGATCGACAAGATCTCCAACAACATCGCCGAATACGAAGGCCTCCTCGCTGGCTTAAGGGCCGCCATCGCTCTAGGCGTCAAGCACCTACTCGTCAAGGGAGACTCGCAGTTGCTCGTCAACTTCTCCAACAAGAGCTACACACCAAAAGACGACCACATGGCCGCGTACCTCGAAGAGGTCCGCAAGCTCGAGAAGAACTTCAGGGGCATGGAGCTCATGCACATCCCAAGGAAAGAAAACCAAGAGGCTGACGACATCGCAAAGCGAGCCTCGCGAAGGCAACCCCAGCTTGCCGGCGTCTTTGAAGAGAGGCTCGCCAAGGCATCCATCAAACAGCCTCGGGAGGCCACAGCCGCAGGCGCAGACGAAGCGCTCCCACCACCTCCTGAGTCAGGAGCGCCTGATTGCGGTCCCAGCACAGGGGAGCGTCTGCTGCTGACGGCAACCCACCAGGCCTCAGGCTGGATTGACGAGCTCAAGGACTACTTGGTGAAAGGAATCCTCCCTGAAGAAGATGCTGACGCAGAGCGAGTCGCTCGACAAGCAAAATCATACTGCATCCTCGAGAAGAACCTCTACCGCACGCGCCCAAACGGTATCGCCCTCAAATGCGTCCCTCCTGAGGAAGGCCGAGAGCTGATTAAGGACATCCACAGCGGGGAGTGCGGCCACCACTCATGTGCGCGCACCCTCGCGGGCAAGGTCTTCAGGAGCGGCTTCTACTGGCCTCAAGTGCTTCAAAATGCGGTCGCCATTGTGCAAACCTGCGACGCCTGCCAATTCCACGCCAAGCAAATTCATCAGCCGGCACTGGAGCTCCAAACCATCCCGCTCTCCTGGCCATTTGCGGTCTGGGGGCTGGACATCTTGGGCCCCTTCCCAAGGTCGCAGGGCGGCTACCGTTTCCTCTTCGTGGCCATCGACAAGTTCACCAAATGGACCGAAGTTGAGCCAGTGCGCACCATACCAGCGGGGGCCGCGGTAAAATTCATCAGAAGCTTGGTCTGCCGCTTCGGCGTGCCCAACCGCATCATCACCGACAACGGCTCACAATTCACCAGTGGTGTCTTCCGAGCCTACTGCGACAAGCTGGGCATCAAGGTCTGCTTCGCCTCGGTAGCTCACCCACGCAGCAACGGTCAAGCCGAGCGAGCAAACGCAGAAGTCCTCAAGGGCCTCAAGACCAGGAGCTTCAACATCCTCAAGGGCCACGGCAAGGGCTGGATCGACGAGCTCCCCTCCGTGCTCTGGTCCATACGCACAACTTCCTCAAGGCCTACAGGAGAAACGCCATTCGCCCTGGTCTACGGAGCTGAGGCAGTCCTTCCTGCGGAAATCAAGCATGGATCGCCACGGGTCCTTGCCTTCAACGAGGACACCCAAGCGGGCCTCCACAACGACGACCTGCTGTTCCTCGAGGGACTGCGCCGTCAGGCCGCCCTCAGGGCGGCGGGGTACCAGCAAGACTTGCGACGCTACCACAGCCGCCATGTGCGCTCACGCACCCTTGAGGCGGGCGACCTCGTCCTCAGGCGAATCCTCTCCAGGGAAGGTCTCCACAAGCTCTCGCCGATGTGGGAAGGCCCCTACAGGGTCTCCCACGTCGCCAGGCCTGGCGCAGTACGCCTCGAGACCGAAGACGGCATCCCCGTCAAGAACCCGTGGAACATCGCGCACCTGCGCAAGTTCTACCCGTGATCACATTCACGCCAGGCAATTTTTGTCTCTAGAGGGAAGCTCACGGCTTCACCTCCAAGCTTCTCAAAGCTTCTCCCGAGGCCCAGTCCTCCGAGCTCTCCTGCAAATGAGCCCCCGCAGGCCGCAGTGAACCTCTGCCACTAATGGGTGGTCCCCATGCCTCGACATGGAAGGAACGTTAGCTTGGCGAACCCAAGTGTAATGAACCCATTTTCGTTCCAAGTGAACTCTGCGCTCAGGCGCCATTTTCGTTCCTAAGTGAACTATGCGCTACGGCGCCGCTATGTAATATTTTGGTGGTGAGTTTTATTCCAGCTTTATTTCCTTTGTTGAAAATGGGCACTTATATCTCTCCACATGCGCACCTCGCGAGCGGGGGCTGAGTACGGTGCCAGTGCCTCAAATGACACACCAGCAGCACCGCAAAACCCAAGGCTCCGAGCTCTGGCTGGAGGGCAGGCCCTCACAAACACGCCATCTCTACAAAGGACCTTGGTACTCTCTCTCCTCGCAAGGAACGCCTGAGGGGACCTATAAGCGCGCATTAGTCCCTTGTACCGTGCACAAGCGTTTGGGTTCTCCCCTCTAACATCTACAGAGAACAAGCGTCTCTACAAGCCTGAGGAGGCAGCAGGGAAAAACCCTTGAAGAGGACCTCCTCGCCAGGCTAAAAAGCCTCTACAGGGCAAAAGCCTCGAGAAGCTAAGTCCCGCTTCTGCAACTCGAGAGCCTTTTCTCTCCAAACGAACGTTTGTCCCTCGAGCGATTTCGTTCTCCCTTACGATTCATGGACTACTCGCACGTCAAGGGGGAGCACTTGGGCATCGCGACTCAGGGCTCTTACCTCTCCAAGCCTTAAACTCCCCCCGGCCTTGCTGAGTCATTGCTCTAGCATACCGCAGCGGCGGAGTCATAGTGCGAAGAGACGGGTCCTAGCGACGCAGAGAAAACATAGACATGAAAGTAAAGCAGAAAAGGCCTCTCGAGGGGCAAACAAGCTAGCATAAATGAACTTAAAGAGGTATATTACAGGCCCAAAACATGCAAAGTCTGAATATAAGAAATTGTCTCAGATACAAGCGCTCAAAGGCGCGACAAGCAAGGCTCAGGCGGAGTCCGCGCCAGCACGCTCCTCTTCAGCGTCTTCCTCCTCGGCAGGGGCGGCCTCCTCCTCGCTGTCCTCCACAGCCACCTCCGCACGCTTGAAGCGGTTGCAGAAGGCCTCCACTTGCTCGCGGAGGGCGTTGGAGACGTGCAGGACCTCTCCGGCCGGGCGCGCCTCGGTCACCGTGGAAAGGTCGAAGCTGGGCGTAAGGAGCTTGAGGTTGGTGAAGATGCGGTCGACCACCACCTCCAGAAGCTGGCGGCTCTCGAGCTCTATCACCTCGCGGAGGTCGCCGGCGGGGCCCTCGAGGGCCGTGAAGAGCTGGTCGAAGTAGACCAGGTACATCGCAGCATCACCGCGACCGCGAGCCTCGGTAAGCGGCGCTTCTGCGCCGAGCTGGGCCGCGAGCTCGTTGCCTCTCGCTACCAGCGCCTGGAACATGCGGTCCCGCTGCTTCGCGAGTACGAGAGCCGCCTGCGCGGTGTCCACGGCCTCTGTCACCTGCTTGGCTGCAGAGCCCACCTGCCCCTCCACGTCCTTGACGAGGGCGTCCAGCTCCAGGGCAGCAGCCCGGCGGCCCTCCTCGGCCTGGCGGTAGGCATCCTTGGCGCGTTGGAGGCGGACCTCAAGCTTGGAGTTGGCCTTCTCAAGCTCCGCGATCCGCTTGGCGTCAGCAGTGTGCTTGGCCTTGAAGCGGTCCTCTTGCTTCTTGGCCTTGTCGCGGAACTCCTGGGAGATGGTCCGCCTGAAGTCTTTCTCGCGCTCCGCGAGGGCAGCCTCCGCCTCCTTTTTCTTCTCAGCGAACCGCAGCTGGAAGCGCTCCAGGGTTTGCCTCTGGGCGGTGACGTTATCGTCGTGCCGCTGGAGCGCTTGGGCCAGATCCCCCTCACGCGCCTCGAGCTCTACCCGCTTGGTGGCCAGCTCACCCTCCGCCTGGAGCCGCTGCTCGTCGCGCTGCTCCACGTCTTTCTCCCTGAAGGCCAGCTGCCGCTCACGCTCGGCTAAGCTCTTGCGGTCCTCCTCCAGGGTCTCCTGCGCGGCCCGGTGGGCGGAGAGGAGCTGGGACTCCAGCTGGGAGACCTCGCGGCGCTTCTGCTCCAGCGAGCCCTCCATAGCCGCGCGCTCAGCCTTCACCTTCGCGAGGAGATCGGCGACCGCATCGCGCGCGTCCTGGAGGGGGGCAAGGAGCTCGTCCGCGTCGCGGACAGCTCCCTCTCGGACCTCCTTGGCAAAGCGAATGGCCTCCTCGCGGGCGGCCTGGAGCGCCTGGTCCTCCTGGCGCCGGGCCTCAACCGCGGCATGGAAGCGCCTCCAGGCCTCCGCGAGCTCGTCGCGTTGCTGAGCAAGTTGGGCGTCCTCAGAGGCGAGCTGCGCCTCCAGGCCCTCCAGAGACTCCCTCACCACGCGGAAGGCCACCGCGCGGTGTCCCTTGCTCCAGTCCCAGCCGCTTAGGACCAGGCCGCGTTGCGAGGAGGGCCCGGCCCCGGCGTCGAACCTTGAGGATGAGGCCTCTGGGCGCGCCTGGGGGCTAGGCCGCTCCCGGTCCTCCGCCGCACCCAGGATGGTCTCGCCGCCCTCGTCGCCTGGTCGCGTCGCCTCTTGCGCCTCGCCCCCCACTGTGGGGCGTGGCGGAGAAGGGGGGGGGCTCCCCCTGCAGAGGCGCCCGCGCTTGGTGGGCCCTGGTCTGCCTCGGCCTCTGGTTGCGCGGGAGGCGTAGCCGTGCGAGGTGGGGTGGTCTCGCGTGCCGGAGTCGGCTCACGCGGCGGCGTAGCCGCGCGAGGCGGTGCAGGAGCTCGAGGAGGGGTGGCCGACCGCTCTTCCTGCACCTCCACCACTAAGGGCACGGGGGGCGGTGCAGCGGCCTCCGCCTGAGGCGCTGCTGCCTCCGCCAGAAGCTCTGTTGCCTCCGCCTGAGGCGCCTCTTCGGCTGGGCCTGCCGTGGCCATCTTCCCAGGCCTCGCGGCCTCTCCAGCCGCGGCCTCTGCCGCGGCTCCCTTCACCTCCGCTGCCTCGCGAAGCCTACGGCGCTTCGCAGGCACTAGGTCGCTGAAAGAACCGGGGGGCGAGTGTCAGAAATATGAGAAGAAGAGTGCAATAATCAAGCGTTTAGTAATTAAAGGAACTTACCCGGACCGCTTGGCACCGGTGTCAACCCACGCCAAGCCTGGCGAGCGCCAGGAGGGCTTGGGCCTGGCGTCTGGCCTCTCCAGAGGCGCCTCGGCTTTCCTCTTAGAAGGGACGTCGGAGGGCCTCGCTCCAGGCCTGTCGCAGGCCGCCTTGGACCGGGGCTCGCGACGCCCCAGCAAGGACTCCTCGTCAGAGGCCTCCCCTGCAGACTCCTCCTCCTCCGCGCGACGCGTGGGCGCCCCCGCGGAGGCGCCTTCGTCGTCACCCGACGAGATGTCGCAAATCTCGCCCGCGTGGGGCCTGGCCCTCGAAGAGGCCTCCTCGCCCGCCGCGTCCTCCTCCTCGCCCGCCGCGTCCTCCTCCTCGCCAGCCGCGGCTCCCTCCTCGCCTTGTCCGGCTCCTGAGGCGGAGGGCGTCTCTGCCTCCTCCGCATCATGCACCACAGGCACGGGCACCACCTTCCGCGCCGGGCCTGCCGGAGTGTACGGAGGAACCCCCTCCAGAACGGCCAAACGCTCGGTCATGTTGTACTGGTGCAGAGGCCTGAGGGAGATCGGGAGTTCCTCCATGGCGGGCACCGCGGGGTTGATGAAGAGCGCGGACAGGACGTTATCGACGGCGTCCTTGTCGTTGTCCTCACGATGGAGCCGCATCTTGTCATTGGGGCCGGAATACATCCACATCGGCATCGCGTGCGCCTGGAGTGGGGCGAGGCGGCGCGTCACGAAGTCCGCCACGACGATTTGCCCCGTGAGGCCTTCCTCCCGGAGGTAGCTCAGGCGGCCCGACAGCATCACGTTCTGCGCGCCGCAGAAGGTGGCCTTGCCCCAGTGCGAGTTCTTCACGGGCGGCGCGTCAGGGACCTCAAGGAAGGCGCTTGGCTGCTCCACGCCAACGAAGAACCACCGCTGGCGGAAGTCGTCCACCTTCTTCGTCACGGAGGTGATGGCCTTGCCCTCGCTCCACGACATGGGGATGTAGACGCTCCCCATGCCGTCCACGATGCGGAAGGAGACGCATCCTGAGCGCTCGTTCTTCGCCGTGCTCCGGAGCGCGTAGAAGCACCGGAAGAGCTCCACCGTGGGCTCCACGCCTAGGTACGCCTCGCAGAGGTAGGCGAAGACGGCGAGGATCAGCACCGAGTTGGGGTGGAGGTGCAGCAGTTGGATTTGGTAGAAGGCCAGCACCGCCTCCAGGAACGGAGAGAAGGGCGGCACCAGGCCCGCCGAGACGCAGTGCTGGAAGACGGGGAAAAACCCTCGCGGGCGTTTCCCGTGCGCCGCAGGCTTGAGTGCGGTGGCGCCGTGCTCGTTGGTCCGGTCCGCCACCAGGAAGCGGACCTTCTCGAGCGCCTTGTCGTTGACGCGCACGCCCAGCAGTGCCGCGCCGTGCGCGGCCTCAGCGGGCGCTGCTTGCGATGAAGACCCCGCGGCCGCCTTGCCCTTGTTCTTCGGCGGAGTCATCGTCGGAGGGAAGAAGGAAGCGGCGCGAGGGGAAGTTGGAGGAATCGAAGAGGCCCACTCCCTACAGGCCTCGCCCGCGCGTAACTTCGGCAGAACGGCTGAGGACCAGGCTACCGCTTGGAGGGATCCTCAAGAGGCATCCCCTCTCGAGGCCTGAAGAGGACGCCAGGGCCTGAAGAGGACCCCGCGCTTCAAGAGACTCCCCAGGCACAGCCCGCCTGGAGAGGAGTCAGCAGAAAACCCCTCCACAGGCGACCACGGCCCTGTGGAGACACTTCGCGGTTAAGCAAGCGCTGCAGGGCGCACATGGCCCCTGCAGCAGCCGCAGGGTGACGCGAGCACCCCAGTTGCCATTCTGGTGATAAAGGAGTCAACAAAGCCGCGCCGCCTGCGCCAGGACAGCCAGGACTTTCCTCTTTGGTGATAAAGCGGCTGGACGGCGCAACGCTCCAAGAAGATCGTCACCGTGGGCTCCACCACGACCTCTGCCGCGCCTGCAAGCCGCTCTGCACCGTCTGCAGCCTGTCGGCCACGGCGCGCTACTTTAGCACGGATGGACCGCGTCCATGGACGGACGAGCTGCGATGGACTCCCGCTCCTCCATGCGACTGGCGTGTGGGAGCCCACCAGCACGAGGACGGAGCCCGGGGCGCCTATAAAAGGAGCAGGAGCTCCCCCGTAGAAAAGGCCCCGGATCGCCCAATCGCGCAGGGGCATCCAGAACACATAGGATAGCCAACTGCTGAAGGAGGAAGACGACCATTGCGTCCCTCCCCAGGCACCAAGCTGCCTCAAGAGAGCCTTCGGCAAGCTCGTTGTCCTGTAACCTTCACAGTGCAATACAGACAAGCAGGAGTAGCGGTTTTACCTCCTCTCGAGGGCCGTGAACCTGGGTACGGGCTGGTGTCCATCTCTGGCGTGATTGTCCTCCTTCAGGCTCGGCGAGCATCGTCGTCGAGCCCCTCGAGGGTTGTTAGACCTCCGTGTTCAGTCCCCTCTTCGAACCTCTCTTCAGGGCGAGACTACCCCTGTTACGTGGGAGTCACTCCTCGACAAATGGATACATCCATCTGTAGTGCACAGGACCTCCTAGTTTAGCTTCATCCGCCAAGTGCACAATTAAATGGACCATTATTGTAAAAAAGGATGGGATGAAAAATTTCTCCATCTTGCATAGTGTGAGCACAATCTGTTCTTTTAGCGTGTCAAGCTCAGTTCTGTCTAGCACCTTAGAGCATAGTGATTTGAAGAAATTTGATAGGTCGACAACAACGGACATGATATCTTTACTAGGGTAGCAACTTCTCAATGCTAGTGGAAGAAGGTGTTCAAGTAAAACATGGCAATCATGACTCTTTAGACCAATGAACTTGCAATCTTTCATGTCAACACATCTTGAGATATTTGAGGCATACCCATAAGGTAGCTTGATGCTTTTGATGATTGAACAAAGAATCTCCTTGCATTCACGGGACATTGTGAAGCAAGCATCAGGCATCGTGTAGCGGCCATTATCCAACTTCTCTGAATGAAGGTCAGGTTGTAACCCCAAATCAATCAGATCCAAACGTGCATTAATATTATCCTTTGATTTTCCATCATTCAATAGAGTCCCACTGATGTTATCAAAAACGTTTTTTTCTATGTGCATCACATCAAGATTATGACGCAATTTCAAAAACTCCCAGTATGGTAGTTTAAAAAGTATGCTTTCCTTCTTCCACCAGTTCTTAGGATCCTTTTCCTTATCAGAATCCTTCGAACTCATTCCTTCTCTACCTCCTGTTTTAGAAGTCCCACCCTCGCCGCTCTTCTTTCTTTTCTTTGTCTCCTTTTTCTTCTTGGGATTTGTTGACTTATTTGATGATTTATTTAGTTTTCCCAAAATGAAAGTTCTTCCATGCAACTTAGCACGAACTGTTGTCCCGCTTGAAATTTCAGGAGCATTCCTATGTTCAACATCCTCATAAAAGGGTTGCTTCTTTCTACGAAAGGCATGGTTGATTGGCAGCCAACGACGATGACCCATGTAACAATATTTACCACCATTTGTTAGCCATCTTGATGATGTGTGTTCAGCACAGACTGGGCATCCAAATTTTCCACTAGTGCTATATCCAGCCAAATAGGCATATGCAGGAAAATCATGCATAGTCCACAACAACGCAGCACGTAGGGGAAAATATTGTTTAGTAACAGCATCATATGTATCTACCCCTGCCCACAGCTGCATTAGCTCATCAACTAATGGCTCGAGATAGACATCTATGTCATTTCCGGGACCTTTCGGTCCTGGAATTAGCATTGACATGATGAAGTTGGTTTGCTTCATACACAACCAAGGTGGCATGTTATAAGGAACTAATATTACTGGCCATGTGCTATGCCTACTACTTGCCATTCCAAAGGGGTTAAATCCATCACTCGAAAGTCCAAGGCGAATATTACGAGGATCAGATTTGAAATCTGGAAATAGATCATCGAAGTCTTTCCAAGCTTGACCATCAGCTGGGTGGCGTAGTTTTCCATCATCTGTTCTCTCTTCAGCGTGCCACCGTGCATCATTTGAACTTTCCACCATTGAATAAATTCTTTGAAGCCTCGGTATCAAAGGGAAATAACGAAAGACTTTTGCTGGTTTCTTCTTACCTTCTAAGACTTCGCCTAGAGCCCCCTTTTTCTTTTTAGTTACCCAACGCGAGGCTTTACAGATATGGCAAGACTCTTGCTTCTCTCTCTCACCACGATAAAGCATGCAATCATTTGGACATGCATGGATCTTCACATAGTCTAGGCCTAAACTCTTGATTATTTTCTTTGCTTGGTAGTAGCTTGTTGGGACATTAGACGCATCTGGCAAAGTCTCAGCGAACATCTCGAGATTTGCTGTGAATGCTTCTTTGCTAGATCCATACTTGCACTTGTTTTGATATAGCTTCACAATGAAAGACAATTTGGAATAATTTTTGCAGCCTGGGTACAACTCTGTGTCCGCATCTTTAAGTAAATTTACTACTGTACTATCTTCAGGTTGTGCCTCATTGTTAAGTTCAGGTGCATCATCAACTATCGTTTCCTGATTACCTACGTCATTATCAACATTATTATCATTGAAAACACCTCGAGCTGCATGTACAAGTCCATACATGTCATCCTCTTGAAGGTTGTCATTTCCACTAAATTCAGAATTTGTGTGTACGAAATCACTAGTGGATTGTGATGGAGGATCTTCGCCATGGCAAATCCATACCGTGTACCCTTTTAAGAATCCATCACACCTCAGATGTTCACTAACCTCCTTGTAGTTCTTCATTAGACAATTTGCACAATTGACACAAGGACAAAGTACTTTTCCATTTTTTGTCACATCACGGAATGCAAATAGTATGAATTGGCAAACACCTGTTCTGTATTCAATACTAGTTCTAGGTTTATCAATCCAAGACTTATCCATTATTCTATACCACCAAGTGAAATGAAAGAGATATATACCATGTGAATTAGAACATAAGTTGCGAAGAACTCTACTGGATATATTTGTATGACGATTATCTTGCAGATAAAATAAAATCGAGGAATACAAAGAGACTCTTCAAAAGATTAGGAGAGCCCGTGTTCTCTTTTATGCTGATTTGCATTTTTCAACGAGAATGCAAATCATATTCAGTGTTAATGCCTTTTCTTAAACCCACCTGAATTGATTCTGTCATATTGAAAAATTCATATGTTGACATCCACTCATATAGGTACTCACAATTTTTCTAAAGGAACACCCGTTTGAACAAGAACTAGAATAGATAAAAGTAATATCGATTTGAGTATGATTTGAGTTAATGAACTAGAAAACAAATGGAGAAAAATAGAGAAAACAATACTGCTATCCACTAAAATAATGCTGCTAAATAGTGTTGTTGATGGTATTTCTATTAGGCTACTGAAGTTACTGAACTAGAAAACAGAAGGTTCTGATAAGAAGCCTTTACTTGTGTTTTTATGCTGCAGAGATTCAAAATACGTGTCATGCATCCATCTTTCCTATTTTCTATGAACGAAAAAAACAACAGGATCAGCATTAAACTTACCTAGATGATGATGGTGCAGACCTAGATTCGGAGTTACACGTCCACTCTTGTACTACCAATTGTAACCAGATCTTCCTTGCTTTAATAATAAACTCAAGCAGGGAACACCACCTACAGAAAAATGCACCAAATTATGTGAACATGGTACTTCAAAAACCAAGTAAGGTGAGACTTTGATGAAGAATAATCAGTTGTGAAACAACCTTTCTATCTTGTCCGCAACCCCTGAAATTCTGAACCTACGAGAGAGAACAAGTATCAAACACCTGTTGAGCACTACCAAATAAACTCATGCACAAATAATTAAACAACATACGAAGATGCAATCTGAAATCAATAACGACAAGGAACAAGCTATGCCAATCTTTACCTTCTGTTTCCTTCAACTTAGGAATTGGGATCCAGCGATTGATCCAGGCCAGCAGCGATTGATCCAGGCCAGCTACGGGACCGGACTCAGGAGAGAAAATACGCAGGCAGAGCCCAGTTCCTCATGGCCGATCTGCTAAAGAGGTTGAAGACAAATATTTAGTTTCTTGGTCCTGGATATGCAGACCAAATCACAGGTCCGGATCATCGACCGAACGGAGGCAGAAGAATTCGTTGGATCGAGGACCTCTACCGGTACTGCAGCGACCTGGTGGCGCTAAGACGCAGGGCCCTTGATGGGTGGCGGTGAACCGGCGGCGGTGGTCCTGCACTCAAGGGGCTTGATTGGTGGCGGCGCAAGAGCGGTAGTGGCGAGAGAATAGGAAGAAGGTGCGGGAAGCTCTGGGTACGTGGTGCTCATCTGCTCGAAATAAAAGACAACATCTTAACTGCACAAAACTTTATGCGCCGTCGTTCCCGCAATTTATTTTTTTCGTCTCAGATGTTCCCGCAATTTTTTACTGCGCCCCGCGCTAGAATTCATCAGTTTTGAGGGAGTCCAATTAAATAGACAAATATAGATACAGTTTATTGAGCCGTATCATCTTTTTGTAGTAATAGGATAAGTGGCGTTGTGGTGGGGATTATCTTAACACGGGATCAGTTAGCCGTCTCTTCTAAAGCGTGTCTATATGCTAGTTTTGTTGTAGTGATTGTCCATATAGCTTTGTGAACTAACCCAAGTGTGTGTGGTATCTATATGTGGAGTTAGGTATCTTCCCATGGGCTTGCAACAAGAAGAACATCTCATAGAGCTCATGGAGAATGATGTCATGCGGTATTCGTCATCAAGGTTAAGAAGTGCAAGACCAAGAGAAGCATTTCGAAGATTTCTTATGCTTGCAGCTTGGAGGTCGAAATGAAGACATGAAGACGAAGCTAATGGAGCTTGGAGATTGTCATGAAGACGAAGCTAAGCGAGGCTCTCCCATAATGGCGTATGGGGGAGTATTTGGAGAAATCTTCACCAAGCATGTGCTAGCAAGCGCAATCAAGAAAGGTGGTTCACTTGGAGAGATCAAGACCGTCTTCGTCTAGCTCAAGTGGAATGCCCAAGGCTTAAGTGGATTGCTCAAGGCAAAGGTTTGTTCTTGATAGGGCTATAGGATAGACAGGCGTACTATCAATGAAGGGGATCGCAGGCAGAAAACAAAAAATTTCCTAACCGCGATAACCAAAAACTAGCCAAGATCTATTCTATGCAGATATAGTAGTACGCAAAGGGGGGGTCGGTATACACACCTCTTGTAGACCGAAAAGCGGGGATTACGCTCCCGCACAAGCGTTGACGACGTAGACGCCGTAGCCGACCTCAAGGTCGCGGAGAACTTGGCGCGACGAAGAAGATGATGACGACGATGGTGGCGATGACGCCGGGCAGCAGTGCCGGCGATAAAACCGACGATGGCCTCGAGGCCATGTGGAGGAAGTAGACCTCCAGCACCCCAAGTGTGGTGCCTCGCAGGGAGTCACACACATACGGTGAAGCCGACGAACTCCGGGCCCGATCCAGGGACGAGCAGCGGAAGACTGGGACCGGAAGACCAGCAGCACGGCGGCGGGCTATGGTGGAGAGAGAACTCTCATCCTCCTCGGCGCAACTCCGACAAAGGGAATCACGAGATCGAGGAGAAATCGAGAATTAATTGGATGAATTAAAAGGCCAGGGGTACCCACGTATATAAAGGGGCAAAGGGGCTGCCTCCCTTGCCAGCCAAGCCATGTGGGACTAAACCCCACATGGTTGGCCGGCCAAAGGAGAGCCGCCGGCCCTAGGTGGGCCCCATTTGGCCCACCTAGGCCGGCCCTCCCCAATCCGAAGCCCTGGGGGGACTCTCCCCCCCTCATGGGCCTTCTTTCCACTAGAAGGCCCATTTAGGGAAATCAGCCTTTAAAAATTCGAAAATAAATATATAAAATCATATTTAATTATTAATTACACTAATTAATATCAAACATATTATATATAATTTATTCTTGCTCCGAAAACTATTTCGTCGCTGCCCGATCTCCATCGGACCATTCCCGGGACGTTCCCGGTCTCTCTTTCTCTATTTTTCTCTTCCGGTAAAATGTCGACTCCCCTTAAGCGTGCTACCCTAGCGGTTCGATTACCTCACCAGACATGATCGAGACTCCTCTCCGATCAATGACTAATTCGTGGACCGAGGATACCCAGAATTAATCCCTGCGAGATAACGAATACTTTACCTATCGAACCTGGACGTCTGAGTCTTAAACCTTTTGCCATAGCGATACTTAGCGTGTCCGAGACTCATTTCATAGATATCTTCATACCTAGCTTGATCTCGTTACCGACAACACTATCTTCTACTCGTCTATGATATTATGTCAGCTGGTGACCTAGTCACATGTTTGCAAACTCATTTGACATAATCTCACCGAGTGGGCCCTAGAGTATCTATCCTGCTATGCGGACTGGCAAATCCCGCTCTTGACCCCCCGTCTCAACATACTCCTCTCCGACACCCGAGAGGGACATCTTTATTGTCACACTATATAAATATGACGTTGGATGCAATCAAAGTGTCTTCCAGGAATAGCAATAAGAGTAGATCTCACGGTCGAAGGTGTAATGACTACGTCCTACAAATATTGGGTATGTCCATCACATCGTTCTACCAACGACATGACTTCATTGTCAACTGACATAAATGTCACATGATCGGGAAACCTCGATCATCAATTGCCCAATGAACTAGTCAAGTAGAGGCTACTAGGGACCTGGTTGTTTATCTACCACACGTGTATTAATGTTTCCGCTTAATACAGTTATAGCATGGTATAAAACATATAATGAACAATTGGGATATGACTAATAAACTATCTTTATTAAGTGCCTCTAGGGCATATTCCCTTCAGTCTCCCACTTGCACTAGAGTAACACTTAATCTAGTTTACAACTTGGTAAAAGCTCAACACTCATAGCAACTTGTTGCATGCTTGCTTCATGGAAGAGGAATACAGTCAACAGATCTCACACATTGAGACCTATATGTGTTTTGCAACACTTCTATGTCACCTGGTTTGACATCATCCCGTATCTCACGATAACGGCGAAATATATCTTAGTCGATGGAGTGAGACTCAGTCCAATCATACTAGCTACTTCTGAAGTTGCCATATACTTCTATACCTATGAAGATTATGCGACAGTGCATTCATATGCGACTTCGCAAACTAACCATGTCTTTCTTCAAAACAAAGGACATCTCCTATATGAGATTTCTAGTCGTATGGGTCAGTGTCATAACTTGCATCCTCGTAACCGTTTTACGGCAAGTTTGTCTATCCACCCTTACCCTTTACCAGAAAACATATCTTCAGTTCTCACAGACACTGAAGAATATACTTAACGTTTGTTCATTGATCCACACAAGGATCATTCTAGAACCCGTTCTTCAACCAAGAACTTGGGTCACACTAAGTCGAGCTTTCAATCTGATAGCATCTATGTCTGATACATAGAGAATGTCGAACATCATTTGCCATCACTGAAAATGCCAAGATAAACTTAATATTTCACCTAGTCATACAAGTAAGAACCTTTTCTTCGCTTGTTCTATTCTGACACACTTCAGAATCTTAACCTAGGAAAATATTCCGACCTAATGTTATTAAGCCCCTTCTGATCTATACAATTATAAATCGGACGCCTAATTCTCCTAACTTCATTCATAGAAAATTTAATCAATTAAATAATCCTTTACACTCTACTAGAGGATCTGTGTCATTCAATATGTCGTTACATATAAAATCATGAATGACACCTAGCTCCCACTCAAATATGCCTTCCGCATATAAGATCAAGAAAAGCTACTTTGCTCCCACTCACTTCTTTGCAAATGCAGGTTTCTTCAACTATTTTGGACAACTCCAAAAATCCTTTGATCACATCATCAAAGTGAAGATTCCAGCTCCGATATGCTTACTTCAGCCCATGAATGGACATCTGAAGTTTGCATACATGTTTAGCATCCTCAGGATCATCAAACCATTTCATTGTACTAATTACAACTCTTTCTTAATCAGACCATTAAGAAACATGGTTTCCTTATCCATCTATTAATTTCTCAATTTGAAATTATAGTAATTGCTAAACGACCCGAATAGATTTAGGCTTCGCCACTTGAGACAAATCTCGTTGTGGTCAACTTTTGAATCTGTCGGAACTGTTTTACGACAAATCGATCCTTATCAGTGTCTACTCTCTCATAAAATTCCATATTCCATTAACAGCCTAGATGCCATCAAGAAGATCTCCCAAGTCATTACCTGGTAATCGTACATGGATTTTATATCGGATCATATATGACTCATAGTCATTTCTCGGACTTAGGTCTACCATCTCTTCTTCGTAGTTCGTAGGTCCGTCATATTCCATTAATATGACCTTTCATAATAAGATTGTCGTACCACACAATGTGGAACACAACCTCGCACGCCTACGTTCTCAGTATGAGCTCAGAGCATCATGATCTTAATCATCAGCTTCTTTCAAGTTGAGGAGCATGACACCGGAAAACACTTTCCGCTGCGCCACTCTGATGTCTGGAGAGGAAGTTCATTAACTTCGTCTTGCTCTACTTTCTTTCCCACTTATACCCTTGGACAAGAAACTATTTCTTTCGCAAGGTATATCCCGGCAACGATTTTGCCTATGTCGTGAGACATGTATCCAACTAACTCTTTAGGTACGGTACACTACAAAGATTAATCCATTTTAGGTTTGATCACATCGAAACACTAAATTGCTGAAACGACAATCCAGGCTAAAAGCCACGCCATTACTCATATGGTATTGTCTCCATGGATTTAAATGGTTTCCCTATTATCTAACGTGAATGTTTACGTTTCTACCATACGACTCTAATGATCACAATAATTCGGTAAGAGATTTATTTACCACACACTATCCGATAGGGTGCGATTACGACGTCCTAACATATCATAACACTATGGTATTCCATGCGACGTAATTTGTGGAACTCTTCTCACAAGTCTTACAATGATATGCCAACATTATAACTCAAATCTTTATTTCCTCGATCTGTATCGCAAGAATTTGATTTTCTTGTTAAATTTATTTCCTACTTCATTCTGAACTTGTTTGATCGAATCAAAATCTTCAGACTAACATTTCCTAAGTGGATATCCGTATATCTACTTGGAATATTCATGAAGTCTAGGAAACAAAGACTTCCACTATACGTCAAAGTACTTCATTGATTCACATACACCCATATGCATGATTCTCAACAAGTTATACTCAAACGTTCATTGAAGCTTACGAAATAAAGATCTCCACTACACGTCAGTTACTCCATTGATCCACATACATCTATATGCATGACTATCAATAAGTTATATGCCCGTTTTCCGAAAACGGTGTCTTAGTTATCTTGCAAGTGTCAAAAGATCATATCTAAGGACTTGTAGATCCATCCGTATGGAGCTTGTTCATTGACTATAACATAGACATAACTTAAATGGTAGTGCCACACATATGTGGTGTCTTTATTAAGTTTGTATCCTTTGGCATTAATATTATGAATGTGGGAGCTTCTACCATCTAAATTCAAATCGGCATATGATCATTACTTCATAAATATAGGACAACGAATTTGTCACTAATATATATGAACAATTGTCTCACTAGAGGAGACACACTTATAACGATCATACTAACAGGCGATCATAAAGAATTTATTCAAATGATAGATCTAGAGGGAGAGTGTCTATGGCCATCACAACAATTTGTCTGCCATTATCAACACGCAATGTCGCCTCATCCTTTCAAGCTACTCAAGCAGTAAATCTGGTTTTCATAAAACATGACTAGTATCAAAACTTAGTCACTACTGCGAGTACTTGCTTAGGCAAAACATTCATAACGTGTATATCATATATACACCATTATCATCTATGACTTCCGGCGATCTGTTTCATCTTTCTTAATACTTCCAACGTAATCAAGAACCATGAAGGTGAACGATTCCCCTTGCATGACATAGTCTATGACAAAGCATTTGCACCTGGCAACGTCGTCTGTCATCCAGTGATCGAGCTGAGCGAGGCGTCTCAATGTTCATCAAGTATGACCATATGTCATCAAGTATGACTGCCACGTGCTCCTTCAATGTGTATTCTCTTCCATCTTGGTTGAGAAGACAATCAGTCAACGTACTGATAAACTTCATCAACCCAACTTCAGGGGTACCCCGAGTTTAGCGACCATCTCATATGTTCGCGATCCAACAACTCGTACCCACTGTTAGTTCTCTATGGCAGAGATCATAGCATACACTGGACTATGATGATATCATCCGCACACAACCTGATAATCCAAATTATCTTTTGTTAGCGGAATCTCCGGGTTTATCTCCTAGCGGGTATTGTATCACAAAGAGCTAACGGTTTAAACAAGGAGTATCCTCATGCTAAAGTATAAAACTATGAAGTTTGGACCCAACTTTTTAAGTTTCTCAATCGCAGGATTGTGCCTAATTTTCAAAAAAGGCTATTACACTGGTTAATATCTAAAAAGGTTTTGCAAAACAGACTTTGTTCATTATAAAATAGGGTTCAAGTTAAAATAAAAACTATCAGAACTCCCACTCAAAACGACATCCCTCTAATCGTTTTAGTGATTACACGACCCTCATCCATTATGCAACCCCTCATCGTCAGAGCCGGCAACATAACTTCAAAGGTAGACATAGACATGTCAATCA
Source organism: Poa annua (assembly GCA_026929855.1). Taxonomy (NCBI): domain Eukaryota; kingdom Viridiplantae; phylum Streptophyta; class Magnoliopsida; order Poales; family Poaceae; genus Poa; species Poa annua. The sequence continues at coordinate 4,558,340 of CM049434.1, read as the reverse complement.
CAACAACTTTGTGACTCATGCTTAACCTTTCGGTCACCTTGTTCCGAGGCCATGTCTGTACATGCTAGGCTCGCCATAATAACCTTCAACGTAAACGCGCGTGCAACATGGCTTACACCCACTGTATGCGAACGACGATATGTCTGACACCCGATCATCACGGCCTGCCTCATAACGTAGAACTTTCTTGGTGGTGCACGTCGAAGGGAGAACACAAATGGTATTTTGGAGGGATCATCTTATATTACTACCGCCGTGTAACTAATATATACTAATATATAATCACACAATATAAGATGCACACAAAACATCAAAATGTAATGCGATGTGACATGGTCCTTGCGCCGGTGGTCTCCTTCGCGCCAATAGTTCATAAACAATTTAATAAACCTACCTTAACCATATCACATTGCCCCCTGCAAAATAAAGTTAGACGCTTCTACTTTATCTTTTGCATATTTTACGTGGCTTGGGGCTGTCGTAAATAGAACCGCTTCATACCTACGAACCTATGACCACAACAACGATCAAATAATTGCATATTTATGTATCCCTTTCGGGCCCTCCATTGAAAATGCAAAGCCAACTAAAGAGAGAGAGACAGACACCCGCCAGCCACATATACGGAACCAGCTGTATGTCAGTTGTGGAACCAGTCTCGCGTAAGCGTACGCGTAAGGTCGGTCCGGGCCGCTTCATCAACTCGATGCTGCCGACAGTGCAAGTGCACGCGAGAGGGTAGCAAATAATAAGAACGATGTCCCCGTGTAGAAACACGGGTGAAGCTAGCGCACAGCTATATCTACGCATAGATCGGCTCTGATACCACTGAAGGTGATCGCAGGCAGAAAACAAAATTTTTCCTAACCGCGATAACCAAAAACTAGCCAAGATCTATTCTATGCAGATATAGTAGTACGCAAAGGGGGGGTCGGTATACACACCTCTTGTAGACCGAAAAGCGGGGATTACGCTCCCGCACAAGCGTTGACGACGTAGACGCCGTAGCCGACCTCAAGGTCGCGGAGAACTTGGCGCGACGAAGAAGATGATGACGACGATGGTGGCGATGACGCCGGGCAGCAGTGCCGGCGATAAAACCGACGATGGCCTCGAGGCCATGTGGAGGAAGTAGACCTCCAGCACCCCAAGTGTGGTGCCTCGCAGGGAGTCACACACATACGGTGAAGCCGACGAACTCCGGGCCCGATCCAGGGACGAGCAGCGGAAGACTGGGACCGGAAGACCAGCAGCACGGCGGCGGGCTATGGTGGAGAGAGAACTCTCATCCTCCTCGGCGCAACTCCGACAAAGGGAATCACGAGATCGAGGAGAAATCGAGAATTAATTGGATGAATTAAAAGGCCAGGGGTACCCACGTATATAAAGGGGCAAAGGGGCTGCCTCCCTTGCCAGCCAAGCCATGTGGGACTAAACCCCACATGGTTGGCCGGCCAAAGGAGAGCCGCCGGCCCTAGGTGGGCCCCATTTGGCCCACCTAGGCCGGCCCTCCCCAATCCGAAGCCCTGGGGGGACTCTCCCCCCCCCCTCATGGGCCTTCTTTCCACTAGAAGGCCCATTTAGGGAAATCAGCCTTTAAAAATTCGAAAATAAATATATAAAATCATATTTAATTATTAATTACACTAATTAATATCAAACATATTATATATAATTTATTCTTGCTCCGAAAACTATTTCGTCGCTGCCCGATCTCCATCGGACCATTCCCGGGACGTTCCCGGTCTCTCTTTCTCTATTTTTCTCTTCCGGTAAAATGTCGACTCCCCTTAAGCGTGCTACCCTAGCGGTTCGATTACCTCACCAGACATGATCGAGACTCCTCTCCGATCAATGACTAATTCGTGGACCGAGGATACCCAGAATTAATCCCTGCGAGATAACGAATACTTTACCTATCGAACCTGGACGTCTGAGTCTTAAACCTTTTGCCATAGCGATACTTAGCGTGTACGAGACTCATTTCATAGATATCTTCATACCTAGCTTGATCTCGTTACCGACAACACTATCTTCTACTCGTCTATGATATTATGTCAGCTGGTGACCTAGTCACATGTTTGCAAACTCATTTGACATAATCTCACCGAGTGGGCCCTAGAGTATCTATCCTGCTATGCGGACTGGCAAATCCCGCTCTTGACCCCCCGTCTCAACATACTCCTCTCCGACACCCGAGAGGGACATCTTTATTGTCACACTATATAAATATGACGTTGGATGCAATCAAAGTGTCTTCCAGGAATAGCAATAAGAGTAGATCTCACGGTCGAAGGTGTAATGACTACGTCCTACAAATATTGGGTATGTCCATCACATCGTTCTACCAACGACATGACTTCATTGTCAACTGACATAAATGTCACATGATCGGGAAACCTCGATCATCAATTGCCCAATGAACTAGTCAAGTAGAGGCTACTAGGGACCTGGTTGTTTATCTACCACACGTGTATTAATGTTTCCGCTTAATACAGTTATAGCATGGTATAAAACATATAATGAACAATTGGGATATGACTAATAAACTATCTTTATTAAGTGCCTCTAGGGCATATTCCCTTCAATCAAGAGGGGCTCTCGAGAGAGTAACTTAATCGCATTTTCGTGGAGAGCTCAAACATTTGCATGCTTGGCATATCATCTTTCTTGGTTCTTATTTGGCTTTTTACCTTGTTGAGTTTTGGTGCTTGTCGTGATCTTCATGACAAGACCAAGTTCTTCGAAAACGGTTTTAGTATGGAAAACTTGTTGCGTTTTCGGTGTGGAAATATTGCCGGTTCGACTTTGAGGAAAGCCCCAAACCTTCACATGTAGCCCTGTGCTTGTCGCTACCTTTCCAACGGAGTTGGTTTCACCTCATTCGGAGTTATTATGCAAAAGTTATTTCAGTTCTGGTGTTTCTGCAGTTTTCGGAGGGGCGGAAATTTCCGGACCCCAGACCGGAGATTTCCGATCCGGAGAATTTTTCGCCAAGTCTTAAAGATTTTCTGCACTGCACTCAACTGGCTCTCAGTCGGATTTTCCGCCGGAAATTTCCGGTCCCAGTTCGGAAATTTCCGAACGACCAAGTTAAGTTTTTCGCCAAGTCTTATTTGATATCAGCACTGGTCGCTTTCAGCTCTCAGTCGGATTTCCTACCGGAGATTTCCGGGGTTCGGAAATAGGTCCGGAAATTTTCGGCCGTCAGCCCGGAAATTTCCGAACCGAGTTCGGAAATTTCCGAGCTAACGATTCCCAACGGCTAGAAAACTGGGAGGGCTATAAATACCCCTCCCCTTCTTCTTCCCTGGGCAGCTCGTTTTCCCCTCTCTGTCCTGCCATTCTTGACCTTGGAAAAGCTTGCCCCCTCTCAATTCCTCCCATGATTCTTGCATATCTTTGAGGGAAAAGAGAGAGGAGATCTAGATCTACGTTTCCACCAATCCATCTCTCCTCTAAGTGAGGGGAACCTAGTGGATCTAGATCTAGGAGTTCCTTTGTGGTTCTCCTTCTTTGTTCTTCCTCTCTTCTCCCCCCACAAGCATTAGTTGCTTTTGGTGGGATTAGGGAGTGAGGGATTTGACTCCTTTGTGGTTTCTTTGTTCTTCCTCTCTCCTCCCCCCATAAGCATTAGTTGCTTTTGGTGGGATTTGGGAGTGAAGAATTTGTGTTCTTGCCATTGCATCGGTTCCATCGGTTGGAGCCCTCCACGTGATTCGTGGTGGTGAAATTCGTGAGCTTGTTACTCTTGGGTCATTGGACCCTAGACGCCTTAGTGGCCGCCTTTGTGGCATAGACCTTTTGTGGTCGGTTAGGACCTTTTGTGGTCAAGGCCTTTGTGGCAAGTTGGGACCTTTGTGGTCAAGTTGGACCTGTTGTGGTCAAGACCTTGTGTGGTCTTTTGGGAGCCCCCAATTCGGTTGTGGGTGTGTGCCCCAAGGTGGTTGTACGGGATTGTTCTCCGCCCCAAAGGAGTTCATAGTGGAAGGTGAACCCGGACCTTTGTGGTCGAGTTCATCGGAGAATAAGGTGAGGCCTTTGTGGCGTTGAGTCGGACCTAAGGTGGTCACTCACACCTCTCCAACGAGACGTACTCCCCTAAGAAGGAGGAACTCGGGAATACATCCTCGTCTCCGCGTGCCTCGGTTATCTCTATACCCGAGCTCTTTACTTATGCACTTTACATTGTGATAGCATTCGTGCTTGAAGTCATTTACATTGTGATAGCCTTCGTGCTTGAAGTCATTTACCTTGTTATCACTTTGTTACTTGTCTTGCTTAGCATAAGTTGTTGGTGCACATAGGTTCACCTAGTATATTTAGGTTGTGTTCTTGATAAGTTAAACACTAAATTCCGCATTTATCAACCCTAAATTGTAAAAAGTGTACCTCGCCTATTCACCCCCCCCTCTAGGCGACGTCTTTCCTTTCAGTATTAACAAAGTATTGCATATTTTTGTGAGGACCAGTGCTATTATTACTGCTGATAATTGGAAAGATGCATCAGTCTCTGTGATACCATACATTTAGCAATTGATTTCAAGTGAAGTAAGCACTTGGTTGTACAGTTAAGCCCACCAATAATACTAGAAAAGTTTCAAACTTGTCTGGTTAGATAACCTATTAAGAAATTGTTCTTTTACCTTTCAGTGCTGACATTGACTCAGTTTACTAGTAACTTCAACACTATATTCTCTAGACATTTTCGGGCTGCCGACAAACTCATCTTGGCGGTCATGGTACTCTGATGAGGATCGGTTAGGAAGGTTGAACAAAACATAGAAGCATAAAGAACATAGTCAAAATATTTGTTTGCATTTAGGGTTCTGAAAGTGCTTTTTATCTTGTTGCGATTGGTCAGGTCGGTGGTTATGTTGTCAGGTACAAAGGTTTGGTACTTGAAACAGTCAGAGGATCTGGACATATGGTTCCTTTATACCAGATTTGAAGGGCACTGACCTTGTTCTCCTGTCTCTGCATGGATAACTGCCCCTGAATGACGAGAGCATTGCAAGCTTATATGTCTTCTTTGTATTTAGAGTCAAGAAGAGAACGGTTTACATCAGAAATACAGTTTTTCCTTTTATGTTAGCAGGTGAGTAATTGATAAATATATGTAGATAGCAGTATATAGTGCATCTGATGTAAATACAATTCATTGTTTATCTAGACGAAATTCTTGTGGGCAGTTTCATGTGAAGATTGTACAGAATGTTGATACCAGGGCGGGGCGAGCAGAGGCAGCAATCAATAAAATGTAAAACACTGATATGGTATCATGTTATCATATATGTAATCAGCTCAATGTTGGCATGGGCCTGCTTCCAGGACCTGCCGCCACATGTTTTGCTATTGTTGCTTCCTATTTCGGCTGCTAATTATGTCACAATCGAATACTCTTGCTGTGGATCGTTTGTGATAAGAGTACAAACTGGATAAATCAGTCATGAAGTTATTCACATCTGGTACACTAATGTAACTGAATTGAAATTACTAACGGAAACCGGATACAAGTTAAAACACATAAAACTGAATACAACTAACACTTTCCAAACTGGTTCTTCAACCTCTAGCATCGTTTCTGAGCTCGTCATCCATTCCACCATTCTCAGGACTCCTAACCAAGTGGCCGCTGTTCTCTGCTTCGTCGCCATGACCGATGCCATCAATTTGGCTGAGCCAAACTGGAACAGATTCATCCTAGTCGTGTCCCGGTTATCATCAACAACACCAAGTGGTAAATGATCATTGAGGAGAGGGCCCCTATCAGTGCACTTGCATGAGCGCAACGCCATCACCTCGCCGGCCTCCTGCTCTGAATCTTGGCGTCTGACAAGGACCAACCTGGGGTAGAAGAGCTCATCATCGCCTCCATGGTCTCTTCAGTGCCTGCCTCACAGGAGTTGTGCAGCAGCTTCACCACTAAAGAATTCAGAGATGACGTTCTCCAAATCTCCAGTACAAGAAGAGTGGTCTTAGAGTTCTCACTCATCAGGCCTTTGCGTAGAACGATCATGCTGCAAAAACAGTAGATTCAGTTCTGGATGCACGAGAGAGCGTGGAGTACATGATGTGATTTCCATTTGTTCTATTCATGACTTGGAGTTACTTCAGTTCTAAAATTTCGAAAGTTGTAGCATTGCACTATTAACTAGTATACCAGTAGGACTAACAGTGGTTAGCTTTGGTCAAGCTTCTAAATATTTCAAATTCGTACCATTGCACAATTAAATAGTAATGCGCACTCTATATGCCCACCTTGCTACACAAAGCGTAAAAGTAAAACCACCGTATAGCATCAAGTGAACTTGGTAGGGTGTTCAGTTCCGAGAATGGAGTGGTTCACATACTAAGTAGAAAAATAGTTGAAAGCCAAACTTGTCGTCCTATCAACAATTCTGCAGGTACAACACGCATTGGGGAGAATTAGTTTTAATGGAATAAGAAAGATCTTTTTCAGAGTAGCAACATCTTATAAAAAATTGGCATCAAAGGGTTCCACCCAAAGGGTGTACGTCTCGTTAGTGAGGTGTGCGCAACCACAACAGGTTAGCCGCAACGCCACAAAGGCTCACCTTCTTCTCCTGATGAACTCAACCACAAAAGGTTGCGAGTTCACCTTCCACTATTGATCCCCTTTGGGGCGGAGATCGAATCCCGTACAACAATCTTGAGGCACACACGCACAACTTAATTGGGGGCTCCCAAGTGACCACAACAGGTCTTGACCACAAAAGGTCTTGACCACAACAGGCCGGCCACAAAAGGCGTATAGGGTCCAATGACCCAAGAGTAACAAGCTCACAAATTTCACCACCACGAATCCTCGTGGAGGGCTCAAACCGATGCAAATGCAATGGCAAGAGCACACTTAGTGCTCAAGTCCTTCACTCTAAAATTTCAACAAAGCAACAAATGCTTATGGGGGAATAAGAGAGGAAGAACAAGGAAACCACAAAGGAGTCAAATCCTTCACTTCCAAATCCCACCAAAAGCAACTAATGCTTATGGGGGGAGAAGAGAGAAAGAACAAAGGAGAAGAACCACAAAGGAACTCCAAGATCAAGATCCACTAGGTTCCCCTCACTTAGAGGAGAGATTGATTGGTGGAACGGTGGATCTAGATCTCCTCTCACTATCCCCTCAAAGATATGCAAGAATCGTGGGAGGGATTGAGAGGGAGTAAGTTTTTCCAAGGCAACAATGGAGGAGAGAGAGAGAGAGAGGGAAAAACGTGCTTGAGAGCTTAGTAACCGTTGGGGAAGAAAGCCCCCTTAAATAGGTCCCCGAAAAACCAACCGTTGCCAGCCCCGAAACCCGTAGCGGAACTACCGCTGGGGGCGGCGGTACTACCGCTGCGAACCGTCCATTTGACCGTTGATTGCGCAGAGGCGGAACTGCCGCGGCACTACCGGAGCGACCAACTCGACGGTACTACCGCCAACCTCAGCGGTACTACCGTTGTGAGCAGCAGTACTACCGTTGAGCTACCGCTAGAGGTACCGCTAACGAAACACGAGGGCCGAAAACGGCGGTACCCCAAGCGGTATCGAGGGCGGTAGAAACCCCTCCATGGCAAGGTTCCAATGCTGCGAAGATGTACGTGGCGGTACTACCGCTGGAACGACCGGTACTACCGCTGGCTAGCGATACTACAGTTCTGGTACCGCTCGAGATACCGCTGTGCCAACCCGAGGGCCAAAAACAGCGGTACCCCCAGCGGTAGCGCGCAACAGTGCACTTAGCAGCGCCGGAACCAGGTGCAGCGGTACTACCGCTGCCTCCAGCGGTACTACCGCTGCCTGGAAAGACAGCAGAACGAAACTAACAGAAACCGCATAACATTTGCAAATGAACTCCGTGAAGGAGATATGCCCTATAGGCACTTAATAAAGATAGTTTATTCGTCATATCTCAATTGTTCATTATATGTTTTATACCATGCTATAACTGTATTAAGCGGAAACATTAATACACGTGTGGTAGATAAACAACCAGGTCCCTAGTAGCCTCTATCTAACTAGTTCATTGGGCAATTGATGATCGAGGTTTCCCGATCATGTGACATTTATGTCAGTTGACAATGGAGTCATGTCATTGGGAGAATGACGTAATGGACATACCCAATATTTGTAGGACGTAGTCATTACGCCTTCGACCGTGAGATCTACTCTTATTGCTATTCCTGGAAGACACTTTGATTGCATCAAACGTCATATCTTACATAGTGTGACAATAAAGATGTCCCTCTCGGGTGTCGGAAAGGAGTATGTTGAGATGGGGGATCAAGAGCGGGATTTGCCAGTCCGCATAGCAGGATAGATACTCTAGGGCCCACTCGGTGAGATTATGTCAAACGATCTTGCAAGCGTGTGACTAGGTCACCAGGACATAAGATCATGTACGAGTAGAAGTTAGCAGTGTCGGTAACGAGATCAAGCTAGGTATGGAGATATCTATGAACGAGTCTCGGACACGCTAAGTATCGCATGGCAAAAGGTTTAAGACTCAGACGTCTAGGTTCGAACGGTAAAGTATTCGTTATCTCGCAGGGATTAATTCTGGGTATCCTCGGTCCACGAATTAGTCATTGATCGGAGAGGAGTCTCGATCATGTCTGGTGAGATAATCGAACCGCTAGGGTAACACACTTAAGGGGAGTCGACATTTAGACCGGAAGAGAAAATAGGAAAAGAGAGCACCGGGAACGTCCCGAGAAAGTTCCGATGGAGATCGGGCAGCGACGAAATAGTTTTCGGAGCCGGAATAAATTATGTGATATGTATTTAATATTAATTAGTGTAATTAATAGTTAAATATATTTTTATTTAAATTTTCCTGAATTTTTTAAAGGCAAAAATCCCTTAATGGGCCTCTTTGGGCAAAGAGGCCCATGAGGGGGGGAGAGTCCCCCCCAGGAGGGGGGGCTTGGTTCGGCCAGCCCCTAGTGGGCCACATGGGGCCCACTAGGGCCGGCGCACCCACCATGGCCGGCTGGGGTGTGGGAATAGTCCCACACTGCCAGCCTGGCAGGTTGGGCAGCCCCTGGCCTCCTATATATACATGGGTACCCCTGGCCTTTGAAACACACCAATTCTCTCTCTCTCTCCTTGGATCACGTGACTCCCAAGTTTGGAGTTGCGCCAAGGATAAAGTTTTCTCCACCATACGCACGCCGCCGTGCTGCTGGTCTTCCGGTCCCAGTCTTCCGCTGCTCGTCCCTGGATCGGGCCCGGAGTTCGTCGGCTTCACCGTATGTGTGTAACACCCTGCGAGGTGCCACGCTAGTGGTGCTGGAGGTCTGCTTCCTCTACACGGCCTCGAGGTCGTCGTCGGTTTCATCGACATCGCCGCGTCATCGTCTTCTTCGTCGCGCCAAGTTCTCCGCGACCTTGAGGTCGGCTACGGCGTCTACGTCGACAACGCTTGTGCGGGAGCGTAATCCCCGTTGTTCGGTCTACAAGGGTATGTGCACCGAACCCCCTACGTACTACTATATCTGCATAGTATAGATTCTGGCTAGTTTAAGGTTATCAATGTTAGGAAATTTTTTGTTTTCTGCATGCGATCCCCTTCACTCCGAAAGAGGTGAGAACAATTTTATTGGAAAGATAGCGACGGTAAGCACCGAACAAAAAGTGGAAATATTGCATCCCATAAATAGAGTAAAATCACCACACATGGCAAGGTGTGGGACTTTTCTCACGGTTGAACCGGCAATATTTACGCCACCGAAAACGCAACAAGTTTTCCAAAGTAAAACCGTTTTCGATGAACAAGAGCTTGACATGGAGATGAACCAAGCTCTAGTTCCTCACCATCATAAAAGCCACATAAGAACCAAGAAATATGATATGCCAAGTATGCAAAGGTTTGGGCTCTCCACAACGATGCGATCAAGTTACTCACTTGAGAGCGCCTCTTGATAGTACGCCTATATATCGTATAGCCCTATCTAGATCATACCTTTGTCTTGAGCATTCCACTTGAGTTAGATGATGACTATCTTGATCTCTTCAAGTGGATCATCTTTCTTGATTGCGTGAGAACGCACATGCTTGATGAAGACTTCTTCAAATACTCCCCCATATCCATAATGGGAGAGTTCTCGCTAAGCTCCGTCTTCATGTATCCATAGCAAACTCCAAGCATAGGATCTCTTCGAGAAGCTTCTTTTGGTCTTGCACATCTCAACCTTGATGACGATCACCACATGACGTCATCGTCGATGAGCTATTTGAGATCTTCATTTGTTGCAATCCCATGGGAAGAGACCTAACCTCATATAAAGATACCACACACACATATATCATGGGCTAGTTCACAAAGCTATACGGACACGTGTTTACCATCCCAAGAGATACATGATCCCTCTAGATACATCTTGTAGCTTTGTGTGTTGATCAACATCTTGATCAACCTTATATCTTCCTATCTTTCTTCACTTCAAGACATCCTTATAATATGCTCCACTCAACACATGACCATCCATCATATACACCTTTAAATGGAACATTGGTCATCAAATAAGCTTCAAGAGTACTCCACTATTTCTATGGACAAGATCTATAAAGATATCTCAATGCAAACATTAGTCCATAGAGGTTGTCATCAATTACCAAAACCACACATGAGGGAAAATACTCTTTCAACTCTAGGCACTTTCATACGAGTGTTCAACAAAAAGTGCAGCATGGTCAGAGAGACCTCTCCACAGGGTCCTCATATTTGCTAAAGGAAAGTGTAGTAAGCATAAGTCTACCAAATGTTAAATAATTACGTTAAAAAGACCAGACCATTTTAAGATTTTCTTGAATATATTTCTCTCCCAATCCCTTCTAATCGAACTAAAATATCTACCTAATAAGCATGAACATTATTGTATCTCAGTACTTTACACCTGCATGTGCAGCATGATAAACTAAATTACACTTTAAACCTCTATTTTTATACAGTCAACAATCTAATAGAAAATCTCGATCATTTATTTCATCTCACACCCATTAACATACCCGTGAAGCACCAGTACCAAAAAACAAACCACTGCCGCCCAATACTATTTATCCAGAAATAAAAAGAAACTCAGTTTTCTTAGCCTCCTGAACACATGCAAAACCTGAATTGTGCTAAATTAGCATTCTTAAAAAAATCTGTTCTCACCTCCAGCTAGAAATAGAAAAGGCCACCGATGCATTTTTCCTAAATATAATCCTCTGCATTTACTCCTATAATTTGGCTTTACGCTAAAAGCTCAATATGAAGCCCATATTTGAGGAAAATTGTGCAGGCAAGTATTTCGTCTGATTTAATAGCAGCAGTAATAATAATAATAATAATTAACCCGTAGCACATAACATAACAATAAGTATTAACCTGTAGCACTTCATCAAAAGTACGTACTAATATACTAGACACCATTGACTAGTAACTTGTCTTTCATGATCAACTAACTTATTACTAACATGAAAAACTGAGATAGATAAGATTATCGGTTGGTTTGCTATCTTATCTTATCCAAAATAATATACTTTTTGGAGAGGGAAAGGGGGCAATTGCCCCCTTGTTATATCAATCAACACAAATATGACATGTCCAAACAAAAGGTTCAGCCGTAGATATGTGGTTATGCTATGGGTAGATAGGATACACGGAGTGATTTGAAAAACAAATCGTATCTACACCTGTACTACCATAATAGACACACACGCTTTACATGTTGTGTGGAGGTGAGCATAGGCTAGTAACTTCACTTCTTGCAATTCGCCGGTTTGTTCACATCCCGAAGTTTTTGAGAACTCCACGTCTTAAAGTATGGAAAACAGCTTCGCTGCAGGGAGTTTGTTGCCCTATCCCAAGGCAGCCATCGGAAGCAGCGGTGGGGACGTGTATGTGGGCAGGCGAGTGATCGACGTGTGCCTATGCTCTGCATGTTTAGGAAAGCCGAGCTGCGGGCAGCGGCTCGCGGGTTTAAGCAGGGTATGATTCTTGGTCAAGGCAGGTTCAGAGTGGTGTATAAAGGATGTCTCAATTAGTGCTACTAAAGTCGGGTTCTATGGGTGTCGTCGTCGCCATGAGAAAAAGCTCAACCCGGAGAGCGTGTAGGGAATCCACGAGTGGTACGTACCTATTGTTTGTATTGTTGTTTTGCTCGCCACGTATTGTTGATCCAATAAGTCCAGCCACCCAGGTCAATTGGTGTTGTGGGCTTAGCCTTACCTCGCCGGCGAGAGAAAGATCACCAACATCACTGGCGGTCCTCTCTCCGGATGGTATAGGCTGAAATCGGTGCACTGTATGGCGAAGAGTGTGCCGCTACCCTACAGTGACCCGAAGGACCGCCCAGGCATGGATGAAATTGTGGCTAGTTTGGAGGAGATAAGACATCTATTCAATTTTGTGGTTTCATAAGAGATAGGTTAGTATAAAAATATATGTCTACTTTCTTGAACAAGCTATGATTATTTATAAACCAGATAACTCCATTGTTGAAGCACGGCTTACTTATTTAGTCATATCGTGAGTAAGAAATCAAAGCTACTATAAAAAAAATCGTAAAATAATAATCATTTCGGAGGGGGGGGGGGGGGGGGGGGGGGGCAATTGCCCCTTTGTTATGATAGTAATCAACACGAAGATTGAAATGTTCTAAGAAAAATGGTTCATAATGTAAGTTTTGATTAGTGGACCATGAATCCATGAAAAATGCAATTATGTTGGAGTCATTAAACCCTTTTTTATCTACAAACCCAACAGTCTGCCCTGAGCGCCACTACTGCTGCTGCTCATTGCCGGTGGCGGCGTCCATAAATCATATCCATATGGTTGAGTTTTACTTCTGTTTATTTTAATGCAAGTTGCTTGGCCCTAGTGATTTGTCACTTGATCAATATTGATTGAGGCGAGTTAACGGTACTACTGATCCACGGATGGCAGTTATAATCTTTGCTAGAAATTGGCCGGCATTGGCGGGCCCACCAACACCTTCATGCATATTCATGTACAGAAGATATTATCAATCGGACAAACGTGTTGTTGACTGTTTGATCAAAATGTATCAGGAATAAAATTGTATTTTTCTTGATCAATTGAAGGGACAAATTTGTTTAGTCCACAGAAAAGTCCCTTTTGGGTAAATTATACAGGATTTAAACCTTCTATGCGTATTTTGCCAATGGACAATCAACATAGGTGTATGATCCAATGATTGTGAACGTTTAGGTAAATAACGAAGTTTACCGAAGTAATCTGCAGAATGTACCACAAAAGCTTTCTAATCTCGTCATATGTTGAAACACGTGGCACACCAAATAAAGGTTTTAAAAAAATTGTAGTTCACCCTAAAAAAAAATAGAGCAGTACAGAATTTGTGAAATGTTTTTGTGATGTTTGGGCCACCTGCCCGCCGGCGTGCGCTGCACCGATCCGACGCCCAGGTCCTTGCACGCGGACGAGCCAGCCGGTGGGTGATGAGCTCGTTTTGGAGCGGCAAAGCCTCGCCCGTGACGGCCGAGAGCCGCCGTGCTGGACGGGGCCCAGATCCGGGAGCCGGCCTGCCTATCCAGCTCCGGCGTGAGTGACGCCATGGTGCCGAGACCACGGCAGCTTCGCCGCAGGTGAACTCACCGCGGCTCATCTTCTTCCCCACCTAAGGCGTATGCTTTTTTTTCTTCTTTTGGAATGAAAAGCTCTAGTCAGTTTCCCATTGAAGTTAGGAGGGGCGGCGGCGGCATGGACCGAGAGCTAGGATTTGGGGTAGGAATCTCTTCTCCCTTTGGTCGGTTGGGATTGTTACTTCGATTCGGCCGAGACCTCATGCGGATCCGGTTGAGAATTCTCGTCCGATTCCTGATCCCCTTCCTTCCACATCGCCGGGCGCTGGCGACTGGCCCGAGTGGAAGCTGTCACCGGGAGCTACTCTGCTTCCGATATGTGCTACAAGAGCCGTCGCAGTTGCCGCCCCGGCTAGAGATACGCCGTGCGAACTAGAGATTTGAAGTCGCCGCCTGTCTCGCCGTGCGACGACAAAGTTTCGAGCGATTCTTTTCTTTTCTTTGGATAAATAACAAATACAGTAATCCCAAGCAGCCATCATGGCCTGCCGGCTCGCCGTCTCCAAGGTATTTCCTCGTGTCTTTTCCTGCATGATATTGCTCTGTTCGTTGCCTTCAGAATCAGAAGGCTGTTACAGTCCAAAGGAACACAAGGACGCCCTATATATTTTTCTTCTTCTCTATAATTGGTTGTTGATGCTTATGGATGCTGAAACTGCAACTGCAAGTCTCAGATCCATGCCACTTTATTTACGGGCTGTGATTGCTGCTGCCGCCGAAATCTTGCCATTGTTGAGTATGTTATCATATTCATATATGCCCGGTAGGTTTAACTTTTGTGTGTGTTTGTCTGTCTCGCAGGTTGCAAAGCATCTTGCGAGGCCTAGATTGGCAAGAGCGGTTTACAATGAGGCAGCTGCTGCAGCCGCAACCTCAGTTCCTTCTTTGAGTGTACCTGCTACAAATACAAGTAGTGGGGCAGGTAGTACATCTGTCTGCTTCTCCATCGCATGCTGAAGCTGAACTATTGGGCTTATTAATCTGTATACTTATGTGGCAACTGCCAACTAGTGCTAGCCTGATTTAAATCGTGCCAAGTATCATATTTTCAGTTAGACATATGCTACTTCTTACTACTACTCTATGTTCTGTTATGCCTTTTTTGTTGCTATCAGTTTGCATGGAGGAAGTGATTTTCTGCTTGTTGCTTAACTAATGCAGGTAGTGTGCTTAGAAATCTACAACAGAGGTCCCGATCAAGTCTCTTCGGTCACAGTATACGGGGACTGCACTCGGACACTGCTTCTCTTCCTACAGAGTTTTATAGAAGTGATCTAGAAAGAGTTATACAGAACTTCAAAACGCAGCCCGCGTTACATTCCGATCCTTCAGCTCTCTCTGGCTATGTAAAAGCCGTTGTCAATCTTGAATTGCTAACACGAGGTAGCTACCCTTTCTTTCTTCACACTTCAATTAAATTATTTTTTCCCATGAATGATATGCGAATTGGTGTGCACGGGTGGATTCTGTATGCAGACATTGCTAATGCAGCAAAGGAGGAAGGAAGCCGTAGTGCTCTTCGTCAGCTATCAACAAGTGGTGTTCTTGGCACGACCAAGGCACCGTTTTACGTAGTAGAGAAAGGTCGACTTATGAAGCAGCTTTGGCGTACCATCTCCGCCCTTACAGTTACTGGCTTTGCAATATATGGTGTTAAACTTGTGCTTGACAAATTCGTCGAGGTAGAAGGTAAATTTGAGGGTTTGAAAGAAGTGCCTACGGATTTAAAGACAAAATTCAGTGATGTAAAGGGGGTTGATGAAGCCAAAGCTGACCTCCAGGACATAGTTCACTACCTACGCGATTCCAAGGTGAGTGACATTGCCATCAACCTGCATGCAGGTGTTTCAGTTCGACACTCCTTTCTTAATACCAAGTTTTTACCCTAGTCTTACATGCTTCGCAGAGTTTCACGCGCCTTGGTGGAAAGCTTCCAAAGGGTGTTTTGCTTGTGGGCCCACCTGGCACAGGGAAGACCATGTTAGCAAGGTCTGTGGCCGGGGAAGCCGGCGTGCCTTTTTTCTCGTGCAGTGGCAGTGATTTCGAGGAGATGTATGTGGGCGTTGGTGCTAGGAGAGTGAGGGAGCTCTTCAGTGCAGCAAAGAAGCGATCTCCTTGCATAATATTCATCGATGAAATTGATGCCATTGGTGGGCGCCGAAAAGCTGAAGAACCAAAGTGGTCGAGGCAGACTCTGAACCAGCTGCTTGTTGAGATGGATGGTTTCAAGCAGAATGATGGGATCATCGTGGTCGCCGCAACCAACTTCGCCGAGTCGCTAGATAACGCCCTTGTCAGACCTGGGCGTTTTGACCGTCTTATTCAGATCCCTAATCCAGATGTCCTGGGCCGACGGCAGATACTCGAGGCTCACATGTCAAAGGTATAGTGCTCCCTCTGTCCAGAAAGATATAAGACATCTCTGACTTTTCGCGGTTTCTGATGACTTTTTACATGCAGGTGTTGAAAGACAAGAGTGTGGATATGATGACCATCGCTAGGGGTACCCCTGGGTTCTCAGGCGCAGACCTCGCAAACCTAGTGAATGATGCTGCTCTGAAGGCTTCGAGGGATGGTGCAAAAGCTGTTGGGATGGATCACCTGGAATACGCCAAGGATAGGATCATCATGGGCACCGAGCGCAAGTCGGCGGTGATACCTGATCATTCCAGAAAGAAGACGGCATACCATGAGGGAGGGCACGCTCTTGTTGCGGTCTTCACAGAGGGCGCTGACCCTATCCACAAGGCCACCATTGTTCCCAGGGGAAATGCTCTTGGCATGGTAACGCAGCTGCCAGGGGAAGACAGCGAGCTCGCAATCTCGAGGAAGCAGATGCTGGCGACGCTGGATGTCCTCATGGGTGGCCGGGTGGCCGAGGAGCTTATATTCGGAGAAGCTGGGGTCACCACGGGCCCCTCATCCGATCTAAACCAGGCGACTCAGCTGGCGAAGGACATGGTCACCAAGTATGGTTTTAGCAAGCAGGTCGGCCTCGTTTCCCACAACGACATCACGCCCATGAGCGGGCGGACGTCGGAGCTGGTTGATGAGGAGGTGAAAGCACTGTTGGACAAGGCATACGACAATGCGAAGATGATTCTCACGACACACAACAAAGAGCTCCATGCGCTAGCCAACACCCTCCTGAAGCATGAAACTCTCACTGGTGAGCAGATCAAGAAACTAGTATCAGCGGGGTGATGGTTTTAAGTTTTTAACAGTGGAGAGGCTTACTGGATTTTGTGTGTGTTTTCTGATACTTTTGGGCATCACACACAAACCGAAAGAGCGATACGGAGGGTCTGGACTATCTGAGCTTTGTTTCTCACGTCTGAAGAGAGTACCTCATGGGTATTTTGCATCTTGTCATTAAAATTCCTGTTTTGGATTTCAAGTACCTCAAGATTTTGGAAAATTTCTCCTGCAATCGATGAGTTCCTGTGAATGAGCACATGGATATATATAATGCAATTTCAGTCCTAGTTACATACTCCCTCTATTTGTATAATAATGATGTTTTAAGAATTGCCTCGATCTCCAATTTACATTTTTTTCCCATTTGTTTTGTGAATATGCGATCAGCAGAAAATCACGAAATTAATATTATAAAAAAACTTATGTGTCCTGAAACAAGGACTAGGTTTGGATCCAAAATAAATTGGAGTGTCTGGACAAATGTTAATTTGGTACAGATGTAATAGGGAAACTTATTAGTCACAATTCGAAGAAAGCATATATGTGACTCTTCTCTAAAAGATCTGGCAACATTTTAGTATGATCACAATTGAGAAGGAAACAACAATCTCATGATGCCCAGTAGATGTGAGCGTATCGACATTGTCACATTGATGAGGTGCTGCAGAGCTTCTGCCACTAGGCCGGCAAGCAGAGAATGCGAGGACTGTTAATCACCAGCCTAGGAAATAACAAATAAGGTTTTTTTTATATGAACAAATAAGGGTTTTAAAAAAACTTAAAAACTTCGTTTTGAGGTATCTCATTTCTTTTGACTAGAAATCTTGCACACGCAATGTGGGCTTAGTATCTGTATTCCTCATGAGACTGTCTAAATCCAAGAAATCCATATCCATAACATTGCTAATGTATTTCCTGATTTCTCATAATATTTCGTCATTTTTAATCTCAATAATGTTGTTAGACTATCCTTTTTATCCAAAATCAAGACATCACATAACATCGGCACATCGCAAAGATATTTCATCAATAAACACAACATTAATTTCCTCATACTCTTCTTTTTATCCAAAGTCAAGACATCACATAACATCGCAAATATATTTCTTCAGTAAAAACACTGCATAGCCTCCTCACACCCTCCTTCCCTAATAATAATTCATTAGTTCAGTACATACCACCTCCCTTGAAAAACCGAGACATCTTGACACTGCAATTATACAAAAATTTGCACCAGAACAATATTTCTTTTGAACTAATCCAACAAAAGAGATGAAATTAGAAAATAACCGTGGATGTCGCTGGTACATCTTTCTCCCGTATTTTCTTCTCTCTGAAGTATGCATCCCTGCTCTGCCCGCCGGCCCGCACAACAGTGCAGTTACTTCTTTTTCTTCCATTCTTCGCTCTTACTCGTCCGTTCTGATTCACAAACAAACAGTTACTCCCTAAACATGTCTACATACATCCACTTTCTATCAAAGTTGAGACACTTATTTTGGGACGGAGGGAGTATATAATTTTTATTATGCCTTCCTCTCACAAACCTCTTTCCAACGTAGTCGGACTAGAAAAAGATGTATAATTTGCATACAGTAGTATGATTAAGTGGGTACAATCAACTAATGATCTGGCCAGCTCATAACATGGTTTAATTATATCTAGTAAAAGGTGGCACAGAACAAAAGATTATTTAAAATTAAAACCGCTTAATTAGACTACAATACTGATTATCATATAGCTGAATTTGGTAAATGCTAGTCGTCCAGAGGAAAACTTACAATTACAGATACACCAATAAGTACTTTAGCATGTAAGTCCGTTGATACCTCCAGTACTTACAAGAACCTACAATTCGTTGCGTTGATACCTCCAGAACTCCTAGCAACATGAAACAGGACAAATTATTTCCCACTGGAAAAATAAATGTTGCTAATTTAAGGGGGGAAAAACTTGGCTGATGTGGTATTTGCGTTCTTGATGGGGTGGCACTTTATCTGCTTAACAGCGCCTCCAGGGATACCAGGGCTCCTCGTCCTCAAACGCTCCGGAGATCCGGCCGGCCGGCACCCGGGAGCGGCGGAGCACCGGTTGTGACGGCCGTGAGGGCCCGCCGTGGCCGTCGGCTCGGCCCAGATCCGGCGTTGGTTCGGGGGAAGGCAGGGCAGCTGCTCAGCCGCGTGCGACGGCCGGCGTGACCATGACGCTGGCAATGCCGCGCCGCCGCGAGGTGGGACGCAATCGGACCGCAGCCGAAGCGAGGCCTGAACACCAGTTTCTGTCTGCTGTAACAGGTGAGTGAACGAACGCCTCATCTCCTTCTCCGGATACGCTTCGAATCAAAAGCTTTGCCCGCTGAGATTTGTAGGCTGAGAATTTGGGGACGAAGCCGGTGACTCCAATGAAATTTGTTAGCTGAGAATTTGTGAATCTGGCCGAAACTCGAAACCTCCTTCCCTGAATCCGATCGACGGACTTCCCAACCAAGCGTTTCCTCTGTCTCTCAACTCAAACCTTCCGATTCTTGGTCGGCTTCGTCTCCGAGTCAGCGCCGGCCTGCGGCGGTCCTCCTGAACTGAATTCCACTCGATTAGATTCTGACTAGTGATACATATATACACATCTGCGAACTAGAGATTTCAAGCCTCCAGCTGCGCCGACCAACCATATAATTTAGAAGTAGAACGAACGGAAATCTACAGCAGCGCGTACGTCCTGTCCTGCGCATCGATCACGCCTCCCCTGCTCCCAATCCAAGGTCTTTACTTTCAAATCCTCTTTCTGTTATTTATTGTTTCGACCGTGATTGTGCTTTCTTCGTCGAATCTTGCTGCTCACCTCCACTCCGATCCTCACCAATGCTGAAACTGCAAGTACGAATCACTGTCTTGAGTTTCACTATTTCGCTCTGTGTTTCCTTGGCAGTGTCTATATAGCCACTCGACTCAATTTCTCATGTACGTATGTCGTCTTTGATGGAACCTACAAGCCTACAAGGCATTGGTTGTTCAGCCTTAAGGAATAGACTCACGAATTACAAGAGCATCTCTGTCTCGTCTTATGGGTTGGAAAATTTCAGCCAATGTTTCTCACCTGTCAACTAAATATCCTCGCGTGTCTGCGTCACAGGCTGCCAAGACGCATCGATCGGCAAACATGGTTCACAAGGCGGGGTCTCCGGCCACTTGGTTTACTTCCTTGAGAGCGCCTGCTGCAGATACATCCACTACAGGTGCAGGTGCGAATGCTTGTTTCTTTGTCCACCGCTTAAACTACAACCTAACAGAGAATGTTTCTGTGGTCACTGCCAACTAGTGCTGGACTTAATTTTCTGTTTTTGAATTATTAATTAGACACATGATATCTGTGTAGTGGTCCTAGATCCTATTTTATTGTACTGTCAGTTTTTGGTTGATTGCTGCCATCCTTAAGTTTCGTTTTGATCTTAATTTCCTGTTTTTTATTAGTCACATGCTATACTTCTAATGCAGGTGGTGGTGTGTTTACAAATCAGCAAGATCGCACGCTATCAGGATTTGCTGGCAAACTTAGGAAGCATCTTTGGTGTGCCATTGATGGTTTGAAAAAAGAGGTCAAGGGTTCAAGCATAACACTTAGTGAGGTCAAGGGTTCAAGCATAACGCCTGAATCAGCTGCTCATCGAGCTAGATGGATTTGAGCAAAATGATGGGGTCATCGTGGTTGCGGCAACGACCACGGAGTCACTAGATCAATCCCTTGTTAGGTCTGGGCGTTTTGACCGTCATGTTGAGATTCCTTACCCAGATGTTGAGGGCCGACGGCAGATCCTCGAGTTTCACATGTCAAAGGTACGGTACTCCCTCTGCCCGGAAATATAGAAGACATCTTTGACCTACTTTCCCGCTCTCTGATGAGAGATTTTGATCTTTCTCCATGACGTGTTACATGCAGGTCTTGCAAGACAAGAATGTGAATCTTATGACCATCGCAGAGGGAACATACTGGCTCTCAGGTGCCGAGCTCGCAAGCCTAGTAAATAGCGCTGCTCTCAAGGCTACCAGGGACGGGGCAAATGCTGTTGGGATGGATCACCTTGAGTACGCCTTGGACAGGATCATGATGGGCAGCGAGTGTAAGTCGGTGGTGCTGTCTGATCATTGCAGGAAGAATACCGCATACCACGAGGGAGGGCACGCCCTTGTTTCAATCCACACGGATGGTGCTGACCCTGTCAACAAGGTCACCATTGTTCCCCGGGGAAATGCTCTTGGCATGGTGACGCACCTGCAGGGGGACGACAGTCGGTTCGAATTCTCGAGGAAGCAGATGCTGGCGAGGCTGGATGTCCTCATGGGAGGGCGGGTTGCTGAGGAGCTTGTATTCGGAGAAACCGGGGTCACCAGTGGCCCCCAATCTGATCTAAACAAGGCGACTCTGCTGGCAACAAAAATGGTCTCTGAGTATGGTATGAGCAAGCGGGTCGGCCTTGCTTCATATGATGGGGAGACGGTGGAAATGAGCGAGCGAACGACAGCCCTGGTTGACAATGAGGTGAAAGCACTACTGGACAATGCTTACAAGAACGCGAAATACATCCTCGGGAAGCACGGAGAGCAGCTTGAGGCAATAGCAAACGCCCTCCTGAAGCACGGCACTCTCACCGGTGACGAGATCACGAAACTATTGTCGGGACTCTGATAAGTTTCGATAATAGTTAAAATCTTGTTTCCTCAGTTGAGAGGCTTTACAAGAGTTTTTCATTTTGATACTTGAGTTGTATGGGCACAAAATTTCAACGGTGATCGCTTTTATTTCTTAAGTCTGAAGAGAGTTGCAGTGTTTGAAAAACTCCCGTTTTGGATCCCAAATCCTATTGCAACTGCATAGAGTTTGTGTGAATGAGCACAAGGATATATATAAATATATTAATGTACTTTAACTGTCCTATCTAAAATACATTTGTTCCCAGCTGCAAAACCTATAATTATTTTTGGATGTGTCATGGCTTTTCAGCCAAATACTACCATCTTGGTACGTATGTCTAATTAATTATGATTGTGCTTTGCCAGAAAGAAATTGCATCTCACATACAGACTGCAATGAGTGTTTGCCTCCATATGGCAGCTAGAAATAGACCTCAAGATTTTGGAAATTTTCTCCTGCAATCCATGAGCAGAATCCAACAAGAGAGGATCGATTTGGGGGCGCTCTTTAGTAATTTTATTTTGAGTTTTTCAAGATTGGGGTCGCTCTTTAGTAAGGAACAGAAGAATGTCAGAACATGAGAAACAGTACTAGCTTACAAACAAGTTGATCCAAGTCTACGTACACATACAACAAGGAAGGAAGGATGGGAGGAAACAAGGAAGGAAGGAAGGTGGTGACTTCGTCAACCTCAAGATATGTCGAACCAGTCTTTCGGAGATGCTCATACGGTAGGGTTTGCGTGCGTACGTTTATAGGGGTGTATATATGTGCGTGTTTGCAAACGTCCGCGTCTGTACTGTGTTTAAAAAAACTTCAACATCATGATGTTTGGACTTGCTCATATCGTCACATGCCCTTACATGGACTTCATCATGAGAAGTTTTGAATAATCAAAAGCCAGCTACACCTTGAAGATCCTCGTGCGCAACCGGTTACACCATGACTTTCTTTCCGTCCTAAGACATGTATTTTTCATGCAAGCTCGTCAATTTTTTGGTGAATTCATCCACTTGATGCTCAAAATGGGATGTTCTTCATTCGCCCCTAGTACGAAGCGACCAACCCCAAGGAGGGGCGGAACCACGAGGGGGAAAGCAAAAAAAAATCACACATGAATAAATTTGTTTATATATCATGTCTCGCTATGCCATTAGTGTCAAAGCATGGACATATATGTTTGACGGTACAAAAGAAAGTTTTGATGTTTATGTCATACTTGCAATTTTACAATATTATTAACTTAAATTTTTGAACTACAACCACCACATTTGTCAAACAATTTGATAATTTAACCATCGGGGATATTGGAGGTTAAAGCAATTAGTGTGTAAAGGAAACAAGTTGATGGAATTACGCCTAATTGTCACATATTCCAAACATTTATGTATTGTTTTAGTTTCCTTTCGAATCAAATTACAGTTAATCTCGGTTGGTGTGAGTAAAAACTACTCCAATGTTCAAAATTGCCTCACTTATTAAGGGTCAGAGGTAGTATAATATTTAATTTAGCTTTCATACATGCCCTAAGGCCTAAGCTACTATGACCGTGCTAAATCTTTTTTCCAACAAGTGTCAACGTCCTAAATCTGTGTAAATCTGTGAAAATGCAGCCAGGAGTAGTTTTTTTTGTTGATGATACCCACGCTGTGCCACCCTTCTCGGAAGAAGGAAGCAGCCAGCCGGTGGAGAGCGCCGGCGATGGGCTCGGCTCGGCGAGGAGCGGCGGAGCAGGGAGGGAGCCGCCGTGCCTGTGCTGGACCGGACCAACGCCCACCGGCTCCGCCCAGATCCGGTAGCCGGCCGACCGGCCCACCCCCGAGCGTCGGCGGCCTCACGTCACAGTAGTCTGCTCCGGCCGGCGTGACCGTGCAGCTGGCGCCGCCGCGTGGTGGATCCCAGTCGGAACCAGGCCAGGCCTGAACACCAGTTTCTGTCTGCCGCAGCCCGCAGGTGAGTGAACGCAACTCCGCCTCGTTTTCTTCTCCAGAACCAATTATACGATGCACTGATTCAGCATCACATGCCCACTGAAATTCAGGGCCTAATTTGGTGGTTGCAATGTTTTGGAAACCTTTCTCTGAATCCGACCGACAAACTCCCCGGCTGGTGTTTCTCCGGTCCGGTCTCTGAAACCTTCCTCTTCCGATTCTTCCTCTCTCCGGTCTCCCACGCCATGTTCTACTGATAATCCATTACAACTCTTCCTCCCTTGCCATGTAGTATATCCTCATTGCCATGTAAATAAATACTACACGTCAGGTGTGGTGTGGTCGATCGATGTTGTTATACATGTTATATTGTGCACACGCGTATGCGAAACTAGAGATTTGGAGTTGGATCTTTTCTCGAGCTAAATCTCCAGCAACGCCTCCGTCATGGCCTGCCTGCCTCCCCTCTCCAAGGTGTTTTTTCTTGATCGGATCTTTTCTTGAGGGGGTCCTTTCTTAGTATCTTTCCTTGCGTTTTCTTCCAGTGTGATTTCGCTAATCTTGGGCATCGATCACGATGCTGTTCGAATCCAAAGGGAACACAGGGCATTTGGTTATTCTTTCTATAGTTGATGGCCTGATGCTCATCGATGCTGAAACTGCAACTGCCAAGAACTGACCGAGTTTCAGACTGATGCCACTTTCTTTTGCTATATATAAATCAGTAGTATGCTACTCGACTTGATTTTGCATGCATACCGGCGATTAAGCCACAAGGCTTTGGTTGGTTAGCGATTCGTAGTATAGATATAGAGTTATATAAGTTGCGGTGGCTGCTACTTATTAATGGATTAGCAAATTTTAGCTGTGCAAACCTGTCAGAATAAAATAGCGTCCTATTTTGCTCGACTAAATCTTTGTGCGTTCTTGTGTCACAGGCTGTGACGACGAAACGATCAACGAACGTGGTTCACAAGGAAGTCGCTGCGGCCGCCTTGCTTCCTTCTTCCAGAGAACCTGCTGCAGGTATAACTACTACTGGCGCAGGTATATATATCTATGCCGGCCACTTAATCTAAACTTGACAGGATAAAGTTGATATGATATATATATGTGCCCACTGCCAACTAGTGTCTTACTTAATTTTCTGAATACCCCTTGTTGGTTAATTGTCGCCATTCAATTTCTCTTTTTGTAAACTTGTCTGATTGGTATCAATCAGGATTTGTTGGCAAGCTTTGGAGGCGTCTTTGGCGTGCCTTTGATGTTTCGAAAAAACAAGTGAAGGATTCGACCATAAAGTTTAGTGATGTCAAGGGGATCGATGGAGCTAAAGCCGAGTTCGAGGACATGATCCAGTACCTGCGTGACCCTGAGCGTTTCACACGCCTTGGCTGCAAGCTTCCTAGAGGAGTCCTTCTAATCGGCGCATCTGGCTCAGGGAAAACAATGTTGGCACGGGCTCTGGCCGGGGAAGTAGGCGTCCCATTCTTTGTGTACAGCGGCGGCGAATTCGAGGAGGAGTACGTGGGTGCTGGGGCAAAAAGAGTAAGAGAGCTCTTCTGTGCAGCAAGGAAATGATCTCCTTGCATAATATTCATTGATGAAATTGACGTCATTGCTGGGAGCAGAAACAGGAATGATCCAATGGGGCAGAGGCACACCCTGAACCAGCTGCTCATTGAGCTTGATGGCTTTGAGCAGAGAGATGGGGTCATCGTGGTCGCAGCGACCAACTCTCTCAGTTCACTAGCTCCTGCCCTTGTTAGGTCCGGGCGTTTTGACCGTCACGTGGAGATTCCTTCTCCAGATATTGAGGGCCGACGTCAGATCCTTGAGGCTCATATGTCCAAGGTTTGTTCTGCATCTAAAAATCCTTGGCTTCTTCCCATTCCCTGTTGACAAAACTTTAACCTTTTCTGCATTAAATGTTTTATATATGCAGGTCTTGAAAGCCAATGATGTGGATCTTATGACCACTGCCAAGTGGACTGGTGGGATATCAGGTGCAGGCCTCGCAAATCTGGTGAACGACGCCGCTCTCAAGGCTGCTAAGGACGGAGCAGAAGCTGTGGCAATGGAGCACCTCGAGTATGCCACGGACAAGCTCCTCATGGGCAGCGAGCGCAAATCAGCTGGAATGCCTGATAGCTGCAAGAACATGGTGGCGTACCACGAGGGTGGGCACGCCATTGTTGCTATCCACACGGATGGTGCTGGTCCTATCTACAAGGCTACCATTGTTCCCAGGGGAGATTTTCTTGGCATGGTGACGTATCTAGTGGACGGAGAATATGAGTACAAAAACTCAAGGAGGAAGATGCTCGCAAGATTGGATACCATCATGGGAGGCCGGGTGGCCGAGGAGCTTATATTTGGAGAGAGCGAGGTGAGCACTGCCGCCTTGTCTGATCTAAGCGGGGCGACTGAGCTGGCGACGGACATGGTCGCCATGTATGGTATGAGCAAGGAGGTCGGCCCTATTTCCTACAACGAACAGAGCAGCTGGCGATTGTCATCCCTGGTTGATGATGAGGTGAAAATATTATTGAACAAGGTTTACATGAATGCAAAGACGATTCTCACGTCACACAAGCAGGAGCTTCACGCGCTAGCCAACGCCCTCTTGAAGGATGAAACCCTCACTGGAGACCAGATCATGACCCTTTTGAAGAATGAAAGCATCGCAAGCGAAGAAAGAGGCTCAAGGCGAGAAGATGCATGGACAGCAAGCGGATGACCGGTGACTTAAAGTGATCGCTAAACGACGAAGGGTTACTTAAATACCAGGCGGACATGATGGCAAGATGCGCAGCGTCGTGGCTTGGTTCACGACGAACGGCTTTCTGGCATCCTCACCCAATCCTCTCTATCCTTTCTTGATCATATTGTTTAAGCAAACAATTCCTGTAAACCTCAATTCCTGTAAACCCAAACTTGTATCCAAAACATTGAGGGATTATTGATTGCGAGTAAAGATGTACACCTCTCTTGACTTTTTTCTCGAGAATAATCTGAATTTTGTTTCTCAAGTCTGAGAAAAATGCGATGCATATTTCAACTTGTCGTATTGTGTTTTGAATCAGCAAAGACTCCTGCTTTGGATCTCAAACATGGATACAATTTGTATTGGAATTGAATAGGGTTTCTGAGAAATGAGCAGAGAGATGTTTAAATGCAAAACCTATATAAATGTACCATTAGGTGCTTCCATAGACGTATCATGTATGTCAGTACTTAACTGTAACTCATATTGTGCAAAACGTTATTTCTGAACGTTTTCTCCAGCTTGGCGAGAGTTGCTGGTCAAAGAGATTTTTTTTTTTTGCAAGACATGAGCATGAGTAGTTGATCATGCTGAATCATCAACGGGGAAGAGGAACAAGGCTATGAGACCGCGACCATATATCCAACTCATATATCCAACTCAGCTAATTGGTGCCGCTTCGGTGACGTTTGCTTGTGCCAAAAGTGACATTCGCTCAATAGGACAATTATCTAAATAATTTTGATATTCAGAGGTTGTGTTTATAAGCATGGATGATACTTAGACTCTGGCGCCTTGTCTGATCTGAGGAGGCAATTCAGCTGGCGACGGACATGGTCACCAAATATGATGACGGCGGCGTTGTGAAGAAGATGACACAACCGTGAGCGGGCATACGAATGCCTGGTCGATGACGCAGACGAGGTAAAGGAATTGCTGAGCAAGGCAAAAAAAAGATTGTCACGATGCACAATACGAAGCTTCATGTGCTAGCCAATGCGCTCCTTGAGCATGTAACTCTAACTGGAGACCAGATCACGACCCTAATGAAGAATGGAACTCTCACCAAGAAACCCTGCCAAAAGAATAAGTCGATAAATGGTTCTAACAATAATTATCAGCATCATGAAACACCTTCATGCGGACAGTTGAGAGGCAGAACAGTTTTGTCCTAAGAAGAAAAAAATTCTTCTACTTTTTGATTCTGCATGCACACACATGTGAAGATGATGTACGGTCTGAATCTCTCTGGCTTTTGTTTCTCAAGTATGTTAAGAGAATGTCACGTGATTTGTTACTTCTGCGTATTTTATTGTAGTATAAGAACTCCTATTCTGGGCATCAATCATAATGTATAGAATTTTTGTGACTGAGCACAATGATATGCGAATGTTTCAGTCCTAGCTACATACATTTCCCTAGCTGCAAAACCTATGTAATAGCAAAATAAACTACTTCCATCAACATGCCATATGCTTGTAACTATACCTGCTACCCTATGTCGTCAGCTTGTGCAAACAAAATCCCAGCGAGTTCTTTCATCTTGGTGAGGGTGCAGCGTAACGTGGCAATCAACTCGTCTTCCCTTCAGGAACTCCTCAATGTTAACATGTCTCCACCTTCAGGACCTTCTCAATGCGAACACTTCTGACCGCAGGTTCAACTGCAGTGTGAAAACAGTGTACTGCTGCAGAAGGGCCATGGCGCAATAGCAGCAGCTGCTAGGCCTTCAGGCCAGCACATTTGGCTCAACAAAATGCCCCAAGTATAGGCGATTAAGCCACACTTCTAGCCGAGACGCGGAAGCAGCTCTGCCTTCACATATCCAGCTAGCACTCCCATGGTTTCAGCAGAGATGAACAGCTCGAGCGTGCAGCGCTTGATCGCAAAGCGATGTGGGGCTGGAGTTGGACGCAAACCACAATCATATGCTGCATGTATACAGCTTCCCTTCGGTGGATTATCACCATATGCCGCATTTACAGTAATCCTCTCATTCCCCTGATCCCAGTTGGTGGCCTGGTTTTTTTTTTTTTTTTGACATGGCCTGGCTTTATTTACTTGTGTGTAGAGTTGCATTATCTGCCAGACACCAATTTCAGTCCCACCTGCAAGAATGGCCAAACTGTACGGTGACCCTTCTAAGGTCCCCAGTCCCAAGATAATAAATCATGTTTGACTACCAGTAGTCTCTGCAAGAACAGGAGCCTTGAAGAAAATGATGAAAGTGAGTTGGATCTCTGACAATTATTCCCCTGTTTTCCTGTTCCGATAGCAACTTGAGCGTTTCATGGCTTTCCCAGGATATCCTCTGGTTCTTCATAACTGTTACAGGAGCAGCAGATGGCAAAGTTGACAGCCCAAGAGCCACTGCCAGTAGCTCACCATGTCTGCCGAGCGAGCTCTCGCCAGCCTTTCTGCTCTGAAATCCTAGTTCCCAAATGTCCGTCCCACCACGGTCGGTCTTCTGTTTCGCCTTGACTAACAACTCTTCCAATCCGGCATGTACTGCAGTATCCTGTGGGCAGGGTTTATCTTCGTCAGCAAAATGACAGATGGATCCTCCAAACTCTGCCCAACTAATCCCTGTTTCCTTACTCATGCCCCGCTCTCTCATTAGGCCTCGTGTCCTCATAGCCAATGAGACTTTGCCAGCATCCATGTAGAGGTTGTACAACACCACATATGAGGCAGCAGCGAAGGGCTCAAGCTCCATTAGTTTCTCTCCAGTTTTTATACCTCTCTCTTTGTCCCCATGGATTCTGCAGGCACGCAACAGTGCACGCCAAAGTATTGGGTCATTTTCTGATCCAGACCCCATTATGAAATTTTCAGCCTCAGCCATCTTACCAGCACGGCCAAGGAGGTCTACCATGCAAGCTTTGTGCTTCATAGATGGGGAACAGCCAAAATCGGATATCATGCTCTCATAATGCCTGCATTTCAAAAAAGACAGATATCTTATGAACTTTGAACATTTTATTTAGAAGTTGGATAGAAGTGTCAGAAATGGGGGAGTACCCTACTTCTAATGTTCACGTATAGCATATTCTTCAATTAGCTTTAGTTCTGAACATACTTTTTTTTTTCTCAGGAAATGTATATCAAACTTGAACCCTCCACCTTTTGCATCCGGGCTTGGGACCGGCATTGGCGGTGTTACTTCAAGTCTGATGATCTTATAAGTCCCTGGAAATTGGTAATTCAAAAAGGTATAATTATAGCACACATGAGAAACTGAATGCAAGCCACAATACTCGATTCCTATCTGGAGGGTAAGTATGATATCACAATATAGGTAACTCCGGCGTATCTGAACAGTATTAGCGAATGTAACATGCCTTTTAAGCTTAGTAAGCGAGCGAAAAATTGTCTAGGGGTTACTTGCCAAATTGATTTTGGATCTAGACTTAGCAATGTAGGCAGTGCAGAGTGCACTCCCTACATTATTATGTACAGGTTTCTCCCTTGTTACTGCACATAATTTCTGTACAGGTTAATAGTACTGTAAACTGAAAAGGACTGCATATGTACACATGAGGATCCCTAAAAATCGTAGGTGGGAGACGGAATTTTTTTCGGGAAACAACAAAACAGGCAGGTAAGTCATGACTCATGAGTATGTACCTGAAACCTTCATCCACCAGGCCCTGCTGGCTGCAAGCAATGAGAATAGCAAGAAAAGCAGTATTATCTATTGTGGCGCCACAGTCCTTCATCTTCTCGACGAGCACTAGAGCCTCATTTTCATGGGCATGGACGGCATAGCTCAAAACCGTGGTAGACCATGAGCAAGTATCCAGACATGTAATCTGCTCGAATGTCTTCTTTGCGGCCATAACATCACCTATATTCCTATACATAGCAATCTGAGAGTTGCCACAAACAGTGAACTGGTCTAGTCCAGATTTGACCGCATAACAGTGTAACTGCTTACAGGTTGCTGGTAGACTCAGAGCAGCACAGGCATTCATCACACTGGATAAAGTGAATTGATCTGGTTCCTTTCCATTAGAAAGAAACTCTATATAGAAATCCAGTGCCTTCTCAAAATTCTCAGCATGTGCTAAAGCTGTAATTATGGATGTCCATGTGATGACATCTTGCTTGGGTGTCATATGGAAGCATCTTAGACTGTCATTTACTGACCGTCCTTTGGAGTACAAGTTGATCAGCGCATTTGCTATGAACTCATCGTCTTGAAATCCATTGAATATAACATGGGCATGAATCTGCCTCCCACAGTGCACGGCATCAGTCAGATTGCACACTTCGAGCACGCTCTTAAACGTGAACTTGGATGGTTTTATCCTCATTCGAAGCAAGTCTGAGAAAAGCCTGACTGCTTCAATCCTGACCTCGGGGCAAGGGTCGTTACCTAACCGAGCGAATCCTGCAATCATGGCACCGTAAACCACAGCGTTCTGGTTTGGGATGCAGTCAAACACCTTGATGGCCTCCTCCAGCCCGCCGTTCTTGGCATACATGTCCACCATGGCGCTCCCGACGAACATATCCAAGTCCAACCCGACCTTGACCACACAGCCGTGCAGCATCCTGCGGAGATCCTCGGAGTCCTCGAGCTGCGAGCAGGCCTTGAGGATCCCACCGAGAGCGAAGCTGTCCAGCCTGACCCCCGACCTGTGCATCCAGACGAGCACGTGCACGGCCACCTCCGGCCACCCCATGCGCACGTACGCGGACAGCAGCAGGTTCCACGACGCCTCGTCCCGCTCCCCGGCCCGGTCGAACACCAGCCTCACCTCGTCGATCATCCCGCACTTGGCGTACATGTCGATGACGGAGTTGGTCAGGAACGCGTCCCGCGCGAGCCCGCTGGCCACGGCCAGCCCGTGCGCCGCGCGCCCGCTCCTCCCATTATCCCTGACCCCGCCGCACGCCGCCAGCACCGCGGCGTAGGTGAACCTGTCGGCCTGGATGCCGGCGCCCCGTGCGTCCCGGAACGCGGCGAGCGCCGGGCGCACGCCGCCGACGCTGGAGTACCCGGCGATGAGCGTGTTCCAGGACACGGCGTCCCGGCGCGGCATTCCGTCGAACAGGGCGCGGGCGGCCCGCATGTCGCCGCAGCGGCAGTAGACGGCGAGGAGGTTGTTGCGGAGGAAGAGGCCTGGGCGGTGGCCGGCGCGGAGCATGTGGGAGTGGGTCAGCCTGCCCAGGGGGAGGGACCGGGCCCTCGACGCGGCCCGGAGGAGGCCCGCGTAGGCCGCCGGGTCCAGGGGAGGGACGCGGCGGCGGGGGCGTGGAGCGTCCGCCGGCGGGGCGGGTCGGTGGGGAGGCGGCGGGGTCCGTGTTGGGTTCGGCGGCGGCTGCCGGAGAAGACGGTGGTCTGGTCTCCGGTGCCGGAGCAGCATCGGTCGACGGAGCCAGCCGATGGCGCGATCTTCTGTTTTCGGAGGGTTTAAGCATATTTATCCCCATCTTTTTCCTGCCTTGGAGGTCACACCACGACGGCTGTGTTGTGGTTGTGACTTGTGAGAACAGGTACATTAGACACCCGACAGTTTGGACCCACCTCAGTCACTGACCAGAAATTACTCACCCCGTTTCAAATTAAACGATTTCGTTTTGTATAAAAGTGGATGTATATATATCACTAAATAAGTAAACATACCATATTAAAATAATTGCCGCGCCGATTTCAACTAGTTTCTATGAATAGAGGATGCTCATTGAATGATAAGAAATTCATACTCGCTTATACAACACAACTTCTAAAATTTATGAGCGAATTGAATTAAAACTAATTATGAAGTTTCTTTTGGACCATGAAATTTAATATTCCACACACGGTCGTACAAGTTATTGTGTACTCATAGTAACGAGAGTCAAGACAAATCTTAGATGCTCAGCGACCATCTTTTTCAAAAATTATTCCGGTGAGAATATGGCATCTCGGACCCGCTTAACCATTATGTCTTGTTCATCCTTCTTCTTTGCATTGCACATCTCCTCTCAGAATTATCTTCTGCACGGTGGCATATCGTTCAACATAGATCTTACTAGAAGGGTTTGGCGCGCTTTGCTGCGCCCGTTAAACCACTACATGATGATACATCTCGGGTGCTAGTGTGACCCATCATTCACACTCTTTGCACCTTAAATATTGGCAATAGATATGAACTGTGCGCTATTTATACCACTTGCTCTTCTGATAGAACTGTTAATTGAGTCCAAATCAAGCATGTGATTTTGAAGACACCTCAGTAAATTGTATGCAAAACCATATGTGAATATATTAGAACTGAATATCTCAACCTCGCTCCCCAAGCAGCAGCGAGACCATTTTTCAGCGAGATAAAACAATAACACAACACCCTTGCTTTATGTTCACATAAGAAATCAAATAGTCATCAATATGCAAATGCACTTGAATTAAATAGTTAAAAAACGAACAAACAGTAGAGGAAACTTGAGCCCTGCATGGTTCACTCATAACATAAGGGAGCTCTTACAAATCTGAGCATTAAGCTTATTGTTATTGTGTAGTGGACTTTCATGGCAACAAAGAGATGCATGCTACCCCATGTCATTATTACATCATGCACATCTAAGTGGCAGGTCGCATACATGGGTGCAGGTGAGGTCATCTATGAAAGGTGATGACAACAACCTGCACGAGATAAACAAGACAAAACAGTTAAACCTTCTTGAATGTAATATGAACAACATTTGGCTCAACCAGAATCAAACATCCTGCACACAAACATCACACGAAGCATGTCGAGCGACAATTCACAATTGCTCTTCGGGAAGCAAACAATGTTGCCTTTAGAAATGTGATATCTGCCAACCCGATCTACAAAGCAAAGAACTCCGTGTTTAAAATAAACAAAATCTAGATACGCAATGTGGCACTGGAACCAATGTATATAAATGCACATAGCATCTACAGAAGGGTCTTATCCAACTTCAGGTTTTGACCAGAAAATTTAGTGTAATTAGAACTTGTACTACAAAGATATTCAAAGTGACAATATACTTGGAAAGAGGGCAAGGAAATATAGCTGAGCAAGTAATTCAACATATATAGGACATACAAAACCGTATTAATTAATTAGTTGACAACTTCACAATTCACATCCACCTGGGTATGTTTACATATCACCATTTGTGGAACATCATTTTTCACAGGTTCTAGCTTGAGAAGCTGATATTTCTTATGGGACTGCAGTCTTCCAAAGATGAAGATTTTCCCGAGGGTGCACACGAAGGTAATAAAACGTTTGAGAATTTCTCATATCCCAGGAACCATCAAGTAAGCAACTATTATGGCTCAAAAGAGAAGGTATCATACTTGTAACATATAGCTACTCAACATCATTAACAGTACCTGTGTAAATTTGAAAAACAACAACCTCAAGAGCCATGAAAAGGTATTTACAATAGCTGTGTCTGAGTAAGAGCGATATGCATATAGCTACGTAGAAGTTTTAATGAATTTCAATGCCATATAAAATTATTTTAGGTACCATCCATTATATTATCTCTTAGGTTTATAGCTACTACTCTCCACGCATATTAAATTATTATTTTGGCAGCCGCACCCTACAAATATAGATATTTGAGATTTCACCTTCTGAAATGGATCTAAACTGAGGGTAGTATTCCATATGAAACTTCTTACCTTCTGAAATTAATGTGAATTGGGGATAGCGTTCCATGTGAGGATATTTACCTTATGAAGCTTGATATTGATACTATAATTGATGGCAAAAATATTTCATAGCAACAGAGTAGGCTTCTGCATGTTACCAGCACCGATGTATCAAGGTAAATTTGAACAAAACCAAGTTACAGTAGAAGCGCTATTGCTATTTAACTGTACACATGAAGAAAGAAACCTCTACACATGATGCTCAAAATCCTGAAATTTTTATCAACTAATCAAGAACTTGTAAAATAAATGTAAAAACTCAGAAAATTTTGAGCTGGCAATAAAAAATCAACTGGACTGGATATTTGTACGCTGCAGAACTGGACCATGAAGCCAGAAAATAAAGAACATTACTCAAGAAAAACATCCAATGTCAGCAACATGACATGAGCATGAACGAAACAAAAAATGCATCATTCATGGGGTCCATGTGTCATCTATTTACAGTTTTAGATCCGAATCCCCAACTAAACTCTTAAGATAAGAGGACAGTTGATTGATAAATTTTCAGACAATCAGGTCTCAAAGGTCTCATCTATCATGATTATCATTCAAGATACTCTTCCAAGTTAATTCTTACTGTGAAAAATAGGAATCTGTGAAGCATTAGTTCGTTGCAAACACTTCTTAAATGAGTTTAATCAAAGAAAGGGTGTAAGCATCTAATATCTGATCTGTGTTTGGTACGAAAACATGAATTGGTGTCCCAGTGGTCATTCCTGCAGAACACCAATCAGCTTGTGATGATACTGGCACAAGGTAATGCATTCTTATTTATATTTCGAATACACAAAACTAATCCCGTGTCCTGAAAGGTAGCCTACCTTCATATGTCCCTGAAAGAATTTTACAAGTATTGGTCTCCTTTCTTGGGGTGGTTATTCTGCTCTGACCTGTTTCAGATTATTTAGGATCATAAAAATAATCTAATAATAATATCTTAACAGAATGCATTTACAATATCTTAACTTTGGCAGTAGCTAGCTGTAGCAGGAAAACTAATGAAATCTAGAGGCATACCTTCAATCAAGGTCTGCTTGCATGTCTTCCTCCGTGAGTGATATTATGGGTGGACAACCAATGATAACGCAACCAACACCGCGTCCGTGAGACTCTCCATAAGTTACAACCTGGAACTGGAAGTAGTCCCCGAAGATATTACCAGCCACCTTCACCTCAGTTATCCCATTTATAGAGGAACCTGTCAGATCTGGTTGGGTTCTTGCTCCAACATAACAGCATCCATGCCAAGTAATAAATTGATGAAGTTGCAACCTGGAAGTAGTCCCCAAAGTTATTACCAACCGCCTTCACCTCTGTTCTCCAATTTACAGAGGAACAATTGTCAATTTTTTCTCTATTACTGTTCTCGCTCCAACATAACTGCATCCGTGCCAAGTAATAAATTGATGAGTCCATTTGAACGCACATACAGAATATAAATTCAAGTTCAGAAAACATCAATATTGGAACCAGGTACTATCACGAACCCCTAGATCTTAACACAACCAATGGACATGATAGCAACAATGAAACTGTCACTAAGCAATGCGCAATAGGATCAAACAAACTCCTACGATCTTCACAGGAACATAGTTTTCCAAAATTAACATCACCCATATTTCTTTGTCAATAATTCACGCCACATCTTCCCCACGCCACTAACAGCATACTACTCCAGCTACAGCTGACTAAGAAATCCTAAACTCCACTTACGGAGCAAAATACAATCAACCAGTTAGCACCAATCCAATTAACGGAGAAGGCAGTAGCCACGCACATGAAATTGTTCCAATGATAGGAATCGTGGAGGGGGGCTGAGCAGCCAGACGGACCTAGGCGAGCGGTGCGGCGGCGGCCGACGGAGAAGTGGACGGAGGCGAGGGCAGAGTCCGTGAGCACGCCGAGCCCCCCGCTAGGGATCGCCCATGAGGCAACGCCGACGGCGGCCGGGCCACCACGCCAGCAAACCGAGCCTGGCTAGGGTTCCCTATGGGGGAAGGTGCAGGGGAAAGACATCGAGGCGTGGCCTCCTGCGACTCCTGGAGAGAGATAGAGAGGAGGCGAGGCAGGATGGCGGCTCAAGGCCACGAGCAGAACCGACTATGAACAATCACAGACATCCGGGCCCATGCGACCCCCATTGAACTCACACCGACAGCGGGCCCACGGCATGCTTAAAGCAGCGGACGAAGGAGACACGTCCACCACCTGTAGACCAACACGTGGGAGGCTCCACAACGCTCTAAATCCAGGGAGCTTAGTTATTGGAAGGGATAAATGTAAATTATTGTTCTAACACTTTCACTAGCCTATTTTCGAAGTTGTCAAAGCACCTTTCCATCTCAGGAATTCTCAACTTTTAGCACGCTATAGCCTGCTATTTTAAGGGTTTTGATACCTTTTAGCACGCTAGCACCCTAATGCACTTAGCAGCATGCATGGTGTAGAATATGCTATAAACTCTGCTATATAAAACTTTGCCATTTCATTGTGTATGTAATTATAATCCAATTTTCAGCAATTTTGTGCCAAACTTTGTGAAAAAGCTCAAATATGAACAAAAACTGAATGCAAAAGGGATAAAGATATCACATGAGTAAGTAGTTTTTCGATAGACGGTGCTACAAGACATGTCGTCGTACATGAAATGTCTGCATTAACAAAATTACCACACAAACAACTTTAAATTCCTGAATGCAATGTGGAGTTCCTCCATTTCAGGTTACAACCAAAGCTGATCATAGGCTAAAAAAAAATATGAACAGTTTGCAAGCACATAAATGAGATTATCAAGTCATATACATATATATGATTTCTTATGGTCGTATACTACATAAACACATCTATGATATAACTCTTATAGTTGTGAGGTCGGGGAAGGCCCGACGGCGATGTGGAGCTGGAGGTAGGGGGAAGCAGCCGGCTACGGCGTCGAGATAGAGTACAGGGAAGCAACACATGCCTAGTGGGATGGGAAAGGGTCGGGAGCTGAAGGTCGGGGAAGAGCAGGCGACGACACGAAGCTGGAGCCGAAGATGGGGATGGGGATGGTGACGGCAACAAGCGACGCACTATGCAGGCAACATGAGAGAGTTGGTGCGGGGCTACGGGGCACACAGAGAGAGAGAGAGAGAGAGAGAGAGAGAGAGCGGGGGGGGGGGGGGGGGGGGGGGTTATCCTATCGATCCACACTTGGATAAACTTATAAGCTCGATTTGAGCTTCTCTCCTCGGCCTGGTTAAGAGGCCTTTTCGGGATGAGGCGGGCATGCCCAAACTGCTTACACACGCTACCAAACATCCAAATAGCGCACAAGGAGAGAATATGACATGGTGCAAGTCTAGCTTGTATATTGTTTAGAGAGATATTTGTGTGCCAAAGGAGCATGATAGGGTAAGCACCAAAAGAAGTACGAAAAGGCTTAATTACGAGCAACCCGATTCGTGTCGTCTTCCTTCTCCCCCCCTTTCCCATTCCGCACGAATTCCCCAAGGCCGAGACTGCACCGGCGACACCGCGTGGAGTCGCGGCGGAGAAGGCGGCCGTCGAGGATGGACTTAACGAGTGCGTTGGGCTTAGGGTGATGGTCGGGGGTGGCAGATGCCGTAGTTTGAGGAGGGCGGCGAGGCATCACGGTAGCGCCACCGGACGCGGGGGCGGGGCGGGGGGGGGGGGGGGGGGGGGAGGTACGCGGTTAGGCCGGTGATGGCGGCGGGGCCGAGCTGTAAGCTAGCCACGCCAAAAGAAGTATCGCCAGAGCTCGCCACAAATATCCTTGTCAGTAGGGTCCAAACTCGAAAGGGTTCTTCTCGTTGAGAACGGTAAGATCCAAGTC
This sequence comes from Poa annua, assembly GCA_026929855.1. Classification (NCBI taxonomy): domain Eukaryota; kingdom Viridiplantae; phylum Streptophyta; class Magnoliopsida; order Poales; family Poaceae; genus Poa; species Poa annua. The sequence continues at coordinate 4,520,632 of CM049434.1, read as the reverse complement.
TCTCAATAAACCGTTGCCAATCGCATCACCTACCGGTGGGACAACTTTTCACGAGTATTTAAAAAAAATCAAAATAGACATTTCGGTGAAAACATAAAATGTGGTACTTCCTTTCTTTATTAGCCAGAAATATTGGCGATGAATATCTAGGATGTAGATGGAGATGAGTGGTTTACGACATTTGTATTGTGTAGACATGGGTCCTAGTGCATGCTTTTACTCGTTTTTTGCCTCGAGGTTTTGGCATTCATTTTCGTGGAGATTATATTATTAGACTCATATTTAAGTTTTTTTGTGTTAATGACACTTTTGTGTCATATAACTCAATTATGTTTGTCTCATTATGTCGGGGGGCTACCCCGGGTAGGGTAAAGACAGGGGTAAGATGCTCGTGTTTACAGTGGTAAATATCTTTGGCCTAGTGCCAAAGGTCTTATGACTCTTCGGGAGGTAAAGGGACGCCTTTTGGAGGTACGCAGGAGGTGGCTCTTGGAAAAGGTCAAGAGGTGCCCTTTGGAGGAAGCAGGGGCCAGGCTGTCTCCCCCGGTGATACTATAAATAGACCCCCAGCCCCTCACTCTCATTCAGGCAAAGGCAGAGATTTCTCCTAAGAGCCAGCTTCTCGAAGATGTCTTTGGGAGCAAGCCTAAGACATCTTCGTGTAGCTGGGCCTAGGGGCATTCTCTTGTGCAACGCCAGAAACCGGTGCTGGTGTGCAGGGTCCCGGCTAGACCAAGTTGTATGCTTGGCCGACTTAAGCTTATGTCGGAAATAGCCGACATGTTCTAACCGACATTTCCTTGTCGAGGTTGGCTGTGCATCTGTGGTGTGCAGGAGAGAGGCTCCGGCATAGCCATGCCGGGACTCAGGAAGGTGTACCGGATGACCGAGCCCGGCATGCTCCTGCCGGGACACGGAGAAGAGCCCGGCATAACCGTGCCGGGATAGGCGAAACCATCTGACATATCCTATGTCGGGCAGGAAGTCAAGGGCAGGTACATGGCAAGGACACTGTCCCGTCTAACACGGAAGCTAAGTCACCTCCCGTCTGACACGGGCGCGGGACAAAGGGTATAGGACAAGGGCGATGTGATCATTCCACTGTACCGACGACTGACTGACAGGAGACAAGGCTTGGAGAAGACACGTCCTGTCTCTGACAGGGGATCCATCATCGCCTATACCGGTGGCGGCTACGGCAAGAGGCATTATGGCCTACCTCGACCTATGTCGGATAGCACGGCGCTAGGTCGTGGTAGGGGTGTCGACACTTCCGTTGGACAGTAGCCCTTGTCCGGTGGGGCCCGGAGGAATTAGGGTTCCCGGCCAACTCGGCCGACCCTCTATAAATAGCGCCATAACTCCTCCAGTGAGAGGGACACCAACCAGAGAGCCAAAACTATAGTCTCATTTACTGCTAGAGCATTTACTCCTCTCTTACTTGTAGTTCATCCTAGTTCTTACCAAAACAGCTCAAGGAGCTCCTTGTAGATCTTGTGAGATACATATACAGAGAGGCAAGGCAGGAGTAGGGGTGTTACCTCCTCACGAGGGCCCCGAACCTGGGTATATCGTGTGTGTTTGTGGTTCTTCGTGGATTCGCTTGTGTGCTTGAGGTTTCTTGAGTGTTCTTGCTCGTTCTTGAGTGGAGTCAAGTCGGTTTTTGCTTGGTTCGTATTCTCCTTCGTGTGAGTTTCTCAGCTTGCTAGCCCTCCCCGGATCCACCAGCGTCCATTGGCCCCACACATTAGCCATCCTATGGCATCTGCCGTGATACCACCACGACACATTATTGATCAAATTTAAATCATGTTATGTGCTTATGAGTGGATGACTATACATTATGGAATGAAATGAGCACTACAGTTTGGCGATGTAATTCGGTATGCAATATATTCTTTTTAATATAAAATACGATTTACTAGAAGTTTACAAGTTGTTCAAACTTTTTATTTTGCTAAATTTTAGTTTTTTTTTTTGTAATCTCAGTCACCTTTGTCAAGAAGTTGATTCAAATATTAGTTTGAGCTATACATGACGTAATATGAAGTTGAAGATGTTTGGACATGATCCCACAACTTTGAAATGTAACCCTTTTTTTTAATAAAGTTTACGTGTTTATAGAAATCATCTCTATGTGTAATGAAGTTCTATTTTTCTTTTCTACGAATGAAAAAGTTCTATTTTTTTTGAAACTTCTAAATGCAGATTCTGATTTTTGAAAACTTTGGGCTCACGAAATCTGTGATCTATAAGTGCAAAGTAAATTGAATGGAGGACTTCACATAACTCAAAGAATTTACTTTAAGTTGGCGCGAAAATCCTCTCCGTTCCCGCAATTTTTTCCATTACCAATTTTGTTTCCCGCGACGTAACCCAACCCAAATCCGACTCCAAACCCTCGAAATTTTCCCCATTCCCGGATTCCCCAACCACGCAGTGCCACCAAGCAAATTCCATGGAGGCGGAGGCAGCGGCGGCCTCTGCTGCTGCAGCGTCTTCCAAGAAGGCAGCACTGGCCGCTTCGGATGCGGCGGCGGCTGCTGCGGAGGACGCGGTTGCTGCGGCGGCAACTGCCAAGGAGGCGGTTGCAGCGGCGACAGCCGCCGCGCTAAATGCGGAGGAGGCGGCCGGGAGGGCTTCAGCTGCGGCGTTAGATGCGAAGGAGGCATCGGATGTGGCGGCGACTGCGGCGGCGGCGGCGATGCAGGCTTCAAAGAAGCGCAAGTTCCATCTCATCGACGACCAAGATCCACTGGGCAGTGGAAAGTTTGATGATGGGGTTCTCATCGTCGACCAGGATTATCCACCGAGGAGTGCAAATGTCGACGACCAAGATCTGATCAGCCGCCTCCCCGACGTTTCGCCCGCCAGCATCGTCTCCCTTCTCCCCGCCAATGAAGGTGTCCGCACGCAGGCCATCTCTCGCCAGTGCTCGGCTCCCCTTAACATCGTGACAGAGACAGACTTGAGCAAGGGCCACAAGACTTCAGGGGAGGCGGCGCCGGCGCCAATGCAAGCTTCCAAGAAGCGTAAGTTCCATCTCGTCGAGGATGAAGATCCACCAGGGAGTGGAAACTTCGATGATGGGGATTTCATCAGCCGCCTCCCGGTCACCCTACTCGGCCGTATCGTCTCTCTTCTCCCCACCATGGAAGCTGCCCGTACACAGGTCATCTCTCGCCGGTGGCGTCCACTGTGGCGCTCTGCTCCTCTCAACCTTGTGGCGGACCGTGAACTCAAGAGCAAGGACCACTCGCCTATCAACTTGATTGCTAAGATCCTCTCTGATCATCCTGGCCCCGCACGACGCTTCTCGTTGCGCTTCTCCTACGGGCTATCTATTAGCGATTGCTATGACAAGATGGAAGGCTGGCTTAGTTCCCAAGCCCTGGACAACCTACATGAGCTGGAGCTCATCTACAATATATGGTTCTGTGATGGGGACAAGCTGTACCCGTTGCCATCATCGGCGTACCGCTTCGCGCCCACTCTTCACGTCGCCAAATTTTATGGCTGCCATGTCCCCAACTTGATTGTGTCGATGTCTCTGAAATTTCCTTGCCTCAAGCAGCTGACCCTAAATGGAGTCACCATCTCTGAGGGTGCTCTCCACAGCATTTTCTCTGGCTGCACTTCCTTGGAAAGCCTTGAGCTGAAAGATAACTTTGGCATTGGTCACCTCTGCATCAGCTCCCAAACTCTCAAGAGTTTAGGCTTTTCTGCTAACCGCATAAAGGGAGGTGTCTTTTTACACGAGTTGGTCATCGAGGACGCCCCGTGCCTCGAGAGATTGCTACCACTTGATCCAAAGGAAGGTCCAGCAATCATACGAATTATCTCGGCGCCTAAACTGAAGATAATGGGTCTGCTCTCTGATGACATACCAGAAATTCACTTTGGAACCTCAGTTTTTCAGGTAGCAGAGCTTTCATCCGTTGCTCATTGAACATTCCTATTTTCAGGCTATTATTCTTATTTGCACGTGTTTTATATTTTTGTAGAAAATGATTCCTGTTGGCTTGACAACCAAAATGCACACCGTGAGGGTTTTGCTTCTCGGCTTTGGTGGCCCTAATCTGGATGTAGTGGTTAACTTTCTCAAGTGCTTCCCCTGCCTGGAGAGGCTGTATGTAATTGTGAGTATAAAACATAGTTTCTTCCTTTCAATGTCAAAATGAGCATTTCAGTTTACGCGAAATGTAGCCACCACTGTAGTGTTACCTATTGCCAACCTCTTTTGTAATGTTTGTTCTCTCTATCTCCAGTTCCAGTCACCCCCACTGGATGACGTTCAGAAGTATGACCCACTGAACCGAATTGAATGCCTTAAATCGCATCTAAAAAAGGTGGTGCTGAAGAATTATGACGGCAGCAGGAATTTTTGTATCCACTTTGCAAAATTCTTTATTTTGAATGCCAAAGTGCTAACGGAAATGAAAATCGCATTACCTTTCCACCGTCAGCACAAGTGGTTCGCTGAACAACGCTGGCTGCTGCGGATCAAAGATAGAGCTTCTCGGGATGCTCGAATTGAACTTAAATGTGGTTCCAAAGAATATTTCACGCAGAACACGCATACCCATGATTTATCAATGGCTGATCCCTTTGACATGCCCTCTGGAGGATGCTCCAAGTGTAGTTTACGCCCATTTTGAAGATCTTCAGCCCAAGGCCAAACTTTGTTGTCGCTGCTTTTGTTTCTAGCGAAATGTTGTCACAGACTTCTGATTCTAATGCTCCAAGAAAGGATCTACTTCACTCAGTGAAGGAAATGTTGTGTAGCCTAATCAGGATTGTACCAGGGCTGTGGAGGTAGTGTCTAGGCTCAAGCTTCAAATCTGCAAGGTGACGCTTCCATGGGTTCGTCAGTAGTTAAGTGTATGTCTATTGTGCTCGAATGCTAGTTGACATCTGTTATGTTTAGTTGGTTGTCGTAGTTTCTTTGTTGTTTGGTCCTGTATCGTAATCTGCTGACACCAGCAGTTACTATATTTATGTATAAACCGCTTTAGTGAAAAGGATGCCCTTCATGCCTCTTGTCTCAAATCTATTCCTTTGCAATCCATGACAAAATTCTTGGAACCTTGTTTCTGCTAGGTTCAGTGTACGATGCATCTTTGGTTTATAGAGGTGTTTCTTTTAAACATAAGGCACGACGTGCCCGGCTTTAAATTAATGAAGCCCCAGGGGCAGAGTAACACAACCGACAAGGATAGACGACCAGAGGGATGGCCAGCAAACGGCACGAAGGCCACACATTCGAAGCACAAGGCAACGAGCCGACGAGACGCACGCACTAAAGTAGGCGAAAGATAAACTGGGGCAAAAACACTAGCGAGCGCCTAACACCACAGAGGCCGAGAGGCTTAAGCGCTTGCGACCGGGACCCGCGTGGCGAAGTAGATGGCCTTAGCCGATGCAGAGACGGCGGCCAGTAGCTGCGCGGCTCCTTCCTTGAGCAGGGGCTTCCATTGCTGCAACAATACATTGATTTTGTACGGACAATCAGGTGTTTCTTTACTCACAATTGGAATTTGTTTCCTTGCATTTATCCTAACTTTCATTCTTATACAATAGCATATGCAAAGTTCTAATGCTGGGTTTTTGGTATGCTTACATCTGTAAAGTGGCATAAAAAGGTAGAGTTGTCGGCACTTTCGATCAATATACTTTTCTGACCTCGTTCCCACTTCAGTGAAACTTTCTTGGATTCAAGTGGACAAATGGATGCTTGGTTAAACTATGTCCTGAATTCTTGGAGGGTTGCTCCTTTAGATACTTGAGGAACATATACCTGCTCAGTTTGTTGCAACTATACCATCTCATATTTAGCTACTTGATCGATCAGAATTTGTCTTAGGAATGGTGCACAGCTATGGCTTGTGTGTAGCAATCAGTTTCTTATTTGTATGTGCGATTCTTTCTTCTCTGTATTCGTTGGGACCACCATGTTCAGTTCATTAAGGTTGTGATGTGATAGCCTTTCCTTTCCCTCGGAAATATTTCTTAGACAGTTGGGCTCATGTAAGCCAAGCAAATTCGAATTCAATAACCTGTGATACTTACTGGCTATTAAATTGCCTTTCATTATTTCCAATCCGTACTGAACCGTCTATTTTTACCTTTGGGAAGTGCTAGTTCTGCATTCCTGTTCAGGAATCTACCATTTGTTCCTAGCAATTCTATAATTTATCGTCAGGGAAATCATTAATGGGTTTAAACAGGTGGTGTTCTTGCAGATAGACAGGAATTTGGTGCCGATCAATCATGTGATGCTGTATTAATAAGTTCAGTATAGTGGATAACTGAAGAATGCAGGTGCCCCAATAATCAGCATAGACCGTTTCAGCTTTAAGGTGATAATTTGGTGTACCGTGTCATGCAACCATTTAGTGGTCTGTCTTACTTGCTCTTCCCTTCTCTGCATATACGCAATTATGGTAGCTATTGTATGTTTTTTTTTTAGAAACGAGGGGCAAAAGCTTTGCCCCGTATATTAATTAAGAGGAGAAATGCAAGAAAGCAAGTTTTGTCACCGAAATACAACGCGTTTACTCTCGCGGCATCAAGTTGCCCAAACATTTGGCACCCGTGAGAACCCACAGGCGGGCCTCATTTTTTACTTTGTCTAAGAGAATGAACGGTGGCGTGCACTTGTTGTGAAACACCCTAGCATTGCGCTCGTTCCATACTTCCCAAGTGACGAGCAAGGTGAGAGAGGCGACGGCCTTGCGGTTTGGAGTAACGTTGGTCATCAAAAGCCACCACTCATTAAAGTTGAGGTTTAACCAAGCTCCGGTGTTGATGTTGTGGAGACCAAGCCAATCTTTTGTAAGATCCCAAACTCTTCTTGTGAAGCGACAATGCACAAGAAGGTGGACAAGGGACTATGTAGTTTGTTTGCAAAAAGGGCAAAGACCGCAGTTTGGCCATCCCCTCTTGGCGAGGCGGTCGGCGGTCCAAACTCTGTTTTGATTTGCAAGCCAAGCAAAGAACTTCGTCTTAGGCCGAGCCCACGGCCTCCAAACCGACTTGTCCATAGAGGATGATATGGTACCCATGAACTGCATCTTGTAAGCCGACTTCGCCGAATACTCTCCATTTGCCGTGAGCTTCCAACGGATCTCATCACAAACATCATGGTTAAGATGGATATTTGTGGTGAGACCCCAAAGATCCACAAATTGTGAGAAGTGGGCTGTGGTGAAATTCTCGTCCAGGCGCACCTTGCCCACCCAACCAGCCCCAAAAAAGGCCTCCCTAATAGAACAATTCTTCATACTAGAGCACTCAAAAATGAGAGGTGCAACATGTTTTGGTTTCCTACCCTCAAACCATGGCGCATGCCAAAAGGGGGTCTTGAGCCCATTTCCAACGGAAATCGTAGTTGCGGCGTAGAAGATGTCCATGTCCTCATTTGTGCAAGGGCTACCATACCCCACCCAAATTTTTCCGGGGTCCTTCCATTCTAACCATGGCCAACGCAAACGCAAAGCGGTCGCAAACTTCCCAAATTGGAGAATTCCAAGCTCTCCGAGCTCCTTTGGGCGACAAACCAACTCCCAACTTACTTTGCATTTAGCTCCGGTGGTTTTGTCTTTCGCTGACCATAGGAAAGCACGTTGGATGTAGTCATCGCATAGGGCTTAGGCCGCCTATGAATTAATGTGCAGTTCGCTATATGGATATTTTCGTTTCTACGAATGTATTAGAGTTTCGCTTCTATGAATGTATTAGAGTTTCGTTTCTAGTACTTAGAATGGAATTTTGTTTCACCTTTTTCTATGACTCAAGCTGGTATGCTTTCTAAGTTATATTTGTTTGCGAAAACAAAAAAGCATTGCGTTTCATTGAATTGATAGAAAGAGAGTTATTTACACGCCTACGAGGAGGCCACCCCACACCAACAACTCGACCCAAGAAAACTAGGGAATAACTAGTGCGAGACCTCGGGCCCCCGCGCTCACCCACAGCCGAGCCTCCGTCTTGATGGTTTCCATCAAAGAGCCAACAGAGGGTCGTGCGTTGTCGAAGACGATTGCGTTTCGTTGCTTCCAAATCCACCACGCAGTAAGCATGATCACCGAAGAGGTGCCCTTGGGAAGCACCTTAGGGGTGGAGTTCAGGACCAACGCCTACCAAGTGACGAAATCGTCCTCGACAACTGGCGGTCTCGAAGTTGATCGAATCCAAGATAGTACCTCGTGCCAAACTGTGCGCGAGAAGGAGCACCCAGTGAGTATGTGGGCGATTGACTCCGCCGCCTGGTCGCACATTGGACAAGACGCTTGATTCGGCAGTCCCCGGCGCGCCAACCTTTCCCCCGTCCAGCAGCGGTCCAAACAAGCCAGCCAGACGAAGAATTTCACCCTTGGAGGAGCCCATGTTTTCCAGTTCAGCTTTCAGGATCTTGATTTGACCGCACCACAAAAAAGGGCGTCGTAACAAGACTTGGAAGAGTATTGTCCGTCCCTGGTCTAGCGCCAGATTTTCTAGGTGGCACGTTTCCTGAGCTGGCAAACCAATTCACGTTCTAAATTCTAAACACGCAGTTGACAGTGAAACTGTAGTTCATATCTTTTGCGCTTTGTTTAACTGAAATCAGCACCAGTTACCTGAACTTGAATTGGATGGCACTGATTATTCCCAACACGACTGAATATACTACTGCCATTGTTGTGGTCCACTGGCCGTGTCATGGCAGAGCTGCTTCTCGGACAGGTTTTAATCATGCATATAAGTATTCTATGATTACTATGTAGTATGTACATGTCGATCCAATGGCTGATGGTTCAGAGACGCGGGGAGAGGATGTAGTTCATTTCATGTTCAGGTAACACAACAGGGTCTGCGGATGGAAACAGTACCTCGGAATTTACTAGGATCCTGAAACAGTTTATGAAATTGAAATGCAACATGGTGCTCTGTGACAGGTCGACAGGCCCCGACCAAGCTGAGATGAGATCGAAACGGCTGGAGGCACAACACGAAGCGTAACGCTAGCACGTAACAGCAGCCAGGTTACATTTTCGTCGTGCGCTCACGTAAACCATCCATGTTCAGCAAACATGCATGTTAAGAACTGGCATCGACATGTGCATCCTCCACACCACACATGCACGCTTCGCATGCCACGAATCGTTCATCAGGTAGGTTCAAACGAATTTCGGACGAAATTTCCACTCGTGTTTCACAAAGACCCAGAGAGGTGGGTACGTACCAACTGAAATCGACGGTATGCTACATACATCGTCCACTCAAAAGACATTTTCTCGATGTCTTTCGAACAAAGAAATATCTTCCTGCTATTCTTTTGGAGATGACAATTCATCCTTCTCAAGAGTTAGTATAACTCACTTTTTTCAAGAAAATTCCTTTTTGACTCCAGAGATCCAGTGCTCCTTTTATTAAAAATAAAAACAAGTCATATTTACAATTTTAAAAAATCCAACAAATGCTAGATGTAATCAATGATGTTCCTACAAACATGTAAAATCACAACAGTATATGCTTTAAATCTAGGCTACATAAAAATGATAAATTTTGTATGCACCATTCACTATACTCAGATCCATACATTTGTTTTTCATATTTTTTGTACCTCATAATACCAAATATTTTAAAGTGACGTTTAGCATGTTCCTAGGACACATAAGCGAGTAAATTTAGAAACAAAAAGTTCTGAATTTTTAAAACCTCTAAATACAATTTTATTTTTTTAGAAATAAAGGGAGCGCTGGAGCTCAAGAGCACCACAAACAAAAAAAAATCTCAGTTTCGATATACATGCACTTGACATAAATAATGCATTCGGCTTCTTTAGAATTCGCGCCGCTAAAATGGGTGCGTCGAGAGCAAATGTTACCTATCCTAGTGTATATGCTCAATGTTTTTAGCATTAGTTCGCGTGGAAGCTATAATATTAGATTCATATTCGACATGTCTTGATTATATCACTTTTGTATCATATAATATAACTCATACATATTATGTTTTCTAATTGTTTCTCAAATTTCAATCGTGACTAGTATTCTGAAATAGAACAATTTTAGGGATGTAATTCGTGTATGCAACATATTTACTTGATAGAAGCATACCAGGGTCATTAGAACGCACACAGTCTTTTTATCTTGCCATTCTAGCTAATTAAAATTATCAGAAATCTCAGCTCCATTTGTCAAAATGTTAGTTCTATACCTGAAGTAAAATAGAAAGATGAAGATATTTGGATATGACCGGAAGGATTAAAAATGTAAGTGAGAGTCTGAGATTTACAAAAGAAATGTAGGGCATAAATCTCAATTTTGATTTTTTTTTTTAATAAGGTCACCTGGCCACGCTCGACAGTCGACACCGCCCTGTCCCCCAATTCCCGAGCTCAACGGCGACGGCCGCCGCGCCTGCTTCCACTCCCGCTAGATTCCCCAATCGTCAAACCCCATGGACGAGCTTGCCGGCGACGGCCGCAGCGCCGATTCGCCGCCGCCGGCCCCGCACCTGCCGGACGACCTCCTCGTATCGTATGTCCAGCTCAGCCAACCGCCTCCACAGCGGCGTCCATATGTGCCAAAACCAACCTCAAGCAGTGCGCAGATTCGGCCGGCCAGCGCCCCCGCCTCTACTCCCCATTTGCACCCCCTTCCTCGAGCCAAGACGGTGGAGACGGCCGACCCGGGAGGGAGCCGCCGCGCCCGTGCTGGAACCGACCCAGCAGTCAGCCCAGACCATGAACGGCTTCGTCGCAGGTGAATCTTGAAGTTGGCTGTCCACTGAAATTCGTCCAGTGGTGGTGTTCTCTGAAACCTTCTCTGCCTCGATTCTTGGTCGGCTTCTTCTCTGTATCAGTATCAGGGCCGGCCGGCCGAAGTTGCCATGTTCTGACCGATTACAACCCGAAGCGAGTATGTAGTAGAGTCGGACTAGATTTATACACATCAGTTAAATTGTGCGCATCTACCAGTCATCAGGTTTTAGTATATATAGAGATTAAGAATCGCCGACCAACGAAACCAACCAATTTCGAGCGACTCTCTTCCTGCCGTCTTTGGGTGCGTCCGTCCATCATGGCCTGCCCGCTCGCCCTCTGCAGGGTATCTCTTTTCTCCTTCCTTGTTCCTTCCCGTGTGTGTTTTTGCCAGCATGATTGTAGTTCGTCAAATCTTGGCGATGCTAATCTTTGGGATTTTGCTTTTGTACTTGACTTGATGCTTAGCGTTAGCGATTCTGAAATACTGCAAGGCACCGTCTTTCTGCGTTGTAGATTGATGCCAAGGCCGTGTTCCTTCCATGATATATAGCTGTTGTCATTGGTTAATACGGCTATTTTTTTCCGTCCGTCTTAATTATTGTGTGTATTTCTGTCACAGGCTGCAAGGCATCTTGCTAACACTGGATCGGCAAATGCGATTTACAGCGAGGTAGCGGCGGCTTCTGTTCCTTCTTTCAGGGTGCCTGCTGCAGGAACTACTGGTGGAGGTCTGCCCCTCTCTCCCCCTCTGCCGCATTGAGGAAGTTACATCACAACTGCCAGCTACTGATAAAATTAGAATGACGCTACCTCGCCCTTGTGGAAGAATGACACACAAAGAAAAAGAAAATAATTATTCTGCCCAATGTTCTGCCAAATATCCTGTTTTTTATCATATAGACATCATATTATATTCTGGGCATTGTTGGTTGAGTCTGCCATGGTAGGATTTAAACAAGCTTATTTTGAACTCTGATGCTTAATGCAGGCAGTGTGTTCTGTAGAAGATTTAATAGCAATACTCCAGAAAGAGTTGTACAAGACTTTGAAAAAAATTATCCAGCGCATTCTTCGGAGCTCCGTGAGTATGTCAAAGCCCTCGTCAGTATTGAATTGCGAACCCGAGGTAGCCACCGTTTCCTTTCACACCTTTCTCTTAACCTGTTATTTTCGCCTTGCAAAACTAATTTGTTTTACCACCTGTTTTCTGCAGGAGGAAATTTTAATTCAGCCATTCGCAATTTTTTTTCTTCTAATTCAGCCAAAGATTCAAGCACAAGATCCGGTGATGTGTCCATGAATTTAACTACGAAATTCTGTGATGTGAAGGGAGTTGATGAAGCCAAAGCTGAGCTCGAGGACATAGTTCACTACCTAAGAGATCCCAAGGTGACAGACATTATCATCAACAATTAACAAAACCATGCAAGCAGATGTTTCAATTCAACTCTCCTTTGTTTTCTTGGTGTCGATGGGGATGTTAACCTGAGATGCTTAATTTGCAGCATTTCACGCGTCTTGGTGGCAAGCTTCCAAAGGGTGTTCTCCTTGCTGGCCCACCGGGCACAGGCAAGACCATGTTGGCAAGGGCTGTGGCTGGGGAAGCCGGTGTCCCATTCTTAGCGCGCAGCGGCAGCGAGTTTGAGGAACAGTATGTGGGCGTTGGGGCTAAAAGGGTGAGGGAGCTCTTCAATGAAGCAAAGAAGAGATCCCCCTGCATAATATTCATCGATGAGGTTGATGCCATTGCTGGCCGTAGATCAGAAGATAAAACGTGGATGAGGCAGACCCTGAACCAGCTGCTTTCTGAGATGGATGGCTTCAAGCAAAATGATGGGATCATCATTCTCGCGGCGACCAACTTACCCGAGTCGCTAGATAGTGCTGTTGTTAGACCTGGTCGTTTTGACCGTCATATTCAGGTTCCTAATCCAGATGTTGAGGGCCGGCGGCAGATCCTGGAGGCTTGTATGTCAAGGGTAAATACTCTCTCCAGAAAGATAAGGCGGCCACTTCTTATTTTTCAAATGCAAGACTTTGAATTTTATCTATGATTCCTTTTTTCAGGTAAAATCCCATGGTGTGGATCTGATGATCCTTGCGAGGGGGACACCGGGATTTTCAGGTGCGGAACTTACAAACTTGGTGAACGTTGCTGCTGTGAAGGCTGCCAAGGATGGTGCAGAAGCTGTTATGATGGATCACGTTGAATACGCCAAGGACAAGATCATTATGGGCAGCGAACGCAAATCGGCGGTGATATCTGATAACTGCAGGAAGATGACTGCATACCACGAGGGAGGGAGGGCACTTGTTGCTATCCACACAGATGGTGCTCGCCCTATCCACAAGGCTACCATTATTCCGAGGGGAAGCACTCTTGGCATGGTGTTGCAGCTGCCAGAGGAAGAAGATGTGTATACTGTCTCAAAAAAGAAGATGCTGGCAAAGTTGGATATCCTCATGGGAGGCAGGGTGGCTGAGGAGATTATATTTGGAGCGGACGAGGTGACACATGGCGCCTTGTCTGATCTAAGCGAGGCAACTCAGCTGGCAACGGACATGGTCACGAAGTATGGTATGAGCCAGCTGGTTGGCCTAGTTTCCCATGGTGGTGGTGCAGGTGGGAAGAAGGCGACCCTGAGCTGGCAAACGGCAGCCCTGGTGGATGACGAAGTGAAAAATTTACTTGCCAAGGCTTACAACAACGCAAAAAAGATTGTCACGGCGCATAGTAACGAGCTTCATGTGCTAGCAGATGCGCTCCTTGAGCATGGAACTCTCACCGGAGATCAGATCAGGCAGCTAGTTCACCAAGTAAATAAATGGTTCTAGCAATAGTTAGCAGAACCAGGAAACACCTTCGTTCTAAGATTTTTCTTCTTCTTTTGTAAATAGATGTACTGTCTCAGTTTCACTGACTTCTGTTTCTCATGTTGAAGAGAATGCAACATTTTTTTTGCACTTTTTGCATATTGTATTTTGAGAATGCAACAGTTTAAGAGAGAAAATTTGGGCTGAAACTTCTCTCTGTATAATATTTATAAAATGCAAAGGAAACCACACATAATCTAGAGAATGTACTGTTGACATTTCAGCTCATTTGGACAAATAATTTAGGAGAAAATCACTTAACAAGTTTTTACTTGGGAGTCTCTAACGCTCAGCTAGCTGAGAAATAAGGTCGGCGCTCTCTCTGTTGGGCTTGTCCAGGCGCTGGCACGCGCGTGCGGCGCGCAGCGGCCATCTGCGCGCAGCGGCCCGTTCTGTTTTTTTCGCGGTTCTGTTTTTACCTGCTGGACAGATTTTTAAACACTCGTAACTTTTAAACCGTAGCTCCGTTTTTGGTGATTCAACTTTCTAAATCTTCGCCTCGACGAGATCTACGCGTTGGTACTGGTTTTGTTGTCTTAAAAAAATTCTCAATTGCAACCCTAATTCCAACTACCACCCTATTTTGTAACAGAGATATCGGTTGCATGCCGAGTTGCAACTTAAATAAAAAATAAAAATCTCAATTGCAACCCTAATTGCAACTACCACACCCCATCCCTATTTTGCAACTAGAGTAGCTGTTGCGTGCCTAGTTGCAACTGAATAAAAAAAGAGAGAAAGTTTACTTTTGAAATTGAAAATGTCAATTTCGTGTCGAGTTGCAACGTGGAACCCCCTCCGATCTCCCAATTACAACCGTAAGTGTAAACTGACTCCACCTAGAGTCGGTGGGGATAAAAAATGCGAAAAAGTCAGTTGCGTGCCGAGTTGCAACTGACATAAAAATAAAAATCTCAGTTGCAACCCTAATTGCAACTACCACCCCACCCCCTATTTTGCAACTAGAGTAGCGATTACGTGCCTAGTTGCAACTGAATAAAAAAAAGAGTTTATTTTTGAAATTGAAAATGTCAATTCCGTTTTTTTAGAAAGGAAAACGGGACGTCAGTTACAAGTCGAGTTACAACTGACTACAGAGAGGAGATGTGAGTTGCGCGTCAAGTTGCGAATGACTAAAAAGAGGGGATGTGAGTTGCGTGTCAAGTTGTGACTGGCTAAAACACAAAAAAAATATATGGGAAAACGGGATGATGACAGTTGCAAGTCACATTGCAACTAACTCCGAGGGGGGGGGGGGGGGGGGGGTATGGGGCAACTTCAAGTTGCGACTGACTACAACTTTAAAAAATGGGCGTGAGGATGCCAGTTGCAAGTCAAGTTGCAACTGGCTGGAGCGGGGGGTGCCAGTTAGGAATCGAGTTGCAACTGACTCCGAGGGGGAGATGTTTTGCGTGGCGATTTGAAAAAAATGAGCGGGTCGATTTGCGACTAAAAATTGACAAAAAAAAAGAGCGGGTTGACCACATCCACGACTTGGCCGCGTGGCGGCGTCGCCGACTGCGGATCGTGGACGAGCCCTCATGGTGGAGCTCAGGGAGCGGCACCTCCAGCACGATGTCTAGGCCGTCCTCCCGGCCAAAAAATAAAACTTTAAAAATTGACAAAAAATCAAATTTAAAAAGGATATAAAGTCAACTAAAAAGATAAGAAATAATCCAGAAAATTGAAGTCTGGGAAACAATGACGCTAGAGGCAAACGCCTCGCTAATACACACACAAGTTCAACACAAAAAAAATAGAAAATACAAATATTTCTGGATCAAAATAAAAAAATATCTATAAAACCCAGCTCCCCCACCGGCCCAAAAACAAAATCCCTAACCGCAGTGGACAAATGGGCAACTCCTAGCAAAAGTCCTGGACAGAAAACGGGCCGAAAAAGCAAGAGCCGCTCGGCCCAAAAAGCAACTCATAACCAAAACGGGCCTAGGCAAACAAGAACCTTGACGCGAGGGGATCGAACGGTATAGAGTTAGCTGGGTTGTAACCTATTTCCCAGCTAGCTGGGAAAAGGCAAATCCCTTTTTACTTCGTTGAAATTTTGGAGCACACAAAAAACAGCACCAAAATATTACAGAAAGTCAAATCAGGGACTAAGAACTCTTCAAATATTTGTACATAGGTTTTGCAGCTGGGAAATGTATGTAGGTAGGACTGAAACATTTACAGATCCTTGTGCTCAGTCACAGAAATCCTATTCAGTTATAACAGAAATCGTGGGGTGCAAGTGTCTTGATGAATCATTTAATCTTTTGTTACATGTCATTCCTTCTATGTTTCTTATCTTGTAGCAAAAGCAAGCATTTTGTGCCGGGGTGAGATATATAACAGTGTCTTAATTGAAGTGTCGCCATCCATTATCAGTTGCCTTCTTGCCCACTATTTGGCACTGGTTTATTGACTCATTCTTCGCATAGGAATTACCACTCAACAGCTGAGATGATTGCGCAGTCACGTCTGCTGGGACGCTTTGCTCGTTAAAGAGGTGAGAGGTGACGTTTCTACTATTGTATTTCTATTGTTTTGCTTGCATGGCTCCACAATTCTGTGGTGCATACGTTTGTAAAGCAAGGAGTCGACATTCTCTGCGGTGGTATATTAGGAAGCTGCTGTGCTATGTAGTTAGAACCTTCTCTAGTCCTTTATGACTACGTCTCTCAGATTGACCTTGGTTGGTTTTTCTCTTAGAGCTGTGAAGCACTTCCTCCTGGATCTGCACACTTGATAGTTCATTGTGCTGACGTGGTATCATGTCAGACAATTTATATCATATCTTCGTTACCCTTTTTTCTCAATATAGTTTGCACCGGTCGTGAGATGGAGTCTGCATTTCAAAAAACACAGTGACCAGTAGGTTTTGCATCCTGCAAACACGATGTCACGCTCCCATGTTTCTACTGATCATCTTGAGCCAAAAGTATAGCTAGAAAGCAGATAATTCTTCAATCACATGGCGTGCTACTCATCATCTTGTTCATGATATATATATATAGCCCTGTCGTGTACAATTGTACCACCAGTAGTCTAGCCACCGACAGATATATATTTTCAGAGTTCAGTGTTCACCTCTGGGCTCTGTCAGCCTATTATCATCGTTTCGTTCAGAGTAAAATGCATCACTAGTACCTGAACTTGTCGACGAAACCCACTTTGGCCATCGTACCTTGAGAATACCTATTTACGGTACCTGAATACGCGTTGAGGTTTATCTATGGTCACTGATCACCGGTACGACCAGTCAGCAGCCATTTGTTTTTGCAGTCAGCAGCCAAAAGCTCCTTTCGTCCTTGGCCTCCATGACGCTCCCGGCCGGAGGCCAGTTCTCAAGTAAAATGGTCGTGTACGGGTACGGCCCCGTGGGTGCTCCGGGCATGCCCGTTGTGGCGAGGGGCGCTTCGCAACTGTTCCCGGACAAACTACATCTGGGCCAGACCACAGGCTAGCCGCCAGAGCCAGGTGCATTTGCCGGCGGTGATGGCAGGGGCATGGTCGGAGCTTTTCGGTGTACCGCCGGAATGATGGAATCCCACCACGGCGGCTCACCTCTTGCTGGGTGGAGCGTCGCTCGTGGCGTGGGCATCAAGGCCGACCTGCGGCGTGCTGAAGAAGAGGAGCTCATGCTCTCATGTCACCTGCGTGCTGAAGGAAAACCGCATCTCCAGGAACACGAGAGCTCGTGCCCTCCCTCCCGTTCCCGTCCTGCCGATACGTGCACGGCGGAGGAGATGTATTGGGGCGTGGGGAATCAGGATAGAAACAGAGGAGGAGGAGGAGGAGGAGGAGGAAGAAGGCAGAAAAAAAAGATTAGCCATGCAGAACATAGCGCTGGATACTGAGAGGAGGGAGCTTTTCCCAAAAAAGACATAGTTGGACTGGTCAACATCTTGCCACATGGACAATATACGACGCGTTACTGTCGACCAGTGACCGTAGTCCGTAGGTGAACCTCCAAACGTATTTCATGACCGTAAATAGGTATTCCTGTAGTAGGATGATCAAAGTGCATGCACCCAGTGAACAAGTACGGTAACCAACGATATATATTTTCAGAGTTCAGTTGCTTGCTATGCAGCGCAGGCACAGATTACTCATGCAGGGCCACGCAATCTCTCTCTTTCTTGCCCGGTGTCGGTAAACAAGCTACTTCTAGCTACTGCCTCTACGCAACGTGATGGAATTGATCACATGCATGCTGTCATCTTCAGATCTTAGATAGAATAGTAATCGTACTATTATTACTTTGGTTTCAATTTTCATAACAGGGGGGATGGTTCATCGTGTAACCCGTTCGCCCCCGAGGAATTGCATTTTCTTTTTCTTTGGTTTTTGTTTATCCCTTCGTTTTTGAAACTTTTTTTCTTAGATGCCGGAGTGAAAGTTTTGCCCACGCAGGTGAGAGTGAATGCAGTGGGATTCTTAGTTAGATACGGAAACAAACCAAATTGGGTTCTGAGAACTTGCCGCCTGTGGCAAGATGGTTAGGAGGATGGTTGTAACCCCAGTCCACCAGAGTTCAAACTAACCCAGGTTTGAAGCTAGTGTTTCTCATTTAGGCGGAATATTCTTCAGTGGGAGGCGACGTTCCCGTCGACGGACTTCGTCAATCCCAAGACCTGACCCGTCGGCTCAATCTCTCAGAGGTGCTCATAGGGTAGGGTGTGCATGCGTTCATAGGGGTGAGCGCATGTATATAAGCGTTTGCGTTATACCGTGCTTTAAGAACACCCTAGAGATCATCATGAAAAAAAATCTCGAATTGTCTCAAACTCGCATTTGGATTTCAAATGGCGTGTACGAAACGACTCAGCCCTTCCGCACCCAAACCGCAAGAGCTTCCGCGATTCTCTGGCCCCATTCCATTCGCGTCTCCACCTCTCCTCCTCCTCCCCCTGTCGCGAAACCCTCCGTTCCCCATCCATCCATGGCGGAGTCGCCCGAGAACGCCGCCGCCGCCGCGCCCGCACCCGAGCCGGTCGCGGTACCCGCACCGGCGCCGAAGCCGTCGTCGCCCGCGCCCGCCAGGTCCGGGATCCCGCCGCGGTACGACCTGGACGCCAAGTGGGACGCCTGCCTCGACCTCTCCATCCGCCGCGTCGCCTACGCCTCCCTCGCCGGCGCCTTCGGGGGCCTCATCCTCTTCCGTACGCACCTCCCCTCCCCTCCCCCCACCTCCCCTCCCGCGAGATCTGTTCCCCGCGCGCTTCTCGCGTTCCCGTGCACGCACGTTGATCTAGGGTTAGTGCGGGTGCTCCTGCTCCATTTCGGTCGGTGTACATCCGACGCGCGACCAGCTAGGTTTTGCCTGCTTTCTCTATATCTATGAATCGTCTGCTTTGTTTGGTATGTTGATCTACGATCTAGTGCTCGTGCCCTCGCTCCGTTTCTGTTACTACCTCCGATCCTATATAAGTGTCGTAGGAAGTGTACTCCTGCTGTGCAAATTTCTACAGAGCTGACGACACTTAATATGGATCAGAGGAGTAGCATAATCTTACGGGTAACTAAACTAGCCAGGAATTGGTTCTCATGTAGAGTCATTTTTTGGGCGCCATCTCCGAGATTGCAGGTGCCAAAGTTGGCTCAACTTGAGGTCTATATAACTCAACTGTCTAGTGCGCTGCGGATAGTTGAATTGCTTAATGAACTGCATGTCTGTGTGTGTATCAGGGGGCAAATCCTTATTTCCTTGTTGATCGGTGGAGGAATAGCGCTAGCCGTGGTTGAATTGCTATTTAGTTTATGTGCCAGTTTCTCTCTGTGGACAGATTTGGTTTATTTGGATTGTTGAATCGAAATATGCCTCTTCGTCGTTTTCATGTGGCTGCTTATTTGGAGAATGAACAATGCTGCCTTAGCAGGGTATGCATGACTCAGATCGTGGGATGTGAAGGACTTAAATACTAAGCAGTAGTGTTCAGTCACATTCCGCCCTGGATCATTATACCACACAGACCATAGCTTTTGTATTACACGTTGTTAGTGTGTGCGCGGACATTGTGAGATTTATATAATGTGCCTAGTGGACTGATGGACCTCCTGAATCCTGATTCCTGAGGGTTCTTGATTGTGTTCATTCCTTGTGGTTAGCAGGGATTGATAGGGCTGTGATATGAATTTTATGGGTCATTCCTAATGTGAACTGTGAAATGTTGTTTCTGCTTACTCTGCTCATCATTAAACTCTACCTCCAGTTTTCTCTTAACAACGATGCAAGCCAATTGTAGCATGTACGTGCAGTATGCGGAGTCCTGAGTCATTTTCATTCTTGCGCATGAAGGGCTTGGCTGTTGATGTCTATGATAATTATTATGAGCTAATCTGTTTGACTGTTTACCTGTATCTTATTCTGTGGAGTCCTTTTACTTATATCCAGATTGAGTTTGATTTCCTAAGGTATTTTGATGTTTGAACAGATACATGTTACTGTGTACTGCCTTTGCATCTGAAATTGCTTAGCTGTATGCCTTTGTCTATTTTCTAACATGATCATCCTTAATTTTGAGTTTGCATAACCACAAATTATACATTTCCGTGAAAGTTTTTAAACTATTTAATCGTATGTACTTACAATATATCCAGATATTGGATATGCCAAAAGAAAAGGTAAAAAAAGAAGTAAGATTTAGGCATCATTAAGTTACTGTCACAAAATCTTTAGGCGCCAAAGCGTCTGCTCAATAGCTGCTTAGGCGTCAGAGCGCCCCCTCCGCCTTATGGCGCCTGACCACCGTACAAACCATGATGCATGTTTGACTTGGTGTTACTTCATACAGGTAGCCCAACAACCCGCTGGGCATCAGTTGCACTTGGAGCTGGTGTGGGTATAGGGGCTGCGTATACTGAATGCTCATACATATTCAATGGTTCTCCAAAGTGGTCGCCCAAAGTCTCAACCGTTCCCTCTGCTCATCCTGAAGTAATTACATTCTATCTTGCCCTTGATCCTACAGTTAGCTTTTTGCTGGTTGTTTAAAATTTATCGTCAGTATGTTCGTAACAGTCTGATACCAATTTTCGATATGGTATTCAATTTATTTCTTCCTAATGTCAAGTCTTCATCATGGTAGTAGGCGCTATGGTTACCAGGTCTTTATGTTTCAGATACACAATTTGAAGTTTGAATAGTCTGCCAACTACATACATCATCACCTTGTGAATAAATATTAAAGATCATAATAATTGTAAATGTTGAAATCTTGCAGGAAGAATATACTTTATATGAAGAAGCAATTAGTTAGTGTATATTAACTTATTAAGTCATTTCTGGACATGTTCCCTGACCATCCAACTTGCTGGCAACTGCAAAATGCTTAGATCTCGACATGGATTCAACATGAACTTCAAATATGGTAGGGTCAAGAGTAATTTATCAACTTGCATGCATACTTAGGGCCGTTAGCTGTAGGTGAGTAAGTGCTTGAAGTTCAATACCGATATATCTTCTAGATCAGTGCATTCGTCACAAAACTTCTTGTGATGCTTCCATACCAGTCATGTTCTCTCTGGTATGGGGTTAAATAGTTTTAATCTACACGTAGGTATGGGAAAGGTTGGTGTTATCATTTAGTGAGGCCACTGCTTTCACCATCCCTGTTGATGATGTTTTGGATAAGGGTGTACTGCTTTCCTTGGGTTTGTGTAGAAGTCCGATGGCTAATGCATGAACTCCACGTTTGAGTAGCAGACCATATTACCTGTGAGAACTGGAATATTGCTTTTAAACTGATGCCCTCTTCTTTCTTTCACCAGGGAGACAAGTAAAGACTGTCGGCGGGATTGTTAATCCAGTGTTGGTGGGAGTTTTGGAGGGTTACTGAACTAGCTGTTTCATGTCTGATATCGCCACTTGTCATAGTATCACCTCGAAGTTAGCATGTACTCAGCTCGTGATTTTCTTCACACTTTATGCGAAACCATTCTGAATGCGGTCTGATGACCCTATGGCTGCGCACCGAGGGAGCTTCAAAAGCTCGGTCTTGAGGTTTTATGTGTGGCAATAAATTTTTCTGTCGTGTGAACTTGTTGTGGAATGCTGCGCGACTACTACATATTATAGTATCCTGATGACCCTATGGTTTGTATGACGCCTGCCTGAGTAGTAGACTAGTTCGACTATCTGTTCAATTTGAAATTATGAACAACCGAGCATTGACTCTCATCTAAGACTCCCTCTGAACTACAAAATGTTTTAGATATTTCAGTGTGAACTATACGTACGGACTAAAATGAGTTAGGTCCTGTTTGGAACATAGGAAGTAAAAATGTAGGAATAGGAAAAACGCAGGAAGTGAGGTGTCATGTTTCCTGTATTCCTACAGGAATCAAAACGACAAGAAAATTTCCAAAGTGTCGTTTGGATGTCACGCAGGAAAAGCACAGCAATTGTAGACATAGAAAGATTAAAACATGAGTTCATGTTTGCTTTCCTCCAAAATTCCTATGGAATAGCCTACCCCATAGGAATTTTAAAGGAATCCAAGTTTCCTATTCTTTTGTTCCAAACGGTATCATAGGAAATTTTACTGTAAAATTCCCATCCTTCAAAATTACTACGGTTTTCCTTTGTTCCAAACGGGGTCTTAATAGATACGCTAAAACATGTTCAGATTTTCCAAAAAAATTATAACGTATTGTAATTTGGAACCGAGGGTATTATAATTTGGAACGGAGGGTAGTGATGCATTGACGATCAGGACTGTTATTGCTGCTGCCTTTCAATGGATGCACACATGAGGTAACAGCGAATAGTTCCACCTATGTTTGGCTTGCTAATGCAGATCGCTCTTCTTCTTCGGTCACTCCTGAGTCCTGACTGCGTTCTGCTCTGGCTCCCCCATTACTTTTCTGGCCCTGTACTCCTATTATTTTTCTGGCTATCGTGTCCCTCTCTTGCATTGCACACATGAGGGAGATCTCACGCAAAATATCATTTGCAAAGAATTCCATCTTCGACTCCTGTATCCAGTCGATGATCAATCAGTTCCTTACGCCGTATATATGACAGAATGAAATCCAACCCAAGGCTTAATTGGTTTCTGACACTAAACTTGATTCCAATTCAATACATCTCTTACTTGTGCGTGAAAAAGTCAATTTTCAATACTCCGATAGAATGAGAGAAGGTTTAGATGCCACGTCAAAGAAACCTACTCGAAAAGACAAGAGAAAGTGAATAATATTTGAAGACAAGATACAGAATCGAGTGAGATAATGATCTCTTCATGTGAGAAAACATACAAACTTGTGTCCTATATATGTATGGGCACACATGTTTTGTGTCCTATATGTATGTACACATATACATGTAAAAATCAGAATGAGTCTACACATATACATGCTTGTGTAGTATATATGCACGTATATCTTCATGGAAAAATATGTTATGTGACCTCTTAGAAAATGTATAAGTTTAGTATTTTAAAATTTGATTTGTAAAGCACCAAGTTTTCTCAGTGTAAAAGTTATGAAGCTTGGCATGTACAAATAATACCATGCAAAGTATAATGCCATGCGACGTCCCTCCTGAACACCATAATTGATAGGTACACACACCTATCTAAACCATTCCTTTTTGCGTTGGGATACGAGCAATTTTTTTCTTGTTTTTTAAAAATAAAAATAAAATAAAACCATGAAACTTTGCAGGTCAACAATATATTGCAACGAAAATGTAAGAGAAATAACATCGGACTTTTGTTGCACCATAAATATCTACAATGAGGACAATACGATTAAATTTTAGCCCTCATTTTTTTTAATTTTTTTTTAAAGTTCTCATAATCCGCAAAAAAATCCAAATTATTTTTCATACATCGAGTTCCAATATGTTGTTGAGCTGTAAAGTTTCAATTTTACATTTTAGGAAGAAACAAGAAAGAGAAAGTTTGCACACGGATATTAGCACACCATGGATGGTCTAGATAAGGGAGTGTACATGTCATGGTGCTCAACCACAATCTTCCCACCGATGACTCATGCATAGGCTGTGGCTTCGAATTTAGGTACAAAAATCTAGTTAACTAGAAGAAATGCTAGATTAACAGTACTAGCTAAACTCAGATGGTTGATTGAGTAATTATCTCGGGTTATTACTGAACTCAGAAATGCTCGCGGATCCTCTTGTTGGCACCATGATGGTTCTTACTGCAATCGGGTGGGCATCGTTTCTTGGATGATTCTGGTTGGGGTCGCATCGTGTGCTGGAACTCTTCTTGTTTCTCACGGTGCTCTTGTAGTAGTAACAACCCGGCCGAGGTGAAGGCAACATGAGGCGAGACTAGGCTAGGACGGAAACCCCCATAGACGTTCCACCATAGAGGAGTAACTCGGAGCTTCATCTGCCTCTTCGTCTTCGTCTTCTTCGTGGTGTCGTACTTGTAGACACAATCGCCGAACCTGTAGCACAGCGTCCCGTCACCGCCGTCGAGCCACGCACAGCACGGCTTGTCGCCGTACCCGTACCCGCCGTCGTCGGCGTCCAGGTTGAAGGCGTGGCGCCGTTCCCAGTCTGGCATCCGCCAGTAGAGCCACGGCACCTCCAGCTGCCGCAAGACCCAGAAACTGACCCGCCGCCGGCCGATGACGCGTATGGCGACGCACAGCTTCCCGGACAGCTCGAAGGCGTGCACCGCCGCCGCTCCGTCGACGACCATCCTCGGGAGGTCGTACAATGTGTGCACCTCGCTCACCACGTCGATCACTAGCATCTTCCTGTCGGGCGCCCCGGAAGTGTCCCCCCCTTCTATCACCACGTACAGCTTGCCGTCGATGAGCACCGGCGGCGGTGGCTGGACGTTGTATCTCGCTTGGAACAGGTCCGGGTGCCGGCGCCACACGCCCTCGCCGATGCCGGCGCCCAGAGTGTACACGTCCACGTAGCAGGCGTCTGGCCATGATGTCCTTGGGAAGGAGAGGCGGAACAGCTTGTACACCCCGGCCGTGGGCTCGCTGCTGAACCCCATGGCGTACATGCACCGTCGTCTGACGTGCTCGTTCGCCGGTGGCGCTGGGACAGCCAGCTTCTCGCCCGTAACGGGGTTGAACACGCACAACGGCGAGTCGAGGGCGGCGGAGGCGAGGAGGAGGAAGGCGTTGCACGCGTTGGCGGGGCTGTACCCGACAGCCAGCACCTCGGCGAAGCGGCCGATGGGCTTCAGCGAGGTGGCGTCGAGGACGGTCAGCTCGGAGCCCATGCCCCGCCCGTGGAACTCGTCCACGAGCAAGGTCTCGCCGGAAGAGGAGACGACGTGTGCGGCGTCGCCATGGAGGGCACGGAAGGAGGGGTCGCGGGCGACGTCGCGCCATAGCTTGCAGACGCAGCTGCAGCGGGCGAGGTCCCTCGTCGGCAGCTTCAGCAGGATCTCTCGTGCCATGTCCTCTCCCATGGATGCCATTGTGTTGTAACACGGCGACTCATCGATCGCGTCGGATGGGATATATATGAGAGATTGATACGGGTTTGAGTTGATTTCTGAGAAGGAAAGGCGACGTACCCGATCGAATCGAACTAAATTCAGTACATGCTTCTTTATTTATTTTCCGGTCTACACTGCCCAAACAAATCGAGGACTCCTTGGCGGGGCCTGGGCCCAAAACAAATCGATCGGCCTATTAAGCAGACGAATAGTTTGTTTTGCTTTCGCTTTCGTTTTTTCCCCTTCTTTTCTTTTCTTTTCTTTTCTTTTCGTTTATCTTGTTTGGCTGTTTCTTGTTTATTTCTTCTTTTCTGTTTAATACTTAGGTATTATTTTGAGAATTGAAAATTGTTCTGTTTGTTTTTAAAATGCAAAACTGTCCGGTTTGTGAAAATTGTTTAAATTAAAAAAAAAATCTGATTTTGAAAAATGTTCAGAATTAAAAAGTGTTCGAATGTTTAAAATCCAGCTTTCAAAAAACCGATCGGCCAATTAACCGGATGCATGCATGGGTCTTGCGTCCGTACTTATCAAAACCATTTTGCTCCAAAAACAAACAACGTGTCAAAACCAAAAACTCACCCGGCGTCGATGCGCGTCCTTCTTCTTCTCTCGCGTCGCATGCGCATACTTATTTACTACCTCACGGTGCATCGATAGTAACACCATCCTTTTGCCTGATTCCCGAGCTCATCTGCTACAGTCACCACGCAATGTCGTTGTTGACACCGTCATGTTGCCCAGTCGCGAAACCCCGTGGACGGGCTCGCCGACGACAGCCGCATCGCCGATTCCCCACCGCCGCCTCCACCAAACTTGTACCGTAAAATGTGGTGTCAAAGTTGCGAAACAAAACGCATGAACTAATCATGGGCTGTTATCTTTACTCGTTAGGCCCTCATTGGGAACCCCATGGGTTTTTTTTCGGCAGGGATTTTCCACCCTCCTCGTGCACGTAAATACACGGACCATCTCACGTCCATTTTTTTGCGTGACACACTACGGTGCAAATCCGGTGAACCAAGCGGGGCCTAATAAATGGATTTCTGGTGAACCAAGCGGGGCCTAAATGGATTTCTAAGATGTGGTCCAAACGTGTTCATTTGCTATGAACTCATCGTCTTGAAAGTTGAAACCCGCTGAATGTCCATGGACATGTCGTATTTGTCTCACATGGCGCATTACGAGCCTGCAACCCGGAAATTTTACCGGAGACTCCAACCTATTTCGGGCCTCGCCTCCTATTTCAGGCCGGCTGTGATGCACACTACGGCCGGCATTCCTCAGCTCCACCTCCGCGCCAAGGATACGTACCTACACCCGCTCGTGATCAATGGACCGGCGGGCGCCGGAGCTGCGGCGATCGATGACGCTGGCGGAGCAGCTGGCCACGCCCGACCCGGCCATCCGCGAGTTCCTCAGGATCCCCGACGACTACCACCGCCCAGAGGCCGACGACGACGCCGGGCGATCAGGCTGGAAGCCGCTGCGCGACAGGCTCCGTCTCCGCCGCGCCGCGAACGCCTGGGCGGCCCCGTCCCAGAAACCCGGCGCCCAGCTGAAGAGCGGCGGCGGCAATGGCAGCACTCGCAGCAACAAGTACATCTACGCGCCCGGGGAGGCCACGGCGGCCTTCTCCCGCACCACCTCCCTCCGCCAGACGCCCACCTTCTCCCGCGTCGCCTCCACCCGCGTCGGCCCAACGGCCGGACGAGCCGCCCCCGCGGTGGTCGTCGACGACCACTACGACGATGAGGGCGGCGAGGAGGAGGAGGAAGACGAGGGAGGCGAAGGCCAGGACGAGGCGCCGGCCGCGCAGATGTCCCTGATGGCCCTGCTGGAGCAGACGGACAGCTGGGACGACGAGGACGATGAGGAGGACGAGGCCGACGGCAAGAACGCGCGGCAGCAGGCCGACGACGAGGAGGAGGAGGACGACGGCGAGGGGCGGGAGGAGGAGATGGTGCACGTGTGCTGCGTGTGCATGGTCCGGCACAAGGGCGCCGCCTTCATCCCCTGCGGCCACACCTTCTGCCGGCTCTGCTCCCGCGAGCTCTGGGTCAGCCGCGGCAACTGCCCGCTCTGCAACGGCTTCATCCAGGAGATCCTCGACATCTTCTGACCACCATGGATTCATGGCGTGCGCGGCAACTGCCCGCTCTGAACTGAAACCACGACCTGCTAGCCTATATCGTAGGTAAATTGGCTGACACTGATCTGCGCTACATATGTGCATTGCGTTGCCAAGAACTGCTGACGGTTTAAGATCTTCTATCAAGTGTACTGATTGTTTGGAATAAGAATGGCATGCGTGTATTGATAGTATTATTAGTAAGATCATGGGGCTTAAGGGCGAGACCAATTGCACATAGATTCAGTACTAATTGAATTGTTTGGACTAATCTAGGATGCGTGTATTGCCCATGTCAGGGAGAGACCAAGACAAAGTCTAACCGACAAATCTTACTAATTTACTCTTATATATCGGCTCTGAAAAATGGGCAGAAATCGTGTTGAGACCCAAAGATGGCGTCAGTTGTTCACAAATTTTAGCAGAAAATTGTTCAAAATTGGATTCCAGTTACACACAATTACTTGAGAGATGATTTCTATCCTGACAGTTGACAGGACTTCTCTGTGGGAACTGGGGGGATTTGGAGGCTTTAAATCACTAGAACAACAATTTACATTTATAAGATCCATGTTGGAGCGATTTCCCAACTTGCAGAAGATAATTCTGAGGAGACGAGCAGTGCGACGACTGTGACTTCTTGATGCATCGGTTCTTCCTACAAAGTTTCCAAAGAAAAAGGATGAGAAAGCAATTAATGGTGGTTACGTGGTTAAGCATGTCAGATTTTTTTATTTTGAGCTTCATGTGAGATTTGATTTTATCTTGTTACTCTGACTACAAATTTGTATTTATATTGGCCATGAGTTCAAACATAATCACCGGAGTTAGTTTTCACACAGTTTTGTCGAGGAAATATTACAAAGCACTTTCAGACCTAAGGTCAGGGAGAGATTGTTTTGGTTTGTGAATTATGTCCTTTCTGAGGGTTCCTTGTTTTGGAGCTCGTGTGCTTCGTATTTGTATCCACGTGTTCAAACTGGAAACTGGAACAGATACATGGCAAGATTGTAGTTCATACATAGCAAGTGAAATTTATGTTCAGTGGTGTGGTGAGACCTAGCATTCAGTGTCAAATGTATCTATCACTGCGGGAGGCAGTCACATAAGCTTGTGAAGTACTATACAATACTTCACATAACGAAGTAGATTATTACCAAGCACATTTGTGTCTGGGTCACATATGTAATAACGATTATTCTATCTAACATCCGTGCCCTATGAAACTTCTATGTCCGGCGGGTGGAGTTTAAGAATCTCCTCTATAAGCCAATGGAACCGATCGTCATGTAAGGAATCTTTTCCATAACTGAAAATTTAAAATAAATTATCTCTTAAACCATTAATCGAATTGACGATCCATTTCTGAAAGGAAAGACGTCGCCTAGAGGGGGGGGAGGGGGGGGTGAATAGGCGAGGTACACTTTTTACAATTTAGGGTTGATAAATGCGGAATAAAACTTAGTGTTTAACTTATCAAGAACACAGCCTAAATATACTAGGTGAACCTATGTGCACCAACAACTTATGCTAAGCAAGACAAGCAACAAAATGATAACAAGGTAAATGACTTCAAGCACGAATGCTATCACAATGTAAATGACTTCAATCACGAAGGCTATCACAATGTAAAGTGCATAAGTAAAGAGCTCGGGTATAGAGATAACCGAGGCACGCGGAGACGAGGATGTATTCCCGAGTTCCTCCTTCTTAGGGTTTTAGGGGAGTACGTCTCGTTGGAGAGGTGTGAGTGACCACAGGTCCGACTCAACGCCACAAAGGTCTCACCTTATTCTCCGATGAACTCGACCACAAAGGTCCGGGTTTACCTTCCACTATGAACTCCTTTGGGGCGGAGAACAATCTCGTACAACAACCTTGAGGCACACACCCACAGCCGAATTGGGGGCTCCCAGAAGACCACACAAGGTCTTGACCACAACAGGTCTAACTTGACCACAAAGGTCCCAACTAGCCACAAAGGCCTTGACCACAAAAGGTTCTAACCGACCACAAAAGGTCTCCGCCACAAAGGCCGGCCACTAAGGCGTTTAGGGTCCAAGGACGCAAGAGTAACAAGCTCACGAATTTCACCACCACGAATCACGTGGAGGGCTCAAACCGATGCAACCGATGCAATGGCAAGAACACAAGTTCTTCACTCCCAAATCCCACCAAAAGCAACTAATGCTTATGGGGGGAGGAGAGAGGAAGAACAAAGAAACCACAAAGGAGTCAAATCCCTCACTCCCTAATCCCACCAAAAGCAACTAATGCTTGTGGGGGGAGAAGAGAGGAAGAACAAAGAAGGAGAACCACAAAGGAACTCCTAGATCTAGATCCATTAGGTTCCCCTCACTTAGAGGAGAGATGGATTGGTGGAAACGTAGATCTAGATCTCCTCTCACTTTTCCCTCAAAGATATGCAAGAATCATGGGAGGAATTGAGAGGGGGCAAGCTTTTCCAAGGTCAACAATGGCAGGAGAGAGAGGGGAAAAACGAACTGCTCAAGGAAGAAGAAGGGGAGGGGTATTTATAGCCCTCCCAGTTTTCTAGCCGTTGGGAATCGTCAGCTCGGAAATTTCCGAACTTGGTTCGGAAATTTCCGGGCTGACGGCCGGAAATTTCCGGACCCCGGAAATCTCCGGTAGGAAATCCGACTGAGAGCTGAAAGCGACCAGTGCTGATATCAAATAAGACTTGGCGAAAAACTTAACTTGGTCGTAATAACTTTTGCATAATAATTCCGAATGAGGTGAAACCAACTCCGTTGGAAAGGTACCGACAAGGAGAAAGCAGTGTTGGATTAGGCGGCGCCTAGGCAGCGCTTAAGCACGCTTAGGCACTAGGCGATGGACAAACGCCTCGCCTAGCTCCTAAGCGGAACTCTAGGCAGCACAACTAAGAAATTGTCTTCTCTCGCAAAAAATTCATTTTTTATTGCACTTACAAATCAGATGGACCCATAATCAATGGCAATTGTTATTAGTTTACTCATTTATATGCGCTAAATTAGTATATATAGATATAGAATAACTCAAATAAACACCTGATGGCAAAAACTATGTACCGCCTAGGTCACGCCTGGTGCGCTTAAGCATCGCCTAGGCGTTAGGCGATTGCCAACCGCCTCGCTTACGCCTAACGCTTTTTCCAACCTTGGGAGAAAGCTACAAAAACTGGAAATATTGCAAACCAAAAATAGAGCAAAGTCCCCACACATGTGAAGGTGTGGAACTTTGCTCAAGGTTGAATCGGTCATATTTCCACACCGAAAACGCAACAAGTTTTCCATACTAAAACCTTTTTCGAAGAACTTGGTCTTGTCATGAAGATCACGACAAGCACCAAAACCCAACAAGGTGAAAAGCCAAATAAGAACCAAGAAAGATGATATGCCAAGCATGCAACGGTTTGAGCTCTCCACAAAGATGCGATCAAGTTACTCCCTCGAGAGCGCCTCTTGATAGTACGCCTGTCTATCCTATAGCCCTATCAAGAACAAACCTTTGCCTTGAGCAATCCACTTGAGCCTTGAGCATTCCACTTGAGCTAGACGAAGACGGTCTTGATCTCTCCAAGTGGACCACCTTTCTTGATTGCGCTTGCTAGCACATGCTTGGTGAAGACTTCTCCAAATACTCCCCCATACGCCATTATGGGAGAGCCTCGCTTAGATTCGTCTTCATGTATTCATTTTGACCTCCAAGCTACAAGCATAAGATATCTCTGAAATGCTTCTATTGGTCTTGCACTTCTTAACTTTGATGACGATCACCACATGACGTCATCCTCCATGAGCTATATGAGATGTTCTTCTTGTTGCAAGCCCATGGGAAAATACCTAACCCACATATAGATACCACACTAGGCCTGGGCATGTTTAGCCCGGCCCGGCCCGAAAAACCCGGGCTTGGGCCTTAAAATTAGGCCCGACGGTCGGGCCGGGCCGGGCCCGGGCTTTGATTTTTGCACAAAACAGGAAGAAGCCCGGCCCGCGGCCCGAAGCCCGCCGGGCTTTTAGGCTTTTTGACCGGGCCGGGCCGGGCCTGGGCCTAGGTTTTCTGTGTCGGGCTTTTCCAGGCCCGGCCCTAGACATGGCCAGGTATATACCACACACACAGTTGGGTTAGTTCACAAAGCTATATGGACAAGAGCTTACCATCCCAAGAGATACACGATCCACTTGGTACAACTTGTAGCTTTGTGTGTTGATCAACATCTTGACCAACCTCGTATCATCCCATCTTTCTTCATATAGGTGATGTCTTGACATCTTCAAGACATACTTGCAATATGCTCAATACAAACATTAGTCCATAGGGATTGTCATTAATTACCAAAACCATACATGAGGCCACATGCCCTTTCAATTTCCACCGATGGGTTCGCATCGACGAGAATTTCAAAACAAGATCCCATCTTAATATGTTTTGACGAATTTTTTTTTCATCGTCAGTTACCAGGTTATAATATTGTAGTTACCATATTACTATCTAACAGTTACCATTCAAATAATGCCTCGTTACCAGGCAATTTTACGTGTTTTATTGTCATATATCCATAATCTACACGTTCAAATAGTGAGTATTTGATCCGTTCTAAACACTTAAGAATATGGAATACCATCATGAAAGGATTACGTTGGTGAGTAGACAAGAGTAGAGAAGTTCAAATAAACAGGCAACCATTTGATTTTAACATGGTAATCAACATGACAATACCTGATGACTAAGTGATTACAATCTGATAACTTGAGTCAGAAAAAAAATTATCAAAACATATCAAGATGGGATTTAGTTTTGAAGATCTCATCGCGACAAAGCTAACCGTAAAAACGGATTTGAATTTTGATTTACGGTTTAAAAAATAAAACATTTTAAAGTTTCAAACATAAAAACAATCTACGTGGTTGCATGCATGCATGGCTCGATTACCCTATTATTTTCGTGCCTACGAAAAACTAATCTTTCTAAAGGCAATTCTGTTATCTCTCTTTATTTTCGAATTGACCGTTGTGTCTCCGGGCTGTTGATGCGAAAAAGCATGCTACCAAGGTAGGACCTTTAGAAATCTTCTATCTACTACTCAAAGTAGAAGGAGAGAAAAAAATATATGTTTATATAACTCTTCAAATCAATACTTGAACATTACCGCCTGGTTAAACATACATATGAGAATAATGCCTTTTGATGGTAAGATCAAACCGTCTGGTTAAACATACACATGAGAACATTACCGCCTGGTTAAACAAACATATGAGAATCATGCTTTTTGACTGCTAACAAGAAGCAGACATCTACTGCCTCTGTTGTTAAATTTTAAACTTCCAAAACGTCTTACATTTAGGAGCATAGCGATTGTCCGTGAAATTTTAAACTTCCAAGTCTTGGTTATTAGGTACCCGTGGAATAAGAATAGCGAACCTGATCAACAAGGGAAAATACATAAGATCAAAACATACATGCTCTTACACCATGACAATCGCACTTGCTCGAATTAGATACCATAGTGTGGCATGAATGCATGATCCGTGCAAAGTCTCCTGCTCGTGATCAAGAGGGTAGAGCTAGAATATGTTCATCTGAAATTATGAAGAAAAGATTAATGAAAAACGGCAAATTAATGAAGGATGGGAGGTTGCAGTGTAGAAAAATATCATAAAAACGTCGACAGCAGGATTCGAACCTGCGCAGGCAAAGCCCAACAGATTTCGAGTCTGTCTCCTTAACCACTCGGACATATCGACTATCATGTCATCCACAGTAAGGCAAGTATATATATAGTCCTTATATATCTGAACTGCACTACCTAGACTCCAGTGCGCACAGTCCAGACTACAGAGGGACCAATCAGCAGCATTTCGATGTTCTTGTTTCCACACATCTGGCTACCAAAATTAGATGGGTAAAAAAAAAAAGCAATCACGTTCTAATGTACACGTTCTTACACTGCCAAGCTAGTACAGTACTTACATGGATTGAATTCGTGGTATCTTCAAACTAAAAGCAAGGTATTGGAATTTACATAATAAAACAAATCACTCCGTAATATTGTCCTGTAACAAAGTCTACACCTAACGAGGAAATTCTGACGAGTCTACCATCTCCCGCTCCATGGTATAGCACCTAGACAGAGCCTGAGACACCGGGTTAGTGAAAACGCCAAGCTCAACATTCTTTGTCATGGCCATAGAAGTAGATTTGGACTTCGTTGTTCGAGGCAACAGCTGCTTGGTCTCGCCGTCCCTCTGTGGCTCCTCATTGCGTGTTCTAGGAGGCCTCCTAGCTCTCAGCAGCTGCAGCCTTAGCTCCACTTCTTTCATCTTAGGTCTCTGTTCTCCTTTATTCCTCAAGCACATCTCTGCGACCGACACCATCTCATCGATCTCACTTTGGCTGGCCTCATCCACAACTTGAGCATCAATTGTATCCATGACAGTGCCATCTCTTAGCCGTCGGAGGAAGTAGTGGCTTAAGTTCTGTTTGTCACCAAGATCGTCAAGGAAAATCGGCTTCTTACTCGTGAGCAGCTCGACAAGTATCACGCCGAAACTATAGACGTCGCTCTTCTCGGTTAGCTGTCCAGTGTAGTAATGTTCTGGATCTAAGTACCCAAATGTCCCCTGCACGGCTGTAACCACGTGAGACTGATCAATGGAAATGGACCTGGAGGCACCAAAGTCCGAAACCTTCGTGGTGAAAGTGTCATCCATGAGTATGTTGGTTGATTTGACATCTCTGTGAAAGATGGGCATTGCAGCAGATGAGTGGAGGTATGCAAGCGCCCCTGCAGCCTCTAGAGCAATCCTCAAACGGCCGTCCCAGGTCAACGAACATTTGGCACCCGGATCGCCGTGGAGGAGGTCGTAGAGCGTGCCGTTAGAGATGAACTCGTACACGAGAAGTGGCACCTCGGACTCAAGGCAGCACCCGAAGAGTTTCACCACGTTGCGGTGGATGATCTGAGACAAGATAGAAACCTCGTTGACGAACTGGTCAATCTCACTCTGCTCCACGATCTTGGACTTCTTGATAGCCACCACCCGTTGATCGGATAAAATCCCCTTGTAGACGGTTCCATGGCCTCCATGCCCAAGAACGCGCGTCGGGTCAAAGTTATTGGTCGCTTTCTCCAGCTCTTCCAAGGAAAATATCCTGGTGGTGTGGGTAACACTTTCACTGGGGGATGAGATCAGCTGCTCCAGGAGTAGGCCTTTGTTTTTTCTGAAGAACGCCCTTCGGATTTTCTTTTGAGCACCCCTCTTCCATCTTTTCACTAGTACAATTGAACTAAATGCAAGAGCTAGAACTCCAAACCCACTGCCAATCCCAACAGAAACTCCTACAGGAGCAGTTGCAATGAATGAAGTTTTATCTTATTTTTATGGCTATGTGAATTCATAAGACAGCGAACAGTAAGAAAGACTTGACATACCCACAAGAAGATTTTGCCGCTTATTTTGAATGCACTGTTTTCCTATGGGATCAAAAGAAGTGGTGTCAGGGCAACAACGGAAGCTTCCTTTCAGGTTATGGCATGTCCCATTACAGTTATTGGGTATCAGACACTCGTCAATATCTGCAAACAGAACGCTGAAATGTTAACTGATCATATATTATTTTTACCGTCATATTTGCTTTGTTTCAACTAAAGCACTCGATAATATCTGAAAACAGATATTTGCTTTCTTTCACTAAACAATCATTACTATCTAGAAACAGCATACCATAAAATTTATAGATGACAATATTACTTTTCTCAGAAACTCCATGTTTTTTCAGCATACCATAAAATAGAATAACTAAACTGCAAGAGCGTGTACCTGTGCATCCATTTTGGACATAAGGATTTCCTTCAAAGCCAAGAGAGCACTTGCAACGATAACCAATGTAGATTTTTCCTTCTGTGACACCAAGGCACTCACTATTCGTGCTACGGCATGCATATGCACTATTGTTTTTAGCATTTTCACATGTAAGATTGGTCGCAGACCACCTCCACACAGCAAATTCCTCAGATAAATCAGACTTATCCAAACCGTATACTAGTTGCTGACTGAAATATCCAGAGCCACCGTAGTATACTGATAGAAACTTTGTATTAGCATCTTCAAACTCCGAAAGCTTATTAACATACAGGAGTCCATCGTCTAATGAAATATTTGTCACTTCATATTTTACAGGTGGCCTTCCAATAAGAGTGCGATTGGATGCACAAGTGAGTTGAAATCTCCTTGTAGCATAACAGCCTTGTTCAAGCCCAAAAGGGAAAGGAATGTTTGTGCTGCCGCATGATCTAGAACAATTCACTTTTGGTGTAGGGTTATACTCTGTTCCAGTGAAGAAATATTAGTAAGCAATCATATGAAATGAGACAACAACCAATGATTAAATCAAGCACTTGATACATCATTTCTAATTCAGGTCCATGACTATCTCCAGTATATTCTTAGAACATCATGTAATTCAGAGAATTGGATGATCAAACAAACAAAATAAACTGGGCGTGGAAGGAAAGGAGTAGTTAAGAACAAGAATTTGGTAAGTACCTTGTTTGCAATCATCAAGTAGGTATGGGTTGCCATCATCGGAACTACCAGAGCAGGTACATGAGTAGCCTCCATTTGCGACATCCAAGCAGTTGCTACCGCCGCAGGCATACAGTGTTTTATCATCCGACAAAGCTTTTTTGCAATTGGGTTTGTCTTTGATCACAGCCGAGAGGTACGCAGAGGAAGCACCGACAGTGCTCGCATTTATTTTGTCAGACAACAGATCCGCTATACTAAACTTATAGGAGTGGAATGTCAAGAAGGCCTTGGTGGTGATATTGGCAAATGGCTGCGGTACCGTCTCGTTGTTCCTCACGATAGTTTTTTTTAGAACTGTGGGGCAAAAGATTTGCCCCTTATATTAATTAAGAGAGAGTTGGTACAAAGAAAATTATGACGAAGTAACGTATAACAAAAACGTATTACTCTCCCGGCACTAAATCTCCTAGCCGCTTCGCTCCCGCAAGCACCCAAAGCTTGGCTTCGATCTTTATTTTGGCGAGGATGGTGAGGGGCGAGGAGTGCTTATTTTTGAAGACCCGAGCATTCCTCTCATTCCACACCTCCCAAGAGGTGAGAAGGAGAAGGGAGGCCAAAGACTTACGGCTCGTCATGCGACTCCACCAATCCGGGAGCGAGAGGGTTGGCCATGTAGTAGTGTCGAGGTCGTGGAGGCCGGTCCATTCCTTCAAGGAGGTCCAAATTCTCGTCGTGTAGCGGCAATGCAAAAGGAGGTGTGCGGTGGTTTCGGGAGCCGTATGGCAAAGTGGGCAAAGGCCACAATTTGGCCAACCCCTCCGCGCCAAGCGATCCGCCGTCCAAATACGGTTTTGGAGGGCGAGCCACGCGAAGAACTTGGTTTTGGGGGGAGCCCAAATCTTCCATACAGGGAACGTGACAGTGCAGCAGCCCATGCCGTTGCAGATCCCACCTTGCGTCGCCACGATCATGCTTTCCATGGAGGCGCACTTGACCGTGCAATGACCGACAAGATCACCGGTGTCAGGGTGGAACAGGTAGACGCCGACGCCGCAGCCGAGGAACGTCAGGTAATTGTAGGTCACGATGTTGAGGTTCCTACCCGGAGACTCCCAGGACAGGTTGTAGGTGCCAACGCCCGGCGTCGTCATGGGGGGGATGGTGTAGATGACTGACGCAAGGACAGTTCCTGTAGGGAAGAGGCTGGTCACCTGGGTGGTGGAGTTCCCAAGGAAGAGCTTGTGAGGCTGAGCCGTGACGTCGCAGATGAGCTCGAAGCCTGGCCGGAAGCAGCCAGGACCGACGCCGAAGGGGTACCAGATGCTCACGTCCCCGCAGGTTTTGGGGCAGTCTGCAAGGCTAGCGGCAGAAGGAGGGGTTGCAGATGCCAGCTTGATGGTCATGGCTGTGGGTGCTACGCCTAAGCTCCACACCATCAACAAGAACAGCAACGGCTGCATGCTAGAACCCATGATGTGGGAGAGAGTGATTTCCATAGCAACTTGGGGGTGTCTCTTCTTCAGAAACACGGAAGACTTTCTTGCATATAAATTTTTAGACCGCGTTGCCGTCAACCAGACGGTCCAGGTTCGTCGAAAGGGGAATGGAGAATTCCACTTTGGTCACGAATTGGTGGCTTGTGCATTATACCATATATACATCAACATCCAGAATACAGGTATGATGACATGTGTGATCTTGAACAGGACTTTTGCTGATGACCTCTGTCTCTGTGTGGACGTCCACACAGGTGCGCAAGACTCGTTTGACTTGTGCACAAGAAGGCAAGTTCGATATGAAGAGGCGCGATTGTGAGTGCGAGTACATAGTCATGTTTCTAGTCAATGCAGTTATGCAGACCAAGATCTGAGAAACTGCTCATCCATTTGGATTGCAGGACCAATCGATCGAGCGAGTTCCATGGGAGGGCAGGGCTGTTCCTCGCATACAGTTTCACTTTCGAAAATCAGCGAAGAGACGAGCTCTGCCGGGGCGTGAAGATCGGAAGAAAAATTACCCGCGGCGGAGAAGATACGGACGGTCGCCAAAGAAAGCGTTGGTTGGTCGCTGCTTGCTTGCGCCGTCTTGTAGCGCGCCACCGGCCACCGCGGCAGGCCGTCGTTGCCGCTCGCCGTCGAAGCCCAGGCGAGCGACCTCGAGCTAACGGCGCACGCCCTCGCCGCTCCCGGCCCCCGTCGTACACCCGGTGTTCGACTTCGACGAGCTGCCGTTGCTGGGGGTACATCGAACCCCCAGCTACCGAGCTGTCAGGGAGGCACAAGCCACACGGAGCCGCCGCCCGAGGAGGGCGGAGGTGAATCCGCGGCTCGCCGCCTGTGGACGCCGACCGGCACGACCACCGCCCGCGGGCTGCTCGGCGGAATGCGCGGACCGAGATCCAGTGAATTTAAGTAACATTAGGCATCTGCTTGCCCTACGATTCCTATCCAACCGATAAGATTCATCAATTTTTTTTAAAAAGAGATAAGATTCATCGAAAATTATATCTTTTCAGAAAGATTCTGCGTCACACATTTCTATTTTGAAAAGTGTAACTCATATCAGAAACATGCTGGAGTTGCACATTTCTTAAAAAAAGTGCAACTTGTCTCGAAACGAGACTTCTACGTTATATAGCAACTCAGATGCAAGATAAGTGCAACGTATATATATTGACAAACGGTTAAACGGTTAGATGAAAGAAGTTTAGAGATGCTTCTCCTGGTGGAGCAGGTTGACCAAAACAATTGCGACTTAGCAAATCCGTAGTATTATTTTCTATTTGTTGTAAGCAGTGACAAGTGGGACAACGGAATGCAACATCTATAACAAAGTAGTTCTGATAGAATTTTTTTTAATTATTTTTCCGTGTTTTGCTTTACATAATACAAGTTCATGTTTGTTTGAAGCTCAAAGGGAGATTCAAATTTTCCAAAAAAATAAAATCAAAAGACTCGGCCCATGCTTGGCCCATTACTCGCGTAAGCCCAGAGTGACAAAATTAGAGCTAGGGCGTTTCCTCCCCCATTCTCGGCCGGCCACTGCACACTCTGTTCTTGCTCCTCTCTCTGCAAGCAGCCATGATCCCCTCCCACGGCGCCACCCGCAGTGGACGATACCGCCGCGCTCGAGCTGCCTGCCGTTCCTCGGCGCCCGAGTCTTAATCAGGTTGCTAGTTTCGTTACTCTTTCGATTGGCAACTCTGCACTACTG
This sequence comes from Poa annua, assembly GCA_026929855.1. Classification (NCBI taxonomy): domain Eukaryota; kingdom Viridiplantae; phylum Streptophyta; class Magnoliopsida; order Poales; family Poaceae; genus Poa; species Poa annua. The sequence goes on along the minus strand of CM049434.1, from coordinate 4,481,695 downwards.
TAGGGGAAGGAATTGGCGCAGGACGGGAGCTCCTCTTCTCTTTCGATTCGAGTTCTAACTCTAACTCTAACTCTAACTCTGGCGCGCGCGGTTTTCAGGGACACACGGTTTCCTTCTTCTTCACGGGACGGGAGTGCTGATTCCGCGCCCGATTTCTACCGTATTCGTGGCTCAGCACGCCGACTGATAATAATTGTTCTTGGCTGCCTGATAAAATCGAAGCCTCATTGGATCTCCCCATGGAGGCGAATAACGATAAGGGCGCTTCCCGGAGTCAGAGCCAAGTAAGTCTCTTAGCGCTGGGCTGCCCCTCTTCTTCTTGTATCACCTCTTCTTGATCGCATTGCCTCTTTGTTCCTACTCCCTCCGTTCCGAAATATATGACGTTGGAGCAGTTTCGGACAAACGCTCAAAATCGCTCAAATGACATGTCTGCCCAGACGTAATCGTTCAAATTACAACTAATGCCATCCCGCATTAGAAAACGTTTCGTCCAGCGACAGATTTAGAATCGCAAGTCGTCTTCCTTCTCGCGTCGCCTCGCCTCGCCCAGGCGGCAGCACCTTCGCCTCTCACGGGTCCAGATCTCGTCAGTCAAAGGTCCCCTTGCCCAGATCTCCTCAACCTCAGGTCGCCTCGCCCGTATCTTTTTAACCCCAGGTCGCTTCGCCCCCATCTCCTTGCCAAGGTCATGGTGCTGCCTCGCCCCCTTTTCTAGTTGGATCTCGCCCAGGTCCTGTCAAGATCACGCAGGAGGATCAGTTCATTATAGAGAAGAGAAGCATCAGTTCAGTACGGGGAGAAGCAGCAGTACTACTCACCCAGTTCGTACACACGATCTCTCAGCAGGTTTATACGTTCGTCGCAGGCTCGCATCGCAGGAGCCGTGGCCGCCATCCTCCTGCTTATCCACGCCATCGGGGAGCAGATCAAACACCTCCGACAACAGATCTATCACCTCTGTCCACAGATCGAGCATCTCCGACCACAAATCGAGCACCGACGTGGTAAAAATCCGATCTTTGACCTACGCCTAGACCTACCAAGCGATGGAAAGCGGCACAGCAAGAGAGGATCGAGGCGACAGAGAGAATAAGAGACAGGGAGAGGGCGCCGGCGAGAGCAAGAGGGTCGCATCGGCGAGAGAGAGGACGAGGGCGCGGCGCCGGTGAGAGAGATGACTCGCGCGACGGGAGAGAGGCCGGGAGTGAGAAGGGAGAGGAATGGGAAGGGAGCGAGAGAGGCGACGCGCTTCGCTCTGACCAGGGGCAAAACTGGAAACTCGCATATCTGGCTATGCGTCGCGGAAAATGAACGTGACATCCTAAAACGTCTTAGATTTCGGAACGGAGGGAGTACTTTCTACTTTGTTGTTTTCAGTTATCTTTTTATTTCCATTGTACAAATCTGTATCTTGAACTCGGACTACATGCTTACTGCCTGAATATGTTTGTGAGCACGCAACAGGCCCTTATGCATGTATGAGAAAGTAGCAGCCTTTTTATAATATATACTACTGCTGTGTGGCTAGAAAGGCTGCTACTTTCTCCCATGTTATACAAACTTAAGTACATGACCTTCATGGATCTAAACGGCACCTGGTAGAGAATCACCGATAGAAAGTGTGTTCGGGAGATATTTGGCGTTATCCTAGATAGAGTATTGTTCTTGTCACTGTGTAATTAGTTTGCTGTTTGGGATTTCTGAATTCAGTTACTGTATGTGACAGCACAAGGTTGCCCAGACTCGATAGCAAGTGTCCATACGAGCCATTCGTTTTATCAAACAGTTTACACTCTATGTTGTATAGTGCCTCTGCCATGCTGTAACTATTTCTGTTTGGGATTTCTGAATTAGTTATTTGGCAGTTTAACAATGGATCCATAATTTATGTTGCAGCAACTGGAGGACGAAGATAGGCTCAGCACGCTGACCGATGATCTTTTACTGTCTATCTTGGGGAGACTTAGTTCAGGTATGGCTGTTAGGACAAGTGTGCTTTCTACACGGTGGAGGCATCTGCCTTGGTTGCTGCCTGAACTCAGCATCAATGTCAAGGATTTCCTATCTACTCCATGCTTTGACCCTATTGAGGCAACTCATATGGAGGAAGCTATGGCCTCTTTGACCAAAGCAACCAGGAAATTCTTGGCTGGTCATCAGAGAGAATCCACCATCTCAAGCCTGCAGCTTGTGCTCTACTTGATCAACACTTTCTTGTGCGAAGTTGGTGCACTGGTAGGTGACGCAATCGACAGGGGTTTGTTGAAAGATTTGGATCTCACCATTTTTGACGAGACAGATGTTTGCGACTCTAGTGAGGAGGATATGCTGCAGCGAGCTCAAGAAATAGATTCTTTTTTCAGTGCCTACCCTAGTGTGGCCCACTGCCTCACAAAGCTCTTTCTACGTAATGCAGACTTTGACAAATTGGACTTGCACCATGTCGTGTTTGACTGTTGCAAGCAACTGAAGCATCTAATACTTGTGAACTGCGATACTGGGCCTCTCTCTCTCTTTAAGATTGATGCACCAAACTCAAACCTCTGTGTTTTAGAGATCCACAAGTGTCGCTTTGAGAAAATTGAGGTGGTGTACCTTCCAAAACTAGAGAAGTTCGTATGGAATACTTGGGTATGTGAGAATGATGTCCCAGTGACTTTTGGTTTTGTCCCATCTCTTGGGGAATTAGAACTCTCATGTGGTTCATCATGTGATCAACGCGAATTTAAATTAAGCAAGCTCCTACATGGAGTTAACGGTGTACATACACTCACATTGGATTTCGAAGGAGAAAATGTAAGTATACTATTATATTTTCGCTAAATGTTACCTTGTATGTGCTTGCAAACTATTCATTTATTTTATCCTGTGATCAGCTTTGGTTGCAACCTGAAATCGAGGAACTCTTCACCGCTTTCAACAATCTAAGGAAGCTGTCAATAGGTGGTATATTTGTTGAATTTGACATTTTATGGACCATGGCCTTTCTTGTAGCAGCACCATCTATCGAAATATTACATATCAAGGTGATATATTTCTCACATTTGGAGCTTTAGTTTTCACAAATTTTAGTGGAAAGTTGTTTACAAATTCCAATGACATGTAATGAACTAATCTACACAGGTATGGGAACATTCATGTGATTTAGGCGAGTTCAGACTTGATGACTTCCTTGACAGAATGTCACCACAGTGGGAAATGCGTTTTGACGGCTCTGAGAACAGGCGTCTGAAAGAGCTTGAATTCGTTGGCTTTAAATCACTAGAACAGCAATTTACATTCTTAAGATCTGTGTTGGGGCGATCTCCCAACCTGCAGAAGATAGTTCTCAGAGGAGACGAGTCATGCACGCGCTGTGTCGCCCTTGAGGAATCACCTCGTCCTTCAAAATTTCCGAAGAAGATAGATGAACAAGACCTGGTGGTTGAGCGGATTAGATGTGGCACATTCTCACCAGAGATAATTTTTAAAGAATGACACGGCCATAATATTATGGTAGTACTTTTTTGTGATGGTGTCAATCAGGCCAGAACTATCTCAAATGCTTTAGTAAAGCTGTCGAAGAAACTGTTTGATTTCTTTCGATTCTTTGCTGCTATGATGACCGCATATTTGCGCTTGTGTTGATCTTGTGTAAAAGCTAAGCTTTAGAGTTGGATTTCATGCGCAGAAATCTTATGGAGCGATTGTGTAGGGGTCAAGTTGTTTTGGTCCCTGGATTGTCTGTCCAAGATATTCAGATATGTGTGTCTGCGTGTTTGTACCCACTCAAACGACTAGATTGTAAACGTAACTTGTGTATCTTGCAGGCGCAATGACACAAAAGAATGTCATAGTCGTATCATATTGAACTGTTGGGTGTGGAAGACTGGAAGATCAGATTATAGTAAAAAATAAACCGACACCGACACCTACTTCTTCCTCGCCGGCGGCAACAGCGTCCTGCGCGGCGTCGTGGGCACTGGGTGCGACGGCGGAGCAGGCCGCCACCGCGTTCACGCGGCTGAGCCAGAGGCTCCCGGCGTGTGCCCACGCGAGCACGCCAGCCACGTGGCTGCCCGGACCTTGATAAATGCGCGCCGCAGTCCAGCAACTACGACCGGCGTGCTGGACTGCTCACCGACATCGACACCATGTCACCATGCATGGCGGATGGCCGGATGTGGACGATATAGTTATTGTCAGCTTCAGCTCCAGTGGCGTGGCTTAGCGAGAGCATCTCTAACAGAGCATCAAACCGGGGAACCGTAAAGCCCTTTTTAAGATTCGCGAAAGTCGCGTTTTTCTCGCGAAAACGAGCCGCGCAATCCGTAAACCATACATTTTTCAGCATTTTCAGCAAAGATCACACATTTGACAATGAAAAATATTTTCGCAGCTCAAATAATAATCCATATTATTACAATAATCCAATGAAATGTCGACTCAGCAATATTACATGACAATGTGCCAAATGAAAACAATAATACCAATCATACATGAACTCAAATGAATAAAATGCAACGAAATGAAACATGAACTCAAATGCTAATAGTGCTCAATGAGGTCTAGCTGCAGTTGCTTGTGGGTGTTCTCGCTCTCAATCTCCCTGTAAGTTTCAAGGAATGCTTGTACAGAATCCGGGTTTCTTGCTGGCTTGACACGGCTGCCAACATTGTCATAAGACAAATCCAAGTTCAATTCCCTTTCATCTTCAACAATCATGTTGTGAAGAATAACACAACATGTCATGATGTTCTTCAGAGTCTTCTTGTCCCAAAAATGGGCAGGTCCTCGAACAATGGCAAACCAAGATTGCAGGACACCGAATGCTCTCTATATCCTTTCGGCAGGCCTCTTGTGCCCTGGCAAATTCTGCCTCCTTCTTTCCTTTTGGTTTGGAGATAGTCTTCACAAATGTACACCAAGAAGGATAAATACCATCGGCAAGATAATCATGCCCGTTCACAGTGAAGTTGCAAGCGGGAGCATCGCCTTCGGCTAGCCTACGAAGAAGATGGGACCTCTCCAAAATGTTGATATCATTGAGCGTACCCGGTAAACCGAAAAAAGCAATGCCAAATCCATATATCCTCGGATGCAACGGCCTCTCGGATGCAACGGCCTCTAGCACAATTGTTGCATCGCCTCCCTTGCCGCAGTACTGCCCGTGCCAAGCTTTTGGACAGTTTTTCCATGTCCAATGCATACAATCTATGCTGCCTAGCATGCCCGGCCAACCCCGCTTCTCATTGGCAGCCATCAATCTCTTCGTGTCATCTTCGGTGGGTGCTCGAAGATACTCTTTACCGAACACCCGAATGATCGTTTTCGCAAATGTGCGAACCGACTCGATCGTCGTATCCTCGCCAATGCGAAGATACTCATCGGCGTAGTCAGCCGGAACTCCGTACGCTATCACTCTCATTGCGGCCGAGATCTTTTGGTAAGCACTAAATCCTAGCAAGCCCGCAGCATTCCGTCGGCGGGTAAAATATCGGCAATTCTCCTCACACGCTTTCACAATCTTCACAAAAAGAGAGCGGCGCATTCGGTTCCTTCGATGGAAGATGTGAGCCGGATACGTCGGGTTGTCGGCGAAGTAGTCGCGCATCAGCAGTTCGTTGCCGTAGAAGCGGTTGCGCGGGATGCAGAGGCGGCCGGCTCTTGATCCTTGCCGCGTCCGTTTGTAGCGGTCCTCGAACTCCTTCACGGCGAGGACCGCTACCACCATCTGTTGCCGGCGCACCTCGAAGAGCATGTCGTCCAAATCGTCGTCATGAGTCGGAGAGGAGGAACTGCTCACACGGGGTAAAATGCATCTGCAATGGAACAAAAGAGTTGAGTTTAACCTCGGCGGCGGCGAATCCGTCAGAATCAGCGGGCGGCGTCGATTTACCTCGACGGCGGCGATTCCCGAAGCGCTGCAACTCGGCTTGCTCTCGGACGGTAGATCCGGCGGGCGGCGTCGATTTACCTCGACGGCGGCGATTCCCGAAGCGCTGCAACTCGGCTTGCTCTCGGACGGTAGATCCGGCGGGTGCCGACCTCTTGAGACGTTCCGGCAGTGGCGGGAAGGGGGGGGGGGGGGGGGGGCAGGAGGCGGCGGCGGGGGCAGCGGCGGAGGCGGAGGCGGCGGCGGGGTGGGGAACGAAGCTGTCTCGGAGCCGTGCTGAAATGTCCCTCCCGCCAACTGCTTCCAACATATACAGGGACCCGGCGGTTCCGAGGCGAAACCTTCGAATTCGTGGTTCGGCGGGCAGATTCCCGGGGCGACCTTAAAATGGTTTAAGGATCCGCGAAGTTTGAGGGCGCTGCTATTTTTCTTTTTAAGGTTTTCGAACCGTCTTTTGGCAGTTATTTTACATTTCCGCGCGGTTTGAGTGCTCTGCTAGAGATGCTCTGAGTACCGCCGTGCCCCCAAAGACTTGATTAACCCATCAACTGTGTTTGATCCTTATTAGTAGCCTCCTCTTATAAGATTATTATCAGCTCCAGTGGCGTGGTTTGGTTGAAGCTTTGCAGCTGGTCAGCTCCAACACACAAATCAGACTCTCACAGAGAGAGTTCAGAATAGCCCCATATAAGACTAAAAAAACGTGCGACGTATGATAATTTTTTGACACACGGTCAACATAAATGCAAGTGTGCAGAGTCATAGTAGCAAGAATCAAAACAAATCTCAGATTTCCAGCGACCAGTCTTCATCGAAAATTATCTCTAGCCAGAATATGCCGCTTCTAATCCGCTTAACCACCATTCCTTGATCATCCTTCTTCCTTGGAAATTTCGAAGGACCAAGTGATGCATCAAGGGCGTTGCAGTCCTAGCATTCCTCATCTCCTCTCAGAACTATCTTCTTCAAGTTGGGAAGACCGCTCCAAAACGGATCTTATAAATGTAAACCGTTGTTCTTGTGGTCTAAAACCACAGAAATCTACAACTTTCAGCGGCCTGCTCTTGGAGCCGTCAAAGCGCATTCCCCACTGAGGAGTCACTCTGTCATCGAAGGCACCACCTCTGAACTCGTCGCTCACATCGCAAGCATGTTCCCATATACAGGTGATGAACAATTCATAACATATGCAACTGGAATCCATTTTAACTTCGCACTTAAAAAACTTAAAGCTCCAAATGTGAAGAAATACAGACAAAGACATCACCTGAATACATAATATTCCGATAGATGGTGCTGCTACAAGAAAGGCTGTCGTAGTGGCGTCCGTAAAATATCAAATTCAACAAAAGATGTGAGATAGTTTGTTTAGCTTGTTGAACACGGTGCGGAGTTCCTTCAGTACATGTTGCAACCAAAGCTGATAAATAAAGAAGCATGACAAGAATGAAAAGTTTGCAAGCAAGGAAATGTTTGTCTTCTATTGTACATAAACACATCCATGATATAACTCTAAGACATGACGAAACGATGATTTCAAAAAAAAGTACCATTTAGCAAAAATAAAACAGTACTTACGTTTTCTCCTACGAAATCCAATTTGAGACTGTGTAAGCTTGTTCCACGTACCTGGCACAAGGCACAAGAAATATGATGAAAAAGTTCAGGACATGGCATGGCAAGTTTTAATCACATAACAAGGAAATACCAAAGAGAACTTCAGAGGGAATGTCTAACTATCTGTATAAAGAAAATGAGAAGGAATGTTTATGGATGATCAGGTTTCCAATATGAAGGTGTAAAATGGCCCTTCCATACAATCAAAGAGTGCTGGGATCAAAGTTCCAACACACAAATGGGACTCTCAGAGAAAGGGTTCAGAATCTCCCTATAAAATTTATGTAAGAACTGTATCAAGATTACTTTATGACACACACGGGTCAACATAAGTGCAAATGTACAGTCATAGTACAATAATAATCAAAACAAATCTCAGATTTTCAGCAACCAGTCTTCATAAAAAATTATATCTGGCGAGAATATCCCGCCTCTAATCCGCTCAACCACCATTTCTTGATCATCCTTCTTCCTTGGAAATTTCGATGGACGAAGTGATGCATCAAGGGCGTTGCAGTCGGAGCAAATGTCGTCTCCTCTCGAAACTATCTTGTGCAAGTTAGGAGATCGCTCCAACATTGATCTTATAAATGTGAACTGTTGTTCTAGTGATCTAAAACAACGGAAATCTAGAACTTTCAGCTGCCTGTTCTGGGAGCCATCGAAGCGCATCTCCCACTGAGGAGTCACTCTGTCAGCGAAACCACCTCTCAACTCCTCGCCCACATCGCAAGCATGTTCCCATACCTGTATTCAGGTGAACAATCCATTATGTGTACGATTGGAACAAAGTTTAATTTCCCACTAAAAGAACCTAAAGCTCCACATGTGAAGAAATACAGACAAAGACATCACCTGAATATATAATCTTTCGATAGATGGTGCTGCTACAAGAAAGGCAGTCGTCCATAAAATGTCAAATTCAACAAAGATGCCACACAAATACAGCTTCCTTAGATTGTTGAATGCCGTGCGGAGTTCCTCCATTTCAGGTTGCAACCAAAGCTGATAGACATATAAACATCATAAGAATGAATAGTTTGCAAGCACGGAAATGAGATTAGCAAAAGGAATGTACAGCATGTTTGTCATCTATCATACATAAATACATCCATGATAGGACTCTCAAGACGTCACGAAATGATGACTACAAAAAAAAGTACCATTTAGCAAAAATATACAGTACTTACGATTTCTCCTTGGAAATCCAATTTCAGATTACGCAAGCTTGTTCCACGTAGAAGCTCACTTAATTTAAATGGGCGTTGACCACATGATGTACCACATGAGAGTTCTACTTTCTCCAGAGATGGTACAAACCCAAAGGTCACTGGGATATACTCAGATTCCCAAGTAACACATGCAAACTTCTCCAATTTCGGGAGGCAGACCAAGTCAATTCTTCCAAAGCGGCACTTGTCAGTTTCTAGAAAACAAAGTTTTGAGTTTGGTGCATCAATTTTAAAGACAGAGTAAGCACCGGTATCACAATTACAAAGGCTTAGATGCTTCAGTTGCTTGCAGCAGTCAAACAGAACATGGTGCATGTCCAATTTCTTAAAGTCTGCATTGTATAGAGAGAGCTTCGTGAGGGAGCGGAGCACGCTAGGGTAGGCACTGAAGAAATTATCTATTTCTTGTGCTCGCTGCAGCTTATCCTTGTGACTAATGTCCACAGGGTCTGTCTCATCAAGAATGGTCAAATCCAAATCCTTCATCAAACCACTGTCAATTGCGTCACCTACTAGTCGACCAATTTCACACAACAAAGTGTTGATCAAGTAGAGCTTAAGTTGCAGATTTGAGATGGTGGATTCTCTCTGCCGATCAGCCAATAAACTCCTGGTTGCGTTGGTCAAAGACACCATAGCTAATTCCTCCATATCATTTGCCTCAGTAGGTTCAGTGCGTGGAAGAGATAGGAAATCCCTGACATTGATGCTGAGTTTAGGCAGCAACAAAGGCAGAAGCCTCCATCGTGTAGAGAGCACACATGTACTTGTAGCCACGCGTAAACTGACTCTCCCCAAGATAGACAGTAAAATATCATCAGTCAGCATGCTGAGCCTATCTTCATCTTCCAGTTGCTGCAATGGAAATTATAGATCCATTATTAAGCTGCCAAATTTTGAATTCAGAAATCCCAAACAGAAAATAGTTACAGAGAGTGCAAAAATAATACTCTATCTAGAGTGTAAACTATTCAATAAAGCCGAATGGCTCCCAAGCACAACTGTTACATGTATCCGGGGAAACTAGTGCCATTCAGATTTCATCAAGTTTATGTATTTATGGTTCTATGTAATAGAATATTTGAGCTGCTATTCTTTGAGAATTAATGCAAACATTGAGACTTCACACTGTAGACCTGACCAGTCAGTACCATTTATGTGCAACTGTGCCAGAGGAAGTGTAAACTACTCCCGATGTATCATAACGCAAGATGTCTTAGTTATTCCAATACGAATTACATACGGATGTATATAGACATATTTTAGTGTGTTGATTCACCCATTTTGCTCCATATGTAGTCCATATTGGAATTCCTTAAACATCTTATATTATGGCAAGGAGGGGGTAGATGTTTTTACCTCATGCGAGAGAACAGTTGTAGAGTTTCAAGATTAATTCTGAGAATCAAGTGCTAGGAGCATGTTAGAACAAAAACCAAATCTCCACTGGTTTATCACAGAAGCATTGCTCTAAGCATCAAAGTCCGTATACTGTCTAGATTTATTGTAGTATAAGATACAACTCAATCTAAAGTGGAATCTCAAGAGAAGTGAAAACAAAAAAAATATGAACAACGAGGCAATACGAACAACATGCGATACAAGAGAGGGCCCGTGCGGTGCTAAGAGACTTACTTGGCCCTGGTTCTGGCTTCGGGAACTGTTAGCATTGTTATTTTCCGGTAAGGAGAAATCCAATGAGGCTTGTGCACCTTTGGATCTTTCGGGCAGCCGTGGGCGATTATCATCAGTGGGTGTGCTGAGCCTATCATCATCCTCCAGTTGTTGCAACGTAAATTATAGATCCATTATTTAGCTGCCACGTAACTGAATTCAGAAACCTCAAAGCGCAAGATAGTTACACAGTAACAAGAATAACATTCTACCTAGCATTTGAAAAGGCCAAATAACTCCCGAGCACACTTGCTATCGCTACCTGGGCGACCCGGTTTTGTTCATATTCATCAAGGTCATGTATTTATGTTTGTATATAGTGTGTTATACATATTGAGCTGATATCTCCGGATCATTAATACATGGAGCACACCTACTGCGGACCTGAAAGGTCAGTACCACGTCTGTGGCTGTGCCGGAGGAGCTCTAAATAACCTAGATATTCCTTATCTCACGCAATAAAACAGCTGTACAGTTTCGAGATTAGTTGTGAGAATCAAGCGCTATAAGTACCATACTAGCTGGTATATCACGGAGCAACATATCTGCGCCACGTATGGGCTTAAATACATGCTTGTTTTCATTTATTCTACAACTTCTATATTGCTAAGAAAAAGCTGCTACTCATTGACACAACGCTTCCACATCAGGGATACAGTATTGGATTTATAGAGTTTACTATGAGTTCAAGATACAGCTCTTTGTACTGCGGAATATTAATAAGAGAACTGAAAACAATGAAATATGAACAATGTAGAGAGGGGTGGCGAGGCGGCTAAGAGACATACTTGGCTCCGGTTCTGCCAGGAACTGTTATTATCATCATCCGCCTCCATGGAGAAATCCAATGAGGCAATGAGGCTTGTGCAGCTTCGAATCTTTCGGGCAGACGTGGAAAGTTATTACAGGTTATTGATACCCTAATGAAAACCTGGCCGTGGAAAAAGGAGTTTTCCTTTGAATCATTGAAATCATATGAAGTTGGTAAATAAATAATGTTCAGATGAAAGCATTTCAAATTCCACAAGTAGGTGTTTGCAGAGAGTGCTACTGTCATATCTTACTGGCAAACTGTCCTAGACAGACATATAACCATATAGCAGATGCTTGGAATCAAGGAAATGAGATCTTAATTTATAGTTTAGAACGTTTCCTGATTATTTTGTGAAAAGAAGGATCTCCATTAGCATAGGTATAAGATGTAAACCAGTGTACAAACAACAGGTACCTCTTCATAAACGAAATTTATTAGGACCAACTACATGAGAGCAAGCAGGGAAGCCACCAAACCAAGAAAAGTCTATTTAGTCCTTATACAAAACCTGAAGCTAGCTGGGATGATGTGCAATCAGAAATGAGCCGATCATCTGCGAGAATGTATGTGCAATATGGCTACGACCATTGCTACCTCCTGCAACTATTGCCACTCCTATGTAACACTGCAACCATCATAGTCGCTGTCTAGATTCAGTTCTTCTAAAAACAGTCTAGAGCTCAGCTAGTCAGACAAGGAGATAGATATACAGTTTACTACATGAGCCTTATGCGAAATATAAGAAACAGAAATGAGCTGTTGAAGTCACATGTGTACACAAACAGTTAAAGCACTCGGCTATTTAACATGTGAATGGAAACGCGTGAGATTGTGTATCCGCAGCAGACCAGAGACTTATGCGGTGCCTACAAGCAAATGAAATGGCGAGGGACACTCACCATGCCTTAAACAAGTTATTTCCTTTGTAACAACTAGTCCCACACAAATTACCGATGTTAGTGCTGGTACTGGAGCTGTGGTTTCATAATAGCTACCAGTTCATACTTGTCTTTGTGTGTTGCCTATATATGAGCACTGTAATGTAATGTAAAACTATACTAATATGCGGTCCTTTGCTACTAACTGGTACATACATTTACCATCTATCAACAATGTCAAGTTGGCATAGCCCAAAATCGTTTGGTGCTGAACAATCATTTTACCCTTTACCAATTCGGCGCCGTAGCAAGCATAGCATGTAAATTGCAGTGAGGCGAAACGAAGTCTGATGTGGAGACAATAACTAGGAGCAACTGACTCTGGACGGTGATTCAGAGCAACGAACGTACAGCTGGCTCGAAGCGCTCGTAACCAAATCCACGAATGAGGGAAGGGGGGAGTGCCTAGGTACGGACCTGGACGGCGGCGCTGCCGTACTTGGGAGGGTGCCTCGGCGACGATGCTCACAAGCTTTCTCGCCGGAGATCCAAGATTCCCCTGGAGAGATGGTCCCGCGCCGGCGCCGCCCCTTCCTCTCCAACCCTCTGTCCTTCCCCTCTCCCCTCCTCGCCGCCGTCGCTGCGTACGCCGCCGCCTCTCTCTTGGCGTGTGCTCGGGGACGTGACAATAGTGCCGGGTTTGGGGAAGGTGGGGGAAAGGCTGGGATTAAAGCGGCCCAGAAAGATGCGAAACAAACGGGCTTTCGGAAAGGATTCATGGGTTTCGCGATTGGGCCTGGCCAAACAAAAAAACGAAATCTAAAAATCATCACGCGTTAGAGGCAGACTACTTATCTCATTCTTGACATGAAATTCAAATCATAACTCAAAGTCATAATTCAAATTTAAAATACTTTAATTCAAAATATATGACAAGTGTTCATAACCAGAAAATTTTAAATAATTCAAAGACAAGCACGAGTAATATTCACAAATTACTTTAAATTCAACTCTGAGTTCAAATTACAGGAATGAATTACATTGGAATCTTAGAAATAAAGAAGATTATATAAATGATAAAAGAAAATCTTAAATCATAAGTAGTATAAATCTTGTCTTCTTGATCTTGTTCTTCTCAAACCTACACACAAACAAAGACAAGGAAATAGTTGGGTTTAGGATAAAATGTTGCCAACACCAAAGTTGTGACATTTGTTGTGTTGGAAAGGCTATGGCCCGATGAAACACAATTGTGATAAAGGGCAAATAAAACTCAAATTTAAGAGGCAAAAGAGAGGGACTGGTCACACAAGGTATAGGCGTAATTTAATTCTACTACTAAAGGGACACAATGAACAGTAGTTGGTGACCCAAAACTGATCTACACACGGGACATGACCAAACCACACGAGTTGCATCACCCAAGAGTTGAAATAAACTCCACCCCCTTTTCGTCCAAGGTGAGGCCTTCAAAAGTAGCGACGACCATCCCAGAACCAATAAGTGAAGCCCAAACTCCAGAACACATGCACTTCGTATCATACACGCATGGTACATGGCTATATCACAACACGGACTCGGAATAATGGATTATATACATAATCAAAGTCTCTTCCAAGGATAAATTCACACAAGTGACTAGAAGACCGTCGAACAACAGTAGAAAAAGGGACAACATACCAAGAAGGCAGCCCCGCCATCTAAGCATCCACAACCGGATCATAAAGCCAATCATGTGAAATAAGCACATAGGCCTCTCCCACGGAACCAAAATCAAAGTAATAGCCTAATCTAAGCTCACCTGCAAAAATGGTTGGGGTTTGGAATTCCAGTGAGTACTTTCGTACTCGCAAGGCTTATACATTTTGAAGAACGCAAATAACAAAAAATTCATGTATATGTAAATAACATAACTCATAATTAACTAGGGCATAGAAACTTGAGCAACAATAAGTGACATAAACAACATTTCTCATGAATGCAATACTACACCAAGTTTACCATGAGCAACCAATGCTCCACTGATCAATATAAACACCAAACAAGGTATAACAACCAACAACCTATTTTCAACAAGCATTGGGAAACCACCCAAAACTTCAATTTAGTATGGTCGGAATTGGGTTCAAAGGGCTCAAACTCCCATGCGGAAGTGATTTGATGGGCAATCTTAGTTCAGAAGTGGACACAACTGACTAAGGCATGCCATCAACCTCACAACACTTCCACCGTGAATTAGTGGCATAGAGAAAACTAGATGATAGCCCGCGCGCTGCTGCGGGAATGTAATGCTTCACCAATGGACTCATAAGAATGTTTGAACACGTGTAAACAATATTAACTTAGTAATTGCATCTTTCTATACCCGCCTAGACAAAGTGCTTCTTTATATGTACCTCAAAGTTTGCCAACAATGAATGAGACACCGGGTTCTTATTCATCTTTAAAATGTTTATAACATCTCACATATAACACTAAACAAATATCTTGTAGAATATTAGATGTTGGCACACCACATAACCAAGAGAATGAACCACGATATCTTCATTTAGGCCCTCTTGAAACTCATTCTTCTCACTCCTTCATATCCATCATGGCACTAAGTTTACCTATAATCTGTGAAGCACATGTTGAAACCATATGTAGAAAATAATATATCATGAACTATATCTTAACTTTAAAATGAATGATTTTTCTATAAAGGGAATATATTAATAGCACGGGGATATCAGTTACAGTCCATCTCTACATCATCAAGATATCCAAAGACTACACGGATGCACAAAGCCAGAAACAAACAAAGGAGAGAGAAAAAGGAAACAAAAACCCCGTCATGGTGATGAACTAATCGCAATAGTAGCACTCTAACCACTACCAAAGACAACACCCGGACTACGAATGAGATTCTTCAAAAGCAACATTCCTAAAAGAAAACAAAGCACAAGCGTTGTCGTCGTTCGATAGTAGATCAAGGAAGACCGAAACTCGTCGGTGGACAGATCAAGGAAGCCAATTTTTTTTCAAAAAGGGTGCCTAACTTGCTCGTTTTTTAGATTAACTTGTAAATTGCTCGTAACTTGACAGTTCCATTCGATTCGATTTTTTCAAAACATAAACTCAAAAGTCTCGGCCCATGGTTGACCCAGCGCTCGTGTAAGGTGAAGAACAGAGGGAGCTACTCCGTAGGCGTTTCCTCCCCATTCTCAGCCGCTGCTCACTCTGTTCTTGATCCTCTCTGCGATTGGCCCGTCTCTCTGCAAGCAGCCTGCCGTTCCTTGGAGAATTGGCGCAGGACGTACGGGAATTGAGCTTCTCTTCTCGATTCGGATTCTAACCGCGCGAATTTCAGAGATAAACGGATCTTGCGCGCCAGAGTTTCCTTTTTCTTCTTCACGGGACTGCTGATTCCGCGCCCGATTTCTACCATATTCAGTTTTGGGGAATTGGCACGGGACCGTGAGCTCCTCTCCTCTGTGTCCAATTCATCCCTTGCTCGATTCCAATTCCGACTCTGTCTCTAGCGCGCGCGAAATTTCAGGAACAAACGGAGACAAACGCGCCAGATCTTCCATATGATTCACCTCCGGAGCGCGAACCAACTTGGGTTTGCTCCGGTGTATGGTTAATAAATTACTTATTATTTCGGAATACCAATAGCAATAATCATCCGGCAGTTCGAGTCGGAGTAGCAGAATAAGGACGAGCTAGCGTTGGTTTTTCGTCAGGGTAGCAATCACCTGTAATAGTCGTCTGAAAGATTTGATCAAGGGGAAAAAATTTGAGCTCATTGGATTTCTCCATGGAGGCGAACAGCGACGATAGCACTTCCCATTCCCAGAGCCAGAGCCAAGTAAGTCTCTTAGCGCTGCGCCGTTCCTCTCTGTTTCGTTCATATTTTGTTGTTTTCAGTTCACTCAATATTCCTCGTAAAAAAAAACAATTCCGCTGTAGAAAGTGCTCTATCTTCTTTCTTTTTTTTTGCGAGGAAAAAGTGCTCTATCTTCAACTCATACTGAAGTATATTAATCCGACTTTAAGGGAGTAGATGTCTAGAGCTTGAGCACGCACGCTTGTGCTTTTTATCAGGCCTGATGGGGAAGCTTAATGTCAATTAGTAGCAGTTTTTTCTTAGAAATACAGAATTAGTAGAATCATTAAAACGAACATCTATTTTAGTCCACATCTCGACATATGGTCTTCATGCTTCTGTGATGTACTACATCTATTTTAGTCCACATCTGGACATATCCTCCTGTAGAGCTGCAGACGTGGTACTGACCTTTCAGGTCTGCAGTAGGGGCTCCATGTTTGTATTGATGACCTGGAGATATCAGATCAATATATATAACCCATTTTATACAAACATAAATGCAGGATCTTCATGAATTTTCTGATATGGATCAAGCTATGACATCATTAACCAAAGCAACAAAGAGTTTCTTGGCTAAACCACGGAAAGGGTCCAGAATTAGTTTTTTTTTAATGTGAACATTTTTTAATTAAGTCATTTTTGAATGTGAACAATTTTCGAATGTAAACAATATTCGAATGTGAATAATTTTTGAATGTGAACATTTTCAAATTTAAACAATTTTTAAATGTGAACAATTTTTCATCTGAGCACAAAAAATCTATGAACAGAAAAAGTTTATGAACAAAAAAAATAGAAGAGAAAAGAAAAGAAAAAAATGAAAATTTAAACAAAATTAAGAAATATTTAAAAATTATAACAAAAAAGAACGAAAAAATAGAAAAAAGGAAAAAAATACTGAAACAGGAAAAAACAGAAATAGAAAGAAAAAACAGATCGGAGCTAATTGGGCCGGCCCACCTCGCCACGGAGGGGTTTGCAAGATCGATTACCTCCCGACTTGATCGTGAAATACAGTAGGTTTTGGGAGCTCCTAGTTGCCGCGGTGCGGGAACGGAGCGGAGCTCCGTGCAGCCACCCACTCCCTCCTTCCCTGCGCTAATGATTCGGCCCGTTAAGAACGTTTTTGAAATTTTGAATATTTTTTAGTTATAAATATTTTTTTAAATTGAACATTTTTTTAAACTTAAAAAAATTCGAATTTGAATTTTTCGAAAACTGAACAATTTTTAGTTTTGAACAAATTTCTGTTTGAACATTTTTAAATTTGAACAGTTTTAAAAAATATTATTTTTTTAAGAAAATTTAAATATTTTCGAAAACTGATTTTTTTTGTTTTAAACAAATTTATGTTTGAACATTTTTTAAATATATCCATAAAAACAGAAAGAAAAAGAAACAGCAAAAAAAACGAAACGAAAAAAGAAAAGCAAACAGAAAAAAGAAAAAAAAACAAAAAAGAGTCGAATTATAACCTTATTGGGCCGGCCCGCGCGCGGGGGGGGGGGGGGGGGGGGGGGGGGGTGTGCGTGGAGACTTCTAAGTCCGCGGTGAATCACTCGGTATCGCCCGGGAGATTTGTACCACCGTTTCGCCTGCACGCGCGCCTGTGGGTTGGCCCAGTGGTAGCATCTTTTTGGTACGTAAATGCAACGGAATAAAACGCATGGTTTCGTTTTTTGCGGACCGTCTGGTGTGTATGTATGTGTAGTTTTTTATTTGTTCTTTTAAAATGTTTCATTCACTCATTTTTCTTTCTATTTTTTCTTTCACTTTTGAAGTTCTTTTTTTCCTTTTGTTCCGTGGGTGTACCTTTTGTTCCTTCATGTATAACTATTTTGTTCTTTTATTTAAGAAATATTGTGTATTACATAAAATTAGTTCCACAGTTTTTTTTGTTCCATCGTCTCCTAAGATGTCTTATCATTCCCGAGTTTATAATTATTTGTTACTTTGTCTTATCATTCCCGAGTTTATAATTATTTGTTACTTTATGTCCTTCGTGTTCCTTTTCCTCTCACACTTTTTTGTTCCCCATGAAGACATGATTTGTTTCTCCCACAATTTTTCTGTTCTCCCTGTAGACATGATTTGTTCCCCGACATTATGTTTTGTTCTGTAGACATGATTTGTTCCTCATACACTATTTTTTGTTACCCGGGTAGACATCATTTGTTTCTCGGACACTATTTTTGTTCTCAGTGTAGAAATGAGTTGTTCCTTAGACAATTTTTTCCCGTGTAGATATGATTTGTTCCTGGGACAATATTTTTTGTTCCTGATGCACCGGTGAGTGTTGTTGGGAAACCCCAAGCCGAAGTTCGCGCGAGCCTGACGCCGGAGCAGGCGGCGGATAGGCGCTGGAGGGCAGAAGGCAACGATGCCTTCTGGACGGCGTATTTCCAGCGCCGTCACGACGAGGAGGTCGCCGACCGCGGCAACAATGGCCCGGTGGATAGCCGCTGCAACAGCCACGGCCGCAGGCGGTGGTGGGGAGGCGAGCACCGCACGCTCCAGTGGGTGCTCGACTACATCGCCGCCGGGAACGAGCCCCGGCTGACCATGCCGGCGTGGGCGCCGAGGCGGATGGGCACCGGCTCCACGTCCACGACCTCCTCATCCTCCGGCGCGCGGTCGGCGCCTCCACCAGGTACGCGCTCGGCGCCAGGCTCTGCCACCCCTCCCCTCCTCAACTCTGGGCGCCCTGCCCCCGTGCGAAGCGGCGCCCTCCGCATCGGCGAGCCGCGCCAGCTTCTCCGGTCGGGTGGTTCCAGCGTGTTGTCAAGCCGAAGCGCGAGCCCAAGCAGGAGCCGGAGGAGGAACAGGAGGAGGAGTGGCCCGGCCTGAAGGAGGCCTCTTTCAACACCGTCCAGCCGGCGACGGACGACGTCGCCGAGGACTGGAGCCTGCGCGAGTTCACGGAGCAGGAGGTCGAGCAGCAGCGCAAGCTCCTCGCCGAGGCCGAGCGGAAGCGCGCCGAGCGCGAACAGCAGGCCGCCCGCGGCCGCCGCGGCGTCCCTCCTCCCCCAGTGGCGGCGCCGATCAAGTACTACATCCTCGACCCCGACAGCGAGGAGGAGGAGGAGGAGGAGGAGGACGAGCCGCTCCAGCGCACCCTGCAGCAGAGCAGGTGGTGGGGCGACGACGCCGGCGCAGGCCCGAGCAACCGGCGCAAGGACGACGACGGCTCGGACGACGACGACGGCGCCGGCGACTACAGCCAGGCGATCGCCGCCAGCCTCGGCCCAGGCATAGTAGTATGTAATTAGTTTAAATTTCTGCAATGTAATCGGCCAGTTTGCCCCAGATATGAATGAAATCGACGCTGTTTTGCACCAAATCTTGAATGAAATCGCCCCGTCATTTTTTGAATCGAATGAGCCGAAATTTGGGCTGGGGAACGACTGGTAACCGCGCCCCCCCCCCCCCCCCCCCCCCCAGGTTTCAGATTAGCGTCGTTTCGCGCCGCGGCGGCCCCAAAACAGCGGCGTTTTGGGACTTGGGGGGGCGAGACGACTGGAGATGCCCTCACACCAAATAATTTTGATGGATAAGGGTATTATCTACAAGCCAAATATTTAACATGTACATCTCTGTCTATGCTAGTCACTGCACCTCCGGGTTACCCACTGGTGACTTTTCGATGCAGAACCGAAGTTCAGTGTGGGCAGGTGTTGAATTCAGAAGAATCAGATCTAACACAAACACGGCGTTCTTCATAAAACTTTCGAGTCTGAAACTAGAACAAGCTCTGCGATTGACGAGTTTATTCAGCTAAGATAACGCTAACTGAAACTAGACAGTGCTAAAACTGTCGAGTGTCTGAAACTGAAACTGAAACTGTCCGTCAGGCTTATATAGCTCAACTTTGCACCTGCGTTAGCTGGTCGCCTGGTCGCTTCCTCCAAGTTTGACCCCCTGTCGAGTGGCCACTGATACACTTGGTGCAATGCAATGGACAAACAATCTCCTCCCCTTGCGCATCTCGACTGGGTGATTTGGACCTCGCACTCGGAGGATCTTCATGGCGGCTGCCCCTCCTCCTCACACTTGGGTCGTGCTCCATAGTTGCTCAATTGCGTGTTGTATGCAGCTACCACCCGCAGATGGTTGAACATGGATGGATTCGATGCAGTGCCGTTGTCTCCGAAGCCTGGAGCTGGGTTGATCACATCGATACCTTCCGATGGGTCGCACTACACAGTCCAGTTGGAACTTGGAAGGCACTTAGCATTCTCGGAAGAAGATGAGCATACTGGTTGCTGGCGGAGTAGTACAAACTGTTTGCCTTCCTTGTAACGGACCTCTCACAGGTACACTTTCACTGACTATTTCATAATCCTATCCTTGGATCGATAGTTATGAGGGCATTGTCGAGCTAGACTGGTTGGCAAAATATAGTACTATGCTCACACAATGGGGGCAACATTGGAATGCTCTTCAGGACCAAGGTGAATTTGTTGTGTTGTACGCGGAAACTGCTTATAGGAATTCATGTGAAATCCTGTAATTACATGTTACACAAGTGACTGATGATACAATTTTTCAACAACATCGTTGGGATTCAAAAAGTGTTGGAGAAGTTTGCTTCGGTGTTTGAAGCACCAACTGCACTTCAAACTCGCTGGAAGATACGATCATCACATGACGTTAATTTCAGGCGCTCGCCCAGTACCTCTCCGGCCCTACCGTGTAGCTCCCAAGCGCGTGACTAAAATTGGCAGAAAAAACCAAGGGTTACTAACGCAAGGTGTCGTCACACAAAGTAAAAACGCTTTCTCTTTACCTGCCATTTAGGTGCACAAATCATCACACTGTACACTTCAAGGGTCCCTATTTCCCCCAAACTTTGGAATGTTAAATAAAACTAAATAATATGATGGTTTCGCTTGAGTTTAAAAACTCTCAAGAAACTAATCTTTTGAAAACTAGTTCAGAATTATTTCCAAAATTCAAAGAGAATTGAAAGATAGAGAATAATATGAAATCTTCATGATTTTTCTGCAATTTGAAATGTTTATAAATAGTAATACTTCAATTTTGACATTTTGGACAAATTCACATGGATTAAACTGAAATATTATAAAAATGAAATGAAGAAAATTGGTTTACCATTTGGGTGAAACACATATCGTGCGGTATAGCCAATCTAAAACCTTATGCTAGATTTAGAATTTTTTCATCAAAATATTTAAGGAAGTTGAAATAGATATAAGCACTTACATCTATTTTGAATTCACACCACGATAAAACATAATCTATAAAGACATAAGATTTTATTTTATTTTATGTGATATATAAATTTTCATTTTAGCCAAATAGTTTGAACGGGTAGTTCTTGAAATAAAATAATTCATTTTAGCCAAATAGTTTGAACGGGTAGTTCTTGAAATAAATTTTCATTTTAGCCAAATAGTTTGAACATCATTTCATTTGCAATATATTCTTCAAATTTAGTGCTAACTATTTCGATCGTTGTTATGTGTGCTAACTAGGGATGAAAACGGAGCGGAATATTTCCGACTTTTCCGCGGAAAAACGGAAACGGAACAGAAATATGGAAACGGAAACGAAAACGGAAAATTCGGAACGGAAACGGAAACAAATATGGCAGAGCTTGTTCCGGCGGAACAGCCACAAAAACGGAGATTCCGTTTCCGCTTAATGCGGAATTTCCGCTTTTGGTATGCGAAAACGAAGCGACCGCGGAGCACGCCCCTAGTTAGGCTCTCCGGCGGCGCCCGACGCTTGTAATTCTGGAGCTGCGGCTGCGCTGGTGACTGGTGAGGTATGGATCAATTGCCTCATTCTCCCCCCGTTGACATGGAGTACCCTGCTGTAGTGCTGTGCCCTCCCGTGATTTTTCGAATCAGTGTGTACTCCTGTAGGGTATTGTGCGACTATGTACCCTTTTTATTATGAGGTATTAGCACTAGAGGTACAAATACTTGCAAGGTGGGAGCAAATTCATACAACAAGTTGTCAAAGTGAACAACCTCATACAAAAACTTGTCACGCAGATTCAAACTCATACAAACGAGCTGCAGATGCGACTCGTGGCTGCCAGGGTCGAAAAGGCGCACGCGTCTGTGTGTTGGATTTTGACAGAAAACCCTTTCAAACCTAAGAATCAGCACCAACCAGTCCCCATCGAATTCCCCAATTCCCGATTCCGACCCCTAACCCTAGTGGAGCGGCGACGGCGGAGGCGACGCGGTGATAAAAGGGCACGTCGGCGGCTATGTCTTGGTTCTCACATGCTCCAAATCAGGGCATGCTCCAAAACAGTACATAACAGGACATTTCAGTTCAAAACTGGCCGAAAGGGCATGCTCCAAATTGATTTCCGCTACATCCATAACCTAATTACAACCATATGTATCACTGATCTGCAAAGAATTCAACTAACAACCCCTAATCAGCAAGAATTAAGACACACAAGCCGCGGGTGGAAAACACATGAACTCCAAACTGATTTGCGCTACCATCACTGATTAGAGCACTGATGCATGCGCAACAGCTATACCTACCACTAACATTGCGATTCCCACCCTAATTTCTAACCAATCGATATCTAATAAACTCCGCGTCGGAGATGAACGCACCGAGGCGGAGAAGCTTTCCGCGGGGAGAAGAAGAACGCATAGCGCCAGGGACACTCACCGTAGTCCGGCGCCTCCATGTCGTACCGACGGTACGTTGGATCGTCCGCCATGATCGCCGAGGGAACGGCAGCCCAGCGGGGCAGGTGGCGGTGCGGCCGAGGAAAGGAAGCAGACTGAAATTTCGCAGTTTCAGTTGCGACTTCCTTGTATACGAGGAAGGAAGGAAGGACCTGATAGCAATTTAGTACACCACAGGTACCTATTCATTACATTTACCTGTCTGTGGGATGCTTTAGGACCGATTCATGCAACACATAATTTCTGAGGATGTTTCTGTAAAAATACTCAGATGACGTGGATCAGACACGGTGGCCAATTCAGACTCCATTGTATGAATTTGCACAACCGGACAACTATTTGTATGAGTTTGTGTATATGTACAACTAGTTGTATGAAACTGCTCCCACCTCGCAACTTCTTGTACCTCCAGTGCTAATACCTCTTTATTATACTTCATCGACTTGTAACTCATGTGCATGGTTAGTTGCTTGAATTTTTCTACATGTTTCAAGGGCTCTCTTTGTTCCATCAAACGTCCGATTTCCGTTCTGTGTTCGTGTCGTATTCGGTCCGTGTCTGTTTCCGACAATATCTGTTTTCATATTTGTTTCCGGGGTTTCCGTATTTGTTTCTCTTTCCATAAAAATTCCGTATTCGTTCCGTTTTCATCCCCAGTGCTAACTACTAGTTGACAGCGTTTACTAGTGTGAATAGCACGGTTGCCACGCACGCTGTCTACACCGCGTTGAGTTCTGGTCTTCCGTGAAACTTTATAAAGCGTGCTCTTCTTCTTGGGTAAGAGGAGTTCAGAAATCGTATACGACTATATATACGAGCAGACTGCCCATTTGACATTTGTTGGTCTGACGCATAGACTCCTTCATCGTGTGTACGGCTGACTGGCGGCGAATTGCGATGGACGAGGGGTTTTGGTCCACTATTGGAAATTCGAAAGGAGTGATGGAGATAGAAACAAAAGAAACACAACCGAACTATAGTACTAGATAAAAGCATATTTTGGCGGTGGCATTTAGGATGATAGTCAGGGAAGCCTAACCCTCTCCCGTCCCCGTGTGGCGGCGCCGCACCGGACGCCCCTCGAGTCTCTCCTTCGAGACCACCCCTCCCGACATCGCCGCTAGGGGTGTTGTCGGGCAAAGTCGGCGTGGTGCGGCGGTGGAACTGCTCTACCGGCTGATTGTGTTTGAAGGCGACGACAACCTCCCTCGGCCGACAAGCGACACTTTTGCGGCGTGACGACGACCAGGCAGGTCTCGGGACACTGACAGCAATGGTCGGCACAAAGGTGTCTGTGGCGTGAAGGTGGCCTTGATTTGGACCCTTTTGGGCTCGGGCTAACAGCCCTGATGGTGAGCGTGGGAGGCGTGGTTGCCTGTGAAAATCGAGTTCTGACTATGGTCATGACAGGCGATGGCGGCGCCTACTCGCTATTACCTTGTTGAAATCATCGCCATTGCAGCTACTATTTATACACTCACGCTACTCCGGAGAAACGCTAGATCCTAGGATTCCCGGGACGGAGTGTCGCTCTCCTTCTTGGGGGCTTTGTTTTGGGAGCAGCTTCTGGATGGAGGAGGCAAGAAGTGGAGCGGTGTACATCTACCACATTGTCGACGACGAGTCGGCGACATGGCATAGCGGGGTCTCGACGGTGTGCTTATGGTGATGGACTCACGCAGGATGGTGGCGCTGTCTTGCGTCGTGGATATGATGATGGCCGACCTAACAAGTTCATCGTGTTTATCTCTCTTGAAAATGGGATAACATAAGATGGTGGCAGCGGCTTCTGAGTGTGCGCATGTGGTGTGCCCTGAGGGTCAGCTGGACAGGTTTGTGCTTCCCATTCGGATGTCTGGTTGAAGCCTCCTGATTTAGATGCATGTTGCATGTAGTTCTGTGAGTTTAGGGCATTGTCTCCGATTGGTCCAGCCCTTTATCAAGTTTATAGGTGTAGTGAGTCTTTGCCGAGACAGTGGCTTCCGACTGATCGATGTATATCTTTGTAAGGTCTAGTGGTTTATGTTTTATTTTATTATTAATGAAAAAGTTGTATGTATTCTTTGGATGCAGAGGTTGGGGTACACCCTCATTTTGAAAACTAGATGATACCCCGCGCGTTGCTGCGGAATGTATTGCTATAAATTGTTGTTTCATTTTTCATACTGATTATATTGTTATGCGCTGTCACTGAATTATTGTAAAAAAACATATGGATGACATGCTAAAATACTTTGTGAGCTAACCATTTAGTTACAAAAAATTAGCAACATAGTGAATCGAATGATAAGTTGTTGTGATTGCCACTATATCATCCCCGTACAGAATTGTGTAGTTCAGTGATCTGCTCGAAAGCCTACATTCTTTGGGGAAAAAATGTTTTGTACATGTAACAAAACTTCAAATGAAGATGTCATCACACTGTTTATGCAGTTTATGCAGATAAGAAGTGTACACCCTTCAAGGGTAGTATCTTCATAGAATACAATTATACAAAACAGAGTATAGTAATTAAAAGAAGTATCACGATCATTGCAAAGGGCAATAATTTGTGTCATTTAAATGAATGGAAGTTGAGTCTTCTATCTTACATGTCTATGACGAAGTAAGCTCTTGAGCAGGAGAATATTACCGGGCAAGATATTGCACAAAGAAATGTACAGACTAAAGTGAGATACCAATTTTCAATCGAGTAACTGAATATATACCGCAAACTGTTTCTCCACCAGTTTTGATTCTGACAAGCACAATTTCACAGAACACCATTCCAACCCTGTAGCCAGGTACCAATACAGTCTTCGTGTAATTTCATGGACAGCTTAAAATGAAGAAGTGTGCATGAAAACCCGATCTGTAAAAAACATAAACATTTTCCATGCCATTTTAAGCTGCAAGAGAGACCTGGTTGCAGTATTGTCAGAAGATTTATTCTCAGATTTGCCTGGTGATTTCTCAGGAGATAAGTTGAAAACTAAGTGATGGTGGAAACAAAATATAGAAACCTGAATTACCTGCCACAATGCGATTGATGATAGGATGAGCTTTCTGAAAGCAAGCAGTTAAATCCAATTAGATCCGTCGATAATTCAGAATTCTGAATCACTTGGCCACAAAGGAATGGAAGATTGGCTTCTCATGTGTGCTTAGAATCCTAGATCACGTCACTCTTCGTTGCAGCTCAAGATCACACCAATGTTTCTGCAAGCTGCTGTTATTGCTGGCTGCATCGCACAGTTGTTTCGGTAAAAGGCAAGGGCGACCAACGGAGGAGATAGGAGAGCTACTCTGGATGAGACCAGAACTCGGAGCCTCGGAGGGGATTAATGGTGAGGAGGCATGGAATGGTGGAGAAGGAAGGGGAGAGGAAAGGACCAACAAGTCTTTACGGGTTAGTGCACATTCGGGAGGTGAGTAGTTGACTGATGGATTCAATGCATTAGGTGGTGAGTGGAACCGTGGAAACATGCATTGAAGGGACATAATCAGATTTGCTTGGAAGCCAAACCATTTGACCAACCTGTTGGGTAATTTTTCATGTAACTGAACTGAAGAATATGAAGGGAGAACAATGCGTGCACTCACACTGGAACAAAGAAGTTAGCTAAGATGGCAGAGTTGAACACACGTGGTATCCTAAGATTGTTCGGGAAATGTTTCATGTTGCAACCATAACATATCTGTCTTCAGTGTTGTGACGGTTTGAGCAGAGCAAATGGCCCATTTACTCATAGTTTTTTTTTTTGAGGAAACGTAGCCAGTGCTACTTTTCGATTAATAAGAGAAATGGCAGAGCCAGAGTTACAGAGTTGCTATAAGTAAAAGAGCATTGGGAGAGTGTGAAAGGGGAACAAAGGAAGATCATCTAGCTAAAGTATAGACTATCTGTATGTGTGTAAAGATGTATACACGAAGCTTAGTCCGGGGGGGTGATTGAAGGCTTCAACTCCACGCAAACCAGCTCGTAGCCAAGTATTTAATTCATCAATAACCTTGTCAGTCACCTGATCATTCGATGAGGCTTTGTTGTCAAAGATCCTAGCATTGCGTTCTTTCCATAGCATCCTCCAGGTTAGCATAATTAGGGAATTGATAGCTTTTCGCGTCGTGATCCTAGCATTTACTCATAGGTTACAACCGTGGATGGAGGGAAAACTTGCAGACTATTTTAGGTAACGTTCTATAGTGCAATCTTAAATAAAAAAGACGCTCCAAGGAATGACATGGCATGTCTCTGATGTGGAAGGCTAGGATTGCTCCAAGATGATTGATGAGGTGGATACCTTGCATGTTGAGAGAATTTGTTGTAGTGGGTCAGTCCTATTTAGATATAGAAGATAAAAACATCTTAGCCGGCTAACCACGGTTCAAACTACTCCTTAATACCTTTTAGGCTTGAAATAAATCATGGCTTTGATTTTCAAGGCTATGTTTTATTCTTGTGACCGGGCATGTTCTCGTTAGCCTTGGACGAACACTCTATGTAGTCTTTTCGACTCGAGCAAGAGCCAACTTTGACCCGTCGCGTCAGTTCGCCGCTCCAGCTTCACCTTTTGATAAACTGTGGACTGATGTCGCTGTTCTTACAATATACACTATGCCCAACTCACTGGGCGGTGTACGATGACCGTGCAGGGCGGTTTGAAGCTTTTTCGATGTAGGTATTGTGTATCTCCTCTCCGAAACCGATTCAACACTGGGTGGTCTTCTAGTGAAGTCAGAGTCTTTGTAGAATGACGAGGATGACACTACGGGTAACCTCGACGACGACTCTCGGCTTCGGTGATGTGTATATCTTATGTGGGTTAAGTTAGGGTGACGGTGTGTCCTCGCCTTCACGACGATCGTGTTTTCATGACGGTTCGTGATTGTGTTGTTCCGATTTTGACTGACTTTTAGCTAAAAACCGACCACCACAAATTTCTTCTTTATTAATTATTATATTACTAAATGTTAGATTTTTTGCTTGGGTTAAATAAAAATATCCTATGCCCAACTAGAAGTCGAGACAACCAATCATCTGCGACCGTCACGAGTTGAATCAAAAACTTGACCAGCTCCAGCCTCCCCTTTCCTAAGACTAGTCCTGGTGGGGAGTATCATATAGTGGTATCATGCATATGATACTACGTTATGTTACTATGTCAATAGTGGGTGGTAACATAGATGTAGTATCATATAACCATGCATTGATTAGGCTATAGACTCATGTTATCTCGAAATCCGCTATGTTACGGTATCTACCTATGATACCACCACCACTTCTCTCCTCATTAAATACTTGCCACATCATCATTTTTGCCTATGTGGCACTTATGTTACTACCTATGATACTCCCACTATGACTAGTCTAAGTAGCACCACGAAACTCATCGCTCGCTCGACTTCACTCTGTTCCAGTTTTTCTGGTGGAGATCCGAGCCGCCATAAATTGCTCGATTGACATCAGCCCAATACATATGCACAATTCGATTTCATTTTAGCTCGAGAAAAAATCAAAATTCTCTGGCCCACACACGATTAGACTATATTTAAGTACAAAAATGATTCAAAGTCTCGGCCCAAGCATGGCCCAGCCCACGTCATCCGCCCGTGCCCCGACCCCGAGTTGTTAGGACAAAACTATTACATCGAAGGGTCAATCACGGGATGATACCACTTTTGTTTGGAATCTTGTGGAGATACCCGATTTTTCCCCGCAATAAACCCAATTCACGGTTGCAGACGGATTGACAACAGTTATGACCGAGAGGGCCCACCTATAAAGATGACGTGGCATATGTTGACTTCGCGTCGGCGGCCGTTAAAGGAGCTGGCAGGCTCACCTGTCAGCGCGGTCTTAACTGAAGCGGATCGCGGGCAGAAAACAAAAAAATTCCTAACAGCGATAACCAAAAACTAGCCAGGATCTATACTATGCAGATATAGTAATACGGAGGAGATCGGTATACATACCCTTGTAGACCGAAAAGCGGGGATTACGCTCCCGCACAAGCGTTGTCGATGAAGCCGACGAAGACCTCGAGGTCGTGTAGAGGAAGCAGACCTCCAGCACCACTAGCGTGGCACCTCGCAGGGCGTTACACACATACGGTGAAGCCGACGAACTCCGGGCTCCGATCCAGGGACGAAGCAGCGGAAGACTGGGACCGGGAGACCAGCAGCACGACGGTGTGCGTATGGTGGAGAGAACTTTTCCTCGGTGCAACTCCAACAAGGGAATCACGGGATCGAGGAGAAAGAGAGAGAGGAATTGGTGTGTTTCAAAGGCCAGGGGTGCACCTCTATATAAAGGGAGAAGGGAGCAGCCAACCTTGCCAGCCGGGCGGTGTGGGACTAATCCCACACCAGCCCCGGCCGGCCAACATGGTGCGCCGGCCTAGGTGGGCCCCATGTGGCCCACCTAGGGCCGGCCGAACTCCCCTTCCTCCCTTGGGGGGGAACCTTTCCCCCTTCATGGGCCCTCTTTGCATGAGAGGGCCGATTTAGGGTATTTTGCCTTTAAAAATTTAGAAAAAATTAAATAAAAATATATTTAACTATCAATTACATTAATTAATATTAAATACATATTACATAATTTATTCCGGCTCCGAAAACTATTTCGTCGCTGCCCGATCTCCATCGAATCTTTCCCGGGACGTTCCCGGTGCTCTCTTTTCCTAATTTCTCTTCCGGTAAATATGTCGACTCCCCTTAAGTGTGTTACCCTGGCGGTTCGAGATCTCACCAGACATGATCGAGACATCCTCTCCGATCAATGACTAGTTCGTGGACCGAGGATACCCAGAATTAATCCCTACGAGATAACGAATACTTTGTCGTTCGAACCTAGACGTCTGAGTCTTAAACCTTTTGCCATGGCGATACTTAGCGTGTCCGAGACTCGTTCAGAGATATCACGATACCTAGCTTGATCTCGTTACCGACACCGCTATCTTCTACTCGTCCATGATATTATGTCCTGGTGACCTAGTCACACGCTTGCAAGCTTATTTGACATAATCTCACCGAGTGGGCCTTAGAGTATCTATCCTGCTATGCGGACTGGCAAATCCCGCTCTTGACCCCTCGTCTCAACGTACTCCTTTCCGACACCCGAGAGGGACACCTTTATTGTCACACTATTAAGATATGACGTTTGATGCAATCAAAGTGTCTTTCAGGAATAGCAATAAGAGTTGATCTCACGGTCAAAGGCGTAATGACTACGTCCTATAAATATTGGGTATGTCCATCACATCGTTCTACCAACGATATGACTCCATTGTCAAATTGACACCATGTCACGTGATCGCAAAATCTCGATGATCGATTGCACAATGAACTAGTCACGTAGAGGCTACTAGGGACCTGGTTGTTTAACGTATCACACGTGTATTAATGTTTCCGCTTAATACAGTTATAGCATGACACAAAAACGTATTATGAACAAATGAGATATGATAAATAAAACCCTTTATTAATTGCCTCTAGGGCATATCTCCTTCAGTCTCCCACTTGCACTAGAGTACAATTTAATCTAGTTTACAACTTGGTAAAAGCCTAACACCCATAGCATTTTGGTGTTTTACATGCTTGTCAAGTAGAAGAGGCTTCGTCAAAGGATCTGCCACATTCAGATCCGTATGCACTTTGCAAATCTTCACATCGCCTCCTTGTACATACTGTCGTATCACATGGAAGCGTCGGAGAATGTGTTTGGCAGTTGAGTGAGACCTTGGTTCCTTCGCGTTAGCAATAGCACCCGTATTGTCGCAGTAGAGGGTTACGGGGTCTTGCGCGCTAGGGAACACTCCAAGCTTCAGAAGCAGCGATGTACTCCGATTCCATTGTAGATTGGGCCACTATGGGTGCTTCCCACTCCTCCAGCTTACAGCGCCTCCGTTCACCTTGAAAACACATACTGTTTGTGACTTAGAGTCATCTGGGTCTGTGCAGAAACTTGCATCAACGTAACCTGTTACGCCAAGTTCTTCTTCACAGTCACCATACACAAGAAACATTTCCTTTGTTTGCTTGAGATGCTTAAGAATGCTCTTAACAGCTACCCAATGATCCTTTCCAGGATTACTTTGGAACCGGCTCGTCAAGCTAAGAGCCAATGCTACATCAGGTCGAGTACTTAACATGGCATACATGATCGATCCTATGGCTGAAGCATAGGGATGTTTAGCCATCTCGGCTCTATCATGTTCCGTCACAGGGCACTGAGCCTTGCTCAATGTTCTATTCTTGACAACTGGCAGAGAATCTTTCTTTGCCGTCTCCATACCGAACCGTTTCAGTATCTTATCAAGATAAGTACTCTGACTCAACGCTAATAGACGTCTTGATCTATCACGATAGATTTTAATGCCTAAAACGTATGCAGCTTCTCCTAAGTCCTTGATTGAAAATTTACTGTTTAAATACTTCTTCACGCTTGTCAGAAGATCCACATTATCCCCAATTAGTAATATATCATCCACATATAGTACTAGGAACACAACTGAGCTCCCACTCATTTTCTTGTAAATGCAGGTCTCTTCTCTATTTTGGACAAATCCAAAACCTTTGATCACCTCATCAAAGCGAAGATTCCAGCTCCGAGATGCTTGCTTCAGTCCATAGATGGAACGCTGAAGCTTGCACACCTTGCCAGCATTTTCTGGATCGACAAAACCTTCAGATTATACCATATACAACTCTTCCTCAATGTTACCATTTAGGAACGTTGTTTTGACATCCATCTGCCATATCTCATAGTCGTAATATGCGGCAAGTGCTAGCAAAATCCGAATAGACTTTAGCATCGCTACCGGTGAAAACGTTTCATCGTAGTCAATTCCATGAACTTGTCAGAAACCCTTTGCGACAAGCCGAGCTTTATAGACGGTCACATTACCATCAGCATCAGTCTTCTTCTTAAAGATCCATTTATTCTCGACGGCCTTGCGCCCTTCGGAAATCTCCATCAAAGTCCATACTTTGTTGTCATACATGGATCCTATTTCGGATTTCATGGCTTCAAGCCATTTCTCGGACTCAGGACTAGCCATAGCCTCTTTGTAGTTCGTAGATTCGTCTTGTTCAATTAACATGACGGTGCAAACCATGTTGCCGTACCATTCAGGGGCGATTCGAGATCTCCCTAACCTACGAGGTAGAATAGTATCCTCGACATCTTCTCCCACTCCATCTATGGAGGACGTTTCCGGAACAGCTTCCGTTGCGCCACTCGGAATTTCGAGTTCAGGATCAACGATATCGTCGAGGTCTATTTTCCTCCCACCTACTCCTTTGGCGAGAAACTCTTTCTCGAGAAAGGTGCCGTTCTTCGCGACAAACGTTTTGCCCTCGGCTTGGTTGTAGAAGGTGTATCCTATGGTTTCCCACGGATACCCTACAAAGACGACTTTCTCCGATTTCGGTTCGAGTTTGTGGGGCTGTAGTTTCTTAACATACGCCTCACAACCCCAGACCTTCAGGAACGACAACTTAGGTTTCTTGCCGTGCCATATCTCATACGGTGTCGTTGCTACGGATTTGGACGGAGCCCTATTTAAAATGAATGCGGCTGTTTCTAACACATACCCCCAAAAAGATACGGGCAAGTCGGTAAGAGACATCATAGACCGGACGCTATCTAATAGGGTACGATTACGTCGCTCGGACACACCGTTGCGTTGCGGTGTTCCAGCTAGCGTAAGCTGCGGCACGATGCCACAGGCCTTCAGATGTGTGCCAAACTCAAAACTCAAATATTCGCCACCACGATCGGATCGAAGGTGCTTGATTTTCTTATTGAGTTGATTTTCAACTTCACTTTGAAATTCTTTGAACTTTTCAAATGTTTCAGACTTGTGTTTCATCAAATAGATATACCCATATCTACTCAAGTCATCGGTGAAGGTGACAAAATAACGATAACCATTGCGTGTCGACACGCTCATCGGTCCACATACATCTGTATGTATGACTCCCAATAAGTCCGACGCCCGTTCCATGAAACCATTGAACGATGTCTTGGTCATCTTGCCCATGAGGCATGGTTCGCATGTGTCGAGGGATCCAAAATCCAACGAGTCTAAAAGTCCATCGGTATGGAGTTTCTTCATGCATTTTATACCAAATGACCGAGACGGCAATGCCACATATACATGGCGGTATCGCTACTAAGTTTAATCCTTTTGGCATCAATGTTATGGATGTAAATACTACGATCGAGATTCAACAAGAATAAACCATTACTCTCGGGAGCATTAACATAAAAGATATCATTCATCGAAATAGTACAACCACTTGATACTGATTTGAACGAATATCCATCTTGCAACAAGCAAGACCCACTGATAATGTTTACACTCAAGGACGGTACAAAATAACACTTATTTAAAACCAAAACTAATCCCGATGGTAGATGTAGAGGGAGTGTGCCGACAGCCACCACGTCAACTTTTGATCCGTTGCCGACGCGCATCGTCACCTCATTCTTTGTCAGGCGCCGTTTATTCTATAACCCCACCTGAGAGTTACAAATGTGAGCAACAGAACCGGTATCAAATACCCAGGTATTGCTACGGGCGCATGTAAGGTACACATCAATGAGATGTATATCAAATATACCTTTCTCCTTTCCGACAATCTTGCCGGCTGATACGTCTCCAACGTATCTATAATTTCTTATGTTCCATGCTATATTATACCAAGTTATTACATGTTTTATATGCATTTTATATAGTTTTATGCATTTTCTGGGACTAACCTATTAGTTCCCTGTTTTCTGCTGTTTTTGGTTTCAGAAAAGTACTTAAGGAAATATTCTCGGAATTGGACGATTTCTTTTCTGAAGTCAGTTTTTCATCGGGAACGTTCCAGAAAGCCGAACACGAGACGAAGTGGGCCACCGAGGCGGCGCCACCACGTGCTCGCGCGGCAGCACCCCTGGCCGCGCGAGGACCAGGTGTGGGCCCCTCGGGGCGCCACCGACTTCGCCCTTTCGCCTACAAATACCCCCCAGACTAAAAACCCTAACACGGTGTTCATATTTTCCTCCACGGGTCCCGAGCCGCCGCCGTCGTCAACACCAATTCGGGAGAGATCATAACTTCTCCCCGGCACCCTACCGGGAGGGGGAATCGTCACCGGAGGCCTCTACGTCGCCATGACCGCCTCCGGACTGATGCGTGAGTAGTCTACCCTTGGACTACGGGTCCATAGCAGTAGCTAGATGGTTGTCTTCTACTCTTGTGCTATCATGTTTAGATCTTGTGAGCTGCCTATCATGATCAAGATCACCGTTATGTAATACTTCATGTTGTGTTTGCTGGGATCCGATGAATATTGAGTACTAAAGTTATTGCTTCATAATATATCATGTGTGTGCTATTTAATGATCTTGCATGCTCTCCGTTACTTGTGTATGCTCTGGCCAAGTAGATGCTTGTGACTCCAAGAGGGGGTATTTATGCTCGATAGTAGGTTCATGTCTCTATTAAATCTGGGGTGGTGACAGCTAGCTCTAAGGTTGTAGATGTACTGTTGCTACTAGGGATAAAACAGTAGTACTTTGTCTAAGGATGATGTTACTTACTTACTTTACACACAGTGCTTAAGGCGATAATCTGTTGCATGCAACTTAATACTGAAAGGGGTGCGGACGCTAACCGGAAGGTGGATTATTAGTCATAGATGCGGTTGGAACGGTCTATGTATATTGTTGTAATGCCCGAATGAATCTCACACTAGACATCATAACATTGGTATATGCATTGGTTTGCTCATCATTATTCTATCAATTGCCCAGCTGTAATTTGTTTACCCGCATGAATGTTATTATTATTTATGGAGAGACACCACTAGTGAACTGTGGACCCCGGTCCTTATCTTTAATCTGATAAACCACAAACTGCAAACCTGTTACTTTCTGCAAACAAACATCTTTCTTCCACACATACGTTTAATCCTTTGTTACAGCAAGCCGGTGAGATTGACAACCTCACCGTTAAGTTGGGGCAAAGTATCTTGATTGTGTTGTGTGCAGGTTCCACGTCACCTACGTCGCAGACTTTTCTGGCGCCGTTGACACCTCGGGGGAATTCATTATTTCCTACTGGTTCGATAACCTTGGTTTCACAACTGAGGGAAACTTGCTGCTGCACTACTTCATACCTTCCTCTTGGGGTCTCCCAACAACACACCCACCGTGTGCATCAAGCAATTTTTCTGGCGCCGTTGCCGGGGAGATAAGAATTCCTTTGAAGACCTTCACACTCCTCCGTCAACTTCGTTGCCGGTGATTTGAAGATTCTTCTACGAGGGGAGTTTTCGCACTTCCAATCTTTTTATTTTGTTATTGTCTTGCTTAGTTTATTTTTATTACTGTTTTGTTTGCTTAATATCAAAAATACAAAAAAATTAGTTACTTGCAATTTATTTTATTGTCTTGTTTGCTTAAATATCAAAAATACAAAAAAATTAGTTACTTGCATTACTTTTCTTATTTCGGTTTAGTGTTTAATTTTCAGTTTTTGTTATTTTGTTATTTCGGTTTGCTATTTTATTTTCAGTTTTTCTTACTTTGTTTATTTCGGTTTGTTAATTAATTTGCTAAAATGAGTACTGCTGAGAATACTAAGTTGTGTGACTTTACTAGCACCAACAACAATGATTTTATATGCACACCTATTGCTCCACCTGCATCTAAAGCTGAATTCTTTGAAATTAAACCTGCTTTGTTGAACCTTGTTATGAGAGAGCAATTCTCTGGTGTTAGTTCTAATGATGCTGCTGCCCATTTAAATAATTTTGTTGAACTATGTGAAATGCAAAAATATAAGGATATAGATGGTGATATTATAAAACTGAAATTGTTTCCTTTCTCCTTGAGAGGAAGAGCTAAAGAATGGTTGCTTTCATTGCCTAGGAATAGTATTGGTTCATGGATTAAATGTAAAGATGCTTTTATTGGAAAATACTATACTCCTGCTAAGATTATTTCTCTAAGAAGTAGCATCATGAATTTTAAACAACTTGATAATGAACATGTTGCTCAAGCTTGGGAAAGAATGAAATCTTTGATAAAGAATTGCCCAACCCATGGACTGACTGCTTGGATGATCATCCAAACCTTTTATGCAGGACTGAATTTTTCTTCAAGAAACCTATTGGATTCAGCTGCTGGAGGTACCTTTATGTCCATCACTTTGGGGGCTGCAACAAAACTTCTAGATGATATGATGGTGAATTATTCTGAATGGCATACTGAAAGGACACCTCAAGGTAAGAAGGTAAATTCTGTTGAAGAAACCTCCTCCTTGAGTGAAAAGATTGATATTATTATGTCTATGCTTGCAAATGGTAAATCCCATGTTGATCCAAATAATGTTCCCTTAGCTTCTTTAGTTGCACAAGAAGACCATGTTGATGTGAACTTTATTAAAAACAACAATTTCAACAACAATGCCTATAGGAACAATTATGGTAATAACAACTATAAGCCCTATCCTCCTAATAATGGTAACTCTTATGGTAATTCTTATGGTAATTCTTATGGTAATTCTTATAACAATAATAGGACTACCACCTCTGAACTTGAAACCATGTTAAAAGATTTTATCACTACACAAACTCTGTTTAATAAAACTGTTGAGGAAAAGCTTGGGAAAATTGATATACTTGCCTCTAAAGTTGATAGTCTTGTCCTTGATGTTGATCTTTTAAAATCTAAAATCATGCCTACTGAAACTAAAGAGAGTAATCCCTTTGCTAAAATTAATGCCATCCAAGTTCAAATAGATGAAAATGTTAGGATGATGGCCCAATTACGTGCTAGATGGGAAAGAGAGAAAGAACTAGATAAAGAGGCTAATATTGTTAAAGTTTTTACTATTACTACCTCTGAAAATAATGGTGTTTCACATGCTAGTAAGCCTCCTATTATCAATGGTAACATAGTTGGTGTTGGAAATGTCTCCTCTACTTCTTTCAAAAATTTAAAATTGCCCAAAACTGCTGAAACTAGTGTTGATAAAAGTGCTGAAATTTTTAAGAACATGGGAGAATGTGGTTCGGTTTGCTTTGATGATAATAATTTTGATTTTTATAATTGTAATATCTCTGAAGTTATTAAGTTCTTGCAAAAGTTGGCCACAAGTCCTAATGCTAGCTCTCTTAATTTGGCTTTTACTACTCATATTACAAATGCTCTCATTAAAGCTAGGGAAGATAAATTAAGACTTGAAGCTTCTATCCCTAAGAAGTTAGAAGATGGTTGGGAGCCCATCATTAAAATGAAAGTAGATAAATTTGATTGCAATGCTTTGTGTGACCTTGGTGCAAGTATTTCTGTTATGCCTAAAAAGCTTTATGATATGTTTGATTTGCCACCATTGGAACATTGCTATTTGGATGTTTTTCTTGCTGATAATGCTTTGAAGAAACCTTTGGGGAGAGTTAATGATGTTCCCATTATGGTTAATAATAACCTGGTCCCCGTTGATTTCATTGTCTTGGATATTGAATGCAATCCATCTTGTCCAATTGTGTTGGGAAGGCCTTTTCTTAGAACTGTGGGTGCTATTATTGATATGAAAGAAGGTACCATCAAGTACCAATTCCCACTCAAGAAAGGTATGGAACACTTCCCTAGGAAGAGAATGAAGCTACCTTTTGATTCTATTGTTCGTTCAAATTATGGTGTTGATGCTTCATCTCTTGATAATACTTGAGTTTTGCTTTCTGTGCCTAGCTGAAAGGCGTTAAACAAAAGCGCTTATGGGAGACAACCCACTTTTATTTACTGTTATTTTATTTTGTTTGTGTCAAGGACTTGTCCTACCTCTGTAGCAATTCCTTTGTATCTTTATTTTATTGCATTGTTGTGTCAAGATAAGCCTCTAGTTGAAAGTTCATGCTAAATTTGGATTCCTGTGCTGAAACAGTTTTCTGCTGTCCACCGTTTAATTCGTAACTCCTCACAGAAAAATCCAAATAATCTGCCCTTTTTTGTGCGTAATCCTCAGATATATATGCAACTTTCATTAGTTTTGAGTTTTCTGATCTGAGCAAGTTAAGTGCCTCGAAAAAATTCGTCTTTACGGACTGTTCTGTTTTTGACAGATTCTGCCATTTATTTTGCAATGCCTCTTTTGCTATTTTGATTGGATCTTTTTATCCTATGAAGTATCAGTGGCTGTAGCTAATGTCCAGTAGCAATTGTGTTCCTACAGAATATCATAATTTTTCGTGCACTAACCCTCTAATGAAGTTTACTCTAAGTTTGGTGTGGAGGAAGTTTTCAAGGATCAAGAGAGAAGGATGATATGATGTGATCAAGAGGATAGTAAAGCCAAAACTTGGGGATGCCCCGGTGGTTCATCCCCAACATATTTCAAGAAGACTCAAGCGTCAAAGCTTGGGGATGGCCAAGGCATCCCCTTCTTCATCAACAAACTATCAGGTCCTTTCTAGTGAAACTATATTTTAATTCCGCCACTTCTTATGTGCTTTTCTTGAAGCGTCGGTTTGTTTTTGTTTCTGTTATTTTCATTCTCTAAATAAAATGGATCCTAGCATTCCTTTGTGGGAGAGAGACACGCTCCGCTTTTTCTTATGAATACTCGTATTCTTCACTTATATTTGTTGAGTATTCTTCTATGTTACTTCAATGCTTTCTAGCTCTTGTTTTTCATGCATCTCTTGCTAGAGCTGTTAGCTTTATATTATCATACTCTCATATCTCATTGTTTAATTACTTGGAGAGTTTATCTTTTAAATAAGTTGATTGGTGTTTGGTTGAGAACAGAAAATGCTAAATGTGGTAGATGGTATAAAGAAAGATATACATGCTCTTATGGATTGTTATCTTGCATGTTGTGGTGCTTGGCAATTGTTTTGAGCTCTCAAGTAGATCATGTTTAAGCTTTTACATCATGTAGTTAAAACCTATTAGTGAGGAACTACCGTAAAACTTGCTGAAATTTGGTTTGCATGTTTGGTATCTCTAAGGTCCAGATATTTTCTAGTTAAAGTGTTTGAACAACAAGGAAGACAATGTAGAGTTTTATAATGCTTGCAATATGTTTTTATATACGTCTTGTTGTCATAGTTTATACTTGTGTTTGCTTTAAACAACCTTGCTAGCCAAAGCCTTGTACTGAGAGGGAATGCTTCTCGTGCATCCATAATCCTTGAGCCAAAACCTATGCCATTTGTGTCCACTATACCTACCTACTACATGGTATTTCCTGCCATTCCAAGTAAATACTTCATGTGCTACCTTTTATTCAAAATTTATTATCCCTTATTTGTGTCAATGTTTATTAGCTCATGAGGAAGTATGTGGTGTTACGGATATCAACCTTGTCATTTGCTTTTAGACAGACTTTCACCAACCGGACTAATGGCATATACACCGCTTATCCATTAACTTTGCAAAAAGAGCTGGCAAATGGGGTGCCCAGTCCCAATTAATTACAACTTTAACCGTTGCATTCTCTTCACATTTTTGCCCTGATCTAATCAGCCAAGCAATGATACTAGTTCTAAACTACATGTGTAAACAAAAGAGAAAAGAGGGATGATCTGCCCTTGGGTAGAAATAACGTCCTTCATGGGAGCCGCTCTTAAGAAAGTCTGGTTGACAAGGGGGGTAGAGTGCCCATTACCATTCGTTGACAACGACAAACACCGCTCAAAACTTACTTTTACGCTCTCTATATGATTTCAAAAACCTATAAAACTAAGAAGCTCTAGCACATGCTTGTATCCCTGCTTCCCTCTGCGAAGGGCCTATCTTTTACTTTATGTTGAGTCAGTTTACCTACTTCTTTCTATCCCCGAAGCAAACACTTGTGTCAACTGTGTGCAACAATTCTTATATGCTTACTTATTGCACTTGTTATATTTCTTTGTGTTGACAACTATCCATATGATATACATGTTCAAAAGTTGAAAGCCAATGCTGAAACTTATATCTTCCTTTGTGTTGCTTCAATGCTCTTTTGCTTAGATAATATTGCTTTATGAGTTAACTCTTATGCAAATCTTTTTGATGCTTGTTTGAAAGTACTATTCATGAAAAGTTTTACTTATATGATGTAGTTGTTTACTCCTTGTCTATTTGTTAGCAAACTATAGATCATTGCCTTGAGTCACTTCATTCATAACATGAGCCTTACATTATATTATGATCAAGATTGTGTTTAAGCATGTCACTTCAGAAATTATTCTTCTTTTATCGTTCTTGCCTACTCGGGACGAGTTGAACTAAGCTTGGGGATGTTGATACGTCTCCAACGTATCTATAATTTCTTATGTTCCATGCTATATTATACCAAGTTATTACATGTTTTATATGCATTTTATATAGTTTTATGCATTTTCTGGGACTAATCTATTAACAAGATGCCACAGTGCCAGTTCCCTGTTTTCTGCTGTTTTTGGTTTCAGAAAAGTACTTAAGGAAATATTCTCGGAATTGGACGATTTCTTTTCTGAAGTCAGTTTTTCATCGGGAACGTTCCAAAAAGCCGAACACGAGACGAAGTGGGCCACCGAGGCGGCGCCACCACGTGCTCGCGCGGCAGCACCCCTGGCCGCGTGAGGACCAGGTGTGGGCCCTTCGGGGCGCCACCGACTTCGCCCTTTCGCCTACAAATACCCCCCAGACTAAAAACCCTAACACGGTGTTCATATTTTCCTCCACGGGTCCCGAGCCGCCGCCGTCGTCAACACCAATTCGGGAGAGATCAGAACTTCTCCCCGGCACCCTGACGGGAGGGGGAATCGTCACCGGAGGCCTCTACGTCGCCATGACCGCCTCCGAACTGATGCGTGAGTAGTCTACCCTTGGACTACGGGTCCATAGCAGTAGCTAGATGGTTGTCTTCTCCTCTTGTGCTATCATGTTTAGATCTTGTGAGCTGCCTATCATGATCAAGATCACCGTTATGTAATACTTCATGTTGTGTTTGCTGGGATCCGATGAATATTGAGTACTAAAGTTATTGCTTCATAATATATCATGTGTGTGCTATTTAATGATCTTGCATGCTCTCTGTTACTTGTGTATGCTCTGGCCAAGTAGATGCTTGTGACTCCAAGAGGGGGTATTTATGCTCGATAGTAGGTTCATGTCTCTATTAAATCTGGGGTGGTGACAGCTAGCTCTAAGGTTGTAGATGTACTGTTGCTACTAGGGATAAAACAGTAGTACTTTATCTAAGGATGATGTTACTTACTTACTTTACACACAGTGCTTAAGGCGATAATCTGTTGCATGCAACTTAATACTGAAAGGGGTGCGGACGCTAACCGGAAGGTGGATTATTAGTCATAGATGCGGTTGGAACGGTCTATGTATATTGTTGTAATGCCCGAATGAATCTCACACTAGACATCATAACGTTGGTATATGCATTGGTTTGCTCATCATTATTCTATCAATTGCCCAGCTGTAATTTGTTTACCCGCATGAATGTTATTATTATTTATGGAGAGACACTACTAGTGAATTGTGGACCCCGGTCCTTCTCTTTAATCCGATAAACCACAAACTGCAAACCTGTTACTTTCTGCAAACAAACATCTTTCTTCCACACATACGTTTAATCCTTTGTTACAGCAAGCCGGTGAGATTGACAACCTCACCGTTAAGTTGGGGCAAAGTATCTTGATTGTGTTGTGTGCAGGTTCCAAGTCACCTACGTCGCAGACTTTTCTGGCGCCGTTGACACCTCGGGGGAATTCATTATTTCCTACTGGTTCGATAACCTTGGTTTCACAACTGAGGGAAACTTGCTGCTGCACTACTTCATACCTTCCTCTTGGGGTCCCCCAACAACACACCCACCGTGTGCATCACCGGCCTTCTTATCTTCCAGGTACTTGGGGCAGTTGCGCTTCCAGTGACCATCTCCCTTGCAGTAGAAGCATTCCACGCCAGGTTTGGGACCAGGTTTGTTAGTCTTGGATTTGGCAACGTGCTTGCCATCCTTCTTATACTTCCAGTTCTTCCTTCCCTTGCCGCCAGATTTCTTGAAATCGACGGTCTTGTTGACCATCAACAGCGTGTGCTCCTTCTTGATTTCCATTTCAGCAGTCTTGAGCATCACGAACACCTCAGACAGGGACTTAGCCATGCCCTGCATGTTATAGTTCATGACGAACCCTTTGTAGCTAGGAGGCAACGATTGCAGCAGCCTATCAATCGCCAGCTCATCAGGAATCTTGCATTTCAGAGCATTCAGGCGTTGAACGTAGCCAGACATTTTGACCACGTGCTCGCTCACACTGCTATGCTCTTCCATCTTGGCTGAGAAGAAAAGCTCAGAAGTTTCATATCTCTCAGCCTTAGCCTGCGGCGCAAAGACAGTATTGAGATCAGAAGTTATCTCAAAAGCACTCATCTTCTCAAAACTCTTTTGCAGGTCGGCTTCCATGGCGTAAAGCATGCCACTCTAGACAAAAAAGGAATCGTCCGACTTGGTCTGATAGACCTTTTTCTCATCATCGGACGCATCGTCTACAGGAGGGTCACCTAGGGCGGCTTCAATGACGTAAGCCACCCTATGGGGAGTGAGGAGGATCCTCAGGTTGCGGAACCAGGCCATGAAGTTCGACCCATTGGTCTTAAGCTTTTCTTTCTCAAGGAACATGCCTAGGTTAAAGGTGAGACGAGACATCTACAATGGAATTTCCTAAACATAAGACTTTGTTCATAAAATTTTGAGTTCAAGTTTTAGAAAATAACTATAAGAACTCCCACTCAAAAAGAATATCTCTCTAATCGCTTTAGTGATCACATGACCCTAATCCATTGTGCAACCCCTCGTCGTCAGAGCCGGCAACACAATTTCAAAGGTAGACATCGAAATGTCAATCACAACAACTCTGTGACTCATGCTCGACCTTTCGGTCACCGTGTTCCGAGGCCATGTGTAACGCCCCGAAAATTTAGACCGAATTTTAAATTATTTTCGGACGCCGGAAAACTTTTTCTAATTTTAACAAATGGTTTCTAAAATCTTTCGATGCGTTTCGACTTAGGATTTTCTCTCGTTTTAAATACCGGAGG
Source organism: Poa annua (assembly GCA_026929855.1). Classification (NCBI taxonomy): domain Eukaryota; kingdom Viridiplantae; phylum Streptophyta; class Magnoliopsida; order Poales; family Poaceae; genus Poa; species Poa annua. The sequence continues at coordinate 4,438,992 of CM049434.1, read as the reverse complement.
ACTCGCCCACCTATTTCTAGACGACCCGCTCAAAAACATTTTGTACTCAAGTACCAAATTTCCATTTCCGACGTGGACTGTTAAATGTCGGCCCCGATCCCAAATTCTTCGGTCAACTTAGAAGTCTCGGAAAATCCTCATATTTTAGGAGGATGCATATTCTTGCATTTCCTACACTTCTTCAGTTGAAGCCAAATCCATTTGAGCAACTTTTGACATACTTACTTTGTAAGTCAAACACCGATGTCGGTACGCGGCTTAGCCGGTATTTGTAAAACCATTCTCCACACCTCCAAATGATCTCAAACTCCATGGAAACTCTCCATACACCCAATATAACCTGTGAGAATTATTTGGGATTTTTCTGAGATCTGCAAAACCCAGGTCGTTTTGTCGAACACCTTCTGTGCGTGTCGCTTTCGAAAAACTTTGTTTTACCAAATGCATCGTTAGAGCATGAGGCTGTTGCAGTGCTGTAGACCTTCTCGTTAGCCACCCGTAGATATCCTCCTTTTTGTTTTTGGTGCTCCGAGTTTCCGGGAATACGTCGATGTCGCTCGCGTTCCACCGGTGCGTTCGGGTCGCACACTTCGGCATTGTCCAATCTTGCTTAGCACCTAAAACCCCACCTAATCTCTCTCCCTAAGCAGCCACTTTAAATCCCCACAGACAGCCACCCTCCTCCACTCGTTCCTATCTCTTCACTGTGGCAAGAAAACGTCATCCATGACCTCGGTGGTCATCAATGGCCTTCACCCACCTCTCCTCCTCTCCCTCTATATAAAGCCCTCCAAGGAGCAGCCCCGGAAACCCTAGCCATTTTCCCCCACTCCCCATCCTCTCCTCCCCCTGCCCACTCTCCAATCGGTGCAAGAAGTGAGAAAAACCACACCCAATATTGCCCACCATGGCCACCATGGCCGAAGCTCGGACGAGCTCGTGGGAGGCCTTGCCCTCGCACGGCCTCGCCCTTGCCGACCATGGGGAGCCTCCCCGGTCCCGTCCCCGCCGCCTGCGAGCCTCCCGGCGCACTCCCCGGTCATCCCCGGCCGGCCGTCCCTCGGTCCAGTACGTGGACGCGAGGTTGAAGAAGACCTTCGTTGCCTTTTTTTTTCCTTCGATCGGTTCGTGCGAACCATTTCTCTTGGCCCAGCTCTCAGCCAGCAGCCCATCCGGCCTTTCGGCCCACCGGCAGCCCGGCCAGGCGCTCGCAGCGCGCAGCGCAGTAGCGCGCGGTCGCGGCCCAGCGGAGGCCCAGCTGCGCACGGCCGAAGCGGCCCGTGCAGTTTTTTTTCCGCGGAACTTTTTCTTCCCTGATGGACAGTTTTCAAACATCCGTAACTTTTAAACCGTAGCTCCGTTTTTGGTGATTCAAATTTCTAAATCTTTGTCTCGACGATATCTACCCGTTGGTACTGGTTTTGTTTACTTTAAACTACTTTGTTTTTTCGACTTTATTTAGACACGTTGTTTTTCGTCCCGCGGTTTAGTCGTTTTTAAGTTTTCCGACGCGCAACGACGCCGAAACTTCCCGGAGCATTTGGAACCCGTCTTCGAAGGCAAGCTAACCCCTTGCTATGAGCCATCCCGCAATGTTTGTTTGTCTATTTGCTATTGCCATGACGTGTGTTTATACTTGTTTGTGTGCTGCTATATATATGCCTAACTCGCTGACTTATTTAACTCGCTAACTTATTTACATTGTGTTATTTATTATGTGCTAACCCCACCATTCTTGAGACATTGGACTGGGGGTACCGCCGCCGTCGATGGAATGGTGGATAATAACAACCAACTAAAGACGACACGAGGCTATTCCGGCACCCCCGCCGCGAATGCCCGGTCGGTTTAATCGGACTTGTTTGTTGCTATTGTTTGATATCTTGTGCCTGTTAATAACCAACTAAAGACGACACGAGGTGATTCCGGCACCCCCGCCGCGAATGCCCGGTCGATTTAACTTGACTTTATTTACTTTCTGTTATGTTATATATATCTATCTTGTTATTGATATGTGATATATATTGTGATGATCATGTGGAACTTTGCTTGCTATCACCCTGACATTGTTTTGTTGATGCATCTGGAAACTTTGGTTTTGCATTCATGGTTGTGGAAACATCTTTTGGGAAAGATCTGGATAAACTTGACTAAGAACCTAATCACTTCCCTCGACTAGATTGAGTCAGCGGTGCCATTCACCAAACATTATCGCTCAGTCACGCGTCGTCTGTATGGGCGGACCTAGCTTAGTAGCATTATCTGGATTCCCCTTTGATGTCACCTCTTGGCAAGTCTAGTCGGTTACCTGTGTGGTCGGGGCTAGTCTTGTGATAGTCCGGAGCTAGGCGTCACTCATAGGTTGGGGACGTGCCGGGAAGTAGTTCAGCCTAAGACAAGGCCCGTAGGGCATGTCGGTGACTATACAGGGGGGCGTCTTGGTTTTGTGGACCGTTGGGGAGTGTGGAGTTATACTTGCCGCCAGGAATGGTTTAGTACTTCGGTACCGGCGGGATTTCTTTACACTCCAGCGTGTGTGTTGTTGCAACCTCTCGAGAGTGTATCTAGATACTAGCCTAGTCCCAAGGATACGGGACAAGTGTGGGTCGAGTCACACTTAGAGTCAGTCTTGTCACGGGGAAAACTTTACAAATGAACTTGAAACAGGTTGTTGAGACAGGTTGTGAGACTCGTGGAGTCTAAATGTTGCGCCAGAGTTGGCGAGGAGCCGGAGTGCCCGGAATTGTGAACTTACCCGTGTGAACTATGCATTTTGGACACCGCCCCTCGGTGTCGATATTTAAGTCCAACCGTTAAGATTGGACTCGTTCTTGCCATGTTACTTTCTGAACATATGCCATGCTATATTCTGAATTTATGCCATGCTTGATTGTTGATACCCATTGATTGTTCATGCCATGCTACTATTATGTTGTTCTGCTTAGCTTAGACTCTTGCCATGTCGTAGTATATTTTGTTTACGAATAACTTGTCACATGATTGGTTGCTGCATGATTGTTGGATTGTTTGTAGCAAGGGACTACCTCTTGCTGAGTACATACGTAATGTACTCACGGGCCTTGTGATTGTGGCCAGATGTCGGCGAGGATTCATCTTCCACCTTAGCGAGGAGATGGAGCGAGAGCGTGCGTGCTAGGAATCCGTAGTCCAGCCAGATGCCCGTGGGAATGGAGTCGCTCCAAGCCGTTGCCTCAATTCTTCTTCCGCTGCCAGTTAAACTCCGACCTGTGCCATGCTTGGCTCGATATTCTATCGTGCCTCGATGGTCTTGTAAACCCTTTTGTAGCACTTATGTGCCTGATTGTGTAATGATATCACATATGTTATACTGTCGCGACGTGCGGCCAGATATCTTGGGCTGGCGCACGGGACGACCGCCTCGCTGGCAAGTTGTGCCAGGGAGGGGTGTTGCACCATGTCTGTACATGTCAGGCTCGCCATAATAACCTTCAACGTATACGCTTGCGCAAACATGTCTTACACCCAGTGTATGCGAACGACGATATGTATGACACCCGATCTTCACGGCCTGCCTCATAACGCCGAACTTTCTTGGCGGTGCATGTCGAAGGGAGAACACTCATGGTATTTTGGAGGGATCATCTTATATTACTACCGCCGTGTAACCAATATATACTAATATATACACACACAATATAAGATGCACTCAAAACATCAATATGTAATGCGACGTGATATGATCCTTGCGCCGATGGTCTCCTTCGCGCCCGCAGTTTATAAACAATTTAATAAACCTATCTCGACCATATCACATTGCCCCTGCAAAATAAAGTTAGACGCGTTCTACTTTATCTTTTGCATATTTTACGTGGCTTGGGGCTGTCGTAAATAGAACTGCTTCGTACCTCCGAACCTATGACCACAACAACGATCAAGCAATTGCATATTTATTCATCCCTTTCGGGCCCTCTATTGAAAATGCAAAGCCAACTAAAGAGAGAGAGACAGACACCCGCCAGCCACATATACGGTACCAGCCGTATGTCAGTAGTGGAACCAGTCTCGCGTAAGCGTACGCGTAAAGTCGGTCCGGGCCGCTTCATCAACTCAATGTTGCCGACATTGCAAGTGCACGCGAGAGGGTAGCAAATAAAAGAACGATGCCCCCGTGATAAACGCGGGTTCTAAAAGCGTATAGTTATATCTACGCATAGATCGGTTCTGATACCACTGAAGGGGATCGCAGGCAGAAAACAAAAATTTTCCTAACAGCAATAACCAAAAACTAGCCAGGATCTATACTATGCAGATATAGTAATACGGAGGATATCGGTATACATACCCTTGTAGACTGAAAAGCGGGGATTACGCTCCCGCACAAGCGTTGTCGATGAAGCCGACGAAGACCTCGAGGTCGTGTAGAGGAAGCAGACCTCCAGCACCACTAGCGTGGCACCTCGCAGGGCGTTACACACGTACGGTGAAGCCGACGAACTCCGGGCTCCGATTCAGGGACGAAGCAGCGGAAGACTGGGACCGGGAGACCAGCAGCACGACGGTGTGCGTATGGTGGAGAGAACTTTTCCTCGGCGCAACTCCAACAAGGGAATCACGGGATCGAGGAGAAAGAGAGAGAGGAATTGGTGTGTTTCAAAGGCCAGGGGTGCACCTCTATATAAAGGGAGAAGGGAGCAGCCAACCTTGCCAGCCGGGCGGTGTGGGACTAATCCCACACCAGCCCCGTCCGGCCAACATGGTGCGCCGGCCTAGGTGGGCCCCATGTGGCCCACCTAGGGCCGGCCGAACTCCCCTTCCTCCCTTAGGGGGGAACCTTTCCCCCTTCATGGGCCCTCTTTGCATGAGAGGGCCCATTTTGGGTATTTTGCCTTTAAAAATTCAGAAAAAATTAAATAAAAATATATTTAACTATCAATTACATTAATTAATATTAAATACATATTACATAATTTATTTCGGCTCCGAAAACTATTTCGTCGCTGCCCGATCTCCATCGGAACTTTCCCGGGACGTTCCCGGTCTCTCCTTTCCTATTTTTCTCTTCCGGTAAAATGTCGACTCCCCTTAAGTGTGTTACCCTAGCGGTTCGATTATCTCACCAGACATGATCGAGACTCCTCTCCGATCAATGACTAATTCGTGGACCTTGGATACCCAGAATTAATCCCTGCGAGATAACGAATACTTTACCGATCGAACCTAGACGTCTGAGTCTTAAACCTTTTGCCATGCGATACTTAGCGCATCCGAGACTCGTTCATAGATATCACGATACCTAGCTTGATCTCGTTACCGACACCGCTATCTTCTACTCGTCCATGATATTATGTCCTGGTGACCTAGTCACATGCTTGGAAGCTTATTTGACATAATCTCATCGAGTGGGCCCTAGAGTATCTATCCTGCTATGCGGACTGGCAAATCGCTCTTGACCCCTCGTCTCAACGTACTCCTTTCCGACACCCGAGAGGGACACCTTTATTGTCACACTATTAAGATATGACGTTTGATGCAATCAAAGTGTCTTTCATGAATAGCAATAAGAGTTGATCTCACGGTCAAAGACGTAATGACTACGTCCTATAAATATTGGGTATGTCCATCACATCGTTCTACCAACGATATGACTCCATTGTCAAATTGACACCATGTCACATGATCGGGAAATCTCGATCATCGATTGCACAATGAACTAGTCACGTAAAGGCTACTAGGGACCTGGTTGTTTTACGTATCACACGTGTATTAATGTTTCCGCTTAATACAGTTATAGCATGACACAAAAACGTATTATGAACAAATGAGATATGATAAATAAAACCCTTTATTAATTGCCTCTAGGGCATATCTCCTTCATTAACAAGTGAATCGTTGACCTAATCCCCGCATCACCCCTAGGTAAAAATAACAGGTCATGGTACAACCGACCTCAACCGTACCACATGAAGTAAAAGGCATCTTCGCCCAAAGGTAAACCTAGATCAAAATTTTCGTTTTTCTTACTTCTTATAGCTCCAGGACATCCATAGAAGTTTTTGGCTCGATTTCGTAAGAACAAACCTGATTTTAAGTTGTTTTATCATGCATGAATTTGGAATAAATATATAGATTACATCTTTTTGAACATTTTAGTATATTATTCATAATTGTCCGAATTACGTAGAATAAGTTATGAATGTCCTAGTTTTAAGCATATTTATCATTTTCTAGCACTATGAAAAACTCTAATTACCTTTTGCAAGGATAGCCAAGTCATTGACATGTGGGCTAGGGGTCGGGTTGACCCACTCATCATTATTATAAGTAGAGTTCAAAGACATCCAGATCCAGACACGAACAAAAGCACAAAGGGCACACGTTGTTTATTCCACATGATTTTTAAGTATAAAAATGATTAAAAGTCTCGGCCAAGCATGGCCCAGCCCACATCAGCTCAAGTAGGCCAGTCTAATATAATTTTTGATCAAGATAGATTAATTAATAAATATGATTATATCAAACTCTTATACTTAAATATACCATAGTTTTATTATATATTATAATTTTTATAGTATATATATTTTCTTTTTTGGCACATAGTATATCTTCTCTCATAGTTAACTTAACTAAATATAAATCTTAGTTGTATCTTTCTTCTATTGTAATGTACGTCAGATATAAATTTACATAAGCTAAAAACTAAAAATAATTCGTCGCCATCTCGTTTACATTGTGTGAAACACACGTGGGTGTAGTTACACCCGAGTGAGTCGCATGAATATGTCATATATATATAGACTATACTCTAACAAATATCTTAATACGAACTTGTATTGTAGGCTGACTCTGTCTAATAAGTTGCATTGTGTTTAATAACAATTCCACAACACGCTATATTTTTATGTACTTGATATTAAAATATAAGCACTTAAGATCAATTCTTTTATAGATTTCACAACTTTTACATTCATACAATTTGATCTATTAGGCTAATCAAAATGTGCTTGTTATATTTAGTCTAACACAACTTTTTATATAACTTTCTCAAATAGAAAGTTGTGCATAATATTGAAACTAAAAAATAGTTATTATAGTTTTACTACGACCTGTAGGTCCCCTACTGAAGAGAGACTAACAGTCCAATTAAATTTGTCAATCCCAATCAGATTGTATTTTTCACGGGAAAATCAATTGGTTTTTCCCTACGCGATATACGATTTGTTTTCACACATGGTTTATTGTAAAGACTTTCTCTTATTAAGTAATACAAAATTGTACGAATTAATACTTTTTAGGATATAAAAGATAAATATATAATAATTGTGAGAATAACTCTATTATTTGGGACACATACTCCCGAGTATCGTGGTGGTTAGCCGAGCTTTATGCCTTTTATCTGAAAAAACATATACACGATTCTGTTTTATTTCAGCTCGAGAAAAGAAATTCTCGACGCGCCACTCTAGCTGAAAGAACAGGGCAGAGCAGAACAGAACAGAGTATTCAGGGGATGATATAAAAGGAGAATTCAAGCTAGGGTTCTCCCCCCGATTCTCAGCCGGCCGCCAACCTATCTCTTCTTCCTCCCCTCCGTGACTCCCTTGGATCGGAGCAGCAGCTATGGTTCTCTCCCTGAGGCGCCACCAACGTTGACAGCGCAACCGCTGCTCTTCCAAGTAAGGTCTCCTCTTCTCTTCTCCAAATTCGATTGGATTGGATAGGATTCAAATTCGACTCTGATTAGCGCGCCGGCGATTTTCAGGTGAGCAACGACCTCTTGCCGGCTTCCTCACTCTTATTCCTAGCTATCCTCTGTTCCCAATTGATTCGCATTTTCTCCTCATTCTCGGCCGGCCGCTGCCCACTCTGTCTGTTCTTGCTCCTCTCTGCGATTGCCCCGTCCCTCTGCAAGCAGCCATGATCCACTCCCCCTGGCACCACCCGCGGTGAACAGTATCTCCGCGCTCGAGCTGCCTGCCATCGACTACCGCCTCTTCTTCGTCACAGGGCGGCGGCGGAGGAGCACCGCCGCGCCCGAGTATTAATCAGGTGGTTTCGTTGACTCTTTCGATTGGCAATTCCGCACTATTAGATCTCTACCGTATTCATTCTTTTGGGAATTGGCGTCCAATCGACCCCTTGCTCGATCATGATTCTAACTCTGCCTCTAACGCGCGCGATTTTCAGGGACAAGCGGGTCTTGCGCGCCAGAGTTTCCTTCTTCACGGGACGTGAGGTCCTCTCCTCTGTGTCCAATTGATCCCTTGCTCGATGCGAATTCCAACTCTGTCTCTAACGCGGGCGAATTGCAGGGACAAACGGGTTTGCGCGCCAGATCTTTATTATTCTTCACGGGAAAGCTGATCATCACGGACGTGAGCTCCTCTATCTCCAATTGATCCCTTGTGCGATTCAGATTCTAAATTTGCCTCTAACGTGATCGAATTGCAGGGACAAACGGGTCTGACCGGATCAGCAGAGGCAGCCAAGGCAGTACAGGATTCCACATCCTGACCGCGAACCAATTTGGGTTTGCTGTGGTGTACGTTTAATAAGTTACTCCCTCCGTTCAAAATTAATTGACTTCTATTTGCCCACATATGTGTATGTCATGTAGGTAAATAGAAGTCAATTAATTTGGAACGGAGGGAGTATTTATTACGAATAACCATCCGGCAGTTCGAGTCGGATTAGAAGACATCTCACTTTCGGATTAGGAGGTGCTGCTGCTTCCGTTGCTGCTCTTATTTATAGTGGCAGAATAAGGACGATCCAGCGTTGGATTTTGTCAGGGAGTCCATCGCCTCCAATAATCGTCCAAGGCTGCGTGAATATTTTTTGTTAAAGGCAAAAAGAAAGTTCTGAAGGTGCACAGGGCAGCTCATTGGATTTCTTCATGGAGGCGAATAATGGCGATGATAACAGTTCCCAGAGCCAGAGCCAAGTAAGTCTCTTAGGGCCGCACAGCCCCTCTTCTTGTATCACATGCTGATTACATTGCCTCTTTGTTCATACTTTTCCTGTTTTCACTTCTCTTATTAATGTTCCACTGTACAAATATCCCATGAGTATACATGCTTAGAGCCTGAACAAGTTTGTGCTCATGCGTCATTCCTGATGCATGAGAAGGTGTTTTGTCAATGCGGAGCAGCTTTTTCCAGCAACACAGAAGTTCTACAACGGAATTTTCTGTTTAAAATCAATAAAACGAACATGTATTTAAGCCCATACGTGGTGATATGTTCTTCATGCTTCTGTGATGTGTGATGTACAATTGGAGGCTTAATTTTCTTAGAATTCTGTTATATGTTAAAATGGTCCTTCTAGTGCTTGATACTCACAACTAATCTCCATACTGTACAACTATTTTTGATCGCAAGGTAAAAAAACATTAGTTTACAGCTCCTCTGGCACACCTGCACATGTGGTACTGACCTTTTCAGGTGGATCGGCTCCATTTTGGTATTAATGATCTGAAGATATCAGCTCAATATATATAATCCATTTTATGCAACACCTGATCTTGATGAACATGAACGGCACTTGATAGAAAGTCTGCTCGGAAGATATTTGGCTTTATCAAATGTTAGATAGAGTATTGTTCTTGTCACTGCGTATTGTGTAATTACATTTGCTGTTTGGGATTTCTGAATTCAGTTTTGTGGCAGCTAAATAATGGATCTACGTTGCAGCATCTGGAGGATGAAGGTAGGCTCAATACGCTGACTGATGATAATCACCCACGGTTGCCCGAAAGATTCGAAGGTGCACAAGCCTCATTGGATTTCTCCTTGGAGGCAATTGACGATAATAACAGGTCCCAGAGCCAAGTAAGTCTCTTGGCACCACACTGGCCCTCTCTTGTATGTTGATCGCATTGCCTCTTTGTTCATACTTTGTTGTTTTCGCCTCTCCTAAAATTTCACTGTACATAGAGCTGTATCTTGAACACATGCTACTATAAGTCTATAAATCCAATTCTTCAACAAATGTACATGTTTAGAGCCTGAACACGTTCGTGTTCTTTATCAGGTCTGATGCATGGGAAAGCGTTGTGTCGATGGGTAGAAGCCTTTTCTAGCAATACAGAAGTACTAAAACAGAATATTCTTTTTAGAATCAATAAAGCAAACATGCATTTAAGCCTATACGTGGAGATATGTTCTTCATGCTTCTGTGATATATACCCGTGGAAGTTCAATTCTTTTAGCATTCCATTATCAGTTAATATAGTACTTGTAGCGCTTGAACGTTGCACTAATCTCCAAACTGTACGACTGTTTAGCGCGCAAGGTTAAAACAGCTACAGCTCCTCTGGCGCAGATGCACACAGTATGTGTACTGACCTTTTCAGATCCGCAGTAGATAGGCCCCATGTTTGTATTAATAATCTTGATATATCAGCTCAATGCGTGTGTATATATATATACAACCCATTTTGTACAAACATAAATACACGACCTTGGTGACTCTGAACGGCACCTAGCTGCCCAATTAACTAAGTGTGCTCAGGAGAAATTTGGCTCTATCACTACATAGAGTATTATCGTCACTGTGCAGCTATTTTTTGTTTTGTGGCAGCTAAATAATGGGTCCATAATTCATGTTGCAGCAACTGGAGGACGAAGACAGGCTCAGTGCGCTGACTGATGACATTTTACTGTCTATCTTGGGGCGAGTCGGTTCACATATGGCGGTAAGAACAGCCGTGCTTTCTACACGGTGGAGGCATCTCCCTTGGTTGCTCCCTGAACTCAGCATCAATGTCAAGGACTTCTTATCGGTTCCATGCCCTGACCCTATTGAGGAAAATGATATGGAGGAAGCTATGGTTTCTTTGATCAAAGCAACCAGGAGTTTCTTGGCTGATCGGCAGAGAGAATCCACCATCTCAACTCTGCACCTTAATCTCTACTTGATCAACACTTTCTTGTGCGAAGTTGGCCCTCTTGTTGGTGAAGCGATTGATAGTGGCTTGTTGAAAGATTTTGATCTCGCCGTTCTTGACGAGACAGATCCTTGCGACTGTAGTGACAATATTATGCTACAACGTGCCAAAGAAATAGATGGTTTTTTCGGTGCCTACCCAAGTGTGCTCCACTGCCTCACAAGACTTACTTTAGAGAATTTAGACTTTGAGAAATTGGACATGCACCATGTCCTGTTTGACTGCTGCAAGGAACTGAAGCATCTAAGCCTCTGTTATTGTGATACTGGTGTTTGGTCTCTGTTTAAGATTGATGCACCAAACTCAAAACTTCGTGTGCTAGAATTGATGAAGTGTCGCTTTCGGATACTTGAGGTGGCCTGCCTTCCGAAATTGGAGAAGTTCAGCTGGGATACTTGGGTAACTAGATGTGAACCCTTAGCTTTTGGTTTTGTCCCTTCTCTCAGGGAAGTAGAACTTTCATGTGCTAAATCATGCGTTCAACCTGCACTCAAATTAAGTGAGCTTCTACATGGTACCACATGCCTACATACACTCACATTGGATTTCCAAGGAGAAAACGTGAGTCGTAGTTTATTTCACAAAGTGGTCACAATTCTTTCCTGTATCTATTATGATGTCACAGCTATCAGAGTTACATCACAGGGAATAATCATAGTTGTAAATCTCTGATAGTTGTAATTCTCCGATAATCTCATATCTGGATTTGTGAATGATTAATTCTTGTTTATTTGTTTTCTGATCAGCTCTGGATGCAACCTGAAATGAAGCAACTCTGCACATCTCTCAACAAGCTAAGGAAGCTGAGTGTGCGTGGTATCTTTGCTGATTTTGACATTTTGTGGACGGCGGCCTTTCTTGTAGCCGCACCTTCTGTCGAGATATTACATATTGAGGTGATGCAGCTCTAAATTATGTTGGCTTTCTTTTTTTTCACCACATTTAGGGCTTCAATTTTAGCTGAATGTTGTTTAATACTGAATTTCTAACTGCACGTGTAATGATCTTTTCACCCTGATACAGGCATGTGATCATCCTTGTGACTGGGATGAGGAGGGCAGAGTGGAGCATCACTTCTCTGCGAGGAAGACTCCTCAATGGGAGATGGACTTCAAGGACTCCAAGAACTTGCTCTTGAAAGAGCTAGAATTTGCTGGCTTTAGGTCACTAGAACAACAGTTCACGTTTATAAGATCCATGCTCGAGCGATCTCCCAACTTGCAGAAGATAGTTTTGAAAGGTGATGAGCAATGCGACATGTGTGAAGCTCTTGATGTACTGTCAAAATTCCCCAAGAAGGATGATCATGAAATGGTCGTCCAGCGAATTCGAGATGGCAGATTCTCTCCCGTAGTAATTTTTGATGAATAAGCTTTAGGAAGTCTATCTTTGGACAAATAATTGTTGGTGTTTAAGTTGTATAATGTGCTTTCGTTTGAGATAAACAATTTTCATCGGTTACCAAAATCAAGTACTAATTCACAATAGCATACTAATAGTCTAATACTAAACATAAAAAACCAAGTAGTACAAAATTTTCACCAAAGCTACTTCTACTGAAACACATAACACAAACACTGAAGAGCATAAAATGGAGCTTTTGAACAGAGGGCCAGCAAAACTGTACTACAGTACTTCAAGGTGCAACTAAAAGATGGTTACTGTAGCCAACTTCGTTAAGACTCCTTTGACCACGAGCAGGAGAACCCTCCACTTCAGTTTTGTTCTGGTGGAGTGGCGGCGGCCTCCTGATGTGCACCGGCGGCGACGGCCTCCTGTTGTTGCAGCACAGCAGCAGCGGCAGCCTCCTGATGTGCACCGGCAGCGGCGGCCTCCTGTTGTTGCAGCACAGCAGCAGCGGCAGCCTCCTGTTGTTGCAGCACAGCGGCAGCGGCAGCCTCCTCTTGCAGAGCCTCTTCGGCTTCCCTGGTGAGGTCCAACAGCTTCTGTTCCGCCTGGAGGTTGTGGCACTCGGCCTCACCCACAGGGTCGATGCCCGTGGTGATGAGCTTGCCCCAGCGCCATTCCTTCTCCGCAAACTTGGCGGTGATGTCCCGGCGGTTACTCCTGCAATTGAACCACACATGAGGGATCTAATTCCTGTTCAGATTAACACTAAACGCAACAAGCAAACAAGGGAAATGTAGTCCTTTCTATGCTTCAGTCAACCTGTCAAATCAATCAACACTGCCGAAAAGGCAACCGCTTGGATTGCACATGACAACATTCACAGCTTCGATTGCACAAGTTAGAGCTGGAAGTCTGAAACTACCTATACATGGCTGGGTGGAGAAAACCAAAATCCTTCGATTAACTCCAGATTCGCCTAGCAGTAGTAATCGAACCCATTCACCAACACTGCGGCGCCACTGCCGAAAAGGTAACATGAACAGTTCCTCTTCGGATACACATACGAAGACAGGATCAGGTTCGACTGCACACACATGCATCAAGCAAAAACCGAAGGGGAAAAAAAAGTACCATCACTGTCAGCAGCACCACGTCAGGCCCAAGCACTGCGGACGCACCAGGAAGGCTACAGCGTGAACACAGGCCCAACCCACGCTACGCAGGCCCGACCTGGGTTGGGCCCAAGACCTCCAGACGCTGAGCTAGGGCGAGCCTACATCTACTCGCTCGGACGGAGTCAGCGGCATCCAGTTGGATCACGGCGAAACATTCTCTCCTTGAGCCTTCTCTTCCTCGATCCCCAATTCTTCTCTCTGTAACCCTAATTTCGGAGATCAAACCTTGTATCTGAACCTATTCGCTGCTAGTAATCCAAGAGAGAATTGCTGTAACCCTATCAAGTTGGTATCAGAGCCATCCCACCACCCTTCCACTCTCAATTTCGCCTCCGATCTGGCCCCTCCGGTTATCAAATCCATTATCCAGACTAGATCCGACAAGAGGAAGGCGGCTATGGACGAGGAAGCCAAGCAGTTCATGAGATCGCTCATGAGCGATGTTACCGGGGACATCAAAACGACGGTCGCCTCGATCGGGATCAAGGTCGACGGCCTCGCGTCCTGGAAGCCGGAGCTAGAGGCGCGGGTGCAGGAGCTGCACACCGCTGTGGGCGAGCTCCAGAAGACCGCGCTCGCGAAGCAACCTCACGTCGCCATCGACATGCCGCCAGCGCCGGGTACCGCACCCCATGGCGCGGCGGGAGCCACATCGGCTGGAATTCTGGGTGCGGCGCAATTGGGGGCGTCCCCTGGGCAAGGCCACGGCGAGTCATCCGTCAACCGGGGTACACCGTCTGGGTTCTTCGGATCCTCGACGGTTGCCCCGGCAGCAGGTCTGGCTCCGTTACCATATTCTTCTGGTCTCACTTTTCCTCTCGCAAATCCGTTGGCGTCTCTGGGAGGAGCGCAGTCGTCGGGAACTCTGGGGCGGGCTATTCCCACCATGAGCTTTCCGATTTTCGATGGTAGCAATCCTAGGCTGTGGAAAATTTTGTGTGAGCAGTACTTTCACATGTACTCGGTGGATAGGTCGATTTGGTTGCATATGGCGACACTGAATTTTAGTAGTGATATGGCAGTGTGGCTTCAGTCCGTGCAGAAAAAGCTGATTGGACTAGATTGGGAAGGATTTTGTGCTTTTTTGGGGTCTAAGTTTGGTAGGGATCAACATCAGCAATTGATCCGGCAATTTTTCCATGCTAGCCAAATCACTACAGTAGCTGAATTTGTGGAGAGATTTAATTCTTTAATGAATCACTTGCTATCATACTCTGAGGCGATACATCCTTTGTATTTTCTTACGAGGTTTGTCGAGGGACTCCGCGAAGATATTCGAGCTGTGGTGATCATCCAACAGCCAGCAGACTTGGAGACAGCTTGTTCTCTTGCAATGTTACAGGAAGAGGTGTTGGAAGGGTCGCAGAGGGACAAGTACAAGCGATTCGAGCCCTTCCGAGGTCGAACAAACACCAAAACAGGGGTGCCATTGCCATTGCCGGCGCCGCCTGGAAGAACTGGTGTGGGAGGCGCTGAAGACAGAAGAACAACGGATGCAGCGCGTGGCCGCCCTGAAAATGACCGGGTAGCCACATTGAAGGCGTACAGAAGAGCTAAGGGATTGTGTTTCACCTGCGGTGAGCGCTGGGGGCGTGAGCACAGATGCCCAACTTCTGTGTCGTTGCATGTTGTAGAAGAATTGTTGCAGATGTTGGACTGTGGGGATACGGAGTCTATGGGTGGCCAAGTACAAGAGTCGGCGACAACTGAATTGATAGCAGCATTGTCCTGTCAGGCAGTCAATGGTACGGAATCCAACAAGGCTCTGAGGTTATTGGGCGTTTGGGAAGGCCAGGAGGTCAGATTGTTGATTGACTCTGGTAGCTCTTCATCCTTCATCAATAAAGGACTGGTGTCTGACAAACAAATCACAAAGCTGTTACCCTCAAGACTGAAGGTGAAGGTTGCTGATGGGGGCGAGTTAGCGTGCACTCACTTTGTCCCAGACTGTCAGTGGGTGACTCAAGGATACCACTTTTGCTGTGACCTGAAAGTAATTCCATTAGGTGGCTATGATATCATTCTGGGTATGGACTGGCTGGAATTTTACAGCCCCATGAAGGTGGATTGGGTTAAAAAGTACTTGGAGTTTGAACATGACAATATGGTGATTAAACTCCAGGGAATGCTGTCAGCTACAACTAATCTGGGCAAGACAAAAGTGACAGTCAATTCAAATAGCAATGAGGGTTTGCAAGAGGGCAACTGGGTGCAGATCTGTCAGGTGCAAGTGGCAGGAGAACAAAACTCTTCAGAGATAACAAGGGCTCTATTGGAACAGTACAAAGAGGTGTTTGCTGAACCCAAAGGCATGCCACCAGAACGTTCATGCGATCACAACATTCCCTTGATATCAGGAGCTCAACCCTTCTCCATTCGTCCTTACAGGCATGCCCCTGCCTTGAAGGACGAAATTGAGCGTCAAGTACAGGAGTTATTGGACTCAGGTGTAATCCAACACAGCAAAAGCCCATTTTCGTCACCAGTCATTTTGGTGAAGAAGAGGGACAACACCTGGAGGTTGTGCATCGATTACAGGCATTTAAATGCACTGACTTGCAAAACCAAATTTCCTTTGCCTGTGATAGATGAGTTGTTGGATGAATTAGCTGGAGCAGCTTGGTTTTCCAAACTTGACTTGCGAGCAGGCTATCACCAGATCAGGTTGGCAGAGGGAGAGGCTTACAAAACTGCCTTTCAGACACACCAGGGGCATTTTGAATACAAGGTCATGTCGTTTGGGTTGTCAGGAGCTCCAGCAACTTTTCAAAAGGCTATGAACACAACACTGGCCCCTGTATTGAGGAAATGCGCCTTAGTCTTTTTCGACGACATTTTGATATACAGCCCTACGTTGGATCAACACCTTGGGGATCTAGAAGCAGTGCTGCAACTGTTGCAGCGAGACAAATGGCAGGTTAAGGAATCCAAATGCTCGTTTGCCCAGCAAGAACTGTTGTATCTCGGCCACGTGATAAGCAAAAATGGAGTAGCAACAGAGAAGGAGAAGATCACTGCTGTCTTGGCATGGCCTACACCAACCAACCTTAAGGAGCTTCGCAGCTTCTTAGGTCTGATTGGCTATTACAGGAAATTTGTTCAGCATTTTGGAATTATATGTCGTCCTTTGACTAACTTGTTGAAGAAAGGTGTCTTGTTCCTGTGGACACATGAGTGCGAGGAAGCATTTGCACGCATGAAGCATGCTATGGTGACAGCACCTGTGTTAGCATTGCCAGATTTCAACAAAACATTCGTCATAGAAACAGATGCGTGTGACCGTGGTATTGGAGCAGTCCTGCAACAGGAAGGTCATCCCATTGCTTATCTCAGCAAGGCTCTGGGCCCTCGTACTAGCGGCCTATCAACCTACGAGAAGGAATGCATGGCTATTTTAGTGGCAGTTGACCATTGGCGTCCTTATTTGCAACTCAGCGAGTTTATCATCAAAACTGACCAGCGCAGTCTAGTCCATTTGGAGGAGCAAAGATTGACCACAGTTTGGCAGCACAAAGCTTTCACCAAATTGTTAGGCCTCCAGTACAAGATTTGTTACAAAAGAGGACTGGATAACAAGGCAGCAGATGCTCTGTCTAGGAGATCGCATGAGTTAGGAGAGGACTTGTGCGCTCTTTCTGAATGTCAACCAGCCTGGCTGGAAGATGTGCTTGCTAGTTACAGTCATGACCCTCAAGCCCAAAAACTGCTCTCTGAACTGGCAGTGAGCCCAGGCAGTGGGCCATTTTCCTTGCAGCAAGGCTTGATCAGATGCAAAAACAGAATCTGGTTGGGGAATGACAGCAAGTTACACAACAAGATCATCAATTCCCTGCACGACAGTCCTATTGGGGGCCATTCTGGGTTTCCGGTGACGTATGCACGCATCAAGAAGCATTTCGTTTGGCCCAACATGAGAACGGCAATCAAGCAATATGTCCAAGGGTGCTCAATTTGTCAGCAGTCTAAGCCGGACAGAGCTCGCTATCCAGGACTGCTGCAGGCGTTGCCTACACCTGAATCTGTCTGGGAGGTGGTGACGCTGGACTTCATCGAGGGTCTTCCAAGATCAGCTAAGTTTGATTGCATTTTGGTGGTCGTGGACAAATTGACGAAGTATGCTCATTTTATTCCCCTGTCACATCCTTTCACGGCTCAGTCCGTAGCTCAAGCATACATCGACAATGTTTTCAAACTGCATGGTATGCCACAAGCTTTAGTGTCAGACCGAGACAAAGTATTCACGAGCCAGTTTTGGCAGCAATTGTTCAAATTGTCGGGAACCCAGTTGAGAATGAGCACAGCTTATCATCCACAAACGGATGGCCAGACGGAGAGAGTGAATCAGTGCCTTGAAACTTATTTGCGCTGCTTCTCTCATGCCTGCCCGAAGCAGTGGTACAAGTGGTTGTCGCTTGCGGAGTATTGGTACAATACAAGCAGTCACTCTTCCTTGGGTAAATCTCCATTCGAAGCACTGTATGCCCAGGAACCACGTCAATTGGGTCTCTCTCCACTGGATGTTGTTCCAGTTGCGGACATCCAGGTCTGGATACAGGAGAGGCAAGTGATGCTGGATCTGCTTAAGCAACATTTGAACAGAGCTCAGTCGAGGATGAAGAAACAGGCAGACAAGAAGAGATCTGACCGCCATTTCAGTGTGGGAGACAAGGTGTACCTCAAGTTACAGCCGTACGTCCAATCATCAGTGGCTAGGAGGGCAAACCATAAGCTCTCGTTCAAGTTTTATGGGCCGTATGAGGTGGTGGCTCGAGTGGGAGCCGTGGCGTATAAACTGAACCTGCCGAAAGAATCCAGGATTCACCCGGTGTTTCATGTTTCGCAACTCAAACCAGCAAAGCATCCGCCACACCAGGTGACTTCTTCTTTACCTGCAGCTTCCGATGTTTTACAAGTTCCGGTAAGTGTGCAGGAGTATCGATGGAGTAAGCAGGCAAATGGTATGGTGAAGCAAGGATTGGTGGAGTGGTCAAATTCCAATGCTGATGATGCGACCTGGGAGGATTTAGAGGATCTTCATCGTCGATTTCCAGAAGCTAGCGCTTGGTTCCCTGTCAAGATCTTGAAGTACAGGACACCGCCATCGTCGAGCGGATCGACTCACCAGCAAGCTCTCGTTGTCTGGAACTATGCTTCACCGACACAAGCGACTTGGGAGGTCGTCGACAAGCTTCGCCGGCAGTTTCCGTTGGCGCCGGCTTGGGGACAAGCCGGAACTCAAGGAGGGGGGATTGTCAGCAGCACCACGTCAGGCCCAAGCACTGCGGACGCACCAGGAAGGCTACAGCGTGAACACAGGCCCAACCCACGCTACGCAGGCCCGACCTGGGTTGGGCCCAAGACCTCCAGACGCTGAGCTAGGGCGAGCCTACATCTACTCGCTCGGACGGAGTCAGCGGCATCCAGTTGGATCACGGCGAAACATTCTCTCCTTGAGCCTTCTCTTCCTCGATCCCCAATTCTTCTCTCTGTAACCCTAATTTCGGAGATCAAACCTTGTATCTGAACCTATTCGCTGCTAGTAATCCAAGAGAGAATTGCTGTAACCCTATCAATCACATCGATTAGACCACACATATACAAGGCCTTACCCACTTCGAATCCACCCACGAACCTGGCCAAGTCAGGGCATGGCACACAATAAACTAATCTATCGGTACCGGTACGCATGCAGGAACGAATCCGAGTACATACGAGGGATGCTGAGCTGCGGAGACTCACTAATCATCCAGAGCGCGACCTAAACCTAGGCGGGCGAGGTAATTACCGAAACAGCATAGTGAAATATCTGTGAAGAAGCAGAGGAGAAGAATGGAGCACGGCTTACTTTCCCATGGCGGCGGAGCACGGCGTGGATCTCCGCTGCGGCTGGCCGTCTGGGAGGCGGAGGTGGAGGCGAGACGGGGGTGGTGACTGGTGAGACGAGTGTCTCGAGGTGGGGTTTTATCAGAGGCTGGCCGGACGGCCTCTTCGCTGCGTATCGCCGGACAAATCGGACCGCACGATTTTGATCCGACAGCTCTCACTGACTCGGGTACATACCGGTTGGTCTGGCTGGCCTGGCACGGCGGGGGACGCTGACATGTGGGGCTCAAGTTTGCGGACCCACATGCCAGATTGCGCTCCCATTCCCATTTTCTTGCAGCGGAGGAAAGAAACGAGCCGCGCCGCGCCATCCCAGCCGTCCATTCAACATCCGACGCCCCCAGATCACCCAGCCCGACCCACCCTTCTCCTTCAGCCCCACCTCTCTTCCACCTCCAGCCCGCCTCCACGCTTCCTCCTCCCCCAAATCAAATCGCCAGAAAACCCTAGCTAAACCCCGCCGCCCCACCTCTCCCCGCGTCTCCGGCGAGATGAACAGCGCCGGCGGGGGCGAGCAACCTCGTAAAGGTGACGCTGGTCGGCGGCGCGCTCTGGCTCACGGGCGGCAGGACGCTCTACAACCTCGAGGGTGGCCATCGTCTTCAACCGCATCGACGGGACAAGGTGAGCCCGTCCAACTCCCCTCCCCCTATCTCGCCGTCAGTCGCTTTTTCGGATTCACAGCCCGATCCGTTGGATTCCGGGTCTGATCTCCGTGGTTGGTCCCTTGCAGGTCTACCCCGATGGGACGCACTTCCTGCTCCCGTTTATGGAGAGGCCCATCATCTACGATTCTAGGTTGTACGGGGGTTGGGTGGGTGTGAAGTCATAAGAAAATTGGACAGATGGATATGGTCTGCTACTTGTTTAGCGTCTAGGCAGTATCATTTCTGGGTCTGTTCTCTAGTTTTAGCATATGCAAGGTCTTGGTAATTTGGACAGTTGTGAATGTTTCGCAATTTGGTCTGGGTTATGGTTACTCTGCCATTGGAGAACTTGGTTTTTCTCGTTTCAGTAGGTTAGATTGAATGCACCCCAAAAGTTTGTCTATGAAATCATACAGCATTGATGTGTACTGCTCTGTGAATCAGTTTAACTTATTTGCTTTTAATCCATGGCTACTGCTCTGTGAAGCAGTTTAAACTTATATGCTTTAAAAAATCTAGTAACAGTGCCCACTAGTGATACTCTTGCTTCATCATTATATGTTTCCTGTTAACACACATTGTAACTCGTTTGCTTTTAATCTATTAACAGTAGTTGCAAGTAATATCTGTGCTTCATCATTATATCTTGACATCACCATTTAAGAAGTTTCGCTGATACTTAAACAAGTTAAATCTTGCTGACCATTTTAATTTATTGTGGTCATGTATGTAGGACTGTTGATGCAGCTGTCTTGGTTTGCACTTCTTCTTGAAAATACTATACGCACAGTGAATTCTTCATCTATATCTAATGACACTTGATAACTTGTACAGGTGAAAATTGGTCTTCGTGTCCTTACACGACCCATGCCAGAGAAACTACCAACTATGTACAGGACCCTGGGGGAGAACTATAACCAGAGAGTTTTCCCTTCAATCATTCATGAAACACTCAAAGCTGTGGTTGCACAATACAATGCCAGTCAGCTTATCACACAGAGAGGGGTACCATTCATCATGTTTCTTGTGTTCATACATGTGTTTATATGCTATAATAGAAAATAGCTTTTCTTGTTTCGAATATTTGATTGACTTCTCCGTTATGTATTGGCAGGCTGTGAGCAGGGAGATCAGGAAGATTCTGACAGAGAGGGCCAAGAATTTCAACATTGCTCTGGATGATGTGTCCATTAACAGCCTCAGCTTCGGCAAAGAGTTCACTCATGCCATTGAAGCCAAACAGGTTGCTGCGCAGGAAGCTGAGCGTGCCAAGTTCATTGTTGAGAAGGCTGAGCAAGACAAGAAAAGTGCAATCATCAGGGCACAGGTAAGCAAAACAGAAACTAGATAGAGGTTTTCATATGGCTGAACCTACTTGCCCTGTTTGCAGTTTCAGTGATATGTACTAGAGGCATGTTGCCAGTATTCATTGTCTTTATAGTTTCATGTGTTTCATTTTTGTGCGACCACCTATTTCTATGTTGATAGTTCACACTTCCAGTTATATGTTGTTCATATGACTGAACATAGTTTTAGACTTCACCTACTTGCTATGTTCCTAGTGTCAGACTTTCAGTGGTATGTTATTCATAAGACTGAACATAGTTTCAGGCTTCATCTATTTGGTATGTGAGTATGTCTATAGTTTCAGACTTTCAGTGGTATAATTATACGACTGAACATAGTTCCAGACTTACCTACTTCAATGTTCATGATGTCAGACTCATAGTGGTTTACTAGAGGCATATTACTAGTGTTGTTTTGTTTTCACCTCTTATAACGCAAGATAATTTATATCCAGTGTCCCCCAAGATGTAGTAATTCCTGTTTGATCTTCGTCCCTTCCTGACTTTATTCTATTTCTGCCCCTTATTTGAATCGATATTTGATTGAATGTTAGCCATTTTACCACATTTGTTGAGTTTGGGCGCACTTTAGCCTAACACTGGTAGTTTAATATGTTCCCTTTGTTCAGTTTGAGAGCACCTGAAACAAACACTGGTAGTTTTGTGCATTTCGTTTGTTGGATTCAAGATCATCTGATCCAAACACTGGTAGTTCTGTACATTTCGTTTGTTGAGTTCAAGATCATCTGAACCAAACACTGGCAGTTATACTTGTTTCATTTGTTTAGTTGGAGAGCACCTGGTCCAAACATTGTAGTTTATGTTTCATTTGTTTATATTAAGAGCACCTGAGCCCAAACACTCCTAGTTTTTGTTTCATTTGTTTAGTTTAAGAGCACCTGAGCCCAATCACTGGTAATTTTGTACATTTAGTTTGTTGAGTTGTGAGAGCACCTGATCCAAACACTGATGTTTGCTTTTATATCTGAACAGGGAGAGGCTAAGAGTGCAGAGCTGATAGGCCAGGCGATCGCTAACAACCCTGCTTTCGTCGCTCTCAGGCAGATTGAAGCTGCCAGGGAGATTGCCCACACCATCTTATACTGATAGTGGTTTACTAGAGGCATATTACTAGTGTTGTTTTGTTTTCACCTCTTATAGCGCAAGATAATTTATATCCAGTGTCCATTCCTGACTTTATTCTACTTCTGCCCCTTATTTGAATCGATATTTGATTGACTGTTAGCATTTCACTACATTTGGTTCAGTTTGGGGGCACTTTAGCCTAACACTGGTAGTTTTATATGTTCCCTTTGTTCAGTTTGAGAGAACCTGAAACAAACACTGGTAGTTTTCTGCATTTCGTTTATTGAATTCAATATCATCTGATCCAAACATTGGTAGTTCTGTACATTCCGTTTGTTTAGTTCGAGAGCACCTGGTCCAAACACTGTAGTTTATGTCTCATTTGTTTATCTTAAGAGCACCTGAGCCCAAACACTGGTAGTTTGTGTTCTATTTGTTTAGTTTAGTCTTTAAGAGCACTGAACCCAATCGCCGGTAATTTTGTACATTTTGTTTGTTGAGTTATGTGAGCACCTGATCCAAACACTGATGTTTGCTTTTATATCTGAACAGGGAGAGGCTAAGAGTGCAGAGCTGATAGGCCAGGCGACCGCCAACAACCCTGCTTTCGTCGCTGTCAGGCAGATTGAAGCTGCCAGGTAGATCGCCCACACCATCTCAAGCTCCAACAAGTTGTTCCTGGACTCGAGCGACTGCTGTTTGGGCTCCAGCAGCTCAACATCGCGGGCAAAGGCAAGAAGTGAGACCATTTCCTGTCGTCCATGTCTTGGTTACTGCTGGTTGTCCCCGCTGAAGAAGAGTACTTTTGAGGGGAATTATTGCTTCTATAGAGACTGGTAGACACATTTTGTATGCTTTCTCATTATAGATTTGCTAAATCTTAGATGTATCCAAACTTAAAAGCCCATGGAAGATTTAGTATAGTTTAATCTTAGAATTCCTTAATACGGACAATATGTTGCTCCTGAATCTATTCTGGTAATGACTAAGGAATCGACATGGTCCACCTGGAAACTGCATAGATTGTTTTTGGGACCATTTGCATATAACTTAAGGTTCTTGCATAATTTCAACTAAATGATACTCCATCAAATGGGCTTGTGTCAATGCAAGAAATTTGTCCCAAGATGTTCTGATCTAAAATTAACTCTTACTTTGAACTAGCTTGTGTTGATTCTAGGTTGTACAGGGATTGGGTGGTTGTGAAGTGATAAGAAAATTTGGGCAGATGGGCATGGTCTGGTACTTGTTTTGTGTTTAGGCAGTATCATTTCTGGGTCTATTCTCTAGTTGTAGAATGTAAGATCATCTTAGTAATCTGGACAGTTTTATATGTTTACCAATTTGGTCTCGGTTATAGCTTACCTTCCATTGGAGAACTTTTTTTTCCCATTTCAATAATTTAGATTTAATGCACCCCTAAAATTTATCTATGAAGTCATATAGCACTTATGTCTACTGCTCTGTGAAACAGTTTACCTTATTTCCTTTTAATCCATGTCTACGGCTACGTGAAATAGTTTAACTTGTATGCTTTTAATCTAGTAAGAGTGCCCAATAATGATATTGTTGCTACATCATTATGTTGTCTCTGTGGAAGAAGAGCACTTTTGAGGGGTCAACGGTGAGTGCTCCGCAAGAAACAAGATATACAAGATCTAGGTCTGAAGGTGGGTCTCTACGTGTGAAATCTACAAAAATCCTCCGAGGTAAATGGTAGAAGATCAACCTGAATCCAGTCAGAAGCGTCAGTTTGCCTCTTCTTTATCAAATGTAAGTAGTCCATGCCCAAGTATGTCATTCCTGCAGTTGCATACTCTATTGATAACCTAGATTGCAAGTTTCTATTATAGAAGTAGTAACATTTGACCATAATGCCTTGTTGGCAAGCCACATAAGTTGTATTTTGCTGTAAATTTGGACAAAGGGTAACATTTATGTAGTTTGAGTGAGTATTATTTGAGTTGTAGGGGCTCATAAAGGATCATTGCACATACACTATTATAGAAAAGCCAACATGCTTCCTGACCTACCAGGTTATCACTTTTGAGCGAATGGGGTAACCTTGTAATGCTAGTTTGTTCATCTATATGCATAAACAAACCTAACCTGAAAAGAGAGATACTATAATTTCGTAACTTTTCTCATCAGATACAGTGTCTTATAAGTCATATCCTGTTTGAGTTGCGATCAGCTTTATTCCTATATTGTAAACCTTGTGATTTTTGTAACAACTTTTGATCAGTAATTGTACTGTCTAATTCAAACCACCTGAGTTCTGTTTTAGTGTTTGCTATAAATATGGACGAAGAGTAAAATTGATAGATTTTAGGTGAGCATTTTGCGAGCAATAGTGTCATGAAGCGGGAGATCATCAATAACATTGTAGTTCTGTTTATTCATCTATAACCTACTTGCCCTGTTTGCAGTTTGAGTGATATGTACTAGAGGCAAGTTGCCAGCATTCCTTGTGTCTTTCTAGTTTCATGTGTTTCATTACAATTGTAGAGTTCATGATGTATAATTTTCGTGCGATCACGTACTTCTATGTTTATAGTTCACACTTCCAGTTGTCTGTTGTTCTTATGACTGAACAAAGTTTTAGACTTCATCTACTTGCTATGTTCCTAGTGTCAGACTTTCAGTGGTATGCTGGACATAGTTTCAGACTTCACCTATTTGGTATGTCTATAGTTTCAGACTTTCAGTGGTATTATTATACGACTGAACTAGTTCCAGACTTCTCCTGCTTTACTGTTCGTGATGTCAGACTGATAGTGGTTCACTAGCATATACTACTGCAGTTTTGTTTTCACCTCTTATAAGTTATAACGCAAGATAATTTATATCCAGTGTCCACCAAGATGAAGTAATTCCTGCTTGATCTTGGTCCATTTCTGACTTTATTCTATTTCTGCCCCTTGTTTGAATCGATATTTGATTGACTGTTAGCCATTTCACTACATTTCTGATTTTAGCCTAACACTGGTAGTTTTATATGTTCCCTTTGTTCAGTTTGAGAGCACCTGAACCAAACACTGGTGTATTTCGTTTGTTGAATTCAAGATAATTTGATCCAAACACTGGTAGTTCTGTACATTTTGCTTGTTGAGTTCAAGATCACCTGATCCAAACACTGGCAGTTATACATGTTTCATTTGCTTAGTTCGCGAGCACCTGGTCCAAACACTGGCAGTTATACATGTTTCATTTGTTTAGTTTAAGAGCACCTGAGCCCAATCACTGGTAGTTTGTGTTTCATTTGTTTAGTTTAAGAGCACCTGATCCGAACACTGATGTTTCTTTTTATATCTGAACAGGGAGAGGCTAAGAGTGCAGAGCTGATAGGCCAGGTGATCTCCAACACCCCTGCTTTCGTCGCTCTCAGGCAGATTGAAGCTGCCAGCGAGATTGCCCACACCATCTCAAGCTCCAACAACAAGGTGTTCCTGGACTCGAGTGACCTGCTGGTTGGGCTCCAGCAGCTCAACATCGCGGGCAAGGGCAAGAAGTGAGATCATTTGTGGTCGTTCATGTCTTGGTTACGGTCGGCTGTCCACGCTGAAGAAGAGTACTTTTGAGAGGAACTGACGAACTCTATAGTTTCTGTTAATGGTTCTATCTTGTTCTAGGATTCGCGTGCGCAAGAAACAAGAAAGAAAGACGCTATCGCTGTTGCAAGTTGCACTGTGGAATTTGCATCTCAACCTTTCAGCCACGTGCTACATTTTGCTGTGTTCTACATCTGGGATAATGTTTAATGCGAATGGTCCGTTAGAATGTTCTACATCTGGTGACTGGTACTCCAGTTGTGGTAGATTTTCTGTTTCTTTTGTCATTATGCATGCTTGCATGATGCGATTCAGAGCTCATATTGTTTGTTCTATTCATGTTACGCATGCCCTTTTGTGTTGTGAGTTCCCTGTGTTTCTGGTTGCATCATGCATGCCACTGCTTCTGTTGTCTCTCTGTTTGGTGTGTTTAAAGACCAGTGGATTGGATAGCTGAAACTCCCGAGTTTATTTTAACACAAATAGGTTCCAAAAGTGAAGGCTCTTTGAACACCTTTTCTTGGCCGTGCCTGGGAGTGGTCAAGCTAAACTCTGACGGTGCTATCAGAGATGAGCTGAATTTTGCTGCCAGTGGTGGGGTGTGATTGAAGCGTTGGCTTTTAGTTTTAGGGATACGGTGTTGTTTGCCGGACAGCAGAGCTATAGGAGAATTAGAGCATCTCCACCGGGGGCCTCTAAAGGCCTTTTGGGGGGGGGGGGGGGGGGGGGGACGACGAAAACACTCACCAGCGGCACCTTCCAAAGTCTCGCTCTGAGCGATTTTATGTCCGGCACTCCCTATCGGGTCTCTATACTTGGAGGCCCTGCTGGGTACTGGACATCGACCGGACATGGCCTCTGACAGGTGCGCCCCACCCGTCATAGACATACGACGCGATGTTGTGCTCTAAATTGCGTCGGTGCAGGAGGCCGCTCCGCCCGCGTTAATGCCGACGCGTTTCTGCAGGCGACGAAGCCTCACAATTACGCCGGCGCCGAGGCTTTCCCGGCTTCCCAAGCGTCGGCGTGGCCGAATCGTGTCGCCGCCACATTACTCCGACACGACGCGTGCTCACCCACTCGCCGCTTCCCGCCCAGCACCACCGCTTCCCGCCCCTCTGTTTCCCTCCCCGCCTTTATAACACTCCTCCGCCGTGCCCGCAGCCTCACCACACCAACACTTCCTCCGCCGTGCCTGCAGCCTCCGTATCCCGAGCCAAGAACCATGCCTCGCCGACTCCAGACCACCTGGTCCACCATCACCCAGGCAGCGCGCCGCGCTCACCCTCGGAGGCAGGAGGACCAGCCGGAGCAGGCTCCGGACCAGGCACCGGAGCTGGCGCTCCAGCCTGTTGTCGTCGACGACATGCCCTTGGACTGGGCGAACAACGTCCACGACATCGACGACCAGCAGGAGCAGGAGCCGCCGGAGGAGGAGCCAGCGCAGGAGGAGGAGCCGGCGCAGGAGCAGGAGCCGGCGCCGGAGCAGGAGCTGCCGCCGCCGCTGTGGCCCGACCAGGTCGTCGCCATGAACTCGTTCGACACCTGGCGCGCAGAGCAGGCGGCCACCCAGTTTACCGCAGCCTACGAGGCGGTTGGCGACGCCGTCGAGGCCGCCATCCTGAAGGCCTCCCTCGAGACCGCGGAGCGAGACGCTCGCTGCCGCGCTTTCATGGCCGCCGAGCGCGCGGCGTACGCGGACCTCAACGCCGTGGCCGCGGAGCGGGAGGCGGACGGGGCCTCCATGGAGGCCGCCCAGCTGGCGTTTATCGACGAGCTGCGCCGGGCGCGCGAGGCGAGGGAGGCTGCAGACGAGAGGGCCAACATGTGCCGGGTGATACGTCTCCAACGTATCTATAATTTCTTATGTTCCATGCTGTATTATACCAACTTATTACATGTTTTATATGCATTTTATATAGTTTTATGTATTTTCTGGGAGCTATTAACAAGATGCCACAGTGCCAGTTCCCTGTTTTCTGCTGTTTTTGGTTTCAGAAAAGTACTTAAGGAAATATTCTCGGAATTGGACGATTTCTTTTCAGAAGTCAGTTTTTATTTGGGAACGTTCTAGAAAACCGAAGACGAGACGAAGTGGGCGACCGAGGCGGCCACACCACCTCGTGGCGCGGCAGGAGCCTGGGCCACGCCAGCAGGTGATGTGGGCCCCTCGGGGCGCCACCGACTTCGCCCTTTCGCCTAATATACCCCCCAGACTAAAAACCCTAGCACGGTGTTCGATATTTCCTCCACGGGTCCAGAGCGCCGCCGCCATCGAAGACAAGATTCGGGGGACAGAAGTCTCTGTTCCGGCACCCTGCCGGGACGGGGAATTGCCCCCGGAGCCATCTCCATCGACTCCACCGCCATCTCCATCGCCGTTGCTGCGGGATCTACGGTAGCTATGTGGTCTATCTCTCTCTCCCATGTAATCTTTATGTGATCATGAGCTTTGTAATCTAGTTGAATATGTGATGCTACTCTTTATCTATTATGCACTCTAGAGGTTAATTTAATATGAACTCCGGAGTTATTCACGGTTGTAACGGTGACAGTGTGTGCACCGTGTGTGATTCCTATATGACGTTGTTGGTGTTAGTTTACTCTGACTTTGAGGGTGCTCTTGTAGCCCTACACAATGAATGGTGTTTGTTATCCAACATGAGAGTGTTTGAGAGTAGTGTTTATTTATTTAACTTTGATGTCATTGTTGAGAATGTCCACTGGTGAAAGTAGGATCCCTAGGCCTTGTTTCTAAGCATTGAAACACCGTTTCCAACAAGTTCTGCTACGTGTTTGCTTGCTGCCATTTTTATTACAGATTGCAATTACTACTCATAATCATCCATATTACTTGTATTTCACTATCTCTTCGCATAACTAGTGCACCTATACATCTGACAAGTGTATTGGGTGTGTTGGGGACACAAGAGACTTTTTGTATCTTAACTGCAGGGTTGCTTGAGAGGGTTATCTTTAACCTCTACCTCCCTGAGTTCGATATACCTTGGGTGATTCACTTAAGGGAAACTTGCTGCTGTTCTACAAACCTCTGCTCTTGGAGGCCCAACACTGTCTACGAGAATAGAAGCGTGCGTAGACATCAAGCTATTTTCTGGCGCCGTTGCCGGGGAGGTAAGCGTTGGAAGGTACCTCCTTTAGATCCTGCAGTTATTACTTTTTGTTTCTTGTTTTTATTTTCACTAGTTAGGTTAATGGAAAACAACAAAAATATTAGAGAGCTTTATAATATTTATCTTGAGTTAGGACATGAAGTGTTTGAAGACAAAATTAAAAAACCTATGGAACTTTATTTGCATGCTAGTAGCAATGTTATTAGTATGAATTCTTTGAACACCATTATTGCTAATGCTATGGAAAAGTCTAAACTTGGGGGAGTTGGTTTTGATGAGCATGATATTTTTATTCCCCCAAGCACGGAGGAGAAAATTTTCTTTGATGATACCTTGCGTCCAATATATGATAATTATAATCATTGTGATATTTTCGGTCCACCTACTGTTGAGGATATATTTTATGTTGATTACAATATGCCTCCTATATTTGATGATTATGGTGATGAGAATAATAATGATAGCTATTTTGTTGAATTTGCTCCCACTACAATTAATAAGAATGACTATGCTTATGTGGAGAGTATTAATTCTTTCATGCACGTGGCTCATGATAAGAATGTTTTATGTGATAGTTATGTTGTAAATTTTATTCATGATGCTACTTGTGAACTTATACATGATAATGATGAGTGTTGATTAAATATACTATATGATAATGCTTTAGATGATGGTACTATGCTTATTGATAATCCTCTATGTTTAGAAGTTGAGGATAAAAATGATATAATTGCTGCTTGTGATGGTACTCTTACTCATGAGAGTCCTACTTTGTTCTTAAATTCTCCTAATTACACCATGGAGGAGAAATTTGCTTATGTTAAGAAATACTTATGTGGTTTGCAATTGTCTCTAGTTCCAAATCTTTGTTGCAACCATGATCTTAAACTTGATATTGATCTTAATAACTATTTTGAAAGAGGGAAGCATGCTAATGAATTCCAAAATAAATTTAATGATCCTCTTTATGTGCCTATGTTATCTAAGTTGAATGATTCTTGTGGTTATAGGGTTGAATTTATTTCTACTACTGAAAGTTATTATGAGAGAGGGAAACATGGTTTTATGTATCTCAACAATATTAAGTTTCCCCTCTTTATGTTGAAAATTTTAAAGTTGCACTTGTTTTGCTCTCCTATGTTTGTTGCTTTGTGCTTTCATGACTTGTTTCCTTACAAGATTATTTTTCATAGGAAGAGAGTTAGACTTAAATGTGTTTGATATTTGCCTCTTGATGCTCTCTTCGGTTTTCAACTCTCATTTTATGAGAGCATCATAAAAATCACTATGCCTATCGTAATGGCTATAAAGAAAGAGCTTTTGGGAGACAACCCAATATTTCATTTCTGTTATTTTCTTTTATATTGAGTCAAGGAACATGCCTACCTCTGTAGCAATTTCTTTGTATCTTTATTTTATTGCATTGTTGTGTCAAGTTAAGCCTCTAGTTGAAAGTTGATGCTAAATTGGGCAGGAACAGTTTTTCTGCTGTCCACCGTTAAATTCATAACTCTTTACAGAAAAATCCAAATAATCTGCCCTTTTTGTGCGTAATCCTCAGATATATATGAAACTTTCATTAGTTTTGAGTTTTCTGATCTGAGCAAGTTAAGTGCCTCGAAAAAATTC
Organism: Poa annua; assembly: GCA_026929855.1. Taxonomy (NCBI): domain Eukaryota; kingdom Viridiplantae; phylum Streptophyta; class Magnoliopsida; order Poales; family Poaceae; genus Poa; species Poa annua. The sequence continues at coordinate 4,408,264 of CM049434.1, read as the reverse complement.
GTCTTCACAGACTGTTCTGTTTTTGACAGATTCTGCCATTTATTTTGCATTGGTTCTTTTGCTGATTTTGAATGGATCTTTTTGTTCCATAAAATTCCAGTGGCTGTAGCTAATGTCCAGTACCATGATAATGATTGTCTCCATACAGAATATAAGAATTTTTGATTATGCACTAACCCTCTAATGAAGTTTACTTTGAGTTTGGTGTGGAGTAAGTTTTCAAGGATCAAGAGAGAGAATGATATGATGTGATCAAGGAGATGAAAAGGCCTAAGCTTGGGGATGCCCCCGTGGGTCACCCAACATATTTCAAGAAGACTCAAGCGTCAAAGCTTGGGGATGCCTTGGGCATCCCCTTCTTCATCAACAAACTATCAGGTCCTTTCTAGTGAAACTATATTTTAATTCCGCCACATCTTATGTGCTTGCTTGAAGCGTCTGTTTGCTTTTTGTTTTTGTTTTTGTTATTTTCATTCTCTGAATAAAATGGACCCTGGCATTCCTTTGTGGGAGAGAGACACGCTCCGCTTTTTCTTATGAATATTCGTATTCTTCACTTATATTTGTTGAGTATTCTTCTATGTTACTTCAATGCTTTCTAGCTCTTGTTTTTCATGCATCTCTTGCTAGAGCTGTTAGCTTTATTATATCATACTCTCATATCTCATTGTTTAATTACTTGGAGAGTTTATCTTTTAAATAAGTTGATTGGTGTTTGGTTGAGAACAGAAAATGTAATGTGGTAGATGGTATAACTAAATGATACATAATCTTGTAGATCATTAAATTGTGTCACTTGAATTATTGATGTTGTTTTGAGATATTAATTTGCTTAATGGTAAACATGATGGTTTAGTAAAGTGGAATGATGAATGGTTGGTCTAGAAAAACTTGAAGCTGTGCCACACTTAAATTTCCAGTTGATAGCATAATGATATATGACTTCTATTTGCTAATGGCAACCGTAATGACTTTGTGTTATGCGCTACGGTCGGGTCCCCAACAGTGACTTGTTCATTTGCCACAGCACCTCTTCGAGTGATTTTCATTATGCCTTGTAAGATCATATTTTTATTTGGAATTTTTTTTACTTGTGAGTTCTAAAGCTGCGGTTTTCATGGCACTTCCACCACCATATTGCTAGCCTTTTCGGTACTTTGCATTGCCCTTTCTCACATTGAGAGTTGGTGCATACTTCGCGGGTACATCCAAACTCGCGGGAGATCTTCATCTTGTTCTCCTACACATAAGCCAAATATTTTCCTCAAAACATCCACCATACCTACCTACTACATCATTTCCATAGCTGTTCTGAGATATATTGCCATGCAACTTCCATCTTACATTACATGACTTGTTGTCATTCATTACTCATATATTGCTTTGCATGATTCTATAAAGCTGATGTGTGGTTTTACCCATGTTACGCTAGATCATTGCATAACCTGCTACACTGGCAGAGGCACCGTTGTCATATACATATTATGTCTCATTCATATTAGCTACTTGTATCATCAGTATGTTGTCATATCATCATTAGTGTGTTGTCGTATCATCATATTAGGATGCCTGCCCCTAAAAGTGAAAAGAGCCATGGAGGCCATCGAAAAGAGAAACAGAAAAAGAAAAAAAATAGAAAAAAAAGAGAGAAAAAAAGGGGGCAGCATTACTATTCTTTATCACACACTTGTGCTCATGTTATAGCACCATATCATTTATAGTCATCACTTGTGCTCATGTTATAGCACCATGTCATTTATGATCATCATTTGTGCTCATGTTTAGCACCTTTACTCCATATGAGAGAGTTTTCATGTCTTACTTGCATAACTGTGGGGAACTTTACACTATAGAACTTGGCTTGTATATTCCAATGATGAGCCTCCTCAAAAGTGCTCTAGGTCTTCATGAGCAAGCAAGTTAGATGCACCCCCACTAGTTCCATTGGAGAGCTTTCATACACTTATAGCTCTATGTGCATCCGTTGTGTGGCAGTCACTACTCCTTGCATAGCTTCGATTATAAGACTTCCTCTTGTCTAATGATCACTTGCAGCTTTGTGAGACTTTCTTCCGTTGGCCTTCCAAACCCCCCTTAACATTCTCTTAGCCAAAACATCCTGGTGCCAGGAACCAACGTTGAACGCTTGCTTGTTTCTTTTGAACAAATAAAGAGTTGATCTTCTACGTGCATATTGATATTGCTTGACTTGATCCTTTCACAAAGTTGTCATGTTTGTTGGAAGCATTAGATGATTATATTGTTGTGCTTGAAGCTTAAATCATCTCTAATATCTACTTTGCACAGTTGATTGCTATCTAGTACTATATCATTGAAAGCTTTACTTTGCTTTGCCTACTTGTTTATTTATTACTCATTTGATATCAATATAAACTACAACCCTTATTCATTTGATCTCAGTTTACATGCCTTAAATTATTATGTGATCAAGATTGTATGAAAGCATGTAATTCAGAAATTATCCTTCTTTTATCGTTCTTGCCTACTCGGGACGAGTAGAACTAAGCTTGGGGATGTTGATACGTCTCCAACGTATCTATAATTTCTTATATTCCATGCTATATTATACCAACTTATTACATGTTTTATATGCATTTTATATAGTTTTATGTATTTTCTGGGACCTATTAACAAGATGCCACAGTGCCAGTTCCCTGTTTTCTGCTGTTTTTGGTTTCAGAAAAGTACTTAAGGAAATATTCTCGGAATTGGACGATTTCTTTTCAGAAGTCAGTTTTTATTTGGGAACGTTCCAGAAAACCGAAGACGAGACGAAGTGGGCGACCGAGGCGGCCACACCACCTCGTGGCGCGGCAGGAGCCTGGGCCGCGCCAGCAGGTGATGTGGGACCCTCGGGGCGCCACCGACCTCGCCCTTTCGCCTAATATACCCCCCAGACTAAAAACCCTAGCACGGTATTCGATATTTCCTCCACGGGTCCAGAGCGCCGCCGCCATCGAAGACAAGATTCGGGGGACAGAAGTCTCTGTTCCGGCACCCTGCTGGGACGGGGAATTGCCCCCGGAGCCATCTCCATCGACTCCACCGCCATCTCCATCGCCGTTGCTGACTCCTACGATGAGGAGTGAGTAGTTCTCCCCCGGGGCTGCGGGATCTACGGTAGCTATGTGGTCTATCTCTCTCTCCCATGTGATCTTTATGTGATCATGAGCTTTGTAATCTAGTTGAATATGTGATGCTACTCTTTATCTATTATGCACTCTAGAGGTTAATTTAATATGAACTCCGGAGTTATTCACGGTTGTAACGGTGACAGTGTGTGCACCGTGTGTGATTCCTATATGACGTTGTTGGTGTTAGTTTACTCTGACTTTGAGGGTGCTCTTGTAGCCCTACACAATGAATGGTGTTTGTTATCCAACATGAGAGTGTTTGAGAGTAGTGTTTATTTATTTAACTTTGATGTCATTGTTGAGAATGTCCACTGGTGAAAGTAGGATCCCTAGGCCTTATTTCTAAGCATTGAAACACCGTTTCCAACAAGTTCTGCTACGTGTTTGCTTGCTGTCATTTTTATTACAGATTGCAATTACTACTCATAATCATCCATATTACTTGTATTACACTATCTCTTCGCATAACTAGTGCACCTATACATCTGACAAGTGTATTGGGTGTGTTGGGGACACAAGAGACTTTTTGTATCTTAACTGCAGGGTTGCTTGAGAGGGTTATCTTTAACCTCTACCTCCCTGAGTTCGATATACCTTGGGTGATTCACTTAAGGGAAACTTGCTGCTGTTCTACAAACCTCTGCTCTTGGAGGCCCAACACTGTCTACGAGAATAGAAACGTGCGTAGACATCACCGGGCGGAGAGCACGCTCCGGCAGGAGAGGCGTGTGCGATCGCGCCTAGCCAGAGCTGCACAGGACGGCGAGGCAGGCCAGGGCGGCCTCGACGGAGTTTAGATTAGGGTTAGGGCTATGCTAGGGTTATTAGGGTTCAAATTCATTCAAAAAAATTGTAATATATAACAAAAATGAATGAAATTTGAACTTTTTATATTAGTTTGCAATTTATTTTAAACGCCCGCGAGGTGTTCGACAATGTGCTCGCGATTGGGTGTGGGACTTTGGGGAGTGCCGCTGTGGGCGGCCTTTAAATGTTGACCGGACACATGTCCGGCACACCTCAAAGGAGGCCCAATTGGGGGTGATGGACACACATTTAGAGCATCTCTAACAGAGCCCTCAAACTCGGAACCTCAATTTTTTTTAAGGTTCACCTTTTTGGAGAATTCTACTCGGATGAGCTCGCGACGCATAGCAGACACCGTAAACAGAACTGCAAATTTTATAATTTTGGCGGGAACAAACTAGTGTTCGTCCCCGATTCATTTCACAGATGCGTTCATCACCAATCCAAACATAATTTACATAATCCTACACTAATCCAAAAGCTAAACTACATCTACCTCGTCGCCGCCCTAACCCTAGTGCCAAAATTCGGCTCACCGGAGCCCTGGATACGGCGGCGACGGTGTCGAACTCCTCGGATGCGCCGCCTTCAGTCCTCGTCGGAGACGAGGTCGATGACGTCCGCCGCGCCAGCCTCCCAGAATGCCTTCCTCTCCCCGGCGAGCCTGTCTGCCTCGAGCCCTTGGTGGAGGAAGATCTCCTCGATCTCTGCCTCGCGGGCGAGCTGCGCCGCCCTCTCCTCCGCCTCGCGCACCGAACGGAGCAACACTTGAGCCGTTATGGACTCAAGCGCCTCGTCGGCGACGAAATCCTCCGGTGCGACAGAGGACCCGTAGGCGGCGCCGTCGTATTCCTCCGCCGGAGGGAGAGCCTGGAGCGCGGAGGAGGAGCTCGCGCCGCCGCTTGAGCTTCCCTCGCCGTTGAGCATCGTGCGGCGGCGGCGGGCCTGGAGGGCCTTGGCGCGGAGTCGGTCGAACTCCTCGACCTCGCGCCGCCAGAACCCCCTCGGGACCGGCATGTTCTGGTTGCTGAACCTGCGCGCTCCGCGCTTTCGCCCGACGTCGCTGGCCACCGCTTTCGCGCGACGCTCCTCGGAGTAGTCGCCGTCGAACGGGTCGTCATCCCGCGGCGGGGTGGAGCTCTCACGCTTGGGGGCCATCCGTCTTAGGGAGGCTCGGTTCACGCATGGCCGCAAGGACAAGCATGCTCTCCACGCGGTGGACGCATCTGCCATGGTTGCAACATACTCCCTCCGTTTTTTAATATAAGATGTTTTAGGCTTTGTCTAGATTCACATGTATCTACATATATCTAGACATGTTTTAGTGTGTATGTACACTCATTTATGTATGCATCTAGACACCATGTGCAATGTCTAAAACGTCCTGAGACTAGATGTCAGGGGATTCCCGTCTGGTCCGTGCCGCGACCCCGCCGAGGAAAACCATATGGATCAAGCTATGGCATCGTTAACGAAAGCGACCAGGAGTTTCGTGTCGCGACTCCGCCGCGCTGCTCGCTTTCCTCGGCTGGACGCACGCGCTCGACCGCCTCGTCGCCTCGCCCAGGCTGCACATCACCACTCACCAGAGTCTCATCACGGACTACGGAGTCTCATCGAGATTCCCGCCTTCTTCGCCCCGTAATCTGCTACACGTTTCGATTCGATTTTTGCATTCAAACAAAAATGATTCAAAAGTCTCGGCCCAAGCGTGGCCCAGCTCCCAGCATACGCGCCACTCCACTCGAGCTGAAGAGCACAACACAACAGAGAATTCAGGGGATGATGTAGAAACAAGATGAATTGTTTCCACCTGTTTGCCTGTAAGTAAAACAGAAACGAGTGCAAAGAGCCAAAAAAAATTAACAGAAAAATTGGTGGCCACATTTGAGTCAGAACTTGATAAGCAAACGTAGTTGCTCTCAACTCAAACAAACAGCGGTGCGCATATAAAGAGAAGGTAGTTGCTATTGTAACTATTTTCTCCGTAGTTTCATACAGTGCCGAACACATAACAACAGTGGTGGCATTTGCGAGACATAGCATTTGAAGACATAGCATTCGATGATTAATATGTAGTGTCATCAAACGCCTTCCATTACGCCTAGCCTCAACTTCATGCATCCTCAGGGTTGTCAGCAACTGATGCTGCTTCAGCTGCGGCGGCAGGAGCAGGCGGAGCGTGCTGCTGCTTCAGCTTCCTCCGCTACATAGACCTCTTGTGCAGCACGGGTCATCTCCAGGAGCTTCATCTCAGCAACTCGCTCGTGCAGATCGTTCTCACCAATGGGGTCGAGGCCGGTCATCGTCACCTGGTCCTTGCACCAGGTCTTGTCGGAGAACTTAATGCCGAAGTTCACAATAAATAACAAGACACACAACAATTCCCTCGAGAACTTAACTACGGATAAATGGAGAGGCAGCCAGAATCCAGAAGAACGGATTTAGCAAACTTCACCATGGTAAGCCAATCCACACCCTTTCAGTTAGAATCATCATACATTCAACTAACACTTAGGCAAACAAAAATGTATTCCTTTTTTTTCGCTGCATGTCCCCGGTCAAATCCCACCACAACTTTTTGATCCGACAACGCTTACCTAACTCGGCTTCATACCCCTTTATCTGCCTCGCGTGGCACGGGGGAGGGGGGACGCTGACATGTGGGGCTCAAGTTTGTTTATTTATATTAAACTTTTTTATTTTTAAATTAGTCTTTTCCTTACATATAAATTTAACAATTATTGTTTTCAATTGTACTTTCCAAATTAAAAACATAGTAATGTAACTAAATATTATGATACATTAGTTATTTTTATGCAGTTTTAGCATCGGTGGTGGAATATCAAAAACTTGTACAAAATTTGAAGGATATGCAAATAAAATGGTGTTAGTCGCATTTTTTTCGAGAATTACTTCCTTAATATTTTTTGGCTCTAACAGAATTTTCTAGATTGCATAAAATATAATGAAAACAAAAACGTATGTCTTCAGATTAAATTGTTTCACGGTGTGTTCAAAATAGATATATGTGTTTATGTCTATTTCAGGTTCCTTAAATATCTTGATAGAAAGTTCTAATGCGTGGGTTCTAGATTGGCAAGATGGGTCGTGGGCTGGCCGGTTCGGCCGGCTCGTCCTGGCTGCAATATTTATTCTTTTTTTTCCTGTTTTATTTGTTTAACTCCAGTTTGATTCACAATCAAAAAATAATAATTCTTAGAATATTTCCAGATTCAAATTTTGAGCTTCATGGCACTACTACTAGCATGTGCAGGAAAAAATAGTTTTAATATATAATGCACGTATGTGTTTCACCTAAGTGATAAACCATTTTCTTGGTTTTATATAATATCTAATTTAATCTTTATGAATTTCCAAAGTTTTTGAACTTAAGTAAAACAATCAGCTTACTTAGCTATATTTGACATTTTGAAATTTGGAAAATTTGGGATGCTACCTGGGACCTATCTGATTTATGCTAAAATCACAGACTAGTCTGTGATGACTGATGACACCTTGTGTTAGTAACTCTTGAATTTTCCTTTCGACTTTAGTCTTGAGCTTCTGAGCTACACGGTAGGGCAGGAGAGATACTAGGCGAGTGCCTAGAATTAGCGGTATTGATTTTCAAGGATACACTATAGAAAGGTGTATCAAATTTTTAGAAGAAGCAGCCAAGCGGTCGATTTATAACTCCACACGGCTGCTTGGCACATGCGCCTTGCTCGCACCCACACTAAAAGCAAAGGGATTACTCGCGGTTTCTCCACTTATCCACAAGTGCTAGTCTACCTCGGAAGAGCTTGGCCAAACACCAATTCTTCGCTTCTTCCGCAATGCGGGAGCTAAGCACCGCTGTGGAAGGGCGTGCCCCTTCGAAAACTATGTCATTGCTCGTAATTGGAAAGTTACGGAAGGAGACCCCGCATTTTGCAATGAAAACAACGTATAAAACTCTGGACAATTTCGGTGCCTCCATAGACAGCAGATGAGGGCTGTGGCTGTCCACATGTCTCGCTCAGAACACGGTCTCGTCGGCCAGTCCACTAGCGTCGTGTCCGGAGCGGGTGCGGCCGCCAAGGTGCCCCAGTATCGCATAGCGGTATCGATGATCGTACTGTTCGACGAGGAGGAAGTTCATTTGGTGCTTCAAACACCGACGCACACTTCTTCAACAATTGTTGAATCCCAATTGATGTTGTCGAACAACTGTATCATCAATCTTTTATGTAAAATGTAATTCTAGGATTTCAGAGGAATTCCTTTCCCCGTAAATTTCTACGGAGGCGTGGCGATCTTGTCTGCCACTTGCTGAGGGTCGTACTCGTACGCGATAGCGGTCCACGTCCACCAACAGGTGACATAACGCAGGCCAAGTGAGGGTGTTACCGGTGAAAGGTCGGCACCGTCAAAGAGACCTATGACCCAGCTCTTGCAGGCAAGGAGGATGCACCCACGAGGACTAAAATCCCGGAGGTTAAAGTGCTCATAAAATTCTATCTCAGAGTGTCTAAAACAATGCGGTCAAACATGTTTTGGATCTTTGTCCTGAAGGCTAGCTACACAAGTGCAGTGGAGGTAACCAGCACGCGCAAGCATTGAGGTAACCAGCACGCGCAAGCATTGAGGTAATCATGCACACCACCATAGCGTGTAGCCTCTCCATGACGACAATGACGAAGAGGCGATCGTCGACACTTGAATTGCAAATCAGATCACTATTTGTTTCTCATTCTTGATGGCACCGAGAGTGTAGAGGATATGTCAGTCCCTGAGCGCGTGGCTCGTTGGAGACCGGCTGCGGCCCACAAGTGTCGGTCGTCGTCTTGGCAATGCGCGAGCTTCGGCATGGCGTGTGGAGTTCAGCTTGCAGTAGCAAGAAGCCTCCAAGCGTTTGAGGCCGGGGAGGGGGCTCCTGCCCACAATGACCTTCGGCCACTAGTAGAAAAAGGACTTTACGTCCAGAGCTTTAGTCCTGGCTGTGTTTGTGGCCGGTACTAATGAGCATCAGTACCGGTCCGAACGGTCAGAGGGGAGGGTGGCAGCAGTACCGGTCCGTAAGGGACCTTTAGTACCGGGCCGTACGGCCCGGTACTAAAGGTCTGTGGCATGGCAACCGTCGCGCGGGGCTGGGCGGGTGGAGCTTTAGTACCGGTTCGTGTTACGGACCGGTACTGAAGCCCCTAACCGTTCGACTCCCGCCACGATTTTAGACGCGAGTGGGCAGTTTCTTCTTCTTCCTTCGGCCGCGGCTCTCTCTCTTTCTCTCCCTTCTCTCCGGCGACTCTCTCCCTCTCGCTTCATATCAATCCCTCTGGCCACCATGAGTCCGGCACCACCAATCACTCGCTACGGATCGGTGCTTGCACATGGCAACACCAATCTCAATGTCGTTTATACGAACGATAGCGCAATGGTTGCGGGTTTTCTCTCGGATTTCAAGAACTGGCTTGGCGAAGCTCGGGAGCAAGACAAGTTCATGGGTCTTGATCTCGAGTACACGGCCGATCAAGGAGAGGTTGCGGTCATCCAACTATGTTTCAAGAAACGTGTCATGGTCTTCCAATGGGCAAGGTATTAATCCAATGTTGGGCTTATTTTCTTTAATTTGTTAATTCATATGGATAGGAAAATTGCATAGGATAGCAATTTCTCTTTGATTGTAGTGAACAAAATTATATATATTGGCCGAAATGAAAATTGCATTGCATATATTGGATGAAAATATTGGCATATATATATTGGCCGAAATGATTGTACGAAAATTCTTAATTGATCTCAAATTATATATTGGCCGAAAATCTTAGTTGCATTGCCTATATTGTTGTTATTATACATTGGCCGAAAATCTTAGTTGCATTGCCTATATTGTTGTTATTATACATGATCTCAAATTATATATTGACCGAAATGAAAGTTGCATTGCATATTGTTGTTGTTATTCTTATTATACATGATCTCAAATTATATATTGGCCGAAATGAAGGTTGCGTTGCATATTGTTATTGTTATTCTTATTATACATGATCTCAAATTATATATTGGCCGAAATGAAAGTTGCATTGCATATTGTTGTTGTTATTCTTATTATACATGATCTCAAATTATATATTGGCCGAAATGAAAGTTGCATTGCATATTGTTGTTGTTATTCTTATTATACATGATCTCAAATTATATATTGGCCGAAATGAAAGTTGCATTGCATATTGTTGTTGTTATTCTTATTATACATGATCTCAAATTATATATTGGCCGAAATGAAAGTTGCATTGCATATTGTTGTTGTTATTCTTATTATACATGATCTCAAATTATATATTGGCCGAAATGAAAGTTGCATTGCATATTGTTGTTGTTATTCTTATTATACATGATCTCAAATTATATAATGTCAGTATTTTTAACATGTGTTCCATTTGTTGTTGCAGTAGTGACAAGCAGTGTCCAATACTCATGGATTTTCTTCGCAGCGGCATACATTTTGCTAGCGTTGATATAACGAATGACAAGATCAAGATGAGACGCACTTGGGGTATTCAGATACCATCTACCTGCCACATTGATCTCCAGGACTTGTTCAGGCTTGACCATGTCAAGACTGGAATGGCTGATATGGCAGTCGCCTTGATCGACGACGCGTACGCTGATATGAAGACAGGATTCGACAAGGATCAGCACAAACTTTGGGAGAAGACCCCACTCGACGGTTGCAACATTGAGTATGCAGCAAAAGATGCGTACGTTGCATACGAGGTGTACCGCAAAATTAGAATCGTCAACTATGGGCAGCGTCACCTCGTACCGCGACCAGTGCGCCATGAGTCTTCTACTTCTGGGTATTCAGATTCGGAGGACGATTTGTACTAGTGTTTGTACTGCTTGAGGGTCTCCTCATGTGGAAGACAGTAGTGTTAGTGCAAACACTTTATCTCTCTAATATTTTGTAGTGCTTGAGTAGTGTTATTGTTGCTAACAATTTACCTCAAATATTTTGTAGTGCTTGAGTGTCTACTCATCTGAAAGAGAGTAGTGTTATTGTTGCAAACAATTTATCTCAAATATTTTGTAGTGCTTGAGTGTCTACTCATCTGAAAGAGAGTAGTGTTATTGTTGCAAACAATTTATCTCAAACCAAAGGATTTCTTTTTTTGATTGTGTACCTTTTACATGGTTGTTTCTTATACCAATATGCACCTATTTGTGGAATATAAGATCTTTATCACAAATTATGCCAAAGGATTTCTTCTTTTGAAGTGTTTATCACATTATTTCATTTTTTTAATATTTATTATTATATTATCATTTTTTTAAATAAAGTAATATTTATTTTATCATTATTTATTTCAATATTATTATTATATAATATTTTGGTTTAATCAAGTAAATTTCTTTTTTTGAAGTGTTTATCACATTATTTCATTTTTTTAAATATTTATTATTATATTATCATTTTTTTAAATAAAGTAATATTTATTTTATCATTATTTATTTCAATATTATTATTATATAATATTTTGGGTTAATCAAGTAAATTTCTTTTTTTTGAAGTGTTTATCACATTATTTCATTTTTTTAATATTTATTATTATATAATCATTTTTTTAAATAAAGTAATATTTATTTTATCATTATTTATTTCAATATTATTATTATATAATATTTTGGTTTAATCAAGTAAATTTCTTTTTTTGAAGTGTTTATCACATTATTTCATTTTTTAAATATTTATTATTATATTATCATTTTTTAAATGAAGTAATATTTATTTTATCATTATTTATTTCAATATTATTATTATATAATATTTTGGTTTAATCAAGTAAATTTTTATAATATAATAAAAGAAAAAGTGTTTCATCATGACCGAGTGGTTAACATGATTGATAAGATAGAACTATCAGTAAGTTCTCAGTTCTCTTCTAGTATCTAGTTTGAAAGAAACCTAAATGTTAAGCGTGCTAGTGTTATAGCAGTTTCAGGATGGGTGACCGATCGGGAAATTTGACAGTTCCAAAATGGATTAAGTGTGTAGGAAGGGGGAAAATTAACTAGATTAAATAGTTAGACTTGAGATTAAGTGTGGGTTAGTTGATGATAGTTAAGTGATGAATTGTGCGGGTTAGTGGATAGTTAAGTGAGAAATTTCGAAATTCTAAAAAAATATTATTTTTTTGTGAAAATTTCAAAAAGAAATTAAATTTTTTGAAAAAATATTTAGTACCGGTCGGTAACACCGACCGGTACTAAAGGTCTCCAGCCGAAACCACGCCTGTAGCCCTCGTGGATGTCATTTAGTACCGGTCGCAACACGACCGGTACTGATGCAGGGGGGGCATCAGTCCCGATTGCGCAGTACCGGTTGCGAAACCGGTACTGATGCCCCTCCCCGACCGGTACTAAATATGAGTTTTCCACTAGTGGGCCATCATGTTCATCCTTTTTCTTTGGAATAAAACAGCTCAGATGTCCACTAACTACTAGCATAAACAGACGTGTACGGATGAAATATTTGGCGTGTAGATAATACCCTTCTCCAGCAAAATTATTTGGGGGGGGGGGGGGGGGGTGAGAATAAGCCATCGGTACCACCATTTCTCCACACCCGTTTCGCCCGTCTCCATTGACCGCCCGCGGTGGATTCGACCTGCTTGCGCCGTGCCGTCCGCTGCGTGATCGATAGGAAGGAGGTGGCCATTGATGATGTCACACCGACATAGCTCTTCAGTCGGCACTGACATTTGGTTATTATAAAACATTGACGTGCGGGTCCCATTGCCAGTTTTTTTAACAATTTGTAGTTTTCTGTTAACGTTTCAATAATTTGCAACACCATAAAAAAACTTATGAACTTCGCAAAGTCGTAACTAATACTTTCCAAACCTGAAAAAATGTTCATCTTAAAATGTTAAGCAAAAAGAATTCCTATATAACTGTGTCGAATTGATGGTCTTTTTTTAAGATTTCGTTAATCTACAGAACTCTGTAGAATTTGTATAATATCTGAAGAATGCTCAATATATGAAATTGTTTACGTTAATGTCTGCTATTTATTTATATTGAATTTATGCATGACTCACCAACTTCGAACTATATCTATTTAGACTAACAAGATAATAATCTATGATTTGAATTGAAATTTGACCTAAAATTTGAAATTCGTTTGCCATATCAAAATGTCTAGAAAATGAATCCTACTTATTGACGTTGAATTCATGCGCATCTAACTAATTCCCGATTATATTTATGCATAACAATAAGATAAAATTAATAACATCAGAATTGATCTTCGCATTACAATTCGAAAAATATTCACCAAATCAAAAGGCTTACAAAATGCATTGTATCTATTTATGTTGAATTCATACACATCCGAACAAAGAATAATTCATTTTAAACCAGAAAAAACAACAATTTACCAAATTGTTGAGAGAAACGAGCTCCCCATGTTGGTACCAACATCATTTCTCCACACCCGTTTCGCCCGTCTCCATTGACCGCCCGCGGTGGATTCGACCTGCTTGCGCCGTGCCGTCCGCTGCGTGATCGATAGGAAGGAGGTGGCCATTGATGATGTCACACCGACATAGCTCTTCAGTCAGCACTGACATTTGGTTATTAGAAAACACTGACGTGCGGGTCCCATTGCCATTTTTTTTAACAATTTGTAGTTTTCTGTTAACGTTTCAATAATTTGCAACACCATAAAAAAACTTATGAACTTCGCAAAGTCGTAACTAATACTTTCCAAACCTGAAAAAATGTTCATCTTAAAATGTTAAGCAAAAAGAATTCCTATATAACTGTGTCGAATTGATGGTCTTTTTTTAAGATTTCGTTAATCTACAGAACTCTGTAGAATTTGTATAATATCTGAAGAATGCTCAATATATGAAATTGTTTACGTTAATGTCTGCTATTTATTTATATTGAATTTATGCATGACTCACCAACTTCGAACTATATCTATTTAGACTAACAAGATAATAATCTATGATTTGAATTGAAATTTGACCTAAAATTTGAAATTTGTTTGCCATATCAAAATGTCTAGAAAATGAATCCTACTTATTGACGTTGAATTCATGCGCATCTAACTAATTCCCGATTATATTTATGCATAACAATAAGATAAAATTAATAACATCAGAATTGATCTTCGCATTACAATTCGAAAAATATTCACCAAATCAAAAGGCTTACAAAATGCATTGTATCTATTTATGTTGAATTCATACACATCCGAACAAAGAATAATTCATTTTAAACCAGAAAAAACAACAATTTACCAAATTGTTGAGAGAAACGAGCTCCCCATGTTGGTACCAACATCATTTCTCCACACCCGTTTCGCCCGTCTCCATTGACCGCCCGCGGTGGATTCGACCTGCTTGCGCCGTGCCGTCCGCTGCGTGATCGATAGGAAGGAGGTGGCCATTGATGATGTCACACCGACATAGCTCTTCAGTCAGCACTGACATTTGGTTATTAGAAAACACTGACGTGCGGGTCCCATTGCCATTTTTTTTAACAATTTGTAGTTTTCTGTTAACGTTTCAATAATTTGCAACACCATAAAAAAACTTATGAACTTCGCAAAGTCGTAACTAATACTTTCCAAACCTGAAAAAATGTTCATCTTAAAATGTTAAGCAAAAAGAATTCCTATATAACTGTGTCGAATTGATGGTCTTTTTTTAAGATTTCGTTAATCTACAGAACTCTGTAGAATTTGTATAATATCTGAAGAATGCTCAATATATGAAATTGTTTACGTTAATGTCTGCTATTTATTTATATTGAATTTATGCATGACTCACCAACTTCGAACTATATCTATTTAGACTAACAAGATAATAATCTATGATTTGAATTGAAATTTGACCTAAAATTTGAAATTTGTTTGCCATATCAAAATGTCTAGAAAATGAATCCTACTTATTGACGTTGAATTCATGCGCATCTAACTAATTCCCGATTATATTTATGCATAACAATAAGATAAAATTAATAACATCAGAATTGATCTTCGCATTACAATTCGAAAAATATTCACCAAATCAAAAGGCTTACAAAATGCATTGTATCTATTTATGTTGAATTCATACACATCCGAACAAAGAATAATTCATTTTAAACCAGAAAAAACAACAATTTACCAAATTGTTGAGAGAAACGAGCTCCCCATGTTGGTACCAACATCATTTCTCCACACCCGTTTCGCCCGTCTCCATTGACCGCCCGCTGTGGATTCGACCTGCTTGCGCCGTGCCGTCCGCTGCGTGATCGATAGGAAGGAGGTGGCCATTGATGATGTCACACCGACATAGCTCTTCAGTCGGCACTGACATTTGGTTATTAGAAAACACTGACGTGCGGGTCCCATTGCCAGTTTTTTTTAACAATTTGTAGTTTTCTGTTAACGTTTCAATAATTTGCAACACCATAAAAAAACTTATGAACTTCGCAAAGTCGTAACTAATACTTTCCAAACCTGAAAAAATGTTCATCTTAAAATGTTAAGCAAAAAGAATTCCTATATAACTGTGTCGAATTGATGGTCTTTTTTTAAGATTTCGTTAATCTACAGAACTCTGTAGAATTTGTATAATATCTGAAGAATGCTCAATATATGAAATTGTTTACGTTAATGTCTGCTATTTATTTATATTGAATTTATGCATGACTCACCAACTTCGAACTATATCTATTTAGACTAACAAGATAATAATCTATGATTTGAATTGAAATTTGACCTAAAATTTGAAATTTGTTTGCCATATCAAAATGTCTAGAAAATGAATCCTACTTATTGACGTTGAATTCATGCGCATCTAACTAATTCCCGATTATATTTATGCATAACAATAAGATAAAATTAATAACATCAGAATTGATCTTCGCATTACAATTCGAAAAATATTCACCAAATCAAAAGGCTTACAAAATGCATTGTATCTATTTATGTTGAATTCATACACATCCGAACAAAGAATAATTCATTTTAAACCAGAAAAAACAACAATTTACCAAATTGTTGAGAGAAACGAGCTCCCCATGTTGGTACCAACATCATACATTCTTAATTAACCTACACCTAGGATTATAATTTTTTCCATAATTTCATACATTGCATATAAAATTTAAAAAACCCATAACTAGTACAGTTTAAACCATCACGTCGTCGCCGAGCCGCAGGAGGCGGCGCCGTCTTCCCTTCTGTCTTGGAGCACTCCGGTGTCCGGTGGCTGCATCCTGGATTATACATAGACGCATCTCCCGATCTCGCGAGACCAGTTAACGTAAAAGGAAGTAATTTTCGTCCAATCTTATGGTCTGTAGCAGCTCCCAGTCGATAGAGGCGAAATACTCTGAAGCAAGTTGTGGTCTTCCTGATACCTGTATCACGTTGCTCGCCTCGGATTAGTCTAATTGTCAGAGCTGGGACTTTGAGGCACGGATGGAATAGACACCGGACAGGTCATCGATTAACTTGCTGATGATTAATTTGCTATCCATAAAAAGCCAGAATTTCCCGAATTGCTTGCAATTCTACGGCATCCGGGTGATAGAACAGGACCACGTCATCCGCGTACAGGGAGACCGTCGTAACCAGGTCTTGACGGGCCACCCTCTTTAGACTCCCTAGCAGAAGCTTGTTCAGAGTGTTGATCACTAGAACGAAAAGCTGTGGCGACAGCGGATCACCCTGCCTGAGGCCCCTTCGGTGCCAAATGGGGGGCCAGGTTCCCCATTGAGCATCACCCTCGAGCTAGCCGTGGACAGGAGGATGGCCACGCACTCGCAGAATCTCGGCCCGAAGCCAAGTTTCCGAAACACCTCAAAGAGTAGTCCCCACGAGACGGAGTCGAAAGCCCTGGCAATATCCAGTTTGAGCATCACCCTTGGCTCCTTTAGCCTGCGAAGTAGCCTCGCCGTTTGTTGTACCAACATGAAGTTGTCATGGATGCAACGTTTCTGGATGAAGGCGCATTGATTAGAGTCTACCATGCGATGAAAGTAATGGGGCGAGTCTCGCGACCATCACCTTTGCGGCTAGTTTCGCAAAGATGTGAATCAGGCTGATCGGTCTGTAGTACGGATGGCACCCGCCAGGTACGGGGCCGGGTTTGGCACCCCCATACCCGTACCCGGACCCTCTCCCCGCCCCCGCCACCCGTCCCCGTACCCGCCGGCGGGTCCAAAGTTCCACCATACCCGCGACCCGGCGGGTATGCGGCACCCGGCGGGTACCCGCCAACACAGCCGTCGTCGTTTACCTCGATGGCGAGCTCGCAGCAGCTACAAGATCGTTCCCATCCTCGCCGGCGACGGAGCCACAACAGGGACGCGACGGAGGGGCGGGCGGAGGAGCGGAGCAGGAGCAGAGGACCGGCGACGCGCACCACAGCAGGGACGCGCCGGCGCGGCCGTTGCCGACGCGGAGGCGGAGGCGTAGGCCGGCGACGCGCACAACGCAACGGCCGGAGCAGAGGAGAGCGTTGGGCGGCGCAGCTCGCTGCGGATTTGAGGAAAGAGAGAGGGAGGCGGCGCGGCCACGAACTCGAGCGAAGCGGCGCGGTCGAAGGGAGCAGGGCGGGCGGGTGAGCAGAGGTCGAAGGGAGCAGGGCGAGCGGCGGCGGCGGATCTGGTGAGGGCAGAGGCGAGTGCGGCGCGTGGGGACTGGGGAGTCGTGGGCTCTCGCTCGTGGGGAGGGAGCGAGGAATTGAGGTCGTGGGCTCTCGCTCGTGAGCTGTGGCCTGTGGATTTAGGGTTTTCACGCTCTATGACAGGTTGGGTCAGCGGGTTAAAGGGTACGGGTACACCCCATACCCGTACCCGCCAGACCCGCTGGGTTTCAATTTCACCCGATAAGTAGACCCGCGGGTATTATTTTTTACCATACCTGCCCAATTTAAGAAGGGTACCCGCCGGGTTTGCGGGTAACGGGTACCCATTATCATCCGTAGTCTGCAGTCACCCATAGCAGCCGCATCCGAGCACTTTGGGAGCAAGATGATCAGCGCTTGATTTAGACCTTGGAACCCCCGACCACACATGGAGGAGAACTTATGAAATGCCGCCATGAAATCATCCTTCACGATGGCCCAGCAACTTTGCAGGAATTCCGCCGTGAAACCATCCGGCCCCGGCGCCTTCCCATGCGGGAGTCGCCGCACCACCTCCCGCACCTCGTCAGCCGAGAATGGCTCCTCCGGTTGGGTAAGATTCTGAGCTTGCAGGCCTAAGAACTCAAGATCTAGGGAGAAATCCCTTTCCGCCCCCGTGCCAAGAAGGGCCTGAAAGTGTGAGTAGGCCGCTTCTGCCATGGCGGCGTGACTTCTTCCGGCGCCTGTAGGATGCGCCTCTAGCATCTGTTTTGCTGTTAAGAAATCATTCTAGCTTAGCTTAGTGGGTTCTATACTACTAGTTTTTGCTCTCTGTTTTGTCGGTAGCATCCCTCACTCTAATTAGCTAGTGAGCGAAGTGTGTTCTTATCTACACCTATATGTTTTGCAGGTGTTGAAGTGGATGAAGGCGCGGAATTAGTTTTGAGATACATGCAAGGAAGTGTTTTTTTTTAGAACACAAGAGCTGTTTCCTCCCCAAGTCCCCATTCTCAGCCGCCCCACCCCACTCTGTTCTTGCGATTGCCCCGTCTCTCTGCAAGCCGCCATGATCCCCTGCCCTTGGCTCCACCCGCGGTGAACGATATCACAGCGCTCGAGCTGCCTGCCGTTCCTCGGCGCCATCGACTTCTTCGTCACAGGGCGGCGGCGGAGGAGCACCGCCGGGCCCGAGTCTTAATCAGGTGGTTTGGCAATTCCGCACTAGATCTCTACCGTATTCATTTTTGTGGAATTGGCACGGAAGGGGGCTTCTCTTCTCTGCCTCCAATTGGTCCTTGCTCGACTCGAATTCTAACTCTACCTCGAATTTCAGTTTCAGGGACAAACGGGTCTTGCGCGCCAGAGTTTCCTTGTTCACGGGACTGCTGCTGATTCCGTAGTCCGCACCCGATTTCTGCCATATTCAGTGTTGGGGAATTGGCACGGGACGTGAGCTCCTGCTAAAGCCTCGGGTTTTTGTCAGGGAGACAATCCCTATAATAATTGTCCAAGGCTCCCTGAAAGATTTGATAAAGGGGAAACATATCTGAAGGTGCAGATTTCTCCATGGAGGCGAATGATAACGATAATAACAGTTCCCAGAGCCAGGTAAGTTGTTGATCCCTTTGTTTACAATGTGTTGCTTTCGAGCTGTATCCTTACTCATACTACTATGAATCTGGCAGTATACGGACTTGGATGCTTAGAGCCATTCTTTTGTGATACATCAGGGGAGACTTGATTTTCTTTTCAGCATACTTCTAACGATTGATTCTCATAATCAAACTAGAAACTGTACAACTATTTTTACCCTCATGAGGTAAAAACATCTAGGGCTCGCTTGGATCGTTGGGAAAATTGCCTGACCGAAATATTTTCCGACGTGCGCTCAGTATTTTCAGCAGGGCCGGACCAGCTCCGTGAAATATTCCTGTTGTTTTGCTTAATTAACGCCAAACCAAGAACAGCCCTAGTTTATAGTTCCTCCGGCACAGTTGCACATATGTGGTACCGACTGGGTCAGCTATGCAGTGGGTAGGCTCATGTCTGCATTAATTCTCAGGAAATAACAGCTCGATATACCCTATTTCATATACAATCATAAATACATAACCTTGATGATTCTGAACAGCACAAGGTTGGTTAGATTCCGATAGCAAGTTTCCTTAGGGCTTAGGAGCCATTCGTTTAATCGGACAAGTTTTTTGCTTTGTCATTTCTGAATTCAGTTATTTGGCCGCTAAATAATGGATCCATAACTATGTTGCAGCAACTGGAGGACGAAGATAGGCTCAGTACACTTACTGATGATATTTTACTGTCTATCTTGGGGAAAGTCAGTTCACGTGTGGCTGTAAGTACATGCGTGCTCTCTACACGTTGGAAACATCTGCCCTGGTTGCTGCCTGAACTCAGCATCAATGCCAAGGATTTCCTAGGCAAATGATATGGAGGAATTAGCCATGGTATATTTGACCAAAGCAACCAGGAGCTTCTTGGCTGATCAGCAAAGAGAATCCACCATCTCAGCTCTGCACCTTAAGCTCTACTTGATCAACACTTTGTTGTGTGAAATTGGTCCACTGGTAGGTGACGCAATTAACAGTGGTTTGTTGAAGGATTTGGATTTGACCGTTCTTGACGAGACAAAACCTTTGGACCGTAGTCATGAGGATATGCTGCAGCGAGCACAAGAAATGGATACTTTCTTCAGTGTCTACCCTAGTGTGCTCTGCTGCCTCACAAAGCTCTCTCTATGCAATGCAGACTTTCAGAATTTTATTTTTTATTTTTATGGTCACCGGGGGGGACAAAGTCCCCACCTGAATTTTTTCAATCAAAGTTGCCTATCAGGTTTTGCAACCTCTACAAGATAGGTTCAAATGAACCAGAGCATACAAGGGGGTACGGGGGAGAAATAACAAAAAAACACCCGCGCAAACCCACACACACAACACACCCAACTCTGAAGGACTCCAAACAAGTTTCCTGGCGAGGCAACGAGGCCTCCTAAAACCCCAAGTAGCAGCACCGAAAGGGAGCGACAAAGCCATCATACATTGCTCGAGAAGCACCACCGCTGACGAAGAGCGCCAATCAGCCGAGACCATCCATGACACTTCGACGCTGTCGGCGTGGCCATGGCAGAGTACAACCAAGTCCACGCCGCATCACGTGCACGAAAAGCCATACACGCCAAGACCCTGAAACGACAACGACGTGCCGCCGGCGAAGTCGAAGGGCGTCATGGAGCCGAGTCCACACCTGGAAAACTTCACAAACACGCACGCACACTGCGGAGCGAGAACCACAAACGGAACCGAAGGGCGCAACCTGCCGAGGCACCGCCATCCATTGGCGACGCCGAAGAGCAGAAAGAGCCGAGGTCACACTGGGGCACCACACCAGGCTCGATCGAAATCCAAAAGGGGCAGCACCAGTGGGGGGCGACTTGTAGGAAGGCAAGGAGCAGCCATCCCCAATCCGTGGCACTCCCGGGTGGGAGAAAGCCACACGGAACAACGCCCACCGTAGCTGATAGCAGGACCGGGGACCCAACACCCATCCACGGCTGCTCCCCACGTAGGGAGCGAGCCGCCTCCACGGAAGCCATCTGCAAACCGAGGAAAGCCAGCCTCTACCGAAGCGCACGGCAGGGGACTGATGGATGGGCGGAAACGGCAAACAACCGCAAACCACCAGAGAGGAGCACATCACCGGCCAAACCATCGACGCCCAGCACCGTGCTGGCCGACGAACGGCCCCACCCGGAGACCACCACCTCGGTCAAGTCCGGCCGCATGCACCAGGCCAGGGGGCGGGTGACCCGCCGCCAGAGCCCGCCAGGTTCAGTACAACACGAGGCTGCAACGCACCCGCTGTGCCACGCATGAAGACGAGATGAAGAACCGGGGGGTGGTGGTGGGAGAGAAGAAGCGAGCGCTACCGGGATGTGCAGGGATCAAGGTAGGCGGCGCACCACATCGGGGGAGCCCGGACTGGGGGCGCCCTGGCCAGCAGCTCAGCACCCCCATGGTGCCTAGGAGCTGGCGCGAAGAGGCGCCCCGCGCGCCTGCCTGCAGCCGGAGCCAACGCCGCGGCCCGCCGAAGCCCATCTGGGCCCGAAACGAACCCGCGAGCAGCCGGACTGCAGAGGCCACTCCGTCGCGAGGAGGACGAGCAACCTCCGCCGTCGTCGTTTGGCGCTCGCGCCGGGGCACCGCGGCCCCTCACCGTCGCGCCCGCCGCCGACCACGCCCGCCGCCGCCGGAGAAGCGCACGGAGGAAATCCCCGCCGCCACCATCACCGGCCACAGCCTGGGGCTTTTGCCCGGCGCGACCTCCGGCAGCGACGAGGAGGGAGGGAGTGTTGGAGGGGGAGAGAGAGGGCTGCGGCGCGGTCGCCCCCGAGTCGCCTAGGGCAGGCAACGCGGGGTCCTTGTTTTCTTCCACTTTCAGAAATTGGACATGCACCATGTTCTGTTTGACTGCTGCAAGCAACTGAAACATCTAAGCCTTTGTTATTGTGATACCGGTGTTTACTCTGTCTTTAAAATTGATGCACCGAACTCAAAACTCCGTGTTCTAGAAACTGACAAGTGTCGCTTTGAGAGAATCGACTTGGTCTGCCTCCCGAAATTAGAGAAATTCGCATGCATTACTTGGGAATCTGAGTATGTCCCGGTGACCTTAGGGTTTGTCCCATCTCTGGGGGAATTAAAACTGTCATGCTGTGCATCAAGTGATCAATGGCCATTTAAATTAAGTGAGCTTCTACATGGAACAAGCATACACACTCTCAAATTGGATTTTCAAGGAGAAAATGTAAGTACTGTTTTATTTTTGCTAAATGATATTTTTCTGGTAATAATCATTCTGTCACAACTTTATGTCATGCATATGTTTATGTATGATAGATAACAAATATAATATAGCTATACATTCCTTGATAATCTCATTTCCGAGCTTGCAAACTATTCATTCTCATGATGTTTATTTATTTATGTCAGCTTTGGTTGCAACCTGAAGTGGAGGAACTTCGTGCTGCATTGAACAAGCTAAAGATGCTGTCTTTTTGTGGCATCTTTGTTGAATTTGACATTTCATGGACGACGGCCTTTCTTGTAGCAGCACCATCTATAGAAAGATTATGTATTCAGGTGATGTCTTTGTCCATAATTCTTTCCTTTTCTTCACACTCGGAGCTTTAGGTTTTTACAGTGGGGACTCAAATGGATTCCAGTTACACACGTAACGAATTCTTCACCTGAATGCAGGTATGGGAACATGCATGCGATCTGGGCGACTTCAGAGGTACTCCCTCCGTTCCAAATTAATTGACTTCTATTTGCCCACATGACATACACATATATGGGTAAATAGAAGTCAATTAATTTAGAACGGAGGGAGTAATATTTACAGCGACAAAGTGACTCCTCACTGGGAAATGCGCTTCAATAGCTCCAAGAACAGACTGCTGAAAGTTCTAGAGTTCTGTGGTTTTAGATCACTGGAAGACCAATTTACATTCATAAGATCCATGTTGGAGCGATCTCCCAACTTGCAGAAGATAATTCTGAGAGGAGATGATGAATGCAGCTACTGCGCTGCCCTTGATGGATCACCTCGTCCTTCGAAATTTCCAAATAATAAGGATAATCAAGAAATGGTGATTAAGCGGATTAGAGGTGGCATATTCTCGCCAGATATAGTTTTCGATGAAGGCTGGTCGCTGGAAATCTGAGATTTGTTTTGATTCTTGTTACTATGACCCCATTTGCACTTATGTTTTGGTATGTAAAAAAGAAACTTCATACATTGGGGCCATGCAAATTTGTTTGGGTCCGGGCTGAAAAAGAATACCAACTTACACCTATCTGGTTGTTTTAAAAAAGCGGTATTCAATTTGTACGATTTCAAAAAATATGGTTTTAGGTATTTTGATATATATATATATATATATATATATACACCCTGGTGCCCATGCTCCTGGATGGAATACGGTAAGTTTTAGGTATGTACACCATGTAAATATTTTGTATATATATATATATATATATATTTGTGTAGAACTATTCTACAATACCTACCTGAATTAAAGATCTTCTAGGAGCATCTCTAGCTGACCCCTTATGTTGCTAAACTTTATAACACTTTTACAGTTTTTTTCCCGCTTTTAGAGGTTTGAAGTGCGTCGTGTAGAACAGAAACATTCGCGGTAAGATTTAAAACAGACATACTAGTCAGGTTCATCGAACAAGTTTATCATTAGATCAAGCCACAAGGCATTTTTGAACATCTGTAAATACGAGAATCTCGCCGTATTTACCTCGGAGAGTCTACGATAATAAGAGATTAACATGTGTAACTTGCTCGTAACTTGACAGTTCGATTTTTTCAAAAAATAAAATCAAAAGTCTAGGCCCACCCTGTTCTTGCTCTCTCTGCGATTGCCCCGTCTCTCTGCAAGCAGCCATGGCCCCCCTCCCCTTGGCGCTCGAGCTGCCTGCCGTTCCTTGGCGCCATCGACTGCCGCCTCTTCTTCGTCACAGGGCGGTCTTAATCAGGTGGTTTCGTTTACTCTTTCGATTGGCAGTTCCGTATTCATTTTGGGGCAATTGGCACGGACGCGAGCTTCTCTTCTCGGCGTCCAATTGACCCCTTGCTTGATCAGGATTCTAACTCTGCTCTAACGCGCGCGATTTTCAGGGACAAGCGGGTTTGCGCGATTCAGATTCTAAGTCTGCATCTAACGCGGTGGAATTGCAGGGTTTGCGCGACAGATTATGACCGGATCAGCAGAGGCAGTACAGGATTCCACCTCCGGACCGCGAACCAATTTGGGTTTGCTGTGGTGTACGTTTAATAAATAAATTATTTATTACGAATATAACCATCCGGCAGTCCGGCGCGGCTCTTATTTATAGCAGCAGAATAAGGTTGGCTTTTCGTCGGAGTCAATCGCCTCTAGTAATCGTCCACGGCTGCCTGAAAGAACATGGAGGCGCATAATAATAACAGTTCGCAGAGCCAGAACCAAGTAAGTCCCTCTGGCACAGATTCACCTATGGTAGGCTCCATGTTTTGCATCAATTCTCAGGAAATAACAGCTCATACCTTATTTTATACAAACATAAATACGTAATCTTGTTGAATCTGAAAAAAAATAAAAACCCAACCAGAACTAGCCCTTGGTATTTTAATAGAAAGAATTTGAGAAATTCTACGCCCGGGAGTTGAACTCTGGACAACAGGTCCGCCACTGGAACCCTAAGCATTGGGCTACAGCCTACTTCTCAATCTTGGTGAATCTGACCAGCACAAGGTTGACCAGACCCTTCTAGCAAGTGTCCTCAGGAGCCATTGGTTTTATCGAACAGTTTACACTCTAGATAGAATTATTCTGGCCACTCTGTAACTATTTTCTGTTTGGGATTTCCGACTTCAGTCATTTGGCAGCTTATTAATGGATCCATAATTTACATTGCAGCAACTGGAGGACGAAGATAGGCTCAGCACCTTGATTGATGATATTTTACTGTCTATCTTGGGGAGACTCAGTTTACGTGTGGCTGCAAGAACATGCGTGCTCTCTACACGTTGGAGGCATCTGCCTTGGCTGCTGCCTGAACTCAGCATCGATGTCAAGGATTTCCTACCTGTTCCATGCACTGAACCTATTGAGGCAAATGATATGGATGAATTAGCTATGGTGTCTTTGACCAAAGCAACTTGGAGTTTCTTAGCTGTTCAGAAGAGAGAATCCACCATCTCAACTCTGCAACTTAATCTCTACTTGATCCACACTTTGTTGTGTGAAATTGGTCCACTGGTAGGTGACGCAATTGATAGTGGTTTGTTGAAGGATTTGGATTTAACCATTCTTGATGAGAAAAAACCTTTGGACCGTAGTAATGAGGATAGGCTGCAGAGAGCACAAGAAATAGATGCTTTCTTCCTTGCCTACCCTAGCATGCTCCGTTGCCTCACAAAGCTCTGTCTATACAATGCAAGCTTTGAGAAATTGGACCTGCACCATGTTCTGTTTGACTGCTGCAAGCAACTGAAGCATCTAAGCCTTTATCATTGTGATACCGGTGATTACTCTGTCTTTAAAATTGATGCACCAAACTCAAAAATTTCTTTTCTAGAAGCTAACAAGTGTCGCTTTGAGAAAATCGACTTGGTTTGCCTCCCAAAACTGAAGAAGTTCGCATGCATTATTTGGGGATCTGAGTATGTCCCAGTGACCTTTGGGTTTGTCCCATCTCTGGATAAAATACATCTCTCATGTGCTAGATCATGTTATCAACGCCCATTTAAATTAAGTGAGCTTCTACATGGAAACAGCTTACGTAGTCTGAAATTGGATTTCCAAGGAGAAATTGTAAGTACTGTTTTATTTTTGCTGAATGATACTTCTTTTGTATTAATCGTTTACGCACGTATGATAGGTAACAAACATAGCTGTACATTCCTTTGTAGTCTCATTTCTGTGCTTGCAAACTATTCATTCTGACGATGTTTATTTATTTTTCAGCTTTGGTTGCAACCTGAAGTGGAGCAACTCCGCACGGCATTCAGCAAGCTAAAGAAGCTGTCTTTGTGTGGCATCTTTGTTGAATTTGACATTTTATGGACGACGGCCTTTCTTGTAGCAGCACCATCGACAGGGGCGGAGCTAGCCTTATTCATGGGTATGCAATGAATACCCAATATTTTTTGCGAAAATAAATCAACATATAAGCTCATATACACATGTATATGAATACTGGTAGCTCTTTTACGTACAGAACACTTCAAAAATCGAAACAGACAGGTCACCAGGCCCTCCAACGTCCCAACCTCTCTAACTGGGCCTAACTCCAGTTCGGCCTGCTTTCACAGCTACACCCTGCAATTTTATTTCGCAAAATGGCCAGCCCAAGCACATAGAACTAGCGCTACTGTTTCCCATTTACTCCCTATTTCACTCCTGACGTGAGGCACTCATCGTGGTGGTATTCAATGATAATTTCAGCATCAACTTTGTAATGTATATTGTTGATTTTAGGTATAAAATGCAAAAAATTGAAAAAATCTTGCAGTACTACATAACTGAATACAATGTTACGTCTATGAATAATAATTTGTTCTTTCAGTGATGTTAGTGTGGACTTTGGTATCATATTGTTGTGTTGGAAAAAAAAAATCAGAACTCCGCATACCCAGCACAAAAATCCTGGCTCCGCCACTGACCATCGATCGAAAGATTATGCATTGAGGTGATGTCTTTATCCGTGTTCCTTCACATGTGGAGCTTTAGGTCTTTTTAAAACTGGGTTGCAATTGGATGTAACAAATTGTTCACT
This sequence comes from Poa annua, assembly GCA_026929855.1. Classification (NCBI taxonomy): domain Eukaryota; kingdom Viridiplantae; phylum Streptophyta; class Magnoliopsida; order Poales; family Poaceae; genus Poa; species Poa annua. Next base: position 4,381,339 of record CM049434.1, on the reverse strand, counting down.
TGAATACAGGTATGGGAACATGCGTGTGATGTGAGCCACGAGATCAGAGATGGTGCCTTTGGTGACAGAGTGACTCCTCAGTGGGGAATGCGCTTCGATGGCTCGGAGAACAGGCAGCTGAAAGTTCTAGATTTGTGTGGTTTTAGATCACTAGAACTACAGTTTACATTTATAAGATCAATGTTGGAGCGATCTCCCAACTTGCAGAAGATAGTTTTGAGAGGAGATGGGGAATGCGACGACTGCAACGCCCTTAATGCACCACTTGGTATTTTAAACTTTCCAAGGAAGAAGGATGATCAAGAAATGGTGGTTAAGCGGATTAGAGGCGGCATATTCTCGCCAGTTATAATTTTTGATGAAGACTGGTCGCTGAAAATCTAACATTTGTTTTGATACTATGGCTTCACGTTTGCACTTATGTTGATCTTGTTTCAAAAAACAATCTTCATACATTCCTTCCTCATATAAATCTTATACTAGAAGGTAGGAAACGACGCTTGTTGCTGTGCCCGCTCTAGGACAACCAATGATAGATGGAAAAACAACTTTTTAGCAAAACATACATAGAATGTCGCAATAATGGACAAAATATACACTCATTAAGACACAATTAATTCGGTTGTAGCAAGATTAGGAGTACATCATTCAACCAATTACATTTATAAGAGCCTTGCTGGAGCGGGGCTCCCAACTTGCAGACAATAGTTCTGAAAGGAAAGGAGCAGTGTGACCAATGGGGACACATACACTTGATAGACCACCGGAGTCTTTATTTCCAAAGAAAAAGGATGAACAAGGAATGGTGGTCAGGCAAATTGCCGTCTGTGATCTGTGTATGCTAGTTAGTACTGGACATTCGAGTTGTGTCTCCCTCCCGGCTCACCAATCCACCGATGACTTTTGGGCGCACAACTGAAGCTCGGTGTGGGCAGGAGCCCCTCCCCAGCCTCAAACGCTTGGAGACATGTTGCAAGCTGAACTTCACAAGCTACGTCGAAGCACGCACAGGGCCAACTGGCCAAGACGATGACCGATACTTGTGGGGCGCATACGGTCTCCAACGAGCGATCAAGGATGGCCGTGACTCCATGTTGAAGGCTTATATGAGTAACAAATAGTCAAGGATGACCGCTGGAGGTGCCAGAGGAGGCATAGCTGTAAGCTCTGAATTCAGAGAATCAGTTCGAAGTTCGAACACAAACAAGAGAGATGAACACAAGGGATTTTTGGTGCTGCGTACAACATGCAGATTTTCTTTTTCACTCCTCTTATTTGTAGGCTGTTACATGCTAACAAGAGGCCATAAAACTATGGCATGACTGAGCACACCGAATGTGCCATCCCACGTTCCATGACCACGACTATGCCATCCCATGGCGCAGAACTCCGTGCCATCCACGGTATAACGTTCACCTGCAACTACCTAGTCAATCTCGAGAACAAGCTCTGCGAGTTGAAGAGTTTATTCAGTTAATAAGATAACGCTAACTGAAACAAGACAGTGCTACAGTAAAGTTGTCGACTCTGAAACTGAAACTGTTCGTCAGGCTTATATAGCTCGATAATTGCACCTGCGTCAGTCGCCTCGTCAATCTCGAGAACAAGATCTTCGAGTTGACGTGTTTATTCATCTAAGATAACGCTAACTGAAACTAGACAGTGCTACAGTAACTGTAGAGTCTGAGACTGAAACTCAGATAGTGCTCAACAGCACCCGCGTCAGGAACGTGCCCCATTGGTGCATGTGCAACCTTAAGGTGTGCATGATCAGGAACGTGCACTCGGACATGATTTTAGACACTCTTGGATCAGAATTTGATGAGCACTTTAATCTCCGGCCGGGCTTCCAATACTCGTGGGTGCATCCTGCTCGACTAGAAGAGCATCCTCCTCGACGGGTGCCGGTCGTCGCCAGTAAAACCCTCACTGTCCAGATTGACCTGTGTTATGTGGATTACTATCGCGTACGGCCCTAAGCAGACAGCAGGTGGCCGACGAGATCGCCTTCTTGGTTCACGCCCGTTGATGGGTCGTTTTACCATGAATGACTGCACGCTCAAGTTCTATTTTTGAGTGACCGGTGATACGTACATTTGGTCCAATGGGCAGTGATCCTCTCTCCTTCCGCATATCGACTGGGTGATTTGAACCTCATACTTGGATGATCTTCATGGTGGCTGCCTCTCGTCCTCACACACTTGGGTCATGCTCCATTATTGCTCAACTACGCATTGTATAAATGGAGCTATACCAACCGCAGATGGTTGAACTTGGATGGATTCCATGCCATTGTCTCCGAAGCCTAGAACTCGGTTGATCACGTCAATGCTTGCCGATGGGTCGCACTCCATAATTCAGCTGGAAGACACTTATCATTCCTAGAAGATGATGAATACGGCTTCCTGGCGGAGTAGTACTTACTGCATGGTACAAAAGTTTTGCCCTTCCTTAGTATGGACCTCATAGGTACACCTTTTTTTGTTGAGGTTTCTCATAGGTACACTTTCACTGAGTACTATTTCAGAATCATGTCATTGGATAGTTATGATGGCATTCTCTAGTTAGACTGGTTGGCAAAGAATAGCCTTATCTTCATGTTAGACTGTTGTTGACCGGTGAGGTTTCGTCTCACCTCGCCTAGGGGAAGAGGCCACACCCAGCTTATAATAGAGATCCCTTCCTCCTTTCAGTCCGGTCTTTTGAGATGGAATGGGCTCTCTACTTGTAGTTGGGCCGTGTGCATATAAACGTCTGAAACTAGGTCGAGTGTTGGGCTAAATTTGAGTGGACGCTAACATCTGCTATCAGAGCTAGCTATCGCCAGGCCTTCCTGAGGGGCTTCTCGGGGGATGGGATGTTAGACTGCTATTGACTGGTGAGGCTACACTAAGTTTAGTCCCACCTCACCTAGGGGAGGAGGCCACGCCCAGCTTATAAGGGAGAGATTGCTTCCTTCTATCAGTCTGATGTTTTGGAATGGAATGAGCTCTCCGCTTGTAGTTGGGCCGTGTGCACATAAACATCTGAAACTAGGTCGAGTGTTGGGCTAAATCTGAGTGGATGCTAACACTTCACACAAGGGGACCAAGGGGATTTTTTTTTGTGTTGTACGGGAAAAGGAATTTCTTTGAAATTGTAGAATTACATGTTATAGAGAGATTCGTGATGCAATTGTTCGACGACATCAATGGGATTGAACAATTGTTGGAGAAGTGTGCGTCTAAGCACCAAATGAACTTCCACCTCGCCGAACGATACGATCATCAATACTGCTAATTCCATGCACTCGCCTAGTATCTCTTCTGCCCTAGTGTAGCTCAGAACCACAAGACTAAAGTCGAACGGAAAATTCAAGAGTTACTTAACAAGGTGTCATCACATACTAGTCTGTGATTTTGGCACAAATTAGATAGGTCCCGGTAACTTCCTAAAAATTAAATTTTAGAATGTAAAATATAACTAAGTAAGTTGATTGTTTTACTTCAGTTCAAAACTTCTCAAGGAACTATTTTTTCAAAACTAGTTTAAAATTAAGTTCCAAAATTTTAAGAAAACCAAAAGATAGAGTATAATATAAAATATCTGTAAATTTTGCGATTGTTTTTTTATAAAATAGTAATACTACAATATTGAACTTCAAAAAATCCATAAAGATTAAATTAGATATTATATAAAACCAAGAAAATGGTTTATCATTTTGGTGAAACACATACGTGCATTATATCTTATAAAAACTATTTTTTCCTACACATGCTAGTAGTGCCATGAAGCTCAAAATTTGAATCTGGGAATATTCTAAGATTTGTGTTGTTAATTTTGAACCAAACAAGAGTTAAACAAATAAAACATGAAAAAAAGAAAAAATAATAAATGTTGCATCTAGGACGAGCCGGCCGAACCAGCCAGCCCACGACCCATCTAGCCAATCTAAAACCCACACATTAGAACTTTCTATCAAGATATTTAAGGAACCTTTCTCAAATTTTTTTTTTTTAAGGAACCTGAAATAGACATAAACACATATATCTATTTTGAATCACACCATGAAACAATTTAATCTATGTAGGCAAACTTTTTTTCATTATATTTTATGAGATCTAAAAAACTCGTTAGAGCGAAAAAATATTAAGGAAGCAATTCTCGAAAATAATACCATTTTGTTTGCATATCGTTCAAATTTAGTGCAAGTTGATTTTCCACCACCGATGCTAAAATTGCATAAAAAATTGCTAAAATTCCATGGGTGGCTTCGACGATCCGGACGCTTTGGATGTTCTGCCGACGAGGCTCTCTCAACAAGCGAGAGCCCAACTCTGTCGGGATGAGTGCGATCCGTCTCTCACCTCCAAGTGCCCAATCCTCTGAAAGCCAAAATTGCCGCCCGTTGTGCTTGAAGCTCTGTGCCTCTGGTAAGTTCACTGATGTTCTTTTGCTTTATGTCATTTCTCTGTTCCTGCTGGTGATGTTGTTTTAACCGCTGCCTGTAGTTGCCCCCCTCATCCATACTGGCTGGAGGACATTACATTCCGGGTTTGGAGTATACAGCAAGGCCTGCTCACATGTATCCTTCGCAAGAAATTTCTGTCAGCGCCGTCATCTTGCGTGAGCTCCAATATAAGACGAACCAAACTGCAGCAATTGAGCCGGCAGAACTTCTGAACAAGGTAGGATAAATATTGGTCTGATCTTGCACTCCTTGACTTGCTTCTGATTGGTTTCTCTCATATTTTTCTTAGAAAGAGAAGAAGGCGAGTGACGACAACCTTCGTGCTTTGAAAGCGGAGAACTAAGGGTGTGTTCAGTTCCAGAACGAGGTGGAATGGAATGGTTCTGCACCGGGAGCCCATTCTTGCGTTCGGTTGCAGAATGAAATGTAATGGAGTGGTTCCTCCAAATGGAATATCCCCCCAGATCCGGAATACACCAGTCCGGCTGATTCGGCCGGACGAGGTGGAACGGCCGGCTAATCATCCAGTTAAGGATTAAGTTTAGCAATAATTAATTAAGTTTACCAAAAATTAATCAATATTAGGAATAATTAATCAAGATTAGAAATAATTAATCAAGTTTATAAATAATTAATCAAATTTAGCAATGATTCCATTCTCACCCATTCCATTCCATTCTCATCCAATTTCAAAATTAAACACAAGAATGGAACCGTTCCGTGACATTTTGTTTTGTCCAAACTGAACACAAGAATGAAACGGTTGCGATGAAATGGAACCATTCCATTCCATCACATTCCAAACTAAACACATCCTAGAGCTTCGTGAAGCTCTGAAACAAGGGCGTTGTCGTTCTTCAGGAAGAAGAGCTTCGGGCCCTCTCGATAGGACCGACTCCAATCTCTTTTAGTGTCATGCTGTGTATAGCATTGATGTACCGGTTAATACCTTATGAGCTACTCCTTCCGGACGGAAATCTCAGTTGTTGGTGCAAGGTAGTCCATTCACATGTTATTTGAAGTCCATGAGATTACCTTTAAGAAATCAAATCCCATTAAACCAAACACAAGTAATTCATTCGAGGCTTCAAGGCAGTAGCCAAAACATGAGACTCCGTGGAGATAGTACATTGCTCGACTGACAGCTCAAGACATGTGCACGATTAGGTTTTATTTTAGCTCGAGAAAAACAAAGTCGAAAATCTCTGACCCACGCACATATCCGCCGCTTGAGCTGAAGAACAGAACAGAGTATTCAGTCAGGGGATGATATAAAAGGAGAATTCAAGCTAGGGTTCTCCCCCGATTCTCAGCCGGCCGCCAACCTATCTCTTCTTCCTCCCCTCCGCGACTACCTCGGATCGGAGCAGCAGCAGCAGCCATGGTTCTCTCACTGAGGCGCCACCAACGTTGACAGCGCAACCGCTGCTCTTGTCTCCTCTTCTCTTCTTCCAGTTCGATTGGATTGGATTCGAATTCGACTCTGACTCGCGCGCCTGCTTCCTCATTCTTATTCCTATCTTGAGATCCTCTCCTCTGTGTCCAATTGATTCACATTTTCTCCTCATTCTCGGCCGGCCGCTGCCCACTCTGTTCTTGCTCCTCTCTGCGATTGCCCCGTCCCTCTGCAAGCAGCCATGATCCACTCCCCCTGGCACCACCCGCGGTGAACAGTATCTCCGCGCTCGAGCTGCCTGCCATCGACTACCGCCTCTTCTTCGTCACAGGGCGGCGGCGGAGGAGCACCGCCGCGCCCGAGTCTTACTCAGGTGGTTTCGTTACTCTTTCGATTGGTCATTCCGCACTATTAGCTCCTATATATCCCCTGTGTCCAATTGATCCGTTGCTCGATTCGAATTCCGACTCTGCCTCTAACGCGGGCGAATTGCAGGTACAAACGGGTTTGCGCGCCAGATCTTTATTATTCTTCACGGAACAGTTGATTTTCACGGACGTGAGCTCCAATTGATCCCGTGTTCGATTCAGATTCTAGTATTCTGCATCTAACGCGGTCGAATTGCAGGAGAAACGGGTTTGCGCGCCTGATTTTCCTTTATATGACCGGATCAGCAGAGGCAGCCAACGCAGTACAGGATTCCACCTCCGGACCGCGAACCAATTTGGGTTTGCTCCGGTGTACGTTTAATAAATTATTTATTACGAATAACCATCCGGCAGTTCGAGTCGGTTTAGAAGACACCTCCCTTTCGGATTGGGAGGTGCTGCTGCTTCCGGTGCGGCTCTTATTTATAGCAGTATAAATCGTAGCAGAATAAGCCTTGGGTTTTCGTCAGGGAGTCAATCGCTTGTAAGAATCGTCCAAGGCTCCCTGAAAGATTTGATATATAGGGGAAAAAGATCTGAAGGTGCAGATCTATCCATGGAGGCGAATAATAACGATAATAACAGTTCCCAGAGCCAGGTAAGGTGTTGATCCCTTTGTTCATAATTTGTTGCTTTGGAGCTGTATCTTGAACTCATACTACTATAAATTTAGACAGTATATGGACTTGGATGCTTAGAGCAATGTTTTTGTGATAAATCAGTGGAGATTTAATTTTCTTTTCACCATACTCCTAGCGTTTGATTCTCAGAATTAGTCGCGAAAATGTACAACTGTTTGACCTCATGAGGTAAAAACATCTACTCCCTCCGTCCTAAAATAAGTGTCTCAATTTTGATAGAAAATGGATGTATTTAGACATGAACATGTCTAAATACATCCATTTTCTATCAAAGTTGAGACACTTATTTTGGGACGGAGGGAGTAGATAACAGTTCCTCCAACCCATTTACTCTCTAAATGTAGGCTCATGTCTGCATTAATTCTCAGGACATAACAGCTCAGTATACCCTATTTCATATACAATGATAAATACATACCCTTGATGAATCTGAATTTTGAACAGCATAAGGTTGGCTAGATTCCGATAACAAGTTTCCTTAGGACATTCGTTTTATCGGACAATTTATAGTCTTGATGAAGTATTGTGCTTGCCACTCTGTAACTACTTTCTGTTTGAATTTCTGAATTCAGTTACTTGGCTGCTTAATAATGGTTCCATAATTATGTTGCAGCAACTGGAGGACGAAGATAGGCTCAGCACCCTGACTGATGATATTTTGCTGTCTATCTTGGGGAGAGTCAGTTCACGTGTGGCTGCAAGTACTTGCGTGCTCTCTAAACGTTGGAGGCATCTGCCTTGGTTGCTGCCTGAACTCAGCATCGATGCCAAGGATTTTCTACCTGCTCCATGCACTGAACCTATACAGGAGAGTGATATGGAGGAACTAGCCATGGTGTCTTTGACCAAAGCAATCAGGAGCTTCTTGGCTGACCGGCAGAGAGAATCCACCATCTCAACTCTGCACCTAAAGCTCTACTTGATCAACACTTCGTTGTGTGAAATTGGTCCACTGGTAGGTGATGCAATTGACAGTGGTTTGTTGAAGGATTTGGATATGACCGTTCTTGACGAGACAAAACCTTTGGACCGTAGTGATGAGGATATGCTGCAGCGAGCTCAAGAAATAGATACTTTCTTCAGTGCGTACCCTAGCGTGCTCTGCTGCCTCACAAAGCTCTCTCTGTACAATGCAGACTTTGAGAAATTGGACATGCACCATGTTCTGTTTGACTGCTGCAAGCAACTGAAGCATCTAAGCCTTTGTTATTGTGATACCGGCGTTTACTCTGTCTTTAAAATTGATGCACCAAACTCAAAACTCCGTGTTCTAGAAACTGACAAGTGTCGCTTTGAGAGAATCGACTTGGTCTGCCTCCCGAAGTTGGAGAAATTCGCATGCATTACTTGGGAATCTGAGTGTGTCCCAGTGACCTTGGGGTTTGTCCCATCTCTAGGGGAATTAAAACTCTCATGTGGTGCATCAAATGATCAATGGCCATTTAAATTAAGTGAGCTTCTACATGGAACAAGCATACACACTCTCAAATTGGATTTTCAAGGAGAAAATGTAAGTATTGTTTCATTTTTTGCTAAATGGTACCTATCCGGTAATTGTCGTTTTGTCACAACTTGGAGTTATGTCATGCATGTGTTTATGTATGATAGATAACAAATATAATATAGCTGTACATTCCTTGAGAATCTCATTTCCGTTCTTGCAAACTACTCATTCTTATGATGTTTATTTATTTATCAGCTTTGGTTACAACCTGAAGTGGAGGAACTCCGCATCGCATTCAACAAGCTAAAGATGCTGTCTTTGTGTGGCATCTTTGTTGAATTTGACATTTCATGGATGACTGCCTTTCTTATAGCAGCACCATCTATAGAAAGATTATGTATTCAGGTGATGTCTTTGTCCGTAATTCTTTCCTTTTCGTCACACTCGGAGCTTTAAGGTTTTATATTGGGAAATCAAACTGGACTCCAATTACACACGTAATGAATTCTTCTCCTGAATACAGGTATGGGAACATGCATGCGATGTGGGTGAGTTCAGAGGTGATATCTACAGTGACAGAGTGACTCCTCAGTGGGAAATGCGCTTGAATAGCTCCGAGAACAGGCTGCTGAAAGTTCTAGAGTTCTGTGGTTTTAGATCACTGGAACAACAATTTACATTCATAAGATCCATATTGGAGCGATCTCCCAACTTGCAGAAGATAATTCTGAGAGGAGATGATGAATGCAGCTACTGTGCTGCCCTTGATGCATCACTCCGTCCTTCAAAATTTCCAAGGAAGAAGGATGATCAAGAAATTGCAGTTGAGCGGATTAGAGGCGGTATATTCTCGCCAGATATAATTTTTGACAAAGACTGGTCGCTGATAATTTGAGTTTTGTTTTGAATTCATGTTACTATGACCACATTTGCACTTATGTTTTGGCGTGTTTAAAATTAATCTTCATACAGTCATGCTGCCGATTCATGGTACAAACGGCCTTCCGCTGCTTCGTCCTTTTCCAATTCTTTTTGTATGACTCGGTTGCATCTGACTGATCGATTCCTAGTGACTGATTACATGAACTAGAGGCAGGGGCGCCCCATTGGGCACATAATTAGAAGGTGCATGCAAGCCTTAGGCACATAAAAGTAAGTGGGAACGCCCACAATTAGAAGGTGCATACAAGCCTTAGGCACATAAAAGTAAGTGGGAACGCCCACAATTAGAAGGTGCATGCAAGTCTTAGGCACATAAAAGTAAGTGGGAACGCTCACAATTAGAAGGTGCATGCAAGCCTTAGGCACATAAAAGTAAGTGGGAGAAGTAGAAGGCCCCTTCCTTCTACTTTTGATTATGATTGTAGAATTTGAAAATCAACATTCTTCAGGTGGGAGGCGATGCGATTGCACGAGCATGACCTGTAGGCGGGACTGAACTGTGTGTTCTCTGTTGAACTTCTGTGTAGCGGCAGTAGACGGGGATATGAGCAGCAGTGACGAGGACGTCCGCAACAAGTCAGGTTGCGTGCGATGGTCAGCAGGCGACGACACTGGGGCCATCGACCGGGACCGAGATGGAGGTGCTCTGCATGGAGGACAGCACTAGACTCGGTCGACGGAGGAGCTTGGGGTGCTCCGATACCTTGGTCGATGAGAAAGAGATGGTGGAGGGAGAGGTCGACGGAGGAGCTTGGATGCTTCGGCAGCTTGGTCCATGAGAAAGAGATGGCAGAGGTAGACGTCGCGAGGAGGCCGGAGCAGGAACTGGAGCGGTGCGGCGGTACTAACCTTGGTCGAGCCATCCGTCGGCGAGCGGAGCGAAGGCGAAGCAACGACAGACTATGGGGGAGTGTTGTACGGCGGGGAGGACGAAGGATGGAAAAAAAAAATCTGAATTTGAATTTTCAAATTGCAGGCCGGATCTGAAAGGTTTTGAATGTACAACGTATTTTATCGCAAAAGGCACAACGTTTTTATGTCCGTGACATGTGTGACATGTATTTTGGGAGAAATGGAGTGTTTTTTTATGTTTCTTTTCAAGTTTGTATGAATACGTTGCTTGTATCGCTGCTTTTTTAGCTGTTTTTTTAGAGAAATGCCAGCACCATTGCTTGCCGCTGCATAGATAGATCATAGACGATGTATGTGCGTATACATTGCTTATGGTTGTATGTACACGAGGGGTCGAGGGCCAACCGAGCGAGCAATACCATTTACCAGTAGGGAATCGGGGAGAGGGATTGGTGGGGATCCACTAGGGGATTTAGTCGTGTGCAACTGAACAAAGCCTTAGAGAGTGTTGTAGCTAATGATTTGATGAAGAAAGATAATTTTACCATTTATCACGTACTCCCTCCGTTCCGAATTACATGACGCGGGGATAGTACAAGTCATACCATAGCCGTCCTTGCAGCTGTGACAAGTAAAACAGAACAGAGGGAGTACAAACTAAAAAGTCATCTTCAGGTGTTGATCAGCTCTATTGCTGGGTATTACTAAGACAAACCAAAACCATAAGTTAATCAACTCTGTAGGGCAATATACATATTGATTGATGTCTTAATATTATACGTGCATTGCACGTGTACATTTACTACTCCCTCCGTCCAACAATAAGTGTCTCAAGTTTGTCAAAACGAAGATGTATCTAAACAAAACCCGTAAGTTGCAGCGGAAAAGAAAACCAAAATTTGGACAAAATTTTGATTGATCGGCACAACCCTAGCCTCAGTTTGCATTTTCATCTTAATATTTAATGTAATTATATTTTCATTTGATAATCCACCTTTTTGAGCGGGGAACCTTTGTATCTATGTACCTCTATATGCAACGAAAGTACTTACAATGGGTGGGAATCAACTTGTCGACATAAAGGAAAACATGGTCAAATCAGGTTGAAGGCCTAGAGAATTAGATGGAGGTGCAGATGTGGTGTCCCTGATGCAACCGGAGATGCACACAGCGCGGATGCAGTCGCAATTGCGCCTACATATAGTCATAGATGTAACATACATTTGAGTTCAGTTTTACATGTGAGATCTGAAAACATACGTATCAGTTTGGTTCTAGGTGCACACATTGCATGAATTTTCACATTGCCTTGATACAATTACAACCTCGATTTCCAACATAGGTACAAAGCTCGACGAGCACACTTTATTTTTTGAGGTAAATGCTACTACCTCCGATCCGGAAAGAGTGTCGGGGAAAAACTACATGTCACGCACAAACTCTACGTAGAACCTGCGCCACTTTTTTTTTGGACCGGAGGGAGTAGCAAACAGAAGTAAGATACAGAACAACACATACAACGACAGGAGCAGTTCTTTCTCCATGTGAGATGTACTCAGCAGTTACACATATGCACGCGCCGACGCACATAGCTACCGGTCTGCCTCCGCCGTGGCTTCTGTGTAGCAGCTGTCGGCCTGCCTCCGCCGTCGTGGCTGCTGGGCCACAACGCCGTTCTTTGTCAGACTCTAGACTCCCTCTGATGCGCTGCCGTAAGGTAGAGTCCGCCCAGATGTTGTTAATAACCCGATGTTCACACCGCCGAGATGCCGACGAGGTCGACTGGTCAGAGAAGAATCCCCAGTTTCAACAATAAGCTTGAGGTCCCGGCGCCAACGGTGACCTCTCCATCGACGGTGCCGACGAGGTCGACCGGGACCTCAACCTCGTCAATGGCCGCGACGACTCGCTCCTCCGCGAGAAGATGATCGAGGGTGCCGGCGGCCATTTCGTCATCATCGTCGACGAGTCCAAGCTCGTGGCCCGCCTCGGCTGCCCGGGCTCCGCGCACGTCGAGGTTGTCCCATTCGGCAGCGCCTACACGCTGGTCCTCGTCTGCAAGATGTTCGACAAAGTGTCGGGCTTCAGCGCCAGGCTCAGGACCGTAGGTCCAAGGTGACAGCGACAATGAAGAGCTCTTCGTCACAGACAACGGTAACCACATCGTGGAGATGTTCTTCAATTACGGCATACACGGCGACATGCACGCCATCAGCGATAGCCTGCTCCGCATCACCCACGTCATGTTCCTCAGCATGGCGACCTCTGTCATCGTCGCCCAGAAGGACGGCACAGGTTGATTCCTGCTCTGCTGCTCTGGTTTGTTGATTCTCCACGGGTAGCAGACTAGCAGACAAGCAGGTGACCAGTTGTTTACTTCGAGCCGGTTGTGCTCAGTCTACTGTCGGAGAGCAGTGCTCGGCTGCTGCTGCTATGTTCTGATGTTTAGTTGCATCCTACTAGCAGCTAATTTAACTTGGTGACAAGCTTTGCCATTGTATCGTCTAGAAATATTCTCTATATTTGTGTCATACAAAACTTGTGACGCCCTGATGCTTCCGACTGTAGGTCTGATCAACCATGGTGTCGCGACAGTAAAGATGGATTCAGCTTTAGTGGCCTGAAGCAGAGTGATACTGTCGGTGAAGAAGTTGAGCTCATGTATATGAAGCACCTCTGCTAATCTGATGGCCAGGAGCAAAGCAAAAGCTTCTGCATGTAGTGGTGTGGCTGCTGGTGGGGATTTGGCTGAAATATGTAGCTCTTTTAAATGGTGATGCGTTCCTGCAACAATGATGACTCCAAGACCTGCAGGTGTAGCATTTTGGCCTAGCTGAGGCGTCCAAGCAGCATCAGTGAAGATACTAGTACCTGTAGAAGTGGGTAGCTGTAGTTGTGGTTGAACTCTTGGGAGTAGTGTAGTCAGATGTTCAATTCATTATTAAACTGAGCTTGTTGTGGACAGAAATTACAGTTTGCGATGAAATTTAAATATAACTTTGAAATTACTTGTGCTCCAATGATTTGAATGCCACAGATGCAGTTTCATACAAGATGCAGCAAGTCGATTGCACATGTAGTTGCTCTGATTCTTCAAATTAGCATATGTACGATTGCACATGTAGTTGCTCTGATTCTTCAAATTAGCATATGTACGATTGCACACGTAGTTGCTCTGATTCTTCAAATTAACATATATACAGCAAGTAGAATTCCAAACTCACAAAATTCAGTACCAAAAGGCATTTCCTGTGAACATTTCAGACTTTACAAAATTCTGTATCACAAGGCTACAAGTTTACGCTTGATCACAGAATTACAAATCAGAGTTTACTTGCACATGCAAAAGTTCACTCTTGCCACCAAAAGCATCTATGACTGAATATCTAACCTGATGCAAACTATATTATCAGGTCAGTTAACAAAAGCCAACCTGCATGTATGACTACAACTCGAACCAACCTGCATCCATTATAGTAAAACTCAAAGCGATAAAGCATACCAAGCGGGTGTGTAATACCGTTGCTCATAGACTAGCGTTTGAAGGCTGCAGGAATAAGACTTGTAGTTCGTGGGTAAACCCCCCGGAGTTTATTGTAAGGTTGTTGGTATCTGACTCTGCCGGTTTAATATAAGCAGCCATATTTAATCTCAAAAAAAAAACTCAAAGCAGAGGCAAGCTAACAAGAGCACACAGACATACACAACTTGAATGAAATCCACCCAAAGCATATCTTGACTGAAATCCAACAAATGCATACACTGATGAATTTGCAGTCCAAACATTCAGTTACTGTAGCCCATGCACACACACACAAATTCAGACTTCGCCTTCACCAACACATTCAGGCAACATCGATTAACACAGATTAGGTTCACGCTGCAAAATCAACATAGCATTTAAGCAAACTGACTTCACGAACACATCAAAATATCACGACAGCTCACCCTGTTAGCAAGGTAACCTGCGATTGCAAACGTAAACGCATGGCCACTTGGATCAATTCGAGTTCTTATTGCTTCAAAACAATCAATGAAGCGGTACCTGGATCACTTCAAAACAGTGTATCCATTTGCTTGATCATCCATTTAGGTTGCAATATTGCGATCAACTGATATGCAGGCAGAGCAGAGAGAACCGCAGCAGTGAGAGTCAACCTGCCTGCCATCGAAATCCACTTGGCCTTCCAAGCGGCAAGTTTCTTGAGGAATTTGTCAATAAGGTATTGGAGATCCGCCCTCTTGAGCCTGTTATCTGACAACGGCAGTCCAAGGTACTGGCATGGAAACTGCGACAACTGGCAGTCGGTGATATCAGATATGAATTGCAAATCCGCTTGCTGACAAGCGATTGGAAGGATGCTGCTATTGAGCATGTTCGTCTTCAGCCCCGTCGCTTCTCCAAAAAGATCAAGCATTGCAACAACCGTGATCAAGTCCTCCTGGGTAGGCTTCAGAAAAATAACCGCATCGTCCGCATACAAGGACGTTCTGAATCTCAGGATCTGGTTGCCGATCGGAGTAAGCAATTGTGAATCCTGTGCTTTGTCAATCAGCCGCCCGAGCACGTCCATTACAAGCACAAACAACAGAGGGGACAGGGGGTCTCCTTGCCTAAGACCACATCTGTGGAAAATATCCTCGGAGAGCTCTCCGTTAACGATCAGACGCGTTGAAGTGGTGGCAAGAAGAGACACGACCCAATTGATCCAACGATCCGGGAAACCCCTGTGCTTGAGTAGCTTAATGAGGAACTCCCAAGAGACTGAATCAAAGGCTTTAGATATGTCCAATTTGAGCATCAGAGCAGGGATCTTCTTTTGTTTGATAGATTTGATCCCCCCTTGCACATACATGAAGTTATCATGTATGGATCTACCTTTGATAAAAGCATTTTGACACGGTGCCACCAGGCCAGACATGAGAGGCTGAAGTCTGTTGGCCATTATCTTAGTTACAATCTTGCCAAAGCTATGCACGAGGCTAATCGGACGGAAATCAGCCGGGGCAGAGGCACCTTGCACTTTTGGAAGGAGCACGAGGAGAGCATTGTTCAGCAGCGCCAAGCCTTGATGTTGAGCACTTTCCAACAAGCTAATTGCCCTCATAATGTCAGGTTTAATTATATCCCATGACACTCTGTAAAAAAGTCATGTAAAACCATCCGGCCCCGGGGCCTTTTCAGGATGAAGCTCTAGGATCACCTTCTTAACCTCTTCTTCTGATATTGGCGCAACAAGCGCATGCAGGTTAACCTCCGTGAAGTAGAGACTAGCCAGATTGATTGATTGGTGGTGCTGTTTGTAGGTGCCAAATTGAGTGTTGAAATGATTCCAGAACTCATTCAATTTGTGTTCCTGATCCACAGACATTGAGCCACCAGAGTTGACCACAGGGATGTAGCTTTTCCGCCGGCGAGCGGAAGCTTTGACATGGAAGAACTTGGTATTGGAATCGCCCTCCCGCAGCCAAAGGAAACGAGAGCGTTGCCGCCACATACAGCGCTCCAAGGCAGCGATCCCGAGACATTTCACTTTTAGATTCTTCCTAAATTGGTGTTCGGCAACGGACAAAGGCCTGGTGTCCATGGCCTGATCCATTCTGAAAATCAGCTCGTTAATCAACTCTGCGCGAAGACGGAGGTCGTTAATCAGTTTGGATCCCCAAGATTGAAGATGAGAAGCAGTGTGTCTCAGCTTAAGGTGCAGGTTAACGAAAGCATTTTGATGATCCGGGGCGCTGCTCCAAGCCTGCTCTACCTGCAGCGGGTAATCGGCACGTCTGGCCCAGAAGGTCTCGAACCTAAATCGACGATGAATCTTGAAGTCAGTATGTAAGTCCAGGACCAGCGGACAGTGATCAGAATCGGCGGATGTGATCGCTTGCAGCAGAGCATTGGGGAAGGCATCATGCCAATCACCGTTATAGAGAACACGATCAAGCCGACAGAGAACAGGATTCAATTGCTCGTTACTCCATGTGTACCTCCGACCGTGCAGATAAAGGTCTTTTAGGCCCAGGTCATTCATGAACTTCCTGAAGGCACGCATCAGGCCACGATTCAAATTGGAATTGTTTTTATCAGCAGCCTCAGCAATGAGATTAAAATCCCCCAAGACAGCAACAGGCGCGTGCAGCCCTGTGATCTCAGACTTCAGTTCAGTTAGGAAGTTCAGTTTAGCCGCCGTTTCTTGCGGCCCATACACATTACACAGAACCCACTGTCTATTGCTGATTTTGCAAGTGCAAGACACGATCATGAAGGTAGCAGTGAGCTTAATCGGTGTAATGTGCACCTGATCATCATCCCAGGCGATGAACATGCCTCCACTAGCACCAACCGAAGGGACGGACACATGATTGCGGAAGCGTGAGCCACAGGCCTCGGACACAATTATGTCAGACAACACAGAAATCTTGGTTTCTTGCACACAGACAATGGAGATTTGATTGTCTCCTACAAGCTTACACAGCACGGTTTTCCTAGACGAGGAGTTCAACCCCCTCACATTCCACACGAACAGTTTGGTTTTCAACATAAGGAAACAAACTACTAAGGAAACAAACTACTGACGACGAGACAACAACAGATACAGCAGACGGCTAGACAGCAGCCGCAGTCCTAGCCCCAGCCCTTCCCAGTGTTGCTTCTTCTGCTAGCGCCGTGAGAGCCGCCATCTGACCAACAGACAGGTTTGGGTCGAAAGCTGTTGCGTAGCTCTGACTCAGGTGGACGATCTCTTCTTTCTTGTCCGAAGGCAGGCCGAGGCCCAGCACCGTCCCACCCGCGCTCTTCGTGCCTGCGAGGCGAGCACTGCTCCTGGAAGGCGGCGGCGGCGGCGAGCACGAACCGGCGCCCCCAGCGGCACGAGGCCCGGCGTGACAGGCTCCCCGACCTGGGCGATGAAGTTCTGGAGCCGCTGGGCCGAGACATGCTTTGGGCTAATGGGCCGGCCCAAGTTGGACAGAGGGCCATCATCCTGCAGGGCATCAGGAGCAAGCGGCAGCTGGTTCATGGGGCAGCACGGGCTCCGTCTCTGAAGGCAGATCCGTGATGGCGCCCGAAGAAGGAGCTTGCAGGTGAGCAGAAGTAACAGCAGAAGAACCAGAAACAGCAGTAGACAAACCGAGCAAAGGGAGGACAGTAGCAGAGGAGACCGCAGCGCTGCAGTCAACAGGAGGTGACGCGGTCAAGACCACGTCCATGTCCTTGCTCGGTGCAGAGATGGCCCCATCTCCAGCAGCAGGAGTCAGGTTTGTCACAGACAGCACGGGTGAAGCAGGGTTGAGAGATGCATGTGATCTTGCCACGTCGGAACTGCAGGCGAAGGACGGCGACGATCTTGAGCGAAGCAATGGAACCCTAGGGTTAGGGTTCGCATGCACCTCCAGCGGCTGTGCCCCGGCCGCCGTCTCCTCCTGCGCCGCGTCAGCCGGCAACTCCTGCGCCAGCACCGGAGACAGCGCAGGCGTAGTCACCGGGCGGAATGCCAGCGTCAGTTGACGGTACCGGCGCGGGCGACGAGAGCCCAGCCGGTCGAACACTGACCCCTGTGCCGGCGCCAGGCTCAGGGTTGGTGCCGCCGGGTGGCCGGCCTCGGTGCCATCGACCCAGCGATTGCCCCAAGGGTATCGCCGAGCATTGGGGTGGCCATCGCCGCCATCTCCACCATTGGCGGCGTGAGCGCCCGCCGGATGGAGGACGACGGAGTCGATGTGGATCGTGGCGTAGAACCTTGTCATTGGCGGCGGAGTGTAGCGCGGCCGATCGGTGGGGTTGTCGTCGATAATCTCTTCGAACCCCGGAGGGAGAATGAGGAGCTCCGCGGGGGCGCTTACCGCCGGAATCACCGGCAGGTCGATGGCCATAACCTTGTGGATGGTGTCAGGATCGTGCACCCACGCATAGACTATGAAGTAGGATAGGTCGGTCTTGTCGGAGGATGACACCGCCACGGTATGAAAGTGACAGGAGGGGAGCACCTTACGCGCATTGGCGACGATGAAACTTTGGGGCGGCAGACCTTCGATGAACAGCCGAACGCGGTAGCGCGGCGTCGCCTGCTCCGTGAGGAAGAAGCGCGACCACAGGCGCATCTGGAGAGGCACCCCGTCGCCGTGGATGAGCTGTCTGTCCACCAGCAGGTCCCGCCAGCGCCGCTCCTTGCAGCGGACGAGGAAGGTGCCACAGAGGTAGAGGTTGAAGTCGATGGCGTGTCTTGCGGGATCTCCGGGAACTCGGTCAGCACAGCCTCGCTGATCTTGCGCGGCCAGAAGGAACCTTCCGCGCCCATGACGAGGATGATGACCGCGCGGTCGTCAAGCGCGAGCTCATCCGCCACCGTCTCGGTTGTGAGGTCGAAGTTGCAGTGCCCCAGCTCGGGGCGGCGCATGGCGCCACCAGGGGCGTACGGATGCGCAAGGGGCAGCTCGGTGGTGTCCATCTGCGCCCCGTAGTAGGCCGCCATGTCGGTGGTGTTGCGGTCGGGGAGAGACCGGCTTGCGGAGACGTTGCCGGTGGAGGTGATGGGAGGGCGAGCAGTGGGAGGTGGCGCGGTGGTGGTGACAGCGGCGGATGTCTGAGGAAGCGTGGACGAGGAAGGATACACTAGGCGCTGGGAGGCCGGAACTCTCGCTGGTGGGATTTCTTTGATTACAGGGGAGCGCTCGCTGGGAGGCGGCTTGCGGTGGTGCTGGATGATGCGGATGTGAGGAGGTAGTATGGCTTTTGTAGGGAGGGAGCACGCTTTGCATTCCTTGGCAATATGACCGGCCTGGAAGCAATGAAGGCACCTCACCGGCCCGTTGCAGCAGAAAACACGGTGGTGAGGAGAGAGGCAACGGTAACAAAGCCCGAAAAGGTCCTCCTTGGTGATGGGGATGCCGGTCGAGGCGGGCGGCCGGAGCCGAAGTCGGCCTTCAATGCGCCGGGCAATCTTGCGGGTTTTCTTGCTTTGAACATCGACCCATCCCTCCTGCGGCGCATCAAAGGCGACAGGCGGACGGGACAGGACCAAGGGGATGGCCGCAGCAGCGAAAAGGGGGCGGGGAGTCAGCGGGGAACCGGTGCCATTACGCACCACGGCAGCGAAAGATTCTTCGAGCACCCTCCCCCTGGGAGGCGAACGCGGAGAGTCCTCCAGATCGGAGCTCATGTCCGAAAGGCAGACACGGTCGGCATGAGAACCAGGGGCAGGGGCGGTGATAGGCGAGGATGTAGGGGTCGCCCCCGAGCTGGGGTTCATGGTGGGGGCAGCGGAGGCGTGCGGCGTGGGGTGTAGGAGCTGGACGGCGGCCGAGATGGCCACCGGAGAGGGTGGGGAGCGAGAGCGTTGTTTGACAGTCATCAGAGCTATAAAAAAAAATACTTGTGTGCGTCTGATTGGTGAGGTTGATGAACTTGGTGTTGATTTACATGTGGTGTTCCCTTGTAAAAATAGGCAGAAAACATTGGTTCGACCATAAATCTATGTTTTTGCGCAGCTAAAAGATGGTTGTTTTCTAAAAACTCCCTGGAAGTAGAAACAAGATGAATTGTTTCCACCTGTTTGCCTGTAAGTAATACAGAAACAAGGGCAAAGAGCCAAATCTTTTTTGACGGACAAATTGGTGGCCACATTTGAGTCAAAACTTGATAAGCAAATGTAGTTGCTCTCAACTCAAACAAATAGTGGTGGGCAATTAAAGAGGAGGTAGTTGGTATTGTAACTATTTTCTCCCTAGTTTCATACACTACCGAACACATAACAACAGTGGTGGCATTTGCGAAGACATAGCATTTGATGATTAATATGTAGTGTCATCACACGCCTTCAATTACGCCTAGCCTCAACTTCATGCATCCTCAGGGTTGTCAGTAGTTGCTGCTGCTTCAGCTGGGGCGGCAGCAGTAGGCGGAGTGGGTGCAGCGGCAGCTGCTGCTTCAGCTGCGGCGGCAGGAGCAGGTGGAGCAAGTGCAGCAGCTGCTGCTTCAGCTTCCTCCGCTGCATAGACCTCTTGGGCAGCGCGGGTCAGCCCCAAGAGCTTCGGCTCAGCAACTCAGTCATGCAGATCGTTCTCACCAATGGGGTCGAGGTCGGTCATCGTCACCTAGTTCCCTTGTAACACCCCTCCCTGGCAAAACTTGCCAGATAGGCGGTCGTCCGTGCGCCAACCCAAGATATCTGGCTGCACGTCGCGACAGTGTAATAATATCATTACGCATAAGTGCTACAAAAGGATTTAAAGGGGCATCGAGGCACGACAGAATATCGAACCAAGCATGGCACAAGTCAGAGATTAATTGGCAGCGGAAGAAAAAATTGATGCAACGGCTTGGAGCGACTCCATTCCATGGGCATCTGGCTGGGCTACGGATCCTAACACGCACGCTCTTGCTTCATCTACTTGCTAAGGTGAAAGATGAATCCTCACCAAAATCTGGCCACAATCACAAGGCCCGTGAGTACATTTTTATGCACTCAGCAAGAGGTAGTCCCTCAATACAAACAATCCAACAATCATGTAGCAAACAATCATGTGACAAATTATTCGTTATTTAACAGTCTATAACATGGCAAAAATCTACGTAAACCATGGCATCAAAAATGGTAGCATGACATCGCGAACAACATGGCATGAACAATCAATGGGTATCACAAATCAAACATGACATGAGTTCAGAAAATAGCATGTCATATGTTCAGAAAATAAAATGCATAGTTCACATGGGTAAGTTCACAAATCCGGGCACCCTGGCCCCTCGCCAACTCTGGCGCAACAATTAGACTCCACGAGTCTCACAACCTGTTTCAAGTTCATTTACAAAGTTTTCCCCATGACAAGACTGGTTCTAAGTGTGACTCGACCCAAACTTGTCCCATGACCTGGGGACTAGGTTAGATTCTAGATTGACACTCTCGAGAGGTTGCAACAACACACACGCTGGAGTGTAAAGAAATCCCGCCGGTACCCAAGCACTAAACCATTCCTGGCGGCAAGTATAACTCCACACTCCCCAGCGGTCGACAAAACCAAGACTGTATAGTCACCGACATGCCCTACGAGCCTCGTCTTATGCTGAAGTAATTTCCGGCAGGTCCCCAACCTACGAGCGACGCCCAGCTCCGGAACCTTCCAAGACTACCCCCGACCACATAGGAAACCGACTAGACTTGCCAAAGGGGTGACATCAAAGGAGATCCCGATAATGTTACTAAGCAAGGTCCGTCCATACAGACGACGCATGACTGAGCTAAGATATTTGGCGGGTGGCATCGATGACTTAATCTAGTCGAGGGAGGTGATTAAGTTCTTAGTGATATTCAATCAGATCTTTCCAAAAGATGTTTACACAACAACGAATGCAAACCAGAGTTTTCAAGGATATCAACATAACCAAAGAACATGGTGAAAACAATATCAGGGTGATAGCAAGCAAAGTTCCACATGATCATCACAACACATATATAAACCGACCGAGGACTCTTAGTTGTGAAGCCAAAACCACCACAGGTCGTCTTTAGTTGGTTACTAACAGGCAGAATATATACAACATAACAGGAAATGAATAAAGCCCGATTAAACTGACCAGGGACTCTTAGCGGTGAGGCCAGAACCACCACATGTCGTGTTTAGTTGGTTGTTAATATCAACCATTCTATTGACGGTGGCGGTTCCCCCAGTCCAATGTCTTAAGAATGGTGGGGTTGGTACAGAATAAATAACAGAATGTAAATAAGTCAGTGAGTTAGATAAGTCAGCGAGTTAGATAGATCATGTGGTATGATATGCAACATGACAGGCAAACATGCATAGATATGGCATCACACCGACAAATATAAACACACGACATGGCAATAACAAACAAACAAACATTGCGGGACTGATCACAGCAAGGGGTTAGCTTGCCTTTGAAGACAGGTTCCAAATGATCCGGGAAGTCTTGGCGTCATCGCGCGTCGGAAACTCGAAAAACAATTAAACTAAGTGTTAAATAAAGTCAACGACACTAAGTGTTTTCAAAGACAACGAAACAGGTACCAACATGTAGATCTCATCGAGACGAAGATTTAGAATTTTTTTTTTGAACTGTGGGGCAAAAGACTTGCCCCTTATATTGATTAAGAGAGAGTTGGTACAAGAAAATTATGCCAAAGTAACGAACAACAAAAACGGATTACTCTCCCGGCACTAAATCTCCTAGCCGCTTTGCTCCCGCAAGCACCCAAAGCTTGGCTTCGTTCTTTATTTTGGCGAGGATGGTGAGGGGCGAGGAGTGCTTATTTTTGAAGACCCGAGCATTCCTCTCATTCCACACCTCCCAAGAGGTGAGAAGGAGAAGGGAGGCCAAAGACTTGCGGCTCGTCATACGACTCCACCAATCCGGGAGCGAGAGGGTTGGCCATGTAGTAGTGACGAGGTCGTGGAGGCCGGTCCATTCCTTCAAGGAGGTCCAAATTCTCGTCGTGTAGCGGCAATGCAAAAGGAGGTGTGCGGTGGTTTCGGGAGCCCTATGGCAAAGCGGGCAAAGGCCACAATTTGGCCAACCCCTCCGCGCCAAGCGATCCGCCGTCCAAATACGGTTTTGGAGGGCGAGCCACGCGAAGAACTTGGTTTTGGGGGGAGCCCAAATCTTCCACACAAGACGCTTCATATCGGAGGCGGGGGTTCCCAAGAATTGCGCCCTATAGGCCGATTTAGCCGAGTACTCACCCTCCGTGGTGAGGTTCCAAACAATACTATCTTCAAGGGTTTCAACAAAGGTGAAATGTTGAATTTTGCTCCATAGGTCCACGAACTCAACGACGTGTTGGATGGAGAAATCCTCATCCATTTTGATCTTTCCAATCCAAGCATTACCAAGAAGGGCTTGGCGAATGGTCCATTTCTTTCTAGAGGATGCGTTAAAAATGAGCGGTGCAATGTGCTTCGGCTTCTCACCGTGGAGCCAAGGGGCCTCCCAAAAAGGGGTTTTTGCTCCATTCCCAACGGTGATTGTTGTGGCGGCGTGGTTCAAAAGAAATCCTCATCGATTTAGAAATTTGAATCACCAAAAACGGAGCTGTGGTTCAAAAGATACCAGTGTTTGAAAATTTATCCAGCACGGAAAAACAGAACCACGAAAAAAAAACAGATCGGACCGTCTCGGCGCTGGGCCAAAAAACGGTTCGTCGAGGGGAAAAACGAAGAAAAAAGAGGGATCGACCAGACCCCTTGGTCGTCTTCTTCATCGTGCTCACGCACTGGAAGCGGCCGCGGAGGCGGGGATGGCCTGAAAAAATGTTCATCTTAAAATTTTAAGCAAAAAGAATTCCTATATAATTGTATCGAATTGATGGTCTTTTTTTTTTGTAGATTTCATTAATCTACGGAACTCTGTCGAAATTGTATGATTTGCATTGAACTCCGAACTAATATCTGAAGAATGCTCAATATATGAAATTGTTTACATAATGTCTGCTATTTATTTATATTGAATTTGTGCATGACTCACCAACTTCGAACTATGTCTATTTAGACTAACAAGATAATAATATATGATTTGAACTGAAATTTGACCTAAAATTCGAAAAATGTTTGCCATATCAAAATGTCTAGAAAACGAATCCTACTTATTTACGTTGAATTCATGCACATCTAACTAATTTCTGATTATATTTATGTATAACAATAAGATAAAATTATAACATATGAATTGAAATTTGACCTAAAATTCAAAAAATGTTTGACATATCAAAATGTCTAGAAGATGAATCCTACTTATTTACGTTGAATTCAAGCACATCTAACTAATTTCCAATTATATTTATGTATAACATTAAGATAAAATTATAACATATGAATTGATCTTCACATTACAATTTGAAAAATATTCGCCAAATTAAAAGGCTTATAAAATGCATTGTATCTATTTATGTTGAATTCATACACATCCGAACAAAGAATAATTCATTTTAAACAAAAAAAAACTACAATATACCAAATTGTTGAGAGAAACGAGCTCCTCATGTTGGTACCAACATCATACATTCTTAATTAACCTAGGATTATAAACTTTTCATAATTTCATAAATTGCATATAAAATTTAAAAAAACCATAACTAATACAGTTTAAACCATCGCGTCGTCACCGGGCCGCAGGAGGCGGTGCCGCCTCCCCTTCTGTCTTGGAGCACTCCAGTGGCTGCATCCTGGATTATTCATAGACGCATCTCCTGATCTCGCGAGACCAGTTAAGGCAAAAGGAAGTAATTTTCGTCCAATCTTATGCTCTGTAGCAGCTCCCAATCGATAGAGGCGAAACACTCTGAAGCAAGTTGTGGCCTTCCTGATACCACCTGTATCACGTTCCTCGCCTCGGATTAGTATAATTGTCTGTATCTGCAAAAAGCTGGGACTTTGAGGCACGGATGGAATGGTTTGGCAATTCCGCGCTAGATTTCTACCATATTCATTTTTGTGGAATTGGCACGGAAGGGGGATTCTCTTCTCTGGTCCTTGCTCGACTCGAATTCTAACTCTGCCTCTGACGCGCGCAAATTTCAATTTCAGGGTCAAATCGCACCTCAGCTTTTTGATCAGACGACGCTCACCTAGCTCGGCTTCATACCCCTTGATCTGCCTCACCTAACTCGACTTCATACCCCTTGATCTCTCTCGCCTGGCACGGCGGGGGACGCTGACATATGGGGCCCAAGTTTGTTTATTTATATTAAACTTCTTTATTTTAAAAATTAGTCTTTTCCTTACATAGAAATTTAACAATTATTGTTTTCAATTATACTTTCCAAACTAAAAAACATAGTAATGCAACTAAATATTATGATACAACGTTATTTTTTATGCAATTTTAGCATCGGTGGTGGAAAATCAACTTGCACTAAATTTGAAGGATATGCAAATGAAATGGTGTTAGTCTTTTTTTTCGAGAATTACTTCCGTAATATTTTTTGGCTCTAACGAAATTTTCTAGATCGGATAAAATATTATGAAAAAAAAATGTATCTCTTCAATTTAAATTGTTTCACGGTGTGTTCAAAATAGATATATGTGTTTATGTCTATTTCAGGTTCCTTAAATATCTTGATAGAAAGTTCTAATGCGTGGGTTCTAGATTGGCAAGATGGGTCGTGGGCTGGCTGGTTCGGCCGGCTCGTCCTGGCTGTAATATTTATTCTTTTTTTCCTGTTTTATTTGTTTAACTCCAGTTTGATTCTTCATGGCACTACTACTAGCATGTGCAGGAAAAATAGTTTTAAGATATAATGCACATATGTGTTTCACCTAAATGATAAACCATTTTCTTGGCTTTATATAATATCTAATTTAATCTTTATGAGTTTTCCAAAGTTTTTGAACTTAAGTAAAACAATCAGCTTACTTAGCTATATTTGACATTCTGAAATTTGGAAAATTTTGGGATGCTACCTGGGACCTATTTGATTAATGACTGATGACACCTTGTGTTAGTAACTCTTGAATTTTCCTTTCGACTTTAGTCTTGAGCTTCTGAGCTACACGGAAGGGCAGGAGAGATACTAGGCGAGTGCCTAGGATTAGCGCACACTTCTTCAACAATTGTTGAATCCCAATTGATGTTGTCGAACAACTGTATCATCAATCTCTTATCTAACATGTAATTCTAGGATTTTAGAGGAATTCCTTTCCCCGTATATTTCTACGGAGGCGTGGCGATCTCGTCTGCCACCTGCTGAGGGTCGTACGCGATAGCAGTCCACCAATAGGTGACATAACGCAGGCCAACCTGGGCAGTGAGGGTGTTACCGGTGAAAGGTCGGCACCGTCAAAGAGACCTATGACCCAGCTCTTTCAGGCAAGGAGGATGCACCCACGAGGACTAAAATCCCAGAGATTAAAGTGCTCATCAAATTCTACCCCAGGGTGTCTAAAACAATGTGGTCAAACATGTTTTGGATCTTTGCTTCCTGAAGGCTAGCTACAGAAGTGCAGTGGAGGTAACCAGAGAGCGGAGGGTCCTCCCAGCACGCGCAAGCATTGAAGCCGCGCCCACGTTCCAGATCATGCACACCATAAGTCCATAAACATTGAGGCAGAGCAGCATGACGAGGCGACCATCTGACGCGGGTGCAATTGTTGAGCTATATAAGACTGACGAACAGTTTCAGTTTCAGAGTCGACAGTTTTACTGTAGCACTGTCTAGTTTCAGTTTGCGTTATCTTAGCTCATTAAGCTCGTCAACTCGCAGAGCTTGGTTCTCGAGATTGACACGGAAGTTGAAGTTTAAAATTGCAACTACGACGAGTGCGAAGAGGACGGCGCAGATGACTGGAAGGTGTAGCCTCGCCATGACGACAATGACGAAGAGCCGAAGAGGCGCTCGTCGACACTTGAATTGCAAATCATATGAGTATTTTTTTATCATTCTTGGCACCGAGAGTGTGGAGGATATGTCAGTCCCTGAGCGCGTGTCTCGTTGGAGACCGGCTGCGGCTTACAAGTGTCGGTTGTCGTCTTGGCAATGCGCGAGCTTCGGCATGGCGTGTAAAGTTCAGCTTGCAGCAGCAAGAAGCCTCCAAGCGTTTGAGGCCGGGGAGGGCCTCCTGCCCACGATGACCTTCGGCCATCATGTTCATCCTTTTTCTTTGGAATAAAACACCGGTGGATTGGCGAGCCGAGACGGAGACACAGCTCAGATGTCCACTAACTACTAGCATAGACAGACGTGTACGGATGAAATATCTGCCGTGTAGATAATACCCTTCTCCAGCAAAATTATTTGGTACCACCATTTCTCCACACCAGTTAGAGCATCTCCAGTCGTTTTGCCCCCCAGGATTCAAAACTGGGCGAAAACGGCGCAAAATCGAAACTTGGGGGAGCCATTTTTCCAGCCGTAGCCCACCCAAGCTGAAAAAATGGGGGGCTTTGGTGAGATCACGTGGGGTGGGGGAGAAAAAGTAGGAGAGAGAGGCATCTTTGCATGCAAAAAGTAGGAGAGAGAGGCTTTTTGCATGCAAAACGGCGCTTTTTGCCCCCCAGGCCATACCCAGCCCCTTGGGTTCGGCCTGGGTACGCCGGCGCTAAAGCGGCGCTTTTTCGTGTCCTGGGGGTTGGCTGGTAGATTTTCGGCGCAAAGCGGCGCTTTTTAGCCAAAAAGTGGCCTTGGGGGGGCGCTTGGGGGGACGACTGGAGATACCCTTAGTCCCGTTTCGCCCGTCTCCATTGACCGCCCGCGGTCGATTCGTCCTGCTTGCGTCGTGCCGTCCGCTGCGTGGTCAATGGGAAGGGGGTGGCCATTGATGATGTTACACTGACGTAGCTCTTCAGTCAGCATTGACGTTTGGTTATTAGAAAACACTGACGTGTGGGTCCCATTGCCAGTTTTTAACAATTCGAAGTTTTTTACAGTCCGCTGTTAACGTTTCAATAATTTGCAACACCATAAAAAAACTTATGAACTTCGAAAAGTCGTATCTAATACTTTCCAAACCTGAAAAAATGTTCATCTTAAAATGTTAAGCAAAAAGAATTCCTATATAATTGCGTTGAATTGATGGTCTTTTTTTTTAGATTTCATTAATCTACGGAACTCTGCAAAAATTGTATGATTTGCATTTAACTCCGAACTAATATCTGAAGAATGCTCAATATATGAAATTGTTTACATAATGTCTGCTATTTATTTATATTGAATTTATGGATGACTCACCAAGTTCGAATTATGTCTATTTAGACTAACAAGATAATAATTTATGATTCGAATTGAAATTTGACCTAAAATTCGAAAAATGTTTGCATATCAAAATGTCTAGAAAATGAATCCTACTTATTTACGTTGAATTCATGCACATCTAACTAATTTCTGATTATATTTATGTATAACAATAAGATCAAATTATAACATCTGAATTGATCTTCGCATTACAATTCGAAAAATATTCGCCAAATCAAAAGGCTTATAAATGCATTGTATCTGTTTATGTTGAATTCATACACATCCGAACAAAGAATAATTTATTTTAAACCAGAAAAAACAACAATATACCATATTGTTGAGAGAAACGAGCTCCTCATGTTGGTACCAACATCATACATTCAACAAGCTAAAGATGCTGTCTTTGTGTGGCATCTTTGTTGAATTTGACATTTCATGGACAACGGCCTTTCTTGTAGCAGCACCATCTATAGAAAGATTATGTATTCAGGTGATGTCTTTGTCCGTAATGCTTTCCTTTTCTTCACACTCGGAGCTTTATGTTTTTATTGTGGGACTCAAATGGATTCTAGTTACACACGTAATGAATTCTTCACCTGAATGCAGGTACGGGAACATGCATGCGATGTGGGCGAGTTCAGAGGTAATATTCAGTGGGAAATGCGCTTCAATAGCTCCAAGAACAGACTGCTGAAAGTTCTAGAGTTCTGTCGTTTTATCACTGGAACACCAAATTACATTCATAAGATCCATGTTGGAGCGATCTCCCAACTTGCAGAAGTGAGCTTCTCGTGTATGTTGAAGTGTGTTCTTATCTACACTTAAATGTTTTGCAGGTGTTGTAGTGGATGAAGATGCGGAATTAGTTTTGAGAGATACATGCAAGGAAGTGTGTTTTTTGAGAACACAAGAGCTGTTTCCTCCCCAAGTCCCCATTCTCAGCCGCCCCGCCCACTCTGTTCTTGCTCCTCTCTGCGATTGCCCCGTCTCTCTGCAAGCCGCCATGATCCCCTCCCCTTGGCTCCACCCGCGGTGAACGATATCACAGCGCTCGAGCTGCCTGCCGTTCCTCGGCGCCACCGACTACCGCCTCTTCTTCGTCACAGGGCGGCGGCGGAGGAGCACCACCGCGCCCGAATCTGAAAGGCGGCGGAGGAGCAATTCCGCACTAGATCTCTACCATATTCATTTTTGGGGAATTGGCACGGAAGGGGGCTTCTCTTCTCTGCCTCCAATTGGTCCTTGCTTGACTCGAATTCTAACTCTGCCCCTGACGCGCGCAAATTTCAGTTTCAAGGACAAACGGATCTTGCGCGCAAGAGTTTCCTTATTCAGGGCTTGTTTGGATGCAGGGGATCCGCGGCCTTTCCCCGGGTGAGAAGCAAACCTGGGTTATTCAGCAGCCCGTTTGGGGTAGGGATTTTCTGGCCCAATCCGCGCGATTTCCCCGGGCCGCTCTCCCCCACCTCCGCACATCGGGAAAAACTCCCCGTCTCTCTCGTGACGACGCGACCCGAGTCCCTCCGGCGCCGGCCCGACCTCCTCCGCCTCCCTCCGGCGGCGGCCGTACCTCCTCCGCCTCCCTCCGACGACGGCCTTACCTCCTCCACCTCCCTCCGGCGACGGCCCGACCTCCTCCTCCGTCTCCATGTTTTGATCTCGTTTTCTTTCTGTCGCAAGCAGCGAATCCCGCCACCAAATTGCAGTCACGATCATCTTCCGCTGAGTATTTCTCCTTGCAGCCAAACGAACACAGGGTAGGGGAGTTCTCCCCCACGTAAATCTGGGGATCCCATGTGCACTGAAAAATCCCCTCGGGGGATTTGCTAACATGGTTTTTGCCACCAAACGAGCCCTCACGGGACTGCTGATTCCGTAGTCCGCACCCGATTTCTACCATATTCAGTTTTGGAGAATTGGCACGGGACGTGAGCTCCTGCTAAAGCCTTGTTTTTTTTTGTCAGGGAGACAATCCCTATAATAATTGTCCAAGGCTCCCTGAAAGATTTGATAAAGGGGAAACATATTTGAAGGTGCAGATTTCTCCATTGAGGCGAATAATAACAGTTCCCAGAGCCAGGTAAGTTTCTCTTCTTTGTTGATCCCTTTTGTTTATAATTTGTTGCTTTCGAGCTGTATCCTTACTCATACTACTATGAATCTGGCAGTATACGGACTTGGATGCTTAGAGCCATTCTTTTGTGATACATCAGGGGAGATTTGATTTTCTTTTCAGCATACTTCTAACGATTGATTCTCATAATCAAACTAGAAACTGTACAACTATTTTACCCTCATGAGGTAAAAACATCTAGGGCTCGCTTGGATTGTTGGGAAAATTGCCTGACCGAAATATTTTCCGACGTGCGCTCAGTATTTTCAGCAGGGCCGGACCAGCTCCGTGAAATATTCCTGGTGTTTTGCTTAATTAAAGCCGAACCGCCCTAGTTTATAGTTCCTCCGACACAGTTGCACATATATGGTACCGACTGGGTCAGGTATGCAGTGGGTAGGCTCATGTCTGCATTAATTCTCAGGATTTTTTTTAGAAAATAGGGTGCGGTTCCCCAGCCTCTGCATCAAATTCTCAGGAAATAACAGCTCAATATACCCTATTTCATATACAATCATAAATACATAACCTTGATGATTCTGAACAGCACAAGGTTGGTTAGATTCCGATAGCAAGTTTCCTTAGGAGCCATTCGTTTAATCGGACAAGTTTTTTGCTTTGACATTTCTGAATTCAGTTATTTGGCCGCTAAATAATGGATCCATAATTATGTTGCAGCAACTGGAGGACGAAGATAGGCTCAGTACACTTACTGATGATATTTTACTGTCTATCTTGGGGAAAGTCAGTTCACATGCTGCAAGTACATGTGTGCTCTCTACACGTTGGAAACATCTGCCTTGGTTGCTGCCTGAACTCAGCATCCATGCCAAGGATTTCCCATCCGTTCCATGCACTGAACCTATACAGGCAAATGATATGGAGGAATTAGCCATGGTATATTTGACCAAAGCAACCAGGAGCTTCTCAGCTCTGCACCTTAAGCTCTACTTGATCAACACTTTGTTGTGTGAAATTGGTCCGCTGGTAGGTGACGCAATTAACAGTGGTTTGTTGAAGGATTTGGATTTGACCGTTCTTGACGAGACAAAACCTACTGTTCAGTGCATGACGACAATAGATACTTTCTTCAGTGCATGAGGATATGCTGCAGCGAGCACAAGAAATAGATACTTTCTTCAGTGTCTACCCTACTGTGCTCTGCTGCCTCACAAAGCCCTCTATGCAATGCAGACTTTCAGAAATTGGACATGCACCATGTTCTGTTTGACTGCTGCAAGCAACTGAAGCATCTAAGCCTTTGTTATTGTGATACCGGTGTTTACTCTGTCTTTAAAATTGATGCACCAAACTCAAAACTTCGTGTTCTAGAAACTGACAAGTGTCGCTTTGAGAGAATCGACTTGGTCTGCCTCCCGAAATTAGAGAAATTTGCATGCATTACTTGGGAATCTGAGTATGTCCCAGTGACCTTAGGGTTTGTCCCATCTCTGGCGGAATTAAAACTCTCATGCTGTGCATCAAATGATCAATGGCCATTTAAATTAAGTGAGCTTCTACATGGAACAAGCATACACACTCTCAAATTGGATTTTCAAGGAGAAAATGTAAGTACTGTTTTATTTTTCCTAAATGATATTTTTCTGGTAATAATCGTTCCGTCACAACTTTATGTCATGCATATGCTGTATGATAGATAACAAATAAAATAGAGCTATACATTCCTTGATAATCTCATTTCCGTGCTTGCAAACTATTCATTCTTATGATGTTTATTTTTTTATGTCAGCTTTGGCTGCAACCTGAAGTGGAGGAACTTCGTGCTGCATTCAACAAGCTAAAGATGCTGTCTTTGTGTGGCATCTTTGTTGAATTTGACATTTCATGGACGACGGCCTTTCTTGTAGCAGCACCATCTATAGAAAGATTATGTATTCAGGTGATGTCTTTGTCCATAATTCTTTCCTTTTCTTCACACTCGGAGCTTTAGGTTTTTACAGTGGGGACTCAAATGGATTCCAGTTACACACGTAATGAATTCTTCACCTGAATGCAGGTATGGGAACATGCATGCGATGTGGGCGACTTCAGAAGTAATATTTACAGCGACAGAGTGACTCCTCTGTGGGAAATGCGCTTCAATAGCTCCAATAACAGACTGCTGAAAGTTCTAGAGTTCTGTGGTTTTACATCACTGGAACACCAATTTACATTCATAAGATCCATGTTGGAGCGATCTCCCAACTTGCATAAGATAATTCTGAGTGGAGATGATGAATGCAGCTACTGCGCCGCCCTTGATGGATCACCTCGTCCTTCGAAATTTCCAAATAATAAGGATGATCAAGAAATGGTGATTAAGCGGATTAGAGGTGGCATATTCTCGCCAGATATAATTTTCGATGAAGGCTGGTCGCTGGAAATCTGAGATTTGTTTTGATTCTTGTTACTATGACCCCATTTGCACTTATGTTTTGTTATGTAAAAAAAAACTTCATACATTGGGCCCATGCAAATTTATTTGGGTCCTGGCTGAAAAAGAATACCAACTTACACTTATCCGGTTGTTTTAAAAAAACGGTATTCAATTTGTACGTTTCAAAAAAATATGGTTTTAGGTATTTCGATATTTTTTTTTGTAGAATAACTATTCTACAATACCTACCTGAATTAAAGATCTTCTAGGAGCATCTCTAGCTGACCCCTTATATTGCTAAACTTTATAACACTTTTACAGTTTGTTTGTTTTTCCCCTTTTAGAGGGTTAAAGTGCGTCGTGTAGAACAGAAACACTAAATCGAACTCAAAATGTTAAAACTATGCATTCGCGGAAGATTTAAAACAGACACACTAGTTCATCGAACAAGTTTATCATTAGATCAAGCCACAGGGCATTTCTCAACATTTGTAAATACGGGAATCTTGCCGTATTTACCTCGGAGAGTCTACCATAATAAGAGATTAACATGTGTAACTTGCTCGTAAGTTGACAGTTCCAATCGATTCGATTTTTTCAAAAAATAAAATCAAAAGTCTAGGCCCATGCTTGGCCCACTGTGTTCTTGCTCCTCTCTGCCTGCCGTTCCTTGGCGCCATCGACTACCGCCTCTTCTTCGTCACAGGGCGGCGGCGGCGGCGGAGCACAGCCGCGCCCGAATCTTAAATCAGGTGGTTTCGTTTACTCTTTCGATTGGCAATTCCGTATTCATTTTGGGGGAATTGACACGGACGGGAGCTTCTCTTCTCGGCGTCCAATTGATCCCTTGTTCGATTCAGATTCTAAGTTTGCCTCTAACGCGGGCAAATTGCAGGGACAAACGGGTTTGCGCGCCAGATTTTCCTTATATGACCGGATCAGCAGAGGCAGTACAGGATTCCACCTCCGGACCACGAACCAATTTGGGTTTGCTGTGGTGTACGTTTAATGAAAATAAATTATTTATTATGAGCAATAACCATCCGGCAGTTCGAGTTGGATTAGAAGACACCTCCCTTTCGGATTGGGAGGTGCTGCGGCTTCCGGGCGGCTCTTATTTATAGCAGCAGAATAAGGTTGGCTTTTCGTCTCTAGTAGAAAGATTCGTTGCAGAAAGATCTGAATCAACTCTTTGGATTTCTCCATGGAGGCGAATAATAATAACTACAATAACAGTTCGCAGAGCCAGAGCCAAGTAAGTCCCTCTGGCACAGTCCGAAGACACCTCCCTTTCGGATTGGTCAGGTCTGCAGGAGATAGGCTCCATGTTTTGCATCAATTCTCAGGAAATAACAACTCACACCTTATTTTATACAAACATAAATCTGTAATCTTGTTGAATCTGAAAAAATAAAAACCCAACCAGGACTAGCCCTTGGTAGTATTTTAGCCCTCCCTTATGAGCATTCCAGAAATTCTGCCCCCGACAGGAGCTGAACTCTGATCGATAGGTCCGCCACTGCGACCCTAACCATTGGGCTACAGCCCTCTTCTTAATCTTGTTGAATCTGACCAGCACAAGGTTGACCATACCCTTCTAGCAAGTGTCCTCAGGAGCCATTGGTTTTATCGAACAGTTTACACTCTAGATAGAATTATTCTGGCCACTATGTAACTATTTTCTGTTTGGGATTTCCGACTTTAGTCATTTGGCAGCTTATTAATGGATCCATAATTTACATTGCAGCAACTGGAGGACGAAGATAGGCTCAGCACCTTGATTGATGATATTTTACTGTCTATCTTGGGGAGACTCAGTTCACGTGTGGCTGCAAGTACATGCGTGCTCTCTACACGTTGGAGGCATCTACCTTGGCTGCTGCCTGAACTCAGCATCGATGTCAAGGATTTCCTACCTGTTCCATGCACTGAACCTATTGAGGCAAATGATATGGATGAATTAGCTATGGTGTCTTTGACCAAAGCAACTAGGAGTTTCTTGGCTGTTCAGAAGAGAGAATCCACCATCTCAACTCTGCAACTTAATCTCTACTTGATCCACACTTTGTTGTGTGAAATTGGTCCACTGGTAGGTGACGCAATTGATAGTGCTTTGTTGAAGGATTTGGATTTAACCATTCTTGAGGAGAAAAAACCTTTGGACCGTAGTAATGAGGATAGGCTGCAGAGAGCACAAGAAATAGATGTTTTCTTCCTTGCCTACCCTAGCATGCTCCGTTGCCTCACAAAGCTCTGTCTATACAATGCAAGCTGTGAGAAATTGGACCTGCACCATGTTCTGTTTGACTGCTGCAAGCAACTGAAGCATCTAAGCCTTTATCATTGTGATACCGGTGCTTACTCTGTCTTTAAAATTGATGCACCAAACTCAAAAATTTCTTTTCTAGAAGCTAACAAGTGCGCTTTGAGAAAATCGACTTGGTTTGCCTCCCAAAATTGAAGAAGTTCGCATGCATTATTTGGGGATCTGAGTATGTCCCAGTGACCTTTGGGATTGTCCCATCTCTGGATAAAATACATCTCTCATGTGCTAGATCATGTTATCAACGCCCATTTAAATTAAGTGAGCTTCTACATGGAAACAGCTTACGTAGTCTGAAATTGGATTTCCAAGGAGAAATTGTAAGTACTGTTTTATTTTTGCTGAATGATACTTGTTTTGTATTCATCGTTTCCGCACGTATGATAGGTAACAAACTTAGCTGTACATTCCTTTGTAGTCTCATTTCTGTGCTTGCAAACTATTCATTCTGACGACGATGTTTATTTATTTATCAGCTTTGGTTGCAACCTGAAGTGGAGCAACTCCGCATGGCATTCAGCAAGCTAAAGAAGCTGTCTTTGTTTGGCATCTTTGTTGAATTTGACATTTTATGGACGACGGCCTTTCTTGTAGCAGCACCATCTATCGAAAGATTATGCATTGAGGTGATGTCTTTTATCCATGTTCCTTCACATGTGGAGGTTTAGGTCTTTTTAAAACTGGGTTGCAATTGGATGTAACAAATTGTTCACCTGAATACAGGTATGGGAACATGCGTGTGATGTGAGCCACGAGATCAGAGATGGTGCCTTCGGTGATAGAGTGACTCCTCAGTGGGAAATGCGCTTCGATGGCTCGGAGAACAGGCAACTGAAAGTTCTAGATTTCTGTGGTTTTAGATCACTAGAACTACAGTTTACATTTATAAGATCAATGTTGGAGCGATCTCCCAACTTGCAGAAGATAGTTTTGAGAGGAGATGGGGAATGTGACGACTGCAACGCCCTTAATGCACCACTTGGTATTTTAAACTTTCCAAGGAAGAAGGATGATCAAGAAATGGTGGTTAAGCGGATTAGAGGCGGCGTATTCTCGCCAGTTATAATTTTTGATGAAGACTGGTCGCTGAAAATCTGACATTTGTTTTGATACTATGGCTTCACGTTTGCACTTATGTTGATCTTGTTTCAAAAAACAATCTTCATACATTCCTTCCTCATATAAATCTTATACTAGACTAGAAGGTAGGAAACGACCCTTGTTGCTGTGCCCGCTCTAGGACAACCAATGATAGATGGAAAACAATTTTTTAGCAAAACATACATAGAATGTCGCAATAATGGACAAAATATACACTCATTAAGACACAATTAATTCGGTTGTAGCAAGATTAGGAGTACATCATTCAACCAATTACATTTATAAGAGCCTTGCTGGAGCGGGGCTCCCAACTTGCAGACAATAGTTCTGAAAGGAAATGAGCAGTGTGACCAATGGGACACACTTGATAGACCACCGGAGAGTAGTTAGCGTAAAACTACCACTTTACAGACTTAATCACAAAAAACTACCACTTTTGCCCGCAATCGCAAAAAACTACCACTTTTGGTCCGCTGATTGCAAATTGCGCTAAAAGTCGATTTGGCTGCGGATTGACACGAAAACTGACTGGGCGGGCCCACCCATCAGAGATTAGTGGCAAGGGATATCGTTTCGTGCCCGCAATCGCAAAAAACTACCACTTTTGCCCGCAATCGCAAAAAACTACCACTTTTGCCCGCAATCGCAAAAAACTACCAATTTTGCCCATCATCTTCCATGTTATGCAATAATGTTTCTTACTCATTACCATTGCTTTATTGGTGTAGGACTAAATAATGTTTCTATCTTTATTATTGTTGTGTAAGATTGCAATAATGGGCAAAATTGGTAGTTTTTTGCGATTGCGGGCAAAAGTGGTAGTTTTTTGCGATTGCGGGCAAAAGTGGTAGTTTTTTGCGATTGCGGGCACGAAACGATATCCCTTGCCACTAATCTCTGATGGGTGGGCCCGCCCAGTCAGTTTTCGTGTCAATCCGCGGCCAAATCGACTTTTAGCGCAATTTGCAATCAGCGGACCAAAAGTGGTAGTTTTTTGCGATTGCGGGCAAAAGTGGTAGTTTTTTGTGATTAAGTCTGTAAAGTGGTAGTTTTACGCTAACTACTCACCACCGGAGCCTTTATTTCCAAAGGAAAAGGATGAACAAGAAATGGTGGTCAGACAAATTACCGTCTGTCTATGCTAGTTACTGGACATTCGAGCTGTGTCTCCCTCCCGGTTCACCAACTGAAGCTCGGTGTGGGCAGGAGCCCCTCCCCAGCCTCAAACGCTTGGAGACATGTTGCAAGCTGAACTTCACAAGCTACGTCGAAGCACGCACAGGGCCAACTGGCCAAGACGATGACCGATACTTCTGGGCCGCATACGGTCTCCAACGAGCGATCAAGGATGGCCGTGACTCCATGTTGAAGGCTTATATGAGTAACAAATAGTCAAGGAGATGACCGCTGGAGGTGCCAGAGGAGGCGTAGCTGTAAGCTCTGAATTCAGAGAATCAGTTCGAAGTTCGAACACAAACACGAGAGAGATGAACACAGGGATTTTTGGTGCTGCGTACAACATGCAGATTTTCATTTTTACTCCTCTTATTTGTAGCCTGTTACATTACATGCTAACAGGAGGTCATAAAACTAGGGCATGACTGAGCACACCGAATGTGCCATCCCACATTCCATGACCACGACTATGCCATCCCATGCATGGCGCAGAACTCCGTGCCATCCACGGTATAACGTTCACCTGCAACTACCTAGTCAATCTCGAGAACAAAGCTCTTCGAGTTGACGAGTTTATTCGTCTAAGATAACGCTAACTGAAACTAGACACTGCTACAGTAAAACTGTAGACTCTGAAACTGAAACTCAGATAGTGCTCAACAGCACCCGCGTCAGGAACGTGCCCCATTGGTGCATGTGCAACCTTAAGGACGGTGTGCATGATCAGGAACGTGCATGGCCTCAATGCTGGCGCGTGCCGCTTGTGGAGCCACTCTTGTTTTAGACACTCTTGGATCAGAATTTGATGAGCACTTTAATCTCCGGCCGGGGTTCCAATACTCGTGGGTGCATCCTGCTCGCCTAGAAGAGCATCCTCCTCGACGGGTGCCGGTCGTCGCCAGTAAAACCCTCACTGTCCAGATTGACCTGTGTTATGTGGATTACTATCGCGTACGGCCCTAAGCAGACAGCAGGTGGCCGACGAGATCGCCTTCTTGGTTCACGCCCGTTGATGGGTCGTTTTACCATGAATGACTGCACGCTCAAGTTCTATTTTTGAGTGACCGGTGATACGTACATTTGGTCCAATGCAGTGGCGGAGACAGGGGGGACCAGCAGGGCCCTGGCCCCCCCTAACACCAAGGATTTGTTCCTAAAAATTTAGAAGAAAAATTAAGCAAGCCGGCCCCCCCCTAACAGCAAAAATAAGGACATCCTGCCTCCGCCCCTGGTCCAATGGGCAGTGATCCTCTCTCCTTCCGCATATCGACTGGGTGATTTGAGCCTCATACTTGGATGATCTTCATGGTGGCTGCCTCTCGTCCTCACACACTTGGGTCATGCTCCGTTATTGCTCAACTACGCGTTGTATAAATGGAGCTATACCAACCGCAGATGGTTGAACTTGGATGGATTCCATGCCATTGTCTCCGAAGCCTAGAACTCGGTTGATCACGTCAATGCTTGCCGATGGGGCGCACTCCATAATTCAGTTGGAAGACACTTATCATTCCTAGAAGATGATGAACATACGGGTCCTGGCGGAGTAGTACTTACTGGCAGTGGCGGGGCCAGGATTTGGCTACGCCCCGGGCCAAAAACTAAGGGCAAAAAACATCAATTTAGCAAGATAATTTTTTCCCATTCTCATCAAGACATGATAAAAATAAAACTTAAGGGCGCACAAAAATACCGAGTAAAAAAATCTGGACACAACATTTGATAAAATCAAAATATATTAGTTGATCTAGACCTCCCGTAACTATGTATTGTTTGAAAAAGCTATAGCTTCAATGAAATATTAAATGGAAATCAGTGCGGCATCCTGTACTAAGCAGAGTAGGCTCGTCTCATTATTCCTGGTCGTTCTTCTTTGTTTTGTGTGCGACTAGAAGTTGAGTATTTTTAATCAAATATGGCCGTTTTTTAGAACTAATCGCTTATCTGGCCGTCCGGCGAAACTAATTGCAAATCTGGCCTCTGAGGTCGGCGCCAATGAGGATGGAGCCGACCTCCATCCTCTCTGGAGCCGACCTCTGTTTTATTTTATTTTAATATTTAGAAAAGTTACGGGACCGAAACGGGTGGCGCTGAACTACATAAGTTCGGCTTCAACCTCATTGGCGCCGACCTCAAGGGGCCAGATTTAAAAATAGTTTTGCGAAAGGGCCACACATATGTTTAGTTCGTCAAAAGGGCCAGATTTGGCAAAAAGTACGAAGTTGGACCGGACGGCTGGAGTGCTAAACCAACCGTGGAATGTCTATTGCGAGTGTTACAAGGCCTACAAAGATAGCAAAACTTCTTAGAGAAGGGTGGGCTTTGTGATTGTCTCACCAAAGCACCACACGCTTGCCGGGCCAAATCATGTGACTACGTAAATTAATGCTTGACTATATTGCCAAGACCCGGGCCATGGCCCAGGTTGCCCGGGGCCTGGCTCCACCCCTGCTTACTGCTACAAACGAGGTTTCGCCTTCCTTAGAATGGACCTCATAGGTACACTTTCACAGTTTCACTCAGTACTATTTCAGAATCATGGCATTGGATAGTTATGATGGCATTCGCAAAGAATAGCCCTATCTTCATGTTAGACAGCTATTAACCGGTGAGGTTACACGAAGTTTAGTCCCACCTCGGCTAGGGAAGAGGCCACACCCAGATTATAAGGGAGAGACCTTCCTCCTTTCAATCCAGTCTTTTGGGATGGAATTGGCTCTCTTCTTGTAGTTGGGCCGTGTGCGTATAAACGTCTCAAACTAGGTCGAGTGATGGGCTAAATCTGAGTGGACGCTAACATCTGGTATCAGAGCTAGCGATCGCCATGCTTTCCTGAGGGGCTTCTCAGGGGGATGGAATGTTAGACTGCTATTGACCGGTGCCACCTCGCCTAGGGGAGGAGGCCACACCCAGATTATAAGGGAGAGATTCCTTCCTCCTATCAGCCGGACTTTTGGGATGAAATGGACTCTCCACTTATAGTTGGGCCGTGAACGCATAAACGTCTGAAATTAGGCCGAGTGCATAAACGTCTGAAACTAGGTCGAGTACTGGGCTAAATCTGAGTGAACGCTAACACTTCACACAAGGGGACCAAGGTGAATTTTTTGTGTTGCACGGGGAAAAGGAATTTCTTTGAAATCGTAGAATTACATGTTACACAAGAGATTTGTGATGCAATTGTTGGACGACATCAATTGGGATTGAACAATTGTTGGAGAAGTGTGCGTCTAAGCACCAAATGAACTTCCACCTCGATACGATAATCAATACCGCTAATTCCACGCACTCGCCTAGTATCTCTCCAACCCTACCGTGTAGCTCAGAAGCACAAGACTTAAGTCGAAAGGAAAATTCAAGAGTTACTTAACAAGGTGTCATCACATACTTGTATGTGATTTTGGCACAAATCGGATAGGTCCCGATAACTTCCTAAAAATTACAAAATTTTAGAATGTAAAATATAACTAAGTAAGCTGATTGTTTTACTTTAGTTCAAAATTTCTCAAGGAACTATTTTTCTTCAAAACTAGTTTAAAATTAAGTTCCAAAATATAAAGAGAACCAAAAGATAGAGTATAATATAAAATTTCCGTAAATTTTGTGATTGATTTTGTTTATAAAATAGTAATACTACAATATTGAACTTCAGAAAATCCATCAAGATTAAATTAGATATATTATATAAAACCAAGAAAATGTTTTATCATTTTGGTGAAACACATACGTGCATTATATCTTAAAACTATTTGTTTCCTACACATGCTAGTAGTGCCATGAAGCTCAAAATTTGAATCTGGAAATATTCTATAATTTCTTCTGTTAATTTTGAACCAAACTAGAGTTAAAGAAATAAAACAGGAAAAAAATAAAAAAAATAAATGTTGCGTCTAGGACGAGCCGGCCGACCCAGCCAGCCCACGACCCATCTAGCTAATCTAAAACCCACACATTAGAACTTTCTATCAAGATATTTAAGGAACCTGAATAGACATAAACACATATATCTATTTTGAATCACACCATGAAACAATTTAATGTATGTAGACAAACTTTTATCATTATATTTTATGAGATCGAAAAAATTGTTAGAGCCAAAAAATATAAAGGAAACAATTCTAAAAAATAATACCATTTCGTTTGCATATCGTTCAAATTTAGTGCAAGTTGATTTTCCACCACCGATGCTAAAATTGCAAAAAATATAATTAATGTATCATAATATTTAGTTGCATTACTGTGTTTTTAAAGTATAAATGAGAAGCAATAATTCTGAAATTTCTATGTAAGGATGGGACTAGTTTTAAAAATAAAAAAGTTTAATATAAATAAACAGTAGGGGGCGTCGAGGGCGGGGGCGGGAGGGCTTCCTCGGTGAGGGCGGCTTGGGCGGTGACGGCCTCCTGGCCAACGGGGGTGTCGATGGCCTCCTCCCCGCGAGCGTCTTTGAGCTCCTGCTGAGCGGCAACAGCGTGCTTCTCCAGCGACCTGTCCACGAAGTAGGCCCGTAGGTTGTCCTCGGCCATCCTCAGACGAGATTCATGCTCCAGCCACTCGTCAAAGCTATCCTTGATGAGGTTGAATGGCTTTTTCCTTCAGCTTCCTCTCCTCGAAACGACCTGCCCCTGAAAATAACAATCCCAATGAATGAACACTTACAAGTGAAATCAACACTCCAGGACTCAAGCACATGAAATTCAACCACACTCACAATAAACTGTTCATTGACTTGGAAGATAAACTAATGCCCAAAACAGAATGATTCTCCAAGTGCAAAATACGCATCAAACCGTGTACCTTCATCATCATGAGAGTAAGAATTCCAAAATACCAAATGTGCCGAAGAGGTAAGCATGCATTCGGGATTGTTCAATTGTTTACACGCTACTATCAGATCTCAGTGTTCCATTGCGCTGAAGAAATTCAACTATTTTAGAACTACTGTGTAGCATGCACAAGATAAAGAAATTAAACTGAAAAATAGTGCCGTAATATCACCAGATTCTTTAACATTTGAGTGCATTCTAACAATAAACTTGAGAGATACTGGTACCAAGTTATCTAGCAAAGTAGAACCGAAGCTCACAAACTGAATAAGAGCACTATAATTTCTCCAGATTCGTGAAACTGCTCCTTCATTTGGAGAGGAACTAATGCCAGAAACAAGACAACGCCACCGGTGGATAATACAGATCAAAAACCAACATAGTTCCATCATCATGAAGGTTACAGTTCCGAAATTCCAAAACTATCCAGGACGGCAACCAGACGCAGAAGAATTGAAGGGCGTGGTACTATAATTCCATCCGCGATTCTACATCGGAATCACTGTTTCGAGATCAGGCGAAGAGTACCTACACGATTTACATCTAACCGGCAAACATGACAAACCTACTGAGCTTGCGGCAACTCTCTCCCGCTTGAACGAACGGAGGTGGAAAACGAAGTTCAGAAAACTTAACCTCTGACGAAACTGACGAAACTGAATATTTGGCGCACAAACACCTTTTCTGTATTTCCAACCTGAGCTCAAATCCTCGTGGTGATCGATCAATGGCGATTACAGGGGGCTTTATAGGCGTGGCTCGCACTCACTTCGCCACGCCGCGCACACACGCACCCACGACGACGCCACGCTCCACACGCCTCCAGCTCGTGCCCATGTCGCGCTCTGACGCGAACAACACGGCCGGCCACATCGCGCCCAGGACTCGATCCTCATCCTATCTCGCTACGGCTAACAGACACAACGCACACACTACACGCACGCGCGCACACACCATGGACTCCGAACGCGCACGGACGCGACACAGACTCGACCAACGCACACGCAGACGCGCCACGCCGTGCATGGACTCGACACGGCTAACTGACGCCAGAGTCCACCATGCACGCCATGGATTAGTGCTATCACCTACTCGATTTCCATCTCACCGGCGAAGGCTTTGGGGGTTCAAATCGTGGAGATTCTAGGGAGAGAGAGAGAGGGAGCAGGGCCGGGCCGGTGTAATTCGAGGCCCTGTGCGAAACTCTAAAATGGGGCCCTATCTCACACAAAAATTAGAAAAAGAAATTCTAGTATATATGAAAGAATATTTTGTTATTTTGTGTAACAGTTTAATATATTAAGAATCATATTATATAACTCGTAGTTGCATAATGTTTATTTAAACATCATCATATTTTTAGATTTTTTGAAATAAAATCTTCTGATATCTTCATAATCAATCTTCTCCAATACTTCATTCTTGCTATTGTGGTCAAATCATTGAGTCTTAGTTACGTCATTGTACTCCCTCCATTCCATAATAGAAGATGTTTTTAGCTTTTTTCACCTTCACATATATACATATATGTAGACACATTTTACTGTATGTATATATTTATTTTATTATAAATCTAAATAATATATACATCACCTGTAATAATATTTTACATTGTGAAACGGAGGAAGTAGTACGCATATAGGACTTTGCTCGCCGTGTCATTTCGACGTCTCTTTGTTCGTCTCTGGCGTGGATCGTGAGCGTTTAACATGGATCGATCCATCTCAATACGCCACAACGCTAGGAGCCTAGGAGAGAGCAGTAGGACGCAGCCCAGCCTAGCAGTGCAGCAGCGAGCGCAGCCCAGCAGCGCCAGCAGCACGTGCAACCCAGCACGATAGAATTTCTTCAGATGTACTAGTATATGTGTACGTATATACAAAATTTGGGGCCCCTAAAAATCGTGGGCCCTGTGCCACCGGCACATTTTGTACCACTATAGGCCCGGGCCTGAGAGGGAGCCGGGGAGGGGAGAGGCGGGAGAGGGGAGAGGAGCGAGGGGGGCCCCTTACTTTCCCATGGCGCGCCGGTGGTCGGAGAAGTCGAAGACGCCTTCCTTCCGCCGTTGGCCTCCTCCTTCTCCTTCTCCGAGTCTAGGCGAAGCGAAGTGGAGAACGGAGGAGAAGAAGCGCGGCGTGAGTGAGGGGTTGTGAGTGATTAGGGGTGGGGCTTATTTATACACAGCCCGATGATTTCTCCAGCTGGACGGCCTGGATCACGCGATTAGAAAATGAACGGTTAGATTTCCCTTTCCTCTCCGCAAGGTTAGCAATTTGTCGCCTCGCCATCCTCACTTGCCCCAGAATTCCCCCAAAAATTCGACCACCCAAACCCCTAAACCCCGCCCCTCCCAGCCTCCCCCACCCCGCCGGCCGCCGCGAGCGGCCGAAGATGAAGAACGTACCGGCGGGAGCGAGCGCGCGCGCTAGGATTACTGTCGCGTACGGCCCTCAGAAGGTGGGCGACGAGATGGCCTTCTTGGTTCACGCCTCCGTAGAACGTTGATGGGTCGTTTTTTTTACCATGAACTAACAAGGTGGCGGAACGGGTTACATTACCTCCATGTAGACCGATAGCGGGGATTACGCTCCCGCACAAGCGTTGACGATGAAGTCGTACGTAGCCGACCTCGAGGTCGCGGAGAACTTGGCGCGATGATGTAGATGATGACGCCGGGGTGTCGACGAAGACCTGCGTCGACGAGAGTCGGGCGGAAGATGGCGAGGCGCCGGCAGCCGGGGGGGGGGGGGGGGGGGGGGGTTTGGTGCCGGCGGCAGGGCAGCAACAGGGCTGCTGGATGGGCGAGACGACGTCGCCCAGGCTCCTCAAATGTGGCGCCTCCGAGCACTCGCAAACATACGGAGCTTAACAACAACCCCCGGTCATTCAGATCCAGCTGAAATCGCAGGGGTAGAACTTTTCTGGAATCCCGCAGGGCAACGGCGCCCGACGGTATAGCTTTGGTGGAGAGAGGAGGCAAAACGGGCGGAGAAACAGCTCAGCCAGCCTGCTATACAATTAATTGTATTTTTCTGTAATTAATCCAATTAATATGCCTTGCTATATAAAGGGGGGGAGGGGGG
This sequence comes from Poa annua, assembly GCA_026929855.1. Taxonomy (NCBI): domain Eukaryota; kingdom Viridiplantae; phylum Streptophyta; class Magnoliopsida; order Poales; family Poaceae; genus Poa; species Poa annua. Next base: position 4,336,509 of record CM049434.1, on the reverse strand, counting down.
TGTGCAAACACCTTGCCTCCCCATGTGGGACTAAAGGAGAGGGAGGGGGGAGCCGGCCGAACCCTCCTAGTCCAATTCGGACTAGGGGCCCAAGCCCCCCCCCCCCCCCCCTTCCTTGCTTGGTGCGGCTCACCTTAGTGGGCCACAATTGGCCCACTTAGGTGGGCTGCCCCCTTTTTCCTTTATTATTTAATAATTAAATTAATATAAAATATAATTAATTCATAATTAATATATTTAAATACTATTTAATATCCCGTGACCCCGAAACATTTTCCGGACCACCCGAACATCTTTCGGACATTCCCGGAACCATTCCAGGCCTTCCCGGAACTCCTTCCGGACCACCGGAACTCTTTCCGGATCATTTCTCTCTCTCCAATAAAATCCTATATTATTCCAGAACCTTCTCCAGGTGTCGGTAAGACCTTAAGTTTGTTACGCTACGGTTCGAGAACACTCCAGACATGGTCGAGACACTCCGCTCACCAATGACCGCCAGGGATACCTGGACGCATATGACGGCCCCTTTGCATTCTACGAATATCGTCGTTGAACCATAAACATGATATTCATTCCCTTTGTTTCTACGATACTACCTTGTCCGAGATATGATCGTAGACATCCGATGTCCTTGTTGTATCTCGTTACCGACAAAGGTTATTAACTCGTCTGTGATATTACATCTCCATGACCTAGTCATAAGCTGCGCAGCTATATAGATGCAATCTCACCGAGTGGGCCCAGAGTATCTTTCCATTACAAGAATGAACAAATCCCGCTCTTGATCCTTACGTCTCAACATACTCTTTCGGGATACCCAAGATGGACACCGCTATTATCATGCTATATAAGACACAACGTTTGATGCTCTCAAAGTACCCCTACGAAGTAGCAATAAGTACGGTCTCACGGTCTAAGGAATAAGCTATCATATTACTCATCTATTGCAAATGACAAAACATCGTAATACGATCTTATTGCAATACTTTGCGTATGTCCATCACCTTATTCTACTAATAAGATGACCCCATTGTCAACCGACGTCATTGTCCTTGATCGGGAATCTCGATCAACTGTTGCCCAATGGACTAGTTTATAGAGGCTCACTAGGGACTCTGGTTGTCTATGTATCACACGTGTATTAATAATTCCGATTAATACATTTGTAGCATAATACAAAAACCTATTATAAACTTATGAGATAATGCAATAAATACTACTTATTTATTTGCCTCTAGGGCATATCTCCTTCAGTCTCCCACTTGCACTAGAGTACAAATAAACTAGCTGCATTTTACTTCATCAAAAACCCCTTATCAAATAAGCGTTATATGATAATGCTTGCTTGTGGAAGAGTGTTACTCTGACAATCTGTACAATACATAATTGTGCGTTCTTTTGCGATCCATTGATATCAACTTGTTTGATACCAACATGTTATCCAATAACATATATACAAATACCGTAACTAAGTGAGACTTCTGTTTCCCAGCGCTTACTCTGATTCTGTTAACCAGATAATTGCCTTGAAAACACACTCAGTCATAGAGAGCTCCTTGTAACAATTACAACCTCGCGATATCTATATATACTTTCACACCTATGTAGAAAACTCGACATTCCAATGTCAATCTAATAACTAATACACCTCTACTTCCAGTAAATTCTAAATTTACTTTTACAACTGTTCTTCTTCTAAGAACATCGGTCATATTTCATCGAGCAGGTAATATGGTTTCTGTATGACGTCTAATATCACATAATAGACCAACATGTCATACAACCACCATTACCGTGTGTCATTACTCTTAATGATTAATTGGATTTCCAAGGACCATCCTTTGGTTTTAATCTATTCTGACTCCTCAGATATAATCCAAAACAACTCGACTAACTATTTAAAATTCCCGTTCTATTCCAAATAGACACTAACTTTCAAATAGTTTCACAACTTCATTAATTCTACTGGTACAATTCACAATGTGTCATTTACACAAGATGAATTCGGCTCCCACTCAAATTATGTCTCCACACATTTGAGAACACGAGCTCCCACTCAAAACATGTCTTCTACATATTTGAGGTTCTAAGCTCCCACTCAAAAATATGTCCTTTACATATTCTACCCGAGTGAACTAACTTTGACTCCCACTTAAATTCATAATTTATTTCGACATTTTGGTCAAACCAAAATCATTGATCTCTTATCAATTCGAATTCAATACAAACTACAGTATTCCATTAATACAAATCCCACAGACTTCAAGCATGTCTACATCAATGTAGTCAACAAATTTGATCTTGTCCAAGACACATTTCTTGACAAAATATGCTTTCACGTCTTTCTTATAGTTACATTTCTCATATAACACTTTATATGATGATCAAGAAATCTTATTTCTCCAAAAGGAATTATAGCAACATTTACTGTTTTAATCCTTTCTAAATGTAATTGGATTTTCAGGCTCAAAAGCCTTTGTTCGTATTCTGATATTTTCTCAACTTTCTTTGTATTCATAAGGTGCACCTTGATCTGTTAACAAGATCTGAAACACTTAATATTATGCTGTGACCTGACAGCAATATTAAATATAACAGCACTTTATTTAGAAGCTTCTTTCATGAAAATATTATGATCTTCACGAAGAGGATTGCAAGCAGAAAACAATTTTCTAGTCTCCTTCACTCTTAATCATCAAATTTTTATTTGTAGACATATATCTTTTGGAACACTTTCCAATATTCTACTTTTATGAATATAGGTCTGACACCTTATTTCAAGCTTCTAATTTTATTCCATTAACCATAATTCGAAAAATCATATTTTCCTCGGAATTACATAGACAACAATACAAGTTTTGTTTCTTTTGGGTTTTGGAATACACTCTCATCCAATGTGAGTGATCTACAAAGAACTATTCGTGTATATTCTGAATTATCGTATAATCATCTATATAACGACACTATTGTCGATCACACGAATTACTGTTGAAAAATATCTATTTTCTAAAGTGGACATCGACTATAATGTTTCGAACATATTAAGAGATTCTAAGACAGATTCTGAAAGACCACACTTTATCTAAAATAGAGTATGATTATAATACTTCACATATCACCATATATGATATTATAATATTGTGAAACGAATTTCCACAAGTCTTTTGTGTTGAAACCATAATTCAAAAATATTGCCCTTTTGATCGAATCTTGCGAATACGATATTCATAAATCTTTCTTCTGAAAAACCCCATTTGATCTTTTATCAAATTAATTTCAGACTCATGATTTATTATGCAAATACACTTATTTACCAATAATCATAGAAGAATTCGGATCAAGGAAAAATTCACCATATAATTAATTTAATAATCATTCGAAATGACTCTTAATTAATTTCCTTTCGTATTGACACTTCAATACTAATTTTAAACTTAATCAATTCGGCACATGTAATACTGAAATAGATCAAAGTATCTATTACTTCTTACATTGCCTTTATGATCAAATTCGAAGGTGTTTGTTCTAGTAACAAAATCTTTTATTCCTTGGACACATAATTTTATCATTCCTACTATTATGAATGTTATCATACAAGTAATGTAATTGAGATGTGAAAACTTTATTCATAATACAAAACAACTGGCTTGTTTCATAACATAAAACAACTGAACTTGTCTTATTACATATATGAATAACTTTGTCTTGTAACAATCAAGACACTAAACACACTTTCTCACTATTACAAAAAGGTCTTATCAAAAACTATTAATGATAACTATGATAACTTGAGGACGTGAACACCAATAGCCATCAACTTCCTTGATCACCATCTTCAGTGCCAGGTCACATCATACTTCGCCGCATATATGTGATAATCAGGACCTGTTTCACAAACAGAACAAGTATCAAATACTTTATCATATATCAAGGGGCGAATTCATTCATAATTCTGTATATATCAAATATATACCTGTAGCATCGAAGATTTCTCCTTCGATGGAATCAACTTTCAGGGATTTGAACTCGGACACGAACTTGTAGAAGTTCATATTGTCGGCCTTCAAAACGTACTCGCGTACATGCTTCTCATAGCTTGGAGGCAGAGATATTAGGGCAGTCTGAATGGCACATGAATCCGCCATCCAGTAATCGAAAACATTTGTCAGCTTGAAGTAGATGTCATACAATCTCTTCAAATGAGTCTTCAGACAGGTGTGCTCCTCCATATGAATGGTCCGGAACTCTCTAAGCTGCCTGAATTGCTCACGCCTCAATTCATCTTTGAAGTGCGTCTTTATCGCATCAATCATGACATATGGCTCCTTGTGTTGAAACAACTCTTTCAACTCAGGTGCTAGGCATACGGTCATGGTGATCTCCACTTCTATGAATATGTCTCGACGCCTACGGAATTCATCTTCCTCCTCCTCGCTAGCAGAATCATCTGGTCTTTCTCCTAATGCTTCATCGAGGACATACAAGATGTTGTTGTGTTTGAGAATGTTTCTAAAACCAATGTACCATCTGATGAAGTTGGACCCGTCGGCTTCTAAGGTAGAATCCGGGCTCTTGAGGAAGTAACCGAAGTATAGTTCCGTAGTCTACAGATGTGATCGCAAAAGAGGTAAGGTAAAGTTTATAATATATGTGAGTTTTAGTTTATAATCATATTATCAAACACACTCCACTAAAATTATTATCCCTAAAATAATAATAGCGATTACACGACCCCCATCCACTATACCACCCCCGATCGTCACGGCCGGCGGCACAGCTTCAAAGGTGGACATAAAATGTCGATCACAACAACTCTGTGACTCATGCTCGATCTTTCGATCTTCCCGTGTTCCGAGGCCATATCTGCATATGCTAGGCTCGCCAATCAAACCTCGAAGACCCTGCGCGTGCAACATGGCTTACACCCACTGTATGCGAACGACGATATGTCTGGCACCCGATCATCACGGCCTGCCTCATAACGTAGAACTTTCTTGGTGGTGCGCAACGAGGGAGAACACACTTTTGGTATTTGTTAGGGATCATCCTATTTATGATGCTACCGTTGTATATCTAACATATAAGCAATCAATAGGATGCACACACAACAACACAATATCAACATAAAGTAATGAAGTGCGATGTGACATGGTCGATGCGCCTGGACTTTCATGGCGCCATGTGCCTGGCCCTGGGAGCCCTGGCATGGCTCCGAGTCTACGGTGCCCTCCATTGCCTCCGACAGTACGAGTAATATCAAACTTACCGTAACCATGTCACATAAAATAACGCCTCTGCAAAACAAAGTTAGACGCCTCTACCTTTATTTAGTTTTGCAAGTTTTACGTGGCATATAGGCTTATTCGTAAGAGAACCGTTTCCCTACCTACGAACTTTGTACCACAACGTCGATCGTATAATTGCATGTTTAAGCATCCCTTTCGGGCCCTCCATTGAAAATGCTTTGCCGACTAATGAGAGAGAAACAGACACCCGCCAGCCACAGATACGGTGCAAGCCGTATGTCAGTAGTGGAACCAGTCTCGCGTAAGCGTACGCGTAAAGTCGGTCCGGGCCGCTTCATCAACTCAATACCGAAGGCATCGCAAGTGCACGCTAGAGGGTAGCAAATATAAGAAAGACGTCCTCATTCAACATGAGTTCTAACCGTACCAGCAGTACTACGCATAGATCGGCTCTGATACCACTGAAGGGGTTCCGGTGCAGAAAACAATAATTTTTCTAGCGTATGAACACCCTAACTATCCAGGATCTATCTATCTAGTACATGTGATAACGGTGGCGGAACGGGTTACATTACCTCCATGTAGACCGATAGCGGGGATTACGCTCCCGCACAAGCGTTGACGATGAAGTCGTACGTAGCCGACCTCGAGGTCGCGGAGAACTTGCCGCGATGATGTAGATGATGACGCCGGGGTGTCGACGAAGACCTGCGTCGACGAGCGTCGGGCGGAAGATGGCGAGGCGCCGGCAGCCGGGGGGGGGGGGGGGGGGGGGGTTTGGTGCCGGCGGCAGGGCAGCGACAGGGCTGTTGGATGGGCGAGACGACGTCGCCCAGGCTCCTCAAATGTGGCGCCTCCGAGCACTCGCAAACATACGGAGCTTAACAACAACCCCCGGTCATTCAGATCCAGCTGAAATCGCAGGGGTAGAACTTTTCTGGAATCCCGCAGGGCAACGGCGCCCGACGGTATAGCTTTGGTGGAGAGAGGAGGCAAAACGGGCGGAGAAACAGCTCGGCCAGCCTGCTATACAATTAATTGTATTTTTCTGTAATTAATCCAATTAATATGCCTTGCTATATAAAGGGGGGAGGGGGGTGTGCAAACACCTTGCCTCCCCCATGTGGGACTAAAGGAGAGGGAGGGGGGAGCCGGCCGAACCCTCCTAGTCCAATTCGGACTAGGGGCCCAAGCCCCCCCCCCCCCCCCTTCCTTGCTTGGTGCGGCTCACCTTAGTGGGCCACAATTGGCCCACTTAGGTGGGCTGCCCCCTTTTTCCTTTATTATTTAATAATTAAATTAATATAAAATATAATTAATTCATAATTAATATATTTAAATACTATTTAATATCCCGTGACCCCGAAACATTTTACGGACCACCCGAACATCTTTCGGACATTCCCGGAACCATTCCAGGCCTTCCCGGAACTCCTTCCGGACCACCGGAACTCTTTCCGGATCATTTCTCTCTCTCCAATAAAATCCTATATTATTCCAGAACCTTCTCCAGGTGTCGTTAAGACCTTAAGTTTGTTACGCTACGGTTCGAGAACACTCCAGACATGGTCGAGACACTCCGCTCACCAATGACCGCCAGGGATACCTGGACGCATATGACGGCCCCTGTGCATTCTACGAATATCGTCGTTGAACCATAAACATGATATTCATTCCCTTTGTTTCTACGATACTACCTTGTCCGAGATATGATCGTAGACATCCGATGTCCTTGTTGTATCTCGTTACCGACAAAGGTTATTAACTCGTCTGTGATATTACATCTCCATGACCTAGTCATAAGCTGCGCAGCTATATAGATGCAATCTCACCGAGTGGGCCCAGAGTATCTTTCCATTACAAGAATGAACAAATCCCGCTCTTGATCCTTACGTCTCAACATACTCTTTCGGGATACCCAAGATGGACACCGTTATTGTCATGCTATATAAGACACAACGTTTGATGCTCTCAAAGTACCCCTACGAAGTAGCAATAAGTACGGTCTCACGGTCTAAGGAATAAGCTATCATATTACTCATCTATTGCAAATGACAAAACATCGTAATACGATCTTATTGCAATACTTTGCGTATGTCCATCACCTTATTCTACTAATAAGATGACCCCATTGTCAACCGACGTCATTGTCCTTGATCGGGAATCTCGATCAACTGTTGCCCAATGGACTAGTTTATAGAGGCTCACTAGGGACTCTGGTTGTCTATGTATCACACGTGTATTAATAATTCCGATTAATACAGTTATAGCATAATACAAAAACCTATTATAAACTTATGAGATAATGCAATAAATACTACTTATTTATTTGCCTCTAGGGCATATCTCCTTCAGTTGCTGACACATTTTTTACTTTCTAACAATAACTACATAATTTTTTTCCCAAAAACAATGACTACATAGACTTTGATCGCATACGTAAGTTGAAAAACAATACCTGGATGGTACATAGTTTCAGAATTTTAAACCGTTACCGGTATACATCAAGTCATCACACAAATAATATTTTTGTTTGCACCACAAAACTCTAGCGAGCAGGTTAATACTGCTCCTAGCAGCATCCTTATACGATCCATTAATGTAGATCGATTATTTTTCCCATGATTTCATATTCTCTCCCTACTAAACTAACAGTTGAACCAAATAATCATGCACTCTCGCTCACTTGTGTACTTATCGTGTCATGAAACAATATTATTTTGGTAACTTGATTTGTCATAATTTTGTATAATTGTATGCAAATTCCAGTGAAGTCTCCTATTAAATTTTATGTATAAGAAACCAAATAACGTTTGTAGCAAAAACACAAAGGAAATGAGCAAATAATGTACTTAATCACAACATAGGAAAACCATATGAGCTCATTAGAAAGAGTTGTTTTTCAAAGGGTTATACTCAAAGAAATTTTTATTTCCAGTTGAGTTTGATTGATAGATATACTTTCTTAGATTTATAGTTGTTAGAAGTAAATAAATATCTAGATTATGGAAAATTTCTAAGAAGAAGCAATTTATAATGACGTTGGAATTATTTTTAACAGAAAAGGTAGAAGATCAGTATAAAAGCAAATATTATTGGTGACATGAACAACCTATTTGATTGGTATTCATAGGTCAACTTATTTATTCTAATTATACAATCATTAGATTATGTTTTATGTCACGTGGAAGCACACCTTTGAAATCTTTCACATGTGATTTTAAGTCATATTATCGAACTTTTTACACTTCAGGGGAGATCTTTCATCTGGTACAATTATCGTCATCTATTGAACATGATTTTGTTACGTACAACGAAGAGAATCTATTGACTTATCATTTCTTCAAACACAATTGTGATCATATGTTGGTTTTGATCTTGTTTATGAATAGTTATAGTCATTTTTTAACAATATACTAACATAACAGGTTATGCAAGATTAATGACGAGGTGTTTTTCTTTTCTGAGAACTTCTTGTACGTCTATCGTTCTCTAGCATATTTTTCTCACATGTAATACTTTGATTTTAAAGTGGACTTCCTTTTGTGAAATATGTAGTTTAATTATGATTATGCATTATAAAGTAGAAGCCTCTTCAACTTTTACAATCCCCATTGTATAAAACATATCTCTGAATTTTCCTTTTTATTAGAAATAAATTGCTTCATACTCGGCCAAGCTCCATTCACCATAAACATTAGATAAAGGCTTTGATGGGTGAGAGAGTAATCAATATCATTTGTGTGTTTTAGGTATGTTATGTTAGGTTCTTCTTCATGACAATGTATTGAGGTTTATATGGGCCATAAGGAATAAAAATATATTAACTCCGCCAAATTATTTTTGTTTCGATGGATCATCGCTTATCAGGCAGTGGTGCATGGAATTAATGGTCGTCAAATCATTCATCTAAGTCTATCTTAGGTCTATCGTGTTAGTATGTTCTCCATGACGGTGTTCTTGGAGTTAAGATGATATCCTACAGTATGAAAGCCTATTGGCGTACATAATATTTTATGTTTTGGATGGTTTTCGAATGATTTCCTAAGTTTGTTTTAGGGATTTTATGCTAGTGTCTTACGCAATGACAATATCTTCAGATTGATATGGTGTAATATCGTAAAATAGCTTATTGGATCCACCTAATTAAATAGGAATTTCATTTTAATTAGGAGAGTCGTCAGCATGTGAATATTGATAATTTTGTTATTTTGGATGATCCTAGACTGAAGTCATTCATATACGACATGATGTAAGTATGTGTTTATATATGGTGGATGATTATCGACTGATATCTTGTGATTAACTTTTTATTCTCGATCACACATATGACTATACACTATGTTCTAGGTCTGGTATAGCAGTTTTCTTTTTGTTGAAAGAAAAAAGAGTAAGAGAGTCACATATTGTGGTACGCTAGAGGTAAAGTTGAGTACGATCAGCTATTTGTAAATTGGCCTGTCAGGTTTTTTTAGAAATAGAAAAAAAAAAGAAAAAGAGTCGTGTATTGGTAGGAAAGCTAGCTGAGTTGATTTTCAGCTTTTTCAAAACTACCAGGTCGGTAAACTTTTTTTTGATTCGGATTAGCATGCATGCAAATCAGCCGGCTAGATCTACTCTTTTTTCTAGCTTTCATGCTAGATGACGTGGTAGTTTTTTTGGCCAGTTGGCCCACATATTCTCTCAAACAAATGTCACGTTAAATATTGTACATAGACTGTGTCAAACTGTTAAGTAACTCTTAATCTCTAGTTAAATCTGAGCCATGAATTATAGATCTAACCATCCAAATAATTTAGATGATGTGGTTTAACGTGGTGTCTCGAAATTGAAACCTCCCTATTGTGCTTTTAGTATATAATAGATGACTGCACGCTCAAGTTCTATTTGAGTGACCGGTGATACGTACATTTGGTCCAATGGGCAGTGATCCCCTCTCCTTCCGCATATCGACCGGATGATTTGAACCTCGTACTTGGATGATCTTCTTGGTGGCTGCCTTTCGTCCTCACACTTGGGTCATGCTCCATTATTGCTTAACTCCGCGTTGTATAAATGGAGCTATACCAGCCGCAGATGGTTGAACTTGGATGGATTCCACGTCGTTGTCTCCGAAGCCTGTAACTCGGTTGATCACGTCGATGCTTGTCGATATGGGTCGCAATCCATAATTCAGTTGGAAGGCACTTAGCTTTCTTAGAAGATGATGAACTTACGGGTTCCTGGCGGAGTAGTACTTATGGGTAGAAACTGTTTGCCTTATATGGAATGGACCTCTCACAGATACACTTTCACTTACTACTACTATATAAGAATCCTGGCCTTGGATCGTTATGAACTTATGATGGCATTGTCGAGCTAGACTGGTTGACAAAATATAGCCCTATGCTCACAAATTTGGAGCAACAGTGATTTTTTGTGTTATACGGGTAAGTGCTCATGGGAATTCCATTGAAATCCTGGAATTACATGTTACACAACTGACTGATGATGCAAGTGTTCAACGACATCAGTTTGAAACTGGAGAAGTTTGCGTCGGTGTTTGAAGCTGAACTTCCACTCACCGGACGATACGATCATCACTTACCGTTAATTCCAGATGTTTGCCCAGTATCTCTAGTCTCTGGCCCTTCCATATAGCTCCGAAGCTTAATACTAAAATTGACGAAAAAAATTCAAGAGTTACTAACGCAAGTTGGCATCACACAAAGTAAACGCGCTTTCTCTTTAGCTATCATTTAGGTGCTAAAATCAGATAGGTCATGAGTAACATCCAATAAAATAAAAATTTGGATTGTTAGATAAAAACTAAATAAGACGATTGTTTTTCTTGATTTTAAAATTTCTCAAGAAACTAAAACTTTTGAAAACTAGTTTAAAATTAATTTCCACAATTGAAAAGGATTAAAAGATAGAGAATCATATGAATTTTTCTTATTTTTTGATTTTAAATGATTTATAAAATAGTAATACTTCAACTTTAAACTTTGGAAAATTTATCAAGAATTAAGCGGAAATAAAAAACAAAAACATGGTTTATCATTTAGGTGAAACATATAGGTGCATTATAGCTCAAAAATATTGTTTCACTGCACATGAAAATAATGATCTGAGGTTCAGACATGGAATCTGGAATTTTTCAAGTTCTCGTAAGAAGCTTTTGGTTGATTTTGAATAAAATCTGGGGTTAAAAAATAAAAACGGAAAAAGTATAAAAAATGCTAGCCAGGAGGAGCCGGCCGAATCAGCCAGCCTATGGCCCATCTAGCCAATCTAGAACCCCTACTAGCTTCAGGACTTTCTATTAAGATATTTGCATAAGCTAAAATACACATAAACACTTACATCTTCAATTCACACCGTGACACAAATTAATCTATATATGAAGACATACGATTTTATTTTCAATTTATTTTATGTAGTCTGGAAATTTCGTTTTAGCCAAGTATTTTAAGGAGGTAGTTCTCAAAAGAAAATAATCAACTAACATCATTTCTTCGAAATATATTTTTCAAATCTAGTGCAAGTTGCCTTTCCACCACCAATATGCTAAATTTACGTACATAAATTAATGTATCATAATATTTAGTTGCATTACTATGTGTTAATTTGCTAATTATAACTGGAAATTGTAATGGTTAATTTATATGTCAAGAAAAGATTAACCTTTAAAACTAAATAAGTTTAGTATAAATAATAAATAGCTGCGATGGCGGTCTAAATTATAGACGTGAAGCCGACTGCTTTGATTTACTCTTATGATACTCAATTATCGAGGACGACAAACTGATCAGTTCCAGCCGCGCTTCTACAGTGGAAGAAGGGTTTTGATCAAGCGAAGTGGACGAGTATACGATGTCCATCTAACGGCAACGAACACGAGAAGGGCTTGGGGTTGAAATCTTCGAGGGTAAACTATCTACGGAGAGAAGAGGGAGCCGAGGAGGGGAGAGGCGCGAGAGGGGACGCCTTACTGCCCCATGGCATGAAGTGGTCGCCGGTGGTCGGAGAACTCAAAGGATGCCTCTTCCTTTCTCCGCTGGGGTCACCTTCTCCTTCTCCGAGTCCAGGCGAGGCAGAGCAAAGTGGAGCGGAGGAGAAGCTTGGGTGGGTTGTTTCTGACTGTGATTAGGAAAGGCTAGGTTTGTTTATGCACAACCACGGGATGATTCCTTCATTTGGACGGTCAGGATCATATGATTAATAAATGGATGGTTAGATGTGTTGTTCCCGTGCCGACTTAGTAGGGCAAGAAGAGCAATTTGGTCGCATCGCCGTTGTCACCTGCCCAGAATTTTCCCAAAAAATTGAGCACCCAAAACCCCACCCCTCCCGGCCTCCCCCACCCTGCCGCGAGCGACTGGAGATGAATAACGTGTCGGCAGGAGCGAGTGCACGCTTGTAATTCTTCTCTTGGGCGCGCGGTGCTCCCGCCTCGAATTGGGGTGGGGGGGGGGGGGGGGGGGTCGATGCTTGACGATGGGTCACACTCAATTTTCAATTGGAAGGCACGTAACATTCGTACAAGATGATGAACATACGGGTTCCTGGTGTAGTAGTACTTACCGGTACAAACTTTTTTTGCCTTCATTGGAATGGACCTCTCATAGGTACACTTTCAGTGACCATTTCACAATCATGTCATTGGATGGTTATGATGGCATTCTTGAGCTAGACTGGTTGGCAAAATATAGCCCTATCTTCACACAAGGGGACAACATTGGATTGCTCTTTAAGACCAAGGTAATTTTTTCTGTTGTACTGGGAAAGGAATTCCTCTGAAATCCTAGACTTACATGTTACACAAGAGATTGATGATACAATTGTTCGACAGAATCAATTTGAATTCAACAATTGTTGGAGAAGTGTGTGTCAGTGTTTGAAGCACCAACTGCCACCTCGTCGGACGATACGATCATCACATAACGCTAATTTCAAGCACTTGCCTAGTATCTCTCCCACCCTACACGTGTATCTCAGAAGCTATAGATTGAAGTTGACATGAAAATATTAAGATTTACTAACATAAGGTGTCACCACATACAGTAATAGCCCTTTCTCTTTGTGTGTGATTTTGGCACAAATCCGATTGGTCCCCTGTAACATCCCAATTTTTTTTTCAAAATTTGGAATGTAAGAAATAACCAAGTAAGCTGATTGTTTTGATTGAGTTCAAAAGTTCTCAAGAAACTACTTACAAAAAACTAGTTTAAAATTAAGTTCCAAACTATGATAGAACCAAAAGATGAAAATATAGAGTATAATATGAAATCTCTATAGATTTTGCGATTGAAATGTTTTATAAAATAGTAATACTACAATACTAAACTTTGGAAAGTTCATAAAGATAGATAATATCATATAGAACCAAGCAAATGCTTTATCGTTTAGGTGAAACACATGCGTGCATTAGAGCTTAAAACTATTTTTCCCTGCACATGGTAGTAGTGGAGTGCCATGAAGCTCAAAATTTAAATCTGAATATTTTCTAAGATCTTTTTGTTGATTTTGAATCAAATTAGAGTTAAACAAATAAAATTGAAAGAAAAGAAAAAGAATAAATATTTCCGCCCACAACCCATCTAGCCAATCTAGAACCCACCGCTAGCTTTAGAATTTTCTTTCAAAGATATTTAAGGAACCTGAAATAGACATAAACACTATATCTATTTTGAATCACACTGTGAAACAATTCAATCTATGTAGACATTTTTGTTTTCATTTTATTTTATGCAATCTTGAAAGTTTCTTTAGAGCCAAAAATAAGTAAAGAGGTAATTCTCGAAAAAATTAATGAATAACATCATGTCCTCTGCAATATATCCTTCCAATTTTGTGCAAGTTGATTTTCCACCACCGATGCTAAAATTGCATAACAAAATTTATTGCATTTTAGTTGTATTACTATGTTTTAATTTGGAAAGTATGATTGCAAATAATAATGGTTAAATTTATATATAAGGAAATGACTAATTTTTAAAAGTATGCAAGTTTAGTATAAATAAACTATAATTGCATATAGGGTACGTGGTCGCCGTGTTGCCATCCGATTAGTTGCATGGAAAAGTAATTTCATAAAGTTCAGAAAGTAATTGTCAGGCAACAGGTTCTGGAAGTGTGAAGAGCATCTGCATCCTCCATGCATCAGGATGATGGTCGGATATACGAGCACGACGGTTTATCTAAGGATGAGTAGTAACCAAACTGGTAACACCGGCGCACATTGCCCACGGCATCGCACTGCAGCAGTATGAACTAGGCTACTGCAGAGAATACCCCTAACTGCCTTACCGCCACATGATTCGCTTGAAATTCTACTGCAGGAGATATGAACTCGACGGACCCAATCAGACCCGCACGAACTCGCACAAACCCTAGATCGATGGGTAAGGCGGCGACCCCAACTGAAAGGGAAGCGATCGACCCCAGTGACGCGAACCCCTAGCCAAAGGGCGGGGGAGAAGATGGGGAGTAATCACCTCGAAATCGCGGCAGCATGGGGCGGTGGTGTATGGCGTGCAGATGTTGGTTCTGCCTCCTCCCTCTGCGGCTGCGGTGGCGTCTGGGGTTGTGTCGGTGGAGTGAGGCGGAGAGAGCCGAGGGGACGAAGAAAGTGGCCACGGGCACGGAATGGACGCGTCGGGGGTTTACGGGTCGTTGGAGTCGAACGCGATGGTGCTCTTCATGTATGTGTCCGCAGATCGGACCGTTGGTTCCTAATCAGACGACACCGACGTAGCTTGTCTTCATTCCACTTCGTCTGCCTCGCATCACTAGGGACGTTTACATGTGGGCCCACATCCGGTGGACCCTCATGTCAGGGCAGGGACTCAACCTCGCTACCTCCACTCGCTCCATTGTTTTGTTGATAATATGCAGTGGTGAAAATAAGAGGAAGTGACTATGTGCATACATTGTTTTGTCGATAACCTCTGAGAATGTGTTATTTTTTTTCAAGAAAACCGTTGTTTTCTTTTTGTAAAATGGGCAGGGTATGTGTAGTCAGTGGAATTGGTCCTGTCATTTGCTATGGTGAACTATTTGTTTCTTTACACACAGGAAACTTCGTGGCGTTTTTTCACTTTGGATGAATATGCTGAATCCAGTTGATGAATCGGCTTATGATAAGGCGGGCGCTCTTGATTCTTTCGTGCAAGAGAGAGAGAGAGAGCCGTACGTCGCTGGTTTCCCACTGTCTGAAAATACGTTACGTATTAGTATGTTTGTTTTAATATATTATGAGTTTCTAAAAAAAACAAAGCTATTATGCATATTTGAATGGTATTGTAGAAGGAGTGATTACGTGTAAAGGAGAAGAATTCTGAACGATAATCAAGTTATCAGAATAATATACGGAAAGGAATTCCATTCCTTGCAGGGAACGTGAATCCAGTGATAACCGGTCAATGACACATGCCACGTGAGCCACCGTCTACGGGATCCTCCTCCGATGCTGGTCTTGCTCCGCTCTGTTCGAAGCCAAAATTCGTGAGGTCCTCCGCAGCAAACTCGGCGACCATCTCCCACCCGGCGATTTTAGTAGACTGTAATTTTACGTGTCGCGATTTTGCAGCAGTGGTTTTCGACCACAGTCCTAGGAAAGTCAATAGGGCTGCTCATTTGTTAGCTAGACATGCGGAGGGGCCTATGTCGGTTGTTTGGCATGAGGATCCTCCCGACTATCTTGTAAACACTCTGGCGGATGATGTAACTGTTTTGAATGCTTAAAGGCGATAAGTTTCAGACGCATTCTTTTCCTAACCAGGGTACCGAAAGGGATTGACAGGATTTTAATGATGCCGGCTTGCTGACCTAATATATATGAGGCGGTAAATTTTTTTTAGTACTAATTTTAGTACCATACTTGCATAATATAAGATGTTTTAGGTGTAACACATGTTGTTTATATTCGGATAAAAATAAGTGTAAATATATATTTAAATATATCTAAATACATGTGTGTATATATAAATATGGAGAATTGCTATAACATCCTATATTGTGAAAGTGAAACGGAGGGAGTATTTAGAACGTCCGCGTGTCAAAATTTACCTTTTTGTTATAAAAAATCCTCCTTTGTTATTTATTTATTGTATTTTTAATTACTAGGAAAATTAATGTCAAAATGCACGATTTTTTTTGGTGGCATACCCTTTGCTAAAATCCTAGGTCCGCCACTGGAGCAGATCTGCTGATGGCTATAGACAAGTACCTTGATAGATGTTAGTTCAATTTGGATATCCACTAATTTCAAAGGGGATACATCTTTTGACCATAGTGGCTCATATCTAGGGATGAAAACATAGCGGAATCTTTCTGTCTTTTCCGCGGAAAAACGGAAACGGAAACTTATATGCGAAAATGGAAACGAAAAAGGAACAACATATTCCGGCGGAACGACAACGGAAACGGAAATCCCGTTTCCGGTCATACGGAATTTTCCTTTTTTGCTATATGGTGTCTTCCAAATCCAGCTGTCCCAGTACTTTTAGTGCAAACATTTAGATATAATCCAATATATGAAGATAAAAAATAAAAGTATCTAAAACGATCATGTTTAGGTCATATGTTCTCGGGTATCATGTCCCTCTTGAGTCGTTCCTAGTTCGACATTTCAGTGTTGCACTAGTATTAGGTACAATAGTTGGTATTTGATAATGGTGCCATTGATAACTTATACACACTATATTATATTACCACAACATCTCGTTGCATTATATTTCATCTTAGAAGCATGACAAGTTTGTTGGTTTGATTGATTTTTACTATATAATTCAAGGGGTCTTTTGGTTCCGGTAGAAATCCGATTTATGTTTCATATATGCACCGTATTCGGTCCATATATGTTTTCGACAATATTTGTTTCCGTATTTTTTAGTGTTTCTGTGTTCATTTCTGTTTCTGTAAAAAAATATAAACACAAGTATGACACCAGTCAGTTTCGTTCGTATCTGCTTCGTTTTCATCCCTACTCATATCGATATGTTTTGGCCATTCTGTCAGGAACAACCGGAGGAAATACTTGAATGATGAATCATCTCTCAAATTCATGGTTCTTTATACATTCCACCGGTGATGGTGGCGGAGACTAGGCTTTCCGCCGGTGTGTTTATTCCAAAGAAAACGGATGAACGCTTGGCCAGGCTTCTTGCTGCTTCAAATTGAACTTCACACGCCACGCCGAAGCTCGCGCATTGCCAAGTCGACGACCGACACTTCTGGTCCGCAGCCGGTCTCCAACGAGACACGCGCTCAGGGGCTGACATATCCTCTACACTCTCGGTGCCATCAAGAATGATAAGCAATATTCGTCCTCCACGCGGTAGATTTGCAGCAGTTGGTCCTCTAGGTGGTATCTGTACGCCCATTCGTCGTCCTCTATCCCTGCCGTGTCCGCCTTAAGGTCTATGTTCTGTATAAAGGAGAGGAGGTGCTGTTTTTTGTCGCGCACATCGTTTCCCAAGTTGCGGCTCCAACCCCGTAAGTACTGCCGCGTGCCTCCGCTCATGTAATTCCACCTGTTGATAATGCCCCTTCCTCTGACTTTGCTTGTCAGCCTCTCCCATGAGGCCAACAGGATGTCTTTAAAATCAGGGAGTTCAAACCAGCCCGTTTCAAAAAAGAATCTATTACTGCGGATTGGGGCGCCCTCGCCCGTGTCCAGGATGAGAGGAGTATGATCGGAGCCGAGGTTTGTTTCCGCTATGAGCGTGCAGAGCGGGAGCTGGGTTTCTAAGGCGGTAGAGATGAACACTCTGTCGAGAACACAGCTGACTAGGTTAATACGACGGTTGGACCAAGTATACCTCGCTCCCGAGCGAGGAATCTCCGTCATATCCCATGAAGCTATATGGGAATTGAACAGGTTAATCCTAGGCCAGTTTAAACGATCATTATTCTTGTCTTGACTTCCCCGAATCAAGTTAAAGTCCCCTCAGATCACCAACGGGAGGGAGCTGCTAGCAATTTTCGCGGAGATCTCCAGCAGAAACTCTTTAGACTTGGAGTGATCTGCCAGCCCATAAATCCCAACAAGAATCAGTTTGCGTTTTGAGGGGTTATGGATGACATCAAGGCTAATGAAGAACCGACCCCTGTCGATACTTCCAACCTCAAATAAGCTGTCTCTGACTCCCATAAGCATTCCTCCTGAATGCCCGGTCGCCGGGATCCAGCTCCAAAAGAACTTGTCACCAGCTTCCAGGCTTCTCAGCTTCTAGTCTGTAAAATCTTGTTTGATGGTCTCCTGTAGGCATTTTCGTCCAATACAACGAATGAAGGCAACAAAATTCTCGATGCAATCAAAGAAGAAGTGTTTCGACTCTTTAAAAGCATACCTATAGCAACTGTATTTCCAGACACGGCCATCGCATGGCAACCTCCCAGGTAGATATATCCACTACTACTGTGTACTACGCGGGTACATACACCCCTAACCTTTTACACCGAGATCACTGGTCAACAGTAAATTCACCGTTTGTGCAGCACGACGCTGGTGGTGGCGGAGACGGAGGCTTTCCACCGGTGTGTTTATTCCAAAGAAAAAGTATGAACAAGATGACCGAAGGTCATTGTGCGCTTGGAGGCTTCTTGCTGCTGCAAGCTGAACTTCACACGTCACGCCGAAGCTCGCGCATTGCCAAGACGAGGACCGGCACTTCTGGTCCGTAGCCGGTCTCCAACGAGCCACGCGCTCAGGGACTGACATATCCTCTACACTCTCGGTGCCATCAAGAATGATAAGCAAATAGTCATCTGATTTGCAATTCAAGTGTCGACGATCGCCTCTTGGTCATTCATTGTCGTCATGGCGAGGCTTCACCTTTCAGTCGTCTGCGCCGTCCTCTTCGTACTCCTCATAGTCATCTGACTATGCCGTGCAACGCGCATAGCTCCGTGTCATCCCACTGTAAAACTTCAACCTGCAACTTCCAAGTCAATCTCGAGAACAAGCTCTGCGAGTTGACGAGTTTATTCAGCTAAGATTACGCTAACTGAAACCAGACAGTGCTACAGTAAAACTGTCGACTCTGAAACTGGAACTGTTCATCAGGCTTATGTCAAATGGTCGCCTCGTCATGCATGCTGCTCTGCCTCGATGCCTATGGACTTATGGTGTGCATGATCTGGAACGTGGGTGGCCTCAATTCTTGCGCGTGCTGGGCGGATCGTCCGCTCTCTGGTTACCTCCACTGCACTTGTGTAGCTAGCCTTCAGGAAACAAAGATCCAAAACATGTTGGACCGCATTGTTTTAGACACTCTGGGATCGGGATTTGATGAGCACTCTAATCTCTGCGCTTCCAGTCCTCGTGGGTGCATCCTCCTTGCCTTGAGCTGGGTACACGAGAGATTGATGATACAATTGTTCGACAACATCAGTTGGCATTTAACAATTGTTGGAGAAATGTGCGTCTGTGTTTGAAGCACCAAATAAACTTCCACCTTGCCGAACGATACGATTGTCAATACCGTTAATTCTAAGCACTCGCCTAGCATCTCTCGTGCCCTACCGTGTAGCTCAGAAGCTCAAGACTAAAGTCGAAAGGAAAATTCAAGAGTTACTAACACAAGGTGTCATCACATATTAGTCTGTGATTTTGGCAAAAATCAAATAGGTCCTAGGTAACATCCCATTTTTTGTTTTCAAATTTTAGAATGTAAAATATAACTAAGTAAGATGATTGTTTTTCTTGAGTTGAAAATTTCTCAAGAAACTTTTTTTTTTAAAAAACTAGATTAAAATTAAGTTTCAATATTCAAAGAGAACCAAAAGATAAGAGTATAATATAAAATATCCATAAATTTCCGTAATATAAAAGTCGTATGTGCTGACGCGCCCAGGCATCTGACCGTTGTTCCTTAATCCGGTCCGATGGGCCTCTCCGTTATCACTACGTCACTAATAGAAGACAATAGATCAAGAGGAACTCGAACAGATTTGGGTGATGAAGGAGGGGAATTTGAATATACATTGGCGCCCCCATGGCCAAGCGGGAGAGCGGCGTCGGCGTCGGCGTTGGAGTGAGTGGAAGGGTGTTGCAGAAGGAGAACAAACAAACTAATATATGCTCGAGATAGCCGAACGCTAACCCTTCGACTTGCTAAGCTGTCCTGGACGGTACCCAACCGTCAGCGACGACACATGCCCGATCGGCCGTTCCGTTTTTCTTGAAGATGAGGAAACAATCCGCACCTTAGTTCAATAGTTTACGGTGCAGATTTCCCTCTTCTCGTCCGTCGTGCCTCTCCCCCCTTTCCCCTCAAATCCCTCAAAAACCCTAGCTAAAATTGGCCACCGCCACCCCATGTGTCGATGACGTCTGGTGCACCGGCGCCAAGACGCTCTACAAGGTCGAGGGAGGCCACCGGGCCATCTTCTTCAGCCGCCTCGAGGGTCAAGGATAAGGTGTGAGCCCATTAGTCTCGCCCATCGATCTCACCGCTCCGCCGAAATCATGGCGTTGGAGTGCTTCGCTACAACCCGGTCCGTCGGATTCCTTTTTTATCTCCGTGGTTTGTCGCCTAGCCTCATAGGTCTACCCAGAGGGGACTCACTTCTTGGAGAGGCCCATCATCTACGACGTCCGCATCCAACCCAACCTCGTCGGGAGGCCAAAACCTATTTCACGACCAGGTCGGGATCTAATCGCTCCCGCACACCCTCTGTGGCGACGTGGGCCGGCCCAGTTAGCTCTGACCTGATTTTTTTTTGTTTCAGTTTCTATTTTTTTTTGGTTGTTTCTTTTTGGTTCTTCTTTTTCTTTTTTTTAAAAAATCAGTTTATTTTTTATGATTTTTTTCTTCTTTTTCTTTTTTTGTCCATCGACCTTTTTGTTCATAGAATTTTTTGTGCTCTTTTTAAAAATTGTTCAAAAATAGTTTCTATTCAAATACTTTTTTGTTCATTTTTTAAAAGATTGTTTCAAAATATTTTTTGTTCATAGACTTTTTCTGTTCACTTTTATAATTGTTCAGAAACAGTTTCCTTTCATAGTTTTTTTGTTCAATTTTAAAATCGTTCAAAAATAAATTTTGTTCACCGACTTTTTCTGTTCACTTCTATATTAGTCTCAAAATAGGTTTTGTTCAACATCATATTTTGTTCACTTTTAAATTTGTTCAAAAATAGTTTTCGTTCACCGCTATTTTTTTGTTCACGTTATAAAACCATTCAAAATGAGGTAATGTTCGAATTGAAAAGGTTTATTAAAATATAAGTGTTTATTTTTAAAAATTGTAGATTCAAATATTGTTCATATTTGAAAACTGTCCGTATTAAAAGAAACAGATTAAAAAGTGTTCAGATTCGAAAAATACAAATTTAAGTTTTTGAAACGGTTTTTATATTTCCTGTTTTGCGTCATGTTTTTACTGTAATAAAAGCTGAAAAGAAAAACAGAAAAGAAAAGGAGAGGAGGATGGAGCGAGTAGTGGGCCGGCTCACGACTACCAGTGCACCTCCGGCAAAGATCTCGCAAGGACGAAATCCACGAGGCGCTCTCTGTTTCCTCTCCCCACTCGTTACGACCGCCGGCGCTGCAGGTACGTCCCCTTCCTCCTTCCCGGCTGCCGGCGGCGCAGCTAGGCGCGGACCCGTCCGTCCTCACTGCATGTACTCCTCCTTCCCGGCGCCGTCTCTGCCTCCCGTCTCAACCCCTCTTCTTCACTGCAGCCTGCAGCTAGGGTTCGGTTGCAGGAGCTCCGGCGGCCGGCGCTGGTGAATCCCGAGATGCTCTGCTCCATCTAGTAGCCCTTTTTTTTTTTGAAACACATCTAGTAGCCCTTCAGTTCACTTGTCTAGCAAGCTCCATGTCCGTGCGTGCATACAGCAGCAGTAGTATCAGCCAGCCAGCGTCTCTTCTATTTTTTTTTTTATTGGAGATAAACAACTCTTCTCCTAAGTTTGGCATCCAGCCTCGGCTCCAGGAGCAGGGTGTCCAGATGCTTTGACTAAGCTGGTCTGTGATTCTAGGTTGTACGGGGATTGGGTGGGTGTGAAGTGATAAGAAATTTGGGCACATGTACATGGTCTGGCACTTGTTTTGTGTTTAGGCAGCATCATTTCTGGGTCTATTCTCTAGTTGTAGAATGCAAGGTCGTCTTAAATTATCAGTTAATATGGTCCGTCTACTCTAGCGCTTGATACTCACAACTAATCTCGAAACTGTACAACTATTTTAGGGCCCAGGTTATAGGAAAAAAACAGCAAGTTTACAGCTCCTCCGACACATGTGGTACTGACCTTTTCCGGTTCACAGTGGATGTGCTTCATGTTTGTATTAATGATCTGGAGATACTAGCTTAATATATATAACCCATTATATACAAACCTAAGCACATGACCTTGACGAATCTGAAAGGCACCGGGTCGACAAAGTGTGCCCCGGAGATATTTGGCTTTATCAAACTCTAGACTGAGTATTATTCTTGTCAAAGTAACTATTTTAATGTTTGGGGTTTCTGAATTCAGTTATGTGGCAGCTAAATAATGCATCTATAATTTATGTTGCAGCAACTGGAGGAGGAAGATAGGCTCAGCATGCTTAGTGATAAAAATTTCCCATGGCTGCCCAAAAGATTCGAAGGTCCGCAAGCCTCATTGGATTTCATCAAGGAAGCGAATAACGATAATAACAGTTCCCAGAGCCAAGTAAGCCTCTTAGCGCCACACTGACCCTCTCTTGCAATGCCTCTCTGTTCATATTGTGTTGTTTTCCATTCTCTAAATATTCCACTGTATGCTGTACTCATAGTCTCATACTACTATAAGCCTATCAATCCAACACTTTAACGGATGCACATGTTTATAGCCTGAGCACGTCCATGCTCTTTATTAGGTCTGAAGCAAGAGAAAGCGTAGTGTTAGTGCGTAGCAGCGTTTTCTAGCAACACAGAAGTACTAAAAGTCTAAAATGGACATGTTTTTTCTATAATCACAGCTCCTCTGGCACAGTTTCACCTATGGTACTGACCTGCTCAGGTCTGCAGGAGGTAGGCTCCAGGTTTTGCATCAATTCTCAGGAAATAACAGCTCAATATACCTTATTTAATACAAACATAAATACGTAATTTTGTTGAATCTGACCAGCACAAGGTTGACCAGACCCTTATAACAAGTGTCCTCACGAGCCATTCGTCTCGAACAGTTTACATTCTAGATAGAACTGTGGTAGCCACTGTGTAACTATTTTCTGTTCGCGATTTCTGACTTCAGTCATTTGGCAGCTTATTAATGGATCCATAATTTACATTGCAGCAACTGGAGGACAAAGATAGGCTCAGCACCTTAACTGATGATACTTTACTGTGTATCTTGGGGAGACTCAGTTTACGTCTGGCTGCAAGTACATGCGTGCTTTCTACACGTTGGAGGCATCTGCCTTGGCTTCTGCCTGAACTCAGCATCAATGTGAAGGATTTCCTAGCTGTTCCATGCACTGAACCTATCGAGTCAAATGATATGGAGGAATTAGCTATGGTGTCTTTGACCAAAGCAACTGGGAGTTTCTTGGCTGGTCAGCGGAGAGAATCCACCATCTCAACTCTGCATCTTACGCTCTACTTGATCAACACTTTGCTGTGTGAAATTGGTCCACTGGTAGGTGACGCTATTGACAGTGGTTTTTTGAGGGATCTGGATTTGACCATTCTTGACGAGACAGAACCTGGGGACATTAGTGATGAGGATAGGCTACAGCGAGCACAAGAAATAGATACTTTCATCAGTGCCTACCCTAGCGTGCTCCGCTGCCTCACAAAGCTCTCTCTCTACAATGCAAACTTTGAAAAATTGGACATGCACCATGTTCTGTTTGACTGCTGCAAGCAACTGAAGCATCTAAGCCTTTGTCATTGTGATACCGGTGCCTCTGTTTTTAAAATTGACGCACCAAACTCAAAACTTTGTTCCCTAGAAACTGACAGGTGTCGCTTTGAGAGGATTGACTTGGTCTGCCTCCCGAAATTGAAGAAGTTTGCATGCATTACCTGGGAACCTGATTCAGCCCCAGTGACCTTTGGGTTTGTCCCATCTCTGGAGAAAATAGAACTCTCGTGTGGTGCATCATATGATCAACACCCATATAAATTAAGTGAGCTTCTACATGGAACAAGCTTACGCGGTCTCATATTAGATTTCCAAGGAGAAATTGTAAGTATTGTTTTATTTTTGGTAAATGTTTTTTTGTAAACAACTTTCATCACGTCCTAGTTATATCACGGAATTGTTTACATATGATAGATAACAAACATAGCTTTACATTCCTTCGTAATCACATTCCCTTCCTTGCAAACATTCATTCTGACGATGTTTATTTATGTATCAGCTTTGGGTGCAACCTGAAGTGGAGGAACTCCACACCACATTCAACAAGCTAAAGAAGCTTTCTTTGTGTGGCATCTTTGTTGAATTTGACTTTTTATGGATGACGGCCTTTCTTGTAGCAGCACCATCAATCGAAAGATTATGTATTCAGGTAATGTCTTTGTCCGTATTCCTTCACATGTGCAGCTTTAGGTTTTTTAGTGGGAAATTATACTGGATTCCAATTACACACGTAATGAATTGTTACCTGAACACAGGTATGGGAACATGCATGCGATGTGGGTGAGTTCAGAAGTGGTACTGGTATCTACCGTGACAGAGTGACTCCTCAGTGGGAAATGCGCTTGGATGACTCCGAGAACAGGCTGCTAAAAGTTCTAGATTTCGGTGGTTTTAGATCACTAGAACAACAGTTTACATTTATAAGATTAATTTTGGAGCGATCTCCCAACTTGCAGAAGATAGTTCTGAGAGGAGATGAGGAATGCTACTACTGCAGCGCCCTTGATGCATCACTTCGTCCTTCAAAGTTTCCAAGGAAGAAAGATGATCAAGAAATGGTTGTTAAGCGGATTAGAAGTGGCATATTCTCGCCAGAAATAATTTTTGATGAAGATTGGTCGCTGAAAATCTGAGATTTGTTTTGGTTATTGTTACTATGATTGCACATTTTCACTTATATGTTGACCGTTTGTGAAAGAATAATCATATATGCGTCGCAGCAAGGGTATAAATGTTCCAAGGCTAATGAAAATCTTTGAGCGAGTGGCAACATGATCTCTTGGCGCATCGCGAGGCTCAGCGGATTTTCTTGGCCAAACTCATCGAGAGAGAAAATATAATAAAATGTTAATTTTATGTGCACATGAAAATGAAAATAACGCCATTTGTCGCTAAAGCAAACGTTTAACAAGAGCAAAAGCCCTAGAAATCGTGATACTACACATCACTTCATCTCCATCACCTCTTGATCCTTGTAATTTTTTCTTAATCGTGAACACTGGTAATTAATTTTATATATACTGCCTAGTCTCATCCAACTTGTGGTAAATCGTTTTTGTTGTTCTTGTTGACCCTTAGTATGAAACTAGGCTAGTTTTACTACAATATTGTGCAATTTATATCTATCTTATGCTAAACAAACTGCATATCGTGGACATGTGATGCATCCTCAAAATCCATGCAGAGTGGCTGCCTCGAACTGGAGCTGTGAAGGTTCTTTCCTGTTTACATCGAGTACTGCTCTCTATGACTGAAGTGACAACAGATTGTGCAACGAGGTATTACTGCTAGACTGCATATTCTGCAGAGACCATAGGCCTCTACCAGTTTTGGCTCTTTTGGTTGGTATAAGTTTCTTAAATGAAGAAGCATATTCACAAATCATAGTACTAATAGTATGCAACTTTCTCTAAGAAATAATTAGCATGCCACTTCAGGTTTACTATACTTTATGGTAGAAGCATTTCTTATTTAATGTATCGTAGAAGTATTTCTTACCTAGTATCGTGCAATCATCTCCTAAGATTTTGTGAATTTTATTTCATTGTAGTAACCATGTTTTTTCTCTTCTTTATGCAGGATATATAGTCCATCTATTCCAGTTGGCAGGGGTCCTCGTACTGATGTCCTTCTTAGAGCAGAAAATGTTGTTTTGGAGGCAGGAGGCTGTGTCTCAGGCTAGCAGGACTTTATATATCCTCAACTTCTAAATATTACTTGTTCAAAAGTGCAATGATGAACGTAGAGCTTTTATGCAATACAAGATGAATAGAACTGGTACATAGTTTCTTTGACTTCGACACACAAAATAGATAGAGGTGCTCATTTTTTCTGGCTGAGGAAGGGAACGCTGGACTCGCGACCAGATCATATTATCAATCAGATCAATTATGAGGTGTGACGGTCTTTTTTATCTTGACTTTGATATTTCCCTTAATTTTATTTGAGTAAGGATCATTGCTGAAGTGAGAAAAAATTGTGTTTACATATTGATTTTGCACTACTTATCACAAAAATATGTATTTACAACAGTTTTTTACATTGTGATAGGTGAAAAAAGAAGTAGCCGAGAAGAAGAAGCAAGAAGCCGCAGAGAGAAGGCAAGCTGAGAAAGATAAGAGGGCTCTAGAGAAGGGTATGCAAGCAGCTGCCAAGAGGGCTGAGATGCAACAACAAGCCAGAGATAGAGCTCAGCTCATGGCTACTTTGAGAGCTGCAAAGGCAAGTGAAGTGCAAGAAGAAGATGATGCAAGTGATTTTGTGCCTCAAAGATCAAAGAAAGTCTCAATGTTTGATGAGTTTAGGAATCCTAGATGAAGTAGACATTTTGATGTATGAAGTACTCAATATGTTTGATGAGTTTAGAGCCATCTTCATCATTTCCCTCTTGCTGCACTCTTTCACAGAATTTTGCAAAGCTATGTATGACTTATCTGATATGAAATAGCTGCCAAAAATATTGTGAAATTGCTGTGTTATATTACTGTGGCGATGTATCAGCAAAATGCTGTCAAATTGCTGCTAAAAAGCTGTCAATATGATGCTAAATATCTGTCAAATGTTACTTCATATTCCTGATAAAATGCTGTCAATTTTTTCTGCACATTGCCATCAGCTTTGAGTATTGTAATGCAACTAAAATACTGCTAAGTTTCATCACAGAAATAAGACAACATATGCACCATATTTCACAGGAAATTTATTCATTCATATATACCAAAAAGGCATTACATACATAGTCTCCAAAATGCTACTTATGTGATGCCAACTAACTGCTTCATGGTACAAAAGGAACAATGCTACAAGTGGTACTATGTTCACAACTTGCACTGCTACATCTGCAAAAGGCAACTCTTTGAACATCTGCATCCGGTGCTCACGCTTCGACACAGTTCAGACCTTCAGCATGAGGTCCTGCCCACGCTAGTGCTCACGCTGGGAGCTGAGTATTCAGTGCATACCTCCTGCAATGTAGAGGAATCCGTCTTCATTGAAGTAGCAAAGGTCACCCGTCTTCAACCAGCCTTCTGAGTCTGCCGTTTCTGCAGTTGCTTTGTCATCACCCACATAACCTGAAAAAACATCCCCATAACTGATAGTAAAGCAACACCCCCAATAATAATCAAGGCAACAAAACAGGACAATGATACAATATTGTTCAGAATAAATTGGACTCCTATCTCGTAAGCCATGGACAAACAAGTAGTTGTGCATTCCTATAAGCAAGTCTAAAATTAATCTGGTAAAGACAACTAGGTAACATTCCGGATCGACTAAATATTTAGATCCGTTGCTATGTCAGTGTCACTTACAAAGCATTGAAAACAGTTAGGTTCTCTATACCAGAATGTCGTACGTATAGGCTGGGGTAGCAGATATGAGATGCCTCCATTCTAACAAATGGTTTCGATGAACACATTGAAAACAGTTAGGTTCACGGACGGCAAGGCATTTGGATGAACAAATTCATCTGCAACCTGCACCAGCAAATGGAATTGGTCAAAAATAACAGAAGAAAACAGGGCTCGCTGGTGGAGCTCGCCGCTGGTGGAGCTCGTCGCTGGTGGAGCTCGCCGCCGTCTCTTCCCCGCCTTGTACGCGCCTGCTAACTCCATCAACCCCGCCGCCGCTTCCTCCATCATCTCCAACTAAGCCGGCGTCGCCAACATTGGACCAGAGCGCCGCAATCTCCAATCGAATGGGGACGGGGAGACGGCGGACCTGCGAAGGGGAGAAGGAGAATGGCGACGGACGGGCGGCGAGGTGGAGGATTGCTACGGCGACGGGGTTCCGGCAATGGCAGAGCGGCGGGGTGGAGGAGATGCCGCCGGGTGTGGAGGATGGGGGTGGATGAGATGCCGCCGGGGGCGGGCGGAGAGACGTGGGCATCTGACCAGGTATGTGGTGTTTTGCAATTCGCCCCCTCCACCTTTTCTCTTCTGCACGACGAACCGGCGGCGTAGTGACCGTTCGTGTATTACAACTACAACTTGAGTGACCTGCCACGTCCTCCTCACCTAATACACACGCGCATACATGATGAGTGACCGTATAAATCTCCTCCGACGAGTTTAGTGACCGCCACGACGTATTCTGAGAATACAGTGACCGTAACGTGCCGTATAGACAAGTTGAGTGACCGTTCGTGCATTTTACTCTTTTATTTTTCTACCAGTAGCTAGCTAGCCATCAGATCCATCCAGGCCACACAAAAGTGATCAATGGCTCAGATGGGGTAGCTCGCAACTAACGGCTCAGATGGAGCTAACGATCATACCCGGTGATTCCGGTACAGAACCGACCTACGGTGGGCTCTCCATTAAACCTAAGCCTTGACTGGAAAAAAGCTCAAACCCTCGGCTCGCGATCGCGATCGCGATGCCTCCGCCGGCGGCCGGTCATCGGTATAACCGAAGGGGACGAGCGAGGAAAGCCCCGCCGGAGCCGGCGGTGCCGTCGGACAGGGGCTGGGCCGACTTGCCGGCGGACACGATCTCATGCGTCCTGCACAGGCTGGACCAGGTGGAACTCCTGCTGGGCGGCGTGCGGGCGGTGTGCCGTTCATGGCGCCGCGCCGCGCGGGAGGAGCCCGAGCTGTGGCGCCGCATCGACGTGCGCTACCTGCCCACCGTCCCTCCCTTCAACCGGCGGCGCACGCTCGAGAACGTCACGCGGGCCGCCTTACGGCTCAGCGCCGGGCAGTGCGAGACCTTCGCCGGCGAGGGCTTCGACGACGACCTCTTCCGTTTACTCGCTCAGCAGTAAGACGTTTTCTTCTTAATTAATTAATCCCCAATTTCAATTTCTGCTCAACAGAGATGAGAGTTTACGTGCCCACTCCCGGCAAATTTTGTTTTGAACTGTATAACTAGGCAGATCTTTTGCATCGATGGTATTTATCTATATTTTTTTTATAAAGTAAAGCCACTAACTTACAATTAATAATTCTATCTCAACATGTAAACTATCTACATCACCAACTCTTTTAACTAACCAATTGTTCACATCATTTCACTATTGTCCATCTCTAACTGCAATCCACGTCATCTTTTTATGTAGCCATTAAATTGTCCTATGTCATCCTTTTCCGTCATTGGAATGATAAGAACACAAAATACCGTGATGTAATAATTACTAATTAAATCATGTGTTGGAGAACACCGGAATTAGTTTGTAAATCAAGTCCATGTCATCCTTTTTCTACCGTTCTAATCATAAGAAGAACACATAATCCTGTAATGTAATTACAAATTAAATCATTTTTTAGAAGAACACAGGAATTAGTTTGTCAATCAAGTGAGTGATTTTGCTTGCATATTCTATAGTCGGATTTAAATAACCGTTTATTAGGTTTCTTAAGCAATACCCTCCGCAACGTGTGTGGTATCGTTCTAATATTAATAATAATTACATCTTGCAGGGCGCCTTCGCTGAAGAGACTTCAACTCATCGGATATGATCCCATCTGCAATGGACCATTTGCCAACGCACTAAGGAAGCTTCCTCTGCTTGAGGAGCTTCATCTTGTTAGCTGCTATCGTGCTGAGTACGTGCTCGAACTTGTCGCAAAAGTGTGTCAATGCCTCAAGCATTTCACACTTGCCCGACAAATTTGCCACGCCCACTCCTATCATAGTTATGATAATCAAAATGCCATTGCAATTGCAAAGATGCACGGGCTACGTTCCTTAGTTCTTGTCGGTGATGATCTCAGCAATGAGGGCCTCAAAACTATCATCGACAATTGCCCCCGACTAGAGTACCTTAAGATGCGTGATTGCCGCGAGATCAACATGAATTCTGACCTAACAGCC
The DNA here is from genome assembly GCA_026929855.1 of Poa annua. NCBI lineage: Eukaryota > Viridiplantae > Streptophyta > Magnoliopsida > Poales > Poaceae > Poa > Poa annua. The sequence goes on along the minus strand of CM049434.1, from coordinate 4,306,118 downwards.
AAGTGCACACATATCTTCATGGATTACTACGAGTACTTTCGGCCGTTTGAACCTGCTTGCAGCTGCAGCCGATTTCTAGCTTATGGGGGCGCCTACGACCACAACGACTACCTTGATCCTTTTGTCTATTCCTACCATGACCGTGCTGTTTTCGACGAGTATGACAAGATTCTTGACATCAAGAGCATGCGTAGATACCTGAGCTAATGTAATGGTGTAGATCTGGATGTTCTGTTGTCTAGCTTTCCTTCTCAAATAATGTAATGGTGTTGCTTCATTCCGGATGCAATTTTTCTCCCTAAAGATAGACATTTTTTTTCATTATGTTTAATGTCTAGCCTGTGGAGTGTGCTAGGTCTGACCGTCCTAAGATATATAATCTTTTGAAGTAAAATAGTAGAGCAGTTTTTCTGAACAAGAAATGGCAGTTACACCGAGTACAGTATTTTGTATCCTGGGTTACATGTAGCCCGGTTTTTGAAAATTCGAAATCCCCAATCTTAAGTTTCAAAAAAATATAGAATTTGTTTTAATGTAGATAATGACGATTTCTATCTGTGTGCAATAATGAAATGCGAATTATTCTGTATTTTATCCTATGTAAAAATAAATTTCTAGATCTGGTGTGGTGATTCAAAATCTCTCAAAATAGTTAGGATTTATCATTTTTGTGTAGGGCAAAGTACAAACTATTTCGTGTTGAAATTTGTAGAGGCATAGATCAAGTTGTCACATCTAGTATTTTTCCTGACTATTTTTTGAAACTTTGAAACGGTGATTAAATAAATCAAAAATCGGGCTACATGCATGTAACCCAGACTGCGAAGAGACTTTCCGAAATTACACCCCGTTATCTCAAACAAGGACACGGCTACACGGCGGTGCTGCATATTTTCCCCTCCGTGCGGCGGCTCCTTTCCATGCATCCATGCAGTGACGTCACCGATGACATCGTTTAAATTCCCTTTATTGTTTGGATTAAAAATGGTTTATCTTTCAAATGATTAATCTGATTCAAAATCCCTTTTCACCATTGGCTTAGTCGTGATTAAATCTACAAAACTAGATCCCATGTTGCCATGTTTTGAAGACTTATTTTTTCTTTCAGTAGTTATCAGATTATTATAACTAGCTTATCACATTATAATAACTTGGCTATCAGATTTTTGTACGTCCATTCTACGTCAATATAAGGTCGATAGATACTACTTTACGGGAAACAATATTATTTCTTGGGTCTTAGAAACACATAAACTCTTACTCACCAGCTGTACATATCCTTATAATGTGTAAAAATCTCAATAAAATTATATGATAACCATGCATAATTATCATGATAGCTATTCAATATAAATCTGGTAAATATAATGTTTAATCTGGTAACTGATGTGACGGGAAAATTTCGTCACATCAGATTGTAGATGTGTCACAAGTGATTCGAATCCATCTGGTAACGATATATACTTATCTTGATAATTATTTGTGTTAATATGATAGCCATACTACCACAATCTGGTAACTGGTGTAATTTTTTTATTTTCATCTAAAATATTAACAATGGATTTAGTTTTGAAACCTTCGTCGAGACGAATCTAACGATACAAACATATGTCTAATCGGAATAATGGTTTAGAAGATAAATCATTTTAGATTTCCGAATTTGGTAATTAATGTGACGATGCCACCTACACTGCTTCATGCATGCATGTGCTCTCCCTATAAGGGAAAAGCTACACTTTTCACCCGCCGCATGCGGATCTCTCGGTGCCGACGCCTGATGCTAGATTTTCCCCTCAAACAATTAGAGCCATGTGCAATAGACCCTGTATAGCCCAGGTCTTATGAATAGGCTAGAAAAGGTGTTCGTGGCACACGTTCCCTGTGTACAAAAATGGGGTCTTCGTACGCTCACACGCCTGACACGATGAAGAAAATATATCCGCCTAGAGAAAAAGCACGTCAATTGGAGTGTTAAACTCCCGACGTAATCAAGAAACACTTCTCCGATCAATAATCACTAGCAGGGTCTGGAAAGCCAGGGTCTGGAAAGCCACAGTGACCCCTGCGAATTCCACGAAATACATTATCTCAAAGATCTCATCGAACCGCAAACAGTAAGTCATATTACCTTTGTTTCTTACCTAGTTTAATCTCATTACCGATATTGCTCTTTATTCGTTCCTGCGATATTCCATCTCTCTGTGACCTAGTCACATGCTAGTTTGGATGTAACATTACCGAGTGGCGCCAGAAGTATCTATCCGTCACTTGGGTGAACAAATCCCGCTCTTGATTCACTACTCCTCAACATATCCAATTGGAATACCTGAGAGAAACCTTTTCGATCACCTAGATACGTGTTGGAGATATCGCTTATTTGAAACTTATCGGTCGACCCAAGATAAGGGGTAAATCGACCGATTTATCGGCATATCGGCCGGTTTATCGACATATCGCCTGATTTATCGGCCAAGCTATCTTATCGGTCAGACACTGAGAAGCGATAAATCGGCCGATTTATCGGAATATCGGAAGATATCTTAAGTAGTGCCGGGTGACCATTGGTGCAGCCAAGGCATCCTCCGGAATTAGTGATTATGTAAGATGTCATGGTGTCAGGAATAAGTCACTATGTTTGATGAGTTACCACAACAGTGAACAACATGACTCGATCGTGTTTCAATACTTGATTTGGGTAATGTCCATCATATCATTCTCCAATGATATGACTCCATTATCGACTGTCATTTGACGACACTTCATCGGGAGACCTCCATCAACAAGGGACACATGGACTAGTATATATAGACGCTAATAGGGACTATGTTTGTTTATATACCATGTGTCTTAACATTTCCTATTAATACAGTTATAACATGATATCCACGACACCACCTCCTCCTAACGGCCTCGCGCCGCCCAAAGCTGCGAGCAGCATCGCGCCGCCACCAGCCTTCTCCTCCAGGCCATATCCAAAATTCGGAGAACTGTCGGAAGCCGGCATGAACGCACTGTCGGAAGCGACGGGTGGTGCGGTACCGAGTACCGACACGCGATGGCCCGAGCACGATCGACCTAACTCCAGCTCATATCCTGCTCTCCTTCGCGCCAGGGGCACCACAACATTGACCTCATTCGTCTCCTGCAAGCACGGCATCCGGAGGAGCACGGAAGCCGCCGCAACGACCTCGGCTTCAACCTACGGCCGTGCGCACGCTGTCGTCGTCCCCGTCAGCCCGCGCTTCTTCAAGCTAATCCGTCATGTCCTGGAGGTGCGCCGTCACCGACTACATCCTTAACCGGAAGGATTCGAGCTAGAACGCAAGGGAGGGAACCGGAAAGCCGCCGCGACGACCTGGTCTTCAACCTACGGCCGTGCGCACCCTGTCGTCGTCCCCGTCAGCCTGCACTTCTCCAAGCCAAGACGTCATGTCCTGGAGGTACGCCGTCGTCTACTACGTGCGTAACCGGAAGTGTACGAGCTATAACGCAAGGGAGGGAACCGGAAGGAGACGAGGTTGTAGGGGTCGCCCGGGAAGTCGGCGGCGAGGTCGGCCATGAGCGCGCGCACCCCGTAGCGGGTCAGCTCCGTCGTGGCCGTAATCAATCAGCCATCATACCCCAACGAGCACTTTGCTAACTCGTCCTCGCTTCGGCACTAGTTATACTTATCTGCTTAACTTCTCCAAGATTATGACACACTGACACTGGATGCTTTGCACCAACTTAACTAAAACACAGTTTTGCTCAAAGAAAGTTAAACCACGGTGAATGAGCAGCCAAACCCAAGTATGATTTTTCTTCTGCTGCGTCACCAAAAGCATGAATCCGTGTTGGTGTTGCATAATAATCCAAGAAAACAGGGTAGCCAACATATGATTCATGCCACTGTAAGTCTCTGATAAAACTCTTACTACATTATTTTTTTATTTGTTTTTACACTTTCAGTATTATGAAATCCTCACCTAGAATGATTACTGTTCCAAGATGGATCTTTAACTTCATATCTGCACTTCATATTACGAAGCAGGTTCTGGACTATTAGTGGATTTTGTTGCAGACTCTCTGAACTACTGAATTTGGTTGCAGATACTCTGAATATGTTGAAGAAAGACAGTAACTGTATGGATCCTTGACTAAAGTATACTACATAATTTGAATTAGTGACGTTAGGTATCTCGATAACTAAATGATCCATTATCCATAATTCAGTAGCAGCAGTCAGAGGAGGAACAAAGGCTCAACATGCTGACGGACGATTTTTTACTGTTTGCCTTGGGGAGAGTCGATGTAAGAACAGCTGCAAGGACAGGTGTGCTTTCAGCACGGTGGAGGCATCTGCCTTGGTTGCTGCCTGAACTCAGCATTGATGTCAAGGATTTCCTATCTATTCCACTATCCAGGCAAATGATCTGGAGGAAGCTATGGTATCTTCGACCAAAGCAAGTTGAAATGGATGGTTTTTTCAGTGCAACTACCCTAGTGGACTTTGGCTGTGTGCATCATCACGATGAAGAGGCAGGGCTCCCATTTCTATAAAAAAAAAAAACTACCCTAGTGGGCTCCATTGCCACACAAACCCCTCCCTATAAAGTTTAGGCTTCGACATATTGGACCTGAACCACATTATGTTTGACTGCTGCAAGTAACTAAAGCATCTAAGCCTCTAACACTAACAGTGTGATACTGGTGCTAGCTCTTTGTTTAAGATGGATGCACTAAACTTAACTCGTTGTTCTGGAACTCACATCGTGTCGCTTTGAGAGAAACTAGAGGTGGTCTGCCTTCCGAAATTTGGAGAAGCTCAGCTGGGATACTTGGATGTCTCCAGATGCATCGGTTTTTTTTTTAAAAAAGGTACCTACAGGCACCTACAGGACGGTAGCATGTGCCGGCGCTTTCAACGCAGCGCGTCCATCATACTTGCGAGACATTGAGAGTGCCGGTGAAGATGCTCTAAATACACCCATAGCATAAGGATGTCGATGAATATGATATAGGCGGGTAGAGTAATATACTCAGTCGGTATAAATTTGTACCCATGCGTATGAAACTTAACCTGTACCCGACGACGCCCGTACCCGTTAGGTACCTAACAGGGGGTAGAACAAATAATACACAAGTTACTTGCAATTTATATTTTCGATAGCATATTTGACAACAAAAAAAAATAGACATAATTCGCTCATATTCGCCGTCCATGTGAAAAGACCGAGATAGTGGTTAACGAGCTCATTAAGGACTACAGTAGCACTCAGCTAATCAAGCTTCTTAGCACACAGTATAAACAAATGCGGTCAGCGCTCCCATTCCTGCTCCTCCTCCACCTCGCCGTCACCGTCGCCAGCGCCGGCGATCAGGATGCCGCCACCCTGACCGCCACCCCAGCGACCATTACCGGATCCGACCAATGGATCACACTCCGGTGGTCCCACCTCCCGTCCCCGAGCCCGCTCGACTACGTGGCCGTCTACTCCCCGCCCTCCTCCGCCGACCTCCACTACCTCGGCTTCCTCTCCCTCAACGCCTCCGCCTCCTGGGCCACCGGCGCCGGCACCCTCCTCCTCCCGCGCCTCCCGGACCTGCGCGCGCCCTACCAGTTCCGCCTCTTCCGGTGGCCGCTCGGCGAGGGCTCCAGCAACCCGCGCCTAGACCATGACCGCGAACCTCTCCCGGACGCGCGCCACCGCGCCGCGGTCTCCGGCCATGTCGTCGTCCGCGCCGAGGGCGACGGCTCCCGCTCCCGGCCGGCGCAGGTGCATCTGGCGTTCGCGGACGCGCCGGACGAGATGCGGGTGCTGTTTGTGTGCGCCGACGCCGGGAAGAGGGCGGTCAGGTACGGCCTGATCCAGGGCCTGCGCGAGGAGGAGTACTGGGAGGAGGCGCCGGCGGCGGAGGCCAGGACGTACGCGCGGCGGCAGATGTGCGGCTACCCGGCCAACGACGTCGTCGGGTGGAGGGATCCTGGGTTCGTGTTCGACGCCGTCATGAAGGACCTGCAGCCTGGCAGGAAATACTTCTACAAGGTAGGTGAGGTCCTCTCTGTTTCAGACCACGACTAGCTTCGATGTGGTGTTCAACTTTTAGTTTGATGACTGCTGTTTAACTGGGTGGACCTACTTTGGGGAGGGCTATCCATCCATGTCAGATATTCTTACACATACTATTATTTTGATTATTTAAACGTGTCTAGATACATAATGATCAAAAGTGGCCACAACATCTTATATTTTGATACGGAGGGAGTACAAGATGTTGTACATGGGTATCTTAGTTTAGATGAATTGCTGTTAATGTCTTCAAACCACACTGGTATGGACAGATCTTTAATGATAGCCCAAGAAAACAATGCGGACAAAATGTCCCAAGGGTGTGGTGATCAAGTAAATCACTCAAATACTTGCTGTAGAGCACAATGTTCTGTTCTGAAGTTAATTCGTCTTCTATCATTTGCTTCTTAATTTTTTTAGAGCGTAAGGTCATCTGCTTCTCATGGTAGATGTAGTGACAATCCCTCACATATGGTAGATTGCTCCTGGTTCATATTTTCTTTATGTAGATCCATAATCAGCACACATTATTAGCATTTTGTACAATCATTCTGTTTAATTCTTTTACTTAATCCAGTGAACTACTTTTGACAGGTAGGTAGTGACTCTGGAGGATGGAGTGAGGAATACAGCTTCATCTCTCGCGATATTGAGGCCAACGAGACCATTGCCTTCCTGTTTGGAGACCTGGGAACTTATGTTCCTTACAACACCTACTTCCGGACACCTCAAGAGAGCTTATCGACAGTGAAGTGGATCCTTCGTGATCTTGAAGTCATTGGTGACAGAGCTGCGTTGGTTTCACATATCGGGGACATCAGCTATGCCAAAGGTTATGCTTGGTTATGGGATCATTTCTTCGAACAAATTGGGCCTATTGCGTCCGGTACTCCGTACCACGTGTGCATTGGGAATCATGAGTACGATTGGCCTTCACAGCCTTGGAAGCCCTCTTGGGCTGCCAATATTTACAACGGAAAGGATAGTGGAGGTGAATGTGGGATACCATACAGCATCAAGTTTAGAATGCCGGGCAATTCTTCCCTGTCGACAGGCACTGGAGCTCCCGACACACAGAATCTCTACTACTCTTTGGATGCTGGTGTTGTGCATTTCGTTTACATGTCCACGGAAACTGATTTCACACAGGGCAGTGCCCAACACGACTTCATAAAGGCGGACCTTGAGCATGTCAACCGGAGCCGAACTCCATTCATTGTGTTCCAGGGCCACCGGCCAATGTACACCTCGAGCAATGAGACCACTGCTCACCGGGAGCAGATGATTCAGCATCTCGAACAACTATTTGTGGAGCACAATGTGACACTTGCTCTCTGGGGTCACATCCACAGGTATGAGCGATTCTGTCCCATGAAGAACTACCAGTGCCTCAACACATCATCAAGCTTTGTGTACCCTGGTGCTCCGGTACATGTTGTGATTGGGATGTCTGGTCAAGATCATCAGCCAAGCTGGGAAGCGAGACCAGACCACCCTGACATGCCAATCTTTCCTCAGCCAGAGACGTCCATGTATCGTGGCAGCGAGTTTGGGTACACGAAGCTGATGGCCACAAGGGAGAAGCTGACCCTTATGTACATTGGGAACCATGATGGGCAAGTCCATGACATGGTTGAGATATTCTTGGGCAATAGCAGTAAGCCTGTTAAGCTGCCGCCCAAAACTATTTGGTTGTACTTGGGGATTCCCAGCGGTGTGATGCTTTCTTTGCTGGTGGGCATTTTGGCTGGCTTTGTTGTTAGAAGGAAGAGAGACTCCGGACGGTGGATTCCTGTCGAGAATGAGGAGGCCTAGTTACCATTGATTAAGATGTTGGCTTGGATGCAGATATATTTTTGGTGGAGCTGTTTACAATATCGTCACCATAACATCTTCATAGATGGTGCCACCATAAAGATATCTCGCACAGACAGCTTCCTTAGCATGTTGAAAGCTGTGCAGGGTTGCTTCTCTTCAGGTTGCATCCAAAGCTGTTCAGAAGATAAATGTAACTCTGATAGCTGTGACAAAGAAGAATGAATAATTTGCATGCACTGAGAGGAGGTTATCACATAATTTACAGCTATGTTTATTCTCTGTTATGCATAAAAACATCTATAATGTAACTCTGATAGCTGTGACAACATAACAAATATATATTTTCAGAAGTACACTAATACTTACATTTTCTCCTTGGAATTCAAACTGAGTGTATGTATGCTTGTCGTTGAATGCAGAAGCTCACTTAATATAAGTTCACTTTTAGCACATGCTGCACCACATGAAAGTTCTAATTCTCCACCAAAATGTGACAAGTCCCGACTGAGCTTCTCCCAATTTCGGAAGGCAGACCATCTCTAGTCTCCCAAAGCGACATGAGGTGAGTTCTAGAACAATGAGTCTTGAGTTTGGTGCGTCCATCTTAAGTAAAGGGCTAGCACCAGTATCACACTGATAGAGGCTTAGATGCAGCAGTCAAACAGAATATGGTGCAGGTCCAGTATGTCGAAGCAAATCTGGAAACAAATCCTGGATGTAGCCAACGATATAGTATCTCACAAACATGCGAAACATCAATTTAAAATGAAATACTTTGTATTCTACGACACACAAATGACAAAATTATGGATCTGAATGTGTATGTTTTCAAATCTCCAAATTTATGAGCTCTTGTCATTTTTGTGTGGGCAGAATACAAAGTATTTGAATATGATCTTTTGCACGTTCATGGAATAAATTTGGCTACATCCGATATTTTTAGTTTTTTCTGAAACTTAAAATAGTTTTTTTTCTTCTATTTTTTAAACACCCGCAGGACCACTGACACCGGTATATCGTATTTTCTCTTTAGAAAAACTAGACCAATATATGTTGGGCAGAACTAGATGGGTCGGCATAAATACCTAAAAACAGACAACTCAAAACCATCGGATTACAGGTTTAATTAGCATTGGATCCCTCCTCGATCGGATTCAGTTAACCATCAGCCCCTCCCGCAAGCAACCAATATAATCTGAAGGATCTTATCTTTATAAATACATGGAAACAGAGTATCTTACCCCAAACTCATACCTGCAGCTCTCGTTCCCCGATCCCAAACTCCCGACTCCCTTGCCTTGCTCCGCCTAGCTCTCCACCCTCGATCGATGGCTAGAACACTGCTCAAATTGGCCGCCGCCATTGCTGTCACCGGCACCATCGCCTTCGCCGCGGCCACGGTAGTCGCTGCTGCTGCTGCCGCCGTTGCCAGCTTCATGGTGACTGCACGCCTTGTCGCACCCCTCGCCGTCGTCGCGGGTATCCCTCCAGAGGAAGTCATTGACAGGTTCTTCAGATGACGTTACACAGCAGAGCACACCCGCCAGAAGATCTACAAGAGTACATCTCTACTTTGTTTACGTAGACTTGTACCATGTAACTAAAGTACTGAGTTTGCTTATTTCGACCTTATATCAAGTGATTATGTCTGAGGCAAAGCACAGCTGCACAAGCTGTAACGGGAACACCCCTTCAGGTGCTATTTATCAGAAAAGTATAAAACAAGAATATTTGGTACTCCATCTTTATGATAATTATTTTTATGACGAGTGAAGATTGTTTAGTCCTCACTCCTCACCAACACTGAATCATTGGCTCACAAAATTATATCCTGTTTGTAGTGATTTCATAATGTCAAAGCCAACTTCACAGATGATAAATTATTCTTGATGCACTAGAATTCTAACAGATGTGACCAACCCGTTTGTCACGCTAATAGACTTAAGATACATTCATATCTACTACCTACAAACTTGCAAAGTCAGTAGAAAAGGGAACCTCTGCAAAGGTCACCGCGCCACTAGGCACATTTTTCTTTACACGGTCCCCCGCAGTTCTCTACATTCTACATGTACTTGAATGTCGCAACGATAATAAAAGGGAATTGCTATTTCTCAGCTAGCTGGGAAATAAGCTACAGCACAGCTAACTTTATCACCGTTTGATCCTCCCTCGCGTCAAGATGCGTGCGTCCTGGAGGAGTTTCTGGTTTCAGCCCGTTTGGCCTCCTGATGTTTTATGGGCCGCAAATTGTTTTAGCAGGCAGTTTTTTCCTGGGCTTTTTTATGCGCTGCTGGTTTTTGGTGGTTGGGCCATGTTTTTGGAGGTCCGGTGGGGTGAGTTTGCATTTGTAGTTTTTAATTTCGATCCAGAATTATTTGGAGTTGTTTTTTCTTACGTTGGTTTTGGTGAGGTGTGTTTTTCCTGTCCGTGTGTCCGTGTAGGTTTTCTTTTTGTTGTTTAGCATTTTTTATTTTTGTTTTTGTTTTTAGGGGCGTTTTGTCTCAAGTGCCATTGTTTTTAATTTTATTTTATTTGATTATTTCTTATGTTTTTTTAGTATTTTTTAACCTTTTTAAATTTGACGAGCTCCATCACGAGGCCTCGTACATGATCCTGATCCTTATCACGATCAAGTTGTGGATGCGGTGTGATGATTGCGCCGCAATGACTTTCTTGTGCCGACGTGCAAACCATGCTCGCTTGGGCGAGCCAGCGACGCTCGGTCTCGTGTATGGTTTGTGGCATTTAGGCCTTGTCCACAATCCGCAGTCGGCGTCGCCGCCATACGGTCAAGTCGTGGATCCGGTCGACGTCGACATCCAACACCGGTGTAATGGTGGTGCATGTGATGTCTTTCTCACGCCATTGTGCAACTTGACAGCAGCTGACATCCCCTTGAATGTAGAGTGGGTCAGTTGCAACTCAACATGCAACTGTCATTTTTTTTGCATCGACTGTAGAGAGAGTCAATTGCAACTTGGGTTGTAACTGAGGATTATGTTTCATGGTAGTCGTGTTTTTTTATTTAAGTTGCATCTCGACTCGCAATTGACATTCCCCTCCCATGGACCATGGAGCGCGTACTTGTAACTCGACACGCAACTAACATCCCCTCCCCCCTAACTCGACATGCAATTAGGGTTGCAACTGAGAAATCATGTTTTAATGGGTTTGGTGTCCTTTTTTTGTTGTGACCCGACACGCAACTCGACACGCAACTGACATCCCCTGTTTCCCCCCTCCCCTGACCGTTAAAAGAGTCAGTTGCAACTCAACACGCAACTGGATTTTTTTGCATTTATTTTTTATCGAGGTGAGTCGGTTGCAATAACGGTTGCAACTTAGAGATCATGTTTTGATGTATTCGCGTCCTTTTTTTTGTTACAAACCGACATGCAACTGATATTTCCAAAATGAACACCCCTGATTGTAGATGGAGTTAGTTGCAATTAGGGTTGCAACTGGGGGATCGTGTTACATGGTCGGTGTATTCAGTTGCAACTCGACACGCAACTGGACTTTTTTTGCATTGTTTTTTGATCGAGGTGAGTCGGTTGCAATTACGGTTGCAACTGAGAGATCATGTTTTGATGTGTTCGCGTCTGTTTTTTTGCAAACCGACATGTAACTGATATTCCAAAATGAACCCCCTTGACTGTAGATGGAGTCAGTTGCAATTAGGGTTGCAACTGGGGGTATCGTGTTAAATGGTCGGTGTATTCAGTTGCAACTCGACACGCAGCTGGATTTTTTTTCATTGTTTTTTTATCGAGGTGAGTCAGTTGCAATCAGGGTTGCAACTGAGAAATCATGTTTTCGATGGTTTTTGTATTGTGCAACTCGACACGCAACCGACATTTTTCAAATGAACATCCCTCTTAATGTAGATGGAGTCAGTTGCAATAAGGATTGTAACTGGGGGATTTGTGTTCAGGGCCACAGATCTCACCCGATTCAGCGAGAACGACCATTGCTTAGTATCTACCGACACGTCGAAATGAAGTTTGTATGTTAATCAATATACTTTGTCAATTTGGATGTTGTTTCGGTTGGAATATATATATATATATCTATTTCTTGTCGCCACTTCGGGCTCCATAGAAGTTAAATTTACTAATTTAACTGGCACGTCAAAATGCAGTTTGCATCTCATACCATATCACTTCTATAAATCACTTCTAAAAATCACTTCTAAAAATCATGTACGAGACGGAGCCGAAATAAACTGCACCGTAGCTTTTTTTCTTATCCAAGTGAAGCCAGCACTAGAGACTAACCTGGGTGAGGTGACAAGACCGGCATGCTAGCTAACTATGGGTGGGGGCGTGGCAACACAACATCTGGACCTGGCGTGCGCACATGACAGTCCGGCCGGGCAAAGCAGAAAACAAACAAGAGACAAGGAAATTGGCCCATGAAAAAAAGAAAAGGAAAACAGCCCAACAAGAACAGGCCACGTGGAACAAGCGACCGTTCCTGGGCATGCCACGACGTTGACGACTGGGAAATAAGCTTATTTCCCAGCTGACTAATCGTTAGAGACTCCGTAGGATGGGGAGGACAAAGGAAGGGATACCTGAGGTAGAGGTAGAGTTTTCCCTTTTATTTTCGAAACCAAAGTTTTAAAGCGAGATATTTTGAGAGCCATTCGTCTAAATGACAAACTGTTTCACTTTTCAACTCCTCGCATCAAGATTTTCAAAACTAAATACCCTGTTGATAGGTCTTGACTAACTTTTTTTGTATTCTCAAAAGCTGAATGCATGTTCTTCGGGTCTGGCATCCCCGAGAGGGCCGGTGGCACCATGCCCTAGCCCGAAGCACCGGGCTGCGTCAGCCCCGCTTGTGAGAGGACAATCGATCCCGCAGCCGTCGACCCCAACATCGGCGGACAGTTGTGATGCCTAAGTAGAGCGGCACACAAACAATGCAAGAATTCAGAGAGAAACATAAATAAATAAACGGAGAAATTAGTAAGAAGGTACAATGCAGAATGGTGAAGCTGGCAGTAGCCGTATAACTTCAGCATGCTTGCTGACGAAAGTTGTTAATCTCAAACGAAAGAAACATTACAACTTCAACACCAACAATTATTTGGCCAAAGATACACGACTTGGTAAACCTTATTCATCAAAAATTACTATCGTTGAGAATCTGCCATCTCTAATTCGCCTGACAACCATTTCATGATCATCCTTCTTGGGGAATTTTGATGGTACATCGAGAGCCTCACACATGTCACATTGCTCATCTCCTTTCAAAACTATCTTCTGCAAGTTGGGAGATCGCTCAAGTATGGATCTCATAAACGTGAACTGTTGTTCTAGTGACCTAAAGCCAGCAAATTCTAGCTCTTTCAATAGCAAGTTCTTGGTGTCCTTGAACTCCATCTCCCAATGAGGAGTCTTCCTTGCAGACAAGGAATGCTTCACTCTGCCCTCCTCATCCCAGTCACAAGGATGATCACATGCCTATATCAGGGTGAAAAGATCATTACACGTGCAGTTAGAAATTCAGTATTAAACAACATTCAGCTGAAATTGAAGCCCTAAATGTGGTGAAAAAAAGAAAGCCATCATAATTTAGAGCCGCATCACCTCAATATGTAATATCTCGACAGAAGGTGCGGCCACAAGAAAGGCCGCCGTCCACAAAATGTCAAATTCAGCAAAGATACCACGCACACTGAGCTTCCTTAGCTTGTTGAGAGATGTGCAGAGTTGCTTCATTTCAGGTTGCATCCAGAGCTGATCAGAAAATAAATAAACAAGAATTAATCATTCACAAATCCAGAGATGAGATTATCGGAGAATTAGAACTACCGGAGATTTGCAACTATGATTATTCCCTTTGATGTAATCTGATAGATGTGACATCATAATAGATACAGAAAAGAATTGTGACCACTTTGTGAAAATAAACTACGACTCACGTTTTCTCCTTGGAAATCCAATGTGAGTGTATGTAGGCATGTGGTACCATGTAGAAGCTCACTTAATTTGAGTGCAGGTAGAACGCATGGTTTAGCACATGAAAGTTCTACTTCCCTGAGAGACGGGACAACACCAAAAGCTAAGGGGACACATCTAGATACCCAAGTATCCCAGCTGAACTTCTCCAATTTCGGAAGGCAGGCCACCTCAAGTGTCCGAAAGCGACACATCATCAATTCTAGCACACGAAGTTTTGAGTTTGGTGCATCAATCTTAAACAGAGACCAGACACCAGTATCACAATGACAAAGACTTAGGTGCTTCAGTTCCTTGCAGCAGTCAAACAGGACATGGTGCATGTCCAATTTCTCGAAGTCTAAATTCTCTAGAGTGAGTCTTGTGAGGCAGTGGAGCACACTTGGGTAGGCACCGAAGAAACCATCTATTTCTTTGGCACGTTGTAGCATAATATTGTCACTACAGTCGCAAGGATCTGTCTCACCAAGGACGTTGAGATCAAAATCTTTCAACAGACCACTATTGACCGCGTCACCTACAAGTGAGCCAACTTTTCGTCCGCCCCCTCCATCTTCGACGACGGGTGCCCCGGCTTCCACGATGGCGAGTGGCTCAAGGGACGCCTCTCCGGAGCCGGGCTGGGAGCTGGTCACCTCGCGCCGCGCCCGTCGCGTCCTCCCCATGCTGCGCTCCGTGCGAGACGAAGCGGCCGCTCTACGCTTCAAAAGGCGCACGAAGGGGCTCTGCTCTCGTTGTCTTGCTCCAATTCGTCACCACCGCTCCTCAGGCTGCCGCGACAAAATTAGGTGCCTCACCTGCAACCTCTCTGGCCACCGGGAAAGAGACTACCCAATACGGCTCGCCAAGAAGACCGTCAAGCCCTCCAATGCTGGCCTTCCTCCACGTCGGCCGACCTCCTCCCCAACCGCGCCTGGGGCCTTGTCGTGGGCTTTTGTTGCCGCGACTCCCTTCGCGAGTGAGGCCGGGCCTACGCTTTTCCCGCCGCTGCCCTCCTCCAACCCGCCTGTGCACCCTCCACCGTTCACGGACGTGCTCATGGCTCGCCCGACGATGGACGTGTGCGTGGTGCTAGCCAGAGAGAGATGCTACATGGCGAGCGTGGACGAGGCTCTCTCAGAGGAGAACGAGAGGGCCGGCCTAGGGCTGCTGCTAATGCAAGGAGAGGACGGCGACCACAATGCGATTGGGCTGGACGTGCATTTGCTGCTGTCGCCGGCTACGACAGGGGAGGTCCCATCGTGCCATTCCCCATTGCTGACTGGCCATGACCCAGTGTTGATATCGCCTGGCGACGCGTTGCATGACGGGGGATTTTCTAGTGATGATGATGAGGATGAGGATGAAGACGGGAAAATGGAACAATTTCTGCCATGCCTCACCGAGCTGGATCAACAAGCGTTGCTGCTGGACGGCGATGAAATGGCGCGCGAAGACGGTCTTGATTACGTCGGCGACTTGGTGGGGAGGGAGTCTCAACCCGTCACGGACATCATTGACGCCTACGCGGAGGCTGCTACGATTGGGAACCGCCTCACTGACGATACGGATGACGCTCCCTCTTCAGGCATCGCGATACGCTGTGTCGCGGATCTGTTCAGCCTACCGGCTGTGCCACTGCTGCCCATGCCTATTCCATTAGTGCCACGTGCTCCTGTGGCCCTGCCCGCCCCCTGCCATCGCAGCAGCAGGCTGGCGGTAAAGCCACAACTCCCAGCGGTCGCCAAATCGCAGCGTGTCCTCCACAAGAAATTGGGACTCGACTTTGGAGATATGCCCCTGGTAGAGGCTACGAAAGAATTCGCGAACTCCTGCAAGAATGCTCCATTCTCGGATTCGCAAATCAACGGGTTGAGAACCCTCTTCAGGCTGAACTTGCCATCCATGACTGCAGCGGATGAAGTTTTGATTGGCTTAGCTGGCCCAGGAGGAAGGGATTTCCCGCCGCCGACGATGATGGACATCTCCGCATGATTTGCTTCCCGATCCCTAGATCGCGCCGCGTAGTAGCGTTTTGAAGAAATGACGATATATCTTTGTGAGAGAATAGATGGAGTAGGTTGATTTGGATACTCGTGGGGCTACTTTTTTTTAAGTAGGCCATGTCATGTATGACTTTTTTTTCTTCTTTTTGGGCTCGATCATGTCATGTTTGCTTCTCCTATATCAATATAAAAGGCAAAGCTTTTGCCTTGATTCAAAAAAAAAAAACTTCAGACGAGGAAGTGATGATCAAATAAATTTTAAGTTGCAGCCTTGAGATGGTGAATTCTCTCTGTTGATTATCCAAGAAACTCCTGGTTGCTTTGGCTACAGAGTCCATGGCTGCATCCATGTCATTTGCCTCGATAGGTTTCGGGTGTGGCAAAGATAGGAAATCTTTGACATCGATGTTGATTTCGGGCAGCAACCAAGGAAGGTGCTTCCACCGTGTAGACAATGCACTTGTCCTTGCAGCTGTTCTTATATGGAGTCTCCCCAAGATGGACAGTAAAATATCATCCGTGAACATGCTTAGTCTGTCCTCCTCCTCTGGCTGCTGCTACAGAATCGTGGACCCATTTAGTTACTGAATGCTTAAATCACTGATCCAAATTCAGTAGTATACTTTAGTTATGGATCTGTACAGTAGTTACGATTTTATAAACTAGATTCAGAGACTTTGTAACTAAATTCATTAATCATTCAGTATTAGTATTAGCATGCTTGGTAATATCCACTAATTTTTAGTTATGGGTCCATCTAGTAACAATATTCTCTATAGATGAAGATTTATATATGATATAAAATGTGCACAAGAAGACGGTAGGAGTTTTGACGGAACAGCTAAACTCAGAAATTCACATGATCTGTGACTATAACTACACTCACTAATTCAGAATTGGTCCTTCAGAATTTGTACTGTTTGATTTTTTACTTAGAAACAATATTTCATTAGTTTGGATGTGTGCATCATTGCGATTGAACTAGGTGTAATTTTACTAGATATGCTCGATCGTCACAATCATAGAGAAGTAAGGCCTACTTGTTGGCTTGTTGCAAGTGATTATGGCCATAGCGATTCAGGATTAGATAAGCCCTCGCTCGGAGAGGATGGATGATTTACCTGGTGTGGCAGCATTGTTGCTGCCATCGTGAAGGGCGTAGGAGCGAGAATGGCGTGGAGGACGAGACGCGCGCGACGCAGCTCGAGCCTCTAGGGTTTGGTGTGGTGCTGCGGAAGGACGTGGTGGTTGCCGGCGGCGCGTGGGGCGGTGCCGGTGCGATGCGGCGGCTTGAGCACCGGAGCAGAAACTGCAGAGTTCTGCGCGTGGGCCCGTGCTCCTCTTCTTTTTTTCTCTATAGTAAAGCGTCCGACTCTGTTCTCTCTCGCCTAAAAGGTACTCGTGTCCGCGTACAAGTCCGATTCTGTTTCCTGTCAAATACTCTCCTTACCGACTCCACCCCGTCCCAGAGAGAGGAGGCCGGGCTGCGGCGGTCGTCGCTGCTGCCGGAGATGTCGACGGCGAGGGCAAGAAGCACCCGCGCCACGCCGCCACCACGTCGATGAACGCCGTTGATCAGCTGGATGGGGCTGGTGTCCCTGCTCTGACCCGCGCGGAGAAGATGAGGCCAAGGCTCGCGGAGAGGATGAGGCAGAGTGCGGCGAGCTCGCATCTCGCGGGAGGCCGGCCGGTCGGCGGATGGCGAAAAGTGTCACACATTATCCTAGTGCAAACAGCCTAGCACCATACGGGACACTAACATCTCTTCAGTATGCACTACGCAGGCATGTTCATCAGAGCTCACGGTAAAATATGACATGACAGGTGGGGAGACCGTACACATACATGTAGCCTACAAGCAGACTTTCATCACGCCTTAAATACCAAACATTTTTTGGCCTGAAGAGAGACACAAGCCTTACTATTCATCAAAAACTATTTGGGGCGAGAATATGCAACCTCTAATCCGGCTTGTGACAGTTTCATGATCATCCTTCTTGGGGAACTTTGAAGCTGAAGGCGCACCAAGAGCTGCACACGAGTCACACTCCTCGTCATCTTTGACAACTATCTTCTTCAAGTTAGGAGATCGCTCCAACACAGATCTTATGAATGTGAACTGCTGTTCTAGTGACCTAAAACCAATGAATTCTAGCTCCTTCAGTAGCCAGTTCTTGGAGTTGTCGAATTGCATCTCCCACTGAGGATTCCTTCTTTCAGAGTTGGTACGTCGTCTATCCTCATCATCCAGAGACCGTGGGTTGGAGAAGGGGCAGTGCGATTCGGCTGGAGCACTGGAGCAGAGACCGCGGGAATCTTCAGTCGGGGAAGACGAGGAGGGGTATCTGGATGACACGCGGGCCCCCTCTCACATCGACGTTTCCGCACACAACTCGATTTCTCCTCGTCGAGTTGGTCTCTTTGCCACGTGGACAACCGTTTGTGAACTTTTAAAACAAGACCTGATTTGACTTTGACACAATTCAACTAAATCAATACTGTATTTATTCTACTCCGTCCGATTCATAAAAAGTATCGCTCATCTACCGCAAAGTTTATACTATCTTAGTATAAAATGGGCGACTATCGGAATGAGTATTATAGACTTCAGTAATCAACCTGCCTAACCAAAAAAGTTGAAACCTTTCGAAATGGTTGTGTCTTAGCGCTGACCATAGCAACGAGAACCATGATCAACAACGACAACACCGCCACTCCATGGAGATCACCGAGATTCGTCCCTAAACCTCCACTGGCCGCCGCTTTTTTAATCATGGCCATTTGGATTGCACATGATGTTATTTGGATTTCAGATGATTTTGTTTCATGTATGATGTACAATCTCTATTGGCAACTCATGGACGGAGACAGTTCGTGTAACTGTGGCCGAAGGCAGTTTTTAATCTTATAAGTTTGCCGTTTATGTACTAGTGTAAAAACATCCATATATATGGGAGCTTTTGTTCAATCTTCTCTTTCCTCACATCTTTTGTAAATAGAGCTACAAAATTTCAGACTCCTATAATTCTTTTGGGACCAAATAACGTTGTCAGAGCGAACCAATTAAATCACATATAATTATACATCAACAAGCCAAGTGAAATTGACATTATTTTTGTTTAAGATCGAACCGATTCAATATCTCGCAAACAAGTAAGTCCGGTGACATAAAAAATCTCGACGCCAGAGCAGAATTTCAGAAATTTGGACATCATAGTGGTACCGTATATCAAGATGAAGGAGTTGCAGAATGACAACAAGAAAAGAGAATGTCGAATATGTTCATCTTACTAGAATTATCCATTAGTCCACATGTTTCTGACGTAATTAGATGTGCATCATCATGCTAACAAGGGAACAGTACATTATCCAAGAACCCTACCGCATGCTAATTAATCCTGTCAGCTCGACATCCGGAGCCGTGATCAGTAAAGTGTCCAGACCCCATCGGGCGTGCCCCAGAACGCGTCGGCCGGAGAAGCGTAGAGATCAGGCGACGCCGACGTGGCCGCCAGCCCCCACAGGGCGTCCTCCAGGTCGCCGTCGAGGCACGGCGGAGGCAGGTACGTCGACAGAAGCTCGTACCGTCCTCCGTCGGTCGGGTCCCAGGTCTTGTAGCCGAACGGCGCGTTATCCCCGCCGCGCCATGGCGTCGCGGGTTCTCGTTGATCTGTGGAGGGCGCGCCGCCGTTGTTCAGCGCCGCCGTGGTTTCCTGTTGCAAGCCGTCGACTGTGGTGTCGTCGCCGTCGATGACGATGATGGGCCGCCGCTCCGTCGTGCTGCCGCCGTTCCTGGACGCCGGCCGATCGCCGTGGAGTAGTAGGCTGTCCTCTGCTTCGACACGGTCGAGTTTGTCAGCAGCTTCCTTTACCCGCGCCGTCGCCACGGCGCCGCGCTCGACTACTTGTCCGGCGGCGAGACGTGGCAGCGCGTCCTCGTCTTGGTTGAGGTTCTGGTGCCGGCGAGAGGCTGGCGGGGCGTCCGGGTGGCCGGCTGAGGCCTTCCGTTTGCAGGACACCGCCGTGGTCGTGCAGGAAGCGGCGTTGCTGGCGGTGATCAGTGCTTGATCCATCCTGAGGTTCTGTCTGACCAAAGCAGCTGGAATGGGGTCGAGCAAACAAGGATTTTATGGATCGGCGAACGCTGGCGGCGAGTGGCCGGGGACGGATGACGAACTGATTCTTGGTGGGAGCTCCTTTTATGATGGTCTTGGGGCCAGGACCAGGATCGATCGCATGCTAATTCCAGACCAAGACGAACTCGGATTCCGATTTCCTGCTGGATTACGAGGTAATCATACGACGACGTACCTGTGTACGTTGCTGCAGCTAATCTCTTGTCTGAATTTTAATCCAACAAAATCCATGGAAAATAAAATAGGCACACGAGCAACATAACCAACACGAAATTTCAACTAGAAAAGGCACACGTATAGAATAGTAACCCGACGTGTGAAACAGAAACTCAATGGGTATCGTGAAATAACAACTTGGTGTCTTGGTGTATGCAGCAGGATGAATACACTCGTGCAACATGAAAAAACTACAAGCCGGTAAATATTACGATCATTGACTTCTCAGAGTCATCTTCTAAGAAAATTCTATATTTGTTACATTTAAACTCTAATATACACCTGGGTTATGCCACATCCTCCGCTTCCCGCCCGCACCACGCGTCCCAGAGGTTCCACTCGTGATGAACTCCATGCATGCCACCCAGACCTCTGCTCCACCTCCATGCGGAGATCTTGTGTCACAACCGCATCCACGCCCGCCAACATGAATGGCACAACCTCCACCTTCCGAAGAACTTACTTACATGAAGTAAGAACATGAATGGCACAATCTTACTTACATGAAGGTCACCGCTCCTGTGGGAGGGGTGCGGGTGGTGGCGGGAGAGGAAGTAAGATTGGGGTGGGATGGTTTGTCGGGAGGACCAGTGGCGCACAAATGGAGGACATAAGAGTTGTTCGCGCATGTCCGCGGCCGACACAAACCTGGCTCAAATTTGGGTCAAGAATGAGTCGCAGCGGAAAGGAAAACGGACAACGGTCCGTTTACGTCGCCATGTTGGGCCTTGGTTTTCGGCCGTGCCGACAAAAACGGACACTGACGGACTCGATGCGTCAACCCATTGGAGTTGCCCCAACTCAAACACGCCGACTCGAAATGAACAAAATGTACCCCATTTTTCGTCCGTTTTGGTCCATTTGGTTCGGCAGAGAGACAACAAATGTCCGCGCGCTCGCATGACGACCCAACTGTAGGGTTATGTGCAGAAATTTAAAAAAATCGCCTTACAAAACCGTCAAGATCTAACTATAAAGATATGATCTACAAAAGGGTTAGACCTAATACTTACAAACACCGTTGTGGAGCATGTCATTTGTCGATGACGCTGTCGGTGCAGCCTGATTAAGTTTCTCATGACCAAGTCTGGTGATGAGAATGTCGTCGACTACCTCATCAAAGAATCATGTGAGTAGTCCCTCTTCTAATATCCACACATCCACTTGCGTCAACCCGTCAGTGCTACGTGTACAAGACTCGGTGCCAACAATGAGAGTTAGCTTTCGGCGTAGTAATAATGTTAGAAATAATCAATAGGTTAGATTTATATGAGATGTCGGCCGAATCCCCTCTCCCAAGTTGGGTTGGACTACTAGTCCAACTAGGAGTCCATATGCCATACAACTCATATTTTTTCCTTTTATCTCTTCCTTCAAATATAGTATATATTTAAATCTCACGGAACAAATAAAGCAAACATTGGGGAGGATGGTTCGATGGCCTAGGTGGCCCTGAGGCTCATGTGGCGGCCCCACCAAAGTGTGGCGCAGTCCTAAGGCACCCAGTAAGTAAAACATGCTGATTAGCATCGTGTGTAAGACTTTATCCGTAGGCTGTGCGTCCGTATTACCGCTGACCAATCGAGAAAGTCCAACGCTCCCCGGCAGCGTCAGAAAAATATCTTGATGGCTCACATGTGTAGGAGATCAATTTTATTATCTTTCAATTAGTAAAGGTTGTCGAACCCACGAGGAGCTGAAGGTATTGGTTAGAAAGAGTGATAAATAAAATAATAAAAATTGCGAGTGTTTTTAGAATTTTTGGTGTATAGTTGTAATAAAGTAAAATATTGAAAATAAAATATACAAGTGAAAGCTCTTAGAAAGAGAAACCCCAATCCTCATTTTAGCAAAAGAACAAACTCGTGTGTGTGTTTCTTATAAGTGGAAAATGTTCCTGAGAACGACATGGATGTACTTAGCATAGATATTTCTAAAATAACACGTTGAATATTTTGTTGAGTTTTAATCTTTCCGGACCGAGTCTTAATTAGGTGCAGCCAACTAAATGAACTAAGACACCCCTTATGATGGATCCTAAGGCCATGTTTAATGTGTAAACATAGGAATTATTAAGACATAAAAGTCCCACCATAGTTATGAACTCTAGGGTCCCCGATATATATCACCATAATGCAACTTTATATTTTAAACCACGGTTTACTGTCCTCTATAGTCCTACCCACGTCATTACACTATGGTGTTACCCTATGAACCCATAGAGGTGAATTCATGTGCAGTAGCACATCACCATCATAGAATAACATAAAAGATAAAAACTAAATCAAGTATTCAATACATGTTAGATAAAAATCATTGTCAATTCATCCTATGCCCTCAGGAAATTTGGAAATTACTCACCACGTCCAAACATAATGATATTCAGTGTCATAAGTGGTACAACACAATCTGAAAATATAATCTCTCCACAAAATAAAGACAAGTGCCCAATCACACACATGAATAATAACACTTAAACAATATCTACGGTTCGAACAATCTCAAACAATGAGGGGGGTGGAGTGGATCACGAAAATGGTGATGGAGATGTTGTTGGTCTTGTTGATGGTGAATTGGTGATGATGGAGAGGCCTCCCCTACGCCAAGTAGGAGTGGTGATTACGATGGCAGTGATTTCCCCCTCTCCGGTGCTCCGGAGCAGCAGGATCTACCGTCTCCTGGAGAAGGAGAGAGTTTCGCCTCCGCCACCGCCGCCTCGATAAATCTCAGGAAAATTAGGGCGTAACTTTTGGGGCGAGACGAAGGTGTGGATAAAAGGCAAGCGTGAAACGATGTCCAAGGGCCAAACAGGTAGTGCTCACGCGGCCAATGGGTGGGGCCGCGTGAGCTATGCCCTTTTCTCCCTCGTGGCTCCTCTCGTCTGGATCTTTTGCCCACGGCCGTTCTCCCGATGAAAAACTTGTTGTGTTTTTTCCAATGAATTTGATGTCCAGAAGCTCATGAAACATTAAAAACATGAAAAAGGAGGGTTTCTACCTCACAGAAATTAAATATCAAAATAGGGGACTTTGTAGGAAAGTCCCAAAAATCATCTTAACATGCATAAATAATTATCTAACAACACAAATAACATTATAATATGATAATATAAGTTACTAACATGATGATGTAAAATGAACGTATCATCGTGTCAATAAGCTAACACATACACAGGCAAAACATGACAACCACCACGATGCTAATAGAGTTATTCTCACAATCATCATATATTTCTCTATTATATTCTAGAAACGGTGTGTGAAGACAAACCGTGTATCGCGTAGACTAACTGGGTTCACTTTAGTGGGAGCCCTACAGGTCGTAATAAAGTTATAATAACTATTTTCTTCAGTTTTAATATTATACACAACTTTCTATCTGATAAATTTAATCTATAAGAAATCATTAGTGGTTAGTTTAAGTGTTTATATTATAATATCAAGTACATAAAATGCACGTCTTGTGGGATTGTTATTAAACACAATGCAACGTATTAGACAGTCAAGTTATATAATCTAGAATTTTTTATAAATTTGGTTATAACTTGATACAGTACAAGACGGTATTAAGATATTTGTTAAAGTATCAATATATATGTCTCACAAATATTGAGGATGCTAAATTCTTAATTATACATCGAAATATGAGAATGCGGACAATTATTTTCCATTTTTAGCTTATATAAATTTATATTTGATGTACATTACAATACAAAGATACACATAAGATTTATATTTAGTTAAAGTTACTATGACTACATATTGAGAAGATATATTATGTGCCAAATAAGAGAGCATATATACTACTCCCTCCGTCATGAATTAATTGACTCAGATTTAGTACAATTTATACTAAATTTGAGTCAATTAATTTGGAACGGAGGGAGTATAAGATTGTAATATATATTAAAGTTATAATTAAGTACGAGAGTTTGATATAATTATCTTTATTAATAAATTTGCCCCGGGTCTAAAATTATTTTGGACCGGTCCTGACTTCAAAGCTGGGTTCGATTACTATTACTAGCTGTTGACGAGTGGCAATCAAATTGTGGGGTAATTAAGCGGAACTTGCAAATGTCAGTGTTTAATCAGTGTCAGCATCTTCAAATTGAGTGCCCCTGGAGAGGGAGGAGCACAGTTCCATTGCTTGAATTGAATGAAACCAGCCACAGATTCTACAGTTTTACAAGTTCTTATACTTCTTAGCATCATCAGTGGTTATTTTCTCTTAATAATTTTGATTCAGTTGCTGCTTGTTTCGGATCTCTTATTCATGTTTGGTTAGCCGCATGGACCTGGGTATGACTGTAAGAGAAGAGTCTGGAAGACCTCGAAGACGAGTGCCATGCCATGAAGGCACAAGACAAATTGTGCCCATACTGGGTGAAGAAGCTCATGGATGAGTGTACCGCCGCACGCCAGGTATGTGCCGCCCGCCAGGCCACAGCGCCTCCTGCCCCTGCCGCCGCAGCTCCTCCCGCCCCTACTGCTGCTGAGGACCCAGACAACTGAAGTCGCGGTTGTTAGTTGGATATTGAATGCATATTTTTCTTTCTGTCCAGACTTTCTCTAGACTCCGATGAACTATAGTTGGCATCAGTACTAGTTCCAGTAATGGATTTTGGTTGTCGATAATCATGAGGTTAAGTAGTCTTTTGTCGGTTTGGTGTTGTAGTTCCCCGGCTGCTAGCTCGTGGTGATCATTTCACTCTAGTAGTCTAGAAGTAGCTCTTTGTTTACTGTCTATTTTGGACCCATGGATCGCTGAACAAAACTCTGGTTTCTTTGCCTGCAATCATCGTGTTCAATTGCAGTAGTCGCTTTGTCGATATGCTCTCGGCCCGTTGAATGAAAATCGATTTTTTAATCCAGTTTGGCCATTTGTTTATATCACTGCTTATCAAGATTACATGTAAGCTCGATAACGTCGGCGGGAGATTCTAGTGGCCAGGTGCGGCTCGGCTGGCAGGATACGCACGCAGTAGGGCCGGTCCAAACTAATTTTGGACCCGGGGCAAGTTAATTAATAAATATAATTATATCAACTCTTTTATTTAAATATAACTTAATCTTATTATATATTACAATCTTATAGTATATATGTTATCTTTTTTGACACAAATTATATCTTCTCAATATCTTCTTGTATTAAAGGTACATTAAATATGAAATTTACATAAACTAAAAATTAAAAATAATTGTACGCCTTCTCATTTTTTGATGTAAAATAAATAATTTATTAGTTTTAATATTTGTGAAACATATATATTGGCTATACTCTAAAAGGTATCTTAATACTAGTTTGTATCGTATCAACTTATAAGCAAATTTATAGAAAATTGTATAGTATATAGCTTGACTTTGTCTAATAAGTTGTATTGTGTTAAATAACAAACCCACAACACGTGCATTTTTTTACGTAGAAAAAAAAATTGGCGATGTGGACATCCAGTCGACACCCTCGACGACGATGACCCTAGACATGTTACCACGGCAGATAATTATGAGTGAATTGCGCGTGCAGTCGAATAAAATACATATTCAGTTATAACAGTGATGGATGAAGTTATAATATCGACGTAGAGAAAAATAAAAAGAAATTACAACTTAGACGTTGCCCTCGGCGGATATCTAGTATCGGTAATCAGGTTAACAGGCAACACGATCGAGGATGAAGTTATAATATCGACGTAGCAAAAAATAAAAGAAATTACAACTTAGACGTTGCCCTCGGCGGATATCTAGTATCGGTTATCAGGTTAGCGGGCAACCCGACCGAGCCCGACCCCACAGCTAGGTTACAAGCCCACGCCACTTGGCTCGGCGAAGAAAGCAGCATGGTCTAACTTCTTAAAGAGGTGTCGATCATCTTAAGTCAGCAGTATGGTACTATTCTTAACCCCGCGACGGAAATTTAGCGAGGCGCACACGGGACACTGCGTTACCGGCTAGGCAGACTCTTTCCACCTGGCCCGTCTAATTTGGGCGGCCCATCCCCTTGTCCGTTTGGGCCATCGGAAGCGGCGTGGACTGTACGAGCCGGACAAGGCCGCATCCCCTCATCCCTGCCTTGCTCGCTCGGCTTCTCGGCGGATCCTTGCCTCGCTCGCTCGGCTTCTCGGTGGTAGCCCTTCGGCGACCGGCTGTGGTGGATCGATGAGAGCTGGGGCGCCATCTCAGTCCATCCGCTCAGCGACCGGCCGGAGCTCCGCTTCACCGGGCTGCTGAGAGGAAGCGTGCTGCCTTACCTGGAGGGCATGGTGTTAATGAGGAAGCTTGGCCGCTACCGGCGCATGGGGGGCAGCGAGGGGAAGATGCGCTACGTCGAGTTGTCCAAGGAGAAGCCCTATGTGATGAGTTCCTTCTCGCTCGACGACGGGGGCAGCTCCTGGACGCTGGACCACGAGGTGGCCGGTCCATACATTTCCGAGGCCCTAGGGCGAGACAACGAAATGGGGCCCTCGTAATAAGCAAAGAAAAATAGAATGTTTCAAAAGAAATTTAGTACTCAATACATAGCATAGATCGATGGTCTTTGAACATGGACAATAAAACAAACACCACAAATTATTTATTTGTAGCGAAGTTTTATATTTTGGAAATGCATAGAACTACATCAGGATAGTATAGAAACATCATATACTCCCAATGTCCAAAAAAAAAATATACTCACTAAACAAATCTAGGGGGAGGGAGCCGTACCATCATCTGGGTTGCCTCAAATCTAATTGTTGGGGAGTGAGTAAGGGAAGAGGGATGATTAGGGAACCAAATCGCGTCGTTGGTCTCCAGTAATGCAACCTCGAATTTGGGAGTGCACGGCAGCGGCTGCGCTGTTTTCTGAGATTGAGAAATTTAGGGAAGCAAGGAGACCGGAGACGAGCCGAGTACAAAGCAGATTCATGGGGAAATCACTCCGTATCGTCGTGTGATTTGTACCACCGTTTTGCTTAAAGACTTTTCTTCGTGGGCTTGGCCTGTTAACGTGCTTCGCTTGCCTTCGTCGCGTACGGTGGTGCTGCCGTTTCGCCCGGCTGATGAGATTTCTTCCATGAACATTATATTTGTGTTCCCTGTAGACTAGTAATCTGTTAACTACTGAAAGAAAAAAGTCTTTAAAACATGGCAACATGGGATCTAGTTTTGTATATTTAATCACGACTAAACCAACGGTGAAAACAGATTTTGAATCAGATTAATCATTTGAAAGATAAACCATTTTTAATCCAAACAATAAAGGGAATCTAAACGATGTCATCGGTGACGTCACTGCATGCATGCATGGAAAGGAGCCGCCGCACGGAGGAGAAAATATGCGGCGCCGCCGTGTAGTCCTGTCCAACATAAAAAGAAAAGGAAAGGAACAAAGGAAGGAGCCTAAATAAACCGACCCAATCGGGCGAAATGGGATCAGGAGAACGCCCGGGCCTCCTCAGGCCTCAGAGAGGGGGAGCCGATTCACGGGGTACTGCAGATTAGCGATCGAATGGTTTTTTGGCTGGCTTGAGCTTTTGGCCATATTTATTTTTCCTCTTCTGTGAAGTACTAGCGGTTGCCCCGTCGCCCGCACGCACGTCGAGTGCCAACAACAGCGCGCCGCCACGGCGAACATGGCGACCGACTCTGCTCCTCGAACGAGCGCCACGTCGTCGTACGCGGCCATGTTGATTGTTGAGTGGAGTGACACGGCGGTTCGGCTTCGGCCGACTCCCTTGGCCTCGTCCCCTGCAAGGCGACGGTCCTGGCCACCCCGCCGCACGGCCGCACCCCTCGGCAGCAGGACGTAGTCCTCATCCTCCTCGGAGCGGCAAGGCGGGCCCCGGGGCTGAGGCTGCCGGCGTCACGTGTGGTCTGCTCCGATGATGGCCATGGGGGAGGGAGCCGTACCATCATCTGGGTTGCCTCAAATCTAATTTGTCGGGGAGTGAGTAAGGGAAGAGGGATGATTAGGGAACCAAATCGCGTCGTTGGTCTCCAGTAATGCAACCTCGAATTTGGGAGTGCACGGCAGCGGCTGCGCTGTTTTCTGAGATTGAGAAATTTAGGGAAGCAAGGAGACCGGAGACGAGCCGAGTACAAAGCAGATTCATGGGGAAATCACTCCGTATCGTCGTGTGATTTGTACCACCGTTTTGCTTAAAGACTTTTCTTCGTGGGCTTGGCCTGTTAACGTGCTTCGCTTGCCTTCGTCGCGTACGGTGGTGCTGCCGTTTCGCCCAGCTGATGAGATTTCTTCCATGAACATTATATTTGTGTTCCCTGTAGACTAGTAATCTGTTAACTACTGAAAGAAAAAAGTCTTTAAAACATGGCAACATGGGATCTAGTTTTGTATATTTAATCACGACTAAACCAACGGTGAAAACAGATTTTGAATCAGATTAATCATTTGAAAGATAAACCATTTTTAATCCAAACAATAAAGGGAATCTAAACGATGTCATCGGTGACGTCACTGCATGCATGCATGGAAAGGAGCCGCCGCCGCACGGAGGAGAAAATATGCGGCGCCGCCGTGTAGTCCTGTCCAACATAAAAAGAAAAGGAAAGGAACAAAGGAAGGAGCCTAAATAAACCGACCCAATCGGGCGAAATGGGATCAGGAGAACGCCCGGGCCTCCCCAGGCCTCAGAGAGGGGGAGCCGATTCACGGGGTACTGCAGATTAGCGATCGAATGGTTTTTTGGCTGGCTTGAGCTTTTGGCCATATTTATTTTTCCTCTTCTGTGAAGTACTAGCGGTTGCCCCGTCGCCCGCACGCACGTCGAGTGCCAACAACAGCGCGCCGCCACGGCGAACATGGCGACCGACTCTGCTCCTCGAACGAGCGCCACGTCGTCGTACGCGGCCATGTTGATTGTTGAGTGGAGTGACACGGCGGTTCGGCTTCGGCCGACTCCCTTGGCCTCGTCCCCTGCAAGGCGACGGTCCTGGCCACCCCGCCGCACGGCCGCACCCCTCGGCAGCAGGACGTAGTCCTCATCCTCCTCGGAGCGGCAAGGCGGGCCCCGGGGCTGAGGCTGCCGGCGTCACGTGTGGTCTGCTCCGATGATGGCCATGGGGGAGGGAGCCGTACCATCATCTGGGTTGCCTCAAATCTAATTGTCGGGGAGTGAGTAAGGGAAGAGGGATGATTAGGGAACCAAATCGCGTCGTTGGTCTCCAGTAATGCAACCTCGAATTTGGGAGTGCACGGCAGCGGCTGCGCTGTTTTCTGAGATTGAGAAATTTAGGGAAGCAAGGAGACCGGAGACGAGCCGAGTACAAAGCAGATTCATGGGGAAATCACTCCGTATCGTCGTGTGATTTGTACCACCGTTTTGCTTAAAGACTTTTCTTCGTGGGCTTGGCCTGTTAACGTGCTTCGCTTGCCTTCGTCGCGTACGGTGGTGCTGCCGTTTCGCCCAGCTGATGAGATTTCTTCCATGAACATTATATTTGTGTTCCCTGTAGACTAGTAATCTGTTAACTACTGAAAGAAAAAAGTCTTTAAAACATGGCAACATGGGATCTAGTTTTGTATACTTAATCACGACTAAACCAACGGTGAAAACAGATTTTGAATCAGATTAATCATTTGAAAGATAAACCATTTTTAATCCAAACAATAAAGGGAATCTAAACGATGTCATCGGTGACGTCACTGCATGCATGCATGGAAAGGAGCCGCCGCACGGAGGAGAAAATATGCGGCGCCGCCGTGTAGTCCTGTCCAACATAAAAAGAAAAGGAAAGGAACAAAGGAAGGAGCCTAAATAAACCGACCCAATCGGGCGAAATGGGATCAGGAGAACGCCCGGGCCTCCTCAGGCCTCAGAGAGGGGGAGCCGATTCACGGGGTACTGCAGATTAGCGATCGAATGGTTTTTTGGCTGGCTTGAGCTTTTGGCCATATTTATTTTTCCTCTTCTGTGAAGTACTAGCGGTTGCCCCGTCGCCCGCACGCACGTCGAGTGCCAACAACAGCGCGCCGCCACGGCGAACATGGCGACCGACTCTGCTCCTCGAACGAGCCCCACGTCGTCGTACGCGGCCATGTTGATTGTTGAGTGGAGTGACACGGCGGTTCGGCTTCGGCCGACTCCCTTGGCCTCGTCCCCTGCAAGGCGACGGTCCTGGCCACCCCGCCGCACGGCCGCACCCCTCGGCAGCAGGACGTAGTCCTCATCCTCCTCGGAGCGGCAAGGCGGGCCCCGGGGCTGAGGCTGCCGGCGTCACGTGTGGTCTGCTCCGATGATGGCCATGGGGGAGGGAGCCGTACCATCATCTGGGTTGCCTCAAATCTAATTGTCGGGGAGTGAGTAAGGGAAGAGGGATGATTAGGGAACCAAATCGCGTCGTTGGTCTCCAGTAATGCAACCTCGAATTTGGGAGTGCACGGCAGCGGCTGCGCTGTTTTCTGAGATTGAGAAATTTAGGGAAGCAAGGAGACCGGAGACGAGCCGAGTACAAAGCAGATTCATGGGGAAATCACTCCGTATCGTCGTGTGATTTGTACCACCGTTTTGCTTAAAGACTTTTTTTCGTGGGCTTGGCCTGTTAACGTGCTTCGCTTGCCTTCGTCGCGTACGGTGGTGCTGCCGTTTCGCCCAGCTGATGAGATTTCTTCCATGAACATTATATTTGTGTTCCCTGTAGACTAGTAATCTGTTAACTACTGAAAGAAAAAAGTCTTTAAAACATGGCAACATGGGATCTAGTTTTGTAGATTTAATCACGACTAAACCAACGGTGAAAACAGATTTTGAATCAGATTAATCATTTGAAAGATAAACCATTTTTAATCCAAACAATAAAGGGAATCTAAACGATGTCATCGGTGACGTCACTGCATGCATGCATGGAAAGGAGCCGCCGCCGCACGGAGGAGAAAATATGCGGCGCCGCCGTGTAGTCCTGTCCAACATAAAAAGAAAAGGAAAGGAACAAAGGAAGGAGCCTAAATAAACCGACCCAATCGGGCGAAATCGGATCAGGAGAACGCCCGGGCCTCCCCAGGCCTCAGAGAGGGGGAGCCGATTCACGGGGTACTGCAGATTAGCGATCGAATGGTTTTTTGGCTGGCTTGAGCTTTTGGCCATATTTATTTTTCCTCTTCTGTGAAGTACTAGCGGTTGCCCCGTCGCCCGCACGCACGTCGAGTGCCAACAACAGCGCGCCGCCACGGCGAACATGGCGACCGACTCTGCTCCTCGAACGAGCGCCACGTCGTCGTACGCGGCCATGTTGATTGTTGAGTGGAGTGACACGGCGGTTCGGCTTCGGCCGACTCCCTTGGCCTCGTCCCCTGCAAGGCGACGGTCCTGGCCACCCCGCCGCACGGCCGCACCCCTCGGCAGCAGGACGTAGTCCTCATCCTCCTCGGAGCGGCAAGGCGGGCCCCGGGGCTGAGGCTGCCGGCGTCACGTGTGGTCTGCTCCGATGATGGCCATGGGGGAGGGAGCCGTACCATCATCTGGGTTGCCTCAAATCTAATTGTCGGGGAGTGAGTAAGGGAAGAGGGATGATTAGGGAACCAAATCGCGTCGTTGGTCTCCAGTAATGCAACCTCGAATTTGGGAGTGCACGGCAGCGGCTGCGCTGTTTTCTGAGATTGAGAAATTTAGGGAAGCAAGGAGACCGGAGACGAGCCGAGTACAAAGCAGATTCATGGGGAAATCACTCCGTATCGTCGTGTGATTTGTACCACCGTTTTGCTTAAAGACTTTTCTTCGTGGGCTTGGCATGTTAACGTGCTTCGCTTGGCTTCGTCGCGTACGGTGGTGCTGCCGTTTCGCCCAGCTGATGAGATTTCTTCCATGAACATTATATTTGTGTTCCCTGTAGACTAGTAATCTGTTAACTACTGAAAGAAAAAAGTCTTTAAAACATGGCAACATGGGATCTAATTTTGTAGATTTAATCACGACTAAACCAACGGTGAAAACAGATTTTGAATCAGATTAATCATTTGAAAGATAAACCATTTTTAATCCAAACAATAAAGGGAATCTAAACGATGTCATCGGTGACGTCACTGCATGCATGCATGGAAAGGAGCCGCCGCCGCACGGAGGAGAAAATATGCGGCGCCGCCGTGTAGTCCTGTCCAACATAAAAAGAAAAGAAAAGGAACAAAGGAAGGAGCCTAAATAAACCGACCCAATCGGGCGAAATGGGATCAGGAGAACGCCCGGGCCTCCTCAGGCCTCAGAGAGGGGGAGCCGATTCACGGGGTACTGCAGATTAGCGATCGAATGGTTTTTTGGCTGGCTTGAGCTTTTGGCCATATTTATTTTTCCTCTTCTGTGAAGTACTAGCGGTTGCCCCGTCGCCCGCACGCACGTCGAGTGCCAACAACAGCGCGCCGCCACGGCGAACATGGCGACCGACTCTGCTCCTCGAACGAGCGCCACGTCGTCGTACGCGGCCATGTTGATTGTTGAGTGGAGTGACACGGCGGTTCGGCTTCGGCCGACTCCCTTGGCCTCGTCCCCTGCAAGGCGACGGTCCTGGCCACCCCGCCGCACGGCCGCACCCCTCGGCAGCAGGACGTAGTCCTCATCCTCCTCGGAGCGGCAAGGCGGGCCCCGGGGCTGAGGCTGCCGGCGTCACGTGTGGTCTGCTCCGATGATGGCCATGGGGGAGGGAGCCGTACCATCATCTGGGTTGCCTCAAATCTAATTGTCGGGGAGTGAGTAAGGGAAGAGGGATGATTAGGGAACCAAATCGCGTCGTTGGTCTCCAGTAATGCAACCTCGAATTTGGGAGTGCACGGCAGCGGCTGCGCTGTTTTCTGAGATTGAGAAATTTAGGGAAGCAAGGAGACCGGAGACGAGCCGAGTACAAAGCAGATTCATGGGGAAATCACTCCGTATCGTCGTGTGATTTGTACCACCGTTTTGCTTAAAGACTTTTCTTCGTGGGCTTGGCCTGTTAACGTGCTTCGCTTGCCTTCGTCGCGTACGGTGGTGCTGCCGTTTCGCCCAGCTGATGAGATTTCTTCCATGAACATTATATTTGTGTTCCCTGTAGACTAGTAATCTGTTAACTACTGAAAGAAAAAAGTCTTTAAAACATGGCAACATGGGATCTAGTTTTGTATATTTAATCATGACTAAACCAACGGTGAAAACAGATTTTGAATCAGATTAATCATTTGAAAGATAAACCATTTTTAATCCAAACAATAAAGGGAATCTAAACGATGTCATCGGTGACGTCACTGCATGCATGCATGGAAAGGAGCCGCCGCACGGAGGAGAAAATATGCGGCGCCGCCGTGTAGTCCTGTCCAACATAAAAAGAAAAGGAAAGGAACAAAGGAAGGAGCCTAAATAAACCGACCCAATCGGGCGAAATGGGATCAGGAGAACGCCCGGGCCTCCTCAGGCCTCAGAGAGGGGGAGCCGATTCACGGGGTACTGCAGATTAGCGATCGAATGGTTTTTTGGCTGGCTTGAGCTTTTGGCCATATTTATTTTTCCTCTTCTGTGAAGTACTAGCGGTTGCCCCGTCGCCCGCACGCACGTCGAGTGCCAACAACAGCGCGCCGCCGCGGCGAACATGGCGACCGACTCTGCTCCTCGAACGAGCGCCACGTCGTCGTACGCGGCCATGTTGATTGTTGAGTGGAGTGACACGGCGGTTCGGCTTCGGCCGACTCCCTTGGCCTCGTCCCCTGCAAGGCGACGGTCCTGGCCACCCCGCCGCACGGCCGCACCCCTCGGCAGCAGGACGTAGTCCTCATCCTCCTCGGAGCGGCAAGGCGGGCCCCGGGGCTGAGGCTGCCGGCGACGGCGCGCTCGCTCGGATGCTCTGCTGGGCGCTGAGCACCGGGCGGCGTCGATCTGCGCCGCCATGGAGGAGAGCAATGCGCGACAGCACCATCCTGGTCCCGCGTCGTTGAGGTGGCGCGATCGGCGTTCGTACTGGCGACGAAGGTGCTTCAGCCCTTCTTCCATCGTTGGGTTCGTCGGCGCCATCCTCTTCTGGCGAGATGAAGATACCCAGGTGGAGATCATGGTGGGTACGGTGTGCCTACAGCTGCTCAACCGCGCCTGCCTCATAATCGCTGTTGCCTCGGCTCCAGACCCAAGATCATCGAGGGAGGACCATCTGAGCATGGCCTCATACATCAGCAACGTATCCGTTCCGAGTTCAACTGGCTCCGTGAATCCGGCATGGTCTCATTCCCACCGGCGACGATCAATCACCATTGTCCTCCGTCGAGAACCTCAACCTGCTCGACTGTCTGAGATTACAAAACAACCATCTTTTAGCTGCGCAAAAGCACGATTTATGGTCCAGTTTGAGAACCAGTCTTTCTGCCTGGGAACACCACAAGCTTTGTTAAATCGACAGCAAAGTTCATCAAATTTGTCAAAAAAAAATAAAACAGCAAAGTTCATCAACGCTTCAATCACACCCCACCAGGCACCACTGGCAGCCAAACCCAGCTCATCTCTAATAGCACCGTCAGAGTTTAGTTTGATCACTCCCAGGCACGGCCCATGCCAAGAGCAAGTTGGTCGGACAGCTTCACTTTTCGAACCGATTTGTGCTCCAACAAAGGAGTTTCAGCTATGCAATCCACCAGTCTTTGAACACGCCAAACAGAGAGACAACAGAAGCAGTGACAACAGAAACACAGGGAACTCACGACACAAAGAGCATGTGCAACATGAATAGAGCAAGCCAATATGAGCTCTGAATCGCATCATCCAAGCATGCATAATCACCAAATTAACAGAAAATCTACCACATCATATCATAGTCACCAACTGTAGAACATTCATCCCAGGTTCACACAGCAAAAAGTAGTACGTGGCTGACAAGTTCAGATGCAAATTCCACAATGCAACTTGCAACAGCGATAGCGTCTTTCTTTCTTTCTTGCTTTTTTGCACGCGCGAATCCTAGAACAAAGATAGAACCATTAACAGAAACTAGAGAGTTCGTCGATTCCTCTCAAAAGTACTCTACTTCAGCGGGGACAGCTGACGGTAACCAAGACATGAACGACCGGAAATGGTCTCACTTCTTGCCCTTGCCCGCGATGTTGAGCTGCTTGTCCAGGAACACCTTGTTGTTGGATGGTGTGGGCGATCTCCCTGGCAGCTTCAATCTGCCTGAGAGCGACGAAAGCAGGGTTGTTGGCGGTCGCCTGGCCTATCAGCTCTGCACCTCTTAGCCTCTCCCTGTTCAGATATATAAGGAAACATCAGTGTTTGGATGAGGTGCTCTCACAACTCAACAAACGGAATGTACAAAATTACCAGTGATTGGGCTCAGGTGCCGTTAAACTAAACAAATGAAACACAAACTACCAGTGTTTTAGGCTCAGGTGCTCTTAAACTAAACAAATGAAACATAAACTGTGTTTGGACCAGCTGCTCTCGAACTAAACAAATGAAACAAGTACACCTGCCAGTGTTCAGATCAGGTGATCTTGACCTCAACAAACGAAATGTACAGAACTACCAGTGTTTCGATCAGATGATCTTGAATTCAACAAACAAAATGCACAAAACTACCAGTGTTTGGTTCAGCTGCTCTCAAACTGAACAAAGAAACATATAAATTTACCAGTGTTTGGGTCAGGTGATTTCTAACTCAACAAACAAAATGTATAGAACTACCAGTGTTTGGTTCAGGTGCTCATAAACTAAAGAACTGGAACTATCAGTGTTAGGCTAAATTGCCCTCAAACTCAACAAAAGCAGTGAAATGGCTAACAGTCAATCCAATGTCAATTCAAATAAGGGGCAGAAGTAGAATAAAGTCAGAAATGGACGAAAATCAAGCAGGAATACATCGTCTTGGGGTCACTGGATTTAAATTATCTTGCGTTATAAGACATGAAAACAAAACAAAACTAGTAATATGCCTCTAGTAAACCACTATCAGTCTTACACCACAACATATGGTCTTACAACACTATCAGTCTTACACCACTAGCAGGAATACTTTTCTTGTCTTGCTCAGCCTTTTCAACAATGAACTTGGTACGCTCAGCTTCCTGCGCAGCAACCTGTTTCGCTTTAATGGCATGAGTGAATTCTTTGCCGACCAGTTTTCAGCAATAATTAAAACAAAACTCAGATTTTCAGTGACCAGTTTTCATCAAAAATTATCTCTGGCGAGAATATGCCGCCTCTAATCCGCTTAACCACCATTTCTTGGTCATCCTTCTTCCTTGGAAAGTTCGAAGGATGAAGCGATGCATCAAGGGCATTGCAGTCGTAGCATTCTTCATATCCTCTCAGAACTACCTTCTGCAAGTTGGGAGATCGCTCCAAGATGGATCGTATAAATGTAAATTGTTGTTCTAGTGATTTGAAACCACAGAAATCTAGAACTTTCAGCTGCCTGTTCTCAAAGCCATCGAAGCGCATTTCCCACTGAGGAGTCACCCTGTCAGCGAAGTGACTTCCTCTAAACTCATCGCCCACATCGCAAGGATGTTCCCATACCTGTATTCAGGTGAACAATTCATTACGTGTGCAATTGGAATCCAGTTTAATTTCACACTAGAGATCCTAAAGCTCCACATGTGAAGAGGACGTCACCTCAATACATAATTTTTCGATAGATGGTGCGGCTAAAAGAAAGGCCATCGTCCATAAAATGTCAAATTCAACAAAGATGCCACAAAAAGATAGCTGCTTCAGCTTGTTGAATGGGGCGTGGAGTTCCTCCAGTTCAGGTTGCAACCAAAGCTGATAAATATCGTAAGCATGAATAGCTTGAAACAATGTAAATGAGATTATCAAGGAATGTACAGCAATGTTTGTTTGAAGTTTAAACACACCCATGACAGAAACTTTAAGACGTGATGAAACGATGATTAGAAAAAAAAGTACCATTTAGAAAATAAAAAACAGTACTTACATTTTCTCCATGGAAATCAAATTTGAGACCACGTAAGCTTGTTCCATGTAGAAGCTCACTTAATTTAAATGGGCGTAGATCATATGTTGCAGCACATGAGAGTTTTATTTTCTCCAGAGATGGGACAAATCCAAAGGTCACTGGGGCAGACTCAGATGCCCAACAAATGCATCTGAACTTCTCCAATTTTGGGAGGCAGACCAAGTCAATTCTCTCAAAAAGACACTTGACAGTTTCCAGAAAATGAAGTTTAGAGTTTGGTGCATCAATTTTAAAGACAGATTTATCACCGGTATCACAATGAGAAAGGCTTAGATGCTTCAGTTGGTTGCAGCAATCAAACAGAACATGGTGCATGTCCAATTTCTCGAAGTTTGCATTGTATAGAGAGAGCTTTGTGAGGCTGCGGAGCATGCTAGGGTACGCACTGAAGAAAGTATCTATATCTTGTGCTCAGCTGCAGCATATCCGCATCACTACGGTCCAGAGGTTCTGTCTCGTCAAGAATGGTCAAATCCAAATCCTTCATCAAACCACTGTCAATTGCGTCACCTACCAGTGGACCAATTTCACACAACAAAGTGTTGATCAAGTAGAGCTTAAGCTGCAGAATTGAGATGGTGGATTCTCTCTGTTGATCAGCCAAGAAACTCCTCGTTGCGTTGGTCAAAGACACCATAGCTAATTCCTCTATATCATTTGCCTCGGTAAGTTCAGTGCATGGAACAGACGACAGGAAATCCCTGACATTGATTCTGAGTTCAGGCAGCAACCAAGGCAGACGCCTCCAACGTGTAGAGAGCACACATGTACTTGCAGCCACACGTAAACTGACTCTTCCCAAGATAGACAGTAAAATATCATCAGTCAGCATGCTGAGCCTATCTTCGTCCTCCAGTGGCTGCAATGGAAATTATGGATCCATTATTAAGCTGCCAAATATCTGAATTCAGAGATTCCAAACAGAAAATAGTTACAGAGTAGCAAGCACAATACTCTATCTAGAGTGAACTATTCAATAAAACAAACGGCTCCTGAGGACACTTGCTATACGAATCTGGGCAACCTTGTGCTGGTCAGATTCAATAACGTTACGTATTTATGTTCGTATGAAATAGTTTATATTGAACTGATATTTCCTGAGAAATAATGCAAACATGGAGCCTACGCACTGCAGACCTGACCAGGTCACCACCATACGTGAAACTGTGACAGGGGAGCTGTGATTCTAGAAAAAACATGTCTGTTTTAGACTTTTAGTACTTGTGTGTTGCTAGAAAAAGCTGCTACGCACCAACTCGTCCTTTCTCATGCATCAGACCTGATAAAGAACACAAACGTGCTCATGCTCTAAACATGTACATCCGCTAAAGTGTTAGTTACAGACTTATAGTAGTATGAGTTCAACATATAGTGGAATATTAAGATAAGTGAAAGCAACTGAATGAACAAAGAGGCATTGCAAGAGAGGGTCAGTGCGGTGCTGAGAGGCTTACTTGGCTCTGGGAACTGTTGTTATCGTTATTCGCCTCCATGGTGAAATCCAATGAGGCTTGTGCACCTTCGAATCTTTCGAGCGGCCATGGACAATTATCATCGGTCGGCATGATGAGCTTATCTTTTCCTTCCAGTTGCTGCAACGTAAATTATATATCCATTATTTAGTTGCAGTATAACTGAATTCAGAAATCCTAAACATCAAAATAGTTGCAGTGACAAGAAAAGTACTCT
The DNA here is from genome assembly GCA_026929855.1 of Poa annua. Lineage (NCBI taxonomy): Eukaryota > Viridiplantae > Streptophyta > Magnoliopsida > Poales > Poaceae > Poa > Poa annua. The sequence continues at coordinate 4,267,336 of CM049434.1, read as the reverse complement.
ATCTAGCATTTGATGATCTCCCGAGTAACACTTTCTAGGGGTAACTGTGGCCCGTGCCTTTCAGATAAATCGAGGTCATGTAGTTATGTTTGCATAAGATTCATCGAGGGCAGCCCGGACAGAAAAATGCACCCAACCGGACCCCCATACCTAGCCCAAACACAGTTCGTCATTGGGGGCTGCGAGGACATGCCAGCCAAGTTGGATTCAACAGGCCGGACAGACCCCAAATCACCTACTAGTAATAAATCAGACCAAACCCTCACCCGACCTGCCAGGTTTCTCACTTGTGCCCTATACCTCGCTTATCTCCGCTGCTCCTTGCCTAGCTCTACCGCCGTTTCAGCGGCCTACCCCCGTAGCCGTCCACACTCCACAGTCCCGTCCCAGTCCCACCTTCCGAGAGCAGATTTCGGCAGGACGAAGAAGAGGCGGCAGTAGACGGCACAAAGGAACGGCAGGCAGCTCGAGCGCCAAGGGGAGGGGGTCATGGCTGCTTGCAGAGAGACGGGGTAAGGTAATCGCAAGAACAGAGAGGGCAGTGGCCGGCCGAGAACGGGGAGAAATTTCGAATCGCGCAAGGAATCAATTGGACACAGAGGAGAGGAGAGGAGAGGAGAGGAGCTCACGTCGTCGGGGGAGGGAGAGGAAGGCACACCTGGGAATGGCGACCGGGGGGAGGGGGAGCGAACTCCCCTCCTATCCCCACTCTTCCCATCCCCTAAAAAACCCTTCAAATAAACAAGGCCTAATACAGTATTTGAGGTGGGACCTACTTCCGAAAATACGGTGGGGTAAGGCCCCGCTTGGAATCTCGTACTAGTTGAAGACGTCCGGCTAAAAATACGAAAGGACTCCGGAAATCAGTCCGCTCCAGGTTTTGTGTTGCATTTAGATGGAATATTATTTCAGTGAGCCGTGACGTTCCTGTCGACAGCGAGTCGCTCGTGGTTTGACTTCGTCAATCTTAAGACGCGATCCGCCGGCTCAGTATGCGTTCATAGGGTGAGTGTACGAGCGTGTTGTGAACATCGAGCAAGGTGGCGTTCCATGGCGCTCACCGGCCTTCAAGCCCCGGAGAGGAAAACTTATCAACCAAGTTCGAAAACAGTCATGAAATTCGGAAAAATTGTTATGCATGTCCACCTACACTCCAAAATACGAATGAAGCAAGCCCACCATGGTCCTAAAAGTTCAGCCTGGGCGTTCGGTCTGTTCGGTTTGTTCGGTCCGGTCTATTCGGTCTCCGACAATTTCGGTCATCCAGAAATGCTACCCATATTACGTTCGGTCTTTATCTATTCGGTCTTCGGTCTATTCGGTCCGGTCTTCGGTCATGACCAAATCGACCAAATTATGAAATGACAACGCAAGTATATATATTGCAAGTATATATATTGGTAGCAAAAAAAGGCAGCGCAACACCTTTCGGTGGCATCACAAACCTAGAAACAATGGCAGCAAACTTTACACAACTACATACAAAATTGATAGCACAATAGCATATGGTGGCAATATAAAATGGTAGCTCAACTGCATATAGTAACTTACAGGTCACAGATCTGAGATAACGAACAAGGCATCAAATACTAACTTTTTATTTTTTTAAGAAAAGGCATCAACCATTAACTAAGCCAGGGAGTAACGAACAACCAAAAAGTAGGTGGAACGCTTGCTAGCATATAAATTCGGTCATTCGGTCTATTCGGGTTATCTAGATGTGATGACCGAATTTCTAAACTAATTTCGGTCTTTTTGAATATACTACCCAAATTTGTATTGGTCTTTTCGGTCTCGGTCAGTTCGGTTTCGATTTAGGTTTTTTCGGTTTCGGTCATCGGTTTTTATGCCCACCCTTACTAAAAGTTACTCCCTCCGGTCCACTTTAATTGTCGCGGAAACCTATTAGGCCACACTCCAAAATACGAATGAAGCAAGCCCACCACGGTCCTGTGGTGGTCCTAAAAGTTACTCCCTCCGGTCCACTTTAATTGTCGCGGAAACCTATTAGGCCAGTACAAAATCTTTGCTTTGGGTCCGACACTCCTTGTGTACCGGAGGTAGTACCAAAGATGTCCAAAACAATCCTATAACATTAGATTATTTTTTTAATAAGGTAATTAGGTTGTTTGAATATTCACTGCTTCTTTATAATGCTCTCTCCAAACATTAATCAATCCTGGAGACAAAATATGCAGTGGCATGCATGATGCATCTAGAAACACAGGGAACTCACAACACAAAGGGCATGCCTAACATGAATCAAATATGAGCTCTGAATCGCATCATGCAAGCTTGCATTATCACCAAAGAAACAGAAAATCTAACACAACTTGAGTACCAGTTACAAGCTGTAGAACATTCATCGCAGAGATATAAGCTAAGCGACCGTTCGCATTAAACATTATCCCAGCGGTTCACACAGCAAAAAGTAGCACGTGGCTGACAAGTTCAGATGCAAATTCCACAGTGCAACTTGCAACAGCGATAGCGTCCTTCTTTCTTTGTTGTTTCTTGCGCACGCAAATCCTAGAACAAGATAGAACCATAAACAGAAACTACTGAGTTCGTCAATTCCTCTCAAAAGTACTCTTCTTCAGCGGGGACAGCCGACAGTAACCAAGACATGAACGTCCGGAAATGGCCTCACTTCTTGCCCTTGCCCGCGATGTTGAGCTGCTGGAGCCCAAGCAGCAGGTCGCTCGAGTCCAAGAACACCTTGTTGTTGGAGCTTGAGATGGTGTGGGCGATCTCCCTGGCAGCTTCAATCTGCCTGAGAGCGACGAAAGCAGGGTTGTTGGCGATCGCCTGGCCTATCAGCTCTGCACTCTTAGCTTCTCCCTGTTCAGATATAAAAGCAAACATCAGTGTTTGGATCAGGTGCTCTCACAACTACCAGTGATTGGGCTCAGGTGCTCTTAAACTAAACAAATGAAACAAAAACTAGGAGTGTTTGGGCTCAGGTGCTCTTAATATAAACAAATGAAACTTAAACTACAATGTTTGGACCAGGTGCTCAGATGATCTTGAATCCAACAAACAAAATGCACAAAACTACCAGTGTTTGTTTCAGGTGCTCTCAAACTGAACAAAGGGAACATATTAAACTACCAGTGTTAGGCTAAAGTGCACCGAAACTCAACAAATGTAGTGAAATGGCTAACAGTCCATCAAATATCGATTCAAATAAGGGGCAGAAATAGAATAAAGTCAGGAATGGACGAAGATCAAGCAGGAATTACTACATCTTGGGGGACACTGGATATAAATTATCTTGCCTTATAAGAGGTGAAAACAAAACAACACTCGTAATATGCCTCTAGTAAACCACTATCAGTCTGACATCATGAACACTGAAGTAGGTAAGTCTGGAACTATGTTCAGTCGTATAATTATACCAATACCACTCAAAGTCTGAAACTATAGACATACCAAATAGGTGAAGACTGAAACTATGTTCAGTCTTATGAACAACATAACACTGAAAGTCTGACACTGTCACACTAAGAACATAGCAAGTAGGTAAGTCTAAAACTATGTTCAGTCATATGAACAACAAATAACTGGAAGTGTGAACTATCAACATAGAAATAGGTGGTCGCACGAAAATTATACATTATAAACTCTACCATTGTAATGAAACACATGAAACTATAAAGACACAGGGAATACTGGCAACATGCCTCTAGTACATATCACTGAAACTGCAGACATGGCAAGTAGGTTCAGCCATATGAAAACCTCTATCTAGTTTCTGTTTTGCTTACCTGTGCCCTGATGATTGCACTTTTCTTGTCTTGCTCAGCCTTCTCAACAATGAACTTGGCACGCTCAGCTTCCTGCGCAGCAACCTGTTTGGCTTCAATGGCATGAGTGAACTCTTTGCCGAAGCTGAGGCTGGTAATGGACACATCGTCCAGAGCAATGTTGAAATTCTTGGCCCTCTCTGTCAGAATCTTCCTGATCTCCCTGCTCACAGCCTGCCAATACATAACGGAGAAGTCAATCAAGTATTCAAAACAAGAAGAGCTATTTTCTATTACAGCATAAACACATGTATGAACACAACAAACATGATGAATGGTACCTCTCTCTGTGTGATAAGCTGACTGGCATTGTATTGTGCAACCACAGCTTTGAGTGTTTCATGAATGATTGAAGGCAAAACTCTCTCGTTATAGTTCTCCCCCAGGGTCCTGTACATTGTTGGTAGTTTCTCTGGCATGGGTCGTGTAAGAACACGAAGACCAATTTTCACCTGTACAAGTTATCAGCTGGCATTAGATATAGATGAAGAATTCATTGCGCATACAATATTTTCAAGAAGTGCAAAAAAAGACAGCAAGATTTAACTTGTTTCAGTATCAACAAAACTTCTTAAATGGTGATGGCAACATATAATGATGAAGCACAGACATTTCTTGCAACTAATGTTAATAGATTAAAGGCAAACGAGTTACAACGTGTATTAACAGGAAACATATAATGATGAAGCAAGGGTATCACTAGTGGGCACTGTTATAAGTTTAAACTGCTTCACAGAGCAGTAGCCATGGATTAAAAGCAAATAAATTAAACTGTTTCACAGATCAGTACACATCAATGCTGTATGATTTCATAGATAAACTCTACAGGTGCATTCAGTCTAACCTACTGAAACGAGAAAAACAAAGCTCTCCAATGGCAGGTAAGCCATAACCCAGACCAAATTGCGAAACATTCACATCTGTCCAGATTACCAAGACCTTGCATATGCTAAAACTACAGAATAGACCCAGAAATGGTACTATCTAGACACTAAACAAGTACCAGGCCATATCCATCTGTCCAATTTTCTTATCACTGCACCACACCCACCCAACCCACGTACAATCTAGAATCACGGAGCAGCAAGTCCAACCAGACCCCTTCTTGAGATTCCAAAGAGATCCTTGGCATTCAGTTTTACCAGCACACAATCGCACGGCAAAAAGTAAATCGGCACGCTAGCTACACTACAGTCTCCGATGAGGGGAAGGACGGGGAGAGGAATAGGTTTTACCATCTGCAGATCCCTGCTCCCGGAGGTGCTCTCGACGAGGTTGGGTCGGGCGCGGACGTCGTAGATGATGGGCCTCTCCATGAACGGGATCAGGAAGTGCGTCCCCTCGGGGTAGACCTGCAAGGGAACCAACCACGGAGATCAGACCCGGGATCCGACGGATCGGGCCGTGACGAAGAACGCCGTGAACCCGAAAAAGCGACTGACGGCGAGATAGGGGGGAGGGGGAGTCGGTCGGGCTCACCTTGTCCTTGATGCCCTCGATGCGGTTGAAGACGATGGCCCGGTGGCCTCCCTCGACGTTGTAGAGCGTGTTGCCGCCCGTGAGCCAGAGCGCGCCGCCGGCCAGCGCCACCTTGAGCAGGGTGCTCGCCCCCGCGGGCGCCTTGAGCTTGTTCATCTCGCCGGAGACGCGGGGAGCGGTGGGGCGGCGGGGTTTAGCTAGGGTTTTCTGGCGATTTGATTTGGGGGAGGCGGAAGAGGGGAGAGGCGGGCTGGAGGTGGAAGAAGAAGGGTGGGCGTGTTAAGTGGGTCGGGCTGGGTGATCTGGGGCGTCGGATGTCGAATGGACGGCTGGGATGGGGCGGCGGGGCTCGTTTCTTTCCTCCGCCGCAAGAAAAAGGAAATGGCAGCGCTGGCGCTGGCTTCCGGTGCAAGATGGTCTTCGTGCGCCAGTGGCTGACCCCTGGGTCCCACAGATACATATGGGTGGGTGGGACATTTCTCCTGCGTGACTGATGAACCTGCGTTCAGGGAACCGGCGCACGACCGTCGCTTACAACTTTTTGAGGTGTGTGTATACATGTCTCAAAAAAAAATTGTTGCTTCCCAAAACTTCCATACAACCATAATCTTTTGCAGAAAAACAATTTAGTTAGCGAATGTAGATTAAGACTTCGCTAAAATGTAATTATGCATTTTTTGCAGATATTTTACACATGTACATTTTAGATACTCTCGTTCTAAATTAAGTGAGTGCGCTGAAATGATTGAATAGACACACTGAAACACGCTTTAGATGCACTCGCTTTGGCGTCACTTAGTTTGGAACGGAGGAGTGATGGAATACACTCATTTAGATAGGGTATTATCTCGTGCGCCAATTGCTTGAAATGGCACCGTCCAAAGCGCCCGGTGTTGACGTACGGTTTTATTGTTGGACTTTTTCAACGACATTGGGTCTCTTGTGGATGATTATCTGGTGTCGTCTCTGTCGGAGTTTCTCAATGGTGGGGATCTACCAGCGGGTTTCAATGATACGTCAATTACCTTGATTTCGAAGGTATGAAATCCCTAGACCATTAAACAATACCGACCTATCTTGTTGTCCAACTAGCAGACCTAGAGGTTGTTTGGGATGGATCATTAGTGATGAACATAGTACATTTGTTATGGATCGTTTGATAACTGATAATGTAATTGTTGCTTTGAGAGTATTCATGCATGCGATGCGGAGACGAAAGAAGGGGAAGCAAGTTTGCAGCGCTGTTAAGCTTGATACGATGAAAACGTATGACCGGGCAAAGTGGCATTATCTCGAGGCTATTCTGCACAAGCTTGGTTTTAGTGCGAAAAATAGACTATCTAATTATGAAGTGTATTTCCTCGGTCACATTTGCACTGATGGTGAATGGAGGCTTGCTGCCATTTTTTTACCCCTTCGAGGGGATTGCGCCAAGTTGACCCCATATCCCCTTTCTTGTTCTTACTATGTGCAGGAAGGTCTCACGTCTTTGCTGAATTTTTTTGGAGGCAATTATGTGGATAGAGAAATTCGAGTGAATTTTAGAGCTTCCTGTTTAATCATTTGATGTTTGTAGACAACTCTCTCATTTTCATCAATGCAAGGATAAAAAGTGTGACTAGACTCGCTGATATTTTAAAAATGTATGCTGAATGCTGTGGACGGTGTGTGAATGGAGAGAAGAGTGCTATATTTTTTAGCCCACATACTCCCGAGGTTAATTAGGTGAGTTCGTGTGTTGAATATGCTGGATATTCGCAGTGAGATTTTCAGCGAGAGATACAAGGGATCACATCAGGCACCTTTGATCATTTTAACGACAGAGCTCGTGGTAAGATTCAGGGGTGTGCGGAATAGAACTTGCTATGGTGCAGGACAAGATGCTCTCTTCAAGTTAGTTGTGCAATCAATCATGACTTTTAGTATGACCTGTTTCCTGGCGACTACAAAGTTTGTTCAAAGCTTGCCTCATACATCTGGTTAACTTGACATTACTCAGAATGCAGGGATCGCGTTTTACTACGGATCGGAACTCCGAAAGCAAGATACTCCCCCAAGACAGAATTCATGCATGCCACTATACCATCTTCCTCCTCGTCGATTTGACGTCCTATTGTCGCGGGGAGGGAGGCTATGAGTCTCGATTTAATTCACGGAGTTGGAAACAGGACCAATCTCTCAATATGGTGGGACAAATGAATCCCAGATACTAATATGCTTATGTCTCAGTTGACTGATTTTTTCTTAACTCTCAGTCGACTTAAAAAAGTGCAACCGGAACGAGTTGCACTTTTCTGGAAAAAAGTGCAATTGCACATTTCTATCAGAAAAGTGCAACTCGTGCATATTTCTATTTTTTTGGTTGACTGAGAGTTAAGAGAATTTCAAGTACATGAGAAATAGGAAAACCGTACTTTTATTAATGGTTAGTCTGACCTCTACATCCTAAGATGTACTATTAGCACATATGCCTGTGCCTTGTAATAGGAGAAATATCATACTCAAATTAGTGAATTATTAGGTATAGATGATTTCGCGGTACTTAAAAATTTCAGAAAGGTCCAGCCCATGGTTGCGTTGGCAGCACCCAGTGCGGTCTTGATTTTCCAACAGTCTCCGGCATGGGTTCATATGGTTCGAGGTTGTGCACTTGTGAGGTCCCATCTTTGAGATTGAAAATCCGGAAAGAATTCTTGGCCACTCCGACCAGCGAGTAGACGCAGTCCTGCCGGATCCCGGCGCCGGCGACGGGTACCCACGACGCGCCAAAGTGCATGTGCGAGACAAAGAAGGTGCGGCCGCCGAGGTCGTGGACGAGGCGCCACCGGTTGTCGGCGAAGTCCATCCTGAAGACCCTGGCTTGGTCGAAGGTCCCTCCATGGTCCAGCAGCACGACCTTGTACAGATCCTCGTCGCCGTCGCCGGTCCCCACCATGGACACCCTCGCGTCCATGTAATCTTCCCCATCCGCGACCTCCGTCGGGACTGAGCTGAGCTCCGGCGCCGCTCCGGGGCGGAGCTCCAGCACGCGCGTCTGGGTGGGCAGGGCGTTGAAGTAGAACCTGCCCCGGCAGGCGGCGATCGGGGATATCACCATCCTCGCAGCGTTGGAGAACTGGTCCACCACCGTCCCGATGTCGTACTCGTGCCTGGTCCACCCGCCGTCGCCGACGCGGCAGTACCATAGAACGGCGGCGGCGGGCTCGACAACGAGCACGAGGCACCCCCCAGCAGCCGTCGGCTCGCCTGGGAGGAGGCAGCGGCAGTAGGGGATGAGGCGCCGCTGGATCGCGCCGCCGGCGAGATGCGGGAGCTGGATCTTTTGGCGGCTGTGGGCGTCGAGCAGGTAGGTGGTGGCGGTGGCGGCGGCGGCGGCGTCGGGGTCGTGGACTAGTATCCAGCCCCGCGCTGTGGGGCACAGGACCTTGTTGTTGAGCTCCTCCTCCGCCAGGCCATGGCCGCCGCCGGTGAGGGGCCTACCGTCGGCGACGCTGAACAGCGTCGTCGCGGTGGGGTATTGGTTCTGTGCGCCTGTCGGGTGCACGATGGCGAGGAACGGAAGCTGGCAATCCGGCGACATCTCCGTCATCTTTTCGAGTTTCTCGTCTAGATCGTCGGCTGGATCGAAGGCTATTGTGGCTGAGAGGACGGGATGTTAAATAAGTAGTACTCCGTAGATCGGAAGAGGGGAGGGAGTCAGAGTCGGGATCGAGATATGGTGGAAGGGGAAAAGTTGAGGTCGGCCACAAATCGGATTGCCCCAGGTTGCCTTGAAATTCAGTTAACTGAACCAAAAAAAAAAACCTTCAGTTAACTCAAGTACAGGAAAAGAACCTTAAGCCAGCTTACAACAACGGACGAAATTCAGTTAACCCAAGACAAAGAGAACCTTCAGCTTATTACAGGAACGGGCGAAATTCAGTTAACTGAAAACGGACATTAGATTTAGTGAACTGCAGACTGACCGAATTCAGTTATGGAACCGGTAGCAGAAATTAGAATGTGAGCTCGAAATTAATTGAACAATATACAGACCTATAAGCTTTAAGCCTCGAATTTGGCACCAACAATCAGTTCAGATTAATTCATGACAATGGAGACAATATAGGGTAAAGAAACATGCAACCAGAAATATAAAGGCTAAATAAGGTTAACTTTTCTAACACAAATTTTAGTATTGAACTAGCAGTCCATATGACATAGCCAAATATTTCAGGGGAGAAACTCGCTTGAGGAGCGTTCGCAGGCGAAAACTACACGCAGCGGAGAACCTCAGTTGAGGAGGGGTCGCAGGGGTACTGACGCGGTCGTCGGAGCTGACGTAGGGCGCGGTAAGAGCGGGGACGAGGAGCTCGCCCGAGCGGGGCAGAGAGGAGAAGGTCGAGGGGGCGTAGCCGCGTAGGGGCTTGCTGGTGTCGTTTATTCGGTGGTCGTCGCCGTAGATCCTTCACCACGACGGCAACGGCCACAGAGCTTTGTACTGGAGTTCAGATTAATTCATGACAATGGAGACAATATAGGGTAAAGAAACATGCAACCAGAAATATAAAGGCTAAATGAGGTTAACTTTTCTAACACAAATTTTAGTATTGAACTAGCAGTCCATATGACATAGCCAAAAATTTCATGTATAATCTGTTGACAAGCTGCATTTGATTGAAGTGCAAGTAATAATACCGAAGTTTACTTATATAGAGAACTACCTGTTGTATGCTGGAGTGGTCGCGGGGGAGAAGCTCGCTTGAGGAGCATTCGCGGGCACTGACGCGGTGGTCGGAGCTGACGTAGGGCGCGGTAAGAGCGGGGACGAGGAGCTCGCCCGAGCGGGGCAGGGAGGAGAAGGCCGAGGAGGACAGGGGATGTTACGCCTCATATTTCGCTTTGACTGCTTTGTGCCGTTCGATGGAGGTGGACGGGGGATGTTACGCCTCCTGTGCCTTGCCTTCAGCGAGGCACTGGATCCCGGTCCCCTCGACAACGGCGGCCCAATGCCGCCGCGCAAGGGGTTTTTTTTACTCCGGAGGAGGCACCCGATGAATTTAGCAGTTTGGGGAACGTTTTCCTAGCCATGCCCCCACCCAGCTTTACTAGCTCGCCATGGAGATCACATGTCGAGGGCTCGAGGCCCTCCTGGTAGATCCGGCCAATATTAACCTTAGTAGATTCGAAACTATGTTCACAATAACAATACAGGTTTATTCGGCCGAGACTTTATTTCTTTTTGAGATGTCCTAAGGGCATCTCCAGACGTTCAGCCCCCCCCCTAGGGCTAAATTCGGCGTAAAAATGGGACGGCCTTGGGGGCGTCAGATCTATTTTATGCCCTGGGGGCATCGATTCCCATCCGCCGTGCGCCAAGCCTTCGGGCCCAAGCCTTGGAAAAAAAAAGATATGAAGAAAAATGTTTAAACTTAGGCAAATTTCAATGAACTTGGGCCACGAGGTGTCGCTGCCGGTTGGGGCGCCACGAGGTGCACGGCGCTCTCGGGCGGTCGCGCTGGGGGCGCCACGACGAGGTGGTTCCCACCGCAAGCATCAGCTGCAGCTTCGACGACTCCGACCCGTGGTGCTTGGAGCATGCAGGCAGCAGACCCCTATCGACGGACATCAGCCCCGCCGCCACCTCCTTCCCCGGTGCCGCGCCATGGCACCCACCGTGTCCACTGTTTCCTTCTCCGCTGCTACGCGCCCCTCGGCAGCGGTCCGTCCCCGCGCCGCCCCTGCCTCCATGGTCCGCACGATGTAGCAGCCCGAGGGCGGCAAGTGGTGAGCGCTGCTAGTCGGGTTGGTCCGGCAATGCGAACTACAACGAGCCGACGACAGCATATGTGGTGGAGGAATAGATGACGGCTTCCGCGGCCAAGTCCGAGATGGACAACTTCCACGATGACATGTACTACCCTGGCATCGCATTGTGTCACGCGCTCCTTTTAGGCCGCCGCTGCCGCGCCCGCGCCATGTACCTTCAATTCACTGGTGCGGGAATATGGTGGTGAATTTGAGAGATCTAGGAAGCAGAAGAATATGATGTGTGGGTCCAAACGGTTGGTGAGAGCAGCACATAATCCTAGTCGAGATTGTAATATCCTCGTGTGTCAAACAGGTACAGGTTTAAAATAGACCGGGATTGATAAGTTGAGAGTGTAGATTACCGGAATTTTAAGTTTAGGGTTCGATTTATCATTTAGCTATGAGTTCAATGTTTATTTTGGACTTTTTCCTTCTACTCCCTCCGTCCCAAAATTTTATGTCTACATACATCCACTTTCTATCAAAATTGAGACACTTATTTTGGGACGGAGGGAGTAATAATGTTGGCTGCTGACAGTATATGTATCCAGAACTCTGTTATCTATACTTCTTATAAAGCAAAATCCCACTAACTTCCAATTAATTTCTAATTAATGATTCTATCTCAACATGCAAACTATCCACATCACTTTCTATTATAGCCAACCAATTGTCCACATCATCCACTAATATTCATTACTTATTGTTCTACATGCAATTATCCACGTAATCTTTTCTTCTAGAAATTAAATTGTCGATGTCATCATTTTTTCATTTCAATAATAAGACCACACAATTGTGTAATATAATTATCAAATTAAATCATGTGTTAGGGGAACAATGAAATTAGTTTGCCAACTAAATGAAATTGAAAGTAGTACCTGTCACTGAGCTGAGGAGAAAATCAGGCTCGGCGAGAAGCGAGACAGCACCTCCCGTCTCTCTCCCATACCCTAGGCCCGTCCCCAGGGAATCGCCGCCCGCCGGGAGGTCGCTCCGTCGCCAGCATCCCGCACAAGGGCGCGTCGAGCGAGCCGGATCGCCCCCCGCCGTCGCGGATCCAGTATGGGTTTTCCCTACTCTGAGATCCCGCCCATTCGTTCGCCATTTCTCGATTTGATTCGACCCGATTTGTTTGCTTTATCCTGCGTGAGATTTGGTCTTTGTAGACGACCAAAATCATGATGGGAATCGGAGAATTTAGGACGGGATTTAGCAGGGTCCTGTACCCTGTTGGAACGAGCGGAGTGGTCGCTCTGCTCTGGTCGCTACGTCGCTTTGCCGAACGGATCAGACCGTGGAGTTACGTTTGGGATGCATGAATATGATATGTTCTCGTTTGTGTTTGATGCTACATAAAACAATGAATCACAGGGTGTTAGGGTGGTAACTTATTATGATGGTATATATTTAGGGCCACCTTAATACTTGTACTGTCTGTCCTAATGAATTTATGAACTTAGACTTTCAAATCTGAACTGAATGTGCTGCGATTCTTGCCAGTTCAACATGCTCGGCGGTGTTGCATTTCTCTTGTCTATTATTCTGTCTTAAATCGTAATTGATGCATTGCTTGTATTTTCTTGGTTTCACTCAGAGGATACAGAAAATTGGTAGTTGTGTATGTTGTCGGCTGCCATATAACTAAACTAACCGCGTACCAGATGGCTCTGAATGAGCGCCTCAGCAAATTTAAGCAACAGCAGGAGAGGTGCCAGACAACTCTATCCAGCATTGCCGCAACCCAGGCTTCAACTGCAAAGTCGCACGTTTCTTCAAGGTCTAAACCAGTGAATGCTCCGTCAGCTCCAGCAAAACCGACGCCGGCTATTAAATTCTCAAATGATACAGAAAGGCCTCAACACATCAACTCAATTAGGAAGTCTCCTGTTGGAGCACAGATCAAATTAGTAATTGAACTTCTTTACAAGGTAATTTGCTAGTCCTCCATGATTTATCGTTTTGTTGCTTTTTAGCCCTGTAAAATAATTTGTGTAATTGATTATGCAGAGCAAGCTATTAATTATTTGACAAGAGGTGATTCTTTGGTTACATTTGACTTTCGTATGACGTCTTTAATTTTTAGCAAAAATATAGTGCCAATTATTTCTTTGGATAATGATGAAACAATCTTAGGAGTGATGTAGTATGATGTTAGTGTTCCTATTTTTGTGTCAAATAGAAGATAATATACTGGCACTCTGGTAGAGTTAATGTTATGCTAACACTCAAGGCACAGTTATCAAAACACTCAAGGCACAGTTATCAAACGCTAGTGGTCCTAAGTAAAAAAATAACAGTATTCTCTGGACTTAAAAAGGGATTTGCACCCAACTTTGCTTATTTTGGTCTAGCATTATTCCAACTTATTGGCACAAATAACAACATTCTTCGTACCGTAAGAATAGAAATCTTTCTCCAGCTCCTGGAATTCATGTTATAATTGCTCTCTCTAAAATAATCATGTTTTCTGAACTTGCAGACAAGACAAGCTTATACAGCAGAGCAAATAAACGAGGCAACATATGTTGCACTTAATAGTAACAAAGCCGTCTTTGACAGCTTGAGGAACAATCTCAAAGTACAATTTGACGGGAAGCGTTTCGCGTACAAGGTATATGCATTGAGTTTCATTTTGTTAGCCATGACAACCAATTAATACCTTGATAATAAACTGTGACATATTCGTGAAAAGACACCAATTTGTAACTCCTGACCAAACTGCATTCTCTCACTCAACACGAAAGGAACACAGCCACACTTGATCATGGCTAGCACAATGTCCTTCAAATTGTCAGCCCAATCTTTTAATAGCTTATGGTAAAATAATATTGAATGATTCATCTTGTTAGCAAGTAAATCTTCAGGACAAGATCGCTATTAATAATGAAGATTTCACTTATTATGCTCTAGAGTTTGGTAGTTCTTACAGTCGTTCACCTTGCTCATTTTAGGTTGCATAATGACATGCTGTTTGTACTTATGCAGTCCAAGCATGATTTGAATGGAAAAGATCAACTGCTTTATTTGATTAGAAAGTATCTGGAGGGTCTTCCTGTTGTGGAGGTCAAGGATGCTTATCCAACTGTATTAGAAGACTTGCAGGTGACTACGTTATTCGTGGTTTACGACTTGGAGAAACCTGGCATGTTGCTAAATTATTTGCATGTTGTGCATCAAGTTTGATGACAGAAATAACTGAGTCTGTGCAATTATTTTGATATCAAGCGGTCTTGTGTTCCAAGGTTTGCGATCTTTATATTGGGACTTTCATCTGCGTTTTATGTAGAAGTATGGTTACCTGGGCTTCCACTGTTCATGTTCTTAATTTATTCTTGCAAACCAACCTGTGGTTGGATGGCTAGCAGGGTGGTTGTACCCTCAGCCCACCAGAGTTCAAACCACAGGTTTGACGTCTGTGTGTTGCATTTAGGCGGAATATTCTTTCAGTGGGAGGCGACATTCCCGTCGACAGCGAGGCGCCCGTGGTGTGACTTCGTCAATCTCAAGACTTGATCCACCGACTCAGTATTTCGGAGGTGCTCATAGGGGTAGGGTGTGCGTGTGTGCGTTCATAGGGGTGAGTGTACGCGCGTGTTGTGAGCGTCTGCGTTTGTACCGTGTTCCTCAAAAAAAAAAAATTCTTGCCTGATAATGCTCAATGCTACATTTTCTCCTTAAACAATTAATGGTTGCTCAAGGTTTTCTGAACAGATGTGGATGGCAGGTTAGACTGCAGTATTCGTCTGCCATAAAAATATTGTGGAACTTTGCACAATCTTAGTGGCTATTCGAGTATTACAACTGCTGGTTAATTAGCCGCCCGTAAATAATGGACGTTGGTGAAACGCATAATTTCATATTTTGTTATCTTGAACTAGTAGAGAATATACAATGTAGAGGCATCAAATGACTAGTGATTTGATTTTATTGGAAATCAGTTTTTCCTATTGATGAAACACAACAATAGAGAATCTATGAAATCGTTGGCGGTTCATTGTAGTAGTGGTCCTTTTATCTATCAAATAGAGCACCGAAGCTAGGCAGATCGGCAGTATTGTTGTTCCTTTGTGGATTCTAGACACCCAATGTTTTGCAGTCTTATTTGTGGATATATACATCATCATCGGATGTAAAGGTGTTAAATCATAAATTCAGCCGCTAAAGACTCATTTTCTGTTTACAGGCTCTGAAAGCCTCTGGTGACATCTGGTGGCTATCAAGCATGGACTCCCAGGAAGACATTGCGTACCCAAATGATCCTAAATCAAAGATCAAGCTCGATGCTGACTTGAAGCAGCTATACCGGGAAATAGAGCTGCCACGAGACATGATAGACATTGAGAAGGAGCTCCTGAAGAACGGCCAAAAACCAGCCACCGACACGACCAAACGGCGTGCAGCGGCGCAGATCAATGGCCAGCCTAAAAAGCCAAAGGCCAAGAAGAAGCAGAAAGAGATCACTAAAAGGACCAAGCTCACAAACGCCCATATGCCTGAGCTGTTTGACATTCCCGGGAAAAAATGATGGTGCAGCGGACTGTTGGAGCATTTCATCATGGCCGAGGTCACAATTATGATCTTTATATATACACCATTCTATTTTTTGTGTGTGCTACACGAGCATTGGCTTAAACGAGTTGTATCACAACTCTTGAAACCGGCCCTGATGCTTCTGTATGTTATAATGTCAGCTATTATACTTGTTCCTTGCGCCTGTAAAAACTGAACCGAGATAAATAACGACATTTACATACTATCCTGATCTTTTGTCATATGCTTTCAGTTGCTACTTAAGATGTGGAACCCCTGCTTTGAATCCAAAATCTTCATAGGAGAAATACAACGACAAATGGTGGATAATGTGCGGCGGTTGGGCAGGGCGCAAAAGATCCATCACTCTTTCTGAAGAGAGTACTTGTTTAGTAGGATCTGAATTCTTTCAGGCAAGCCCTGTTGGTAGGGGTGGGTGGTCTTTGTATTTCGGTCTATTTGAAATTCGGTATTAGAAATAAAGACCGAAATATACTTACTAGTTTTACTACTCGACAAATTCGGGTTAGGGTTCGATCATGACCGAACAGTGTGGTGAAAACTAAATTAGTATCATTGTATATTTTAACAATTTTTATGGTTATTGATTAAAATAAGTAGAATAGTTAGATTAAACTAACCATTAATTATTTTGAAGATAACAAGTGTGTTCGCAAGTAAAAAGTGCCGACGTGTACATGTCCTGACATGTACATATGAGTAGAATCACTACAGACTAGTATATTTCAGAAAGGAGAAAGCCAAACTAAATCTAACCAGCTACATCTAATTAGAAGTAAAGTTTTACTTTATCATTTTTTAGATTGTTGCACCTATCAATTTTGTAGGTTTGTTCACCGTCAAGCTATATATTATTATGAAGTGAGCTCTTTGTGTCGTAGAGAGTGGAGATGGTGCGTTCTCTCATGAAGTTCGGTCCATTCGGTCAATTTGGGTACCAAAAACTTAAGACCAAATTGATCAAACTAAATTCGGTCTTTAAATTTTGCTACCCAATTTTCTGATTGGTCTTTTTGTTCTCAGTCCATTCGGTTTCGGTCTCAGTCTTATCGGTTTTGGTTTTCGGTTATCGCTGCCAACCCTTACATGATTTTGATGCATGCAAGCTGGACATTTCTAGACCTGAATTATGGTACAGTTACTTTGGTCCTAAAATGCAAAGAAACAAAACAAATTAAAAATGAATTAGTGGTGATATAAGTTAGCAATCCGGAGACGCGAGGGAAACCGATTTGTCGCCGACATGAACTATTTATTTAAGCAGGAGATCCCGTCCTAAGATACAATAGTCTTCGATCCAGCCGATGAGAAACTCGAAAAGATGACGGAGATGTCGCCTGATTGCCAGCTTCCGTTCCTCGCCATGGTGCACTGGTCAGGCGCTGAGAATCAGCACCCCACCGCGACGACGCTGTTCAGCGTCGCCGACGCCAGCCGCCTCCGTGGCCTGGAGGAGGAGCTGAAGAACAAGGTCCTGTGCCCCACGGCGCGGGGCTGGATACTAGTCCATGACCCTGCCGCCGCCACCACCTACCTGCTCGACGCCCAGAGCCGCCAAAAGATCCAGCTCCCGCATCTCGCCGTGATGGATCAGAGCCTGATCCCGTACTGCAGCTGCCTGCTCCCAGGCGAGCCGACGGCCGCCGCGGGCTGCCTCGTGCTCGTTGTCGACCCCGGCGCCGCCCTTTTATGGTACTGCCGCGTCGGCGACGGCGAGTGGACCAAGCACAAGTACGACATCGGGACGGTGGTAGACAAGTACTTCAACATTGAGAAGATGCTGATAACCCCGATCGCCGCCTGCCGTGGCAGGTTCTACTTCAACGCGGCGCCCACCGAGACGCGCGTGCTGGAGCTCCGGCCCGGCGCGGAGCCGGAGTTCAGCTCGATAGCGACTGCAGAGGTCGCGGATGCGGACAGGTATACGCGGGCGATGGTGTTCATGGTGGCGGCGGGGACCGGCGAGGAGCAGGAGGAGGAGGACATGTACAAGGTGGTGGTGCTGCACCAAGGAGGGAGCTTCGACCAAGCCAAGGTCTTCAGGATGGACTTCTCCGGGAACCGCTGGCGCCTCGTCGACCATCTCGGCGGCCGCGCCTTCTTTGTGGCGCCCAATTACTTTGGCGCGTCTTTTGTGCCGGTCGCCGGCGGTGGGATCCGGCAGGACTGCGTGTACTCGCTGGTCGGAGCGGCCATGAACTCTTTCCGGATTTTCAACCTCAAAGACGGGACTTCGGAAGTTCGCAACCTCGAACCATATGAACCGGTGCTGGAGACCGTCGGGGAATCAAGACCGTACTGGGTGCTGCCAACAACGCAACCAAAAGCTTAACCTCTTTGGATCCATCTCTCTATCTTACTCGGCTCAGACTTTTTTAAGAACCGCACAATTATAAGCAAGTTGTAATAAGGCATGCATGGTCAAGTCATGTTTGGTAGTTTAGTTGTAAGATTCAGATTGTACGTTCCAAAAAACACGCATTTAGTAAAAACAATGGCCACTTCCTACTTCGACGATTTTATATGCGACATATTCATGTCATTTACTTTTCATCATCCAATTCTCCATGACACCTATTTTTATCATCAAATAAAAAAAATTCACATCAACTAATTTTTACCTTTCGACATTTGTTATATGTTGTATATTTCTGTAAGCAAATTCATATACATGGGAATATCCCTTTATTTGCATAGTAAAAAAATAAAAGATTTCCGCCGCAATGTATGGGGGTATGTTTCTAGTTCTGATCTAGATGTCCCACAACACAATCCCATCAATTTAGTGTAATTTGGTTTATCATTGAGAAAATATATATCAGAACACTTGTTTTGTGTAGAAATAAGTGATATTATTTTTACTTTACTTTTGTGCCGCTCAAATAGGGGCATATGTTTTATGTTTCCAACCATATGCTCACGGAAATGAAGGTGGAACTAATATGCATACATGCATTGAGATTTGGTTATTCATGCCACCTGACTTTGTCGTATTGAAGAATATTATTAGTGAGTACCATGGTAGTATGTGGGTGCATTTATTTTCTTCTGCTTTAATAGTGCGACTTCGTCAAATTTGCACATTTTTCATATTTATGTATTTTGTTGTTTTGTGTGCATGCTGAGTTGTCGACATCTGTGAGAAACGCACCTTTTTCACATTTATGTATTTTTTTTTGACATTCATTTATGTATTTTGTTGTTTCCTGTGCAACACTTGTCCCATACGTATGGTGTAGGTGGCACTCATGCATAACCAATTAATGCCACCTATAGATGTTCCGATATAAATAAGCCATGGAGAGGTTCGGAAATACCCCAAAACATTTCATTATCAAGAAACGGTAAGAACGAAAAGGAGAAGCTCATAAGAGGAGACTATCGATGGAAGGAACTTCTCTGCACCATGGTAAGTTTTACTATTTCTATTATATGTCAGGTTTATTCTTAGAGTTGAGTCGATTCATATTGAACTTCATCTATAAATCTTGTGACAAGCTCCAAAGTAATTGATATCAGATTTTCTTGTAAAAAACTTACCTACCAAACTAGTATCGCTATTTGGAGGTGTAAATCATAGCCTTTACGCGGTACAGATACGCTAAATGTAGCATGTAATCTATATCCACCATTCTTCAATTTGCACATATACAGATTCCAGACTACCCCATCATAATATCATCAATATCAATATCAATATACCCCCTCTTGAAGATGAAGAAATCAACTACTTGTGTCCTCTTCTGGTGCAGTTGTGTCTATACTCAGAGAAAATATGTTTCACAATACTTTTTGGGTCGAGTTTGTGATATTTATGGTTGCTTTATTTTTATGCCCCTCATAATAAGGGTACATTTTTAATGTTCCCAACCATATGCAAATGGGGTGGAAAAAATATGCATGCATGCATTGAAATTAATTCTGGGTTGATTTTCCATATTGGAGAATATTAACTGAGTATCAAGATAGGGGGTGCATTTATTTTATTATCTTTTAACAGAGGTAACCAAGTCAATTGACACCACACAATTATTTATTTCCTTGATATCTGTGAATGTTGGATTGTCGCGATTTATGATAAGATACTGGAAAATATTTCTTTTAGACAAACACCTCAATTGTATTACGTACCATCCCGATCTGTACCGGTGTTCGGGGTTTCTAACCAAAATCTATTTGTTCTAAATCTAGCCACAAATACGGCCTGGAATCATTAGTTGGCCTAATTAATCGACGTGCCTGGAATCATTAGTTGGCCTAATCATCAGATAATCAGATTGCACCTAGACATTGTGCGTCTTTGGCACTGCCTGAATCCAGACGGGACCAAAACGGTACTACCTCCGGCCGGGAAAGATTGACGTGGAGATGTGCTACACCAGTACTGAATTGTACGCTGCTTGCGTCAATCAAAGCTGACCGGAGGGAGTAATACGTATGAGTTGTGCAACTTATCAATTTTCATTCTTGTTTAGTAAATACAAATTATTTGTAAGATCTTTTTCCATGAATCATTAAAATGAGTCTCTATCGTTTCCTTGAGAGGTCAAATATATTTTTACCATATTCGCTAACGGTGTAGTTTTTTTAACCAACACACATGTAACTGCCGACTACAGCAATCTGTAGAGACTGGTCACACTACCTAGTGTACGGAGCTTCGATTTAGGCGGCTGATCTTTTTAAACTTTATGAATTTCTGTATATACCTTTGTAAGCTTCGATTATGCCTGTGTTGCTAATGTATTTTCTATGCTTGATCTTTTTGAAATTTATGAAGACCAATCTCCGATAGAGCAAGTCCGGTTGACTGTACCCACAACAGATGATCCAACACTCCCTACACTGACATTCAGAGTATGGTTCATTGGGATAATTGGCTGCATCATTATGTCTTTCGTGAGTGTATTGACTGGCTTTAGACAAAACCCAGTTGAAATCCCAGATTTTGCAGTTACAATATTGTGCTACTCTATCGGGAAGCTCATGGCACATGTACTGCCAACCAACGTCATGAGGGTTCCAGGAACCAGAATTAAGCTTTCCCTAAACCCAGGGCCCTTCAGCATAAAGGAACATCTATTGAGTACGATTATCTTCACTGCTGGACTAGGAACGCCTCCAGCAACAAATATTTTGGCTGCCACAAGAGCCTATTTCAGGCTATCTATTCATCCGGTAGCGTTCTTTTTGCTTCTACTAACGACAAATGTAAGCACCATACTTCCTTCGAAAGTTCTGGACCATCTATAGTAGGATGTATTTATAGGAATTGATTTAAAATCCCAAATGAGTACCCAGTTCATTTCTTCAGTTGCCGGCATTTCCAGGGGATCAGCAAGAAAAGATCATGTTTACTTTAGGTTTTGTCTAATAGACTAATACTTTGTTACATAATTTCTGATATTTCCATAGAACCTAGCGCTTGGATTTGCTGGTTTCTTCATCAAGTTCTTTGTGATCCGCTCAGAGATGTGGTGGCCCGAAGTACTATCGGATGTAACAATGTTCAGGTTTGCAATAACATTTTGGGCTATTGGTTTAGTCATGGGTTCGCATTGTCTCCTAATAGCTTTGTCATAACTAAACTGTAGGGCATTTCACGAGAAGGATGAAAAATCAAATGCAGGGTTATCAAGAATCCAGTTTTTCTTCATGGTTTTCGTCATTAGTTTTTCGTACTACATCGTTCCGGGCTACTTCTTCCCCTCTGTTAGTACAGTGTCGTTTGTCTGCCTAATTTGGAAAAAGTCTATCATTGCACAACAACTTGGCTCTGGTTTGAGCGGTTTTGGGATTGGTTCATTTGGCCTTGATTGGTCAACAGCAACCAGCTTCACGGGCAACCCTATTTACTTCCCTTTCTTTGCCATTGCCAATACAATGGTTGGATTTATGATATTCATGTACGTTGTCATCCCTATTGCTTACTGGACGAATTCATTTAAGGCGAAGAATTTTCCTATTATCAGTTCGGAAGTATATGATGTCTATGGAGGTAGATATAACATGTCCAGGGTTTTGGATGGAACTAATTTTCAGTTTAAGCAAGAAGGGTATAAAAGTTATTCAGAGTTGTACTTGAGTATTACGCGGGCCTGCTCTATTGGATTTGGATTTGCAGCTCTAGCATCATCTCTTACTAGTATTGTACTTTCTCATGCCAGGTAAGAAAAGAAACATGGTTGCCTTCTGTATATAATTTAATTTAATTCCCTATGATTAAAATAATGTTTTAATAATTTGCATAGCTTCAATTTTTTTTCTTCCACATTTTACTTCACTTTGTTCGTTTGAAAAGGTTAACCTTCCATTTGAGTATGAAAATAGGTACCACCACCCATTACTATGTAAGATATGTTACATATATTGCATTTTTTGGTTACTTATAGCTATATATGTAACTTTTAACCATTAGCATATCGGGTGTGCTAGATGGGTGTATGTTCAACCTAGAGTAGTACATAATTCATTTTAATTCCAATATATGTTACTATAGTTCAAATATATGTAGACATATTTGATTTGTCGTACATAAACGAATAGTTGGAAGCTAGCCGTAGCGCTATAGTTAAGCAAGTATAACAACAGTCCAGCCTGCTCACGTGTCTCTCCTGCGGGGGACCGGGCAGAAACCCTTGGCAATAGAGGCTCTCGCTTCCATCATAGCGGGCTGTCCTTAGTATCGTTCTATACTAGTGTTATATGTTCCTGGTTCCATTACCCGAGTTTGATTTTTGTCCATTTTTATGCTAGATTCATATATTGCTATTTTATGATACTATGCTAACCTTTACTTTTATTTTCTTGAATTTTATTTACCCACATTTAACATGCAGTGGCTAAACCATAGTTTATCATGAAATTTGCTTACAATATAGGAGGTAAAATGTATTTTTCCCGAGCCAATTTTTTTATGTGTGTAGGTCATTTTGGAATCAATTAAACCAATCAGTTGAGTGGAGAGTCAATCGCGATGTTCATGTGCAAATGATGAACAAATATAGAAGTATTCCGTTGTGGTGGTTTATTCTTCTTACAGTATCAATGGTAGGTCTGGCATTGTTTACATGTGAAGGGTTTGGAAATGAACTTCAGCTTCCTTACTGGGGAGTTATTCTTGCATGCCTTCTTGCACTTCTGTTCGTACCCCCAT
Organism: Poa annua; assembly: GCA_026929855.1. NCBI lineage: Eukaryota > Viridiplantae > Streptophyta > Magnoliopsida > Poales > Poaceae > Poa > Poa annua. The sequence goes on along the minus strand of CM049434.1, from coordinate 4,244,551 downwards.
TAGCAGCACTTCGTGCCACTGTTTGCCAGGTAGCTTTCTGAACTCCTAATATGTCTTGTGATCCTATTACATTCTCTTTCACACTTGTAACGAATGACATCACATGGCAATGCGCTAGCACGCCTCATGCAGTTTTTTCTTCTAATACATGAAGATGTCTTCCTAGGGCTAGGGGAATATAAATACTAGAATCATATGCTCCCTCGATTCCATATTAGTTGTCATTGAAACATATGTATTTAGTACGTCTAGATACACGTGTTTCAGCGTTAATATTTACAGACGGATTTTTAGGAAGGAGTTTTTACTACAATTATATGGAAGTACATTTGGTTGTATAAATTTAGCAGAGGAGTTTTTACTACATTTATATACAGTTTCGACTTGTTTTATGTGAGGAAGAAAACTAATTAATCTTGATGCGCAGTATCATTGGGAACGGTCTTATCAAATAAAATAAAATCATAGTAGTATAAAAGCTTGTGCACATGAGTTCTGAATAGCTTATTTTGCACCCTAGATTTTTCTCACATCAGAGTTTATGTTTAGTGCACAAAAGCTTGTACCGTCTCTCGCTTTAAAAATCAGCATAAGAAACACACGTTCTAAGTCAGAACAAGAAAAAAAACAGAAAATTATGTGCCTATATATAGGTCTTGCATCTTTTTTTACTTGAAATTATTCGTACTAGCGTGCATAACAACACAACACTAATGATTAGTGGACATTTACTCATAATAAAAATAGCCACTTTGTTTCACTTGTGAAATTTCTACTTTCGAATAATTACGGTGAGAACTCTGCCATTTAATCTATGTTTTGAATTCTTACAATATTTTGATGTGTTTTTTTGTTTTGTAGGAGCCATCTATTCGTTTGTTTGCACATATCGTCATTGGATACTTGTACCCGGGACGACCATTAGCCAATATGGTTTTTTATATGTACAATGCATTGTGTATTGAATCTACTCTTGGTGTTCTTTCAACCTTCAAGCTTGGGGTTTACATGAAAATTCCTCCGAGAGAACTGTTCTTTGCTCTGGTAATTAACAAAATAACAAAAAACATAAAGTTTATCTACTTTCTCATTTTTTTAATTCGTTTGCCTGATTGTGCATAGGTGTCAGTTTTCATACACTTTGTTTCCTGGTCGATGATACCTACCCAGTATCTTGTGAGTTGCGATTAGTTAAGAGCCCTTACTTTTGAGGAGCCTATGTGCATAAGCATAGTCGAAGTGTGAGCTTTATTTGCAGCCAAGTTCATTGGCCAAGATAGGGAAATATCGGGTTTTCCATTCTCAATATATTATTTGAATATTTACTAAACCCTAATTGTGATCATTATGTTGCGCATGTCGTGTAATACAGTCATGTAGAGAACATACATGTAAAAATGGCAGATTAAGGCACAACCAAGTGGTGGCAGGGGTTTATACCAACCGAGTTGGAGTGCTACTGCACACAATTTCGGTGATGTTACACCGTTCTTCTTAATGAAAATGGTTATCTAATCATGAGTGTAATATTGTATGCTTCAGCCGTCCTCATAATATCTTATATATATGATCATGCGGTGTCATTATCACAATGTGACAAAGCTTGAAGCCGATCTTGGTGCCCCAAACCGTCCTAGCCACCTAGTGCAGGTCAAAAGCTCTGAAGTAGTAACGGGATAAGGAGAAGAGGCCAGATGGTCTAGACAGGCAGAACTATCTTAGTTGCTGAAACTGAAGCTAGGCTAGACAGTAGTCAATAGAGAAAGTTCTCGGTCATCTAAATATGGAAGACATTTTAACTTTTTACCAACAATATTGTGTGCTTTTCATTTCATTGCTAGGTATATATATTACGCAAATGTGACTAACTCTGTACGCACGGACAGCTCGTTGGTTCATTTGTGGCGATCAGCTCAGACTTTGCAGTGACATGGTGGTTATTTTCCACCGTTGAGGATTTGTGCCGCCCAGAGCTGTTGCCTAGAGGAAGCCCATGGGTATGCCCCCACAGCAAGATGCTTTACAACGATATGGTTGTATGGGGTCTTATTGGACCAAAGCGAATGTTTTTCACGGGTGTATACTCCAAGCTGACTTATTTCTTCTTGATCGGCCTCATTGCACCCATACCGGTGTGGCTCCTTGCTCGTCGGTTCCCCGAGAAGAAGTGGATCAAGCTCATCCTCGTGCCAGTCCTCTTCATGCCAGGTGCTCACATGCTTCCAGCGAGAGCAGTTAACTACGTATCATGGTTCGTGGTGGGATTTATTTTTAACTATGTCATCTTCCGGAGACGCAAAGAATGGTGGGCAAAGTACAGCATACTCTTCTCTGTCGCCATGGACACCGGCACTGCTGCAATGGCATTCCTGATGATGGTGCTTCTTCAGATGAGAGGCATCAATGGCGTCAACTGGTGGGGTTCGGACAACTCTGATCATTGCCCTGTAGCCACGTGTCCTACCCAACCAGGAGTTCAGGTTGAGGGTTGCCCGCTCCTTCACTAATTATTATTGTTTGACATACAAAATATGTGAAATTGCTGTGAGCGGATGAAGATTTAGGATTGTAATCATGGTAATCCACATTGCACTCGCCATGCATGTATCAATACCAATTCATATTCCCATCAATAAAGATATTACATTACACACAAAGTATGTCTGTTGATGATTATTAATATATCGATGTACCTTATTTTTGAAAAAAAAAACCGTAAATTCTACTTTGCACCAGAAAAGATTGAACTATGTGATTTCAACTACGACACATTCAACACTGTACACGTCCAGTACAAAACTTTGTCACATGAGTGACAAAATAGAAAGATCTTGTGATAGGGGCCGCTTCATTGGCTCATGAGGGATCTTTTCTTTGAAAGGAACGCGGTAGGGTAAGCCCCTATAACCGATGTTTTCTTTGAAATAATAAGAACCCAAATCTTAGTCCGTGAAAGAATTGAAGATGGGTGGCTGGTTTATACGCCTACTTCCTAAACCAAATAATAGAAGTTTAAAACTTTGAAGGACAATAATGTACCGGAAGTACAATGCACACGAAAATTAAATCCTAATTTTTTCCTACACCACGAGAACTTAAAGTAACGATTTTCTTTCGTATGAATACTCTTTTTTTTTTCATATTTAGGGTGCTCCAAAAAATTGAAGTTATTTTTCATATGATGGTTTCAATACATTGTTGACAAACAAAGTTTCAAACTTCTATTTGCTTTCGTCTAGGAGAAATGAAAAGGAGAAGTTTTACGCACAAAGAGGCCACACTCGGAAAATGTTGTCATTCTTTGGAAGCTCGCGATGAGTCTCTTGCTTGCAAATCTATACCTTACTATTTATTTCTCCTATCGATCGGTGGTTTCTTGAACCCAAGTTTCCTTCCAAGAGAGAGCAAATAAGGGTTACGCATTCTAATTGAAGGACTGTGGGTTGGAATAGTTCGGTACCTACTATATATAAAACACATATAACATTCTGGTTCGTCGCTTATGAAAGTCTGAAAATACCATCATTATCACCCACCACGCCATTGCCATGATATCGTTGTTTCTATTACTCCATAGTGCACTACCACATTCCAGTTCTGACTTTTTTTAGAAAAGGAGGGTGCGAGTCCCCGGCCTCTGCATCAAGTGATGCACACAACCATTCACACTTATTAATCAAACCAGAGTTACAAAGTACAACATTAAAACAAACTGAAGTCAACCTCTCTACAACAAGGGTCGCTACAACTATAATGGGGGTGACTAAGATTGAGCAGATGCCTATGATCTCACACCTACGCATATCATCTAAAACTGGAGTACCAGTTCAGCAAACACCCAACGCACACCCATGTGCGTGCTTTAGTCGCTGCCGCCGTCTTCCACTTACCCATCTTCAGAAAGTTGATCAACACCATGACCTTGCAAAACCAGCCTCCAAACCTTTCACTAGAGCCTTCGGCATAGTGCAAACTTGCGGAGAGACGTGGATGCTTCACCTCGATGATGCCTTCAGGAAGGAGACCACACACAAGGAATTGCCATCACCGGCTCCGACCCAAACGGAGACAAGATTCCCCCCGGATCAGCCAATCACCTCCAAACCGCAACAATTGCACCAGCACGATCCACCACACGATCCACCTAGCCACCAGCATCCATCTGGCGCCGCTCCAAACGATGGATGCCCCCAAGAGGGAACACGACACCGCATCGCCGCCATCGTATGATCCGTAGATTCTAGGGTTTCCCCATAGCAGCATGAGCAGGTTGACGATAGTTGCTTGACGATGCCTTCAACAAGGTAACGATGTAGAAGCCGCCATCGCCCGCCATGACCGGAGTCAGCTCGGTTTTCACCGGCAACTATGTCTTCTCGAATCGCAACCGGTACTAAAAGGCGGACCGAGATCCGCCAATCCAGTCGCCTACCACAGCGGGCCACTTCCGACGAAGGAAACGACCACCACCGCCAACCCCATCGCCTGGGAGTCCACGTCACGTGGAGCCAAACCAGGGCATCTTCCATGGATCACCATCGCCGGCGAATGACGGCTGCCTTCCGGCCGCCGCACTGTCAACACCGATGACCACTTCCAGGGAGAAGACCTGCCGCCGTTTGTCCGCCCCACCGCACTCGTCCAGAACAGAGCCGCCGCCGTCCCGGAAAAGCCGGAGATTGAGGAGAGGGCCGCCGCCGCCGTCCGTCCCTGGCGTCTCCACCGGCGGCGGCGGGGGAGAGGGGAGTGGTGGGAGGCCTGGGGAGGAGGAGGCGGCGGCGCCGCACGGGAGCCGGAGGAAGGGGACGGGGCTGGAGTAGAAGGGCGGGGGCTGGGTTGGGCGGCGTCGGGCGCGTGGGAACCCAAAATAGGTTGACTCTTATACTCCCTCCGTCCAATAAATGAGGATGTCTCAACTTGATAAAAAATTGGATGTATTTAGACATGATTTAGTGTATAAATACATCCAAATTTGATAGAAAATGTGACATCTTTTGTTGGACAGAGGGAGTCTGAGAAGAACTAACTACGGAATAGTTAGAAAGGAGTGTGTACAGAATTAATGGTGCCTGGCCGTGAGAAGACGATAGGCCGCGGACGCAAGCAATCAAGGAACCCACTTCAGCAAACCAATATCATGGACCATTTATTTTGTTGTCTACAGCAGGGCCAAGCCAGTTTTAGATGTATGCATCGCTGCCTATTGCACTAACGAGGTCACCATTGGTTGAACCTTTGACAAAGCAACATCATCCAACCAAGGGGAAGTTGTGGTTAAACCCATGACACTAACACACCGCAATTTTTCAAGTTTTTTCCTTTTTATATCCTCAAAGATGATAACTAATTAAAATGTGGGGAAATATATAGTTCAGGCTCTTTTGGTATTTTTGTTTTTCAAATATTTAAAATCTTGATCTATTTTCCCATATATATCTCAAATGTTTCAGTGAGCTGCAAAGGTTTAATTTATTTTCTAGAATAGACATTGGAATGGTGTGTTAGCTTTTTTTTTATCGAAGGTGCGCCAAGTGGCTAGAGGATTACAGCACCATCATGGCTAAATCCACGCTGCAACAAAGGGTGATAACTCTCTGAAGTTTTAAATTCATAAGTTGTATGGTTGAAGAGATTAAAAGAAAAATTGTGGAGAAAAAAGGGACAGCATGGATCTTGATGCATATCTATATGAGGCTATGAACTGCAGATTGCAAGATGTACTTGAGTGCCTGCTCAAAAAACCACTCTAGGAAAATTAACTCAGTAGGGAAAATTTTCAAATCCATATGTTATATTGTTTGATAGATACAAAAAATAAACTCGAAAAAGCGTGAGGTGTAGGTGTCCACTCACAGTCCCCCTTGTTACCTCTATTTTATGATTGCGCAAAGCTCCGATCATTAATCACCCGCCGCACCATCGTCATAATGTTGTTTCTTTTAGTTACTTCCTATTTGGGTTACACTGGGCAGTGCACACGATAGTGTGATGTGCCGTGTTTCCTGGCTTGGTGTCCCGCTGTGTTTGAAACACAAGCGATCAGGGAAGCCACTACATTACAGCATTGACGAAGCAACCATCGATCCGGCCCAATATCTTTTGTGCAAACGGCCGTGAACCACTATTTCTTGGACGCTTCTGACCACACATACATCATTTGGAGAGTTGGTTCTTCATATTTCTGGGTGAATTTCTTTGATAACCCACTAAAGCTAGTTAATCTTTAGTGAAAATCCACCTTGAGCCAGACGACATGTACTCGGAAAAGTTGTGATTGAACATCTTGAGTTTCGAAAAATTTAGATTGAAGGCAGCAATGGAGCTCGATCGAGAGCCTCGAGTGAAGATTTCCTTGCTCCCGAGCTCTTGTACACCCTCTGTTTTAAAAATAAAATCATATTTCAAAGTCTTAGAAGAATATAGAAAAATCATGGCCGGATATCCTAAATGATGTATTATAAAACCGTCCAAAATTTCAATTAGAAATACTTTATATTTTTAAGCTACATAGAAAATACAAATGTATAGATCTGATTATAGTGGTTCAAACAACAAATATTTTATGATTTTTATTTTAATTTTGTGTTCCCCATTATAAAAGGAATTTCACACGTTGTGATTTAGCACGTTTGTAGGCCTCATCATGTGGACTATATCAGGAACTATTTTCAATTTATTTTAAACTCCTGGGTATTTTTTTGATTTTCTTAAAACGAAGAGTGCATTGGAGCTCGGTAGCACAACTGACTTCCTGAAGCGGGTGAAGCATACATGCAATGTACTCACCCAACTAGTAAGGTGGCAATAATGTGTGAGAGATTATTTGTACAGCTGACAAAACCAAGTGCATCCGGGCAATCACAATGAGCCCACCGGCTGATAATTGTGTCATTCACTGGAAACTTGATGAATCTCTTTCTTGCAGGTATATCTTACTACTATTTATGGCTTCTCACGGTGGTTTCTTCGACCCCAATTTCATTCCAAGAAGGAGCAAAAAAGGGACTTGCCTGCTCTAGTACTGGAGGGGAAATTTGAGTTGCAGCGTTATCACCAGCCCGAAGGAGGGTCGCCATTAGTTGAAGCTTTGAAATAAGCATGCTGTGCAGTCCCAGTTGGATCAAGCTAAGGGAAGTCCACCTGATCCAACAACCAGCTTGATTGCTAGATAGCTTGTAGGTGCACATCTCGGCGGACTGAAGTGCGGTGTAAAATTTAATCAGTTTCTTCTTTTTCTGTCAACGACATATTCATCAGTATAGGAAACTCCCATCCAACCAAGCAATTTGGGATACGATATTTCATCATGGATGCCAAAGAGATAAAGACGAAGGAAATCAGGAAAAGGCTCAGAAGTCGTCACTCAGCAAAATATTTCTGTAAACAAAAAACTTGAACTAATTTGCAGAAAATTAGCGATATGCAGATTTAGAAACTTCGTGCAAGAAAGGTACTCGAAAGGAGCGTGAATGGTGCCTGGCCGTGAGAAGACGATAGGCCGCGGACGCAAGCGACCAAGAGGAACCCACTTCAGCATGCAAACCAATCTTATGAACCATTTATTTTGTTGTCTACAGCAGCCCGAGCCAGTTTTAGATGTACGCATCGCTGCCTATTGCACAAATGAGCTCACCATTAGTTGAGCCTGTGACGAAGCAACATCATCAAGCCCGGTCGATAAGGGAAGTTGTGATTAAACCCATGACCCGGCGGATTTCGTCCTCGCCACGCCCTCGCTGACGGTCTGCAACGGAGTTAATGCAGCCCTCCCGGCATGGCGTCCTTCATCCGCCTCCGGTGACGACATCTCCTACCGCGTCCACGGGCGTCCGAGCCCGTGCTCCAGGAGGGCCGACTCCCTCCTCGCCTCTCCATCCGTGGCGCTCTCCCCGACTGTCGTCGCTGCAACGTCAATGCGGCACCGCCGGCACACATGGCGTCCCTCGTCATCGGGGCTGTCCGCCCGCCTCTCAATCTGTCCCGGCTACCCCTCGGCTCCGTCCCCTTCATTCTGGGAGAGCTCTCGCGCCCCCTGCCGCCAGAATCACCGCCACCTCCAATTTTGGTCCTGACGACAGCGAGGCTACCACCGCCACCAGCCTGCCCCCCAATCGGCTTCATCCCTGCGTTCCTCGGCTTCGGGAGCCCATCCCCTTCGGAATCACCGGCTGCTCCTCCTACCTGCATCGTTCGGTCGGTGAGCCACCCGGGACCTGCCGCCTCGACTGTCTCCAATGACTCTATGCCTCTACCCCAAGGCCCTCGACGATGCGATTCTAGGGCTCCCGTTGGCATCCTCCGCACTCCAGCCGCCAACGCCTCCGCACCCCCACGCACGTGCAAGTCTGTGCGCTTCTGCATTCCTGCACCTCGCTTCAATGGAGACGAGACACCTCCCTCCATGTCCCGCCATCATGCCGACTCAAGGAGCACGTCGTCGGATGGGCCTTGGATGTGTGTGCTCACCCGCCGGGGGCGCTGAGAAGCCCCATCCAGCCGGATAACTTTTGTACAAACTGCTAGTTAGTAGTATCACTGAAAATAACTACAGTAGTTAGTATCAGCCAAGAATTTGTAAAAGAGAATTCTTAAAGTTGACAAAATCCATGCATATATGAGTTGCTTTATAATTGCAAGTTCGGTTTCTAGCTTCAACCTGAATTTCATTCCAAGAGAGTGTGTACCTTAATTACCATTGCTTATGTGGATTCATTTTGAACCACTCTAGCCTGCGCTAGAGCCGATGGAACCGGCCATGAACGCCCTGCACCTTCCCTATATAATGTGCCCACCGCCCCACAGAATACTCACCCCCACCAGCTCTCCAGACCCCAACCCAACAAGGGCGAAAGCGAAGCAACTCCTCGCACTCCTTCTGCTTGCGCTCGTCAGCTCCCCGGGCTTCTCCAACGCCGGTCGTCTGTCCGCTTCGTCCTCCGCTGTGGCGAGTCCGCCGCTCACTGTCTCTGCGTCGTCCGACGCGGGTCGTCAGCCGGCCGTCGTCTCCGACGCAGGCGCCTCCGAGGCTCGTACGCCGCTCATCGTCTCCGCGTCGTCCTCCGCGACGACACGCGCGGTCACCGGAGGCCTTCATCGTCGCGACTGCTGTGCTCCTTTCTGCTGCAACGAGTGCTGCAGATCCTCCGCGGCCGCGACTGCCGTTGCTCCGCCGATCGCCGAATGATCCACTCCACTCCACGGTGGTAATGCCAGATAAATAATATGAGCCTGTTGCACTGTTATGGTTTGTCGTCTCAGTTGTCATGTTGTGGTTACTGCTTGTTTGTGTGGCTAGCTAGTCCTCGATCCTGCGTGTGTTGCAGTGAGTGCATGAATAATGAACTTGAAAGATGTGAACATGTGATGGAAATCTGAGTTTTAATTGAGTATTGTTGTGTGATGGGATGTTGTCTGGCGATTTACTTAATATTGCTGCTGATTTCTGTATGCTTTTCGAATGTTCTATCTGCGTGGAATTGCATAACATGGTTTGTGTTAATCATGTGGACTAGTGTTGTTACTCCACACTGAGCAAGTGTTGACACTGTCGTAGTCCTAGAGTCCTAGTGCAGACTGCAGAGTCCTAGTGCAGAATTGACAAAGAAATCCCTAATCGTGCGAAAACTTGAACCATACTTACTACAGCAAAAACAGCCTATAGCCACGGTTATTATGTCTTGTAGCTACGGTTTTACCCGTTTCTACGAGGTTTAGCGACGGTTCTACCATCCGTCTCATAGGCGTTGCCATAGCCCCCGTCTCAAACACATAAAGACGGTTTTGATGACCGTGTCTACAACTAGAGACGATCAATAGACACGGTCGATCCGCCTCTACATAGTGAATATGAATTCGAACCAAATCCGCTTGACATGCCAAAAGTCGTCTCTAATTTTGATTATGCCCGTCTCTACTTTGAAATGTGAAACTTGCTAATTAATATTTAGAGACGTCTATCATAGTCATAGACACGGTCCTCTCGTGTCTAAGGTTAAACAATAGAGACACTGTTATTATTTCCATAGACACGATAGCACCCGTCTCTACTTTATTGTGCCATATATATTTTTATTTCTTTTGAACCGGCAGTGCATCATATCTAGACATAAAAATATCCATATCAATCCATGAATGTCGATATACATCAGCAAGATCATATGGCACATATTTTGGAGGAAAAGGACAATTTCACTAATATTGTTCATCCAAAGCACAGATCAAATCTGTAAGGTACAGTAAATATTTCTGTAAAAAAAGAACATAACAAATGCAAATCTTGACTACCATATATTTCTAACACATGTCTATAATGCAAACTAGCATGAGTCGATTTCCAGGTACATATATTCTAATCTTGGCTTCCTTCAGGCGACTCTTCAGATGTTGATGTAGAATTGCTATGTGACAGTTGAACCCTCTTTTTGCCAACAACCTATCATTGAGAGCAAAAACAATTTAATTTCTGATTCATTGAATGTGTAAAAAAATAGGCATTTCAAGTACGAGCATCAAAATACTTCAGTCTGTACATACCAGCTGCCTCGTAAAGTACGTTATAAGGAACTAATATTACTGGCCATGTGCTATGCCTACTACTTGCCATTCCAAAGGGGTTAAATCCATCACTCGAAAGTCCAAGGCGAATATTACGAGGATCAGATTTGAAATCTGGAAATAGATCATCGAAGTCTTTCCAAGCTTGACCATCAGCTGGGTGGCGTAGTTTTCCATCATCTGTTCTCTCTTCAGCGTGCCACCGTGCATCATTTGAACTTTCCACCATTGAATAAATTCTTTGAAGCCTCGGTATCAAAGGGAAATAATGAAAGACTTTTGCTGGTTTCTTCTTACCTTCTAAGACTTCGCCTAGAGCCCCCTTTTTCTTTTTAGTTACCCAACGCGAGGCTTTACAGATATGGCAAGAATCTTGCTTCTCTCTCTCACCACGATAAAGCATGCAATCATTTGGACATGCATGGATCTTCACATAGTCTAGGCCTAAACTCTTGATTATTTTCTTTGCTTGGTAGTAGCTTGTTGGGACATTAGACGCATCTGGCAAAGTCTCAGCGAACATCTTGAGATTTGCTGTGAATGCTTCTTTGCTAGATCCATACTTGCACTTGTTTTGATATAGCTTCACAATGAAAGACAATTTGGAATAATTTTTGCAGCCTGGGTACAACTCTGTGTCCGCATCTTTAAGTAAATTTACTACTGTACTATCTTCAGGTTGTGCCTCATTGTTAAGTTCAGGTGCATCATCAACTATCGTTTCCTGATTACCTACGTCATTATCAACATTATTATCATTGAAAACACCTCGAGCTGCATGTACAAGTCCATACATGTCATCCTCTTGAAGGTTGTCATTTCCACTAAATTCAGAATTTGTGTGTACGAAATCACTAGTGGATTGTGATGGAGGATCTTCGCCATGGCAAATCCATACCGTGTACCCTTTTAAGAATCCATCACACCTCAGATGTTCACTAACCTCCTTGTAGTTCTTCATTAGACAATTTGCACAATTGACACAAGGACAAAGTACTTTTCCATTTTTTGTCACATCACGGAATGCAAATAGTATGAATTGGCAAACACCTGTTCTGTATTCAATACTAGTTCTAGGTTTATCAATCCAAGACTTATCCATTATTCTATACCACCAACTGAAATGAAAGAGATATATACCATGTGAATTAGAACATAAGTTGCGAAGAACTCTACTGGATATATTTGTATGACGATTATCTTGCAGATAAAATAAAATCGAGGAATACAAAGAGACTCTTCAAAAGATTAGGAGAGCCCATGTTCTCTTTTATGCTGATTTGCATTTTTCAACGAGAATGCAAATCATATTCAGTGTTAATGCCTTTTCTTAAACCCACCTGAATTGATTCTGTCATATTGAAAAATTCATATGTTGACATCCACTCATATAGGTACTCACAATTTTTCTAAAGGAACACCCGTTTGAACAAGAACTAGAATAGATAAAAGTAATATCGATTTGAGTATGATTTGAGTTAATGAACTAGAAAACAAATGGAGAAAAATAGAGAAAACAATACTACTATCCAATAAAATAATGCTGCTAAATAGTGTTGTTGATGGTATTTCTATTAGGCTACTGAAGTTACTGAACTAGAAAACAGAAGGTTCTGATAAGAAGCCTTTACTTGTGTTTTTATGCTGCAGAGATTCAAAATACGTGTCATGCATCCATCTTTCCTATTTTCTATGAACGAAAAAAACAACAGGATCAGCATTAAACTTACCTAGATGATGATGGTGCAGACCTAGATTCGGAGTTACACGTCCACTCTTGTACTACCAATTGTAACCAGATCTTCCTTGCTTTAATAATAAACTCAAGCAGGGAACACCACCTACAGAAAAATGCACCAAATTATGTGAACATGTTACTTCAAAAACCAACTAAGGTGAGACCTTGATGAAGAATAATCAGTTGTGAAACAACCTTTCTATCTTGTCCGCAGCCCCTGAAATTCTGAACCTACGAGAGAGAACAAGTATCAAACACCTGTTGAGCACTACCAAATAAACTCATGCACAAATAATTAAACAACATACGAAGATGCAATCTGAAATCAATAACGACAAGGAACAAGCTATGCCAATCTTTACCTTCTGTTTCCTTCAACTTAGGAATTGGGATCCAGCGATTGATCCAGGCCAGCAGCGATTGATCCAGGCCAGCTACGGGACCGGACTCAGGAGAGAAAATACGCAGGCAGAGCCCAGTTCCTCATGGCCGATCTGCTAAAGAGGTTGAAGACAAATATTTAGTTTCTTGGTCCTGGATATGCAGGCCAAATCACAGGTCCGGATCATCGACCGAACGGAGGCAGAAGAATTCGTTGGATCGAGGACCTCTACCGGTACTGCAGCGACCTGGTGGCGCTAAGACGCAGGGCCCTTGATGGGTGGCGGTGCAACGGCGGCGGTGGTCCTGCACTCAAGGGGCTTGATTGGTGGCGGCGCAAGAGCGGTAGTGGCGAGAGAATAGGAAGAAGGTACGGGAAGCTCTGGGTACGTGGTGCTCATCTGCTCGAAATAAAAGACAACATCTTAACTGCACAAAACTTTATGCGCCGTCGTTCCCGCAATTTATTTTTTTCGTCTCAGATGTTCCCGCAATTTTTTACTGCGCCCCGCGCTAGAATTCATCAGTTTTGAGGGAGTCCAATTAAATAGACAAATATAGATACAGTTTATTGAGCCGTATCATCTTTTTGTAGTAATAGGATAAGTGGCGTTGTGGTGGGGATTATCTTAACACGGGATCAGTTAGCCGTCTCTTCTAAAGCGTGTCTATATGCTAGTTTTGTTGTAGTGTATAATTAAAACTAGAAATTAAGATCGTAGAATGAACGAGCTGTGGCAGATGGCTCCTTCATTTGACTCTGGTCCAGAATAAGCCACCATGGTTGTGGGTCAGGTCTAAAGTCAAAGCAACACCTAAGCCCTCTTCATTAAACTAGTCGTTTCCATTTTTCTCTGCTCGGTTGAACACCATTGTACCTGTTGTACATTGCTCTAAGCATTCGTCTGTAGTGCGTGGTTATTGGGGCTCGACACTGTCATCAGCCAATGCAACAAAACAATGACGACCTCGTTGCGCATTACTTATGAGTTATGGTCAATTCCACCTAGCTTATTGCCACTGTTTATGATGGCGAAAACTAGTTAGATGTATATTAAACTCTTTCCGCGCTGTCCTTGTCCGCTTCAGTCATCCTTGGCGAAACAGTGGCACATGCCTGCCACTCCGAATCCTCTGCACCGCCCCCTCTTATTAGGGACGGGGCTTGCCTGTAGCCTGGGCGTGCGACCATCCGTGCGGCCGCACGCATGGACGGCATCGATCGGCTCTGGATCCCGCACGCCCCTCAGCTGGCCTTTTCTTTCAAAATAAAAAGCGGAAATATAACCTCTCCCTATAATGCGATTCACTTCCATAATAATCATATATATCATCATTAAAATTAAGCACGGAATAGATCTCAACTCCATCGCGCGGGAACGCATCGACGAAAAACACATCCCCGCGCCAAAATACAGTAACCAGCACCGCACAACCAGGCGAAAGCACGTGAAGCTTATCAGATCTAATGCAAATAGAAAAGAGGAGGTTCAAGCGATCTGTAATCAGGCGAAAACACAGCCATTTTCTCCTGTCCAGTTGAACAGGGATCAAGGTTCAAGCGATCAGCAACCAGGCCAAAAGACAGGGCAATTTCTCCTGTCGTTCACCTCCCATGATGGCTTCTTCAAGGAGTAGTCATGGTGGATCACAGAAAAATCCCACCGTCCCTGAAGATGATGGATCTCCAGCACCAATAGTAAGAAATCTCATTATATCATATTCTTCAAGTGCAAAATCTCCAATTTGTTCTCCTTGAACCGATTGTGCAAGTGCTTGACAACCTGCAATGCAACAATTCAGTTCAGATAACCTGATCATCTAATCATAATATCATATACTTGATATAGGATGTGGAAGAAACTACAGCAGATCACACTGATGAAAGGGCACCAAAACTTGGCATGCAATTCGTATCGGAAGAGGAAGCTTATTCATATTATAACAAGTATGCTGAAACTATCGGCTTTAGCATTAGAAGAAGCAGTGGTCATAAAGTCAAGAACTGTTCTACAATGCAACAACGGACATTTACATGCTCTCGTCAAGGTATGGGCTACATGTATTTATTTATGATTGCAAACATTTTATAATGCACTAAGAAATTTACTAAAACTGATAGGCTATCGTGGGGATGATAAAAGAGAAGAGACATTTAGCTACAGCAGGCCTGAAACACGATGTGGATGTACTGCCCGTATGAAGATAAGCCTGAGAAATGGATTTTATGATGTGTATGAATTTGAGGCGTCACATAACCATATACTTGCTCCTGGAACCATGTCACACTTTTTGAGATCCCAAAGAAAAGTAACAGAAGCACAAATAGCAAATGCAGAGGTTGCAAAGTCCGTAGGTATTTCAGATAAAGTAACAATTGATTTGATGGCCAAACAAGTAGGCGGAATTGAAAACCTTGGTTGTACACGTAAAGATATGAAAAACAGACTGTACTCAAAGAGAACAATAAAAGCAAAGGAAGGTGACACAGGGGGAGTCAGAAGATGTCAATTTCTTCTATTCAATTCAAGTAGATGAGGATGATTTGATAACTAATATTTTTTGGGCTGACTCCAAAATGGTCTCGGACTATGCGATGTTTGGTGATGTCATATGCTTTGACACCACGTACAGGAAACTAGATGATGGGCGTCCATTTGGTTTGATTGTAGGGGTAATCACAAGAAAACAATGGCTAACCAAATGTCACTACATCCCCAAGAACTGCTGGCAGGATTCCAACCATATAATACACCAGTGGTATAAGCAGTCGACACTTTCAAGTATTCCAATTTTAATCTTATAGACGAAATTGAAATCTGGACTTCTCTGTGCAGGGCCATTAGGCAAATCACATCCCTACTCATTTACCACAACGGAACTATGTTCTGAATCCCTTACTGCAAGGCAACATTGGCATTGGAACCTCTAACGCTGTATTAGGACAAAACTATGTTTTGAATCCCTCACTGCAAGAGATGTTATTTTTTGTAAACTTTGTAACGGTTAGAATCATCTTTGACTTTGAACCTCATGTACGTATAGTCCTTACATTTTGGAAAAATATTGAGTGCACGTTTAACACGGATCTAACGGATGGTGCCTATGCTTTTCACTTTGGATCCCCGGATCCATCAATGCCTCTAGTTATACTAAGATCTCTTACGAAATCTATCTGAACTAGACGGATAGGCGAGCTTCGCCTCGCCGCCTACGTAGCATTTTTGCATGGCGTGGCTGTTGTGATCCACTCGTGGGCACTTTGATTTGTACTCCCTCCGTTCAACAAAAGATGTCTCAACTTGATCAAAAATTGAATGTATCTAAACATAACTTAGTGTATAGATATATCTAAATTTGATCAAAAGTGTGACATCTTTTGTTGGACGGAGGGAGTACTGTAATAGGCCAACCGGAGGGTAATGCCCAGCTAGTTACAGTTAACAGTAATCAATGAAGATAACACATTCCTATAGGCTTCAGTTTGGAGCTCTAGTAAAAGTAGCACTTTCGAAATTATTTCTCTAAACTACAATCCTTGGCGCTTCGCCACACAGGCTAACATTGCTTTAGGGATCACCGTTGCATCAAATGGATAAGACATGCCAAGCTCAGCTCCAAAATCTTGTCTTCCAGATGTATATAAACGGTAAAACGTAATTTTAGTGATTATGTTGGTTCTTTTTTGGTCTTATGTTGGTTCTTTTTAGTGATTATGCATGTTCACTTCTTTAGTTAAGCCTATTTACATGATAATTCTCTTGCCTACTTCATGATAAAATGACTGTCAAATGTGTAGACTTCACTTGTAGGAAATGAAAGCTTTCAATAAGCAGTGTTTTTAGCTTTCAATCTATATACATAAGGTTAAAAAATAGTCACCTCACGTTTTTATAAAAAGATAATTGACCTCATTCTCACAAATGAACATGTACAAACCCATATAATGTATTTCAATGTTTGACTCAAAATCTGTACAAAAATGAATCATTGAAATGATCTAGAAAGACAGAGTCAGATCCTGAAATATGCATTGGCTTGAGAAACAAAGTTCTGTGAACTGCATGGTGTTCAATGGTTCGTTTCTACAAACTAAGACAATATCTCATGACTTCATGAAGCATAACATACTACGATTCTTTACGGAGGTAAATGTACAAATTATATCAACCACAAGTACTCTTTGTAGATCTGGACTGATCGGCCTGCACAGCAAAATCACACTGAAGGGGCTGATGATGAGCTAGGCTATGATATGTCCTGTATGTATCCAAGATTAATTGGGAGAAGTAATCAGTCCACAGGAAGGTGAAAATATTATAATGGTTGGCCCGTTAATATGCAGAGTTTGCATACGCTAAAAAGAGACCTTCAGACACATAGAGCCATTATTAGTTGGTGTGTTAATGTGTACAGAGATGCAGCGATGTATTGAGGTGTTCTAAGTAATCTCTACGCTAACTAACTGGGCTTAATTTTGAAAGCTGATGTGGAACCAGAGATCTGAAAACATGCCAGTGTGTCTGTACGCTGGAGATGCATGATAAAATGGAAATTGCATTAATCCAGAGCTTGTCGAGGGGGAACATAATAATTATTTAATTACATTGGACACTGGTGTGACATTGCCAACAGATACTTTTTTCTCAGGTGACTGTGCTCGGTTTGCCGCACGTCGTCGTCTCATGTTGTTAAATTGATAGGACTGGTGGTTCATATATCTCAAAAAAGAAACCTTGGTAAGTTTTTTGTGATTATTCCAAATGAATGGACAAAGATTGAAGTTGGTTAGTGAGTACCGAAATATCAGAATACTCCAAGAACAACAATATGGCATGTCCATTAACTATATAAGAACTTGCAATGAAACAATGTACGGACTGAAGCCCCATCTGCTGAAGCAGCTGACAATGCCACTAAATCTATTAGCAAACCTGAGATAGATTGTAACATAAATAATGCACTGATAGCAGAAAGACTTGAGCAGCCGAGCTCATAGGGGATCTAAAATGGTTGTGATATTCTAACCACAATGAAGAAATGGAATGGCTAAGGACTTATCGTAGCGATATAATGTTGTTAACCAAACAAAAAGGACCAAGTACTTAGCATTTTAACTAACAACTAATAACTAATTTTGGTAAGATCTTGAGACATAGGTAATAGTACCTTCTTTAGATACGGTCACTTGTTCCATTTACTGGACAACATAAGTGAGCAATGGGAGTCCCATTAAATTGGTTAGTGACTCATTGTCGTATCTTAGCACAAAATCTCCAAATGATCTGTCCACTACAAAACAAAAAATGATGAAACAACTTATGCACAGTGATATTTTGGGAAGTTACAAATGAAGCACAACAATAGGGTTTGCAGAGGTCTCTCCTTTTCATAACTGCAAGAGTTGTGGTTCTGAGCTTGCAGCAGCCTAACATTCACATTGGATCAAAGGTGAAAGGCCCTGTTGTGACTGCTCTTAGTCTGATTAAAACTTTAATCTAGGAGAAGACCTATACTGCTAGTAATTCCACTGCAAGCTAAAATAGAAAGGTGGCTATAAAGATATGCTTTGACGACACACCAAATTCTCAGCTAGCTTTGGTACCTTATGACACAACTTCTACTCATGTTTCTGACTCTATGACTGTTATATCTGCATCTGCTTGTAAGGGTCGCTAGAAGAGAGGTGCTGCTCCTCTGTTGACAAAGAAAATGGCAAAATTTAGAAATGTGTACCTCATACTTGTGTTATCCATCGGCGGTGACACCACAACTGCTTTTTGGAAGAATATATTGCCAAAACAAATATCAGGATGGTTGGATTTGGAACTAAATGATAGAGACATCAACTCTTCATCAACATCAGCGTCCAGTTATATTATCTTCATCCCAAATACCAAATCAGTACAAAACTGGTAAATAAAACATAGATTCAAACAATCAGACACTACTTGAATTCACATCTGAATCACGCCACTGCTGATCCCCTAAGGTGTATCATCACCGACCAACTATGCACCTCCTTGCAGGGTGAGTAATTAAAGAAAAATAGCAAACCTACAACTTTGTAATCCAATAAACCATGAAATAAAAATCAAGTTAAGGAGCAATGGCTGTCATTTGGAAGCAGTGAACTATACATTTGAAATATCAATGGACAACAGGAGCGGAATGTAAATGGACATTTTAAATCAAGGTAAGGTTTAAAGTCTAAACCTTTAAGATTCCATCCTAGGTAACACGGACACAGAACAACATATGTAATCAGATGAAAAATGTGTAGCGCAAGGTATAACTGAAATGAATGCATCGGCATGAAAAACACCTTTTTTTTAATCTAATTCCATGACAATCCATCATTGTAAGAATGTACCGGCCACTCAAACCATAGCTGCTAGAAATAAAATTAGGAGAAAGGAAACAGGAGTAACTCACATGGAGGTTGCAAACAAATAAAGTATCTTCTTCTTTTTCCACCCAAAATGCCTTGCAGGGCTGGCGATGGGGAGGAAAAGAGCAGGCAGCAGGACCGGGAGGTAAGACGCTGAAGGGCCGAGAGTAGCAGCGGAGGTGTGGTACATCTCGGAGCTTTAAGGAAATTTAGGGCTCCTCAGCAGCAGCCCTTCGTTCATCCCGGCATCGCCGTCGCTGTCCTTGGAGGAGAGAAGCAGGAGGAGGAGGAGATCTACCTCACCTTGTCGCGGCGGCAGCAGGGCGTCTTGAGAAACAACCCGACGTAGCCCTTCTCCCGGATGGACGGTCGCTGAAACAGGAGAGACCCGGGCTTGCCAGACTGCCGACGTGGGGGGGGGGGGGGGGGGGGGGGGGGAGCAGGAGAAGGCTAGGGAGGCCTGAGGGCTGAGGCGTCGTCGGCGGCGATGGACGACATTAGAGAGGCTAGGGTTTGCGCGTGGCCGTAATAGGAGGCGTGGGGCGGCAGTTTCAGAGGTGGGATCGAACGGGGAGAGGGCTCGGGAGCTTCTCCGGCGAGCGGGGAGGCTGGGGAGGCCGGCGAGGTGTGGCGATGGGGCTGCCGGCGACGTGTTTGTGAGGGTAAGGGAGAGGAGCGGCTATGTCAGGAGAGAGGAGAATCGAGCAGGGTCTGGAGGCAGCGGTGATTTGGCCGAGAGATGATGCGCTGGTCCTACAGTCAGAGAGACGTAACACCAGAAGGCCCACAATCAGCCACAGTGAAACGGCAGACGGCCTGGTAAGACTCCGTCGCCACCAACTTTCAGTCTATAGATAGATTCGTGTTGGATTATCTCATCAAAACATGTATAAGGGGGGCACATATGAGTCATCTTTGCTCTCCCTTGGTGAAATAAGAAAGTTACAACAAGCTAGTGGATCAGAGATTCAAAGGTGACGCACAGCCCTACTCCTTTTAGGAGCTGGGATTCGCTATGTTCGATCATTCGCCGGACTTGGACAAGAGTGAGTTGTTGTAGCTATACTTGAGCTTGCCGCCATACTCCTTGAGGAGCTGGTATTCGGCGATGGGATCACAGAGCGTGGCATCAGGGTCCTTGTTTGCGACGAACACAAAACTTCTAACTCTTGTCGCTGAGGAGTGGGTACCAAGGTTTTGGATACCGGTTCCAAAAAAATCTCGGAGGGGGCCGGGATTTCCGGTAACCGTGGTTATTGGGAAAATACCGGTTGGTTACCGGTCAAAATGTTCAATCAAATTTTGAAAGTCGAACTTAAAACATCAAGAATAATTTGAAAAATGATTTTAAAGGACGAAATCGGTCTAAATTCAACTGCTCCGAGATTTTTCGTCAGGTAAACGCATTTACCGGGGGCACAGAGAAATCCGGTTACCGGGTTTTTAATGGGGTATTTCGATCGGTAACCAAATCCCTGGTGGGTACACAGTCTTCT
Organism: Poa annua; assembly: GCA_026929855.1. Lineage (NCBI taxonomy): Eukaryota > Viridiplantae > Streptophyta > Magnoliopsida > Poales > Poaceae > Poa > Poa annua. Next base: position 4,223,991 of record CM049434.1, on the reverse strand, counting down.
ACGCTTCCATGAACATGTAGGACACGTTGATCATGAACACCCCCCACCCCACCCCAAATGGCTCCGGTTAATAGTTCTACATGATGTCCAACTTCTTCGCCACGTACCCTTGATGTTGGCATGCCCCCATCCCTTCAAATCTATCACCGCCGTGAACTTCTCCTATCCCCGACAACCTACAACGATCCACACAAATCGGCCAAGTAAAATTACTCGATCGACCAACCCTCTATAGTTGGCAGAGTTTTCATGCGCGCATGAAATTGACATAGCTATATAGATACCCAGGGGCAAATCTGTCAAGGATATAGGCAACGTAGCGATTGTAGCTGTCGTCGTATCGGGAATGGCAAATGCCAGGGGGGTGACTTTAGATGGGTGAGGCCGACAGGGTGCAAGTGATGGTGCCCGCTCGGGATTGGATACTAGCATGGCGGCATTGTTGACACCAGGAAGTACCCAGGTTCGGGGCCCTCGGGTGGAGGTAACACCCCTACTCCTGCATGATCTCTCATATAAGGTGGATAACTCGGGCTACAATGGTACTCCTAGAGCTGGGTAGAGATAGGAGACGAAGATGACATAGTGGCCCAGAATCCCCCCTCTACGAGGATCACGGTCCACCTTATATAGGCCTGGTGGGCCGGCTAGAATTACAGGATATCTCGGCTTGTCGGGTAGACACCCTCCGAGGGTCGAGTAGGGCTCTCCGGCCGTCGAGTAGAGCCTCCCGAGTGTCGAATAGCAGGCGTGGGGCCCTGGTGCACGTCGTCGGGTAGAGTATGGGCACATGGCCAGTACGGCTACTCATAGCCTGTCCGGTAGGTGTCATAGCTGATACTAGGCGCGGTGTGGGCGCGCCGCTGCTGTCTTGTCTCGGTTGGAGCCGCGTACTGTACCTTGTTCTGTCCATGTCTGGTCTTATCTACTTCGAGTTTACCGGCTCCTGCTTTACCGGACCAGGCTGGCGCATCCGGGTTGTTGGCCGGCCGACTGCGTCTTTTCTGGGTGGTTAAAGAACCCGGTCCCATATTCCTGACAGTAGCTGTCAAGGTCACGACTGACAACGAAGTGGTGTGCGCCGTTGAGATATGCTTTGACTTTCATATATAAAGAAGTTGCAAGGAGATACGAGAGAGATGAGTTTGTTGTTGTTGTTGTAATCTTTTCTTTTTGAAAAATATACAGTACAAATGTGCAGACACTCCCATATACGCAGAACTAAAGCAGATTATGCAGTATCCTGACCGGCTCATCTATGTGCGAAGCATGCTTGCTCGCTGCGGAGGACGGACAGTTGGCTGGACTCTGACCCTATCTTACTTGGTGACCAGCCTGTTGGCTGATGATCCAAGAACGCTGTTGGTTGAATAAAGTCTCTCGTAATTCCCGAAAAAAAAAACTTGGCCCGTTCGCGGGCTGAACAAATCGAGTCCAGTCGGAGTGTCGGACCCTTCCAAGAAAAAAAAGGTATTCGTTTGGGCTTTAGGTGGGCCGTGTGTCATGCGACTCTTCTTCCCCGGCTCTTCCACGCCGCCGCCGCATCGCACCCTTCCCTCCTCCGCCCACGCGCCGCCGCCGCTGCGTTCCGTGCCCAGCAGACCCTAGAACCGCGCGAGCGACCCTCCTCCACGCCCACATCCACGCCCGCGCGCTCGATGATGCCGCCGCACAAGGTAACCCACCGGTTCTTACTCGATCCGACCACGATTAATGTTACATAGGAGTAGTAGATTCGAAATTACGTTCACAATAGCTATTCGGCTTGATTGCCCTAAGAATTTTATTTCTTTTTGAGATGCCCTAAGGTTAGATGCACCTGGCACACTGGATACATACGCACCAGCACTAATCGTGCCACCGTTTCCTGTATAATCTTACCCTCGTCCTACATTCAATATTGTAAAAAGCCTCATTTCAAAGAGAAACAAATGTACCTACAGATACCCAAGATAATTAAGTTGTCACGAATTCTGAATTAGTGAAGTTGGTTACTAATCGTCTGAACTAGCAAATTCAGTTAGAGATTCTCCGAGTTTAGTTAAAACTACTGTAACTAAATGTGTCCAGAGCATGGCTGAAGTATAAGTTATACATTATGAACTAGTGAATTTAGTCTTTCAGTGACTAATATGGATCCATGATTCTGCAGCGGTCGAATGAAGAGGAAGATAGTCTCAGCAGGCGGACGGATGATACTCTAGTCTCATCGGCAGCAGCGACAGTGTCTCATCCGCACAAGGTAACCCCCCCACTCTCCCACCGGGCGCTTGCTAATCCTTAGTCGGTTTGGCCACCGTTACTCGCAATAGATTCAAACCTATGTTGATAACAAATCGGCTTAATTGTGCTTAGAGCAGGTGCACATGCCAAAGCTGGATCCCCAAGCAAGATTTGTTCGTTCTGTCACCCAAAGCACATATTTTTGTTGCAGAACACGCTAGATACGTTATAATTTGTGCCACTGTTTCTTTTTTTATTAACTCTATCCTTTTCTCCACATTCAAATAAATATTATAAGTCTCAACTCAGAACAAAACGTTGTAGGCAAATGGATCCATGCCTATATTTTAAAATTATTGTAACTTCTGAATCAGTGAACTTAGCTACTAATTGTGAGAACTACTGAATTCAGATATAAAGTTTCTGAATTTAGTATAAAATACTGTTAGTAAATGACGACATAACACAACTAGAGTGTTCATATGTTATAAATTCTGAATTAGTGAGTTTAGTTGTTCAGTTACTAAATGGATGCATCATTCTGCAGCGACCAAAGGAGGAGGAAGATAGGCTCAGCATGCTGATGGATGATATTCTACTATCTATCTTGGGGAGAGTCAGTGCACGTATGGCTGTAAAGACAAGTGCGCTCTCGACACGGTGGAGGCACCTCCCTTGGTTGCTGCCTGAACTCACCATCGACGTAAAGGATTTCCTATCTGATCCATGTCCTGAACCTATCGAGGCCAGTGATATGGAGAAAGCTATGTCGTCTTTAACCAAAGCCACCAGGAGTTTCTTGGCTAATCAACAGAGAGGATCCACCGTCTCAAGTTTGGATCTTAGGCTCTACTTGATCAGCATGTTTCTGTGTGAAGTTGGATCACTGGTGGGTGACGCGATCGACAGTGGTCTCTTGAAAGATTTTGATCTTGCCATTCTTGATGAGACAGATCCTCGTGACTGTAGTGACGAGAATATGCTACAGCGTGCCAAAGAAATAGATGGGTTTTTCAGCTCGTACCCGAGTCTGCCCCACTGCCTCACACGACTCTTTCTACAAAATGTGAACTTTGAAAAATTGGACATGCACCATGTCCTGTTTGACTGCTGCAATCAACTGGAGCATCTAAGCCTCTATCAGTGTGATACTGGTTTATGGTCTCTGTTCAAGATAGATGCACCAAACTCAAAACTTAGTGACCTGGAACTCATCAAGTGTCGCTTTGGGAGACTTGAGGTGGTATGTCTTCCGAAATTGGAGAAGCTCAGCTGGGATACTTGGGTATCTTGGTCTGTCCCCTTAGCTTTTGGTCTTGTCCCGGCTCTTGGGGAATTGGAACTTTCTTGCCGTGCAATATCTGCTCAACAGGAATTTGAATTAAGCGAGCTTCTGCACAGGACCACATGCATACATACTCTTACATTGGATTTTCAAGGAGAAAATGTAAGTTATAGTTTATTTCCGCAGAGTGGTCATTTTTTTTTCTTTTGTTGTGAGACCTATCAGAGTTTACATCATAGGAAATAATCATAGCTGTAAACTCTTTGGTAACCTCATCTTTCTGCTTGCGAATTATTCATTCTTATTTGTGTATTGTTTGATCAGCTTTGGATACTACCTGAAATGAAGCAACTCAGCACAGCTTTCAATAAGCTAAGGAAGCTTTATCTTCGTGGTATCTTTGTTGAATTTGACATTTCGTGGACGATAGCCTATCTTGCAGCCGCACCTTCTATCGAGATGCTACAGATTGAGGTGATGCAGTTGTCCCCCTTTCCTCAATTGTGTCGTATTTCTTTTCTTCTCCACATTTAGAGCTTTTGTTTTTTTCACAAGTTTTGCAGGTCTGGGAGCATCCATGTGATGTGGATGATGACAGAGAGGGGTCATCCTTCTCTGAAAGGAGGACTCCTCATTGGGAGATGGACTTTCAAGGCTCCCAGAACTTACTTTTGAAAGAGCTAGAATTCATTGGCTTTAAGTCTCTAGAACAGCAGTTTACATTTATAAGATCTGTGCTGCAGCGATCTCCCAACTTGCAGAAGATAGTTCTGAAAGGAGAGGAACAATGCGACTACTGCGACGCATTTGATGTACCATCGAAATTCCCGAAGAAGGATGAGCAAGAAATGGTCGCCCGGCGAATTAGAGATGGCATATTCTGGACCCAAATTATTTTTGATGAATAAGTTGTAATGAGGCATGTCTCAGGCCAAATAACTATTTATTTTAAGTTGTAACATAGAAATTGTTCTGCCATTATTATTTCAGAGTAGTAGTTTTGCCTGTAAGAGAAGGATTCAGTATTAAGTTGTAATATCATTATTATTTCTGAGTATTCTTATTTGTTTTTGCCACAAATTCAGTATTAAGTTGTAACATCATTATTATTTCTGAGGAAATCTACTGGTTAAGAGAAGGACATGTACTTAACTGCTCAAGGTGCCCTGAAAATCCAATATTAAGTTGTAACATCATTATTATTTCTGAGTAAATCTACTGGTTAAGGGCAGGACCTCTACTTTACTCCTCACGGAGCCTTCAAAATCCAATATGCACCTTGTTTACTCCGTGGCATTGGAAAATTCTCCTCGGAAAACATTTTCTATTGCACAACAACAATGATGTGTGTTCATCCGCTGTTGATGAATTGCAAGCCCACAAATGTAGTAGGATGGTGGGGGATGTACTTGCTGGAGGAACATGGACCGTCCATGATGTACGCGGAGAACCAACGATGCAGACTTGCCTTCCTGGCCAATGTGCTTGAGCCTGATGAAACATGCCCGGCGCATGCACTAGAACTTCAGGGAGGCTATAGCATTTCTCATTTTTTGCTTTGTAGGCAATTCGCCTCGGTAAAAACTTGAGAGAGCTTGTCAGGAAGCACGGCCATGATGAAGTTGTAGCGAAGGGCCGACTACACAAGGACAAACTCTGGTTGTGATCCCGGATTGGGAGCATGGTATGAGCTCCATCTTCAGGAACAAGGTTCAAACTGACCAAGTGAGCATACAATTTTCGACCTAACTTCAGTTCACAAGTACATTCAGAGTTCAGTTATGTGAAAAAAACGTACACAATATTAGAACTAGAATAACACTTGGTGTTCTAACTTCTAACACAGATAGCTAGGCCAATTAGTTCATATCAATAGATCTATCCATTATAGTTCATAATTTCATATATATGTTCTGACATCATCAGACAGAGTACAATCCTGACGGTAATTGCCCGATACAATGTTCCATGTGTTAAAGTAGAGACTATGAGATCAGTACAATGTCCAGACCCCATCGGGCGTGCCCCAGAACGCGTCGGCCGGAGAATTGTAGACATCAGGCGACGCGGATGTGGCCGCCAGACCCCACAGGGCGTCCTCCAGGTCGTCGTCGAGGCACGGCGGAGGCAGGTACGTCGACAGAAGCTCGTACCGTCCTCCGTCGGTTGGATCCCACGTCTTGTATCCGAACGGCGAGATGAGCTCGTTGTTACACTCAAATGCAGATCGCCGGTCGCGCTCGTCGACGATGGCCTCTTCGTCATTGTCGTCAATGACAATGGGCGTGTTGCCGCCGTTCTTGACCTCCACCTGGGCGGCTACGTGTGTCGCTTCCTTGATGAACCCCGCACCGTCTCCGAGTCCAGCAAGTTCGTCGGGCGCGGCCTCGTCTCCCCGAGCCGCCAGCACGGGATGGTCGGTGGGTGCCTTTCTCTTGGTGCCGGAGACGGACACCGTCGACTGTGGCTCGGCGGCAGGGTGTCCATTGGCGGCGTCGTTAGGGCGGGCTTGGGCGGAGATGGTTGGTCGGCGGTGGAGGTGCGTGCCCTGCCCCTGTGGACAGAAGGCGAGCGGCGCACGCGCACCGGCCTGAGGATGAACGTCGCCGGACCTGTGAGCCATCGATCTGAAGCAGAGGATGAACAATGTTGAAGCCAACTGGTTGTTGATCTGATCCTAGTTGTTTCTGGGTGGCATCGATCGGTATGCGGGAGTACGATGATGAGAGACGAACACGGACTCTGTCGACACAAAGTACTCTCATTGTTGGACTCGGATTAGCGGGAAAAGGATGTGCGTACAAACGACGAAGAACCGGGGAGCTCCTATAGGCCGCCGGCACCTGCGCTCTGCTGGGCCGGCCCGTAAGGTATTTCTGTTTACAATGTTTTTTATATTTACTCCCTCCGAATCAGATAAAGTGTCGCTTGAAAAGACCTACCCACATATAAGTGACCAGTACGAGTTACGACAGTATTTTCGGATCGGCGGTAGTAGTATTTCTTTTCTATTTCTTATTGAGTTTTTCAAATTCTGGTTTTTTTTAGACCTGCACATTTTCCAGCATATGCTTTTTTGTTCAGAATATGAACAATTTTAAAATCCGAAGATTTAACAAATCTGATTATTTTTGAATATATATTTAAAATCTGAAATATTTCTTTAAATATGAACATATTTTTTTGAACTAACGGAATTTTATCAATTAAATGGAAATATTTTTTATCCCATGAACATATTTTTCCACATCATAAACATTAAATTATCTCGTATTTTTTTGAATGAAGTTTTTTGAAATACGTAAGCAATTTTATGATTTTTGTAACCTTGCACAAATTTATTAAAAATCCATATGTTTCAAAATTTGACCCTTTTTCAATTCATTAACAAATGTTTAAGAGAAACATAAAGGTCTAAGAAATATAAATTTAAGTAAACACACGATTGGGTCGAAGCCCACCACACACACATGGTTCACATTGTCTCTTCCACGCATACATGGTACTAGCGAGCGATTTATACTTGCGCCGATTTAAGCTGACAAGTGACTGCGCCAATGTTATCTGGAGCATGAAATTAGGGGAAATGCTGGGGTCATAATGTCATATGACCATATAGTCCGAAAGATTAAGCCGTCGAAGAGGGCTTCCATTCTCTTGAGTTTTTTCTGAACAGACGTCGATCAAATGGCGATGAACATGACCTAGCTAGAGGCTCTTTAAACTCCAGCTTAGGCTGACATGTTTGGGTCCAAATCCACCTTATGGTGTGTGTAAACATTATGATTTAACGGAAGAAATGGTGGACAAAAGAACACACACACATTGTCTTCGATTGCATTGGCAACATCCCGGGGTGAGACATTGCGGAAGCGTTTCCTAAAAGGAAAACAATCATCATAGCACAAACACACATGTGCATGCTATAGAACTATTTCTTCATCCATCAAAGAACAATTAAGAATAGAGGTAGAGAAACGGAAGACATATATCAAGTACGCGTCAATGGAGAGTAAGATGAGTTCTTGGGATTGTTTGGAAATCCCATAGTTGTTCAATCTTACTGTTGCCAAGATTCTACCAATTAAAGTTTTGGCTAACAGCTCGCGTTCTTGCTAAATTAGCAATATAAAAGGAGTACTACTTTTAGAGTTGACATTTTGGCTTAGTTTATACTTACTCATGCCTTGATGTAAGGTATATAGTTTTTTGAAGAAAAAATTCATAACATAAGGTGTATTTGCTATGGACAATTTGACCCATCAAAAAATTAGACCTAGTCTCAAAAGAGAGATTTTGAATAGATTATATTCATTTTGTTCCTATTAAGAACTCATTTCTCAGATTTTTTTCCAGAAATAAAATGAGTCCACTGTATGTATAATACATATGTCTTAATATTCGTGCAGTAAACTATACACCCTATATTCGGTAACGGAGGGAGTATTAAAAACAGCTTGGAAAAAATAGCCGCTGATATTTTTCTAATGGAGAACCTGTGTGAGTAGACCATCGGTTGCCTTGTCATTTTCTTCTCATGGCAGAAAGCTTACACAAGTCGTAACTGGACACTAGCCTGTTACTCCTCATTTCTCTAGCATTCGGAAAAGCTCATGTCAGCTTAAACATAAAGTGTAACATTTGCAGCACTTAAGGCCCCGATTGGTTCAGCGTTTTTTAGCCAATGTGGAGGTAAAATTTTACGGACATGTGGAGGCCACGTTGAAAATCCGGCGTAACGCGGGTGGAAAATTCCGGTCCATTATTTGCTACTGCCTATCCCAGCGGGTGAAAAATATGTCAGTTCATAAAGGCAAGAAACGCCAATGTAGCATAGTCCACATCAAGAAATGTAACATACGCGCGCATTAGGAAATCAACTGCAAGCTGTTAAAACGTAAAGTAGGCAGAACAAAAGCCGCTTTGTATTATTTCGAAGAGAAGAACAAATGTAACATCCGGAGTAGCACACATGCATGAAGAAATCAAATTACACTCATCACAAAAGGGGAAAAAAATCAGTACGTTGCACTTGACTAGGGTATCACTTAATTATTAAGAAAACAACATCTAGGAGGATTCTTGTTTTGAAACAGAAGAGTTTGTGACGCAAGGAAGTAGGTAGGCGCCCTACTTGAAGCTGGCCTTGACAGCGTCGATGTCTTCGTTGCTGACACGGAAAGCCTTGGCGAGCACGTCGGTGGGCACGGGCGGCGCGGCGGCGAGGAGCGTGTTGGCGATGACCTGCGTGCCCTGGAGCTGGCTGTTGAAGGCGGCGATGACGGATGCGGGTCCGTACCCCCTGTTCTGCTGGAAGTGCACGAGGCCGCGGGGAAAGACGAAGACGTCGCCGACGTTGAGGATCTTGGTGAAGAGCTTGTTGGCGGTGGTGATGAAGCCGACCTCGAGGACGCCCTGGGTGACGAAGATGATCTCGGTGGCGCGCGGGTGGGTGTGCGGCGGGTTCTGGCCTCCCTTGGCGTAGTCGATGCGCGCCATGGACACGCCGAGGGTGTTGACCCCCGGGAAGGTGAGCACGTTGGCGGCGGTCACGGCGGAGCCCGCGGCGTTGCTGGTGTTGCCGGCCTTCTTGAGCCCGGCGAAGAAGAAGTCGTCCGCCGTGATGTTGGCCTTGCACGGGAATCCGTTCAGCCTGACGGCTGCCGCCATTAATTCACCTTATCAGCATGTACAAAGATGCAGGGGGGAACGAGGATGACAAACTAAGATAATGGTTTAGCTGGGTAACTTACTGGATGCCATGTCGGCGACGCAGACGTCCTGGAGCATGTCGGGGTCGCCTGCCATGGATGGGGCGGCGAGCGCGAAGAGGACGGCGCAGACGACTGAAAGGTGAAGCCTCGCCATGATGATCGATGTGTCAATGCTGGATAGCTACAATGCTTGGTTGTCGAGTGCTTCTTGGATCTGGAATGAGCAGACGTACCAGAGCTGGTACTTATAGGCAGGGTGATTTGTGGATGGCATCGCCATTGCGAAGGTCAAGCAGCGTACGCTACCGCTGCTAGGACAGGATCAGATCGGGAGGGAAGCAAGCAAGCATCCGACTACAATAATTTGGAGACGATGAGATATAGTTGTTTATGCACCCCTTGTGCTTGAAGGTACCTGCTACGTGGTCGTGGAGACGACGAATCGATCCATGATCCTATGTCAGTTTCTGCGCGTCGCAACGTGGGGGAACAGTGGCTGTTGTCCACACCTATCCTATGGCAGTTTTACAAAAAACGAGGCCAATCTGTATGCGTACCCTCTTGGAGACAACAACCTAATTTTGTGGGTCTACCGTCGCCGGGAACCACGCACAAGCACAATGCACATGGCGATGAGCGACTTATCGAGTAGTTGCACATGCTAGTTTACCGTTAAACAAATGTTAAAATTGGTGTCAAAGTTGGGCAAAATACATAATCAGAACATCATCGTTTCGAAAGGTGAAAAACATAATCTGGATTTGGAACCACATGTCTGATACACTGTTTAAGCCCAAGATCATCTATTTGGGCTCGCTGCAGTATATTACCCCGAAAGTTTTTTGTTTTGATAGAATATTACCCCGAAAGTTGGGGTCAACTACTGCAAACATGTTTTGATTTTTGTTGTTCTGTACAACTTTGGCACCAAATATTGGTGAAATGTCTCTAACAGTAATCAAATTCAGATTTTGTTTTTGAGCTTTCGGAAAGTTGATAAAGTAAAAGAGGTACTTGGGAATATGCACATATATGCCCTGCTCAATTGCAGACAAGCTGTCTCAATCCATAATCAATTCCTCTTGCATCACAATGAGTCTGACTTTTCAGACGTCTAACGGAATAAAAGAGGCAAGTACGCACGTATATGCCCTACCCCATTTCTAACAACCTATCTCTATCCATAATCAGCTCCACTTGCGTCATAGATGAGTCACTTGGTCAATGACTCAAGGAAGGTATGAATTCTATCCAATTTTTCAAAGGAGAGGAGAATAATTGCTTTTTTAAAAAAAATTATAAAGAGTGATTGTGAGAACTTGGCATCGTGGCGCAACAATTGCTAGTCATCTGATGTTTGGAAGCAACGGTGGATAGTAGTTGCCACTTTGTCATGTGGCCTTGTGGCAACTTGCCATCAAGTCAAGTTGCGCCTTCGTGCGACTCTCCATATGCTCGTGTTTTGTTTTTTTCCTGCTTGTGAGGTGTCTGAGCTGGGACAGCTCTTGTTGAGAGTAAATTAGAACTAGTGGTATTGTATGACCGAGTTTTCCAAGCGTCGAGATCGGCCGTCAAAAAAAGAGGAAGAAGATCTATCCTACACATATGCTAAAATTATGTTATCGAATCAATTGGTTTCACTCCTTATAGTGAGGCCAACGGCCTTCTGGCTACCAGAAACCCTCTCCAGGTCCGGTAAATTCATGGTCTAGTTAGAAAAAACAAATAAATCAGCTGGATTTTAAATTTTACTTGTGATGTCTCCATAATGTTCTGTCAATTCCACTTTGCATCATAGATGAGTCATTTGGTCAATGTCTCCAGAGGAATGTATGAAGCTTATTCATTTTTTCTACGGAGAAGTGAATAATTGTATCACTGCAAGAAATTCAATGGCAATGGTATTTATATCATGTGGAATATCTGCAAGGAGCGGAACCGCATGATCTTCCAAGGGATTGCGGCTCTCGACTATGATGTCATTGTTTTAACCTTGGACGCGTTCGTAAGCTAGCTTTGGTTCTGGTACTCACGCTCTGTGCCATGTTCTTTTTTCCTTTTCTCTGTTTCGTTTTTGGTCGGGACTTGTTCCTTCCTTTTGCCCTAGCTAGCGCCCCCTGTGTACTTGGTTTCTTTCTCCAGCAATTGATGGGTAGAGCTGATATTGCCTGTCTCGAAAAAAGGGATGTTGCCATGTGGTGATTTCCCATTAAGTCGCGTCTTCGCACATCCCATCCCTCTGTATTTGTCGTCCTTTGTTTTTTCCTACTTGTGAGGCGTCTGAGCTGGGACAACTCTCGTTGAGAGTATAGTATAACTAGTTGTATTGTAGGACCGAGTTTTCCAGCGCGTATTGTTGTTGAGTTCGGTTGTCAAAAAAGAGAGGAAGAAGACCTATTCCTAGTGGTACTCATATGCTGAAACTATGATATACAGTAGAATCAATTGACTTCGACACCTTACATTAAGGCCGACTACCGTATTCAAATCTGGCGGAGGAAGCAGCTAGGCAGCTAGCTGAGAGTAACTTATTACGATAACTAATTTGCTGGCATTCGAGGCGGCTAGAGAGTAGTAGTAGTAAGATTAGCAGCTATGCCGTCTGTATCACCGACAGCACAGGTACGCCTTCATATCATGAATTTTTCAACTGCTCTCGGCGTCTTCATGCGCTTTTTATCTGTCTTATTCCGGTGATCGGCCGGTCAGTCAGCTTTCACCGTCACGGCGGCCCGGGAGTTTGCATTCTTTTCAGGATGTTTAGTTTAAGATCGTACGACTCGATCATGCATGCGCATTTGCTGTACCTTTTAGGTCAGGTAGTTAGATGTCTGGAGAGGTAAGACAAGCCTGGCCTGCTTGCATGAGCACCCTAAACAGTTCAGTGCGGTTTAATTTCCTTTTTGTTTCTCAGGGAACGAACAAGGACATGAGTTTGGGGCAGGTTCAAAGGACGCAACCGATGTAATATAAAAGTTGCACACTTGTGGATGAAAATAGGAGGGAGCTGAGTAGTATGAGTTGTGAGGTTTATGAATCCGGATAACCAGTTTTCTTCGTTAAAGCGTCTCCAATCGGGCAAGGCTCATCTTAGCCCGGACGTGTCCGTGAAGAGGGTTAGCCGCCTTCGTTTGTCCTCTCCAGCAAGTGCATCCCCATATCCAAACACTCAAATCCATGCAAACACATGCACGTCGTTCATAAATCATGCAACAATTCAACGCAAATTCAAAATAAGTCTCAGTTCAACACATAAGCTAAGAATTTTAAGAATGCATACATAAACGATACAAAAATGAAAGAAAGGCCTCCAAGGTCTAGCTCGTTGATCTTTTTTTCATGTGCCTGATCCACTTTGTGCTCTCATCATCCAAGAGGCTAGTGACATGAAATGTGTGTGATCCTCGACTTCCGTGAATATAGCATGAATACAATTTTTCCTTCCCAAGAACAATGGTATAAAGTTATCTTCACCCTTTTCAACTCTATTTTCATCCAATTATCATGTTTCTCCAATTCCATCTCAGTCAACCTCAATTCTCCCCATTTGCACATCCAAGAAGAGTTTGTACATCTCATCGTTCTTCTCCTTTTTTTTCTCTTTCTCGTAACATTTCTTCAAGGCCTTACCTTTGGTGGAGAAGATATTCGTCCATATATATGGTGGAAATTTTGCTTGCCACACCCTCTTGAGCCGACCTTTCCTTCTCCCACCCTCCACCCATCAAATTTCAATTTTCCAATTTTGATGCACAGACCATTGTCCGTATGGCACCACGGCAATGTCATCTACTTCAATAGGAGATAGTCTCCGGCTTAGGTCCGTCGACAACCTCTCTGCTCCATTGAATGGACAAGCCATCCTTCTCCATAAGCTTCGCGATGATAAATTTTCTTCTCCCTCACTTTCCTTCCCTCGAGGGTGGATGGTGGCTAGGACAGCAGTGTCTGGACGTGTCTGGATAACCCCATTTTCACCTCCACATATGGACTAAGTATGAGAGTTGCCACCATGGTTTTGGTTACCGGTCGGGAAATCCGGTTACCGGGTAAGAACCGGAGATCCCGAGCACCCTCGATATGGTCATATCGGCCAAAAAATCCCGATTTTTTTATATCTTAATAAAAACTTTTGGTTAATGGTCATATATATTAGGAACCGAAAAAATTGAAATTTTCAATTTTGATTTTTGAATTCGTCCGGTAACCTGTCGGGAGGTAACCGGAAATCCCGACCACCCTCGGGAAATTTTTCCTACCGGTAACCAGAACCTTGGTTGCCACACATGTTGAACGTTTGAGCTGAATTTGGGGTTCGGTTGCTAGTTTAAGCTTGCCGGTTGACATATTCCTGTGCCTCTATCCGGTTCATTGCTTGCTCAAGGGCACGTAATTACGACGTGCACAAGAGGAAGTATACATTAGGCTCATATATGGATGTCAATGGTCAAACTCTCTCCTTGCCCAGCGCTCTTCTTCTTTTTCTTTTTTTTAAGGGAAGAGTGAGCTTTATAAATTAGGTATAATAATGTTTTGCGAGGGTGGGACACAAACTCATGATCGATATAAACGAAATATAGGACGCCCTTTATTCCTTGCTACTGCTGGAAGTCTGGAACCGCTGCAGCGAGAGCGACGCATGCGCGCGCTTCAGTGTGTACGGATCATCATCCATGGATCGATTCGTCGTCATAAACAACTAATCTCTACCGGCTACAAATTATTGTAATCGGATGCGCAACCTCTTGCTTGTTTCCCTCCCCATCTGACCCTGTCGTCGGTCGCAGCATGCTCTGCTTGACCTTGCAATGCCGATCGATGCCATTTCCAAAATCACCATGCCTATAAGTACCAGCTCCTATACCTCTGCTCATTGCACATCCAACAAGCATTTCACAACTATACAACCAAGCTTCTTGTAGCAATCCAGCATTGACAGATCAATCATGGCGAGGCTTCACCTTTCCGTCGTCTGCGCCGTCCTCTTCGCGCTCGCCGCCCCGTCCCTCGCAGGCGACCCCGACATGCTCCAGGACGTCTGCGTCGCCGACATGGAATCCAGTGAGTTCAATTCAATAATTACCAAGTGAAACATTTCGATCATGGTAACTTGCAGTTAACCTCGATCGTTCCTCCTGCATCTTAATTTCTACTGATGTGAATATTTGGTGTGCGCGGCAGCCGTCAAGTTGAACGGATTCCCGTGCAAGGCCAACATCACGGCGGACGACTTCTTCTTCGCCGGGCTCAAGAACGCCGGAAACACCAACAACGCCGCGGGCTCAGCCGTGACCGCCGCCAACGTGATGACCTTCCCGGGGGTGAACACCCTCGGCGTCTCCATGGCGCGCATCGACTACGCGCCGGGAGGCCAGAACCCGCCGCACACCCACCCGCGCGCCACCGAGATCATCTTCGTCACCCAGGGCGTCCTCGAGGTCGGCTTCATCACCACCGCCAACAAGCTCTTCACCAAGACCCTCACCGTCGGCGACGTCTTCGTCTTCCCGCGTGGCCTCGTGCACTTCCAGCAGAACAGGGGATACGGCCCCGCCTCCGTCATCGCCGGCTTCAACAGCCAGCTCCAGGGCACCCAGGTCATCGCCAACACGCTCTTCGCCGCCGCGCCACCCGTGCCCACCGACGTGCTCGCCAAGGCCTTCCGCGTCGGCAACGACGACATTGACGCTGTCAAGGCCAGGTTCAAGTAAGCCGCCTGTGTCCGTCTGTATCGCTTTCTTCAGAGAAGAATTCTATGTTGGTTACTGAATAAGTGATACCCAAGACAAGTGGGCTGTGCGTGTAACTGATTTTTTGTTTTTGTTTTACGATCGATGAGTGGTTTTTATTTGTTCATGTGTACTCTGTATGTTTCATTAATTCGTTTGTCTTTCAAATAATACAAACCTACTTTTGTTCTGTTTAGTGCATGTTTCAGTAGCTTACAATTGATTTCATGATGCCTATGTTACATTTCATGACCTACTTTGCTAAGGGCAAACAGTGGGAGAATGCACCACTGCACACAATTGTTATTATTAAAAGGGTATGTACAAAGAAAAAAAAGGTAAAAAACTTATTAATACAGACCGAGCAGCGAGGACACCTTCCTCCGCCGGGCACTGCGCAGCGCTACCACCTCCCGCACCAGCTCCGACAAGCACGAGCACGACACGGGCCGCCACGGGCCACGTCGCTCCGGTGCGGACAGAACGCACCGCCTCCAACCGCCCACAAAGCCCTCCATGCAAGGGACTTAAGCCTGTCTCATGTGGTCTCACGCAATACTGATAGCATATGTACCGTCTGATAAGAGGGTACGTAGTAGGCGTAGTGAAAGAAAGACCAAAAAATCCTCAAATAACCATTGTAAATATGTCACCTCTGTCGTTAGAAGAGTCATAACTTGCAATTCAGACTCTGCAATCGAATGGGAAACTACTCTGTTTTTTCATCTTACAGGAAAATAAGGGAACCAATAAGAATAAGAAAAATACAGTAAGCAGAAAGTGAACCGGCATCCAAAAAATCAATAGCATACGTTGCATCAGAATAAGCCTGGAGCTAGAACACGCCGAACAGGGAAATAAGAGATGCCGACACATGCGTGGGGCACTTGGCAAACCATATGCGACATGTGGGGCCCTGGAGAGTGAGCGACGACACTCGACAACTAGCAATACCGGGGATTGTCCATCAACTATGCTGAGGCAAATGTTTAGACGCGTAGTGCCATCTCGTCCCTCAAGGTTTACCGAGTGCTGTGCCTAGGTACTCGGCAAATATATGAAGGTCGTTTGCACTGGACGGCCGTTATCACCTCTTTATTGCCGAGTACCCAATGAAAATATACGGCAAAACATTTGCCGTCGCGCCCTAGTAATTTTGGAGCTCAACAAACATCATTTGCTGACAGGACTACTGCAAGTGCTGCACTTGACAAAAAAATTGCCGACGATATTTATGCTTTTGCTGTATTTGAGATACACGGTAAAGATGTCGATTCCAGTAGTGAACGACACCTCGGACACAGGCAGCTCCGCGATGTCACCAAGCTTGACGCTGGAAGTTTTTCTTATGAAAATTAGATCGTACCACACTTCTTATATGTTACAAAGATTTTGAGAAACCATTAAAACTATGATATATAATCAATTGACTTCAGCACCTTACATTAAGGCCGATTACCTTATGTACTAATTGTAATTACCGGCAATCCACTCCAGATCCTGTAAATTCACGGACTAGTTAAAAAAAAAAACAAATAAATCCTTTGCATTTTAAATTTTACATGTGTATTATACATTATTTTCAGTCCACTTTGTTTGAAAATCGGTAGCGGGGGAACCAGGAAGTCATGGTCACCACAAGCTAGTACCATCTGTGATTTTGTTTCTTCCAGGACTAATTCATTCGCTAGGCTGAACCGAGTACTGAGCCACTAACCTTATTCAAATCTGGCGGAGGAAGCAGCTAGGCAGCTAGCTGAGAGTAACTTACGATAACTAATTTGCTGGCATTCGAGGCGCCTAGGCCCTAGAGAGTAGTAAGATTAGCAGCTATGCCGTCTGTATCACCGACAGCACAGGTACGCCTTCATATCATGAATTTTTGAACTGCTCTCGGCGTCTTCATGCGCTTTCATCTGTCTTATTATTCCGGTGATCGGCCGGTCAGTCAGCGTTCGCCGTCACGGCGGCCCGGGAGTTTGCATTCTTTTCGGGATGGTTAGTTTAAGATCGTACGGCTCGAGAGCAGGAAAAATTATCTCTTCGGCTTCGAGCTACATGCATGCGCGTTAGCTGTACCTTTTAGGTCAGGTAGTTAGATGTTTGGAGAGGTAAGACAAGCCTGGCTTGCATGCGCACCCTAAACAGTTCAGCGAGGTTTCCTTTTTGTTTCTCAGGGAACAAGGACATGAGTTTGGGGCAGGTTCGAAGGACGCAACCGATGTAATATAAAAGTTGCACACCGTAAAGAGGGTTAGCCGCCTTCGTTTGTCCTCTCCAGAAAGTGCATCCCCATATCCAAACACTCAAATCCATGCAAACACATGCACGTCGATCATAAATCATGCAACGATTCAACGCAAATTCAAAATAAGTCTCAGTTCGACACATAAGCTAAGAATTTTAAGAATGCATACATAAACGATATGAAAATGAAAGAAAGGCCTCCAAGGTCGTGCTCGTGGATCTTTTTGTTTTCATGTGCCTGATCCACTTTGTGCTCTCATCATCCATGATCCAAGAGGCTAGTGCCATGAAATGTGTGTGATCCTCGACTTCCGTGAATATAGCATGAATACAATTTTTCCTTCCCAAGAACAATGGTATAATGTTATCTTCACCCTTTTCAACTCTATTTTCATCCAATTATCATGCTTCTTCAATTTCATCTCAGTCAACCTCAATTCTCCCCATTTGCACATCCACTCATCGTTCTTCTCCTTTTTTTTTCTCTTTCACGTAACATTTCTTCAAGGCCTTACCTTTGGTGGAGAAGATATTCGTCCATATATATGGTGGAAATTTTGCTTGCCACGCCCTCTTGAGCCGCCCTTTCCTTCTCCCACCCTCCTACCCATCAAATTTCAATTTTCCAATTTTGATGCACATACCATTGTCCGTATGGCACCACGGCATTGTCATCTACTTCAATAGGCGATAGTCTCCGGCTTAGGTTCGTCGACAACCTCTCTGCTCCATCGAATGGACAAGCCGTCCTTCTCCATAAGCTTCGCGATGATAAATTTTCTTCTCCCTCACTTTCCTTCCCTCGAGGGTTGATGGTGGCTAGGTGTCTGGATAACCCCATTTTCACCTCCACATATGGACTAAGTATGAGAGTTGCCACCATGGTTTTGGTTACCGGGTAAGAACCGGAGATCCGGAGCACCCTCGATATGGTCATATCGGCCAAAAAATCCCGATTTTTTTATATCTTAATAAAACCTTTTGGTTAATGGTCATAATAATGTTCTGCGAGGGTGGGACACAAACTCATGATCGATATAAACGAAATGTAGGACGACCTTTATTCCTTACTGCTGCTGGAAGCCTGGAACCGCTGCAGCGAGAGCGACGCGCAGAAACTGATGCGGCCGCGCGCGCTTCAGTGTGTACGGATCATCAACCATGGATCGATTCGTCGGTATAAACAACTAAATCCCTACCGGCTCCAAATTATTGTAATCGGATGCGCAACCGCTTGCTTCTTTCCCTCCCCATCTGACCCTGTCGTCGGTCGCAGGTCGCAGCATGCTCTGCTAGACCTTGCAATGCCGACGCCATATCCGAAATCACCATGCCTATAAGTACCAGCTCCAATACCTCTGCTCATTGCACATCCAACAAGCATTTCACAACTATACAACCAAGCTTCTTGTAGCAATCCAGCATTGACAGATCAATCATGGCGAGGCTTCACCTTTCCGTCGTCTGCGCCGTCCTCTTCGCGCTCGCCGCCCCGTCCCTCGCAGGCGACCCCGACATGCTCCAGGACGTCTGCGTCGCCGACATGGAATCCAGTGAGTTGATTGATTACCAAGCTGAACCATTCGTCTGAACTTGTCAACCTCGTTCCTCCTGCATCGATCCTTGTGCTGATTTGAACGGTGCGCGGCAGCCGTCAAGCTGAACGGATTCCCGTGCAAGGCCAACATCACGGCGGACGACTTCTTCTTCGCCGGGCTCAAGAACGCCGGAAACACCAACAACGCCGCGGGCTCAGCCGTGACCGCCGCCAACGTGATGACCTTCCCGGGGGTGAACACCCTCGGCGTCTCCATGGCGCGCATCGACTACGCGCCGGGAGGCCAGAACCCGCCGCACACCCACCCGCGCGCCACCGAGATCATCTTCGTCACCCAGGGCGTCCTCGAGGTCGGCTTCATCACCACCGCCAACAAGCTCTTCACCAAGACCCTCACCGTCGGCGACGTCTTCGTCTTCCCGCGTGGCCTCGTGCACTTCCAGCAGAACAGGGGATACGGCCCCGCCTCCGTCATCGCCGGCTTCAACAGCCAGCTCCAGGGCACCCAGGTCATCGCCAACACTCTCTTCGCCGCCGCGCCACCCGTGCCCACCGACGTGCTTGCCAAGGCCTTCCGCGTCGGCAACGACGACATTGACGCTGTCAAGGCCAGGTTCAAGTAAGCCGCCTGTGTCCGTCTGTATCGCTTTCTTCAGAGAAGAATTCTATGTTGGTTACTGAATAAGTGATACCCAAGACAAGTGGGCTGTGCGTGTAACTGATTTTTTGTTTTTGTTTTACGATCGATGAGTGGTTTTTATTTGTTCATGTGTACTCTGTATGTTTCATTAATTCGTTTGTCTTTCAAATAATACAAACCTACTTTTGTTCTGTTTAGTTCCTGTTTCAGTAGTTTATAGTTGATTTCATGATGCCTATCTTACATTTCATGACCTACTTTGCTAAAGGCAAATAGTGGGAGAATGCACCGCTGCACACAATTGTACCTACCCTTGGTCAAACTTGTTAGAAGGCCACCCATTATCATATTGATCTAACCCAAGCATGCTTAACTAGTGAGTTCATTCCTAATGAGTTTCCAAGTAATATGTCATAACTTGTTGTTATTAGTATGCTATCAATCATATTAACCCTAGGCCATGATATTACACTTCTTAATTGTTTAAATTCCAAAATAAATATTTCAATAAACAACAATGATTATGTAATAATAATATTTGAATGATAAAAATAAAATTAATTTTACATTATTTTTGCCTTTTCTATTTAATAAGGAATAAGTCATATCTTTAAATTCGTATAACATTTTTTTTAAATGTATAAATCATTAGAAAAATGAGAGGAATCGAAATATAGCATCCATGTCAACTTTTGCATAATTAATAATGTCTTTTTAAACAAACAAGAAACAACATAAAATCAACATAAAGTCAATTAAACAGAAATTAGGTGAAAATCGATAAAATTCCTAATATTTGGAGATTATTCATCAAATATGTGCTACTCTTAGTGAAAATTAGATGTGTGTCATTTTGCACCATATTTTTCTATACATGCTTAATATAAAAGGTCATTTTTGCACTAAAAATGGAAAATGAATCTAAAAGAATTTGGAAACTCGGTTCGGCACTAATGTTTCCCATACCATGGCACACCTATGTGTAAAATATTGGTACTTTAACACAAACTATGACATGATAATGGTCATACATTGACCATTTAGGTTGAAACTTATACGTGTTTATAGATGATTGACCTTTTTGTGAAGTTCTTTTTTGTTTTTTCAAAACTCAAGTTATCATTTTTCCTAGAAACTAGTAAACAGAAAAGGACTGCATGACAAAGTGTTTATTTTTAAGTATTTTTTCACTTTCTTTGATTTTTTAAAACAGTCAAAACGGACACCATGACTATTATTCGTCAAAAGTGGTGCAGTTTTTCAAAACTATCTACGGTTATGTGATGTAACCACTACTCGTGTACTTTAAAATTATTTTTGTAAAATTTTTAGAGCAAACTATCACACACTTGAAGTTCAAATTTGACTTTTGGAAAATCGGCATGAAGTTATTGAAATATACGAATTTAGATAGACAACAAGAAAATTCCTAAAATTTATGTATTATCAATCATATATGGAATACTTTATGGGTGCCATTTCTTACCATATTTGTATTACTTGCTAAACAAAAAAGTCATTTTTGGTACTTAAAAAATGGAAATGATAATTCTAAAAATAACAAAAAAAGTGGAAGCAAGTACATAAAATGGAAAAAAGTCGCCATACCGATTTAAAGTTGCCAAACTAAATTTTAGAATATTTCTAAAAATAGAAAAAAGTCGCCAGACAATTTTCTAAATTATTTTTTCAAATATCATTTTCCATTTTTAAGTGCCAAATGACTTTTTTGTGAAGCAAGTACAGAAAATATGATGAAAAATGGCACCCATATAATTTTCAAAAAGAGTGGTACATATTCGATGGATAATCCCAAAGAATTAGGTATTTTCTTGATTCCTATTCATCTATTTAAATGACTTTATCGCGATTCTTAGAAATTAATTCAAATTTAAACTATAAGTGTGTGATAGTTTGCTATGATATTTTTATAAAAATAATTCTAACGTACACAAGTAGTGGTTACGTCACATAGTTCTGAAAAATTCGACCACTTTCGATGAATAGCCATGGTGACCATTTTGACCTTTTCGAAAAAATCAAAAAAGTGAAACAATACTCAAAAAAATAAACGCTTTGGCATGGAGTCCTTTTATGTGTACTAATTTCTATAAAAAGGATAAACTTGAGTTTTGAAAAACTTTTCAAATTTGTCTTTCAGAAAAAGGCCAATCATCTATAAACATGTATAAGTTTCAAGCAAAATGGCGAATGTATGGCCATTATCGTGTCACAGTTTGTGATAAAATGTCCATATTAAGAATATAGGTGTCTCATGGCATGGGAAACAACGTTGCCCGAACCGATTTTTCAAATTATTTTTAGAAATATCATTTTTCATTCTTTAAGTGCCAAAAAAATCACTTTTTAATTTGTGAACCAAGTAAAGAAAATATGTCCAAAATGACACCCATCTAATTTTCACAAAGTGTAGTACATATTTGATGGATAATCCCTAAATATTAGGAATCTTCTTGCTTTCTATCGAAATTCTCATATTTCATTGACTTAATGTCGTTTCTTCGAAATCACTTCAAATATGAACTACAAGTGTGTGATAGTTTGCTATGATTTTTTGACAAAAATAATTTTAAGTTACACAAGTAGTGGTTACATCATAGAACCGTTGATAGCTTTGAAAATTTTGACCACTTTCGATAAATAGCCATGTTGACTATTTTTTTAAACAAATCAAAAAGTGAGAAAATACTCGAAAAAAGAAACCCTTTGGCATGGAGTTCTTTTATGTGTACTAGTTTCTAGGAAAAATGATAAATCTGAATTTTGACAAACTTTTCGAAACAAAACTTCATAAAAAGGTTAATTATCTATAAACATGTATAAGTTTCAAATCAAATGACGAATGTATGGCAATTATCGTGTCATAGTTTGTGATAAATTGCCCATATTCAGCAAATAGGTGTGTCATGGTATGGGAAACAACGTCACTAAACCGGTTTTTGAAATTATTTTTAGAAATATCATTTTCCATTTTTTGAAGTGCCAAAAATGACTGTTTTTATGAAGCAAGTAAAGAAAATATGGTCCAAAATGGAACCCATATAATTTTCACAAATAGTAGTACATTTTTCATGGATAATCCCTAAATACTAGGAATTTACTCAATTTTTACCTAATTTTGTCTATTTAATTAACTTTATGTTGATTTATGTTGGTTCTTGTTTGTTTAAAAAAGACATTATTCATTATGCAAAAGAAGACATGGATCTCATATTTGGATTCCTCTAATTATTCTGATCGAGTTAGACCAAAAAAAAAACTTTGACACCCCCAAATTTAGGGGCCTAGATCTGCCACTACCCTTAAAGACGGGCCTGCCTATGCGTTATTCCTTGATATATATATATAATAAAAACAGTAAGGTTTCTTCCTCCCTAATTTTCGTCCGTTTTTTCGTTCGTCTGGTTACGTTTTCGTCCCGTGGCGGGTGTGTCCACCACGGCCCGGCCTCAACCGTCCCTTCCTCTTCGCCGCCCTTACCCTCTCCCTCCGCGCGTAATATCCGCCGCCTACGGCCTAGCGACGAACGGAGCATGCACGGCGAGCGTGGAGGTACTTTGTACACTTTACCAGTTGGTCGGCGAGGAAAAGACAAAAAAATGCGCAGGAGAAAAACAGAAATATGCACGGATGACTCATGGAACAACGTTAGTCCACCGCTTGGATTTTCACGTGAGTGAATACCCGTCAAGATTTGCATCGTAGTTGTGTGCAGCCGTGCAGGAGGGAAGATCCTAGACGGCAGAGTACGGATCGTCTGCGGCTGATTTGGTCATGATTTTGTAAATCATGATTTTTTGAATCTGAATCGCCTATGATTTTGTACTCCACATGATTTTTTGTACATGAATTGTTAAACTGCACCGCTGCAGCTAGGTGATGTTTAATCGGAGCTGGACATATAGATGCTTTGTGCTAGCGCATTCATCATAGTTTCAGCATTACGGCGGGTTCCCGCAGCAGCCCAAATTTAAATTGTACGAAACGAAAATATTACATATATAAAATTTAAAATCGACCCGTAGCAACGTACGGGTATTTTTTAATTAAAACACTTAATTTTCTCTTCGTCCGTGGGCCGTGGCAATGCGCTTTAGTCCAACATCAAATACACGTTCATGCTTTGCACTATGCCTCAATCCCTATCTACACCAATCTGTGTACAACTTAGCCGTCTGTAATTCGTACATCCGTGCATGAATTACAATCATATATTAAATATATTAAGTATGATTTTTAGTCAAGTGATTTAAGAGCTAGAGATCTTTGGAAATCCTATGCCCAGATGACCGATCAAGAAAAGTATGAAAGACTGAAGAAATGGCGTAAAGTTTATAAGTAAAAAAATACAAATAAAGAGACGGAAAAAATATGCAGACTTAGTGTAAAACAATGCGCGGGGAAAAGGTAAAAATATGCTAATCTGAGCCAAAAAAAAGAGCTAGATTAGAATAAATCAGATTTAATCGTGAGTTTGGACGTTACACGACATGTAAAAGGTCAATTGTGATGGTGAATCCTGCATATATCCCAACAGAAGAGAAAGTGAGATTAGAAAAACTTAGTCGTGAGTTCAGGTCCAACACAGCATGCAAAGAGTCAATTACGATGACGAACTCTACATATATTAGAGCAAATGAGTAAGATTTTTTACTGTAACTACGGCGGGCATTTGCCAGCCTGAACTTTATAATAGTCGAAGTTGCCTATGAGGCTTTACAGCCTCTACAAGATAGGTTCAAATGAACCAGAATTTACAGGGGTACAAGCGAAGAGAAATAAAGGGGAAAAACACACACCACCAACACACCAAGAGAGTGGCTACTCCGAGAGATCTTGGAGACAGGGAGAGCCTTCACCCCTTATCGTCTTCCAGTTACCGTTGGACGCCAGTACACAGGAAACTTCACCGCCGTAGACGCAGGGCTTCAATCCGCTGAGACCAGCCACGATGGTGCCGGAGCAGCCGAAGGGCAGCACATCGCCGAGTCCCCCACCATAGGACGTACGAAGGGCAATACGTCGCCGAGGCTAAACACAACAACCAACAGCATGATCGAAGGGCGTCACGGAGCCTAGTCGACGCCCAGGAAGCTTCACCGACCCTGGCCCAGCCGTTAACCGTCGTCAGAGGAGGGAATCCAGCCCCCCGAACCACACGTCCCTCCAGCCGAATCCAGCTCCAAAGCGACGCCCTAAAGAGGGAGCACGACACAGAGTGTCGCCATCGCCAGACCCGGAGGAACCGGGTCGAGGGTTTCCCCTGGAGCATTTGGGACGGAGTGCAAGACCGCCGTCGATGACGCCTTCAACAAGGTGATGACGCCCACGAGCGTCACCGTCATCGGTCGACCAAGGCTGGGGCCAAGCTCGCCGGCGGCCGCGCCGATCCGACCCTGAGGTCGGCTATCCACACCAAACCACCACGGAAAGGCGGCACCCCCGGGGCCGGGATCGACAGCCGAACCTCCGGGGAGCCAAGCAGCGAAGCCAGGAGCGCACAACGCAGGGCCCGAGCGGCCCATCGGGGCCTAGATCGGGCCCGGCACCCCGGCGCCGCAGGAGAAGGAGGAGCATAGGCGCACAGCTCCGCCGCCGCGTCTGGGCAATCGAAGCTCGGGACTGGAGTGCAGCCAGGGCCGAGCAGGAGAAGACGATGAAGGAGACGACGAGAGGAAGAACGCGGGCGAGCGAGAGGGTGCGTCGGCACGTCGGCCGCGCCTGCAGCGAGAGCAGCACCGACCGAGGAGCTCGAGGAAGAGCACGAAGAAGAGAAGAGGGGGCCGCCGGCGAGGGCCGCCGGCGCCACGCGAAGTAGGGAGGACCGGCCACCTTCCCAACAGAACGTCGCATAAGTTGGGGAGCTGTGCTTCGCGACCACAACGGCACCTTCATCCTCTCCTGCAGCGAAGGACTGGCGATGTTCCCTGAACCTGAACTGGCGGAAGGCATGGCCATCAGGCAAGCACTCACGGTGCTAAGGGATCATGGCTTTCAATGAGTGATTCTCGCGTCTGATTGTTTGTCGATGATCAAGAGAGTTTCTTCATCAACCCTGGACCGGTCTACGGCGAGAGCGGTGGTGAAAGATATCAAGGAACTAGCGGAAGGCTTCATTTCCTGCTCGTTCAAACATATACCACGTACATCAAATGTTGTCGCACACGTTTTAGCTCGCTCGTCCGAACTTTCTTGTTGTAATATTTCTGTTGGTGTTATTCCCGGTGTAATCCGGGCTGAACTTTGTAATGACATTATGTGATCAATAAAGCGCTAAAATTCTCAAAAAAGTAGGGAGGACCGGCGCCACGATTCCCCCAAAAATGGCGGTGCAGGGCCCGCGGGCTCCAGATCCCCGCCGCCCCCATCACCGGCGGCGCGCGGCGTTTGTCCGGCAGCCACCTCCGAGGACGGCGAGAGAGGGAGGAGAGGGGGGGGGTGGGGGTGGCGGCGGCGCTAGGGTTTCGCCTCCCCGGTCGCTAGGAGGAGGCGACGCGAGGAGGTCACGCGAGGCTTTCCCCTTGTCCCCCAAATGAGTAAGTGAGTGAATCAAATGTATACAAAGAGCTCATATGAGAGATATTTATGTTTTTTCATCTTAGAGTCAATGTTGTTACTCACCCGTTGCAACGCACGGGCATAATTCCTAGTACTCTATTTATTTTTCTAACTAAAACCAATATGATAGTTTCCTGAATAACTTTGAATATTAGTAAAAAATGCAGTAAAAAAAACATCCGGGAAACAACGTCTGTTAATTGATTGTAGCCCAAGTCATGACGCTGTTTGTGTTGTACACGTACCAGAGCCCGGAGATCTTTCTTTCAAGAACATGCAGAGATTGCATGTCATCGCACATTAAGATACCAGAGAAATTACGATCTGATCTAAATGGGTTGCCCATATCAACGGGGTTATTACCGGCGGTGTTGAAGTAACCATACACAACACGCGCGCTGCTGATTTGCCATATGTACCTTACACGCCACCTATAATCATCTGCACACGCCGCGATCGCGAAGCCGCCTGTTCGCATCATGTCGACGTCCGCGCTCTTGTCCCGGCTGCGCGCCGCCGGCCTTCAACACATCACCGCCTCCACCCTCGGCGCGACGCCGCAGGCGACCGGCTCCCACGTCTTCAGGATCCACAGGTTCACGCATGTAATGGAGAAGGTGGCCAATGGCACCGGCGTCTACTCGGGCCTGTTCAGCGTCGGCGGCCACGACTGGCGTATCCAGTGCTTCCCGAACGGCAACCTGAAACAGACCCAGGTGTCACACCTGATAACACCAATGTAACAGTGTGACTTGTGTAGCTGGCGTGCGTGTGGGCCAAGGGCCGTGTGTGTGGTTGGCATCGTTATAAGCCACCGAACCCCAGCTGTTTTCCTTATCGCTGAAATAGAATCCTGAACCCGAAACTCATCTTCCGTCTGCTTCTCATCCTCTTGCTTGCTCCTCTCACCTACTACCTCTAATTCCCTTGTCTCGTCCCAACTTCAGAGATTGGGTCGTGACACCAGGGCTCTATATCCGTCTACCTCCAGCAGGCAAGCCATGCCAAGACAGGCGGCGCCACGGCGACGTTCAAGATGAGCTTACTCGACAAGTCCTGCGAGCCGTCGGTCACTGAATCCGCAGAGGACCGCCTCTTCAGGGGCCACCACTTGGGCTGGCAAGAATTCATGAAACTCGAAGATCTCGACAAGGAGAAGCACCTCGACGACGACGGCTGCCTCTCGCTCCTCTGCGAGGTCACCGTCGACCTCGGCCTGCGCACGGACGACTACACCGACGAGGTCGTCGCTGCCGCGGAGAAACTCGCCAAGGCGCCCCCACCGTTCCACGTGCATGGCCTAGCGGAAGCCATCTGGAAGACGCAGGAAGCCGACGTCAAGATTCGACTCGGAGACGGACAGACGTTCGCCGCGCACCGATGGGTGCTCGAAGCCGGATCCCCGGTCTTCAAGGCGGATCTCGCTCTCGCTTCCTCCAACGGCACCACCGTCGCTGCTTCTGAGCTACGCATGGAGGACATGGACGCCGACGTGTGCAAGGCGCTGCTCCAGTTCATGTACACCGGCTCGCCGCCTCCGCAGGAGCTCGTGTCGGACACGGCGATGGGGGAGCGGCTGCTCGTCGCGGCGGACAGGTACGAGCTCGAGAAGCTGAAGCTCGCCTGCGAGGAGGCTCTAGGAAAGAACATCAACCCGAGCTCCATTGCCGCCAGGTTGGCGCTAGCGGAACGGCATCGTTGCCCGGTGCTGAGAGAGGCGTGCATGCAGGTCCTCTCTTCTCCGGATAACCTGGATATGGTCTTGGCGTCATCCGACGGTCTTGAGAAGCTCAAGGCAGCGAGCCCCTCGGCTGTGCTGGAGCTCATCGCACTACGGGAAAATGAGTCTCCGCCGAGTGGTTTCGTCTTCGCCGAGTGCAGAATCACGGGGACAGCTCGGCGAAGAGACCTACGCCGACGCAGGAACAAAAACACTCGGCGAAGATACAACCACTCGGCAAAAATGCTCTTCGCCGAGATAACATGATCCCAGCGCTCGGCGAAGACACTTTTCTCGGCGTCGACCAAATAAGACACTCGGCGAAGCTAACATCACGGCGAAAAGAACGGCCACGTGGTACCTGACAGTGGGACCCCACGGGCGCCGTGATGCAGCTGCCCTTCGCCGAGTGTCACGCCCGGCAAAGATGTCACGGTAAAAAAATATTAAATGTCACTTTTCTTCGCCGAGTGTCTCGCACGGCAAAGATCTCACCGTAAAAAAATATTAAATGTTACTTTTCTTCGCCGAGTGTCTCGCACGGCGAAGATCTCGCTGTAAAAAAATATTAAATTTCACTTATCTTCGCCGAGTGTCGCGCACGGCAAAGATGTCACCGCAAAAACAAATTTAATGTTACTTTTCGTCGCCGAGTGCTACTCTCGGCAAAGAAAGCGTGCGAACCTATTTTTGTTTGCCGCGCGAATAAGGCCCCCTTTGCCGAGTGTGTCGGTATCCAGCACTCGGCGAAGTTTAGGGCGGGAAACGAAATTTCTCTCCGCGCCATTTCTTCGCCGAGATCTTTCCTCCAGACACTCAGCGAAGATGGTCTTCGCCGAGTTGGGCACTCGGCGTAGAAGATAAAAAGTTTGTTTTCAGTTTTTTGATTCAGTTTTTTCCGCTCAACATAAACTCATTAAACTATGGGAAATTAGTTAGAAATCAAGGAAAAACCTAATACATGGGGATTATCCATCATATGTGTACTAGTTTCCATGAAAATTAAATGGGTCCCATTTTGCATCATATTTTTGGTACTTTGTTCACAAAAAAAGTCATTTTTTTCACTTAAAAATGGAAAATAATACTTATGAAATTAATTTTAAGATTTCCTTTGGCAAGGTTGTTTCTTATACCAAGATACATCTATTTATGGGATATGAGATATTTATCACAAACTATGCCGTGGAAATGACCATAACTTGGTTATTTGTCTTGAAACTTCTAAATGTTCATACATGATAGACCTTTTTGTGAAGACTTTTTTTGCACATTTTGTCAAAAATCAAGTTTATCATTTTTCATAGAAACTAGTACACATATAAGTATCCCATGCCGAAGGATTTCATTTTTTGAGATGTTTATCAATTTATTTCATTTTTTTCTTAAAAGCGATCAAAACGGTCGCGATGACTATTCGTCGAAAGAGGTAATATTTTATAGAATTATCAGTGTTTCTGTGATATAACCACTAGTTGTGTACCTCAAAATGATTTTTCCAAAAATTTCAGAACAAACTAGCAAACAGTTGTAGTTCAAATTTGAATTACTTTCGATAAATCAACATAAACTCATTAAACTATGGGAAATTAGTTAGAAATCAAGGAAAAACCTAATACTTGGGGATTATCCATCATATGTGTACTAGTTTCCATGAAAATTAAATGGGTCCCATTTTGCATCATATTTTTGGTACTTTGTTCACAAAAAAAGTCATTTTTTTCACTTAAAAAATGGAAAATAATACTTATGAAATTAATTTTAAGATTTCCTTTGGCAAGGTTGTTTCTTATACCAAGATACATCTATTTATGGGATATGAGATATTTATCACAAACTATGCCGTGGAAATGACCATAACTTGGTCATTTGTCTTGAAACTTCTAGATGTTCATACACGATAGACCTTTTTGTGAAGACTTTTTTTGCACATTTTGTCAAAAATCAAGTTTATCATTTTTCATAGCAACTAGTACACATATAAGGATCCCATGCCGAAGGATTTCATTTTTTGAGATGTTTATCAATTTATTTCATTTTTTTCTTAAAAGCGATCAAAACGGTCGCGATGACTATTCGTCGAAAGAGGTAATATTTTATAGAATTATCAGTGTTTCTGTGATATAACCACTAGTTGTGTACCTCAAAATGATTTTTCCAAAAATTTCAGAACAAACTAGCAAACAGTTGTAGTTCAAATTTGAATTACTTTCGATAAATCAACATAAACTCATTAAACTATGGGAAATTAGTTAGAAATCAAGGAAAAACCTAATACTTGGGGATTATCCATCATATGTGTACTAGTTTCCATGAAAATTAAATGGGTCCCATTTTGCATCATATTTTTGGTACTTTGTTCACAAAAAAAGTCATTTTTTCACTTAAAAAATGGAAAATAATACTTATGAAATTAATTTTAAGATTTCCTTTGGCAAGGTTGTTTCTTATACCAAGATACATCTATTTATGGGATATGAGATATTTATCACAAACTATGCCGTGGAAATGACCATAACTTGGTCATTTGTCTTGAAACTTCTAGATGTTCATACATGATAGACCTTTTTGTGAAGACTTTTTTTGCACATTTTGTCAAAAATCAAGTTTATCATTTTTCATAGCAACTAGTACACATATAAGGAGCCCATGCCGAAGGATATCCTTTTTTGAGGTGTTTATCATTTTATTTTATTTTTTCTTAAAACCGATCAAAACGGTCGCGATGACTATCTATGTTTCTGTAATGCAAAAGATTATTTGGATGTCATATTTGAAATCCTCTAATTTTTTTGATCAATTTAGACATTTTATTTGTTGAATTCTGATTTAAGGTTTTAAAGATACGAATTATTCCATACTAAATAAAAAAAGGCAAAATTAAAGTAATATTTATTTTATCATTATTTATTACAATATTATTATTCTATAGTCATTGTTGTTTATTCAACTTAATTTTTATAATACAAGTAATGAAAAAGTATAACATGATGATCGAGTGGTTAATATGATTGATAAGATAGTAATATCAGTAAGTTCTCAGTTCTCTCTTAGTATCTAATTTGAAAGGAACCTAAATGTTAATCGTGCTGGGGTTGGAGTAGTTTGAGGATGGGTGACCGAACGGGAAGTTTGACTTGAGACTAAGTGTGTAGTTAGTGATAAAGTGTGTGGGTTAGTGGGTAATTAAGTGTGTGGCTAAGTGAGAAAAAAAGTCAAACAGAAAAAGAAAAAGAGACATGCCACTCGCTGAGCAGAAAATGTAGGGATTTTTACAAAAACAGAAAAATATTGGCAAAATGCAGGGCCTTCGCTGAGCATGCCACTCGGCGAAGAGACATCACCGAGCATGGCACTCGGCGAAGATGTTCCCCAGGTGACGGTGAAATGTGGTCTGGCACTCGGCGAAGCCCAGCTCGGCGAAATGCTTTGCCGAGCCCATATTCGTGGACACGTGCCGCATGATTATCAGCCGCGTCTTCGCCGAGTGTGGTTTTTTAGACTCGGCGAAGACCTAACACATGACTGACACACATCTGACAACGGACGTGCTGGATTGTCTTTTCTTCGCCGAGTGGGGTGTAAAAACACTCAGCGAACGCTTCGCCGAGTCTCCCGTGAAATAGCACTCGGCGAAGAGGCTTCACTGAGGCGAATTTGACTGAGTCTAGTTCGGCGAGATCCAGACTCGGCGAAGACTTCGCCGAGCTGGATTCAGACCTTCGCCGAGCCTTTTGACCACTCGGCGACGACTCATTTTCCCGTAGTGTCGAGAAGAAACATCTCCACATGACAAGTTTATTATTAGGGCAGCAGCTAGTTCAATAATCACCCCCGTACTCTTTAGTTCGCAGGATTAGTTGGCACGATATCGTTCAGTGTGTTCTCCAATTTTAAAAAGCTACTACCCTATACCCCGTGCATTGCTACGGCCTAGGGGCATTATGAAAAATATTATGACATTGATAAGCCAATGTCATCGCGGAGCTGCCTGTGTCCGAGGTGTCGTTCACTACTGGAATCGACGTCTTTACCATGTATCTCAAATACAGCAAAAGCATAAATATCGTCGGCAAATTGTTTGTCGAGTGCGGCACTCGCAGTAGTAATGTCAGCAAATGATGTTCGTTGAGCGCCGAAATTACTCGGGCGCGACGGCAAAGGTTTTGCTGTATATTTTCATTGGGTACTCAGCACAAAAGAGGTGATAACGACCGTCCAGTGCAAACAACCTTCATATCTTTGCCAAGTACCTAGGCACAACACTCGGTAAACATTTGCCTCAGCATAGTTGTTTACGAGTGCCCAAGACAATCCCCGGTATTGCTAGTTGTCGACCTGGCGAATCCAACAGGGTGGAAGGGTGGGGCGGGCCCCACCCTAAGAATTTGGCCAATACCTCTACTCTATAGTATACTTCAGAAAAAAATTATCTAGGCCTAGCCCATGAAGGAATTAGCACTTTGTATGCTGCCTGAATATACTACTTATGTGACCTTATATAAATATATTTATGTTCAACTTAATTATTGCAAGTTATAAATAGGTGTATTTGAAAGTTATTTTTATGTTACTGAAAAATATTCAGTTGCCCCACCCTAGCACAAATTTCTAGATTCGCCACTTGTCGAGTGTCGTCGCTCGCACTCCAGGGCCCTACATGTCGCATATGGTTTGCCGAGTGCCCCACGTATGTGTCGGCATCTCTTATTTCCCCGTTCGGTGCGTTCTAGCTCCAGGCTTATTCTGATGCAACGTAGGCTATTGATTTTTTGGATGCCTGTTCACTTTCTGCTTACTGTGTTTTTCTTATTCTTATTTGGTTCCCTTGTTTTCCTGTAAGAAGAAAAAACAGAGCAGTTTCCCATTTGATTGCAGAGTCTGAGTTGCAAGTTATGACTCTTCTGACGACAGAGGTGACATAGTTACAATGGTTATTTGAGAATTTTTGGGTGTTTCTTTCACTACATCTACTACGTACCACCTCTTATCAGACGGTACATATGCTATCAATATTGCGTGAGACCACATGAGACAGGCTTAAGTACCTAGCATATTGGTGTTGATGCTTGTTATGTGTGCCCTGGTGTGTAGGGTATTTTCTGTTTGAAACACGGCAGAAGCTCTGCATTTTCATTAGAAGGAGCAAAGGACCTAAGCCTAAAAAGAAAAAGGCATACAAAGCTAGTATGAAAATCGGCAACAAGAAAGAAAAAAATCTGGGGCCATGGGAGAAAGAAACTAAGAAGTGAGCCCAGCTCACTTGGCGGAGTTGATGTACAACCCAGCCATCCAAGTTCAAGTCCACACGAGCGCGAATTAGGATTCTTATTATTTGAAAAAAAACTCGTTGTGGGTGCTCCCCCACCGCTTTCCTTAAAAAAACCCGGGGCCATGACGATCTAAGGCATTATTTGAGCAAAAGATTTTTCCCTTGCGCTCCACGACACATGACCCTCTTATTTTATTTTGGCAATGAGAGGTGTAGGCATCGTTGCTTTGCTATTGAAAACTAAGTCGATGCGCTCCTTTCAAATCTCCCAGCAGACAAGGCTCGGATGCATTGCTTGGGCAACAAACCTGTTTTTCCTCTTCGTGGCAGCAAAAAGAAGAGGAGTAGTGTCTTCGAGGCAACCCGAATTAACCAATTATCCGTCCAAAGTTTTGCCTTCAAACTATTTTCCAGTGCGATGGAAGTTGTAGCCGCAAAGCTTATGGTCCAAGTAGTCGCAAGGAACTAGAAGACCAACCTAGGGCTTGCTGGGATACCGCCACTCTTGCTAGAGCCATCGAAGGTGAACAACCCTAGAAAAATTGACCGTTTAGACCCTACCAAGATTTTTGGGCCCATAGACCGTAACCCAATTGACCTTCCATTTGCTAAGCCTGCCCAGAGAAAACTTATCAGCTTTTTATTAAAGCTTTTGATGACTCCTTTGCCAAGATTTTTTATTTTATTTTATTTTGAGAAAGCAAAATTTAAACTGAACTTTTTCTTAACTGTCTATCCAAATTACAGACAGGTTAAACTCTATAAATTACTTTTACCTATTATAGGGTATTTCTGGGAGCACCCTAGAAATGTGTAAAAGTATTGCATTTGACATGGTGGCGCCAGTTTCGGAGCTTATATTCTTTTTTGCAGGTTCTACTCAGCCCACTAGTGCACATAGCAGAATAGGCTCCTCGTCTCTCTCTTATGAAAGGCCGCCTCCCATGGAAGGAGTGTCGTCGCGGTGCCGCCAAGGAAAGCTTCCGACTCGATTTTGGTCCCCATTATTAATAGCATTAGCACCAGCCGTCATATATTCAAACGCATGAGTTCGGTTGTGCTAATTCAGCCTCCGATTTTTGTTTCGATTCGCTTTTGATTCGGTGTACAATTCGATTTGGGAGTAATACATCTCGTTTGAGTCGGATAAGAGCCCAATTTTGTAGTTATGGCTCCATGGCTTTCATGTTTCTAGTACGGGGATTTGCAATTCGCGTGTTAGTCACCGGAGACCTGACGCTGCCGAAGCCCTGGGCAATAATCTTATGAGACCGGGTCTATTTCCTAATCAAAATAGACCCTAGTAAAACGGCACCACGTGCACCCACAAATCTCAAAGTCTTACTTTCCCAAAGTTCCACCTTCCCTAGCTACAGTTCAAACCTTGTCATAAATCTTTCGTTCACAGGGGCAGGAGCCGGGAGGGTTAAATCATCCAATGTTCTTGGCACAAAGCACATCTTCCAGCAAGCGATCGGCTGGAAGATGACCGGCCCGTGGGGGCGGCGACGGTCGGGGCGGAGGACGGCGAGCCGGCGGGCTCGCTCGGAGGTGGTGGCGGAGCTCTGGCTGCGAGCGAAATTAATAATGCTGAAATTAATTAGGATAAATGCACTTGCTGGGTTGTATTATACTCCTTGTACTACATTATTCTATAATCAATTTCGTTATCAATGTTGGTGCTACCGAGCAACACATGGTTGTGTATTTGGAATGAAGCATATTTGCATGCATCTTTTAGATGGCTGACAAATTTGTGTTGTACGTTCTCTGATGATCCGGCACAAACGTATTTTGAACGAGTCAGATTTGTGTTTGTATCAGTGCAAAAAAAAATGTGTTTGTATGTTTATTGCACTTCAGTCTAGATAATGCAATAATAAAAAAATAGGGTATATATATATATAGTCTGTAACAACGCATGATTTATTATGCTAGTGTAGGAAACGGACCGACAATCGATCAAAACGCCAGACTCACGCGTAGCCGCCCTTGCATGCATGCAGTGTGGACATCAGCCTCTCCCTACGGACATGGGAGGGAAAGAACTGGAAGACGGTCCAGGATTGGAAACCCACTGGCAAGCAAACCCTGCACCCATATCGAAGGGCTGCATGATCATGTCATCGTTGGTGACGGCGCTGGCACCGGAACCGTCGTGGCTACAATTTGAGCCATTGTAGATGACGGCACTTAGATCACCTCCTCCAGACCTCGGCATGTCGAGCCACCTCTCCTGCAATGGTGGCGAGTGAGCCTGGTACATCGACAAAGCCCCCATGTCCATGCCACCGGGAAGGTAGGGATCCTGCAGTGGCAGCGTCGACTGGTAGGAAGGCTGGTGGATGTAAGGATGGCCTCGGATCTTCATGATACGGTCGTCGATGCTATTCAGGAGAACCTCCACCTTCCAGCCGACGCTGGTGAGCTCCTCGATTGAGAGCTCGCCGAGGCCTGGAAGGTTTCCCATCATGGCCTTGTACAGGAGGAACCTGATCTCGCGATCTCGACTGTCGCGCCCCATCTTGTGAACCTGGTCACAGAGCTTGTCGATGCGCTGGCGGAGGAAGCCCTCCTGGTTCATCTTCTTCTTGCACTGGTCCATCTCCGGCATGTTCTTGAAATGTTTTAGGAGGGTCGCCGCCTCGGCGTCAGACGGGAACACCTCCGGAACACTCTCGCTCTCGCCGTACACCACCACGCAGGCCTTGACGTCGCAGAGGATGGATAGCTCGCTAGCTTTCTTCATCATTCCCCGGCGGCGCTTCTTGAAGGTGCCGCGCCGGGTGGAGTCGTTGGGGATGTACTGGAGGGACACCTTCTTGCGAGCCATTGCCGGACCGGCGGCGTAAAGCAACCAAGCAGAACACAACAAAGGAAGATGTTGCTTTTGATGAGGACAAAGCAAGAGAGAAGATGTTGATTTATAGTGGAATCTCGGGTAGGATGAGCGGGCCACAAGCAAGCATGCCAGAAATGATAGTATGGTAAGGGGTTATTGTTACAGATATGGAGGGGATTGCATGATTTAGTGCTTATTAATGTGATCATATAGCTAGCACATTTTCAACCCTGGTCTTAGTTGTGCCCATCTATTCTATGTTTTGGTATCCATTTATAGCTTTTATCTTTA
The DNA here is from genome assembly GCA_026929855.1 of Poa annua. NCBI lineage: Eukaryota > Viridiplantae > Streptophyta > Magnoliopsida > Poales > Poaceae > Poa > Poa annua. The sequence continues at coordinate 4,187,891 of CM049434.1, read as the reverse complement.
CCTTCGTCATATGGGGAGGTGCTAGCTAGCTTGATGAATGCATGATCAATCACCAGAGATTTTGTATTACACCATTTATTCTCAATATCGATGGAGGGAGGAAACAGAAGTATTTTCCGAGGAAACATGACTTCTCTAGGAATATGTGGCTAAGTAACGCACTACAGGAAAACCGCGATACGCCAACGGCTTTTTGTTGGGGCCATCAGCTTAGGGGCCGAGCTGGGTGTCAGGCTGGACGTTTCAGACCGAGCTTTCCGGCTCGGCCCAAGTTTTGTGGGCTCGGTGCGAGCTTGACTCGGCCCGTTGGAAATTTTGACCGAGCCGAGCTCATTTTACTGGACCGCGGTGTGCTCGGGCCGAGCCAGGCTCGGCTCGGTCTGGCTCGTTTGGCTCGCTAGGTTGGTACGTCAAGAAGCCCATTTAGCAGTTTTAGCCCAACAACGTGTTGTTTCTGTCTACTAACAGGCACCGTACCAGTCGTCTTCCTCGCAACACTAGAGCTAAGTCATGCCGCCGCCATGCCCATGCCCACGGTCACTGAAACCCAACACCTCCCCTTGAATCCGTGCTTACCAAATTAGAATCCGTGCTCGCCAACCTCGAATCCGTCCTCGTCGACCTCGAATCCGTCCTCGCCGACCTCCAATTCGTGCTCTGCCGCCGTCAGGAAGCACCGCTGCGCCGCTCCGCATGGTCGCCGTTGCCGAAGAAGAGCGGCCCCACCCGTCAGTGACACATCACGGCGAGGCTCGCGAGCTGCACCGAGCTTGGGGGAAGCTCGGCCCGAGCTCCGTTTGGCGGCTCGCCGGCAATGTCGAGCCGGCTCGAGGCTCGGCAATTTGGACCGAGCTTTTTGCTGGCTCGCCCCGAGCTGGACCGAGCTGGCTCGCGTCCAGCCATAGTTGGGTTATACGTCTCAAACGTATCTATAATTTCTTACGTTCCATGCTTATATTATACCAATTGCTACATGTTTAATATATACTTTATATCATTTTTATGCATTTTGTGGGACCAACCTATTAACAAGATGCCACAGTGACAGTTCCCTGTTTTCTGCTGTTTTTTGTTTCAGAAAAGCTGTTAAGGAAATATTCTCGAAATTGGACGAAACAAAAGCCGAAGTCCCTATTTTTCCCGGAAGCATCCAGAACACCGAAGACGAGGCGGAGAGGGGCCACGAGGCGGCCACACCATGAGCCGGCGCCCCCCCTTGCCGCGCGGCCACGTGGTGTGGGCCCCTCGGGCGCCCACCGCCTTCGCCCTTTCGCCTACTTAAACCCCCCGACGGAACAAGACCTAACACCCGAGCACTTTTCCACGAAACCTTACGGAGCCGCCGCCGTCGTCAACCCTAGTTCGGGAGGGTTCAGAAGCTCTTCCCGGCACCCTGCCGGAGAGGGGAATCATCACCGGAGGGCTCTACATCACCATGCCCGCCTCCGGACCGATGCGTGAGTAGTTCATCCTTGGACTACGGGTCCATAGAAGTAGCTAGATGGTTGTCTTATCCTATTGTGCCATCATGTTTAGATCTTGTGAGCTGCCTATCATGATCAAGATCATCTTTATATAATGCTACACCATGTTGTGTTTGCTGAGATCCGATGAATAATTGAGTACTATGTTATTTGCTTCATTATATATTATGTGAGTGCATTATTTATGATCTTGCATGCTCTCCGTTACTAGTAGATGCTCTGGCCAAGTAGATGCTTGTGACTCCAAGAGGGGGTATTTATGCTCTATAGTGGGTTCATGTTTTCATTTAATATGGGGAAGTGACAACAACCTCTAAGATTGTGAATGTACTGTTGCTACTAGGAATAAAACAGTAGCTCTTTATCTAAGGATAATATTGCTACTTATATTACACACTTTGCTTAATGCAATAATCTGTTGCTTGCAACTTAATACTGAAAGGTGTTGCGGATGCTATCCTGAAGGTGGATTTTTAGTCATAGATGCAGTTGGATAACGGTCTATGTATCATGTTGTAATGCCCAAATGAATCTCACACTAGACACCATGACTAGTATATGCATCATTATGCAGTGCTTTGTTCTGTCAATTGCCAAGCTGTAATTTGTTTACCCTCATGTATGCTATTATTATTTATGGAGAGACACCACTATTGAACTGTGGATCCCGGTCATTCTCTTTACATTGATAATACAACCTACTGCAATCCTGTTACTTTCATTCTCTGCAAACAAACATCATTTTCCACACTATACGTCTAATCCTTTATTACAGCAAGCCGGTGAGATTGACAACCTCACTGTTGAGTTGGGGCAAAGTATCTTGGTTGTGTTGTGTGCAGGTTCCACGTCAGCTACACGCCACAAGATTTCTGGCGCCGTTGACACCTTCAGAAGAACCTTCGTCTCTTATTGGTTCGATAACCTTGGTTTCATAAACTGAGGGAAAACTTGCTGCTACTTCATCATCACACCTTCCTCTTGGGGTTTTCCAACGCTGCGAGAGCATCACTGGGTTGCCCAGAAAACTGGTCATCGACCTCGATTAGGCATATAGGGCTACACCGACGACAAAGTATAGCTAATTTTGTTTTCTATTTTCATTTAATATGAAATATTTCATGTCTTTAAATTTATAAATCAAAATTTAACAAACAAAATATCTAAGTCCATTAGAAAAATGAGATAAATCGAAATATGACAACTATATCATATTTTGCATCACAAAAACTTACTTAACTTACGAAATTACTTTGGAAAATTGTCATAAACTCATTTAACTAGGCGAAATTAGGTACAAGTCAAGAAATTTCTAATACTTGGCGATTATCCATCAAAAGTGGACTACTCTTTGTGAAAAATAGATGGGTGCCATATTGCACCATGTTTTTTGTACTTGGTTCACAAAAAGTCAGTTTTTACACTTAATGATATTTAGAAAAATAATGTGAAAAATCCCTTCGGCATGATTGTTTCCTATAACAAGATACACCTACTTGTCAAATATGAGAACTTTATCACAAACTATACCGTGGAAATGGCTATAACTTGGTCATTTTGATTGAAACTTATAGATGTTTATACATGATAGACCTTTTTATGAAGATATTTTGAACAACTTATCAAAAACCAATTTTATCATTTATCATAGCAACTAGTACACATAAAGGACTCCTTGCTAGATGATGTCTACGCACGCTTCTATTCTTGTAGACAGTGTTGGGCCTCCAAGAGCAGAGATTTGTAGGACAGCAGCAAGTTTCCCTTAAGTGAATCACCCAAGGTATATCGAACTCAGGGAGGTAGAGGTCAAAGATATTCCTCTCAAGCAACCCAGCAATTAAGATACGAGAAGTCTCTTGTGTCCCCAACACACCCAATACACTTGTCAGATGTATAGGTGCACTAGTTATGCGAAGAGATAGTGAAATACAAGTAATATGGATGATTATAAGTAGTAATTGCAATCTGTAATAAAAATTGCAGCAAGCAAACATGTAGCAGAACTTGTTGGAAACGGTGTTTCAATGCTTAGAAACAAGGCCTAGGGATCCTACTTTCACCAGTGGACACTCTCAACAATGACATCAAAGTTAAATAAATAAACACTACTCTCAAACACTCTCTTGTTGGATGATAAACACCATTCATTGCGTAGGGCTATAAAAGCACACCTCAAAGTCTGAGTAAACAAACACCACAACGTCATAAAGGAATCACACACGGTGCACACACTGTCACCGTTACAACCGTGAATAACTCCGGAGTTCATATTAAAGTAACATCTAGAGTGCATAATAGATAAAGAGTAGCATCACATATTCAACTAGATTACAAAGCTCATGATCACATAAAAGATCACATCATGGGAGAGAGAGATAAACCACATAGCTACCGTAGGTCCCGCAGCCCCGGGGGAGAACTACTCACTCCTCATCATAGGAGTCAGCAACAGCGATGGAGATGGTGGTGGAGTCGATGGAGATGGCTCCAGGGGCAATTCCCCGTCCCGGCAGGGTGCCGGAACAGAGAGTTCTGTCCCCCGAATCTTGTCTTCGATGGCGGCGGCGCTCTGGACCCGTGGAGGAAATATCGAACACCGTGCTAGGGTTTTTGCGTCGGGGGATTTTTATGGGCCAAAGGGCGAAGTCGGTGGAGCCACGTGGGTCCCACACCACGTGCTCGCGCGGCAGAGGGGGGAGCCGCGCCGGGAGGTGGTGTGGGCCCCTCGGGCTCCGTCTTCGACTCCTCTTCGGTGCTCTGGAACGTTCCCACGAAAATAGGCACTTTGGAAAAGAAATCATCCGATTCCGAGAATATGTCCTTAAGTACTTTTCTGAAACCAAAAACAGCAGAAAACAGGGAACTGGCACTGTGGCATCTTGTTAATAGGTTAGTCCCAGAAAATGCATAAAACTATATAAAATGTATATAAAACATGTAATAACTTGGTATAATATAGCATGAAACATAAGAAATTATAGATACGTTGGAAACGTATCACTAGACGATATCTTTTTTGAGATATTTTCACTTTATTTGTTTTTTCTTTTAAAACACGGTAAAAATAGCCAGAGGTCAAATTTTCTAAAACTATCGATATTTCTGTGATACAACCACTAGTTGTGTACCTTATATTGATTATTTTTAAAAAAATCATATCAAACTATCAAAGACTTGTAGTTCAAATTTGGATTATTTTGGAAAATTGGCATAAATTCATTTAACAAGGAAAATTTAGGTAGAAATAAAGAAAAATGCTAATACTTGGTGATTATCCATAAAATGTGGACTTCTCTTTGTGAAAACTAGACAGGTGTCATTATGCACCATATTGTTTGTACTTGGTTCATAAAAAAAAGTCATTTTTGCACTTAGAAAATGGAAAATTATATTTACAAAAATAATTTGAAAACCCCTTTGGCATGATTGTTTCCATACCAAGATACACGTACTTGTCGAATATGAGAAATTTATGACAAAACATACTTATATATGTTTATACATAACTTGGTTATTTGGGTTGATACTTATATATGTTTATACATGATATATCTTTTGTGAAGATTGTTTTTAAGCAATTTATCAAAAATTAAGTTTATCATTTTTTATAGCAACTAGTACCCATAAAAGGACTCCATGCTAGAGGATATCGCTTTTTGAACTTTTTCCGGTGTATTTGTTTTTTTTTTTCAAAACGCGGTCAAAATGGCCACCATGGCTATTCATCAAAAGGGGCCAATTTTTCTAAAACTATTAATATTTATGTGATGCAACCACCAGTTGTGTACTTAAAATGATTTAAAAAAGCAGAGAAACTACCCGACACTTATAGTTCAAATTTTGATTACTTTTGAAAAACTCATTTAACTAGGTGAAATTAGGTAGAAATCAAGAAAATCCTAATATTTGAGTATTATCCATCAATTCTGTACTGCTCTTGTGAAAAATGGATGGTGCCATTTTGCACCATATTATTTATACTTGGTTCGCAAAAAAAGCCATGTATGCACATAAAATTGGAAAATGATATTTTTAAATATAATTTAGAAAATCCCTTCGACATGATTGTTTATTATACCAACATACACCTACTTGTCGAATACGAGAACTTTATCACAAACTATGCCGTAGGAATAGCCATAGCTTGGTCATTTGTGTTGAAACATATAGATGTTTATACATGATAAATCTTTTTGTGAAGATTTTTTGAATAATTTGTAAAAAATCAAGTTTATCATTTTTAAAAGGACTCCATGCAAGAGGATATCTTTTTTGAGTTTTTTTTACTTTATTTGGTTTTTTTTAAACACGGTGAAAATGGCCACCATGACTATTCATCGAAATCAGGAACTATCGATATTTATGTGATGTAAAAGATGATATGGATATCATATTCGTATTCCTATAATTTTTCTAATCGATTTAGACATTTTATTTGTCAAATTCCGATTAACAAATTTAAATATACGAATTATTCCATACTAAATGGAAAAGGCAAAAAAATCATTTTATTGTTATTTATATCAAGATTATTATTACATTATCATTGTTGTTTGACCAGGGTAAGTATTTTGACCTGATATTAAGTGTGTAATCAGTATATAAGTGTGTGGTTAAGAGGTAAATTTTGGAATAGAAAAAATTAGAAAAAAAAAGTATTTAAAAATAAAATAAATATTGGAAAAAACTATGCCGACGCTAGCCTACGCCAACGGTTTTTAATACGCCGACGGGCAATTTGGGCTAAACTGATACCCTAATAACCCTAGCCTACGCCGACGGTTTTTAATACGCCCGATGAGCAATTTGGGCTAAACCGACACCCTAATACGCCGACAACGATACGTCGGCGTAGCCTTTGCCCGAGGTCGGTGTGCCTTGCAAAGAGCCACCACACAAGGAAAGAGTCGCCTACATTAGGAGGGCGAGTAAAATTCATGAATAGTCACTGAACTTTAATCGGAAAATCAATACGGTCATCATACTCGACGAATACAATTTTACGATACCTGAAGACACGACGTTGTGTCAACGACGGTCACCGCCTGTTCTAGCGCGTTGTATTTGCTGACGTGGCAAGTGCGAGACCCAGCTCTCAGGTAGCATGTGAGTTGCAGGTAATGTAAAATGTATTCGTCGAGTATGATGACCGTATTGATTTTCCGATTAAGGTTAAGTGACTATTCATGGATTTTACTCATAGGAGGGCTGCAAGTAGATGGAGTCCACCCCACATCAAATTGGCGTGTGAAGGGACTGCATAATTTATTGATTGTGCAAGTAGCACGAATCCACCCCATACCAAATTGGCTTGGGAAGGGGCTGCATGATTTGCATATTTTCAACCCGTCTTAAATGCGCCCATCCATTCTTTTCATCGCCGTCCATTTATAACTTTAGATTTTACCTTCATTCGCTAAGGATATGCTAGCTGATTTTATGAATGCAGAAGAGAGATATTACATCATAAAAATTATTCTCGGTATGGATCGAGGGAGGGAAAAAATAGAACTTCCTAGTAATAGGTGACCGACTGACCGGGCATATACCCCCCAGCTCCCTAGTAACTTACTACTACATCCCAGTTCCCAGCTCCTGAATAGAATCAATCAAATTTAAAATGGGCGCCAGCGTGATTACTTGCTAAACTATTGCTCCCAGAAACCATAGTCCCTCAGGGTGCGATGTGGTCTTTCCGTCGGGTTACTTAGAGAGCCAAGATCGGAATTCCAACGCTATGAACTCATCCAAGCATGCATGCACCGTTTCAACAGAAAAGACCAAGTATCCTATGCCAAGTCGTGAGAGTAAAACTCACGCTGCAAGGCCAAGTATTCAGCTAGGAATCAACTACATTCACGTACGAGCTAGTCTACTCAACTAATGCAACTACCACACCTAATGACCAACAATGCAATATCTGAGCTAAACCATGTAACGGAGACCACGTAGGAGGCCAAAGGAACCTGAAGGAAGTGTTTTTGGTCAAAGGAACCACGTAGCCGCACATATGCTCACAAACTATATATGTACGTACGGTTTGTGAGCATGTCTGAATCAACTACATTCACATATGCTCACAAACTCTGCGCCAAGGGTGTTGAGTGTTGACATCGCTGCTTAAGGAAGTGCCCGTTTCACCGTACGTGGGGCCAACGCAAGCAAGTGTTGTTGTTAATTTAGTAAGAACAAATGGACACCATGGTTGTCCAACGAGCATGGTATCTTAAACTAAGCCATTTGTGTTTCTTTCTTTTCATTTCAAATAAGGGTGACGATCCATGCACTTCTCCTTAATTAGAGACATGTTTAGTTACCTAGTGTGAGTGATGTTGTATCTCAGTTTGGCTTATATAAACATATGAAAAGTCTAGTTTCGTTTTATTTCTGTATAGCACGATATATCCTGAGTAAATCATGTCACTGGTCTTTCAGCTGGTCCATTGAGATCGACAATCAGATCTTTCATATGACGCTAATTAATGCAAGTTGTGTGAGTTGTTCCTTGCCATCTAAATTGATTTCAAAATTTCTACTCTACTTTCAAAAAAATTGCTTTGTTGCCCCCTTCGATTCTGTGAGCGAACATGGTCTTTCTTCTGATTCAGATGCTAAAGAAGGAAATATCGCGAAGAAACTTCATAAATATTACCTCTAAATTAATCAGTTCTAGCAAAGATGATCCGGTTACTGAGAAGAAAGGGTAAAGCAAACATTATAGGGAAATGGATAAAATAGGTTCCTCGAGAATTCATCAATTCACGTTGAACACGGGAAAAAGTAACCTTCAATATGACGCAATTTATCAGAATACGTGATAAAAGTACCTTCAATTTCATTAAGTTAATCGGTGTGCAGTGTTGTGTAATGAAGCACCGTGCAACAGCAATCTTTTTCCAAATGACTTTTACCCATATCTATGGCCAATGTTTGAAAAATTAATCCCAGAGAGTGCATTGCAAAACGAGTAAACCACAAGTAAGAGAAATGGAGGGAATAATATATATCACGCAAATAATTGAAGTTCAGATCCATACATCGATTAAAGTCTTTTTTTTTACGGGTACATCGATTAAAGTCATCTGAACTACAATAAGTTAACTGACATGTGTTCCATCCCAGTAACACTTATGACAGCTAGCTACTAGGCTTTACCAAAAAAATGACAGCTAGCTAGGATACATAAACAAGTACCAGTTGAGAGTGATGCTTTGCTATCCACATGTATATAAAATACACTAAGGTTAAGACCAATTTTGTTAAATCTTAGTGGCTGTACACGACCCACTCTCAATCTCCATAAGATCATGTAATAAGTGTTACCGATGAAAATCAATAGCTTAATTAAGCTGGGTAATTTTAGGCCCAGTCTCAAAAATGGACAATCAATTACCACGGTCGTCTCTGTAAGACAGTGCGCATGTACTCCACATGCCATATTTTTACCAAGGAACGGACCACAGCAACAATTAATCCCAAGTTAATCCTGACGAAATTTCTTAGCATGGAAAAAAGGACCGGTCTTTGCTATGCATCCTCCTGCCGAAATTTCAAACTTATCTCGGAAATTTGGAAATGACACAGGAGTAAAGGACACAGGAAAGAAAAAAAATACTTGTCCACGAATTCGTCAGCGCTCTGGAAGAGTCCCTGCGGACGAGCCCCAGCAAGCTCTCGAGAGAAGTTACCCAGATTTCTTGATGGATCATTCCATTTCATACCAATGAAAAAACAATCATTTCACACAGTATTCATCCTCAGGGATATATTTTTGCACCATGTAAATATCATCAGTCTCAGCTAGTTGTGGATGTCAGTTTGCAGACAGTTCATCCACCTTTTTGGGGCGAAGAGTTCATCCACCTGATCATGTATGTATCACCAAACATTGTAGATTTCTTGTTCAATGAAGTCCTTTCCAGCCGCTAAAAGACAAAAATCGACAATGCCTTTGCAGAGACAGCAGCCATATTGACCAAAAATTCTGAAGGAATGACTGCACTAGCAAACCTCTGTCAGTTCATCGCACACAAGCTCCAAGGCATTAGAAAAACCTTCACAGACATCTTTCCACGAAGCTCACATCCTTGTCACAAACAAAGCTACGGTCCAAAACAAGAAAGATGGAGAAGGAAATGATCGAGAAGCTACGGCTTAATTTACAAGCTTCCCCTGACCCCTGGGACACTCTCAAAAACTAGGTACGAAGTGCCATGAACAGGTTCTGCCTTCTCGCGTGCTCTGGAACCAGGCGCTCGACCACTTCCACAGGTACGCCATTTAGCTCTGCCAATGTCACAAAGAAATAGCCGAGGGTCATCTAGATGCAGATAAATCACTGGATGTGAACTGTGAAGGTCTGTCTGCCGCTATTGCTAGTAAAGTATAAAGTTACTACCTTGAGATCTGAAGTTGAAGAGAGGAGGAAGAGGGCGGCCGTTGGGTAGACGGGTGTTTGGATCTCTTAGCTCATCGAAGAAGGGGTGCATGCAGGCTTCCATCTGAACAATGCTCCGCGGTTAGAATGTGTAAGATTAATGTATCGACTCGCACAGCGTGGAAAAAAAAACTAAATGATTGTGTGGCTTACTGCAGTGCACCGAAGATCTGGAGAGTATTGCAGAAACCTGCTAACGAGGTCCATTGCTTCGGGTGGAAGCTTCTTCTGGAAAACCTGGATAATAAGACAAAAATCTTTAAGGTAACAGAGAAACCATAAGAATATTTGTAGGTTTAATTCAGTGCCTGAGCTTATACATGACTTCCCATTTGTGTGTGTTATTATTTTTCACATCTTAACAGCACGAATGTTGTGACAAGTGTTCGTGCAGGGAATAGCAAGACAGATACCTTTCCAATTACGATAGGTTACATCAAGGGTCAGCCTCGAGCCCATACATTTTGACTTAGTGATAGATGAGGTCACTAAGGACATGCCCATACATTTTTTACTTAGTGATAGATGAGGTCACTGAGGACATACAGGGAGATATTCCTGGGTGTATGGTACTAGTAGATGAGAGTAGGGTGGGCGTCAATAGGAAACTGGAGCTTTGGAGGCAGACTTTGGAATCCAAGGGTTTTAGACTTAGTAGGACAAAGACCGAGTATTGGTGCTGTGATTTTAGTAGCGAGAGATGCGAGGGCGGAGAGGTTAGTCTTAGAGAGAAATTAGTGCCTAAGAGGGGTACCTTGCGATACTTGGGATTAATGCTGCAAAGTAATGGTGGCATCGATGAAGATGTTAGCCACAGGATCAAGGCACGGCGGATGAAGTGCAGGCAAGCATCTGGTATCCTATGCGACAAGAAGGTCTCACAAAAGCAAAAAGATAAGTTTTATAGGACGACAATCAGACCTGCCATGCCTTATGGAGCAGAATGCTGGCCCACTAAAAGACACCACATTCAACAAATGAGTGTCGCAGAGATGCGTATGCTTAGATAGTTAGATGGATGTGTGGACACACAAGGAAGGACCGAATAAGGAACGAGGTAATACGTGAGAGGGTGGGAGTGGCGGCGACTGAAGATAAGCTGGTCCAACACAGGCTAAGGTGGTTTGGGCATGTCCAATGGAGACCACCGGAAGCACTGGTCAATAGTGAGTTTCTAAGGGGCATAGATAATACAAAGAGGGGTATAGGGCGACCAAATTTGACATGGGAGGAGGCAGTTAACGGGGACTTGAAGGACTGGAATGTACCTAGAGATTTGCTTTTGATAGGGCTGCATGGAAATCAGCAATCCATGTGCCCAAACCTTGATTTAGTCTTTTGTCGTTTTTGTTTCTCCTTTACGTTTTCACAAGTTTCTATGTGGGTATCGTATCCAGTCTACCCCAACTTGCTTGGGACAAAAGGCTTAGTTATTGTTGTATTTTAACAGCACGGCGGCAGTCAATGTTCGAGCTCTCCTTGTCCCAAAATTGTGCACCATACTAAAGCGGTTTAAAGTGCAGACCAAGCAACCATGCATTAGTTTTGTATGAAAGACATATTATGTGGATTACCTTGTGCCATGGATGAGCCTTAATTTGCGGGAACTTGAACTCCGTGTAGTTTGGATTCATGCACTTGATCTCTTCCCTTGTTGGAGTACCCAAGACCTGCAAGGCACTATGACTGAACATGTCATTGTAAAGAATACAGGTCGCAGGAGAAGCATTCTAAGATGCCATACAAGATTTCACCTTGATAATCTCAACCAGCTGATCAACTCCGCTTTCCCCAGGAAAAAGAGGCTACATAGATGAATATTATGAGAACACGCTAGACAGTAATCATAGTATAATTATATGCAAGAACAAAACCTGTCCGAGAAGAAGCTCTGCCATGACACAGCCTGTGGACCACAAATCAATGGCAGTAGTATATTCAGTTGCACCAAATATGAGTTCTGGTGCACGGTAATATCTTGAGCATATGTAGGAGATATTTGGCTCTCCCTTGACCTGCATGTATGCAAGACATTACATATGGTAGGTTATTTTTGTTCTTATCAAGAAAGTTTAGTATGTTCTTTCAGAAATCAGCACGACCCGTGGACGGAACTTCTACCTAATATAGAAGATAACTTACCAAGACTTTTGCACTGCCAAAATCACAAATTTTGAGCTGGTGTGTATGTGGATTAACCTACATTGGAAAGATCATTAGGTTAGGAAAGATGTATTAGTGATTATTGAGAGGGAGGAAAACTCTTATTTGTACTGCGAGAAGTGAGAACCTCATTTAATTCATACTACTTAGCTGATCGCGACTAAGAAAACAGTATAGCTGAAATGCTAACAATTTATCTGCTTAATTAATCCCTGTTTGATGTGGCTTTCACTTCTTTTCATGATCCAGAAATAGTACACATCATGATATTGTGTAGCCTAGGCACCAAACAATGCACATGGGGTGGCTCAGATTCAGGGAAGTAAATAAAGCATACATGCATTGATGACTTTAGTGTCCCCTTATTCGGATCCATATGAGCTAAAAATTCGGATACATATCAGATGTGTGGAGCCAATCAATGATCGGGATATTCGGATGCATATGAGCTACAAATTCAGTCCCACACTCCCACTTGCATGACAATCGATCTTCCTTTCTAATGGTGTCCCCTTATCATAAAAAAATATGCAATAACAATTGCATAAGTTATTATGATTTCATGATGACTTGAGTGGAGTATTGCTTTCAACAGGACTGGATAAGAACATTGAAAGCAGTTTCCCACTATTCTTGAATGAAAATTCCAAAGTGAAGTAAACAAGGACTACACTAGAACCATTTGCACCTTCTCAACTGGCTATAGAAGCGGAAATCGATGTGTTCTTATTTCACTTAGTTGAACACACTGTTGTCATACATGTCGAAGCTCTTCTTAAACTAAATAAACTCTGTGTTATATCCCACAAGACCAACAAAATAACATATTGACATCATACATACATGATATTGTCAATGATATGCACAACACAACATAATAAGCATATAAAAAGGGGTTAAAATCTCACAAGAACGTTTTGTGGTTTGATATCACGGTGGCAGATGCCAACACAGTTATGTATATAAGCAAGTGCTCGGCATATCTGCAAGTGATGAGATTAGAGAACGGTGATTAGATGACTTTAACAGTCACATATTGTGCTAATACTCAACAAGAAAAATGAAGGAACAATTTTGTTGCATGGCCGAGACTTATATTTCTGATTTCCACAACTAGAAAGAGCAAACAGATGTATGGCAGATCTCGTTTACTAAAATTCTGTCTGCAGTAAGAATAAAATCCAGCAGAACTAAAGCATTATTAAGGCATGTAAGACATTAAAATGCACTATGTGTGAATAATCAGTTATACGGTACTAGATGATCTACTGTAGTCTCTAGAGATAAACTTCATCTTATACTGCCACAAAAATGTGCAAGTACTTATCTCATGGAAAAAGTGATAACATCTCAATGCATGTGTGATTTATATTTATAAAACAGTACCTAGTGGTTAACTAAAGGTAAAAGAAGTTGTAGAACATGAATCCAAAGACAGAACAACTGACAGGCTGGCTCAGTTGTATGTTTGAATGTCTCAGACTTTGTTTTAGTTTCTTCGTGAGGCAATCAATAGGAGTAACTTATCTCAAACTTCTAGCTAGGTCCCAATGCAGTACTCAATTATTGGAACATAAGTTTCGAGCAGGCACATGGACAAAAGAGGGCTACAACTAAGTAGGGAGCATATAATGCAGTAATGCATTTAATATTTGACAAAATTCTGTAACACAGGAATCCACATGACAACATGTAAGATAATCTTGGTAACAAATATGCCTAGTGCAAAAATGAATGTTAAAGGTTTTGTTAAAAACATAAGACTAAAGACAATTTTGCAGAGCATAATATCATTCAGAAACATAACAGCCAAGTCAGGTCAGACCTGGTAAGTATATAACTTGACATAGATGAGGGGCACTCGTTGGTTCATTCTGTTGTACTGTCTTGCCATCCGGTTTACTGTCTCTGGAACAAACTCAAGGACAAGGTTGAGATAAAGCTCGTCCCTTTCGGTGGTTGAAAAGAAGTAATGCTTAAGACCAACAATGTTAGGATGGTCAAGCATATGCATAATTTGCAGTTCCCTGTTCTTGTACCGCTTATCCTGAAGAACCTTTTTTATGGCAACAACTTCACCCGTTTCTCGACATTTGGCCTGAAGAGTTGATGATAACATGTTATATGGCTCCAACAATCAGTTGAGCATAGACCAATTTGCACAGTGCAAAAAGTCAGAAGTTTACCTGATACACAACCCCGAACGAACCAGTCCCAACAACATGTTCAGCGATGTAACTGACGTGCTGTTTCGTTAACAAACGATATCAGCAAATTTTGCTTCATGGCCAGACATTACAGCTTGTAAAGATAACTGTAGCATTGCCAGTACCTGTTTAGGCAGACCATTTCGGCCACGGATCGTGGTTGAAATTATGTGACCAGCTTCGGCACCAGTATCCGCAACCACATCCAGCTCAGTGCCCTGCAAATGAAGAATTCAGTCTCTTCATCCAGTAAAACAAGCTGCAAAGTTGATTGAAATTTTTTCCTAGGCTTGATGTGAATATGCATGAGCCACAACAGAGCCAGTTCAGTGTCAAGTCAGTCAAACAAGAGCAGAGTAGAAACCAGTGGAGCAAACGTACCCTTTCATCATCAGCATCTGGCTTGGCATCCCTGAGCTGCATCCCCACCACCCCCCTCCCTAGAAACTCAACCGAGCTAGCCTGCCCCTTCAGGCCACTCCCCTGCCGCGACGAGCTCCCGGCGCCAGCACCGGCACCGCCGTGCCTTTGCCCAGAATACGCCATCTCCCACTGACCGGTAAGGAGGACTAATGGAGATCACCACGGCCAGGGTCTGTCTGCAGAAGCAGAGGGCTCATTTCGTTGCCAGCAGAAGATCAGCCTGCCATTGCCAATGCAGTCTCCTCCACCATTTGCTTCATCAATAACTGCATACACATACAAGACAAAATTCATGTAAGTGAGCTCACATTGATAACTTGAACTGGAAAAAAACAAATTTTCAGCTTAGCTCATAATTCTTCAGTCAGAGACTCGGAGTACACATCTCCAAAGAAACAGAAAAAATCCTAACCACCAAGAGACCAAAAGAATCCACCGAACGGGAAAAAATCCAGTGCCTCCCTCCAAATCGCGAGGGGCCGGTCTGAGAATTGGACTGAGATCCCCCGAGATGAACCCGGCGATTCATCCCGAATCCAGTACCTCGATAACTAAAAGATGATTTCTTTATCTAATCCGGGGGATCAAAGAACCCAAGAAGCAGTAGTACCTGGAGCCAAGCCCACGCAGAGATGGATCGAACGAAGACCGAAGAATTCTCGGAGCGGATCAAGCCACAGTCCCAAGAACAGTTTTTGAGAGGGGCTGCTGAGTGCCGGGCCACGCACCGGAGGAGGAGGAGGAGATGGTCAGCAGGGTGGCTCTCAAGAGCTCGTGACTCGTGAGTGAGGGAGACCCAGTGAGAGGGAGTGCTATGCTGGCTAGCTCCTCCTCTTCTTTCCTTCCAAACTTTTTCCTTTTCTGGCAAAAAATAATTGGCACGGAATGGAGTAGTAAAATAATTAAGGAGGTGATGGCATGTGAACTGAAAGGAAGAAACGTTTTTATTGAAAAAAATATTGGAAGGAAGTGATGGCAATGGCATGCGAGCTGAAAGGAAGAAGCATTTTTTTGGTTCTGAAGAGCTGTGGATGAGAGATGATGTGACACCTTTGATTTGAGGCCTTTTTTTTTGGTGTGTTGCAAAGCTTGCTTGTTGCAGTCAATTTGGCTGTGAAAAAATTGTGTAGATTGACTGATGGATGGGATCTTTTTGTTTTGACTTGGTAGTGAGTGACTGGTGATTTGAGATGATTATCTTACTTTCTAGTCTATCTTGGGTCATTTTAACTGACACTAAAATGCTTATATTGTTTAGGACAACACTTAGTGACGGATATGGCGTTCATTTTGTGGTTATAATAAAAAATACATGTGATTAGTAAAAAGGACATTTATAAAAGATAAAATATATTAACAGTACAGCTTTCCGCTTTCTGACAATGTAGCTAATGCTGTTGAAAAATAAGTTTCCAACTTAACTGTGACTTTCGGCTGCAGAAACTAATATTCAGACTTCAGAGCTCCAACAGTACAAAGTGATCAGGACAAGGAAAGGGGAAAATGGACCAGAAGGCTGCCTGCATGTGCCACCATAACTTTCGGTAGAAACAATACATCATAGCATGATTCGCTTCAGGAGACCACTTTGTCAGTGCCGGAGAAGGAACAGAACTCCATGTATGTATTATACTGTACATGTATAATCAATGATGTACAGACAACATATAGGACTTATCTACATTTCAGATCATGATTCTTTGTATGTAATACCGGCTAGGTTACATGCTGAAATCCTGGCTATTTCTTCTTCATGTTTGTGCTGATAGATTCCTGGCTATTTCTTCTGTATAACTGTATGTATACTGAATAAAATGTGATGTGTTTCTTTTTTCCTTCTGTATATACGGAACAAAATATTCCATGCTTCTTATTTTCTCCTATAAGTATGTATTTATTCTCAAATCCACAGCTTTGCTTGCCTGCCTGCAATACAAGGAGAGAAACAAACTTGATGTGATGAAACTTGAAGCAAGCAAAGCAAAGACATGGCAACTCAGCTGCAGCCACATGCCTCTGCTTTGCCTCAGAACCAGAAGAATGGCAAACAAGAAACAAGTGGTGGCAACAGAAAGGGGCACTCAAAAGGTCCACCAGGGAAAGATAGCCACGCTGTTCATCCTCATCATGCCAAGGAGACCCTGCGTGCTGTCCTTCTCCCGCTCACTGACCGGGTCAAATGCCAGGGCAGCTCTACTACAGTTCTACAACTTCGGTTTGAATATGTGTATAAGTGCTGGTGTGTGTGTGCTGTGACTGTGAGAACCTGATTCACAGCTGGACTCCTCCAAGGCTAGGTGGGTTGTGCTGTTTCAGTTCCCCAAGTTTATTCCACATGATGGGGCTGGCTAGTGACTAGGTGTGTACTTACCGGCACCTGTTATGAACTTGGACGCTTAGATCCCGACGGCGTCAAGGAGCTCCGAGTGCTGCGACACGGAGACCAACGTGTTGGCGACGATCGCTCCGCTCGCCGCAACCGCAGGAACCCCGATCCCCGGGAAGGTCGAGTCGCCGCAGCAGAAGAGCTGCGGGATTGGCGTCGCCTGCCCCGGGAATGTCGCCTCTCCAGCCTTTATGGCCGGGCCGTAGGTTCCCCTGTTCCTCCGAAGGAACCTCTTGTGTGTTAACGGTGTCCCGACCAGCTTCACGTCGCATTTCTCCCTGCGGAACTTTGGGCCGAGGGCCAGCTCAACGGCTTTCCACATCACCTAGAATGGAAAAGTTTTGGGTTAGAGAGTTGCTCTAAGACAGCAGGTAACAGCAGCTCATGGTCAGTAAATGAAGGTGCCCTTTGCAAAAAAGGGTGTGCTTAACTTTTGGAAAAAGAGTTCTTTGCTAAGCTTTCGAAAAAGGAGTATGAAAGATGTTAAAGTGCACCAATTTCGAGGTGCTGATTCCAAGATATCAGGGGAACAAAGCTAGATGAAGAGCAATTCTACTATGGTGTACCTCAGAACGTTCTTCTTTCAGGCTTCGATACTCTGCGCTTTTCCGGTCTAGCCCCTCCCACAAACCGAAAGGTTCTGTTCCTGGTGTATATGCATGGAGGATGTGCTTTCCAGGCGGCGCCAGGCCCTCGCCAAGAACACTAGGAACTGATATCAACACAACGTTCTGCTCACCATCAACTCCCTTGTTCCAATCATTGACCACGATGTGATGGATTCCAAGGTCTTCTCTAGCATTCTGTTCCAGTAACATTGATGGTTAGAGTGAAAAATTGTAACTAAGCCAATATGGAAATAGACCTGGTTATAGAGATAAGTTTGTTAGGATGAAGCATATGACGACAACCTCTGCATCGAAACCCAAGTGGAGATGCATAAACGAATCACATTGTGGAGTTGCTTTCACATTATCTTGGTATGATTTTGGGACAGCATCTGGTGGTAGCAGATCCAAAGTATCCCACATAGATGCGTTGCTAACAACCGCTTTTTTTGCACGTACGATCTGCAAGAGGAACAAATTCCTGACAGGATTTCAGCAGCTGCATCAATCTTCAAAACAAAGGTCGCATGATGGAAGCCAATACTAGGGAAAAGGCTGCCATCTAGTGACGAAAAATGATATGTGGCACAATCATGACACCCAAAAACAGATGCATAAGACAACAAGGTCATCTTGGCCTACAAGATATCGATGGTCTGCCACTACGCCTAATCTAAGTAGGATATCCAGTACAGAAGACACCACTTAGTTTCTTGGGAAAGATAATACAATATCGACTATTGTGGACTGTACTTTCTGATTGAAGGATTCTTGGCATCTATAAGGATAAAGATATTACGAGATATGGTAAACTTGATATGATAACCATATGTCATCTGAATCAGAGCCTTACTAATCATTACTATTATTGGCCCTGCTCAAGTCATACCACTCTTGCTCTCTTCTTACTTTTTGAGGCAAATAGAAATGTCATTCATCCCAGACAGATATGACGAACCAGTCATTTCAATGAGTTAATATTTTACTTTATATTTTGGCAATAAAATATCCTCCATAGCTGCTTACTTGTCCACCTCGTAGCTTGACACCAACAGCCCGGCCATTCTCGATTAAAATCTTTTCCACATGAGAATTAAGAGCAAGTCTTCCTCCAAACTTTTCGATACCTCGTACAAGCGCATCTATTATTGCTCCACTTCCACCCAGAGGGTACTCAAGCGAGCATCCTGGTTTGTACCATTCTGCAAACATATAAACCTGATATTGTAGTTAGACCAAATGATGAACATAAAACTTCAGAATTATAAATTATAAATTATCTCAGTGAATTTGAAGGGAGAGTTCAGCAGACCCGCCAATTCTCATAGGTAAAGATTGAGTGATATGGAAAAGCTAAGCCTCACTCTTACAAGCTACAAAATCCAATGATCTAATGCCATGTCCTGGTCCAAAAATACAACCAAGGCCATGTCGTGATTCATGTAGCAGTCACTGCCATCCACATCTGCAAAATTATGCTGGCAACCCATAGAATTGGTTTCCAGTACAAAATGCAATCACTACCGGGGGAACTACATTGACTGGTTTAGGGGCCCATGACAGTAACAGGTATAGGTCCTGAAACATGGGCCTGGTATGTTCTTATCTACAGTTACAGTAAGGTGGTCTCAAAAGTTTTATTGCCATGATGGTGAAGGGCAAGTAGTGATATATCCCATGGCAACATCAGCGAAGCAGTTATATGCACCATATGGAAGGATGGCAATGTTGCATGTGAACAACAGTACCACCATTCCATGGCTTACACAACAATGGTTCTTGCCATCATGATTTACGAAGTACGAACACACTAAAATAAATACATACTGTTTATTTCGTTCAGTTGATTCTCACAGCACAGTGTTGTTTTAATACAGTTCACTTTCATGCATTCTGGACATAGATTAATTACAAATTTACAATGCAAGAATCTTGGATCTGGTCGCATGCAACGTGTTCTGCATTTCGGTATCAATTATTGTACGTTGTCATTTTAATATTGCAACGCTTTGATGTAATGCAAAATATGTTTGGATCGAACAAACACAGAAGTGAACAAGAAATTTAACCTGGTGGAAATCTATTAGCTTACCATTTCTGCAGAAAGAGCACTGTCAGATTTGACTCCTGCAAGTAGAAAGCACAGGAGGTCGATCCAGTTACGAACGAAAGGATTTTTCAGGTCCAGTGAATCAACGATCTCTGAGAACGGGCGTAGAAGTTTTGTGGCGCCTAGAGCTCCTTTAGGTCCCATTTTTATGAAGGACTGCAACAGAGAAGGAGCGTATCTACCAGCTGCTGTGGAAAGAATGCCCAGATCACCTCGAATAGAAAGTGGAGGCAAAGCCATTGCAGCGGCAGATATAGGAAGAACCGCATCCTGAGATAGTTTTTAATATTGTATTAGCACAATGGGACATAACATTGACGGACTGATCTTGGTCTCACATTACAATATTGTGATATTTGCATAGATTTACATGACAACTCTACATGTTATTTAAAATGCACAAAGAAGTAGGCATCATGTGTCTTTTGAGCAGTTCAGTGTGTCTAAGGTACAGTTGAAAACTCCTAAGAAACTAAAAAAATCGAATATAGTGAACTCACTAGAAGCTTTTGCCACTCCCTGGTTGCATCAAGACCAACATAAGTCTCCAGGTCCTGCAAGGTTCATATATAGTAATCACTATGGAGCAGAGCATCCGCACACGCCAAGCATGAAACAAAATGTGACAGAGCACTACTACAGTTACTCCAGCCTCCAGGAACTATGAGCCAATCATAAATAATGCTCATTAGCAAATTCTAGTCTAATTGTACCGACAAATCAGAGAACATCATAGTAACAAGTAAACAATCCGCTGCACGTATATGTGCTAAAAAGGTTAACTATGAACCTTGAGGAAATCAGTCGGCCCTATGCGCGACTCGAATTGGCCTTCAGGGACATGGACCATCCAAGAGTCATAGGAAGCACAAGGAACCGATTCGCCTAGCGCGTCGAGGACCTGCATCATCATCACATTACATCAGATCTCTCAGCACAGTTAGTACAGACAAAGCTGATTTCCCCTCAAAATAAATTTGGTGTTTGCATCTGTTATTTGTAGAGGAAGATATAGGGTGACCTGGGCGAGGGGATTGGCCTGGGGCCCTCTGGACTGGAACCCGGAGAAGAGCGAGGGGCCGGAGTCGAAGTGGAAGCCCTTGACGTCGAAGGAGTGGGCGGCGCCGCCGGGGCGGTCGTGGCTCTCGAGCACCACCACGTCGAGGCCGTACCTCGCCAGGAGGCCCGCGCAGCAGAGCCCCCCGAGCCCGCTCCCGATCACCACCACGTCCGCCTCCGGCCTCTCCGCCACCCTGAACGACCCGACGATGACGAACTCTCTGTCACACGGTTTGAACGGCGAAGAGTTGGTGCCGATGGTGTGGTGTGAGAGCGCGATACTTACCCGGGTGGAGACGGGCCGGCGGGGGCGTCGGCCACCGCCCGGCAGCGCGCGGCGGCGCCGAGTCGGCGGCGCGGCACCGGAGCGGCGGCGGTGGCCGATGTTGGTCGCGCGCGAGGAACGGGAGGTTGGCGGTGGCGGCGCAACGGTGGGCGCAGCGCGCGGGAGGGAAGCGCGGCGGAAGCCATTATCGGCCGGCGGTTGGTCTCGTCGGTCGCCGGTGAAGCGGTGGTGGCCTGAGAGTTCCGGTGACTGAGGCAGAGGCTGGGGACACGTGGCGCCTCGCCGGCCGTTCTCCCCTCACCTACTAGTCTGTAGTCGTGGCCTCGTGGACTGCTCTCTCACTTGGATTATGATTTGCAAGCATTATGCCAAGTATGATTTCCTTCACTTGGACTTTAAAAAACAAACAAACAAAATCCTTGACCCCTCTCTCATACTAGTAGCCGTGCACGTGCAACGCACGTCTTTATAGTATAATAATAATTTTATGTTTAAACCGTTTATAGGTCACTGTGAAAGATCATGCGCTCTTTAATTTTGATTGGAACAAATGGTACTTTTCCATATCGGTACCCCTAATAATCCCGAGCAGACATCAGTGTTAAAATTAACTGAAAGAGCTACAAGTATACGACATGTGTGTAGTGTCATGCTATCTTATATGGCTGCCATTTCCTAGACAAACTCAACGCCAGAGATCCACCAAAAACACCAGGGTCACTTGTTCTGATGTCAAATCTAGCAGGGTCACTTGTTCTGATGTCAATCACTAAGAGAAAACCCATGCTACTGCTGCACCTGCGAGATACAGATAATACAAGATGATTAACCAGCCAAAGGTGTAGCAGCCACTGCAGTATAGATGCACAAGTTACTCAAAGAAAGGACATATTTTGCTATGTTTTCTAACCTGCGATGTATTAATGTAATTTGTATCATCATGAACAACAGATCCAAAGATCTTAGATTCTCCACGGAACCACACCCCTGTGGCCATGTCCTTGATCTGCTCTGTCAAATACTATCCCAAGACTGAACTGCAGTACTTCACACACCTTTAACTTGCACATAACTGACCATCTGAGGTGGTTATCTCAATTTTCATGTCGTTGCAGTACTAAGTAAACTGCAGGTGAAAACACACCCAGGTTTACCCCTGGATCAGCAAAACTGGGAGTTCAACCTGAATCATCTTTTAGTTTAGATCTTGATAAATCAAGAAACATTCTGTAACAGGACATGGAAGAAAAATGTATTGTCCTCTGAAGAATATGAACTGAAAAGGGCCACGGCCATGATTGGATCCTTACATTTGTGATACCCCTTTCCCATGGCAGCTCCAGTCGGACACCGCAAAGAAAACTGCAAAAACAGAACAATCTCCAGATCAACATTCCCTGTCACATCAAACAAATCAAGAAATACTGCTATTGCCTATTGGAAACCAAATCCAGAGCAATTTATCATCAGGCAATCGGAAGACGCCAGAGATGGCTAACCCCTTCCATCCCGGCGTCGGCCACAAGCTCTCCAAGGCAAGCACGGGTGGCGATGGAGAGGTCAGGGGATGAGGGGAATGACCACGTTGGGGTCGGCCTTGTCGGGCTTCTTGCCGAGGTACATGGAGAGGAAGCAGTCGCGTGACTCGGTGCAGGTGGATCCGCCGTCGCCGCCCCCGCCGCGGAGCGCGCGGACGCGGAGGTGGAGGGAGCCGGACGGCTGGAGGGAGGCGATGGGCGCGCGGAGGGCGCGAGCGGGCGGCCATCGGAGGCGAGGTAGAAGGAGGAGGTGGGAGATCGGGAGGTCGCCGGTTACGGTAGAGAAATTCACGGATCGGGGCAGAGGCGTGGGAACGGAAGTCGGACGGTGGAGATTTGGCAGACCGTGTTCTGCCGGTCGACAGGATCGATCTAGACCATTGCCCTGTTTGACCGAATCTGGACTCTTGGATGGTGATGATCGAATGGTTCTGGTAGATCTGTGTGCACTTGGTTTGGTGGACATAGGAAAGTTTAAGTTCTCTCTTTTATTAGTAGTGTAGATCCACGGTATTTCTTCTACTTAGGCAAATACAAAACCGAGCAACAAGTGTATCCAAACAATCTCGAAGGAGCTATGATAACCGTCGTTCAATCTAGGAAGTTCCTAGCTAGCACTTGAACTCTTACTCACGTCGAACATCTCGTCTTTGCAGCCAGTAAAATGTGTAATTTCCGAGGATGTTTTGTAACGCGTCAAGCTGATGCAAATTGAGCAACACAACGCTGCTTAGAGGCACTTCCCTGCAGAAAGGCGATAAAAAGACGATAAACATAAGTTATTTGCGAGCATGTACCCCAAAAAAGATTAGGTTCTTGTGTACACGTGTATTGTACTACTCAGATCACTCCTATATCTAATCTCCCTGGGAATGTCAGTGCTCTTGTTGCTCCACCTAAAACTAATGCATGGGACCCAGTGGGGCACGATGCAT
This sequence comes from Poa annua, assembly GCA_026929855.1. Classification (NCBI taxonomy): domain Eukaryota; kingdom Viridiplantae; phylum Streptophyta; class Magnoliopsida; order Poales; family Poaceae; genus Poa; species Poa annua. The sequence continues at coordinate 4,164,252 of CM049434.1, read as the reverse complement.
TTTTTATTTAGCCTCACAGGTGGAATGTGTGATGAAAAAAACTAACAACATTCGTTTCATTTCCCTTATTTGTATACAGTCAGTCAACGAGTAGGTTCCATTCCGATGATCGGTTTTAAATTATGTTGATTGTAACTTCTCAATTTTACACTGAAGTTCGCATTAGGTTTATTTATTTTTTTGTCAAATTCTTTGCACTCGGTCGACCATTTAAAATTTAGTATAATCATCTCACTGTTTCCCACAACTCTCGTTGTAACTTTTTCGTTTCGTCACATACATACAAGTACACCTTGTAAAAGTATGCAATGTATTCTTCAATCTCTTTGTCGTCTGCTCAACCGCCGCCGCTCCTTGTCATACACTTTGTCGTAGCATGTAAATATGATTGTTGAACAATGGACATGTTTATGCTATGCTTGTGTGTTTGCTACACCGCAAACTTCACCATTGTCGGCGTAGCTCTACCGCGACCTCCTCCGCCGCATCACCGTTGTCCCGCTCACCGCTCCTCATAGGGATGTCACAACACGAATTTGATCTAAACATAGAGGTGTGAGGTAAATTTACCATGTAGATTAGAGGTGAGAGTAAGTGGCATGGCACTACACACGGCACACGTTGCGACCAAAAGGTGTTCACATTTTTCCAGACTAAAAAACAATGAAGGCAATCAAATGGGGTGTAGAACATGACTAATTAGCTCACGTTTCTCCTCAGGCAGACTATGAAAAGTCACGGATGTGAGGAGGCAAAAATTATGCAGGTAACTAAACACGCCTCTATGGACGGATTAATGTTCAACATGGCGATATTTTTGGCAGATCAAATCTTGGCTACTACAAAGAGAGGAAGTATTTCTTATTTGGTTTAAATTTCAGAAATCGTCATCTTCAAGCTAAATTTCACAAACCCAGTCGATTTCTCAACCATCAATCTATTACTGTTTTACATATGCTAGCTTCTGCTTCTCCTCATGTCAGTCCATGCATGACCTCAACACGTACGTGCGCTATGCTCATCCTCCTCCACCTCTTCCGGCTGCCTCATCAGCGGCTTCTGGTCCTTGTACATGGCCTCGGCCAGGATGCCCATGAACCGGGGATCCGGCGGGTTGCCGCGGAAGCAGCCGCGCAGCGCCGCCGTGGTCTTGGCGCACTTGTCCGCGTCGGGGCGACAGGACGCGAGCGCCTTGGCAAACGTGCGGTGGCAGCGGCGCTTCCTCTTCTGGTTGGCGACCTCCTTCCTGGTGCTGTCGACGAATGCCCGCGCGTCGTCGATGGGGCTAGCCAACAGGTTCCCCATAGTTGCTTTGTTAATTTCGACTATCGGGACTAGCTAGATCGATCGTGGATCGAGCACCGGATCGAGTTCGTCGTTAAATAAATAGGCATGCATGCAGAAGGAAGACTCCTCTTTGAGATGGATATGGATGGAATCACAATCACAGTCGATCACGCACCAACTTGTGGACGTCCGATCCTTATTGCGTTCGAAATACCGGAAGGACAATTGAATGAGTGTGTATGTAAAAAAGAAGATTAATTTGAAACAGATTTCAATTGCTTGCACGTACGTACGGCAAGAATTTTCTACCACGTAGACTTACATACGTACGGCCGGGTATATATATATAAACCTCGCAACGGTGCGGCTGCACTGAGAAACTAATTAAGCCGACAGATCGACCACCGCCACCGGCCATGGGGTCCGTGGCGTCCATCATATATATCACACAGCGACCTCCACGACCACAAGAATCACATGCACAACGGCGGATGCGTGGGGGAGTTCATGGCGGCCAGGGACAGAGCCAGCAATTAGTATTGGAGGGGGCTAATCAAGTTGGAGGGGGCAAAAAGAGTTAGATCTGCTAATTATAAGCATGGTTATAAGGGATTTTAGGAAGCAAATCAGATTGTTGGGGGTGGCTAAGCCCCTGCTCGTCCCCCCCTTCCTCCGTCCCTGATGGCGGCGCTGGGCGAGTGCCACCCCGAGTGGATCCAGCGGCGGCCCGACCGCAGCAAGAGCGTCGCCGACGTTGAGGCGTGTGTCCGGGCCACGATAGCACTGCGCAAGTGCTGCGGACTCAACCGCCAGTGGTTCGAGCACCAGTACATTGCCCGCCTGGATACAGGCCTCGACGATCGAGGACCTCAAGCCGACGCCGGAGCAGATCGACAAGGAGGGATACATGATGTACAGTGTGGTGGACGGGCATGAGAAGAAGCTAGACTTACTTGTATATATATAGGGCTTTATTGAATTGTATAGGCGAGCACATGCATAGGATGGACATAGTGCTAAAGTTTAGATATCGATTAATGGTGCCATCAGTTTTAATCTTGCGGGACTTGATCTTCATAATTCTTGTGAATTAAATTACTAATTATTATGTCTAGGTAGACAATGATCTAGTGCAATTCAATCCGTGTGGGATTTGTCCCCATGCCTTCCATTCACAAAGCATTTCCAAGGATTCTTAATCATGAATCAAAACTTAGCATTCCATAAAATGTCGTATTGGCATGCTCTTATATTAATCGTCTAGTTTTTCCCTATGTATTCTAAAACTATTGTATTGATGCTAAGATGGATGCATGGAATGTGGACTACAAAATTCATCAGCTAACAAGTGAAAGGAGTATATAGGTAAGTGGATGTTGCTATGGGTATATATGGTAGCAGCACAAGTGGGTGAAGAAATAATATACACCATGGTACACATAAAGATACTTGGCATTACTTATTATATTAGTTGTAGGTATGGTGGAATGAAAATTGGTTAGTCCCATGAATTCATTTTGATAATAAAGATTGATGGTAAATATACTCCTATCGATAGGTGGGAAGGTATTGTTTCACTACTATGCGGATAATTATTATCGAAGTGCGTCTAGAATGTATATATCTTCTCTTCATGAAGTGTGGATACAATCTCTTTAATTTTCTTCGAGGATGATAACCATAAATAGTAAAATTCAACCTAGGATGTAACCATCAATAGTTTAAGAGCATCTCCACCGGGGGCCTCTAAATCGGTGTCCGGCACCCCCCAATTGGGCTTCATTTGGGGGTGCGGGACATGTGTCCGGGCAACATTTGGAGGCCGCCCACAACGGCACTCCCCAAAGGCCCACCCCCAATCGCGCGCAAATGGTCGAACAACTTGCGAGCGACATGAAATTTAAGCGATTTAAAGTTAAACGATTCAAATTAAACTAAACGGTTGAAATTTAAAGCCTAATCTAAACCCTAAGCTAAACCCTAATCTAAACTCCGCCGCCCTGGTCTGCCTCGTCGTCGTAGCGGGGCGCCTGTCCTGCCAGGGAGGCGTTCTGGCTCTGCTGGGCTAGGCGCAAGCGGACACGCCTCTCCTGCCGGAGCGCGCTCGCCGCCCGGCGCATGTCATCCCTTGCCGCCTGCCTCGCCTCGCACGCCCAGCTCCTTGTGAACCGCTTGCTGGGCGGCCTCCATCGAGGCCGGATTCTCCCGCTCCGCGGCCACGGCGTTGAGGTCCGCGTACGCCGCGCGCTCGGCGGCCATGAAGGCGTGGCAGCGATCGTCTCGCTCCGCGGTCTCGAGAGAGGCCTTCAGGATGGCGGCCTCGACGGCGTCGCCAACCGCCTCGTAGCCGAGCTTGAACTGGTTGGCCGCCTACTCGGCGCGCCAGGTGTCGAAGGAGTTGACGGCGACCACCTGGTCGGGCCACAGCGGCGGCGGCAGTTCCTGCTCCGGCGCCGGCTCCTGCTCCTGCACCGGCTCCTCCTCCGGAGGCGGCTCCTGCCCAGGGTAAGGATCCTGTGCCGGCTCCTGCTCCAGCTTCTCCTCCACGTCTATGTCGTCGACGTTCGCCCAATCGAAGGGCTCCTCGTCGACGACAGGCTGGAGCGGCTGCTCCGGCGCCTGCTCCGGCTCCTGCTCCACAGGGTGAGCGCGGCGCGCTGCCTGGGTGAGGGTGGACCAGGTGGTTTGGAGGCGGCGAGGCATGGTGCTTGGCGTGTTGGTGTGGTGAGGCTGCACGGCGGAGGAGTGTGTGCCGAGGCTGCACAGCGGAGGAGTTTTATATAGGCGGTGAGGGGGCGGGAAACGGAGGGGCGGGAAGCGGTGGCGCTGTGCGGGAAGCGGCGGGTGGGTGAGCACGCGTCGTGTCGGAGTTATGTGGCGGCGACGCGATTTAGCCACGCCGACGCTTGGGAAGCCGGGAAAGCCTGGGCGCCGGCGTAATTGCGAGGCGTGCCGCAGACGCCTCGCCGTCCCGTCGCTTCGTCGCCTGCAGAAACGCGTCGCCATTAACGCGGGCGGAATGGCCTCCTGCACGGTGCAATTTACAACACCTCCTCGCGCCCTGTCTATGACGGGTGGGGCGCACCTATCAGAGACCATGTCCGGTCAATGTCCGGCACCCCCAGGAGTGCCTCCAAACTTGGAGGCCCTATTGGGGGTGCCGGACACAAAATCGCTCGGGACGAGGCTTTGGGGGTGCCGCTGGTGGGCGTTTTTCGTGTCCGGTCCCCCAAAGTCCCTTTGGGAGTCCTTTAGAGGCCCCCGGTGGAGATGCTTAAGAAGACACATAGACATGTCGATGTTAAATAAATGTTTGAGCACTCGACATTATTCAAGAAGATAAATCTTATTTAAAAGGGTTGAATTATTTTTTGCATACGAAAATTCATAAGACATGTGTGATTTTTTTTTGAATTTTCCACATATATTAAACCAACAAAAAGTACACGGTTACATTGATTATAAAAACAAAGCTAAAATAGACTAGCCAATCTATGAGATTTTCAAGCACTTTTTTCATCCATGACACAATCTTGTACTTTTCTGAAGGCAACCGTAGAACAACGCCAAAATCACGAAACCACACACCTATGAATACCCATGAAGGTTCTCCCTTTATAATTTTGAGCCGCAATGCCAAGGCTTTGTGCACGCACGCAGCCATTAAATTAATCAAGCAACATCGGCAAAAGCACCACCACTGATATTCCAGGGACGAATAACCGAGCCACTTTGTCGATGACGCTGGGAGCCGAGAAAACGAATCACCATTGCTGTAGACGTAGTAGCCGGGATAGATAACGCGAGGACAAACCTACTCGCGGGTGATCTGGCGAAGTAAGATCTGAAGAACCATACCTAGACAAATTTAATCTTCCAAAGCCACCATTGACGTCGAGAAGGAGATCTCGCCGACGACCGAAGCGCGCTCATCTCCATTAACAAAGAAGACAACAACCAAAACCAAACTCTAACATTAATGACCTTTGTATAGCGCCCTGCGCAGGTCCAAGGTCCCCACCCTTCATAGTGCCAAAGCGGCACCTAGAGTAGGTGAGTACCCATCAATTTTTAGACGAAAACGACGATAAAGTTGCAGATGATGCCGACGGCGACGACTAGGTTGAAACCCTAGCCGCCGCCTTTCTTTTCCGTGAAGCCAGTTGGCCACGTTCTTCTGATCGTAGCTGTGTGATTAGTTGATTAATACATACAACAGTTCATGTTTGACATAACACGTCAATTCATTCTACAAACGTTCACAGCGTGCGTGAAGGCAACGCGGCAGAGGCCATTTGGGCCGGCTGGCCTCACCTGTTAATGGCCGGTGAAGCGGGGAGATTTTGAGTGAGGCAGCGGCTGGGTACACGTGGTGTCTCGCTAGCCTTTCTCCCTCACCTTGTTTGGTCCGTGGACCGAGAAAATGAACAAAATTACGTACTGCTGAACAAAAATTGTTGCACTATTAATTATGCCGGCTGTGCTTTTCTTCCACTCGGTTCCGCGTATCATTTCATATCCAGGTTGTTTCTTCTAAGAAAACAAGAAAAATGACTAAGCAAAAACATCCCCGTAAATTTTGAAAGGCATTCCGATCGATGGTGAGCGCGGCATCTACGAAGTTGCTTGCTATAGAACTTGCACACACTAGCTACTCTCGAGCCGATCGATAAGACCTTACGTCCAACAGGCCAACACACAAACGATGCGCATATAAAGTGTTATGCAAGCATACGCAAAGACAATGTGCAGGAAACTGAGGTTCAAGTATACTCAGTTTATAAGGTTATACTATGTGGAAGTCTGGATCTGGTAGGATTTTTTTTAAAGTATATATAGGTAAATTAACATGTGGTCCATGGTGTATGGGCTCCTGGCCTCTACCTTATGATTGCAACGTACCCAAATGGGTAAAGTGCGGGGAGGTACAACGAGAGGAAGGAAATTTCAGAAGAAAAGAAAAGAGAAGAGAAGAAGAGTAAAAAGAACGAAAAAAAAGTTCAGAAAGCTTAAACCCTAAGAGAAGAGACTGATTCAGGAGGCTAGATCATCCGCCCACTGCCTGATTTGTTCTTTGTTCTTCTCTGCCCTAGCACTCCAAAGTTGTAGACTTGTAGCTCGTTTTGTATCGTTCTCAGGAGTTGGTGTTGTGTTCCGTTAGCGTTGTTGAAAATTCTGTCATTCCTCAGTTTCCCAGCCCCCATACAAGCCGTGAAGCAAACTGGCCACACGTTGGAGTTGTGAGGTGTTAGATTGCTCAGCATGGGCTGTTGAATTGTGCTGGAGGCGCTTGCACTGGTGGTGAGACCAGCTTTGTCTTTGTCCCAGATCCAGTCCAAGAATTTGCAGTGTAGAACAATGTGATGGATAGATTCAGTTGCTTGGCAGCAGTCGCGGCCATTGCTCTCTGACCATTTTTTTTTGCGACCAAGTTATCTCTCGTGTTTAGCTTGGATATGTAAGCCAGCAAAAGGAAGATTTTATGCTTCTGTGGAATTTCTCTGCGCCAAATCAACCTCACAGCACTTCATTTTTTTGCGAACAATCTGGTAGGATTTATCCTGATGCCTTCCATTCTCACAGCACTTCATGAGTTCATCATGTTCTTGATTAGGAAGCAATACTTTGCATTCAATATGTGCAATATTGACAAGCTCATTAATTAGGCATGCAGATTTTCCTGGTCGATACAAACCTATTATATTGATGCTAAGACGATATGGACGTAGACTACAAAAATTGCGAGCTCACAAGTGAATGGGGTATATAGCTAGGTAATTGTGAGTTCGATCACAAGTGAATGGGGTATATAGGCAGGTGAGTCGATGTTGTTATGGGCATACATGGTACTCCCTCCGTTTCAAAATAAGTGTCTCAAATTTGATAGAAAGTTAGAAGGGAAAGTGGGTGCGGAATAAGTACACAATGATCCGTGAGACGATACTGGACGTTACTCACCAATTGTAGGTGCCTGAAATAAATTTCATTTGTCCTCATGAGTCAATTCTAACAACCAAAGATCATGGTACATACGCCCTTCCAAAGCCTCATTTGGAATCAATGATGTTTGTGGCACAACAACATTTTTCCGCTACATAGGGGGTCACTAGCTAGAAAATACACATCTCTGCACACGCGGGTATCTGCCCCGTTTAAAAAAAGTATTTCTAAATGTACAAAAATCAAAAACAATTACGGGCATACATAACCACTTTTAAACGCATGTAGAAGTTTTTGTGGAAAAACGAATTTTTATTTGGTCCGCGTAAAAAGACTAAAGTATGTCTAGTGAAAAGCCTTTTTTCTAGCACCAAAAATTGCCTTTTTGTGGAGAAAATATAAAAGTTATTTCCCCGAAAACTTTGTGCCATTCGCATATTTTTTTGGAGATGTGCCATAAAGTTTTGTTTCAAATTTTTTGTACATTTTAATCGCATTTAAAATACATCTGTTTTTGAAACGGGGCATATGTCAACCCGAGGTTTAGAACATCCGCTCCTTTGATTGATGCTTCCTTTATTCACTTGGGGCACCCTTTAATCCTCCTTCCAAAAAACAGATATGAAGCTTACAACTTTGTTATTGATAAATTTAAATCTAAACTTGCTACGTTCATAGCGAACTCCTTATCTCATACAGCTAGGCTTGAGCTCATCAACTCGGGTTTTGCTTCCATCCCGGTTTATTATATGTCTAACATCATTTTCTCTAGGAAGTTTTTCGCCAAGTTGAATGCTATCATTAGAACTTTTTGGTGGACATGAGTTTCTTCATAACCCACAAAAAATGATCTTTATTCGAGAGCTTGGAAGGACATTTGTGTGTCAAAAAAGAAAGGTGGACTTAGAATTCGAAATTTGCAGAATGTCAATCATGGCCTTATCCTTGTAATAGCCTGGAGGATAGCCCAAAGCCATATGGGCTTCTCTCAAAACTCCTACAGGCCAAGTATTTCCCGCACTGTTTGATTTAGAGGCCCAACATCAATGTTCCCAAATCTGCTTTCTGGTCCTATATCATTAAGTGATTCCGCTTTTGCAACAGAATTATTTTTATAAAATCTTAAATGGTAATATTTCAATTTGGAACACTCCGTGGTGTGCTGCTTGGACCAGAATCTATGATGATCTCATTATCCAACCTCAACCTTTTGTTACTCATCCCGGTGTCATGTGTATCTGGTTGGGTCAAGGTGGATCCGCAAGCGCTGTCAAGACCACCGGAGCAAGTCCGACCAACCACACAAACATACCTGGGAACGACAGGACTCCCGCCATCTATTCATTGACCCTCCTTCGCAGTCAGATCTTCGTCAACGGGCCAGATCTTGATAAAATGAACTATATCGCCCACTAGCAGCTTGACACGACTCCTTTCGAGTTTTTCCTTATCGAGGTTTGGTACATTATGAAAACTCACATGCAAGAAAGAAGCTTTTATCACAACCAAAAAATCATGAATGTCAAGAAACAAAGAAGAAGAATAAAGACAGAGCGTTATTGTCGGGGATGTAATCCCCGGTACCCTAAGGTACGAGATTATTGTGTTGATAGGAGAGGTAAAGGATGATATAAGTGGCTGAGAGATAAAAGAAAAGGCAAAGAACTGTAGCATGGGCCGACTTCAGCGCTCCCCAGGCCGACATATGCCCTTCTGAGCCCAAAACCGCGTGTAACTCGGCCGGGCCGAGTTGCCCAGTTTTGGCAGGCCGGCATCCTCTCTACCTCGGATTGGGCCGAGGCTACCGCGCGTCACGGTCATCTTCTTGATCGAGTTCGGCTGCGCCTCGCCCTCGATCCGGCATCTCGGTCAACGTCTCCGCCCGAACCCGGCCGCCCCGCGCCTCCTCCAACTCACCCGCGTCTCCTCCGACACCGCCGAACCATCCCCGACTTCGATGGCGGCTCACTCCCGACACCACCGGATCCCGCCTCGGCCGCATCCCGGCCGCCCCGACACCTTCACCGACAACCCCAAGCCCGGCAGCGCACCACTCCGACACCGCCGCGCCCCCGCCGAGTCTTCGGCGACCTCGCCGCTCCGGCATCGCCCGGACCTCGGCCTCGCCCGTGGCAACAACCAGGCCGTCTCCGACTTCGCCGCCAACGCCGCCGCCCCCTTGGCGTCGCCTGCGCCCAGCCGCGGTCGCCCACGTCTGACGCCGCCCCGGCATCGCCGGCACTTCCCCGACCTCTCCTGCATCTTGGCGCCGGCCGAGCTCGTCGACGACTTCGGCATCCCCAGCGTCCTCTCCGGCATGGACCACGCCCGACTTCGCGCTATCTCGCCCGGTCGCCCTCAACTCGGTCGCAGCCGCGCCCCGGATCTTCTCCGATATCCGGCCGCGCTCCAGCCGCTCCTCACCTCGGTGGGTAGGGAGGGCTGCGCTTCGGGCCGACTGGTCTTCGCCTCGATAGGCAGGGACGGCAGCATCTCGGGCTGGCCGAGAGTGAAATGCACGTACAGTCCCGGAAGTCATTGGCTAGGTTGAAAACAGTCCTGGAACTCAGGGAATGGATCAATTCAGTCCCTGATGTTGCTTAGGATGTCCATCAACGGTCCTGGCTACGTATGGGCACCGTATGGAGCTGACGTGGCAAGTGAGCGGGCCCCTCGACGGCGCCGAGCGAGTCCAGCGCGTCCTCTCCAACCATCAGCGGGACCGTGATTGCTGCAAACCTAGATCGTGAAATTCCCCACCGGGCGCGCGAGGGAGTGAGCTACCGCCAACGCCGCCGCCTGCTACCACTCCCTCCTCCAGAGCTGCATGATCTGCGTCCGGCAAGGAAGGTCCGTCCACGGCAGGATAATCGCCTCCGCCTCTGCCCCGGACCTGCACCTCAGCACTAGCTGTTCTTCCTCATGCGGGCGTCTGGAATCCCGGCGAACCAATTTTCTGCTCACCCTGAAGCTTTGGTTGAATTTGGATTTTATTTTCTTCAGCCGAGAAATGGTGGCTGTGAAGATGTGAAAGATCAGTAGCTCAATGCAAAGGACGTACGCACTGGATGAAAGAGTATGAAGCTGGAAGACAACGAAGCAGTTAGCTGAAAGCAATGAAATTGAGAAGGATTTCAAGCAGATTATTTCCCTGCTAGAAAGCTGTAACATTTAGTGTAGCTATGTTACTGTGTCTGATGTTCGTGTTTGTGATAAAGCACCGATGGATGTGTTAGTGCGTGATGTAGTAGTATGTGTGTGTTTGAACTACAAAAATGATGTTGAATCAATGTTGCCAGTACTGTCATTTGTGTGGCACTTTTGCATTGTTATATTTCGTCAATATTTCACAGATTTCAGTGCACACACATTTCATTCCAGAATTGGCCCATGTCGCAACTTGTCGATGGGGTTCGGACAAGTAGACAAGTCGAGCGACACTTAATCGTTGCACCAACAGTGAACTGAAGATAGATCATAGAAGAAGTTTATTTGTCACTTAGAACATCAGTGAACTAAATAGAAACTAGAATAGCTATGTGTTCAACAAGCACATGCTAGCAAAATGATTTCTCCAGCGGCACAAAGCACAAAATAGAAGTTTTATGTCACTTCATACATCAGTGAACCAAACATAAACTAAAACAGTGATAACTGAAACTAATGAAGCACTACTCTTCATCTTCATTCGGAAAGGAGCCGGGAGGTGGGCCTTTGAAATAATCAAACATGGATTCCTTCCTTGGTTTCTTGAAAGGCGCCATGTAGCTGTAGCTGCTTCCTTGTCCTGTTTTTCTTTTACTTTGCACCCGAGAGGCCTTTTGTCTGGCTTCTTCTTCTAGTCTGAGCTTAGTTTCTTCTATTTCTCTTCTCCTAGCTTCCTGATCTAGCCTCCTCTTCTCTGCAAGTGCAAGCTTCGCTGCTTGTGCTTCTTTTTTCTTTGCCTCCTGCTCCAGCCTTTTCTTCTCAGCTTGTGCTAGTTTCTCCTGTTGAAGTTCTTTCTTCTTCTGTTCGGCCGCCAACTTCTTTGCTTCCTCCTTGCACCTGAATTTGCAACAGTGCTCTCTGCAACTTGCCCATCATGCGCAAGAACAATGGCAACATTGGTGGCAGCACTGCATTGCTTCACCAGACTAATCACAGGTGGTAAGTTGACTACAGGATTACCAACCACATCATCAAAAGCACTTGCTTTGGTTGCTGGTTCGTGATCAAGATACAACATCAGATACTTGTGCCCCTGCTTCACCTTTCCAACCATGTCCAATGCATCTGTGTCTCTAGAAATCAGGCGAAGACCTTCTTCATTAATCTGCATGCCTGGCAACAACCAGTAAACATCGATTCTGCCTGCTGCCTCATACCCTAAATCCTCAATTACATCATCCAAAAACAGTGCAGACCAAGTATCACAGTCACAGCCATCATAGCAAACCTTCGTACCATCCACATACGACCTATTGCCTCCACATCCAACGAAGAATCCTCCATGGATCACTTCCCGTGAAAAAAAATCACTAGAATCATCTGAAAATTAAACAAAAAAAGAGCTAAAATTCAGGCCTTCACACCAACTAAAACCCTAAGCTTTAATCCACCAACTCGGTAGAAATCGCTACCAGAACATGCAACAATCACATGTACCCTAAACTAACTACGAAACAAACTAGGATTTGGGGTAGAGACGACGAGAATCGAACTCACCGTACACAGGAAAGGGCTCTCCTTCCCGCCGACGAACGGGCGCCATCTCCGCAACCTTGCTGGGCTGCCACGGTCACCTTGACTGCCGCCGTCAATCGCCTCCGTCCCCCTCGTCTTTCACCTTCTCCAGCCGCCGATCATGTTCTTCCAATGTCGTCGTCGTTCACCTCGAGCGGTCCGCGCGGAAAAAGCAGGGGAACAGAGGATTGTCGACTTGATTTTAGTTGCCAAAAGAGCTGCAGGGGCGAATCTGCAAATTTGCCATCATAAACGAGAAGGTGTTGGGCTCTCTCCGTGCTGTGCTGGGCCCGTTCACCTGCCACGTCAGCGCCCATACGTAGACAGGATCGTCAATGGACCTCCTACGCAACATTAGGGACTGAATCGATCCATTCCCTAAGTTCCAGGACCGTTTTGGACCTAGCCAATGACTTTCGGGACTGTACGTGCATTTCACTCGCTGGCCGACATCCCCTCACCTCGGTGGCCCGGGCCTACTTCGTTTCGGCGAGGACGGATCACTCGCTGAGTGAAATGCACGTACAGTCCCGGAAGTCATTGGCTAGGTTGAAAACAGTCCTGGAACTCAGGGAATGGATCAATTCAGTCCCTGATGTTGCTTAGGATGTCCATCAACGGTCCTGGCTACGTATGGGCACCGTATGGAGCTGACGTGGCAAGTGAGCGGGCCCCTCGACGGCGCCGAGCGAGTCCAGCGCGTCCTCTCCAACCATCAGCGGGACCGTGATTGCTGCAAACCTAGATCGTGAAATTCCCCACCGGGCGCGCGAGGGAGTGAGCTACCGCCAACGCCGCCGCCTGCTACCACTCCCTCCTCCAGAGCTGCATGATCTGCGTCCGGCAAGGAAGGTCCGTCCACGGCAGGATAATCGCCTCCGCCTCTGCCCCGGACCTGCACCTCAGCACTAGCTGTTCTTCCTCATGCGGGCGTCTGGAATCCCGGCGAACCAATTTTCTGCTCACCCTGAAGCTTTGGTTGAATTTGGATTTTATTTTCTTCAGCCGAGAAATGGTGGCTGTGAAGATGTGAAAGATCAGTAGCTCAATGCAAAGGACGTACGCACTGGATGAAAGAGTATGAAGCTGGAAGACAACGAAGCAGTTAGCTGAAAGCAATGAAATTGAGAAGGATTTCAAGCAGATTATTTCCCTGCTAGAAAGCTGTAACATTTAGTGTAGCTATGTTACTGTGTCTGATGTTCGTGTTTGTGATAAAGCACCGATGGATGTGTTAGTGCGTGATGTAGTAGTATGTGTGTGTTTGAACTACAAAAATGATGTTGAATCAATGTTGCCAGTACTGTCATTTGTGTGGCACTTTTGCATTGTTATATTTCGTCAATATTTCACAGATTTCAGTGCACACACATTTCATTCCAGAATTGGCCCATGTCGCAACTTGTCGATGGGGTTCGGACAAGTAGACAAGTCGAGCGACACTTAATCGTTGCACCAACAGTGAACTGAAGATAGATCATAGAAGAAGTTTATTTGTCACTTAGAACATCAGTGAACTAAATAGAAACTAGAATAGCTATGTGTTCAACAAGCACATGCTAGCAAAATGATTTCTCCAGCGGCACAAAGCACAAAATAGAAGTTTTATGTCACTTCATACATCAGTGAACCAAACATAAACTAAAACAGTGATAACTGAAACTAATGAAGCACTACTCTTCATCTTCATTCGGAAAGGAGCCGGGAGGTGGGCCTTTGAAATAATCAAACATGGATTCCTTCCTTGGTTTCTTGAAAGGCGCCATGTAGCTGTAGCTGCTTCCTTGTCCTGTTTTTCTTTTACTTTGCACCCGAGAGGCCTTTTGTCTGGCTTCTTCTTCTAGTCTGAGCTTAGTTTCTTCTATTTCTCTTCTCCTAGCTTCCTGATCTAGCCTCCTCTTCTCTGCAAGTGCAAGCTTCGCTGCTTGTGCTTCTTTTTTCTTTGCCTCCTGCTCCAGCCTTTTCTTCTCAGCTTGTGCTAGTTTCTCCTGTTGAAGTTCTTTCTTCTTCTGTTCGGCCGCCAACTTCTTTGCTTCCTCCTTGCACCTGAATTTGCAACAGTGCTCTCTGCAACTTGCCCATCATGCGCAAGAACAATGGCAACATTGGTGGCAGCACTGCATTGCTTCACCAGACTAATCACAGGTGGTAAGTTGACTACAGGATTACCAACCACATCATCAAAAGCACTTGCTTTGGTTGCTGGTTCGTGATCAAGATACAACATCAGATACTTGTGCCCCTGCTTCACCTTTCCAACCATGTCCAATGCATCTGTGTCTCTAGAAATCAGGCGAAGACCTTCTTCATTAATCTGCATGCCTGGCAACAACCAGTAAACATCGATTCTGCCTGCTGCCTCATACCCTAAATCCTCAATTACATCATCCAAAAACAGTGCAGACCAAGTATCACAGTCACAGCCATCATAGCAAACCTTCGTACCATCCACATACGACCTATTGCCTCCACATCCAACGAAGAATCCTCCATGGATCACTTCCCGTGAAAAAAAATCACTAGAATCATCTGAAAATTAAACAAAAAAAGAGCTAAAATTCAGGCCTTCACACCAACTAAAACCCTAAGCTTTAATCCACCAACTCGGTAGAAATCGCTACCAGAACATGCAACAATCACATGTACCCTAAACTAACTACGAAACAAACTAGGATTTGGGGTAGAGACGACGAGAATCGAACTCACCGTACACAGGAAAGGGCTCTCCTTCCCGCCGACGAACGGGCGCCATCTCCGCAACCTTGCTGGGCTGCCACGGTCACCTTGACTGCCGCCGTCAATCGCCTCCGTCCCCCTCGTCTTTCACCTTCTCCAGCCGCCGATCATGTTCTTCCAATGTCGTCGTCGTTCACCTCGAGCGGTCCGCGCGGAAAAAGCAGGGGAACAGAGGATTGTCGACTTGATTTTAGTTGCCAAAAGAGCTGCAGGGGCGAATCTGCAAATTTGCCATCATAAACGAGAAGGTGTTGGGCTCTCTCCGTGCTGTGCTGGGCCCGTTCACCTGCCACGTCAGCGCCCATACGTAGACAGGATCGTCAATGGACCTCCTACGCAACATTAGGGACTGAATCGATCCATTCCCTAAGTTCCAGGACCGTTTTGGACCTAGCCAATGACTTTCGGGACTGTACGTGCATTTCACTCTCACTCGCTCAACCAGAAGACTTCGAGGGCCGGTTTTCTCCTATCAAGCACATCCTCGAACAGTACAGATGCTTGGCCAGGTGATCCCGAAGACAAGCAAAAGAAGACACGACCAAGTAAGCGGGCATCACGGGTCCTCTCTGTCCAGACGTGACAACAGTACAAAAGCGTGACGCATTCGCAGTGTGACAAGACCCAGTAGTCACCTCAGCTACAGTGTATTGGGAATAGTGTTATTTGTCTGTTTGTCCCCTCACTTTTCCCCTGTGCACCTATATAAAGGCCACCAGGGGAGAGCAAACGGACAGACACAGCCATCCCCGACCACCCACGGCAGCCCCCTTTACCCCTTTGCCTTTTCCTCCCCGAGCCCTCTTAGAGGCGTTCTTTGATCAGCTCATGGAGCATTTTGTACCACGGATATAGAGAGGAAAATATACAAATAGGATAGATGCTGCAGTAGGGGTTTTATCTACTCACGAGAGTCCCGAAGCAGGGTAAATCCTTGTGTCCCCGTGTTGATTGTGTTTATTCGTGTGTGCTTCTTAGCGCGCTATCCCTCCCCGAATACTCTAGCGTCCATCCGGCCCACAAATTAGGCTACCCGTAGGCATCTGTCTGTTCACCACGACGACAGTTATGCACATACGACAATTAATAAGACGGAGAAATATGCAGGTTTAGATGCCTCACAGAGGTAAAAAAATGGTACACTAAAGATAGAAAAATATGCAAATATGTTATCAGAACAAAAGAAACCTAAATTAGAATAAATTGCAGCTAACTCTGAGCCTAGACGTAATAAACCATCTAAAAATTCAATTGCGACGAAGCACCCTGCATATGTCACAACAAAAGAAGAAGTTAGTATATATAGAGAGAGGCCGTTGTGAGAAATTTATATAAGTTATCACTAATAATGTTTTAACATATATGTTTCTTATCGTCCAAGCCATTGTTGTTGATGTGTTGATTTTTTTATACCCATAACAACGCACAGGCAGAGTAAAAGAACAAAACGCCGTTTGCAATACAGTAGGATACCATGATATTCATACACATGATACATGTGGACGCTCACTTGAAGTAAAAGAGAGTTTATGCATCCAACTTTTCAAAGATAGTAGTACATGTCATGCGTTCGTGTCCCACCACATTCGCGCGAAGAAGGCGAGGACTCGCTAAAACGAGAGCCACTCGGGCGGCCGTGCCTCTCGAGCACCACCATGTTGAGGACGTACCTTCTAGGAGGCCCGCGCAGCAGAGCCCCCACCCCCACCCCCCGAGCCCGCTCCCGATCACCACCACGTCCGCCTCCGGCCTCTTCAATTCGTCACCCTGAACGAACCGACAATGACAAACTCTCACGCACGGTTTGAACGGTGAAGAGTTGGTGCGGGTGGCGTGAGAGCGCACGTGATACTTACCCGGGTGACGAGGGTACTGCGGGGGCGGCGATCGCCCGGCAGCGCACGGCGGCGTCGAGTCGGACGCGCGGCACACGAGCGGCGGCGGTGGCGGATGTTGGGCGCGCGGGAGGAACAGGTGGTTGGCAGTAGTGGCGCGACGTGGGGCGCAGCGCGCGGGAGGGCATCATGGCGGAAGCCATTCCGGCCGGCTGGTCTCGTCCGTCAGCCGCCGGTGAAGCGGAGGCCTTGAGGAGTTTGGATGGGGACTCTGGCGAGACGATGAAACGAGAGCGGAGCGTGTGAGTGAGGCAGCGGCTGGGGACACGTGGCGCGGCGCCTCGCCGGCCGTTCTCCCCTCACCTGGTTTGGTTCGTCAAGTGTACGGAAAAAAGTGAAATGAAAGTCCACGGTTAAACCAAAATTATTTGCGAGCATTATTTCTGATGTAGCCAAACAAATAAAGAGCACATTTTGCACTAATATTATTTGCAAGCATTATTCCAGAAGAGATTGCTAGCAACCAAACACACTTCGACTCACTAGCATTTACGCCAACTGTGATTGTCTTCACATCTCCTTTTATTATAACTTAGTATCCAGAGTATTTCTTTTTCTTCTCAGTCTCAACAAATATAAAGTTGAGAAGAAATACAATTGTGGATTCTCGAAGATCGAGTGGCCTATATTGTAGCGGATGACAAGTGTAGTATCCCACATGGTATTGTAGCTCATACTCATCATGCTCACGGTACAAGAGAGCCGACAAGACCGCAAGCTCCATTGGCCGTTTTAGTAGCGGATGACAAGTGTAATATCCAGCGTGGTATTATAGCTCATCATGCTCACAGTACAAGAGCGACCAAACACCGCTTGGATGTACTTCCCTGCAAAAAAGGCAATACACAGACAATGTGCATAAATGTTTTGCAAGCATGTACAGAAAAAAAATGATTCCAATATACTCCTATATTATAGTACTCACTCGAATCCCATCACTTGCAGGATTTTTCCCGATGCCTTCCATTCTCATACCACATGGCATGTTCTTGATAAGGTACATATACTTAGCATTCAATACATAATTGTGTTGATATGTTCTTGTAGTAATTAAGTCATCTACTTTTTGCTCGTGTATCCTAAAACTGTTATATATACTGATGTTAAGATACATACATGGAATGTATACAACAAAAAACACAAGCTAACAAGTGAGCGGCTATACAGGTGAGTGGATATCGTTATGGGTATATATATATGGTAGCAGCACAAGCGGGTGAAGAAATAATGTACACCCGAATCAATGAAAATATATTGGGATTTATGTTATTAGTTGTAGGTGGGTGAAATGAAAATTGGTTTGCTCATGAATTAATTTCTAGCAGTAGTAAACCATGATACATATACACCTGATCGATAGGTGGAGGTTGTTGCACGTAATATGCAGCTAATTATTATTGAAGCTTTATTGAGGATATATATTTTCGTCATGAAGTGTGGAACTGTGGATACACGCTCTTTCAATTCTCATGGAGGAAGATTACACATAAGCAATACATTATTGGCCTACCAAGCCACCATCATGAGTTTAAGAGACACAACATGCTGGTATTAAATAAAAAATAAATCTTATCTATACCTTTTATAAAGCAAAACCCCACTAAGTGCATTAATTATTTTCTATCTCATTATCTCAACATGCAGGCTATCCACATCATCCACTATTTTGGTCAATCAATTATCCATTTCATTTCCACTAACAATAATTAATAATAGTTTTCATGCAACCTATTCATTTTTTCAGCCATATAATTATACACGTCACTAATAATATTTAGCCTCAAATATTTAATAATCTCACATGATTTAAATTTAGTGTAAGCAAGTGAATCTTGACAATTGAGTATTTCATGCATCTTATACCATTTCATTTTTAAAGATATCCCCGCTGCAACACGCGGGGTATTATTCTAGTTGAGTAAAAAAAATTGCATGAAGATGAGAAACATATAGTACAATATAAATGATAAGAGCTAGGTTTTGCTTCACCGATTTGAAAAGCACATGAACAAAATACACAACATATATATTCATGGTTTTCTTAATCCTAAATTACAATTTGATTGCACCATATTAAACACATGGATATTTTTCTAGGGAGATGGAGGTAACTATATTTATTCTTTACAATACATGAATATTTTTTTCTGGGGCAGTTGTGGCTCTTGAGCACCACCACGTTGAGGCTGAACCTCACGAGGAGGACTGCACAACAGTGCCCGCCAAGCCCGCTCCTGATTACCACCATGTCCGCCTTTGGCCTCTGGGATGGACGAATTGCCCATTTGGTTGGCAAGACACGTACGAGGGTCATACTCTGGAGAATGCAGTGTGATCCTATAGGTTGTGGCTGATCAGCGTACACCACCGACACGACCGCAGCGGCACCACTGGCACGACCGCAAACCACCCCGCCACCGCACACTCGATCCTTCGTCGCTTGGGAGCACCCACGGTGTGGCGCCACCCCTCGAACGCCGCCATTAGGGAAGAGGCAGGGAGGCCGACGCCGCTTGGGCCTAGCCCGACGACAACTCGGCGAAAGCGGAGGGGGATGGGAAGAGGGAGGGGGTTGAGAAGAGATGTCGGCGGCGCGACCAGGCCGCCGAGGGGTAAAAAACCCACAACTCACACTTTAGGATGCAATCATTCTTAATTGATAATTAAAACGATATCTTTCAAATATTCTATCTAGCAGACTGTGCACAGCTCACACCTCTAGTCTTAATTGACAAAAAAAACATCTCTTTCAAATCTTCTACTCCACCTAGCGTTATTTATCTTCCGCGCCGTACATACATCCTCATCAAACAATCAACACATTCCTACGTTCCGGGTTAACCATCCTAAGTTTCACCCATGATTGGCAAGGCAAGAGCAAGACAGACCATGGCTGCCCTCATCTCGATATTGTTACTTCTCTTGTGTTGTACAGGTAAGTCCGTGTTCTACTAGTTTCACAAAATCATGCTCCTTAATAACGTATTACTCATTTTAAGTATATTTTAGCAAATCTGGCGAACGTGGTTTGCCCGCCAGCAACACACCAATAGCTTCATATCGACGCCATTCATAGTTGAGTGCGTAATGCCTGAAAGTTTAGCTGATATTCTTATGTTGTGCTTAGTTATTAGAATACAGAGACATGTAGTTCTTGTGGAACTATAATCTTAAAAGATATATACCTCGCTCCGTTCCTTTTAAAAAGTGACGTGAGAAATGCACTAAACATGAATACAACTTTGTACAACTTGCGACCGTTAATTGGGGTCGGAGGGAGTAGTTTTTAACAGTTCATCGAGAGAGACAAAATATTGGTAAGAAGATAGTTTATCATAATTGTTGAGTAAACCACGCGACCTACTTTTTATTTATTTAACAGGAACATTAGGGCACAAGGACTGTGGCATTTTTCCAATGCCGGACCTGAACCTTTGTGCTAACCACAAGGACGTGTGCATCACCTGGTGTGAGAATCAGGGTTACGACAGGGGAATTTGCTATGGCACCGGCAAGCCTATC
Organism: Poa annua; assembly: GCA_026929855.1. NCBI lineage: Eukaryota > Viridiplantae > Streptophyta > Magnoliopsida > Poales > Poaceae > Poa > Poa annua. The sequence continues at coordinate 4,144,150 of CM049434.1, read as the reverse complement.
AAGTTCATATGCATATGCACCAATCAGTTCGGATGTAGAGCTAAGCGGGACATGAAGACCTACATCAACAAAATGACACGCGTACCAAACAGTAGACTATGAGCTTCATTTTGTTTCTTAACTCTACTACTCCATGTTTTTTGTTGTTGTTGAATGTACTACTTGCTTGGAACGGAGATGGACTTAGCTTGGTACAGAACAAATGTTGACAAACAAAGAGCATCCTAGGAATAATTATTGATGAGCCATACATAACCCCTCTGTTTTTTCCACCTTGTGTTTTTTCAAAGGCAAAATTTGAAAGTTTGATCAAGTACACACGAAAAAAATACTAGCATATATAGTTTTAAATTATATAATATGAAAACATATTTGAAAATGATTCTAATATATTATATTAAATATATATTATAATGGTATGTTTTCCTATATATTTAATCAAATTTTGTAACGTTTGGCTTCAAGCAGACTTTGGATGCGTGCAATTTTAATTGTAAAAGGATGGAGTGTGACATATGTCAGTGACAATCATCCTATATCATTACTTTTTTGTTAATTGAAAGTTAGGGCATGGCCTCGTGGTTTATGTCCACTGGTGATATAATAGCATAAGATGTGGCCTCATGCATGTTATGACAACTTACGGGCTCCTGTAATCTGGTACTCTGGTAGCCATGCCTACGCTAGACTTGATGCGATTCGTTTCCGGATACAGCTTGCCCTGATAAATTATTATCTGATCCCTTAGTAGCTTTGTATCAGTAGTTTTATTTGACAGTGGAAGTTAGATTGCACCAAGACAACACACAACCCATCTTTCGGCCAGGGAGTAACAACATAAAAAAGGGACGGATGGTGGAACCGAACCGACTCTATAACCGACATTGGTTCTTCGGCTTCTATCAACGACTCTTCCACGCTCCTCAGCCTTGGATGGCTTTGGTCCTTTGGTTCTCTTGACATCTTCCATGCGGATGTTCAAGTAGCATATCGTCTAAAGGAATAAAAAATGGATTCACCTGTAGCACACTTCTTTTCACTAATTTGGCCCTCGCGACTAACAGGTACAATATTTTTCCACTAATTTTGAACAAGTTTGGGTCAATAATTTAAACAATACCAGCTTAATATTTTTTTTAAAGGCATGAAAAATGTTCACATATAACAAAAAAAATGGTTTGTCTAGTTTAAAAAAGGTTCGCGTGTGTTAAGAGAGTTCATGCAACGGGGAAAAGGTTTTATGCATGTAAAAAATATCAGGAAAAATAAATAGTGCTACACCAATAATAAAACTGTGTTTGTGTAGTTTATAAAAAATGTTTGCCCGTTAAAAATGTTCACGATATAAAAAAATATACGCGGCTACAAAAAAAGTATCCTTGTGTTCCAAGAAAAAAAGAGAACACAAAGTAAAATTACCGCAAAGTATATGAATAAATTTTTAATACATGTTTTTTTTTAATTCAGGGACATCTTTTATATCAGGCAACATTTTTTCGGGATGTATGAAAATTTTCAAATGCAATACGCTATTTCAGATATGTGAATATTTTTAAACCTGCAAGAACATTTGTTCTTTATTATACGTGAATGCCTTTTTCAACCCCGAGTAATTGTTAATATTCTGAAAACATGTTTAATGGTTTTTTCAGATTCAAAATTTTCTATTTGAAAGAATATTCTCAATGGACCGAAAGAAGAATGAAAAGAAAAGAAAGAAAAAAGAGAAAAGAGGATAAGTGCCGGCGGGAGGCAACTCGAGCTCGCCCGCGGCGGCCACCGGCGCTCTCCAGATCCGCCCTGCCCACGCGCAGATCCGCCGCCCTCCTCACGCGAGGGGCTCGCCCACCTCGCCACGGATTCCGACCTAGGGTTCCCGCCGCTTCAGATCCAGCTTCCAGGTTCTCCTTCGAATCCTCCTCTCCCCGCCTCCAATTTTCCGGCTGTGTTATAATCTCTGGGGGTTTTTTCGAATTCGTGTCGGTAGGCGTCTGGTTCTGGGCGCCAATTAGAGGATTTGAGCGCCAGGCGCTCGGATTTGTGCTCTTGTCGCTTCCGTACGTCTTCTGGTTCAACATATATGCCCGTCTGCGGCATGTCCGGCGGCTTCGTGGTTAACCGTGGCTTGCACATTTTCTTGGTGGACGACCTGTTGGGTAATTTGAAACAAGACATGGAAAAAGTCGGAATAGCTTCAGCTACTGATGGAACAGGGGTAACTGATTTTACAAATACAGGCCCAAACGGCTGGATTACGACGGTGCCATTTCATCAGGGCTCTTTGGGCCCTGGTCATGCCCAGCCCGGTCCATCAAGAAATAATCCAGCTCGAGCCACCGCCCACGTCTACAGAGTTTCCAGAGGTCTACGTCTCCCCCGAACGCAGACGCCGCCGGCGATCATGGGGACGCGGGAGGTGTATGAGGAGAAGCTCCGCAGCGGCGCGCACCTCCACCGCGACCCCACCATCAACCCCGGCCTCGGCTCCGCCCGCTGCCCGCGCTGCCTCTCCCTCCTCAACCCCACCACCAACTCCGTGCGCACTCCTCCTCAATCCCCCTTCCTTTCTTTCCCGATTCCTCTCCTTCTATCCCGCTGTCTGCTCTGACCGTGTGCTATTTTTCTTGCTCGGCTGCGCAGGGAGAGGGCGACTGGGCCATCACCTCCGTCCTGCACGACGCCACCTCCGTGGTAACGCGATTTCGCGCCCCTCCGCTTAGTTTTCCGTTTGCCTGTCCGAGATCCGTGTCGCCGAAGGCGGCTGATTTGCAGATAAATTTGTGCGCTTACCTTTGTTTTTTCTGCCGTAGACTGGTGCGGGCGCCGGCGCGATGCTCAGTGCCGTCCACGGGTTTAATACAGGTTACTTGAGTTTTGAGTTATATATATGGTGGTTATAGGTTTTCTACCATTGTTTTTGTTGTTAGCCTGGTGCGTTTTATGAGAATTGAACTGTGTGGTTTTTCGCACAGGGATCCCGTTTGTCCAGAAGCACGTGAAGGGGCCAAAGTGGCTGCATCTACTTGTTGGGGTGAGTCTTGACTTTGGCTCATGTGATGCTTGTATGCATGTACTCTCTTGATTCGATCCGATCATATTGGTTGCTGGATTTACAGTTTTGTCAAGTTTGTTGGGGAAGATTCATGGATCTTCTTTACATCGCTTATCATATTTTGTAACTGTAATGCTAGAAGATGTGTGTAGTGAAGAAGGCTGTCCGTTGTCAGTTAATCAGGTGAATGAGTGAAAGTTTGGTGCAAATTGACCCCTGTTCCTTTAGAAATAAATCTAAGTAGAGAAATCTATTCAGTGAATCGTTTGTATGTAATCTGCTACAAGAATGATAAGTTATTGGGGAAACTTATACAAATTATAGGAAAACTGAATGAAGTTTAATTCGCTAAACTTGTTCCTTCTTGCATGATGGAATATTGAACATAGCTGTGTAGAGCACTTAAGAACAAAAGCAGGGTATTTACTGAGTGTTATAGCATCCTTTACAAATGGTATTGACAAAAGCAACGAAAGGCCATCTCCCAAGGCACTTGTTCATACGCTTGACTAGCTGGAAAAAGTTATTGAAGGAATATTTTTTTGAGTTCGGGTGCATAAACATGGGATTTCTGCTCTTTCAGCTTTAGGAAATTCAACCTTAAGCTCAGGTTTGCTGGCCATCAATTTAGACTATTGGGATAATGATATTGGTTGTTAAGTACTTACGTTGGACCTTTTCTTTAATGTGTTTTCAGCGCAACTGAAAATAGACTTCCATTGATCTGCTTGATGTTTGGCACTGTTGGCAGTTTATGTAAATGTTAAGTTTACATTGTTGTTGCATGTTCAGTTAACGGAGAGATGTTTTTTTTGTGCAGGTCCCTCCTTTGCTCTTATTCTCTGGTGCCAGTGCTTTATTTGGCGGTAAGTCTTTCCAATACTAATTATCATAACAAATATCAAAATTAAATTTGCCATGCCAGTTGGAGTTGGTGCTAATACTAGTTAATATCTTGACTATGTAGACCTAGGTTAGTAAGCAGAGTTATAAGAGACTTGTTCCTGCCAAAATAAAAACAGAAGACCTGTACCCTGTTCTCCCCAGTTCTACCAGCTTAAATTTCTTAGGATTTGGACCTGATGTCAATCAAAAAGTGTGTCATCTTTTCTTTGGTGGATTAGAGTTTCTGATTAATCTTGGCTTATTCCAAGCTTCTCCATAAGTTATTTATTATGCTAGCCACCACGACTCTTTGGATGTTTGTGTTTTTCATATACTTAATGACTTGTTCAATCTCACAGGATTTACTTTCCACTCTTCGAGAAGTATAATTAGATTTTGTCAGAAATTTGCCAAACATTAGCTAGGTAGTACTTAAAGTAGGTTAGACGGGAAACTTAATTTCTGAGACATCATGTATTGCTGCAGTAAAACATGGCTTCAGTTTTATTCTTTTCGTGTACTGGATTGTCGTATTGATCATTTGAGGTTTGCTGAAAATTGGCACCAGCTCATTCAGATGATGATTGGTTTTGTGGACTTGAATATCTTGTACAGTAGTTTGCTATTAACTGATGCTCTGCTACTTCTTTTGTGTGCAGCGTATGCGCTCCCAACGTTTGCTCAGCTCACCGTGACATCATATTATGCTGCATCAAGTGCCTCTCACCACGCAATTTCACAGATCACGCGCCAGATTGAGAAGGCCCATTTATCAGGCACAGGCGAGAAGTCACGATGAGCTTCTCACAATCAGTTTGAGTTAGTGCACATGCCAAATGCATGTACATGGTACATATGGACTCCCTGCTTCTCCGTGTTGCAGTAGTAGTCTAATAGTTTCGCCGAGTGTTCCAGGCACTCAAACCTGTTCTACCGTGCTTATAATTAGTTGTTACATATCTCTACTATATAATATTGCTAACTGTGAAGCGGCGTACGTCGTGGTCGTTTTGCAGTTTAGTCCTTCATTGTTTTGGAGAATCAACCCGCAGTCCAAGTGCACAGTTTCGTTATGTTTTGCAGTTTCGCCCTTCACAGTCCAGCTCCACCAATCCCGCGTTGGCATCATCGTCGTTCCCCACCTGTCCCCTCCAAATCGACCTCCCGTCGCCGCCGCCGCCGCCATGAAGCGATCTTTGGAAGCCACGGACCCGAGCCCCGTGTTCCTCTCCCGTGAAAGCGTCAGCACCTCGCACTCGAGCGACGCAAGGCCGCCGTAGCCGACCAGCGCCGCTCCCTCCTCCACTCCGTCCCGCGCCCGATGGCGCCGATTCGCCATCCAAAACCCCTCACGATTCCTCCTCCTACGGCCGGGGACGATGCCGCGCACGCTCTTGAACGGCGGCGTGACAGGCGCATCCGAACTCCCTTGCATCGACCCGGCCAGCCCTCCAATCCCTGGCTCAAGTCCTCCCACGCTGCCCTCCAATCCCTTGCATCGAGCTTGCCACGCCTCCCCTTCCTTGCCTCCTGCTCAACCGGCGCCGTCGCCGTCTTTCCCAGCTCCCACATCCCCTCCTCCCTGCGTGTTCGATTCCAGTGCGCAGGATGGGCGGCGGCGGCGGTAGCCTCACGGGGAAGCCTCAGGTGGCGGCGACGGCAAGCCCTCGTGCAGGGGCCGCTTCGCCGTCGCCGTCGTGGTCGCGACGCATAGGAGGAAGAGGACGGTGAGCGCAGCGGCGGTGAGCTTCAGAGACGCCATGGATGGATCTTGAACCTGGAGGTGCCGGCACTGTGTCAGGTTGCTCACGACGTGCTTGTAGAAATGCCAAGCTTGGTGAGCATGGTTGGTTGGCACCTAAGGTGCCGGCATAAATGCCATATTTTCTTGCACTGATGATCGTAAAAATGGCACTCCTAGGTCTTTTAAAGAGGCTTTGTTGTGCAAGAGTTTCCTGCAAATTTTAACTTAAAACTGAAAACTGTAACAAACCTCAGATGATATAAAAGAGGAATTAAAGTTTCGGCGGTAGTCATTATATATTGTTTTTTAAGTTTCTGATGGCATAGTGATTTATTTTATACCCGTTGCAACTTGGTCCTTTTTATGACAAAACTCAAATTTTATACCCGTTGCAGTGTTGGTAATTAAGATGGAGAGGAGAAACTTGCCCACTAGGAGATGGTATCTTATATTTATGTTCATGGTAGTTAGGTTTTGGGCTGGACAGATTCTTGAGCCACATGTTTAAGAGGTCGGGAAAATCATGTTTCAATGCTATGGTTATGTCTTGGATTTGCCATTTTTTCTCATTCCACCATCTCTGCTAAGGAGCGTAAAAAATCCATAGTGATTTGGAAGTTGCCAGCAATTGATGTAAAACATTGATGATCTGAACTTCGCCTTTTAGTGCTAAATTGCCACGAAATATTCCATCAGCCTTTCTTTTCTGGATTTCATAGAATTCGATGAGAAAATTCGGTATGTATCTAGAAATTTTTGTATCATGCAATCAATTTCTTTCAACCATATTTGAAAAGTAATAAACCTTCAATTTTGCATATATCATGCGAAATTATCAGTAACGTTTGGATTGTGCTGACCATTTTTTAATAAAAAGTTGTTTTTCTGCCCGTTGCAACGCATGGGCATTTTACTAATTGCTACTCATGTCACGTTTTAGAGCATATTATTTTCGCTTCCTCCGCTGTTTTTACTGTCTGGATAAACTGCGATCTGACATTGTTGATCACAAATCCCGAAATCCATATTGTAATTTGGGGATCTCTAACGCTCAGCTAGCTGAGAAATAAGCTATTTCTCAGCTAAGCTGACGTCGGGCCGCTCTGTTGGGCCAATTTTGGCGCTGGAGCATACGCGTGCGGCGCGCAGCGGCCCAACTGCGAGCGGCCGGCCCGTTCTGTTTTTTTCGTGATTCTGTTTTTGCCTGTTGGACAGATTTTGAAACACTCGTAACTTTTAAATCGTAGCTCCGTTTTTGGTGATTCAACTTTCTAAATTTTTTTCTCGACGAGATCTACGCATTGATACTGGTTTTGTTGTCTTTAAAAAATTCTCAATTACAACCCTAATTGCAACTATCACCCTATTTTATAATAGAGATATTGGTTGCGTGCCGAGTTGCAACTGATAAAATATAAAAATCTCAATTGCAATCCTAATTGCAACTACCACCCACCCCTATTTTGCAACTAGAGTAGCGCTTGCGTGCCTAACTGCAACTGAATAAAAAAGAGAGAAAGTTTATTTTTGAAATTTAAAATGTCAATTTCGTGTCGAGTTGCAACGTGAAACCCTCTCCGATCTCCCAATTACAACCGTAAGTGTAATCAGACTCCACCTAGAGTCCGTGGGATCAAAAATGGGAAAAAGTCAGTTGCGTGCCGAGTTGCAACTGAAATAAAAATCTCAATTGCAACCCAAATTGCAACTACCACCCCACCCCCTATTTTGCAACTAGATTAGCAATTACGTGACTAGTTGCAACTGAATAATAAAAAATTAATTTTATTTTTGAAATTGAAAATGTCAATTTCGTGTCGAGATGCAAATGAAACCCCCCTCCGATCTCCCAATTACAACCGTAAGTGTAACTGACTCCCAGCTAGAGTCGGTGGGGATCAAAATGACAAAAATTCAGTTGCGTGCCAAGTTGCAACAAAAAAAGTCTCAATTGCACCTGTCTACGACGGGGGGAAATGGTATGGGGCAAATTCAAGTTGCGACTGGCTGCAAACTACAAAAAACGGGAACGGGGTTGCCGGTTGCAAGTCTAGTTGCAGCTGACTCCGACGGGTAGGTTGTGGGGCAGTTGCATGTCAGGTTGCAAATGACTACAACTAAAATGTCAGTTGCGAGTCGAGATGTAACTGACTCCGAGGGGGAGGTGTTCTACGTGGCGATTTAAAAAAAAATGAACGGGACGATTTGCGACTAAAAAGATAAAGAAAAAATCCAGAAATAAAGAAAACACAGGAAAAAAGACTAAAAAAAAAAAACTAAAAACCACACCTAAAACAACAACCCTTTTTAAAGAAAAGTCGAAACTGCAAAAACATGTAAAAAGCAGAAATCGAAAACTGCAAAAACATGTAAAATCGGAACAAAAAAATGAAACTGTAAAAAGAAAAACACACGCCCCCTGAATCTCTGGGCCCAACAAACAGCAAAACAAACCCCACAGGAAGAAAAAAGACAGAAAATGGCCCAACAAACAGCAAAACAAACCCCACAGGAAGAAAAAAGACAGAAAATGGCCCTGTAAAAAACAAAACGAGGCCCAGAACCCGGTACAAAGCAACATGGGCCGAAAAACAGATAACTCCTGCGGCCGCACGGATCTTGACGCGAAATCGGACGGCTGGCGAGGTAGCTGCGCTGTAGCCTATTTCTCAGCTAGCTGAGAAATAGCAATCCCCTTGTAATTTCGTACAACGCAATGTAAGGTGCATGGTGAAAGGACTGGGCAGGAATTCTGCTGATCACACGAGTTATTGCTGGGAACATTGCATACGAGGTTACTCATGTTATGCGGCGCTCAAACTAGACATCTGCAGCCTTTTTCAAAGGATGGATCTTTGATCATTAGGCTGCTTTGCCCAATTTTATTTTGTATCACGTGATGTTTGCAAATGATTCTTCAGTTGGGTACCTAATAACGAAGCTTAACTGAACATTTTTTTACAAATGGATTTTTCTACTACTCCAGGATGCAACGCTACAAACGAAACAGTGGCTGCTGCTACTGACAATCGTGACCCCCTTTTAAGCTAGGTGTGTACAACCAGATCGATCTCTATGTGGACCGGAACGAGCAGATCCGGCGGCGCCCTGACACCGGACCACCGCGCCGTCTCCCTCGCCGTCCGCCGGACGTCCATGCACCGCTCCCGCCACAGCAAGAACTCCCTCCGCCTCCTCCCTACTCCGCCGGCCGGCAGCAGCGGTGCGCGCCGCCTGACCGGGCGGGCTGCCTTCTTCCTCACGAACGTCGTCTGCGGCTGCTCTTCCGCCTCGTCTGCCGAATCGCCGGCGTGGTCGTCGTAGCACAGCTCGTCGTCGGTGTACGCGTAGTTGGCCATGGTTCGGTTGCTAGGGCTGGTTGACGGCGCGGACTCAGGTTCTTATATATATATGGAGCCCGTACGTCGGTGTCGTGTCGGAGAAGCAGTCATGTAATGCCTAGCTACTTGTCACAATCTACCCGTGGCATGCATACGCTCACTACTACGAAAGCATGTGAGTTCTTCACCCTACCTCACTGGTGCTTTTGTTTGTTTTTCATCGGAAAGGTCCCATTCGTTGCTTCGCGGGCTTAAATTTGACAGCACTCGAACTAGTCCTTGGCTACAACACGTCACCACTCAGCACCTAGCATTTCACGGCTTCTCTTCTCCAAAAAACACAAAAGAAGAAAGTCAGCGGCCATGGCTTCTGAGCTGCTGCTGCCACCGTCGCCGACGCCCACTCCCGCTGCCATAACCAGTCTCACCGACGACCTCCTCCGTGAGGCGCTTCTGAGGACTGTGATCCCAGCACTATATTGTCCCATTTGAGTTCTACACGCTCTGCTCCGATGATGGCCAGGGGCCGTCCCGTGTGGTCTGCGTCCGTCACGAAGATCACGCTGCGGAGTGCCGCACTTTGTCGCAGAGCACTGCCGTCGGTCGTTTTCTCATCGGAAACCATGGAGTGGCAATTTTCACGCAAGACTACCCTGCGGGCGGCTTCCTAATTAAACCTGACGGGATCAGGACCGCCATGCTGGTGCGTGGGCTCATCTGCTGGCGAGGCTGGATGCCTGACCAGATTGTGATGTTCGACAGCACGGCTTGTCAGTTCTCCCTAATCGACCTCCCGGCGCCTTTGAAGACAGAGGATGAAGCAACGTATAAGCTTGGCGAGACCAAGGATCACAAGTTCTGCATCGTGGATATCATAAAGCAAGAAACACTTGTTTCCTGGTTCATGACAGCCGCGGACGACGACGATGCCGAAATTTGGATCATCTATAAGAACTTCTCTTTGCACCCGATTGTTAAAAGGTTCACCGGGTGCTCCATGGAGCAAGACAGTTGTCATGTCAGTGTAGGCCTACTGGCGGTCATCGATGGATTCGTGTACCTGTCTATTTTCTACTGCAAGGGCAGAGTTTGAGGTGTTTCTGTCCTTATGCCTGGAAACATCGGAGATCAGCGAGCTCTTTAAAGGTCCACATCAGTATAACGAGCAGGCATTCCTGATATTATTCAGGAGTGGAGCTTAGCTCAACTGGTTGGGGGAGTGGATGTACAAGCCCAACACCCAGGTTCAAGTCCCCAGGGATGCGAATTTAGGTTCCTATTTATACTTGAGGATCAGGCATTCCTGATACTCATGCAATTTATCTTGAGGACCAGGCTTGGTTATTAATCAAGACAAAAATCCTGGTACTCATGCTTAAAAGGCTGTGTGCATCCCTAGTTGGTGCAGAGGCCGGGGAAGTGAAATTCTCCCCCAATATATATATAGGATTAGCGGAAGAGGATTTGACCGTTTGAGGCGACGCGCTGGCGACCTCTCAGGCGGCGATCCGCCGCCGGCGGCTCACCCTAGCGCCGCAGCTCTCTTCGGCCAGCTCGTCGGGGTCGAGATACTCGCGCTTAGGGTTGGAAGAGGAAGGGGAAGGGGTGGATGAGCTCTGCGAGGTCGCGACGGCTGCAGCTTTCCGCGTCCTGGACAGCGAGGATCGCTGTCCTTCTCCGGCGACCAAGGCTGGGCGCAAGACTGAGGAGGAGCTGATCCAGGAGTTCTGGATCGATGCTGGATTCCCCACGCCGGCCTCACGTTTCTGGGAAAGGAGGACGTCTACGGCGTCATCGTCAGAAGGTGAGTGTTCTGCTTTGTCTTGCAGGTCGTCGAGGATTCAATTCACGGCTGGGACGGGCGCTGCACCGCCGGTTGGTGGTCCTGATTCTTCCCAGGAGTTGGATCAGGCACAAATCGAAGCGGGGCAGAAACAAGGGAAGAAGGGGACGCGCGGTGCGAGAGGAACGAGGATCAAGAGGTGGTGTGGTCCGCTGCCAAGACCACGGTGCACGCCTCCGCCAATTCTCGGCCAATTCTTCCCATCGGAGTTCCTGGACTCTGCGGCGTCGAGTTCGTCGCCACCGGTGTGCGTGAGGTCGCAGCCACACTCGACAAAGGCTGACTTTCCACCGCTTCCGAGTTCTGCGGCTCGGCCTGTAACGGATGAGGGCACAATCAACGGAAGATTTCCAAATCAATCCACGCGGGATTCTAGCCCCACCGGACGCGTGAACCGTGGAAGGTTGAAACAGGCGTACATCGCCAGGACATCCAGATTCTTCATAACAAGATCGATCGCATCAGGCTGGCCTCGCTCCTACGCGCAGGCTCTCTCGTCATCGTCGAAGGATTGTTCGTCCACCATGGCAGGACCTCCGCCGGGAACGTCGGGGACTGCAGGGCCGTCGATCCAGCAAGGTCATGGAGCCGCCCCCAACCAGTTTCGACCTCCTGTCCCGCCCTCCTCGTCTTCTGGGGTGGGGCAGGGGATCTTCGGCCCCTCATCCGGACCTGTGTTCGGCGTCCAGCGGCAGCATCCGCCGGTGTTCGTACCGGCAGGTGGTCATGTTGGCTCCCACTTCACCATCCCGGGACAGCAAGCTGGGATGCAGCAGCCGTTCACAGCGCAACAGGGGGCTCCGAGGCGCTTGGCGAAGAAGAAGAACAAAGGGGGAAGAGGTTTTGCAGGCCAGAGGTCGGCGACACAGGCTGTTGCGGCCGGGCAGGTACCTCCGATGCCTGCTGCGCAACCAGAAGCCACCGTTGCCACCACTGCCACGTTTCTACCTGCGCCGGCCCCTGTTCTTGCCGATCAAATGGTGGTGTCGACTGACGCTGCGGATGCTTCGACTACGGTGATCAAGGTTTGGTGCACCAAATGTCAGACTAATTCCCATATGTCAAAGGACTGCTCGGTGCCGCATTATTGTGTGATTTGTGACAAGGAGAACCACGATTCATGGAGGTGTCAAGTGTTGAAACAACCAAGGCCAGTAGTGTCCATGTTGGGAGCTGGGCATTCAAATGCGGTGTTTTATCAGCTGCCTGACTATCTTTTCAAGGAAAATCTTGCTCAAGGTCCTTCGAACACCGCTTTAGTCACTGTTTCAGGTGAAGGCACAATTTCAGCTGTTGAAGTTCAAGACCAGATAGCTAGGTTTTGTCCTACACATAAGCAGTGGACTTGGGAGGCAGTGCCTAATGGTGACAGAACCTTCAAGATTACTCTACCATCCAAGGAGGACATGGTTCGGGTCAAGGGAATGGAATTCATGGTGAGGGCCAACAAGGTTATGCTCTCCATCAATTCTTGGGACATGGATCAGATTACTCCTTCTTTTGAGTTGAGACAACTTTGGGTACATGTCACTGGAGTACCCCATGAGCTTCGTCATTTCCTTGGCATATGGGGTGTGGGATCTCTCATCGGCCAGACTCTGGATATTGATATGTTTGCTTTGAGGCGTCGTGCTCAGGTTCGTATCCTAGTTGGCATGGTTGATACTTCGGCTTTCTTGAATGACAACGGAGAATACTCGTCTTTAGCTTCCAACCTTGTTATCAAGCTGAAAGGATATGAGTTCACGTTTACTCTGGAGAAGGATGACTATGTTCCTGAAGCGGATTTCAGTCCTTTTATGTGGAAGAAGCCAGATGATGACTCTGAGGACCGTGGCAACAAGGGTGCTGGTAATGATGCATCAGGTATTAACAAAAGGACCAAGAATGGTGGAACCGGGTCGACATCATCCTCTCAGCAGACGCTTCAAGGTGGACCAGTCCCCATGAACATGGCTGCGTCTGTGGTTCCTCGAGCGGGCACGTGTTCAACGGACACTGGCATCCTCCGAAAGCGGCCAGCCTCTCAGTCGCCGCCGAGGGGGCCGATTTCTCCGAGGGCTGGTGGCCGCTGGGAGTCGCCGACGGGCCGGCAGCTTGTGTACGCCAGGAGACCTGGAAGTGACCGGCGACCATCAGCCCAGCAGGCGCGCTCGCGGAGCAGCGCGCAGCGTGCGTGCGATGGCCAGGGAGCGTCTGTGGGCCAGCTTCTGCCACGGGCTGTGGCTATCCAGCCTGCAGCAAGCCAGGCCGGAGGTGGATGGCATCCTGCATCTCCGGTCGGGGTCGGGTCTACTGGGACTGCACATGTCCAGGGGGGCAGCTCTACAACAGCATCGTTGTCCCCTGTCGACATGGTCTATTCACCGCCGCCGCGCACCCCGATACTAGGGGGAGTGGTGGCGAGTACCACCCCGCTGCGTCGCAGCGGGAGACACCCTTTAGCGGAGGGAGGAGCCTCAACGACGGATGAGGACTCTCTAGCAAAGGCGATGCGCCTTCAAGCTGCACGTAACTTAGACTTCTCCGAAGGTATATCCACGAACAAGTCCTTTATTTCTTTTCCTAATGCACATATTTCTTCTAATATGCATGCGCTAGGAGTTAGCTTAGGGTCTAATGAGAGTGAAGTTAATTTTTCAGTTAATGCTTTGAAACGTGTAGAATTTGATAGGAGCAAAGTTTTTTCAAAAGTTATTGATTACCCGACAGACAACGAACTTGATGATGAGGAGGATAATGCAACCTATGATGGTAAGCTCCTCTCACATCTAGTTGGTACAGTGTCGGAGGTGAGGTTGGATAATGTGAAGTTGGGGTCCATTTGTGACCTTACAACATCAACTCGCAGATCTAAATCCCATAGAATTGTAAAAACAAAATTACCGTCCAAAAGGGCGAGAGCTACTAAATCTTCAAATGTTTCCTTATGAGAGGCAAGATATGGAACAGCAGAGGTCTACGTGACTTGGCTAAACACTTACATATCGCCGACTACATTAAGGATCATGAGCTAGACTTTGTCGCAATCACGGAATCCGGTAAACGAGATTTTCAGATGCATATTCTAGACCACCTTTCAGGTGGCATTGAATTTATCTGGAAATGGATACCTCCGCGCGGCCGGTCTGGGGGGATTTTGCTTGGTATACGGGCCTCCACTTTGGAATTATTGGACTATTCAGTAGGGGAATTTCATATTAAATTCCATCTACAAAATAAATCCGATCATTTCATATGGAGCCTAGTGGCCGTGTATGGAGCGGCCCAGGATGAGCACAAAGCGGCTTTCCTAAGGGAATTGGTCAATCTTGCCAAGGACAATCCACATCCTATACTTATAGGAGGGGATTTTAATATCCTAAGGTTTAGGCAGGAAAAGAACAATGACCGCTTCGACGAGTACTGGCCTTTCTTATTCAATGCCGTCATTGACAGCTTGAATCTTAGAGAGGTACGTATGACGGGGAGGCAATACACCTGGGCTAATAATAGACCAATACCTACATACGAAAAATTGGACCGCGTACTTATGGATGCCGAATGGGAGTCAAAATATCCTATGGTGTCCGTACGGGCAATGGAACGTATTGAGAAGCTATCCGATCATGCTCCATTACTTCTTGACACTGGGTCCAATAAACTGCAAGGGAAGAAGCCACCATTCAAATTTGAATTGGGATGGCTTTCCCGTGAGGGTTTTAAGGATATGATCAAGGAGGTATGGAATAGACCGGTAAAGGGCAACTCAGCCATCCTAAGGTGGAATAATAAAATCCGTGCTTTACGGAAACACCTAAGAGGATGGGCAAGGCATGTATCTGGTCTATACAAAAAAGAAAAGAAAAGACTCTCTGAGATCATTGATACACTTGAAACTATAGCAGAATCCCGTGTGCTATTACAACATGAGCTTGAAATGAAAAATCAAGCGAATGAGGAAATAGCCCGACTGCTCAGAGAAGAAGAGATCAAGTGGTATCAAAGATCCAAAGCCCTATTCATTCTGGAAGGCGATAGTAATACAAGATATTTTCATATGGTGGCTAATGGTCGTCATAGGAAGAAATGTATACACGCGCTTCACCAAGATGAGGGTGTGATCGAGGGCCAAAATGAATTAAAGAAATATATAACAAAGTATTACAAAACCCTGTTTGGACCACCAGAGGAAGTAAATTCTTCTCTTGACGAGTCACAAATAGGAGATATCCCTCAAGTATCCAACGAAGAGAACGCGTTCTTAACGGCTCCTTTCACTACAGAGGAAGTAAGAAACGCTATCTTTGAAATGGAACATAATAAAGCCCCTGGGCCGGATGGATTCCCAGCGGAGTTTTATCAAAACTTTTGGGATATTCTTAAGGATGATTTGATGGAGATGTTCAGTGATCTTCACAAAGGACAACTGGATCTTTTCAAACTTAACTTCGGTGAAATTATTCTGCTGCCAAAGATTAAGGATGCGGAACGGATCCAACAATATAGACCGATCTGTCTCCTTAATGTTAGCTTCAAAATATTCACCAAGGTGGCGACCATTCGACTTAATTCGGTGGCAGACAATGTGGTTCGACCAACACAGACGGCTTTTATGCAAGGGCGATACATACTCGATGGAGTAGTGACCCTACATGAAACAGTCCATGAGCTGCACCGTAAAAACATGAATGGCGTAATTTTTAAGATTGATTTTGAAAAGGCGTATGATAAAGTCAAATGGCCTTTTCTTTTTCAAGTTCTTAAAATGAAAGGCTTCTCCCCGGAATGGTGTGCTTTAATCCGAAACTTTGTACAAGGAGGCAGTGTTGCTATAAAAGTCAACGATGACACTGGCCACTACTTCCAAACAAAGAAAGGATTACGTCAAGGTGATCCACTCTCCCCGATGTTATTTAATATCGTGGTTGATATGTTGGCAATCTTGATAGAGCGAGCCAAGAGCGATGGGCAAATTGGTGGTACCGTACCTCACCTAGTTGATGGAGGTCTGTCGATACTTCAATATGCCGATGATACAATCCTCTTTATGGAGCATGACATCGAAAAGGCTAAGAACCTGAAGTTAATACTATCAGCGTTTGAGCAATTATCGGGTCTAAAAATAAATTTCCATAAAAGTGAATTGTTTTGCTTTGGAGAGGCAAAAGAATCAATGGCTCAATACACCGAATTATTTGGATGTCAACAAGGCCAATTCCCAATGACGTACTTAGGAATCCCGATTCATTATCGGAGACTCACTAATGCAGAATGGAAAGCGGTTGAGGAACGGTTACAGAAACGTCTAAGCAGCTGGAAAGGAAAACTACTTTCAGTTGGAGGAAGACTAGTACTGATTAATTCCGTCCTTACCAACATGGTCTTGTATATGCTATCCTTCTTCCAGGTTCCTAAAGGAGTACTCCAGCGGTTAGACTATTATCGCTCGAGATTCTTTTGGCAAGGAGATTCGGAAAAAAAGAAGTATAGACTAGCAAAATGGAATGTCGTTTGTCGTCCAAAAGACCAAGGGGGACTTGGCATCCACGACCTGGAGGCCAAAAATACCGCATTACTTGGAAAATGGCTATACAAGCTATTAACCGAGGATGGAGTATGGCAGTCCCTATTGAGAAGGAAGTATATTGGCTCAAAGGCATTATCCCAAATATACTGGAAACCAGGGGATTCACACTTTTGGGCTGGTCTAATGCATGTGAAGAATTCTTTCTTCCAACATGGATCCTTCATTATCAAGGACGGCTCGGAGATCAGATTCTGGGAGGATATCTGGTTAGGAACTTTACCTCTCAAGGATCAGTATCCGGCTTTATACATTATAGCACGAAATAAGAGTGATACAATTAATGAAGTGTTAAATACTTCTCCTCCCAACGTGACCTTTAGACGAGATCTCATTGGGGCACGTCTTGCCGATTGGCACACTCTACAAGAGCGGTTAGCAACATTGGAGTTAACAGATGAGCATGATGAGTTCCGTTGGAATTTGACCGAAAATGGAAAATTTTCAGTAGATTCCATGTATAAAGCACTACTGCATTCTGATATTCCGGTGCATAAACACAAACACATCTGGAAGATGAAAATACCATTGAAGATTAAAATTTTCGCTTGGTATTTACGTCGGCGTGTGATTTTGACAAAAGATAACTTGGTTAGACGCAAGTGGCAAGGAAGTACAAAGTGTTGTTTCTGTCATCATGACGAGACTATCAAACATTTGTTTTTCCAATGTCAGTTTGCGCGTTCTATATGGTCAGCCATCCAAGTAGCCTCAAGTTTGTCTCCACCGCGCTCAGTTGCCAATATTTTTGGTAATTGGTTGAATGGAGTGGACAAGAAGGATAAAATACATATACGGGTGGGAGCGATTACATTAATATGGTCGCTATGGCTATGTAGAAATAATCAGGTTTTTAATGGTAAACTGTCTTCCCCCATGCAGGTATTGTATCACTGTGCACACTTACTCCGGGAGTGGTCTACTCTACAAAAACTGGAACACCGAGGCCTTTATATGGAGGTTTGTTCAAGGTTGGAGCAGGTGGCGAAAGAGATTTTTACCCAACATGGGTGGCAGCATAGTTTGCGGATTGAGCCACCTCCACCATAGGCGTTTCTAATAGATTCATGAAATTTTAGGATTTGCCTATGAGATTTGCCTCTCACTTTGGTACCTTCGGCTGTGTGCATCCTTACTATGCAGAGGCCGGGTGTGGCCCTCTTTGATTGTATCACCTTGATGTAAACATTGGAGGTTAATAAAAGCGCCCTTTATCTAAAAAGTATAACGAGCAGGCTCATCCCTACGTCATGCCATGGCCTCCTTCTTTGGTACAAAGCAAAGTGAGCTATTGTTTTCTTACCGTCCCTTGTTTGTTACTTTGCAATCAAATTTTATTTGAAAGCATTAGATTTCTGATTTCATAAATCATAGTTCATTAGTATGATGAGGATGCAATGCTTTTTGTGCTGCTTACATGGTAGAACAAGGATACTTTGCACATATTTGAGGTTTCGAATTTATCTCCACTAAATCTCTCTGCACATATATACTTATTGGTGCTTTACATTATTAGACGTCAGTATGGCACTGGTAGCACGACATCATATTTCCACCTTCACTCCTTGTTTAAAAGCATAAATAAATTGATCCAGCTAGTCCAGTTGAGGTGAGTGTGTGACTGTGACCTCGTACTGAAAGTCGGAAACAAACAAGCAACTGATGGTGAGTATTCTTCGGTGTACATTCAGTCTGTCAGTAACTGAACTTGGATTTGGCGGACTGTATGTATGTATCTCTCGTGCTTACTGTAGCTGCTTGTTGTAGATCTTCAGTAGTGAGGAGTGTGTGAGAATGCAGGCTGCGTATTGTTTCAACATTAAGCTACTGACAGTGGCACATAATCTGCACATTTTACACACACATAGGTCAGTTAAATGTACGTAGTATCAAGTACCAGGAACTATCTTATATTCACTCAGCTGTCAGCCTTGGTGTACTACAGGAACAAGGGTTGCGATGAATGTGTTTTGTCGTCTAGGTGCGTTCACACTCCTATTACTGCTATTGACAAGTTCAACCTGGTCTCATTAAATTAGTTCCATCAGAAATTTGCTGCATTATGGTCGCATTTGTGAGCACCTGAACATAATTTTGGCTAATTAATTAGAGCCAGGCAGATAAAAAAATGATGCAACTCAATGGATGCAGCTAACTAATAAGAATTAAACCGAAATTGCCCAATTAATGCTCCCAGCCCATACTTCTCGAGGCAAGGGGTTCCTTGATGGCCAGCTCATGGACGTTGATAATGTAAGTAGCGACTTGTTTGTCCCAAGGAGAACAGAAGCCGATGCTCCAGAGAGTCATCGGATGAGGAACGCAGACTCATATTTTCTAGACATGGCAGTGGAAGAAGTGGTTCCATTATAATCTGTTCTAGAGAGTAGAGACTCATATCTTTCCTAAAAACGAGGTATACAAATGAATCAAATTATAAGTAAAATACTCTCCCTAGCTTGGTTTCCACTCTCAAATATATACAAAAATTGGCAGGGCAGAGCCCAAACTGAATACATGATGTACACTTTCGTGAATTCATGATTGAACGCTTGATCTTGGACACATCTGTCTGTGTAGAATTCTAAGTCGTCAGACACAAACCATTGGTTCGTTGTTATATGAAGTAGATCACACTGTAGAAAACAATAAATATCAAACTGGTCAGCCAAATTTGAATTTTGAGTAGAAATAAAGATATCAAATTTGAGCTTGAATATGAGACAAAGATACCTTCCCACAGTGTACGGAATCCTTCCATGAAGGAGGCATCGAATGGATCGGCAACTGAGAGATCATGGGTATGCTTCTTATAATTTATCAGGGTACTCCAACTGAACCTTTTGAATACAAATCGAGCATCACGAGAGGCTTTGTCTTGTAATTGCAGTTCAATTTTTTTTTGATTGTCCAGCCACGAAACTTTGTGATCATCAATGATTCCAAATTCTATTCTCTCTAGCACTTTGGCATTCAAAACAAAGAACCTCACAAAGTCGACTTTTGTACCCTGGCCATTGTAGACCTTCAACACCACTTTTTTTAGATGGAACTCAAGGCATTCAATGGGGTCACCCGATAAGGAATATTTTCTCATAGTTTTTATATTCTTAGCTGAGTCTAACCCATTTTCAAATGGATCTAACTGTGGATATACAAGGAAAAACAGGTTAAGACATATGCTAACAAGGTAGCTATTATATGACATGATAATAAGCAAGAAAACATGCATGTATACTCACAATGATATACAGCCGTTCCACGCAAGGAAAACACTTGAGGAAGTCTAGAACCGCATCCAAATCAGGGGCAACGTGATCGAGGCGCAGAACCTTCACGGTGGGCATTGTTGTTGTCGAGCTCGTAGAAATCATTTTCTAGGACAAAGAACAATATACTAGTTAAAATCAAATGCATGTCCAGAATATATAGTCTAGTAGATTAGATATAGTAAGTCGTAGTCGTGGCCGCGATTTGAGAATTAAGGTTGGCAGGTTTTGCAACTATATATATACGTACATGAAAAACTGTTGTTTTGCCAAGGTAGAGGTGTGAGGTGCCTTTACTCAGGTACCCCAATGCCTCCAGTTTAGGAGCCCGGACCACACGGACGGTGTCAGGACCGTAGTGTGGGTTGAGCAGCAGCAACCTCTCGAGACAAGGGGCGTCCTCGATGACCAGCTCTTGGACCTTCACCACAACGGTGTTAGAGCATGAATAACCTAGCTGTTTATCCCAAGGAGAACGAAAGCCGATGCTCCTGAGCGTCGGAGAGCTGACGCGAAGCAGGTGAGAGCCGACGGTCTCCTCCAGCAGGAGGCTGATCAACTTAGGGCAGCCCGAGAGGACGGCGCTCAGGTTTTCCTCCGTCATCGTGACCTTGAACAGGCTGAGTTTCTCGAGGCTTGGGAAATCGGCGGCGAGGTTGGCCGGCAGGCCGAACCGGGCGAAGGTGGCCACGCTGAGCGTGGGCCTCACGGAGGGCGGCAGCACGTAGCAGTCGTCGCTGTACCCGACGTCTAGCTCCTGGACGGTGGCGAGGTCGACGTCCCCGGAGCTGAGGCTGAGGTGGTCGTCGTCGCCTTCGATGATGGAGATGCGGCGGACGGGGCCGAGGTGGCCCGAGAGGATGTTGGAGATGGTCTTTGCGGATAACGTGCCGCGGCCGGCGTCGAGGTTGAGCGGCGCCGACCGCCAGATGGGGCGCCACCGCCGGGAGAGCGCCTGCGTGCGACAGCCGTCCTTGGTTGGCAGCAGCGATACGATGGCGCCGAGCACCACGTCGGGTTGGTCGCTGATGAGGTCGGGTGCCGCCGCCGACGTCGCCGCCGCCATGTGGCCGAAGAGTACGTGAACGTGAAGGACGTGGGCTGTAAAAGATTTCTTCCAAAAAGAAAAAAAACTAGGGTTATGACGACGCTGAGGGACTAAATGGGCCGGCCCACGTTCAAAATCCTTTACCGCATCGCTTGGTAAGGCGTTACCGAGGGAAATCCATGGTGGCCGCCGCCGCCGAAAATTCCCGAGCCACGGCCATGCCGGACGCGCCGGCGGGGCCCGCTGGAGTTCATGGGGAGGAAGCGTCTCGCCGCCGCATCTTCACGGAGTTCATGACCAGGTAGGGCATCGTCCTCCCTTGCCAATTTCCTCCCCGCTGCTACCTCCTCTGTACCCGCGGCGCGTGCCTCTTCTCTTATCTTCTTCATCACAGCTGGAACTTCTCTCCTGGATGCCGGAGTTGAGTTCGCTCCATGTGTGATGCTTTCTTCGATCATCGCAGGGTGGCGCGCTTCGACGAGCTCGTGGATGGCGGGAGGAGCTAGGTTATCTTTTATGCACAATGATTATGTGTTTTCCCTCCCCTTGCCATTTTCTTAGTAGTTAAACTGGAGTAGATTAGATTCGGCCCCACAAAACTTTTCTGCAATCTCAACTGCTTAGCAGCAGTCACTTGTTCCCCACAAAAGAGAAGCACTATATGACACTTGTTATCGTCCGTCAGAGATCAAAGTCCATGAGGCACCTTGTTTTTTTCAGAGCATTTTAATAGGCCGCCTGTTCCTACCGGATCAGATGTTATGAGTGAGATTGTTGGATCAAACTGCACCGACAGGATGAATTCGTATCTGGATGCAGGCTGCCGCCTTCATTGCTTGAACATCTCGAATTTGAATCAGTGTGAGTTGTTCTTTATGTCACGAGATATTTATTCTTCTAAGCAGTTGATTGTGAGGATTTTCTGAAATCGAGCTAATCAATATAAATCAGTTCACAAGTTATTGTCGGATGCGTGGTATGCTTATCTTGAGACCTGAGCCAGTCAAACAGCAACAAATTACCAAACGTCAGCTTGCTTTGGCAAAACGGAAGTCTGTCTGGAAATCTGAAGGCATTGGGCATGTCTGATTATTATTTTTACCGTATTTCCTAAAATCTGCATCTAGCTTGATCGGGAAGTAGCATATTTGTGTTTTTCCAAAACTGCATTGTCAAACATATATTTCCACAAGCGACATCTGCTAATAAATATTGAACATTCCTATTGCAGGCCTATATATATTTTAAGTAATTTAAAATGTTTTGACGAAATAGCCTTCTACAGCCTTCCTGATGTATGATGTGAATGTTAATACCGGTGCAAAACTAGTTATTATTCTTTGCGCCTTTTGTTTGTTCTGTTGCAATTTTTCACTTATGTGAGTAAATTTTAGACACTGAGAGACATAGTAATCAACAGAAATCATCTCACAAACTTTCTGAATGAGGTATACATGCCCTGTTTCAACTTCTGTTAGTAAATTTTAGACACTGAGAGACATGGTACTTTACTTTTACTTATGTGTGAGGTGCAACTTTCTGTGAGTTTGATATTTATTCTGCTATTGTCTTCTAGAAGTAAATTCATGCGAACACGAGCTTGAAGAGCATATAAACAAAGGTATTTTACTATTCTCTATTCCATGATAATAATTAATAATACAGTTTTATGAGCATGTTAATATTTGTTCTCTTTGGAAACGATTGTGTAATATTACAGCACAGCTGCGCTGTATCTCTGATGCAAAATCACCAAATCGCTTGTCTTGGAAGATTTGCGCAGACTGGTATAGTGGAAGACTGGAAGCTGCTTTTGAATAGAGATACTTATTTCGAACATTTATTCACGTTCGGTTTCGCTTTAAATTTTCTTATAATTCTAACTTCTAAGAGTGTATGCAAAATATTCTCATGTTGAAAGGAAACTAGAGTAGAAATTGACAGTGTTATAAAATGCTGAACAATGCCACCGTGAATGACACCCAGCGATTCTGCACCTATGAATTGTCTGGAAGTTGGGCAAGAGATCCCTGTCAAAATGATCTTAATGTTAACTAGTGAGCACATAGTGCTTACCTGCATGCCTAGCATTTAGCAAGTGTATGTGAGTTTGAATCCCTGTTATGTGAAAGATAAGCACAATGCTCTACATAAAGTTTCCCTGTGATTCATCTTCAGTTCATCTTACTAAATTATAGTTATGGGTGCATAAGACTGGCTATTGGAGACACTTAACAGTAGCAAATTTTCATGCATGTGAACTCGAATAACTGATGTATTATCCTTTTCTTTCATGCTCAGTGAATGTGCTGCTCAAAGAACTCCAATGTCTAGTGGAAGCTGCTTATGACTCTGCAATAACAACCAATTTAAGTAATATAGAAGTCCCAGACGATCGTACTGCTGATAGCAAGATGAACGATGAATCTCAGTTCATTGAGGTAGAGGCCTCTGTTCCAACTCTTTTGTCACTGTTTACTCATAGTGTTCAAAAGACGAGAACATGTTGTTTGCACTGATGATAAGCTTATTACTATCATTTGACGTTGCAGGAAAAGGATCAATTTGCAGATCAGCTCGATGCCGATTCATCCCTTGTTATGGTGATGATCCTTGTTCATAATATGCTGAAGCTTGACTACTTGATGCAGGTAAATCCGCATCCATCCATCCATCCATCTGTGAACATGTGTCGGGTTTGCTGTGCCCCGAATCATGCAAAGGACAATGCAGATCGTTCCGTCCTTTAATTTCTGCTGATTTTGCCTACAGGAAAGGATTGTCAGGTCACTATCCCTTAAATCATCATCCATGGAGCTCGAGAGCTACTGCCTTATGTGGGATCTGCGTCCCTACATCGATGATGACGTGACGGATCTCGCGTGAAGATTGTCCACATAACTCTTGCACCCATGGTGGTTGGCTGGCACTGTAACTGGATCTCAACATGTTTACTGTAGGTGTGTGGTGTAGAGTACTTCAGGAGGGTCCGCATGGCAGACTCCAGCTGTTTCTGACTTCAGGAGGGTCCTTTTAGCTTCAGAGTTCAGATGGTTTAGAAGTTTGAACACATGTTGTTTAGAGCCTAGGTATTTGCTAGCTTCTTCTTCTTGCAAACGTCATACCAAATTGCAATGGGAGTAGTTAAGGCGTGTTATTACTACTACTACTACTACTACTACTACTACAAAAGAAACTGGAATTATGATTCTTGATACCATGAGTTAGATGTTGACACCATCCGTATTGATTATCCAGTGGATCACAGTTTTAAGTTTAATCCTTGAAGGTTGCCACTTAATTACTGGACCTACCTACAATCTCCGTGGATGATCATCAACTCTACCTAGATACAATCTGAAAAACAGTTTCGGACCAACTCTTCTTTTGGTCTTCTCTTCTCCAACGCCGCTCAGTAGCTTCAGGAAGAAGGAGAATGCCGAGCTCACGTATGACTTCAATGTTGTCAGCTACTCCATATAACGAGGATGCTGTGTCGACTTAAGCATGTGGCTGATGTCCCAACGCCGCTCAGCATGATTGCTGATTCAGTATGATAACCGAGCCATCAGCCATGCTTGGACCCGAAATCATCTGTTGTTGTTTTTCTTGAGAGAAGAAACTCCAGCGGTTTCACGTACTTAGGCCCGTCGTCCGTCGCGTTCACGTACTCGATCGGCCAGAAACCAGCTCGCAGTTCGGTTCGAAAGTAACTCTAAGAAAAAGGTCCGTCGCGTTCACGCCCTCCCAGCGCGCGGCGACATACGCATACGCATATGGCGGTTTCACATCCGCACATGGCGGCGGCGGCGGCCGATCTCCTGAGCGACCAACCCGACGCAGTGCTCGAGACCATCGTGTCCCTCTTGTCCATCAAGGACGGCTGCCGCACGCAGGCGCTCTCCCGGCGATGGCGCACCATCTGGCGGTCGGCGCCGCTCGATCTCGACACCGGCCGCAGCAGACTAACTCAGTAGACAATCTCCCACATCCTCTCCGGCCATCTCGGTCCCGTACGCCGCATCTCCATCTCCGTCCCCGACATTGTCCCTCCGCGGTACCGCTACCCTGAGGTCGGGAGCTGGCTCAGCAGCTACTCGAACGTCATGGCCAGCGTCCAGGTGCTTGATCTTCGCGACTTGTACAACGAAGTCCTTCCAGCATCCATGTTCAGCCTAGCCACCGCGCTCCAGGTCGCCACCTTCACCCGATGCGTCCTGCCGATCGATCTCGCTCTCGCCGCCGTCAGCCTCCCAAGCCTCGAGAGACTCAGCCTGGTCAAGGTCACCGGCCTCACGGAGGAGACTCTCAGCGCCCTTCTCAGCGGCTGCCCTGCGTTGAGGAGCTTCCTGTTGGAGGACAACGTAGGCACTCACCGCCTCCGCATCAACTCTCCGTCTCTCCGCAGCATAGGCTTATCCGTGCCCTGGGACAAATCACAACAACACTCTGAAACCGTCCAACTCCGAGAGTTGGTCATTGAGGATGTGCCCTGCCTCGAGAGGCTGATACCGCTCAACCCGCACGACGGTCCGCCCATCATCGACGGTCCGCCCATCATCCAGGTGGTCTACGCTCCTAAACTAGAGATACTGGGATTTGTGGGTAAGGGCATATCAGAACTCCATCTCGGAACAACAATTTTTCAGGTAATTGCCGCCTTAATTCTTGATGAATCTCGGTTGTTGTGTTTCAGTTGTACAATTTTGTACTATATATGTGAATTTGGTTTAAGCAGATCTATTGCTTTTGCAGGAAATGATTGCCGCTAGCTTGACAACCACAATTCCCACCGTCAAGGTTTTAGCTCTTAATCATGTTGGCCCCGATTTAGATGCGGTCCTTGACTTCCTCAGATGCTTCCCTTGCTTGGAAAGGATGTACATCACTGTGAGTATTATTCATATCTCATAGATTTCTTAAGAAATTATCGTGTCCATTAACTTGTTTTTACGGTCTCTCTATACTTTCTTTTCTTTCTATATGTAGTTAGGTTTTGATCGAGATGAAAATGGGTTTAACCCGCCATTGAATATAAAAACTGTGAGAAAGTACCCCTTACCAAATGGTCCGATTGAATGCCTAAAGTTTCGGCTAAAGAAAGTGTCGCTGAAGGTCTACGATGGCACACGTCAACAAGTTGATTTCGCCAGGTTTTTCGTTTTGAATGCAAGAGTGCTAGAGAGAATGGAATTTGGAGTGATTAACGACTGCAAAGACAAATGGAAGGATAGTCAAAACATGCAACTGCGGTTAGAAGACAGAGCTTCTAAAAATGCTCGATTCGAATTCAAAAGGTTTGCCAGGAGTACCTTCATAAATAGTAGCAGGCATACCCATGATCTATCGCCGGCTGATCCGTTCAATGCATCTTTTTTGGACGGATACGTTTCCATTTGGCAAGGTACTATTGCATCATCTTGTTAGGTCAAATTCATGTCTTCTTTCCAGTAAGAATTCTTAAGTTGACTCACCAATTTGAAGCTCTATGTCTATGCAGTGTGATCTACTTCATAAATTATGGAATGATGGTTTTGTGGCCCACTCAGAAGTATCTATGGATAGACGTGTCTAAGGTCACGCTGTGAATCGACAATGGGTAATAGCGTACACGATGATCATGTGCGATTACGAACCTGCATGGGCTCCCTATATAGTTCAAGTTATGTGTTTGTTGCCCTTGAATGCAATCTTCTACGTTAGTCGGGTTTTCCGGTCATAATTGGTTTTGGTTGTTTTCTTGCTGTGTAAGCTGGTCACTCTAAGAGTTATAATATATTACTAGTTGAAATCGCTGCGGCGACACGCCGCGCCCTTCGTGAGAAAAATTTTGTATGGTCTATTTTCTTATTTGAATGACAAATATATCTTGTAAGTAGTTTGTGTAGCTAGACCACGGATGCTGAGATATAGCAATATATGAGAATGTATGTACATAATTACACATGGTCAGCATCAGCTGGTAGGCCGCGTCCGTTTTTACAAAACCAGAGTTGCCTAAGAAATGTCATCACATAGTTTCATGTATTCTATTTATAAAGTAAAAACATGCTGCTGTCTGATTGACAACATGGCCGGATGGATGTCATAGAGGCAGTGGCTTGATCAATTTGGCAGCTACATCGTCGTCACAAAAATTGGCATTGGCTAACATAAGCTTTGTTTTAGGATGATGATCGTATAACACCTTGATTAAATAAGTGTTTAAAATGTGATTTTGGTTAATTGTACACAACCTGTAAAGAATTTTTTCTAGTGCCAAACAATCAAGGCTCGAAAACAATATGCGGGTCGAGTTTGTCTCAACATGGGCTGAAACACTATGGTAGCTTGAAGATGTTATACACACTCGAACACAGACACACATGTCGCCGCCGTCGGAAACTCGCAAGCAAAAATCTAGCCATGATGTATGCTCTGTCGGCCCGATGGACAATGTGAATGTGACGATAGTGGAGTGAATATTTTGTGGGCCACTATCAAGCATATGTTATTTTTTTGAGAAACACAGTACAGACGCAGACGCTCACAAACACGCACGTACAGACACCTCTATGAACGCACGCACGTAAACCCTACCACTATGAGCACCTCCGAGAGATTGGTCCGGCAGATCTTGAGGTTGATGAAGTCACCACAGGCGCCTCGCTGTTGACGGGCACGTCACCCACCACTGAAAGCATAGCGCCGGTTAAGTTCTGGAAAATCCAGAAAAATGCGAGCACCCGTATCAAGTCTGTGACTTGAACCTGGGTGGGCTGGTTCCACCACAAGGAACCAACCAGCTGAGTTAGGCTCACTTCGCCCTATCAAGCATATGTAGACCAACCGTGTCCAGGATTAAGTTGATCGAGTTGAGAATTTGCGGAAGTGTAGATGATTTGTTACGTAAGAGACATGCAGGGAAGGGGTTTCCCAAATAGTACAATTTTTTAAATATACACGATGATGCAAGGTTTAGTTGGATCTTCTGATCTTTATGTGCTCCTTGGGATTCTAAGAGGCTTGCATTGCACGAGCTCGCTCTAATGAGTATAATTAATACTCCTACCATTTTATTGAATTCTCAGTCATCAGTACTATACAAAGTGTGGAAGTTTGGCACAATGTTACTGCAGATGTTTTGGACATCGTGAGTGGACAAAAGGTTTAGCAATAATAAGATTTTAATCAGAAACTAAAATCATACAGCACGTAAAAAAGAAATCGAGTCGCTGAACCATGTGGGGGGCCGGAAAACGCTTTGCGGCTCAAAAGTGCGTGGGCCGAAATATCCGTGGATTTGAAGTATGTGCGGCCGGCCCGCCTAAATCCGGAGGCAGTCGAGTCAATACACACACCGCACCGGCCGCCACCGCCGCCGAAAATTCCCCAGCACACACCCAGACCCAGCCACCGCCTTGCTGTGACCGCCGCCGCCGCCTCTCCCGCCGAAGCTACGAACCTCGCAGATACGCCCCTCCGGCTCCCGCCGCCTTGTTCCTCCCCTCCGCCTCCCGCCGCCGAAGCTGCGCCGCCAGGGCGCCGACTTCGCGCGCTTGCCAGGCTGCGGAGCGGCTGCCTCCAGAGGTATCTCCACGCTGCCGAGGACGGGCGCTCCGTACGCCTCGACCCTTGCCGCGAGTCACAGGACTGCTTCCTCCTCCGCGGTGATTACGGCCGCTACCTCGGGGCCACCGAGCGCAGCTCCCTCTGCTACCCCTTCTGGATTTGATCCGCAGGCCCCGTCTGAACTTGTGATTGCTGCTTCTCCGACGAAAAAGGTATGAATATTATGCCTGTTCCATTTTTTGTTTGAAATTGAGAAAAAAGGCCAGTTTATAATTCTGGTGGAACTGCAAATGCCATCGAATCATTCAGTTCTTGCCAACCGAGAAACTCGGAATAACTGCTCGTGGGCAGTGAGGGTGTATTCTGAAGAAGAGAATTTTGATTGCTGTATAGTATTTAGTAGATTACATTAAGAAGAGAATTATCTGATATACAGTGTATTAGTTTTAGAACGCTATTTTTCATTCACTGTAGGAATCAATCAAGCAATCCATCCATTCACGTACACTGGCGCAGAAGCGTGTGTGCTGCCCACGGTTTGCAAGTGGGTTATCAAACGGTTTCAAACCGCAACAATCATTGCGGGCTGTGGCAGTTTGGGGGCAAAAGCTTTGCGGGCTGGGTGGAAGGAATTAATCAGTGGGTTGGCGTGGGTTTTGTGCGGCTTCCAGCCCATTCTCAGGCTGACACACACACCCAGCCATGCCGGACGCGCCGGCGGCGCCGGCCGGAGACCACGAGGAGGAAGCCACTTGCCGCTGCATATTTAAGGAGTTCATGACCAGGTAGCGCGTCGGCCGCCCTCGCTAATTTCTCTCCTGGATGCCGGAGTTCAGTTCCCTCCATGTATGATGGTTGCTTTGATCATTGCAGGCTGGCGCGGTTCGAGGATCTCGTCGATGGCGGGAGGCGAGTCCTGGCGAGATTCCGGCAGGAGCTAGGTTCGGTTAGCTTTTATACACGATGATTATGCCTTCTCTCTGTAGCACATCTCTGTCAGATATCAAAGTTAATGAGGTACCTTGTTTTTCAGAGTACTTTCAAAGGCCGCCTGTTCCTACTGGATCAGATGTTATGAGTGAGATACTTGGATCAAACTGCACCGGCAGGATGAAGTCGTATCTCGATGCAGGCTGTGGCCTTCATCGCCGGAACATCTCGAACTTGAATCAGTGTGAGTTATTCTGCATGCCTCGATATATTTATTTTTCTGAGGAGTTGATTGTGATGATTTGCTGAAATGGAGCTAATCAATATAAATCAGTTCACAAGTTATTGTCGAATGCATGGTATGCTTATCTTGAGACCTGAGCCAGTCAAACAGAAACAATTTACCAAACGTGAGCTTGCTTTGGAAAAACAGAAGTCTGTTGAGAAATTTGATGGCCTGTCTGATATATTTTTTACCATATTCCTAAAATGTGCATCTAGCTTGGTCGGGAAGTAGCAACTATTTGTGTTTTTCCAAAACTGCATTGTCAAGCATATTTTTCCACTCGCGACGTCTGCTATTAAATATTGAACATTACTATTGCAGATCATTATAAATTCTAAGTAATTCAAAATATTTTGATGAAATAGCCTTCCACAGCCTTTTTGATATATATAATGTGAATGTTAATACCGGTGCAAAACTATGTCAAACATTTCGTCTACTAAAATACGGCATATACATCCATATTTAGACAAATCTGTGTCAATCATTTCCAATCGGATGGAGTATTATTCTTTGTCCCTTTTGTTTGTTCTGTTGCCTTTTTTCACTTCTGTCATAAATTTTAGACACTGAGAGACATGGTAATCAACAGAAATCATTTCACAAACTTTCTGAATGAGGTATACATGCTCTGTTTCAAATTTTCACTTGTATTAGTAATAGACACTAAGAGACATGGTACTTTACTTTTACCTATGTGTGAGGTCCAACTTTCTGCGAGTTTGATATAATTGTTCTCTTATCTTCTAGAAGTAAATTCATGCGAGCACGAGCTTGAAGAGCATATAAACAAAGGTATTTTACTATCCTCTATTCCATAATAATAACCAATAGCACAACTTTACGAGCATATAAATCTTTGTTCTTTTTGGAAGAGATTGTGTAATACTAAAGCACAACTACGCTGTATCTCTGATGCAAAATCACCAAATCGCTTGACTTGGTAGATTTGCGCAGACTTGTTCATTGGAAGTTGCTTTTGAATAGAGATACTTATTTCCAGTATTTTTTCAACTTTTGTCTCGCTTTAAATTTTCTTATAATTCTAACTTCCAAGAGTGTATGCAAAATATTCTCATGTTGAGAGGAAACTAGAGTAGAAGTGAACTCGAATTAACTGATGTATTCTCCTTTCTTGTCATGCCCAGTGAATGTGCTGCTCAAAGAACTGAAATGCCTAGTGGAAGCTGCTTATGACTCTGCAATAACAACCAATTTAAGTACTACAGAAGTCCCAGACGATCGTACTACTGATAGGAAGATGAACGATGAATCGCAGTTCACGGAGGTACAGGCCTCTGTTCCAACTCTTTTGCCACTGTTTACTCATAGTGTTCAAAGGAGGAGAACATGTTGTTTGCGCTGATAATAAAAAGCTTATTACTATCTTTTCACGTTGTAGGGAAAGGAGCAACTTGCTGATCAGCTTGACGCCGATTCATCCCTTGTTACTGTGATGATCCTTGTTCATAACATGCTGAAACTTGACTACTTGATGCAGGTAAATCTGCATCCATCCATCCATCCATCCATCCATCTATGAATATGTGTCGGGTTTGCTGTCTTTCTTTGGAACTTACTTACGGTGTCCCAAATCATGCAGAGGACAATGCAGATAGTTTCATCCTTTTATTTTTGCTGATTTTGCCTACAGGAAAAGATTGTCAGGTCACTGTCCCTTAAATCGTCAACCATGGAGCTCGAGAGCTACTGTCTTATGTGGGATCTGCGTCCCTACATCGATGATGATGTGACGGACCTCGCGTGGAGATTGTGCACATAATTCTTGCACCCATGGTTGTTGGTTGGCACTGTAACTGGATGTCGTGTGGTGTAGAGAACTTCAGGAGGGTTTACAGCTTAGGTATTTGCTAGCTTGTTCGCATTTGCAAACGTCATACCAGTTTGTAATAGTTAAGACGTGTTACTAGTAGTACTATAAAAGAAGTTGAAGTTATGACCTTTGACACCAAGAGTTGGATGTTAACAGTTTAAGTTTAAGTTTGAGTAAAGAGTATCTAGTGGCTCACAGTTTAAGTTTGATTCTTGAAGGTTGCCACTTAATTACAAACTTACAGCGCTATTAATTCGCAGATCAACTAGTCGTACGTAGTTACAATGTTTATTATAGACAGTGTTTTGAATCACGATTTGGACCAACAACTACTCTTCTCTTGGCCTTCTCTTTTCCAGCGCGTCTGCCGTTCTCTTGAGCTTGTGCGATCCGCGTGCTGACTCGGTATGCTGATAATAGAGCCATACTTGGGCCCGAGACCATCTGATCAAAAAATAAAAAGGCAAAGGTCCGTCGCGTTCACGTACTCCCAGCGCACATGGCGGATTCCCTCAAAAAACGTCCGCGCATATCGGCGGCGGCGCCGCCCGATCTCATCAGCGATCAAGCCGACGCAGTGCTCGAGACCATCGTGTCCCTCCTGCCCACCAAGGACGGCTGCTGCACGCAGGCGCTCTCCCGGCGGTGGCGCCCCATCTGGCGGTCCGCGCCGCTCAACCTCGACGACACCACCACGGGCCTCGGCGAACAGACCATCTCCGACATACTCTCCGGCCATCTCGGTCCCGTACGCCGCATCTCCATCACCGACATCGCCCCCCTCCCCCACCGATGGCGCGGAGCCAGCAGCTGGGGGCGCGAGAAGGCTAGGTTCGGAGGCTGGCTCAGCTCCTGGAAGGTCTTGGCCAGCATCCAGGAACTCCATCTTGGTTACCAGGTGCGTGGTCTTCTTGGTCACGATTGCAGCTTCTTATCTGGCTTCAACGTCCTTCCGTCCTCCATATTCCGGCTCGCGCCAGCGCTCCACGAAGCCACCTTCGCCCGCTGCAGCCTGCCACGGCCAGTGCCAGCCAAAGATCCCCATCTCGACGTGAATTTCCCGATCCTGGTGAAACTCAGCCTTTACTGGGTCACACTCACGGAGGAGCCTCTCACCGCCGTGCTCGCCGGCTGCCCCGCGTTGAGGAGCCTCTTGCTAATGGAGGTCGTGGGCTGTGCCCGCCTCCGCATCAACTCTCCGTCTCTTCAGAGTATAGGCTTCTCCACGCCATGGAGCATGCGCGTGGACTCCAGGGTCGTCCAAGTCCATGAGCTGGTCATCGAGGACGCCCCTTGTCTTGAGAGGTTGCTGCTTGATAATGGTCCGCCCATCATCCGGGTGCTCCGGACTCCTAAACTCCAGATATTGGGTTGTGCGAGTATCTTAGGCACGTCACAACTCCACATTGGAACAACAGTTTTTCAGGTAATTGTTGTAGCCTAGATTCTCAATTTGAGGTCACAGTTTTGTCGTACGTGATAGTTTTTACATTGACGATTAAGCTCTATTTTGTTTTTTAAGAAAATGGTTGCCGCAAACCTGTCAACCATAATGCCAACCGTGAAGATTTTGGCTCTTGATCACGTTATCCCTGATTTACATGTGGTTCTTGACTTTCTCAAGTGCTTCCCCTATTTGGAGAAATTATATATCGCTGTGAGTATTCATATTTGGTATGGTAGCTTTCTTGACAAACTAACGTGTAAATTATTGATATATGGTATTTATAGTTTTTGCAATGCGCAGTTAGATCCCCTTCCGTCATCCGAAAATGAGTTTTACCAGCGTAAGTATGTGAGAACTCCAAGGAATGAAGTACATCTTACCGAATGATCCAATCGATTGCCTCAAATTCCACCTTAAAAAATTGGCGTTGAAGGTCTACAATGGTAGATGTCGAGATCTTGACTTCGCGAGGTTCTTCGTTTTGAATGCAAGAGTGTTAGAGAGAATGGAATTTGGAGTTATCAATGGCCGCAAAGACAAATGGTGGGATAATAAGAACATGCAACAGCTGATGTCGGAGTTACAAGACAGAGCTTCCCGTGATGCTCAGTTCGAATTCAAAAATTCATCTACTTGGACTACCTTCGCAGATATCAACAAGCGTACCCATGATGTAGCGACAACTGATCCGTTCAATGCATGATTTTTCGGCAGATTCGTTATCACTTGGCAAGGTATCCTTCACTCATATTGTTAGCTCAAATTCATTTTTTTTTTCCATGTCAAAATCCTAAAGTTGACTCATAAATTTGATGCTTGTCTCTGAAGTGTGATATACTTCATACAGTAGCATGGAATGAAGGTTACGTGGCCCGCTCAGAACGTGCATGGGGTTCCCATATAGATCAAGTTATGTTTTGTTGTGCTTGAATGGAATCTGTTAGGTTTAGTTTTTTTTTCCTTAGTTTCTTTGCTTTGTAAACAATTCATATTTATAGTTATATTATGCACTCTTTCTAATGAATGATAGTGAGGTGTTTACTTATCAGCTTTGGTTGCTTGGGTGACTTGGTCGCCTCGCCCGTTGCGCATTTTGCTAGTTATTATAAATCCTACTTAGGTACCACACAATTATGGTAAGCGTGGTAGTCTGAACACATTGTGACGGCAAATTCAGTCCGAGACTTGAGTGTGAAGCCAAGTTTCAACAGGATGATCATACAATACATTTGATTAATAAAGGTCTTAATTGTGATTCTGAAAAATTCTACACAATCTGTAATACAAAACCGCGTTGGAAAACAATCTGCGAAGAGTTCCGTACCGTGACGCCAGGACCAGGTTGGAAGGCTGCCTCAGCTCCACACGGACGTGCTCGCCGGCCTCAAGGTGCTCGATCTCGACGTCCTCACCCCGTCCATATTCCGCTTTGCGCCCGCTCCGCGTGGCCTGCTTCGGCGGCTGCAGCCTTACCGGATAAATTACCCCCCGATTTCTCAAGTGTTTCCCCAGCATGGAGAGGCGGTATATCGTTGTGAGTATTCATATTTCAGAGATTTCTCGATAAATTACCTCGTCAGTCAACTTGTTATTAATTTGATATGGTATTAATTTATAGGTGTGCACTAATTAAAATCTGACTAACCGCGAAAAAATTAAAATCTGACACAGATACATTATCCGTCACCCTGTTGCAGCAACATGAGGAGTTACTCATCTCTTATTACAGCAATTGATTTGAAAGTGATCTATATAAGATTCAGAAAACTACTCCCGCTGTTCCAAAATATATGATCCTTTGGCAGGTTATTCTAGCCTATGAAACATCTTATATTTTGGTACAGAGGTAAAGAGACGCCTAAAACCCCTGCTTATGTGGAGAATATTCTGAACTGCATTGATTGCCCGAATGAGCAGAATAGATTCATTCGGACAGAGATGCTTCTTATCCCTCTCAGATGTGCAGAGGTAACACACACAATCAAATATATTTTTAAGGTACAACTCGTTTATGCATGACATGACTATTTATTTGAACCCCGCAGAGTGTTACTGAAGCGTTAAACAAGACAAGTGTCTTGTAGAAACCTTTTAACGGAGTAGCCTCAGCAGGGGAGGAACAAAGCGAAAAATGTGCCCGTTATCGTAACAAAGATTATATGGATGGTGCCACAGGTCATTATAGCAACGGTGAAGATAGCAAAGACGATCTTAATGTTGGGGATGATGACTTTGCCACACCTACACGTAGTATTGGATCCAATCAAAACGAGAATGATGTTGAATTCTGCAAGGCTTCATCACACTTATTCACGGGTTCCAAAACAGATCCTATCCTAATTCCGACAAATCTTTCAGGAAGGTCGTCCTCTTCTTTGTCACCAAATGAATTAAGATCTCTAAAGCCAAAGAAGGGAGGTATAGTAGAAAAGAACACTCGCTCTTTGCTGCCAACTTCTCTTGATACTGTAGGTACCAAGAGCCCCAAACATTCAGCGGAAGAAAAACTTGTGGAAAATAAGAATAAAGGCGGACTTCACAAGCGTCCGCGCAAACGATCGCAATATATGTCCAGTCCTCTTATGTGATTGAAAAGAAGAAGCGCCAAAAGCATGATGGGAAGACAGCCGCAAAGGGTAAGTCTGAATGAATTGTATAGATCTGGTTCGGCTGTCTTCCCATCATGCTTTGCGGTGCTTCTTCTTTCAATCACATAAGGGGACTAGACATATTATGATCCTTTGCGCGGACGCTTGTGAAGTCCGCCTTCATTCTTATTTTCCACAAGTTTTTATTCCGCTGAATTGCTTGGGGCTCTTGGCACCTACAGTATCAATAGAAGTTGACAACAAAGAGCGAGTATTCTTTTCTACTATACCTCCCTTCTTTGGCTTTAGAGATCTTAATTCATTTGGTGACAAAAAAGAGGACGACCTTTCTGATAGATTTGCCGGAATTAGGATATGATCTGTTTTGGAACCCGTGAATAAGTGTGATGAAACCTTGCAGAATTCAGCATCATTCTCCTTTTGACTGGATCCAATACAAAGTGCAGGTGTGGCAAAGTCATCATCCCCAACATTAAGATTGTCCTTGCTATCTTCACCGTTGCTATAATGACCTGTGGCACCATCCATATAATCTTTGTTACGATAACAGGCACATTTTTCGCTTTGTTCCTCCCCTGCTGAGGCTATTCTGTTAAAAGGTTTGTACAAGACACCTGTCTTGTTCAACGCTTCAATAACACTCTGCGGGGTTAAAATAAATAGTCATGTCATGCATAAACGAGTTGTACCTTAAAAATATATTTGATTGTGTGTGTTACTGAAGGGGATCGCAGGCAGAAAACAATAAATTTTCTAACAACGATAACCTTAAACTAGCCAGGATCTATACTATGCAGATATAGTAATACGGAGGAAATCGATATACATACCCTTGTAGACCGAAACGCGGGGATTACGCTCCCGCACAAGCGTTGTCGGTGAAGCCGACGAAGACGACCTCGAGGTCATGTAGAGGAAGAAGACCTCCGAGCACCACTAGCGTGGCACCTCGCAGGGATCCACACACGTACGGTGAAGACGACGACCTCCGGGCTCCGATCCAGGGACGAGCAGCGGAAGACTTGGACCGAAAGACCAGCAGCACGGCGGTGTGCGTATGGTGGAGAGAACTTCACCTTGGCGCAACTCCAATGGAGGAATCACGTTTTCAAGGAGAAGAAGAGAGAGATTGGTTGTTGAGAGGGGCTCTCTCCCCCACTATATATAGGAGAAAGGGGGCACCCCACCTTGCTAAATTGGCAAGGTGGGACTAAACCCCAAACCACACCAACAAGGGGGAGGGAGGCCGGCTCCCTATGGGCCCCTAGGGCCCATTCGGCACCCCTTGGTGGGTTTGGCCCTTGGGAGGAAGTTCGGCCCCCATATGGGCCTTCTCCCCTCCGGGGAAGGCCCATTTAGTGGGCTGCATGTTTAAATACGAATTTAATCATTATAAATTTATTAAAATAATATTAATTCACTAATTAACATTAATTTAACATATATAAACAATTTCCTCTCTTCCGGAACTTTTCCGAAACTCTCTGAACTATCTTCGGTTCTCCGATACGACTTCGGATTCTCTCCCGGAACTTTTCCGGTGCTTTCTCTTTTCTAATTTCTCTTCCGGTAAACTTGTCGACTCCCCTTAAGTGTGTTACCCTAGCGGTTCGAGATCTCGCCAGACATGATCGAGACGCGCTCTCCGATCAATGACTAATTCGTGGACCTTGGATACCCAAAATTAATCCCTGTGAGATAACGAATAACTTTGTCGTTCGAACCTAGACGTCGAGTCTTAAACCTTTTGCCATGGCGATACTTAGTGTGTCCGAGACTCGTCCATAGATATCATGATACCTAGCTTGGTCTTCGTTACCGACAACACTATCTTCTACTCGTCCATGATATTATGTCCCTGTGAACTAGTCACATGCTTGCAAGCTCATTTGACATAATCTCACCGAGTGGGCCCTAGAGTATCTATCCTGCTATGCGGACTGGCAAATCCCGCTCTTGATCCCTCGTCTCAACATACTCCCTTCCGATACCCGAGAGGGACACCTTTATTGTCACACTGTTAAGATATGACGTTTGATGCAATCAAAGTATCTTTCAGGAATAGCAATAAGAGTTGATCTCACGGTTAAAGGCGTAATGACTACGTCCTACAAATATTGGGTATGTCCATCACGTCATTCTCCCAATGACATGACTCCATTGTCAACTGACATCAATGTCACATGATCGGGAAACCTCGATCATCAATTGCCCAATGAACTAGTTAGATAGAGGCTACTAGGGACCTGGTTGTTTATCTACCACACGCGTATTAATGTTTCCGCTTAATACAGTTATAGCATGGTATAAAACATATAATGAACAATTAAGATATGACGAATAAACTATCTTTATTAAGTGCCTCTAGGGCATATCTCCTTCAGTTACCTCTGCACATCTGTGAGGGATAAGAAGCATCTCTGTCTGAATGAATCTATTATGCTCATTCAGGCGATCAATGCGGTTCAGAATATTCTCCACATAAGCAGGGGGTTTAGGCGTCTCTTTACTGCTACCAGCTTTCGCGGATTATTCTAGCCTATGAAACATCACCAGTCCATCGTAACAAAGAAATTGTGTCGGGCGATCGAGTCTGCGACGTAGCAATTAGCTGCCTGATGACGGTTGCTCTTGGATTAAACCTGATGGTTGGCGTTCATCCGGCACCGACCTCAGCTGCTGGTGCCGTGGCGTGCATCGGCAGGTTCATATAGATATTACATACGGAGTAATACATATAACTCAATCTGGTTTTGTTCAAATCACATACGGAGTACACGATATCTTCAAGGCGTCTGCAGACATGGATTTTGCAATTGGGGTGAAAGTCGATGGCGTTTTCAATGGAGGACTCCAGAGATTCCACTTGACTTGGACCTTTTTTGAAACAATCAATTTTCACATGGAGTTGTGCAAGGCCTGGCAAATGCTCGATGCCAAATTATGCACAAAAGTCGGATGCCACCACCATTGGCCTGAATTCAAGATGGAGCCATCGGAGTGCTGGAATGGAATCTGCTGCAAATGTTACTTGCAGTCCACCGGCTGGATCTGCTTCAAAAACATGCAATATTAAGTGGAACGCCTTTATGAGCTTAAACCCGTTGCTACCGATTGTCATCTTTTCTACAATCGACTTTATTATATCTAGGTCAAGATGGGCCAGCGCTGGAGACCCTCCTTATCAAATTATGTTACCATTACGCTTAGTTTCACGAGATTATTGAGGGAGGCCACTCCCTTGGGAACCATTTCACTGTAAGATCTTGGAGGTACGGATAGGCACACCATGGGTCCCCGAACAGAGGCTCGCACATATCTTCTACATCGATCCAAAGAGAATGAAGGTTGCATTTTCCCAACTCACTTACTGACATGGACTTCACAATTGGGGTGCAAATCGATTGCTTTTTCAATGGAAGACTCGAGAGCCTCCACATGGCCTTGAGTTGCTTTGTGACAATTAATTTTGACATGGAGTTGGGAAAGGACTATCAAATGCTCGACGCCAAGTTATGCACAAAAATAGGACGCCACATCCATTGGCCTCAATTCAAGATAGAGTCGTCGAAGTGCTGGCATGGAACATGCTGCAAATGTTACGCGTAGTCCACCTGCTCGAACTTCAAATAAAGGCAATGTTAAGTGGAACGCCTTTATGAGCTTAAATCCGTTGCTGCCGATTGTCATCTTTTCTACAATCAACCCCATTATCTCTAAGTCAAGATGGGCCAGAGAAGGCATGCCCATGAGGAGCCGGAGACCCTCCTTATCAAAATGACAGACATTTATCAGCGGCGGAGCTAGAGCAAATTCAATCGTTGATTACAGGGGTGCACACACTGATATTTAGCTAATTACAAGGCAGAAAAAATAAACTACCAGGCACCCGGCTGGAACGATGTAGCTCCGCCACTGACATTTATGCTTAGTTTCACGAGATTATTGAGGGAGGCCACTCCCTTGAGAACCATTTCAGTCGAAGCGTAAATTGTAAGATCTTGAAGGTACGGATAGGAGCAGCATGGATCCCTGAACATATCTTCCACATTGATCCAAAGAGATTGCAGGTTGCATTGTCCCAACTTACTTATTGATGATACCAAAATTTTCATTAATCTTTCTCTTGTTGTATAATCCTTCAAAGGTTCTTCCCTGACCTCTATAGCCAGTTTTCTCAATTTTGTTAGATGCCCAAGCTCTTCTGCAAATTTCATTGGGTTGTCGGTATTCCAGATGTTAAACTTCTCCAAGGCCTCCAAGACTTGCATGCTCCCAAACTCGACAGCAGGCAACTGTGTGCTAGGTCTGCCGCAAAATGTGCTAGGTCTGACAAATAGGCGCACCAATTTTTGCAACTGCACCACAATTGATGGTATTTTTAGAAGGTTATCACAGTCTCTCAAATCGAGAGTCTCCAAGTGTTGCAACTTACCGATTTCCTCAGGAAGCTCAGTAATTAAGTAACTGTGTATTCGCAAGTACCTTAGCTGACGTAAACTTCTTATATTTCTTACTTGCTTGTTTTCCAAATAGAAAATATCGAGATGCAACACCCGCAAAGCAGGTAAATCCATAAGTCATGTGTGCATAACTGGTTGAATCATATTCACTGAGCGAACATGTAACTTGTTTTCTATAAGTGCACTGACTGCCCCAATATGCGTAGAACTAATGTGCACGGACAACCGACGAATCTTTCTTGGAAACGAATTGCAGATACGTCCGTTTAAAACAGTAGAAAAATTATCTTCATCTGACAAATCCATCATAAGGTCAAGCACCATATCATGCACCCGGCAATATTTCACAGAACCATCATCCTCAATAAGTGTATGAATCATATTTCTGTTCACAAGATCGTTGAAACAGTTTTGTGCTACCTTGTCCAAACGTCCCCACTGTGTAGCAAGGAATCCTTCAGCCATCCATTTCAATTTCAGCTCTTCACAGTTGATTTTGTAGTCCTCTGGATATATACAAAAGTACAACAAACAAGTCCTCATGTGGTGTGGAAGATCCCAGTAACTAAGTAACAATATATTTTTCATCCCTTGTAAGTTTCCATCATTTTCAGTCAAAGAATCAGTACCAATGGAGTCTTGCAGCCTCTCCCATTCATCCTTGTTATGTGTCCTACTGGCAAGCATACTTGCAAATGTAATTATAGCCAATGGCAGAGATCCTAGCAGAAACTTCTGCCAGTTCGGCCGGACATGGAATATCTGAGCCAAATATTCTCTTAAAGAACAATCACTAGTAGAAAACGGACCTTTCCTCCAGAGCATTAGTCTCGGCCGGGTTGGAGGCAGGTACTAATGTGGCATTAGTACAGGTCCCAACGGTTAGCTCGGCCGGCGGCATTAGTACCGGTCCGTGACGACCGGTACTAAAGGTTTTGCGTCAGGCTGGACCCGAGCCAAAACCTTTAGTACCGGTCCGTGTCACGAACCGGTACTAAAGGTTTCGGCAATAAATACCATATTTTGAATTATTTTAAAAAAATCCACATAAACTTATTTAACTAGGCGAAATTAGGTAGAAATCAAGAACACTTATAATCTTTTAGAATTTCCCATCAAATGTGTACTAATCTTTGTGAAAATTAGATGGGTGCCATTTTGCATCATAATTATTATACTTGGTTCACAAAAAAAGTCATTTTTGACACTTAAAAAAGGAAAATGATATTAATGAAAATAATTTGAAGAATCCCTTCGGCATGATTGTTTCTTATACCAATATGCACCTATTTGTGCAATATGAGATCTTTATCACAAACTATGCCGTGGAAATGACCATAACTTGATCATTTTGCTTGAAACTTATAAATGTTTATAGATGATAGACCTTTTTGTGAATATTTATTTGCAAAAAATTTCAAAAATCAAGTTTATCATTTTTCATAGCAACTAGTACACATATAAGGACCCCATGCCCAAGGATTTTCTTTTTTGAGGTGTTTATCACTTTATTTCATTTTTTTCGTAAGAACGATCAAAACGGTCGCGATAACTATTCATCGAAAGAGGTAAGATTTTATAAATTATCAATGTTTCTGTGATATAACCAATAGTTGTGCACCTTAAAATGATTTTTCCTAAAGATTCAGACCAAACTATCAAACAATTGTAGTTCAAATTTGAATTACTTTCGAATAATCGGCATAAACTCATTTAAGTAGGCGAAATTAGGTAAAAATCAAGGAAAAACCTAATACTTGGGGATTATCCATCATATGTGTACTAGTTTCCATGAAAATTAAATGGGTGGCATTTTGCATCATATTTTTTGTACTTTGTTCAGAAAAAAGTCATTTTTCGCACTTAAAAAAGGAAAATAATATTTATGAAAATAATTTTAAGAATCCCTTCGCATGATTGTTTCTTATACCAATATGCACCTATTTGTAGAATATGAGATCTTTATCACAAACAATGCCGTGGAAATGACCATAACTTATCATTTGGTTTGAAACTTATAGATGTTTATAGATGATAAACCTTTTTGTGAAGACTTTTTTTTGCAAATTTTGTCAAAAATCAAGTTTATCAATTTTCATGGCAACTAGTACACATATAAGGACCCCATGCCAAAGGATTTTCTTTTTTGAGGTGTTTATCAATTTATTTCTTTTTTTGTAAAAATGATCAAAACGGTCGCGATGACTATTCATCGAAAGATGAAAGATTTTCTAGAATTATCAATGTTTCTTTGATATAACCAATAGTTGTGCACCTTAAAATGATTTTTCCTAAGTATTCAGACCAAACTATCAAACAGTTCTAGTTCAAAATTGAATTACTTTTGAATAATCGGCATAAACTCATTTAAATAGGCGAAATTAGATAGAAATCAAGGAAAAACCTAATACTTGGGGATTATCCATCATATGTGTACTAGTTTCCATGAAAATTAAATGGGTGCCATTTTGCATCATATTTTTTGTACTTTGTTCACAAAAAAGTCATTTTTCGCACATAAAAAATGTAAAATGATATTTATGAAAATAATTTCAAGAATCCCTTCGGCATGGTTGTTTCTTATACCAATATGCACCTATTTGTGGAATATGAGATCTTTATCACAAACTATGCCGTGGAAATGACCATAACTTGATCATTTGGCTTGAAACTTTTAGATGTTTATAGATGATAGACCTTTTTGTGAAGACTTTTTTTGCAAATTTTGTCGAAAATCAAGTTTATCATTTTTCATGGCAACTAGTACACATATAAGGACCCCATGCCAAAGGATTTCCTTTTTTGAGGTGTTTATCACTTTATTTCATTTTTTTCGTAAGAACGATCAAAACGGTCGCGATGACT
This sequence comes from Poa annua, assembly GCA_026929855.1. NCBI lineage: Eukaryota > Viridiplantae > Streptophyta > Magnoliopsida > Poales > Poaceae > Poa > Poa annua. Next base: position 4,101,417 of record CM049434.1, on the reverse strand, counting down.
ATTCATCGAAAGAGGTAAGATTTTCTAGAATTATCAATGTTTCTATGATATAACCAATAGTTGTGCACCTTAAAATGATTTTTCCTAAATATTCAGACCAAACTATCAAACAGTTGTAGTTCAAATTTGAATTACTTTCGAATAATCGGCATAAACTCATTTAACTAGGAGAAATTAGGTAGAAATCAAGGAAAAACCTAATACTTGGGGATTATCCATCACATGTGTACTAGTTTCCATGAAAATTAAATGGGTGCCATTTTACATCATATTTTTTGTACTTTGTTCACAAAAAAAGTCATTTTTTGCACTTAAAAAATGGAAAATGATATTTATGAAAATAATGTCAAGAATCCCTTTGGCATGATTGTTTCTTATACCAATATGCACCTATTTGTGTAATATGAGATCTTTATCACAAACTATGTCGTGGAAATGACAATAACCTGATCATTTGGCTTGAAACTTATAGATGTTTATAGATGATACACCTTTTTGTGAAGACTTTTTTTGCAATTTTTGTCAAAAATCAATTTTATCATTTTTCATGGCAACTAATACACATATAAGGATCCCATGCCAAAGGATATCATTTTTTGAGGTGTTCATCGTTTTATTTCACCTTTTTGAGGATGTTTCTGTAATGCAAAAGATGATTTGGATGTCATATTTCGATTCCTCTAATTTTTTGGATCAATTTAGACATTTTATTTGTTAAATTCCGATTTAAGGATTTAAAGGTACGAATTATTTCATACTAAATGAAAAAGGAAAAAATAAAGTAATATTTATTTTATCATTATTTATTTCAATATTATTATTATATAATCATTTTTGTTTATTCAAGTAAAATTTTATAATACAAGCAATGAAAAATTGTATCATCATGACCGAGTGGTTAATATGATTGATAAGATAGTAATATCAGTAAGTTTTCAGTTCTGTCTTAGTATCTAATTTGAAAGAACCTAAATGTTAAGCGTGCTGGGTTGGAGTAGTTTGAGGATGGGTGACCGAACGGGAAATTTGACTATAATAAATAGTTTGACTTGAGATTAAGTGTTTGGGTTAGTGGATAGTTAAGTGTGTGGCTAAGTGAGAAATTTCAAAATTCTATTTTTTTTGTTTTTTCAGAAAAATTAACCGACCGGTACTAAAGGTTTTCCACACGAATCGCTGTCCCGCGCCCACGTGGAGACCCTTTAGTACCGGTCTATAAGCAACCGGTACTAATGCTCCGGGGGCTTTATTCCCAATTGCGCAGTACCGGTTGCAAAACCGGTACTAAAAGTCCTCACAGACCGGTACTAAATATCAGTTTTCTACTAGTGAATCTTCGAGAATCAACATCATCTAGAGGTGGCATCTGATAGGGTTGACCACTGAAGTTGGAACAACACATGATAGCTACACCGCTAATGCAGGTAGTAGCAATTATTCTGCTACCATTATTATTATCGGGAAATGTTGCTTTTAAAGATCAATTTTGTGAATTCTTGGTTGTCCAGAATCCTCATAAATTATACCAAACTATAATATTAAAATATAGGATGTTTGCACACAATGTGACCGCAAGTTTTAGTCTATATGTGAAGCCGAGAGTTGTAAGAAGATGATTCACAACTTCAAAAAAAAATTGTGATATGCAAAAAAACACCTTAGAGCATCTCTAACAGCTGCCCTATTTTAGCCTCCGTGCCATAAAAACCGTTTTTTAGGGCACGAGAGGGCAAAAAACAGCCTTCAACAGCTGCCCTATCACGTGCCCTATTTTGGGGCAGCCCCAAATTTTGGTCCTCTCTGCCCGATATTTGGGGCAGAGAGGACCCTGGCGGGAGCTGCCCTATCCTTTCCAAATCAGCGCGCGCGCGACTAATCGCCACGCTGAAACCGCCGATTCCCCTCCTTCGCCGCCCGAATCTCCTCCGCCGCCGCCGATTCGCGCCATGGAAGGGGACGCCGCGGCCTTCCCCGAGCACCTCACGCCGTCGGCGACTCTCTCCGCCCCTTCCGCGCCCCTCGGAGCCGCCGCGAGCGCCACCGCGGCTGCGGCGAACCCTAGGGTTCCGCCTCTTCGCCGGCAGGTGTTCCCCGTGCCCCGGACCTCGTCTGCGCCGGTGAATCCGTCGCCGGCGGGCGCAGTGGAGCTCCCCGCGGCGATCCCTCGTCGGAAGACAACCGGGAAAAGAGCTCCGTCCGCGGAGGCGCTCGCGGCGAGGAAGAACAAGAAGACGGCCGCCGCCCGCGGCCCGAAGCCCAAATCGACCACAGCCGAGGCTGCTGCGGGCGACGAGCTTCCACCACCGGCACCGGAAGAGCTCGATTTTGAGCCGTCTCCGACCCCCACGCCGGCCGCCTCCCACGTGCTCGATGAAATACCCGTGAGGTAATTTTCACCGCTTTCTTTGGCGAAATATATTGTGTGTTAATTGTTTCTTTTACAATTCGATTGCAAATTAATATAGGATTGAGGATGACGAGTATATGAACACCATGGGTGTTGGGGCTCACTCGTTTGCCGCCTCCCACGAGGCGGCATCTCAAGACTCGGCAAGGTTATGATGGAGGAGAAGAAACTTTCTATTGAAGAGGCCAAGATTGAGATGGATAATGAGCAAAAGCTCATGTTTATGGATACAAGCAAGATGGATGACAAGCAACGCCAATATGTTGAGCTATGCCGTGATCAACTCTTGGCAAAGAAGCAAATGGCCTACATGAGTACATTCAACTCCATGGGAGGAAGTGGCATGGGCTTCATGAGCTTCATGGGAGCAATGGGAGGAGGCATGGGCATGGGAGGTGGCATTGGCATGGGAGTAGGAGTTGGAGCAATGGGAGGAGACATTGGAGGTGGCACGAGTAGTGGTGGCATGGCCGGCTATATGGCACCTCCTCCGGTGAATGCAAGTGGTGAAGCAACCGTCAAGGACAAGGGTGGTGATGCACACAACACCGATGTTTGATGTTGTGTCTTGTTTCATATGGTGAACCATGTCTCATTTTGCTTCGAACAATGTGATGAACTATGTCTCATTTTGTGAAACTATGCCATGAATTATGCTAGGTTATGTTATGGATTGAACAAAATTCGTGTGTACTATTTTTTCCATGTTTAAATATCATATTTGTGTGCATATGTGCTAAAACAGGTGCGCTATATGTGCTAAAACACCATATAGGATAGGGCAGCTGTTAGAGACTCTTATAATGTTTGAGTGCTTTGGATATTGTGGCGGCTTAAATGTCAGTGTGGATAGCATCTAGGCGGATAATATTTTGGTGGTCTCGGTTGAAACGTGCGCCACAGTTGTTCATGTCTCGTCTAGAGTGGACGGTTAGATCGACCTAGTGTTACGCTTGTAATCATCTTTCTATCAACGAATCAAAACACAATGTTTTTTGCGTGCCTAGTGTTACGCTTATAATCACTAAAGTCGTTTTTGAAATGAATCAAGAAGGAAAATTCAGACTATCGGCAAAAAATTGGAGAAACGAACCTCGATTGTGTCTTGTTCCTTGGCTCCGTCCAAAATCCAAATCGCAACTCTCTCTCTCTCTGGGCGGGCAGCGATGGAGAGCCCGACCTCGGCGGCGTCACAGGTGGATTTCTACGGCTTCTTCGACCGCATGCGCCGCCCCGCCGCCGTCGGCCTCTTCCGGGCCATCAAGAGGTCAGTCTTAGACACCTTATATTGGAGTATTTGTCTATCGCACCATTATCGCAAGTGTGGTAGCGCGAACACATTGTGACCGCAAATTCTAGTCCACACATGAGGTCGAGTTTTAATATGTTGATTATACAATACATTGATTACTAAATATATTAAATGTGATTTTGATCGGTTGTACACAACCTCTCACGTCTCACCGCTCGGTTAGCATCGTGAGCCGCATTTTGTGCATCCCCTCGCCCCCTTTTTATACTAAATTGGTATCACTAGATTCGTTTTAAAATGAAATTTCGAAATAGATCAATTTGATCTCATATTTGTTGCAACTCTTTTCCGTAAAGTTGGACATATTCAGAAAAAAATTGACATAGTACAAAAGCTACCGGATGTTTACTATTCGTGGACGGAGTAACTACACTGCGTGAGGTTTTGGAGATTCGGACTGTTTTTATTTTATTTTTAGATTAGAGAAGAAATTCAGACTGTCATTTTTTTGTACTACAACATAAATTCAGTCTGTCCAAAAAAAGAAAAGAAAATTGAGACTATCGGCAAAAAAGTTGGAGAAACGAACCTCGGTTGTGTCTTGTTCCTCCGTCCAAATCCCAACTCTCTCTCTCTCTCTCCGGTGGGCGGCGATGGAGAGCCCGACCTCGGCGGCGTCGCGGGTGGACTTCTACGGCTTCCTCGACCGCATGCGCCGCCCCGCCGCCGCCGGCCTCTTCCGCGCCATCAAGAGGTCAGTCAGTCACTCACTCAGTCATCCGCCCCTCCCCTCCCCTCACCGCCGCCCCCCCATGGCCTCCGCGTCCCTCCCCTCGTACGTACGGATCTGACCGGAGCCTCCCCCCGTAGCTTCCTCGCCTCCCTCGCGCTCGACGAGCCCAGCGCCGAGGAGGACGGCGCCAGGGTCCAGGCCTTCTACGCGACCATGGAGGCGGCCCTCAGGGACCACCCGCTCTGGGCCAATGCCACCCACCAGGAAATCGACCACGCGCTCGAGGTTCCTGCTGAATCCCTGTTTTCGGTGGTGCTCGCGTTGAACGCCTCTGCTTGACTGACTGATTTCCTTGCGCGCGCGCGCTTCAGTGCCTGGAGAAGTACATCATGACCAAGCTCTTCGACCGCGCCTTCGCGTGGTCGCCCGAGGACGCGGCCGCCGACGCGGAGGTCTCCGAGAGGATCGGACTCCTGCAGCGGTTCGTGAGGCCTCATCACCTGGACATCCCCAAGGTCCTGCACAACGAGGCCTCCTGGCTGGTAAGGCCATGTTCTCTGTTCTCAGTTCGGTTTAAGCTCCTCTCGTGTGGAAACAGTAGGTGTACTTTTGCACTCGGCGATTTTTCGTCATGTATGTGGCCTATCAGGGTACATGCTGCATTGGCATGTCATAGTTTCATGCAGAATTTATGGTAAACTTGATTGATGATAGTTAATTGTTATTCTGTTCCAGATTCTTTTGTTAGGTTGCTCAATTTTTCTTAGAATGACATAACAAAAGGCCTCTGTTTTGTATCATGTGACATCCATCCGGTTCATTAACATCTTAGAACTTCCAGTCATAGAACCATCATGTTCAAAACAAAAGTCATAGAACCATGACCCGGGCTAACTATCACTTCACATGCCACTCTAGCTTGCAGTTAAAGAGTTACAGAAGATTAATTCCTTCAAATCACCAAGAGATAAGCTTCTATGTGTTATGAGCTGTTGCCAAGTCATCAACAACTTGCTGCTAAACGTGTCTATGTCGAACGACCGAACACCGTCTGGGGCTGATGAATTTCTTCCCATTCTCATTTATGTAACTATCAAGGCAAGTTCATATTTTAAATGTTTATTTTTCCTCTATTGTTCTAATTCAGATTTCTAGCAACGAGTCAAATTATTATTGTTTAGACTTGGCTTAGGATTTATGGTTACAATTTAGAATCAAAAGAAGTCTTCACTCTGCAGTAGTATCATGCTTATTGTTACTGTTCTCTCTACAACTAAATTGAGAAGGACAACCTATAAACTGCAGTACATGACTAGGCTTGCTGCTTCATTCTCCGTTTGTGGTGGTGAATGATTCTTTAGTGCGAAAGCAAGTCCCGCGTCAGCAGTGATTCGAGTTATCATTGGCGTCCCAACTAGATTCATTTGTTCATTCAACTTTTGTTGACCAGAAGGCAGAAGATAAACATAGAGCCTTGAGTTCCCATTTGGTCATTACTATAGAACTTTGAAAAAGGAGTTCCTTCACTTCCATTTAGCCACGTGCTCGCTCTGAAATGAATGTCTCGTGGTCTTACAGTGCAAACTGATTGTAGAATCTGTTTTCCTTGGCGTTGTTGGTTGTTAGTTGGAACTTATTTTTCATTTTACCTGGACGTTTATCAATTTTAATTGTAAAGTTTGTTTTCCTTCGATTTTACTAATTAAATGAGCTTCACTAGGGACTAGGGAGCATAGAAATAACTTAACACCAATATGTCTTCATGTCTTTGTGATAGTTTCTGTGGTCTGCTTAGGCAGAACTGGAACCTGTTATTTTTCAAAAAAAGAAAAACTAAACTGAGTACAACTCACAAGCTACCTGAAAAACAAATGCAGGCCAATCCTCCTCACCTGCACTCAAATCTGAAGTTTGTTCAGCTCTTTAGAAGGGAAACTAAGCTTGTTTCTGAAGTCGAATACTATCTCACAAACCTCATTTCAGCAAAGATGTTTATAGTTAATGTGGATGGTCGCTCACTATCCATGGAAGAAAATGAGTTTCAGTTGCATATGGAAACTGCAAAACTAGGTACTCAAATATGTGTTGCCAGCCCTAGTAGTTCGCAAGGGTCAGCTACATCTACGAGTGGACTAAAAAAGCAACCTGATACAGAAGGTCTGTTAACACTTTCTGCTCATTTGAAACAGTTTGTTTTTGTATAAGTTTGCATTCAAGCTTATAAGCAGTTTATTTTCTGCTCATTTGATCTTACTTTTCATTAGCATCGTGTTGTTCCCCGCTTTGGTGGTATTAAACTCTTCTGCTAGCTTTCAATGCAATGAAACATCAGCCTTCTGCATTTTCTCGAGGAAATAAAGCTTTCAATTGATAATGTGCTTATTCTGATCTTATCTAAGAACCAATGTATCTAGTTAATAGCATATATACTCAAAGTGGTTGCAGATGAACTTTTTCACTGAAACTTTAAATAGTCTTTCAATTTCTCTTTTAGTGATTGTATATTCTTCATCTGCTTGACGATTTAGATATGGTTTTACTTGCTTTTGCTGCATAATGAGAGTCTTTCAGTTTAGCAGGTTCCAGATTCCCTTTCATGGACTCCGAAACTGAAAGTTTGACTACAGAAGAACTCAAGCAGTTGCATGTGATCTACAGGCAGGTTGTCATCAGATACACATTGCTGTCTAAAGCTTTAAGAAAGTTATCCATGGATGAGGACCAGCTCCTTGCATCAGTAGATGATGATTCCTGAACTGTTGCGAAGATGCTGCCCAGAGATTTTTTTCGAGAAAACATAAAAGACCTTTGTGTTTGATTTTATTGAAAAGGTAGAATTTGCTTAACAGCCCTCCTAGGAGGAAGATTACAGCAAAGAAAAAATATTAGTGGATGTCCCAGGTCGTCGGTAGAAGGGCTCTAAGCCCTTGGGCGCTGGTCCTAGCACAAAGTGAGGCTTCCTCCTTGATCTTGGCTACAGCGGTCTTGACAGGAGGCTGAACTCCATCAGGATGCAGGCTTTCCGTTGTTTCCAGATCATCCAAGGCACAAGCAGGTTTGCAGAGGCAAGACCTTTGCGCATTGGCTTGGGGGTGCCCTGCGTAGCGTCATGCCAGCATTCCACCAGAGAGATGATGTCTTGATCCGGCGCTTAACAGGACAGGCAGAGCCAGGAGAGAACAACATTCCATACCTGCCGGGAGTAGGGGCACTCAACGAGCAGGTAGCGTATGGTCTCAGGGGCCTGGTCACACGGAGGAGAAGTGGTATGGTGCTGCAGGCCACGGCGAGCCATATGTCGGCCGTCCAACAGTGATCTTGATCGGTGAGCCAATGGAAGAATTTAACACGAGGAAAAGGGGAAGACACCGAGCCATGGATGCGCCGTTCGCCGTCCACTACCAATAAAGCCTGTCTGGTTCTTTCGAGAGTGTAATGTGCTCTATATCGTGACATAGCTGCAGGTATTGGCCGATCTCGTGAATGCCCAGGCTATGTGAATGCTGCCCAGAGATGGCATCAATTAGTTTACAAAAAAGCTAGGCTCCATATCCACGTCACTCAACCGGAAGTATTTAGACGGGGTTTGACGCGATGCCTGCTCATGCTACCGCAATCAATGTATGTGCATCAAGTCTCAGGATGTGCTGTGTGTTACAGGTATGGCCACCAATAATCTTCAGGTTTAAGGATGAATGTTTGTTCCTTTCCAAGCTACCTCATGCCGGCTGTTTCTGCCACATCTCTGCAGATTGGATGGTGTTCTCGTTATTCCGGCACTGGGTATTGCATCCAGCACCTGTGGCTGCTGCCAAACTTTGCCAGCCGCGCTGCCCCACTGCAAGTTCTACGTTCTGAAAAGTGCAACTCTCGCCCTAGTGCGCCTGTCTATGGCATCGCAAGTGACGCCTTCACATGTGTCCTATGGCTTGCTAACGAGGTTGACTGCAGACTGATGCGGCCGCCAGGGCATCCTACCTGAGTGATTGAACTACCGACTGGGATGTTTAGTGGGCTTGACTCATGTGAACGCATTCTGTTTGTGGAAGAATAATAAAACGTGAAAGTCTTCTGTCAAAAGATACAAATGGCTGAAGCTCTTTTTACGTTTATTTTCTTAGATGTCGTGTAAATCCATTTTAAACACTTGGAATTGAGCACATTTTGTTTATCTGCGAAGGTGTAAGGCGTTGAAATTGTATATGAGAAACTGTGAATGCTTGTAGCATTTCGTCGATGAGTCAACTGCCTGAACTGTACAATTGAGAATTGCCCTATTATAATTGAGGACTGCACACACGTAAAAGAAAGCAGCAGTGTAAAAATGAGCGCCTGATCAGTTTGTAATATAAACGCCTGGAGCTCTGAATTTTCTGTCTGCAGCAACAAATAAAAAATAAAAAAAAACAAATAAAAAATTTCGTGGTCGGCAGGATTCGAACCTGCGCGGGCAAAGCCCACATGATTTCTAGTCATGCCCGATAACCACTCCGGCACGACCACTTGGATGAAATGGAACTCATAATTTATCTATAGCTTCCTACTACTCCATTCCACATTTCTCGCCGTGCTTCTGTTCGAAATTGAACTGAAACCACGACGAGAATTAAGAAACGGAGGGAGTAAGTCGGAATCTCACCCGAGTACATATACATTGCATCAGATCATGATTTATTTAGTTAGTATACATTACATAATCACATAGCGTTTAACTAGAATGCAGACTTTACTATAACCCCTTTTTCCCATAATGAACCTGCTTGAGAGTTGACTTACATATATACATGTGGTTTGCAGGTTATATAGCTCTACACAAATTCGTTTGACAAAATGAGGGACTTGAGAGCAGCATGTCATCTCATCCCAATCTCATACACTGGGACTTCCTCTTTCATACTTTCAGTACTATTATTTATTGATGAAATAAGCATCAAAATTAGTTCGTAGATAGCACAGCACGCTAGCGGACGTACGCAAATGGCCGCACCACTCGTACGTGATATCATGTCACTCGAGCTTGTGCAGCTGAGCCGGCCTCCGAGCAGCCGCCGCCGTGGCCGGGTACTCGAGCAGCGGCCGGACAGGCGGGGCCGGCAGCGCGGCGGGAGGCGCGAGCGCGAGGCGTACTCCGCCGGCCGTCGGCGGAGCAGGCGCAGGCGCCGTCGCCGTGGACAGCAGCAGGCGGAACGTCCAGGAGAGCACGTCGGGCGCGAAGGCGCGGAAGACGAGGAACACGTCGTACCAGCCGGGCCGCCTCACCCGGGCGTCCCCGCGGCACGCGCCGTCCACCACCGCGCGCGCGTACGCCTCCACCGCCAGCCCTCCCGCCGCCGTCGTCTCCACCTTGGTCCACTGCTGCTGCGTCTGGTCCGCCGCGCTTTCCTCGAGCGCGAACCTGCCGGCGCCGGGCTCGCCGCCGACCCAGCCGTGCGTGGCCACGGTGATGCCCACGTCGTCCTTCACCTCGTACCGCAGCGTCTCGTAGAAGTCGGTCACCGCCGCCTTCGCCGCCTGGCATACAGAGTCAGTGTAGATCGACAAGTTCCCGTAATTAAGCTGGTTCGTTCGGGGCTTACGGAGTAGAGGCTCATCCGGGGCATGGGCAGCCAGGGCTCGACGGAGGCGTTGACGACGATCCGGCCGTGGCTCCGGCGCAGGTGCGGCAGCGCGGCGTACGTCGGGTACACGTTCCCCCAGAAGTTGATGTCCTGGACAGCGAGCACCGATCATCTCTCTTTCCTTTCCGGTTAAGGAGCCAAATCATGGACAGATATCTCAAGAAAGAAGGCGTACCATGAGGTGAGGGAACGCTGCGGTATCGCCGGCCTCCTCGAAGAAGAAGTCATGGCCCAGGCTCACCGTGTTCACCAGATGGTCCACTGCAAGCAACGCCCATCACGACGTACACATAGTTAGAGGAAGAACAGAGCTGCGGCAGGGACAGAGCAGTCAGGGCACTCACGCTGGCCGAAGTAGCTGATGGTGTCGGCGACGAGCCGGCGGCAGTCGTCCTCTCTGACGACGTCGGCGGCGACGACGAGCACCTGCCCGGCGCCGAGCGCGCGGGCGTTGTCCCTGACCGCGAACAGCCGGCGCTCCCGCCGCGCCACCAGCACCAGGCTGGCGCCGCGCCGCGCGTACTCGTAGGCCACCTGCTCGCCGATGGCGGAGGAGGCGCCCGTGACGAGGACCACCTTGCCGCGCACGTCCTCCTTGGTGAGCGTCCTGACGGCCCACTCGGCGGCGCGCAGGAAGGCGAGCGTGGGCCACGCGAAGGCCAGCATCACCATGCTCGCCGGCGGCACCACCAGGTCCATCAGCGCGGTCAGCGCCTGCTCCATCTTCTCCGATCCCACGTCCGGTGTCCTGTCTGTACGTCCGGTGTCTTGTCTGTCCTCGGCGACAACAGCAGAGCAAGAGCAGAGCGGCAAGAAGAATCGAGAAAGGAGAGTCGCAGAGGTGTCTACGGGTGCGGTGGACGGATAAGGAGGGCCGTGCATGGGTGGCAGCTGCCGCCATGGACACGGCAGGATCGAACTCGGTCGGTGCCACGACGGTGTACTAGGAGGCAGGGTTTGGCAGCTTCCTGACCAAGACAAATACCGGCAGTGCAGCAGAGTTTACCAGCGAGCACGCATCAATCTACCATGGCTGGCCGGACCGGCGAGGCCGCGGCTTAATCGAAATCATCAATGGCGGCGACGAAAGAAGTTTAAAGGGCAGCCGATTTCTACTGAAAAGCGAAATCCGGGCCACCGGACCATTGATTGCAACATCGAATCGAAACAATGATTTTATTAGAATTCGTCGACATATGTTCAGGTCTCGACAGTGTTCTAGTTTCTCTTCCGTTGCAATGCAAAGGCATATTTAGTTAAACTCTGATTATATACAACTTAAAAGTATAACAATATATCTTACTATCTGCTAACAAAGACTTGCTACATTGTAGGACCTACTAATTCACCTAGAAAACATAAGAGTAATGAATAATGTAAAAGCAATCATGCAACTAGGCCGATGTAGTCGAGTTCGACGGAGCCCAACCAGAGCGTCCCGTTCCTCTGGGTCACCTCGCTGAGGGTCACGCCCTTGGCCGCCGTGAGCTCCTCCACCTGCACCCCGTTGCCGTCGAGCCGGATACCCACCAAGTGCTTCACCGGCGCTGTGGTGGCGCCCGGCCGCACCTTTTCCTCGTTGAGTGCCACCCAGTAGCCGCCGTTCCCGTCGCGCCTCACGTTGTCCGGGTAGCCCGGCAGGTCGGCGAGCAGCTCGTACTGGCCGGCCTTTGGTCCCTCGAGATAGTAGCGGTGCGCCTGGCACGGCACGGTGTGCGCCACCACCACGTAGGTCCCGTCGTAGCTCACCGCGACGCCGTTGGGGTACGGCAGGCCGTCCTTGAGCACGGTGACCTGCTTCGTCCTGGCGTCGTATTTCAGCAGCCTCCCCGTCGCGTCCGCGTTCATCATTATCTCGGTGTTGAACCTGCATGCACACAAAACATCAATTGCGATTTAGCTTCAGCTTATGCCATCGATCTAGTAGTAGTAAAACTAATATGATGAAGTTTGTCTGTGTACCTGCGTGGATACGTGATGCTGCTGTCGGTGAAGTACACGTTACCGGTAGCCTGATCGACGTCGATGCCGTTGACGAAGTTGAACGGGACGCCGTCAGCCCCGGTCGCGAGCACCTCGGCCTGGCCTCCGTCGGGACCGACCTTCATGAGGCCCTTGTACGCATCGGCAATGTAGAGGTCGCCGGACTTGCGGTGGAAGGCGAGGCCCAGTGGGCGGCCGCACATGCTCTCCGTCTCCTCCGACGGCGCCACGGGCACGGTGCACAGCGGGAGCTTCCTGTAGCTGGCGTGGTGGGCGAAGGTGGTCCAGCCGACGGCGCTGCCGCCCCACTTGAGGACGCGGCCGTCAGAGACGCCGGCGTAGGGCCCCTGGCCGCGCGCGTCGAAGGCTAGGCTCTCGGCGCCGGTGACGCCGCTGGGAAGGAGAAGGCGGAAGCTCCACCCCGTGGGGCTGGTCTTGATCTCTGCCGCCGCGCACGGCGGGGCCAGGGAGGCGGCGAGCAAGCCCGCGAGGAGGAGGACGAGCAACGTGCTCGACAAACGGCGCCCCATGAGCGGCGCTGCTGGTTTCGTCAGAAAAGACGATCGATCGTGCAATTTACGAAGTCGCGGGTTTGTGGCTTTGTGGCTTTCCGGCAGGTGGTTCACGCCAGTTTTAAAGGACCCCAGTCCCCAGGCCCCAGGGTCCTGGTGTTCGGATCGCTCTTTCATCGGAGTTGTAACCAGAGTTGTATTTTGGAGACAGTCACTTTTATGTCCGTCTGTTCTTTCTCTAAGATTCGCGGGAGCCGTCTTAAATTGGGTCAATCTCGTGGGTTCTTTTCGCACCCGTTTTGTCTTTTGCCTATCCAGTGCGTGTTGTTTTTTCTTTCATATTCCCATACGGCGAGAGCTCCACACATCGGGTGCAACAAGGACGGCAGCAGCGTCCCGTTCCTAATACTCAAGGTGAGCTTCCTCACCGATTAGTCTCTTCCATTTGACTTAATGACAGTAATGCTTGTGATGTGCTGCTCCTAGAGCAACTCTAGCAGAAACCGTAAACCCTAAATCCGCGGATAGAGGGTACCCCAAACGTGGAATGCAGTTTGAAAACAGACGGCTGCAGAGCAGACACTATAATTAGAATTTGCATAATTTAAATTTTGATTTCCTCGGTCTCGATCGTTTGGTAAAATTACAAAACCTAGCTACGCAATCGCCGACACGGCATGTTGGTGCCAAAATTCATACCGGAGCCTCTGCCGTGGCGGCGATTGCTTCTGGTTGTCCTCCTCGCGGCAGCTCACTCGTCGTCGACGTTGTCGGAGTCGAGGTCGATGAAGATCTTCGCATGCGCCGCCGCTTCGAACCGCTACTCCTCCTGCTTGTCTTCCTCGCGGCGGCTGCGGTCGGAGACGAGGGAGACGACGGTCGGGATGTGCTTGTCGTCGACGAATTCGCCGGGCGAGAAGCCGGCGTCCATCTCCGCCAGCTCCGCGGCGACCCTCTCGAGGTTGTCGTCGTCGAGGGCGTCGACGAGCGCAGGCACCGCCTCTTCCACCTCCAGTTTCACCGTGTCGAGGGCGAGAGTGTGTCCGCGTGAGCTCGGCGCGGAGGGAGAGGCGTAGCTGCGGGAGCTCGGGGCCTCGCCGGTGTTGCGGGAGCTCAAGGCCTCACCGGCGTTGCGGGAGCTCAAGGCCTCACCGGCCACCGGGCGGCCGCGCGAGGTCCAGTACTTGGACATCCGCTTCTGCAAGACGGCGGCACCGCCATCCCGTGGATGGACCAGCGGTAGTTGGACCGGATGCGCGTGGCGTCAGAGACTCGCCGGCCTCTCTCTGCCACCCCCTCGGCCGCCTTGTCGCGGGCAATCTGGCCTCCCCGCGACCGGCCGAACAATGCCCGGACACCATGGCGAAATGGAGGTGGTGATCTGTGCGGCAGTGGTGTTTTCGCGGTGGATTGCTCGCCGGCGGCGCGGTGGAATGCATTGGAGCGGGAGGCGATGCGGCGGAGGAGGGGATATGGGTTGGAACCGCATCGACCCCTCCGTGTGGCATATATAGTGATCGGAGCGGTTGAAGTGCAGGCTGCGACATAATGTTTGCAGGACGATGGGTCGGTACGGTTTCCACTCGGTGCAAAAAAGGGCCTAAACCGCATATCGCCCCACAACCGCGTTTGCGGGCCGATATGCGGGATCTGATAGCGTTGCTCTTAGGCCCCTTCCTGTCATGATTTCTGTTTGTATTGTTTACTGAAAAATAAATCAACTCCGCTTCTGCTTAATTTTTGCATTTCATGTATTATATGTGTTGTAGTTTCTGAGTTCAGTTTCCGTTCTCCATATATTCTATGCATGCCGCGAGGATCTTATTTTCATTGTTCCATTAGCTGGATTCAAAGATATGAATGTCACTCTTTTATTTGTATTGAAGATGATTTTTATTGAAAAACTATTCAACCTATTTCTGCCACTCATGGAAACCAAAAGTAGAGCAGATTAGTGAGTCATTTAATAAGAATGTTGTTCCAAAGGAGTTTTGTTGATGTAATGAAGGTGGTCAGTTTTCATGGATGAAGACTGGAAGCTGGGTTGTCAAATGTTTCATTTCCCCTAATGAATTTATTTTTGACTTCTTTTAGTTGAGACCTATGTCAATTAATTAAAAAAATGTAGAGTGATCAGTTGACATTTCTAAGAAAATAAGGTTTGCGTGTGTCTGTGCTAAAAAAAAAATAACATGCCTCCTCAATGACGAAGGATGATGGAAACAACGGCCGGAGTCGTTGGTTGCATAGGCTTCGCCGTATGTAAGGGCATCTCCAGTCCACCCCCCCCCCCCCCCCCAGCACCCCCGCAGGAGGCCTTTTTGGCGCCGGCGGAAGCAAAAGGCGCCGTTTTTCTACCACTCCCCCCCCCCCCCCAGAGGCCCAGTTAGCGCCGTTTCGGCGGAAATTAGCGCCGGCGCCCCCAGGCGAAACCCAGCCCACTGGGTTCGGCCTGGGGGGGGGGGGGGGGGGGGCTGGGGGGTCGGTGGAAGGAAAAGCGCGCGTGGGACAGGTCTGTCGGCGAGACACGGCTTTTTCTCTACCCCGGCTCGCTTTTCCCCGCCCCGGCTCGACGTCGCCACGCTGTCGCCGCCACCACCCCTCCTTGCGCCGCCGCACAGAAGCAGCTAGGAAGCCCGCCGTCTAGCCCCGCCACGCCGCCGGCTCCGCCCACTACCTCCGCCGCGATCCCGCCTCCGGGGAGATCCTCGGGGCGGAAGGGCGTCCACCCCGCCCGCAAGGTGTTCGGCGAAAGGCATGGACTCCGACGACGAGGAGATACTCGCCGAGCTCTTCGACGAGGAAGAGCAGGCCGCCATCAACGACGAAGAACACGTCCTGGTCTTGGCCTCCCTCGCCGGCTTGCTCGCCGCCAACGCTGGGTCGCGGCGGCATGTTGGATCGACGCACGGTCGCCGCAAGAGCAAGTTGAGGCAGCGGTATGAGGGGTACTGCATCCTCTACTCCGACTACTTCGCCGATGATCCCACCCAGGACGCGAAGGTGTTCCGGCACCGTTTCAGGATGAACCGCAACCTCTTCCTCAAGATCATGGGCGAAATCCGGGAGTTCGACACCTAGTTCAAATTGAAGAAGGACTGCACCGGCACGATAGGGTTTACTTCTATTCAGAAGTGCACGATGGCCATGAGGTCGCTTGCATAAGGTGCCCCCGCAGATGCACAGGATGATTATCTGCGCATGGGCGAGTCCACGGCCATTGAGTGCTTGAACAAGTTCTGCCGGGCAGTGGTTGCAGTCTTCGGCCCAACGTACTTGCGATCACCCAATGCGCAAGACACTGCTCGCCTTCTTGCAGAGAATGAAGCAAGAGGCTTTCCTGGGATGCTTGGTAGCATCGACTGCATGCATTGGGCATGAAAGAACTGTCCATTTGATTGGTAGGGGATGTACAAGGGAAAGGAAGGAGAGTGCTCGGTGATTCTCGAGGCTGTGGCTTCATATGATCTATGGATTTGGCATTCATTTTTTGGTATGCCAGGAACTCACAACGACATCAATGTCTTGCAGTGCTCGGATGTCTTTGCTGATCTTGTCGAAGGCCATGCTCCCCCTGTGAACTATGAGATCAATGGACACCAGTACACAAAGGGCTACTATCTTGCAGATGGCATCTACCCCAAGTGGGCAACATTTGTGAAGAGCATCTCGAACCCTGTGCCAGGAAGCACGAAAGCTTGGTTTTTCAAGTGCCAGGAGGCTTGCAGGAAGGATGTCGAGCGAGCATTTGGTGCGCTGCAGTCTCGATTTGCCGTTGTCCGGTACCCCACGATGACTTGGTCGAAGTCCAACATGTGGGAGGTGATGCAGTGCTGTGTGATCTTGCACAACATGATCATTGAGAGTGAGCGGGATGACCCGGTGCCTATCAGTGAGGCAAGGGTACCATACTACCGTCAGGGTCCTCTTGCAGATATTGATCACCAGGTGCCGGCATCATGGGCAGACTTCCTCGCCACGCGCCAGGGGATTCGAGACACTGTAACACATCAAGCTCTACAAAATGATCTGGTCCAGCACTTGTGGGCGCACAAGGGTCATGGCAATGCTGATGCCTAGGACGATTTGTTTTTTTTTGCATGGTTGAACTATTTATTTGTGTGTGAATTTGTATGGTTAAACGTGTGAATTTGTATGCCAAAATGGGCCGAATTATGTTTTCGCCGAAATATGGCCGAATTCGTGCCGGCTGGGGGCGGCCTGGGTTTCACGGCCGGTAAACGCGCCCCCCCGGTTCCGGATTGGCGCCGTTTCGCGCCGCGGCGGGCGCAAAAGGCCGGCGTTTTGGGCCCTGGGGGGGGGGGGCGCAACGACTGGAGATGCCCTAAGTGATTCGCCTCGTGTTTCTGATTTTTTAGCGGTTGGCTCGCCCTGTGTATAATATAAGATTGTGGGGTATTTGGGATTTTTGATATGTAGCAGTTGGTCGTGTGCTTTCCCACTTGTTAGAGTTTCTTCTTCCTGCGCGGGATTTTGATGTCGTGCTTGGAGTTTGCGACGGGTTAGAGGGACCAGCGGCGAGTGTTTGGGTGCTAGAGTGGTGGCTCTAGATCTGTGGGCATTACGTTCTGTGTGGCAACGATGGCATGGGTGGAGCGGATTCGAGTCGCGACATGTCCTTTGTCACCGACTATCTTGTCTTTTTTTTGGATTCATGTGCGGTGTCCTGTCGTAAAGCGTGAAGTTGGAGCTGTGGGGTCGCGGGACGACACGTCAGCAACGATGCCACCTGATCGGCTATACCGACGCGTGGATCTCCGGCTAACGCCGGATTTCGTCAATGCAAGGTCCGTAACTTTCTCCTATGAGGCTCTACCTCCAAACCGGAGCTGCCTCTTCCTCGACGTGGCGGGTCGACTATTTAGCATGGGTCGACATGGGTTCCGACATCGTTTGCGGTGAGGGGTTCGTCAATGTTCACTCAAGGTGAAGTCGGATTCGCGGACTCAGGTGGGCGTGATGACGATTACACTTGATGGCCTCGGTGGCGGTTTCTCAACTCGACGACGTGTGTGTGTTTCGTGTGTGTGGCCAGGTTGGCCGGGTATACAATATGGTCGTGTTCCATGATGACATTGGTGTATCACATTTGAACAGTTTTTGGCCGGTTCGCCGTTAATTAGCCGGTCAATTCTCCCTACCATTTTAATAAAATGAGGCAAATTCCCCGTTTTGTTCAGAGTGCATGCTGGATGAAGAAAGCAAAGATGTGGCGCATATGACGTCAGATAAAGGTGAAGCAAATTAAATCAATATCGGTGGTAGGTTTTGAGGCATATCCGACCTTAGAATCAAGGATATATACTAATTACTAAACAAAATGCAAGAAAAGTGGACAGTTTATAACATGGAATCGGAAATAAGAGAAGGACTAAGAAACACTTATGCTCTTAAAATCAAGGGTACTCAAGAATGTATAGTATAAATCAACCTTCTTCCGAATGTAAGTGCATGGATCGATGCACCAATAACCATCCCCAGACGAACGAAAACAAATGATTCGTAGTCACTGTAACTGCTATTTAGAAGTGAACTTTATATGGGGCTGTGCAACAGATCTAACTTGCTATTCTTACAAGTTTATAGGGGTTGACTCTATCACAGCTTGTCAACGACCGAAAAGTTACCCGACCTAAGAAGGATTTGCCATCTGTGACCTGTCTGACCACCATGTCTTGCTCTTCCTTGTTCTTCGGAGTGGCACAAGATTCGTCCCATTTCTCGTCATCCTTGATAAGAATCACCTTCTGCAGATTGGGAGCCCGGTCCAAGATCGCTCTGATAAATGTCAGCTGCTGCTGTAGAGGTCTGAAGCCGGCTATGTGGAGCTCCCTCAGTACAATGTTCTTGGAGCCACGGAAGTCCAGCTCCCACTGAGGATTGGTTCTTTTATCGGTGAGCCACGGGGTGTACTCGTATTGCTTCTCACATGGTTCAAATACCTGTTTTTGGATAACAAACCAAAAAAACATTCGTTGGGCTCTTCGGATTCAACATCACTTCTCTTGTTTTAAAAGAGTTCACAACAACATTGTTTTAAAACGAAGAAGTATTAACAAGGGGTGACAAAGATGTGTTTATGTATTGCATATAAAGGAAAAGCTTACACAAAGTCATTGTGAAGATGAAAATCGTACTCAAACTGACAAATTAAATAATTACAAGATAGAAACAATACCCACCTCGATATGCAATACTTCAATAGAGGGAGCGGCCTCAAGAAAGGCTGTACTCCACAGAAGATCAAACTGAACAAAGACGCCTAGTATAAACAACTTCCTTAGCATACTGAATGCGGAGGCGAGTTGTTTTATTTCAGGCTGCAGCCAAATCTGGTCACACGATAAAAAAGAAGAAAAATTCAGACAATTATATGCACTATGTACGTATCTAGGAGAAGATTTCAGACATCCACAGATGGATTTGACATAATGTATCGTTGAACTCTATTCTAGAAACATTGGAGCATGGGGCACAAAATAAATTATTAAGGGAAAACCAGTTCTATTGTAACAAACAAACAATTTTAGCCAAACTTCCTTCTAGGACTGAGATCATGCTAGCATATCCAATCTTTGTGCGGTTTTCTGAAAACCATTATTAAAGTAGCAGTTTCATGGTAGCTCTTGTATAACTATGCCATATAAAAGCATGTCTGTGGTACAACTAAGATAACTGTGATAAACCCAATACAAAAAAAAAAAAAACTTGAACGAGTACTTACATTGTTTCCTATGAAATTCAATGTGAGAGTATGTATGGCTGGGGCTCCGTGTAGAAGCTCACTTAATGTGAGGGAATGCTGGTTCAGGTACTGAAAATGTTCAAGTTCCAATTCCTCAAGGGATGAGACACAACCAAACGACAAGGAGGGATCGTTAAATTTCCACGTGAACTGTTTGACCTTCTTGAGTTTTGGAAGGGATATCACCTCGATTCTGTGGAACCAACACCTGTCGAGCTCAAGAACACAGAGTTTTGAGTTCGGTGCATCAATCTTCCACAGACCGGCAGGACCAGCATGACAAAAGGAAAGGTTCAAATGCTTGAGTTGTGTGCAGCAGTCAAACAAGATATGGTCCATGTCCAATTGTAAAAAATCCAGGGTGTATAGAGAGAGTGTTGTGAGGCAATGGGGGACACTAGGGCAGGCACGGAAAAAGGCATCCATGTCTTGGACACGCTTCAGTAAGTCTGAGGCAGACTGTTTAAAAGGTTCCTTTTCGTCGAGGACGGCGAGATCCAAATCCTTCAGCAAACGACGGTCAACTGCTTCACATAGTAGTGTGCCAATATCACACGATAAAGTGTCGGTCAAAAAGAGCTTAAGCTGCAGCCTTGTGACGATGGATTCCCTTCTAGGTTTACTTAACAACAAACTCTTGGTCGCTGCGGTTATAGCAAGCATCGCCTTGTGTACGGCACTGGCCTCGTTAGGCTTTGAGTATGGATCAGACATGAAATTCTCGACATTAATTTCGAGCTCGGGCAGCAACCAGGGCAGCAGCCTCCACCGTGTCGACAGCATACTTGTCCTCACAGCGGTTATCAGGCCTCCAGCCCTCCCCAAGATACACAATAAAACATCATCTGGAAGCATGCTGAGCTGATCTTCCTTCTCTGACAGCTGCAAAAGCAAAATTCTGGATCAATCTTCTTAGTTACTGGATAATTAAATCCAAAAAACACGTTAATCATCCAACAGATAGGAGTTGCATAATACGTACTGGAGTAGTATTTTGTAAAAATAAAAGTTTGCCATATCTGTGTTCAACTGTTCATGACTGAACTGTTTTGTAGAAAACATGAGAACACCAACACGGCAATTAATGGGGGTGAAAGAATAAACTCACTCGGCGACGTGCATTATCATCATTATTAAACTCCATGAAGAATCCAATCCAGTAGGGGCTAGCTTCTGCACACGTACGAAGCTTAACCGGCTCAAACGGGAAGGCCGGCCCTGATCAGATCGAGTCGAACTGCAGCTAGGTTGCTTGCTGCCGATTGCTTGGAAGATCAGATCATACACTGCAGCCAAACTAAATTGTTCTGCGATTAACTAGGAGGTTGATCTAAAGTTGTTGAATCTACTGCTGCTGCGCTTACCATGAGTACAATCGGATGGAAAACAGAGTTCGGCGGCCGGACGGCGTTACCTCGGAGGAGGCGGCTCTGGCCAGGACGCTGCTTCAATGGAAAGCGGCTCAAGGAGAAGAGACAAAGGCCTTCCTCCATCGATCAGCAGAGACGATCATTTATTGGGCCCGTGGCCTTCTCAGCCTGGGTAGTTTTAACACATGACATCATTTATTTATTTGTCTAAAAAATCAACATAACAACATTTACTGGGGCTTTTTTGCACGTCACGAAAATAGTTGTTCAGGCCGTGCAAATTTTTGGGAAAATGTTGTTTAACAGTCGGTTGTAGCTACGACCGGTCCGTCCTCGCGGAACACATCCCATCTTATCCACTCGTATGACTACACAAAACGATAGCCGCAGTCTCCACTAACTCCCCCACCACCTCCTCTCCTTCGCCATGTCCTTCTTTCTGCTCCGCACTCCTGACGTCAGCGCACGCCTCCCTCTAGGGTCGCCACCGGCAGATCCCACCTCATCGTCCCAGGTCACTGCGACCACTTCTTCCCCTACCTCGGCTGCCCCGTCCCGAGCTCCACACCACCGCCAAGAGGCTCACGGCCGCAGCCGGCCTCCAGTCATCTGCATCTCGTCCGGTGCTCTGCGACTCCATGTTGGCTGCTGCTGTCAGGGGCCATCTCCTGCACCAGCGTCGGCCATGACCCGACGCGCCTACGGCTAGACTGAGAAGATGATGGTCGTGAGCCAATTTCATCGGGATTCAACCGATCTAGCTGCGAAAGAGCTTCAGGGACGCAGATTCATGGGCGATAAGTTCAAAACAGCCATGGATGTGCCTCTGTTATGATGGTGGAGGTCATCTTTTTTAGGGATTTTTTTATGTTGCATACACGGTGCATTTTTGCTATATGAGTGCATCGTTTGTATTGTGTGAGCATGGTCAAAGTGCTTACAATTCAGTGCAATTTTTGTAAAAGTGACTTTTTACTCACTTTGCTACAACAAAATTGGGATTCACTGGATATGTTGTTGGTTTTGCTACATGGCTGTGTTTAAAGTGCTACAACATTTTTTTCCTACATGTTGCAATTTTTACATGTCCGAATTTTTTTGCTACACCCGTGCTGCATGCTCAAACAAAAATTGTTGCATCGAAATGTTTGCTACCTTCATCGGATGCAACATTTTCTAATTTCTTTTTGCTACAGAGGATGTTTCATACACATACAAATAGCGCTACGCACGAAACTTTTTGCTACATGGATCAGACGTGCAAGATCGCTTATTTGAAATGGATTGGATGGCTTACGAGACTGACGCCTAACGCTTGCCAATTTTGTCTAGTACAACTACTCGCCAATTATGATGCCCAACACAAATCTATATATGTATCTGTACTCTATATCTATACTATTATTTAGAAAGCAAACTTGTTGACATACATTAAATTTAAGACATTCAATTGATAATCAAATCCAGATTGTATCGTTATCGAGTAGGTCCAACCGTTTTTTATCAGAAAAGGAAAAAAGAAAATGCAAGGACAAATCCCGTCAAGTGCCTGTTACCTACTAGGTCGTCAACGCCACATGGGCGGAGCTATGCCGACGGCCACCCTACATAGGTCCAGATATGCCGACGGTTTCCTCCGGATGTAGGATCTAGGACCTATGCCAACGGCCCTGGTAAATGGCCGTCGACACAGAATTTGGTCATCGGTACCTTCATGTTTTCATGTAGTGCATTCTACATCCATTCTTGTTCATTAAGTGTGATGGTTTATTTTTTGGGAACGTACAATAGTTACTGGGATGAAGACAGTTAGATGAAAATATTAGTGTAAGACATATCAAAGACAAAAGCCTGTTAAATATTGTCCACGCCACGCAACCACAACTATTTGCTGTATGTCTACCCGTTGTTCTGAAATCAGCGGAACTGTGTCTGTTTGATGCCTTACATTATGAAACCTTGGCCTACATTCCAGACTCTGAGATGGCTCAGAGTTATGCTCGAGACCTCGAGACCAATAGTGCGCTTCTGAAGAAACTCTGACTGGAGCCCTGTGACCACGGTTTGATGCGACATGGAGTTTTGTTTTACACCAAAGAAAAGTTTATCATACTTACAAGACTTGCAAGTTTTATAAACTACAAAGTTTTTTCTTGAAACCGTGGGATCAAATATCTTGTTACACTTTTATGTTTAGGCATCATCACTCTATCTACACTTACAGCTTATCAATCACCGAAAATTATCCGGCCTGAGAAGGATTTGCCTTCTTTGACCCGCCTGACCACCATGTCTTGCTCCTCCTCATTCTTTGGAAATGCAGGTCGTGCCGACGCACTGGGAGACTCTTCGAAGGCCATGGAATGACACTTGTCGCATTCCTCACCATATTTGTTTAGAAACACCGTCTGTAGATTGGGAGCCTGCTCCAGGATCGCTCTGATAAACGTCAGCTGCTGCTTTAGCGGTCTGAAGCAGTCAATGTGGAGCTCCCTCAGTGCCAAGTTCTTGGAGCGACGGAAGTGAGGCTTCCACCTAGGCAGGGCCGGGCCGACGATATTCGGGGCCCTGTGCCAAACTCTAAAATGGGCCCTATATAAGTAGAAATAAAAAGAACTAACCAACAACTATAATGTATATGACATAATATCTTGCATAACAATTGGATGTACAATAAATCTTACATATTCAACTCATGGTTGCATGATGCTTATTTGAACATCATCATTCTTATGGTAATTTTTGAAACAAAATCTTCAATATTTTAACATTTGTAACAGGTGAACTATTCAAGTTAACATCAATATGATCTTCATCTACCTCAATATCATTTGTCACTATCTGACCATCTTTAAATCGTTGTAAGCAATAATTACAAGTGTAAGGGTAGAAGAATCACCGTCAACTGATTAATTATAGGAAGACACTCGTGATACTTCTATAATAAACTTGTCCTATACTCTTTGAGAATGAATAAAATCCCGTTTCTTTTCTTTTGCGTTTTTGGGCACCGGATCGATGCTTTCCCGAAATGATTAAAAAGAAGTAAGGACCAATGAATTTTAGAAAATGGTCAAGATTATTTTAAAAATATGCACACACAGCTAGGGCAGCAAAAATAAAACGCAGCGCGCACCTGGTTGGAGTCAATTCACGGTTTTCCATCGGCCGTCACAGATGCACGGGAAGGCGTAGAGGGCTCTGGCCACTGACTCGCTGGAACGACAACTGCCTACAACTTGTAGGCTACAAGGACTCGACGCCGTCGTCGCCGAGAAGAGGAACGGGCAAAGGACTCGTCTACAGGTTTGAGATTAGCGAATTGCCTTCGGATCCAATCTAATCGGGAGGCAGGCGGCCGCGACGATTCGTCAATATAGATCCAATCGATCGTATTCCGACTATGATTTGTTTTTCCGATCGTAATCATGTGACAGGCCCAGTAGACCACGGCCACATGCTCGCTGATGCGGACGGCGCGAGCGGCGCTTAGGATAAATTGCGACCTAGGCCCAATAACCTGTATACTGCCCTGTACAAAAATTTGGGGCCCTAAAATTTCATGGGCCCTGTGCGGCCGGCACACTTGGCACCACTATGGGCCCGGCCCTGCACCTAGGATTGGTTCTTTTATAAGCACGCCACGAACTGTGTACTTGTTCCATCTCACATGGTTGATAAACCTGTGTTTGGTTAGAAACCATAAAAAATGGTTGGGCTCTTCAGATTCAGCATCACTTCTCTTAACTAAATGAAAGGCAACGTAACATGTTTCTAAATTGTATGAATTGCACACGTACGAAAGTGTTCACAATAACATCCTTTTGGAACGAGAAAATATCAAAGTGATGAAGATTTATATATGAATTGCGTATGGATGAAAGGCTAACACGATGATATTTCGAAATGTTAAATAAACTCGAACTGGCAAATAATTACGAGATGTAATAGTGCTCACCTCAATTTGAAATATTTCAAGATGGGGAGCGGCCCTAAGAAAGGCCGTGGTCCACAGAAGGTCAAATTCAACAAGGATACCTAACATGGACAACTTCTTTAGTTTGCTGAATGCGGAGGCGAGTTGTTTGATTTCAAGTTGCAGCCAAATCTGGTCAAGAGATAAATATATGTAAATATTCAGACAATTATATACACTCCTTGCGAACTACATATTTAGGTGAAGATTTCAGAATCCAAAAAAAGATTTCACCACAATGTATCAAATTAATATTTTAAGAGTACAACACTACAATTGTAACAAAGAAACAATTTTAGCCAAACTCTCTTCTAACATCATGCTAGCATATCATCCAATACAATTAGCCTTGCATAAAATGAAGGTTTATGGAACTACCAATCTATGTGCAATTTTCTGAAAACAATCATTACAAGAGCAGTTTGACGACAGTTTGTAAAAGACTTTAATGAAATTCACAGCTCTTTGTTCTGTGTTATATAGAAGCATGTCCATGATATAAGTAGGATAACTTTGATAATATGACTGTGTGAAACAAAATTTAACGAGTACTTACTTCCATTCCAAGGAAATCCAATGTGAGAGTGTGTATGCCTGCCGCTCCATGTAGACTCTCGCTCAACTTAAGTAAATGTTCCTCAGGGTACATATAACGAGTGAGGTTTAATTCCTTAAGGGATGGGACAAAACCGCAAGACAGGGGGGCATATTGCGATGTCGAAAACAACCATTTGAGCTTCTCAAGTTTTGGAAGAGATATCAACTCAATCCTCTCGAAGGAACACCGACCTTGAAGGTCCATAACGCGGAGTTTTGAGTTTGGTGCATCTATTTTCCACAGAACGTCGGGAACAACATGACAAGACATGAGTGTTAAATGGGTGAGTTGCTTGCAGCAATCAAAGAGGATATGATGCATGCCCAACCCGTCAAAACTCATGTTGCACAGAGAGAGTGTTGTGAGGCAGCCGAGGACGGTAGGGTAGGCGCTGAAGAACCCATCCATGTCTTGGGCACGCCTTAGCAGATCCGAGGGAGAATGTTCCAACCATCCCTTCTCATCGAGAATGGCAAGTTCCAGATCTTTTAGCAAACCGGAGTCGATTGCGTCACACACCAGCGGACCGATATCGGAAGAGAGAGTGTCGGTCAGGAAGACCTGAAGCTGCAGCCTCGCGACGGTGAATTCTCCTCTAGGTTTAGCAAACAAACTCTTGATGGCTGCGGTTACAGTGAGCATGGCGTCGTGGGTGGCATCATCAGCATCGTTAGGCTCAGAGTGTAGTAGGCCGTCACCGTCAGACATGAAATCCTCCACATTAATCTCGAGCTCGGGCAGCAACGAAGGCATCCGGATCCACCGTTTTGACAGCACACTTGTCCTCACGGCGGTCCTTACGTCGGCTCTACCCAAGATGGACAGCAGAACGTCGTCGGGAAGCGCGCTGAGGAGATCACCATCCCTCTGTCCATGCTATACAAAACAATAACTAGATATAAGTAAGTTTATTATATAGAATTCGTATGGAGAAACCGAGTGTAATAATAAATTGACAATAGGAGAGTTGAAGAAGAACTGAACTGAGAAGAGCAACGAGGACACCGCACCCATGGTGCTTCTGCAGCTTCGGATCTCAAGTTTGGACGACTAACACGAGAAGCAATGCCAAGTCCGGACGTTGATTCGTTGAATTAAGTGGCATCGGATATGAATACTTAAAGTACGTACCTGCCGTCTCTTGTCCGATCCGACTCGGAGTCTCGAACGGATTACTCCGTAATCAAATCATACACGAATTCATCCGGCGGTAGGATTCTCCTTCCCCGCGTGCTAGGTGAGTGGGTCGGGGACGATTCAGGCTTGCGGTTTCGACGGCGGAGCTTGGCTCGGCGGCTGGTGGCTGGACGCGCTCGGCGTAGACACTGCTGGCCGAGGCAGGCGTCGATGGGATGCGGTTAAGGCGACGGGTTGGCGTCGGGCGGCGAGGGACCGCTGCGGCAGATTGTGCCGGCAATGTCGTCGACGCAGAGATTATGCCTGTGGCTAGCGCAAGTCACAGCAGAACAGAGCAGAACATTGCAGGAATTTTCCATGACGAAGGGTGGCCACGGCTTCAGAGCGCGGTAAGGGCGTGCTTACGGAACTGGCTAAGATAGCTAGAGGAATGTACGCGGTTGTCCGTGCATGATTATGTTTACTCACGCTTGCCGAAGTAGCTGGTTGTGTCGGCGACGAGCCTGTGGCCGTCAACCTCCCTTACGACGTCGGCATCGACGACAAGCACACCTACCCCGCGTGTTGTCCCTAACCGTGAACAGTCGGTACTCCTGCCGCGCCATCAGCACCACATTCGTGCTATGCCGACGGCCGTGCTATGCTGACGGCCACCCTACATAGGTCCAGATATGCCGACGGTTTCCTCCGGATGTAGGATGCAGGATCTAGGACCTCTGCCAACGGCCCAGGTAAATGGCCGTTGACACAGAATATGTCCATTGGTATATTAGTTTTTTTGGAAAAATTACAGTACTTGCGTACAGCTTAATTTATTGATTTTCCAAAAATTGGTGTCAGTACAAGAGAGCTATACCAACAAAGCAAGAAATAAAAAGCTAAATTACAACGATGTTCAGATGAAACTATCAATCCACACAGCAAAATCAGCATAAGCTTTCCTGCCAGCACGGTGCTTCAAAAGAAGCATCTCTTCCTTGAAAATTGCTCTACAGTGATATAGGCTTGGAGCACGATCTTGAAATATGAAAGCATTTCGTGTCTTCCAAATTGCCCAGAGCCCCATCATGATAATCTCCATGAAGAAAGGCTTACGGATCCTCATTCTAAGATGCATGATACAATCGTATCCCTGGAGACCAATGAGGTTAGCAGTCGGAGCAAGAGCTTGCCAACAAACTTGTGCAAAGGGGCAGTGGAAGAACAAGTGGTCTCTGGCTTCAATGCAATTGTTATTACACATAACGCAGCTGTAGTCTTCCAGGAAGAAAGTTTTACACAACAAGATCTCTCTTGTATTAAGCCTGTCCACTAGAAAAAGGCAACCAAACGCCTTGTGTTTCTTTTGGCAGCAGGATTTCCATAGCCATTGAAAGGCAGGATGAGGAGCTTGACCCTCATGAAGGCAATCATAGGCTTTCTTAGCAACAAATTTAGCTCCCCAGGCATAAGTCCAAGCATCTGGAGTCTCCTGTGAATGGTGTAATTCTACCAGTTGAACAAACTCATGGAATTCCTCAAAAGCTTCTATTACGAGAGGTAGATGGAACATGTCAAGTATTGAAACAGACTGCACATCATGCTTAACCGAGATATGTGGGTTAATGGCAAAAGAGCTTAAATGAGGAAAGCTGGTTGTCAAGAACCTATCCGTCCAAACATCCTTCCAAAGCAAAACCGATTTCCCCTCACCCAATTGACAGGTGGCCAGCGATTTGTATTTTCCAAGCAGCTTTAAACAATCTCTCCACCAGAAAGAGCAGTCAGATATTTTAGCAGGTGGTAATTCAGACTGATAGTATTTTTCCCAGATGAGATGAACCCAAGGTTGATCAGCATGGTTAAAAAACTTATCCAGATGCTTCATGAGTAGGCAATCATTTTGGACTGTTAAGTTTATCACACCTAGGCCACCTTTATCCTTTGGTTTGCAGACCATAAATATGGAAAGTCTTATTGGGACGACATGACCTTGGACGAGTTTCAAGAGAGTCAGAGGTGCTCGTTCAACCTAAGGTCGAGGCGCGAGTTCGTCTGGTTCACGCCTAGCCAGTGGGCTCAGCAAGCAAAGGGCAAAGAGGTTGTTGTATCCAGCTCGGAGGAGTCAGAGCCGCCGAAAGCTGAGTCCGAGGAGACAGACCGTGCCGAGACTGAGTCCGAGGAGGAGCCACCCCCGAGGCCGCAGAAGCTTCTCCTAAGGAGGCCGAACATGAAGAATGCCCACGTGCCATTTGAGGAGGACAACGATCCCATGAGGAGAAGGCTTGATGCTGTCAGCAGCGTTGGGAAATCCCAAGAGGAAGGTGTGATGCAGTAGCAGCAAGTTTTCACTCAGTTATGAAACCAAGGTTATCGAACCAGTAGGAGATGAAGGCTTTTCTGAAGGTGTCAACGGCGCCAGAAAGTCTTGGTGGCGTGTAGTTGGCCTGGAACCTGCACACAACACAATCAAGATACTTTGCCCAAACTTAACAGTGAGATTGTCATTCTCACTAGCTTGAAGTTACAAAGGATTAGACTTATAGTGTGGAAAATGATGTTTGCTTGCAGAGAATGAAAAGAACACTGTTTGCAGTAGGTTGTATTATCAATGTAAAAGAATGGACCGGGGTCCATAGTTCACTAGTGGTGTCTCTCCATAAATAAATAATAGCATACATGCGGGTAAATAAATTACAGCGGGGCAATTGACAAAATAAAGAACTGCATAATGATGCATGTACAAGTCATGGTGTCTAGTGTGAGATTCATTTGGGCATTACAACAATATACATAGATCGTTCCAACCGCATCTATGACTAATAATCCACCTTCCGGTTAGCGTCCGCACCCCTTTCAGTATTAAGTTGCAAGCAACAGATTATTGCATTAGGCAAAGTGTGTAATGTAAGTAGCACAATTATTTTTAGACAAAGCACTACTGTTTTATCCCTAGTAGCAACAGTACATTTATAATCTTAGAGGTTGCTGTCACTCCCCCAGATTAAATGAAGACATGAACCCACTATCGAGCATAAATACTCTCTCTTGGAGTCACAAGCATCTACTTGGCCAGAGCATCTACTAGCAACGGAGAGCATGCAAGATCATAAATAACGCACTCACATAATATATTATGAAGCAAATGACATAGTGCTCAATATTCATCGGATCCCAGCAAACACAACATGTAGCATTACAATAAGATGATCTCGATCATGATAGGCAGCTCACAAGATCTAAACATGATAGCACAAGTGAAGAAGACAACCATCTAGCTACTGCTATGGACCCATAGTCTAAGGATGAACTACTCACGCATCATTCCGGAGGCGGGCATGGTGATGTAGAGCCCTCCGGTGATGATTCCCCTCTCTGGCAGGGTGTCGGGAAGAGCTTATGAACCCTACCGAACTAGGGTTGACGACGGCGGCGGCTACGGGATGTTTCGTGGAAAAGTGTTCGGGCCGCTAGGGTTTATTTGTCGGGGGGTCTTTATAGGCGAAAGGGAGACGTCGGTGGGCGCCCGAGAGGCCCACACCACGTCACGGCACGGCCAAGGAGGCTGCCGTGCCGCCACGTGGTGTGGCCGCCTCGTGGCCCCACTTCGTTTGCTTTTCGGTCTTCTGGATCCTTCCGGGGAAAATAGGGACTTCGGCTTTTGTTTCGTGCAATTCCGAGAATATTTTCAGAACAACTTTTCTGAAACCAAAAACAGCAGAAAACAGGGAACTGGCTGTAGCATCTTGTTAATAGGTTAGTACCAGAAAATGCATAAAATGATATAAAGTGTATATAAAACATGTAGCAATTGGTATAATATAAGCATGAAACGTAAGAAATTATAGATACGTTTAAGACGTATCAAGGCTATGTAACTTTAGTAAAATAGGGTAGCACCCCAGCGCACGGCGCTACCCTCCACCGGGTAGCACCCCAGAGCGCGGTGCTACCCTTAAGACGGTAGCACCCCAGGCCACAGCGCTACCCCTAGCACTTAGTCGTTTTCGACGTTTTCGCGAGGGGATGTAAAACTGTGCGCGCCCCGCGATTCCACGCTGGCAGGAGGGTAGCACCCAGCATTGGGCGCTACCCAAAAGAGTTAGATTTTGAAATAGTTTCGAGAAGGGGTTATTTTTTGCTGAAGTTTGCCCAAATGGTTAATTTTGTCAAATTTCACGAGATCATCCCTCTGTCGATGCTATACAAAAGAATATTAGATTCGTATAAGTTTACTGACTAGATAAGTAAGTTTAGAAATTCGTATGGAGAAACCGAGTCACATAGTACTGCAGTTTTGTCCAGGAGACAAGTGTAATTATCTCTACTCCTATAAAAACCACAGTTGGTGATGATGGTGTGCCTGCCATCTTTCACCCACAATCGTTCGATTAAAATCTAACGAACACGAAACAATCTACGAAAGTTTTACAAAAAGACACCCACCACCATACCGTTACATATTTGCAAATAAGTCCAGTCTTCCTATCTCTCCCCTACCTCATCCAATTGATGGGAAATCACCGTCAGAACCAGCACCCCGCAACCGGCCGCGTCGGAGACGATACTGCGCGGTGGCCGCCGCCGGTGCCGGCCGCCCCCGAAGCCTCTCATTCCTCCCTCAGCTCCACTGCCCACCACAACTACCCACCTCGCCATCTCCTGTCCCTCTTCTCCATCTCCTCTGTTGCCGACTGATACGTCCAAAACGTATCTACTTTCCCGAACACTTTTGTTATTGTTTTACCTCTAATTTGTGTGTTTTGAATGCAACTAACACGGACTAACGTTGTTTTCAGCAGAATTGCCCTGGTGTCTCATTTTTGCGCAGGAAATCAACTTTTAGGAAAAATACCAGAAAAATCATAAAAGTGCCTATTTTGCCCGAAGAGTCCCGGAGACAGAAGACGAGGAGGGGGCGGCCAACAGGGCGCCCACACCCCTTGCTCGCGCGGGTGGGCCCCTGCCGCGCCGGGAGGAGGTGTGGCCGACTCGGGCACCCCCTCGCGCCCCCCTCTCGGCTACTTAGCCCCTCCTGACCTAAAAATTACTATCACGAAGAGTTTTTCAGAAGAAACCCATCGGAGCGCCGCCGCCACCTCGAAACTCAATTCGGGGACCATAAGTTCATGTTCCGGCACTCCGCCGGGACGGGGAATCGAAGGAGATCATCGCCATCATCATCGCCACCACTTCTCCATCAACCATTCATGTTTCCCCCATCCATGTGTGAGTAATTCACAGCTATAGGCTTGAGGGGATGGTAGGGATTAGATGAGATCGTTCATGTAATAGCTGTAATATCATTAGGGCATGGTGCCTAGTATCCGTTATCGGTGTTTTATGTCATTGTTGCAACTTGTTATGCTTAATGCTTGACACTAGGGACCGAGTGCCATGATTTCAGATCTGAACATGTTATTGTATCATGAAGATAATTATTGTTTAAGATCATATCTATGAGTTGTATACACATATTACTGTCCGGAACCCGAGGTCCCAAAGTGACAATAATTGGGACAGCCGAGGGGAATGGCTGTGATGTGAGGATCACATGTGTTCACGGAGTGTTAATGCTTTACTCCGGTACTTTATTAAAAGGAGTACCTTAATTACCAGTAGTTTCCCTTGAGTCCCCGCTGCAAACGGGCTGGTAGGACAAAAGATGATGTGCAAGTTTCTCATTGCGAGCACGCACAACTAAATTGGAACACATGCCTATGGTTAATAAATACTTGGATGCTTTATCTTATTTATCTGCAAATGCCCATGACTTGATTATTATATGAAATATCTCGTCCATGCAACACCCGTTCATCCGTCCCTATGCCTACAGTATTTTAATCCTGCTGTCTACTATAATCATCACTGCCGTTTTTATTCTACTGCTGCTATTATATCACTACTGTCATTGCTATAAAACTGTTGCTACTGATAATCTGTCTCGAGCAAGTCTATTCACAGGTGCAGCTGAATTGACAACTCCGCTGTTAAGGCTTATAAATATTCTTTGGCTCCCCTTGTGTCGAATCAATAAATTTGGGTTTTACTTCACTCGAAGACTGTTGCGATCCCTTATACTTGTGGGTCATCAAGACTATTTTCTGGCGCCGTTGCCGGGGAGCATAGCTTTATTTATAAGTTCACCTGAGTGTGATATTGCTCTCTGGAATTCATTCATCATGAGAAGACCTGGTGATAAGAAATTTCCCATCATACCATCCACTACGAGAAAAGGTACAACTCTGAGTTCCGCTGCTGCTCTTGATTCACCGTCTGTTTTAAGTAAGCTTGTTACACCGCCTCAAGCTTCTTGCACTGTTACTCCTGCTGAATCTGAAATTACTTATGATGATGCTTCTACTGTTCTTGATGATACTGGTTCATTAGGTCCCTTTTTAGATGCTACAATTGTTAGATCTAAACAATTTGAAAATGCTGAAATTCCTAATGAAGATGCTGAAACACCTGTTAATTCACCTGAGTTTACAAATAATATTGATGATCCTGATGAAATGTATGTGGAGCTTGATGATGATTTTGTTGATGAGATTAATGCTACTAAAGATGCTAGTGCTAGGAGAAGCCTTCTTGAAAAACACACTGTTAGATATAAATTATCTCCTGATGCCAAATTTGCTACATCTCCTATAAACATTAAAGATAAAGATTATGATTTCTCTCTTGATTTAGCTCACATAGCTATTGTTGAAAGAGAACCTTTCTGTGAAACTAAAAATGAAAGTGTTGTAGAACATATGAATGAACTCTCTACTTTAAATGGTATATTTTCTGATGATATCAAAATACGCACTTACTTTGTTGCTAAAATATTTCCTTTCTCATTAAAAGGAGAAGCTAAAACTTGGTATAATAATTTATCTCCTGGTTCCATTACTAGTCCCATCGGTTTGCTTGATACTTTCTTTTAGAAATATTTTTCTGCTAGTGCTCAACATGATGCTTTGCTAAGAATTTATAATTTTAATCAAGAAGAAGATGAGAAATTGCCTAAGGCTTGGACACGTTTTTGCTCCATATTAAGAGGACAGCCGAATCATGATTTGGAGAAAAATGACCTACTTGATATATTTTATAGTGGACTAACTGCTAAATCTAGGACATACCTGGATAGTTTTGCTAGTTGTGTTTTCAGGAAAAGGACTCCCGAAGAAGCTGAGGAATTATTAGCTAAAATATGCAAGAATCATGATGATTGGGATATTTCTGAACCTACTCCAACACCTACACCAACACCGAAGAAGAGGGGTATTATTGAATTAAATGATGAAGTAATGAAGGAGGCCAAGAAATCTCTTAAGGAGAAGGGTATTAAAGCTGAAGATGTGAAGAACTTACCTCCTATAGAAGACCTATGTAAGCCAATTCCTCCTACACCATTAATTGAGGTACACTCTCTCCAAAGGTTTGATGATAGAGATATTCCTTACTCTAAACCTCCTGCTCAATGCTTAGATGAATTTGATACTTTTATTGCTAAGCAAAGTAACTTTAATATGAGAATAGAAAATCATTTAATGGAAAATTCTCGAGCAATTAGTAACTTGCATGGTGTTGTTGATAGAACCTCCAATGATGTTAAAATACTCATTAAACATTTTCATATGGTTCAAACTCAAATTGATCAACTTACTAAAGTGCAAAAAGAATTGTTAGTAAATGCCTCTATATCTAAAGAAAAACTTGTTTGTGAAGTAACAACTAGAGGTGGTAAATCTACTCAAGATCCTTTATATCCTGAGGGACATTCTAAAAGAATTGAACAAGATTCTCAACGAGTTAATGAACCTAGTGCTCCTTCTCAGAAAAAGAAGAAGAAACATAAAACTGTTGTAGAATCCTCTGAACCTGTTAATGATCCTAATAGTATATCTGTTTCTGATGCTGAAACTGCAAGTGATAATGAACACAATAATGATAGTTCTAATAACTATGATAATAATAATGATGATGATTCAGATAAAGAAGATTTAGAAGAGGAACCTGAAAAGCAAAATAAAAATGAGAAGTACAATAAGGAAGATTTTATTGCTAAGAAACATGGTAGTGAAAGAGAGCATTGGGTTAAAAAACAAATGCCTTTCCCTGGTAAGAAACTTAAAACAAAAGAACAAGAACATTATAATAAATTTTGTGAATGGATGAAACCTTTGTTCTTACAAATTCTTTTGACTGATGCTATTAAATTGCCTCCTTATTCAAAGTATATGAAAGATATTGTGTCTAACAAAAGGAAAATTCCTAATGAGGAAATATCTACTATGCTTGCTAATTATTCTTTCAATGGCAAGGTTCCAAAGAAGTTGGGTGATCCAGGTATACCAACCATTCCTTGCTCTATCAAAAATAATTATGTTAGAACTGCTCTATGTTACTTGGGAGCAGGAGTTAGTGTGATGCCTTTCTCTCTTTACAAGAGACTTTACATTGATAAATTGATACCTACTGATATATCTTTGCAAATGGCTGATAAATCTACTGTTGTTCCTGTTGGTATTTGTGAGGATGTTCCTGTTCAAGTGGCTAATAATTGTTTAATCATGACTGACTTTGTTGTGCTTGAAATGCCTGAAGATGATAATGTGTCTATTATTCTTGGGAGACCTTTTCTAAACAGTGCAGGGGCTGTTATTGATTGCAATAAAGGAAAAGTAACTTTCAATGTGAATGACAAGGAACATACTGTTTATTTCCCCAAGAAAATGGATAAAATGCCTGGAGTTAATACAATTACTAATGTGAGGTCCATCAAAGTGGGAAGTATTGATTGCCCTTATAAAGAAGAATTCAAAACTCTTATTATTGGATCCATATCAATACCATATAAGGTAACATGAGTGTCTCACAATGTTTGAATCCTTTTATGTCATCTAAAATTTATTTGGTGGCAAGACTTGATCAACCTTGCTAACAAATATGTTTTAAATGCATGGAAGTGCTAAACAACATTTTTCTTCTCTTCTTTACTTTACCTACTGTAATACTATTTGGTTTGCATAGTTTTTAATTGAATATGATTTGAAAAATAATTTTCATCCATTAAATTTAATATCTTAAAATCCAGAAAATGCCTAGAAATGAAAATTCTCAGAATTTAAAAAAAATTATGTCAAAATTCCTATTTTTCCGAGTGGATCTTGGGAGGACCAGAGAGTGGCCAGGGGGACCCACAGGGCCACCACACCACATGGTGGCGCGGCAGCCCTTGGGCCACGCCAGCACATGGTGTGGGGCCCACATGGCCCCCCACTTACTCTCCTTCCTCCCCTGCCTTCATCTCTCCCGACCAAACACTCCCACACTCGAAAAAATCGTGTTCTTGTTGTTCTTGCCCTCGGATTTTCGATCTCCTTGCTCAGCCCATCTTTGTTGCTGAGATTTGGGGTATTTGCTCTCCGGATGTGACTCCTCCGCTCATCCAAATGGAATTTTGTTTAGTGGATTATATGTTGAGTATTTTGCTGCTGTAGATGCCATGTTTAGTGAGTTTGAATGCTTGTTTCAAGTTGGAATAACTAGTTTTGATGCATGCTTAAGCTTCTAGCAAGTCACTATAGTAGTTCCCCTCACTTAGTTATCTCAAAATCCACTTTTGTGACATTTTGCTTAAAATTTCAGAACATGGAGTGGAACTCACACCCTATTAGTCAACATGAAATCATTGTGCATGAAGTCATGGGAGTTCACCGTGAAGACGGTGTATTTCCAGCTGTCTACCCATGCCCGGAATTCATGCAAGCTGCGGGAATTTACGATGATGTCCAGTCTCTAATTTCCAATGCAGGATTGGGCAATTTTGCTATTGATGAAACTGACCAATATGGCAAGTTAGCCATGTCGGTGGTGCAGGACTTCAAGTGTGACTTGGCTTCACGCCACCCCATGGTTCATTATATTATTTATAACAAAACTGTCCATTTGTCCTTTGCTGATTTTTTTTGCAGCAATTCGAGTACCTCAATGGGGATCGCTTGAGAGAGTGAAGGAGAAGCCCAAGCCATTGATGGATCTATACAAAGACATCTGTAATGGGAAAAGCTTCTCTCGTGAGAATGGTAAAATATGAAGCATTCATCTCCCATCTATTCGATACTTTGCTTATTTTATCAGCAAATGTGTGCTTGCTAGGAAAGTGGGAAGTAAATTAGCTGCACCTGATTTGGCTTTTCTAGCTGCTGCCTTGCGTGGTGATAGAACCTATAACTTGGGTGCCCTGATTGCTTATCGTCTTTACACTAACCGTAAGAAGGGTGGAATTTGTTGAGGTCTTATTGCATCTCGTTTGTTAGCTATGCATGGTTTAGTGCCTCATCCTCTTGATTTTCAGCTTACCACAGAGAGGCTGGATATTATTTCCATGAAGAGGCATAACTTTATTGCTGCAAAGAGTATCATGAGTAACCTACTTTATGAGATAGCTTCCTCTAAGAGAGTAGTATGGAGGAAGTCTACAATTGTTAGAATTATTAGGTTGCCTGTGCCTTCGTTTGATCTTGATGCCAGGAACAGTTGGTCACTCTCGGAGGCTGAGATTGATGCACTTGCTGTGCAACAAGCCCCGGATGAGGAGGAAGAAGTGGAGGAGCCCGAGGAAGATGTTGAGCAGCCCCCAGAGACCACGGATTTCACACACCCGGACCCTGGGTATGCAGGACCTTTCGGTTCTTCCTCCACCGCGGCTGAGCCGGGATATGATCCACCATGTATGACCCATCGGGCTGGAGTTCATACTCGCCATGGGATTGATCTCCACTTAGGCCAAAAGCCTAAGCTTGGGGGGAGGTATACCGATAGCACACTCAACTACATATCATTATCATTCGGTACTTTGTATATCCATGTTTCGTTTTCGTTTTCGTTTTTTCTTTTATTTGTTCATGCTTTACATTACTTTCTTAAAACTCAAAAAGACCAAAAATATTTCTGTTATTTCTCTTGCTAGTTTGCTGTAGTATCTAGTATTAGTATGCTTAGTATTTAATTCGGTTCAATATGCAAAAACACAAAAATATTTTGCTTTGTTGTTGCTGTTTTGCGCAGGGACAGATTTCTGCTGTCCACCGTTAAATTCATAACTTTTCACAGAAAAATCAGAATGACCTGAAATTTCGTGTGCATGTTCCTCAGATAAGTACGCAACTTTCATTAGTTTTGATTTTTCTGATCTGGGCATGTTAAGGTCCTCGAAAAAATTCATCTTCACAGGCTGTTCTGTTTTCAGTTTCTAAATCCGAAAACCCAAAAATATTTGTTGTTTCCTTTCGGTTTTGTATAGTTTGTTTCAGAAGTTATTACCATCCATTAATCCGTGGAACTTGTTTATTATTTCATATCTTTCGAAGCACACAAGTGAAAAGGCAATAATGATGATCTATGACAATTCGATTTGGGTAAGAGGCTGGTAATGAACTCTATTTGTTTTCATTTTTGTACATATACTCATTCATGTGAGCATGCTTAGATGGTTCGCATACGGTATATGTCTATTGGTGGATGCTTAGTAGTTCATGTTCTCTTATGATCAATCCCAATTTATTAATGGTAGATAACATGCTGCGTGGATATTTGCTTGCATTGTTCTGTTCATAGTAGAATATGACATTGTGGTATCCTACTCTGAATAATTCATTTGAATCGACTTGGCACATGCTTACACATGTAATGACTGAAAATAAAAGGTCAATTAAGCCTCGATGATTTATTTTGCCTCAGAGTTCTAGTATCATTTTTATGTCTCCGTTAATTTTATTTTGTCGCAAGCATGATTATGACGACTATTGCTCTCTTGAATTATCGCTTCCCAGTCTATTGCTAGCCTCCACTTGTACTAAGCTGAAAAAGCTTGTGCTTACAAATCCCTGAAAACCAAGTTATTCCCAAAGAGTCCACCATAAACACCTATGTATGGCATTTCAAACCATTCAAGTAAATTTGCTTGTGCTACCTTTAAAACCTTCAAAACACTTCTCAATTTGTGCCACTGTTTCGAGCTCATGAGGAAGTAGTAGTTTGACTAGTTATCTTCCATACTAATTAAGTAACCGACTTGCATGCTTCATCTGCTCGTCATTAATTTTGCAAAGGGCTGGTTAGACCACTATAATATCAAAAAGATTTGAGAAAATAAAATAGACACTCCTCCATGGTTTAAAATTGATTGGTGGGCACCCAAGGATTCGGTTAGCCTCGGTTAGCCATGGTTTGTGAAAGCAAAGGTTGGGAGGAGTATCAAGATATCAAAATAAATGAATATAAGGATGCATATTATAAATGCTTGTTTTAAAAAATTCGGAACCGCTCTCAACTTGATTAGTATGGAAGATAACAAGAACTCTATTGCCATTCGTTGACGGAACAACCACCACTCAAAAACAATTTTACCTCTGTTTTCAAAATAATGAAAAGCTCTAGCACATGTTAAATCCCTGCTTCCCTCAATGAAGGGCATATCTTTTACTTTATTGTTGAGTCACCATCATTCTTTGAGCACCTTCCTGAGAGCATAGTTGTCATTCTTAGTGTAATGTGCTTGTCCCAGAATACTGTTAACTGCGGTATAATTTTGATGCTATTATATTTGATATCTTTATTTCTAGTCTTCTCTTGAACTCAGAGGTGCCTGGGCATTTATGTTTTGCTGTACACATTCGGGCAAGTGAGATACCACCTTATCATACTTTATTATGAGCTTTGCAATATTGTGAATTGATATGTTTCATGTTATTTATTATTAGTACTAGTGGATGTAGCGCGGCTATGCCGCGCCCATAGAGTAAATAGGATCTAAATTTGGTATTGCGTAATTTTTTTTAAAAAAATCGATTTAAAGATTAGTGAAATTGAAAGAAGTTATAATTTTTTATGGATTTGAAGATTAGTGGAATCGCAAGAAGTTCGCGTCTAAAAGTTGTGTAGATTTCAAATTGTTAAACCTGAGGTATATTGATTTGTATTAAAAATTATGATAATTCTTCTAATTATTTTTTAAACCGAATTAGAATTTACTGGTTTGGGTGTAGCTGGAAATTCAGGATTTTGAATTGTTTTTATGTAAGCCTATATAGTTCATATAAGAAGACATAATTCTTATTGTAATTAATTTTTTATAAAGGAGTTAAAACATCTATGGAGACGTATTAGTTGTAAAGCTATCTCTGGCCTGCATTTATTGTTTTTTGCTGTGGATTGCAGTTTCGAAGTTATAAAGTTAACATCTTTAAATATTTTATGTCGTCATTTCAAACCAACAGTGAGTTATATTAGGAAGGCATATTTAGTTAACAGTTTTAAATATTTTATGTCGTCACTAGTGAGTTATATTAGGAAGGCATATTTAATTCATGTATTTGGCTTTTTAACTGAATTATAATTTGTCGATTATATTTATGTTCGAAAGATTGATCCTATATCATTTTGTGTAGTTATTATTTTTTGAGTTGCATAAACATGCATATCAATGTGTTGGTTGCAAAGATTAAAAAATTCTCCAAATTTTGGTATGTAGTTTATATTTTTCTGAGCTGTGCTTTGAAAGTTATGATTTTTTTGATTTTTTTTATTTTCTGTAATTAAAAAACGGCTGACAGGTGGGCCCCGCGCGTCAGCCGCACCGCGCTGACGTCAGCGGGCGGCGGACGCGGCCGGCGCTGCCGAGCCCGCGCTGCGCGGCGGCGCACGCGCGCGGCCTCGAGACAGCGTGGATTCGAGAGAGGGAGAGGCGCGGAGACAAACGGGCGGCGCGCCGTGCCGTTTGGTCGCCGGAGTCGCCGGCGGCGACCAATTTAGCGGCGGCGGACCTGGAGCGTGGCGGCGACAAACTCCAGCCGTTTGGAGGCGACTCCGGCCGTCCCAGGACGCGATAACCGGCGAGGCGATGGAGGAGGAGACGGCGAAGGTCTCCATGCGCGTGGATTGGAGCAGGGAGGCGCGCAGCGACGGCGGTGCACGGCGGCGGCGACGGCGAACTCGGAGGCGCGCGGGAGAGAGAGGACGGAGGGAAATGCGGTTACGGTTATTCAAAAAAGTCCTTGAGTTTCGTTGTATTTGCGAATAGGTCCTGCGGTGTGTTAACCTGTGGACCGCGGGTGACAGGTTCTTTTGTGCAGATGCTTTTCTGCAAAAACACCCGGTCACCGGTGGAACCGGAAGTGACCGGACGGTGACCGGGCTACGTGGCGGCATGCGATTGGACAAAAATCGAGAATGAACAGTGATGCGGGGAGCTTGGCCGACGTGGCGCAATCCGGGACGTCCGTCCGCCGCATCGAACGGCTGCTGTTTCTCTGCGACGTGGAGGGCTGGACTGGGGGTGGATGTTGGGAGCTATTATATATTAGGTATGATTGGTATCTCTTCATAGTTTTCATGATTATTATGTGACACCGTTTGCATATATCTTATTATGAATAGTCTAATCAATTGTCCTCACAATGAGAATATTTACATCATATGAACAAATGTGTTCGTGAAAGTTCTTTTATCGCACTCAGTTGTTAACTGAATTGCTTGAGTACAAGCAATAAGCTAAGCTTGGCGGGAGTTGATACGTCCAAAACGTATCTACTTTCCCGAACACTTATTGTTTTACCTCTAATTTGTGTGTTTTGAATGCAACTAATACGGACTAACGCTGTTTTCAGCAGAATTGCCCTGGTGTCTCATATTTGTGCAGGAAATCAACTTTTA
Source organism: Poa annua (assembly GCA_026929855.1). Lineage (NCBI taxonomy): Eukaryota > Viridiplantae > Streptophyta > Magnoliopsida > Poales > Poaceae > Poa > Poa annua. The sequence goes on along the minus strand of CM049434.1, from coordinate 4,060,380 downwards.
GGAAAAATATCAGAAAAATCATAAAAGTGCCTATTTTGCCCGAAGAGTCCCGGAGCCAGAAGACGAGGAGGGGGCGGCCAACAGGGCGCCCACACCCCTTGCTCGCGCGGGTGGGCCCCTGCCGCGCCGGGAGGGGGTGTGGCCGACTCGGGCACCCCCTCGCGCCCCCCTCTCGGCTACTTAGCCCCTCCTGACCTAAAAATTACTATCACGAAGAGTTTTTCCCGAGAAACCCATCGGAGCGCCGCCGCCACCTCGAAACTCAATTCGGGGACCAGAAGTTCTTGTTCCGGCACTCCGCTGGGACGGTGAATCGAAGGAGATCATCGCCATCGTCATCGCCACCACTTCTCCATCAACCATCCATGTTTCCCCCATCCATGTGTGAGTAATCCACCGCTGTAAGCTTGAGGGGATGGTAGAGATTGGATGAGATCGTTCATTTAATAGCTGTAATATCATTAGGGCATGGTGCCTAGTATCCGTTATCGGTGTTTTATGTCATTGTTGCAACTTGTTATGCTTAATGCTTGACACTAGGGCCCGAGTGCCATGATTTCAGATCTGAACATGTTATTGTATCATGAAGATAATTATTGTTTTAAGATCATATCTATGAGTTGTATACACATATTACTGTCCGGAACCCGAGGTCCCAAAGTGACGATAATTGGGACAGCCGAGGGGAATGGCTGTGATGTGAGGATCACATGTGTTCACGGAGTGTTAATGCTTTGCTCCGATAATTTATTAAAAGGAGTAACTTAATTACCAGTAGTTTCCTTTAAGGCCCCGCTGCAAACGGGCTGGTAGGACAAAATATGATGTGCAAGTTTCTCATTGCGAGCACGCACAACTAAATTGGAACACATGCCTATGGTTAATAAATACTTGGATGCTTTATCTTATTTATCTGCAAATGCCCATGACTTGATTATTATATGAAATATCTCGTCCATGCAACGCCCGTTCATCCGTCCCTATGCCTACAGTATTTTAATCCAGCTGCCTTCTATAATCTTCACAGGTGCAGCTGAATTGACAACTCCGCTGTTAAGCCTTATAAATATTATTTGGCTCCCCTTGTGTCGAATCAATAAATTTGGGTTTTACTACACTCGAAAACTGTTGCGATCCCCTATACTTGTTGGTCATCACCGACCTCGGCAGCCACGCTGCCGACGTCCTCCCTCCGCCGACGCGACTCACGTCTCCCCTTCAAAAGCGATGCCACCGCCCAGTACAAAATCCCCCTCCTACTCGCCATCCCATCCGCCACTTCCCCATCTCCTTCCAAGCAGGGCTCAACAGGCACGTCGGCGGCGCCACCCCCTGCCGACGCATCTCCTGACTCTTTGTCTCATTTGCCAGATCAGTGCCCCCACCAAGCATCGCTACCACCTCCCTCTCCTCCTCGTCGCTCCCTTCGCCCTCCTCACTCGTCTCTTACTCTCTTTAGATGCCGACCTCCAGAGGCACACGGGCGGCGCCGTACATGCCGCAAGTCTTCTTCTGGCTTCACGCGGGCGGCGTCGTCCATGCCGACCTCCGGAATGTTCTGGTATGCTCAGCTACCTCTTATCCATCCCAAACCTCATATTTCCCACACTTGCCACCTCCTAATTCAAATTTTCGTCACCCGATTCCGCGCCTAGGTCGAACTGTCTAGAACCCAATATAAATACAACAAGTGAGTGCCTGAGTGGGCAGATGACACTCATGCTGCTCGAACTAAATCCCAAGAAGCAACACGGTGGTCACTCTCTTAAATCTTCAGAACGAACAGAGTGTGAGGAAGTGGATTTACTGCCCTTCGCCTTTAATTTGCTTCTCCAAGAACAAATGTATGTCGTGTTATGCAATCCAAAATTTACTAATAACTGCAACAGATAAGGGTTCAGCCTTGGTTAGGTTTTGAATGACGCTCTTCAAATTTGGTTGAAAATTGCAGGTGAAAACAAATATATTGCTAATTTGTGATGTTTCTGAGAGAGCTAAGTTGCTTAATTTTTAGTTGGAAAAATGTTGGTATGTATCGTGTAAGCTTATAGTCTGTTGGGTACAATCAACTGAACTATGCTGGTGGATTACTTTATTTAATAGTATGCAAAATTCATATGTATTCATGCTGGAACCCTGAAAACACATATCATCAATGTTAGTATGCACCTTCATCGTGACCAAGCTCACACAACTGCTCTCACTCTCGGTACTCAAATCTCAACCTTCCCGCAAACCTACCTCGGCATCCCCCTCTCTCCACTCAAACTAAACGCCTCCGATTTTCAGCCCATCTTCGACAAAAACGACCGCTACCTTGCAGGTTGGAAAGCTGCACTGCTCTCTAAAGGCGGAAAACTAATTCTTCTTGCTGCCGTGCCCGATAGCTTGCCCACCTATTTCATGTCCTCGCTCATCATTCCGATCCTCATCCTCCAGCAAATTGATAAGAGGCGAAGAACCTTCTTCTGGTCGACTGATGACAGTTGCTCAGGTGCTAAGTGTTTGGTCGCCTGGGATATCGCTTGCACCCCAAAAAACTGCGGAGGTCTAGGTATAAAAAATATGCGCATCCAAAATACTTGCCTTATGCTGAAATTCTGTTACAAATTCCTGCATGCCGACAACACACCTTGGAAAGAGTGGCTCCTGCACCACTCTCCCTGCCACAACACCACCTACAAGAGACAGTCCTACCTTTTCAGCAATCATCACAAAATATATGCCTATGCTCACCCAAATATCTCACTGCAGAGTGCACAACGGTCGGTCAACCTACTTCTGGGATGATCGCTGGATAACCACTGAACCTCTCTCTACCCTCTTCCCTGCCCTATACTCACACCACACACACCAAAAAGCCCTTGTTCATCAAGTCATGGATGTTGGGATCGAAGAAAACTTGCGTAGTAGGCTAACCATTTCTGCTCAAAACGAGCTAGCTCTGTTGTTTGATCTTCTGCAGGACGTCAACCTCTCGGACCAGCCGGATGTTCGAACAACGCTCGACGGCAAGCCCTTCTCCTCCAACGCCGCTTACAAACAGCTGCATGCTCACATGCTCAACGGATCTTCGCTGCCTGTCTGGACTTCCAGAGCTCCGCAACGTATCCGCGTCTTCGGCTGGCTGCTGCACATGAACCGCATCAACACTCGCCGCAACCTCTTCAACAAGCACATTCTCGACCACGACAAGTGCCCCCGCTGCCCCAACCTCTCTGAAGACCGCGAGGCGCGAGCACCTCTTTTTCGGCTGCCCGGCCGCTCGCCAGGTGTGGAATGCCATCGGCTGCGTCATGCCCTCCTTCACCGATGACGATCTTTGGATAACACCACACCATCACCTGCTGTCGGCTTCGACATGGCCCTTCGCCTTACTATCCATCCTTTGGCGAATTTGGGATTCACGAAACGCCCTCATCTTCAAGCACACGGACCTACCTCTGACAACGACGATGCAGCTCATCAAGGAGGACATCACACTATGGCTGCATAGAATAAAGAAACCAGACTTTGTTATTGAGATTAATTCCTGGAGGAATCACCTCACCTCTGTAATCCCTCTTATGCCTTGATGGCGTTCTTGTAACAGACAACGTTTTTTTGATGATGCAATAACATTCAGGTGGGGATCATTCAAAAAAAATGTTACTATCAAAACCAATGTTACATCTTTACTAGCCTAGCAATTCATTTTGCCACATTAATTTGTCTTATTCATCAAATTTTCACGATTACGAGTGAATCTATTTATTCGGTTTGTAGTTTTTCCCTATCTTACACCATTCATTTGCATCACATTGTATTTTGTATTTAAAGCTGGAATAAATTCGTACAAATGCCAGCCTTTGTTACTTGCAAACCTATATACTGTTAGAAACTGTTTTTCAATTAACTAAGTTGCAAGTGGCATAACGTTTTGTTTGTTTTGAAGGAAGATTTCCATTATTTTACAATCCATTACCTTCTCACTTTGTCAAGTTAACATCATGTAACACCTGTTCAGGACATGCTGTTCAATGCTATATTTGTAACCTTTTGCTTAGTTTTCCATTCCAGTGAGTAGCACACCTCCTTATCAGATGGTGTTTTCCCCTGTTACTCTGACTATGGCCCCTGCAAACCTGATGTATTCTATTATGTTTTGGTTTGTACTGTTTGGCTGCCATACCTGTGCATATCATTCATCCAATATTGTGCAATTTTGGATATAATTATGATCAACTGCCATTCGGTTCACGGATCTTTCTTTGACTTCTGGCAAAGAATAGTTTGCTTTTGTTAGATTGCATATAACGGTCCTACTAGCTTGACACCTAAGGAAAAGGAAGAGATTAATGCACGAAGAAGAGAGAAAAAATAACGTATGACACTTGATGAGAGGAATGCAAGCCAGCGAGCATGAAGGCAAAGTTTGACACCAGGGGAGAGGCAAGAAAGAAACGCACGCCAGCGAGTGTGTCGGCAAAGCCTATCACCTGATGAGCGGAGGATACTTCTAGCTCGACATAATGCAAGTTATGTATCTAGACGAGATACTCCATGCATGGATTCCATTGCACCAGAGTGCCCTACTGATTCATTGGTGGGACATCCATCATCAAGTTGTTATGCATTTAGTTTCCCAAGTACACTCACACAATCTTTTTCTGAAATTCAAGGTCATTCTCATATAAGCATTCCTTTATATTTGCCAATTTTGTCAAAATTTCAGCATGCATTTTTACACTATCATTGAAATAACAGGTAATCTAGGACGCACAGCTGAAGCAATGGAAGATGATCACATAGTTTTCACTAGCAAAGGTATAGCTCCTGATGCCTTCTTTTTATCTACTACTACTATAGCACACACTACTCAAACTAATGTAGTAACTTCGTTCCTCGAATTACATTAAAGTGCCGCTAATACTTCCCACTGCAAGGAACCCACATCGGTGCAATGTCCAACATCTTCATCCATGGACAGTTCATCATTGGCCCCTGATGACTCCATATGCCCAGGTTCCCCAATAGAAAGCTTTTATGTGGTTGATGATAATTCTCAGATGGCCGAAGAAGAAGATGATGCGTACTGTGCATTTGCTGGGAGAGGGATGAAAGTTAGACTGTTTTTCTGTGCTTCCCGAGCTGCTTTGTAGCAAAGTTAAATACTCTGCTTTTTTACAGTGAGGAGAGATACTCTGTTTTCTTTTAGATGGAAGATACTCTGCTTAGTGGCAGGAGACATATCATGTTACTTCTTTCCTATTCTTGTATATCTAAGTTCAATGACAATTGATTACACTCTTTCTTGGTGCAAAAAAAGAATACACTCTTTGTTGATTTTTCATGATTTAATTTTGATGACGCTTTTCTTGTGTCAGGCTGTGATTTATGAGATGACTGATTTTAAGAATAATAATAAAAAGTTCCATGCGCTATGGTTCATTTGTAATAAAGTAAACAATAAAGATTGATGTGTGACACTCTATTTTATGCATTAAATCTGGAGTCACGAGTCCGCCATTAACGACGTACTGGAGTCGCGACGACGGGCCACAGGTTTGAAATGCAACAACTTCGGCATTTCAACGAACTCTGACCAAGGTTTTGGTTCCCGAACAAAAAAAAATCCCGAGGGGGCTCGGGATTCCCGGTTACCGCGGTAACCGAGAAATCCCGGATGGTTACCGGACGAATTTAAAATCCAAATTTTGAATTCAAATTATCTCGAAAGGGTTATTCACGCGCTAAACTCAATATGAACAGAGTTCTGAACGTGGCTTAGCGGTATGGCTTTGTTCCGTTCATAACAGTGGTCGCGAGTTAGAACCTTGGTGCCCACTTTTTTCATTATTATGTACATTGAAATATGTTTTAATTCTCAAAAAATTGATGCGACCAACAGAAATCGAACTCAGGAACTGCTGTGTTGTAGGGAAGGTCGCAACCACTGGGATCCATCATTGGAGTTGTATATGCTCAGAGGATACACTCTATTTATAAGTGTTTAGAGAGTTCAAATTCAAACTTTTCAAAAAATCTCGATTTTTTTTGCCTGGGAAGCCCATTTTCCGGGGGTGCTCGGGAAACCCGGTTACCGCCCGGTAACTCGGGATCCCGGCCGGTAACCAAAACCTTGACTCTGACAACAAATGGAAAATAAAAGGGCCATCCAAACTCAACCTTCCTGACAGACGAGGTCAAGCAGGAAAATCACCATGCCACCACTCAATCCATCCAATGCTTGATGATTTCTACAAGCTAATATAATGATACTCTGCTTCTGAAGCTAATATAATGATACTCTGCTTCTGATGAAATATATATTTGTCCAAAAACAAAAGGCAGCCGATCAGCGACAAAGCAGCCAGATCAATGCAACACCTGGACCATTTATGCTCAAAACAAAAACAATTCCATGCTTCAAAGATGAATGTTGCTGCTGAAGTGGTAGATCAGGAACTTCAATTCTCGAGTCAAGACATACCAGGCCAAGCATGAAAATATTCATGCCACCGCCCGATCCAACCCCTGCTCCAAAGATCGAGTATATATTCCATGCTTCAAAGATCCCCTGCTACAAGCTGATATGATTCCTACAAGCTGATACCATTATCTTGCTTCTCATGGAAATATAAACTTGAGCTTTCAAACCAAAAAAAAAAAAGTTCAGCAAACCAGCAGCCAAAACTGGGCATGATCCCAGTTAAACATCAAGACCATTTATGCCAGAAACAAAAATGATTCCATGCTTCCAAGATGAAGCCACCTTTGAAGTGAAAGGTTCACACTTCAAATAGTCTGTGTAAACCGGAGACAAGACAGAACATTCTAAATGGGCAGCTAACTAAGTTCCACACATTTTTTCGCCAAACATAAAACGACATGTTTACATCAAAGCAATCACCACATTAGCACCTTGAACTGATAGAATACAATCAATTTGGATGGCTTCATCAAACAGCTCAGCTGATAGACATCACATTTGATGTTCACAAGCCACACATCTCCGTAATTTCTCATTGTGCACATCAGCACAGATTGGTTTCGACACAACTAACAACATGAATACCAAGGTTCTAAGGTAATAGGAACTTACAGAACTACAGTTGTGAGAACCAGCATAGTTACAGATCATGAAACTCATATGGATCTGGATCTTTCCTTTCAAAGGGATCAGCTAGATCCAAATCATGGAGACGAAAATCTGTACCGTCACCATGAGAGTTATGTGGTGTAAAACGAAACCGAGCACCTTCTGAGGCCCTGCTGTCTAGCTGAAGCGCCTTACATTGCTGTGCAAAGTACTTCTCATTGTAATGTTTACGATCAACCTGAAAAGTCATCAACTCTAGCACCCTGGCGTTTTCCACAAAGAATGTGGCGAAGCTAACATTTGACTTGGTGCCCCCATAATATCCCCAAGAAATTTTCTTCAGACGGATGTCAAAAGATTTTAAAAGAACTCTGTATCTCTTTTGCCATAAATTGGGTTCCCCTTGTACAGCACACTGAAAAATAAAATAGAGAATTTAGAACCAAATAATTTCAAGCAAGCACTGAAAAGTACTGTATGAGCCATCAGAAAATAAGCGTCACCTTGATGTATAGCCTTTCCAAGCATGGAAAGAAGGTCATCAACTTAATAGTAGTATGGAGATTAAGAAAACCCATATCAACAGATAAAATCTTGACGGTGCGCACCTTTTCCGTCAGGGTATCAACAATCAACCCCTTCATGAAAACGGAAGACAGACATTAGGCCATCTTTAAGTGCAGAAAATATATAATTCACTGGCACATAGAAATGCAGGCAAGAAGACAACATTAGGCCATCTATAAGTTCAATGCAGAATGTATGTAATGCACTTCCACATAGAAATGTAGGTAAGAAGACAACATTAGGTCATCTATAAGTGCAGTGCAGAATGTATGTAATACACTTGCACATAGAAATGTAGGTAAGAATGCGAGTAGGAACGGCACAGTTACCTGTATAACTGTCGAGCCAAGCGCGAATCTGGTGTTATAATGTCCAGAAAGAATACCTAAGGTCTCCAGTTTAGGCACGGCGGAAACTACTGATGTATCCGGGTCATATGAAATTAGTTGGAGCAACCTCTCAAGACAAGGGGCATTCTGGATGATGAGTTTCCCAGAATAGCTTTTCACACACATGCTTCTAAGGGTAATGGAGTTGATTGTGAGAGAACGGAAGCCATCACTATACTCGATCAGCAAGCACTCCAAAACAAGGCAACCCGAGATGACGGCGTGCAGCGAGGATTCAGAGACGCTGACACATTCAAGGGCGAGCTTCTTAAGGTTAGGGAAGTGAATCGTTTGGGCTTTGATGTCGGGGAAGTTGCAATTTCCAAAGGTGGCAACAACGAGGGTTTCAGAGAAGCGAAATGCAGCCACCGGCGACGGCCGCGGCCATGTATGTGACCCAGATTGGAAGCCGCACAGCTCGAGCTCCTCGAGGTTGCGGAGGGCGGGGGAGCCTAGCCAGGCGTCGGCGGTGGCGGGCCGGTCGCCGTGGAGGTGGTACACGGGGGTGGAGAAGTGGCGGCAGGGGCCCGTGTGGGCGGAGAGGATGCGCGACACGACATCGGCGAGGTTCTTCCCGTCGATGGAGCGCCAGAAGTGGTGGTCGATGTTGAGCGGCGCGGAACCCCATAGGTTGCGCCACCCGGAGGCGAGGAGCTGGGTGCGGGCGCCTTCCTTGGTGGTGAGGAGCGAGATGATGTACTGGAGGACGGCGTCGGGGAGCTCGCTGATGTGGGTGGTCTTGGCGGCACCCCCATCCGCTCCGGGGAGCTCGCTGATGCAGTCCTTGGCGGCGCCCCCATCCTGGTCCTCCTCCGCGGGTTCCGGACCGCGCTCGTCCGCTGCCGGATTCGCCGCCTCGACTGGGACGAGTTCCGCCGTTTTTCTCTTCTTCGAGGGAGCGCCGGACGCCTCCATCTCTTTCGCCGGGGGCTCGCGCGGCGGGGGTTGACGGACTCTCGCCGGAGGAGGAGGCTTGGGCTTCGCCGGCGGCGGCGGAGGAGGTGGTGCGACCGCGGCGGTTTCGATGGGCGGACCGAGGATGAAATGGAAAGCCCGGCCCAAGACCCGGAGCCGGGCCCACACGTCAGTTACAGGCACAAGTCCTCCTTCCTCTTCCTTCCTCAAGGTTGTTGATACGCGTTGCAACGGGCGACGGAATTTTCAAAATCACATATACATAGTTGAGCCTTCTGGATAGCATTTAAGACTTGCTTACATGACTTTCCATGCTTAATCATGGATAATTGTTTTTGAGAATCGTATACCGACTAATGCAAAGTAATTACCGTACATGTTAAGCAAATCTTATTCAGTTTTCAAGCAAATAATGTTGAGTTCAAATAGTTTGCACCTCGTCACGAAATCATACGGTGCTTCCAACTATTAAGCAAGTACTACATGTACATAACCGGAATGTTCTAACTCAATTCATTATCAAAATTAGTCAGTCTACAAAGTGAGTAGATAGCCTCAAACATGGACATAGTTCAACACACACAATAATCCGACATAGTTCATCACACACGGATACAAATTCACGGGACAAACAAATCGGCCAGACCGGAGCTTTTCACAGCAGGGGAATAGGGTCCTTTTCCGATCTCGCCATTGCATCGCGTTCCCTTTACCAATCGTGTCGTGCCTCTTGAGTCGTGCCTTTCGAGCAGGAATCGGGCCGTTCAGCGGCTTCTACGGAACTTCCCGAATAGAAAGAGCAAAGAGCCTTGGTCGCCTGAGCCAATGTCGACGTCGCGTCTTTCTTCTCCTCCCCGGCGTTGCTACATACCTCATCCTCCTGCGCAAAGGCATCCCAGTACATCTCAGTCCCGGACAACCCAAATCCGTTGCTGGGGCTAGCCATGGTCGAACCTACGGGACTGGAAAGGACGGGAGTGGAGTGGAAAGGGGATCGGAGGAGAGTGAGCTAGGGTTTGATTCCGGGTAGGGATGGAGTAGATATATGTAGAGTCGGAGTGAGATGGATCTGACCTGATGGGCTGCCTGGTCATGTACAGACCACCCCAAACCCTTCTTGGCTTTGGGGTTTGTTGAATAGACCGGATGTTTAGGCTGAATCTGGAGAAGCCGGTCGGGTGCATGTTTTTAGCTGGATGGCGTCCGCTCGGCCCGGATGCCGGTTAGAGATGCTTTGGGATGGGCGCATAAGAGCACATCCGATAAGCAATTTCTAATGGTGATACCAACAGGATCGGAGGTATCATTGAAGACCCGATTGTTGTGTCGCTTATAGATGTGCCAAAGGATGGCAATGCAGGTAGTGGCGTCGACGGAGATTGTAGCTCTATCATCCAACAAGTCCTGGAGTTCGTGGTGATTGTTGAGGTTGGTGGTAGGCGAAAGCCATTGCCAAATCTCCGCAGCTTTGGGGCACTCCATAAGAAGGTGGGGAACGTCTTCACTCAGCGGGAACACATGCCGAGGCTGAGAGCTGTTGTCGGAAGCGCCTGTCGTTGGTGGGGAGGCGGTTGCGAAGGGCGAGCCATATGAAGATCTTGCACCACAGCGGAGCCACATTTTGCCAAACCTTGTCAGCGTATCCCACGGTCGGAAGCAGCCTGAAAGCATTGGCATAGAGACATTTGTTTGATAGAAATTTGTTAGTGTAACAACAAAGGCGAGTGTCAGTGTCAGTCGAGTCCTGTTCCAGGAGAGGTAGGGCGGAGGTGAGAGTGGTTAATTCGGAGGAAGCGGTGGAAGAAACCTGGGGTGTGAAAGTGGTTGATACGTCTCCAACGTATCTATAATTTCTTATGTTTCATGCTATATTATACCAACTTATTACATGTTTTATATGCATTTTATATAGTTTGATGCATTTTCTCGGACTAACCTATTAACAAGATGCCACAGTGCCAGTTCCCTGTTTTCTGCTGTTTTTGGTTTCAGAAAAGTACTTAAGGAAATATTCTCGGAATTGGACGATTTCTTTTCTGAAGTCCGTTTTTAATCGGGAACGTTCCAGAAGACCGAACACGAGACGAAGTGGGCGACCGAGGCGCCGTCATCAGGTGCTCGCGCGGCAGGGATCCTGGCCGCGCGAGGACATGATGTGGGCCCTTCGGGGCGCCACCGACCTCGCCCTTTCGCCTACATATACCCCCCAGACAAAAATACCTAGCACGGTGTTCGATATTTCCTCCTCGGGTCCGGAGCGCCACCGCCATCGAAGACAAGATTCGGGGGACAGAAGTCTCTGTTCCGGCACCCTGCCGGGACGGGGAATTGCCCCCGGAGCCATCTCCATCGACTCCACCGCCATCTCCATCGCCGTTGCTGACTCCTACGATGAGGAGTGAGTAGTTCTCCCCCGGGGCTGCGGGATCTACGGTAGCTATGTGGTCTATCTCTCTCTCCCATGATGTGATCTTTTATGTGATCATGAGCTTTGTAATCTAGTTGAATATGTGATGCTACTCTTTATCTATTATGCACTCTAGAGGTTACTTTAATATGAACTCCGGAGTTATTCACGGTTGTAACGGTGACAGTGTGTGCACCGTGTGTGATTCTTTTATGACGTTGTTGGTGTTAGTTTACTCTGACTTTGAGGGTGCTCTTGTAGCCCTACACAATGAATGGTGTTTGTTATCCAACATGAGAGTGTTTGAGAGTAGTGTTTATTTATTTAACTTTGATGTCATTGTTGAGAATGTCCACTGGTGAAAGTAGGATCCCTAGGCCTTGTTTCTAAGCATTGAAACACCGTTTCCAACAAGTTCTGCTACATGTTTGCTTGCTGCCATTTTTATTACAGATTGCAATTACTACTTATAATCATCCATATTACTTGTATTTCACTATCTCTTCGCATAACTAGTGCACCTATACATCTGACAAGTGTATTGGGTGTGTTGGGGACACAAGAGACTTTTTGTATCTTAACTGCAGGGTTGCTTGAGAGGGTTATCTTTGACCTCTACCTCCCTGAGTTCGATATACCTTGGGTGATTCACTTAACGGAAAATTGCTGCTGTTCTACAAACCTCTGCTCTTGGAGGCCCAACACTGTCTACGAGAATAGAAGCGTGCGTAGACATCAAGTTATTTTCTGGCGCCGTTGCCGGGGAGGTGAGCGCTTGAAGGTATCTCCTTTAGATTCTGCAGTTATTACTTTTTGTTTCTTGTTTTTATTTTTACTAGTTAGGCTAATGGAAAACAACAACAAAATTAGAGATCTTTATGAAATTTATATTGCATTAGGACATGATACTTTTGAAGAGAAAATTAAAAAACCTATGGAACTTTATTTGCATGCTAGTAGCAATGTTATTAGTATGAATTCTTTGAACACCATTATTGCTAATGCTATGGAAAAGTCTAAGCTTGGGGGAGTTGGTTTTGATGAGCATGATATTTTTAGTCCCCCAAGCACGGAGGAGATTTTTTTTTTTGATGATACCTTGCCTCCAATATATGATAATTATAATCATTGTGATATTTTCGGTCCACCTACTGTTGAGGATATATTTTATGTTGATTACAATATGCCTCCTATATTTGATGATTACGGTGATGAGAATAATAATGATAGCTATTTTGTTGAATTTGCTCCCACTACAATTAATAAGAATGACTATGCTTATGTGGAGAGTATTCATTCTTTCATGCACGTGGCTCATGATAAGAATGTTTTATGTGATAGTTATGTTGTAAATTTTATTCATGATGCTACTTGTGAACTTATAGATGATAATGATGAGTGTTGCTTAAATATACTATATGATAATGCTTTAGATGATGGTCCTATGCTTATTGATAATCCTCTATGTTTAGAAGTTGAGGATAAAAATGATATAATTGCTGCTTGTGATGGTACTCTTACTCATGAGAGTCCTATTTTGTTCTTGAATTCTCCTAATTACACCATGGAGGAGAAATTTGCTTATGTTGAGAAATACTTATGTGGTTTGCAATTGTCTCTAGTTCCAAATCTTTGTTGCAACCATGATCTTAAACTTGATATTGATCTTAATAACTATTTTGAAAGAGTGAAGCATGCTAATGAATTCCAAAATAAATTTAATGATCCTCTTTATGTGCCTATGTTATCTAAGTTGAATGATTCTTGTGGTTATATGGTTGAATTTATTTCTACTACTGAAAGTTATTATAAGAGAGGGAAACATGGTTTTATGTATCTCAACAATATTAAGTTTCCCCTCTTTATGTTGAAAATTTTAAAGTTGCACTTGTTTTGCTCTCCTATGTCTATTACTTTGTGCTTTCATGACTTGTTTCTTTATAAGATTATTTTTCATAAGAAGAGGGTTAGACTTAAATGTGTTTGATATTTGCCTCTTGATGCTCTCTTCGGTTTCCAACTCTCATTTTTATGAGAGCATCATAAAAATCTACTTGCCTAGCTAAAAGGCTTTAAAGAAAAGCGCTTATGGGAGACAACCCATGTTTTATTTCTGTTATTTTATTTTATATTGAGTCAAGGAACATGCTTTCCTGTAGCAATTCCTTTTTATCTTTATTTTATCGCATTTTTGTGTCAAGTTAAGCCTCTTGTAGAAAGTTGATGCTAGATTTGGATTGCTGTGCTGAAACAGTTTTCTGCTGTCCATCGTTAAATTCATAACTATTCACAGAAAAATCAAAAGGACCTGGGATTTTTTGTACGTGATCCTCAGATATGTATGCAACTTTCATTAGTTTTGAGTTTTCTGATTTGAGCAAGTTAAGTGCCTCGAAAAAATTCGTCTTTACGGACTGTTCTGTTTTCGACAAATTCTGCCATTTATTTTGCAATGCCTCTTTTACTATTTTGAATGGATCTTTTTGTTCCATAAAGTATTAATGGCTGTAGCTAATATCCAGTAGCATTGGTAGCAATTGTGTTCATGCAGAATATAAGAATTTTTTTGATTATGCACTAACCCTCTAATGAAGTTTAATCTAAGTTTGGTGTGGAGAAAGTTTTCAAGGATCAAGAGAGAGGATGATATGATGTGATCAAGGAGATGAAAGAGCCTAAGCTTGGGGATGCCCCCGTGGGTCACCCAAGCATATTTCAAGAATACTCAAGCGTCAAAGGGCAACCCCTTCTTCATCAACAAACTATCAGGTCCTTTCTAGTGAAACTATATTTTAATTCCGCCACTTCTTATGTGTTTTTCTTGAAGCGTCGGTTTGTTTTTGTTTTTTTTTTGTTTTTTTCATTCTCTGAATAAAATGGATCCTAGCATTCCTTTGTGGGAGAGAGACACGCTCCGCTTTTTCTTATGAATACTCGTATTCTTCACTTATATTTGTTGAGTATTCTTCTATGTTACTTCAATGCTTTCTAGCTCTTGTTTTTCATGCATCTCTTGCTAGAGCTGTTAGCTTTATTATATCATACTCTCGTATCTCATTGTTTAATTACTTGGAGAGTTTATCTTTTAAATAAGTTGATTGGTGTTTGGTTGAGAACAGAAAATGCTAAATGTGCTTGGCAATTGTTTTGAGCTCTCAAGTAGATCATGTTTAAGCTTTTACATCATGTAGTTAAAACCTATTAGTGAGGAACTACCGTAAAACTTGCTGAAATTTGGTTTGCATGTTTGGTATCTCTAAGCTCTAGATATTTTCTAGTTAAAGTGTTTGAACAACAAGGAAGACAATGTAGAGTTTTATAATGCTTGCAATATGTTTTTATATACGTCTTGTTGTCATAGTTTATACTTCAAACAACCTTGCTAGCCAAAGCCTTGTACTGAGAGGGAATGCTTCTCGTGCATCCATAATCCTTGAGCCAAAACCTATGCCATTTGTGTCCACCATACCTACCTACTACATGGTATTTCCTGCCATTCCAAGTAAATACTTCATGTGCTACCTTTTATTCAAAATTTATTATCCCTTATTTGTGTCAATGTTTATTAGCTCATGAGGAAGTATGTGGTGTTACGGATATCAACCTTGTCATTTGCTTTTAGACAGACTTTCACCAACCGGACTAGTGGCATATACATCCGCTTATCCATTAACTTTGCAAAAAGAGCTGGCAAACGGGGTGCCCAGTCCCAATTAATTACAACTTTAACCGCTGCAATCTCTTCACATTTTTGCCGTGATCCAATCAGTCAAGCAATGACAAAAGTTTTTAACTATATGTGTAAACAAAAGAGATAAGAGGGATGATCTACCTTGCTGGTAGAAATAACGTCCTTCATGGGAGCCGCTCTTGAAAGTCTGGTTGACAAGGGGGGTAGAGTGCCCATTACCAGAAGGCGGTAGGCGGTTGTGTCTGTTGCGCATCTTGATGAGCGAGTGAGTTTGGAAGGAGGGCAGGCCAGCCACAATGGCTTTCCAAATTGGGGTGTCTAAACGATGATCATCCCCGAGGTCCCGGCATTGGGACCAGCCATAGCAGCGACGAAACCAGCATGTCCAGGGAGCATCAAAAGCCGAGTGGATTTTGGTGAGAAATTTGGAGAGGAGCGCAGAATTCTACGAAGGAATGTGAACGATGCCCAGACCTCCAAGACTTTTCGGGCGGCACACCTCCGGCCAGGCAACTTTACATTGACCACCATGACATACCTCCTCACCAGTCAAGAAGAAAGCACGACGGCGCCGGTCAATGGCCTCAATAACCCCAGGGGGAGCAACCCCGCGCTCACGGCGGTAAATCGCCCCTCGGCTATTCAGGGATATCTAGTAGTGCATGTGAGATCATTGCCGTGAGAACCGATTTTATAAGGACGAGGCGGCCCGGAAAGGAATGGAGCGCCCCCCGATTGCATTGCTTTTCTAAACGCTGGACTCTCAAGTTTACGCCGATGCAAGTAAAATCACTAGAAAATAGGTAAAACGATTGGGAAATCCCTAGCGCCTCTGCTTAAGCGCCCTATCGTGGATGCTCTAACAGGGCTGTGCGTGCATGGATGGCGATGTCGCCATGCATGGACACGACACGACCGAGCTCGAGGCACGCTTTGGCAGCTTTCTGAAGAAGACAAAGCCCACACACGACTCTTTGGACTCTTATTTTTGTTATGTTTATTTTTTTATAAAACTTTACAAATATTGTGCAAACAAATAATTTTCAGAAATATTACTCGATCAGTCGCTCAGGAGGTAAGCGATTGGATCTTATGGTCATACGCATGTTCACCTGGTCAGGATCGAGCCGCAATTTAGCCTGCAAACGATTTAGCGCTGCACATGCAAAGCCTTCAGGTTCAACCATTTCTCTCTCGATACACTTCTAGCGACTATGTTTAGGTAATAATATCAGTCTATCTACACTAGCAGTACAGCTTGCCAATCAAGAAAAAAGTATTTGGCCAGAGAAGAATGTGTCATGTGTGACTTGACTGAGCACCATGTCTTGCGCATCCTTGTTCTTTGGGAATGCAAGCTGCGTCGATGCCCAAGGCGGCGCATTATGAGTGATGGCATTACATCCTTTGCAATTCTTGTGGTCTTCTTTTAGAACAACCGCCTGTAGATTCGGAGCTCGCTTCAGAATCGCTCTTATAAATGTCAGCTGCTGCTCTAGGGGTCTAAAGCCGACGATTTGCAACTCTTTTAGTAGCAAGTTCTTGGAGCCGTGGAAGTCCACCTCCCACCGAGGACTACTTCTCTCAGAGCAAAAACGAGGATCTCTATCCACATCACATGCATCATCTTCCCATATCTATAATTGGATGAGAAATTAGTTACATTTTAGTTGGATTTTTTCTGCATCCAGCGGCAGTTCAGTTATCTAAATGCCAAGAATGAAGGAAAGACAATTTAATTGTTCATGTATTGAGTCACATTCAGAGATAACAGTATTGTTTTGTAATGGGGAAGTGTACAAATTACAAATGATGGCGGTGAAATTGTATTTATAAAATGCATATAAAAGAATGACTTACCCTATAATATTTTCAAACGGAGAAACACACTAGATAGAGAAATAATTCTGAGACGAAAAAAATAACTCACCCCAATATGCAATATTTCAACAGAAGGAGCTGCCTCAAGGAAGGCTGTAATCCATGAAAGGTCAAATTCAACAAAGATACCATGCACGAACAGCTTCTTTAGCTTGCTGAATGCAGAGGTGAGTTGTAGTACTTCACGTTGGACCCAAATCTGGTCACAGATAAATAACTGGTAAATTCCATGCAGTTATGCCTACTCTGGAAACTACATTTTTGGAGAGGATTTCACAGATCCAATAATAATTTCACATCAGAAAACTACACTGGTACACAACTCTATTCTAGGAAACAGTTGGATAGCATGGGAACCAATGGAAATATTAAGATGAATACACCATAATTCCAGAAAAGAAACAAATTAGCCACGCTTCATTTTAGTGTGCGGACTGACAAGTGACATCATCGTGGCATAACACTGAACATAGCAGGGTTTTGGTTAAATGTAGTACAAAAGTGTTTCATGACATTTGCAGCTATTTTTGTTCTCTCGTAAAAAATACTACCTCCGTTCCAATGAATAAGGCTTATATTATTTTGAAAAAGTCAACTCATGTAAAGTTTGACCAAATTTTTATGAAAAATATTAACATGCAAAATATAAAACTAATGCCATTAGAAACATCATGAACTATATTTTCATATGATATCAATATAATATCATATTTGTTGATATATTTTTCTAAAAGTTTGGTCAAACTTTACTTTGCTTGACTTTTGCAAAAAAATATAGGACTTATTCATCGGAACGGAGTGAGTAAGCTTATCCACAGTATAACTAGGATAAATTTTACAACATAGTGAACACAGAATAATATGATTCTCGAAAAAATTTACAACAACATGAACTAAGTACTTACATTTTCTCCTTCGAAATCCAGGGTGAGTGTGTGTATGCCTGCAGCTCCATGTAGTAGCACACTTAGTTTAAGTATATTCCCATCAGGAAGAAAACCATTTGAAAGGCACAATTTCTCAAGGGATGGGACAAAACCAAAATACAAGGGCCAAAATTCAGTTTCCCAAACATCCCAATCAAGCTCCTCCAATTTCGGAGTGGATATTAAGTCAATTCTCTCAAACCAACAGCTGCTGAGCTTAAGAACACGGAGGTTTGAGTTTGGTGCATCTATCTTCCACACAGAGGAATCATCTGCAGCTTTATATTCACATTTACATTCAGAGAGGGTTAAATGCTTTAGTGGCTTGCAGTGCTCGAACAGGATGTCTAGTTGGGCAAAACACAAATTGGACAAAGAGAGACGTGTGAGGCAATGGAGGACACTAGGGTAGGCACGGAAAAATCCATCCACTTCTTGGGCACGCCTCACATTCGAGGCCATAAAATAAGGCGCTGTGTGGTCGAGAATGGAAAGGTGCAAATCTTTCAGCAAACCGTTGTCAACTGCGTCATGTAGTAGTGGGCCAATCTGGGACGATGATACAGTGTTGAGAGAGTCGAGCTTAAGTCGCAAACTTGTGATAGCGGATTCCCTCCGAGGTATAGCCAACAAACTCTTGGTCGCTTCTGTTAGAGTGAGCATCGCGTTATGCATGAGAATACTTGTCCTCGCAGCCGTCCTCAGGTCAACAGGGCGCTCCAAGTGTGGGACGGATACGAAATCCTTGACGTTAATGTTGAGTTCGGGAAGCAACCAAGGCAGACGCCTCCAGGGTGCTGACAGAATACTTGTCCTCGCGGCCGTCCTCAGGTCAACTCGCACCAAGATAGACAGTAGAAGATCATCTGGGAGCACACTTAGCCGGTCTTCCCCCTTTCGTTGCTAAATGCACAAACAAAATGCATTCATTAATGTATTGCGAATAGCTAAGCTGAGAAACTCGTAATGGACAAAACAGAGTTTGCATCACGGATAACTCGTAATGGACAACGAGGAAACTTACTTGGCCCTCTGCCTCCATGAAAAAGATCCTAGTACGTGGGGCTTGCGCAGCGATGGGTGTCCGGCGAGGCGGCGACTAGCACGAGAAACAAAAGAAATTACTGCAAGTAATAGAGCCTTATTATGGATGACGCCGGAATACATAATGGTGTAGAGCTATTACTCTGGTCCGACTCGAAGTAGAGGCATTACTCCGAAACCGAATCATACACGGCTGAATCTACAAAATCAAATCATAGGCTCGTTGGAATCTACCACAGGAGCTCCTGAAGCTGCTACACGCGCGCAAGGAGCACGTCGGCGGCGGCCCCGCCTGGCCGCTCCGTGGCTGCCGCGTGCTCGAGGACAGGGACGCAGTGGGCGTAGTCGATGTCGCAGTACGCGCACCTAGGAGAGGAAGGCCGGTGGAAGCTCACCTAATTTAAGTTCAAGCTGCTTAACGGTTTAGTGAAACTTGAGGTGTGCATCATTTTTTTTGAAACAAGGCAAAAGATTTACCATTTCATTAAATAAGAAGGAGTATAGAGGGTTGTTACAAGTCTAGTCATGACCAAAGGCCATGACCCCAAACCGAGTGTCTACTCTCGCGGCATTACATTACACAAGGCTTTCATCCTCGCAAGGCACCAAAACGTCATTTCATCCTTAATCTTAGCCACTAGTATGTTGTTGGGCATTGCTTGGTTCCTAAATACTCGCGCGTTTTTCTCTTTCCAAATTTTCCAAGAGACAAGCATTGCGAGAGATGCCAAAGCTTTCCTATGTGGCCCTCTTCTTATGGATGACGGAGCCCCACCAATCCTTGACGGTACGGATAGGGTGCCACACACTTGGCATCAAGTCATCCAGCCCAAGCCAAGCCTAGCACCAAATACAGTTGGAATAACGACATTGGTATAGAAGATGTGTGGCCGTCTCTTGCACTTGGTTGTAAAGCTTGCAACGGACACAATTTTGTCATTCTCTTCTCTCGAGTCTATCCGCCATCCACACCCGGTTTGGAAGGATCAACCAAGAAAAGATCTTACACTTCGGGGGGGGGGGGGGGGGGGGGGGGGGGCGCAAGGCTTATAAACCATCAGAGGCAAAGGAGAGGAAACATGCCCCAAGAATTGCATTTTGTAGGCCGAAGGAAGGAGTAGAAACCATTGTTGTAGAGCTTCCACACAATACTATCCGGTGTGTCATCCACATGGTGGGCCGCATCCACCAACTCCCAAAGACATGTGAATGGAGTGATATGGTCGACGGTGAGCCCCTCTTGAATGTTGATTTGTGTGACCCAAAAATTGTTAGTCAAGGCTTTGCGCACTGTGCAGTTATTTTTCTTCGAGAGATCAAAGATAAGAGGAGCGATTTTCATTGGGCACCTCCCGTCAAGCCAAGAAGACTCCCAAAAGAGGGATTTCCCCCCATTACCAATGGTGACCTTTGTAGCCGCCGCGAAGAGGTCGTGGTCATTCTTGTTGCACGGGTTTTGGAGGTCCATCCAAGGCTTACGGTCCTCTCCCCAATCCCCATTCAAACCATCGCAAATGAAGGGCAGCGACAAACTTGGAAAGGTTGAGGATGCCCAACCCTCGTATTTCCTTAGGCTTACAAACTAACTCCCAATGGATTTTGCACTTTCCACTGGAAGGACTGCCTTTTCACTAGCCGCCCAAAGAAAATCACTTCTAATGCTATCGATCTTGAGTAGGACCTCCACCGGGACTTCAAAGTCGGTGATGAAATAAATCACAATACTAGTTAGCACTGCCTTGACAAGGATATTTCGGCCGGCCATAGTTGTGTGCCTTCCAATCCACAGGGCAAGCTTGCTGGCCACCCTATCCTCCAAATATTGGAAGTGAATGCATTTGAGATGTGACACGGACAAGGGCAGCCTAAGATACTTCATGGGGAAGGACGAACGAGTAGCCGGGAAAGCTTGTAGGATATCATCTAGATCGATGCCTTGACACCGAATAGGGGGCACTTGACTTTTGGTGCAATTTGTGAGAAGGCCGGTTACCATGCTGAAATTAGCAAGGATGGTGGCCAAATCTTGAACGTCTTCTTTTTTGGGCCTCAAGAAGATGCGCTGCGTTGCGTAGAGGGAGGTGCAAACCGTGGGTGTTCTTCCTCTTAGCTTTTGAAAGAGTCCTTTGTCGGTTGCCTTGAGGAGACTGTGGTGCAAGGGGTCGATAGCCAACACAAAGAGGAGCGGCGATAAGGCCATAAGGGCCCTTGCCTAAGGCCCCGGCCATGTCTTATTGGGGTGTCGGCAAATCACAAAGATAGGATGGCGGATCTCCAATCTCTAAATTTGCTTGGGAAGCCCAAGTCTGTGTGCATCATGCATATTTATGCTTTTTTACAGTTGTTGGTTCAACTATGCGTGAATAAAGCAAGTACAGAAGTTCAATACTCCTTTTGCAGTTCTTGGTAGTAGAATGGCCAGTAGAAGCTCACCTAATTCAAATGCATGCTGTTAGCCTGAAGGAATTCCACAAGGGACAGGACAAAACCGAAAGACAAGGGGGCATATTCAGATTCCATCTCTACTTGACACCAATGTCACAGACAAAAATGCAAGCTCACTATTGTGGTGCTGTACATGCGCCAGGTGAAGTCATTCACAAGTGAGCCTATGTATGGTTGATGTATCGAACACCATCTCTTTATAGAAACTCTTTTAGCTCTATGCCTGATCACTGTAACCACGCTTAAAGCTTCTAAGTACCAAAAACTATCCGGCCTGAGAAGGATGAGCCATCCGTGACTCGTCTGAACACCATGTCTTGCTCGTCCTTGTTCTTCGGATACATAGGCTGTGTCGACGCACAGCCCGGCGCATTATAAGTGATGGCATCACAATCTTTGCAATCTTCGCCATCTTCTTTAAGAACTACTGCCTTCAGATTGGGAGCTCTCTCAAGAATCGCTCTTATAAATATCAGTTGCTGCTCTAGCGGCTTAAAGCCGGCAATTTGGAGCTCTTTCAGTAGCAAGTTCTTGGAGCCGCGGAAGTCCAGCTCCCACCGAGGACTACTTCTTTTAGGAAAAAATTCGTGCAATCTATCCACCTCGCATTCATGTTCCCATACCTATATTTGGATGAGCAATTAGTCACATGTCAGCTGCATATTTCAGTACGCAGCGAATTTAAGTTTACCTGCTTATGCATTACATACAAAGTTTACAGTATCATTTTGGTAACAACATTTTGTACAAAGCCTTTTATTTCCAAACAAGTTGGGGGTAGGCTAAAGTGTCATTTTGATACGGAAAGAATATACAAATCACAAAGAGTGGCCCTGAATTCCGTACAGAAATTGCATACATAGAAACACTTACAAAATAGTAATTTAAAATTGAAAAACCCCACCCAGGCAGTCAAAGGATTCTGAGACAAAAACATAACTCTCACCTCAACCTGCAATATTTCAACAGAAGGAGCTGCCATAAGGAAGGTTGTAGTCCATAGAAGGTCAAATTCAACATATATACCAAGCAAGGACAGCCTCTGTAGCTTGCTGAACGCGGAGGTGAGTTGTTTTATTTCAGGTTGGATCCAAATCTGGTCACAAGATAAGTGAATGATAAATTCAAAGCAATTATGCATACACTGTGAAAGCTCAATTTTAAGGAGAGAACTTCAGATATCCGCAGATAATGATGTGATGTATGTATCAGGAAACTACACCGGTACAAAACTCCATTCTAGGAAACAGTTGGATAGCATTGGAACCAACGAAAATTTAAGACAAATACGCTGTAATTGCTAAAAGAAAAATGGCCACACTCAATTCTGGGTTGTGGACTGACATCATGCTAAAATACCATCGAATACCATGTGGTTTGATTTAAATCTTCGTTGATACTTGATACTTTTTATTAATATAAAAAGGCCGTATGCATCTTCACGATGCAGAGGCTGAGGCGGTGCTTCTTTTCAAAAAAAAATGTAGTTTAAAGGCCCTGCCAATTATATGTGTAGTCCTACGAAAAGTACAATTGAAGGTGTTCTTTCTCCTAGTTTGTACAAATGGTTCATGAAATTTATAGCTATGCTTGGTCTCTGTCATAAATAAGCACACCCACATTATCACTACGATAATTTTTACACACAAAAATTGAACTAGTACTTACATTTTCTCCTTTGAAATCCAAGGTGAGAGTATGCATGCCTGTGGTTCCATGTAGAAGTTCACTTAATTTAAGTACATCATGATGAATCTGGCAAAAATTTGAAAGGTACAATTCCTCGAGGGATGGGACCAAAACCAAAACACAAGAGGGGTTCTTGTACCCAAAGATACAGCTCAAGCTTCTCCAATTTTGGAAGGGATATTAACTCAATTTTGTCAAACCAACAACAGTCGATATCCAGAACACGGAGTTTTGAGTTTGGTGCATCTACCTTCCATACAGAGCAATCTTGAGCATCACAACGGGAGAGGGTTAAATGTTTTAGTTGCTTGAAGTGGTCAAATAGGATATACTGCATGTCTAATTGGCCAAAGTGCAAATCACACAAAGAGAGCCTTGTTAGGCAATGAAGGACACTAGGGAAGGCACGGAAAAATCCATCCACTTCTTGGCCACGTTTTCGCATATCCAAGGACAGACGATCAAACGGCCTCGTCTCATCGAGAATGAAAAGGTCCAAATCCTTCAGCAGACCACTCTCTATTGTATCACATAGTAGTGAGCCAATGTCGAACGAGAAAGGGTCGACAAAGTCAAGCTTAAGTCGCAAACTTGTGATAATGGAGTCTCTCCGAGGTTTAGCCAGCAAACTCTTGGTGGGAGAATTGATTATGACCCCCCCGGTTCATGCGACTTGAATCTTTTGCCCCTTTCTTCATCTGCCTCACTTCTAAGCCCTCTAGTTGGATGTGTCCGTTGCTGATGGCCCCCTTTGGCTTTGTTATCTCCGGATTAAGCTAGCAATCCAATCTTATAGGCTAATTATAAGCTGAACAGACAAATTTGCCCCTGTCAATATCTTCAAGCCGCAAAGCTCTGGGAGCTGGGAGGATCGGGCAGTCTGCGGGGCAGCCGTTCTTCAATCTGGACGTGCTCCAACAGGAGGCGCCGAAGCTCCCGAGGACGTCCCGCCGCCTAGAGCTCGCAGTCGTGGCCATCTTCCCCGCAGCCAGCCTCTCCTATCTTCCCTTCTCCACCTCGAGCTTCCGAGCCATGGCCATCTCGGGCTTCCGAGCCATGGAGATAGAGAAGGAGACCGCGCCGTTGGGAGGGGAGGCAGACAGCTAGAGAAGGGGAGGCGGCTCCCATGGCCAGTGGTGGAGAAGCGAGGTGCGGACGCGGAGCTCCATTGGGATCTGGGAGGCGGTGCGGGTGCACTCCGTGGTCCCGGCGTCGATCTGGCCAGCGGCGGCGTCGACCTTGCCGGCAGCGGTGTGATTATTTGTTGGCCGCCGGGGAGAGAGACGGGACCGGAGAGAAATGAACAGGCAAGCCCTCCTCTGCTCGTGACAAGTCATGCGAGTGTCACGAGGGCAGTCTAGTCAATCTAGATAATAATAAGATTAGTTTCTTTTTTTTTATTACCTAAATTAAGAGATAACACGGCTGGGTGGTTAAAAGCAAGGAAGAGGAAGAAGGGGGCATATTATCCAAGTCATCCAAGCTGGGGGGTTATAATCAAATCTCCCACTCTTGGTCGCTTGTATTAGAGTGAGCACCGCTTTATGCATGAGATTAGCCTCAGTAGGGTCCGAGTGTGGAACATATAAGAAATCCTTGGCATCAATGTTGAGTTCGGGCAGCAGCCAAGGCAGCTGTCTCCACCGTCTTGACAGGGCACTTGTCCTCGCAGCCAGTCGTCCTCAGGTCGACTCCCATCAAGATATACAGCAAAACATCATCGGGAAGCACGCTGAGCCGGTCTTCTTCACCCCAATGCTATATCAACGAAAAATATGGATCTATTTAGTTCGTTACTGATGACGAACTAAGTTGAGAAACTCTTAACGGAGAAATAGAAAATACACTGCATGATAAGTACTGTAGTGATATTGACAAGCAACAAGGAGGCAATGGGGGCAAAAAGAAAAGCATACGGGGCCGTGCGCGCTGCCATTCTTCAACTCCATGAAGATAACAATGGGGCTTCGGTTCTCCAGCGACTAACACGAGTCAATTAACAGGCCCCGGGGTCCATAGATCCGATCGACTCGAAGTAGAGGGATTGCTCAGAAATCAAATCATACACCGACTTGATCAAAACCGAATCGACGAGGTAGAACCTCCCAAGCCTGCTACTATGAGCGATGGGGATGGATATCGGCGACGGCGGGTGTTACCATGGCAGAGTGAGGCGGCGCCGGCGAGGTCGCTCCGTCTATGGGGAAAAAAAGACGAGGAGGACAGGAAGATGCGCTCTGCACTAGTTGGGCCGTAAATTGGCTTTATTTACGGTTCCAAAAAAGTTTTTTTTTCTCCACGACAGTTCTTACTTTGATTTTTTTTGTAGAATTTAAAAATTCATTCTTTTCATTTACGAGGTGATCATTTTGCGCAAACCATAATTTATCTAACCGATCTCAAGTTTAGTTTGGCCTAACTTAGAAGTTTGAACCTCCCGATGAAACATTGCTTTCTGAAAAATTAGCAAGAATGATTCCTAATAAAGTACACCGGAATTACAAGAGAGGACATATAACAGAAAAAACGCACACACAAACCGAAACTCTGATAAACTAAAAAAAACTATATGATGAGGAGTACTCCAACATTGCCGCTTCGTCGAGACAACCATCGAAGGGAAAAACATAGCCCAAATTGCACCAAGGTACATACCTCACCACCACAAACGAGACCACTACGCGTAATTGAGAATAAAACCAAACAACTAGTACATTGCTCGAGAAACGCCACCACTGTGGACGAAAAGCACCGATCAAAGCTCAGCCGAGACCAAGACCGACGATGTCAGCGCGATCGAAGGGCGATGCTCAGCCGAGTCCACACCACCCCATGTAGACGAAATGCTGCTCGGCACCAAGACCTCGACATGACAATTGTTGGCGTTGGGGAAGGGGTTCTGCCGCCATCGGACGAGGGGGGACGCCTCGGTGCCGCCCCTAGAGCGGCACGGGAACAAGTCTATTGAGGTTTCGCAAATACTTTTTTAATATATAATTTTCTTAAATATATTTTAAATACGGGTATACTAGAAGAAATTAATGTACCAATAAGCGATCATATCCGTATCCCGTCGTTTTCTTACCGATTTCTTTGGTTCCAGCTGACCGACAGAGCTGGACGCGGCCGTCCACGACCGATTTCCTCATCATCGCGGCACGTGCCTCCCGCTGCTTGGCTTCCATTTCCACTCCTCCTCCTCCTCCACCTCCACCTCCACCTCCACCTCCTCTCCTCTTCGCCCCCACCACCGCCCGTGATCTCCACGCGTTCCATCCGTCCCCGCCTCAAGCCTCAGGTAAATCAATCAAGTCATCATCCGCTCCCGATACCAGACAATTCTCCGGATCTCAAGCTTACCCAACCTGCTTTCGCTCTCCGATCTTGATCTTGGCCGGCCAGCCATGTCTTCCTCGGACAACCCCGACACGGTCACCGACCGCGGCCTCTTCGGCGGCAGCAGCAAGAAGGACGAGGACAAGAAGGAGAAGGAGGAGGAGAAGAAGGAGGAGGAGGGCGGCGGCGGGTTCATCGAGAAAGTCAAGGACTTCATCCACGACATCGGCGAGAAGATCGAGGAGGCCGTCGGGTTCGGCAAGCCCACCGCCGACGTCTCCCACATCCACGTCCCCCACATCGGCCTCCACCGCGCCGACCTCGTCATCGACGTGCTCATCAAGAACCCCAACCCGGTGCCCATCCCGCTCGTCGACATCGACTACCTCATCGACAGCGACGGCCGGAAGCTGGTGGCCGGGCTGATCCCGGACGCCGGCACCATCCACGCGCACGGGGAGGAGACCGTCAAGATCCCCATCTCCATCAACTTCGACGACATCCGGGACACCTACGGCGACATCAAGCCGGGCAGCATCATCCCCTACCTCGTCAGCGTCACCCTCCTCGTCGACGTCCCCGTCTTCGGCCGCATCAAGATCCCGCTCGACAAGTCCGGCGAGATCCCGGTGCCCTACAAGCCCGACGTGGACGTGGACAAGATCAAGTTCCACCACTTCTCCTTCGAGGAGACCACCGCCACCATCCACCTCAGCCTCGAGAACAAGAACGACTTCGACCTCGGCCTCAACCTGCTCCAGTACGAGATGTGGCTCGGCGACGACAGCGTCGTCAACGCCGAGCTCACCCAGTCAACCAAGATCGAGAAGCAGGGGATCACCAAGATGCAGATCCCATTCAAGTTCAGGCCCAAGGACCTCGGCTCCGCCGTCTGGGACATGATCAGGGGCAGGGGAACAGGGTACACTATCAAGGGGAAGATCGACGTCGATACTCCCTTTGGGAACATGAAGCTGCCCATCGACAAAGTCGGCGGTACCACTACGCTCAAGAAGGACGACGACGACGATGATGAGGTATACTATCTCTATCTCTATCTCTATCTCAGAATGAATTCATATGCCTGCCTGGCCTGCTCTGCTCTAGGTTAATTGTCTTTGTCCCTATAGTTATACTTTCCTTGTTGCTGTTTAATAGCTAGACCAGTTTAGTCTTTTATTGACTAGGATGATTGACATTGGAAGATATAGCTTAAAGAGTTTGTAGGACCAAGCATTGATGCATAGCATTTCAGTTACAGAATTACAATAGCTGAATTATAGCCCTCGGTTGTTTTTTACAGTTACATCTTCCTTGTTGATGTTTGTGCAATCATCACATAGCTAGACCAGTGCAGTCTTGTGTTGACTATGATGATTGACAATGGAGGATTTAGCTTAAGAGTTAGGACCAAGCATTGATGATGCATTGCTTTTCAGTTACAGGAGTGCGGTAGCTGAATTGTAGTCTTCTGTTGATTACTACCTTTACACCTAGATGATGTTTGTGCATTCATCACATATAAGTACTAGCTAGATGATTTTAGTCCTGTTTTGACTTAGAAATGGAAGAAATATTGTTGATATGCTGTTGAGCTATGAGGACCGAAATAGCTGAATTGTAGCTCTCTTCTGAATTTTCATGGTACTCCAACGCTAAAAATATCATACAATCTGTACTGAAGCATTGCTGCACTGAAGCTCTGTACAATCTTAATAATTGCCGCTCAGCTTGTTTTGTTCACCTAAAGCTTTATATCAGTCGAAACTCACTGGTAGAAATACTCATGTTAAGCTGAAATTCTGCTTGTCACCGGCAGATTCTTTGTCAGTATTGAAAGTGTTGTGCCATCTGATGCTGATGAACTTAGAATGCCTTAATTCTATATTGTCGGATTTGATCTAAAATCAGTTACTCCGATGCGACAAAACATTAGAAATGCATTCGGGCATTCACTATGTAAATCCAACTCATATAATATATATAAAATATAGCTGAATTTCAATGGACTGAACCTGGAGCCTTGTTAATCTCTTCATTTGAATTAACCTTGCAGGAGTGAAGTGCTGTTACTGAACATACAAGGTGCTGCAAGGGGATGCCTACCCATGCCCTTAGCGCCAACTGAACTCTTGCTCTAGCTTAGTTACCTTTGATGGTGTTGTTGTCCGACCATCTTCCGCGTTTTATGCTTCGGTGCTCAGTGTCCTTTGTGGAAATTCATCCAGTGTGTATTCTTCCTGTGTTAACTTTGTCATGTGGAAACAAATCTGAGAATAAATTGCATCACCCGTTTGTTGTTTGTGGGGTTTGCTAGTAGCCTTCTTAGCCAAATATTGTGCCTGCCTGCTATCTTTTCGATACAAATATATTTTTCGATCACCAGACACATGATTTTTTTTAGCAAATGCAAATTCATTATCGAATATAAACATATGTACTGTTATCTTTGCCCCCACATGAAAAATCCAGCTTCTTTACATTACTATACAACTCATTGAAAATAGAAAAAAAAAGATAAGGAGCCTGCATCTTGCAGTCTGCCTGTCTTCTGTCTCTAAAAACTACATCCCTACGAAGACCTGTTTTTCCTTTACATGATGTCAGCCTGCAAACTGACCACTCTCAGTTCATGTGCGCGATTGGCGTGATCGCGCACAGCTTGCGTGATTGATATTTCTGTCCTACTGAACGAACGTCAGTTCATGTGATCCTCACATGTAGAAGTGTACACCTCTTCTCTTCCCCCTCTCTCCCCACCTGATGTGTACCTCACACATAGATTTGCGGAGCAAACCACGTTTGACGGTCACTTCTTTCTCCGCTCTTGTTCGTCGAGCCGATTCCGGAGATTTTTTAAACTTTGCACTACTTTAGGTTTCAACTTGCTCTGAAAAATCTTTCCTTGCAACGATGTTGACCTGCCAAATACAAAATCCAGAGAGGGGTTCCAGTTAATTCGCAGACATTTGAGTTCTAAGTGGTTTTGCCTGGACCCTCAAACTAAACCAGCAAGACTCTGAACCTGGTTTCCTTCAGCTCTTCGTCAAGCTCTTGTTCTGATTCTTTTATCTGCAGAACCATACAGCAGACAATTTGCTGTCAGGCAATCTGCACAGGGAATATGGAACTGCCCTGTTAGATAATTGCATAGGTGTAACAGTAATGTGTTGCTAGCAGATTTGCAGTTCCAGCTTCACGTTGACATTAACGCAATCATGCAAATGGCCACCTTTTAATATCATATTTACTACGCATGGCTTTAAGAAAAAAAATATGGCTACCATAGCAACATCGCGACAATTGGTCAGAATATAAAGATAAAGTTACATCAGCAAGATGGATACAAGAAACCCAAGTCAAATATAGTTATTCAAGCAAGTGATGTCCACTGATGCAAAATAGTAACAACTAACCTCTTTGACCAGTCTTTTTGAGCTCCAAATAAGAGCACCCTACAAATCATACGACGAGACCAGATTTAGATCATCAAGAGTAACATCTGATGAGAAAAATCCAAGCAATATTCTCCTCTAGGTATAGAGTTTCAACGATATCCTCAATGACATGTTCTTTTAGGCAAACACTTTGGAAGGCAATGATCTGTTTTCACACATAAGAACCAGTCCTTATGTTTTACAGAAGAGCTATGCTACCCATCGAATTTTCTAATGCTTCCTAATAAGAAATGCAGCAGGACTTAGAAAGAAAGGTAAAATATCTAAGTGCATCAATGTCTGATGGCAGACAGAGACCAACAGAACAAGTTAATCATGAGGCGAATACATACTTCACCATGCGACAATTGTTGCTCCAGTACATCCGACGTTACAACCCAGACTTTTGGGCATCCATCTGCCACCAAAGCTTCAACCTATGTTGGTAGTAAGAACCAGAATAAGAAACCTCTTGGTGACATTAGACACACACACGCTATCTATTCAGTAAGATCGCATTCCATTTCTATTTGATTAAGAAATTGCTATTGGTGGCAGGGGTGAAAATTTAGCAGTACCATCCTTGAGCTTAATATGATCACAGTTCACAAAATAAATAGAGATATGAACCTAGAGTGCATCAATTTCAGATTAGCATACAATCTTGTAGTATAATAATCATTATAGCAATTTACTTTTGAAAAATAAATAGAGATATGAACAGTTAGGCTTGCATACACAGCTCGTAAATATGCTTATAACCGGGACATCCCTGTTGGTTGAAACTGACTTTACCATTTCCTAACCTTAATAGTTTAGCCATGCATTCTTCATAGAATCAGGACTTTCTCTATAATATTACATCTTTGCATGAACTTGCACTGGCATAAATGCACAGGACTAATCAACTAGGAACTCTAGAGCATCATTCCTTCTGTTAAATTGTGTTCACAATTTACCTCCTTCTCGATCCAACAATCAGCAGATAGGTCAGACGAATATACCACATCAACCCTGTTCCATGAAGAAATATTGGTTTGTCAAGGTTCCACACCTAGTAAACCAACTAGAAAGATAGTTGAAACATGCATAAATATGAGCTTTTGGGGCATCAACATTTAAGGGAAATATCTAGAACAAAGAGTCAATTTAGATGTTAGGAAATGGTCTAACACAGTAATACCTTACCCTCTATAAGTTTCAGTATGTGTAGGATGCCCAGACAATGCAGCATCAAATACAACTACGACTTTTACCTCTGCAAGGATCATAGTGAGGAATGATAGAAGAATAAGATAGCTGACATAGAAGAATATGGTATGGCATATGATAGGAAATTCTGCATTGTTGTTACAGTCTTGAAGAGCTAAAGGAGACTATGCTCGACACTTAATTAGATACGTACACTTGTTAGTTAAGATTGATTTTCTTTCACTCTAAACTCAGAGAATATGCAGAACACTACCCTATCAGTTTATAACAGCAAATATACAGCATACAATGTTGAGACGTGTGACCTTTTTTTGTTGATGAATAATAGTTGAACCATACATAATGCTTTAGTCCTCAGGTACAAACCTCTTACTGCACTGAATGATACCAGCTCATCAATGAGAGTTTGCCTTGCAATTCCCTGATTCCCATTCAAGAAGTCACCCTTAAGCTTTCCCCAGTAGCCACATACATTGTAACCATCCACAAGAATAACTGGGGATGCAATCTCCAAGCCGTCATTTGTGCTAGATTAAAAACAGCACAAAGTCAGCAGAGTCGTCGAATCGTCAACCTACGAGCTAAGCAAGGCACTGGATATGAAAGGGAAGATGGGCCTGACCAGGTAAGAGTGGCAGAAGGGTCCTCGTAGAAGTCCGTGTCGTCAGGAAGCACTTCCTTCATGACTTTCTTTTTTCGGAACCTGGTAGCAGGCTGACGCCCAGTTGTTTGCTTCCTTTCAAAATCCTGAAAGCAAGAAGTTAACTACTTGTAACAAGTTTATACTAGTAGCAAGATATCCGATGAGTGAACGACACTCTTGCGAGTTTCAGGCATATGTGAAAGCACAAGCTAGCAGCCTAGCACTACATGCATCTATCTGATGATCCGGACCCGACACGATATCTTTTCTCATCTGTAAACTTGGGGCACTACTTGACGGCATGTTTTGTGGAGACTTGACACTAGACACAGCAGGAGCACAACGGATCACACTAGCTATCCAGAACAATGGAAAGAGAGATGAAACTTTAGCGCAGGACAGCCTCTTTGTACCTTCCAGAACTTGAGAATCCTCAGGTTGTGCTTCACGTTGGATGTAATCCTAGGAGCAGGCCGCCGGTCGGAGACCTGCAAATAGAGAGCCGAGCGTGTACGTAAGGACACTCAGTCCGGGCACAAACCCAGATTCCCCAATTTCCCGACCACGACTTAACCGCGAACAATGGTGGTTTCCACAGATCGGTATTGACATATGTGCCACATAAACATTTTTCCTCATCAGCAGAACAACAGTTCTTTGCTTTTCTGTATGTTCGGAGCGGAGTTTAACAGAACAAGAGTGTGAGAAATATCAGATTTTTCTTCCGGTGGGAGCATTAATCCGACTTGACTGTGCTGAATACTAGGCAGGAAGCTGGGTGGAGGGGGAGGGGATCGACCTGACCGGAGGAGGCGCCGCCGCCTTTACCGCCCTTGGAACCCCTGCCCTTGTCCTTGGCCATCACCACCACGATGGAGGTCGCCGAGTAGGCCGCCGATCCCACCATCCCTCTCCGCATCCAGCTCCGCCGCCGACGCCGTCCCGCCTCTGCCGCCGTGCGTGTGTGTGGTGGAGGCCGCGCGGAAGGGAGGAAGAGGTGTGGGTGCCACTGCCACTGGGGAGGAAGGAGGGAGACGGAAACGGGTGGCCGCCTGGTCAGCGTGCCGTCGCTGTGGCTTGTGAGCACGTAACGGTCTTCCGCGCCGTCCGATCGCGCCTCGTGATTCGCGACGCCTACCCTTCAGCCATACCGACTCCCTCCGTTTTTATTTACTTTACTTTCTCGTTTAGTCAAATTCAAATTTTGTTAAGTTTGACCAAATATTTAGAAAAAAATCAACATTTCTCATGTAAAATCTGTAATACTAGTAACTTCGTAAAGTATATTTTTATGTTATATGTATTTGGTATTATGAATGTTGGAACGCTGATTTGGTGCACCTGGCCCACTGGTGATCCCGTTTTGATTTTAAAATGGTACTTTTGAGTTTAATGTTTTAACTTTTTTTACCGTAAATACGCTTACCTGGTATATATATTTGTGCAAAGTTTCGACAGAAAAGATTATTTTAGGCTGTCGAAAAATAACAAATTTGTGGCCGTACGAAGTACTAACAATCCCCTATTTTGTCCCAAAAATACAACATATTTTTTAAATAAAATTTGATACATACGTTTAAAATATGTATATCTATCATTATAACTTCTGGAGAAAATTTGGTGCGTACGTAAAATATTTGATTCTTTGATTGATCATATATATATGTACGTCTATTTGGTTCGCACGATTTTCGAAAACTCAATGAACCGGATAACACACCGGACTTTGCATCATATCATGTTAAATTCTACATAAATTGAACCCCCCAATAAAGTCTATAGATGCTATTTGGTAAACCTCTTTCTATCTAACCGGGTGGCACAACCGTCTTAAATCAAATTCCTATAGTTTATAATCCATGCAAGCAAGCAAGCTCTTGTGGATTTTCGAAAACGTCTAAAAATTCTTTTGGACCAAAAAAGGCCATCTGCTTTAGCCCACTCTTGTGGATTTCAATGAATCAATGTGAAATCCCGGTCGACTTTTTTTTTTGCGGGAAACAACTGATATTACAGCAAGGATTTTACAGGAAGGAACACAACAAAGATCGAAATTACAACCAAGTCCTCCTGCAGTTCGATGTCGCCAACGAGGAGCAAAACGTGCCGAGGGCGCGCCGCCGCAACATCTTCACTCAAACCTTGGATCGGAAGATGTCCCCTTGCGGACGGGAAGTCGTCGGGCCTCGAACTCCGGGGAGCCTCCACCCTACTCCACCGGCTGCATCACCTTGCTTCAACACCAGCCGCTTCAAGATCAACATCTGGATTCGCCACCTCGAGATCCAGTTGGGGAACGGTCGCACACGGCGGCCACAGAGGACCTCGAGCGCGAGGGAGAAGGCGCTCCACCGTGGAACTCCACCGAGCTCCACCGCCGAAGATGACGAGCACGACCTGCAAAACCAAAAGCCGCCGCGCCACCATCTTCAGGACGCCACCGGCAAGGTCCCTAATAGAGCCTACACTATATACACGCTAGGAAACGAGGTTCCCCAACCCTCCCGCCGCCGGAGCAGCCAACGGAGGAAGGGGGAACCGGCGAATCGCCAACGGCGAGGTGGATCTACCGGGGAGGGTCACAAATATCGCCTCTACTGTAGCGGAGAGGAGAAAGCGTCCAAGGTCGCAGCTAAAAATATCCCGGTCGACTTACATGGATCGATGTCCATGACTCTATTCAGGTGTATGCATGCGTGTATGTGCATGTTTGACTTTTCTTGTGCACGATAGGTCCGCCCAATTTCGTACAAAAACTAGTGAGAAATCAGCCACGTTTGGTGGCTCTGGTGTAAACCTTCTCACTCTTAATTTCTGAAATCCTTTTCATCAGGTTTTGGCTCCTCCTGTGTTGCCCATCAACCACATCTAATTTAACTTACAATCAATCAATCAATCAACCAATTAATCATGCTCTGGCCTCTGAGTTTAGTTTAGTCAAGTCAAACCATAATTTAAGTTGTAACCGATCGACGATGCTTTATATTTTCTGTTGAGGACGATACCGAGATCATCTTCCCAGCTCAGCAAAGTGAGGCGCTGGCAGGATTTATCCTCGGATAAGCAATGGCTCCAAACCGTGCCTTTGGTTTCCGGAATCTTTTCTTTCTTTTTTCCTTTATCTTAGTGGGACATTGCTAGGCACACATTGCACTACACATCATGGTGCGTCCACATCTCCACCCGTAAAAGGTGTGTGTGATAGATTGATGGGAATGTGCATTTGTGATTTTGTTTCCTTACATGTACGTTGTTGCTTTGTTGGATGTAGTTGTGTGATGGAAATGACACAATTTGTTCGGTTGATAACTGGATCGAGGGATCAAACAACATGTGAAATAATCTCTCTCTCTCTCCAACAAAGGGCAGCCATCGAAGTGCCCAACCGCAGAGTCGAGTGGCCCCTTTTGCTTCCTCGCCTCAGCTCCCACATTCTCCATTCTTACCTGTCCTGTCATCACATTTAGACCGCGACAAGCCATAAGGACAATGAGTGAAATGTCCATAAAGTTTCCCCACGAGGATAATCATCCACATTAGCATTTTTAAAATGATATTACACATAGTGCCCCTAGAAATATCAAATATGTAAACCCAATGACACTAGAGCACAAAACAATTGTGTAGCACACTCATTCCTATGTATGTCACACGAAAGTATAGTCTGAAATGCATTGCAACATATTAACAATAGCAATCATTGGCGACGCTCCCATCATACATATATCTAGATTGATATGCTAGCTACACAATTAGTTGTAGAGCATAAATATGATTATGTCACCGGATATAATAATAATAAGGTAAAAGTAAAGTAGGCAAATACAATACTCGCGTGGACGTAGCATTTCGCGTAGGCCGCACTACGTCCAAAATAAAAATCAACTCCCTCCTCCTGCCGGAAGCAGAGCAGGGAAGCTGCAGCCAGCCGCCAGCCTTCTCCTCCGAGGGACCGCCAGGCCAGACCGGGGCAGCGGCCGATCGGGAGGCGGCCGGCGGACGCTCCGAGGAAGCAGCCCTGCCTCCACGAGAAGAGGGGCCGGAAGGCTTGATTCGGATGGCGCGGCGTGGGGCGGCGTGGGAGCAGGGCGGGGACGAGTACGACTACCTGTTCAAGGTGGTGCTGATCGGCGACTCCGGCGTGGGGAAGTCCAACCTCCTCTCCCGCTTCACCAAGAACACCTTCTCCCTCGACTCCAAGTCCACCATCGGCGTCGAGTTCGCCACGCGCACCACCCAGGTCTGCTACTCTGCTTGGCTCCCCACCCCTTCCCCGATACTGTCGAATCGGATGATCAATCGATCGATTCATGATTTTGGCTGGCAACAGCAATCAGAACGGAGGGAGTACTAGTCATCTCGTGTTGGGTGGGCCGTGGGCGGATGTGATGTGCAGTAGGAAATTTCTTATCTTTGATAGAGTTTCACGCTCTGATCATGCTAGCGGTTTAGGCTATTGTTTGCCTGTTTGGGCGAGATTCTACCGGTTTCTGCACCCAGTTATGACGTCTGCCACTATCTTGACTCGACCGAGGATAGGATTCCGTAGAAAATTTACAGAATTTGAATTAAATTCTCTTACAAACAGGCACTTATATATATATATATATATATGTAGCGCAGAAGATCAGACGAACATGGCCCAAAGTGTTTCTTCAGCAGAGAAGCTAACCAGAGGACACCAGTTACTGAACATATATGTGATCTGAAAAAAGTTATGATGATCCTATCCTAAAGTTGGTTGCTTTGTTCATGGACTGTATATCAGTCCTGTAATTCATGCATCTTCAATGGTTTTTTGTACTTTGTCAATAACCCAAGTGTCAATCTTTCTGCTGTGCTGTGCTGGCTGCAGCATCTGCAACTTATATACCATGAGCCGCTGCCTGGCGCTGCGGTGTCTGGCACTCTGTCAAGGCCATGTCAATCAGCACTGGCATCATTGACAGTCTGTTAGGAGGCGGTTGATATATACTAGTAGTAGCATAAACCCACAACAGATGGCCTTGTTGGTAGTCAGTCATGGCGTCATTGCATTTCAACTACTCCCTCCGTCCCATATCTACATACATCCACTTTCTATCAAATTTGGGACACTTATTTTGGGACGGAGGGAGTAACATATATTCCAGATGGCTCAAGGGCTCGATTATTGTTATTGACCTTCCTTCAGTTGTCAGTTGCACTTACTCTGTAAAACTACAAAATAAAACTCCTGGTTTCCTGTCTCATTAGTAAAGCAGTGTCAAGCATTCCTTTGTTTCTGAAGAAATTATCTTCCCACTAAAGGTCTCTGTAGTTGACAACATTTCTGCATGCTCTTGTGCTATTTATTCAGGTGGAAGGGAAGACCATAAAGGCGCAGATATGGGACACGGCGGGGCAAGAGCGGTACCGGGCGATCACGAGCGCCTACTACCGGGGCGCCGTCGGCGCACTGCTGGTCTACGACGTCACCAAGGGCAGCACCTATGAGAACGTGAAGCGGTGGCTCAAGGAGCTCCGCGATCACGCCGACGCCAACATCGTCATCATGCTCATCGGCAACAAGACCGACCTCAAGCACCTCCGCTCCGTGGCCACGGACGACGCCGCGGGCTTCGCCGAGAGGGAAGGCCTGTCCTTCATCGAGACCTCCGCGCTCGAGGCCACCAACGTCGACAGGGCGTTCCAGACCGTGCTGGCCGAGATCTACCGGATCGTCAGCAAGAAGGCGCTGTCATCTTCGGATGATGCCGGTGCCGGTGTCGTTGGGGAGGGGCAGTCCATCCAGATGTCGGCCGGAGACCCCAACGGCGTTTCCTCGAGGTGCTGCTCATTCTAATTAATGGCACGCTCGATCTCCGGTGTCAGCACGTAATAGATTGTCTCAGTTGGAAATGAACGCCAATGTCAAAATGTGAAGAAAAATAAATTCATGAGATTTTTTTAGCACGGTTGCCAGATTTGAGAGAGATGGACACTGGATAATACTACCTGTGTATTACTATGCCTAGCTAGGTGGTGTGCAGTGCTGTTGTATTGAAGTACCGGGAATATATGAACTGACAAGTACGACTACCTGTTGTATTGAAGTACCGGGAATATATGAACTGACAGTTGGAAATGAACGCCAATGTCGAAATGTGAAGAAAAATAAATTCATGAGATTTTTTTAGCACGGTTGCCAGATTTGAGAGGTGGACACTGAATGATACCTGTATTACTATGCCTAGCTAGGTGGTGTGCAGTGCTATTGTATTGAAGTACCGGGAATATATGAACCGACAATGACTCTCTATGAAGCTACAATGTCTCAGAAATTTGCCGGATCTTTGGGGTTCACACTGCTCATGTGAAAATTATTGAAAATGCAAAGTTCATCTCCGAACTGGTGAGCCAACTCCCGATAAAACACTACACAGGTCGAAACTTCTACTCCTAATCAAAACCGAGCTACACTTGAGCTCAGTTCTCATAAATTCTCTTTCCCACAGAAAAAATAATGAAAAAAAATTCTCGTAATTTTTTTTTGTAGTTGATTGAAACGTTGAAATAAGGAATACTAATTTTGCAGAAAAAATAAATAAAAATCTTATAGGGGACATAAAATTTTTGTGAAACAAAATGGGGACATAAATTTTTTGTGAAATAAATAATTCTCGCGAGTTCTCAGTCGGACTGCCTTCTTCCTCAACTCCGGCGAGGTCGCCTCCACCGCAGCCACCGCCGGCCGAACCGCCGACCTCCCCGCCCACGGCCGGCGCGCTGCCTCGCCGCCCTGCTCTACCCCAATCTCCTCCTCCGCCGGTCCGCCGCCGCCCAACCATCCCTCTAACCCCGCCCCCTCCGGGTGATTATGCCTAAAAATGGAACACTAGCAAAGGATGAAACGTTGTACCTTAGAATATCCATGTGATTTTTTGAGACTTTGAACAATTTCTGAAAACATGTGATTTTTTCGTTCCGTGCACATATTTGATTCATGAACATTTTTTAAAACACTCTGAACTTTTTTCAAACACGTGAATTTTCTAACACCGTGCACATTTTTTGTAACCGATATTTTTTGAAATAGTGAACATTTTTTTCAATTATAAAAATTTATGGAACTAGGTGAACTTTTTTGAATTTCGTGAATATGTTTCGAGAATAACAGTGAACCGTAAATAATCAAGAACCGCAAATGACAGTAAATAAAAAATAATAGTGAACCGAACATAATATTGAGCCGAAAATGAACTAATTTAGGGTGACCGGAAATCCCGGTGAACCAAAAATAATATGAACAAAAATAGTTAACACATAAGTGACTGGGGTCTAGATGAACCAAAAAAGTAGTGAACCAAAAATGCTAGTGATCCAAAGATAATAGTAAATCAAAATAAGAATGAACCAAGACTATCTGCGAACCAAAAATAATAGTGAGCTAAAAAGGAACTAAAATTTGGGTGACCGAAAATGCAGGTACAGCAAAAATATTATGAACCAAAATAATAGTGAACTCAATAGGGACTAAAGTTGGGAAGAACCAACAATAATAGTAATCCGAAAAGGAACTGAAATTCTAGTGACCGGAAATGCCGGTGCACAAAAAATATTATAAATCAAAATAATAGTTAACCGAATAGGAACTAAAGTTCGGAAGAACCAAAAATAATAGTGAACCAAAAATACCATTGAATAAAATAATAGTGAATTGAATATAAAAGTGAACCAAAAA
This sequence comes from Poa annua, assembly GCA_026929855.1. Lineage (NCBI taxonomy): Eukaryota > Viridiplantae > Streptophyta > Magnoliopsida > Poales > Poaceae > Poa > Poa annua. The sequence continues at coordinate 4,021,015 of CM049434.1, read as the reverse complement.
TACAGGCAAACCTAAAAGATGGGCCGAAAATAATATTGAGACGGAAAGAAACCAAAAATTGGGTTCCCAAACATGTGGATAACAAAAAAATAATTTGAACTGGAAAAATAGTGGAACAAAAAGGGACTAAAATTTGAGTGAATTGAAAGTAATAGTGGACCAAAAATGCTAGTGAACCAAAAATAATTGTGTATAAAAATAAGAAATAACCTCAGATTCTGGTGAACTAAAACTAATAGTGGATCAAAAAATTATTTACCCAAAAATGAACTGAAATTTGGGCGGCCAAAAATAATATGAACAGAAAAGGGACTAAATTTGGATGATCTCAAAATAATAGTGAACCTAAAATGCATGTGAACCAAAAATAATAGTGAATGGAAAATAATACTGATCCAAAAAGGAACTAAATCTAGGGGCCTGGAAATGATAGTGAACCAAAAATAATATGAACCGAAAGGGAACTAAAGTTCGGATGAACAAAAAATAATAGTGAAGCAAAAAATTCGGTGAACCAAAATAATAGTGAACCAAAATTGATGATGAACCGAAAATACTAGCGAACCAAAATTAGTAATGAACCAGACATAATATTGATTCGGAAAGGATATAAAATTCGTATGGTGAGTGGAAATGCCGGTGAAGCGAAATAACAGTGAATCAAAAATCATAATTAACCAAAAAATTCTGCGCACCAAACATAATAGGGGATCGAAAATAATATTGAGACGAAAAGGGACAAAAAATAATGTGAACCGAAAATGCTGGTAAATCGAAATAGCGATGAATCCAGAATCACAATTAACCAAAGAATCGGCGCATAAAAAACAATAGCGAACCCAAAAGGAGCTAAAATTCGTGTATTCACAAAAAATGTTCGCCATGTTCAAATTTCACATAGTTTAGGAAATTACTAAACATTAACGGTTTGAAAGAATTGGCGGTTCAAAAGTTTCTTTAATGGTTCCTTTTTATATTTTCATATATTCCCAAAAAATAGAAAAAAGGATGGAAAGCAAAACAGGAAAAAAATAAAAGGAAAAAAGGAGGAAAATAAAAGGAGTAGCTTAGAAGACCACGTACGGATTGAGTAGATGCTGTTTTACCGATCAAGTAGAAATAGGATCGGATCTGCCTGCCTGTACGTCTTCCTCTTCCTTAAAACTACAAGTACTACGAAGACCGGATCTGGCCCGTGGTCGTCTACGTACGTCCACCAAAACCAAGATATCTGATCGATCTGCCCTAAACCTCGGCGCGCGGTCGAGCCATGGCCATGGAGAAGGATCCTTCCAGCTGGCCGTTCCTGATGCTTGGCGACGTCCTGCAAGACTTCCGTTACATCCATGACCGCGAGGGTTATCGGATGGTGGAGTGCCCGAGGCGGGAGGCCTACGGCTGCGGGCACAACGGCGACGCCGTCGTGCGCGGCCTCGACCTCTTGGTGCGCCTCGGCCTTCCGGACGACCAGGACCAAAGCCCCAAGCTGTGTATCTACCCGAGCGACGAGGTCCTCCGCCTCGTCGGGTCGGAGATCGACGACCGCACGGCGAACCTCTTCGGGAGGGCCCTCCGTTTCTCCGCTCGCATCTGCACCGTCGACGGCGACGTGATGGTCATCAGAGCCTCTTTCAGCGACAGCTACACCGGCGCCGACTTCCGGACATACTACCTCGTCTACGACTCCGCCGGCGCCGCGTCGTCGCTCTCCCTGCTCCCCCGCCTGCCTCCCTCCTGCCGGCCGGCCTGCACCGAGTTCCCTCTAGTGCTCAGGGCCGTAGGAGAGGAGGAGGACGACGACGAGCACTCCTACTCCCTGGTCCTCATGGCGGAGAGGTCGGTCCGCCCTTCTTCAACCAAGTACACACACCCCGTTCTCTGCCTGTGGTCACCGCCGCCGCCACCGTCTCCTGACGACCGCCGACCGGACTACGACACTACCAAACGTGCGTGGGATCTCAAGGTCCGTGTGCGTGTCGACGACGCCTTCCCCTACCCCTTCCAAGCGAACGTGGTGTTCTTGTTCAAGGGCACTGCCGCTGTCTGGGGCGACCTTGGGCAGGGGATCCTCTACTGCGACGACTGCCGCGGCCCGGATGATCCCGTGGATTTCAAGCACGTCTTGCTGCCTGAGGAGTGCAGGATCTCTGCACAAGACATGGACGTGATGGATCACTGCTCTTTGGTTGTGCACCGGACCATGGGCCGCGTCGGGGACTCCATCTGCACTACGGGAAACACAGCCCAGCCCGACGGCCATTTCAACGCTGACGGGGGCCGTCGGCGTCACAACGTGAAACCGACGAAACGAAAAAACCGTCGGCGTCGTTTTGCCGTCGGCGTCCTAGTTGTAAGGCCGACGGCCACCGTCGGGCTCGCAGTGCCGTCGGCGTTTATTTAGTGAGCCCGACGGCCACCGTCGGTCTTACAGTGCCGTCAGCGTCCATCTAATCACATTGTGAGCCCGACGGTATTACCGTCGGGCTCACTATACAGTTTTTCAGTTTTTCTCAAAAAATTAGATTACATTAAAAAAAATATGAAAAAATACTAAAAAAAAAGGAAACCCTTTGGCATGAAGTCTTTTGACGTGTACTAGTTTTTAGAAAAATGATAAACTTGAGTTTTGGCAACTTTTCAAAACAAAACTTTACAAAAAATATCAATCATATACAAATAAGCAATAGTTTTACACATATGTGATAGTTTGTGATAAAGTGCTCATAATCAGCACATATGTGTGTCATGGTATGTAAAACAACGTCGCCGAAGCGATTTTCAAAATTCTTTTTAGAAATATCATTTTCCATTTTTTAAGTGTGAAAAATGACTTTTTTTGTGAAGCAAGTACATAAAATATGGTCCAAAATGACACCCATTTAATTTTCACAAAGAGTAGAACAAATTTTATGGATAATATCTGAATATGAGGATTTTCCTTACTTTCTATCTAAATTCGCCTCTTTAATTGACTTTATGTCAATTTTCCGGAAGTAATTCAAATTTGAACTACAACTGTGTGATAGTTTGCCCTGAAGTTCTTACAAAAATAATTTTAAGGTACACAAGTAGTGGTTACAACATAGAACCGTCAATAGTTTTGAAAAATTCGACCACTTTTGATGAATAGCCATGCTCTCCATTTTGACCGTTTTTTGAAAGAAATGGAAAAATATGAAAAAGTACTCAAAAAAAGAAACCCTTTGGCATGGAGTCCTTTTACGTGTACTAGTTAATAGGAAAAATGATTAACTTGATTTTTGGCAAACTTTTCAAAACGAAACTTCACAAAAATGTCAAACATCTATAAACATGCATAGGTTTCAAGACAAATGACCAATGTATGACCATTATCATGTCATAGTTTGTGATAAAGTGCCCATATTCAGCACATATGTGTGTCATGGTATGGGAAACAACGTCGCCGAAGCGATTTTCAAAATTCTTTTTAGAAATATCATTTGCCATTTTTTAAGTGTCAAAAATAACTTTTTTTTTAAAAGCAAGTACATAAAATATGGTCCAAAATGACACCCATTTAATTTTCACAAAGAGTAGAACATATTTTTTGGATAATAACTTAATATGAGGATTTTCCTTGCTTTCTATCTAAATTCGCCTCTTTAATTTACTTTATGCTGATTTATGTTGGTTCTTGTTTGTTTTAAAAGACATAATTCATTATGAAAATGATGGCATGAATGTCATATTTGGATTCCTCTCATTTTTATGATCGACATAGACATTTTATTTATTAAATTCTGATATATCAATATGAAGATATGAATTATTTCTTATTAAATGGAAAAGACAAAACAAAAATAAAATAATTGATTATTATTATTATTATTCAAGTATTATTAAACATAGGTATTTTGTTCATTCAAATCTTATTTTTGAAATTTTAAAGATTAAAAAGTATAATATCTCAGATGAGGGTTAATATGATCGCTATCATACTAATACCAACAAGGTATGACATCTCAACTGGAATCTCATTTGAATAGAACTCAATAGTTAAGCGTGCTTGGCCTGGAACACTCTAAGGATGGGTGACCGTCTGGGAAGTTTGACTAAGGGTGAATAGTTTGAGGTAAGATTATGATTAAGTGTGTGAGTGGATAGTTTGAGCTAAGATTATAATTAAGTGTGTGAGTGGATAGTTTGAGCTAAGATTATGATTAAGTGTGTGATATGAGATTAAATATATGACTAAATTGGAGTTAAAATAATAATAAAAAAAGTTGAAAAAAATAATTTTGAAAAAAAAATTGGTAGAGCCATCTATGAGCCCGACGGCATTGCCGTCGGCGTAGCTAGCTATGAGCCCGACGGTAATACCGTCGGGCTCACTATGAGCCCGACGGTATTTGCGACGCCGACGGCAACGGCGTGAGCCCGATGGATTACACGCCGACGGCCTTAGCCCGACGGCCACCGTCGGGCTCGTGTATGCCGACGGTTTTTAGCGTGAGCCCGACGGCAAATGCCGTCGGGCTGGCCTGTTAGTCCCGTAGTGCTGGTTCGTCATCATCAAACCCAACTTCACCTGCCCCGGCGAAACCGTGGTGAAGGTGTGGACTCTGGACCTCCTGGCTGCAGGGGAGGAGAAGTACTGGAACCCGCGCAAAGAGTTCAAGATACTGGACCTCTTTAGGGCACAGCAAGGGCATCATCCAGAGACCGTACCCAAGTTTCCCATGGTTAGACAAGAGCCTGAATATTGCGCCCTCTACGTGCTGCTTCCTGAGCCCTACAGAGAAGATCACACAAAGGCATGTGGTGACCTTGTGTGCATTGACTTGAGCAGCAGCAGCCGTGAGGCCTGTCTCCAGTCGAGCAGACGCCTGGTCATTCCTTCGATGAATCACCCTGTTTACATGAATCCGGATTTCTTCACTTCACTCGGACATTACTACTAAGCTGCTACGTTTGTACTGGAAAAATTTGTCAAGAATTTCAATTATTAATTACTTGTCTATATGTTCTGTTTATATAATTTCACCAGCTTTTTGTCAATTACTGTTTTCATTACTTGACAATACACTACTGGAATCGCCTCCTATGCCGACGGCATTTTATTGAGGCACTCGGCATATAAGGCCGTAAGCCTAGCGCCTATAAACTCATTCAGCCATGCAACTTGTGTCAAAATTACTCTGGCTATATAAAGCGCGCCGCGATGACGACGACATGGACCTCTGATGAGTTCTTCAACACGAGAGCCCGCCTTAAATATTGAGCCAAGCATCGAGGTCACGAAAGAGTGTCTACACCCATATTTAAGGTGTCATCTGCAAGGCGTAACAACCTTAATCAGGGCACCCCTACTAGTCGGACATTTAGGTCTCCGACACCTGTTGTAACTAGATATATCTTCTCTTTATCTTCACCGTGGGTTCCTAATAGTTGAAGTAATTTTCTTTGGTTTTGCTAATTCTCAGCCGCCTGAGAATTCCTTAAATCTCAGTCACCAACAAAAATATGCATCAGTTGCATTTTTCTGATAAAAATGTGCAATTGCACTTTTTTGCCGAAAAGTGCAACTCGTTTCAGTTGCACTTTTTTTTAACTGCAGTTGCACTTTTCTGAATTGACTGAGACTTAAGAAAAAATCAGGCGCCTGAAACAAAAGCACTCCCAATTTACTTAGTGCAACAAAAATACATATAATCAAACAAGTTACATTGGAGCATGTAAATGTCCATTGTTACAACACTCCCCTCCCGTCTAGGATATTTTAATCCTTGGCATGGGTTCGGTGTAGGCACAATTTTTTTCCTTTTCTTTAATATTGTGTGAGCAAGGTTTTGAACTCGAGACATCTGATACCATATTACAGTGATTCATTAGCTATTTATTATCCCAAAAGGCTGAACTGATGAAAAGAGACTAGGTAGTATATTTATATTTCAACTACTCCAAAAAAAAAATCTTTCACCACGGTCAGTTTTCGTGGTGGAAGCGGAAAATGAAACTGTGATTGGAGCAGAATAAACAGTCTACATTCATTTATGCTAAGCCTAGAAAATGAGAAGAATCTAGAATCACAAAATAAACAACGTTGTTTCTATGAGATTCTTAATGCGGTATACAGGTGTGTTGTACATATGTGTAACATTTCATCGTGAAATATTTTACCATGTGAGGTGCATAAAAGAGACAAGTTTTAGATTTATACTACCTCTGCATTTTAATATAAAATACAATGTTTTAACCTTTTTCCATATTCATATAATCAAACTTGTATATAGACATGTTTTAGTGTCCACATTTACTCATTTTGGTGTGTATCTAGACAACAGGTGCAATAGCTAAAATATCTTATATTAAAAAACGGAGGAAGTAGTAGCTAATATTTAGTCGATTCTTTGCTTTTTTATATCCACATCGTTGTATTATTTGTGCACCTATATGTACGTAAAAACATGTAATACATGAATTTATAATTTTTACAGATGATGTGATCAGATCCATACACACTACGGGAATCGCTAGCTACACCGACGGCAAAAGCTACGCCGACGGCCATATGTCGGGACAGTCGGCGTAGCGCATATATGCCTACGGCCAAAACAAAAACCGTCGGCATAGTTTTCATGGAGCTACGCCGACTGCATTGCCGTCGGCGTAGTTTTGTCAGAGCTATGCTGACGTATTGTCGTCGGCATAGAAAAGCCGTAGGCATAGCTCTTATTTTCCATTTTTCTTCCGAATGACCAATCTAGTCATTATCATATCGTAGTTTGTGATAAAATGACCTTATTTGGTACATATGTGTGCCAGGATATGGAAAACAACGCCGCCGAAGCGATTTTAAAAATTCTTTACAGAAATATCATTTTTCATTTTTTAAGTGCTAAAAATGACTTTTTTGTGAAGCAAGTACAGAAAATATGGTCCAAAATGACACCCATTTAATTTTCACAAAGAGTACTACATATTTGATGGATAATCCATAAATATGAGGAATTTCCTTACTTTCTATCTAAATTCGCCTCTTTAATTGACTTTATGTCAATTTTCCAAAAGTAATTCAAATTTGAACTACAACTATGTGATAGTTTGCTCTGAAATTATTACAAAAATAATTTTAATGTACACAAGTAGTGGTTACAACATAGAACCGTCGATAGTTTTAGAAAATTCGACCACTTTTGATGAATAGTCATGCTCTCCATTTTGACCGTTTTAAAAAAAATAAAAAAGTGAAAAAAAAAGTCAAAAAAAGAAACCCCTTGGCATGGAGTCCTTCTATGTGTACTAGTTTCTAGAAAAAATGATAAACTTCAGTTTTGACAAACTTTTGAAAACAAAACTTCACAAAAATGTCAATAATCTATAAACAAGCATAAGTTTCAAGACAAATGACCAATATATGATCATTATCGTGTCATAGTTTGTGATAAAGTGCCCATATTCAGCACATATGTGTGCCATGGTATGGGAATCAACGTCGTCAAAGCGATTTTCAAAATTCTTTTTAGAAATATCATTTTCCATTTTTTAAGTGCTAAAAATGACTTTTTGTGAAGCAAGTACAGAAAATATGGTCCAAAATGACACCCATTTAATTTTCACAAAGAGTAGTACATATTTGATGGATAATCCCTAAATATGAGGAATTTCCTTGCTTTCTATCTAAATTTGCCTATTTAATTGACTTTATGTCACTTTTTCGAAACTAATTCAAATCTGAACTACAACTATGTGATATTTTGCTCCGCAATTCTTATAAAAATAATTTTAAGGTACACAAGTAGTGGTTACAACATAGAACCGTCGATAGTTTTGGAAAATTCGACCACTTTTGATGAATAGTCATGCTCTGCATTTTAACCGTTTTTTGAAACTAATGAAAAAAGTGAAAAATTACTCAAAAAAAGAAACCCTTTGGCATGGAGTCCTTTTACTTGTAGTAGTTTTTAGGAAAAATGATAAACTTGAGTTTTGACAAAATTTTGAAAACAAAACTTCACAAAAATGTCAATCATCTACAAACATGCATAAGTTTCAAGACAAATGACTAATGTATGGTCATTATCGTGTCATAGTTTGTGATAAAGTGCCCACATTCAGCACATATGTGTGCCATGCTATGTGAAACAATGTCGTTAAAGCAATTTTCAAAATTCTTTTTAGAAATATCATTTCCATTTTTTAAGTGCTAAAGATGACTTTTTTTGTGAAGCAAGTACATAAAATATGGTTCAAAATGACACCCATTTAATTTTCACAAATAGTAGTACATATTTTATGGATAATCTCTAAATATGAGGAATTTTCTTGCTTTCTATCTAAATTTGCGTCTTTAATTGACTTTATGTCAATTTTCCGAAATTAATTCAAATCGGAACTACAACTATGTGATAGTTTGCCCTGAAATATTTACAAAAATAATTTTAAGGTACACAAGTAGTGGTTACAACATAGAAACATCGATAGTTTTGGAAAATTCGACCACTTTTGATGAATAGTCATGCTCTCCATTTTGACAGTTTTTTTGAAAAAAATGAAAGAAAGTGAAACATACTCAAAAAAGAAACCCTTTGGCATGGAGTCCTTTTATGTGTATTAGTTTCTAGGAAAAATGATAAACTTTAGTTTTGACAAACTTTTAAAAACAAAACTTCATAAAAATGTTAATCATCTACAAACATACATAAGTTTCAAGACAAATAAACAATGTATGGTCATTATCGTGTCATAATTTGTGATAAAGTGCCCATATTCAGCACATATGTGTGCCATCGTATGGGAAACAACGTCGTCGAAGCGATTTTCAAAATTCTTTTTAGAAATATTATTTTCCATTTTTTAAGTGCTAAAAATGACTTTTTTTGTGAAGCAAGTACAGAAAATATGGTCCAAAATGACACCCATTTAATTTTCACAAAGAGTAGTACATATTTGATGGATAATCCCTAAATATGAGGAATTTTCTTGGTTTCTATATAAATTTGCCTCTTTAATTGACTTTATGTCAATTTTCCGAAAGTAATTCAAATTTGCACTTCAACTATGTGATAGTTTGCTCTGAAATTCTTACAAAAATAATTTTAAGGTACACAAGTAGTAGTTACAACATAGAATCGTCGATAGTTTTGGAAAATTCGATCACTTTTGATGAATAGTCATGCTCTTTACTTTGATCTTTTTTGAAAAAATGAAAAAAAAGTGAAAACAATACTAAAAAAAAGAAACCCTTTGGCATGGAGTCCTTTTATGTGTACTAGTTTTTAGGAAAAATGATAAACTTGAGTTTTGACAAACTTTTGAAAACAAAAGTTCACAAAAATGTCAATCATCTACAAACATGCATAAGTTTTAAGACAAATGACCGATGTATGGTCATTATCGTGTCATAGTTGAAGGGTTCGTAGCATAGAAAACAAAAAATTTCCTACGGTGACAACAAACCAACAAGCCAAGATCTAATCTAGTAGATGCTCGTAACGAGTGGAACATATTACAAGAGAAACTCACACTCGAATACCGTAAGCGTTTCGAGAATAATTCTCGTGGATGATGTAGTCGTTCACTCGCCGATCTCAAGATCGTGAAGATGTGCGCTGCAACGGGCAGCGCCTCCGTACTCGGTCACATGTATGGTTTGATGACGACCACCGTTCCCTCGATCCAGCGGGGCAGCGGAAGTAGTAGAACCACCAAGGAACTCCAACATCACGACGGCGTGGTGTGGTGGAGAACTAAACGGCCATGGCTTCGCCAAGCGGATGGCTGGAAGGTGGAGCAGCGGGAGGAGGGAGAGAGAGACAAGTGTGTGGGGAGAGGGAGCTCACACCCCTCTTTATATAGGAGGGGGAGGGAGCCACAAATTTGGGGTGCCCCCACCTCTCCCCTCATCATGTGAGTGGAGTCTCCACTCAACCCACTCCTTCTCTCATCAATTTCCACTCAAAATTCCAAGGGTTTTTCTTTATTAAATAAAACAATTTCATTTCTTTTTAATATTTGTTAATTCTATTAACAAACATTAAAACTTAACCCCTTGGTTCATTTGTAAATTCTATTAACAACCATTGGCAACCATTGACAATTAACCCCTTGAACTATTTCAATATTACCCGAAACAATTTCGGTGCTGTCCAAACTTTTCTCCGAAATTCCGTGTCTACCCAAAAGCGTCGACAAACCTTAAGTGTGTCACCCTACGGTTCGTGAATAATGTAGACATGATCGAGACACCTCTCCGATCAATAGTCAACAGCGGGATCTAGAGATCCGTAATGACTCCTACATATTCGACGATGAATCTTGTGATCGTGTGAACCAAAAACGTCATAACCAATTTCTTTTGTCTCGCGATATTTTACTTGTCCGAGATCCGATCATTGGTATCATCTATACCTAGTTCGATCTCGTTCCCGACAAGTACTCTTTACTCGTTCTGTGATATGACATCCTTGTGACCTAGTCACGTGCTTGCAAGCGGTGTCGATGTGATATCATCGAGAGGGCCCAGAGTATATCTCTCCGTCATCTGGATGGACAAATCCCACTTCTTGATCCATGAGGCTCAACTAATACTTTCGGAATACCCAACGCCACCTTTATAGTCACCCTGTTACAGTGTGACGTTTGATGTCATCAAAGCATTCTTCCGGTGTTAGTGATTGACATGATCTCATGGTCTAAGGATTAGGGTTACTTCGTATGCTCAGTACAACAATGTAAACTTAATGACTTGATCGTATTGTTATACTTAATTTGGGTGTGTGTTCATCATATCATTCTCCTAATGACGTGATCCCGTTATTAACAACATGCAATGTTCATGATCAGGAAACTTTGATCATCAGTTAATCAACGAGCTAGTTAAACGAGAGGCGTTACTAGGAACTCTAATTTGTTCATTAGTCACACATGTATTAACGTTTCCGATTAATACAATTCTAGCATGTGAAATAAATTTATCATAAGCATGAAATAAGATAATAATCACTTTATTATTGCCTCTCGGGCATATTCCTTTCGGTCTACCACTTGCACTAGAGTCAATAATCTAGTTAACACTTGTAAAGATCCAACACCAATGGCCTTCTGGTGATGATCATGTTTCGCTCGTGGAAAAGGTTTTAAGTCAACGGGCCTTGAACGATTCAGGTCCGTATGTACTTTGCATATCACTGGTGTCTCTACGCATTACTCATTTCAAATGAGTTTAGGCATGGCTTTGTATAGCTTTGGTCGCATGGTGGAACCTTAGTTCATTGGTCTGAATCAGGTTGCTAATACTGTCAAAACAATATAGCTTCATAGATCTGACACACATGGAACTACACCAAGTCCGTAAGAACTTCTTGACTTAAACTTCGTTGTTTAAAACAACGATATACTCAGCTATCGTTTGCTACAACGATATATTCAGCCTTAGATTGTAGTATGTCGTTTGTCACAACAACAATACACATATCCTCATTTGTAGAATCCGTCATAACGTTGAACTTTTGGAACTCATCCAAACCAACATGGAACTTCCTTCCATCCTATTGTGCCACTATCATTGAACACACATATAGCCTAATTGAGATCAAAAATTTATTTATTTGGATATGTGACACAACTCCTGTCAGTGTAACACATTACAACGATATGTTTGCCACTAAGGTATCCAAAATATATTCTTCGTTCTTCCAAAGCACCCGAGAATATTTTACTGTTGTCCAGTGATCATCACATGAATCACTCTGGCAAATGCTCATAACTATATTACAACATAGAATATCTGTTTATGTACATATCATGGTGTTCATGATTGATCAAAAATCGCTCATTTTCTTTTATTCATCAAGTGTCTAACACACTCAAGTCTTGTTAACACGCCATGCAACCAGAACACTTCTTGATATTTCCATATCAAACTAATTTGATATCTCTTTTATGTACTTTGACCTAACCTGTTAAGCGCGTCAATTCATCTCTATGAATCTTAGATGCCTAATATGTTTTTGTGTCTTAGTCCTTTCGGTGAAAAACTATTTTCAGTGAATTTTTTAATTATGTTAAGTAAAGATACATGACCTTTCAGTCAGCAATATGTCATTCACATAAAATATCATGAATACTAGGCAACATGGCGCGGCGACACGCCACACCCTTGGGGTTAATCTATTTGCTGAATATCACTATCCGGGTGTCGATTAAAATGAAGCCGTAGAAGGACCGCGTCCATCGCTAGAATCAGAACCACCTACATCAAGCCTTCTACCAGTCTTTTCATTCTTTTGGCAAGCAAGTTAACCGAGCCTGGTGCTCCCTCCAGACCTCTTCCTTAGACATTTCATGATTGTCTGACCCAAGTGTCCAGACCTCTTCCTTAGACATTTCCTGCTTGACTCAGCCTTAACAGCCTTGGAGTAATTGGTTAAGATCTTACAGCCTTGTCATTAACTAAGGCTATATCAGCTAATAACAAAGAGAACTGTTGTCTCCTCATTGTTTGTTTCTGCATGGACATTATTCAAACCAAGGTGCATATAGATTATGCTTGATAAGCAAGCACGTATCTCAGCATTGTATTCTGGTTAGTCCGGAAACTGCACACTATTTCTCAACTCGCTACCTGCATAATTTCCCAGGATTACTGAAAACACAACCGAGAACCAACATAATGTATAACATAAGAAAAAAGAGGCCCTCATCTTCCTTCACCAGTCCTAGCAGAACCAGCAAGTGGTCTTCCACAGTCTACAGAAGGTTCGCATTAATAAGTTGCAGCTAGAAGAACCTGGAGAGTAAGAACAACAACAGAGTACGCACGCAGTATTCAGGTAAGACTGAACAAAAACAATCACTATGAATGCAGCGTGCAAAAATAAAAGAGCTTTCATGACAACACTTGTATGGTGCTTCAACTGTATTCAACCCTTGAGAGAGGACCATCTTAAGACGTTGAATAAATACTCCTATTTCCTCTCTCACATAGTCACATATGCCTGTACAAAACATAGGGCAAACAATCAATTAGTTGCACAAACGGAGTTAAAGAACAAATCACGTAGCTGCTATGAATTGGGTCTGTATGGACACACCTTCTCAGTGTTGCTCACGGTCAGAGCGTGTGGTGATATGCTATCTCCCTCATGGCAGAGGACTCTCAATCTGTGCGCAAAGAATTCTTCAGCAAGTTCAAAATAAAACCACACGCCATAGAAGTAGGTGAGAGAGGAGCTTCATGCGCTTTCAAAAGTGTCTTATATGCCTTACTCTGTGTAGAGGTAGCATCTACCAGAAAGTTGTAGCGGTATTGGAAAAGTAGTTTTTGTACCTGGACATGTAAATAGTTTGTTTTTTCACAATGTAAGTATGTAACTGAAACAATATCTAGACTTTCCTCGACTATCTATAAAATAACATATACCCGTACTAATCTTACTAATAATTCGCCTTCATGTTGTTGTCTAATGATAAAAGGCTGCTAGCAAAGATTCAGGTGAAGACCATTATCGCCTTTGCTAACTCGTTCTTGTAAAATTACCTACCAGATAAAAACCAATAAAAGGTATCAGGCAAACTGATTAAGAAAAGACGAAGAAGAGGATAAATAATAGATGGTTGTTTGGCCGGATCAAGAGCTTGTCCATGAACTGCTATCTAAAACGGAGATATGTTTAATCAATTTAGTCGGATCAAGAATCACTAAATCGACAATCTGCTAGAAAAAGTACCCTAATTGCAGGAAGGAATCAATATATTTCTAAATTCACATATAGTGCAGATGAATAAAGATTTTTTTTTGTAGAGGCCAGAAATTTTCATACGCACGCGGCTTTTTGACAGTTGGTAACCGCTTTATAGCAGGCATCAAGGAAATATGTCTCCTTGTGTTAACCCAATGAACACATAGTACATCAAAAAGTAAATGCGAAGTTCAAGTTGTTATATTCTAACCCCTTCAGCTATAGCTACAATTGACGCTCTAACTTCTACATGGCGTTCTTTCTCACGATGAACAACACGAAAAAATAACATGGTATCCAGGCATATAAGGCAACAGTGGTAATCATAGGCATGGTAATCCTGCTGTACCATCAAATGTATATAAACAGAGGAACATGAAAAATCTCACCATCTTATTTATTACAAACACCCAACATAAATGCGCGTCCTAAGCAATTTCTTTTATAAAGAGAACTAAAATTACTGAATTGTACTATTTTCCTACATGAACATATATAATATAAATGAATGGGCTAATATTCAATATGACATTTCTACCTGGGAAATTGAATATGTGGTACTTGTATTAGCCTCCTCTCTTTTATAAGCCTCCAGATCTAAAAGTAATACAAATTCATCGAGGAATCTTGCCTTGGCTAATTGATATGCAACTGTATCAACTATAGGAAAAATAATAAATAACCCCTTAAGCCTTTCTAAATTATGTAGCATGCCAACTGACTCGACGTCAGAAGCTTAACTTGGACCTAAAACAGGGGCAACTGAAATCTGAACCAATGCAGCAATATTCCTGCAATAGAATAAAGTCCTGTAATGTAGAGGTGGGTCTATAAAGCTAATCTAAGAGCAGTGTGTGGAGCTAAAAAATATAGAGAAAAAGAGGAACAAACTTATGATAATTTCTACTCACCTAGTTCTTATAACAGATTTCATGCCATCAGATAGAATAGGTAGCTTGCATCGCTGCCTAGAAATTAACTGATGTCATTCTTTGTGTCCTCTTCACCTCCAATTTCAAGTAATACCAATTAATTGCAAGTATGTTTAGGAAATAACAGCAAGGCTGGGTAATATGAATCAACAAACATTGTAACTTACACATCAGCAGAAACCATCTTATTTAGAGACACTAAATTTCAATCTGCATCATAGCTTCTGACCCTGCACATGACGGTATGGTTCTCTAGATGGGCACACATACAATATACTGAAAACATCACAAATATGGTCAAAGGTGAGCAGATTACATTGCACGACTAAGATTATTGATTCAAATCAGTACGTGGTCACCTATATAGATGAATATGTTGTTGTTAAACCTAAGTAAAACCCAAGGGAATAAAAAGAACATGATCCGAAATCTATAAATACCGCATAAAAACAGAGAAAGTAGAGCAGTAAACATCGAAAACATACATCTAGGCTGTGAGCAAAAACTGAAGAAAGACGCAGAACCTGAACCGTAGATGCAAGGGTACACATTTCTATACTGGCCTACAAAGAATAGAAATGAAAATAGATAATTCAAAACTAATATACTTTTAAGTACCATAACAAAATCTCTGCTGCTCATAATAGATCAATTCCAAAGTTTTGTTTAGATATTGTACACCACATAATTTTTGGACCAGATTTTTTAAAGAGGAAGCTATCAAATGTCAGTTTATCGGTAGAATCATCATGGAAGTTTCTGTAAGGAGGCCAAAGATGCATCCATGTGAAATCAAAGTGGGGATGTGCTGAGGCGGAGGAGCCCTGCTGATGCTGACAGTCTACATGGTAAAGACCACGACCTTGTGGCGGGCATCTCGTCCGTGCCAAACTCCTGCTCCATGCCTGCCTGCTTGCTCCCTACCTGCTCCACCAAGCACTCGTCCGAGGCAAACTCCTGCTCCATGCCTTGCCTGCTTGCTCCCTACCTGCTCCAACCTGCAGGGAAGAAAACAATGATGGGATCGATCTAAATTGGAAGGAAACAAACTGGACTTTTTAAATTCTACAATCTTGCCGCTGGCTTGCGGTGGAACCGGCCACAGCGTCTCCACCGGCAAGAACCTCGTCTGGAAGCCGCGGCACCCATCGGCCCATCCTCCTCCGCGCCGCCAACTGCCCGAGGAGACAGAAGAGGGCACCTCGCCCCGATAGCTTCGTCGGGAAGAGAGGGAGAGGAGGCCCCTGACTCCTAGGGTGTGAGCAGGGATTTTCTCCTTACCTGGTGGACAGGATCAGGGAGAAAGAGAGGAGCTGCCGTGGAGCAACCTCTTGGACCTCCTTTTCATCTTCTAGGACGGCGGCGGCCGTAGCGGGGTGGCGGAAGGAGAGGAGAAGCCGCGGGTACGTGCGCAGGGACGGGACGGAGGTGGGAAAGAGCAGCGCGCTAGAGGTGGCCGGCCCAACGGAAGAGGGCGGCGCAAGGATGGAGGAGATGAAGGCGGCGCATGCCGCCATCGCCGCCATCTCCATGGATTCGAGCGGGGAGGAGCACACTGGCGGAGCCGCGCGTCGGCGGCGGCGGCGGTTCCGGCGGCGCGGGAGAGAGGAAGGGGGAGGGGGCTTTCTGCGTGGTACTTTTGCAGAAAAGTCTGTGAAAAAATTCGTATTGGCAGATCAATCCCTCCACGCGTTAAAGTTTGGACTGCGGGGCAGCTGTTCAATTTTCTAGGCGGTTTTCTGCAAAACAGGCGCGGTGACCGGTGGAACCGGGGCCGACCGGCCGGGACCGGGCGACGTGTCCCGCGCTGATTGGACGAAATGCGATAGCTACAGTAACTCGCGATTTGGTGGGTGTTTTGAACGCATCTGGGCCGTCCGCTGCGTAGATCGAACGGCTGGCAAAAAAAGAGTGACGTGGATAGCGGATTTGAGCGTGAATCCAACGCACTTTCATATATATCATGAATATGTCTTAGCGCTCCCACTTAATTTCTTGCAAAATCAAGCATCTGCATTATTCATAATGAAATCAAAACTTATTTGACTATTTCATTCAAAGAAGATTTCGTCTCCGTGATGCATACCTCTATCTTGGAAGTTTGTATACCATTTTTAGCTACCTCGGGACCAACAACTTTCTCAGATGTATCAGTTATACGTCCTTGGTTAGCATTCCAACTAAGGAACACAACTTTGTTACCCGGCATAACTCATATGCATCGATTGCTGTAATAATCCGTACAGACTTAAGGTTTCGCTACGGAAGATCCAAATCTTATCGTAGTCAAACTCTAACCTTTTATGGATGTGACATCCACTTCTGTTTATAGACTCATTTACGTTTCACCAAGTTCTAAGCTTGATTTCGTATATGAATACTATCTTGGATTTTATGGCGTTCAGCCATTTTTAACGGAGTTAAGGGCCCATCATCGCTTCCTTGTATACAGTCGGTTAATTATTGTCCTACAATAATACTTCGTTCTCAAATCCTTATTATTCGATTACGAAATCATCCCCGACTAGTGAGGTTCAATATGTAAATCAATCTCCGGAGCTACAACAACTTGTAGTTGCGGGTGTCATGGGCGCCATGGCCGCTTGCAGAACAAATTCTGGTGTTGCGCCACTCTGCTCATCTTACTTATCGAATTCTATTGTCCTCCCACTCAAAACTTTCACGAGAACATCCTTCTCGGAAATAAGCCATTCTTTGTAACAACAACACTTTGGCTTTGGCTTTATAGTGGAAAGAATACCCAATTCTTCCTTGGGATAACCTACAAAGATATTTATCCATTTTGGTTGTAAACTCATCTACATACCAATATTGTAGAAAAGACCATTTGGGTAACTTCCCGTCCCATATCTCATATGGTTGTCAATTCAATGGATCATATATGGTGGTACTCTTTTAAGTGTAAAAGCGGTAGTCTCTAAAGCATAGATCCCAAAAAATATAATGGCAATTTCAATTTACATCGTTGATCTTCCCATGTCAAAACACGGTCTGATTATGTCTCTCAAACATTCCACACTCCTATGGTGTTTCGGGAGGCATAAGTTGCGGAATCAGTACTGCAACACTCAGATGTTTTGTGCTAAACTTGTAACTCAAATAATCCCTTATATGAACTTATCATATATATTATTGTTACAATGATTTTCTACATCATGCTGAAATTATTTGAACATATTCAAAAGTTTCAGACTTCTTTCTCATCAAATAGGAATATCTGAATATATCTATTCAACTCATCGACGAAGTAGATGAATCTACCGCTCACGGCTACACTTTAATGGATCACATACATCATTTATGTATGATTTCCAACATGTTCAACCGTTCGTTAAATTTTAGGCTTCTCGAACGGAGTTCAAATCATTTTCCTTTTAGAGAGTTTTGTGAGCGTCAAAATGATTCAAAATCAAATGACTCCGAAATCCAACTGTATGGAGTTTCTTCATGCATTTCTTTCTAATATGAATTACACGGCGGTTCCACAATCAAGTGGGATTCAAATCATTATCCTTGCGGCGTTTAGCGTCAGTATTATAGATATATGTTTTACCAACAAGATTTATAACAACTTATCCATCTTCTATGGATCATGGTCAAAATTTGAACAACTAGTTGTTTTATTTAGACCGGAACAAAATAACAAATTTATTAAGTTCTTAGAGTAAATCTCATGGGCTAGGTATAATACCAACAGCGAACACAATAACAAATTATCATCTATATTCTCATTGCGTATTGTTAACAGATTCCTTGTAAGTCACTTAGGACATTGTATTCTTGTAGTGAGTTGTATGAGAGTTCATACCAACCAATCTAGTACAAATACTCAAGAATTACAATATGTGACTAATAAGAAAAATATCTATAATATGTATATCAGCCATATACACATGAACTAGACTTTCTAGTCTTTTCTTTTCTGTCAAATACTTTTGCAGTTCCTATTTCGGGTTTTCCTCTCTATGCAGAAGAATCATTCAACATCAACATCTGTGCCAATCAAATTTGGATCAAAATCCTAGGCATGAATAGTCAAGTACTAGCACCCTTTGGAGTTATATGTTGAAGTGATCATCATATGAAAAATATTCTTCTGTATTTCACTATTAGTAGTCTTTTAATGCAATGAACAAATTCACTTGCACTATTTATCCATCCCATCATGAACCCTATCATGATGAAGCTACCAAGGCTCAATTAGATTGGATATGAATCAGTGCCAAACTAATTTGGATATCGAGATGCGTAGCTTCTTCTATCTTGCGGTACATACTCATACAATATGAGCTCATGTACTCCCACTGAATTTAATTCAAACTTGTAACAAAAACAAGGTCCTAGATATCAAATATATCTCATACCTTATTTATTTCTGAAAACACCTTTTCAACTCCATAGATCTCCTCGATTTTCAAACAAATTCAAAATGTGAGTTTCATGGAGACAAGAATGAATTTAGACACTACATAGAATTGTTGCTCATTTTAGATTCCAAATCACATGGAGCAATTTTAGAGTTACCGGAAGTTTGCAATAGGACTTTAAAACTTCTCTAGACATAATTACTTTCTTACAATATGGTACCAGTCCATAGAGTAACTATCAGATTTTAAACAATTTTGATCTCAACTAACAAGCCTAGTGCGTAGTGGACTACAGATGCCAATACTACAAATATTAATGCAAAGATATTTTAGACTATGTTTATGATAGATAAATGGATTTATTGTAAATTATTATGTCAACTCCCACTCAAAAACAACATCCCTCTAGTCATTTTAGTGATTACACGAACCAAATTCACTACACCAATAACCGATCATCACGAGAGATGGTGCAGCTGCAAAGGCGAACATCATCATGTTCATCATATCATCCATATGACTCATGCTTTACCTTTCGGTTACGTGTTCCGAGACCATGTCTATACATGCTAGGCTCGCCAAGTAGAACCGTAGTATTTGCGTGTGTAAATCTGGCTTACACCCGTTGTATGCGAACGTTGAGTTGGCTCTGATACCACTGAAGGGTTCGTAGCATAGAAAACAAAAATTTCCCTACGGTGACAACAAACCAATAAGCCAAGATCTAATCTATGAGATGCTCGTAACGAGTGGAACATATTCCAAGAGAAACTCACCCTCGAATACCGTAAGCGTTTCGAGAATAATTCTCGTGGATGATGTAGTCGTTCACTCGCCGATCTCAAGATCGTGAAGATGTGCGCTGCAACGGGCAGCGCCTCCGTACTCGGTCACATGTACGGTTTGATGACGACCTCCGTTCCCTCGATCCAGCGGGGCAGCGGAAGTAGTAGAACCACCAAGGAACTCCAACATCACGACGGCGTGGTGTGGTGGAGAACTAAACGGCTATGGCTTCGCCAAGCGGATGGCTGGAAGGTGGAGCAGCGGGAGGAGGGAGAGAGAGAATAGTGTGTGGGGAGAGGGAGCTCACACCCCTCTTTATATAAGAGGGGGAGGGAGCCACGAATTTGGGGTGCCCCCCCCTCTCCCCTCATCATGTGAGTGGAGTCTCCACTCAACCCACTCATTCTCTCATCAATTTCCACTCAAAATTCCAAGGGTTTTTCTTTATTAAATAAAACAATTTCATTTATTTTTAATATTTGTTAATTCTATTAACAAACATTAACACTTAACCCCTTGGTTCATTTGTTAATTCTATTAACAACCATTGGCAACCATTGACAATTAACCCCTTGAACTATTTCAAGATTACCCGAAACAATTTAGGTGTTGTCCAAACTTTTCTCCAAAATTCCGTGTCTACCCAAAAGCGTCGACAAACCTTAAGTGTGTCACCCTACGGTTTGTGAATAATGTAGACATGATCGAGACACCTCTCCGATCAATAGTCAACAGCGGGATCTGGAGATCCGTAATGACTCCTACATATTCGACGATGAATCTTGTGATCGTGTGAACCAAAAACGTCCTAACCAATTCCTTTTGTCTCGCGATATTTTACTTGTCCGAGATCCGATCATTGGTATCATCTATACCTAGTTCGATCTCGTTCCCGACAAGTACTCTTTACTCGTTCTATGATATGACATCATTGTGACCTAGTCACGTGCTTGCAAGCGGTGTTGATGTGATATCATCGTGAGGGCCCAGAGTATATCTCTCCGTCATCTGGATGGACAAATCCCACTTCTTGATCCATGAGCCTCAACTAATAATTTCGGAATACCAAACGCCACCTTTATAGTCACCCTGTTACAGTGTGACGTTTGATGTCATCAAAGCATTCTTCCGGTGTTAGTGATTGACATGATCTTATGGTCTAAGGATTAGGGTTACTTCGTATGCTCAGTACGACAATGTAAACTTAATGACTTGATTGTATTGCTATACTTAATTTGGGTGTGTGTTCATCATATCATTATTCTAATGACGTGATCCCGTTATTAACAACATCCAATGTTCATGATCAGTAAACTTTGATCATCAGTTAATCAACGAGCTAGTTAAACGAGAGGCGTTACTAGGAACTCTAATTTTTTCATTAGTCACACATGTATTAACGTTTCCGATTAATACAATTCTAGCACGAGAAATAAACATTTATCATAAACATGGAATAAGATAATAATCACTTTATTATTGCCTCTCGGGCATATTCCTTTCAATAATTTGTGATAAAGTGCCCATATTCAGCACATATGTGTGCCATGGTATGGGAAACAACGTCGTCGAAGCGATTTTCAAAATTCTTTTTAGAAATACCATTTTCCATTTTTTAAGTGCTAAAAATGACTTTTTTGTGAAGCAAGTACAGAAAATATGGTCCAAAATGACACCCATTTAATTTTCACAAAGAGTAGTACATATTTGATGGATAATCCCTAAATATGAGGAATTTCCTTGCTTTCTATCTAAATTTGCCTTTTTAATTGTCTTTATGTCAATTTTCCGAAAGTAAATCAAATTTGATCTACAACTATGTGATATTTTGCTCTGAAATTCTTAATTTTTTTTAAGGTACACAAGTAGTGGTTACAACATAGAACCGTTGATAGTTTTGGAAAATTCGACCACCGTTGATGAATAGCCATGCTCTCCATTTTGACCGTTTTTTGAAAGAAATGAAAAATGTGAAAAAATACTAAAAAAAAGAAACCCTTTGGCATGGAGTTCTTTTATGTGTACTAGTTTCTAGGAAAAATGATAAACCTGAATTTGACAAACGTTTGAAAACAAAACTTCACAAAAATGTCAATTTTCTACAAACATGCATAAGTTTCAAGACAAATGACCAGTATATGGTCATTATCGTGTCATAGTTTGTGATAAAGTGTCCATATTCTGCACATATGTGTGCCATGGTATGGGAAATAACGTCGTCGAAGCGATTTTCAAAATTCTTTTTAGAAATATCATTTTCCATTTTTTAAGTGCTAAAAATGACTATTTTTTTTGTGAAGCAAGTACGGAAAATATGATCCAAAATGACACACATTTAATTTTCACAAAGAGTAGTACATATTTGATGGATAATAACTAGATATGAGGAATTTACTTACTTTCTATCTAAATTCGTCTCTTTAATTGACTTTATGTCAATTTTCCGAAAGTAATTCAAATTTAAACTACAACTATGTGATAGTTTGCTCTGAAATTCTTACAAAAATAATTTAAGGTACACAAGTAGTGGTTACAACATAGAACCGTCGATAGTTTTGGAAAATTCGACCACTTTTGATGAATAGCCATGCTCTCCATTTTGACCGTTTTTTGGAAAAAAATGAAAGAAGTGAAAAAAAACTCAAAAAAGAAACCCTTTGGCATGGAATCCTTTTATGTGTACTAGTTTCTAGTAAAAATGATAAAATTGAGTTTTGACAAACTTTTGAAAACAATACTTCACAAAAATGTCAATCATCTACAAACATGCATAAGTTTCAAGCCAAATGACCAATGTATGGCCATTATCGTGTCATAGTTTATGATAAAGTGCCCATATTCAGCACATATGTGTGTCATGTTATGGGAAACAACGTCGTCGAAGCAATCTTCAAAATTCTTTTTAGAAATATCATTTTCCATTTTTTAAAGTGCTAAAAATGGTTTTTTTTGTGAAGCAAGTACAGAAAATATGGTCCAAAATGGCACTCATTTAATTTTCACAAAGAGTAGTACATATTTGATTGATAATCTCTAAATATGAGAAATTTTCTTACTTTCTATCTAAATTCGCCTCTTTAATTGACTTTATGCTGATTTATGTTGGTTCTTGTTTGTTTTAAAAGATATTATTCATTATGCAAAAGATGATATGGATGCCATATTTGGATTCCTCTCATTTTTCTGGTCGATATAGACATTTTATTTAGTAAATTCCGATATACGAATATGAAGATATGAATTATTTCTTATTAAATGGAAAAGACAAAACTAAAGTAAAATTAATTGATTATTATTATTATTCAAGTATTATTAAACATAGTTATTTTGGTTTACTCAAATCTTATTTTGAAATTTTAAAGATTAAATAGTGTAACATCATGAATGAGGGTTAATATGATTGATATCATACTAATAGCAACAAGGTATGACATCTCAATTGGAATCTCATTAGAATGAAACTCAATAGTTTTGAGGATGGGTGACCGTCAGGGAAATATGAAGATATGAATTATTTCTTATTAAATGGAAAAGACAAAACTAAAGTAAAATTAATTGATGATTATTATTATTATTCAAGTATTATTAAATATAGTTATTTTTGTTTACTCAAATCTTATTTTGAAATTTTAAAGATTAAATAGTGTAATATCATGAATGAGGGTATCATATTAACAGCAACAAGGTATAATATCTCAATTAGAATCTCATTAGAATGGAACTCAATAGTTAAGCGTGCTTGGCTTGGAGCAATTTGAGGATGGGTGACTGTCTGGGAAATTTGACTAATGGTTGATAGTGTGACCTTAGCTTAAGTGTGTGATATGAGATTAATTATATGACTAAATCAGAATTGAAATAAGAATGAAACAATAAAAAAAAACTGGATTTATTTTGAAAAAATATTGTTTTTTGGAAAATTGTTTTTGAAAAATATTTGGTAGAGCTATGCCGACAGCTTTTGCCGTCGGTGTAGCTATTACCCCGACGGCAACGGCGCTACGCCGATGGATTCTACGCCGACGAGGCGAGGCGGACGGTGGCCGTCGGCATAGTGATACGCTGACGGCAATGGAGCTTAGGCCGACGGCAAGCCATCGGCGTTTTCAGTTATTCCCGTAGTGACATGTGTACATGTCATATGTCTTTAGTAACGTTTGGAAGAAAACATGAACTTATATTTGACAACCAACATGCATGGTGTGGGGATCTCATCGCAATCAGCGTATGCATATGTGACTTCATGGGACGGCCACAATGTGAAATATAGCTATTAATTTTACATGTTTTTTGACGGTGAATTAATTTTACATGTCACAACAGAAAATATTTTCATGCGATGGCCAGCCAAAATCTGCTAATTTAATATCGTAAACGGGGCATGCATGTTTTTCCAAGCTGCTGCTGTCTGTGTTTGGTTAGCAAAATTCAGCCGATTCATGCATGTATGAAGTCGGCTTTTAGTATCCCTGATCCATCACGTGCCCACCGACCCCGTCTCCTTGTATATACGTGAAATCAATGGACCTAGGCCGAATCTATTATCCGTGTCCTGTCCAGGAGAAAAGCAAACACAATCTAGTCGGATCGAGCTAGCAAGCTATGGCGGCGCCGCCGCCTTCCCGGCCCTTCGTGCTGCTGGACAACAGAGTGCTTTACCACGAATACTACCACTGGAGGATGGTGGAGTGCGAGTGCGAGAGCTGGGTGGCCTACGGCTGCGGGCCGCTCGGCCAGCGGATCGTGGAGGGCCTCACCCTCGTCGCGGGCCTCGGCTCCGGTGATGACGACGAGGACCACGTCCCGCGCCTCGCCGTCCACGCCCTGGACGAGGTACTCCACCGCTTGGAAGAGGAGGTCCCAGGGGATCTGGCGAGGATCTATGGGAGCGGCGAGCGCGCCGACAGGATTGTGGAGACGTACGGGACTAGAGTCGTCCCCAGCGCGACATCGAGGCCGTGGACGACGAGGGGGGCGTCCTGGTCCTCCGCCTGAGCTTCATCCACCATGAAGAGCGCATCGACCTGCGTTCGTACCACCTCATCTACGTTAGAGCTGCAGCGTCGCTCTCCCTGCTCCCATACGAGCCTACGGACTGCCGGGCCGTCTACACCAGGTGCCCTCTCCTCGTGCGCCGTCACGACGGCGGCGGCTACTCTCTGGTCCTCACGGCGGTTGACCATAGTACCGGCGACGGCGACGCACCAGGCCGGCCAGTCGTCTGTTTGTGGACGCCGTCCTTGGACCACAACGACGGCCTAGGGGCGTGGAGGATACGGCAGCGGAGGCACGCCACGGCGATGCCAGACGGGTTCGACGCGACACATGCCTTCACGTACAAGGGCAAGGCTTTCTGGGCTAACCCGACCCAAGGCATCCTCCACTGCGAGTGCGCCGACCTCCTCCTCAACGACGACGCCGGCGCTGTGGAGTTCACCTTTGTCGCGCTGCCGGAGGAGTACCTGATCGAGGAGGAGGTGGAGTACTGTACAAGCACCGGGCCATGGGCGTCGGCGTCGGGGACAGCGTCTGGTTCGTCATCCTCAAGTCGTGCAAGCACCCTGGCGACACCACCGTGGTGGTGCTGAGCCTGGACCTGTCCGACGACGGTGCCGGCGAGCGGCGATGGGAGAGGCACATGGAGCTGAGCCTGCTGAGCATCTGGGCGCTAGAGGGCTTCGTGGACGCGGGGCTTCCGAGGAGGGTGCCACGGGCGCCGTTCCTCAGGGAGCAGGACGCTGGCGTCATCTACCTCTTCCTGCCGCCGGCCAATGAGAAGGCCGACAGAGGGTGCCACCTCATCGGCATCGACGTGCGCGACAGCAGCGAGCCGCGTCTCCTGCCGCCCCGACGCCTCGCCATCGTCCCGTTTGTTAACGATCAGCCGGAGCTCTTGTCTCCCGAGGAGGGCTCTACGTCACCATGCCCACCTCCGGACGCAGTAGTTCATCCTTGAACTATGGGTCCATAGCAGTAGCTAGATGGTTGTCTTCTCCACTTGTGCTCTCATGTTTAGATCTTGTGAGCTACCTATTATGATCAAGATCATCTTATTGTAATACTACATGTTGTGTTTGCTGGGATCCGATGAATATTGAGTACTATGTCATTATATCATGTGTATGTTGTTTATGATCTTGCATGCTCTCCGTTACAAGTAGATGCTCTGGCCAAGTAGATGTTTGTGACTCCAAGAGGGGGTATTTATGCTCGATAGTGCGTTCATGTCTCCATTTAATCTGGGGGAGTGACATCAACCTCTAAGTTTGTGGATGTACTGTTGCTACTAGCGATATGGGAGATTGAGAACGAGGACACACACAAGAAACTGCAACTAGACCTCATTGAGCACACATGGCAGGTTCACGGGCAGTAATTTGTCTGCTATTTTTCGTCATTTGAGTTCAATTTTCATTTCATTTTATTCATGTATGATTGAAACAATTGTTTCCATTCGGTACTATTTTTGACTTTTTGTTATGGATTATTGTTGAGTCAACATTTTATTGTAATAATATGGATTATTGTTTGAGCTACGTAATAATTTTTATTGTCAAATGGATGATCTTTGGTGAAATGTTGAAAACTGTATGGTTTTAA
Source organism: Poa annua (assembly GCA_026929855.1). Classification (NCBI taxonomy): domain Eukaryota; kingdom Viridiplantae; phylum Streptophyta; class Magnoliopsida; order Poales; family Poaceae; genus Poa; species Poa annua. The sequence continues at coordinate 3,994,606 of CM049434.1, read as the reverse complement.
TGTTCACAAAAACGACGCGCGCTCGTGCAAAATTGCCCCATTCGTGAACCTTATAGGGCGGGCGAGTTTGGTAGCCTGCACTCGATTTCTCATCTCCGTGTGGATGGGCCCTGGGGAGAAGGGACGTTTGGAACGCGCAGTGGCCAAAAAAAGGGGTCCATTTGGTTGCTGGAGAAGAATTTTTTAGGCCCAATTTGGATTTGGGATATGATTGTTCGGTAGGCTGCATGTAGCACTTGGGAAAAACACTCTGCCGTTTGGTTGTGTATGCATGAGCTGATTTCTCGTTACTAATCTACATTATCTACGGTTAAACTCGCTCGCCGTCTTCGAGGGTGTTTGGTTAGGCTTTTTAGTTGGCTTTTGGTTTTGGCTTATAAAACAAAAAAGCACCTAAATAGGTGCTTTTTGCTTTTGGTTTATGTTAAAAGCCAAAAGCTAAAAGCACATAAATCACTATTTAGGTGCTTTTATGGCTTATAAGTCAAAAGCAAAAGCTAAGAAAAAAGTATTACGTAGCTCAAACCGGGCAAGCCCCTGGTGTGAGCATTTTTCTATTTTTCTCTAGTTTTTTTAATGTATTAAACGCATTTTTTCGACGTCGTATGCAAAAGTTATGGCTGTTTCGACTTTTTTACACTGATTTTGCAAAAAAGCTCATAATTCATATTTCAAATTTTCTACACCAACTAGACACTAATACCTAACTATATCTTAAAGGATGGATTTTTTTGAATTTTTTTTCATTTTCTTCTCTTTTTTGCAAAACTGAAAAGGCGATCCAGGGGGTGGGATCTAAAGGCTGAAACTTCCGGTGGCGCACCCCACCTGATGCGCCACAGAATGTAGTCCCATTTTTGTGGCGTACCCAACCTGATGCGCCACAGAAAGTGCACTTCTGTGGCGCACGCCCCTGATGCGACACAGAAAAGTCCAATTTATGTGACGCATGTGACCTGATGCGTCACATAAAGTCATATTTATGTGGCGCACCCAACCCCATGCGCATTTCTGTGGCGCATCCGTCCCAATGCGCCACAGAAAGTCACATTTCTGTGGCACATGCAAAACAATGCGCCACAAAATTGCTTTTCTGTGGCGCATGCTATTTGGTGCGCCACAAAAAGGGCTCCACCTTGCATTTCTGAATAGATGAGAACCCAATCATGCCGGTGCAGTCTCTGTTCAGCTCAAAGTAGTCGTTGTAGTCCCGAACGGCGTGCACGATCCTCCAAAACAACTTCCTACTCATCCTAAAGCGCCGGCGAAATTCATGAGCCAAGTTCGTCGGTTTCTCGGCAAAGTAGTCCTGGAACCACAGAGAGTGCCCCTTCGATGATCCTCCAAATTTCGGCGACATCTAGAACTGCGGTCATCATCATCTCATTCTCCTCTGCGTCGACCACAGGAGCGGCATCCTCCGCCATCATTTCAAAAAACATGACCTCGTCGTCATTGTCCATTGCTTGTTTGACGAATTCAGCCTATCAATCAATGGTCGAACAGCTTGCGTGCGGGGCCAGTTGGGAAGAGGAGGCGTACCCGGATTAGAACTAGATGCGCCGGCGCTAGACGAGGTCGGAGACCTGCGGCGCGAGACGGTCCCTAGCGCTGCACCAAGGTCCCCTAGGTGTGAATCAAGCAGGCGGCGCCGAGAGTGGCGGCGATGGTGCGAATCGCCGGCGAGAGGAAAAAAGGAGAGGCTGTGTGGGGGACGAATGACTCAGGGCGCTCGGGGCGAGACTTTGGGGGGTGCCGCTGGTGGGCGTTTTTGGTGTCCGGCACCCCAAAGGGTCTTTGGGGGGGGGGGGGGGGGGGTCCTTTAGAGGCCCCCGGTGGAGATGCTCTTATAGCCTTATTAATCATTTCTCAGAGATGTCACACAGTCCGTGACAAGTTCTCAAGGCTTTCCCAGCTGTCAACCATTTTGAAGTTTGAGCGTGTATCTGAGATACTATATTTTCTGGGGCGATAATGTTCGACATCTGACATGGATATTAGGCTAACTAAATTGTCATTAAGGACGATGTATTTCGCCGACTCGGCAGCAATTTTATGAGACACCTTTCTGGCATTTCATAGTATACGATTTAATGGAAAGGGTGCGGCGTGTCGATGCGCCAAGTTACCCTAGTTCAACTATAAGATATAAGACAGTCCGAAACTCCTAAGAACTTAAAAAAACCACGTAAGATTACTAGGTGAAGGGCATGCATAGAAAAATAATAATAATAACCATGTTCTAATATAAGGTCTAAGGCCGAAGACAACATATAAACAAATTAGAACATTCATGACACATATCTCACGGTGGACATTGTCTATGCATGGCCTAGGTTCCCTGAATGATTTTTAGGCGTCTTTTCTTTGAACAAATAAATCTATAAAGAAAATAGGATGGATCTTCCACCTATGCTATGAGTGAATATTATCATCACTGGCGAGTGGTATCGTATCACCGTGTTCGTCCTGAAATCATCTGCAGAGCTAAGCCAGTGTAGGCTTTGACACTACTTATATTCGCTACAAGTATTACACTCGCTTCGCTACACTCTTCTCTTATGCTTCGCGCTTCGCATAGGCTAAATAAGCCGCTCATCCCTGGCGAATCCTACCCACATAGGAATGCGGAACCATCGGGGAAAGGCAAAACATATTCAATCCCAGGAGAGAAGTCACTGGTTCGATAGGACCAGAGGACCCTGATCACCTTGCCAACGAATTCAAGGCCTTAGGAAAATCATCCTACAATGGACCATAGGGACTGAGAACGAAGAAGACATAAAAATAAGGTTAGGGGGGATAAAAAGAAAACATCCTCCCATTCAAAGTCGTCTTCAAGTACCTTTTTGATTCTTTACCGAGTATGGATGGATCAACTATAGGTTCGAGTTTAGCCAAGATACGTACACGGCTAAGTGTATTAAAATCCAAGATAGAATCAGGGCTATCTAAAAGCTAGGAAGGTGAAGACCGGGTGATTGAATATGACTTGCTAACAGATCCTACTCTTCCTTAAGCGCTAGTTCTATTCACGATGGTTCAGTTTCGAGAGCAGCTAAAGTAGTTACCTAATAAGATAGATGAATATTCCACGTACAAGAAGCAAGAGCAATTAAATGGGCTTGTGAGCAGGCGCGCACACACAAAGATCAAGACATATATATAAGGAGACCATATGGATCGACTATAGGTCACCCCATACAGTCAACAATTTATTGGAAGTAAACATTAACTTAACTTGGCCATAGCTTATAGGAAATACAACATATGCTTATGAATTGCTTCCTTGGTGGAAGCAATGCAAGATGTTTTAGTACTGTCCATCCATCTTAGCAATCATTTCTTCCATCATAGCAGCTGCTGTCAAATTAAAATATGAAACTCTCATTAATTACCGAGTTAATTTTGCAAGGGAAAGGGAGTATAAGTGATCTTCGTGCAACAAAGTGGAGTAATATGCTTGAAGTTGTGATATATATGGGACATTAAAGACATTAAATATAGTGAGTTTAGTGAAATTAATGAAAATGCATGGAAGGACACACATACTTATTAGTTCATGATATGATACATATGTCAAAGACATTGAATGGAGTAAGTTTAGTAAAATTACCGGAACCGGCTAGACCACATGGAAAACAACAAGTGTTCTTGCAGATTGTGTCGGTGCCACCCAAATTAATACAACCATGACAACAGACTTTTGCTTGGAGGCTTGCACAGCAGTCGCAATCTGCCGCGGAGGTTGAGTTGACATCGAGGCTCAAGATGAGCAGGCACATGATCACCATCAAAGTGGTAGTGCTAGTGATCCTCCTCTTTCCCTCCATTGCCTCCTCCTATTTATCCTACCTGCCTTGGTTATCTAGATAAGTTCCTCTGTTTTGTGTTGAGACGTGCTTCTTAAAAGGATGGTGTATGCTGCAATTTATAGGCATCTTCCCTACCACCTTTTGTATACATGTCTTGGTCATTGCGTGACGTCCAATTAAACAGCCAATATTACTTGTAGTTTGCATAACTATGGTTTTGGCACTTTGTGACTCTTTTGTTGTTAGTTAATTTACATTTTGGTGTATGCACAACAACATATATGTGGATGTTTGTGTCCATGTGGCCCAAATTACATGAGTCGCGTCTATCTATATAGCATAGAGTTTAAAGTGTCTGAGTCATGTCCATGTCAGACCATTTTCTTTCTTAGATGCAACCCGTCATGTGTACCAGCTAGAATAGCCCCACCAGCTTGTCCCACTAGATGAGATCTAACCATCTAGCATATTCTAAAATGATGTCCTGAGTGCAGTTAGCAATTTCCTTTAGTAGAACATGTTCACCGTAAGAAAGTTTCCACGGGACCAAGTAGAACATGCCCTATGAAAACCTCTAATGCAAACTCTGCGGATGCGCCTGAGACAAATCTTTTGGCAAAGAAGCTGGATTTTAGTGAGAACTGTGCGGCGGCAAATCCTGATGCAGTACGGGTTGATGATAAATCGGAACCTGATGTTCCCCCCCCTCCCCCAACTTATGTTAAAGCAAGAGACAGAGCGAAGCTTCAGAAGACTGACATGAACAATACATCTATGGCAACATCGGCGGACTCCCTCGAGGAGGACCGCCGGGCCCAATGAGTACCCTAGTCTGGAACAGCCGGGGATTGGGGCAACCCGCGACTGTTCAGGAATTGGTCAGTTTGATTCTGACCCATAAGCCCTGTCTAGTCTTTATTTGTGAGACTAGGCTTTCGGAGGAGCGTGTTCGGAATCTGCGTCATCGACTAGGTATGGAAAATTGCTTTCATGTCAAGGGAGATGGTAATGGTGGAGGTATTGCTCTTTACTCGGTGGAAGGCATCACTATTGATCTTTTATCCTTCAGTACAAGACACATTGATGTGCATATTAGTGGCGGTCCTTTTCCTAGCCGTTGGAGAGGAACATTTGTCTACGGCGAACCTCGTGCCTGCGACCGTCATTTTATGTGGGAGAAGATTAGGCAACTTAAACCAAGATCGACCGAACCGTGGTTGATGATCGGAGATTTCAACGAAGCAATGTGGCAGGAAGAACATTTCTCCCGAGCTAGGAGGTCTGAGCGTCTAATGCTTGACTTTCGTGAGATATTATCTCATTGTGATCTATACGATATAGGGTTTGTCGGAACCCCTTGGACATACGATAATAAGCAGCGGGGAGATCGGAACGTCAAGGTTCGCCTGGACAGAGCGGTGGCAAGCCCTGCTTGGTCAGCGGCCTTCCCGGATCTGCGTCTCAGACATCTTACATCGCCAAGATCAGATCATTGCCCGCTTCTTCTTGGCCCCGATGTTCAGTACAATAACGCTCCAAAAATCAGGCGCTATGAAGTTATGTGGGAACGAGATGAGTCCTTAGCCTCGGCTGTCGAGGAAGCTTGGTCGAGACGCATCCCTACGGTACATCTTGGAGATATACACTCGTCGCTGCGTGGGGTGATGAATAGTCTGTACTCGTGGAAGGCTACCAATTTTGGTTCAGTACCAAAAGAGATTGAGAAGAAAAGGACACTTCTGGAGTCTATTGCTCAGTGTCAGGATCCCGAGAGTGAACAAAGGAAAATCCAGCTATCAAAAGAAATGGATGAGTTGCTGTACAGAGAAGAGATCATGTGGTTGCAGCGGTCTCGTGTCGCTTGGCTGCGAGAGGGGGACCGAAATACAAAATACTTCCATCGCCAAGCCACAAGAAGGAGAAAGAAAAACCGCATTAACAAGCTAAAGCGACCTGATGGAACTTTCACTTCGGATACTCATGAAATGGAGGAACTCACCCGTACTTTTTTCCAGGGGCTTTATACGCGCGATGATAGTGTCGACCCGTCTATCATTACAGAGGTGCTGCAACAAAGAGTGGATGCAGATATGAACACTAAGCTGTGCGCTCAATTTACTGAGAAGGAAATTAGTGATGCTCTATTTGAAATTGGACCCCTCAAGGCTCCAGGCCCGGATGGATTTCCAGCTCGTTTTCTTCAGCGAAATTGGGATATTATGCGAGATGATGTGGTTCGGGCTGTTCAGCGATTCTTTTCTGTAGGAATAATGCCGGAAGAGGTAAATGACACTGCCATTGTCCTAATACCAAAGAAAAACGAACCAGAAGAGCTAAAGGACTTTCGCCCAATTAGCTTATGCAATGTTATCTTTAAGGTGGTCTCAAAATGCATGGTTAATAGGCTCCGGCCGCTATTGGATGGCATCATATCTCCTACTCAGAGTGCCTTCATTCCTGGGAGGCTAATAACGGATAATGCTCTAATTGCCTTTGAGTGCATTCATTCGATACAAACTGGCTCGGCTGCTAGAAAGAAATTTTGTGCATACAAGTTGGATATGGCCAAGGCTTATGACCGCGTTGATTGGAGGTTTTTGGAAGGGGTTTTAGCGAAATTGGGCTTTCATAGCACTTGGATTCGGTGGACTATGGCTTGTGTTACCACCGTTCAGTATTCGATTCGCTTTAACGGAAAGATGTTGGACTCCTTCACTCCATCACGAGGACTACGCCAGGGTGACCCCCTCTCCCCGTACTTATTTCTTTTTGTGGCTGATGGTTTATCTCATTTAATCAGGAAAGAGATTGAAAATGCTACGCTGCGAGAGCTCCATATCAGCAGAAACGGCCCAGGAATTTCCCATTTGCTTTTTGCTGATGACAGCTTGCTTTTCTTTGAAGCCTCAACCGAACAAGCTCTACTAGTTAAATCAATTTTGGATAGATATGAGAAGAGCACGGGCCAACTTGTGAGTCTGGGTAAATGCTCAATGTTATATGGTGATCAGTGTACAGGGGAGGTTCAGGACGATATCCGAGAAATCTTGAAATATGAGACATCCTGTTTTGAGGAAAGATATTTGGGGCTCCCTGTCCCGGAAGGAAGACTTAAAAAAGGTAAACTACAATCTCACAAGGAGCGTTTCCTGAAGCGTGCTTCGGATTGGATTGAAAAATATATGTCAGGAGGGGCGAAGGAAATCCTCATTAAGTCTATGCTCCAATCTCTTCCAACTTATGCTATGGGTATTTTTAAATTCCCTGTCGGCCTGATTGAGGAATTATCACAAATCATTAGGAACTTTTGGTGGGGTGATGAGCATGATCGGAGGCATATCCATTAGATGTCATGGGAGAAAATGACTAGGCCAAAGTCAAATGGGGGCATGGGTTTCCGTGATCTGAAAATTTTTAATCAAGCTTTACTTGCGCGCCAAGCTTGGCGTTTAATTCATTTCCCTGATAGCCTTTGTGCACGAATTCTGAAAGCCAAATATTATCCATCTGGCAACTTGTTGGACACAGCTTTCATCCAGAATACGTCACAATCTTGGCAAGGTGTGATGCATGGTCTTGAGTTGCTTAAAGAAGGAGCCATTTGGAGAGTTGGATGTGGTTCGCAGATAAAAATTTACCGAGACAACTGGATCCCTAGAACTGATGATCTGAAGGTGGCTAGGCCACGCTCAAACTGCAGACGAAGATGGGTATCAGAGCTCATTAATCAGGAAACTATGACCTGGGATGAGGACACTATCCGATCGTGTTGTAACCATTGGGATGCGGATGCAATTCTGGCCATCAAATTACCGGCGAGAAGGTGTGACGATTTTGTCTCCTGGTTTCCTGAGAGCAACGGGATTTTTACTGTCCGCTCCGCCTACAGAGTAGGTATGCAGTCTACCTTGGAGAAGCTTAGTAATGGGCAATCTAGTGCTGAACCTAGAGGTGATCGGACCATTTGGGATTTAGTGTGGAAGGCTCGTGTTCCACAAAAGCTGAGAGTCTTCGCGTGGAAAGTGGCAACATCAACCTTAGCGGTTTGCAAGGCTGTCCACCACCGTATCAGCTCAGTGTCGGCAATTTGTCCTATTTGTGGTATGGAGGTGGAGGATGATCACCATGCCCTGGTCCGGTATACTCTAGCCCGCGCACTTCGGGAGGAACTACGGAATAGTTGGAACCTACCAACTGAGGAGGAATTCTATCATAATGATCGGGAATGGCTGTTCCATCTCCTTGCTTGCACTAACCAAGTTGGCAGAGCGCAAATCATCTTCTTGCTGTGGAGGGTTTGGCACCACAGAAATGATGTTATTCATGGCGAGGGAAAGGCATCGATTGCTGCATCGGCTCCTTATTTGGTTAATTACTTGAATTCTTTTCATGCAGCGTCGAAGGACAGGAGCGATCCAAAGGGCAAGTCTCCTGTCCAGATGGAGGAGCTGAATAGTAAGCCTGAGCGCAACTTGATTAAAACCTGGTTGGCTCCGAAGGAAGGAGAGCTGAAGATTAACGTGGACGCGGGGTGGGACGCGATCTCAAAAAAAGCTGGAGTTGGCGCCTTGATCCGAAACCATGTCGGACAGGTTGTAGTGGCCGAATGGAAGCCCATTCATGGATGCTTGAGCGCAGAGGAAGCTGAGGTCCAAGCTGGTTTATTGGGACTCAAACTCTATGCATTCACAAATCAACTACCAGCTACGCTCGAGTCGGATTGTCTGCGTTTTGTTAAGGTAACCCAAGATAAGAACTTGGATAGATCGGCCAACTGGGCACTTTATAGCGAAGCTAGGGAATTACTGAATATGTATTATCAGCTTTCTATCTGTAAGATTGACCGTAGTATCAATAGGCCTGCACATGCTCTAGCTCAATTAGGAAAAACAGGCGCTAATGGCATCTCTTGGGGGTCACCACCGAGCTGCGTCTCGGAGTTGGTTGATCACGATTGTATGAACATCTTGTATTAATTCTGGCTAAAAGGCGGCAAGTTTCTGACGCACTCTTTCCCTAACCAGGGTACCGAAAGGGACTGGCAGGGTTTTAATGAGGCGGCTTGCTGACCTAATATATGTGGTGGAAATTTTCAAAAGAAAAAAAAGTAAAAAAAGTTTCCACGACATTGAGCAGTCCGCCTAACCCTGGGCATATACGGTTTAGCTGGGTTTGAGCGGTTTCTCAAAACCAAACCATACACACCGGTTTCAAACGGTTTGGCTAGCCGGGTTAGACCATCTCTAACAGAGCCCTCAAACGCCGCGGAACCGTAAAATAACCGCCAAATACGGTTTCGGAACTTCAAAAACGAAAATAGCAGGAACCTTAAAAGGCTTGGGCCCGTAAAAAAAAATTAAGGGCGCTTGTGAAATCGGCTCGTTGAACTGCGAATTCGGAGGTTTCCCTCACGAACCGCCGGGCCACTGTATCTCAATAGCTGTTGGCGGGAGGGACATTTCAGCTCGGGTCGTACGCGTCTTCCTTCCCCATATCACCGCCGCCCCCGTCGCCCATTCCGCCACCGTAGATTTAGGGCTACTCCCGGCGCGGCTGCAGTGGTCGCGCCCCAGGCCACCCTCCGGATCTGCCTCTCCAGCCCTTTGGGAGTTGCCGCGCCTGGGGAATTGCCGCCGCCCCGCCGGATCTGATGGAACTCTATTTTCCGGTCGAATTACCTCTTGCTATCGTCGTTGCTAGGCATAACTTGAGGTCTTGTATCCATTCCAGATGGCATTGACCCCGTGCGAGGAGTTTTTGCTCTCTGATTCTTCCTCCTCCGATGACTCAGACGTAGAAGGCTTGTTCGAGAGTCGCCGACGCCAGATGGTGGTTGTGGTCCTCGCCGTGAAGGAGTTCGAGGACCGCTATAGAAGGACGCGGCAAGGGTCCAGAGCTGGCCGGCTCTGCATTCCTCATAACCGCTTCTACGGCAACGAGTTGCTCATGCGAGACTACTTTGCCGAGAACCCGACGTATCCGGCTCACATATTCTGGAGAAGGTACCTGTGACGCCCCAAAATCGGTACTATGTAGATTTAAGCGATCCCGCCAAAATCCGCATAATAACGATTTTAGGTCGCCAACCAGACATAACGTACACGCCGAAACATGCGCGTTATGTGGGTGGAATTGTGATAACATTACAATAGTTCCGAAAGATCCACAACAACAAGTCAAGAAACAACTGATACAATACAAAGATACAAAGGATAGCGAAAACAAGATAGTATCCGACTACGGATAAGATGAAAATTGGACTAAGAGTCCTGAAGATAAACGATGGCGCCATATCCCTGCCCAACCCAAACCGGAGGGATTCCCAAGCTAACGTCGTTAGACTTCAAACCTGTTGACTGCACATAAAAGCACAACCCAAAGATGGGTCAGGGCACTCCCTGGCAAGCAAAATCAACTTGTTTACTTTCTACAAGATCTCCCAAAATACAGGGTAGGTGGACTGATGTCTACGCACGCTTATATTCTCGTAGACAGTGTTGGGCCTCTGACGAGGGGTGACCTCGGCAAGTCCCATGGTGAGGTAACTAGGGTTGTATCGGGTGGAAGTGTATATGGTCGTTGGTGAATTCGGACGGCTGACAAGCATGAAATTACTTGTCTAATTATAGATCTTTGAGTTACAAGGTGGCTATAATGGCGTCCCGGCGAGTCGAAGGCTCACTAGGGTTCTTAGCTATCAGATTGTGTATCTTCTACCGACCCCCTCCTGGCCTTTATATAGGAGGCCAGGTCTCAGGAGTTTGAATACAAGTCGATTTACGGATAAGATAAGTCGTGAGTCGGTACGATAGCACATGCCTTGAGACGCACTCCTTCCTTATTGGGCCGTATTGCGCCTTCCTTGTACTGTCTTGTTTATGGGCCACCGAGTGGGCCTTCCAATGTATCAGGCCTTCTTATCACCGAGTGGGTATACCTGTCGGGTATAGCCACACCAGCCTCCAAGAGCAGAGGTTTGCAGAACAGCAGCAAGTTTCACTTAAGTGAATCACCCAAGATTTATCGAACTCAGGGAGGTAGAGGTCAAAGATATCCCTCTCAAGCAACCCTGCAATTAAGATATAAGAAGTCTCTTGTGTCCCCAACACACCCAATACACCTGTCAGATGTATAGGTGCACTAGTTCGGCGAAGAGATAGTGAAATACAATTAATATGGATGATTATAATTAGTAATTGCAATCTGAAATAAAAGTGGCAGCAAGCAAACATGTAGCAAAACTTGTTGTAAACGGTGTTTCAATGCTTAGAAACAAGGCCTAGTGATCGTACTTTCACTAGTGGACATTCTCAACAACTAGAAGGTCTAGGCGCGCTTTGCTGCGCCTGTTGGCGCTATCTATGTCTGAATGCTTCATTTGTTTCCTGTGGCGAGAGCAGAAATGCAAGCATTAAAGACTCGGAGAATAAGGACATCTTTCAGCCAAAAAATATCATAAACACTTCCAGAAACAATATAATCTATCCGATGAAATTTAACTACAATATGGTAAGAGCAAACCAAACTGTGGTTGTATGGTTAGCAGGGTGGTTGTACCCTCAGCCCACCAAAGTTCAAACCCCAGGTTTGACGTCTGTGTGTTGTATTTAGGCGGAATATTCTTTTAGTGGGAGGTGACGTTCCCGTCGACAGCGAGGCGCCCGTGGTGACTTCGTCAATCTCAAGACTCGATCCGCCGGCTCAGGATTTCGGAGGTGCTCATAGGGATAGGGTGTGCGTGTGTACTTTCATAGTGATGAGTGTGCGCGCGTGTATGTGAGCGTCTGCGTTTGTACTGTGTTTCTAAAAAAAAACTACAATATGGTAAGACAAAAAACAAACCTAGTGATGAGTATCACTTAAGAAAATACTAAGATATAGGCAAACAACAACTACCCCGGAACGAAGACAACTACATTTTCAAACACGATACCTAGTAAGACACATTAGAGACCCATAGAGAACCGACATCTTTCATATTACAAAGGACAGAAAAATTTGTAAGATACAGCAAAAACAACTACATTTTGTACCACAATATCCGATAAGACAGTGGCCTAGCAGAATCATAGAAAACGAATATTTTGCACCCTACAAAGGACCTATGCACCGCCAACAACAACCTATATTGTCTAGCACGATATCTAATAAGACAACAACAACAACACCTGAAAAACGATAACCTGGTGATGAACACCGACATAGCTTTCAGGCATGAGCATATCTCATAGTCACCTAAAGCTTTAAGACAAAAGCATACATACTGTTGTTCCATTAGGTGTAAGACACGAAGGAAAAAGAAAACAATCCGAGAAAAGGTAACATCAACTGTCCTTGAATGAGCTCCGGTGTATTTCCTATCCCAAAGCAACACAGATTAATTCCGCAATGCAAAACATCAGAGGACCAAAGCAACAAATTAACTATGTTTAATTAGGGGTGAAAATAGGTACATTAATTCTGAGCAGATGCATTCCTAATGATATAGTCTTTGGTTCGGGATACAACCATTGTAGAGAAGACCAGGAAAAGATAAGGATAAAGAATGTCATATATCTCAGGAGCTAGATCACTTCCCAATGAACAGATCAGAATTGCCTCAACAAAAATGGATGGAATTGGACCGAAAAAGCCATCCAGCTTGAAACTATACTTGTGGACTAAAGAGACCGTCAAGGAGTTGGCTGTCTGCCATGAAACTCCTTGTAATAGTGTGTGAGGAAATATTGATATGTTGAGCATGCACGCTACTAATTCGAATGAACATACTATATTATGACAAATCCCACTCCTCCACAAAAAAGGTCATGCACACCGATTTGTGGAAGCAGAGAACAAAAGAAGGAAATTGTTCGAGTGCTCTAGTGATAGTTTCTTTGAAAAAAGTGTTCAACACAGAATTAAAAACTAAGCAGATGATAAACATTATAGCCATCGGTACTGAAATATATATGCCTCTTCTAAACTGGAGGCGGCTTGGGGAACCCTAGCCGCCACCACCGCCGCCGCCCCTCACTCTCCACTCTTCCCTCGCCGTCGCCGGAGGATGCGGCTGGGCTACCTCCCACGCCACGGACGGCGGCGGCGCGGCACGCAGCGGCGTTTTCACCCAAGATTCATGGCGAGTCTGTGCGGCGGCGAAGCTTTTCTTCGCTCGACTTCGCGATGACTCCGGCGGTGGGTCTGCGGCTACAACGTGGTGCGCGACCGTCCTGCTGCGGATATGGCGGCGAGCATCCCCGTTTCTCCTCCGTCGGGCTTCCAGCGTTTGGGATCTGGCGGCGCTGCTCCATGCCCTCCTTCCGGTGTGGCTTCGGCCGGCTGGTGGGTGCCAAGGCAGTAAGATGGCTGGTCCCGCGGCTGGGCCGGGAGGTTCTCCTCTCTAGTTCTGGCTCCGATCTGCTTGTCGATGGGCCGGGGTCGAGCTTATCCGGCATGGAAGTCTTTGGTGGCCTCCTCCTTCGTTGGAGGAGGCGCGGCGGACGACTTGGGCTCTTCTTCGGGTAGATCGACGGCGTGTGGGGCGGGCTGGCCGGTGAGAACTGGGCTCCGTTTTTGGAGCTGACGATGGTGGCATCCCTGGGCGGCATCACCTTGTTGAAGGCATCGTTGCTCCGCCCTCAACCGTTTTGTTCCGGGGGAAACCCCAGATCCGGTTTTCCAGATCGGACGATGGCGTCACCTACGGTGTCGTTCACCCTCTTGAGGGCATCGTTTTTGGAACACGAACTACCTGGAGGGGGTCAGCTGGCGGAGCGGTGTTTCATCTGCCACGTCGATGTCGGTGTGTCTCGGCGGCGTGGCGCTGCGGGGTCTCGATTTCGGGTCGATGGACTCACGCATGGTGGCGATGTCTGGCATTGTGGCGATGCCGACGGCAGACCGGATTTGCGAGGTCATGGTGTTGATCCTTTCTGACGATGGGTTTGTGGAAGACGGCGGCACCGACTAAAGCGTACATGTCGGTGTGCGTTGAGTGTTTAGCTGAACTGGTACTCCAGTTTTAGATGATGTGCATTGGTGTTAGTCACCCCCATCATAGTGGTAGCGACCCTTGTTGTCGAGAGGTTGATTTCAGTTTGTTTCATCATTGTACTTTGTAAATCTGGTTGGAATTAATAAGTGCGTATGGCTGTGTGCATCACTCGATGCAGAGGCCGGGGAATCGCACCCTCCTTTTCTAAAAAAAAGAAAATCACACCCCACAAGTTTAAAGAAATCCCGGGATCAAACATGACAGTAAATTAAATAGTCAGCATCTTAAATAGCATAAGGACCACAAAACCAATTACCTTAGCCGAATCAAAAAATGTCGCAGATCACGATACCCTATCTAAAGAAATAAAAAGCACCAAAAAATTTCTCATCTTTAATTTGACTCGCTATTTTGCCAGCTGCTAGTAGCTGAAATTTGTTTTGGCATGTACCTCTTGTGCGACTCTTTGTTCAGGAATAAGAAAGGAACCGAGCCTTGCTTGAATTCTGAAAAAGCATTCAATCTTACCTTTGTCAGGTCAGGTTTATAGTCTAGGTACATACACAAAGCTGCCTAAGAAAATATATTCATGCACGTAAATTTTGGCTTGCAATAAAAAGTAAAATTAGAAACATATTGACAGCATAGTCAGTTTATGCCTCGGAAAATCGCTCATTTGAGGGTCCATATCAGGTACTCCCTCCGTTCTGAATTAATTTACTCAGATTTACAACTTGTACTAAATCTGAGTCAATTAATTCAGAACGGAGGGAGTACAAAATAACTTGTAAGGTAAAGAGTAGACGGATAGCCTACTGGAGCACCAAGTACTATAGGCTAGTGATGTAATAATTTCCATCTGAAAAGGGGTAGCAAACTTATTTTGAATGTTAGATGAATTGAGAACCTGTAGCTGTTAAATCTGAACAAAAAGATTCCAGCATGTCCAACCAAACTGACATTAAAGTGTATTAAGCCTATCTATAGGTAAAAGCTAGAAAATAGTCATTTGAGTTGATTGCACGATTTTCATAACAAATTCATATGTTAACATAATTATACACTGCCTATACATGTAGGAAAGCATTGCATCACTGCTTGATATCCCTTTTTTTGCAAGAACGCCTAGTTAGCAATTGACACACTAATTTGAACAATAGTTCACTGAGATTACAACAGTACCTCAGACCTATCTTTGAAGTCAAATACAACAATTCGTATATCGATGCTCAAACACCCGAGTGATAATCAATTCTGGATATAGTTGAGTGCTCAACCTGTAAGGATCAAAGATGCTTACATTTTCAATACTGAAACTGAGAACAAATAGCTTATATACATACATTAAAATTTGTATGCATAAAAGACAAAAGGCTAATCCAAGTAATTCCATAGAGGTTTAAACACAAACATGCTACAGAGAACTATATATATTAATTGAAGCTACGTTGAGGAGCCACACTGTGTTATTGTGTCTATTACAGCATACCAGATATGAACACTCACTGATATGCAAGAATTTGTTATGTAAACTGCTATCATCCAATGTACAGTCTGAATCGTTCCATCCGTTCCCGTTCATGAATCGGGAGGCAACTCACGCGCTCGCTCCGCTCCGTCGCCGGCCGTCGCGACGGTCGCGTGCCAGAGCAGCTCCGCCTCCGCGCCTTCAGCAGCTCCCCTCTGTCCTCCGCACCCAGAGCTGCACCACCTCCGGCCGCCGCAGTCCGCACCTTGAGCAGCCCTGCCGACTGGGATGGACGAAAAAGAGGATTCCGATTGGATTGCCCTTGCAGCAGGGGTTAAGGCAGAACAGGAATCACACGCGGTTGAGTAGGCCGCGGAGGTGAGCGACTACACGAACGGTCATCAGCAGATTAATTCCCTACACTTCCTCGTCGCCCGTCGGATACTTGTCATGCTCACCATCCGGCTGCGCCCCCTCTTTCCCCACCGGCCACCGCCCCCCAAATCTCCTTCTTCCCGACCGCCCTCGACATCTCATCCTCCTCCCCCATCCGCAGGCGTCGATGGGAACAACACCGGCTGGTCGTGGTGGCACAAGCGGGGACGGGAAGTCAATAAGAAGGGCTAAGGGAGGACGCATGCTGGGAAAGGAAGGTCGGAGCAGGCCTGGTGTGGGATGGCGACAGCAGAGGTGCCAGGCGGCGGAGTTGGCGATGAACGGAGGCGTCGGCCGCCGTGTGGCACAGGTGTTTGCGAACAGAGCTGCTAGGGTAGGAAGTAGGAACCAGGGGAGCCGACGACGATGGCGCTTTCCAGCTCCATGTAGGTGCGTACGGGAGAAGAGGAGGTGGCTGTGGTGAGAGGAATCGACGGCGAGCGGCGCTGCCCAGCCTCACGCGGCGATGGGGACGTCGCATCGTCCCGTCGGAACAGCGGCTTTCCTGGCGGCAGCACGCGAAGAAACGGACCGGGAGGGGAGAGAAGAGACGCTGGGGAATTGGAGGAGAGAGCACACGGAGATTGGCGGCTAGGGTTGGATGTTGTTGGGTTGGCTGTGCGGTGAGAGAGGATTGGAGGAAGATGAAGACACACAGTCAAAGACAGTATGCCCGACACAGCGAAGGGGATCCACACGATATCCATACGCGTTTCACTACGTGGGTTGATGTTTGGGAAGGATACTTGGGCCACGTGGATACATGGAGAATGCATGAATCCCAGCAGGCTTAGATATCTTAGGGGATGATATCAAAGCTGAATAATAAATACTAATCTCAAACACTCTCTTGTTGGATGATAAACACCATTCATTGCGTAGGGCTATAACAGCCAAGGTTCTGGATTTCGGCCGAAAAAAACGAAATTCGGCCATTTCGTTCAGACCCGGTAAATATGACTTCCGGCCAAATTATTTCGTCCTGGTTTGAATTTTTGGGCCGCTGCAGCATTCGGCCCGGCCTGCCTTAGTCTTTCCGTAAGGTAAAAAGGCCTGTAAATAGCTGCGAACCCTAAAAGTCTCAAATTCCCCAATTCTCTTGTCTTTCCTTGGCGGCGGCTCCATCGAGCCCGATGTCCTCGCGCCGCAACCTGCTTCCAGACCTCCGCCCTCCGTTAGCCTTGTCCTCGTGCGATTCTGGCAGCTGGGTGCAGCGAGGAGGGCTAAGGCCAACGCGTGATCAACGGCTAAGCATCATGCGTGCGGCGTCCGCGCTCGGCCGGACGGCCGGAACGGGACCCTGCTGGTGGAGTTAGCAGATGCGGTACCTGCGCAAGGCAGTTGATGAACACCAAGATGAGCAGTAAGTGGTATGGGACTCGTGCTAGTTGAACAACTTGGGATTCACGGTAGTGTGAGTTGATGTAATGATGTGTTAAATCGAATTCCTGAAGCAGTGCCACGGTGTGCAAGCAATCGATTGATCGTTCCTACTTAGTTTAATTCTGCTTTATTTCCTTTGCTACTGGATTGCAATCTGTGTACACTTTCGTTCATTTTCGTCCAAAATTCGTTCACTTTTCGTTCTCAAATCCAAATTTTGGATTGTGCTTTCCGTCCGAAAAATTTCCGAAATTCCGAAATCCGCCCATTTCGTTCCAGGGCGGAAAATTTTGCAAAACGAAATCCAAAACCTTGATAACAGCACCCTCAAAGTATGAGTAAACACACACCACAACGTCATAAAGGAGTCACACACGGTGCGCTCACAGTCACCTTCACAACCGTGAATAACGCCGGAGTTCATATTAAAATAACCTCTAGAGTGCATAATAGATAAAGAGTAACATCACATATTCAACTAGATTACAAAGCTCATGATCACATAAAGATCACACCATGTGAGAGAGAGATAAACCACATAGCTACCGGTAGAGCCCGCGGCCCCGGGGGAGAACTACTCACTCCTCATCGTGGGAGTCAGCAACGGCGATGGAGATGGCGGTGGAGTCGATGGAGATGGCTCCGGGGGCAATTCCCCGCCCCGGCAGGGTGCCGGAACAGATACTTCTGTCCCCCGAAACTTGTCTTCGATGGCGGGGTCACAGCGGAACTCTTCTCGGGAAAAGGCTTCGGTGCCTAGGGTTATTTTGTCGGGGGGTATATGTAGGCGAAAGGGCGAATGCGGTGGAGCCCCGAGGGGCCCACACCATGTGGTGGCGCGGCAGAGGGGGGAACCGCGCCACCATGTGGTGTGGCCTCCTCGGTCCCCTCCTTCGTTTCCTCTTCGGACTTCTGTAACGTGTCGGGAAAAATAGGGACTTTGGCTTTTGTTTCGTGCAATTCCGAGAATATTTCATTAACAACTTTTCTGAAACCAAAAACAGCAGAAAACAGGGAACTGGCACTATGGCATCTTGTTAATAGGTTAGTCGCAGAAAATGCATAAAAACCATATAAAGTGTATATAAAACATGTAGCAATTGGTATAATATAAGCATGGAACATAAGAAATTATAAATACGTTGGAGACGTATCAAGCATCCCCAAGCTTAGTTCTACTCGTCCCGAGTAGGTAAAACGATAACAAGAATAATTTCTGAAGTGACATGCTTTCACACAATCTTGATCATATTAATAATGTAATGCATGTAAATTGAGATCAAATGAATAAAAGATGTAGTTTATATTGATATCAAATGAGTAATGAGTAAACAAGTAGGAAGAACAAAATAAAACTTTCAATGAATCAATACTAGAAAACAATCAACCGTGCAAAGTAGATATTAAAGATGATTTAAGCTTCAAGAATAACAATATAATCATCTAATGCATCCAACACTCATGACAACTTTGTTAAAGGATCAAGTCAAGCAATAACAATATGCATGTAGAAAATCATCTCTCTATTTGTTCACTTAAAAACAAGCAAGCATTCAGCGTTGGTTCCTGGCACCAGTATGTTGTGGCTAAAAGAATGATAAGGGGGCTTTGAAAGGCCAACGGAAGAAAGTCTCACACAGCTGAAAATAATCATTAGATAAGAGGAAGCCTTATAATCGAAGCTATGCAAGTGTATGAAAGCTCTCCAATGAAACTAGTGGGGGTGCATCCAACTTGCTTGCTCATGAAGACCTAGAGCACTTTTGAGGAGGCTCATCATTGGAATATACAAGCCAAGTTCTATAATGTAAAGTTCCCCACATAGTTATGCAAGTAAAACATGAAAACTCTCATATGGAGTAAAGGTGCTAAACATGAGCACAAATGATGACTACGAATACTACAGGTGCTATAACATGAGCACAAGTGTGGATAGAGAGTAGTAATGTTGCCCCCTTTTTATTTTTCTTTCTTTCTTTCTTTTTTCTTTTCTCTTTTTCTATTTTTTTTTACTTATTCTGTTTCTCTTTTCGATGGCCTCCATGGCTCTTTTCACTTTTAGAGGCAAACATTCTAATATGACAACACACTTTTGATACAAGTAACTCATAAGGAATAAAACATAGTGTATGAAACGGTGCCTCTGCCAGTGTAGCAGGATATTGATACGTCTCCAACGTATCTATAATTTCTTATGTTCCATGCTATATTATACCAAGTTATCACATGTTTTATATGCATTTTATATAGTTTTATGCATTTTCTGGGACTAACCTATTAACAAGATGCCACAGTGCCAGTTCCCTGTTTTCTGCTGTTTTTGGTTTCAGAAAAGTACTTAAGGAAATATTCTCGAAATTGGACTATTTCTTTTCTAAAATCAGTTTTTCATCGGGAACGTTCCAGAAAGCCGAACACGAGACGAAGTGGGCCACCGAGGCGGCGCCACCACGTGCTCGCGCGGCAGCACCCCTGGCCGCGCGAGCACCAGGTGTGGGCCCCTCGGGGCGCCACCGACTTCGCCCTTTCGCCTACAAATACCCCCCCAGACTAAAAACCCTAACACGGTGTTCGATATTTTCCTCCACGGGTCCAAACCGCCGCCGCCATCGAAGACAAGATTCGGGGGACAGAAGTCTCTGTTCCGGCACCCTGCCGGGACGGGGAATTGCCCCCGGATCCATCTCCATCGACTCCACCGCCATCTCCATCGCCGTTGCTGACTCCTACGATGAGGAGTGAGTAGTTCTCCCCCGGGGCTGCGGGATCTACGGTAGCTATGTGGTCTATCTCTCTCTCCCATGATGTGATCTTTTATGTGATCATGAGCTTTGTAATCTAGTTGAATATGTGATGCTACTCTTTATCTATTATGCACTCTAGAGGTTACTTTAATATGAACTCCGGGGTTATTCACGGTTGTAACGGTGACAGTGTGTGCACCGTGTGTGATTCCTTTATGACGTTGTTGGTGTTAGTTTACTCTGACTTTGAGGGTGCTCTTGTAGCCCTACACAATGAATGGTGTTTGTTATCCAACATGAGAGTGTTTGAGAGTAGTGTTTATTTATTTAACTTTGATGTCATTGTTGAGAATGTCCACTGGTGAAAATAGGATCCCTAGGCCTTGTTTCTAAGCATTGAAACACCGTTTCCAACAAGTTCTGCTACATGTTTGCTTGCTGCCATTTTTATTACAGATTGCAATTACTACTTATAATCATCCATATTACTTGTATTTCACTATCTCTTCGCATAACTAGTGCACCTATACATCTGACAAGTGTATTGGGTGTGTTGGGGACACAAGAGACTTTTTGTATCTTAACTGCAGGGTTGCTTGAGAGGGTTATCTTTGACCTCTACCTCCCTGAGTTCGATATACCTTGGGTGATTCACTTAAGGGAAACTTGCTGCTGTTCTACAAACCTCTGCTCTTGGAGGCCCAACACTGTCTACGAGAATAGAAGTGTGCGTAGACATCAAGCTATTTTCTGGCGCCGTTGCCGGGGAGGTAAGCGTTGGAAGGTATCTCCTTTAGATCCTGCAATTATTACTTTTTGTCTCTTGTTTTTATTTTCACTAGTTAGGCTAAATGGAAAACAACAAAAATATTAGAGAGCTTTATAGTATTTATATTGCATTAGGACATGATACTTTTGAAGAGAAAATTAAAAAACCTATGGAACTTTATTTGCATGCTAGTAGCAATGTTATTAGTATGAATTCTTTGAACACCATTATTGCTAATGCTATGGAAAAGTCTAAGCTTGGGGAAGCCATTGTTGATGAATGTGTTATTTTTAGTCCCCCAAGCTTTGAGGAGAAAATTTTCTTTGATGATACTATGCCTCCAATATATGATGATTACAATGATGAATATGATATTTTCAGTCCACCTACCATTGAGGAGAAAATTAATTATGATTACAATATGCCTCCTATGTTTGATGATTATGGTGATGAGAATAATAATGATAGCTATTTTGTTGAATTTGCTTCCACTACAATAAATAAAAATGACTATGCTTATGTGGAGAGTAATAATTCTTTTATGCATGTGGCTCATGATAAGAATGTTTTATGTGATAGTTATGTTGTAAATTTTATTCATGATGCTACAAGTGAACTTATTGATGATAATGATGAGTATTGCTTAAATATGCTATATGATAATGCTTTAGATGATGGTCCTATGATTATTGATAATCCTCTATGTTCAGAAGTTATTACTTATTTATATGAGGATAAAAATGATATAATTGCTGCTTGTGATGGTACTCTTACTCATGAGAGTCCTACTTTGTTCTTGAATTCTCCTAATTACACCATAGAGGAGAAATTTGCTTATGTTTAGAAATACTTATGTGGCTTGCAATTGTCTCTAGTTCCAAATCTTTGTTGCAACCATGATCTTAAACTTGATATTGATCTTAGTAACTATTTTGAAAGAGGAAAGCATGCTAATGAATTCCAAAATAAATTTAATGATCCTTTTTGTGTGCCTATATTATCTAAGTTGAATGATTCTTGTGGTTATACGGTTGAATTTATTTCTACTACTTGCAACTACTATGAGAGAGGAGAATATGGTTATAGAAGTTTTCATGGTACTAAAACACCTCTCTTTATGTTGAATTTTTTTAAGTTGCACTTGTTTTGCTTTCCTATGCTTATTGCTTTGTGTTTTCATGACTTGTTTCTTTACAAGATTCCTTTGCATAGGAAGTGGGTTAGACTTAAATGTGTTGGATGTTTACCTCTTGATGCTCTACTTCGTTTTTCAACTCTCATTTTATGAGAGCATCATAAAAATCACTATGCCTATCTTAATGGCTATAAAGAAAGAGCTTTTGGGAGACAACCCAATATTTTATTTCTGTTATTTTATTTTGTTTGTGTCAAGGACTTGTCCTACCTCTGTAGCAATTCATTTGTATCTTTATTTTATTGCATTGTTGTGTCAAGATAAGCCTCTAGTTGAAAGTTCATGCTAAATTTTGATTCCAGCGCAGAAACAGTTTTCTGCTCTCCACCGTTTAATTCGTAACTCCTCACAGAAAAATCCAAATAATCTTCCCTTTTTTGTGCGTAATCCTCAGATATATATGCAACTTTCATTAGTTTTGAGTTTTCTGATCTGAGCAAGTTAAGTGCCTCGAAAAAATTCGTCTTTACGGACTGTTCTGTTTTTGACAGATTCTGCCATTTATTTTGCAATGCCTCTTTTGCTATTTTGATTGGATCTTTTTATCCTATGAAGTATCAGTGGCTGTAGCTAATGTCCCGTAGCATTGGTAGCAATTGTGTTCCTACAGAATATCATAATTTTTCGTGCACTAACCCTCTAATGAAGTTTACTCTAAGTTTGGTGTGGAGGAAGTTTTCAAGGATCAAGAGAGAAGGATGATATGATGTGATCAAGAGGATAGTAAAGGCAAAGCTTGGGGATGCCCCGGTGGGTCACCCCCAACATATTTCAAGAAGACTCAAGCGTCAAAGCTTGGGGATGCCCAAGGCATCCCCTTCTTCATCAACAAACTATCAGGTCCTTTCTAGTGAAACTATATTTTAATTCCGCCACTTCTTATGTGCTTTTCTTGAAGCGTCGGTTTGTTTTTGTTTTTGTTATTTTCATTCTCTGAATAAAATGGATCCTAGCATTCCGTTGTGGGAGAGAGACACGCTCCGATTTTTCTTATGAATACTCGTATTCTTCACTTATATTTGTTGAGTATTCTTCTATGTTACTTCAATGCTTTCTAGCTCTTGTTTTTCATGCATCTCTTGCTAGAGCTGTTAGCTTTATTATATCATACTCTCATATCTCATTGTTTAATTACTTGGAGAGTTTATCTTTTAAATAAGTTGATTGGTGTTTGGTTGAGAACAGAAAATGCTAAATGTGGTAGATGGTATAAAGAAAGATATACATGCTCTTATGGATTGTTATCTTGCATGTTGTGGTGCTTGGCAATTGTTTTAAGCTCTCAAGTAGATCATGTTTAAGCTTTTACATCATGTAGTTAAAACCTATTAGTGAGGAACTACCGTAAAACTTGCTGAAATTTGGTTTGCATGTTTGGTATCTCTAAGGTCTAGATATTTTCTAGTTAAAGTGCTTGAACAACAAGGAAGACAATGTAGAGTTTTATAATGCTTCCAATATGTTTTTATATACGTCTTGTTGTCATAGTTTATACTTGTGTTTGTTTCAAACAACCTTGCTAGCCAAAGCCTTGTACTGAGAGGGAATGCTTCTCGTGCATCCATAATCCTTGAGCCAAAACCTATGCCATTTGTGTCCACCATACCTACCTACTACATGGTATTTCCTGCCATTCCAAGTAAATACTTCATGCGCTACCTTTTATTCAAAATTTATTATCCCTTATTTGTGTCAATGTTTATTAGCTCATGAGGAAGTATGTGATGTTACGGATATCAACCTTGTCATTTGCTTTTAGACAGACTTTCACCAACCGGACTAGTGGCATATACACCGCTTATCCATTAACTTTGCAAAAAGAGCTGGCAAATGGGGTGCCCAGTCCCAATTAATTACAACTTTAACCACTGCATTCTCTTCACATTTTTGCCCTGATCTAATCAGCCAAGCAATGATACTAGTTCTAAACTACATGTGTAAACAAAAGAGAAAAGAGGGATGATCTGCCCTTGGGTAGAAATAACGTCCTTCATGGGAGCCGCTCTTAAGAAAGTCTGGTTGACAAGGGGGGTAGAGTGCCCATTGCCATTCGTTGACAACGACAAACACCACTCAAAACTTACTTTTATGCTCTCTATATGATTTCAAAAACCTATAAAACTAAGAAGCTCTAGCACATGCTTGTATCCCTGCTTCCCTCTGCGAAGGGCATATCTTTTACTTTATGTTGAGTCAGTTTACCTACTTCTTTCTATCCTCGAAGCAAACACTTGTGTCAACTGTGTGCAACAATTCTTATATGCTTACTTATTGCACTTGTTATATTTCTTTGTGTTGACAACTATCTATATGATATACATGTTCAAAAGTTGAAAGCCAATGCTGAAACTTATATCTTCCTTTGTGTTGCTTCAATGCTCTTTTGCTTAGATAATATTGCTTTATGAGTTAACTCCTATGCAAATCTTTTTGATGCTTGTTTGAAAGTACTATTCACGAAAAGTTTTACTTATATGATGTAGTTGTTTACTCCTTATCTATTTGTTAGCAAACTATAGATCATTGCCTTGAGTCACTTCATTCATAACATGAGCCTTACATTATATTATGATCAAGATTGTGTTTAAGCATGTCACTTCAGAAATTATTCTTCTTTTATCGTTCTTGCCTACTCGGGACGAGTAGAACTAAGCTTGGGGATGTTGATACGTCTCCAACGTATCTATAATTTCTTATGTTCCATGCTATATTATACCAAGTTATCACATGTTTTATATGTATTTTATATAGTTTTATGCATTTTCTGGGACTAACCTATTAACAAGATGCCACAGTGCCAGTTCCCTCGGAATTGGACGATTTCTTTTCTGAAGTCAGTTTTTCATCGGGAACGTTCCAGAAAGCCGAACACGAGACGAAGTGGGCCACCGAGGCGGCGCCACCACGTGCTCGCGCGGCAGCACCCCTGGCCGCGCGAGGACCAGGTGTGGGGCCCTCGGGGCGCCACCGACTTCGCCCTTTCGCCTACAAATACCCCCCAGACTAAAAACCCTAACACGGTGTTCGATATTTTCCTCCACGGGTCCAGAGCGCCGCCGCCATCGAAGACAAGATTCGGGGGACAGAAGTCTCTGTTCCGGCACCCTGCCGGGACGGGGAATTGCCCCCGGAGCCATCTCCATCGACTCCACCGCCATCTCCATCGCCGTTGCTGACTCCTACGATGAGGAGTGAGTAGTTCTCCCCCGGGGCTGCGGGATCTACGGTAGCTATGTGGTCTATCTCTCTCTCCCATGATGTGATCTTTTATGTGATCATGAGCTTTGTAATCTAGTTGAATATGTGATGCTACTCTTTATCTATTATGCACTCTAGAGGTTACTTTAATATGAACTCCGGGGTTATTCACGGTTGTAACAGTGACAGTGTGTGCACCGTGTGTGATTCCTTTATGACGTTGTTGGTGTTAGTTTACTCTGACTTTGAGGGTGCTCTTGTAGCCCTACACAATGAATGGTGTTTGTTATCCAACATGAGAGTGTTTGAGAGTAGTGTTTATTTATTTAACTTTGATGTCATTGTTGAGAATGTCCACTGGTGAAAATAGGATCCCTAGGCCTTGTTTCTAAGCATTGAAACACCGTTTCCAACAAGTTCTGCTACATGTTTGCTTGCTGCCATTTTTATTACAGAATGCAATTACTACTTATAATCATCCATATTACTTGTATTTCATTATCTCTTCGCATAACCAGTGCACCTATACATCTGACAAGTGTATTGGGTGTGTTGGGGACACAAGAGACTTTTTGTATCTTAAATGCAGGGTTGCTTGAGAGGGTTATCTTTGACCTCTACCTCCCTGAGTTCGATATACCTTGGGTGATTCACTTAAGGGAAACTTGCTGCTGTTCTACAAACCTCTGCTCTTGGAGGCCCAACAGTGTCTACGAGAATAGAAGCGTGCGTAGACATCAGATATGCAATGATCTAGCGTAACATGGGTAAAACCACACATCAGCTGTAAAGAATCATGCAAGGCAATATATAAATGATAAATGACAACAAGTCATGTAATGTAAGATGGAAGTTGCATGGCAATATAACTCGGAACAGCTATGGAAATGCTGTAGTAGGTAGGTATGGTGGGTGTTTTGAGGAAGATATTTGGCTTACGCGTAGGAGAACATGATGAAGATCTCCCACGAGTTTTGGATGTACCCGTGAAGTATGCACCAACTCTCAATGTGAGAAAGGGCAATGCAAAGTATCGAAGAGGCTAGCAAATATGGTGGTGGAAGTGCCATGAAAACCGCAGCTTAGAACTCACAAGCAAAAAGATTCCAACTAGAAATATGATCTTACAAGGCATAATGAAAATCACTCCATGAGGGACTGTGGCAAATGAACAAGTCACTGTTGGGACCCCGACCGTAGCACATAACACAAAGTCATTACGGTTGCTTTTAACATTAGAAGTCATATATCATTATGCTATCAACTGAATATTTAAGTGTGGCACAGCTTCAAGTTTTCTAGACCAACCATTAATCATTCCACTTTACTAAACCATCATGTTTTACCATTAAGCATATTAATATCTCAAAACAACATTAATGATTCAAGTGACACAATTTAATGATCTACAAGATTATGTATCATTTCATTATACCATCTACCATATCAAACATTTTCTGTTCTTAACCAAACACCAATCAACTTATCTAAAAATAAACTCTCCAAGTATTTAACAATAACATATGAGAGTATAACATAAGAAAACTAACAGCTCTAACAAGAGATGCATGAAAAACAAGAGCTAATAGTATTGAATTAACATAGTAGAATACTAAACAAATATAAGTGAAGAATACGAGTATTCATAAGAAAAGGCGGAGCGTGTCTCTCTCCCACAAAGGAATGCTAGGATCCATTTTATTCAGAGAATGAAAATAACAAAAACAAAAACAAATAGACGCTTCAAGTAAAGCACATAAGATATGTCGGAATTAAAATATAGTTTCACTATAGAGGACCTGATAGTTTGTTGATGAAGAAGGGGATGCCCAAGGCATCCCCAAGCTTAGACGCTTGAGTCTTCTTGAAATATGCTTGGGTGACCCACGGGGGCATCCCCAAGCTTAGGCTCTTTCATCTTCTTGATCACATCATATCATCCTTCTCTCTTGATACTTGAAAACTTACTCCACACCAAACTCAAAGTAAACTTCATTAGAGGGTTAGTGCATAATCAAAAATTCTTATATTCTGCATGGACAAAACCATTACACATGCTACTGGGCATTAGCTATAGCCACTGGTATTTTATGGAACAAAAAGATCCATTCAAAAACAGCAAAATGAGCAATGCAAAATAAATGGTAGAATCTGTCAAAAACATAACAGTCCGTAAAGAAGAATTTTTTCGAGCCACTTAACTTGCTCAAATCAGAAAACTCAAAACTAATGAAAGTTGCATACATATCTGAGGATCACGCACAAAAAATCCCAGGTCAATTTGATTTTCTGTGAATTCTTACGAATTAAACGGTGGACAGCAGAAAAACTGTTCCTGCGCAGGAATCCAAATCTAGCATCAACTTTCTACTAGAGGCTTAACATGACACAACAATGCAATAAAATAAAGATAGAAAGGAATTGCTACAGAGGTGAGCATGTTCCTTGACACAACAAAATAAAATAACAGAAATAAAAAGTTGGTTCTCTCCCATAAGCGCTTTTCTTTAAATCCTTCTAGCTAGGCAAGGAGATTTTTATGATGCTCTCATAAAAATGAGAGTTGAAAAACAAATTAGAGCATCAAGAGGTAAACATCAATCACATTTAAGTCTAACCCACTTCCTATGCAAAGGAACCTTGTAATAGGATAAATTATTGAAACATAAAGCAACTATCATAGAAATATGAAACAAATGCAACTTCAAAACTTCCAACATAAAGAGAGGTGTTTTAGTAACTTGAAAACTTTTACAACCGTATTTTCCTCTCTCATAATAACTTTCAGTAGCATCATTGATAAAATCCACAATATAACTATCACATTAAACATTCTTATCATGATCCATATGCATAAAAGTATCATTATTTCCCTCATAAGAAAAGTTCTTCTCATTAATAACAAGGGGAGCAGGATCATCATAAAGAACTTGAACATGATAGACAAGTTGTATATTAAAAGGATTGGTTTGAGTAATTTCTCAATAACTATGACAAGTTTCAAGAGGATAATTGTAATTATAACCTATGTCATAGTATTCTTTATAATTATCAAAGACTGGAGGCATAGTATCATCATAAGCAATAGAATAGTTTCCTCCAAAGTGTGTTCATTTGTAAACATATCATCATTTTTACTAGAAGGAGATATCAAATATATAATCATTAGTAGCAAAAGGATTTTCAAACACCTCATCCCTAAGCTCAGAGCTTTCTATATCATCATGGGAAGAAATATGGATAGTACTAATAGTATAGCAATTATTAACATCATCATTTTCAGAATTAGTGTCCCAGAGATCTTCAATATCAAAAGAAGTGTGCTTTTCCCAATCATGATCACTAATATAAATAACAGGCATAGGTTCATCATCAAGTTCAGAATCATCGAATTCAGAGTTATAAGTATTAATTGTAACAGGAGCAACAAGTTTGGGAGAAGATATTGTTTCCTCTCTCCTTTTACTCCTCTTCTTCTTCCTCTTTCCCTTTTTCCTCTTCTTTTCATCTTTAGGGGGGAGAGGCTTGAAAGGAACCTTCTCCACATAACCTGGTTTCGTATTAGAGACAATGGAAGAAACTTGGGGGAATTCCTCTCTTTCATTAATAAGCTCAAAACACACATTAGTCCTGTCATACTTTGGTAAAGTCTCATCCTTTATGATATTTTGTATGTAGGTGTTAGCATGGCAATTATTAACACAATAGAGATAACATCCATGCAACACATCATTCATATCAATATCACTCATATTTAACAAAGAAGTTTTTCGTGATAACTCTTCACACCCCAAAAATAATGTAAGTTCATCATGTTGATTAGGAGTGATCATGTTATCACAAAAGTCTCCTGCAATATCCTTATTAGAACCTGAGCATTGAAATTTGAAATGACCCTCTTCATAGCAAAATTCACAAATAAAAGGATAGGTGGCACAAACTTTTTCACCAAGATCTCTTAAAACCCTATACCAAGCTCTAGTATTTTCATTCCTATGATGGATACAATATTCATCTTCAATTTGATTAATTCCACAAGGTCTATGTATTCCACAAAAATTAACATGCTTATAAGAAATAGTATTTTCAGGAGTTTGAGCATGTCTATTGCAATCATTAACAACAATTTCATTTTCCATGCAAGTGTCTTTGAAAGGTTCATGATACACGTCCCAATTTTCTTTAGGAACATTAATATGAGAAGCAAAGGTTCTAGAACAATCAACAATAATATGAGAATCAAGACCATATTTACCACTAAGCTCTTGAAAACCTGCAGTTTCAACGAAAGACTTAATGCAATCATATTCATAGTTTATACCTGATTCTTTACCTTTGTCATTCTCCCAATCTTCAGCATTGTTTCGAATTGTTTCAAAAAGATCCCATCTAGCTTCAACCTTCTTACTTGTGAAAGAGCCCTCTGAACAGGAATCTAGATAATCCTTGCAATGTCCTGAAAGTCTTGCATAAAAATTATTAACAATTATTTTATTAGGAAGCTCATGGTTAGGACATTTGAGTATTAATGTTTTCAGCCTTTCCCAGGCTTGAGCAATGCTTTCTCCTTCATGAGGCCAGAAAATATATATAGAATTCCGATCTTGGTGAACCTCACTTGGAGGATATAAAATTTAGAATAAAAGAGAGATACAATTTCCTCCCATCCAAGAGAGTGCCTATTCTTCAACAATTTATACCAATGCGCAGCTCTTCCACCAAGTGACGTAGAAAATAATTTCTTCTTAACTTTGTCCATTGAAATACCTGCACACTTGAACAACTCGCATAATTCATGTAAGAATAGCAAATGATCGCCAGGATGGACAGTTCCATCCCCTACATAACGGTTATCCATAACACGATCAATAATTTTCATAGGTATTTTAAATGGCACTATTTCTTCAGGTGGCTTTAGAATATCACAAGCATCATTAGAATTATAACACATTGGAGGCAAAGCATTATCAAGGCAAAATAATTCCTCCAAAGCTGAGGAGCAAAAAAAAATATTTTTATATAAACTAGCTTCCCCAAGCTTAGGCTTTTCCATAGCCTTAGCAATAATGGTGTCCACAGAATTTATACTAATAACATTACTACCACTATTATGCAAACTAACTTTCATAGGTTTTTTAATTTTCTCTTCAAAAGTATCATGTCCTAATGCAATATAAACTTCATAGAGATCTCTAATTTTTTTGTTGTTTTCCATTTAGCCTAACTAGTGAAATAAAAACAAGAAACAAAAAGTAATAACTGCAGAATCTAAAGGAGATACCTTCAAGCACTCACCTCCCCGGCAACGGCGCCAGAAAATAGCTTGATGTCTACACACGCTTCTATTCTCGTAGACAGTGTTGCGCCTCCAAGAGCAGAGGTTTGTAGAACAGTAGCAAGTTTCCTTAAGTGAATCACCCAAGGTTTATCGAACTCAGGGAGGTAGAGGTCAAAGATATCCCTCTCAAGCAACCCTGCAATTAAGATACAAGAAGTCTCTTGTGCCCCCAACACACCCAATACACCTGTCAGATGTATAGGTGCACTAGTTCGGGGAAGAGATAGTGAAATACAAGTAATATGGATGATTATAAGTAGTAATTGCAATCTGAAATAAAAATGGCAGCAAGCAAACATGTAGCAAAACTTGTTGTAAACGGTGTTTCAATGCTTAGAAACAAGGCCTAGGGATCCTATTTTCACCAGTGGACATTCTCAACAATGACATCAAAGTTAAATAAATAAACACTACTCTCAAACACTCTCATGTTGGATAACAAACACCATTCATTGTGTAGGGCTACAAGAGCACCCTCAAAGTCAGAGTAAACTAACACCAACAACGTCATAAAGGAATCACACACGGTGCACACACTGTCACCGTTACAACCGTGAATAACCCCGGAGTTCATATTAAAGTAACCTCTAGAGTGCATAATAGATAAAGAGTAGCATCACATATTCAACTAGATTACAAAGCTCATGATCACATAAAAGATCACATCATGGGAGAGAGAGATAGACCACATAGCTACCGTAGATCCCGCAGCCCCGGGGGAGAACTACTCACTCCTCATCGTAGGAGTCAGCAACGGCGATGGAGATGGCGGTGGAGTCGATGGAGATGGCTCCGGGGGCAATTCCCCGTCCCGGCAGGGTGCCGGAACAGAGACTTCTGTCCCCCGAATCTTGTCTTCGATGGCGGCGGCGCAGCGGAACTCTTCTCGGGAAAAGGCTTCGGTGCCTAGGGTTATTTTGTCGGGGGGTATATGTAGGCGAAAGGGCGAAGGCGGTGGAGCCCCGAGGGGCCCACACCATGTGGTGGCGCGGCAGAGGGGGGAGCCGTGCCACCATGTGGTGTGGCCTCCTCGGTCCCCTCCTTCGTTTCCTCTTCGGACTTCTGGAACGTGTCGGGAAAAATAGAGACTTTGGCTTTTGTTTCGTGCAATTCCGAGAATATTTCCTTAACAACTTTTCTGAAACCAAAAATAGCAAAAAACAGGGAACTGGCACTGTGGCATCTTGTTAATAGGTTAGTCCCAGAAAATGCATAAAAACCATATAAAGTGTATATAAAACATGTAGCAATTGGTATAATATAAGCATGGAACATAAGAAATTATAGATACGTTGGAGACGTATCATGGACTTAGCGGCAGCAGCACTAGCAACATAATAGAGACACGCCACAACTTCCGTCTAATTAGAGAGGGATAAGAGAGCGTAAAGTAACCAACTACCTGCTAACACCAAACATAACCCATTCCCGAATCCACCCGCTCAACCAAGTATGAGGAAGCAATCAAGGAAACTCACACGTTGAGCAGTTTTAATTACCAGTTATTGTGAAAGTAATTCTATATTACTAATTGGCGTCGAAGGGGAGATTGAAGCCTGCTAAACCGAAGTGTCTTGACCTCCCCGGCAATGGCGCCAAAAAAATGCTTGATGCACACGGTGGTGTTGCTGGGAAACCCCAAGAGAAAGGTATGAAGTAGTGCAGCAGCAAGTTTCCCTCAGTTGTGAAACCAAGGTTATCGAACCAGTAGGAGATGAAGATTCTTCTAAAGGTGTCAACGGCGCCAGAAAAATGCTTGTGCTTAGTTGACGAGGGAGTGTCAAGGTCTTCTAAACAGAGGTGCTTCTTCTCCCCGACAACGTAGATGATCCTGACGGTTGACTTGGAACCTGCACACAACACAATCAACATACTTTGCCCCAACTTAACAGTGAGGTTGTCAATCTCACTGGCTTGCTGTAACAAAGGATTAAACGTATGTGTGGAAAATGATGTTTGTTTGCAGAGAATGAAAGTAACAGGATTGCAGTAGGTTGTTTTATCAGTTTAAAGAAAAAGGACCGGGGTCCACAGTTCACTAGTGGTGTCTCTCCATAAATAATAATAGAAATACATGCGGGTAAACAAATTACAGCTGGGCAATTGACAGAATAAAGAACTGCATAACAATGCATATACAAGTCATGATGTCTAGTGTGAGATTCATTTGGGCATTACAACATGATACATAGACCGTGATCCAACTGCATCTATGACTAATAATCCACCTTCAGGATAGCATCCGCAACACCATTCAGTATTAAGTTTGCAAACAACAGATTATTGCATTAAGTAAAGTGTGTAATGTAAGTAGCACAACTATCCTTAGATAAAGAACTACTGTTTTATCCCTAGTAGCAACAGTACATCTACAATCTTAGAGCTTGTTGTCACTCCCCCAGATTAAATAGAGACATGAACCCACTATCGAGCATAAATACCCCCTCTTGGAGTCACAAGCATCTACTTGGCCAGAGCATCTACTAGTAATGCAGAGCATGCAAGATCATAAATAACGCACTCACAAGATATATTGTGAAGCAAATGACATAGTACTCAATTATTCATCGGATCCCAGCAAACACAACATGTAGCATTACATAAAGATGATCTTGATCATGATAGGCAGCTCACAAGATCTAAACATGATGGCACAATAGGAGAAGACAACCATCTAGCTACTGCTATGGACCCGTAGTCCAAGGATGAACTACTCATGCATCAGTCCGGAGGTGGGCATGATGATGTAGAGCCCTCCGGTGAGGATTCCCCTCTCCGGCAGGGTGCCGGGAAGAGCTTCTGAACCCTCCCGAACTAGGGTTGACGGCGGCGGCGGCTCTGGAACTTATCATGGAAAAGTGTTCGGGTGTCTAGGGTTATTTTGTCGGGGGGTATTTGTAGGCGAAAGGGCGAAGACGGTGGAGCCCCGAGGGGCCCACACCACGTGGTGGCGTGGCCAGAAGGGGGGCCGCGCCTCCACCAGGTGAGGCCGCCTCGTGGCTCTCCTCCGTATCCTCTTCGGTGTTCTGGAAGCTCTCGAGAAAAATAGGGACTTTGGCTTTTGATTCGTCCAATTCCGAGAATATTTCCTTAATAGTTTTTCTGAAACCAAAAACAGCAGAAAACAGGGAACTGGCACTGTGGCATCTTGTTAATAGGTTAGTCCCAGAAAATGCACAAAAAACATATAAAGTGTATTTAAAACATGTAGCAATTGGTATAATATAAGCATGGAACATAAGATATTATAGATACGTTTGAGACGTATCACTAATCAAGTTAATATCTTTAGGTGCAAGTTGTCTAGATCTAATTAGTCGGCAACGCACCAAGTCGTCCATAACTGCGGACGCGGCTCATCGATAAGATTATACCCTGCAGGGATGCACTACTGTACCCATACACGTTCGATCAACCCAGTCAAAAACATTAGGGTCTCTCAACACATCTCGTTCCTTCACCGCAACGAGTCCAAGGAGCCACGGGAGCTATGCTGGTCCCGGCCAAAAGGGTGCGGATTCCCGCAGGACACACCCCTCCGCACCAACAGGCCGCGCCCTATATGCATGTAACAAGGCATACCGCCAAAGTAAAATACTACACTAGTATCAATGCATATGAGACAAATGGAAAGCCCGAACTAGGTGCGGCTGATACGTCTCAAACGTATCTATAATTTCTTATGTTCCATGCTTATATTATACCAATTGCTACATGTTTTATATACACTTTATATCACTTTTATGCATTTTCTGGGACTAACCTATTAACAAGATGCCACAGTGCAAGTTCCCTGTTTTCTGCTGTTTTTTGTTTCAGAAAAGCTGTTAAGGAAATATTCTCGGAATTGCACGAAACAAAAGCCAATACCCCTATTTTCCCCGGAAGCATCCAGAACACTGAAGAGGGGCAAGAGGGGGGGCCACAGGGCGCCGACACCTGGTGGTGGCGCGGCTCCCCCCTACCGCGTCAAGACATGGTGTGGGGCCCATGGCCCTCCACCTACGTTGCCCTTTCGCCTATTTAATCCCCCCGACGAGAAAACCCTAAACACCCGATCAAAATTCCACAAAACATCCCGTAGCCGCCGCCGTCGTCAACCCTAGTTCGGGAGGGTTCTGAAGCTCTTCCCGGCAACCTGCCGGAGAGGGGAATCATCACCGGAGGGCTCTACATCACCATGCCCGCCTCCGGACTAATGCTTGAGTAGTTCATCCTTGGACTATGGGTCCATAGCAGTAGCTAGATGGTTG
Organism: Poa annua; assembly: GCA_026929855.1. NCBI lineage: Eukaryota > Viridiplantae > Streptophyta > Magnoliopsida > Poales > Poaceae > Poa > Poa annua. The sequence goes on along the minus strand of CM049434.1, from coordinate 3,960,032 downwards.
TCTCCTCCACTTGTGCTATCATGTTTAGATCTTGTGAGCTGCCTAACATGATCAAGATCATCTTTGTGTTTGCTGGGATCCGATGAATATTGAGTACTATGTCATTTGCTTCATAATATATTATGTGAGTGCGTTCTTTATGATCTTGCATGCTCTCCGTTGCTAGTAGATGCTCTGGCCAAGTAGATGCTTGTGACTCCAAGAGGGGGTATTTATGCTCGATAGTGGGTTCATGTCTCTATTTAAGTCTGGGGGAGTGACAGCAACCTCTAAGGTTGTGGATGTACTGTTGCCACTAGGGATAAAACAGTAGTGCTTTGTCTAAGGATAATTGTGCTACTTACTTTACACACTTTGCCTAATGCAATAATCTGTTGCTTGCAACTTAATACTGAAAGGGGTACGGACGTTAACCGGAAGGTGGATTATTAGTCATAGATGCACTAACACTTCATGAACACATAGAATCCTCAAACTAGAACATCTCCCCCTTGTTCCCTATATGTCACTTTTAGGGTTCGCAGGTTCAACGTAATAGCAGGTAGTACACTTTGCAGATAGATACCAAACTCAATTATATGATGGGGCCAAATAAGTTCAGTACTGAAATCATGCCACTCGGGCCCTAGTAGCAAGCATTAAACATAGCATAAGTGCATCAACACAATACAAAAGTATCCTCAAGATAAACCCCTAAGATCTCGAACAACGGATATCATTATATGATCAATCTCATCCAATCCCCATCCACCTCATATGCCTACAGCGGTCTACTCACACATGGTGATGGTGGAGGAGCTCATGGTCGATGGAGATGAAGGCGGTGAAGATGGCGGTGAAGACGGCCTCCGAAACCCTCCTCCGGGGGAGAACTCACACATGGTGATGGTGGAGGAGCTCATGGTCGATGGAGATGAAGGCGGTGAAGATGGTGGTGAAGACGGCCTCCGAATCCCTCCTCTGGGGGAGAAGACTTTGATAAAAACAGCGTCAGATTCAGCGGTTTTAATAAAGTATGGGAAGATTCCGGAGCATATAATGAAGCAAAGTGATTGGAAAAGTAGATGCATTCTAGGTGCATCAGTGACAGCAACCTCTAAGGTTGTGGATGTACTGTTGCTACTAGGGATAAAACAGTACTGCTTTGTCTAATGATAATTGTGTTACTTACATTACACACTTTGCTTAATGCAATAATCTGTTGCTTGCAACTTAATACTGAAAGGGGTACGGACGTTAACCGGAAGGTGGATTATTAGTCATAGATGCGGTTGGAACGGTCTATGTATATTGTTGTAATGCCCAAATGAATCTCACACTAGACACCATGACTTGTACATGCATCATTGTACATTTCTTTATTTTGTCAATTGCTCAGCTGTAATTTGTTTACCCGCATGTATGCTATTATTTATTTATGGAGAGACACCACTAGTGAACTGTGGACCCCGGTCCATTCTTTTGCATTGATAATACAACCTATTGCAAACTGCTTTCTTTCATTCTATGCAAACAAACATCATTTTCCACACTATACGTCTAATCCTTTGTTACAGCAAGCCAGTGAGATTGACAACCTCACTGTTAAGTTGGGGCAAAATATCTTGATTGTGTTGTGTGCAGGTTCCACGCCAACTCCATGCCACCAAGACTTTCTGGCGCCGTTGACACCTTCAGAAGAGCCTTCATCTCCTACTGGTTCGATAACCTTGGTTTCACAACTGAGGGAAAACTTCCTGCTGTACTCTCCACACCTTACTCTTGGGGTTTCCCAACGCTGCGAGAGCATCAGCGGCTCCTGGACAAGTTGAAGTTCCGGTCAAAGTCGAGGGGGGTTCCATAGGACCTCCCACGAGTGGTTAGTACGCTCGTACTTGGATTAGAGGAGCAAGATCTCAGTTCCTAGGTCGACACTTAGCAGAACAAAGCACCTCGCAAGACCTTCCGTCGGTGCCTTATCATTTAGTTATAATACCCAACATAAGATAGCATATTAAGTGAAGTTGAACCATTCTAACATACTAAGCATGTGAAACAAGTGACAGACGACTCGCACAAACAACTCTAAGCATGCACTACGACTCGCAAGGCTAACAGGTAAACATGCAACAGGTGATAGGTGGTGGAGACGAAGCTGTATAGGGCTGCAGGATAAACATATGATGGGATCGCGACACAAGAACGATACTAGGCTAGCAGAGATCAACGGCAGGATGAAAGACAATGTATAGGTAAACAAGCAAACTTTGCTTGCCTGAAACCCCGCATGGAAGAAGCACTTGTCGTTGCTCACATCATCTCAACGTCTTATCCGCGAAGAAGCAACAAACACTGGAAAGCGTAAAAGATGCATCTTACAACTACGGCAAAAGATTCAGCATGATCATGAGATGATGCATGACATGGCAAGATGCAAAATAAGATGCAATTAATCCAAATTAAGCGGAACTGGGATTCCGACAATTAATATTTAGGTTCAAGTTATTTATTTAACAATCAATGTTAAATGTTCATGAACATGGCAAGACATGACATAGATGATCTAGTCAAATTAAATGGAATGGGGCAACAAATAAATATTTACCCAACACATTTCATATTTATTATTTAGGTGCAATTAACAAATTACACTAAACAATTAAAAGAAAAAATGCAACATGGCATATGAACGGCATATTAATGTTCCTTGCATTTTTCTGATAAAAATAGATATAAAGTTTGTATTATTTGGAGTTATAAAACAATAGATATGGAATATATAAAAATTGGACATTTTCTGAAAAAAATAAAAAGAAAATAATACACAGATAAGAAAGATGCATGCTCTGGGTAGGATTTGAACTCAGGACCTGCGTTGTTGGGAATCAAGGGCGCATCCACTAGACTGCAGCTTGGTTAGTGAATGAATAGGAGCCTGAATGGTCAAAACGTGTCTCTGGTGTTAACTGAACTTGAAGACAGCGACGCTGGAGACTTCAGGCGCGAGGAAGATCGTCAGCGCCGGAAGCAAATAGGGGCGAAAATCCAGTGGAAGGAGATTCGAAATCCGGATATTCTAGGTGCAGGATCGGGAGCGAACCCACTGGGATGGACGTGGGCTTTGATTGGATACTAGCCCGACAGAGTAAGAAGTGTTAAGCGATGTTAACTGAACCTCGAAAGTTGAGACCGGCACGGAAACAATCGCAGCAAGCGACCGTGGTGCGGCTCGATGGCGTGCACCCAGAGCAAACGGGGGAAGGGGGAAAGGGGAGGAGGAGCTCACCGTGGGTGTGGGGGAGGCGTCGAAGGAGCTCGGGGAGGGGCATGCATAGAAAAATAATAATAATAACCATGTTCTCATATGCGCCGGCGTTAGACGAGGTCGGAGACCAGCGGCGCGAGACGGTCCCTAGCGCTGCGCCAAGTTCCCCTAGGTGTGAATCAAGCAGGCGGTGCCGAGAGTGGCGGCGATGGTGCGAATCGCCGACGAGAGGAAAAAAGGAGAGGCTGTGTGGGGGACGAATGACTCAGGGCACGGGCGTGTCGTCTGTATGACGGGCGGCCCATCGCTATCAGGGCCATGCCCGAGGCGATGTCCGGCACCCCAGGAGGGCTCCAAACATGGAGACCCTATTGGGGGTGCGGGGCACAAAATCGTTTCGGGCGAGGCTTTGGGGGTGCCGCTGGTGGGCGTTTTTGGTGTCCGGCACCCCAAAGGGACTTTGGGGGGGGGGGGGGGGGGGGGGTCCTTTAGAGGCCCCCGGTGGAGCTGCTCTTATAGCCTTATTAATCATAACGGACAAGTTCTCAAGGCTTTCCCAGCTGTCAACCATTTTGAAGTTTGAGCGTGTATCTGAGATACTATATTTTCTGGGGCGATAATGTTGGACATCTGACATGGATATTAGGCTAACTAAATTGTCATTAAGGACGATGTATTTCGCCGACTCGGTACCAATTTTATGAGACACATTTCTGGCATTTCATAGTATACGATTTAATGGAAAGGGTGCGGCGTGTCGATGCGCCAAGTTACCCTAGTTCAACTATAAGATATAAGACAGTCCGAAACTCCTAAGAACTTAAAAAACCACGTAAGATTACTAGGTGAAGGGCATGCATAGAAAAATAATAATAATAATAACCATGTTCTAATATAAGGTCTAAGGCCGAAGACAACATATAAACGAATTAGAACATTCATGACACATATCTCACGGTGGACATTGTCTATGCATGGCCTTATTACAAGAAGCAAGAGCAATTAAATGGGCGTGTGAGCAGGCGCGCACACACAAAGATCAAGACATATATATATATATATATATATATATATATATATATATATATATATAAGGAGACCACATGGATCGACTATAGGTCACCCCATACAGTCAACAATTTATTGGAAGTAAACATTAACATAACTTGGCCATAGCTTATAGGAAATACAACATATGCTTATGAATTGCTTCCTTGGTGGAAGCAATGCAAGATGTTTTAGTACTGTCCATCCATCTTAGCAATCATTTCTTCCATCATAGCAGCTGCTGTCAAATTAAAATATGAAACTCTCATTAAGTACCGAGTTAATTTTGCAAGGGAAAGGGAGTATAAGTGATCTTCGTGCAACAAAGTGGAGTAATATGCTTGAAGTTGTGATATATATGGGACGTTAAAGACATTAAATATATTGGGTTTAGTGAAATTAATGAAAATGCATGGAAGGACACACATACTTATTAATTAGTTCATGATATGATACATATGTCAAAGACATTGAATGAAGTAAGTTGAGTAAAATTACCGGAACCGGCTAGACCACATGGAAAACAACAAGTGTTCTTGCAGATTGTGTCGGTGCCACCCAAATTAATACAACCATGACAACAAACTTTTGCTTGGAGGCTTGCACAGCAGTCGCAATCTGCCGCGGAGGTTGAGTTGACATTGAGGCTCAAGATGAGCAGGCACGTGATCACCATCAAAGTGGTAGGGCTAGTGAGCCACCTCTTTCCCTCCATTGCCTCCTCCTGTTTATCCTACCTGCCTTGGTTATCTAGATAAGTTCCTCTGTTTTGTGTTGAGACGTGCTTCTTAAATGGATGGTGCCTGCTGCAATTTATAGGCATCTTCCCTACCAACTTTTGTATACATGTCTTGGTCATTGCGTGACGTCCAATTAAACAGCCAATATTACTTGTACTTTGCATAACTATGGTTTTGGCACTTTGTGACTCTTTTGCTGTTAGTTTGTTTACATTTTGGTGTATGCACAACAACATATATGTGGATGTTTGTGGCCATGTGGCCCAAAATACATGAGTCGCGTCTATCTATATAGCATAGAGTTTAAAGTGTCTGAGTCATGTCCATGGCAGACCATTTTCTTTCTTAGATGCAACCCGTTATGTGTACCAGGTAGAATAGCCCCACCAGCTTGTACCACTAGATGAGATCTAACCATCTAGCATATTCTAAAATGATGTCCTGAGTGCAGTTAGCAATTTCCTTTAGTAGAACATGTTCACCGTAAGAAAGTTTCCACGGGACCAAGTAAAAAAAGTTTCCACGACATTGAGCAGTCCGCCTAACACAGGGCATATACGGTTTAGCTGGGTTTGAGCGGTTTCTCAAAACCAAACCATACACACCGGTTTCAGACGGTTTGGTTAGCCGGGTTTGAGTATCTCTAACAGAGGCCTCAAACGCCGCGGAACCGTAAAATAACCGCCAAATACGGTTTCGGAACTTAAAAAACGTAAAGAGCAGGAACCTTAAAAGGCATGGGCCCGTAAAAAAGTTTGAGGGCGCTTGTTAAATCGGCTCGTTGAACTACGAATTCGGAGGTTTCCCTCACGAACCGTCGGGCACCTGTATCTCAATAGCTGTTGGCGGGAGGGACATTTCAGCTCGTGTCGTACGCGTCTTCCTTCCCCATATCACCGCCGCCCCCGTCGCCCATCCCGCCGCCGTAGATTTAGGGCTACTCCCGGCACGACTGCAGTGATCGCGCCCCAGGCCACCCTCCGGATCTGCCTCTCCAGCCCTTTGGGAGTTGCCGCGCCTGGGGAATCGCCGCCGCCGAGGTAAATCGCCGCCGCCCCGCCGGATCTGACGGAACTCTATTTTCCGGTCGAATTACCTCTTGCTATCGTCGTTCCTAGGCATAACTTGAGGTTTTGTATGCATTCCAGATGGCATTGACCCCGTGCGAGGAGTTTTTGCTCTCTGATTCTTCCTCCTCCGATGACTCACACGTAAAAGGCTTGTTCGAGAGTCGCCGACGCCAGATGGTGGTTTTGGTCCTTGCCGTGAAGGAGTTCGAGGACCGCTATAGAAGGACACGGCAAGGGTCCAGAGCTGGCCGGCTCGGCATTCCTCGTAACTCACCCCGGGCGTTCGGTTTGCTCGGTCCGGTCTTTTCGGTCAGTGAGAATTTCGATCATCCAGAAATGCTACCCATATTACCTTCGGTCTTTTCGGTTATTCTGTATTCGGTCTCCGGTCTGTTCGGTCCGGTCTTCGGTCATGACCATATAGACCAGATAAGAAATGGCAGCACAAAAAATGGCAGCACAGCATCTTACGGTGGAAGCTCAAATGAGAACAAAATGGCAATACAACTTGCACTAATATGAACAAAATGGCAGCACAAATACCTTTCTGTGGCAGCAATGCAACACAAACCAGCATATTTGCACAAATTTATACCACAAAGGCAGCAGCCGCAGCACAACACGTCAACACGTCACAGTGGTGGTATGGTAGCACAATCTAGCACAAATAATAGTTCATAATCCAAAGCAAATATCCATACGTTACTGTCTCACACTCACAAAGTAACATGTCACAAACAGAGCCAATATTAAATATGATAAGCACGTAGTCTCAACTAACAACACAATGACCAGAAGCACAAGTGCATGTATGTAATACAAAGGTGCTGGACAGTTCTCAACTCTTCATGCATTGTTGTGCTTGCTTGACTTGGCCGTGGCCAGGGATGATGCAGCAGCAGCCTTGCGCTTCCCTTTCTTTTGTTCATCCAGTTCTTCAAGCAACTCTGCATATGAAGCATATATAAGAATAATATGGATGGTTGTAGGCTTGTAGCAGCAGCAAACATGTAGCAGTAGCAAATAGGAAATTACCTTTTTCGAGCACTTCTAATTCCTCCAAGTTCTCCTTGATGTCGACGGGATCAGTGGACCGTCTCAGCCAGTCTTATGTACAGACTAAAGCTTGTACCATGAATGGAGTGAGAGATGTCCTGAAATTGTCAAGTATACGTCCACTTGTGCTAAAGGAAGACTCTGAAGCCACGGTTGAGATCGGAATAGCCAAGATAGCACGAGCCAAAATATCTAAATACATGGATCATTCGGTTCTACTTATGCATCGGAGTGTAGGAAATATTAGCTGAATCGATTCCTCAGTTTAGCAGTAGGCCACTAGCATAGCAGAATAGAATAACAGAGGAGATTGGCGCTAGTAGAGCTGCATCTGGTCGAGCTGAATCTGGTCGAGACTATCACTAGTAGAGCTGAATCGATTCCTCAGTTTAGTTCTTAGTTCTTACCGTGGCTTTTTGCAGACCGTCACTTGCCGTGTCTCGCCGTTCCCAGCGGCCGGCGGCCGAGATTGGCGCGTGATGCGACGGCGGGCCGGCGGCGCAGCTGCAGGCGGCCGGGATTGGAGATGTCGCGGCGGGCGGCGGCACAGGCGCGCAGCTAGCTAGGTCATGCTCATGCGAGTTGGGGACTGGAGTCTGCTGAGCCGAGCGAGTATGGCTGTGTATGAGAGGAGACAGGAGACGAGACGAGAGAGGGGACTGGAGTTTGCTAGGATTTAGTACGTACCAAAAGATCTCGGCCGCAACGAGAGTGATTGCATGGCGTTCCAGCTGACTACGTCGATGAGTACCTTCGTATTGGTGAGGATACTACGATTGAGTCGGTTCGAACATTTGCGAAAAAACGATCATTCGGGTGTTCGACAAAGAGTATCTTCGAGCACCAAACGAAGAAGATACGATGAGATTGATGGCTGCAAATGAGAAACGAGGCTGGCCAGGTATGCTAGGCAGCATAGATTGTATGCATTGGACTTGGAAAAACTGCCCCAAAGCTTGGCACGGGCAGTAATGCGGCAAGGGAGCCGATGCAATAATTGTGTTAGAGGCGGTTGTGTCCGAGGATCTATGGATTTGGCATTGCTTTTTCGATTTGTCGGGCACGCTCAATGATATATATTTTGCAGAGGTCCCATCTACTTCGTAGGCTAGCAGAAGGTGATGCTCCGGCTTGCAACTACACTGTTAATGGACATGATTACACTAAGGGATTCTATCTTTATTTATCCTCACTGGTCTACATTTGTGAAGACTATCTCCAAAGCAAGAGGAAAGAAGGAAGCAGAATTTGCAATGGCACAAGAGGTGTGTCGAAAGAATATAGAGAGAGCATTTGGTGTTTTGCAATCTAGGTTTGCCATTGTTCGAGGACCTACCCGTTTTTTGGGACAAGAAAATTCTGAAAAACATCATGACATGTTGCGTGATTCTTCACAACATGAACATTGAGGATGAAAGGGACTTGAACTTGGATTTGTCGTATGACAATGTTGGTAGCCGTGTGAAGCCAGCTAGAAATCCAGATTCCGTACGAGCATTTATTCAGACTTACAGGGAGATTGAGAACGAGGACACACACAAGCAACTGCAAGTAGACCTCATTGAGCACACATGGCGGTTGCACGGGCAGTAATTTGTCTGCTATTTTCCATCATTTGAGTTCATTTTTCATTTCATTTCGTTTCATTTTATTCATGTATGATTGAAACAATTGTTCCATTCGGTACTATTTTTGTTATGGATTATTGTTGAGTCAACATTTTATTGTAATAATATGGATTATTGTTTGAGCTACGTAATAATTTTTATTATCAAATGGATGATCTTTGGTGAAATGTTGAAAACTGTATGGTTTTAAGGTTCACGAAAACGACGCGCGCTCGTATGGCGCGCGTCGTTTTCGCGCAAAATTGCCCCATTCGTGAACCTTATAGGGCGGGCGAGTTTGGTAGCCTGCACTGGATTTCTCATCTCCGTGTGGGCGGACCATGGGGAGAAGAGGCGTTCGGAATGCGCAGTGGCCAAAAAAAGGGGTCCATTTGGTTGCTCGAGAAGAATTTTTTAGGCCCAATTTGGATTTGGGCTATGATTGTTCGGTAGGCTGCATGTAGCACTTGGGAAAAACACTGCCGTTTGGTTGTGTACGACACGAGGTGATTTCTCGTTACTAATCTACATTATCTACGGCTAAACTCGCTCGCCGTCTTCGAGGGTGTTTGGTTAGGCTTTTCGTTGGCTTTTGGTTTTGGCTTATAAACCAAAAAAGCACCTAAATAGGTGCTTTTGGCTTTTGGGTTATGTTAAAAGCCAAAAGTTAAAAGCACCTAAAGCACTATTTAGGTGTTTTTATGTCTTATAAGCCAAAAGCAAAAGCCAAGAAAAAAGTATTACGTTGCTCAACCCGGGCAAGCCCTGGTGTGAGCGTTTTTCTATTTTTCTCTAGTTTTTTTAAGGTATTAAATGCATTTTTTCGACGTTGTATACAAAAGCTATGGCTGTTTCGACTTTTTTACAGTGATTTTGCAAAAAAGGTCAAAATTCAGATTTCAAATTTTCTACACCAACTAGACACTAATACCTAACTATATCTTAAAGGATAAAAAAATTTGAACATTTTTTCGTTTTCTTCTTTTTTTGCAAAACTGAAAAGGCGATCCAGGGGGTGGGATCTGAAGGTTGAAACTCTCTGTGGCGCACCCCACCTGATGCGCCACAGAAAGTAGTCCCATTTTTGTGGCGCACCAAACCTGATGCGCCACAGAAAGTGCACTTCTGTGGCGCACCCCCTGATGTGCCCCAGAAAGTCCAATTTCTGTGGCGCATGTGACCTGATGCGCCACAGAAAGTCATATTTCTGTGGTGCACCCGACCCCATGCGCCACAGAAATTGGACTTTCTGTGGCGCATCCGTCCCCATGCGATTTGAATCAACATCTTCAAAAGCCTTGTGCTAAGTTTCTTTTGTTCACCCCTCGTAAATCCTTCCAGTATCTTATTGCAGAAGTTGTTATCTGAATTCCTCCTCAAACGACATTGTAGCACCGTTATTGTAAATTAAAGAGCGCTTCACTGGATCAGAAAAGTACATGTTTTGCTCCTCTTTTGAATTATGTACATGTTTTGCTCCTCTTTTGAATTATTAAATTCTTCTTCCGGTCCTTCCAGTAAAGTCATAGGGTTCGTATACCCTAGTACTCTGTGCAGAAATTTGAAATGAATAGACAAAAGTGACACGATTGTGGCACAATCTCCTCTGAATCCAACATGAGTACCATGAAGCTCTTCAGTGTCAATTTCAATAGCCGGCTTATATCAAACTCTTATACTTAAATATAACATAGTTTTATTGTATATTGTAATCTTATAGTATAATGTTCTCTTTCTTGACACATATTATATCTTCTCAATATGTAGTCACGGTTAACTTAACTAAATATAAATCTTATGTCTATCTGTCTTGTATTGTAATGTACGTCAAATATAAATTTATATAAACTAAAAATCAAGTACAATTGTACTACACCTTCTTATTTTTTGATGTACAATTAAGAATTAATTATCCTTAATATTTGTGAGACATATATATTGACTATACTCTAACAAATATCTTATACCGGCTTGCACTGCATCAAGTTATAAGAAAATTTATAGAAAAGTCTAGAGTATATAGATTGAGTGTCTAATTAGTTGCATTGCATTCAATAACAATCCCACGCATTTTATGTACTTGATATTATAATATAAACACTTAAACTAGCCATTAATGATCATTTTTTATAGATTCTACAACTTTGGTATTCATACGATTTCATCTAATCCATTCATCTATTAGACTAATCGAAATGTGCTTGCTATATTTAGTCTACACAACTTCTCCTGTAACTTTCTCAAATAGAAAGTTGTGCATATTATTAAAACTGAAAAAATAGTTATTATAGCTTCACTACGATATGTAGGGCTCCCACTGAAGATGGATTAACGCTCTAATTAAACTTCCAATTCCAACCAGATTGTATTTTTTACGGGAAGACCAGCTGGGTTTCCCTATGCGATACGTGATTTGTCTTCACACACAGTTTCTAGGAAATAGATAAATATACGTTGATTGTGAGAATAACTCTATCATTTGGGCTCCTATACTCTCGAGTACCATGCTGGTTGTCATGTTTGTTCAATACCTATGTTAGCTCTTGACATGACCTTGTTAATGCCACCGCTAGGCGGGAACTAGTTCCCCCCATCGTGATAGTCACGTGTGCCAATCATTTTGTCGCCTAAATGTTGGCTTGACAGTGGTATGTCCGTGTGCTATGTCACTTGGTGCTACATCATCCGTTGGCTAGTCATCGATGTCGTTGGCATGTACCATCCGAAGCAACAAAGCTCTCTGATCTAAGGGGTTCTTTGGTATTTTGGATCAAAGAATTAGAAAACAGAGGAATTGGAAAAACTTAAGAATTTGATAGAATTACAAGTGCAAAACAGAGGATTACAAAACAGAGGAAAAATACATAAATGGTCATTTGGATGAAACAGAGGAAAAACCTAAAAGTGACTCGATCCTACACGAATGAGTGTCAAAAGGAGATTAGAGTGGATGCTGAAATTCCTATGAAATTGGGTTGTAGGAATATAATCAATTAGAAGTTTGGAGGTGGATTCCTGAGGAAACCTACCATCGAGACGGCGATGGCTGTGGTCGTGGCTCTGGAAGAGGACATGACAGTACGGTCGGAGGACGTGAATGCGTTTGAAGGGTTCCTGGCTTCTTGTGGATGCCCCCCGGACCGAAGCCGGTGCTTCTTCGAGGGCTGGCCGAGACTCGATCGAATAGCCATCGGCAAAAACGATCTGCATACTGAAAGGAAACGCTCCATCGGGAGAGATCCCGCCCACAAGCCTATCATCGCAGTAGGTTGGCTCGAGCATCTAGGAAGCATGTTCGAGGTCAAAAATCCATATTTTTTAATCTTACTAGCTACAAGGTTAACCGCTTATTTTGCGTACAGCAGAGGCCAGCGGCCATACGGCCGGGGGCGGCGAGCAAAGAGGGGAAGGCCTTCTGACTCATACAAGCGGTCTATAAATCTTTCCCGCGGGTATGCTAGCCTATAAATCTTTCCTTATTCTCCTCCCCCTTTCCTTCTATTCCGTCAACCTTTTGCAGCCTTCTCATGCATGGAGTTGTCGGGCGAACTGAGCCTTCTAGTCTATCTTTCTTAGGGGCTGACGCAAACGGACCAGTCCAGTTAGAATCTGTCCGATTGGACATGGGAGGTGCTCCAACAGGCTGACGTAAACAGACCAGTGTCCGCGCGGCGATCTCGCCTCAAACACAGCCTAATTTTGGGCCAGCTCTGGGGGAGACGCGGACACGCGCCGTGTCCGCCTCTGGCCCACATGGCAGCCACTGTGCCCGCCTTTGACCCGTCGTGGTCCTTCTTAAATGTGGACACCGACCCCCACCAATCCCTATCCCTATCCCCACTCGCCCCACTTGCTTCCTCTCCCTACCAACCCTAGCCACCGACAGCCGCCGGCCGCCATGAGGCCCAACCGCTGGTTCTTCAGCAAGCCCGGCCTCAACAATGCGGAGGCCAACAGCTCTCGCGCGCCTCCGCCATCCTTCGACGCCGCCCGGCGTGCCACAGATCGCCGTGAGGAGCTAAGGGCGGCATGGAGTGCTCGCCGACGGACGTGGAGCAGATGTATTGGGAGGTGGCTGCGCCACTGCCGTGGGGCGACGTCCATCTGCTAGATGGATGGCACCTCACGCCACATCGCGTGCCGGTGCCGGCCGTGCCTCGCTCTGGCAGGCCGCGTATGGAGGAGATGCCCCACCGCCGGAGTTCGCCAATGACCCAGCGTACGCGATTAACTCGCCGATGTGGGACCGTTGGTTCGAGGTGGAGGACGATGCGCACCGCCGGCAAGCCTTCGCGGGCTACGCGTTGGAGGGGTACCAGCCCCCGCTGGAGGAGCCGGCCAACGACGACGGCTCCAGCGTCGATTGGAGCGACGACGACGGCGACGGCGCCGTCAAGAAGGAGGAGGTGGAGGACGTGCCGCCTAACTTGGCGGCCTACCGCGGCGCCCAGGACCCGCCACCTGCGCCGATGGAGGACGACGACGCTGCGCTGCAGGCTGGCATCGAGCCTCCAACCTGGAGGAGCTCGGTCAGTGGCCGGGCATCGCGGAAGAGCTCCGGGCATCGGTGGATGCCGCGGCGGGGCAGGCGCGGCAGCAGCGGGAGGCGGCGGAGCTCGAGGAGGAGTTGGAGGCCTGGCGTCGGCGGGACGAGGCCGATGCCTGGAACCGCCAGCAGGATGAGGAGGCGGTGGCCTGGGGTCCCCACCAAGCCCCGTGGGAGCCGTGGCCTGATGCTGGGCAGCTCGCACCGGCGTGGCAACCCGCACCGGCGTGGCCACAAGAGCCCCAGGCGCCGCAGACGCCTCCGCCAGTAGGGCCACCGGCGCACCTCTACGCCGTCCCGCCGTACGTCATCCTATCGGATGACGATGAGTAGAAGGCCACGGCGAAGACCTGACAGCAGCAGCGCCAACTCCGGCAGGCAGCCCCACCCCCAAACCCATAGCTAGGATTTAAGCTTTTTTAATGTTTTCTGTTGTGTCAGTGGCCCGTGGGGCCCTGCTACTGACTAAGCTATTTATATTAATTCTGTATTTTTTCCTTATCCATTTTTCCGGCTCTCCGTTGGGGGCACCTCCACCCCAAACTGAAAATGTGTCTGTGGTCCGCCTCCAAACGCAACAAATCGGACACATTTTGGTGTCCGTTTGCGCCACGCCGTTGGAGGCGCCCTTATGTGATGTCCTGCTACGTTTTGCCACCATAACACACTTTTTAACTTTGCTTGAATTTAGGTTTGTGAGATGTGCGTGACGGTGTCTTACTTCCCTTTGGATAAGCTAAATCTAGCTTTACGCAACGTATATTATGTGCCAATGGAGGTGATCTACCAGATTCTTCCTTTTAATTTGTTAAAGATTAGATAGATCAATAATCACATAATTTCTGCATTACACAGTTGTAAATGCCCGATTAATCTTTCAAACAGTTTGATGATCCTAACAGTTGCCACTTAGTTAGGTTTCTGACATTGCAGCCAATAAATCTAAAAAAAAAGACATTGCAACCAATTCATTTTTGTGAAAGCGGCCCCCACCGCGACTGGGGCGGTGCCTGCAAACCCGGTGAAAACCTAGCTTCCGACCTGCTCGGATCCAGTGATGGTGGCACCTCGTGTGTCGTCCCCTTCTTGAAGGCATCACTGAGGGGGAAAATGTATCTTTTCGCAATCTACGGGGGAAACCTGGATCATGGATCAAATGATGGCGTCGTTTCCACGTCGTTCTCACCTTGGGGGCATCATTCTTGGAGGTGTACATAAGTCGTGGGGACCAGTGGATGGACTTTGGTGGATGCGGGATTCCGCGTGGTGGCTCGCGCGGCAACGTTGACGGCGATGGGCGATGGTTTGATTGCGGCAAGACCTTGTTAGTCGGCTCTTCTTCCGCCATTTTTTGAATCGTCTCCATGCTTGACTTCTCTACTGCGAAGTCGGAGCTACTGACCGGCGTGTCTCGAGCGTTAACGATGACATGCATGGGGCGGTTTGGTCGCGGCGACCTTCGTCGACACGGATTGGGCCCATCTCCTTTTCAGAGCTCACCTTCAAAATCGGAGCTGCCTCTCATCTTCACGAAGGGCCATCTGTTAGCCATAGGCCAACATGGACTTTACGAGGCTGCTTCGGTGATATATTCTTAGGCGGTCGTCTCTTCGGTAAAGTCGGAGTCGCTCTCGGTAGAGTGATGACGTTGGCACTAGTGGGCAACCTCGACGGCGACCTTCGCCCTGTGGTGTGTGTGGTTTGCTTTTGGTAGCCAGGGTGGTCGTGTGTGCCCCCACGACGGTCGTGTTTCATGACGGTCGGCGAGGGTGTTTGTAGCGGTTTTCGGCCGGTTACCTGCTAATTAACCGACCATCTCTCTTCTTCTTAATTAATGAAAATGGCAAGTCTTTTGCCTCCTTTAAAAAAAGTGAAAGCATTTAGAGACTGGAGCTTCATAAATCCATAGCTATGGCATCTTTTTGGATCACTTAGATAAGAGATGCCTTAAATTAATTACATAAATGCTTTACCTGTTATTTTTTCTTTAAATGTGCATAATCATCATGTACCTCATTGCTTTATACTAGCTGATGTTCCCCTTCCCGGCATTACGCTGCTTGCCAAATAAAGAAGGAAATCCATGATTCTAGGACACTTTTGGCTCAACCTGAAAGGCAGATCCCTATTTCAGCTTCTAGACCTGCAACATACAAAAAATTACTTTTCTATAAGTTTCACTCTGACCCTCTTTCCTTAATATATAAATTTGGAAGATGAAGTGGGTTCTAATGGGAAGATGATATGTCCCGGTTTTAATCTTGTCAAGAAATGGCAGGTGTGCATTTTTTTTCATTATATCAATCAATTAAACAAGGACCTGAAGTGTTGTTTTTGAAACCTGTTCTATTATAGTGATAATACTCTTTAGAGTGAGGGCTGGTCCAAACTAATTTTAGACCCGGGGCAAGTTAATTAATAAATATAATTATATCAAACTCTTGTATTTAAATATAGCATAACTTTATTATATAATACAATCTTATAGTATATGTGTTCTCTTTTTGACACAAATTATATCTTCCCAATATGTAGTCACAATTAACTTAACTAAATATAAATCTTATATGTGTCTTCTTGTATTGTAATGTACATCAGATATAAAATTTACATAAACTAAAAATTGAAAATAATTGTACTCCTTCTCATTGTTCGATGTACAAGAAATAATTAATTATCCTTAATATTTATAAGAAATATATATTGACTATACTCTAAAACATATCTTAATACCGGTTTGTACCGTATCAACTTATAAGCAAATTTATAGAAAATTCTAGAGTATATAGCTTGATTTTGTCTAATAAGTTGCATTGTGTTCAATAAAAAATCCACAACGCGTGCATTTTATGTACTTGATATTAAAACATAAACACTTAAACTAATTACTTAAACTAACTACTAATGATCATTTTTTGTAGATTCCATAACTTTTGCATTCATACGATTTGATCTGTCGAGCTCATCGAAATGTGTTTGATATATTTAGTCCACACAACTTCTCACGCAACTTTCTCAAATAGAAAGATGTGCATAATATTAAAACTGAAAAAATAGTTATCATAGCTTTACTATGACCTGTTGGGCACCCACTGAAGAGAAACTAACGGACTAGTTAAACTTGACAATTCCATTCAGATTATATTTTTCACGGGAAGACCAGCTGGTTTTCCCCTACGTGATACACAGTTTGTCTTTACACATGGTTTCTTACGAAGACTTCATCCTACTGAGCAAATAATAATTTCATACGAATTAACACTTTGTAGTATATAATAGATAAATATACGATGATTGTGAGAATACTCTATATTTCGGGTCATATACTCTCAAGTACCGTGGTGGTTGTCATGTTTTCCTGATGTTTGGGTTAGCCTCTCGACATGACCTTGTTGATGCCACCGCAAGGTGGGAGCGAGTTCCCCCATCACAGTAATCACGTGTGCCAATCATTTTGTCGTCGTTATGTTGACCGCACGATAGAATATGTGTGTGCTACGTCACTTGGTGCTAGCTACATCATCCGTTGACAAGTCATCGCTGTCGTTGGCATTGAAATGTTCATCCTTTTCATGGTGTACCACCCGACACAGCAGCAACAACACTCACTGATCTAAACAATAAGCTCTCTTGCTTTGCCCTAGCTGACTTCTGTCTTTGTTTATTTTTCCTTGAATTTATCCGTGTATATATGTATTGATTTGGTTGGGCCCCTACCACTCGGGGGGCCAGGGCGGTCGCCCCTCTGCCCCGCCCTCTAGGCCCGCCCCGCTGAACACAAGGCCATGGCTGAATAGTTCGAGGTGGTGGAAATACCATCAGCTCTTGTATGTGGACGGTGTGTTCGATGCATATTTGTGGTGACATTACACCCCTAAGACTTCTTCTTGAGTGCCTAGAGCTGAAATGGAAGAGGAATAAGACACTGGAAGGTCTCTTTAGTGAAGTCTCAACATCTTCCACAATACTTTACTGGAAGCGGCCAGTGGGAGGGAGGGAGAGACAGATCGACAAGAAGCCAAACAAAGTGGAGTTTGCTATGCTAGGGCTATGCAGTGGGCCAAGTGCAATGTAGCTCGTGATTCTCTGATGGTTCCCGTTGCAATGGTTTTTATTTTGTTATGAAATAACAGGCCATTGTTTAATGTTTATCTGCACTTGGACCTTGTTACTTCCTTCCTTCTTCCTCTACCAGACAGGAACGGGGGTGAGAGAGCACACTGTGGTAACCAAGGAAGGCAAACTCTATACGCCGGCGCATTGCATGGCATGACTTTGCACGGTTCCCTCTGCTTCTATAGTGGAAAACAGAGTGGTACACAATAACTTAAAATCCAGAGAAATGTCTGCTCTAGATCATGGAAATCAGATTATTTTGATTCTCTATCAACATTAGTACTATAAGTTCCATCATCTTCCCTCCTCCAATGTCGTCAAACTAATAGATCTACAACTCTTGGAAAAAGGTCTCGTTCTCGTTTACCAGAAAACTAAATGTCATATATAGTATTAGAACTATCGACAATAGCAAACAAAAAACATGATAGATCTAGCACCAGACCATGGGAGTTAGTCCCACTGTTCAAAATATCGGTTGATATTTCGATATAGACGTTGGTGGTGGTGGCCAAGATGACACAGTGTCGTCGAGCTACTGCGCTGCCGGTGTAGTTCAGTTAGGATAGATAAGCATCCTTGATTTTAGCCTTATTTATTTATTTTGTCATGTAGTTTTTTCTCCTTTTTGCGGTGTGGATATTCAGTAGAACGGATAGTGCGAGAAAGATCATTTCGGATTGTGGTTTTCGCACCAAAAATAGGATCGAGGTTAGCTTGGGGTTTGGTGGCACTTTTCGTGTAATTTGAGGAAGTGTCACACCAACAACGGGCTCAAGTTTAATAGTAAAGTTTGTTCAATTATAGATTGGTGATCCTCGATCAACTTCGAATCTTCGGCTCTCGGCAGGTGTCATTGGGGATTGGTTATCACCTCACTGAACCATGATGGGAAAATATGAATCAGGTGCCCGGAAGAGTAAGAGAAAAGGAATTAATTAAATCTCAAAAAGATTATATGGATAGATTTATTAGGAAAGAATCATCACAAGTGTCATCCGGTAATCACTAATCAGTCGGTTGATCCTTGAAGATTTCATTTCAAAGAACACCACATGAATGATGAATAGGTATAATTCTCAATATATCCATTTTTATAACATATTATACATTAGAATTGTTCTTTAGAAAAGTTCATTAGTTCTTTTTTGTGTGAGATAGGGCCTCGTTTTAGAGTTTCACATAGGTCCCGGGATTTACCGGATCTGCCCCCGTTTACGGGTGCACATATATGCTTCGATCATGGTTACCTTTACGATGTGAGGAGTTTAGAGACATGTTTATGCAGATTTCTACACGGTAGTAGGAGATGGTGAAGGATATTTTATACCACATGTCGAGGCTGGGTGAGCTCTTGCTGATTCTTGTACTGTCATTTTTACCTTCTCTTTTTTGCACTTTCTTAGTAGTGTGAGTCCTAACTATGCCAAGTCCGGGTGTTTGATACTTTGTATCCGTGCGATAGATTTGATAATAAATGCCCTTTATTAAAAGTTGGCAAAGGCAATGGCATTATGCCAAATCAATGAGAGCCAAATTTTGATTTCAAAGAAATTTTAGATTCCACAAGTGTCTTAACGACCTAATTTTAGGTGGGTGAATGGATAGTGACAGGGAATACCAGAAAAGAAAGACAAGTGACCAACATGCATGGATCATGCGCCCGGATAAACTAATTAATGGATCTCGATTGGAGCATCAAACTTCTAGTCAGCCCATTTGAGCACCATATTTAATCTCACATGCATAATTAGTGATAAATTAATGGGTCTCTCTCTACATTATCCACTCAGCATCTAACTAGCTCACTACATCTGTCTGGTAGAGAATGTGTGGTTATATCTTCTACCCCCTCCGTTCCAAATTAAAAAATGTTAAGATATTTCAACATAGACCACATACGGATTGAATTTAGTGAATCTACACACTAAAAATGCGTCTAGAGATACGTCAAAATCAGAAGAAAAAAGAAGCGGAACATAGCATATTTTGAAAGGAGGCAGTAACAATTAACTGGACTCCTCTTGAAATTTAGGTTCTCCACTGTTTAGAACAAACATATATATTTGATTTCTTTCATTTGAAGGAATACTTATTTGATTTGACATGACCCATAGTTAGTAATGTGTACCATTTTTCTTGTTTTAGTTGTTCTATGAAATTTTTCCATGAATATATAGGAAAGCGGTTCTAAACATATATCTTTCGATAGAAATAGAATAATACCAAATTTTCACGTGATCAACTTATTGTTTTAATCAGCTATACTTGATCAATCATCAACCAAAAGTACATGTATTTTGATATTATATTAGTTCTCAATAAAATCTTGGTGTTTACTCTTCAACATTTTGATATTACAGATGCATTTTTCAATTTTTTAATAGGATTTCATAACAAATTCTTAACACTACAATTAGATTATACATAATTTGCGAACATATTGACCACTTCATTGATCGCTACCATAGTTGTTGATCAGAGAGAGAGACGCATTGTCGTGAGGGCAGCAAACCCCCCCCCCCCCCCCCCCCCCCCCAATACACTCGCGGGGAAGGAATGGCGCGTCCGACTGTGCCTATCCGAGGCTAAGGACACAACATAATGCACAAACCTAGGCATCAACTTTGTCAAGCTTGATTTGGTCTATGGGTCCATGGCTGACGAGGAACGACATCTGAGGCATGCAGATAGCGTGGTAAGAAGAGGGAATAACATGTCTAGGTTTGGGACATATGACGTGCTACAACAAAGAATTGATTGTAGTTGCGTAACATTTATCGGATTTTGTTTCAGATAATCATTCAAATTCAAAAAAGTAGGCACTAAGAATTTTCCAATTCCATTCAAAAGCCAAATTACCATGCACGGAAATTGCTATAATACCAAAAAGTGGAAGTCAACGTCTAAAAACAATTGATCAATTTCTTGTTCGAAAAGTATTTTGAAAAATTGTGCCATGTTTTTCCAAGAGAGAATCCACACCATGTTTAAAACAAGTGGTTGCTATAAGTCCCACGTATCCAAATCAGGCAGTCTAAATCCCAGAAAAAACTATCCCCTCGATCCCGAGTCTCCAAAACTACATGGTCCCAACAGTTCGTGGTTGTCCCTTTAGAGTTTAGACTAAGAGGCCACCCATGTTGAGAAAATATCCCTCGCCACCATGAACAATCGTGTACAGTACAGACATCTCCAAAACAGCTCTTTGGTTTGCAAATTATGTACTTGTAAATGACGTGGATAGGGTGATTGTAGGATGTTAATTGATTTATTGGAATTGTAGTCACCGGAAACAGGTAGCTAGTTTCTGTCTAGCCGGTCGTAGCTCCTTGCTTGCATGTGTCTGTGATGGAGCGCCTTAATTTTAGGTGGGTCGATGGATAATGACTAGTGAAAGGGAGTACGGAGTACTAAAAATGGCAACCACTATCCGTCCTGCATATACTTAGGGCATCTCCGGTCGTTGCGCCCCCAGGGCCCAAAACGCCGGTTTTTTTAGCCCGCCGCGGCGCGAAACGGCGCGAATCCGGAACCCGGGGGGGCGCGCTTACCAGCCGTGAAACCCAGGCCGCCGCCCCCCCCCCCCCCCCCCCCCCCCCAGCCGGCACGAATTCGGCAATATTTCGGCGAAAACAAAGTCCGGCCCATTTTGGCATACAAATTCACACGTTTAACCATACAAATTCAGACAATGAAAAAAATAAAATAAATCGTACTAGGCATCAGCATTGCCATGGCCCTTGCGCGCACACAGGTGCTGCACCAGATCATTTTGTAGAGCTTGATGTGTTGCAGCCGTCTCGAATCTCCTGGCGCGTGGCGAGGAAGTCTGCCCATGATGTCGGCACCTGGTGATCAACATCTGCAAGAGGACCCTGACGGTAGTATGATGCCCTTGCCTCACTCTCAGGCACCGGGTCATCCCGCTCACTCTCAATGATCATGTTGTGCAAGATCACACAACACTGCATCACCTCCCACATGTTGGACTTGGATCAAGTCATAGCGGGGTACCGGACAACGGCAAATCGAGACTGCAACGCACCAAATGCTTGCTCGACATCCTTCCTGCAAGCCTTCTGGCACTTGAAAAACCAAGTTTTCGCGCTTCCTGGCACAGGGTTCGAGATGCTCTTCACAAATTTTGCCCACTTGGGGTAGATGTCATCTGCAAGATAGTAGCCCTCTGTGTACTGGTGTCCATTGATCTCATAGTTCACAGGGGGAGCATGGCCTTCGACAAGATCAGCGAAGACATCCGAGCACTGCAAGACATTGATGTCGTTGTGAGTTCCTGGCATATCAAAGAATGAATGCCAAATCCATAGATCATATGAAGCCACGGCCTCGAGAATCACCGAGCACTCTCCTTCCTTTCCCTTGTACATCCCCTGCCAATCAAATGGACAGTTCTTCCATGCCCAATGCATGCAGTTGATACTACCAAGCAACCCAGAAAAGCCTCTTGCTTCATTCTCTGCGAGGAGGCGAGCAGTGTCTTGCGCATTGGGTTTACGCAAGTACGTTGGGCCAAAGACTGCAACCACTGCCCGGCAGAACTTGTTCAAGCACTCAATGGCCGTGGACTCACTCATGCGCAGATAGTCATCATGTGCATCTGCGGGAGCGCCGTATGCAAGCATCCTCATGGCCATCGTGCACTTCTGAATAGAGGTAAAGCCTACCGTGCCGGTGCAATCCTTCTTCAATTTGAAGTAGGTGTCGAACTCCCGGATTTGTTGCATGATCTTGATGAAGAGCTTGCGGTTCATCCTGAAACGGCGCCGGAACACCTTCGCGTCCTAGGTGGGATCATCGACGAAGTAGTCGGAGTAGAGGATGCAGTACCCCTCGTACCGCTGCCTCGGCTTGCTCTTGCGGCGACCGCGCGTCGATCCAACACGCCGCGGTCCAGCGTCGTCGGCGAGCAAGCCGGCGAGGGAGGCCAAGATCAGGCCGTGTTCTTCGTCGTCGATGGCGGCCTGATCTTCCTCGTCGAAGAGCTCGGCGAGTATCTCCTCGTCGGAGTCCATGGCTATGTGTCGGGCTTTCGCCGAACACCTTGCGGGCGGGGTGGACGCCCTACCGTCCCGAGGATCTCCCCGGAGGCGGGATCGCGGCGGAGGGAGTGGGCGGCGCCGGCGGCGTGGCGGGGCTAGACAGCGGGTTTCGTAGCTGCCTTTTGTGCGGCGGTGCAAGGAGGGGTGGTGGCGGCG
This sequence comes from Poa annua, assembly GCA_026929855.1. NCBI lineage: Eukaryota > Viridiplantae > Streptophyta > Magnoliopsida > Poales > Poaceae > Poa > Poa annua. Next base: position 3,937,387 of record CM049434.1, on the reverse strand, counting down.
ACGGTGTGGTGACGGCGAGACGGGAAGAGGGAAAGGCGAGCCAGGGTGGGGGAAAAGCGGTGTCTCGCCGACAGCGTTGGCCCACGCGTGCTTTTCCTCCCCCCCCCCCCCCCCCCCCCAGGCCGAACCCAGTGGGCTGGGTTTCGACTGGGGGCGCCGGCGCTAATTTGCGCTGAAACGGCGCTAGTTGGGCTTATACTTATAATTGTTAGAAGATAGATGAGCGCATTTTCCACAAGACAGATGTAACGCCGAGTGACAGGGAAGTACTTAATTGTTACTAGAAGTTACGATTGCACTGAGCATATATACTCTGTATCATATATTACCAAAAATCTACATCGTCTGCATGCATAGTAAAATTAAAAGCGATCATGAAATGGTAAAGCACAGCGACGTTTGCTGGGATACCAGTTTCCCACAGGGTCATCATAGCAAGGTGTGACAAGAAGCAGCTATCTGAGCTACTGCATGGGCTACTTCATTGACAGCTATATAGTTTACACGCAATAACGGAGCATTTAGAGAACCAATCATGGAATCTATTATGTTTACTGAATCACCAGAAATTCTAGGGAATTCCACCTACGTATTTCATACATATGAATAGAGACAATTTTGACGAAAGTTCGAGTTTGCCAAGGGTACAAATGGAATGAAAATGAATTGATAAAACATTCTTAGTAGAAAATCTACCACTTTTATTTTCATGATATTCTAATCAGATAGGATGACAAAGTCCGCTCATTTTTTTTTTTAAAAACACAGTACAGACGTAGACGCTCACAAACACGCACGTACAGACACCCGTATGAACGCACGCACGCAAACCCTACCCCTATGAGCACCTCCGAGAGACTGGTCCGGCAGATCTTGAGGTTGACGAAATCATCACAGGCGCCTCGTTGTTGACGGGCACGTCACCTACCAGTGAAAGCATAGCACCGGTTAAATTCTGGAAAATACAGGGAAATGCGAGCACCCGTGTCAAGTTTGGGACTTGAACCTGGTGTGCTGGTTCAACCAGCGCTAGGCTCACTTCGCAAAGTCAGCTCATTTCTATTAATGTAATATAGCCATAACTAAAGTACGGCGTTGGACCTCGAGATCTTCAATGATTGGGATCAGCTGGTGAGTAGTCAGAGGCCGGATTGTTGATTGCATGGATCAGTAGTTGGGTATCAGTCTCGATCTCTATTGCTCCAAGGCTAGTTGCATGCAGCCACTCTAGCAGTTGTAAAACGTGCCCTTTTCGAGAACAAAAATAGGGAAGCCCTCCACACAAAATACGCGGCCTTCTCCTTCTTCCTTCAGCTCGGCCGGCTTGGCGATCGACTCCTTCTTCATCTTCCACCTCCGACCGAGCTCCTCTGCTCCTCCCCAAACCACCTTCCAGAGAAGCCCTCCACTAACTCCAGCCCGGGCGTCGACCGAGGATGTGCGGGATCTTCGCCTACCTCAACTATAATGTCTCGCGGGAGCGCCGCTACATCCTCGAGGTGCTCCTCAACGGTCTCCGCCGCCTCGAGTACCGGGGCTACGACTCCTCCGGGATAGCCGTCGACGGCGACCTCCTGGCGCCGTCGTCCCTCTCCGCGTACGCTGGGGCGCCCCCGCTCGTGTACCAGCAGGAGGGCAAGATCGAGAGCCTGGTGCGATACGTCTACTCCGGTCAGTGAGCTCTAGCGCACACCTCGATCGGTCTCTGGTTATGCTTCTCTAGTTCGGTTCAGTTTTTCTTGTTTGGCCTAAGCTCGGTGGTTCCTCGATCCAATGCAGGAACATACTAGTAATTAAACAATTTTCTGCACCAGAGTTTCTTCTTGCAAATTCGGCTATATATACTTCTCTTGTTCTTTGCAGAGGTTGATGAGAAGGAAGTGAACTTAGATGTGGAATTCAATGTGCATGCTGGAATTGCCCACACCAGGTGGGCTACACACGGTGTGCCTGCCGCGAGGAACAGTCACCCGCAGTCTTCCGGCGCCGGTGATGAGTTCCTGGTCGTGCACAACGGCATCATCACAAACTATGAGGTTTGATTTCCCTAATCTTTTACCTTGTATATAAATTTGTTTTCTTGTAGTATCTGATTGTATAGTACTAGTTACCTTTACAGTTGATGCGCACATGCATTATGCATTATTGCAACAAGCTAGCTAGCTAGGACACGTTGCCCTCGCGTGGACTACAATAAGTATGAAGGATTTCAATTAAAAACAACTACTAAGAATCTCAACAGCTAGTAGGCGGGTTGCTTACACCATGTCAATTCGGAATATAAGATTTCAGGAGATGATCATTCGTTTATGACACACATGTCCGACTCACACCTGTCTCAAACCATACATGCATGAAAACAATCATGTTTAACCTCCTGATATGATAACAATCTCGAATTAATATTGCACGGATAAGATGGAGAGAAAATTCCTGCTCTAACTTGGTCTTTCTTACGTATGTTTTCAGGTTTTGAAAGAGACGTTAATTCGGCATGGGTTTACCTTTGAGTCTGACACCGACACAGAAGTCATCCCAAAACTAGCAAAATTTGTTTTTGATAAGGCTCATGATGAAGAAGGTATGCGTGTACGTTCTTTCGGTTGTGATCTGGTAGTCATGTGTAATGCTCTCTCTAGTTCTGTAAGTTTTGAGTTTGACATATTATTTGCCACACTGAAACCAGTTGAGGCCGAAAGCTAGGCATCTGGTACACTTTCACGACACTATCTATTGGCCACCTTAAGAAATTTTAGGTCGTATGACACGAGGAATACCTAATAGGTAGTCCCATTAGGAAAGACAACTAAGTAAGGCCAAGGTGGCCCATGGCTTAGTTATGGCTGCCACCTCCATCAGCCTTGTAAGAGTCCACCAGTACAGGACAAGTAGATGTTAGCCGACCCCTACATGGACTTTAGTATCTGAGCCGACTGTAACCATATCCTGGTTGCAAATGCCATCGGCACTGTCTGTGATTCCTGTAGTGTAAGACTGCTGAGTCCTTTTCGATTCCTGAACGACTGGCATTGACTCAATGATTGGTGGTTGATTGCGACTCTATCCATCAATAGTAAAGATAAAAAACACAATTGATGGAGTCGATCTAGCCCTTCAGTTTGGGGAACATTATCAACAACCCACGGGAGTAGACACTACTGGCGTACCCGAAAGTGTGGGAGAAGAGGAGATCATCATCCCATGAGAAATAACTAAATCCCTATAGGGATTGGTCACCAATCGATCTGACACGATTGTAGCGTCCGCCTTCCCCGAGGAAGGTTTGGCCAGGATGGGACTTCACCCCGAGGGGACATGCCCTGTAGGGTATGGCCCCAGAGACGGTGTTGACGACGTGTCTTGTTTTACTATTGTCTATTTTCCTCTAGATCAGAGTGAATTTGCCTTTTATGCGGGTCTTCGAGAGGCCAGATAAGAGGATGTCGGCTAGGGAGACAATAACTATGTTGAGAGATTCCTTACACAACGGTCAGTTTGATTGTGCCGCCCGGCTGACCATGTTAGCCCGTGCTCGTAGTTTTGCTTTCGAATGGTATTGGGCATTCATAATAATGTCACTAGGTCCCGGTCCTCTGGGCGTGGCTTGAGAGAATTGATCGTCAAATTACAAACTAAATAGTTAGTGAATTACCTTTTGAAGGATGAACACGTCGGTATTAGTTCTAAGTAAGGCAATTTCTCACAATCTATTCGTTTTTCAGGTTATGTGACATTTAGCCAAGTAGTTAACGAAGTCGTGAGACAGCTTGAAGGAGCCTATGCCCTTATATTTAAAAGTCCACACTACCCCAACGAACTGATTGCCTGCAAACGAGGCAGCACACTAATACTGGGTGTTAATGTAAGCAAAATTGTCAATGTATCTTTATTTTACTACCTTAATTCCTCTTTCGCATATATAAGAGTTGTATGTCCATTTTGTTTTTTAGGGTATAATATGATTTTTTTTTCATGAATGGGAATGCCACGTGTTATGCACTCCAATATTCGATGTAGTAACTCTATATTTAGCTGGTTCTGTTCCACGCGTAATTCCTGCACAATAGAATTTGTCTGTTTTAATTTTGTAGAGAAGTTTGCATGTTTTTTTGGCGAGAATAAGTTCAGCAATGATTTACCTTTTCTCCTATCATTTTTGTTGATGCCTTCCACCTTCTGTTAATGTAACGATAGAGACCTTGTATTCCGGCTTCCGTTTTCTTTCCCCGCGGTTTTTTTTTGGGACTTGGCCTATCTTTGTCTTTGCTCCTTCTATATCAATATAAAAGGCAAAGCTTTTGCCTTGTTTCAAAAACAAATATCTTTGCGTTTTCAGGAATTGATTGGTCAAGAGATTGGGAAATCATTCAATGATGTCAAAGCACGGACAGCAAATGGAAAGCCCAAAGAATTGTTTTTCTCAAGCGATTTATGTGCTATTGTGGAGCATACCAAGAATTATTTAGCTATTGAAGACAATGAAATCGTTCATATTAAGGTGATGCTTATTAAGTGATTTTTCGTATTCATCATTAATTATTCTTTGCATTTTTTTTGGAACTTCCTTTTTTCGAGCAGTGTTGTTTAGGAAATGTGCTTTGACCAATCTCAATTTTAGTCACTCTTCGTAACTACTATTTTCACTTGGTTCCTAGCTATACCATGTTCGAAGAAGTATGATTCACTACCTTAAGCATCATCATTGTTTTCCCTCATTTTACAATGACCGAAAAATAAAACATGGAGACGCACAGGTGCAGCAGTTGTGTTGTTTCTTCCACAAAGCCTACAATTGATAATTTATGCCATACCCAATTTCTGAAAAAATTATTCACTGTTGCAGGATGGCAGTGTGTCTATCCTTAAGTTTGAACATGACAAAGAGAAGCCAGCGTCCGTGAAACGAGCATTATCTGTTCTTGAGATGGAAGTTGAACAAATACAGAAAGGAAGCTATGACCACTTCATGCAAAAAGAAATCCATGAACAACCAAATTCACTGACAACAACAATGAGGGGCAGATTGAAGGACGGTGGAGTTCTTTTGGGTGGGCTGAAGGAGCACCTCAAAACAATCAGACATAGTAGAAGGGTAGTCTTTATTGGCTGTGGTACTAGTTATAATGCTGCCTTAGCTGCGAGAACTTTTGTGGAAGACTTAACCGGTGAGTGAAATCAATTTTTCCATCTGCGTTGTTCCCGTGACTATGGAAATTTTAGAAATCATCATAAAGACATATGTATTTCTTGGCCATAGGTATTCCCGTGACTATGGAGGTTGCAAGTGACTTGCTGGACAGGCAAGGGCCTATCTACAGAGAAGACACTGTAGTTTTTGTTAGCCAATCAGGAGAGACAGCTGATACCCTCCTTGCTCTAGACTATGCACTTGATAACGGAGCACTTTGTGTTGGCATAACAAATACTGTTGGAAGCACGCTCTCAAGAAGAACACACTGTGGAATTCATATCAACGCTGGTTGTGAGATTGGTGTTGCTAGCACCAAGGTAAGATCTTGTGCTTCTCATCATGCAATAGTTTCAGATTTTCGGTCTAGCTTTTTCCCTAACAGTTTCCGAAACCATGCAGGCATACACCAGTCAAATAGTAGTCATGGCAATTCTGGCCTTGGCTATTGGATCTGACAAAATATCCACTCAGCCTAGAAGGGAAGCTATCATCAGTGGTCTTTCTAGTCTCCCAAGTATGTATTATTTGGTTCAACAATATATCATGCACGTCAAGAAAATGTAATGTCTTGTCAACAGTTTCAAATGACGCATGTAATGTCAATATGCAGGCAAGGTCGGCGAAGTTCTTAAACTTGATTCTGAAATGAAGGAAATTGCCTCTTCATTGGTTGACTCAAAGTCCCTCCTTGTCTTCGGAAGAGGTTACAACTATGCCACTGCCTTGGAGGGTGCCCTCAAAGTTAAGGAGGTTACCCTGATGCACAGTGAAGGCATGTTTGCTGGTGAGATGAAACACGGGCCCCTAGCACTAGTGGATGAGAACCTTCCCATCATCGTCATTGCCACACGTGATGCATGCTTTAGGTATGTGCAATTGCGCATTGAACTGGATTTTTTTAATAATATTATTTTAACAATTATTTGACAACTAGCACATAATTTGAGTCTATTTCAAATTTAGTGCGCTTTCGTTATGGGTATGTCCAATACCCTTGTTTCGGCATTATTAGCGTATAAACCCTTGTGATCTGCATACGTTCTGACACGTCATGCAGATGGGCTCAGCTGTACTCGGACGAAAGCAGGTTTCCGGTGCACCCAAGCCGAAACACTCATAGAAAGGTTTCGTTTCCATTTTATAATTGGATTAAAAGAAAAAATGGTCAATCGTGTTTCGATTTGAGATAAAGTATACACGAAATATATGCGTGTTGATGAATACTCTAGAATCCATTCCCATGATTCATTTTGACGACTCTAACTTCTTAATTTTGGAGCAAATTTGTAAACACTCAGTCAATTATTTTAAATTTATTTTCACGAGTAAATGGATCTCGGCATTCCCCACAACTTTTTTGTTTCAACGGTAATGTATATGATGACCGAAGTGTGGGGAACACCGAGATCCATTAACTCGTGAAAATAAATTTAAAACGGTTGACCGAGTGCGACGGATTTAATAAAATTCGTTGAAAGCTTATGCAAACTTAGGTCTAAAATTAATTGCTTTCGGATTTAGTAAAGCCGGAATTAAGTGTTTTGGCTTTACCCCTGCCGACGACGCGTTAGATTTGGAATTGATTCAAATGATGTGCTACTCATCAAATAAGTGTTAAAAATATTATTAAAAAACCTCCATTGAACTTGGTTTTTTAATAATACTTTTTTAACAATTACTCAATTTCAACTTAGCTTGGCCAATTTTCGTTTCGCACGGAAAATGCGTAAAATAATTCTCCTCCTCCTGCAGCAAGCAACAGTCGGTGATCCAGCAGCTACTTTCTCGTAAGGGGCGTCTGATTGTCATGTGCTCAAAGGGAGACGCATCTGTCGTCAGTCCCAGTGGATCTTGCAGGGTGATCGAAGTTCCACAGGTTGCTGATTGTCTCCAGCCAGTGATTAATATTATTCCATTACAGGTTCGTCCGAACTCTAGTATCTTGTTTCTTAATTTTGTCGACTCCAAAAGCCTTCTCTTGCACCACTGCATTTTGTTGCATTTTTTTTCACTGAAGAATGCTTTGTTACTTCTGCTTCAGTTGCTCGCATACCATCTTACCGTTCTTCGTGGATTCGATGTGGACCAACCAAGGAACCTGGCGAAGAGCGTAACTACACAATAAGTAGAGGGAAAATGTGTGCATGAAAGTCTGATGCATTCAGATATTCTTCTCGAAGCAAAGAATAGAAGATGTTTGTATCAGGGTTCTATTATAGAGGGCAGGTTGGATACATGGTCTCTCCTGCAACTTTCAAAAGAAACATCATATTGTGCAGCATGGCGCACGGCAATGGTGATGAAACGGAGGGAGAAATGTCCACGTTCTTTTGTAATTCTCAGCATCTACCTTTGGTCATGTATAAAGAATTAACTGAGAAGAACTATATTTTCTTTTTTGTGTAACAAATGATTTGTGAGCGTGTTCGGTCGTGCCAAAACTCAAACGGCACCAGTAGAAAAAGAGCCTCTAGTCCCGATTAGCCAACCGGAACGACCCAATCAGGACTAAACGCCCCGTCCTTTAGTCTCGGTTGGGCTTCATGTGGCTGCGGTCGAGCGCTCGGGCTGTAGGATCTTTAGGGTACAGGACCTTTTTCATTTTGTGTTTTCATTTTCTGATTTTAATTTAATTATTTATCATTTCAAACAAGTTTTCATATACATATTCTACGCTACAATATATTGTGCATGTTGATGCATATATAATATAATTTCTCTTACGAGTATACATATATATATTTGGTATATGGAGATCATTACATTTATATACACCTTTTATGAAGACCATTAAATTACATGGAGGCATTAGCGGTAATGGTATTATCTGGTTTTAGATATGACCCCGTAAGCAAAAATCTCACCAATTCCTCTTATATTGCTCGTAGGCGGTCCTTTGGTAGGAGCTTATCCCGCATCGTTTCGATCTTTAAAGAACGAGATCAATATGAATATACGAGTTGTGTGTATATATATCAAATAATTATTAAAAAAAATATGAATTAAACTCAACATGATTGATGATAATAAAATAAAATTATGAACAGTGTTTACATACTTCAAGTTGTCTTACATCGCTGCGCTGCTCACTGGTTGTCAGCCTCATCAACTCGCAAACGTATTATGCACATAAATCATTCTCATGTCCATGCCTCATGCACTTTACGAGAATATAATTTAATCAAATAACAATCAAACATGATAATAATAGTGAACCGGGACTAACGGTCCCATTTGACCCGGGACTAAAACTGGTCCTGCCCGTGCGGCGTCCTAGTCCTTGGAATCGATGAAATCTCTGGACGGAAGGTAGATTCGTTCCGGTGCAATCTACATCAAAAAATTCACAATTAAGCCAAACCAAATGTCACCGGTAGTTTCCAACTAAAACTTCCTTTGCCCGGTACTCACTCGATGCCAAAATGTAGCACATTTTAGTTTCTTAGAAGGCAAACGACGTAAGTGTAACATACCAACATCTACAACATCAAATCAATATTAGTAGAATCATCGTTTAATACTACCTCCGTTGGAAATGATTGTCGCGAGAGCAAAGCTAAGTCTGTATAAGTTTCTGCACTGCCCCCGCCAATCTTTACTCATCGGAGGGAGTATACTTTCATATCATACGCATTCGACGTTGTTATATTTTCCCGCGTAAGAAGTCAAACTATAAATCGTTTGAGTTTTAAATACAATAACTAAGATGCACTACGTTTTCTGCATAGATGGATTACAATGTTTTAGAAAGGAACCTCTTCCACGAGATGCAGGTGATACCAGTAGTATTCATAAAGTTCAAAAATTCGAGTGAAATTTTCAAAAACAAATCAGCCGACTGAGTTTGAAACGTGGTTCGAATCATGCCTAGCACTGCCCCTATCCTTTCTCCTTATCTATCCACTCCGGCACACGGCCTCTCCCCCTCCCCGCTCCCCAGCTCCACTCCGGCACTCCCCTCCTCTCTCGCCCCGCCCCGCTCCAATGCCGCCGCCCATGGCGCTCTCCATTTCCTCCTCCTCCTCCGCCACCACCACCCTCCCGCCCTTCCCCGCGCGCCACCGCAGCCTCCTCCCCACCACCACCGCGCCCCGCGCCCTCCGCGGCCGCGTCTTCTCCACGGGCTACGCCGCGAGCTTCTACGGCGGCGCGGCGGGGGCTGCGCGCACCCGCAGCCGCGACAAAGAGGAGGTCGGCGACGAGGACGGCTCCTCCTCCGGGTTCGGCGGCGGGCTCGGGATGTCGGCCTCCGAGGCGGCGCTGGCCCTGGAGGAGCGCGAGATGCCGCCCTGCCCGCCCGGCCTGCGCCAGTACGAGACCATGGTCGTGCTCCGCCCCGACATGTCCGAGGAGGAGCGCCTCGCACTCATCCAGCGCTACGAGGAGGTAACTCAATAACCGAACCGAGAACATGCTATAGCTAGCTCTAGCTGCACTACAACTCGATCACCTCTCCCGCGTCAGTTCCAGCATGAATTCCTGTGTGGTTGCGATCCAATGTGACATCGTGTCCCTTTAATCGTTTAGCTAAGCTACAGTTCGATCACCGGCAGCAGTCCCGCTGCTATTCGCACATGAATCCCTGTGGAAATACAGGATTGTACTATCCAATGTGACAGTGTTTTTTTTTTTGCGAGTAATGTGACAGTGTTTGCTCCGGTCTTCAGCCAGTTTGATGTTTGCTAGTCCTAAGGCTTGGGTGAAGTGCGGTGCATGAAAATTCGATCTATCTTTGTTAATCCCAAGGATTGTACTATCCAATGTGACAGTGTTCGCTTAAGTCCTCAGTCACTGTTTGATGCTTGTTAGTCTGAAGGCTTTGGGGTGAAGAGTAGTGCATGAAAAGGGTATCTATCTTTGCTAGTTCAGTAGTTCAAGATGAAGTGGGTAGGGTGAGCGCACGATCTGTATTCAAACCGCCTATAATCGAAACAATGCCTACTTATGTGCCCTCTTGGTCTACTGTTTCAGCCATTGAGTTAGATGTTCTATCAGTTGGTAAAGAAAAAATTAGAGAATAATATCTCAGCTCTGACGGTGATGGTGCAGTAGCAGCACATTGCTACATTGCACAAGGCCGGTAAAATTAGAGCTTGATGACTAACAATGGTTACATTGTCCCCACAAATCCCGCACCTGTTTCATAAAACCAAAACCAATCTAGGGATTTGGTTTTCAGCCTCGGTGGAATTCAGAAGCAGCATACCGCAGACCTGCACGATTGCATTGTATGGGAGTTATTGTTTTCCATACTGCTTACTAGCTGGTGCTGTTTCTCTGTGTTTTGCAGCTGCTTGTCGCCGGAGGCGCCATGTACGTGGAGGTCTTCAACCGAGGGGTCATCCCGTTAGCCTACAGCATCAGGAAGAGGAACAGCAGGACCGGGTTGCCCTTCACCTACTACGATGGCATATACCTCCTCTGGACCTACTTCACCAAGCCCGAGTCCGTGGACGCGATGCAGCTGAAGCTCAACGCCGACGACGATGTCATCCGCTCAACCAGCTTCAAAGTGCGCAAGAGGAGAGTTTACTAGAACCACCGGGAGTGTAAAATTGGTTTCATTTGGGCTGGACTGAAAGCTCCAGAAGGTTTTAGTTCCTGTTTATATCATACGAGAGTGCTGCTACTACCTTTGGGTGTAGATGTATGCCTTCTCTTTCAGTTGAGAGGAAATGGTGCCCTGTGTTTTGTTTATATTCTAGAAATTCATGTTTCTCTTTTTTGCTCCACCGAACATGCGTCATGGAGCTGTATGAATTGTGCGCAAGCTTTGGCATCATGGTCATGTTACTGCCAGTAGGAAGACGACTATTTGAGACTCAGGTGGTGTTCGTGTTACTAGATACTCGATCCCTCCGTTTTCAAATATAAGATGTTTTGGACTTTGTCCACATTCACGTGCATACAAATGTTGCACTTCATAGGGTAGAAAAATTGTAATTGTTGCACTTCACCTGCTGATGCAAGTAACCTGACACAGAAAATGCCAAACAGGCTAGAGAAAATAGATTGTTCTCGCAATGGTGAGGCACTGTCTTGTCCTCTTCGTGTGGTGGGGAAAATCAAGGGGAAATATTGATTTCGTTATTCTACTCTATACAATGTCAGTTTGACAGGCTCCAAATAAATGATCAACGTGGATATGCTGCTATCTTCCCCTAGTCAAGACGAGCTGGCTTTGGCATGGCTTTGCAGGACCCTCAAGGGTGTGCGTCTGATCATATTCAAAGCCCACGAATGGCTGGAACTCTTGCTGTTCGTTGATTAAAAAAAAACAAGGTGCGAGATGCAAATGCCAGATCTGCACAACTTGATGTTGAGTCCTGCTGGTTTAATGAGTCGGCTTATAAGATCAGCGATCATTCTCTAATGAACCAATTATGAAATGTTGCTGCCCATTGTATCACAGAAAAGAAAAAAAGGCAAGAAAATTAGCTCGATGTCATTTCATTTTATTTTTTTGACAAGTGAGCACAATCAGGCTTGATTGCTGCTAAAAAAACTAGTGCTGATGGATACAACAACTCAACTGGTTTCGACACATTGTATTGTAATATATAAAACGGTATATTCTGGTACACCACATAGAGTCAAACAAACAAAAATAAAAGCACAAGGTTTCGACAGCACCAGTACAGTGACAAAGACAATATCACGAGTCTTCCTTTCTCCAGTACAAAGCTGAGACTCAGATATATCTTAAAGCACCACAACTATCATGTAGGAAGACCAGAGTACCCCAAAATCAGCCAGCACTGGACCGACAGATTTTCAGTATCTATCCGTGCGCCTGAAAAAACAAAACAGCTGTCAAGATTGGCCAATGATGATAAAGATAGATCTACCACCGTGATTGGACAAGAGAAATTAGATGCAAAAGAAACAACATAGCAGTACCTGCCACGCTCCCTAGATCGAGAACGCTCCCTTCTCCTTGAATCACTACCACGGGAGCGGTCATAGTCTCTATCCCGGTCACGGTCATGTCGACGGTCCCTGTCATGGCGTCTATCACGATCCCTATCGTGGTCTCTTCTGCTTTCCCGAGGTTCAACTCGATCCTTTCTTTCTGCTTCCCTATCCCTAGATGCCCGCCCATTGCGGTCCTTGCTGTGCTCTCTTGATCTAGAAAACCCAAATATAAATTTTCAGACTTTGCTGTTTATTTAGTAGTCTAAAATTAAACAAAGATGGGAAAGACCATACCGTCTGTCAACATCCTCCGATTTATCGGTCCTTCTTTTGTTCCTCTCCTCCTAGAATGCAATATGACACTGTTTTAAAATGACGTTTTTTCGCAAAAATAGTACCAAGTAGGGATAGCTTGATTCAAACGACCAGAAAATAATGAAGGGAAGCGTCGAAATGAAGGCAAGGGATACATTACAGTTGAGATCAATTCAGCAAATGACAACTTACAGATTTGTGAAGCAGGCAGCATATGAACAGGTTGTAACTTACAGGTAAAGATGGCAAAAGGATGCGCTTTCAGAGTTACTTAACCGGTACTATTTATCACCAGCCCTACAACATATGGATCACCAAGCAGAAAGCAAGCTCCAGCTTCTGATCAACATAATACTAAGCTGAGTACATATGAGAAAGTTGACGCAATTAAGTAAACATGATTCTCCATACCATGGTCTGCTCACTCCTATGCTTACATTTGTCAACATAAAGTGGCAGCTGTTGTTGCCATGGGAAGGAGGATGATTGTCACATGAGATTCCACTTATGCAACACTGACTAATTCCTGTAATGACTATCGCAACAACCATGGCGCCCTCCAATGTGAGATAAAATAACATATAGAGAAGGCAAGAACCTGGAGGCTCTTCCTAGAGATAAGAAAACTCACAGATGCCAAAAGGCCCAAAACAGAGTAACTCTTTAAAGCAGAAAATGTGACATTACATTCAGCACCTGATAAAGATGTTCAAAATTTGCACCTTAACAAACTTAGAAAGAACATCAAAAACCCATAAACCAATTTGACAAAACAGAATGTAAGTCTTAACAAAATCGTGTGGATGTTTTTGTTTTAATGTGTTTATGCCTTTATCAGGTGATAATATCTGAAATACTAAAACTTCAATCAATCACTTCCAACACCGTACTTGTAGTTTCGGGCATGCAAAAAGAATGTACCTGGAGTTCTTTCAGTTTCTCACGAATCAGCATATAGCCCAAGTGTAGCTTCCCTCCAAAATGGTCAGCAAGACGTCGATCACTGCATACAATATGGGATGAGATACATCTCCATCTTAATGGTCCAATTCAGATAAACATTTAGAGAGTGGGGGCCAAGAGTATTACTTGTCATAGACACTCAGAAATGCTCCACATATATCACAGAGGCGCAACTTCTGATCAGTCTACAGAGTGGACAGGGAATACAATGAGCAATGCTAGGGCACATATGAGCATTAGCTGGAGATGTTTGGATATAAATAATGTGAAATTTCTGCAAAGAAACGAATACATAACCCTAAGAAATAGTGCAGACCACTGCGCAACCAAATTCTTGGAGCACATAACATATGACGACATTCTTAATTTACAACGTTCAAGAATATCAAGAATGACATGTGCATAATGCATCTACATCAATACAAGTTACAGCATACAAGAACATGATCATATATTTCAGAAAAATACAACACGCAGAGGCAGTACTCATTGAATAAGTTTGTTGTATAACAATAATAAATAAACCCTGAAAAAAGAAAAGGTTAGTTACAAAGTTTTAATAGTGTGAATGACACTGAAAATAATTACCACCAAATTTGTAGCTATATAGGTAGTTCAATATCATAACATACTTTTATTCTGACAAATGACAATACTATTACACAAGTGCAAATACATGTGTGAAACGCCTATCAATTACTTCATATTACTTTATATTTCATTACTCGCTAGCACATTAATTTTGGAACCATGCAAGTAGAAAAATTGAGCTGTCACTTGAAGGAGTTTAAAGAACGAGACTGTGAGACTTACAAATTATACAATAGGATCAAATTTATCAGAAATTTGAACTTGGACAAAATACAAACTTTTTCATAGTACGTGATGAGAACACAACCATCACGGATATGACCAATATTACTACTCACAAACATAGTTATCAGGTGATTGATTTCTAGTAGTAATTCTAGAATATATTATTTGATTATTAGAAACAGAACTACCGCATATATGTTTTATACGCAGAACTGAAGACATGTCTCATTTGCCCTATCAGTACCGCGCGTTGCGGCGGCAATCTTTTTACAAAATATGTTATGAAGATGTAAAACCCATAGAATATGAATTTGTTTGCACAAAATATGGAATATATCACAATTGTCAAAAGTCTAATTTAATTGACGTGACATTTTTTCGTATTTGATGATTAAAAATTGGTGACGTGGACAATTATAAGGATGAAAAATAGATGACATGGATAGACCGCATGCAAAATATGTTGTCATTAGTGGGATGACATGGACAATTGGTTGGCTATAGTAAAGGATGATGTGGATATCTTGCATGTTGAGATAGAAAATCATAAATAAACTTAGTGGGGTTTTTCTTTATAAGAGGTATAGATGGCTGTGAAATGCACAGGTTTAATTAGTATTCCAAATAATACAGTGCAATCGCATAAAAATCAAGGTTAGAAAAAAATTGCATGTAAAAAATACTCCGGAACAATCCTATAAATAAAGGAAACCATTAATGTTGAAAGCATCTCTGTGGACTGTAAGAGAACTTAGCATATGCTACGACTAAAGAAGCATCAAAGGACATTAGCAGAAAAAGCTAGTGCGTTAGTGATGTGTTACATTAGTGACATGCGATGAATATAAGAAATAAAAGTGGCCCTTTGAACTCACAATTCGAACATCAGCAACAGTGTATTTAGCAGGATCAGAAGCCGGCTCCTGCCGTGATGCCGCCAGCTGGTGATAAAGTCAACAAAACAAGACATCAGTAATGGTTTGTACAGAGCAAAGAAAACAATCAAAGAATCGGTGACCTAACAATGCCAAGTTATAGGTACATATGTCTGCAGAGGTGATGCTGAAATAAATAAATTAACCTACTAGTAGTGACTGGAGAAAAACTGGACACGGTAAAGTAAGATAATGATGGTAACAGCAACCTTTTTGAGAGCTTCCGCTTCTTCTAAAGCTTTCTGTGCTTCTTCTACCATCCCTTGTTCACCTACCAAAAGGGCAAACAGGAAAATATCATTGCATTTTTTTTTTGCTTAGCGTGTACATATATAGTGAATAAACTATCCGTGAAAATTTAATTGTCCATGCTACGTAAGACACTGATGTGCAATGAACAAAATAAGTAAAGATCTACTCCTACATAATACCACAGGCCTAATCTTTGATCCTGACAGACACTGATTGTCAAAAAGTTTGAGCCATGCCTAAACGGTCCCCCGGAAAAAATAACTAAAAGCTATAAAAGTTCATGGTTCACCCCAATATGAGTTACTTTGTTAGTTTCTCACCTTTCGAAACACAAAATATCAAAGTAAATTTTCCAGCTCATATACTTACAAAATAGTCATATGTAGTAATCAACTAACTATGTGGGGGAATTCAAAGCTAGTATGTATCGGAGAAACTTAAGTATCTTGGTCCTCATCATCACACAAATATATGCTATTAAAAAGGAGGGAAAATGCTATATATGCTTTGTAAACAAAAATAGTATGAAACATACCAAGGGCTTCAGCTTTAGTTAGCTTTTCATTAATCAGTTCTTGAGTACGAGCATCAGGAGGAGGAGGTGGTGGCAGTGGTGTGATTTGAGGAGTTGGATTAGACTGAGGTATTGAAGCTCGGTCCTTGTTGAAGGCATCAAGCAAGAGGGTAGCCTGCAATGAAGTAGGAAAAACAACCTATGATATTGAAACTACAGAAATACATATTCAGTAACGTGACCTCTTAACCCAAGATTTACGAGAACTAAGAACTATGTTATTCAAAACTCCAAAGAAATACCTGCATGTCAGCCCTTTTAGACCTTAATTCTTCCACAACTTCCATGGTCTTGATTTTATCATCAGTTTTCCCTTCAAAATCTGTTTGGCACAAGTTAACAAGAAACGTTTAGTAACTGTATTTTTTTCTGCTACAGTGCTACTACACTTTTCTATCCTATGATGTTGGCCCTTAATAAAGAAACAATATAATCAGCTAGATTCCAATGGGCTGCTAATTTACGCCTAGTGAAATTATCGATGCGCTTTTACATCGATCAAACGGCTGGACAACTGCGAACAGATATACTCTTAACAATTGGGCAAAACATGAACAGGTGACATTACCGAAGGTATCAGCTTCTTTCATTTTCTCCTTGATTTCCTTTGACAACTGTAGGACTTCTTCATCCTGCAAACATTAACAAGAACACAATCAATATAACTGAAGCACGTAGCCTCTTACTAAGAGATGAGCTCTGAAACACACGGGTGAGTAAGTACCAGAGTAACCTCGGACACGGATATTGCGATGGCAGCCTTGGCATCCTCATCGGCGAGACGTTTGAGCGCCCTCTGGATCTTGCGCTCGCACTCCACGATGAGCCTATCTATCATATCCTCGAGTTCCCTATCGAAGTTCTCCGACCCCTTGGCTTTTACTTCTTCA
Organism: Poa annua; assembly: GCA_026929855.1. Classification (NCBI taxonomy): domain Eukaryota; kingdom Viridiplantae; phylum Streptophyta; class Magnoliopsida; order Poales; family Poaceae; genus Poa; species Poa annua. Next base: position 3,920,536 of record CM049434.1, on the reverse strand, counting down.
TAACTACCAAGAGCTCAGGAATGCAGCGGATAGCCAGTAGTATGCGTGGGCAGAAAGGAATTACTGAAGCGAAACATGCGCTGCTGCATAACAACTAACAAGGTAGTAAAACGAAGGATACTCTTTCCGCAGCTGAAGCGAGTGGACCTTGGGGCAGGGTCCGAGATCCATTTTCTGCAACAAGCGAAATTAGCCAGTCAGATCGCAGCATCACGAAAGTAAAACTACTCCAGATTATCTCGCAGCAGAGCACACGCCATAAAACCATGGTTTTCTCCCACGAATGGATTTCCTTCAAAGGCAATTAGCCCAAGGTATCTGCTCCGCTTCGATTTTAAACCTAATCTACTGCGGCGGCCACCCTGACCGCAACAGCTCCCCCCTTACCGAATCGGCACGGGAGACGGAGGAGCACGGGCACAGGGGGAGGGGGGAGAAGCGCGTTACCGTGAGCTGGAAGAGGTCGTGGGGGCAGAGGCCGGCGAGGAAGAGGCGGCAGACGTCGCGGTCGAAGTACTTGCGGTTGACCTCCCGCACGTCTCCGTTGCGGTTGGCCCCCATGAGCACGTCCAGCTGCTTCCGCATGGCGTCCATGGCGGCGGGCGGGCCGGCGGGCGTCTCCTGCTGCCTCTCCGGCGACGGCGAGGCGGGGTTTATACGAGCTAGGGTTTCTACCGGCCAGACGATCTCCAACCCAAGCCTAAAGAGTGAGGAAGGAGAAGGAGACATGAGGTGCGCTCGCATCTATCTGGCCTCTTGCTTTGTTCAGATGGGCTTCCGACTCGGTTTGAGTACACAGCCCATTGGCTTCTTTCCGGCCCACTAGACTTCATATTCTTCTTTTTTTTCAAGTGAGTTGAGAGATATAAATCTCCAAAACTTTCAGGCCACGTTTAATACAGTTAATCTAAGGGACCACACGATGTTCAGTGCAGGGCCTTAATCGACTTGCACAGCACAGGTTTACTGCCTGCCTACACAACCTGCAACGCAACTTCAGTTTTACTTTTCGGGCACCCTGCCATCATGCCATGACCTGATATTCATTCTGAAACGTTACTTTCTGAAGACATGTTCTGAAATCACGACTAGCTAGGACCAAACATGTTAAAATTCAGAATATGTAGTACGATCTACAGCAACTGCGCAGTGCGCCCAGGTACATATACTGTGTCTAATCAAAACTGAAAACAAATTCAGTAGCTTAATGGTGCACGCCAGAAGCAGGATCAAGACACTCCGTATAGCACAAAAAGAAAACCTCTTGCGTCATTGCTACTACTATGATTGGAGCATGCCTGAAAATGCACCAATCTTCTGTTGTGTGCAATATCCATATCAAAACCACGTCTCAAATGCAGCAACACGAGCAGTTCACCAGCATCAGCAAGGGCCAAAACCAAGACATCAAAGTAGCTGGATAGATTGATCATCTGGCAGTAAAAATAGGCTCCGCATCAGCGCTTGGTTGCGTTCTTCTGGCATACTTGATGAGCAGTCCTTCTGAAGACACACCAGGTACACGCAAGTCCCTGAACCATAGAGGAAGAAATATGGTTGCATGAGAATTCCAGTACAGAATTTGAACAAAACTCGCTGTGAGAAATTATACCTGATGTAGGGCTGCAGGTCTTTCCATTCCCACCTTTGCCGCTCCTTGAATAGTGCTGCAAACCTCTCTGCTGGCGTCAATGGCAGATCGGCAACCCTGAAAGCATGCACCCAGGTCTCAGCCCCAAGCTTCTCATACAGCACTTCCCCTTCGAGCATCTGAAGATCTGCACGCATTCCTGAAGGGATGCTTCGTTCCCATTTATCCATGAAGCTGTTGAGCTTCATCTTTCCTCCACTGAGCGCTCTCCGGGCAAGTTGCAAGCAGACCAGTTTCTCATCAAGGCTCCAACAACTCGTTGCTTCCTGCTCGACCTTGGTGCCAAATCTGTTGAGGCAGTGGCCTACAATCGTGTGCGTAAAACCGTCAGACTCCATGACAGATAGCACAGCATTTTCTGGCATAGCATTTAACAGCCAATCATGCAGCACTGAGTTGTGCAGAATCATGTCCAGGACCGTGTTCACAGAGCTGACATCGACAGTCCTCCAGTACCCATCAATCTCTACAGCCGAGAGGGAATTCAGCCCATCCAGCAGCTCGCTGTCACTGGCCTGAACAAGCAGACAGAGGTCTTCCCACGTGTACAGCCCCTTCTTATGCTCGGAGCCATCTCCAAGATCCTCATCAAGCACATAGGGCCTCTCCCTGAGAAGGCTCCTCAGCTTGTCGAGCCGTGGAGCAGTTCGGACTAACTCGATGCTCCCTGGCGCTGCTTTGATGATAGAAGCGGCCGCGTCAGATGTGGTCGTAGCATCCTCGTTGGCATGGTCTGGTCTTAAGCTTGGCGCAACCGCTTCGCCGGGCGGAATCAGGAACATAGAGTTGGATGTGCCCACGAACTTCATGGCGTAGGTCGCCGAAGGCGTGCAGAGGACAGCTTCTTCTTCGGGGCGTCCCCGTACCGTCACTCTGTATCAAGAGGAAGTCTTCGTCAAGATTTTCTCATATACATGGAATGGAGACACAATGTTTTCTACAGTTGTATAAACAGATAATGATTTCTCAATTGCATCTGAACAAGTTCTGCGAGGATCTGCAATAATAATATATCTGGAGCAGGTGTTCACTGTTTATTTGGCCAGCCTCAGCTTCGGCTCAGGAACAATGAACGAACTACAGGTTTATTCCATGGTGATGCCCTTTTCCACTGCTCGTGGTGTACTAATCTGGCTAATGGCAAGCATAAAGCGAATCAAATCCAACCTAAGTATTACATCAGTTTATCTAGGGATTTAACGGTGGATGGTCTTAATCGAAGATCTGAAGTCACGGATCTAACTTTTTAAGGATGGACTAAACCGAAAGCAGGGCAGTCGAGGATAGAGGGGCTTACCGGCCCTGTAGGAGGTCGGGGAGGAGGTCGTCGGCGGCCTCGAGGAGGATGAGGTCGTCGTGGGGGCCGAACTCCTGGTGGTAGCACACGGAGAGCGATGCGCCGGCGCCGGAGAGGCCCAGCACCGCGTCGGCGCCGCCGCAGCCGCCGTCCCATCCCCTCCCGGGTAGGGCCTCCGCGTCCTCCATCGCCGCGTCCATGGATCCGTATCGAGACGATTTACCCCTCTCTCTCTCTGACTCTCTCCCTCTCTCTCTTCCGCGGGATTTTTTTCTGTTTCTTGTGTTTGCTGGCTTTGGCGCGCTCTTTTGTTTTGGCGGAACATGTTTAGCGCGGGAAATGCTATGGTTGGTTGGTATGTCCAGTGGTCGGCCTGTGTACGAATAGTCATCGGTGAAAGTATCATATCATATATCATATAGTATATAATGCATGCATATGATTCCACTATGAAGAATATGATTCCACTATGAAGAGTAACATATTTGTGTTATCATATATTTGTGGTATCATATAGTTCTATTAATTATGTTATAGATTTATCTTGGGTCGAAATGTGTTATGTTACGGTATTACTTATGACATCACTATCATCTCTTTCATTAGTGCTACATGTCAAGTAATTCCAGTTTTTGTTTCGTCCAATTCCGAAAGTATTTCCAGAACAACTTTTCTGAAACAAAAAACAGCAGAAAACAGGAACTGACACTATGGCATAGAAAATGCATAAAAATGATATAAAGTGTATATAAAACATGTAGCAATTGGTATAATATAAGTATGGAATATAAGAAATTATAGATATGTTTGAGACGTATCAATCACTAGTAATTTCTTTATCATAAAATAGATGGTTGTCGCCTGGGATGCTGCTGCCTGATTCTTGGGCTCTGACAGAGCTTATGGCAATCTGTTTGTTTAGTCTTCAAATTATTCACTGACTGATTACTACTTTTCTTTACAAGACGTACTACTACATGTGCTACTGATTGTTCAGGTCTTGGCATTGTGCAAGTCATTTCCAATGCTACCGTTAGTAAACGTGAACATTTTTGCTGTTTAATTAATTCCTAGTCATTGTGTGTTGTTTCTATCTCTGTCCCATATATTTGCTTCTATCCCAGTCTTTGGTGTACGCTAGTGCATTTGTCCATCTCTTTTTCATGAATACATATTTATACACATTGTTGCTTACTGTCTATACTTCTAATAGTCTTTATTAGTGTCCTACTCCTGTTGCAGGCTTAACCTCAAGCTGTGGAGGGAGACGTGGAGCCGTTGTCCACCTCAAGCTGCTCTCGCTCATCATGAACACCTTCTGTTAACAAGGAGATTTTAGGGCTCATCTCCAATTCCTCATATATAGGTTGTCGCCTATGTCCCTCCTCTGCTTCTTCCTCTATCCTTTTCTTCTTCTGTTCCTCTTGTGCTCCCTCTGCTGTCATTTCCTGGGCTCCCTTTCCTCTTATTATGCAAATTTATAGTCATGTAACTTGCTTGAACTAGGTGTAATATTTGTGGGTGGATGGTTTCTTTTAGCTTTCCTGCTATAGTTGAACCACACTATGATCTGCTATAAGTATTCTCATTTATTGCATCACATGATGAATGATAGTCTAAATACTGGTAGTAATACATGTTTGCACACCATCAGGTTTCCAGAAGCTGTCCTTATTTGTGGGTCGTGGCACAAGGGAAGCTGATCAGGGTGCACAAGTACAGCATGTTCAAGTATAGGTATGATGCTTCTGCTATCATAACTTGTTTACTCATCTACGATGCAGGTACATTGAGAGCATATAGGGACTATTTGTCACATTTTGAAGCATGACTGTTTGATGCTTCTGCTGTCAATTGCTACTGTTTAATGCTTCTGCCGTTATTTGGTACTGTAATTTACCTCTGTCATTTGCTACTGCTGTCATTTGTTACTAGCTGCTGGATCTTAAATTTGTGAAATCTGCAAGTTTAATATTCTTGCAAGTTTAATATTCTGCAAGTTTATTGTTGTCATTTGCTACTGTTTAGTACACAACCATTATTTTATAGTTACGTGGTTAATAGTCTTCTGACATGGTGGTTGTTCAATTTCATCAGCGAGATATAGTCCATGTTTTTCTGTTCTATTTTTATATAGGTTAATCATGGATAATCTAGATAGTTTCTGTTTATGTATAAACTGAAAATGATCTTACATTTTCTCGTGTCAGGTACAACTCGCCATAAAGAAGTCATAGAGTTCTAGCTCATTGATTTAGTTATACTTGCATAGATAGTTATTTTTGTCGTCTCCTGATGTGAACTATATTTGATTGTAAGCCTAATGTGAAATATGTTTGATTGCGATGTCCTAAGTTTGATGGTTCGCTCTGTTTGAAGTATTCGTGTTCATTTTTTCCAATTCAAATTTGTTCATTTTTTGCAGAAATTTAAATAGTGGTTTTGTATTTATTGGAATATTGTGAATTGCAAAATGACCCTGACAATAGGGTCCCACTTCCAGAACCTGACAAACAGGACCCACCTGACAGCCAAGGCCCATCTGAATTAGTGGGTTAAAAGGTCCCAACTCAAAAAATGAAAGAGGCTGAAAAGTTGGGCTGGCCCATTTAACCAGTCGAATTAAATAGAAAAAAGGATGTTAAAAAGGTTGGCTTGTTGGGCTTGGCCCATTTAGATGGCTCAACTGGATTGGGATATATGACCATCTAATTTGGTCACTGATATGACAGCTCATCAGCGCCACGTCGGATGCCACGTCGGCAGGCTGCCAGCTCAGCTTTGCCACGTTGGATCACACGTGGTCTGACTGGAATCGGTAGTGACCAAAAAATTGGATTGGTCATAAAAAGATCTATGACCAATTGAAAAAGAAGGTCACATTCTGCCATTAGTGACCCTCGGTATGTGAACTTGCTATTTTGGTCACAAAAAGGTCACAAATGACTTACCTTTCTATGACCAAAATTGAGGGTCGTCATATGACATATTTCTTGTAGTGTCACGTCCGTGCCTGGGTCTACGCCTAGGCCCTAGACCCAGGGTGGTAGCTATCGTGGGCGGCAGGGGGGCAAACGCCTTTATGTCTTGTCCAACTGTGACGCGCCTGTCCGCAATCTTCGCCGGTGTCTTAGGTTGACCCGAGGAACCGGAAGGGCGGCATGCCCATGCCTCACGGTTCCCGGTGCGTTGCCTCGGGTTCCGGCTCGCCGCCCACGTCGTGTCAGGGCAGGAGCCGACACCCATCTCGAGACAGCTTCTACCCGGCTCAAGGTAGCTTCTACCCGGCCCGAGGCGACCGTTGGCCGGCTGGGGCTCCAGCCGGTTTGCGTCTTTTCGGGGTAGTTGTTGTACCCCTTTGCCATATCCCCGACAGACAGAAATTAGAGGTCTCTCGTAATCTTCGTCAAGTGTTTTTTTAGATAAAAAGGTATAAAATTCAACTTTAAATTAATAAAGTCAGTCGGCCACACGATACAATACAAGGTGTTGAATGTTCATGCTCGATACTGAGGATGACTGCAAGGCATCGTGTAATCAATATCATAGTCAGGATTCAGCTACTACTTTAGAACTGTGGCGTAGTTTCGACCATCAGGTTTACTACCCCATTTCAGATTAGATGATTTATGTATCTAGACATGTTATAAGTTTATTTATATCCACTTTTGGACAAACAAAAATCATCTAATATGGAACATATGGAGTAGGTTAGGATTGAGCTACCAAAGAAAAAGCTTCGTTGAGCAAGAGAAGAGTGTTGTCAATAACTAGTGGAACAAACCGCTCAGTTCACTCTCACCGTCTCTTCGGCCCCACCTGTCGGTCACCCGTTGAGCCGATACATCAGAGCTACTCCACAAGATAATTCAAAAGAACTTCATAGGATTTTTGTAGGATTTTATCCTTTAATTTGTTAGTCGTTTGATTCATAGGATTGTTTATATAGAATTTTTTCCTATAGAAATCTGTGTACCACTTTCTATAGAAATTCTAACATCCACACCAAGTTTTTTTTTACAATTTCTTTGATGAAACCAAACAAAATTTTGTACAAACCAAATCCTACGTTTTCTTTCCTATGTCCACCGCTATCCCGTTTCCTATGGGAGTAATCATCCATTATCATTTTTCGACACTGAAGGGTCAAGGGTATGCATTAATCAAACACAAAACAGTTTACAAGGTAACTTAAAAAACTACTCGTAAATCAGTTGATGTTGATGAAAGGTGGGACACAGGCCGGAGCCAGAAATCACTAGTCCTGTTAAGTTGGGCCGACACTTTTTTTTTTGAGAAACACAGTACAACGCAAGCGCTCATATACACGCGCACACACTCACCCCTATGAACGCACGCACGCACACCCTACCCCTATGAGCACCTCCGAGAGACTGAGCCGGCGGATCAGGTCTTGAGATTGACGAAATCACCCCAGGCGCCTCGTTGTCGATGGGAACGTCGCCTCCCACTGAAGATTATTCCGCCTAAATGAGAAACAACTGCGTTAAATCTGGGATTTGAACTCTGATGGGCTGGGGGCACAACCACCCTCCTAACCATCTTGCCACAGGCAAGTTCTCTCAGCATTACGACACATTCTAGTACCAGTTTTCTGAAATCTGCAAGAAGGCAATTGATTCTGCAAGCTTCAACATTGACCCAGTTATACAGTACCTGGCTTGCCGCGGATAGAATAGAACAACGCCGTTCTAATTTATGGCAATGACCAAAGTGTTGAGAGAACGTAGCATGGACGTATGCCTGGTGTAACATTGTCGTCAGGGTTCAGACTTCAGAGTTTCAAAGAGGCTGAAGCAGAGCTTGTGTCAGTAGGGGAAGAAACACACTCTCACTGCCTCGCCGGGCCCGCCTGCCGGTCACTCCTCAAGCGGAGGAGCTCATCAAAGTTTTCCCCACACCAAACCCTCGCAGCCGCCGCTACCGATAGACCATGCCGCCGCCACCGCCACCGCCATCACCGGCACCGACCCTGCCGGACGAGCTTCTCGAGGAGATCTTCCTCCACCTCCCGCCAGACGAGCCTGAGTGCCTCGTGCGCGCCTCCCTCGCCAGCAAGCTCTGGCTCGGCCGCCTCGCCGCCCCTCGCTTCCGCGGCCTCTACAGCGACTTCCACGGAGCTGCCCCCATGCTCGGCTTCTTTCTTGCCAATCAACACTTCTTCTCGGCGGAGGATGAGCTATTCGTCTCCACCACGAAATTCCGGGCGTGCATTCCCAACCCGGGAAACAGGTACTCTAAATATGAGGCGATGGACTGCCGCCATGGCCGCCTTCTCCTTGGGCCTAGGGATGTGTCAGAGTCACCCGAAATGTTCGTCGTTTTAAACCCCATCACGGGCAGCCGAAGGGAGCTGGAAGCTCCCGGATGGCACAACTGCTATGGGGCTGTTGTGCTCTGCGCCGTTAAGGGTTGTGACCACCACGCGTGTCAGGATGGCCCCTCCCGGGTGGTCTGCGTCGGTCTACATGTTGAGGAGTTTGAAACTGACGAACAAGAATATGCATTTGCTTACGAGTCCTTGCCGGAGACGGACGACTCTTGTCTTTCCCAGTGGAGCAAGCCGTGCTCTGGTCTTTTTCTTGGGCCTGGTATGGAGATCGAGCTAGTGCCCCCTGTCCTCATCCAAGACACACTCTACTTCAAGCTTGTTTCTGATGAAGATCATCATGTGGGGATTCTCAAATATGACTTGTGTTCGAAATGCTTATCACTGATTGATGCGCCGCACGAGGTAAAGTACTATCTCACTATCCTCATGGGGATGGAGGATGGCAGTTTGGGGTTTGCATACCTGGATGGGTTAGCCCTCAATCTGTGGTCAAGGCAGATGGGTTCCAACGGAGTTGGGTCATGGTCTGAATGTAAGGTCATTGATCTCAAGGAACTTCTCCCTGTTCCCAACGAAAAAACTAGTCTGATTGGATCTTTGGAGGGCAGTGATACCATTTTCGTGACCACGGAACTTGGTATCTACGAGATTAATCTCAAGTCACTAGGTTGGAAGAAGATACGGAATAAAGAAACTTCCCGCAATTTAATTCCTTACGTAAGATTTTATTATCCACAAGGTATGTCTATATCTCCTTTCTTTTGTAATTTCGGAAGAAACTATATGTTGAATGCTTAACTATATTGAGAGTTATATATAAGGTTTTGATTTACGATAATATTTGTGTTTGGGCATATTTTAAGTGATGTCTACACTCTACACTCAATGTCACACCTAATTATGATCATGCCTACTTAATTTGGCAATTTATATGCCATCTTGTCATCTCCATTTGTGATAGCTAATCTATATTTTGCAGAGAGGGCGAACCCATGTGATGCGGCACATTGACAACAAAGGGTTGAATTTTAATGGCGGCAACTCTCATCAACTAGAAACATGACCAACTTGGAGGTGACAGTGGGTCTTATGATGAGTTAGTCCACTATTTAGTAGCTGGTTTGAGGAAATGGTGTTTGTTTCAAGTACTGCGGCTGGCTTTTGTCAGTAAGCTTGATAACTTCCCCATGTTGTTGCCATGTGTAAGGGGGTGAAGAGACGATATATATATATATATATTGTAATGGACCTCTAGTTTCTTGCGGCAGCAGCAACAATGTGCTCTGGTATTTAGTTTGCTTGAAAGTGCATTGCGGATAGCAGCTTATAGTCTAAAAAAATTGCTTTGCTCGTCTCCTAGATTTATTTCAGTATGTTGATTTATCTCCCAAAAGAGGCACCATTGATGAGTAGATCATGATGGCATGTCTAGAACTAGTGGTTTCTGCATTCTGGCTTCCTAATATGTCTTCATTAATCTTGCAGATTCATTAAGTGCTACATGTCAAGTGATGATGTTCCTACAGTTCTTTTTTAGCAAGCAGTGTTACCGAATAGTGTGAACTTAAATCTTGAGCTACAAGTTCAGGTAGCTGATAGTCTGATAGCATTTGGGCTGCCTGACTGCGTGAACATCTCATAGAGAATTTCTTCAGTAGCTCCATAAAATATAATGGATAGTTTGTTATATTTGTACATTCTTGCCTACAGTGGACATAATGGTAGACTCACTGCACTCGTTATGTACTGGATGAGTTGCTCTGACGTTTGGTGAGTGCAAGGCCATAGTGATCACTGCAAATGCTTTGTTCACCATAATTCCTAGGCTGGTTTCACATATTTTCCTTATTGATCATCTACTTAATAGGTTCAACACACATTTATTTATGCTTTCACATATTTTCCTTATCGATCCTCTATTTAGGCAGCTCTGAAGCTCTTGTCTTTCTTCTGTTGCTTCATACTTTTTTTAAAAGATTTCTGTTGCTTCATATCCTGTTAGCATGCCACTATGATACCAGGATAACCTGTGATTCCTTCGTGTTGTGTCTCCTGTACTTGGTCAATCATTAATTGCACAGCGTATTTGTTTTTAGCTGCTATGTGGCAATGTTTATGTGGCATGTAGTAATTGTCCTTTCAGTCTACGTAATAGTATGCCTATTTCTTTTGAAGAAATACCAGTTTGTGCAATGGTGCTTTGCCTGGCAAACTGAAGCTTTGCACCGCGATTTTTCGCTTGGGTTTGGGAAAAGGTGTTCAGTCATGTTCTGTGTCATGGTGCTGAGAAGCTTCTCCATGAAACTGAGTTTGGTGGGCAAATTTTTTCCAGCCTGTAGCTGTTTCCTGACGGTCTAATTAAGTTTGTGCTGTCTGACTAAGTTTGAGCAGTGAAAACCTTGATGTAAAACTCTGAACCACGCTAGACATGCCTGATCTCCTTTGCTCGTATTCCTTTTTATTTATAGGCAATGCATTATACTGACGTCAGTAGACTGAGAGGAGGTTCAAATGATGTGACTGTCTCCTCTTATGCGGCAAGATATGATGGCTTCTGCATGTTGGCTGTTGGAAAACACTGATGTACCCTTGTAAAGAGCATCTCCAGTGGAACGTGTAAATTTGGACGTGTATATCTCCATATACACGTCCATATACACCTTGCTAAATTATACACCTCCCAGTTTTTCAGTGGAACGTGTAAATTAGGACGTGTATATTTACAACGGCTATGTTTCAACGATCAAATTTCAAATTGTTATATTTCAAACGATTATGTTTTCAAATTTCAAACACATGGTGTTGAGAAAGCTTTGATCTTCTTCTATCTGTAAAATCAATGAAAGTGTCAACATTAGGTTCTGAACTTTGATCACAAAAATAAGCAGCAATATTCAGTCTAAAAGTTCAGCTAAAATATTCTTCATATTACAAGCAGCAAAATTGAGTAAAAAAGCAGTGTTCTGAACAAGAGCAGCACCGTCGACCCGGTGAGGATCTCTTAGGGGGCGGGAGGCAGAACGGGGACGGGACCAGAGCTCTGCTTCTTTTCGCCTCTTTTCGTGGCTACACGAGCGTGGCTAGGTCGTGTTTATTTCCACGCCAGTACCATCGTGGATGGACGTGGAAAGGATGCACGGCCATATACACTATCCACTGGGAAGCATTTTTTAGTTTTCATCGTGTATATTTACCATCCACCTCCATATACACCATCCACTGGAGATGCTCTAAGCTGAGCTAGTACCACATGTAAAAGTGTTGTTGTTACGAAGTATTTTGTTGCCTTGGTTTGAGCTAGTGCAAAGTGAACCACTAAAAGTAAGGAAATTTGTTTAAAAAAATCAGGAACTTGGCATCACCAGTACTAACAGTGAAGAAATAGCAAGTAATGCATGTGGCCTTTGGCAAGTAGGTGTCTGAAATTAATAACATTGGTGAAGGAGAAAGCTTAGTTAGCCTTGGAAATTGTGGTACTGGTTCAGTTAATTAAGATATGAGAGCGGATGGGTTAGCCCTCAATCTGTGGTTAATTGTGGTAGTGTTCATTTGTAGCCATCGAAATTAGGCTGGTTCAGTTAAGTAAGACATGCATTTTGTTAGTAGCAAATTAAACATAGCAAAATTAGCTGTTCTGCTGAATACTGACAGGATCAATGTCGCCCCCAAGCGGGACAAGCAAACTGACATACAATGGTCTTTGGCTGTATCATTATACTGCATCACGTCTTGCAGTTTCAGATTCAGACACAAATTAGAGGTATGTCGTAACCTTCCAGTCAAGTGTTTTTTAAGGTAAAAAGGTACTCACTCCGTCCCAAAATAAGTGTTTCAGATTTGATAGAAAATAGATGTGTGTAGACATAAACATATCTACATAAATCTATTTTCTATCAAAGTTGAGACACTTATTTTGGGACGGAGGGAGTATAAAATTCAAAGCCGATTTCTCTGATCACATCAAGTTATCGAAGGAAAAACCTTGAGGTACGTACATGCCACCACGCGCGCGGAGTTCGTACCTGACGCGGGAACAACTCGAAACCGAAACAAACTTGGATTATCGTGGCTTTGATAAATCTAGCAGGAAACCCGGCCGGTAAATCAGACACGCCTAGCTAAACTCGTGTCGCTAGCTATCCCGTTTCCTAAACCCTAAAACCATGGTGCCGCTGCCATGGCCATCGACGACGCTGCCGGATGAGCTTCTCGAGGAGATCTTCCTCCGCCTCCCGCCGGACGAGCCCGAGTGGCTGGTGCGTGCCTCCCTCGCCAGCAAGCTCTGGCTCGGCCGCCTCACTGACCCTCGCTTCCACGCTCGTTACACCGAGTTCCACGGAGCTGCCCCCATGCTCGGCTTCTTTCAGTCCGGTCTATACTTGGAGGAGGATCCATTTTTCGTCTCCACCACGAAAGCCCAAGTGTGCATTCCCGACCCCGGATACATGGGTGAGGCGTGGGACTGCCGCCATGGCCGCGTTCTCATTGAGCCTAGGAATGGGTCACCCGAGAAGCTCGTCGTTTTGGACCCCATCACCGGCTTCTGGACGGAGCTGTTCACGCCCGACGGATACGACACCTGCGCGGTGCTCTGCGCGGTGAACGGTTGTGACCACCGCGCCTGTCATCGTGGCCCCTCCCGGGTGGTCGCCGTCGGGCTACATATGAGTCCCCCTATTTTCGTTGCATATGCGTATGACTACTTGACGGAGACGGCCGCCGGCGAGATGAGCAAGCCTCGCCCTTGGTGGAACAAGCCGTGCTCTCGTCTAAGTCTTGGGTCTCATGCATCCATCAAGCCTGGGCCCCCAGTCCTCATCCAAGACGCGCTCTACTTCATGCTTGTGCATGAATATGATTATTGTTAAGAATATATGTATAATCTTGTATAGCATATAGGTCCATATAGACTTTAGGCCCAAGGCCCAGACTTACTCTTGTACATGTACTGGTTCCCTACCATGAGCAAATCGATTTGGCTATTCCAGTTATTAACATGGTATCAGAGCTGACCCCAAATCCACCGTAACCCTAGCTGTCTCCGACGCCGGCAAGTCGCCGGCGACCATGTCCGCCGCATCCGCACGAGTCTAAGTTGGGCTCGGGCTCGGTGCTGTCCTCTGTCATCCTGCTGTGTCCGCGTGAAGTTCAGGTTCGATTCAAGCACGGCTGCAGGTCAGGTACTGCTGCTGTATCCTGTCGTACGGCCGGCTGTTGTTTTCCGTCGCGTGGTGCTCGTTGCCCTCTTGGTGTTGTGCTCTCCCGCTTGCCACTCTTGCTCTGGTTTTGCTGCTGAAGCGTGGCTGCTCTTGGTGCTTGCTGCAGCTGTGGACGAGCAGTGGGGGCAAGTTTTTCTTGTTTTGCAACTCAGATCTGGTAGGTCACGAGGGGAGGAGCTACAGACTTGTTGCTTGTTGTTGTTGCTGCTGCCTCCTGATGGCTAAGGACAACTCAATGTTCTCAAGTGATATCAAGCTTGATGGCTCGAATTATAGAGAATGGGCCTTCTCCGTCAGAACAATTGTAAGGGCTGCTGGTTATGATGACCACTTGACTGATGAACCTCCTGATGAGAAGGATGATGAGGCCACCAAGAAAGCTTGGAGGAATGTAGACGCTAAAGTCATGGGTGCCTTAGTTCTTAATGTTGCTCCTGTACTACGGATGAGTCTTGAGCATCACTCCACTGCAAAGGAAATATGGAAATATTTGGAGCAGTGATATCTTCAGCCTAGTGGAGCACTTCAATATTCTTTGTTGCAAAATCTTCAAAATCTGCAGCAACAAGACATGTCCATAGAGGATTATTATGGAGCTTTTACACGCATCACTAGCCAGCTCATGTCGATGACTCCAAAGAGCCGCGCTGGATGTGAGTCTTGTGTGGCCAAGGAGAAACATGAAGCTCAGTCTCTTATGTTTCAGTTTGTGATGAGGCTCAGACAGGATTTCGAGAATAACCGCACACAACTGCTTGGTCGCCCTACACCTCCTTCTTTAGATGAGGCACTTGCTAGCTTGATTGCAGAAGAGACTCGTCTCCGCTCTCTTGCCTCATCATCCATTGCTCCTGTAAATCAAACTAGTGTCTTTGCTGCTCATCGAGGTTCTCTTAGAGGTTCTTCGGAAAAATTATGTTCTAATTGCAAGAAAACTGGTCACACAATTGATACTTGTTTTGCCCTTCACCCAGAGTTGTTGGCTGAGTATCAAAGGAAGTTTCCTGTCCAGCAGCAGCGTCGCCCACCTGCTAGGAGGTCTTCTGCTGTTGTGAGTAGTGAGCCACAACATCCAGCAATGAGTGCCTCTGTATCTGCAGCGTCTCAGTCCGGTTCTCGTGCAACTCAGCCTTGGGTGCTTGATTCGGGAGCTTCATTTCATGTGACCTCTGATCGCTCCCAGCTAGTGTCATGTCAGCCAGTAAAAGATGGTGCCTCTGTTCATACGGCTGATGGTACATCTTGCTCCGTTACTCACCAGGGTTCTCTTTGCACATCAAAATTTTCTGTTCCTGACATCTCTTTTGTCCCACAACTGTCTATGAGTCTGATGTCTGTTGGTCAAATTGCTGATATGGATTGCTTTGTTGGTTTTGATAAAACCTCTTGTTACGTGCAGGATCTTCAGAGCAACATGATCATTGGAACTGGCCGTCGCCGTAGAGGATCCACATCCCTCTATGTCCTTGATACCTTGCATCTTCCTTCAGCTTCCGCATCGTCCGTCCTTACGTCCACTACATCAGCATCGAGATCCACTTCGTCGCTTTCCTTTGCCCAGTGGCATCATCGTCTAGGTCATCTATGTGGTTCTCGTTTATGTAGTCTTATTCAGCAGGGTGTTTTGGGTCGTGTTCCCGTAGATGCTAGTTTCTATTGTAAGGGTTGTAAGCTAGGGAAACAGATACAACTTCCATATCCTTCTAGCACTACTACTTCTAGTCGTATTTTCGATTTAGTGCACTCTGATGTATGGGGTCCCTCTCCTTTTGTATCAAAGGGTGGTCACAAACATTATGTAATTTTTGTTGATGATCACTCTCGATATACTTGGATTTATTTCATGAAACATCGTTCCCAGCTGATTTCAATATATCAGGCTTTTGCACGCATGGTTCATACTCAGTTTTCTAGTGCTATTCGTATTTTTCGCTCTGACTCAGGGGGGGAGTACCTATCTACGGCTTTTCGTGAGTTTCTTTCTTCTGAGGGTACCCTTCCTCAACTTTCTTGTCCTGGTGCCCATGCCCAGAATGGTGTTGCTGAGCGGAAGCATCGCCATATTATTGAGACGGCTCGTACTCTTATGATTTCCTCTTTTATCCCTACTCATTTCTGGGGTGAAGCTGTTTCCACATCCGTATATCTCATAAACATTCAACCTTCCTCTCGTCTTGAGGGTAAATGTCCTGGTGAGGTTTTGTTTGGTTCTCCTCCCACGTATGACCATCTTCGTGTTTTTGGTTGCACATGCTATGTTCTGTTAGCACCTCGTGAGCGTACCAAGCTAACTGCACAATCTGTTCAATGCGTTTTTCTTGGATATAGTCTTGAGCATAAGGGTTATCGTTGTTATGATCCTTCAGCTCGCCGTATTCGTTTTTCTCGTGACGTTAGTTTTATTGAGGACCAACCCTACTTCTATTCCTCTTCCACTAAATCATCTTCCTCTACCTCTTTAGAGTCCACCTCCTTTCTTTCACTTCCACCTATCTTCTCTTCGGATGAGTCTGACTCTGACCATTCATCTCCATTCTCACCAATGGATCCACCTTTGTCACATGTTTTGTCTCCTTCATCACAACCACAACCTCAACCAGCTCCACCACCCTTAGATTCTTTTCCTTTTTATTATAGTCGTCGTCCAAGAATACCATCTAATGATGCTCAGTCGTCTATTCCCTTGTCTTTAACTCCTCCGGCCAGTACTTCTGATCCTTGCACTGAGGACTCCTCTCACACAAGCAGGTATGCTCTTCGCAATCGCTCTTCTCTTGAGCTTCCAAACAAATATAGAAATGATTTCCATGTAGGGGCAGCCTGTGAGCCTACTTCCTATCAGGAGGCTATTGTGTTGCCTGAGTGGCAATTGGCTATGTCGGAGGAGCTTGCAGCCTTAGAGAGCACCAATACATGGGATGTGGTACCACTACCTCCACGTTCAGTCCCAATCACTTGCAAATGGGTATACAAGGTAAAAACCAAGTCTGATGGTACCGTCGAGCGCTACAAGGCTCGTCTTGTTGCTAGAGGGTTTCAGCAAGCTCATGGGAGAGACTATGATGAGACTTTTGCTCCGGTTGCTCACATGACTTCTGTTCGCACCTTGATTGCTGTGGCTGCAGCTCGGTCTTGGCAAATCTCTCAAATGGATGTGAAAAATGCTTTCCTTCATGGTGATCTACATGAGGAAGTCTATATGCAGCCACCTCTTGGTGTTGAGGCCCCACCTGGACATGTATGTCGCCTTCGGAAGGCTCTGTATGGGCTCAAGCAAGCACCTCGTGCTTGGTTTGAGCGGTTCAGTTCTGTTGTTCAAGCTGCTGGTTTCTCTTCTAGTGAGCATGACCCAGCACTCTTTATTCATACATCTGACCATGGACGCACTTTGCTTTTGCTCTATGTGGATGATATGTTGATCACTGGGGATGATCAGAAGTACATTGCTTTTGTTAAACAGAAGTTGAGTGAGCAATTCAAGATGTCAGATTTGGGGTCTCTAAGTTACTTTCTAGGAATTGAGGTTGATTGTACCGATAATGGTTACTATATCTCTCAGCATCGCTATACCAAGAATTTGATCTCACGCTCAGGTATTACTGACAGACATGTTGCTGCCACGCCCATGGAGCTCCATCTACAATTGCGCCCTAGCGATGGCACTCCTCTTGAGGATCCCTCTCGCTATCGTCATCTTGTAGGCAGCCTTGTATATCTCACTGTGACCCGACCTGATATTGCTCATGCAGTTCACATTCTCAGTCAGTTTGTTAGTGCTCCTACCTCAGTTCACTATGGCCATTTACTCCGTGTTCTTCGGTACTTGAGTGGTACATCATCTCGGCGATTATTCTATGCTCGCTCTAATCAGCTTCAACTACATGCTTACACTGACTCCACTTGGGCGAGTGATCCTGTTGATCGTCGTTCTGTTACTGGCTATTGTGTCTTTCTTGGCACTTCTCTGATTGCATGGAAGTCCAAGAAACAAACAACTGTATCTCGTTCTAGTGCTGAAGCTGAACTTCGAGCCATTGCCACTGTAACATCAGAGATTGTTTGGCTTCGGTGGCTCCTTGCTGATCTTGGAGTCTTATGTGATGCACCTACAAATGTTCTGTGTGATAGCACTGCTGCTATTCAGATTGCAAATGACCCCATCAGACACGAGTTAACCAAGCATATTGGTGTAGATGCCTCCTTTACCCGCTCACATTGTCAACAATCAACTATTTGTCTTCAATATGTTCCGTCGGAGCTTCAAGTGGCAGATTTCTTCACCAAGTCCCAAACTAGAGAACAACATCGTCTTCATGTTGTCAAACTCAATGTTTCAGATCCACCTTGAGTTTGATGGGGGGTGTTAAGAATATATGTATAATCTTGTATAGCATATAGGTCCATATAGACTTTAGGCCCAAGGCCCAGACTTACTCTTGTACATGTACTGGTTCCCTACCATGAGCAAATCGATTTGGCTATTCCAGTTATTAACAATTATCACGTGGGAATTCTCGCATATGACCTGTGCTCTAAACGCTTATCGCTTATTGATCCGCCGCTCGCGAAGACCGACATTGATCAGTTCACTATTCTCATGGGGATGGAGGATGGCAGTTTGGGGTTTGCGTACCTGCAGGACGACTTAACCCTCAAGCTGTGGTCAAGGCAGCTGATGGGTCGCGACGGTGTTTGGTCATGGACTGAATATTGTAGGGTCATTGATCTCAAGGAACTTCTCTCCATTAGCCATACAAGGCTTATTGGGAGGGAGCTGATCCGACCAATTGGATCCGTGGAGGGCGGTGATATCATTTTCGTGACCACCCAACTTGGCATCTACAAGATTAATCTCAAGTCGCTAGAGTGCAAGAAGATATGGAAGAAAGGAACTTCCCGTAGTTTAATTCCTTACACGAGATTTTATTATCCACAAGGTATATCTATCTATATCTCCTTTCTTTTGTAATTTGGAAACAACTCTTGGGTGATACTAATATATCGGTCACTAGAACAAAACATATATTAACTGTTTAACTATATTGAAAGTTATATCTAATATTGTTCCAATTTGCCATAGGATATGTGTTTGAGCAAATTTTGAGTGTAGTCTACATTCGAAAGTTGCACCTAATTATGATCACACGTACTTAATTGGAAATTTATATCCTATCATGTCATCTGCTTTTGTGATGGCACTGAAAAATCTTTGTTTTGCAGAGAGGGCGAACCCATGTGATGTTGAAGCATTGACCACACACGGTTGAATTTTCTCAAGGGAGGCCACTCTCATCAACCAGAAACATCACCAACTTTGAGGCGACAATGGGTCTTATGATGATTTATGCCACTATGGTCTGATGAAATGGTGCTTATTGTCAAGTACTGTTGCTGGCTTTTGTTAGTAAGGTAGATATAGTGATCTTTGTGATTATATTGGTCATAGAGTGCAAGGATATAGTGATCTCTGTGATTATATTGTTTATGGTAACAACCAGATTGGTTCCACCGATTTTTATTTCTTCCCGATAATATCTCTTAATTTAAATAAGTCACCAGCACACATTTTATGTATGCATGTTGTACCTATATCTGTGATCTACTACTTACATGAACTACTGGTTTCTTTTTTATATTTCTTCATATGTGGGTGTCAGCGATGTTGGCAAAATTGTTTCTTTATTACCAGTTGGATATATATATTTAGATCTTACTATTGCACATTTCTGGAGAAATGATTGCTATGTTGGTTGAGTATAACAAGGGAGGAAAGAAAGGGTTTGTTCCGTAAACCAGAACTGTCATGAGCATGCAAGTATGATGTTTTGCTGATGCCTTAATGTAGCTTTTGAATTTAATTACTGGTACATGCTAAGTGCTGTTGTTACTGTAGTTATTTTAGCAAGAAATGCTGCTCTAGAGTATAACATGTAACCTGAAATCTTGAGCTATAAGTTCAGGGAACTAACAGGCTGGAATGATATGGTTCATAAAATTTCAAGGAACTATTCCTTCTTAATTGCATCGGCAGAACACCTGCCTAATTAGCTTCAAAAAAAAATCTCATATAGGTTCTATTTGCTTCCGTATCTCAACAAAAGTAGAAGATTTTTGTTTGTTGTTTGTTGCACATTGTTTGTCAGAGTGCTAGGCTAGTGATCGTTGCAATTTTTTTGGTCTCTCGTAATGTTCCAACTGGTTTTCTTGCCCTGTTGTTTGGTCTGCTTAAAAATGATTTGTATACATGGTTAGTTTACCCCTTCGCAAGATGTTGGACTTTCGGCACCTGATAAATCTTCTGCCGCAAGATTATGAGGGCTTCTGCATGTTGGTTATTGGATAAATCTGAATTAACCTTGTAAGCTGAGGTAGCATCACATTTCAAAGTGTTGTTACTGAAGTATTGTGTTGCCTTGGTTTGAGCTAATGCAAAGTGAACCACTAAATATAAGGAGCTTTGTTAAAAAATAAATCAGGAATTTGGCATCACCAGTACTAACACTGAAGAAATAGCAAGTAATGCTCATGCAGCTATGTTGCCATTGCCAAGTACGTGTACACATTGGTGAAGGAGAAAACTTGGTTAGCCTTGGAAATTTCAGTAATATCACAGGTTACAGAAGCAAAAGTTTTACTCTCGAAGAGCCACTGCATTGGGTTGTAGAAACTGTAGCAAACACATTGGACTGGTTCAGTTAACGTGGTACTGAAAATTGTCATTCTTTGCGGTACCTCAGCCGTGGCAGTGGTATCTGATTGCCTGCCCATGATCTGTAGGCCTATCTAGTTGTTTTAACTTTCTCTTCAAATGCTTTATATAATTGCACACAAATTTGGACTTGAGAGTGGACTGTCGGTATGACGCACACAAATTTGGACTTGAGAGTGGACTGTCTTTGTTAGAGCCTGTTGTATAGACTTTACTGTCATATCCGTAGTGATCATTCCTGAATCTGCAGCTTTGATCCTGTCAACAGATAGAGGTAGAGCCAGCCAGTTGACGACCAAATTAAACATGTCTGCACTGCAACCTCCTGCTTGCTCAGGATCTGATGTAGGTACTCTGCCATATACGGAGTAGATGTTAGTTACTAGTGTGGTATTGGCTTCACTTAGACTAGAAGATGTTATTGCTTAGTGGCAACATATGGAGCGCAGTTAGTACAAGTCAAACAGAAAAGCTAGCAGCTATGTTAATTAACACTACTGATTTAGAATTAACAGTAGTCAAGTTTGTATGGCATCATAACATTGTCAGTTTGTGGTGAAGGGGAGGAACCAATCTATTGAAGTCTCACTCTGTGAGGCCTATAATTGTTGCAGCTGTTTTTGTCCAACATTAGTGCCTAAGCCTAACTCTCTAATAAAGTAATAAGTGAAACAATTTACTTGTTTTATCTGTCAGCAGCAGATAAAGATGACTTCGCAGCAGGTAAAAGATGTCTTCAATCTGCAGATATGAGGCGCCCATCTTTGCTACAGCCTTTTGATGCATCTGTCAGTCTTGAATCTGCAGAAATTCCAATTGCAATTAAACATGCCTGCTTAAGAGTACTCCCGCTTGCTTACTCGATATTTACTATCGCAACCAAGCTGGATCCATGGATGCTAGTAACCAGTGTTGTGTTATCATCTGATGCTAGTAACCAAGCGGGTTTTTTGCCTTCGTCATCATACTTTTGTTTGCGTGGAAATTGATCTGCTCACATTGTATGGCAATATCCCAAGAAGCGTTGTAGAAAAACTGATTAACTTTGGATGAACAAAAGGAAATCTCAGCAAGCAATACATGGAAAATCATTCACTGAAGGATCTTCCAGTAAAGTGGAGAAGGAGAATGTTTTTTTGTGCTCGGTGGATTCAGGATCCAGCCACTGAAGAAAAGGCATGAAAAGAAGGTTCAGTGAGCAAGTTCAGTTCAGAACTCCTGTGCCAATAACGCTGAGCCCACCCTGTCCCACCTGTCGGTGACTCCCCACGTGGAGCTGGTCGAACCGAACCGTCTCAATGCAAGAGTGGAGCACCCAGTTCGTTCCTCAAAATTTCCTCTACATACCGACCATGCCGCCGCTGCCTGAGGAGCTTCCTCCGCCTCCCTCCGGACGAGCCCGCGTGCCTCGTGCGCGCCTCCCTCGCCAGAAAGCTCTGGCTCGACCTCCTCACCGGCCCCGCCTTCCGCGGCCTGCCGCCATGGCAGGGTGTACGTCCCGCTGGACTGCCGCCATGGCCGGGTTCTCCTCGAGGATGTGGACCCTGCCGGAGGTTCTCCGTTTGGGACCCGATGACGGGCTGCCAGAGGGAGCTGGGCGCGCCCGTCGGGTTCCTCGGTGCTCTGCGCCGTCACCGGGTGCGACCACCGCGCCTGCAACCATCGGGGCGGCCCCTTCCGGGTGCTCTTGTTTGGCGCAGCAGGAGATGAACAAGCAGGTTATGTTTCTGCACATGCTCGTCCGATGCAGATGAGTGGAGTCAGCCATGCCCTGCTCTTCATCTTGCACCTGTCAACAGTGGAGTAATCATCGTGCCAAGCCGCTCTGTCTTGCTCCACAACGCACTTTACCACATGGTCTGTTACCTTGATCGCATTGCAATTCTCAAGTACGACACTGGTTCTAATTGCATGTCATTGCTTGATGGGCCGCCGTTGGCGGTAGCGGGTTGCCTATTCTCATGGCGTTGGAGGATGCTAGTTTGGGGTTCGCATATTTGGATGGCTTAATAACTCTCTACATACAGTCGAGGATGATCCGTTCAGATGGAATCGCCGCTTGGACTTTACATAGAGTTGTGGATCTCAAGGAACTTCTTCCCATTCAAAACCCAAAGAAAAGGCTTAGACTTATTGGATTTAAGGAGGGCAGCGATATCATTTTTCATGGCCACGGAACTTGGCATCTACCAGATCAATCTCAAGAAACTGGAGTGCAAGAAGCTATGGTAGGAAGCAAACATCCGTGCTTTGATTCCGTACATGAGCTTCTACAATCCGCCAGGGTATGTCTACACCTACTTTCTCTTGTGATCTGAGGACAATAATTCTCATATAATAGTATATCACTCACTGGAACATGCAAGGTTTATATTGAATGTATAATCAGATCAAAAGTTATATACCATGTTTCAGTATGTGATGATATATGTGCTTGAGCAGACTTTAAGTGCTATCTACACTAAAATATTAAACCTAAATTATGATCGCCTACTTAATTGCTAATTTTAGATAGTATCATGTTATCTCTGTTTGGTATCACATTGAAAAATCTATATTTGCAGTGAGAGCAGCAACCCCTTAGAAGGTGGCGCATTGTGACAACACAAGGTGGAATTTTCTAATTAAGGGCAGGATTGCAACTCTCTCATCAACAAGAAAAGATGATCAACTTGGAGATGACACTGATGTTATGATAAATTAAGTCACTATTTAGTAGCTTATATTGGTAAAATAGTGTTTTATGAACCTCTAATTTCTAGCAGCAACAACAACATCAACCTTTAGTTTGATTGAGAAAACACCTTAAAAACTCTAATAGAGTGTACTCTTCTAGTTTTGATCCGATATCTGAGTTCATCTCCCAAAAGAGGTGCCATTAAGGAGCTGATATGAGGGCATCTCTTAAGCTTATCATTTTTGCCGCACAAGAATGGTGGTAGTTTTTGCATTCTTCCTTGTCGATATGTCTTAATTAAGTTTCTAAATCTAAGTAGTGCTACATGTCAAGTAATTCCAGTTTTCCAGGAGGTGCCTATGTTACTTCCATTAGACTAGTCACAATGGGTAGTAACATCGGAGTAACATAAGTGCCACATAGGCTAAAATGATGATGTGGCATGCAATTAAAGAAGAGAGAGACAAATAGAATAACTAGCTATGTTACCATAACATCACATATTCCAATGTAATATGTGTCTACAACCTAATTAATTAGGCCTTGCATGACACCACACATATATTACTACCCACTATGTAGATAGTAACATAGACTCCTAAAATATGTATGTTACTAGTCTATGTTACTCTCCATTGTGACTAGTCTTAGACTAGTCATAGTGGAAGTAACATAGCTAGTAACATACATGCCACACGTAGGCAAAAATAGTGATGTCATGTAATTAATGAGGATAGAGGTGATGGTGTTATCATAGGCAGACACCGTAACATAACGGATTTCGAGACAATATGAGTCTATAGCCTAATAAATGCATGGTGATATGATAGTACACATATGTTACCACCCACTATTGACATAGTATCATAGGGTAGTATCATAAGCATGATACTAGTGTATGATACTCCCCACTATGACTAGTCTTATGATTAGTATAACGGAGATGCCAGCAGATATTCCTAGTCTCGTACATTAGCTTTTATTTTACCCAAAATCATGGACCACTCTCATTAAGTAAGATTAACTTAAGACTCTAAGGCTTGTTAGGCTACGGCTGTTTTGAGTCCATCTGCCACTTCTTGCGTGGCTGTTTGTAGCGATCTACTGTACTATTTCGTGTCGTTATTTGTGCAATCGTCACGCGGGAGTGCGCCACTACTTGTTCCTGAAGGTTCAGCTCACACGGAAAGAATCGTTACTTCGTCAGTTCCGATCGATGTCTGGAGGTATATCAGAAGTCGGATGGGATCACACTACGTCAGAAGCCACGTGCAAAGAAGATGCTCAAAAAGTGTGGCACGAAAAATTGCAACCCAACTCATGTTTCAGTGGAACCTTGGCTTAAACTAAGCAAGAGGAGTGAAGCATCGCGGTTGATGCAACGGAGTATAGGGATCACCCGAGTCCTAGTGCCCTGACCTCTGTTTACCGATCTTTGTCTCTCGCTTCGCCTAGTCGCATGACGCATATTGGTTTCCGATTGGCAATCGCCCAAGGCACCATATCGCCGGTTGACAATCCGACTTCTCACCATCCAACACCAGTCATCCAACTCACAAAAAGGTAATGGATTTTCTTCTCTAATTCTCCACTCTAGTATAAGTGATTTATGCCCTAACTGTAATCACTATTTTCTTCAGTTATGAATTTCAGTCGGTACAGCGAAATAAAAAGGGGAAAACTTGATTTTTGTATACAACCACAGATAGACAGACGAGTTGGGGCCGGTTGTTGCGAAGGAACAAAGTAATGTTGATTTAGAAGATAAGATCTGTATGGAAGAAAATATTGATATCAAAGCGTGCACTTTAAAAATGTATTATAAGGGCCCTAGATTCTAGCTCCGCCCTAGCCTCTGAAATCTCTGGACCGAACCTAAGTATGGTCGTAAGTTTGAGGTATCTCATTAACACGATACCGTACTTGGCCTATTCAGTTGGGTATGTGAGTCGCTTCATGGAAGCATCCAGTACGGAACAATGGACATCTGTGAAACATATACTCAGGTACATTAAAAGGGACAACGAACTTCTGTATTGTCTATTTGAAGGAGAAGGAGAAAGTGAAGCTACTCGGCTAAAGTGATAGTGACATGGCCGGAGATGTTGACGATCGTAAGAGTACCTCGGACGTGGCATATTTCTTCAGAAGGAGTATAATAAATTGGCCATCACAAAAGAAAAAAGTGGTTGCACAATCGTCCCGTGAAGGCTAGTATATTGCAGTTGCAATCGGCGTAAGGTGTATGGCTAGGGAAGCTACTTGGTGATCTCACCAATCGTGAGACGGAACGGGCGGTGCTCAATATCCATAACAAGTCTGCAATTTCTTTATGTAAGAATCTGGTGCATCGAGGTATCACTGCATATGGGAGTGCGTGGAAAAAAGTAAGATTAAAATCAACTATATTTGCACCGATGATTGACTTAAAGATGTCCGAATCAAATCTTTAGGACGAGTGAAGTTCATGGAGATGCGAGGAAGGATTAGGTTCAAGCTGTGAAGACGAGCATATCATGCTTACTTAGAGGGGTGATTGTTAGGAGATCTTGTGCCCGTAGCTTCCGTGCATACGGCTCAGATACATGCGTGTGTCTTGGTCGGTCCTAGTCCTAGTCCACGTATGTAGTTGTTCGAATCAATTAGGGATCCAAATATTTTCCCACGTGCGTGAGTTGAGAGTTGATACTGGTTGTAATGATTTAGCTGCTAGCTTAGCTGGTTAGCTTGTTTCGAAACGTGCACGTCTCGACAATTGTTTGGTATTGTGTTGTCTCGTCAGATCGTTGTCGTCATTCAGGTCAGAAAGTACTCGACGTATTGGGGTTGAGCCGACATGAAAGAGATGAGAGAATCGAAAGATAGTTTGGATCCAACAACATATAGGAAGTTTGAATGTAAGATTCTATTCAAAACATTGTGAAGATAGAAATTTCATACATCAATTTAACAGCGCATCTTCATACTCTTGACCGACTAGTAACTAGGTTACAAGTCCGGTGGGTCTAGCCACATGGACCTAATTCCCCATCCCGTCGTGTAATACCCTGTTCGCCCTAATCCATCCCCGATGTTTCGTTCTTCTCTGCGGTATAGGCGACCATCGTCCAATTTTAATGAGTACACTTGGTCACCACACAAGTTGATTTCCGTGGAGTTAGTAGCTGCAAAGTGGTAGATATGGTTTCTCTCAAATCCATGAAGCTCAGCACCCACGTGCACTGCCTTACACCTTGCCGGCCCCAAGAACAAGGAATACTCGCCGAAACTGGACATCTCTACCCACTTGTGTTGGGAAGCCTCGCCAACATCGGCGTCGACAAGCTCAAACACCTTGAAGAAAGGTTCACAGTTGGACAACCACCAGGTCCTTATTGCCATCAATGGCTTGCCATGTAACTCGACTCGATGTAACAGTCAAAGTATGTTTCAGTTGGAATGTGAATGTGGTTCCTTTGGATGGCTAGCTAGTGGGTGGATATGACCATGGGCGAGCCGTTTTCTTCCATATCGATTTTTTTATTTTTATGGGTCTTCCATATCGATTTTAAAACCTGGCCACCTCCTGATAAGGGTACACGAGGCCGTAGAGGTCACCATTGCAGAAGATGATGTCTATGAAGGCTTTATTAGCCTAACCATGCTTGGTCCACCCCCATCGACAGCCGAGCTTGCATATCGCAATGTTTCTCAACCCCGGCGGTGATGGTGGCGAGGATACAACCCTTAGAATAGGTCGGGTCATCCGAAAATATGACACGACAAATAGGATTCCACCGGAAATCGACCAACGGAGGATTTTCTGGCCACGGGTAGCATACCTCCGCCTCGGCGCCAGAGAAGAGGTTTACAAGCGCGAGTTCTCGCGTGCCATAGTCTAAGACGGCGACCCAGCCACCTTCGTGCGAGCCCATGATGCACCTGTCGGCCACCTTGTCCGGGACGCGCATGGCCCAGCAATCATCGGGGCCAGCGCCGCCACACAGGTGCTTCACCACGCCGGTCTGGGTGCGCGGCGATATGAGAAGGAGCGGGGTGGCAGGCGGTGCTGGGAGCCGCGCCATGGTGGCGTGCCATGGCCTGCAGACGGCGGCGAGACGTGCGCGGTCGCGAAGGGATGTGATCTTGAAGCGGATGTTGCCCAGGATGTCGTCGGGGAGGTCGGACCACCGCGCTGCCAGCGCCGGTGAAGATGATCCAGTGCTGCCGTCTGTGTCGTCGTCGTCATCTCGTACAGTCGTACGTCTCTGGGTCAATTAGGTCCTTGCATGCCGACCGAGGTGTGTCTCCTTTTCCGGGGTTTCCGGGGTCGATCTGTATCTTTCTAAATACTAAGCTCCATAGGATTGGTGTTCTCTCCTTCTCCCACATGTCCACATCATGGTGGACCCCAATACTAAGCTCCCTAGGATTGGTGTTCTCTCCTTCTCCCACATGTCCACATCATGTTGGACCCCATAATTTTATTTATTTATTGTTCACAGTTTTAAATACAGTTTGACAAAAAATCTATTTGATACATACATATGTTTGTACTTACATGCTAAATTTTTGCTAAAATAAAAAGGACTCCCATCTATAAAAAAGAAAATTGTGTTTGTAGCAAACAATAAAATAGCTCCATTTCACCCTTAAATTACTCTTTTTATGTAGATTAAAATACAAAAAAGGTTCTAGAGTGCATACAATTCATACACGTAGTTGTACGTTTTATTTCAAAAAATTGAAGTCCGAATAGTCGTTTCATTATTTTAACAAAGTAGATGTAGTGAGTTCAGAGCTGTTGGCTCTATCTGAGAACTCCCTATCTCTTGTCTCTACCGCCAGCGTCCACCATAGCGTTGCACATCCTATGTCACGCGACACCATTTCTCTCCCTCCGCCTCCCTCGAACCATATTCTACCGAAAACAGCCGTCCTTACGCAAAATTTGCCCATCTCTTTGCACACACCTCTGGTTCCGTCAAGCACCTGGGAGGCTGGGACTACAGGGCACCTCCATCCCTGATGTCGTGTCTCAAATTCATTGTTAACTTGCACGTCACCTGCGCTCCCCTCTGGTGTCCACCCAACATCGGTGAGCTGAAAGACTTCCTACAACACTTTGCACATGAACACCAATGTGGCTTCTCGCATCGGCAGCCGCTGTCACAGTTGTTGTTAGTAGAGCTCGACTCGGTGGTGGTGGCAGCTGCGGTTTCACAACGACAAATCGATGGTGCCTACGGGTGGAAGGATGAGTAATATGCCTTGTTGTTGGATGCCACCTATTACTGATAAAAAGGATGTGGGTATTTATCTGTGATTTGTTTTGCGGTATATTTACGTATATCTCACTTTTATTCACAAAACGAGCCAGATTATGTAACAAAATGCATGTGTTTTATTTTAGATGGTTGAATGCATACACTAAAAAAGGACCCATGTTTGTCTAGCCTCAATTGCAATCATTAGAGTGTAGGAAAGTCATGACCATGAACATAAAGGGGTACAAAATTTAACTTTCGTGACATTTCATAATCGTCGCTGTATCATGATCGCCCAACTAAGTGTTGTGCCGCTTATGTACTTCTCTATGTTTAATTAATCGTGTTGTAAACTAGTGAGACAGTGGTAATATTTTCTCCTTCATTGGTAATGTTTTTATATATGTTTCGCCATCTATCGTTGTTCGTATTAGGACAGACGCGGCAAGGCGCGTCTTTTCCTTCTAGTTCTCCATCTAAATCTGCTGCGTCTCGTGTGAGATACAAACTCATAGGCAGCACCGCAGCAGGTGCTGCTGCAGTTGGATTGGACGCAACGCCACTGACACGCTTCGGACGACATTTAATTTTTTTGCCCTCATTTTTGGTATAGTTGCATTTGGATAGAAATATCTTGAAACATGTCGATTGGGTACAAACTAATAAATGTCATATATAATACAAGTTCCTAGTGTCTCCTTGTGAATGCAACTTTGTAGAATCTTCTAGGGTATAAATTGTACCATTCACTAACACATAATTTCTTATGGATGGAGTGTCAAAACACGACTAGTGGCAATATGATAACATGCCACTAATAGCATAATAAGTAGAATATAACATGGTAAAAAATGTACATTCTAACATATTATAATCGACTAGCATATAACATGTTCAATTAAAATTATTACTTCCCTAAATTGTTTGGTGCTACTATACTCGGCTCCTCAGCCATCCTCTTCACAATTCTTGGTCGTTGGATCTTGCAGTCATTCCCCACCTAGAGACTTTGAACTCGATTGGCCCTTGTTATCTGCCGCTAACTCGATGCTAGTGGGGCTTTGTTCTTGTTGGTCCCGCGTGTAGAGAGACTCGTTTATCTATGTTGAACAGATATAAGTGAGTGAAACCTGCGCTAAACGCTAGCCGGTGAAAGTAATCCACGTCGCCTCCTGACCCCCTCTCAACTTGGCCAAGGAGGCAACGACGTAGATTCCACGTACTCCATGCAATTATAGGTGTAGTGAGATGACAAGGATAAGTTTAGTTAGGCATGACAATGATAGATCTAGCGAGGAACAACAATGATAAGTTTAGCGAGAGATAAGAAAGATAACTAGTAAGGCATGTGTAATTCGTCATATCGTGATGGAATGTAATGGTGACATTTGGTATATGTTATGAGCAAAATTTGCTATCATTTTTATGCCTGTACTGTTGGATTTAAAGCCTAGTGGCATCGGTCTTCCTGATGTATGCTTATGAAGAATGCTCAGTGAAAACGAGTGGAACTGGATACTACGTTACTGATATGGCCGACCAATCAGCACCGGAGATACGTGAAAACCGTTGCCAAAAATTGGACTCATCGGCGACGGCTAAAGGGCCTTCATATCAGCAGCGGGGGTCGGGGCACGAACCTTTTCTCCATTTCTGATGAGGGGTTTAACCCGTTTCCATAGTGTCGTTCTGTATTAGTGATTGTTGTAGTCGTGTATAGTGGTCATGGACTTATCTTTGCACATGAGAATCATGTTCGCGCACAAAAGCGTCCACGGCGATTCACCTCCAGCTAGGCTGGTAGAGGACGATCGTACCGAACGCATCATTTGTCGTGGATGACGTAGTGGTCGCCACGGTGATTTGTACGCACCATGTTTTTTGTGAAAAGGGCTGAAAGGTACCGACCGATGCAAATTAAAAAAACAAAAAAATCTAAGCACTTAGAGGCGTCTTT
The DNA here is from genome assembly GCA_026929855.1 of Poa annua. Lineage (NCBI taxonomy): Eukaryota > Viridiplantae > Streptophyta > Magnoliopsida > Poales > Poaceae > Poa > Poa annua. The sequence continues at coordinate 3,890,427 of CM049434.1, read as the reverse complement.
GGGTGCACCCCTTTGCTTTGTTCCAAACAAGTGTTCGAACTATTTAGGGGTGTCCATACATCCTATCGGGGGCATTGTTGGAAATACTATTACAAGTTGAGCGAGAACAAAAGTAAATGAGACAAAACTTTGGAGACTAATGCAATGTGACACAAGTTAAGGTTATGAAATTATATTTTCCTTCCACGTTAACGATATTGATTGGTTATGTAAATTTGTACCGTTACTAAACTATGTTCTTGTGTTTGTGGGATATTCTTGATCAGTCCATGATTAGGGGTTTGAAGAAAATGTAAGTTCAAATTTTCCTTTATCTTGCTTATACTATTTATCTTCTACTATATTTACACTAAATTTTTATACTTCCTTATAACTTATTTTATTATTAATAATCCTAATAAATGTATCTTCACCATTGCGTTGTTAGCACTATTAGCTAAATATTAAATATTATTACTATTACTTATACCAATTTTACTTGTAATGTACTCCCTCCATACCGGTTTATAGGATGCAATTAGCAATTCTCTATAACCAAGGCATGAGTCTATTGGGTGAGAAAAATTCTTAAATACAATATTTATTATACAAATGACCAATGACTAGCACATGCATTAGCCTAATTAATTGGAGTTTTAAATAAAACACATGATGATTGGTGGAGGGAAGCAACATGCGTAATTAAAGTGGGTATTAATTGCTAAATTGCATCCTATACTTTGGGAAAATCTGGGTTTGGAATTGCATCCTATAAACCGGTATGGAGGGAGTACATCAAATGCATTTATCTTTTTCTAAATTTAAATATCTTTTGTAACAAACATTATGGTAGTTTTCTACTCTATAAACATTGGCTAAAATTTAATTTTTGCACCCTCATTCTGGTAGTTGAATTTGGATAGAAATATCTTTAAACATGTCGATTGCGTACTAACTAATAAATGTGATATATAATACAAGTTCCTAGTGTCATATATAATACAAGTTCCTAGTGTCTCTTTATGAATGCGACTTTATAAAACTTCTAGAGTATAAATTGTACCATTCACTAATGCATAATTTCTTATGACTTTATGAGTATAGTGTCAAAACAGGACTAGTGGCATGAGTGTGGCACACACGGCTATATAGAGATGTGTCATCCCCACACCAATAGTAATAGAAACAAGTTAATAAAACACTTGGCAATATGATAACATGCCACTTATAGCATATAACATAGCCTAAGTAGCATAAAAAATTGGTAAAAAGGTATATTCTAACATACTATAATCGACTAGCATATAACATGTTCGATTAAAATTATTACTTCCCTAAATTGTTTGGTGCTACTATACTCGGCTCCTCATCCATCATGTATGTCAGACAATTCTTGGCCGTTGGATCTTGCAGTCATTCCCCACCTAGAGACTTGTTTTTACTGAACTCGATTGACCCTTGTTATCTGCCGCTAACTCGATGCTAGTGGGGCTTTTGTTCTTGTTGGCCCCGCATGTAGAGAGACTCGTTTGTCTGTGTTGAACAGATATATTGAGTGAAACATGCGCTAAACGCGAGCCGGTGAAAGTAATCCACGTCGCCTCCTGACCCCCTCTCAACTTGGCCAAGGAGGTGACGCGACGTACATTCCACGTACTCCCCCAAGATGATCGATTCCGACATAGTAGTTGCCATAAGACATGGTATGCATCAGCAACCATTCTGGGGAGGACATGCGTCGGGAAGGACTAGAGAGCTTTGTTGTACCAGCCGGGAGGCTCTGCAACACAGTTTAAATCCATGGTAGTTTCATTGCAATGGATAGCGATTTTGTGGTAGATCATGATTGGAGATGAAGGCCGATTTATGGTCACGATTCCATGTGAGGCATGTCGGGCCCTGCATGTGGACATATCTTGCGCTAAAACATCTAATATTTCGATACAGAGTTAGTAATTGTCGCCGATCTCAATAATTGTCATCACATGTTACTAGGCGGGCCGAACATCACGCCATTGGATGCAAACCATCATAAGAACTAGGTTAGGGTTAGCCGACACACATGTACCCACCCATTTTGTGTTCATGTTCACGTACTAGCTCACTGTAAAATCTGAACCACACATTTTGTCGGTGAGATTCCGAACGTCGAAGTTTGGCCGTGTTGTACTTGGTCGATGAAACATGAGCACACCTTCGAGGGGAATCGAGCTCCTTGACACCTACCAGCCATCTGTCAGCCCCAACATCTACCCACGGCGTCAACGTCGCACCCTCCCCCCTCGACCGCTTCATTCCCCGCACCCCATATCTCACACCAACTTCCTAATCCCTCGACATACCACCTCCCCCATCTGATTCCTCTCTCCTACCTCTCGTGTGCACGAGCACAACCGTCTAGGGTTCCGCACTTCCGTTGCATGTCACTTCGCACCACCATCATTCGCCGTCGACTAGCACCACTGCCCCCACACGACGCTTACATTGCCGCTGGAGATGGAGTAACTCATGCCGACTAGCGAGAGGGCATCATAGAGATCAAACCCAGTGAATATATACATATATAGAATAACAAAAATCTTCATGAAATCAGAAAACCACAAACAAATTTTATGCCTGCAACAAGTCAACGACAAGGGCGAATGATTCCAGTTGCACGCCAACGGAACAAACAGACGAACCCAACGAACATCCCTCCCTCACCCACTCGCCAGCGCCGGAATCCCGAGAATGCCCCTGGACCCCGACAGCTCACCGCCGCCGCCTCACCGCGACTGGTTCTTCCCGCCGGCGCCGCCATTCCTTCCCTCCTCTTCCTCCTCCAGGACCCTCTCCCACAGGACCCCTTTCCCCTCCACCTCCCGCTCCCACAAGCCGTACTCCCTCGCCGACCGCCGCCCGCCCCCGACACCTCGCTCCCGCTCCCCGCACTCGTCGCCGGAGCAGCCCTCGCCGCCGCCGCCCCCGTCCGCTCCGCGCCGCCGGGACCCCCGGTACGCTGGCGTACGCCGCGGCGATGCGCGGACGCTCCCCGCCGCCGCCGCGGCGCCCGCGGCTGCTGCCCCGCCGGTGCCCGAACGGAAGCCGACGCCGGCGTCGCAGGCCGCCCTCCGGTGGTCCGGGATGCTGTCCGCGGCGGTGAGTAACGGTGAACACCGCGGGTGTTTTTGTGTTTGGCTTTGTTGACCCTGCCCGATGCCTGACAGCGGAATGTAACTGATCCTTCCACAGGCCATTCTGGTGTGCTTCGCCTCCCTCCTCCGCCGGAACTTCTCCCTGCACGACCAGGTCCACCACCTGCGGGTAAAATCCTAACGCATTTCACCTGCACATTATGAAAAGATAGTAACTTTACCGTTACCGATCTTCCTTCCGAACCTCTGATTGTATCAGGGACAGCTCGCCGAGGCCACCGGGAAGCTGCAGTCATGCATCGTCGCCATGGACTCGTCGCTGGACGTGAGCGGCGTGTTCTCACACCAGAGCGATGACGACGGCTCCGTGCCGAGCAGGGGCCTGAAGAACATCTCCCTGCTGCTCTCGCTCTCTGCGCTGTACATGCCGATAGTGATCCTCAAGTACATGGACCTCCTGTCCAGGCTTAGGAGGCCGCAGGACTCTGAAGAGGTTGCCATCAACAAGCGGCTGGCGTACAGGGTTGACATATTCCTGTCGCTTCATCCGTATGCTAAGCCCCTGGTTCTGCTGGTCGCCACGATGTTGCTTATTGGCCTTGGTGGACTGGCTCTTTATGGGGTTACAGATGATAGCTTGCCGGACTGCCTCTGGTTATCGTGGACGTTTGTCGCTGACGCGGGCAACCATGCGAATGCGGAGGGCTTTGGACCTAAGTTGGTTTCAGTTTCCATCAGTATTGGTGGGATGTTGATTTTTGCCATGATGCTTGGGCTTGTGACCGATTCAATCTCAGAGAAGTTTGACTCTTTGAGGAAAGGAAGGAGCGAGGTCATAGAGCAAAGCCACACTCTGATCCTTGGGTGGAGTGACAAGTTGGTAATCTTAGAGTCAACCTTTGCTGATTTCTTTCATACAACATTCTTTGTTCCTGCCTGGCCAAACTGTTATTTTCCTCAATTGTTTGAATAAGACTATAGGGGTGCTATATCAATAGCTAAGAGCTTAATACGAGAGTGGCCAACTAGTTATATAGTCAATACCAGCTGTTAGATTGCGTATTTCATAAGGGCACTCTTTAACTACTTAGTGAACTTTCAAGTCTAGAGGCATGTTATAGAAATATGATCAGATACTCCAACTTACAGTGTGGATGTCACCTGAAGTGTGGTCTTTTTTTTTCTGGCGTCTGATTTGTCGCCATTTTGGTGAGGAGGAAAAGACTTAAAATAGCCAAACTAATTAAAGATAGGATTTTTAAAATGAAGAGTAGAATACAGATGTAATATTTCACTCTCCTATTTTCTTTTGCGCCGTCAGGTCCTATAAGCAGTATGGTAAGTAGTATATACTTCTAGTTAGCTGTATTATGCATATATGTTGCACGTCTCCAGACTAACCTATTTACCTTTATGGCAATAGGGATCTTTGCTGAACCAAATTTCTATTGCTAATGAAAGTTTGGGAGGAGGGACTATCGTAGTGATGGCTGAGAGAGACAAAGAGGAAATGGAAGCAGATATTGCTAAAATGGAGTTTGACTTGAAAGGAACAGCTGTAATCTGTAGAAGTGGAAGCCCTCTGATTCTGGCTGACTTGAAAAAGGTAAAAGTATGATTACAGTAAATAAGAGGATGATTGCTATGTTAATTAATGCATTGTATCCTATTCTCTTATTTTGAACTAAATATAATCTACCATCATGCGCAAGGTCTCAGTTTCTAAGGCGCGTGCAATTGTGGTTTTAGCTGTCGAAGGAAATGCTGACCAGGTTTGTTCTGCTGATTAAGTTGCAGCCTTAAACATGAAATTTGTGCTTACATTATTTGCCCCTTCTCAGAGTGATGCCCGAGCACTGCGAATAGTCTTGAGCTTAACTGGAGTTAAAGAAGGACTAAGAGGTCACATTGTCGTTGAGCTTAGTGATCTTGACAATGAAGTGCTAGTCAAACTTGTTGGTGGAGACCTTGTGGAAACTGTTGTCGCACATGATGTGATAGGTCGATTGATGATACAGTGTGCGCGTCAGCCGGGCCTTGCTCAGGTTTCTTCTAACCAACAATTTTGAATATATCTTGCACCTTCAAAAGGAGCTCCTCTTGAGCATTCCGTTTAATTCTGTTTATTATTGCACGGGGAATCCCATGTCACTAGGAGCCATTTTTAGTACAAACTCAGAAATTTCTCACACTAGATTCACAATCTTCGCTTGATTTCACATGCACATAAGCTATTTAATTCCACTCATAGTTATGCACTTATGCCGTTGTTTGCTCTACCACTTACTGGCTTATGTATTTCAGAGTTATCTCCACACTGCTTTCTTTTAGCTCGGATTGTAGATTTTGCTTAACTAATGTAGCTTGTTTGCTCTACATTAGCGACACTGACATAGTGACATGCTTACCTACGTCTACAGAATCCTTAATATAATTACCTTACTGGTTTAGAATTTGATAGACTTCAGTAACTAAATGTAGTCCTTTTAATTTCTAACTGTACCTCCAAACATACACAGATATGGGAAGATATCCTTGGCTTCGAGAACTGTGAGTTCTACATTAAAAGATGGCCGCAGTTGGTGGGAATGCAATTTGATGACGTGCTGATTAGCTTTCCTGATGCTGTTCCATGTGGAGTAAAGATGGCAGCTTACGGGGGCAAGATTATTTTAAATCCTGATGATTGTTATGTCATGCAAGAGGGTGATGAGGTGATAGTAATTGCAGAAGATGATGATACGTACGCCCCGTCATCATTACCCAAGGTAATTCGTTTATCTTCATAACCCACTGCGTCAACTGAATTTTTCTTGTACATTGTGTTTATTAATAACTTCAATAGTTCGCAGTGTGTTTTTATAGTATCTTTTAGCAAGTGACATCGAATGTAATTTTGTGCCTACTGTATTCAACAATTTTGATTCATCAAGATTCTCGAAAATCGGATATTGTGTTAATGTGGGCTGTTAGCTTGTGCTACATAATTTCTTTAAAACATCACATGAACTCTTCCTAAGCACCTTCTGGAAATACTTCTCTCGGAAAAGTTATGTTGTTAGGATACATGAAGTCAAACACAACCTGATTGCTTTGGTATTAAGATTTGAGAAGTATCCCCCCACCGACCTTTTGTTCAGTCAAAGTGCAACTGCATAATACCGTTTTATGTCAGCTTTGAAGCTTGTCTTCACTTTCTGGAACTATAAAACTAATTATCTTAGCTTCCTAAAATAGTTTAGTGTAGAGTAGACACTGCACATGTATAGAAATCCTGTAATGAAGTTTACAAAAGCAAAGTCAATTTTATTATTCAGGTTAAAGAAGCTGTTTACATAGACATTGTTCGCCATGAAAGAAACCCTCAGAAGATTCTTCTTTGTGGAATGCGACGGGATATAGATGATATGATTGTGGTAAGCCCATTCTTCAAGCCCCTAATTACCTTTTCTCTGTAAACTTGTGCAGGTTAGGAGAGGCTATCCGCCTAAAGATTTTGTTGTTCCAAAGTCTCCAGAAAGAATATTATTTTGTGGTTGGCGCCGTGATATGGAAGATATGATAATGGTAACTTGATTATGGATACAAATTGGAATTCTCATGGTCTTCTGGAATACTCGTGTGGATATAATGCAGTCATTTGTAGAACAAAACAGGATTGGACAATACTGTACATAAAGAAGATTTTTTTGGCTGCATATAACTTTGTCATACTAACAATATGACCCTGTTGTCCCTACAGGGACATCCGATAAAAATATAAAAAACGTGGTCAACGGGGGAATGATCCCTCCCTTGACTTTACGTTGTTAGGTAGGTGAGATGCCCGTTTTACTGAGTGTGCCTCAGCGCAGCCATTTTAGGCGCTGCTGGGACTCGAACCCGGGCCGGCTAGGCGCACACTCGCTGCCTTTGCCACTGAGCTAGCACTCAGTTCTCCATCCAATAAAAATATGACCCTGTTGTCCCTTCGGGGACATTCGATAAAAATATGACCCTGTTGTCCCTTCGGTCTGATAAAAATAATATGACCTTGTTGTACCAACTCTAGCTTATAGGAGTAAGCACTGAAAGAATTGTTTGTACATCAGCATATAATGCCATTTAGTTTGGCACAGAACAGGTCAACAACATAGCATAACTTGATTTCAGATATTCAGGTACTGGATGCTTTCCTTGCCCCAGGGTCAGAGTTGTGGATGTTCAATGATGTCCCTGAAATAGACCGAGAAAGAAAGCTAATTGACGGAGGTCTGGACTTCAGCCGTCTTGAAAATATTACGTTGGTTCATCGTGAAGGAAATGCTGTCATTCGCCGTCACTTGGAGAGCCTCCCTTTAGAATCGTTTGATTCTGTAAGTTGTGCTAAAATAAGATTGTTTTTTATGGATATAAAGGACTATGGAGCTTCCTATGAACTTGTCACTTGGTCCTTTCATCTGATTGAGCTCGCTATGGCATTGCAGATATTAATTTTGGCAGATGAATCTGTGGAAGATTCAGCAATTCAAGCTGATTCGAGATCTCTTGCAACACTATTACTGATCAGAGATATTCAGGTTCTTCTAGGAATGCAAACTCTTTGGGCTTTTCTTATAATTTAACTCATTATTGCTGCAGAAGTGCAGATAATGTCATTTTCTGTTAGATCATGTGCTATTTTGGTTTTCAATCATCTGTCCTCAACTTCTGATGCACCAAGAAGATCTTTACCTGAACAGTTTATATCTCCTGCACCTGTAAATTCTGCAGGCAAAACGACTTCCCTACTCGGAAGCTTTCCGAGGAAGCTTCTCAGAAGGTTCTTGGATGGGGGAGATGCAACAAGCATCTGATAAATCTGTCATAATCAGTGAGATATTGGATCCCAGGACAAAAAATCTATTATCCATGTCAAAGATTAGTGACTATGTTCTTTCAAATGAACTTGTGAGCATGGCACTGGCAATGGTTGCAGAGGACCGGCAAATAAATTACATCTTGGAGGAGCTCTTTGCTGAACAAGTATGGTTCTCGTGCTATTCTCAGATATATTTTTTCCTTCAAAGAACGTTAAGCTTCTATAGCACTCAGAACACATGAAGTATTAGAGTTTTGAACCTGATTACCATAGCGCACTAGGTTAAGTTTACCTATCATTACCTCCAGAGAAGGAGAGATCTCTTTAATGAATATATTCTGAAAGTTTTGCTAGTACTGTACACATACATGCTCTCCTCTTCTTCAAAATGCCTGCAGCAAGAACTCTTGTCAGGTTGTTGCATTACCATTACCAAACGTCTTACGCTGCATTCGAACTCTTACGCAGGGAAACGAGCTGCAGATACGGCAATCCGACCTGTACCTCCGAGAAGACGAGGAGCTGAATTTCTTCGAGGTGATGCTACGAGCTAGGCAGCGGAAAGAGGTCGTCATCGGGTACCGTCTCGAGGACGCCGAGCGCGCCATAATCAACCCGCCGGACAAAGTCTCGAGGCGGAGGTGGTCGCGCAAGGATGTTTTTGTTGCTATAGCTGAGAAAGAATGAAGTGCCTATGGATCATAGATCACATGAAAACACACGCCTCACTGACAACTCAAGGCGAAACCGACAGTAACAGCAGACGACCGATGCACAGCAACAAGCGCTGCGCGCATGAGGGAGCAACACATGAAGAAGATAGTAGGATCGATCTAGAGTCTAGATACACCAGGTCACATTTGCACATAGATTCAGTTTTACTGTATCTGGTCTGAGAAACTTTGTGGGGAACATACAGAGATCAACCTCCATTCGGGGTCCAGGTTCTTTAGGCTGTTGTATAGACCACAGTGTTTTTAGGCTGTTGGACTGTAGTACCAAGTGTACATTTCATATGTAGTGGCCCATGTCCGTCCCGTAGACTTCCCTCAGGTCTTAGTCTTACACATCAGGTCCAGCACGTGCGGCACGGCGTGCCCTGCGGCCCTGCCTAGGACGATCCTCTGTATATGGAACTATTTTACTGAATGAAGAGATTGTGCCGTGTACTGTAATTCTGCTTGTATCAGAGCTAGCTAGCTCGCTCTGCTTTTTTCCTAGAACTAGAATGAACTCTGAAGCCTGAAGCTCCTCTCCCGATCAGCATCACTCATCTCAGAGAAGTATCGTCTGAATCAACTAGCACCTAAATTTTTCATGCGACCATCCAAACATGCCCCTCGGGATCGAATCATGGACATGATCAATGCCACGAGGAACCCATACTAAATAGATGAATAGTAGCTATAGAGAGTGGTTGCCCTTAAACCAATTGACGCAAGGGAAGACGAATTACATTGGAGAAAATCTTGTAAAGAGCAACCATAAAGGTAGTACAAACTGCCGATTTTGTCATCATGATAAGATTATAACCATTTATTTATTTATTTATCCAATGTAAGTTTTCACGTTCTATATGATCGGTCATGCATGTGGAAACACTCAGAGCCCTCTGCCTAAAAGCATGGAAGGACATATGTACGCCTAAGAAAGAAGGTGGTCTGGGAATAAGGAATTTTCAGGCCATAAACCAGAGTTTATCCTCATGTCCAACTAGCGGATAGCTCAAAAACCAGATGGCCAACTTCATAAGATCCTTCAGGCCAAATATTTTCCAGATTCCTCAATTTGGCGCATAAACCCAATGTACCAAAATCAGCCTTTTAGGCTTCCATCCTAAAAGTCCTCCATGTCCTTCCTGAGACATTTTCGGTGCCATGGAGCTAGACCGGTGAGCTATTTGTCAATTCTGAACCTGAAAACTCAAGAACGTAGAGCAACAGTGGACAAAACTCTGAAGATTTCGTGTCGTGTAAACCTTACGGCTTTTCTGCTCTTTCTCTCCTTTTATTCATGCGAAGGGAAAGCATGGCCAGCAGCGATCCTACTCCTACGCCACGATCCGGTGATCTCGCGCCATACCACGAAGACCAGATCGTGTCAAACCACGACTACGGAAAACCAGGAAATCGAGACCTGATGCCTCAGGCTCATGTACGGTACGCAACAGGCTGCGACTCGCACTTTGTGGAATTCAGAAAAACTCATAACTGAACTTAACTGAAACTACTGAATTTAACTGAACTTTGACAGACAAGATTAGAAATATAACACTATTACGCTTTCTTCAAAGGATGGATGCTTCCAAGCCCACCTCCTGGTTGTCATCGCTCGATCTCTTCCTTTTATTCATGGTCGTTACTGTTGTATTATATATTGTCGGGGGAAACTACTGCTTCTACGACAGCTCCGCTTCCTCGTGTTGCTTCTACTTTGCTTGTTTGCGCGAAGGCTTCTTTTCGCTAGGTCCAAATTCGTCAAAGCGAAATATCTGACCCAACAGAAATCTCGCATATGTAGCGCAGCTGATATGCGGCTACTAGGCGCGATCATCCCGCATACCATAAAAAAACCATACCTTTATTCAGCTCACCCAAGGAAATGTCTCCATCTGGAGCTCACCTTGGTACCCTGCGTGGGCCTCCATATAAGACGACCTAATCATTCAACCACGAGGCATCAACTACCCGACTAATGTCAATGAGCTCCAGACCCAGGCCAAATGAAATGGAACTAGAAGGATTGGGCGCGTGTTGCCGCGCCTGTTTGGGATATCACACGTGATCAGTGTACGTTGTATCTTCATAATGATAATTTTAGGAGATAGAGTGTAAACATAATATAGATGGGGACAAAGTCTGCCTGCCAAGGAGATGGTTGCACAACACTAAGCGCTAACTTACAGAACATTCAGAGTCATGTGCATCACTCTGGTGACGACGGTGAATCGGTGATGTCTTCACAAGGGTGAAATATCAACATGATCTTCTGACCTATCTCGAGCGCATTGTCGTGAACAAAATGTCCCCATTCTATGTCGCTTATGACCATGCGACCGTCGGCACAGTGGCTGTATGTAGCTTGAAGTGGTTGGTCTGAATTTCCCCGCAGTATTATCTTTCCGTTCTGCTGCATGTTGAGAGCTTGCATGATCTTCTTTGGGATTTTTTGTTGAAGAAATAAAAATGTAAAAAGAATAGCTGTTAGATTTCTGAATGGGAATAGGTACGTGTGTATAGATTTATATTTATACATAAGATAGCATGAGTTGTATGAGGATTATTTTCCTTTACCATTTGCTTGTCTTTGATATTTGTATAGGTGAGCTTGTGGATAAAAAGGGACCAAAACCCCGCGCCTCTGGTAGCAATTATGTATTTCCATTTAACTCGATCTTCTCGAGTGAATTCAGTGGTCTTTGTGATGATGATAACACCATGCTTTTCACTAACTGCCCAGCAAAGATAGTAAACAAAAAATATCAGGTTTGTTGTGATAAACTATCTAGTTTTTAATGAGAAGAAGTGTAATTGATCTAGATAGCTGTTACTTGTACAAAGAAGAGGTTAAAGAGAAGTCACCTTCTTCATGATCTACTGGATGTTTGTGCATTATCTTGATCTTTGGTTTGCACTTCTTGTCAAGTGGATGTACCTTTATTGTTGAATCCTCATCATGACCTAAGTTGGATAGTATCATGTCACCAGCTTGCAGGTCGAAATCAGTGATGAATATATCCACTGAATAATAATTAGATCTAAAAGAATGAATATAGAAAAAATGATACGGTTTACAAAAACAATTTGCCAAAGGTATGTACTCTGTTATAAACCATGCCCAATGGAGCAAATATCCTTCAGTCTCACGCAGCCACACACCGTGTGGAACATGATTAGTCACCATCTCGTTATATTTTCCAATGTTAGGAGAAATAGAAGAGAAAATACCATCTCAATGTGAATGTACAAAGCATATAACTTCTATATCTATACATCGCCCCTTTGCTGACACGTCAACAAATATATAAGATTAGACGATAATTACACAACCAAGTGAAAAGTAAGAGAACATGGTACATGTCTATCAGTACATCTGAACCTACAGCCCTACATGAGTCCATCTCCATAAAAAAACATCCAAAAGATATGCCAAAAATACAGTACACTTATTGGTCTTCTAAATTTGACAAGAACATACATGTAAACATAAAAGAGTTTTGACATCCAACGAATAACAATATAGAAATATATTGGCAGCACAATTATTTGCCAATTACCTTGGCGACTTCCCTTCTTTTCAGAGGCATATCAACTGTAGAATCACCAACTAAACCGGTATTCCTCATAGAAAAAAATTGGTCCAACAGAGACCGTACTACTAACCAATCGAAACCGCCAACGGAATATTTCCCACATTCCCAGTAGTGTGCTTTGTCCATGGAGGCATACCATGCAGGCTAAAAGTGAAGGAGATATGCCCTAGAGGCAATTAATAAAGTGTATTTCTTTATCATATCTCGTTTGTTCATAATACGTTTTTGTGTCATGCTGTAACCGTATTAAGCGGAAACATTAATACGGGTGTGATGCGTAAACAACCAGGTCCCTAGTAGCCTCTACTAAGACTAGTTTCGTTGCGCGATCGATGATCGAGGTTTCCCGATCATAGGGCATGGCGCCGGTCGGCAATGGAAGTCATATCGTTGGAGAACGATGTGATGGACATACCCATATTTGTAGGACGTAGTCATTACGCCTTTGACCGTGAGACCAACTTTTATTGTTATTCCTGGAAGATACTTTGATTGCACCAAACGTCGTATCTTAATTAGTATGACAATAACGGTGATACTTTTGGGTATCGGAAAGGAGTAGTTGAGACGAGGGGTCAAGAGCGGGATTTGCCAGTCCGCATAGCAGGATAGATACTCTAGGGCCCACTCGGTGAGATTATGTCTAATGAGCTTGCAAGCATGTGACTAGGTCACGGAGACATGAAATCATAGACGAGTAGAAGATAGTGTTGTCGGTAACGAGGTCAAGCTAGATATGGAGATATCTATGAACGACGCTCGGACACGCTAAGTATCGCTATGGCAAAAGGTTTAAGACTTTACGTTCAGGTTTGATAGATGAAAGTCATTCGTTATATCACAGGGATTAATTCATGGGGTCCAGGCCTACGAGTTAGTCGTTGATCGGAGAGGAGTCTCGATCGTACCTGTTATTATATCGAACCGCTAGGGTAACACACTTAAGGGGTTTCGACAAGACAACCGGAAAGGAAAGAGATCACCGGGAACGTCCCGGGAGAGATCCGATGGAGATCGGGCAGCGACGAAATAGTTTTCGGAGCTAGAATAAATTATATATAATATGTTTGATATTAATTAGTGTAATTAATGTCTAAATATGATTTTATATATTTATTTTCGAATTTATTTAGGCTGATTTCCCTAAATGGGCCTTCTGGTCGAAAGAAGGCCCAAGAGAGGAAAATTCCCTAGGGGAATTCGGTGGGGGGCATGATGGCCGGCCTAGGTGGGCCCGCCGGCGCACCAGCCTAGCCGCACCAGGCAATGGGGGATAGTCCCACATTGCCTGGCTGGCAAGTTGGCTCCCCCCTGGGAGCCTATATAAGAAGGGGCACCCCTGGCCTTTTAATTCAACCAATTAATTCCCCAATTCTCTCTCGATTTCGTGATTCCCTTTGTCGGAGTTGCGCCGAGTTGAGAGGGGGATCTCTTCCACCATAGCCCGCTGCCGCGCTGCTGGTGTTCCGGTCCAAGTCTTCCGCTGCTCGTCCTGGACTGGAGCTTCGGAGGCCGTCGTCTCCACCGTACGTGTGTAACGCCCTGCGAGGTGCTGCGCTAGCGGTGCTGGGAGGTCTGCTTCCTCTACACGACCTTGAGGTCGGTTTCGTCGGTCTTCATCGACAACGTTTGTGCGGGAACGTAATCCCCGCTTTCGGTCTACAAGGGTATGTATTCCGATCTCCGTTCGTACTACTATATTTGCATAGAATAGATCTTGGCATGTTTTAAGGATATCGTTGCTAGGAATTTTTTTGTTTTCTGCACTCGATCCCCTTCAGTGGTATCAGAGCCGATCTATCGTAGATATAGCTATACGCTGTTAGAACCCGTGTTCTGCACGGGGGCACCGTTCCTGTTATTTGCTACCCTCTAGCGTGCACTTGTGATTCCAGCGGCATCGAGTTGATGAAGCGGCCCGGACCAACTTTACGCGTACGCTTACGCGAGACTGGTTCCACTACTGACATACGGCTTGTACCGTATCTGTGGCTGGCGGGTGTCTGTCTCTCTCTCTTTAGTTGGTCTTGCATTTTCAATGGAGGGCCCGAAAGGGATGCTTAAACATCCAATTATTGGATCGTTGTTGTGGTCATAAGGTTCGTAGGTATGAAGCGGTTCTATTTACGACAGCCCCAAGCCACGTAAAATATGCAAAAGATAAAGTAGAAGCGTCTAACTTTATTTTGCAGGGGCTATGTGATATGGTCAAGGTAGGTTTATTAAATTGTTTATGAACTGCGGGCGCCAAGAAGATCATGGCGCAATGGACTATATCACATCGCATTACATTTGATGTTATTGTGTGCATCTTATATTGTGTGATTATATATATTAGTATATATTAGTTACGCGGCGGTAGTCATATATAAGATGATCCCTTCAAAATACCACTAGTGTTCTTCCTCCAACGAGCACCACCAAGAAAGTTCTACGTTATGAGGCAGGCCGTGACGATCGGGTGTCAGACATATCGTCGTTCGCATACAGTGGGTGTAAGCCATGTTGCACAAGCGTTACGTGGAGGTTATAGTGGCGAGCCTAGCATATGCAGATATGGCCTCGGAACACGGAGGCCGAAAGGTCGAGCATGAGTCACAGAGTTGTTGTGATGGACAATTGTCTACCCTTGAAGTTGTGCTGCCGGCTCTGACGATGAGGGGTGGTGCGATGGATAGGGGTCGTGTAATCGCTTAAACGACCAGGAGGGATGTTCGTTTGAGTGGGAGTTATGTTAGTTATTTTCTAAAAATACTATAACTCAAAATTATTATGAACAAAGTCTTATGTTGTTGCAAATTCCATTGTAGATGTCTCACCCCTCCTTTAACCTAGCCCTGTTCCTTGAGAAAGAGAAGCTTAAGACCGATGGGTCTAACTTCGTGTCCTGGTTCCGCGACCTGAAGTCCATTCTTGAAACCCACAAGGTGGCCTATATCCTTGAAGCCCCCTTAGGTGATCTGCCAAACACCGCCTCAGAAATCGAAAGGAATGTCCATGAGGTTAAGGCGGAGATTTCTTCTTATGTCCAGAGTGGCATGCTCTTTGCCATGGAGGCTGACCTGCAAAACCATTTTGAGAACAAGGGTGCTTATGAGATAATCACTGAACTCATGGTTGTTTTTGCACGACAAGTCAAGGCTGAGAGGTTCGAAGCATCCGTGATTTTCTTCTCAGCCCAGATGGAAGAGCACGGCAATATAAGTGAGCACTTAGCCAAGTTTTTTGGCTGCGTTCAGCTCCTGAATGATCTGGGAAGTGTGATCCCAGAAGAGCTGGTTATTGATAGGGTGCTGATTTCTCTGCCCCCAAGCTATAAGAACGCCATCGTGGACTACGGCATGAAAGGGACGTCAAAACCCCTGTCGGAAATCCTGAAGATGCTCGAAGTGGCCGAATTAGAAATCAAGCTGGAGAAGATGGTGGTGACCATCGGATCACCTGAGCGCAATTGCCCCAAGTACCTGGAGGACAAGAAGCCTGGCAAGATAGTCGACAAAGAGCAAGGTATATTTGATATACATGTTATAGATGTGTACCTTACATCCGCCCGTAGCAACACTTGGGTATTTGATACTGGTTCTGTTGCTCATATATGTAACTCTCAGGAGGAGTTACGGAATAAACGGCGGCTGGCTAAGGATGAGGTGACAATGCGCGTTGGCAACGGATCGAGAGTCGACGTGGTGGCTGTCGGCACGCTCGCTCTACATCTACCATCGGGATTAGTTTTGGTTTTAAATAAGTGTTATTTTGTACCATCGTTGAGTGTAAACATTATAAGTGGGTCTTGCCTGTTACAAGACGGTTATTCATTTAAATCAGTATCAAGCAGTTGTGCTATTTATATGAATGATATCTTTTATGTTGATGCTCCCGAGAGTAATGGTTTATTCTTGTTGAATCTCGATCGTAGTACTCACATCCATAACATAGAAGCCAAACGGATTAAGTGTAGTGATGATACCGCCATGTATATGTGGCATTGCCGTCTTGGTCATATTGGTATAAAGCGCATGAAGAAACTCCACTCCGATGGACTTTTGGACTCGTTGGATTTTGGATCCCTCGATACATGCGAACCATGACTTATGGGCAAAATGACCAGGACACCGTTCAAAGGTTTCGTTGAACGGGCGTCGGATTTATTGGGGATCATACATACAGATGTGTGTGGACCAATGAGCGTATCGACACGCAATGGTTATCGTTACTTCGTCACCTTCACTGATGACTTGAGTAGATACGGTTATATCTATTTGATGAAACACAAGTCTGAAACTTTTGAAAAGTTCAAAGAATTTCAAAGTGAAGTTGAAAATCAGCTTAACAAGAAAATCAAGCACCTCCGATCCGATCGTGGTGGCGAGTATTTGAGTTTTGAGTTTGGCACACATCTGAAGAGTTGTGGCATCGTACCCCAACTTACGCCTGCTGGAACACCGCAACGTAACGGCGTGTCCGAGCGACGTAATCGTACTCTACTGGATAGTGTCCGGTCTATGATGTCTCTTACCGATTTGCCCGTATCCTTCTGGGGTTATGCGTTAGAAACAGCCGCATTCATTTTAAATAGGGCTCCGTCCAAATCCGTTGAAACGACACCATATGAATTATGGTATGGCAAGAAGCCTAAGTTATCGTTTCTGAAGGTTTGGGGTTGTGAGGCGTATGTTAAGAAACTACAGCCCGACAAACTCGAACCGAAGTCGGAGAAAGTCGTCTTTGTAGGATATCTGCGGGAAACCGTAGGATACACCTTCTACAACCAAGCTGAGGGCAAAACGTTTGTCGCGAAGACCGGTACCTTTCTAGAGAAGGAGTTTCTCGCGAAAGGAGTAAGTGGGAGGAAGGTAGACCTCGATGAGATCGTTGATCCTGAACTCGAGATTCCGAGTGGCGCAACGGAAGCTGTTCCGGAAACGTCCTCCACAGATGGAGTGGGAGAAACTGTCGAGGAAAGTATTCTACCTCGTAGGTCTGGTAGATCTCGTATCGCACCAGAATGGTATGGCAACATGGTTTGCACCGTCATGTTAATTGAACAAGACGAACCTACGAACTACAAGGAGGCAATGGCGAGTCTAGAGTCCGAGAAATGGCTAGAAGCCATGAAATCCGAAATAGGATCCATGTATGATAACAAAGTGTGGACTTTGATGGATATTCCCGAAGGGCGCAAGGCCGTCGAGAATAAATGGATCTTTAATAAGAAGACTGATGCTGATGGTAATGTGACCGTCTATAAAGCTCGGCTTGTCGCAAAAGGTTTCCGACAAGTTCATGGGATTGACTACGATGAAACTTTTTCACCGGTAGCGATGCTGAAGTCTATTCGGATTTTGTTAGCAGTTGCTGTCTATTACGATTATGAAATATGGCAGATGGATGTCAAAACAGCCTTCCTAAATGGAAACATTGAGGAAGAGTTGTACATGGTACAACCGGAAGGTTTTGTCGATCCAGAAAATGCTGACAAGGTATGCAAGCTTCAGCGCTCCATTTATGGATTGAAGCAAGCATCTCGGAGCTGGAATCTTCGATTTGATGAGGTAATCAAAGGTTTTGGATTTGTCCAAAATTTGGAAGAGACCTGCATTTATAAGAAAATGAGTGGGAGCTCGGTTGTGTTCTTAGCACTATATGTAGATGACATATTGCTGATTGGAAATGATGTGGAACTTCTGAATAGCGTGAAGGATTATTTAAACAGTAGGTTTTCCATGAAGGACTTAGGAGAAGCTGCATACGTCTTAGGCATTAAAATCTATCGTGATAGATCAAGACGTCTATTAGCGTTGAGTCAGAGTACTTATCTTGATAAAATACTGAAGCGTTTCGGTATGGAGAAGGCAAAGAAGGGTTCTCTGCCGGTTATCAAGAATAAAACATTGCGAAAGGCACAGTGTCCGGTAACGGAACAGGATAAGGCCGATATGACTAAACATCCTTATGCTTCAGCCATAGGATCGATTATGTATGCAATGTTAAGTACTAGACCTGATGTGGCATTAGCTCTAAATTTGACAAGCCGTTTCCAGAGTAATCCTGAAATGGCGCATTGGATTGCTGTTAAGAGCATTCTTAAGTATCTCAATAAGACAAAGGAAATGTTCCTTGTCTATGGTCGCTGCGATGAAGAACTTGGCGTAACAGGTTACGTGGATGCAAGTTTCTGCTCAGACCCCGATGACTCTAAGTCACAGACAGGTTATGTGTTCAAGGTGAATGGGGGCGCCGTGTGCTGGAGAAGTGGGAAGCAACCCATCGTCGCGCAATCTACAATGGAGTCGGAGTACATTGCTGCTTGCGAAGCCGCGAATGAAGCTGTGTGGCTGAGGAAGTTCATCATTGAACTTGGAGTGTTCCCGAGCGTGCAAGACCCCGTGGTCCTCTTCTGCGACAATACGGGTGCCATTGCTAACGCCAAGGAGCCAAGGTCTCACTCCACCGTCAAACACATTCTCCGACGCTTCCATGTGATACGACAGTACGTACAAGGAGGCGATGTGAAGATTTGCAAAGTGCATACGGATCTGAATGTGGCAGATCCTCTGACGAAGCCTCTTCCGCTTGACAAGCATGAAAAACACCAGTTAGCTATGGGTGTTAAGCTTTTACCAAGTTGTAATCTAGATTAATTTGTACTCTAGTGCAAGTGGGAGACTGAAAGAGATATGCCCTAGAGGCAATTAATAAAGTGTATTTTTTTTTTTGAAATTAATAAAGTGTATTTCTTTATCATATCTCGTTTGTTCATAATACGTTTTTGTGTCATGCTGTAACCGTATTAAGCGGAAACATTAATACGGGTGTGATGCGTAAACAACCAGGTCCCTAGTAGCCTCTACTAAGACTAGTTTCGTTGCGCGATCGATGATCGAGGTTTCCCGATCATAGGGCATGGCGCCGGTCGGCAATGGAAGTCATATCGTTGGAGAACGATGTGATGGACATACCCATATTTGTAGGACGTAGTCATTACGCCTTTGACCGTGAGACCAACTTTTATTGTTATTCCTGGAAGATACTTTGATTGCACCAAACGTCGTATCTTAATTAGTATGACAATAACGGTGATACTTTTGGGTATCGGAAAGGAGTAGTTGAGACGAGGGGTCAAGAGCGGGATTTGCCAGTCCGCATAGCAGGATAGATACTCTAGGGCCCACTCGGTGAGATTATGTCTAATGAGCTTGCAAGCATGTGACTAGGTCACGGAGACATGAAATCATAGACGAGTAGAAGATAGTGTTGTCGGTAACGAGGTCAAGCTAGATATGGAGATATCTATGAACGACGCTCGGACACGCTAAGTATCGCTATGGCAAAAGGTTTAAGACTTTACGTTCAGGTTTGATAGATGAAAGTCATTCGTTATATCACAGGGATTAATTCATGGGGTCCAGGCCTACGAGTTAGTCGTTGATCGGAGAGGAGTCTCGATCGTACCTGTTATTATATCGAACCGCTAGGGTAACACACTTAAGGGGTTTCGACAAGACAACCGGAAAGGAAAGAGATCACCGGGAACGTCCCGGGAGAGATCCGATGGAGATCGGGCAGCGACGAAATAGTTTTCGGAGCTAGAATAAATTATATATAATATGTTTGATATTAATTAGTGTAATTAATGTCTAAATATGATTTTATATATTTATTTTTGAATTTATTTAGGCTGATTTCCCTAAATGGGCCTTCTGGTCGAAAGAAGGCCCAAGAGGGGAAAATTCCCTAGGGGAATTCGGTGGGGGCATGATGGCCGGCCTAGGTGGGCCAAAAGGGGCCCACCATGGGGCCGGCGCACCAGCCTAGCCGCACCAGGCAATGGGGGATAGTCCCACATTGCCTGGCTGGCAAGTTGGCTCCCCCCTGGGAGCCTATATAAGAAGGGGCACCCCTGGCCTTTTAATTCAACCAATTAATTACCCAATTCTCTCTCGATCTCGTGATTCCCTTTGTCGGAGTTGCGCCGAGTTGAGAGGGGGATCTCTTCCACCATAGCCCGCTGCCGCGCTGCTGGTGTTCCGGTCCAAGTCTTCCACTGGAGCTTCGGAGGCCGTCGTCTCCACCGTACGTGTGTAACGCCCTTCGAGGTGCTGCGCTAGCGGTGCTGGGAGGTCTGCTTCCTCTACACGACCTTGAGGTCGGTTTCGTCGGTCTTCATCGACAACGTTTGTGCGGGAACGTAATCCCCGCTTTCGGTCTACAAGGGTATGTATTCCGATCTCCGTTCGTACTACTATATCTGCATAGAATAGATCTTAGCATGTTTTAAGGATATCGTTGCTAGGAAATTTTTTGTTTTCTGCACTCGATCCCCTTCAAAAAGTGGACACAATGCTCCGACCATTCAGAAGAACATTGACCGATAGCATGAAATAAGACCATCAGTTTATCAATCACCTGCATATGTACCATATAAAAATCAGTCAATCAATCGTGAATGCATAATCAAAATTAAATCCAGAGGAACATATATAGACGAAGGTATTAACCATTGTACAAACGTTAGTTAATCAATCGGTAATGCATAATTAAAATTAAATCTGCAACACAAGAATTGAAGAACGGCCGGGAAAGAATGCACAAAACTAATCTTCACGGAGCAGCACGTACCAGCACAACGAACTGACAAAAGAGCAGCGACGGTACGAACTGGCTTCAGCCTAGTTACTGCTCTCGAGCGCCAGCAAGAAGAAGACAGCCGGCCGGGATCCTGCTGTCCCTCAAGCTGGAGAAACAAAGAGCAGAGAAACGCCAGGCAAAGGAAACTGGGAAAGAAACCAGCAACAACCTGCGACCCATAGGCGCATCCAGCGGGAGAAAGTCGATTGAAGATTATCCAAAGCAACAGAGCAGTCCAGAGTTGAAAAAATCGCGGTGTTTAACTGCGAGAGAAACCGAAAACGTTAGGAAGCGAGATCCGAGCAATGGGGAAAGATTAATGAAGCCGGTGTGGAGGTACATAACCAATCTGAACAGCGCAGCGACCGAAATGAGCAGCAGCCACGGTGGCGCAGCGAAATGAGCAGCAAACGCGGTGGCGCAGTGAAAATGAGCAGCAAATGCGGCGGCACAACGGACGGAATGAGCACGCGGAGGCGCAGCAGCCAGATCCAAGAGAGAAAAAGAGAAGAACGCAATCTAGACAGGACTCTAGTCTAGAGGAAAGAAGAACACACGAACCGCCCATCGTCAACCGTCCATCCGTCAGGGTGGCCCCACAAGAAAATCCGTGCATGTGCGGGGAACCAAGCAAGAAAAAGACAAAAAAACGAGTCACAGATTTGTGGGCCCAAGAGGTGAATCAACCACAAGCCAGCGATCCTAGCTCGCGTAGATGTCTTAGGGGATGACAATATAGTTGATGCTCTTTTCGTCCCTTCTGCAACTCAAATTATTAAGCAAACACCGATTATTAACTCTTGTGAGCAGGACCTTCTATGTTGGATGCTAACCACAAATGGCACCTGCCATGCCAAAAGTGCATGCTAAGCTTGTTTGCGGGACTTATGTAGCAGAAGAAGAAAAACCAAGGCTACCGTCTCCCCAAACGAATCAGCTTCTCAAGGAGACATGGAAAAACAAGACAATCATCCCTAGAGTTCAAACTTTTGCATGACGATTCCTTTGTAAAGCACTTCCAACAGGAGCCAGAGCGGGTAGTACTCGAAACACATACCCAAACTCTGTTGCGGGTGTGGGCTCGAAGAAAATGACATTCACTTATTCTTCTCTTGCCCCTTTGTCAAAGCTGCCTGGTGCTTAAATCCGTGGTTTACTCGTACTGAGGTCATTGTTCAAAACTGCATTGTTCTAACACAAATCATCTTGAGCTTATTGAATTTAAAGCATCCTCATGCTACGTTATCGAATATTCTTAACTTCATGTGGTGCATTTGGAGATCAAGAAATGATGAGCTCTTCCAAAGAAATTCAGGAAAACTTTATTAAACCATACATGTAATGCTCTCTCTCAAAACCTTGAGCTTTTTTTTAGACGAACATGCCCAAGGCCCTAGCTTTATACCAAGCATTAGTTTTACAGAGTTTCACCCGCTGGGGACACCAGCTTCTCACGACATCGATTTAAAGCACGGAAAACCCCCTACCAACACCAACTTCCTCCAGTAAAACTAACACCCACGGACGCTATTACATCAGAGGTCCGACATAGAGAAAAAGAGACCCAAAAAACAGAACAACCACCATATAACTCCCAGCTCTTCTTCTGAGCTTACGAAGCTGAAGCTTTGTATAGTTGATTGCCCAATCAACAACTTCCTGAAGTCTTGAACCCCATAGTGGCCTCCAGAGCTGAATAAAAGATATCATGCGAAATGCAAGATCAGCAGGTCGTCGAATAACTTTTCCTTCAAAGATAAGATGATTCCGAATGGTCCAGAGAGACCACATCGCAGCAGAAATACCAATCCATAACATACCACAGTTTTCGGTCTTCCCAGATCGCATAATATACAACACATCCATCACCGAATGTGGGGCAACCTGCCATCCCACAATTTTCCTGAATAATTCCCAAATAAATCGAGCAACCGAGCATGTGAACATTAGGTGGTCAACAGTTTCAAGCTGCCCACACACTGGGCATCTCCCTCTTGTATTCCCTTCACGAACAAGGATATGTTCCCGCGTAGGCAATCTATCATGGATTACCCACCATAAGAAAATTCTGATTTTAATGGGTAGTTTCAGTTTCCACATCTTCTATGAAGTTGGATCCACAACTCCCTCAAATGTGAGCCACCTATATATCGATTTTGCAGTGTTAACTCTTTTTTCCCCTAAAGCCCACTTCACTCTGTCTTCTTCATTTGATAAGAACACACCTTGAATCATCTGTGATGAAGACTCCCATGCCTCTATCTCTTTAACCCCAAAGGCCCTCTTAAATCTTATGTCCCAAGAATGCGATTCCAAATCATAGTTTTCAGCCACCGACGCCTAAGGATGTACATCAGCCCAAAACAGGTTAGGGAAAACTAGCCTGAGAGGAACTCCCCCAATCCACATATCATGCCAAAAACGAGTTCTCTTACCATTCCCCACTAAATGAATAGCTCCCATTGAAAACCATATTTGTATCTCCTGTAAGCCATTCCAGAATTGGGATCCCCTTGACTCATTCATTAAAATGGACTCCCCTCGTTTAAGATACTTTCTCTGAATACTTTGCAGGAACAAAATTTCAGAAGTCATTTGTCATGCAGGGAGGAGATGCAACGAGGACTTACGACGCATGCTGAAGAAACATTTATAGGAGATATTATCTTCGTTGATGCTTCTTGGAAATGCAGGGGAATGTGCACAGGAGACCAGGAGGCCACTAGAGTTGGAGTATTCATCCGAAGAAACACCAACGGAGAACAAAACACCATCAGGATCCAAGCATCTACGACACATGTGAAAGCTTACAAGAGAGATTGGATCGTATGGGATTGCACTGCTCACAAGGGCCGGCGTATGCTTGTATTTATATCAGAGTTTACAAGGGGTTGGTACAACAACCGTACACAACAACCAGATCAATACAGTTTAGATTCTAACTAATCTAATTAGCCTAACAACTACAGGATAGGTACTATCTTAACACCCTCCCTCAATCTCAACATGGTCAACAATATTGAGATTGCGCTTACAAGACTGAAACGCCGGCATAGCCAATGGCTTGGTGAATATATCTGCAACTTGATCTTTTGACGAGATGAATCTGATCTGAAGTTGCTTCTGAGCTACTCTCTCACGAACAAAATGAAAATCAACCTCAATATGTTTTGTCCGTGCATGAAAAACAAGATTTGATGAGAGATAGGTAGCACCAAGGTTGTCGCACCATAGCACAGGTGGACAATCAGACAGGAATCCAAGTTCCTGAAGAAGAGACTGTACCCAAATGATCTCGGCGGTGGCATTCGCAAGTGACTTGTACTCTGACTCAGTACTAGAACGTGACACTGTGGCTTGCTTTCGAGCATTCCAGGCGATGAAATTGCCACCATAAAAGAGGGCATATCCCCCCGTTGATCGCCTGTCATCAATATTTCCTGCCCAATCCGCATCAGAAAATGCAGATAATAATGTGTCAGATGATTTGCGAATGGAGAGTCCCTGAGATACCGTAAACTTCACAAACCGAAGAATACACTTAACTGCCGCCCAATGAGTGCACCGAGGAGAATGAAGATATTGGCACACTTTATTTACCGCATAGGACAAGTCAGGACGAGTCATAGTAAGATACTGCAGTCCACCCACTATACTGCGATACCTCGTAGCTTCTTCAGGTGGCAACAATGTCCCATCGACAACAGACAATTTATCCGTAACAGTCATAGGAGTGGTAGCAGGATTACACCGAAGCATGCCAGCACGCTGAAGCAACTCTAGTGCATATTTTTTCTGTGTAAGAAGAAGCCCACGAGGTGTTCGACAAACCTCAATGCCCAAAAAATAATGAAGTGCTCCAAGATCCTTCACAGCAAAGGCAGACCGAAGCTGAGTAATCAAATGATCAGTTGCTGCTACAGAAGAACTGACCACAATAATATCATCAACATAAACCAGAAGGTATAAAGTGACATCAGGGCGCTTCAGTATAAAGAGAGAAGTATCAGCTGTAGAAGGCTGGAAACCAAGAGCACCAAGAACTGTACTGAGACGAGCATGCCAGGCTCGCGGCGCCTGTTTGAGCCCATAAATGGCTTTAACGAGGCGACACAAATGATGTGGTCTATCCGGGTCTTCAAAACCAGGGGGCTGGCGCATGTAAACCTCCTCCTCCAACACGCCATGAAGGAAAGCATTCTGAACGTCCAGCTGACGAAGATGCCAATCACGATCGAGCAACTGCCAAAGACAAAAGAAGACGAATAGTCGTGGGTTTCACCACGGGACTGAAGGTTTCCTCATAATCCAGCCCATACCGCTGCTTAAACCCTTTAGCCACCAAACGTGCTTTATAACGCTCAATAGACCCATCAGCATGTTTCTTGATTTTGAAAACCCATTTAGAGTCAATCACATTAATCGCTGGCCTGGAAGGAACAAGCTGCCACGTACCATTGCCAAGAAGTGCTGCAAACTCAGCGTCCATAGCTGATTTCCATTGTGGACTAGCAAAAGCAGCACGTAGGTCACGTGGTTCAGCCTCGATCACAGAGACTGCATGGGCCATGCACACAGTATTCCATGCTACCGTGCCGTCCTTGCGCTGGAATGGCTTGCGAATCCCACGCTGAAGGCGTGTCACCACACCACGCGCGGGTACTGTCGATGGAGCAGCGCGGACTGGCGAGCATGGAGAAGCAGGGGGCGACGGTGCAGAGTTGGTGAGCTCCAACTCGGCGCGATCCGACGCACCAGGCGACGGAGGTGACGGGGGCCGTGAAGAAGAAGCAGTCCGGTCCAGTGCTGGAGAAGCAGCCTCGTTCATCAGCTGAAGAAGACGCGGTGACGGGCTCGGTGAAGCAGGATCAGGGGCCATATTAGGCCGGCGTGATGACGAGCTTGGTGGAGTAGAAGCATGGACCGCATCGGGCCGTCCGCTCTCATGTACGTCGATCGTGCGTCCGCCATGCACGTCGATCGTACGTGCAGGACTCGGTACAGAATCGTCCTGGGCGGACAGAACCTCAAGCCGAGCGCCTCTGCCTGTACCTGCGCCATGATTAGAGAGCAACAACGGTGCATATGCAACATCCTCAAATTGGCCAGAGGTGGGAGTGGAGATAGATGTTTGTGGTATGGGTGAAGATGATTGAGCAAAAGGGCACACATTTTCGTCAAATACAACATCACGTGAAATATATACTCGATTAGATGAAACATCAAGGCATTTATATCCTTTGTGGAGGGAGCTATACCCTAAGAAGACACATCGTTTAGACCGAAAATCCAATTTATGATTATTGTATGGACGGAGATGGGGCCAACACGCACATCCAAATACCTTAAGAAAGGTATAATCAGGAATTTCACCTAGAAGTCGTTCTAAAGGTGTTTTCATGGAGATGACACGGCTAGGAAGGCGATTTATAAGGAAACATGCGGTGGAAAAGGCATCGCTCCAGAACCGAAAAGGTACGGAGGCGTGATCGAGAAGTGTGAGTCCAGTTTCGACAATATGTCGATGTTTCCGTTCAGCCGTGCCATTTTGTTGGTGTGTGTGTGGACATGAAACACGGTGGGATATGCCAATATCATTGAAAAATTTGTTCAATTTTTGGTACTCTCCACCCCAATCAGTTTGGACATGGACAATTTTATAATTAAGAAGACGTTCTACATGGCGTTGGAATTGCAAGAAGATAGAAAAAACATCAGACTTGCGCTTGAGAAGATACAACCATGTGAAACGACTATAGCCATCAATGAAACTGACATAATAATTGTGTCCACTAACTGAAGTTTGGGCATGGCCTCATACATCTGAATAAATGATCTCAAGAGGTCTACAAATCTCACGACTAGAAAGAGCAAAAGGTAATTGGTGACTTTTGCCTAGTTGACAAGCATCACATATTATACATTATTATTATGCAAAACATGTTGAACTATTTGAGTAGCTGGATGACCTAAACGACAGTGCCATTTGTCACGTGACACCTTGACGCTGCTGAAGATGTGTTTGATGGTGGGGAGATCGACACGGTAGAGACCACCACGGCATTGACCTCTAAGAAGTACTTCCCTCGTGCGCCGGTCCTTTATAAAAAAATAGTGAGGATGAAATTCAAAGAAGACATTGTTATCTATAGAGAACTGACGAACTGACATGAGACTACGTGTAACAGACACTTTTCGCGGTACTCAAAGCCAAAGATGGCGACGGCTGTTGCAGGAGGAATCAGCGTGGCGGCAATTATACCGTGGTCGAAGATGATGACCTGCTTGCGCCTAGTTGCAGATCTTTCTGCTGCAGGGGTCTTCTCTCAAGTTTCAGGGATGATGACACAGGGCTCCGGAGATATTCATGTGTTATGGGTTTCTTAGGGTTTTCTAGATGTTCATGGTCCTTTGTGTAAGGGTCTACTACTTTGTAATGTTGGGTGATATATGATTGAAAAATTCTCAAAAAAAAAAAGTAGGAACGTGAAGAACATCCCTAAGTTTCAAAGATTTAGATGAAGTGGGAATAATGGAGTAACTGGCCAATGTGATGGATGGGCATACCTGAGCCGTTGGCAGCATGAACCTGATCTTTGCCACCGTAGTTCTCACTCACCGTGAGCTTGTCCAACTCACTGGTGAGATGATCGGTCGCTCCCGTGTCCGCGTACCAGCTCGGAACAACAGGGTACGAGGAGGTCTGGCCCTGGCTTTGTGTTGCTGCAGCGACCTGACGATCCATGAAGCGACCGTCGTTGTCGATGCCGAGGTACTCGCGTTTGAAGCGCTTGAAGCAGCGTGACGCGACATGGCCGACCTTGCCGCAGAGTTGGCAGACCGGACGATTGCCGGAAGAACTGCCGCCGCCACGGCCAGCATCATCACCGCGGGGCTGAGAGCTGAAGGGGGAGGCCGGCTTGTTGGTGTAGACCGGCTTCCCTTGCCCGCGATGATCAGGACGATACGCCTGATTGGGACGAGGCTGGAACGGCGATGAAGGCGGCTTGGAGTTGTGGTAGGCGGCGTTGGCGGAGTGGACGATTGCGCTGTGAAGCTCCGCACAACGCTGCTCGATGCGCTGCTCGGTATTGAGCAGCTGCGCGTACACGTCGCGGACGGGCATGGGCGCGGTGCTGTTGCGGGAGGAGACCACCTCCACGAACGCGTCGTAGTCGCCGTCAAGCCCGGCGAGCAGATAGGAGATAAACTCCTCCGGGCGGAGAGGCGAGCCGATCGAGGTCAATGTGTCGGACAGAGCCTTGACGCGATTGAAGTAGACAGCCGCAGATAAATCATGCTTCTTCAGAATTGACAACTGATACCTGAGTTGCATTGTGCGGGCCGTCGATTGGCTGGACTGGAGAAGCTCCCCGCCAGAGTGGACCATGCCTCCTCGGAAGTAGTGGCGAGGACGACGATGCCAAAGACCTCCTCCGTCAGCGAGGAGAGGAAGGCGGAGAGGATCGCCTGGTCCTGTTTGTACCAGGCAGTGTACGCCGGGTTTTCGATCTGCGCTGGAGCGCCGGCGTCGCCGGCTTGAGGATTGGCGATCATCTCGGCAGGACACGTGAACTTGCCGTCGATGTGGCCCATCAGTCCGTTGCTGCGCAAGATCGGAAGGACCTGTGCGCGCCAGAAGAGGTAGTTCTCCGAGGTGAGCTTGATGGTGATGTCTCGCGTGACGTTGATGGGCCCGTCCGGCTGGGTTGATGAAGGTGCCATGGCCGTGCGTGCGCCGGAGAACGGAGAGGAAATCTCGCTTTGTTCGTCGGCGGAGGAGACGGTCATGAGATGGCTAGCTCTGATACCATGAAAGCTTACAAGAGAGATTGGATCGTATGGGATTGCACTGCTCACAAGGGCCGGCGTACCGCGTATGCTTGTATTTATATCAGAGTTTACAAGGGGTTGGTACAACAACCGTACACAACAACCAGATCAATACAGTTTAGATTCTAACTAATCTAATTAGCCTAACAACTACGGGATAGGTACTATCTTAACAACACGCTTCTTCTCCTTTTCAGCGAAGAGCTTGCTGCTAAATGTAAAAAAAAAAAGAGCTTGCTGCTAGTTTTGGCGAACATCTTGGGCATTCAACATCCAGTCTACCTTATAGATAATCAGACTCTTGCCAAGGTTGCTGCAGCCAGGAAACTAGATCATCCTTTGCTCAGTTGTGACTCTAGAGGAATATTGTCAGATTTTCTCTCCATCAGTTCCGACTCCTATCTGCAGCTCTTCCATGTGAGAAGGGATAGGAACCAAGTAGCCAATGAATGCGCAAAACATGCTCTTAGGCGATGCCTTAACCATCCTATATTTAGATGCTTGTTCAGGTTCATGTTACTTCCCTCCCTGTGCCTGTGATCTCAGCTTTCCAATGTGTTGTCGTTCAGGGCTTTGTATGTACTATGTAGTTGAGCTAAACAAAATTTTTTTTGGGCTCCTGCGCCTTTTCTTGTGCAAAAAAAAAAATCCACCTCCAAGTGGTGCAAACAACTGGCTGTGAGAGCTATGATCACAAGGATAGAGCCTCGTGCTGGTGGCATGCAAATAGGAGTAGTTGTGTTATAATGGTCATTATGCCTAGCTATATAAAAATGATATGTTTTTAATGCTAAAAATCTCCTCGGGAGTTATATTTCAATGTTCTTACGGGCTCTAGGATCTACTCCCTCCGTTATTAATTAATTGACTCAGATTTAGTATAAGTTCTACTATATCTGGGTCAATTAATTCAGAACGGAGGGAGTAGTTGTGTTCTTTTTTTAGTGGCGAAGCCAACGCAAAAAGCTATGGGGTCACACAGTCCAGATAATAGAGATCACGACCTAAATATCAACAATATAAAAAGGGTTTGCAAAAAAACTATAGGGGCCCTCACGTGGCCATCTTCCCTGCGCGGGCAATTCAGATCCCAACGAGGCCAGTATTTCCTCTCCTGATGTCGTCGATTTCTCGGAATCCCTTCCAAGCTATAGGGTGATGATATTCGTAGCATAGAAAAAAAATTATACGCGATGCAAAAAGAAAAAGATTTTATTAAAAGGAATACATGTAACAAGACATATTAAAATTCAAACCCTTGAAGAACACGAGCAGAAAAGTTTTACAATTGGCATAGTCGTACACATTTCACGGTCCAATCCAATCCATCACCACAATGAAGGGCACCTCCGAGATGTGCACACACAACTCGGTGCCATTGCCTCATTCTTGATTCAGTGAGAGAGAGGGGAAGTACATGTGATCTAAACTAGTTGCACGACAATGTGGTGGCTATAGTGGAGTTTGCACGTGGGCTTCACCAAGCCTACAGGCGGGAAGTGGATAATTCAGGAGAGTGGTGGCGGCTAGGGTTTGGGGTAACCTGTCAGTCCGCCTCATCCTACTTATATAGGTGTGGGTCTGGGGTGCGTCTGAAGATATACTGATTGTCCGACTATATATAACTGGTTTAAAAATAAGACCGACACACTTGAATATGTCTGTTTTCAAACTGGCTCTAAATTCTTTCAGAGCATTAAAATAACTTGGATGTTTCATCCTGGTGGAAACGGACGAGAAACCAGCCCGACTCTGCCATGTGCGGCGATCATTTTCTGCGCCCCCGCGGACTGACTCGGTTGGATTATCGTCAACTATTGCTCCAGATGGGAAAACCCGTTGAACCCTATGGATTTGGAACTGGCGGTAATAGGGAGGCGGTGTTTTAGGTAGTAGGTGCGGATGCACGTATTATGTAAAACCTTTTTCTTAATGTAAAAAATTCTAGAAAAAATTAGGATATGCATTAGGACATTTTTATGTTAGTACAAAAAGTGTCGCGGAGAAAAATCATTTTTTTGTGAACTATGCAAAGAAGACAAAAATGTCTCGTTCAAAATCATTTTGGAGCGTCCGTATTTTTCTTTTTGCATAGTACATAAAAAATGTTTTTTCTTCGCGTAACTTTTGTGCTAACATAAAATGTATTAAAATATATTTGATTTTTTTAACATTTTGAAATTTGTTTTTTGGGCCGTGGGTGCATCTGCACATGCTACCTGTTATGGATTTGCCCTGTAAGTAATATAGTAGCTTTTATAGTAGTAATAATATGGATGTGTGATCGGCAATTCTTCTCTTTCCGCCTTTCAGGCAATTCTTTTTTACATGCAGTGAGTGATGAACTTTTTACATAGGGTTTAAAAAAGTATAGTATATGCAAAATTATAAGATATCAGTAGAAAACTAAGGAAAAACAGGTTTTACTTTTGTGATGAAAATGGAAAGATTCAATATCTCTTTCACGTCTGAACCTGTTTGCAGATAAAAATACGAAACTTATTTACTCCGTACAAAAGGTACATCAATAAAATCTACGGTAAGATTGCATCCCTGCAATGGAGTGCTTTTGAATTTCTTTAATGTAAAAGATGGAACTTTGCAATTGCTAGTTTTCAAAAAAAAAATTCATAAAGGTGGCATTCAATAGAGCTAAGCAGTTAGCTTCCTTTTCTATAAATTGGCTATGTTGTTGCGTGTTTTTTCAGCACAACACTCCGAGTTAGATCTCCACATCAAGTATACTTAGTCCCTTGAACTTTACTAATAACAAGAAATATCATCATTTGCAATCTCTCAACTCTGGTTCGACGAACCATCTCCCCATGGATAAAACTGTCCAAAAACAAATGAGAACTCTAACAATGCTACACGATAGATCGAATGCATCACATGCACCATGGTACTCAACATGATGGGAATACATTTTAATTTACCCTACAAAATTAATAAGCATTATTGATCCATTATGACTTTAAGCTTGTAGATTCTTTCTTCGCCTCTTACTTTGGTGAAGCTTGTTGATGTCCTCTGTACTTTCTTCCTTGTATAGAGTCTAACAAAAAAGGAACCCTCTTTGTTAAAGACGAAGCAGAAACACAACTCACCTACGAATAGCTATTTCATAGTAGTACTTACGTCAAGATGTTTCTCGAGAACTTCTAGATCTGCGATCCCAAGATCAGACGGTTGTTGTTTCTTCATGTCTTCAATGAAATATAATATCACCTCCTTTTTAAAAAATTCTTCATAAGTTATGCTTTCTTTTTCTAGGTCCAAGAAGTCCCCCTCCTAACACAAAATTCAAATTTTGTTTAGATTTAAAACTCATCCAACATGTTATGAATGCAGCTTAAATGTATATATAATCACCTCATATGTCTCAATCCAATCCTTTCTGTCATTTACTCTATTGTTTGAAAATACCAAATCTATTGCATGAGAATCCTGCAATCCACAAGACTCAAAATTCTGTCTGTATTGAATTTTGTTCTTAAAATATTCTTTGTTTTCTTCAACAGTGTGTGTACCAAGACTCTGTAAAGATTAAGGAATTGTATGCAGAATTAATGTTAATAGAGAACATGAGAAAATGATATTCATGCACACTGTTGCACAATCCAAGACAGAATGAAAGGTGTTATGAGGGCATGGATACTTCACAGTTCGAAACTAACCTTGTAGACCTTTGTTGTCCACTTCACATAATCTTTAGTAGTCCTTACCCATTTGTTGTATTCTTGAACAGAGAAGAATTCATGTTTTTCGTCATGATGTGTTGCCGGTATAAAACGAGGTTTTGAAATGTTAATTTTTAGTTTCACCAGATGGCAATAGAGAGACAATTTTTTTTTCACTTTCCGCCACACAAACCCACTTTGATAACCGGGATAACAAATTGAAACAAGAAATTTTTGTGAAGAAGAAGAGATGGCCACCAACTGTGGAGCAAATTTATGATAAGGCCTTTCATATGTGCACCATCATTATCCTGACATTGAAATTTGTAATAAACCGTTAGTACATATTAAATATGAGAATGTCAAAAGCATGTATAGGGTTAACACAACATGAACCTGATTCATCATGAGCATTACGTGGCCATATCTCAACTTTTTCGCATTTTTGTAACATGCCCCTTTTTCCAGACCAAGGCTTGCCATGATGTTCCTAACGTCTTTATTTCCAAAGACCGTGTAACTACTAGCTGTTTTGGCATTTGGTATCTTGCTTTCAAGAGACAAGACACCGTAAAATTTTCTATCACGATAATTGATTCCAGATAGCTGCATAAAGGAACTTATTAGCTAGTGCGTCTAGTAGAAGTAGAGTAATTATTATCTTATAGGTATCACTTACAATCTTTGATTCTCCATCAGTTAAAATCAAGTAACATTTGCTCGAATGTGCTCGGCCAGCTTGACGTGCATCAACAAAATTTGTGATTCCCTCGGGCAATCTCAAAGGACTCATTCGCATAATATGATGAGAAACTGCAAGTTATAAACAATGTAAGTATATAGCTAAGAAAGTAAGTCTCTGCATTTAAACTTTAACAAACTTGTGAATAAATATTGCGTACACATAGAAAGGAATTCGCCGGAGAATCTCAATTCGTAGCCTTGTGGAAATTCATTGGCAAGACGATCTTTGGCCTCCGAATGGAAGATAGGCTTATCTATGAAGAAGTTGACGAAAATGCAAATATCCTCTATGTCAAACCTACTGTCATAGCACATCCCACGTCGCTTCTTGGTGTTGGTGAGACATCTAGTATGTTTCTCCAAAAGTTCCTGTGCATAATTCATTAGTACTTTCTTTACAAGTTGGACATGAGTTCCACCATTGTTGGTCAATAACCCGTTGACAAAACTAATCTGTAGAGGTGATATATAGAATAGCGTAAGGTTTCGGTTCCAGAACGAACATATAATATATGTGACATTTATCGGAGCTGACTTACCTGCTCAAACTCCCCGTGGCTCCAAGAAACAGATATTTCCCAACGGTGATCCGGGTTGTTACAAGTGGGAATGCCACCAATCCTGCAAATATGCAGATATAAATTAGATCACCGAACGACGAAATAAATCATACAGTGGGCCTCAAATAGTATACTACACAAAATAACCTTATAGCATCAGAGCGTCTCCTCGTCCTCTCTAACGCAAATAGTGGGTAGTAGTGGACGTATTGAGCGTAAAAGGGCCATGCATCGAGATCATGCCCCCGTAGTCTGACCTTGAGACGGCTTCCCTTGGTTACACCCATGGTTCCAGCAATGTCAACCGATCTCTTCCATACAGTATGTTGGATATCTGGAACGTCGCTGTTAATTAAATTGAAAACGGTGAAGTCCGGCTTGAAAGTAACTTTGGTCCAGTTCCTAGTATCCTCGGTCCGTTGAATGGTGGGCAGCATATACAACATATTTCCGGATTGCCCATAAGCAGGCGACAGAACCTACAGATATATATGCAGCAAGCTGCTGTTAGTCGCTGCATGTTTTGCTCATATATACACAGAATCACAGGGTTGTTATTGAGTACCTGTTTGTAGTTGAGCTTCTGATCCCCGTCGTTAATCTCTATCTCGTAACGTGATGGCGGGAAGCCGTCGAACATGCTCATGAGGTCGGCGAACCGGCGGCCGATGGGGACGAACGGAATCCTCTCGCCGACGTGCGCCACGGAGACGGCGATCGCGCCGCCACCGTCGAGGTCGCCATCGTCGTCGACCTCGACGCTGGACACGTCCGGGTGCGAGGCGGCGCGGAGGAGGATGGCGTCCAGCACCTGCGTCACCTCGCGGGGAAACGCCACGGGCAGCAGCGAGAATTGCATCCCGCAATAGCCTCTAGGCGGCGGTCGGTGCGGTAGGAGCCACGACGTCTCGCCGCGCCGCCGCTCCATTGTTGCTGCCAAAGGCCAAAGCTAAGGATTCCGATTCCGATCGACCACCGTATTAACCGCCGCTGATTTCGGTGTTCGCTCTCTCTGCACAAAGATTCGGTACCGTTTTTTATAAGTGAAAAAATTGGCAAGGACTGTTTGGTTTCCAAATTGGAATGGCCTCCTCCGCGACGTCTTTTCTTTACGGTATGTACCTTGGTGTCACATTTGCTGATTTCAGGGTTTCCAAACATATGTGCTACATCTTATTAGAGATTCAATTTTTGTAAATATGTTGGATGGAAGATGCATATATATGATCGTGAGTATCGTGCACGGTTCATTGCACAAGACAAGAAGGTAATTATCATTATTCATTGGCAATGTTGGTTCAGAAATTGAGCTGGCATGCATGGAATATATTGGTTTCACTTGTTTTGTTTTTGTAGGTGTTTAAACCCCTTCGTCTTAGCTCTCACGAGGTATCAAACCTCGAGAAGTTGCCATACAACGAGAGGTACACCGTACACCCGGTACATCCAGAAACTCAGACTCCTTCCATCTGTCCAACTGTTGTCTCCTCTCTCCATGCAGGGGAGCCGAAATCCATAGCCAAATCAGATCAAAATCAAGGGATCTGGTAGAGGGTTGAGTAGGAGGAGGGAGTGGGAGAGAGAAGGGGGTCGGGGACGAATAAGTGGTCGGGTGCACAACCACCCCATGGCCCTTGCCATTCTTAGGGGTATAGGGCCACACCCACACGAGGAGGAGCTACCCTATAACGCATAGTGTCCAACGGTGATATACATTGACTTGACGAAATATCAAGAGTTTCTTACTTGCATACTCTGTTCTCGGGTATGATGATCCCGCCCCACCACAAGGCGTTATGTTTCGATGCGCCCCCACCGTGCCACACCGGAATGAATATAGTGACCCATCTCAGAGAAGCTCTAGCAGCTACCTTAAAAGGTGAACCATAAACAGTCTGAGTTTAGTTCGCGGAAAACGTGATTTCGGTGGCCGATGTTGTTTCCCGGTTTACGTTTACGGCAGCTGCACTGCATCGTGGACTGTAAAATGAAACCACATTGTATAAGTGAATGTTCGACGGTTCATATGACAACAAATATAATATTTTAGTTATCATCACATCACACAACAATCGTCCAAATTACAGTATTCTGAAAAATTAAATTACAATAGTTCTTCCAAATCAAATAGTTTTACAAATCAACTAATGAATGGTTCAACTCAAATCAAATAGTATTACAAATCAAATAGGAAATAGGATATGATGGTACCCGAACTAAATAGTCTTGCATCATTGGTGTGGCCGAGTGCCCGATTCCGCGGGATGCAAAGGCGGCCGGAGATCGATCCCCGACGTCGTTTGACGAATATGATCTTCTCTTGCATCTCCTTAATCGCGAGGATGAGGGTGAGCTGCTCCGTGTCGTCGTCCTCGAGCAGTTCGTCGATGTCCGAGTCGGACGAAGACGATGAGCCGTTGAGGACAAACTCCATGGAGAGCGAGGCCGACATCTAAAAAAGGACGACGGTGTCAAAATCTCACCGCAGCGGCCAAATCGACGGCGGGAGGCGGAATCTTACCGCAAAAACTTGTAGAGGAGGACGAATCACCACCGGCGTCGCCGGATCCGGTCACCAAGCTCGAGTAAGCGGCCGAATCAAACCTCCGCAGCGTGGTCGCGACCCCATTCTCCGCCGCCGCTTGAAGCTCGAACGGAAGCGGGATTCGAGCTTAAACGTACGCGGCGAGGTCCGAGGCACACGGAACTGGCGGGGCGTGGCGGGCGGCGGTCAGAATCGTTGGCGGCGAGTAGTGGCGGGCGGCGGCGGAGGAGGAAACAACGCGCGGAAGAAGAAAGAGAAGAGCGGGGGGAAATAAAACTTCAACGCGTCAAGTTTCACGCGCGGATAGATGCCGCCCTCGGTTTCGCCTCTCGCCCCGCATATACTCGGTTCGATCGGTGGAATTTGATGCTGCCTGCAAATTTTTTTAGGATTCGGGGTCGTTTTACGATTGCTGCACTGCGCGTTTTTCCGACACGAGACGGAAACGTGACATTTATTATTCAGTTTCTACCTTTTTACGGTAGTTGCTAGAGTGCTCTAAGAGCATCTCTAATAGCTGCCCTATCCTATATCTACATTAAGACATATGGGGCACCTGTTTTAGCGTTTTAGGGCACAAAGCAGTTTTCTGCTTTTCTAGATGCCCTATTTTAGGGCACTACTTCTCCAACAGTTGCCCTATCACATGCCCTATTTTAGTCAAATTTCATAAATATTCGAACACAATTTACACTATGAACCATAATTTGAACACAAATTTAAACTACGAAGAACATTTTGAACCATAATCCAAATCCTATAGACTCCGATACTACTCTAATCGTCCCGGTCGAAGGAGGAGGAGCTCATATCCGACCAGTCGACGGAGGAGGAGCTCAACTCGATCACGTTCGAGTTCACCGTCGACGGTCCAGCCTCCTCGTCGTGCTTCCTCTTCTGCTCCTGCTCGTGCTTACAGAAGAACTCGCGCTCGTGCTGCATGTACTCGGGATGCTCCCGTGCAAACCAAGCCATCGCCTTGTCGTCGGTCTCGAGCACCCTTGTCGGGTCCTCCTTCTTCTTCACCAAGCGGTTCTTCACCTTCGTGTGCATCGAAGGCACAACGAAGATGGCGTCCTGTAGGCTCGCGATGCTCGGGAAGTTGAGCTGCTCCCGCGGAACGCCGAGACGCCACCCGGCGACGTCGTAAGCTCGAGCCGCCCAATCCGCGGCGTCGAAGGTGCCTCATACGTCTCAAACGTATCTATAATTTCTATAATTTCTTAGAAGCTCTAGCACATGTTTGTATCCCTGCTTCCCTCTACGAAGGGCCTATCTTTTACTTTATGTTGAGTCAGTTTACCTACTTCTTTCCGTCTCCGAAGCAAACACTTGTGTCAACTGTGTGCAACAACTCTTATATGCTTACTTATTGCACTTGTTATATTTCTTTGTGTTGACAACTATCGATATGATATACATGTTCAAAGTTGAAAGCCAATGTTGAAACTTATATCTTCCTTTGTATTGCTTCAATGCTCTTTTACTTAGAGACTATTGCTTTATGAGTTAACTCTTATGCAAATCTTTTTTATGCTTGTTTGAAAGTACTATTCATGAAAAGTTTTTACTTATATGATATAGTTGTTTACTCCTTGTCTATTTGTTAGCAAACTATAGATCATTCAGTTGAGTCACTTCATTCATAACATGAGCCTTACAATATTATATGATCGAGATTATGTGAAAGCATGTCACTTCAGAAATTATTTGTTGTTATCATTTTACCTACTCGAGGATGAGTAGAACTAAGCTTGGGGATGCTTGATACGTCTCAAACGTATCTATAATTACTTATGTTCCATGCTTATATTATGCCATTTGCTACATGTTTTATACACACTTTATATGGTTTTTATCCATTTTCTGGGACTAACCTATTAACAAGATGCCACAGTGCCAGTTTCCTGTTTTCTACTGTTTTTGGTTTCAGAAAAACTGTTAAAGAAATATTCTCAGAATTGGACGAAACAAAATCCAGGAACCCTATTTTTCCAGGAAGCATCCAGAACACCGAAGAGGCCACGGAGGGGGGCCACAGGGCGCCCACACCTGGTGGTGGCGCGGGTCACCCCCCTGCCGCGCCGTGGTGTGGGGCCCACGGCCCTCCACCGACCTTGCCCTTTCGCCTATTTATACCTCCCGACGGGAAAACCCTTGGTACCCGATCAAAATTCCAGAAATCTATACGGAGCCGCCGCCGTCGTCAACCCTAGTTCGGAGGGTTTAGAAGCTCTTCCCGGCACCCTGCCGGAGAGGGGAATCATCACCGGAGGGCTCTACATCACCATGCCCGCCTCCGGACTGATGCGTGAGTAGTTCATCCTTGGACTACGGGTGCATAGCAGTAGCTAGATGGTTGTCTTGTCCTATTGTGCCATCATGTTTAGATCTTGTGAGCTGCCTATCATTATTAAGATCATCTTTATGTAATGCTACATGTTGTGTTTGCTGGGATCCGATAAATATTGAATACTATGTCATTTGCTTCATAATATATCATGTGTGTGTTGTTTATGATGTTGCATGCTCTCCGTTGCTAGTAGATGCTCTGGCCAAGTAGATGCTCGTGACTCCAAGAGGTAGTATTTATGCTCGATAGTGGGTTCATGTCTCTATTTAATCTGGGGGAGTGACAGCAACCTCTAAGATTGTATATGTACTGTTGCTAATAGGAATAAAACAGTAGTGCTTTGTCTAAGGATAATTGTATTACTTACATTACATACTTTGCCTAATGCAATAATCTGTTGCTTGCAACTTAATACTGAAAGGGGTGCGGACGCTAACCGGAAGGTGGATTATTAGTCATAGATGCGGTTGGAACGGTCTATGTATATTGTTGTAATGATCAAATGAATCTCATACTAGACATTATGACTATAATATATGCATCATTATGCATTTCTTTATTTTATCAATTGCCAAGCTGTAATTTGTTTACCCGCATGTATGCTATTATTATTTATGGAGAGACACCACTAGTGAACTGTGGACCCCGGTCATTTCTTTTAAACTGATAATACAACCTACTGCAAACTGTTACTTTCATTCTCTGCAAACAAACATCATCTTCCACACTATACGTGTAATCCTTTGTTTTCAGCAAGCCGGTAAGATTGACAACCTCACTGTTTCGTTGGGGCAAAGTATCTTGGTTGTGTTGTGTGCAGATCCCTCGTCAAACTCCAACAAGACTTTCTGGTGCCATCGCCATGGGGAAGAAGCAAGCCTTTTACTCCCTGCAACCTCAAGATTGTCTGGCGCCGTTGACACCTTCAGAAGCGCCCTCATTTCCTACTGGTTCGATAATCTTGGTTTCATAACTAAGGGAAAACTTCCTGCTATACTCTCCACACCTTCCTCTTGGGGTATCCCAACGCTGCGAGAGCTTCAGTATTTCATCCTTGGACTACGGGTCCATAGCAGTAGCTAGATGCATGGTTGTCTTCTCCTCTGGTGCTACCATGTTTAGATCTTGTGAGCTGCCTATCATGATCAAGATCATCTTATTGTAATGCTACATGTTGTGTTTGCTGGGATCCGATGAATATTGAATACTATGTCATTTCCTTCATAATATATCATGTGTATGTTGTTTATGATCTTGCATGCTCTCCGTTGCTAGTAGATGCTCTGGCCAAGTAGATGCTTGTGACTCCAAGAGTGAGTATTTATGCTCGATAGTGGGTTCATGTCTCTATTTAATCTGGGGAAGTGACAACAACCTCTAAGATTGTAGATGTACTGTTGCTACTAGGGATAAAACAGTAGTGCTTTGTCTAAGGATAATTGTATTACTTACATTACACACTTTACTTAATTCAATAATCTGTTGCTTGCAACTTAATACTGAAAGGGGTGCGAACGCTAACCGGAAGGTGGATTATTAGTCATAGATGCGGTTGGAACGGTCTATGTATATTGTTGTAATGCCCAAATGAATCTCATACCAGACACCATGACTATAGTATATGCATCATTATGCAGTTCTTTATTTTGTCAATTGCCCAGCTGTAATTTGTTTAACCACATGTATGCTATTATTATTTATGTAGAGAAACCACTAGTGAACTGTGGACCCCGGTCCTTTTCTTTACATTGATAATACAACCTACTGCAAACTGCTTTCTTTCATTCTCTGCAAACAAACACCATTTTTCACACATACGTTTAATCCTTTGTTACAGCAAGCCGGTGAGATTGACAACCTCACTGTTTCGTTGGGGCAAAGTACTTTAATTGTGTTGTGTGCAGGTTCCACGCTCGCGGTTGACACCGGTAGTGCGCCCTGCCAAGGTCAACCGCAGCAACCTTCGACGTGTCCTCCATCTCCTACTGGTTCGATAAACCTTGGTTTCATAACTGAGGGAAAACTTGCTGCTACACTCTTCACACCTTTCTCTTGGGGTTTCCCAACTCCACACGCCGTGGCATCAAGACATTTTCTGGCGCCGTTGCCGGGGAAGTACTCATCATCACCATCAACACTGCATCATACTCACTCGTCAACTCAGCGCTCAGCAACATTTTGTGGCGCCGTTGCCGGGGAGATTGGAGCACCTCTGCAAGGGGAGTCTCTCACTTCCAATCTTTACTTTATTTTTGTCTTGCTTAGTTTATTTTTATTTCCTGTTTTGTTTGCTATTAAATATCAAAAACACAAAAAATTAGTTACTTGCATTTTATTTACTTTGATATTATCTTGTCTAGTTTATTTTTATTATCTTGTTTGCTTTTAATTATCAAAAACACAAAAAAATTAAATTTCTGCATTTAGTATATTTCGGTTTGTTATTATGTCTAGTTGTTTACTTGCTATCAATGGCTTCTCTTTTTGATACAAAATATTATTGGCACGGTGGGTTCACGGAGGAACAGAAAAATTATTATGAGGAATATCGCTTGTCTCAAAAAGGAAAACATCTATGGGAACAAATAAATAGATTGAATTATTTTGCTAAGAACTTGTGTTCTACATATGATGAATCGTACTGCTTTAATGAATCTTTTTGTTGTAAAAGGAATAAACACCCCCATTTCCAATGTGATTATAATGATAATGAAACCTTGGCTGCTTATGTTAAAGGAAACTATGACTTTTTAAGGGTTCCTATGAAATTGCTGGTTATATTCAAAATGATGATGCTCCTTGTAAAGCTGAGAATTATGCTATACTTGGTTATTGCCTTAAATATTACAATGATAATCCTTATATCACTGAATTTCTTGAGAAAACTTATTCTCCAGAACAACTTGCTATCTTTCAGGAACCTGTGGGAGAAGAAACTGTTGAAACTGAAAGCTCATTGGATGAAAAAGAGGAAGAGAGTGATGAACAAAAGGAGGATCTACCTCCTAATGATATTAACTCTTTAACTCTTACATTATTTGATTACCCTCCATGCCTATCTAAGAAGGAAGAATGCTATATTGTTGAATGTCATGATTCTATTGAAATATCTCCTTTTGATAAATTTGAAACATGCTCCTTGACTCAAATAAAAGAGGAAATAACAGAAATAAAACAATGGCTCCCTAATGTTATATATGATAATTCGCTTGATGATGGTCCTATGTTGTTTAATGATATTAGTTATGCTACTATTGTCAAAAGTGGGTATAATAACCTCACTGTTTTTTAGCTTAGTAAAAATTATTTGTTTGTAGATCATGAAAAACATGCTTTATGTGATAGTTATATTGTTGAGTTTGTTCATGATACCACTTAAAGTTATTATGAGAGAGGAAAATATGGTTGTAAAAAAATTTCAAGTCACTAAAATACCTCTCTTAATGTTGAAAGTTTTGAAGTTGCACTTGTTTTGTCTTCATATACTAGTAGCTTCATGCTTCAATAATTTGTTTTCTTACAAAATTCCTTTTCATAGGAAGTGGGTTAGACTTAAATGTGTTTGATATTTGCCTCTTGATGCTCTCTTTGGCTTTCAACTCTTATTTTATAAGGGCATTATTAAAATCTTCTAGCCTAGCTAAAAGGCATTAAAGAAAGCGCTTTTGGGAGGCAACCCGTTATCTTTTGTTTTCAGTTTTTAGTCAAGGAGTATGCTTACCTCTGTAATAACTCCTTTGTATCTTTATTTTATGGCATAGTTGTGCCAAGTAAAGTCTCTAGTAGAAAGTTGATACTAGATTTGGATTTCTACGCAGGAACAGTTTTTCTGCTGTCCACCGTTTAATTCATAACTTTTTACAGAAAAATCGAAATGACCTGATATTTTCTGAGAGTAATCCTCAGATATGTACGCAATTTTCATTAGTTTTGAGTTTTCTGATTTGAGCAAGTTAAGTGCCTCGAAAAAATTCGTCTTTACGGACTGTTCTGTTTTTGACAGATTCTGCCATTTATTTTGCATTGCTTCTTTTGCTGTTTTTGAGTGGCTCTTTTTGTTCAACAAAATACCAGTGGCTGTAGCTAATGTCCAGTACCATGATAATGATTGTCTTCATGCTGAATATGAGAATTTTTGATTATGCACTAACCCTCTAATGAAGTTTACTTTGATTTTGGTGTGGAGTAAGTTTTCAAGGATCAAGAGAGAGGATGATATGATGTGATCAAGAAGATGAAAAAGCCTAAGCTAGGGGATGCCCCCGTAGGTCACCCAAGCATATTTCAAGAAGACTCAAGCGTCTAAACTTGGGGATGCCCAAGGCATTCCCTTCTTCATCAACAATTTATCAGGTTATCTCTAGTGAAATTATATATTAATTCCGCCACATCTTATGTGCTTTACTTGGAGCGTATGTTTGTTTTTATTTTTTCTTTGTTATTTACTTTCTCTGAATAAAATGGATCCTAGCATTATTGTGTGGGAGAGAGACACGCTCCGCTTTTTCTTATGAATACTCCTATTCTTCACTTATGTTTGTTGAGTATTCTTCTATAGCTATTGCAATGCTTTCAGCTCTTATTTTTCATGCACCTCTTGTTCAGAGCTGTTAGTTCTCGTATGTTATACTCTCTTGCCTCATTGTTAAATACTTGTAGAGTTTATGTTTAAATAAGTTGACTGGTGTTTGGTTGGAAACAGAAAATGCTAAATGTGGTAGATGGTATAAAGAAAAGATATACATGCTCTTATGAATTGTTATCTTGCATGTTGTGATGCTTGGCAATTGTTTTGAGCTCTCAAGTAGATCATGTTTAAGTTTTTTCATCATGTAGTTAAAACCCATTAGTGGAAAACTACCACAGAGCTTGTTGAAATTTGGTTTGCATGTTTGGTATCTCTAAGGTCTAGATATTTTCTAGTAAAGGTGTTTGAACAACAAGAAAGATAATGTAGAGTTTAATAATGTTTGCAATATGTTTTTATATACGTCTTGTTATCATAGTTTATACTTGTGTTTGCTTCAAACAACCTTGCTAGCCAAAGCCTTGTACTGAGAGGGAATGCTTCTCGTGCATCCAAAATCCTTGAGCCAAAACCCATACCATTTGTGTCCACCATACC
Source organism: Poa annua (assembly GCA_026929855.1). Taxonomy (NCBI): domain Eukaryota; kingdom Viridiplantae; phylum Streptophyta; class Magnoliopsida; order Poales; family Poaceae; genus Poa; species Poa annua. The sequence goes on along the minus strand of CM049434.1, from coordinate 3,846,694 downwards.
TACCTACTACATGGTATTTTCTGCCATTCGAAGTAAATACATCATGTGCTACCTTTTATTCAAAACTTATTATCCCTTATTTGTGTCAATGTTTATTAGCTCATGAGGAAGTATGTGGTGTTACGGATATCAACCTTGGCATTTGCTTTTAGACAGACTTTCACCAACCGGACTAGTGGCATATACACCGCTTATCCATTAACTTTGCAAAAAGAGCTGGCAAATGGGGTGCCCGGTCCCAATTAATTACAACTTTAACCGCTGCAATCTATTCACATTTTTGCCCTGATCTAATCAGCCAAGCAATGATACTAGTTTTTAACTACATGTGTAAACAAAATAGTGAAGGAGATATGCCCTAGAGGCACTTAATAAAGATAGTTTATTCGTCATATCTCAATTGTTCATTATATGTTTTATACCATGCTATAACTGTATTAAGCGGAAGCATTAATACACGTGTGGTAGATAAACAACCAGGTCCCTAGTAGCCTCTATCTAACTAGTTCATTGGGCAATTGATGATCGAGGTTTCCCGATCATGTGACATTGATGTCAGTTGACAATTGAGTCATGTCATTGGGAGAATGACGTGATGGACATACCCAATATTTGTAGGACATAGTCATTACGCCTTTGACCGTGAGTTCAACTCTTATTCCTATTCCTGAAAGATACTTTGATTGCATCAAACGTCATATCCTAACAGTGTGACAATAAATGTGTCCCTCTCGGGTATCGGAAGGGAGTATGTTGAGACGAGGGATCAAGAGCGGGATTTGCCAGTCCGCATAGCAGGATAGATACTCTAGGGCCCACTCGGTGAGATTATGTCAAATAAGCTTGCAAGCGTGTGACTAGGTCACCAGGACATAATATCATGAACGAGTAGAAGATAGTGTTGTCGGTAACGAGATCAAGCTAGGTATGGGGATATCTATGAACGAGTCTCGGACACACTAAGTATCGCCATGGCAAAAGGTTTAAGACTCGACGTGCAGGTTCGAACGGAAAAGTTATTCGTTATCTCACAGGGATTAATTCTGGGTATCCAAGGTCCACGAATTAGTCATCGATCGGAGAGCTTGTCTCGATCATGTCTGGAGAGATCTCGAACCGCTAGGGTAACACACTTAAGGGGAGTCGACAAGTTTACCGGAAGAGAAATTAGAAGAGAGAGCACCGGGAGCGTCCCGGGAAAGATCCGATGGAGATCGGAGAGCGACGAAATAGTTTTCGGAGCTGGAATAAATTATATAATGTGTGTTTAATATTAATTAGTGTAATTAATAGTTAAATACATTTTTATTTAATTAATTTCGGATTTTAAAGGCAGCCCACCTTAAATGGGCCTTCCACGGAAAAGAAGGCCCATAAGGGGGGGAATTCCCCCCTTGGTGCGGTTTTTGAAGGGGGCTGCCCTAGGTGGGCCAAAAGGGGCCCACCTAGGGCCGGCGGCCTCCTTTGGGGCGGGGCTGGTGTGGGAATAGTCCCACACCGCCCAGCCAGCAAGGCTGGCAGCCCCCCTCCTCCTTTATATAGAGGTGCACCCCTGGCCTTTGAAAATCAATCCAATCCCTCTCTCTTCTTCTCCTTGAATAACGTGATTCCTCCATTGGAGTTGCGCCAAGGTGAAGTTCTCTCCACCATACGCACACCGCCGTGCTGCCGGTCTTCCGGTCCAAGTCTTCCGCTGCTCGTCCCTGGATCGGAGCCCGGAAGTCGTCGTCTTCACCGTACGTGTGTGAATCCCTGCGAGGTGCCACGCTAGTGGTGCTCGGAGGTCGTCTTCGTCAGCTTCATCGACAACGCTTGTGCGGGAGCGTAATCCCCGCGTTTCGGTCTACAAGGGTATGTATATCGATCTCCTCCGTATTACTATATCTGCATAGTATAGATCCTGGCTGTTTTAAGGTTATCGTTGTTAGAAATTTTTTGTTTTCTGCCTGCGATCCCCTTCAGTGGTATCAGAGCCGATCTATGCGTAGATATAGTTGTACGCTTATAGAACCCGTGTTTATCACGGGTGCATCGTTCTTTTATTTGCTACCCTCTCGCGTGCACTTGTATTGTCGGCAGCATTGAGTTGATGAAGCGGCCCGGACCGACTTTACGCGTACGCTTACGCGAGACTGGTTCCACAACTGACATACGGCTTGTACCGTATATGTGGCTGGCGGGTATCTGTCTCTCTCTCATTAGTTGGCTTTGCATTTTCAATGGAGGGCCCAAGAGGGATAAATAAATATGCAATTATTTGATCGTTGTTGTGGTCATAGGTTCGTAGGTATGAAGCGGTTCTATCTACGACAGCCCCAAACCACGTAAAATATGCAAAAGATAAAGTAGAACGCGTCTAACTTTATTTTGCAAAGGGGCAATGTGATATGGTCAAGGTAGGTTTATTAAATTGTTTATAAACTGTGGGCGCGAAGGAGACCATCGGCGCAAGGACCATGTCACGTTGCATTACATATTGATGTTTTGAGTGCATCTTATATTGTGTATATATATATATATAGTTATATATTAGTTACACGGCGGTAGTAATATAAGATGATCCCTCCAAAATACCATTAGTGTTCTCCCTTTGGCGTGCACCACCAAGAAAGTTCTACGTTATGAGGCAGGCCGTGACGATCGGGTGTCAGACATATCGTCGTTCGCATACAGTGGGTGTAAGATATGTTTGCACAAGCGTATACGCTGAAGGTTATTATGACGAGCCTAGCATGTACAGACATGGCCTCGGAACACGGTGACCGAAAGGTTAAGCATGAGTCACAGAGTTGTTGTGATTGACATGTCGATGTCTATTATGTTGCCGGCTCTGACGATGAGGGGTTGCATAATGGATGAGGATCGTGTAATCACTAAAACGATTAGAGGGATATTCGTTTTGAGTGGGAGTTCTGGTAGTTTTATTTTATTAAAACTTGAACTCTATTTTATAATGAACAAAGTCTTTATGTTTTGCAAAACCTTTGTAGATATTAACCAATGTAATAGCCTTCTTTAAAAATTAGGCGCAATCCTGCGATTGAGAAACTTAAAAGGTTGGGTCCAAACTTCATAGTTTTATACTTTAGCTTGAGTATACTCCTTGTTTAAACCATTAGCTCTTTGTGATACAATACCCGCTAGGAGATAAACCCGGAGATTCCGCTAACAAAAGGATAATTTGGATTATCAAGTTTTTGTGCGGATAATATCATCATAGTCCAGTGTATGCTATGATCTCTGCCATAAAGAATTAACGGTGGGTGCGAGTTGTTAGATCGCGAACATATGAGATGATCGCTAAACTCAAGATACACCTAAAGTTGGGTTGATGAAGTTTATCAGTACGTTGACTGTTTTTCTTCTCAACCAAGATGGAAGAGAATACACGCATTGAAGGAGCACGTGGCAGTCATACTTGATGACACTGGTCATACTCGATGACATTGGTCATACTTGATGACATTGAGACGCCTCGCTCAGCTCGATCACTGGATGACAGACAACGTTGCCAGATGCAAATGCTTTGTCATAGACTATGTCATGCAAGGGGAATCGTTCACCTTCATGGTTCTTGATTGCGTTGGAAGAATCAAGAAGATGAAACAGATCGCCGGGAAGTCATCAATGATGATGGTGTATATATGATATACACGTTATGAATGTTTTACCTAATCAAGTACTCGCAGTAATGACTAAGTTTTTGATACTAGTCATGTTTTATGAAAACCAGATTTACTACTTGTGTAGCTTGGAAGGATGAGGCGACAATATGTGTTGATGATGGCAGACAAAATGTTGTGATGGCCATAGACACTCTCCCTCTAGATCTACCATTTGAATAAATTCTTTTATGATCGCCTGTTAGTATGATCGTTATAAGTGTGTTTTCTCTAGCAAGACAATTGTTCCTATATGTTAGGGACAAAATCGTTGTCCTATATTTATGAAGTAATGATCATAAGCCGATTTGAATTTAGATGGTAGAAGCTCCCACATTCATAATATTAATGCCAAATGATACAAACTTAATAAAGACACCACATTCGTGTGGCACTACCGTTTAAGTCATGTCAATGAACAAGCTCCATACGGATGGATCTACAAGTGCTTAGATTTGATATTTTGACACTTGCAAGATAACTAAGACACCGTTTTCGGAAAGCGGTCATATAACTTATTGATAATCATGCATATAGATGTATGTGGATCAATGAAGTAATTAACGTGTAGTGGAGACCTTTATTTCGTAAACTTCACTGAACGTTTTGAGTATAACTTGTTGAGAATCATGCATATGGGTGTATGTGAATAAATGAAGTACTTTAACGTATAGTGGAAGTTTTTATTTAATAGACTTCATGAATATTCCGAGTAGATATATGGATATCCACTTAGGAAATGTTAGTCTGGAAATTTTGATTCGATCAAACAAGTTCAGAATGAAGTAGGAAAATAAATTTAACAAGAAAAATCAAATTCCTGCGACACAGATCGAGGAAATAAAGATTTGAGTTATAATGTTGGCATATCATTGGAAGACTTGTGAGAAGAGTTCCGCAAATTACGTCGCATGGAACACCATAGTGTTATGATATGTTAGGACGTCGTAATCGCACCCTATCGGATAGTGTGTGGTAAATAAATCTCTTATCGAATTATTGTGATCATTGGAGTCATATGGTAGAAACATAACATTCACGTTAGATAATAGGGAAACCATTTAAATCCATGGAGACAATACCATATGAGTGATGGCATGGCTTTTAGCCTAGATTGTCGTTTCAGCAATTTAGTGTTTCGATGTGATCAAACCTAAAATGGATAAATCTTTGTAGTGTACCGTACCTAAAGAATTAGTTGGGTACATGTCTCACGACATAGGCAAAAACGTTGCCGGAATATACCTTGCAAAAGAAATAGTTTCTTGTCCAAGGGTATAAGTGGGAAAGAAAGTAGAGCAAGACGAAGTTAATGAATTTTCTCTCTAGACATCAGAGTGGCGCAACGGAAAGTGTTTCCGGTGTTATGCTCCTCAACTGAAAAGAAGCTGATGATAAAGATTATGATGCTCTGAGCTCATACTAAGAACGTAGGCGTACGAGGTTGTGTTCCACGCTGTGTGGTACGACAATCTTGTTATGAAGGTCATGTTAATGGAATATGACAGAGCTACGAACTACGAAGAAGAGATGGTAGACCTAAGTCCGAGAAATGGCTATGAGTCATATATGATCCGAGATAAAATCCATGTACGATTACCAGGTAATGACTTGGGAGATCTTCTTGATGACATCTAACTTGTTAATAGAATATTGAATTTTATGAGAGAGTAGACACTGATAAGGATCGATTTGTCGTGAAACAGTTCCGACAGATTCAAAATTTGACCACAACGAGATTTTGTCTCAAGTGGCGAGGCCTAAATCTATTCGGGGTCGTTTAGCAATTACTATAATTTCAAATTGAGAAATTGATAGATGGATAAGGAAACCATGTTTCTTAATGGTATCATTAAGAAAGAGTTGTAATTAGTACAATGAAATGGTTTGGTGATCCTGAGAATGCTAAACATGTATGCAAACTTCAGCTATCCATTCATGGGCTGAAGCAAGCATATCGGAGCTGGAATCTTCACTTTGATGATGTGATGAAAGGATTTTGGAGTTGTCCAAAATAGTTGAAGAAACTTGCATTTGCAAAGAAGTGAGTGGGAGCTAAGTAGCTTTTCTTGATCTTATATGTGGAAGGCATATTTGAGTGGGAGTTAGGTGTCATTCATGATTTTATATGTAACGACATATTGAGAATGATACAGATCCTCTAGTAAAGTATAAACGATTATTTAAGTGATTAAATTTTCTATGAATGAAGTTAGGAGTATTAGGCATCCGATCTATAATTGTATAGATCAAAAGGGGCTTAATAACATTAGGTCGGAATATTTTCCTAGGTCAAGATTCTGAAGTGTTTCAGAATAGAACAAGCGAAGAAAAAGGTTCTTACTTGTATGACTAGGTAAAATATTAAGTTTATCTTGGCATTTTCAGTGATAGCTAATGAAAGAAAATGATGTTCGACATTCTCTATGCCTCAGACATAGATTCTACCAGACTGAAAGCTTGACTTAGTGTGACCCAAGTTCTTGGTTGAAGAACGGGTTCTAGAGTGATCCTTGTGTGGATCAATGAACAAACGTTAAGTATATTCTTCAGTGTCTATGAGAACTAAAGATATGTTTTCTGGTAAAGGGTAAGAGTGGAAAGACAACTTGCCGTAAAACGGTTATGATGATGCAAGTTATGACACTGACCCATACGACTAGAAATCTCATATAGGAGATGTCCTTTATTTTGAATAAAGACATGGTTAGCTTGCGAAGTCGCATATGAATGCGCTGTCGCATAATCTACATAGGTATAGAAATATATGGCAATTTCAGAAGTAGCAAGTGTGATTGGACTGAACAGTTTCCGAGCATATGTGGTTCCCCATAATAGATCTCTTTGACTTTTAAGGCCCATGCTACGCGAAGGTTCGAGTCTCACTCCATTGACTAAGATATATTTCACCGTCATCGTAAGATACGGGATGATGTCAAACTAGGTGACATAGAAGTGTTGCAAAGCACATATAGGTCTCAATCTGTGAGATCTGTTGACTGTATTCATCTTACACGAGACAAGCATGCACCAAGTTGCTATGGGTGTTCATTGGGCAATTGATGACCGAGGTTTCCCGATCATGTGACATTGATGTCAGTTGACAATGGAGTCATGTCATTGGGAGAATGACGTGATGGACATACCCAATATTTGTAGGACGTAGTCATTACGCCTTTGACCGTGAGATCAACTCTTATTGCTATTCCTGAAAGATACTTTGATTGCATCAAACGTCATATCTTAAAAGTGTGACAATAAAGGTGTCCCTCTCGGGTATCGGAAGGGAGTATGTTGAGACGAGGGATCAAGAGCGGGATTTGCCAGTCCGCATAGCAGGATAGATACTCTAGGGCCCACTCGGTGAGATTATGTCAAATAAGCTTGCAAGCGTGTGACTAGGTCACCAGGACATAATATCATGGACGAGTAGAAGATAGTGTTGTCGGTAACGAGATCAAGCTAGGTATGGGGATATCTATGAACGAGTCTCGGACACACTAAGTATCGCCATGGCAAAAGGTTTAAGACTCGACATCCAGGTTCGAACGGAAAAGTTATTCGTTATCTCACAGGGATTAATTCTGGGTATCCAAGGTACACAAATTAGTCATTGATCGGAGAGCTTGTCTCGATCATGTCTGGAGAGATCTCGAACCGCTAGGGTAACACACTTAAGGGGAGTCGACAAGTTTACCGGAAGAGAAATTAGAAGAGAGAGCACCGGGAGCGTCCCGGGAAACATCCGATTGAGATCGGAGAGCGACGAAATAGTTTTCGGAGCTGGAATAAATTATATAATGTGTGTTTAATATTAATTAGTGTAATTAATAGTTAAATACATTTTTATTTAATTAATTTCGGATTTTAAAGGCAGCCCACCTTAAATGGGCCTCCCATGGGAAAGAAGGCCCATAGGGGGGGGGGGGGGAATTCCCCCCTTGGTGCGGTTTTTGAAGGGGGCTGCCCTAGGTGGGCCAAAAGGGGCCCACCTAGGGCCGGCGGCCTCCTTTGGGGCGGGGCTGGTGTGGGAATAGTCCCACACCGCCCCGCCAGCAAGGCTGGCAGCCCCCCTCCTCATTTATATAGAGGTGCACCCCTGGCCTTTGAAAATCAATCCAATCCCTCTCTCTTCTTCTCCTTGAATAACGTGATTCCTCCATTGGAGTTGCGCCAAGGTGAAGTTCTCTCCACCATACGCACACCGCCGTGCTGCTGGTCTTCCGGTCCAAGTCTTCCGCTGCTAGTCCCTGGATCGGAGCCCGGAAGTCGTCGTTTTCACCGTACGTGTGTTAATCCCTGCGAGGTGCCACGCTAGTGGTGCTCGGAGGTCGTCTTCGTCGGCTTCATCGACAACGCTTGTGCGGGAGCGTAATCCCCGCGTTTCGGTCTACAAGGGTATGTATATCGATCTCCTCCGTATTACTATATCTGCATAGTATAGATCCTGGCTGTTTTAAGGTTATCGTTGTTAGAAAATTTTGGTTTTCTGCCTGCGATCCCCTTCAAAGAGATGAGATGGATGATCTACCTTGCTGGTAGAAATAACTTCCTTCAATGGGAGCCGCTCTTAGAAAGTCTGGTTGAAAAGGGGGGTAGAGTGCCCATTACCATTCGTTGACAACGACAAACACCACTAAAAAAACTAACTTTTATGCTCTCTATATGATTTCAAAAACCTATAATACCAAGAAGCTCTAGCACATGCCTTGTATCCCTGCTTCCCTCTGCGAAGGGCTTATCTTTTACTTTATGTTGAGTCAGTTTACCTACTTCTTTCTATCCTCGAAGCAAACACTTGTGTCAATTGTGTGCAACAACTCTTATAGGCTTACTTATTGCACTTGTTATATTTCTTTGTGTTGACAACTATCTATATGATATACATGTTCAAAGTTGAAAGCCAATGCTGAAACTTATATCTTCCTTTGTGTTGCTTCAATACTCTTTTACTTAGAAACTATTGCTTTATGAGTTAACTCATATGCAAATCTTTTTTATGCTTGTTTGAAAGTACTATTCATGAAAAGTTTTTACTTATATGATGTAGTTGTTTACTCCTTGTCTATTTGTTAGCAAACTATAGATCATTGCCTTGAGTCACTTCATTCATAACATGAGCCTTACAATATTATATGATCAAGATTATGTGAAAGCATGTCACTCCAGAAATTATTTGTTGTTATCGTTTTACCTACTCAGGACGAGTAGAACTAAGCTTGGGATGCTTGATACGTATCAAACGTATCTATAATTTTTTATGTTCCATTCTTATATTATACCAATTGCTAAATGTTTTATATACACTTTATATGGTTTTTATGCATTTTATGGGACTAACCTATTAACAAGATGCAACAGTGCCAGTTCCCTGTTTTCTGCTGTTTTTGGTTTCACAAAAGCTGTTAAGAAAATATTCTCGGAATCGGACGAAACAAAAGCCAAAATTCCTATTTTTCCCGGAACCATCCAGAAGACCGAAGAGCAAATGAAGAGGGGCCACAGGGCGCCCACACCTGGTGGAGGCGCGGCTTCTCCCTCTGCCGCGCCGCCATATGGTGTGGGGCCCACGACCCTCCACCGACGTTGCCCTTTCGCCTATTTAATCCCCCCGACGAGAAAACCTAAAACACCCGATCAGAAATCCACGAAAAGTTCCATAGACGCCGCCGTCGTCAACCCTAGTTCGGGAGGGTTCAGAAGCTCTTCCCGGCACCCTGCCGGAGAGGGGAATCATCACCGGAGGGCTCTACATCACCATGCGCGCCTCTGGACTGATGCATGAGTAGTTCATCCTTGGACTACGGGTCCGTAGCAGTAGCTAGATGGTTGTCTTCTCCTCTTGTGCTACCATGTTTAGATCTTGTGAGCTGCATATCATGATCAAGATCATCTTATTGTAATGTTACATGTTGTGTTTGTTGGGATCCGATGAATATTGAATACTATGTCATTTTCTTCATAATATATCATGTGTATGTTGTTTATGATCTTGCATGCTCTCCGTTTCTAGTAGATGCTCTGACCAAGTAGATGCTTGTGACTCCAAGAGGGAGTATTTATGCTCGATAGTGGGTTCATGTCTCTATTTAATCTGGGGGAGTGACAACAACCTCTAAGATTGTAAATGTACTGTTGCTACCAGGGATAAAACAATAGTGCTTTGTCTAATGATAATTGTATTACTTACATTACACACTTTGCTTACTGTAATAATCTGTTGCTTGCAACTTAATACTGAAAGGGGTGCGAACGCTAACCGGAAAGTGGATTATTAGTCATAGATGCGGTTGGAACGGTCTATGTATATTGTTGTAATGCCCAAATGAATCTCATACCAGACACCATGACTATAGTATATGCATCATTATGCAGTTTTTTATTTTGTCAATTGTCCAGCTGTAATTTGTTTACCCACATGTATGCTATTATTATTTATGGAGAGACACCACTAGTGAACTGTGGACCCCGGTCCTTTTCTTTACATTGATAATACAACCTACTGCAAACTGCTTTATTTCATTTTCTGCAAACAAACACCATTTTCCACACATACGTTTAATCCTTTGTTACAGCAAGCCGGTGAGATTGACAACCTCACTGTTTCGTTGGGGCAAAGTACTTTGATTGTGTTGTGTGCAGGTTCCACGCTCGTGGTTGACAACGGTAGTGCGCCCTGCCAAGGTCAACCGCAGCAACCTTCGACGTGTCCTCCATCTCCTACTGGTTCGATAAACCTTGGTTTCATAACTGAGGGAAAACTTGCTGCTACACTCTTCACACCTTCCTCTTGTGGTTTCCCAACTGCACATGCCGTGGCATCAGTGCCGAGGTAGTACCTCATGCCCTCGTGCTGCAACTCGGCGCTCCAGCGGCCGCTCGGCCTCGCCCGCACGCCCTTGAAGCCCGAGGCCACCTTCGTCTTCTTCGGCGGCATGGTGGCTCGGCTCGGGTGCGGTGGCAGCGACGACGGACGGAGGCGGCGCGAGCTCGGGGACGACGGACGGAGGCGGCAGAGCTCGGAGACGGAGACGACGCAAATCGGGACGGCGGCGGCGGCGCGTGCTAGGGTTTGCGGCGGCGGCACGATTTGGGCTGCGATTGGGGGCGGCGGCGGGTGCGGTGGACGGCGGCGGTGCGATTACGGGTGGCAGCGGGGTCGGATGTGGCCGGAGTCGTGCCGGCGGCAGCGGATTTGGTCGGGGGAGCGGCGGCGGCGCGGAGAGGAGCGGGGGAAAACAGAGTTCATGCTGGCGGTCGGTCGCGCGCGGGTGAAAAGGGAAAGGATAGGGCACGCGCGGGAGAGGTTCTCTCTGCCAGAGAGGAGCAAAATTTGGGGCAGCCCCAAAATAGGGCACCACATAGGGCAGCTGTTGGAGGCTGTTTTTTTGCTCTCTCGTGACTAAAAAACGGTTTTTAGATCACAGAGGCTAAAATAGGGTAGCTATTAGAGATGCTCTAAGAGCACTGTAATGTTGAGGTTGTGTGTGTTTGGGGGAATTGATTTTGACCCCAGTTCGTTATTCTTTGCTTTTAGACCCCTTTTTCTTTAATTATTCTCTAATTGAACAAATAATGATGTCAGGGGGCAAAATGAGCAAGAGAGGGGGTTCAGAGCAAAGCCGAACAAGGGGTTCAGATCAATTCTCGAAATCCCTCGCGGCGGCGCCGGCGGCCTCTCTCTCCGTTTGCCGGCGAACCCTCTCCGCTGAGTACGCCTCCGCTCTTCCTTCCACCGAAGCGCAGCCGCCTATTGGACTCTCCAAGGAATTCACCTCTCAGAGCCTGCTCCGCTCTGCTCTACTGGACTGAGTGGAGATCCTCGTCGATTTCGTCTGCCGGTGAGGAACCCTAACCTGCCCGGATTTTCTTTTGACTACAGTAGTTTCTAATTCTGGTCTTGCCGCTCGCAGTAGTGCAGTAGTTCTTCGCGGATTTGCCTGCTTCCGGCCCGCGTGGTGTAGGTAGATTGGTGAGCGATGGAGGTGGGCACGATGCCGGGGGAGGAGGAGGAGCTGGCGTTCGCGGCCAACCAGGACGACGACGACGAAGCGGAGGACGGCTCGCCCGGCAGCAGGGAGCTGGAGGCCATGGTGGCGGCGGCGGCGGCGGCGGAGCCCGTGGAGCTGGACGCCAGGGCGGCGGCGCGGCCGTCTCGTGTCGACGGCCGGATCCCGAGGGACGCGATGGAGTTCAAGTCGTACGAGGAGGTGCTCAACTTCTACAAGCGCTACGCCCTGCGCACGGGCTTCGGCGTCTGCGTCAACAAGTCCTCCTTCACCAAGGCCGGCCTCTGCCGCCGCCTCCAGCTCGTCTGCAACAAGTGGGGTACCGGCAAGGAGGACGCCTGCTACCAGGCGAGGCCGACGGCCAAGACCAACTGCCAGGCCACCGTCGTGGCCAGGCTCTGGGGGGACGGCCTGCTGCACCTCACGGACGTCAACCTCGAGCACAACCACCCTCTGAACCCGGCGTCCGCGCGCTTCCTCAGGTGTTACAAGACGATGCCCAGCGGGTTGAGCAGAGATCTGGGGGTCAGGACTGCCAGAGGTGAACGCCTGGTCTCTGGCGACTTCGAGGGCAACATAGTTGATGATGATGACTGGGGGCGGCTGAAGATCACGGCGGGCGATGTTCAGGCCATCAATGGTTTCTTCGCGGAGATGCAGGCCAAGCAGACAAACTTCTTCTATGTCATGGATTTTTATTTAGAGGGCCATCTCAGGAGTGTTCTTTGGGCTGATTCAAGATCAAGGGAAGCATACCAGTACTTCAACGACGCTATCTGGGTCGATACAACCTGCTTAAGGAATAAGTTTGACGTGCCGCTTGTTTTGTTTCTTGGGGCCAATCATCATGGCCAGCTTGTTTTGTTAGGCTGTGGCCTGCTTTCAGACGGGAGTACAGAGAGCTACCTATGGCTGTTCAAGTCATGGCTAACTTGCATGAAGGGGCGGCTTCCAAGCGCCATAATTACTGACGAGTGTGTGGCGATAAAAGCTGCGGTTCGTGAAGTATTTCCAAAAACACACCACAGGATAACTGATTGGCATATAGTAAGAACTATGTCAGAAAAGTTTGATGACTCGGTAAAAACCGAATTGGAAGCTGCTATATATGATTCCTTGAAGGATGATGAGTTTGAGGCAAGGTGGAAGAACACGATCGAGAGATATGGCCTTCATGATAATGAATGGCTCATCTTTCTGTATGAAAATCGACACTTGTGGGTCCCTTCCTTCCTGAAAGATGCCTTCTGGGCTGGATTGTCTGTTACCCACCGGGAAAGTCCAGATGCATTCTTTGGTGATTCAGTAAGCCAATTAACCACATTGGTGACATTCCTTAAGAGCTACACTATTCTTGTACAGAACAAATACAAAATGGAGCAACAGGATGATTTTGAGTCATTAAGTAGCGGCAGGGTCCTTGTATCAAAGTTTCCTATGGAAGAACAGCTATCCAAATTGTACACCTTGAACATGTTTGTGAAGTTCCAGGATGAGCTAAAAGCAACCATGCAGTGTCAAGTTCAGCTGGATGGATCGGCATCTTCTTTTATAGTTATTGATTTGGCTGCTGAACCAGGCAGAGAAATGGTGAACAAAAAGTATGAGGTTGTTCACTGCATGGAGACCAACAGGATGGAATGTAACTGTGGCCTATTTCAGTTTTGTGGAATTGTTTGTCGGCATGCGTTATCGGTTCTTAAGTGGCAGCAAGTGTACGATATCCCCCCTTGTTATGTACTTGACAGGTGGCGGAGTGACTATAAGCAGTTGCACGCTCTGGACAACCCATTGAATGATCTAGTGTCAAGTAATCATGTTGAGCGTTATGATCAAATTTCTTTGCAGTGCCTCCGTCTTGTTGAGATTGGAATGGTTTCAGATGAGAAGTATCAGCATGCGTTAAAACTAATTAACGACATGACAAGGACCCTTCTTGATGATAATTTGTGCCGTGAAATAGAGCGGAAACTTTCACCATCTGAACGTACAATTGTGAACGGTGATAGCCATGCACAGCCTGGTTCATCTGAAGGGGGTCCCGCCAAAAAGCGCCGTGGCCGTCCTCCCAAAAGGAGTAAAGACGTAAGCCTGGAGTCCGTATCAAATCAATTTGGAAACAAGGTGTTTCCTTACTTCTACTTTGTAAACTCCTTGCATTAATTTGCTGTTGGTTACTTGGTCCTAATCAAGTTTTATTTGTTGTGTGGTAGGACTCCTTACTGGTATCATCGGCTGTAAGTCAGAAGGATGCTTTACATTCTTCTTCGACTGCCTCCAACATTGGTACTCATGTGAGGGCACATGGTGTTGATGATCTGATGGTAGTTTCTATCATCAACATTTGGTTATCAAATATCATGTACGAGTCTTGACACTAATCTTACTTTTAATTGTATAACTTCCAGGAAGAAGTTGATCCTAACGAGGTATCATTTGAGAGCCGTTTTGGGGCGCAATCTAGCCATCCAAATCATTATGATGACCAGCTGCATACAGGCCACACGTTGCAGGTTTTCTTTTCAGCAACATGACGGCATTTTCATTTACAATTATTTTTAGCATGTGCAACTGAGTAAAATAATCTCCTGGTTTCTTCATGATGGACAGTTTGGCGGCTCAAACATGCCAGCAGCGGAGCAAGCTTGGATGTATCCAAATCCACCTGTATATCAGGTGATTGGCACATTGCATCTGTCTAGTGTTTTTCAAAGGGTTTGTGTGAGTCAAGCTGTGTCATGAAGTTGTAGTGATATGCATATGTGCTGATTCATCATAAAAAATTGTAGGATGATCAAGTGCCTTATGGCAGACGGACATCTTGAATGTTGGAACAAGAGGTTATGGTTTCAGGTTTCTTTCTCATTAAATTTTCTCATTTTGTGTTACTGGTGTCTAACTCGGAAATAATCCCATTATCAGAATGGAAGACTTTTAAAGTTCGATGCACTAGTTGACAAAAATTGGTATCGTCGCATGGGATATCATGTAAATTGTGACCTTATGTACTGTTAAAATTGGGAATTTTGATGTTTGAAGTTCTATACACCCAAACTTAAAGATGATAATGCTATGCACCATAATTGCTGCAATAGTCTAAACTGTTATTCATTGTTCACCGTTTTTTCTATCAGTTGAGTTATTCCTCTTCAAGATATGTACCTTGTCTTAAACAAGGCCGCTTTCTTACTCGGTTAGCCTTTAATCCTTAGAGTATCGTGATGCTTAGCCACAACAAGGCTCATAAGCGCCCGTGAAACACATCCCTGAGTATGTAAAAACCTGCATTGTTTACTCAGTTAGTTCCATATTAATTGGGTTACCTCTTTCTATAATAAATGTTACTCCCTCTGTTTTTAAATATAAGATGGTTTAGGTGTTCCGCATATTGTCTATATGCGTACTAAAATGAGTGAACATACACTAAAACGTGTCTAGATACATTTGTATGCATGTGAATGTGGACAGATGCTAAAACATCTTGTAATTAAAAACGAGGGAGTAACATATTACTCGTGAACTGTATTTGTATGTATTAGCACTTAGTACATGCTGTATAGTGCAATGGGAGTAAATATACTCGCGTCTCAAGTTTGTATGTTTTAGCCGTTGCCGAAACAGTGCCAAAGCGCTGTTTCGGCAACGTAGGATGCCCTGCACCTCATATAGTGTACTTCTCGAATTTCAGTATTTCACATGTTGCTAACCCACCAGCGTTTGCTATTTTGGTCCGTCTTGTGTGTTCCATGGATCCATTCTTAATAGGGCTCTGTTTCATGCTGCATGTTTCAGAAGAGGTGTACAGAAGAATAGTCTCGGAACCCAAAGGGAGGGTGTCCAATTGGTGTCGGCCCAGGATGTTTTGGCTTCATTTTTGTGATGACATCAGAGGCGGCAGGCATGATGAGAATTCCGCGGCTTCTCTCATATACATTAGGGAACTGAGTAGGAATGCATTAGTCATGTGACATGGCTGGCCTTGATGCTAGCAACTAACATGCACCTTCGGGAGGGTACTCCTAAGGGATTGAAAACCATATCAAGTCTCCCGATCATCGATGATAACCGACGGCTTTCCTGTAGGCTTTGTTTAACAGCTGTCAAATATTTGTTTCTCTCCCCGTCCAGAATTTCAGTTTCTCTCTTACTCTGTGCACGTGTCGGCTCGACGACTGACCCCTTCCCCAGAAAACGGAATTCGTTTTGTCGTGTAAATTGTAAATATCTGGGTGATGAATGATGATCATCGGATTGGAGCCTCTGTTTTGTGGCGAAGTTTGGAGTTCCGGCAGACAGGTCTGCCCTTCCCCGGCACGGACGAACCTGGCGGTCACGGTTTCATGGATACGAAATTTATATAAAATCTGTATCAGTTTTTGAAGATTAATTATTGTGGTGACGATGGATGGGTTGGGCTGTGAAGAGGAAGAGAGGGGCCTGCAGTCACACGCGAGTCGCTCTCTTTCACTCTTCCCATTATCTCTTTCGTTATTCGAAGGAGCAAAGCAAGTAAAATGGTTCGAATTCTGCGGGAATTTACAGTACAACACGTAGGCAGTGACGTACCATGTGCTTCGACGGACTGCGCGGCACAGTATTTATACCATGTGTTCGTCTCCGTGTTACTTCAGGCGCGGCGAAGCGACGCAGTAGAAATTAAACATACACTTCATCGCTAGCCAGCGATTAGTTTCGGAGAGTGCAATGGCGTCGACGGCGGTGGCGGACGTGAACGCCGGCAGGGTCGGCGCCGGAACGGGCCCGCTCGACGGCTCGAATCCGGCGATCGTCCGGCTGCGGCAGCTCGTCGACGGGCCCCAGTCCGCAGGTGGTATATTATAGTGCATGCATGGCACGGCGTATTGCTGAACTATACTAGTACTATGCTCAAGTACTGATAGAGACCGGTCTGTGTGCGTGTAGATGGGTGGAGCCGGTGCTGGGAGCAAGGCGTGACGCCGTGGGACCTCGGCGAGCCCACGCCGGCCGTCGTCAAGCTGGTGAAGTCCGGCACACTCCCCGCCGGCAGCGTCCTCGTCCCGGGATGCGGCGGGGTATGTACACGCACGCAAACACGTCTATACGTTACGTACTCTCTCTCAGTCAGTCAGTGATGGAATGGGGCTTGCTTGCAGGGGTACGACGCGGCGGCCCTGTCCGGCGCCGGCCGCTTCGTCGTCGGCCTCGACGTCTGCGACGCCGCTCTCCAAAAGGCAAAACAGGTGACTCGAGTTTAACTGTAACAGTGTAATTTCACAGTAACATCGCTGATGGAACACTAACTGAAACCTTCCCAGTGGTCGTCGTCGTCGCGCGACGTGACCTTCGTCAACGCCGACTTCTTCACCTGGGCGCCGCCGGAGCCCTTCCATCTCATCTTCGACTACACGTACTTCCCGTTTACATCCCTACTAATTTTTAAGCAAACAATTAATTACCAGATATAATTAGTAACTTATACGTGTGCTCTGTTGGTTGAATCAATGAACTGAATGTTCCAGGTTCTTCTGCGCCCTCGATCCGTCGCTGAGGCCAGCGTGGGCGGCGAGGATGCACGAGCTGCTGCGGCCAGACGGGGAGCTCATCACCCTCATGTACCTGGTAACCATCAATTAATAACCCTAGCTACCACTAAGAACACAAACAATTGCTAATTAATATAAGTACCATAAATCCATCGTCACATCATGTTCAGCAATACTATTTTCAGAGTGATATAGCAAACCATTTGCATTTCAGCCTCAAGACCAGGACTCCGGGCCACCCTACAACACGACAGTGTCCGAGTAAGCTAGTAGCATCAGGGCGAATCAAGATATATTCCATCAGTCAGTGTTGAGAGTCGAGACAGAGATGTTAACGCTCCGTTCGCTATCTCATATGCAGCTACGAGGAGGTGTTGAACCCCCTGGGATTCGTTATCGCCTCCATCGAAGACAACGACGTGGCGGTCGAACCACGGAAGGTACCTACCACTATACATGTTTCTAGTCTACTCACAAATAATAATGGTCATCTGAACAACAATGGCCATTGTCAGTATATGGAGTACCATTACAAGCTGTAAAAAACAGTGGTGCCTTTTGTTACCACAAGCTGTATCTAGTTACATCAGTGTGAATTGCCAAGTAATTTCAGGTGGTAATGTTATAATCACCTTAACTTTCAGGGGCTGGAGAAAATTGCAAGGTGGAAGAAGACAGCGAAGGAAGCAGAAAAAACGACATCAGACTTGCCCGCTGATGATATTTAAATTTCCACACAAGATATGCAAGTGAGAGGCAAGACATGCAGAACTTATCAACGCATGAACAGAGCAGAAATATACGTATTCACATAGCTAGTACTACTTACATGATAACCTTGATCATCCGGCACTCTATGTCTCTATTATTTAAGATCAATGTATAACTATCATGTTTTTGGCAAATTTTGAACTATATGTGCATTTATTCAACATATGATTGAATGAATTATCTTTCAACTGATCGTGAATCATCTGGCCCAGCCATGGAAATCATAAATTGGTCCCACACATTGTGTGTGGTCAGGGAAACAAATAACCAAATAATGTTTTTCAAGTTGATGTTCACACCAGTAGTGCACATTACACATATGCCAAACAAACGAAGCTGGGCTACTCACACATGTAATCCACGTCACTATCGGCACCATCCTTTGGAAGTAGCCAAGTCAAGAAGCCCTCCTGAGTTTCTCGATTGAGTCTCTGTGCCGAATACTCGAGAATCATGTGCCACAGCTCGCCAACAGTCCATCTGTGGCGTGAAATCCACTGGATCACCTGTCACAATGTAATGATGCAATCATGAAAAGAGTAAGGTGAAGATAACATAACAAGAAAGTGTGACAACATGTGATCAAGACCGACTACGTTCGGTAAACAAAACAGAGGATCCCCGGCTCCATCTAGAACCATCCATCATGTCTAGTGTGCAGGTACAGTATTAAACCTTCCTAATATGGATTAGATGACCCCGTCGTTAACCTGTTGTCTGTCCATGGACAGCATCCATTGGATTGCACCCACTAAATGGGGGAAGATCCAAATCCCCAAGGATTAGATACCATTGCACACAGAAAAATGTACAACAGCCAGACATTTAAATGGTTTTATAGAGTTGTGGTACACCCAAAATATTATTTTCTACTTCTGTACATAAGAAAGAAAGTGAAAACGGGTTTATTGACTTGTGGTACCTCTTCTAGTCTTTTCAGCGACGCGTCCTCAAAAGTATAGTAGTTAACAAATGGTCGGTGTGCCTGCAAAATATACTTAGTTGTAAAAAAAAAACAAGCACATATACTTGATCCCTCCAATTATGTTGATAGTTGAATCTATACCGGTACATACATTTAACTGGGAAGATAAATAGTTCACCAGTACAGCTAACCCCTGAAACTCGACTGTGTAATAACATTTTTCCTGTACCTGTGATGCAGCAAGCCACTGAATCATGCTTTTAATTTCAGGGTTGCCACCGAAAGCCCCACAACCCCAGTTTCCAGTTGAAACCCCTATACAGTCATTGGAGCTAACACTTGGACAGTTATCCTTGATATTAGAATCCTGAAATCGTGCTTTAAAAGTTAAGATACGATAAGAAGTTCAGAACATACGGACACCATGTTCTTGTGTCGTGCATGTATTGTAAGTAACTGCTTATCATGTTAGGCCTTATTTGAAATCATATACCCGGCAGTAACTGCTTATCATGTTGATTTCTTCATTGGTTGTCAAGCAAAACAAAATGATAGGGGCAAATACATGCTATTAAACCAATTCTGAACCTACTCAGAGATGGAGGTGTTAACTAAGACTGCTATTCCTCACTTGGCAGTGCTTAAAATTAGGTATTTAATACTTAATAGAAGGATTCAATTAACAGCAAATCCACATGACTCATTTGGTGAACACCTGAAAAGGCTTCACATCGAACTGATGCTTTGTTTGATCCAGAAATCCACAAAATGCTTTGTTCACCTCCCTGTATAGAAATGTAGTACGGATGAAAATGATTCAGGAAAACATTACAACTATAGATCGTTTAGAAAGGATAGCGACAAAAACAAGCTAACAATAAACCGCGAAATACTGTGACGCATTGAAGTCCAACAAGAACAAGGCATACCTTATAAGACCACTAGTTTCATACTGCAACTTAGGTGGACAGTCCAAAGCATCAATTGCTAATATTCTAGTTTTTCGTCTACCCATCCCATCAAGAGGCTTCGTATCTAAATAGTCACCGACAAAGCGAAATGAGGAACTGTACCTGTAAGAAGCAAGTGAAGGGTTCATTAACGAAATAAAATTCATCAGCTGGTGTAGGTTTAGGGAGGTCATAGTTGATTAGTACTGTCGAACATCTATGAACTAAATCAAGCGAATGGTGGATAAGGTTAAAACTAACCCCATATACTGTGAGAACCTTTCTGCACCAACAATTTCTATAGCCTCATTATCTTCCATTGAAGCCATGAAGAGCATGCCCACAATCAGTTCGGGATTTATCATGAAACGGATCTCTTCCTGTACCATAGAAGAGACACAACATATAAGAGAACCAAAGTCATGCACTGGTCTCAAGATAATGACGGAACAGTAATTTTCCATGTAACAACGAAGATGATGGATAAGTTACAAACAATTCATATAAAACGAATGTAGAAATGCGTTCTAAAAGTTCTAAAAGTAAGAGACCTGCACGCAACCCCTGGAAAGCGCGCCTCCTCCCAGATATTTATTTGCAAAGTCAACCTCAAGGGCTTCTTGTTCCTCATCTTCTATCAAACCCGAGGAAATTACCTACTAATGAAAAGAAAACAATCAATCAGCAGACTTCATATCAGTTGTAACGATCGAGGCATTTTGATAGCATTACATAAAAGAAATCCTAGCTGTTCGTACTTTGTACTCCAGTGCCTACGAGCCTTAATTCTGTTATAATGCAATACCAGGATACACATGATTTATTATGCGTGGAACATCACCAAAATAGAAGAAGGTATAAATAAAAAATTCCATATGGAAACATGTATTCCTCCCAAAATGCAGAGTCTAGTGACTCCAAATTATGCTTGTCGGGTAATGCTTGTTTGAAAACAAAAATGGCTATTCTAAATCGACCTTCACAATCCATACATGGTACAAACTCAATATGAAACAGTTGTGGCAGATTTGTTCAGTACTACTCAGATCTTATTCCAGGAAAGTACTCCCATGTCTTTGAATACATCTTCACACTGTAGGATGGACTTTAACTAATTATCAACCTCCTTTAAGATACTTCACCTCATGTAAAGAGGCATATGGTAGTATGAAACAGTGCTAGTTACAAGCTCTGCCTCTGCTTTGATTTAACAAACAAAGGTGAACTCAACTAATTTGTGTGCTAGTTAATACCAGAGGAACCGTGCAAGAGGACTAGTGCGAAACATACAACGCCTCTTACCCGGAATGGGCAGAGGGGCGTGCTAGATTTCATCCAGGCATCACTGTCAGGGTAGGTAACGCCACCAGAGACAGAGCCGCCGCGCGGAAGAACCTTCCGCTCAAACGACACGAAACCAGTAGACACAGACGCGGTCACCCTCTCGAAATAGTGAGCAAGGCACCTCACTTTGTGCTCCTGGCTTGGCCTCGCATTGTAAGTCAGTGCCCTGTCGATCCATTAGTAAACCACAGAAGCACAAGAGGTCAGTAAGAACAGCTTGTAAATTTTACCCTCTTAAAAAGATTAAATGAACAATAGAACACACAAAACGAGTGAGACATACGCGAACAATGTGTCAAAATTGATCGCCGGGAGGCGGGCCTCGGCGCGGCCGGCGGTGGGGAACAGGCAGAAGAGGGCGCACGCGAGCAGCGCGGCGGCGAGCTCCTGTCCCAGGAGCACCACACCGGCGTCCTGCGACGCCAGGAGGCGGAGCCCGCGCGCGGCGGTGGCGGCGGCGTAGTGGTCCTCGAGCAGGGCGGGGAGGCGGAGGAGGAGGCGGGCGAGGCGGGGGAGCACGTCGGAGAACCACTCCCGCGCGTGGGCGCGAGAGAGGAGATCGTCGAAGAAGAGCGCGTACCCCTCGGCGGCGCGCGCGGGGAGCGCCGGGAGGGAGAGGGCGACGCGGAGGTCGTGGAGCGCGTCGGCGAGGACGTCGCCGGATGTGACGCGGCTGACGTCGGGACCGAGGGCGAGCGCCTTCAGCTGCTCCTGCGCCGCCGGCGGCCAGAACATCCCGCCGCCCCGGAGCACCACCGGGATCAGCGGCAGGATCGACCGCAGGTCGCCGCGCGCCTCCATTGCTGCTCCGCTCTGCAGCTTTGCCCTTCTCCCTCTTTTTTTTCGGTTTCTTTTTTTTTTCCGGTTTCGAGCCTTTACTACTTGGTGGATGGGCTTTAATGGCTCATGTTAGGCCTTGGGCTCGTGCTAGCCCACGTAACATTGCAGCCGAACTGCCACATGGCCTACACTGACTGGACCGAAGCTTATCCATTTCCAACTCGTTTCGTTCCTCGGCAGCTCCAAGCTCTGCCATGGGAGTGGACACGGACGACCAATGGCCGCCGTGCACGCCAAGCTCCCCCCGACGCCGCCAGGCCATGGAGCTCCGCCGCGCCGGAACCTCCGACGCGAGCCGCCGGAGGTCGTGCGCGACTGCAAGCGGCTGGACGGGCTCATGAAGGCCGGCAGGCTGGCGGACGCCCTGGACCTGTTCGACCGAATGCCGCGGAAGAACGTGGTCGCGTGGACCTCGGCCGTGTCCGGGCTCACGCGCGGCGGGCGGCCCGCGGAGGCGCTGGCGACGTTCTCGGACATGGTGGCGTCGGGCGTCGCGCCCAACGACTTCGCGTGCAACGCGGCGCTGGCGGCCTGCGCGGCCGCGGGCGCGCTCCGCGCCGGGGAGCAGGTGCACTCGCTCGCCGTGAGGTCCGGGTTCGCCGGGGACGCGTGGGTCGGGAGCTGCCTGGTCGAGCTCTACTCGCGGTGCGGCGCCCTGCGCGCCGCCCAGGACGTCCTCGACCGGATGGAGTCGCCGGACGTCGTCGGGTACACCTCGCTCGTCTCGGCCTTCTGCCGGTGCGGCGAGTTCGGGATGGCGGTGGAAGCGCTTGGCCAGATGCTGGCGCGGGGAGTGGAGCCGAACGAGCACACTGTGACCAGCATCCTTGCGGCGTGTTGCCCGCAGGTTCTCGGTGAGCAGATACACTGCTACATGATCAAGGCAATGGGCTCGCCGTCGCGGAGCATCTACGCGTCGACCGCATTGATCGACTTCTACTCGAGAACCGGTGAGCTCGACATGGCGAAGAGGGTGTTCAATGATCTCCAGTGCAAGAACGTGGTGGCCTGGTGCTCCATGATGCAGCTGTACATCAGAGCTGGGAAGCACAAGGAAGCGCTGCAGTCGTTCGACGATATGCTTTCGGAGGGTGTGGTCGATCCTAACGAGTTTGCATTCTCAATTGCTCTTGGTGCCTGTGGATCCATTTCTCTGGGGCGTCAGCTTCACTCCTCAGTTATCAAGCGCAACCTGACCAGCGATCTCCGGGTGTCGAATGCACTGCTCTCCATGTACGGCAGAAGTGGTTTTGTCGAAGGACTCGGGGTTGTGTTCTGCAAAACGGAGGATCCTGACATTGTCAGCTGGACAGCAGCCATCTCTGCATACTTCCAGAATGGTTACGGTGAGAAGGCCATAGCATTGCTCTCCGAGATGCACACGAAGGGTCTCACACCGAACGACTATACCTTCTCCAGCGTGCTGAGTTCCTGCGCCGACCTGGTACTGTTGGATCAAGGGAGGCAGTTCCATTGTCTGGCTCTGAAGCTAGGATGTGACTCAAAGATCTGCACTGCGAACGCGCTGGTCAACATGTACTCCAAGTGTGGCCAGATCGTCCCCGCCAGGCGCGCGTTCGACGTCATGAATCACCGTGACGCGACGTCCTGGAACTCGCTGATCCACGGGTACGCGCAGCACGGGGAGGTGAGCATGGCGCTGGAGGCGTTCAGTGAGATGTGCTCCAATGGTGGCGGTGAACCAGACGAGTCAACATTTCTGGGTGTTCTAGCAGCGTACAACCACGCCGGGCTGGTGGACGAAGGGATTGCGTTTTTCAGAGCAGTAATGGCTGGCCAGCACGGCTGTGCGCTGATGCCCTCGCACTACGCCTGTGTGGTCGACATGCTGGGCCGGAGCGGCAGGTTCGACGACGCTCTCCGGCTCATTCAGGAGATGTCGTTCAAGCCCGGGGCCCTGATATGGAAGACGCTGCTGGCATCATGCAGGCTGCACGGCAACCTGGAGACGGGGAGGCTCGCCGCCGAGAAGCTCAGAGAGCTCTCGGAAGGGGAAGAGGACCATGACTCGGCGAGCTATGTGCTGATGTCGGGCATCCACGCGATGCGGGGGGAGTGGCACGATGCCGGCAAGGTCCGGCGGAGGATGGACGAGGCCGGCGTGAGGAAGGAGGCCGGGTGCAGCTGGGTGGAGGTGAGGAACGAGGTGCATGCCTTCGTGGCACGGGACACGTCTCACCCGGAGTCCGCGTCCATCTACCGGATGCTCTGGGACTTGTTTGATGTAATACGAGAGAGTAAAGCTTACGATGCAGATGTTGAAATCTTTGATGTAGATATGCAGATTTAGATGTGAAAAACATACATACTCTTGAGTTGTTCCGTAAGGATCCTGTATTGTTTGGCTCAGATAATGATTTTGTACAGGAGGTTGCTTGGATGAACTTTGTGATAATTTTGCATGCACCTACAGGCGGTCACTAAGTTGGATGAACTTAGTGATGTTAATTGCTCACAATTGCTTCAATAAACTTTGTGAAGTTTACTGGAATCAGAACACTTCATTATCTATGCTAACATGAAGTTCACTGGGAAATTTCGTTTCAAATTACTTCAATACTACCTGTCTTAATAAAGACTGATGCCTGACAAGGAGCAATATATATATGATCATTCATGCAAATCAACTACACACGGGAAAATAACATAACTACCTGTGCTTCAGTAGTACTACCATGGATCACATTCTATTAAGACTTTTGACAAGTTGCCCAATATGTTGGTTCAGCAGCTGTTGTCGCTCCCAAATTTGACAATTCTTGTATGTAGGCGAGCAGCAAATACACACACCTTGCTTGTCTGACTGCGGCTGCACAAATCATGTCTGCGGTGCACACTCTAAAAGTCTGAATCATGCTAGACTGTTAGCATCACTGAAACAGATAGAGTGATGGTACTGACATTGTCAAAACAAAAGAGACACCCATTTTTAGACACTTGGCCCAAAATCGCCATCAGACTGAAGAGAATGCAAGCAACGAGTTGTTCATGAGATGTCTAAATGGAGATAAGTTTTCCTTTTAAGAGAGGCACTGACACTAAGTTACTAAGCATTGAATGACATAGCACAAACAGGGAGCTCTAACACTCAGCTAAGGGGCTCAATTGTTTGGAAAGACATGACGAAAGTCGACTCGCATCCATGGAAAATCAGAAACGGGAATGAACTAGGCAGCATCAAATCCCCTGCTTCTGCCTCTTCGTCCCACGAGCAGACGTGAGAAGGTCACGCAGCATCGACGGGTGACTTGCTACAAGGTGTGTATACCCATCGGTCGCCAAGACCTCATCAAGAACATCAGGAGTGCTGACGATGAAGTCGATACACTTGGCCTTGAGCTGCGAACAGTTGTGCTGCTCAGCAAAAGCCAGAGTTGTGGCTGCAGTCCCGGCTTTGATGCCATCATAAATCTTTGCCTCGCAGATCAGCTTGAGCCTGTCCAGTCCATACCTGTCAGCAGCAACAAGTAGATGTTGAGCCAATGCTGTCCCGTCCCCCGACCGCTGATCAAATTCAGACACCGCGTCGGTGTAGATGAAGTTAAGCATGGCCTTGAAAGTGGGTGCCTCTATGTCCTCGACCTCGATTTGTTGTGCGCTCTTCTCCCCGGAGTCCCCGAAGAACTCGAGGTTGAAGAACTCGGCGTCGAATACAGGGGATCTTGCTGCAAGTATGAGCTTGTGTGCAGCAAAGGACTCGCCGGACACGAGAAACGTGACGTCTGCTCCGGTCTTGCTCTCCTGGAGCTTTGCAAGGTCCAGGTTCAGGTTAAAGGACGGCGCGGGCACTTTCTTTTCCGGGAGGACAGTCGTATCAGGGGATTTCTTGAGCACCATGATGGTGCATTCAACGGTCAGGGAATCATCATGCTTGAGATATCCTGATTTTTCTAGATTCTTTGTTGGCAAAAGGAAAGCTACAATGTTTTCTCGCGAAGGACCGGGGTGGTCTCCAATGGAAGGATTCAGCTTGCCACTCGGATCGACCAACCGACAGCTCAGCCTGGCGCCGATGAGGGCTTCACCTTCACCACTGGTCCTGGGGAAGACAAGCTCCACAGCTACCCATCGATCGCATTTACGAGGATCATCAGTAGGGTAGCCGGCCTTCATTTTAGGATACAAACAAACTTCCCAGTCATACCCGTAGACGCTCCATGAGGTTTTCACGAAATCGCCGTCCATGCCCATATGGTAGCCCTGGTGGCAGTCGGCAGTGGGCGTGAAGCTAAATCCCTCCATCCTGAGCAGCCGCGTAGAGCGAGCGACCTCATAGAGATCCGTGGGGGCGTTTTCCATGGCGGCGGCCGGGCGGCGAAATCGCCCATACAAGCGATGCAATGGGACCGGCCGGGACTGTTGGCCCACTCTTGGAAATGCTACGGAGAGAATGGAGCGGAGGAAGAGGGGAGAACGATTCCGGAAAATGTGAGATATGTTTCCAGTTTGCCTCATTGGGCTTGTGTGTATTCATCCCTTCAAATAGGGGCTGCTAAAGTCCACTAAGCTGTCACATCATACGGATGTGACCGGTCCTACCCCTTGCCCATGCCGGGTCACTGTTGACACCGTCATGACTAGAGTGCACTGTAGATGACGTCTAGTACGTCCTACCTACCTACTGTACTTGGTGCTGACGCACCACTTCAGGACACTGGCTACAGGACAAAGTGTCCAGTCCAGAACCCGGCTACCGACTGCCTCTACTCGGAACAGACTCCGAGTGGGGCTCATTCGACTGGGAATAGACTCCCGAGTCGAGGAACTCGAGTCGACTCCACGAGTCGACTTCTCGAGTCGACCCGAAGGTTCGAGTCGACTCCCGGAATACAAGCCTATATCTAACAGGGACGGCGGCCAGGTGCTCTCCATGCTTCTGTGGAAGTGATTGGGGATTAGTACGCAGGGGGAAGTTATACATACGGGGTTGAAGGATACCGCCGCCGCCGGGGTTGGAAGGTAATTATGGACGACTAACCACACCGGCGAAGAGAAGAAGCCGTCCGCTCGCCGGTGGCTCAAAGTCGGCGGTTTGTTGGTGACGGATTTGGCCAGATTTGCTCCGGCTCCTCGACCCGCTCCTGTCTAGTGGGGTGCGGCGGGCATGGAGGGATCACAGCACCCCGGGAGGGCGGTGCGGCGGCGGGGGGAGGGGATGTGTGGAGGAGTCAGGACGGTGGCGCTCTGCTCTGCTGGGTGGGAACGGGGAATGGCGGCGGTGAGAGCATCTCCATCACAAACCATATATTCCTACAAGAAAAACTACGGCGGATTTACGGTTTCGGACTCCATAACAGAACCTGTAAAAAGTTCCCTTTTTGGGCACCCGATAATCCCGCGGCCGAACCAAATAAGTGGCGGCCCATGGGCAGTTTTTAACCGGGTTTCTCCGCTGCCGTCGACGAGCAATCTCCCCTTTCCCCGCCGTGTTTCGAGGAGCAATCCACTACCACCGCCAATCCAATCCTGGGGAGGAAGCGGGTGGCGTGGCACTTCATCCACGTCGGCGCCGAGGTCCCGTCGAAGCTTCGGTACTGCGCCGTCGAGGAGTTCAACCGTCTCCACGTTGCAGCCAGGCGCGGCGAGGCAACCTCCTCTGGTGTAGGCAGCTCCTCCGACGCGCTCGTGCGGGTGCCGGAGACGGGGGAGGTGCTCGAGCGCTACGACCCCGCCGCCTTCGGCCTGGCCTTCGCGGCGGAGGATTTCGCCCCCTCCTACTCGCTCAAGGCCGTCCTGGTAACCCTCTGCAAGCGCTCCAGGTCGGAGGAGGAGGAGGTCGCGGCGAAGCAACTGGGCGAGGTCAAGCAGAACGTTGCCGCCGAGTGCACCCAGATGGACAAGGCCGAGGAGTGGCCCCACATCGTCGCCGAGCAAGACATCATGTTTGTCAACCTCATCTCCTCCGACGAGGAGTGAGCAGCTCCTCCGCCGTTGCGTCCCCGCCGCTGCCGTCAGTAGTTACTTTAGGGTTTGGATTAGGGCTTGTACTCCTCCGGTGATCACTGTTTGCTATTCGGCCGTTTGTTCGCGTGAATGCAAGAAAATTAAATTTGCAGTTCGTGTTTTAGTCTGTTTTGTGTGCCAGGCTATTTGGAATTGAAAAAAGCGCAGCCAAACACAAACCTAAAAACTACTTTTTGGTTCCATGTTTTTTGATTTCTGCTAGAGATGCTATGAGACGGAGAATTGTGGCGGTTTTGTTGTCCGTTGGATTGAATGGAAATAAACTTGGCCTCGAGCATGTCAAGCAGCCTTGTTTACTTCGACCGTACACCTATTTGAAACGCCCAAGCCATTATGATAACCAATTTTTAAGAGTTTTGGCTACAAAATGTAGGTCCTATATTTTCATGAAAATTGTTAAGAAAATATTAATGCTCCCGCAAAACAAACTCGATATGTGTAGAGGAGTCAAGACGGCCATTGCGAGGAATTATGTCGGTGACTTGTCGTTTTGTTGTTTGCCGAATGAGACTAAACTTGGCATAGACCTCTCCAGTTCAGCATCCGTCAGCACATCAACATCTTTATCAACATTGACCCCTAAAAATGTGTTCGTAGAAGGAATGTGGCGGACAGATCTCCCGTTATTGGGATGGCCTGCTCTCAAAATTTTCATTTTTACATATTTTTATTAATATGTTCACACTAACCAGACATACAACTAGAATACATGATTCAACAATAACTAAAATATATAAACAATAAAGTTATATAACAATGCAAATTATAATTATGCAAGCAGTTGTTGAATAATTAGACAATTTAATATATGATTTAATTCACGAAAATAGTAAATAAATTATAATTATGCAAGCTTATGGTTTCACCATTATTGGATTGCTCTTGGTGTGGTGTCCTCTATTCCCCGTGAAAAAAATTCAACACAAAACATTCTCTTATTTTTTTCTTTAGGATGACATTAGTGGGTATAAAAAATATAATGCTTGCTGCTAGAAAATCTTAAATATAATTTAATTTTAAGTGTCCAGTAGGTATATAATGTTACGTGCTTCCTTAAAAACTCAATTAAATAAAAAATAATCAACTTAAAAGTTAGAAAGATGCATAAAACAATATTCGACAGAATGTGTCTAGAAAAACAGCACCAATATCAGAGATCTCAACGCTTGTGATCTCGCAGTATCCGAGTCGCGTAGTCGTCTGTGTTGTCGCGCAGCTCCTCGCCGACGATGTCACCGCCGCCCTTGTGCTCCTCCCATATCTCATCGTCGTCGTAGGCCGGATCGTCGCGTAGCACCGACAGGAGCAGCAGCCGGCGGCTCTGAATCATCGCTACTCTTTGCAGCGACATAGGCATCCTCACGCGATTGAGGCACTAGCCATCGAGGAGGCTAACCTTGCACCACGGCATTGGCCTCCTAAATTGCCAGTGCTGCTGCGCGAAGGCCATCCCCATGTGGACGCGGTTCCATTCATCCGGATCAGAGAGTTCACAAAGAGCGGCTCTCCACGGCAGCGACGGGCTGCGGTGGCGGGCACCCAAGGAGGTGGTTGAGTCTGTGTCGCCGTCTTCCAGTGGTACAGGCACCCTCGCGCCGTTGAGGCGCAAGCCAACGGAGATTATCATTGGACCACGCCACTGGCCTCCTAAATTGACAGTGCCGCTATGCGGACAAAGAAGAGCGGCACTCCGTGACGCCGCGAATGGCTGCGGCGGCGGGCGCCTGAAGAGGTTCTATGAGTATTCATGGCTGCGATGAAGTGTGGTGTACTGAGATAACACGAATCGTGGTTTTTAAGAACTAGTGGGTGGTTCCGCGACGCCATGGGACACCTGGCTTCAAATTTCAGAACATGTCCACATTGCAAACGATTACCAAAACGTCTCCATTGCCATAGAATATACTGAACGGTTACCGAAAGTGATCATTAGTTTCTGAACTAGATATAGAACACTTGTGCATGTCAGAGTCGGCCTCTAATCGGATCGGGGGAGCCGGTTTTGGTGGGGTTTCCGGGCCGAGCCCTAACTCACCGTCGTGCGGATTTCCGAAATCAAAAGGGGTCAGCCTCCGTAAACCAGCATCATCTAGTCTAGGGTATCCCTGCCGCCGCCGTGTGAGCGGAAAGATCATGTCGGAGGAGCCACCGCCGCCGCCGGAAAGATTGTTGTTTGACCTCGCCTGCTCCTTGGCGCTGCGAGTGATAGTTCACTTCATCCTTTCCCGGCGGCCAGCTGCTAGCACTGCCAACGTCCCCATTGTCAGGCGTCCTCCTCGACACTTCACTACTCCACCGCCGTGTGAGCTAGTTCAGTATGTCGGAGGAGCCACCGCCGCCGCCGGAAAGATTGCTGTTTGACCTCGTCTGCTCCTTGGCGCTGCGAGTGATAGTTCACTTCGTCCTTTCCCGGCGGCCAGCTGCTAGCACTGCCAACGTCCCCATTGTCAGGCGTCCTCCTCGACACTTCGCTACTACTCCGCCGCTCGGCCTGATTGACCTCGTTCGTTCCTCTGCAACACCACCTGCTGCCTTGGCACCGCTGCTCTTGTCTCACTCAGTTGGCCGCCACGATGCGCCACAGCCACAGCGTTCCACACTCCATGGCCAAGTCCTTGTGGAGGTATTGGCTGCATATTCTGACTTCCCCTTCAGCGGCACCCTTACTATCTTCGATGGCTGTGCTTCCAACTATATCTTAAAAAAAAAATGAAATCTCTAACACTATGTTTGGATGTAGGAAAGTTTGCCTGGAATTGAAGAATCTGGAATTAGTCAGCTAATTCCGGGCGTTTGGTTTGGCTAGGGAATTAAGACTTGGAAACACGGACCAATTCCGCGCGAATCGGCCGCTAGTGTTGGCTTGGCCCAAAACATTCCGAGGCTGCACGCTCGGAAACGCGCGGAATCGTTCCCTGGCCTCTCGACTCGCTTCCTTCTCGCTCGCTCGCCTGCTTCCTTCTCGCTCGCTCGCCTGCTCCCTTCTCGCTTCTTCCTCCGACGGCGGCGACCCAGACGGCGGCGCCGGCGGCGCCGGCGGCAAGGAACGGCCCTCCTCTGTCCCTCCCTCTCCTCTCTCAGTTCCCGTCGTATCCCAGCGTGGCCCCAACCCTAGATGGGGATGGCGGCGCGATCGGTAGTGCGCTGGGATGGGGACGGTGGCGGAGCTCCCTCTCTCCCTGAATGCCTCCGAGCACCCTCCTCGCTTCCTCTCTCCCTGCCTGCGTTCCTTGCTCCCCTTCTCACATTTTCCAAACTTTCTTTTCTGTTTATACTGCAGATTGCTCACGGACGACGAGCTGGCCACCCTCTGCTACGAGTTCCTCAACGGAGGGACGGACACCACGGTGACCCTGCTCGAGTGGATCCTGGCCGAGCTCGTGAACCGGCCGGACCTACAAACGGCGGAGAGGTTCCTAGAGGGCGCCAATGGACCCAGGGAGAGTATTCCTCGTTCTGGAAGCAGGGAGATCAAGAGCTCGAACTAGCAGCCAGGGAGAGCGTTTCTCGTTCCGGCATATTTCGAACTAGCAGTATAGCAGTAGTTGATTACATATAACATAAGTAACAAGTTTTATATTGTCTAAACTCGACAAAACATGCAATTTTTATATTGTCTAAACTCAACAAAATATCGAATTCCTAGTTTTATACATCCAAACAGGAAAATAATACGTATATCAATATTCGAATTTATATGTACAATTATTTTCATGTATGTGACAATTATTATATTATCCAAACTTAACAAAACATCCAATTCCATATTTTATACGTCCAAACAGGAATTGGAATCATGTGCTACTTTTGATTCCGGCCATAAATTCCATTTTCAACCAATCACTAGAATTTGAATCGGAGTCCAATTCCTTTCCATCTGGGAATTGGAATTGTTGGCCCAATTCAATTCCAGGGTCCAATTCCTACATCCAAACACAGTGTAAGCACTAGCACCTAGGATTTTTGATATAGTAGAAACCCCATCCGGGTGGGAATTGCCAAAAACTGCCCCCGACGGGGATTGAACTCGGGTCTTTGGGGTTGCCACTGCGCCCCCAAACCATTGGGCCACTGCCCCGTTCTGCTTCCAACTAGATCTACAGACGTGAGCTTTGGCATTTCGATCCGGTGGCAGATTTCGATTCCCGCAGAAAAGAATGGTTGAAAACACATGCTGACTCCTCCGAATTCAAGGTATATAACTATATATATATATACACACTACATATTGTTCTGAATATATAAACAGGCTAGTAGATTGTGATTTAATCGATGTATATATTTATAATGCAGCATAAGCTACGGCTCACTGGTCCAGGTCGTGCCATCTCGGCACTTCCCGGCTTGAGCATCAGTGCAACCATCCCGAAGACGGATGAGTATTACACAGTAGCATATGATTCACCAAACGATTTTGGCAGGCACGATGAGCCCAACACCGTAACCATCACAACAAACAAGGGCTCTATATACCTGACGTGTGCGGTGCTACGTGACGCCGTGGAGGCCGGCCTGGAGGTCACGGTGCGCCTGCCCTGGCTCTACCCCTTCGCCGATGTGCATGGTCATGTTACGGCCTACATTGGAACGTTTGTGACTGGAACCACAATCTTCAGCAGAGACGCCAAGGACCCGGTGTATTGCCCCTTCTCCGACAGTGAAGAAGCTATGGGTATCGGCACCGAATTCAGCCTCCCGTTGGACCGATCTCCCCTTGTGGTGCCGATTGGATCATGTCTGCGCATAAAGGGGGAGCTCGTGCTGAATGGATGGCAAACAATACCTATCGATCATTCTATCTCTCGACCCAGAGTCAATTCTTCCACACTGGTTGGGCCGAGGACAACGATTTAGAAGTTGAGACCGCTATATGCTTAACTCTTACTGATGTATGGATATGAATTTGGTTTAATAGTATTTCGGTTTTCTGATGTACGCCTTAAATCAAACACGTAGTGCTGGAATAGCAATGCTTGTACCAACCATTTCTTTCTACTCCGGTGCATTTCTTCAGCTTTTCAGATAGTGAGCATGACATAACTTGTATTTTGGCTTTCTAACAACCTTTTATCTCTTTGCCGCCTTCTTAGTAAAACCCCATAGTAATGGCTCTAATCTAACAAGTGCATGCTCTCTGTAGCCTTACAAAATTGTGTACCGAGGGAAAGGTATACCAAACGATAATGATTCCAGGCTACTTATGTCATGCCATGTTTTGGATGTATAGGCAACTCACTATTCGCCCCTTGCATCTTCTAACAACTTCTTGGACTTGGAGAATTGTGTCGGTCCATTCACTGAATAACTAGCACGGAATATAACTTCTCCCGGTCATGATGTCGTGTTAGTAGTTCCGTTTGAGATATAAGCTTGCTTAGAGGATGTACAGGACACTGAGTAAAAATAAATTCTTTTGCAAAACAACATTTTGTACCATGTCTGCACACCTCAAAAGATGATTTTTATCAAGTATAGCACCTGGAGGCACCATGGTGACTGCTCTAGCTCCGCCACTGGGACCATCCATGTTGCTAATACCGCCCCGACGAAGCGGTTGTCGTGCCGAGCTTAAGAGCAGACCATGCCAATGAGGATTGTACATTTGTACTACCACATACCGCTTCTATTGTCAAAGTACCGCAGGGAGCATCAAGTTAGTCCAAACCGTCACTAGTACAGACTTGACTTTAAAAGACGGAAGCTAGATCCGGTTGGAGTGAAAATAAAATACGTCGTCTGGGAAGAGCTTGCTGAAACGTCCGTTATTTCAAGGACATCTCTAATAGTATTAGTTATGGTTTTTATTTTCCACCCGCCTCTAAGTTTGAGATGGTCAGGAATATTAGCGGCTACCTTTTTTCTTTGAAAAGGGGCGCACCCAGCCTCTACATCAAACTGATGACGTTTGTACGTATGCCGTTACAAATCACGGACCACAAAGGGCAACCAACGAAAGAAACTAAGACAAAAATTATTACTCATAGTGTAATCCTATTATCAAAACACCAGCCTGTTAGCAGGGCCGGCTCTAGGATTTCAAAGGCCCCGGGGCGAGCTTCGTCGATGGGCCCAAACGTACAAAAAATCCGGTCGATATAGTAAGCTAAGAGCCTAAGAATTACCTGTTCTTGTCGATCTCACCACCTGTTCTTGTCGATCTTGGCGAGATGGCAACAGGGGCGAGGGCAACGCCGCGACGAGTCGACGTAGGCCTGAGTCGACGACAGGGGCGACTGGCGCTGGCGTCCGGCGAGCGGGGCAGCGGGCGAGAGGAAGACGACAGGGGCCAAGCCGCGATTCACTCAATCAGGGCCTGCACTCAATCAATCGAGGGGAATTGATAAGGAAACGAAGCGTCGATTGACGATTTACGCTGGGCTCGAAGCCTCGAAGCGATCGTTCGCATGTATTTCCTTTTTTTTCTATATAACATGTATGTACTGCATATAATATATGGGCCCCTATTTGGACGGGGCCCAGGCCGTCGCCCCTGCTGCCCTGGCCCAGAGCCGGCCCTGCCTGTTAGTTGTAAAAGTCCTTGGCGACCGTCTCTAACATGTTGCACCCATCTTTACTATCAAATAGGAGTTGGACGTACGTTCGTCCGACTGCAGCTAGATCGGCGGACGATTGGGACCATCGCAACCGTCCACTCAAACTGCTCTACATTTCCACACTGTGCGATCTTTGTGATGGCAAAATTACGCCGGCTTGCCACCGCTTAGTCGTCGAAACGGTACGAAGTTTCTCTCCTACCTCCTACTCACTCCGTTCCAAATTAATTGACTTCTATTTGTCCACATATGACACATATGTGGAGTACCTGTCGCCTCCCCCGACCCATCTCAACAAGCGGTTCTCCAATCCACCCCGCCCGCCGAACAATAATGCTATACCTACGTAAAATTCTTACGGACTGACGTGCCATCTAACGTGGCCACGATTCGCTCCCCGCGAGATCAGAACGAATTGCTCAGGGAAAAAGAACGAATCCCTCGCGAAAAAGAAAAGACTCACAATCCTTATTGTTCTTTCCCAAGCGACGGGCGGACGGCGGCCATGCAGATCGGCGCCACGAGCGGCGACCCGTCTTGGTCGGGCGGCGGCGAGGCCCTCCGGTGCGGCGTGGACGGCGACGTCCCTGTTGCGGCCCAACGTGGTGAGCATCCCTGTGGTGTGATGTGATGGCATGGTGATTTCTTCCGGGGCGGCATGGCAGGCTCCGTTGAGGGGGCGAGGGGCGACCTTCTCCTTGCGGGCAGCGCCGCGGTGATCTCTCCCTTGCGAGAAGTGGTGAGGTCAAATCGAGATGGCCACCTCTGTTGGGAGCGGCTAGCGGCCAGAGGACATGGACACGCCCCGTACAAGATTAGGGCTGACTCGCCCAGGTCCGTGGCCGGCGAGGTTGCAGCGGCGGCCTACCTGTACCTGGTCTCCAAACATGCCAAGTACTTCAACTTCATGTGTGACAGCCATGGCTCCAGCTACTCCGTGAACAAGCTCAGTTGGGACTTGGGACGACAAGCATAAAAAGTTCAGATGTCATTCATAGCTACTGATGTTTCAGATGGCCTTCTAGGAAGGTCCAAGTTATGCAGAAACTTTGCATCAACACCACCATATCCTATCTATATAGTTGAATTTCTGAAATATGTCGGAGAGGAACCTGATCATGAACATGAACATGATTTCTGAAATATGCGAGATTTTCAGTCATGTAGCTGTCCTTCAATTATGTACAGATTATAAGATTTCCCTTATGACTTGTTGTGATCATGAATAAAATGGATCCTTCTGATGAAAAAAATAAATCCGATTGTTGCTAGTTTGATTCCTGCAGTTTTTATTCCATCGTCGTTCTTACGAGCTTCCATGCATGGTGAGAGCCCACCGGACCACGCCTCCACTCGGAGCTCCCCTGGCAGCGCCGCACACGGGAACCTGGCCGCTCGCGACGTCACGGACGACCTGGCCACCGGTGAGCTCCACCTCCACCTCCACGGTAATAAGTTGAGGATTTGGGCGTCTTCCGCCTGACACCGGTGAGCTCGATCGGACTCCTCCTCCACCTCCACGCAAACCTAAAGAGCTCGGCGTCCGCATGCTTGCCGCAGTTTTTCCTTCTTCTCTGTTTTGGCGCATCAAATCCTTGCAGAAATATTTTCATTCACTCCCTAAAATACCTCAACTTATTACTTGCCAACTCCAGGGAAGGGACGAGCGAACCAAGACCAGGGTAGGCGACAGAGCTTCAGGTGTGGCTGGCCTGGTGGCAGAACAAAGAGGGGGAGACGGTGGCGCTCTGGCGGAAGGGGTTGAGCCGCCGGATGTGCATCAGCAATGACTTCACACGCAAAGGGCAGTGCAGACCTGATCATTCATCCATGTACAGCACAGGTGCATCCGTTCCCATCCCCTAGCTGCACCTACATCCTCGCGCAAACTTGATCTTCCCAACCTATCTGATTATTATTACTAGTTGTTTGCCCCCCCTTAATGCCCAGACTAGCGCCTAGGGTTGTACATGCCCTGATGTGAAACTGGAAGGCTATAGATACGGGAAAGATGTGCAACGCCCGCGTGAGATAGGGAATATGATCTTAACCGATCGAGCACAACCTCCTATCCTTATCTCAATGGAAAAAAGAGCATCCCATCTCAGGCACATCTTATCTTATATTAATGGATCAACACCATCGACGTGGTTCATTAAGCCTTAATTTCTCACACCACGCCAACACAGCAAACACGTACACCAAGATCAAGATCCGTATGGCGCCGGCGTCCCATCTCGCCTTTCTTCTTGCGATCGCCCTGGTCATCGTCATGCCGCTGCCTTCAGCGGCCGTCAGGGTTGAGCTTGAGCCCCCTACTTCCTCCACCATAGGTGTACAACAACCATCGAGGTGGCATATCTCCGAGTTGCGGCAGGCGCTACCGTCGTGCTTTCCATGGCCGACGCCAAGTGCACCACCAGTGCCGGCCGGTGCGCCGCCAACCCCATCGAAGCCGCAGCCGCAGCCGAGAGAGTGTCTATCATCGTTGATGGGGCTCATGCCATGCAATGCAAGGACTTCCTCACCAACAAAACAGCCCCGGCGCCTCCAAACCCAAGCAGCTGCTGCGACGGCCTTAAATCACTCCTGAACAATGCGACCATCTGCATGTGCCACTTCGACAACGGCAACCTCGAGAAGCTCATCTTCTCAGCATCTATTGATGGAGACAACTTCCTTGATATATTCAGTATCTGTCAAACAGATGTGATGAAGCTGAGTGAGAATGATGGCTGTGAAGGTAAGATCGTGCTGGTGGTACTAGTATAATTTTGTTGCATTACTCTGCCACGTCTTTAATTATGGTGTTTTGGAATGTTTTTTTAATTTATCTGAGAGCAGGATACGTGCCACCAATCAGTGACGCACCTACCCCATAATAGGTTTAGTCAGGTAACTGCTAGATTTTACCAGATTAATTAAATCCTTATGATAGCTATATCAGGGCTGATGAACTATGTATTCTTTAATTCTATTTTGACCTTTCTTTATATACATTTTGCAGATCCATTACGAAAATCAAATAACAAGTCGAGGCTATGACGATGTGCGTCGGTCGAGATCCATTAGTACTATTCTAGAAGTAAAAATTTGGTGCGATTAGAGAGATCCATTAGTATAGGAGTCGATGTCGCAGTCGTCTTGAGAATTTATAATTTACGGTCATCCATTTTTTATTTAGTGCTTTCTGAATGCCATCTCAACGCAACCATCAAATATTTATTACCATTAAAGGGAAATCCACATTTATGAGTAATCACATGAAAATGCCACTGCTAACTAACCCCAACCGATATTAGATTGTGCATCTTAACAAACACTAGATGAATGCCCGTGTGTTGCCACGGCTTTTTTTTAACAATAAACATAATGCACATTAAATTTCACGTGAATATAGGGAGATAATCACATAATGTTTAAAAAACAGTAACAATATATTTCTGATTCCCCAACATAATATCTATCCTGATCTTGCTCCAAGATCAAGAGACATAAATCATTGCATTATGCTGGCGAGGTACATTCATCTGTATAATGCCGCTTTTCATAATATCGTTGCATTATGCTGGCGAGCTCCTTGCTCCGTTACCTATCTGATAGTGGGACTAAAAAAAACTTTATGCTTTCTACTATGGTTGAAACATCTATCTTGCCTTTCCACACTATTTATATGCTTGCAGTCCTAACTTCCCAATATCAGCCTCACGTCAAAACCTCCTAACATGATAAACTCCATTGACAATGTAGCAAGCAAATGTGAGTCTGCCATTACACCAACATCCCACATTGGCATTTTGCTAGGAGAAGGAAATTTCAACCAGAGGTGCATGCCTAAGGATAATTTGGCAACAACAATATCAAAGAGTACCTCGCTCAAAACTTCAGTATTGT
Organism: Poa annua; assembly: GCA_026929855.1. NCBI lineage: Eukaryota > Viridiplantae > Streptophyta > Magnoliopsida > Poales > Poaceae > Poa > Poa annua. Next base: position 3,808,235 of record CM049434.1, on the reverse strand, counting down.
TACATTATTTACTTAAACATGTCCTTTTTCTCTCTCTTTTGCACAGTATCTCAATAAGTGGTTAAGGCACATAAATCAACTACAGAAAATGACATCTAGGGAGTAAATCTACAAAAGAAAGAATAAGATCAGCTTACTACATACTACTCTTTAGTATTATTGCAAAAACTATGAGGCCTTCTGTTGCTATCTACCGGTGAATGTTGCACTGCTGCAAGCACGTGTTGTCGTAGTTAAGAAATCTGTCTCAGTAGTCTTTGTACTTGGGGACGGAGTAAATCTGACTGTAGTATATGACGGCGCCGCTCTCGATTTCTTCCCTTCGTGTGTTGCTAGTCCGACCAAGCCCAAGAACATGCCACCGATGGTAAATAATAGGCACTGTTTGGTTGTAGAAGACAAGTTGGCGCAGTGACAAGCTTCCTGCCATCCATAGTCTCGACTATTGTCCTGCAAATCAGTAAATAAACAGAATTAAGGTGTTCAGAAACGAAAGTAGAACAACAAATTACATGGTAAAATGTCAAAATAGAAATTCATTTCTGTAAGAACATCTTCCTTCAAAACTATTCTTGTACAAACAGTAGTGTATGTCTATCGCTATCAATAATAACTACTAACCAAACTCGGGCAAACATAGAAAGCTTGTTTTCTGGGCTGCACATTGCCCGTATTTGGATAAGTACAAGCTGTCAGGTACCCCAAAACTGAATTCAACATTACAACAAAATTTGGATCATAATGGCCCAAAACTCTTCATTTAGACCTGGTCATCAAAGTAGGATGCTACAAGCTTACAAAGCCTTAAGCTAGGCCCAATTTCATAACATCCAAGTATAGAGAACTTTAACTATCTTCTAAAAATAGTACATAATCATTTGGTTTTGGAACCCACGCAAACATGTGTTCCACGTTAATATTGCAATGCAACATCGGATAACTGAGTATGATATCCATGCTTTATTTGGTAATATGAAATTGACTTAAGAAACTGAAGCCACACTTTTTAATGCAATGCAATCGATCTGCAGAGGGAAGCAGAAGGTGACAGACCATTTCATTTTGTTATTCTATATGCTAAACTTGCAGGGAGATGATCCAGTAGCATATCGTAGAAAGATTAATTCCTGAAAAAGATTGCCTTAAAGAGAACTTGAATCAAGTTAATCGAATGATAGAAGTCCAGCAACACCATTAACTGCAGAACCAAAAGGATCCGGATTGTTTTACTTTTCCAATCAAACAAATATGGTGATTATTTGTCTGATCAAAATTCTGCAACAACTGATTTACGTAGATGGATAGATAGATCATAATATGTATAATATCTACGCAAGTTATTTTACAAATCCATAATATCTATGCAAGTTAAGTACCAAAGGGCTTAAGAATCAATTTGATGTTGTCCAACTGATTCTCTCAAAACAGATGCTCACCTGATTATCCTTACTTACTAATTACTCTCCATCGGCTACGCCAGATCCGCCCACAGAAACGGATAAAGGATGCATTGGTCTCAATTCCTTGTTGCTGACCTCCTGACGTGTTGTCGGCCGCAACTCTGACATGTTAAGGAGGGATCCTACATCATTTATCGCCTTCCTGAACAGGATGATTGTGCCTCATCCTCGCATCTCCAATCTATGATCTGCATGTCACCATGTAATACAGCAGCAAGACACAAATGGAAGCACAATAACCAGGCTAGCGCTTTTACGGTGGTTGGCAAGTACTCCCAAGTACTTTCTAGTACTACTGCTCAGAATTATTTTTTGCCGTTGATCTCACACAATTGAGCCACTTATCCCGTCGAGAGTATGATTGCCGCGCCGCGAGCATCCGCCTCTGCCCCCATACCAGGCCGCCGTCAGGCGTCAGCCTCCGCCGTCGAGAGTATGATTCCCGACTACATTTGTCAGCCCACCGGACAAACTTTTCCAGCGTATCAGAAAAGCTTTTCCGACGCTCAGTTTGTCGCTGCTGCCGAGTCGTGAGCTGACATCACTGCCGTGACGCCGGTCGCGTCCGTCTCCGTCAGGCCATAGAGTGCGCGAGCCGCGTGAAAATCCACTAACCAAGAAGTGCGAGGCTGCCGGGTAAGCATGGTTGCCATCACTTTGCTGCTAGCAAGGTCTCGTGCTTGGCCATGGCGGACACGAGAGTGGCCTCCGATCTTGGTGAGTGGTGACCATAACCAGGCAGCGGCCGGCAGGTGGCTGTGGCCGTGCTATGAGGGATGAGGCGTGTCATTTGAGTGTGCGTGGTGGTTCTGGAGGGCTGGCACGCGCGTGTGGTCAGGGTCTCAGGGACGTGAGCAGAAGCCCGAAAGGCTTGAGCTTGAGCTTGAGCTTGAGCTCATACCTTCAGCCATGGTGCGTGCCTGCTCGCTGGAGATGAGCGGCATGTCTACGAGCGACGTCCTGGGCAGCTAGCCAGCTACGGCTCCGTCCTCCAGCGGACACGGACGGCGCGTGAAAGGAAAGGAAGAGTAAGATGGTCACCGTCGAGAAGATGAAGTAGATGACGGCAAGGTTGGCGAGTATGGCGACGTCCTGAGCAGCTCCGGCTCCGTCCTTTAGCGGACGCCGATGGCGAGGCGGTTCAGTCGTTGGCCCTCGGACGGACGCGTGAAGGAGAGCAAGAGTGAGATGCATGAGAGAGTGACAGGTGGGACCATCTACTCGAAATTATCTACAGTATCTACTTTTAGTAAATAATATTGTGGGTACTTTCCAGTACTTTTCGGTACTTCTGTTTTAGTACTTTCTAGTACTTCTTATTGTTCCACCGACGGTTCGTAAATTCCCCAACCATAGTAAAACTTGTATAATCAGATATATCATCCACGCGTTCTGTCTCACAACGCAAGAGCTTATTGAGAGATATCTCAAGACGGAGAAACCAACTTATCATTTGGGTGCGATTTCAAAAAAAAAACTTATCATTTGCACTAGTGGAAAAAGGGGCTCTAGTCCCGGTTACAGAGGGACTCTAGTAATCCATTACATGTCGCTTGTCCATTGGTTGGAGATAATCAACGGAATAACCTGCAAAAAGGATGGTTTTTTGGCTTGTTAGAAACAAAATCATTACACACATTTCAAATTGCCCGCATAACAGCACACACTCACATCCTAATGACATTTAGATCTTTCTTGCAATTCCTTTCAGCCAGTTTCCAAAAAAATGATACGTTTGTCAGCACCTTTCTTGACAGAAACAACATAAAATCTTAATTTTTAGTGGTACTTTAATTTTCCAAATATATTTCCTTAGAAATCTTGTATTGCCATTCAAAAGATCTAAATACATGTATTGCCATTCAAAAGATCTAAATATTCTCTCCGTCCCAAAATAAGTGTCTCAAATTTGATAGAAAGTGGATGTATGTAGACATATTTTGGGACGGAGGGAGTACATTGATTTGATTGATTTGACAGTAAACTTTCCCAAATTAGTTAATCTCCACACAAAGACATCTTGTACATCCGATAGATTAACTTGCATCAAACGTTCAACCATATATATAACCAATTATCCCATTTACTTCCTATGAGAGCTCTACGAAAACTTATATTTAGGAGCTAAGCTAAAGTTGTGCTACCGAAACTTGTTTCCGATTAGCTATGTTGTATAACATGGGATATTGTTGTGCAGGACTGTTGTCTCCTAGCCAAACATCTTCGCAAAATCTTGTATTCATTCTGTTACCCACCTTACAAGCACCTCTAAGAAAAAATCTTTTACCTTTATTAGCCCCTTCCAAAAAGGAGAGTCAAAAGGTTGATTTGTGACCTGAGCTAAAGATTTGGAGTATAGATATTTATTTTGAAATAACTCTTGCCACACACCTTGTTCATTTAAAAGTTTAAACATCCAATTGTTGAGCAAATATCTAACACTTCAATACCAAGGCCCCCTTGATCCTTGGGGGCGGCAAATCAGATTCCACTTAGTTAATCTATATTTTTTTCTTATGCCCATCACTCTGCCAAAAGAATCGTGATATATAAAAGTCTAATCTCTTACGGACCCCTTTCGGGACTTCTAAAAAAGATAACATGAACATCAAAAGACTAGTTAGCACCGAATCTATAGGAAAATGCGCTGGTGCTCCCGGGTGCATGTGCACCCGGGTGGAAAAAGTATTTTCCAAATGTAAAAAATGTATGTAAAAAATACGCGCACGTAGATCTCGCATGTACCAGGTATGTGTCGCAAGTTTTGCAGAAAAATGATTTTTCAGTTGGCCCGTGTAAAAAAGACAAAAATACGTCACATATATACTGCTATATCGCACATAAATTTTCTCTTTTTTACCGAGACAAAATAAATAATATTTTCGGCACGAAATTCATGCACGGGGTACATGTTTTGTAAGTCATGTACATGAAATTTTTGTTTCACATTTTTAAAGATGCTTTTGACTTTTATTTTGCATTTCAAAAAAAGGGAGCACATGTAACCGGGTTCATCCTATCCACTCTCCGAATCTATACTACTATTAAACTAGCAAACATATTCTTTCCTACGGCCACCACAAACAGATGTACACAACCAGACTCCTACCATGAATGTGTTATGTCTTCTGGATCTAGAGAAGTGCCGATTTTCAAGAACGCTCCAGTACCTCTTTTTGAGCGCTCATTAGTGTTTGATTAGATCATGTTCCAGTTAGTGATCCCCGTCGCCCGCGCGAACATTAACAGGATCCCCGTCGCCCGCGCGGGGGGCGACAAGGACGAGAGCGGCGGCTTACCTCCCCCCCGCCGCCGATGGCGTTGCCAGGCAGAGCCTGGGCGCTGGCAGCGGGGTGGCCCTCTTCCCCCCGCGCATGGAGGCGATGGCGCGGGCCTGGTGGCATGGCGGTCGGTGTGTTCGGCGAGGGGCACGCCGGCGCGGCTTCTGCTGCGTGGAGACCTTGCGCCGGAGTGTGGACGGCGGTTGCCCCTAACGGCGGTGGTGTCGGCTGGAGCTCCGCTAGGGCTTCGGGAGACGTTGTCGGGATGGTGGAGGCGGCGTCGCGTCAGAATAAGGGTGCTGGAGCTCGATCCCCATCTCGGCAAGGCCACTTGTGTCGGCGCCGACGAGCTGCTGGCCTGGTATCCACTCAGATCTGCGGATCGGGGGAGGGTGGTCTCTCCGGGCGCAGTCGTTTTTCGATTCTGTCGTGGAGTTTCGGGAGTCGGAGGGCTGTTGTTGCTGTTGTCTTCCCCACGGCCGGCCGTGGTGGCGAGGGAGTGGAAGGGGATGGTACAATTGCCTTCCTCATTAGGATTGTTTATGGTCTTTTTTTTATATGCGACTGTCGCGACTTGAAGCTTCTTCCGGCCGGCCATGGTGGCGAGGGGAGGTGGCGGCTTAACGTGGCGTCGATGGTTGGGACCTTCTGCTCGGGAATCTTGGATTGGAGGTACCGCTTCCCCATCTCCTGCCTACCCGATGGTCTGGAAAATTATTTTAGCTCTCAGTCCTCGGCGTGGGCACTCCTGCGGTGTTCAAAGCCTAATGTGGCGAAGGTGGCGGCGGTGATTCGACGGTGTCTGAAGATGTGCTGCTTCTGGTTCCGGTTCCTGCACATGGGTGGTGACGATGAGGACGATGGGATTGATCATGAGATGGAAGTACGGTATGTGGTCTTCTGGGTGTATTTTCCTGTTTTTATGTATGGGTCCATGTTGTATTTTCATGTTTTGGTCTTCTGGGGCCATGTTGTATTTTCCTGTTTCTATGGATGGGTCCATGTTGTATTTTCCTGTTTTTATGAAATCGTTTGTAATCGGTTTCGCCATTGCTGAAATTCCATCAGTTGTTATCTAAAAATCAGTTGTTATCTAAAAAAAGATGGGCCTCAGTGTGGTGCCTTCGGGCAGGACGAAAGGGCTAACATGATGCTGGATTGTTCGATGTACTTTAAGCTCAACCGCTCAACACTGTTAAGATTACAGATGGACAGACCACGACGGTTAATAGCACCACACAATTGCAATATTCTGGAGAACCACATCGAGCACCAGATGGAAGTTTTCATAGCATGTTGCATCTAATTCCAAATAACGTCGAAGTTTCCGACACCTCTGATGTGTACATGCGAAAAAAGGGAACAACAGATAACGTTGAACCTACAGGAGACCAATGTACAGAGCAAATCTCAAGCAGCAAAAAATCTAGGGTGGTAACCAACTGGCAGAGGCTATTCATGCATTCTGTATCCAACCCAACTAAATGTCCAAACGGCTCCCAGTTATACCCAATGTGCTACTATCGCGAGGTAGTAAGCGCCGAGGGGTCCCATGATCTAACTCTTCAGGCCTCGGTTGTCAGGGCCGCGGGCTCTGAGGCCGCTGGCGCTGCTGCTCTCTGTGTTAGCAGCGGAGTGAGCGCCTTGACGACGATGCTCATGTTGGGCCTGAACTCCGCTTCGTATTGCACACATAGAGCTGCCACCGCGGCAAGCTGCAGGCGAGGGTGCAAAGAGTAGCATCAGTAATGCCATTGTTCATCAAGCTAATAACTACAAAATATAATGCAGAATGAACGAGAGATATACCTTAGCAACTCCCTTCGGAGGATATTCTCCCTTCATCCTAGGATCTATGCACTGTTTGACCTTATCTTCACTCAATCTTGGAGTGGCCTGAAGAGAAATTTGCACAACCCAGGTTAGTTATGGAAGTTTTACTTTGTTCAGTTCTTGCTACCGAAGAAGTACTAACAATAGCAACTACTCATCAACTGCCAGAGTTGGAACCTGCCATATTTGAGCCACTAGAGAAATCCAAAATTCTTAACGGAGGATGTGTGGATGGTCATCATCCCAATTTCCTGTTAGGTTTGGGACACTAGCTGGTTGAAATACTCGAAGCTGGACTAAGTTGTTGCCTGTTCAAGTCCAATGCTCAGTTAAAAGGGACCAAATTCAAATACAAAACCACGTGTAACCAAGCTAACTTTTAGAGATTATCAGTGTGCAAATGTGGGCATCCTGTCAGCTAGTTACTCTTTTCTTTGTAAGTTCTGCGATTGAATCTACCCGCAGTGACAGAGAGATGAACAGTCACAGTAAAAAGCATGCAAACAAAATAACATACCCAAGTGACTAAACTTTGTTGCCCCCGGGGCATTGTATGATCGACGGGTTTCCTTCCAGTCAGAAGTTCGAGAAGAACCACACCAAAGCTATACACATCGCTCTTCTGTGTCAGCTGGCCAGTCATAGCATATCTGCGACAGGTAGGAGCATCAAAGTTAGAAAGGAAATGCATTTAAAAGCATGACTACAAATGTCTCCACAACTCATACCAAGAATGCAAGTAAGTTTTTTATCTAACTAGAACATTAACTTGGGACAGTCTTTAATAACTTTACACCTAGTTTACACATATAAGCATCATAGACAGATAAACCAACATGGTCCAGGCAAAACACAAGATTGCAGTTCTCAAATGCAGAAAACAATATCAACCATGGGCAGACAAAAACTAACTTCCAAATGAGCTTACGTAGTCCTCCACAAGATTGTAGAACTCTTAGAAGACACACACCTATTTTGCAAATTAGTGATGTTCTTGGTACTGTTAAAATGCATATTACATGCTGACAGCATTAACTCGTCTTGTCGGTACTGGGACAGCAGTCAGCAGATGCACACAACAATGTGCTAGAAAAATTCTCCCCGAAAAAAATACAATCTCCAAACACGCCAGCTGACTTTCTAAAATGGCATATTTACCCCTATAAAGCATTTTGTCGTTTTTAGAACAGATACCCGCCTTCGGCGCATAGGCGTCCGCTTTTGGTGATGCTACGTCTGAGGCGAACCGATATCAATGTACACCGCAATTATCAGTCCACGTAGCCTATTTGGTTGACACTTTCAAACCAGACATGCTAGTGTTCCTTTTTGGATATGTAATTAGCACTAAATAATGACCGAATGTGTAAATAAACCAAAGTCAGTATCGTAATCATGAAAACCAGAATGGCTGTCGACCTTGCTTTCTCCAGGTTCACTAGTACGAGCATTGGTTCTAAGGAACAAGTGATAGCATGAATCAAATATTCAGAAGTCATAGTAGTTATGTATCCTCATGAAGATAAAATGTGTTGGATGTCTAAACTGATGTATTTATGCAAGTGAACAGTGGACAAAAAAGCGAGCCTTGGATTATTGGCACATACCATTGTAACCATATTTGTCGACCCAAAATCGATTTACATCACAATGATGGGTTTATGATGATTTTAAGAGGACAAGTGTCATGCCGTGCACCATGTTCCGGTGACTACGGCATGAACTACTACTTTCAATTCCTACATTTGCACAAAGAATGTTGTGCAGTGATTGAGGAATCCATCCATCATATATAGATACAGGTGTACTGTGTACATCATCAGGCTCAAATCAGGAAGCTCTTTAATCCATTATATTTGGTCCATTCTTATTTGGTCAGTAGGTGTACTCTCCAGAACTGTTCTGCAGTGTTGATTTCTTGGATGCAGGAAACATGCATGCCTACATGCCTTGATGCACCACTACAGCCCCTGCAGGGTTACTTCGGCTCGGGGCACCTACGCTTGTTCTAGTGATGTTTATCAAGTGTGAACCTGAAGTCTATGTGGACCATTTCTTCCACATAGTATAAAACAACGACCTATTGCTACATCAGGAGAACCGCAACCGTGGTTTATGCTAGCTGAGTAGTTACGAGAACCGTCAGTCTGACATTCAGTCCATAGGAATCAGCCAGCTAGAAAGCTCGTACAATAGCAAGCCACACAATAAGGTATGAGAGTTAGTTCATCCAAAAGCATCTAGAATTTTTCAAAAAGCAGCTGTCATATTGACCTGAATTATGAACTAAAACCACGACAATACTTACTTCTGCAATATGTTATTATGTATTAGATTTTTGACATTTGTGAGCTGGAAATACTGATAGTTGAGTTACACTAATGCAAGGTACTGAAGGGCATGCAGAAATGCATTAGTATGAAGTAGACAATTACTCTGGCGCATGGTATCCAAATGTCCCTAATACACGAGTTGAATGAAGACGAGCTGCCATATCTGGAGCTTGATTTAAGAGGTTGAAGTCTGCAATTTTCGCCTTGAAGTCCTCAAAGAGAAGTACATTGCTTGATCTGATGTCCCGATGGATGATTGAAGGCTGAACCTTCTCATGTAGGTACTCTATACCTTTTGCCGCCTCAATAGCAATCTTGACCCTCTGCATCCAGTCAAGCACAGGGCCAGGTTGGGCACCTTGAACTCCTTTTCTTCCTGTTTACCAAGGAACAGATACAGGTCCATCATAACTGAACTTGATATCCTAAAGACTAGCTTCATGCCACGAGCTAAGAAAACTAAGTTCCTAATGTCTTACCATGCAGAACATCATGAAGAGAACCCATAGTTGCAAATTCATATGCCAGTATACGATAGTTGCCCTCCACATAGTAGCCCAACATCTCAACAAGATGGTCATGTTTCAGCCTTGATACAAGTGAAACCTGGATTCATAAAATAATGAAACTATAGAGCTTAAGTCGTTTGGTACTATCATCAATGCATGAGGAATAGCAAACAGAAAAGCTTATCTAGAAAACCAGAAAAGGGTAAGATTAAGGAAAATGAAAAGGAAGCAAATGTTCACCTGTTTCAAGAATTCATCATTTGGCTCATTTTCAGATGCATCGAATTTCTTAATAGCCGCTTGCCTGCCATCATCCATAGTAGCATGATATACTCGTCCATACGAACCTTCACCAATCAGAGAACTTGATCCAAAATTGTCGGTCTTTTGTTTTAAATCCTCAAATGACAATTCTGGTACATCAATGGTAGGAGGGGAAATATCTGGTTCAGGTTGATCAGCAGGTTTCGAAGATTTTTGCTTGCCTGATGAACAACATAAAAACACAATCACTAAGGACTCAGGAATAAAATCATGTCAGCAAAAAGACAAGATGCAACAAGCAGTAACATATATATTTGAAACCAACTTTTCAAATAGAACGCAACCGAATACGTCCAGGCGTATGACTGCAATTACATGACAGAGAGAGCGAATGTGACACGAGAAGATTAGCGCACAATATTGCTACTCAGAAATGATATAGTTACTGCCAAACAAAAAAACAACAATGGGTCCATAGCTCAGTGGTAGAGCAATTGACTGCAGATCAATAGGTCACCGGTTCGAACCCGGTTGGGCCCTACAGTTTTCTTTTCCGTATATTTTTATTTTATTTTTTAACTACTGTTTTGGCATTCTAGACTTTCTCCATGAGTAAACCATCTCTCATTTTATTCCTTTCTCACATGTTCTACATTTTTGGGGGGTGTTGATTCTTTTGGCGAGAACCATTGCTCTTACACTGGATGGTTACCACTATTCAGACAGTTATCAATATCCCAAAATCAAGTTAAATATTTACTATATTCTGTGGAGAGTGGGTTGGTCAATCTAGGCATTGTTAGACACGTACGAAGAACATTTCATCAATGAGGCCCATGACACTAATCTAAGAATGGTTTGCATAACCCAAAAATAGTCTGGCAGTCCGTAAGTGGAGCTTGAAGTATTTTTCTACCTAATTTAGTAATTTGTAATGGCACCATTTGCTATGAGCACGTGCATGTTCTTACACTAGATGTTTACCGCTATTCAAACAGTTATTAATTACTCCAAAGTCAAGTTAATTATTTGCCAATTAGGTCCATTCAAAAGAATCTAAGAATGGCTTGCATAACCCAAAAGTAGCAGATTACATAAAAGCTGCAACTGGCAGTCCATGAACACAGCTTGAAGCATGATCCTACCTAATTTGGAACGGCGTCATTTTCTATGAGTATGTGCTTGCTACCTATCATTCAAATCCATATGTAAATCTACAGATATACAGTTGCTATTCATTGCATTCACGGTCCAGAGTAAACCAAACAACATTTAACAAGAACATATGAACATACCATCTATCTTATTGCCCTGAGCTTTGGAACGTTCCACTTCACGGCCATCCTCCTCCTCGCCAAACCGGCAATTGCAGCAAAACCAGTGCCCCATGTTATCTCCTCGCCACTTCAAATCCATGCAGCAGATGCACAAAACACTTAGGTTGTATATCAAAAGTTCAGAGCACACGGTGACAAAGGCATTTCGTCAGGCAAGAGAATACATCTCTACAGAACCATTCAGCATATGCACAACTGTACTGTATGCGGGAAGCATTATATTTGTGTATATGGAAGCACAGCTTCGCAGGAGCACTACAAGTTTTTCTTTTTTTCAGAACAAACGAGGGGAAACGTTTGGAATGAAGTAAAGCCAGCTACCAAATGAGTTAAGCCAAACTTCGGCAATTCCAACACGAACCTATTTGCCCCATCAAAAACCAGGGGGGGAATCAGCACATAAATGGAAGCCTTTCCTTACCGAATCACTTGCTTTAATTCGCCGAAAAGACCTACTGGGTACTGAATGTGCGGCACCTAATACACACACACAGGCACAGTTCAAATCCAGTCGGTACACAAGCAGAAGCATGTTACTGATTTAGCAAGGGAACCAGCCGATCGAGGTGGAAGCGTTCCAACCAGGCGCAAGCTGAGCAACCCTGAATCAAACCACCGCCCACCGACGGAACCAAACAAACAGCCACGGATTCATCAGGCAGCAGGAGGCCAAACAACCCGCCCCCCCCGAAATCGCTCCCGGAATTTTTATTTTCTTCAAAACAATAATAATACCAACAAAAAAAAAAAAAGCAAGTGCTCCCCGCGGCCCGCCCGGCTGGACGAATCGACGCCCCTCGTCAACTCCGCAAACCGCGGCGGCTAGTAGCAAACCAAAGCTCGAGCGATCTCGAGGAGCCAGCCGGGGAGGAGAAGGCGGGAGCAGCTTTACCTGCGCGCCGGCGAGCTCCCGCCGCCGCCACCACCACCAACACCAGCAGCAGCAGCAGGCCCGCCGCGCGCGCTGGCTGGCTGGCTGGGTAGGTAGGGCTCGCCCGCCGCACGGCGGAGGCGTAGCTTGGAAGGGAAGCACAAGAGCGGCTTCGCTAGTCCCCCTTTGCTTGCTGCTGCCGCCGGCTCGCCCGCTCGCCCGCTTAAGTTAAATCCGTCTTTACTTTACGGGGGAGACTGGAGAGCAGCGAGAGGAGACGGTGGAGGTGGAGGTGGCGCTAATTAATTACAGGATTACCCCTAAGCACGCGCCGGCGCCGACCCCGTGCGCACGGTGGTCAGCGACGCGACGTGCCCGATGACGCGTGGGGACGACCGAGCTGGGACCCCAAGTGTCAGTGTCCGTGGGTGCCGGCCAGGTGTGCGTGGTTTGGCCGTTACCCGGCCGCCCGCCCGCTCTGTGTGACGTGTGGGGGCAACGGGACATGCGGGCCCACGTGCTCGTGGGTACAGCTCAGGTGTGGCGCGTCGCTGCGTGGACCTGGTCCACGAGCTGGGTGCGGCGCCGATAACGCGTGGGACCTTGGGGGGGAGGCTGACGTGCGCGTGCTGCCGCGGGGTCGCTGACTGCGTGGGTCCCGACGGGAGGGACCGTGTAGTAGCTCGGTCGGCCAGCGGGACGATAAGGTCAGATGACGCTGCATTGTGATTTGTGAGCTTAAAAACGATTAATGCCATTTAGTCTAGCTAGGTTATGGATGATGATGATGTTACATCATTGAAACGTGGGCGGTGCTTAACCTAGGTCTGTTTTGGTAAGGTTATCGATGATGATGATGATGTTGCATCATTGTGATCATTGATGTACGTCTGTTTTGGTAAGTTCACATTGTATAATTTGAAGTTACAACACACATGACCAGTGTAGGTAGGGACGTGGTGATAGGGCATGTTAATCATGGCGCACTTTGAAACGTGGAACAAGTATGGTCCCGCAAGTTCGCATGACACGTGTTTTTAATTCAAAACGATTAAAGCATAACCAGATTGGTTATAACTAACTTTTCCTATCTTGCCTCCTATGCGGGACGGGTCGGCGTCCCCCCTCCAACCCTACATACAATGCAAAGATGTCTTCCATTTTACCGTAGGTCTGTACTACAATATGTCTGCTTTGATTAAAACATGTAAACGGATATGATAATTTCTATGTCTAATCTGTTTTACACAACTCATATCCTGTTTGAAGAAATCCGACGAATAATGATATATGATCCTAAACAAATACTCCAGATACGGTATATGACATGTATGTCATCAAAAAATGGATTATTCAGAAATTAATTGGGGTTATCATGTCGTTTTAAGCGAAATAAAAGATCATGTTTATCGCAAATTTAGGAAGGTGAACGGTGCCTGAGGTAATGCAAATATGTCTTCTACCTATCTATCATCTCTCTAACAATCTCTTTTGAACCATGTAACATACTTAGTTGTTATGGGATTTACACCTATACTTAGTTATATCGTCAAGCTCTTCAATGCTTCGCGCCATTTTGAGCTCGACAAAGTAAAACTCATTTTTCTTGGACCTAATTCACATATGCCTGATTTTCTTTAGCTTTTCACGTGAATGAAATTTCTCTAATCGATGACGAGACCGTCTCAAAATGTTCTTCGTATGATTCTATGTAGTCATGAATTTAGACATGTGCCGAGTAGACCTCATAGCCTCCCGCGCCTTCTCCTCTTAGGATCTCATCTGTGTGTTTCTTCTTTGTGAGCTTGGTGATTCAGACCTTCGTTTTTATGACGTCGGAAGCCCACGTGTATTCCCCACATGCTTTCTATCACTCACCTCATGCCAAAAGGTTTGACCTTTAAGGAGAACCGTATCCTCCAAACTAGTGCAAATCCACATAGTTTCGACAAGTTCATGGTCTTCAAACACGAGAAGCTCGATCGCGCAAACGAGACATGGAAGTTCATTCAAGGCCCAAATGGTAGGAATGTCCTATATACCTCATGTTGCCAAGTTGATTTCTTTTTTAATCTTGCACTTTCGAGTTTTTCAACTCTAGATTTTCGCTGCCCATCTGGATCCTTCCAATGGAATTGTCTCCCACTTCTCCTGCCAACACAATAAATTCACATCATTTACCTATTTTTTCTAAAATCAATCATGAAAAAAACACACTAAAATCACATAATCTTGGTTGCTAGTGGCAACGGTAGACGTAAAACTTTTTGAGCCATGTGTTTCAGTCCTATGTGGCTGGAGCGGCTCTGTGGGTGGTACCCTTTAAGTTCTTTTGGTTTCTTTCGGTTTTGGGTTGTAAAATCCGATGTTCTGTTATGCTTATAATGGAACCCGGCTTCCCTGTGAGAGGCGTATGTACATAATTTTAGTCATGAAGCCTATATTCTTAGATTAGGTTTTTGGATCGAGAATATGAGTAGCAGGGAAAGCAAAGCTTTGTAGTGTGGAGCACGTGAGATGGGCTCATGATCCTGCTAACCCGTAGCTAATCTCAGCACGGCCAGCCTAGCATCGCAACCACCGGCAAAAGCGACCCAGCCCAGCAAGCCAACTGCCCTCCGCTCCGTCGCAGCCGCACGGAAATTTTCAAAAAAAGCGACGCGCAGTGCCACGTCACCGCCCCAACAGACTCCGCCCATTTCTCTTTCTAAAAAAAAAAGAGAGGAGAGGGGAAAAAGAAGCGAAGGAGGCGGAGGAGGAGAAGGTCCAAAGTCCTCTCTCTACTCCTGGCGGCTTCTCTTCCAGCGCAAGCGAGGCCAGAGACCCTTTCCACCGGACGCCAACCCCAACCACCGCCCCCTCGCCGGACCGAACGGGATCCGCCGCCCCCTTCGCAGTGGTAAGCGACGTCTACTGCTCGTTCGGTGCTCCTGTTGGTCGGGTGTTACTCTTACCTGCCGCTGCTGCCGGCTGCGTCCCGCCTCGGAATCCCCGCGGTTCGGCCTCGATTCGGCCGCCGTCAGGTGCTCGCTCGGTGGCGGGGCGGTAGCTCGCGCTCGCGGCCCGATCGGCCGACCCGCCCCGCGCCGCTTTTTTTTTTTTTGGTTTTCGGTCGCGGCGGGGGACGGGGGGGATTTGTTCGCATTTCGGGCGCCGCCTTCTCGGCTTAAAGGATTTGCTCTCTTTCTCGCCGGATTACTCGCCGTTTCCGCGATGTGCGGGGGTAGAGCTGAGCGCGCTTGCTAGTACTCGGGTCGACCGATTAAGATCACCGCGCGCGTGAGCCCGCGGAGAGATTCAATCAAGCGGTCTTACCGTGATTTGATGTTTCCTAACAGTAACAATTCGGTTGTTCCAGGTCGCTCTGGAGCGCGGCTAGCTCGCCGGGAAAGGTCAGGTTGGGGGCTGGGAGCTCAGCTCCCCACCGCGACGGACGCGGCAGCGGGCTTAGGGTTTACTGTTCAGCAGTGGAAGTCCAGGGCGGCAGCTCCTGCTGCTCGGAAGTTGGGGAGCTCTTGATAAGAGTTGGCGTTTTGGGGGGGGTTTGACTGAATCTGCGCGGTAGCATGATCAAGCAGATCCTTGGGCGGTTCCCTAAGAAGCCGTCCAAGTCCGGGGACAAGGACCATATCGGCCGGCCGAGCCCGTCGAACCCGCCATTCGGCCAGAGGGGCGCGGAGAGGCCCTCCAACTCGAGCGTCATCTCCAGCTACGGCGGGCTCAGCTATGGTGGCGGCGGCGGCCTGCATCCGGGGAACGGGAACTCGAGGGCGAACGGCAGTCCGGCGTCGACGGCCTTCGAGCTGCTGCCGAGCTTTAAGGACGTGCCCAACGCGGAGAAGCACAACCTGTTTGTCCGGAAACTGAACCTGTGCTGCGTGACGTTCGACTTCAGCGACCCGACGAAGAGCGTCAAGGAGAAGGAGGTAAAACGGCAGACTCTGTTGGAGCTCGTTGACTATGTTGCCGCCGCCAGTGGGAAGTTTCCGGAGATTGTTATGCAGGAGACCACGAGGATGGTCTCTGTGAACTTGTTCAGGACGCTGACTACCCCTCCCAGGGAGAACAATATTTCAGCCTATGATCTGGATGAGGATGAGCCCGTGATGGACCCTGCGTGGTCGCACCTGCAGATTGTATACGAGCTTTTCTTGAGGTTCATTCAGTCTCCTGAGACTGATGCCAAGCTGGCTAAAAGGTACCTTGATCATTCGTTTGTTCTCAGGCTACTTGATCTCTTTGACTCGGAAGACCCTAGGGAGCGAGAGTACCTCAAGATGATACTCCACCGTGTCTATGGAAAGTTCATGGTTCACCGGCCAGTAATTCGGAAAGCCATCAACAACACCTTCTATCAGTTCATCTACGAAACTGAAAAACACAATGGAATTGCAGAGCTGTTGGAGATCTTAGGGAGCATCATCAATGGATTCGCGTTGCCACTTAAGGAAGAGCATAAACTGTTCCTTGTCCGGGCCTTGATTCCACTGCACAAGCCAAAGGGCATTGCAACGTATCATCAACAGTTGTCTTACTGCATTACCCAGTTTGTCGAAAAAGATTGCAAGCTTTCAGACACAGTTATCAGGGGCCTACTGAAATACTGGCCCATCACAAACAGCACCAAGGAGGTGATGTTCTTGGGAGAGTTGGAAGAGATATTAGAAGCTACACAGCCTGCTGAGTTTCAGAAATGCATGGTTCCTCTTTTCCGCCAGATCGCACGCTGTCTGAGCAGCTCGCACTTTCAGGTAATATTAACCTTATGTGTCACCTTTTCCATTAAAAATATCCATTTGTATTCCTCCATTTTCCATTTCTCCTATCGTGTCACTTTTATTCATCCTTTGTCCCTGAATAGTTAACAAATAGTGATCTTCTCATTTTGCTTATTCGGTTTTTATTCAAGGCATGGCAGTACAGGTTTAGTGTTTCGAATGTATTAATTCATCGGATGGCAGGCCTAGAGTTAGATAGCTTTCTGCTTAGTTTTCTAAGTGGCACACAGAATTTTGTGCACATGAATGTAATATTTCCATCTATAGTTTTCCTGTCACTTCTCATTATAGTTTCGGAGGGAGTAGTACTTTTTCGTATTTCTCCAAGGCTTGTATTTTTAGATTGTCTTGATATTTTGTGCTAACAACACATTAGCAAAAGTCAATTTTAGGCCTTTAGTTCTGATAATGGTCGAGCAGTTCTCCGATTGCTGACAATATCACAAAAGCAAATTCTATCAGCCATGTATGGCTTTTGTCGAGAATAGGTTGCTTACCGGATTCCTTACAAGGAGACGGTTGTTTAGTGTGGGCATTCACCCAATTCTGTGACTTCACTTGCTTTTTATTTCGTTAGAGCCCTTGTGGCACGTCTCAGATCTGTCATAATTTGAAGCTTATGCTTCTGGCTACTTATTCTCATTCTCCGCAGTTGCGTAAATATAATCTTTGCTTTACTGTTGGAAAGCATTCATAGTTGTAAATGCTAGTCTTCTTGAAGTTGTAGAACCAGATCATAGCATTAACACATGAATAGTAGCTAATGGTGCTTATGCTGCCTCTAGGTTGCTGAGAGGTCGTTGTTTTTGTGGAACAATGACCATATCGAGAGTCTGATCAAACAAAATAGCAAGGTGATATTGCCTATCATCTTGCCTGCACTGGAGAGAAATTCCACTGGGCACTGGAACCAAGTTGTGCAAAGCCTAACTATTAATGTGCGTAAGTTATTCTCTGATCATGACGCTGGATTGTACACCGAGTGTTTGCGGAAATACGAGGAAGCCAAAGCGAAAGAGAAGGAGACCAAATTGAAGCAAGAAGCCACATGGAAACGCTTAGAAGAGATCGCATCAGCAAAAGCAACGAGCGGAGAGGCTGTGCTTGTTTCTCGATCCTTACCCCGTCAATCTTCAGGGGTGTAGCTAATTATTCAAGTGGTAAAGCTGTTTTTTCCTTTTTCTCCCTTTCTGCTGGAGGATGCAAAGGTTTGCAGCTTGTGCAATAGTTTCTAATTTATGGTTTTCTTGAATTGGTAGGTCTCGAGAGACTCATGAAACATTGTACAGGATTGAATTGTACATACAAGGTATATTAGGCGGGCAAATCGACGGAAGATCTGAGAAGCCAGTTGGGTTAGGCGCAGTGCATCATCATCATTTCTCAATCCCGAGCCTTGTCTTCTTTTGGCGCGCTGAGATCTGCAGTTTATTGCTGTATCCTTTGTCCTTGTCCGAGTTCGGTTACGATTTGTTTCAGAAGCAGGTGGGCGGTCGTTGTGGTGGGTGGGTAGATCTCTAGTTAGAGAGGGAGTTCATTTGGAGATGAGTTATGGATGTTCTTGAGTCTGGAATGGTTGTAAATGGAAGCAAAATTTTCTTTCTGAGTACAAATTCGACTAAATATTTCTCACGGAATGTGTGAGATGCGTTTATTTCATTATTATCATTATGCCGCGGTCAGTGAGTGTTGATGCAATTTGCTATTTTTGTTGAAGAAATCTGAATCTAAATGCTCAAGTCTGACAAAAAAGATCAAGAGCTGCCAGATGGAAATTTTTGATCCTAGGGTACTCCTTATTTAGCCCTCTGTTCATCATCATAACGTGACACGGTACATGTCTGACAAATCAAATTGGATTCAGAGCATGGTGAAAAATCAGCTGTAATCAATAGCTACAGTACCAAACTGTTGCTGCCTGGTGCTGATGGTCAGTTGCCATGGGCTTTCCTGGACTGCAAGGAGCCGAACGCCGGCCGGAAGTACTTCCCTGAGCCATCCCGGAAGAACATGCCGGCGACGACCTTGTACATGGCCTCCGTCATGTGCACGCCGTCCCAGTTGATGTACCTGGCCGGCTGGGCGCACGCCGTGCCGACCTCCGGCGAGCCGCAGGTGGAGAAGACGTCGAAGTTGTAGTCGCCGCCGCCGGACCCGCAGCAGGCCTTGAAGGGCTCCGCGAAGCCGTACGCCGCCGGGCTCTTCATGACGGCGTGGTGCGCGGCGTAGTAGTCGGCGTAGGCGATGACGGCGCCGGTGTGGTTCCGGCGGAGCTGGCGAAGGCTGGCCTGGAGGCGGCGGTTGTGGGCGAGGCTCTGCGCGTTGACGGAGGCGACGCAGCCCAGGCCGTCGCGGTCGTCCGGCTTGGCCAGCGTCATGGCCATCGTCAGGCAGCCCGTCAGCGGCAGCCCCTGCACGACGATGTACTTGGCACCTCTCTTCAGCAGCCCCTGCAGTTTTTATTTTCATTTCTATTTGTCAGTTGTCTCAGAGGAATCATTCAAGTGTTCTCAGACAATCCGTGGATAATTTCGATGGTAAGAAAGAAGAAGTATGTTCACAATGGAAGACACTTCCAACGCAAACCAGGTTATAACCTGCTGATATTCGACAGTTAGAAACAGATGTAGGGTTGGTTCTAGTTGGCCATTGCTGCAAATTTTAGTTTTTTCTTACAGAAGTACCCGTACTAGATGAGTGCAAGAACAAAAAATGATCAAGCCCATGATTGCTGCAATCTCTACCAGTTTCCACATTCGTGATAGCAGTTCTTCTTGTGAGCTGGTAGCAGAATTTGAGGCTGGTACTGTACATGCATCTGCAGTGGCAGCAGACAGGGACAACGCTGTAAATGGCCACCAAATTAGGTCGGGAGACACTCGCACTGGAAACTGGCAGCGCCTCATCAAAGCGGCCGGTGAGAATTCGAGATACAACTCCAGTCTGTGGTTAGTACTCCCTCGGTATCAAAATATAAGAGATGTTTTGGCACAAGATATGTCTAAAATCCTAGCTAGTAGCACGAATTAACCATGCTTTCTTGCTTAGCAAAAATTCAGTGTAACTTAACAGTGTTGAACCGAATTCAGGTCAGGATTTCAGCTCTGGAATTACACAGTTTCTTCTTCTTCTTCTTCTTTATAGGATGTGTGGGGTTACTGTTACATCTAGCTGCATTCTCCCGGCCGGGTAAACATTGAAGAGGGAGCAGGTAGCCGCAGTAGCAAGCGTCGGCGGGGACAGCAGAAAGGTCGGCGTAGATCTATCTACCCTTGGGCAGTATCAGGAAGAACAACCAAGTTAATTCAGTCACAGCCATGGAAAGGTGGACAAACTCTGTGGAAGTAATTAATAGTACTATCGCTCTTTGTACTAGGCCAGGTCAGTAGCCGAGAATTATTTAGCTAGCCACACCGAAATCACAGCAAGTTAAGGCGCCGATCGACCGGTGAAATCAAATGCTCTGGCAGGGTGCTAACTGCATTTTACTACCGACTACTTATGGATCACTTGATTATAACAGTCATCAAGTTGGAATAGGAGTATAGTATCTTATACTACTAGGATCTACTAGTAGCAAGAATTTCAAAGCTATTTGCATTACTAATTAGTATTTTGTCAAATTTCAGTTAGTAAGCAACATGTACACTCATTGTGGTCTAGATCAATGCATCATGCGTGCGTGTAGGGGTGAGTGCCTGTCATAAGTGTTATCAGAGAGTGTGATCGAAGAAGCACGTATGCAGATTGAAATTCAGTTCTGTGACTAGCTAGCACTACTGGTTAATTCAGCCACGGCCCACGGGGTACCTCGAGGAAGGTGGTGACCCTGTCGACGGCCATGGTCCGGATGAGCTTGCGCGGGATGGTGGCGGCGTCCATGAAGCTGTAGGCGTAGTCGTTGGCCCCGATCTCCCCGACCCAGAACAGCGCCTCGCCCACGACGTCCTTCGTCCGGCCGAGGCCGCCCCGACTACGCGTAGTCTTCATGTGCGCGTCGAACCATCCCAGCTCCGTCATGATGGACTGCGGCGTGATGTCGAAGCTGAGGTTGTTCCTCACGAACCACTCGTGCTCGATCGCCGTCGCGCCGGCCACCGCGAAGTTGACGGACCCGCTGCTTGTGGCGTTTGCTGCGGCGGAGCTGGAGAGGGTGGAGAGGTAGGGCGGGAGGAAGGACGGGAGGCGGAGCGCGTCGGCGGCGAGGAAGTCGACGACGAGGCGGCCGTCGGAGTAGCGGTTGGTGGAGCGGTGGAAGAAGGTGGCGCCGTAGGGCGGGTGCGAGACGTAGCCGAAGGAGTAGGGGCCGGTGGTGGAGTGCGTGTTGCCCGTGTCCGTGAACGAGTCGCCGAA
Source organism: Poa annua (assembly GCA_026929855.1). Classification (NCBI taxonomy): domain Eukaryota; kingdom Viridiplantae; phylum Streptophyta; class Magnoliopsida; order Poales; family Poaceae; genus Poa; species Poa annua. Next base: position 3,787,216 of record CM049434.1, on the reverse strand, counting down.
CGCGTACACCGTCCGGAACGGCGGCGCTGCTGACGGAGCGGAGGGCGACGGTGCTGATGGCGCCGCGGCGGCGGCGACGGAGACGAGCAAGAAGAGGGTGGGGAGGAGGAGCACGGCGTCCATGGCGGGCGCGATCGAGTGAGGCAGTGAGGTGGCTGCTGGATGCTACTTTACTGCTCTGTGCTCTGCCGTCTCCGTGTGGTAGTTTTTATACTACTCCAGTAGTTGTATTTCAGGCCCACCGGCACATCAGGCCGGGCCGGGCCGGGCTTGGCCTTGACGGCCTTCATGGATTGGTTGATTGGATTGAATCCTCATTCGATCCATGTCCAAGACCTGGCCCGGCCCGATCAACTGTTCTTTTCACTGCCATGGCAGCTGCAGGCTTGCCTGCAAGTCAATCTGCTGTACCCCATCTCCATGCAGCTTGGGAAACTAATAAGTAATTTTCTGGAACGGAAGTGAGTAATTAGAGTAGTTGGTCGTTAAGGAACCATAATGACGTGTCTCTGAAGTAGGCGGCTCGATCGGAGAGGGAGAGGTTTATGAAGGTGTGAGCTCATCATGGCTGCACCAACCCTTTGCGATCGGATCGGACCGGTTAGGTGGTCAGCTCAGTCGGTGCACAGCGGCAGGCGGCCAAGCATGGGCCGCAATCGGGCACGAAAATGTTGTTCTCAGAAGACCGCGTCCTCGACCTCCCTTATAAGGGACGACAAGGCCACCACCCAATGATCACACCCTGCTCTGTCTCCTCTTCATCTCCCACTCGCCGCCACGACGCCGTGGCCGTTCAGGAAGCTCAAGAAGAAGTCCGACGGCAGCTCCTCCTCCTCGCGCCACCGATCTCCACCACCAAAGAAGGTCAGGGACCGCACTTACATGGCGGTCCCCTTGACGATGGCACTGTTTCAGCGGAACAAGCCCGTGCCGGTGGAGGACGTCCACCTTCTGGGCGGCTGGCACCTCAACTCGAGGAGGGTGCCGGTCCCGCCAGTCCCAGCGCGCGGCGAGGAGCGCACCATGGAGATACAACAACGCCGCCGCCTCTTACCCGACGACCTCCGCGGCGACGTGCAGTTCCACCCACAGTCCGAGTGGTGGGATCGCCTGGGCTTCGAGCGCGACGTGAGGAGGCGCGCCAGACTCCTCGGGGATGAAGACTTGTCGCCATCCGGGCGCCAACGCGGCGCAAAGAGACAGGCGGGGCGTCCAGCAGCCGCGGGCCGTTGACGGCCTCCTCCCAACGCTGAGAGCCTCCGCCTTCGAGACAGGCGGGGCGTCCAGCAGCCGCGGGCCGTTGACGGCCTCCTCCCAACGCTGAGAGCCTCCGCCTTCGAGACAGGCAGGGCGTCCAGCAGCCCGCCGCTACCGCCTCCGAAGACGGAGGCCATGGAGCCGCCGCCGCACACTGCCGAGCAGTGTGCGCCATGGCCGGAGGCGTCCTCCTCATCCCAGCCACCACCGCCTCCTCCTGCTCCGGTGCCCGCCGCGGCACGGTCCTTCCCCTAGGACCCGCCGCCGTTCTACGACCTCACCGGCGACAGCGACGAGGAGTAGACGTCGACAATGAAGCCCTAGTCGATAGAGCTTCTTTATATTTTTCGTTTTTTCTTAATTTGATCGCAGTTTGCGTCGGGCCCGTGTGTCCATCTCCTTCTAGACGACTGACTGCTGGCTGCTGCTACGTTTTCTTGTGCAATCGATTAGAACTTGTCTGCTCGTCGCAGCCTGCAGCCTTCCAACCATTGGCTTCCACACTGAAAATGTACGCCATTTCATCGGAAGCACCCTCATCACGTAGAGATCGCGCGAGGGGTGAACATGAAGCCGAGCTCGCACGAAAATCTTGACACCGGCACCTCTCCAGGCTCTACTCCCCAATAAGCAACTTCACGGACAAGACGGCAAATGGCGCCCTCTCCTCTGCCTGTCCACCGCCGGCAAGCCTTATTCTTCCACTTCTCCGAGTCCGAGATGTTATTTGCCTCCTTCGCTTCTCGGATGGCTACGTCAAACTCTACATATATAGTAGGAGTAGTTTAAATTTATAAGAGCGTGGTCGATCTGTCTACTCCGTCCGTTCCAAATTAATTAACTTTTATTTACCCACTTGATATACACATATGTGGGCAAATAGAAATCAATTAATTTAGAATGGAGGGAGTAGATTTGAAAACGGTGGCTGACTTCAGGCGTATTATATATCGATCCAATTGTGGCGTGTAGTAGCCTTAGGTATCAGCATGTCAGTGGTAACTTAGACCGTGTCTCACGCCAGGGTCCCGCTTAGCAGTGACGTGTCATTTGGCTCGCACGCATACCATCAGGGCGCCCGAGCCGTGGAGTTACCGTGTTCCGGCCATCGAGCCGATGATGATGTACCAGTGCATATTATGTGGCGGCGGTATGACTAGAGTTTGATCATGACATTGGCATGTGAACTTTTGTTTTTATTGTTCTCTCAAACATGTTATCTTGATGTCACATATATAGGAATGTTGATCTTTTTGGCTGCGTGCTTGTTTGTAAGTACGAAGGAAGAACGTGCTGTTCCATATGGTAGCTTTGTAAGGATGGCTGCTCATGAAAAATAGATCAAGCAACATATCTGTTTAGTTTGGTGTGTTATATAACTTGATTCAGTGCAATATAAAGTTGGTACCGGACCTTATTTCCCCCCTCAATTCAAACAAGTTTGTCTTTTATTTTTTGAACAGGGGATGGTCCCGAAGGACCTAGAGCTTCATTAAGTCAACACCGATACATTTTACAGATAAGGCTTTCAGGAAAAAAAAGAAATACTAAACAAGCCCTTACAATTAGCAAAAAGGACCCTAGAAAAAAAATAAGAGGAACGCAATTGGGTCCTGCTCCTTCTCCGGTGAGACACATCCAAGCTCCGATGCAGCCAACCTCAAAGTCGCTGGGGACAAAACCACTTGGGACAGGGAGGCGAGAACGAGCTGCATCAGAGCAAAAGGGCCTCCGCAATGGCATGACAACCTGGAGGTCAAAGAAGACCTTCTGATATCGGCCGGAAGAAGCCGTCGCCAAGATCCAAGGTTGGAGTGGTCGCCTTTCGACCATGGTGTACGGCGACGGCCAAGACGCCGCCGTGAGACAACTCCACTGAGAAGCACAGGTGCTCCCCTGGTGCAAGTCCAGCAGCAGCGAAGCTCGAAGTCGGGGGCCGCCTCTGCCCTCGTCACGATCTGCAAAGGAAGAACTACAATCCGCGTTGCTGCTACTGAATGTGCGATTACCGAGCTTTTTTGAAGAGGTCGCTGAAGAAAGGATGCAAGCCTTCGTCGCCGTCTGGGGCGACCTGGCGCAGGGAATCCTCTAGTGCAAGTGCAGCGATCTGATCGACGACACGGAGCCCGTGGAGTTCAAGCACGTCATGCTGCCCGAGGAGTGCAGGACTGCGTACAACAAGTACGACTGGGATCAGGCACCTATCGAGGGTGTCCGGACCATGGGCTGCGTCGGGGACTCCGTCTGGCTCGTCGTCATCGAGCCGCCTGCCCCGACGACACCACGGTGAAGGTGTGGACGCTGGACGACCTCCCGCCGGGCATGCACCGGGAGTTCAGGATGCGTGGCATATATCACCGTCCATTGTATCAAGATTCGTGTAGAAAAAATTACAGTCAACACCCTAAACTTTAAACATTTATCTTCATGAAACCCCTCATTATGGATCGTCATTTGTTTGTAAAACACATCAACGAGTAATTTTCCCGATTACACACTAACATAATTTTTTGATTACACATTAACATAATTTTAGGACTTTTCAATGCATTAGTTTTCCATGCATTAGGATTTTTCAATGCATTAACATGGATTTGAGCATTTTTCATTGCATTAGCATGGATCGGACATATATATATTATTGCATTTCTGGATTATTGCATTTTTGGATTGTTGCATTTTCGAATTATTCCATAATACTTTTTGGAGTATTGCATTTTCGGATGCACATAAACGCATGAACACAGCACCATGTTAATGTTTTTTCATCAATGCATTAATATACAATAAAAAATTATATGTATTAGCTGAATAACAATGATATTATCCAAATTATATGTATTAGCTCAAAAACTATAATATTGCCAAAGTACGGGGCTGTTTTTGCAATATGAAATAATGGAGCGTTGGATCTGAAATGGACAATGGATACGGTGGGTGGAGCCGCTCCTAGTTCTGGTGTTACATTTTCGGTGTGGGAGCTGGAGCTCAGGCAACAGGATGATTGTGGCGTCGTCTACATGTTCCTGCGTGAGCCCTACAAAGGCGGTGGATGGCGAGAGGACTATACTCACCTTGTGTGCATTGACCTGAGCATCAGGCATGGGGTGCGTCTCCGGACGACCGGACGTTTGGCCAGGCCGACGATGGAGCTCCCTGTTGTCCTGCATCCCAATTTCTTCAGTCCACGCCACTAATGAAGCTGCTAAATTTATACGGAACTAATCAAGCTGCTACATCATGGTACCTAGTGCTAGCACCTTTTATGTGCGTTGCAACGCGCAACGCGGTATGGTATTAGAATGGTTCGACATTAATCTTGTCAACCATATAATTTCAAAATTCCTTGTGCACATCACATCAATCATCAAGTTTCGAGCAAAGGCATACTTTTAGTGATTCAACATATACTCTTGCTCAACTCTTCATCCATCATGTGTTTCTTCTGCATTTGTTATCGATTTGGCTGCTGCAGCAACATATCACCACCATTTATCATATAACTGATTCATAATGTAGTTACTTTAGTGGCACATTTGTGTGCAAGTCCATCATCTTCTCTACCGCAATGTGTTGTTCTTTCTACAACCAGAAGCAGTTTCAAAAATGTTAGGCACTCAAAATAAAAAGAATAGATTGCGCCCAAGACGATAAATGGTTTGAAACACCATACATGTGTTTTCCTGGACCTGTCGACAAATTATACAGTCTATTTGCAGTTTAAGTAGCAAGTCTCACCTGCAGACTATTACAATTCCTACATGTAGTCAGAGATATATGTAAGAATAAGTTCGCTATTTCAGTAATCACCGCAAGTAATATTATCTTGCTTGTTAGCTAAACCTTCGTAAGATCACCATACAATGAAAATAGGAATGTTTCGACTCAATCCAATAATTTTCACACGCAAGTAACATGACCATCTCATTTCTTATAAAGAAATTTAATCTTAGAGTAGACCTAACCCATCAAAAAAATACCAACGTCTCACTTTAATATCGAGCTCACATGGTTTCAGAAGAATAGACATATCACTGCGATTACTATTTTCTCACTGCTATCATGAAGCTCCCGGAGCAGCAAGAGTTCCCTTTTGTGTCATTTCAAAGTACATACACAAAAAATACATATTGCAATAATACCCAAAAATGTTGGAAAATACAACATAGAATACAGATTGGCACATGAATGCCAGTTCCAGCACGATCTATGTAGTGGTAGCATTTGCTACACAAGCAATCAACAAGTTCTCGCAGTCCTTCAAGTACTTGGTCTCTCATGTTTCAAGTTCCTCAAGTATTAGAAGTCCTACATCTTGAAGAGAAAAAAAAGCTAATGTAAATCCAATAGCATCCAATTTGAGAGAACTGCAGGAACTCAGACCTAAGGAGGACCACAGCGGCGACCGTATGGCACACGAGTTGACTTTTTAAAGATATTTTCTTTTATATATATTTTTTGATACTTTTTATGAGGCTGGTTTTTTGGGTTTTTTCTTTTTTAGGATGACAAGTGGAACCCACCGTCCACCTCACCAAAATATTCTTTTTATTTTGAAATTAGACCCGATCAGTGTGGCTGACAGTTCACGTCACCTTACAGGTGGGCCTACCCTGTCAGGAACGTTGTCTAAATCGCGTCAGACGACAATTTGGGCATTCTGAGAAAATTTCGGGCAAATGTGGTATGTAAATGAGATTGAACCACGACATGGTACCAATCATTAAATTTGGTCTAAAAAGTGGTATGATTACGCTATTATCTCATTTTCATCTCGTTATTGAACTCAAGACACATTAGATATTTATTAGCGGTTTAATCTCTAGATTTTGTTTTAACAAACTCTAGAAGTTTATGTAATTATACTTACCTAAAGATAACTAGAATCACATGTAAGATATTTTTCAGATTTACACTTCACGTTTTTTTTCATAATATTTAATAATATAAATATAAAATTATAAATACATGAAACAACTGTATCCACACAAATACATTTGTATACACTATATAACTTATGCAAATATAAAAAGTAGTTCAAAGATAATTTTTAATAATATATATCGCAATTCTATAACAAAAAACAATATGTTCCAAAACATTCTTTTTGTCAAAAACTCAGGTACCTCCCTAATACCAAATCATATCATTAGGGCTATAGTTTGATAAGGGTAAGTTTAACATAAGCATAAAAGTTTACTATAAACAAACATGATGTCCATACATACGGCTAGAAAGTCATGAATTTAGTTGAACATCCTACCCGTCTTAGAAACCCCCTCGCTACCGGAACCGCTCAAGAACTTCCGTAAATTCCACCCCTATATTGCGCTCCTAACTTGAAGATGGAACAAAACATCAACCCCAAACTCTTAAGTAATACAAAAATGATTTTTTTGATGTTGGAGCCTTTTGCAGAAACCTGCGTGGAGGAGTGGGATGTCGCCACGATTTCTTCAAGAACGAGATATTCTACTCATGTCTGGCTTGGCAGGATGCCCACTTCTGCACACGGAGCTCGCGCGAAGATGAAAAATAGCATGAGACCCAAACTCCTAACTAAAACACAAAAGGAACTTTTTGAACGTTGATCTTGGGTTAGGCCCACGGACCGATCACATCAAATTAGACGAACAAACATGCTCTAAAATCTTTTTGTCACAGAAAGGTGTAGCACCCGTTCTTTTTCTTTGTTTTTCACAACTTTCTCGGTCTTATAACTTGTGAATACACGACCTTTGTACATGTATTTATAGGACAAAAGGACAACTCTAACATCCCCGCAAGTCTGTTCATTTCTGCGTGGACTCGGGGTGAGGCTCAACGCGGCGACTCGTTTCGGCTTTTCTCCGCTTTCGTGTCTGCGCGGACTCATTTTCGAAAATTTCGAATCGAGATTTTGCACGTTTCTAGGTATGTACATCACTAACAACAAGTATGTTTTTTTTCTTTCAGATTTTAAGTTTTTGTAAATATGATTTTCAACTGATTGGTTTTGCGCAGCATAATTGGCTTGCTGCTATTCTGATTCTTCCTAAGTTTATTCAGAGAGTTTGCCATGGTCCATGGAGATCACCAGGGTACCGGATTGTGCCATCCCACGAACGAGGTGTGCTTGATGATGTTACCACGATGCCAGACGGAGCACACAGAGCGTGTCCTCGCCTAGCTCTGAATGGAAATTATCTTGAAAATAGTTGACTAGAAATAACTGAAACCTAACTTGAAACACTTGCTGTTACCTGAAAGAAACTACCGAAAACTGTAAACGACCGAATACATGCATGTCGGCGCTCAAGTCAAGTCATTTGCCGTGGATTTTCCTGGCCAGCAAGGAGCCGAACGACGGCCGGAAGTACTTCCCGGAGCCATCCCGGAAGAACATGCCGGCGACGACCTTGTACATGGCCTCCGTCATGTGGACCCCGTCCCAGTTGACGTACCTGCCCGGCTGGGCGCACGCGGTGCCGACCTCCGGCGAGCCGCAGGTGGAGAAGATCTCGAAGTTGTAGCTCCCGCCGCCCGCGCCGCAGCAGGCCTTGAAGCGCTCCGCGAAGCCGTACGCCGCCGGGCTGCGCACGACGGCGAGGTGCGCGGCGTAGTAGTCGGCGTATGCGATGACGGCGGCCGGGTGGCGCTGCCGGAGCCGGAGGAGCGCCTCCTGGAGGTGCTGGTTGTGCTCGTGGCTCTGCGCGTTGACGGAGGCCACGCAGCCGGTCGTCCCTGTCCTCCGCGCCAGCGTCATGGCCAGAGGCAGGCAGCCCGTGAGCGGCAGCCCCTGCACCACCGCGTACCTGGCCCCTCTCCTCAGCAGCGCCTCGAGGAAAGTGGTGACCCTGTCGACGGCCATGGTCCGGATGCGCTCGGGCGGGATGGTTTTGTCGTTGGCCATGAAGCTGTAGGCGTAGTCGTTGGCGCCGATCTCCCCCACCCAGAACAGCGCCTCGCCGACGTCCTCCACGCCGACCCGCCGCGCCGTCACGTGCGCGTCGAACCAGCCGAGCTCCGTCATGATGGACTGCGGCGTGATGTCCACGCTGAGGTTGTTCCTCGCGAAGAACTCGTGCTCGATCGCCGTCGCGCCCACCACCGCGAAGTTCACGCCGTAGTACCTGCTGCTGTCCTTGGCGGCGGAGGAGAGGTAGGGAGGGAGGAAGGAGGGGAGGCGGAGGGCGTCGACGGCGAGGAAGTCGACGACGAGGCGGCCGTCGGAGTAGCGGTTGGTGGGGCGGTGGAAGAAGGTGGCGCCGTAGGGCGCTTCGGAGACGTAGCCGAAGGAGTAGGGGCCCGTGGCGGTGTGCGTGTTGCCCGTGTCCGTAAACGAGTCGCCGAACGCGTACACCGTCCGGAACGGCGGCGCCGGCGACGGTGAAGAGGAGGGACGATAGGAGGAGGAGGAGCCGGCGGCGGGCGGCGGGGGAGAAGTCCATCACGTCGACCGTGGCGTCGTGCGATCGAGTGAGTCACTCACTCACTCAGCTTGCTAGCTCTGCTCGGCTTCTGTTCGTTGCCTTTCAGTGCGCTGTGTGCTTCTCCGTGTACCGTGTGGCAGTTTTTATAGTGTTGGATCCATGCCCACCAGCACACTGGGCCGAGCTTGGGCTTCAGGGCCTATGGGAATGGCGAAGACCTACACCCGAAAATCTCCGGCCGGTAGCTCGTTGAAATACTGAGTTGAGTTTGAGGCAAGACTAGCTCGCCCGATTTTGATTCGACATGCCTCCAATCCTCAAACTAATAGGAGTGTATGTTATCTTTTACTGGAATATTTAGTTACATTTATTGCTTTGAATAATAATTTATTACCTTCAATTGGTAATCGGTGAGATTTAAGTGTGATTTGTATGAACAGGAAAATCAACTCCATCGCTTTAATCAAATCTAACTATGCATGCCAAAGATTGACCATGTTGTCATTTGTTCACTTTCTCAGACCCAGTCAGAAAATTATCATTTGTACACTGTCTAAAATATAGAATATTTCGTATTAGCTTTTTGCATAGTGGTAGAAATCATCATTAACTACCTCTATGATTCTTTTCGAGACGTTTGTATGTCCTAGGCATGGCCTGGCCCAGCCCGGCCCGAGAGACCAGAACCCGGCCTCTTGCACACTGGCTTCACTCGTCGCGGCAGACAAAGAGCTTGACTTGCGGGCGCCTGCCAAGTCAACCTGCTGTACTGCTGCTCCATATTCATTTCTTTTTTTTTGAGAAACACAGTACAGACGCAGACGCTCACACACGCACGTACAGACACCCCTATGACCGCACACACGCAAACCCTACCCCTATGAGCACCTCCGAGAAACTGGTCCGACAAATCTTGAGGTTGACGAAGTCACAGTCACCACGGGCGCCTCGCTGTTGACGGGCACGTCACCTACCACTGAAAGCATAGCGCCGGTTAAATCCTGAAAAATCCAGGAAAATGCGAGCACCCATATCAAGCCTGGGACTTGAACCTGGGTGGGCTGGTTCCATCACAAGAAACCAAACCAGTTGAGTTAGGCTCACTTCGCTGCTCCATATTCATTTCGAAATTAAAATTTCTGGAACACAAGTGTAAATTTACTATAGTACTAGGTGGTTAAGTCTTAAGAGACCATAATGAGAAGCAGCGTGGGGTGAGCGCGAGAGGGGTCTATAATTAAACGTGTGTCAGTCCGAGTTCATGGCTGCACCAACCCCTTGGGCCTTGTTCACCGGTGGTCAGTCGTAATCACGTAACACACGGCAGGGGTAAGCAGAGGTGCAGGCGCAGCACTTATAAGCCTCTGTCCATTTCCTTCTAAATGACCACACTACGTACGGGTGTGTTTGTTTGGTCTTGCAGGTGCTTTCCACCAAAATAAGCCAACAAAATGAAACAAACGGGTTGGCTTTGCAAAGCAGCGTATCACAGATTGAATCATCAAAACATGCATCGACTTGGATTTGTGGCATTGATCCTTGAACCAGCGTAGGTAATGGACATACACATTAACGCACACATACATGTATACATGCGTACGTATACACGTAGATGGACATACACATTAACGCACACATACATGCCCGCTAAAACATGCTAGATACAAGTTTGGATATGTACTTATGGCAAATGGCTAAAACATCTTATATTAAAAAACGGAGGGAGTATCTCTTAATTAATTCTTGGTTTGAATAAATATTCGTAAATTTTACGAAAAGAAATGAAAAATTGTATTTGTCTTGGATAATAATATAATATAATAAATAAATCTTGAGAGAAATCACTTAAAAATTTATGCATATGTGCAATACATCCATCGTATCCACTGTACATAATTTATTACATGTATATCAACAAATTTATTCTCATAACTTTGTGGGTATTTCAAACAATTCGTCAATTCGCAGCTAGACATCCAGCTAAATTGCCAAACAGTAAAACTCAGAACATCAGCTTTCTCTGCACAACAACTTTTCCTGCACAGCAGCACAACTAGCCGCAGCCAGCCCAAACAAACACACCCTACGCGACACTGCCTTTTTCCTTAGCAATAGAACTAGTAAAAATATAATTTTATATAATTGTTCTTCACATGTGAGCTGCAGAAAATGATAAATGTGAGAATCAAGATCAATTTTTAATATCTACGTAAAGTCATGTTCTATTATTGTTCTGCAGTATTTTGTACACGTTAAGAGAAATAATAGTTATGTATATGTACAAAAGAGTGGAATTTTCTAGTACCGGCTCCGCGTCTCCTCCGAACGGTGCAGCAGGCATCGCCACCGTGCGTCTCTCTCGAGGAGCACGGCCCGCCAATATATCACGCAAACGGATATACTCCTCTCTTGATGATTATGTCTGGCATTGCACTTGCAACAATTTTTTATTTAAACTAAATGTTTAGTATTGTTAGCATCCAATGAAAGTAGCAAATATACAATGAGTATCTTGCTACTCCGAAGACTATTGAGCATGACCCATCACGCAACGGGTCGGAACCATTCGGCCATCAACACTTTGTATTGCACTATATAAAGTGAGGCATGACAATTATATGTGTAGTGAGGCATGATAATGATATGTTTAGTGAGGTATGACAATGTAATGGTGATGAAATGTAACGATTATATGTTATAAATGAAATATGTAATACCTTTTTTCTGCTTGTGTGGTGAGATTTTTAATGTCCAGTGGCATCTATATTGCTGCTTTTAGGCTTACAAAAAGATCTTAGTGCAAAGGAGCAGAATCAGAAACTCCGTAACTGATGTGCCCGACCTGTCGGCAATGAAGAAAACTATACAACCGTTGTCCAGAACTTTTCTCATCGGTGATGCTTAACTCCTCTATTACCGATAAAGGTATTCACATCATTAAGGTAACATAGAGTTTTTCCGTTGCTGAAGAGGGTTTTGACCCATTTTCATAGTGTCATCATGTAATAGTGATTGCTTATGTTCCATTCTCCCTATGATGGACTTCGGACCTCGCAAGGGGAATAGGGTAAGAACCACATACTCTCAGTGGATGAAGGATTAAATACCAAATCATACTAGATGAGAAAGTCCACACCGAGACTGATGTCATATACTATGTAGAAATAAACCATCATGTTCAGATGATAGTGAGTATAGTTGGATGCTAGTCTCTCCCCGATGGATGTCATAAGAGTTGCACTAAAGTCTGTTTTAACAAGATTTACATGCTTAAATTCATGCATACATTTAACTAAATAGACTTGTAGGAAGCACATGTATACATTAGATAAAATCAAGCGCATCAGGACGAGCCTGCCAAATAGTTACATCATATGCTTGCAAAAGTAGGATCATCAAACCAAATATGTCCATATTATAAGAAATGTTGCTTCAACAGCAAGTGCACATCATGTACATGTATTGTCGACTCATTACTGAAAACAACTAGGACGGCACATTTTCCAAGAATTTATGCACTAGAAGTTTCTATAATTATATTTGCCTAATTGGTGCACTAGAACCGTGACTAAAATATTTGTTAGACTGCATGCTTTTGAGATGGACATCATAATATCTAATAATATTAAAATATAAACATGAAACACACATATATAGAAAAATACATATGTATACTACATACTTTATTCAACTATGAAATTAGTTTAGAGTGAATCTTTATTACAATATGCAAATAAATTTTGTGTGGGCAGATTTTATAGTCATATACATCACAATTATATCACAAAAATCATTACTAGCAAAGAACCTACATAACATAAAATCGTAATCATTAGGATTATTGTTTAATAAAATTAGTAAGGTTAGCGTAAGTATAAAAGTTTGATATAAAATAGTGTCGTGAGTCCAAAATCTGCTTAGATCGGCCTTACAAAGAGTGTGGCGATTTGGCTCCATAGCGATATGTAGCTCGATATAGTGGTTCCCGGTTTTTCTCGTGAAAACTATGCTGCTACAAGAGAATTAACACTGCTATGAATTTTGAAAATGGGCGGAGGAACACCAACTCCATGGAGATGCATTTATGGGTGTGATGTGCAATGCCGAACACTAAACTCGTGATCACATGGCAATGTTGAAATTGTCGAAATAGCATAAACATGAAATACATGAGAAATGCACTACCTAAATCTTATGTTACACAAACGACCTATATTATTAGCAACCATGGCCCTAGACCCAATTGAATTTTAGTCTCCCAAGTCACTAAAATCACTAAAGCAGAACAGTGAGACATCTCGAATGCATCGACTTTTTCAATCAATTTTCTTAGCTTTTTGTGTGGATTCATGTGAAACTTGTGATCAGCCCGCTGAAATGTGCAAAGTTGTACATTGATGCATACCGCCGTTATTGACTTGTCTTTGAATGTTAATCACAGTTTGAATTTCCAGAAAAAATACGTGGAATTAGTGGATGCACTGATCTATATATACCTCTTATAAAGTAAAACTCCGTTAAATTCATTTACGATTTTTTTTATCTTCACATGCAGCATGGCCGCATCACCAAGTAATGAAAACCGTACGATCATCCTATCCATCCGTCCATTGCGTTGTCTTGATCGCGTGACATGTGTTCCATTTAAATTGTAACGATGCACACAAGACTGCAATTTAAACCTTGGCAACCATTATTCGCCGCAACAGTTTCTAACCAAGGGGAAATGTTCTTCTTGAAACTCACTGAGACACTGACCTCTTCCTTCTCCGTGTCTGATTCACCAGGCCCGCTGCTTTTAGGCCTTCGATTGCATTAAGCCTTTTCCTCCCATGCGCTAGCGGCGTCGACTCACCCTATTGATCATATCTGCAGGCTATCACTCTGTCTTTTTTGAACTCATCTTTATTTTATTTTATTTTATCTCATCTCATCTGTCAGATTTTGTTTCTTTATTACTCAAGCAGGTCAATAGGTCATTACACCGTCACCATGATGCGCTCCACACCTTCTCCTCGCAGCGTCTACTGATTCCCTTGCCGGGTGCGGCACATTCAGGTTCGGCTCTTTGATCCAGTTAAGTGTTGCTATACGTACGAACACAATCTGTCTGATTTTTGTACGACACTGCAGATCGTAACGTCCATGCATTAGCCTAAACTGCTGCACACCACTCGATCATCATCGTAGAGGGATCGGACAAGCTAAGGATCATACGCACAACAATTTTTATGTTTCCAACACAAATTAATTTCCACAATTTCTTTGCAATCTACTCCCTCCATTCCTAAATGTAAGTCTTTGAATTTCGTACTAAAACTTGCCTATATACATGTGTGTAGAAAAAATCTAGAAAGACTTACATTTTGGAATAGAGGAAGGAGTAGACGCTATAACTAGGTTGAGCGAAGGCCGCATACCAGAGAAATATTAAAACCATGAGTTAAATTAAGGCGTGGACAAGCAAAATATACTGTATATTGTAGAAGTATGTTTGATATAGTTGGTCTGATGTCCAATTAGTCATGTTGGGTTTCTTTCTACGCTTTCTCTGATAGTGTATATCTGAACAAATTATTAGCTAATATTTTGTTTTTGCACTTAGGTTGCTTTGTGTTCGTTCCATTGGGATCAACAATTTACTTTCGATCATCCAACAAATTATATAGTTACTAATATCATGTGCATTTTTCTTACAAAACCGATTATACCCATTAAGTTGATTTGGGAGTTATATGCAAGCCATCATCTTCTATAATTTTTCCCTTGCTTCATTAGAGACATGTTATGTGTTTCAAAAACAAATTAGAGACCGGTAAAAAGCAACGTGTTTCACTGCAACCGTTCATTTCTTTATATTTGTATTTCATTATTCTCTTAGAAGCTATTTGGAATGGTTGTAAATCTTTTGACCACACAAAAAATTGCAACCATTCCAAGTAAGCCATTTGCGTGCACCTTTTTTAAAACACTTTTCTCAGACCACGTTCCACGACAGCACGCAAATATATATACGTCATATATTTGACAAGACGACACAATTGGTGTTACGTAACTAATTAAATCAGGCAGAACAAGAAAACTAAAATTAATTGTATCCTTAACTGAGTAAACCAAACAATTTTTGCCACATTTAAAATGGCAAAAAAAAATCACACAACCGTCATTTTGAAATTACGTCCTTTGTTTAAAAAGTTTCAATAGAAACATCAAACAATGACATTTATACAAAATATGAGCGACATGCATGTCATCTGTTCATGTAAGCTATCCAGATTATTAGTTTCTCCGGTTTGTCAATTTTTATGCAACGTGGATCAAGTAATTTTTTTAATCTTCCCGCCTTTAGTATATAAAAAAACTGCCTCCCGGGTTGCTCTCGGGCGACTCCGGAGGTGTCGCCGCCGCCGCCAAAAAAACCACAGCGTAACCCCGACGTTCGCCTCGCCGCGGCCGGAGGATGCCATCCATCGGCGGACGGCGGACGGCGGTGGCGGGGCGTCTCCGGTTCTCCTTTTTCCTCCCAACGCCTGTGGATCTAGTCCCGTGGTGAAGCAATCTCCTTCACGTACAGCTACAGATCTGGCAGGTGCTTTTTGATCTAGCCTACATTGCTTGCCATGTGGATGATCATCAAGTGCTAGCCAATCTGCTTCGTGGCCAGGCCTTGGTGCAGCATGTGCCTCCTCCTCCGACTGATGAGGCTGGAGCACTTGGGGTGCAGGGCAGGGCAGGCCGCCGCCGGTCGCCGTCCATGGATTTGGCCCACCGGCCAATCTGGCTGGGTCGATCTGGGTGATGACATCTTTTGTGCTGCATGTGCTTGCCGGCGTCCTGCTGCTCTGGTCAAGATACGTCGGCGTGGGGGTCCTTGATTCTTATTCACGCCAAGATGAAGATCTACCGGATGTTGGTGCCCATTGAACTTGCTGGACGGTTGTGTTCCGGAAGGCTCCGCCGGCGAACTCCATTGGACGATTCATGCCTGGAGATTTCTGAATCGGATGGTATTCGGTCGGACGCACCCATGTTTTTATCTGACCATTTGGTTTCAGAGGGAGCGTTTGAAGCTCTGCTGGCTGTTAATACTATGAAGCACGCTTTCTCGTTCCATGGTGCTGGTGGAGAATGTCATGGAAAGCGGGATCTGGGGACTAGCAATGGTGGTTTGTGTCTTCGTGACGATGAAGAATTGGCTGGGTGATTCATGACCTTGAGCAGCGGTTTGTAAGTGGAGGCGACTGCACAGGAGAAGTTCAAAGTCTTATGCCTCAGGTTGAAGATCCAATGTCTGGCCTTAATTGGTTGTGCCTGGCAATGACCTTGTTGGAGGCATTGTTTTGAGTGCGAGGACTTTCTTCAGGGTGAAAACCTATGGAGAAGCTGGACTTCCAGTGTTGTCTTGGTGGTGTTAGTGCTGCTGTCTCAAGAAGTAGATCGCTGCAGCGGGATTTTTGTTTTTTGTAATTCTTCTTTCTTCTTTTGGCTGTGTGCATCCGTAAAGTTGTTAGGGCACTACGTTGTTGCAGAGTCTGAGTGTATTGGTACTTCCTTAATATCAATAAATTCCCTTTGTCTATTTTTTTTTTCAAATCAATTGCATTTGGCCTCTAACTACTACGACCAACCGAATCTTGCATATACCTATAAACAATTTCATAATTTTTAATCCACACATCATAATTTGTAGCAAGATACCCGCCGCAACGCGGGGGTATTCTTATTCTTATAGTAAAACTGTAAAACCTAAACTGGGGCGACAAGGAGCGTGCGACCCGCACGGCCGGTGGCGTCTGCCGTCCATTCGCCACCGCTCGTCTGTGCATGCAGTTCAAACCTCCCGCCAAATTCGGTTGGCTGGTCTGTGCCATTCCATCGCACGTATATATATATATACCTGTCTCATGTCTCCCACCTCACGACCAAGACAAGTTTGCCTCCACCGCTAGCTCGATCGTTCCAAGAGAATTTCTGCACGACAATCTCCACGCACGCCATGGCCGCCGGGCACTGGACGCTGCTGCTCCTCTTGGCCGCCGCAATGCTTGCGGCGGTGGCCGCTGTGGCCGCGGCGGAGGAGGCGAAGCCGACCATCCTGACGCCGGTGGCGCACACCCCCGTGGGGTCCTTCGAGGGAGACAAGCCTGGGGCGGACGACGCCATGGACGACGACGAAGCCGCGCCCGTGGGTGCCCCCATCGGCACCACCATGACCGAGCCCAAGCCAGAGCTCACCACCACGCCCGGTGCCGCCGCAGGGGAGGCCACTCCAGCTGCCAGCGGCGCCTCCTCCCTCGCGGCCTTCGGCGGCGCTGCCCTGGTCGCCGCCGCCAGCGTCCTCGCCTTCTGAGCTCCAGGGAGAGATGTCGCTTGTTCCGCTCCGGCTGGTTCCGTGTGGGTCGCCGGCAGTGGCGGACACAGGCCTTCACCCAGCTCTCTTCGACCCAATCACTATATGTATCCAAGCACAGTGAAATGCGTTACGCATATGTGACAGCACGGCAAAACTGCAAAAACAAGAAGAAACACCGAGGTATATGTAATATGTACACAGTGACACACGCTGATGCATGCTTTCTCATATTCATCTTTTTGTATTTTTCTCTGTAATAGCACAAAAATTATTAGACAAATTTGTCGCAGATCATGTGTCTCGTGTAAAATGTCACCATGATATTGATAAGTGTTGGTACAGTTTTTGGTTGGAACCGCTAACTAAATGCGGAGCCTGATAAGTCAATATCAGGCCTGGAAGACGTACATTTACAGCAATCTTACATCCATCGATCCAAATTCCTAACCGAGAAAACATCAGAGATGAACAGAATAATTCTCCAGGAGAGCAATCTACAAGCTAAGCGAACTGTACGTCTTCGTTTCTAGAAAGACGATCGTCAGGATATGGTTTGGATCTTGAAACAATCTCACGGCCTCATGTCCTCCTGTAAGAACTGGCCCGTGTTGCAATTTTGGATGAACACAGCTGAGGCAGCACAGCAGATCGGCTAGAGCAGATCGACGAACGTATAGTTCCACGGACAGATTAGAGCCACCCGCCTGCATTCACTATACTGCATCGTTCCCGCTCTCTAGGTCTCTCAATTCATTATCAGCAGGCGAGACAGGGTTGTTTACTGAAGAATGGCTGTTAGTGTCAGTTTCTTCCTGACTTGTTCCCTGCACGGCAGGACACCTTTATTAGGATCTTTCAAGCTATGCTTGATTGAGAGCAGAGAGAGATTTTCTGTTTGTGAATTCTCCGGTTTCTCAGACTAAAATATGATCCTGGGCAACAAGAAAATACCTCTTCTGTGCTTCTGTCCTGAGATGTTCCATTTGTACCGTGCCTAAGTCCACCGTTGCTACTGGCTGAGATCGGTTCATTTTCATAGGATTCCTGTTTAACATTTGGGAACAGCAGAAATGGTATCAATTTCACAAAGAATTGATATGCCAATCAACAAAATGACCTGACCTCTTCCTCTTTGCTGTCTGCAGCATAGCCATCAGAATTCTGTTTTCCAAGGGCTTCAGATTCTATGACGCCCTCTTCTGTTTGTTTTGGTTGTTCCAGAAGCTGTTTTTTTCTTGACTCTTCCTCCATTAATTTCTTAAACCTGAAATAAGAACACAAACAAAGTATCACCATATTGCACCGTGCCAGGGGGAAAAAAACAAAAATAAATCCATTAATCCTTCAAGCAACACATGGCACATTGGCACCCTGCATTGTTTTTTTCTTTTCTTGCTCGTCCACTTCTAAAATTCGATGTTTATAGCTCTCCACATTCTATATTCTTCTCTCCGGTGGATGCATTACCTTTATTTAGTAATGATAGGAGTGGATGTTCCTTTTAAATGTTATACCCAAACCCAAAGGTCTAGTACCTGAAAGCTCAGGTGGCATGCTGACAACATAATGCAATGTCCAAATCCTACGGTTATGTACAGATAAGACAATAATGACACTGATACGCGTAAATGGTGCAAAGGACAAGAGGGTGTGGTGCAGTGTTCATAGTTCATATGAAGGATTTACCAGATACATATGCAGCCTCAGCTAATTTTGTAGTACTGGTTGCTACTAAATGTCAAGCATTAGTCTGGAAACTTTAAATCTATCCTTGAGACCATCACACTGAGCCTAAATTTCTTACTGTGCAATAGGCTTCAATATCAAAATTTATTTACTTCTGTTTCCCCTTAAATTTAACTTCTAAGCATTTCAACGCTGTTCTGACCCTTGAGTTTGTCTTACACCAAGTGTGTCAATTACCAACTAGATTGGCAATAGAGGTTAGCCATTCATTTACCACCATGCGAGTTAAAATGCTTGCCAAACTGTTTGTTGTTGAGACTTGTAAAAATCTTAGATCCAATGGTTTAAAGACAATGACATTACTGCTGTGATACTACATGCATTGAGTAGCAATCTTAATCAATATCTAAACATTACCTTCCGCCACGCTGTGGTTCGCTTGCTTTTGGCACTTGACCAAGCTGGGATTTACCATCTTTTGGGAGAGACTCACTCTTATCAGCAGGTTCATACTTTCCAGTTGATTCCTCTCTAGCAAGCTTGTCAATATATTCTTTGACTGGATTTTTAGCACCTCCAAGCTTTTGAAGCCACACTTGCTGTCCACTGCTAAGGACATTATTTGTAAGCCTGCAAGAAAAGTTCAATTATTGAAAACCACATACACAAGAAATTAACCAGAAAATGACACATGATGTCTAGGTTTCATGGAAAGTTCACATATATCGACCTAAACTAAAAGAATGCAATAAGTCGTCCTATAAGAGAAAACAAGGGTGATTCAATCAGTGTTTGAAGCAAATCAAAGCATGATAACTTGATCTCCAGTATGTAGCATGTTATAACAATCAAATAAAAAATTCACAGCATACGCTTACCAGTATAGACTCAGTCCAGACGGGACAGAAAGAGCAAAATAACCAATTAGCAACGGCAGGAACTTCACTGCAGCTTGGGCACCTTGTTGGCTAGGATCATTGCTCTGCAAAACAAGAACATGGAAAACAGTAAGTTGAAATAAAGATAAACCTCTGACATCATAAAACAAAGGATCCATGTGGCCTTGTTCTTGTGTTTATTTGATGAATCCTGTTCAGCTAGTATAATCAAGCCAGCCAACAGATTGCCATTACAAGATCCAGTCCGCATAGGCACAATCAATTGGTAAGAAATTTCCATACCAATACTGAAGACCAAAATCCATGTCCTAAAACAGTATAATATAATACAGTAAATATGTTCAGCACTTGGCAAAACAAACCTGTGATGGTTGCATTATCTGGGCAGATACGAATTGCGAAATAACCAGAAGGACAGGAAGAACAAGGTATGCCAGAGTGTCCGACCAGCCAAGTGGTGGATGGCCATCCTACAACATCATGAATTATATCAGTAAAACAACATGGAGAAAACTCCAGTGACTGCGAAGTGTCTCAACAATTGAAATTTCCAGGAGCAGAATTAAACTAGATGTGCCTACTTCTAAAACCATGGTTTTCAAGCACCTAGAGGTTATCCACCGTGCATGCATCACAATAACATGCCATTGCAATTTTCCAATGCCAACAACTAAATTGCGCAAAGTTATGAATACCCTTATCAACTAGACCTCAATTCTGCAGTAGCATTTTGCACTCAGATTACAAGTCGGCAGATTGTAGTAGATAGATTTATCTGGCAATGGCGATAAATATCATCACCAGTTCATGGACCATGGAATTACGCTGAAAACATGATTGCTGCAATGCCTATCATGCACGCAGCATACTTATACGTATGTAATTTTTTTACAACAGCTAAACAGAAACAAATCTAATCTAAGCAAGATCACAATCTTTTGTGACACCGAAAATGTTAAGAGGAATATTTTTTCTATTCAACAAATGAAATACTTGAGCATAACGTTACAAAGAATCATCATGATCCTTAACCCTATAGGTTGCAAGAGTCAGAGGTCATAAGTAAACAACATTGCTGTGTGATTGGTAATGCAGCAGTGCAAATGCACAAAAATAAATCTAGTGTTACTTGACCCTATAATGAAGGATTTACCATGGACTTATCAAGTTCTATGAGATTACCGTAAATGGGAAAAGCCAGGATATTCCTTGGCCACTTTGCCGAGCAGCAATTGTTGTTGGACCAGCTAAAGAAGGTATCCAGAAAAAGCCTTCATTAAGAAGTCCCTTGAAGATAGACACGTTAGGTAACATAGATGTTTAGTGGTAAACCAAAAGAAGAATGACCGGATGATGAAAGTTTCATATCAACCTCATTAGCCACATTGGAGAGAGCTCTATATAGACCAATCCAGACTGGTATTGTCACAAGAGTAGGTAAGCACCCTGGTGTAGAAAAATGACAAAAGAAACTGCACATAATCAACAAAACAAAACAAAAATACCTCACTAGAAAAGGTAACAACTAGCAATAGATCAAGAAAGTGTGAGACTCAATTAAACCAACTCCTACTATGTGCATTGAGCTTCAAGGGGCTCAAATCAAGTCACCGCTACGAAAAATACCTAGTATTTATAACTACCTGCAAGTGGATCAACGCCAGACAATTTATATAAACGAGCAGTTTCGAGTTGTATCCTTTCCTGGAAATAAATAAACAACGTAGAGAAATAGTGGGTTCAGTAGTATTCCAAATCTACTGGTATGATCTATAATATAATTTGCAAGTCCATTGCATTTTATCACCCAACTGCCAGCTGAGTTTTTTTAGTAGATTTTTTACAACTTAACATGCACTTTGGAAATAATTACCATATCAAGACATTTTGGGTAATACCTCAATTAGTTGCATGTCCTACTTTGGGATGAGTTAATCCTACATCAGAATTCAATCATGAGGCTTTTCCATGGAAACATCTCAACAGATCTATGTGGAAATATTTAATAACTAGATGTAAAATGTGTCTTTCACTTAATATGGACCTTAATGTATATTGCATGATGCATATATTTTTGTGCATAATTAACTGACAAAAAAACATTGTAGGGTTTGTCATGCCATTGATCTGCTATGCGCATTGATGAATCCCATGTAAGACCATGTGCAATATTTCAACGAAGTTACATATGCAGCAGTTTAGATGTAAAAGTAAGATATACCTGATCCCCAGCATATCGTTCTTGAATAGCCTTCACTTGAGGTTGAAGTGACCTCATTGCAAGTGCAGACTCAACCTATATGGAAGAAACAAATCGCGAGTTTCACTACTGGAAAGAAGAATATCAGAAAAAAAATATATGCACTTATTTTAGAAACAAGTAATAATGCAAAACCTGATTCTAGCATGTACGGTAAGCAATGCACAATAAATTGTATAACTCTTGCAGTGGTTGATCATGTTTCAATAATTGTTAAAATAATGAAAATAGTGATGCTTAGATAAGTTCAAATCAGGTATGACTGCATGATTACAAAATTAATAAGAATAAATTGCAAATAAAAGCTGAACGCATGAATGTGACAGGGTGTGCTTTTATATCCTCATTTATTACTAGTAGGTAATGCTTGAATGCAATAATAAATTCACAAATCAGAAGGCCTGATGTCATCAATTGTTTTGGGCCAGAAGTTCTTCCCCAGGTGAAACACATGTGATTCACATTGTCCTGGTCAAATAGGTCCCACATAAAAGTTTCTGTCACATAGTACAATTCACGTATTGATTACTGGTTCAGCTGAGAGGGACCTGCAAGGAAGCACCATCTAATAGCATATGCTTTAAACTACAACTAGTATAGAAAGATAAAAGAAAACAGTGAAGAATGCAAAATAGGCATTGTGTCGTCATGTATTGATGAATATCAAGATTATCTGGTTGAGATGTCGATCTTTCAAAAGTTAGGTGATGGTAAGCCGTCCTGATTTCCAATGAGTGTTGAGTGGGAGTGAGACATATGCAGAATACACTTTATAAGACCGAAAAAGATCTGCCACAATGCACACTTTTAAGTAGTAATATGCTTGTACGAGTAACTTTTAATGATGTTTGGACAAAATAGTGAGTATCCTTCACCACCTTAATCTTAATTTGAGTAACATGTGTTACAATCTAAATTCAGTTATATTACCAAGTATAGAATAATGGCAGAAAGATTTACCTGCTTCTTTGTGAGAGGAAAAGTTGCCCCCTTAATAAGAACTGTTAGGAGGATGATCGCAAAACCATATGGATAAGGAATATGTAAAGTCGATAGACCACCTTTCAAAACCTGCCAATGGGATAAAAATGTACATCACCTAAAAATGTGTTCAATGCGTATGTCACCTAAAAATGAGTTCAATACTTCAAGCATCATACATACAAGCATATCACAAAAATGATGTTTGAACTAAAGTTATATTGTGCACAAATGTGAAAATATGCACTTATACTAGTAAGTTCATAACTACAAAATGCATTCATATGATAACATAGACAAAATGGAGGAGAACACAAAGTAACTAGATAACAATCATTCTCTCTTCATCTCATATCTCAGTGAAAAGTTAAATCTCATCTTTTTCGTCACTTAACGTCATCTGTGCTTGTTGGAAATTACAACAGAAAAATCAGGGTATGTTCGTTCACCCAAAAGAGTGGAAACAAAGCATGTAAAAGTCAATGAGACTGTTGCAAGAAAAAGGAAATCATCCTTACGAAATCCTACAAGGCCTCGAGTACAACAGCAATAACACATCAACACTGTAGGTCTGAAAGTCCATATAAGAGTTCCTTGAATACTGATACTAATCTAACATCATAGCTAAAATACATAGGTAGTACCAGATAATGCAACCAATGCCATGCCAAAACATAAGTTACATAAATATGTGAAAAAAACAGTGAAATGGACTCAAACTTAACCTGCACAAATTCCTGAATCCATAGGCATATTTTGCAGATATTCTCTTTGGTCCGCTACGAATATGGCATTTCAGCAAGGATATTGTTCGCTAGTCACGATTATGCAGATTAGCGTACTAGTAGGTCAACAACGAATATGGCATTTCAGCAAGGATATCATTTCCCAAGACCATCCCTCCCATTGTCACCACACTAACCACCCTTGAGCATGTTGAGAAACTCTAGTGCTCCCTTGTAACAGCAGCAACTCAAACGACCCCTAAACTGAAATATGCCCAGCGAACTGCTTCCAGCCAGCATCAGAAACCTAGGCTCGTCGATTTGCGTCGTTTCCCAAAATCGTGGCACAGGTTTGTCCAACACAAAAAGGTTACACACCAAACACTGTCAGACGCTAGAGGCTGGAACGGGACACAACAGAACGCCCGCGCACACACGGCACGCAACTACGCATACGCACTCGCTCGCTCGCGCATAGCTAGGGTGAACGACCTTCTTGCCCCTGAATCAGTTGAGCGAACTGTGGACAAGCGCAGAAGCGGGTGGCGCAAACGCAGGCTGGCGTGACAGCAACCGTGGTCGAGCAAGCGGTGGGAGTCGGGCGCACCTTGAGCACGGTCTCCATGGAGCCGGTGATCCCGGAGAGCCAGTCCCCGGCGGCGGCCTCCTTGGCCCCGCCCTCCGCCGCCGCCACGACCGCGGCGTCCGCGACGGTGTAGAGGAACGCCTCGACGCGGCCGAACAGCTCACCCACATCCTCGATCGCGCCGCCTCCCCACCCGAGCGCCGCGACCGGGGGGAGGAGCGCAACCTGACGGCGACGGGGCGCGGGGGAGGCCACGCGGCGGTAGGAGCGGGGGAGGAGGACGGAGCTCGAAGGGGAGGGGCGGGGAGGCAGGGCTAGCGGGGTCCGGGGGAGGCGGAGGTGGAGGCGGGGGGCGGCCATTGGTGGAGGAGGGGGAGGCGGTGGCCGGCGATTGGGGCGGCGGAGGAGGCCGGGCTGGTCGGAGCGGCGAGTGAGTTGGTGGACTTGTGTATAGTCTAGTGGGGTGAGCAGTTGTGTACGGAACTTGCGCACGCACGTGGGCCGGTGCTGCAGTGGATGGCGCACCCGGGCGTGGGGGCCCGCGAGATTCAGGGTGGGCTGGGATGGGCCTACCTTGTGGCGCAGAGACCACGCACGGGTGGGCCTGTTCCTATTTACCACACATGTTGCTCGTGCCACGTCCAGTGCATGTTTTCTCAACCAAAAAAAAAAAAAAAAAGATTCATCCATGGTTCATAAAATAAAATTCTCTAGTTGTTCAGTTTTTTACGTGCATAATGCACAGTGCACACATAACCTATATTGTCCAAAACTAGTTCCATATTTGTTTTTTCGTCTTTTGCGGGAGTATTACGCGAGTTAACGGTAAGTAGAAAACCTCAAAAAATAAACGTACTTGAAAACTACAGATGAGCACCCAAGTACATAAAAGGATATGTGCTCTGACTACTATAAAGTGAGAGAGGCAAAATGATACTCGGAGTTGCCCTTCTAGTGATCTAACCGGCCAGCGCAGTCCACTAAAATACATGGCTCGCTAATCATGAAGCAGCCACAATGAGTAGCATATATCTATGCCGAAACACACCGCCGGAACTTGTCTTTACCGGGTATCATTAAAATTTCATGGTCGTTTGCCGAAACACACTAAACAACCAAAAATGGAAAGTTGACTTTTCTCATGAAAAGTTACTCAACAAAAGAAATGTTCCCAGAATTTTCCAAGTCTTCCATTCCTTTGGAAGCATTCTTTCCTCCCGAAGACCTACATCAACCAAAATCGAGGCGACGGACAAACCCTATTGGGCGTCATCGTCCATCTTGTCGTCCACCCTGTAGCAATCGCCGTACTTTCGTTCCATCCCCGCCTTGTGTCCCGCGAGACCAATCTCGCACTGCCCAGCCAGCGACCCAACGGCCATCTCTTGCATCGAGGGCAGGCCCCAAAGTCGAACGGAGTTCCGTACGTCTCCTTGATTTTTCTTTAAATATGTATGTATAGACTGGAATGACCATCTTACGTCCAGGTTCTGGTTCCTAAAAAAAAATGACGTACAGACTGCCGTAGGCAAAACTCTAATTAAAAAATAATTCAAAACTGGACGTATGATGGTCATCCCGGGTAAAAACATCAAACTTTCCAGTTTTGGTCATTCCGTGTGTTCTAGCAAATGACCACCGTGAAATTGTAATGGTACCTGGCAGAAATAAATTCTGCTAGTGTGTTTCGGTAAACGTCGGAAAATAATGGTGTCATGTAGCAAATTTTCACATGAATCCACTAGAAGTTAACTGTCGTGAACACTAGGAAATGAAAGAAGATGCGTTAGGCTCTACTCATCATCTTTACATTGCTTTATTCATACCTGCTTATTTCTGCAATAAAAAAAGGTATATTCTGGACAAGGTGTTTTAGGTCGTACTTTTAAATGCACCTGTTATATAAATTATTTTTCTAAACATTTTAAAATTTCACAAAATATCTTAAAAAAAGTCGACGAACATCTATACATTTTTGTTCGTACCCAAAATTTTGTGAAACAAGACATGTGTTTGTTTTTTAGGGAAATCGTCACTTTATTAGTCAGTAACCACAAAATTATAATCAGCACTAGGTTGTGAACTAAAAAGGCTGGAGGCTCAGCTTCCTAGTTAAAAGACCCATTCTGAACCACAACATACTTTGCGCAACAATGGGCTGCTTGGTTAGCTTCACGATGGGCAAAAACAGTAGAAAAAGAAGAAAACACACTTCCTAACTCACAAATTATAATTAGCCACTAGGTTGTGATACGTCTCAAACGTATATATAATTTCTTATGTTACATGATTATATTATACCCACTGCTACATGTTTTATATACACTTTATATGGTTTTTATGCATTTTCTGGGACTAACCTATTAACAAGATGCCACAGTGCCAGTTCCCTGTTTTCTGCTGTTTTTGGTTTCAGAAAAACTGTTAAGGAAATATTCTCGAAATTGGATGATTAAAAAGCCAAAGTCCCTATTTTTTTCGTGAGGTTCCAGAACACCGAAGACGAGACGGAGGAGGGCACCGAGGCGCCCACACCTGTTGGTGGCGCCCACAAAACAGCAGTACTTTGTTTAAGGATAATTGTGCTACTTACATTACACACTTTGCTTAATGCAATAATCTGTTGCTTGCAACTTAATACTGAAAGGTGTTACAGATGCTATCCGGAAGGTGGATTATTAGTCATAGACGCAGTTGGATAACGGTCTATGTATCATGTTGTAATGCCCAAATGAATCTCATACTATACACCGACTATAGTATATGCATCATTATGCAGTTCTTTATTTTGTCAATTTCCCAGCTGTAATTTGTTTACCATCATGTATGCTATTATTATTTATGTAGAGACACCACTAGTGAACTGTGGACCCCCGGTCCTTTTCTTTACATAAATAATACAACCTTTGTTTACAGCAAGCCAGTGAGATTGACAACCTCACTGTTAAGTTGGGGCAAAGTATCTTGATTGTGTTGTGTGCAGGTTCCACGTTAGTGCCGGAATCTCTGGTGTTGCGCCGTGCCATATTCTGCCGCCAAAAACCTTCAGAAGAGCATTCATCTCCTACTGGATTGATAACCTTGGTTTCACAACTGAGAAAAATTTGCTGCCGCACTACTTCATACCTTCCTCTTGGGGTTTCCCAACAACACCGCACCGGTGCATCTGGCTGAAAACTAAAAAGGCTGGAGGCGGTTAAAAGACGCATTCTGAACCACAACATTCTTTGCGCAACAATGGGCCGCTTGGTTAGCTTCACGACGGGCAAAAACAGTAGAAAAAGAAGAAAACACACTTCCTAAGTCACAAATTTCATCTAGGATGGAATTAATAACAAATATATCCCAACACAATCCTTCAACAGGTTCAGAAGCACCTCGCAGTCTCTCTCAAAACAGACAATGGAAAAACCATTCTCGGCTGCAAGGGTACAAGCATCACGCATATCTAATGCTTCAATGACCAAAGGATCAACGACCCCTTAATAAACTTATGCAAAAGTAGCAAGAAAACCATCACCATCTCATGCCACAATCCCAGTTGCAGCCCTTCCTTCATCCACCATAACCGCCCCATCCGAATTAAGTTTAACTGTACTATTAGGGGGTTTCCTCCAAAGACATTTTTTGTGTGGCCTGTATAAAAAGACAAAAAAATGCCGCATACAAATTCATATTGAAAGACCGGGATTTATGTTTTTTATACAGGGTACAAAAAATGTCTTTTTTCCATGAAGTTTATGTGTGAACATAGAATGTTATGATGTATGTATACAAAAATTGTTTGGATTTTTTTGACATTTTAGAATACGAATTTTGCACAGTGGGAGCATATGCTCCTATGACCCAAGACATATCCAGGTATATTCTACAATTGCAATATATGCAGAGAATGGGAAAGCATGAAGTTCAAATGTGACATAAGCTATTTTTTGACAACCCAACAATCGATTTATGATTTTAAATATCCCATCCATATGCATGATATAATTGCATTCAGTTTGTTCATATATGAAAAACCTCAGACCAAGTATCCTAATATGTATTTCCCGGTTTATTTTGGCAGAGCTTGCATTTTAGAAAATGCAGTTGATAAAGACCAATATGGACCTTATATAGTTTAGATATTGTCATGGGGCAAAATCGATGTCAAAAGTTGTACATAAAAAGTAAACATCACCGGCACCATCGAAACACAATGGGGAGATGCGTGAACATTTTTTGCTTACGGTACAAAGCAACCCTAGTACATAGAGAGACGGAAGAGGCATTGCATACATAATTTAATTACAACCACAAACATGTGCGCATATTCTGTTCTAGTAAAAACAGAGTTGCACATTGTGTATGCTATGTTGGTATGATACTGTCAGTGCAGGTATCGAGAGAAAAAACCTAAGGATCTCTTAAGGGAAAAATAAGAAACCCACCCTAGCTACTGTACTACCTATAGGGGGTCGTCCGTCCTACGGCCGCACGAAAGGGTCTGAGTGAGATGGATCTTGAAAGTCTGGTTTTTGATTGGATAGTGATCTCGTACACGAGTAGCAACAAAGAGTGTGCTAAACTATTGGCAGAGGTAGAAACTGCTGCGGCCCCAACGAATGATAATGGTAATGATTGTACTCCGGGTTCATATCCCACATACACGATTCTTAAGGAGTTTGAAGACATGGCGCTGCCCGGTACATAACAGATTCATGTATGTGGATTAAGACATATATGTCTAATACTATTATTACATATTATTGAATTAAAACAACAAACTTGAAGATACAGTGCCACCCAAATACACATATATGTCTAATACAACAAGGTTTAGTGTTCCTATTAGTTTTTTGATCTAGGTCGAGTTAAACTAGATATTATTGCACTAAAATTTTATACTTTTTAGATTTTTGTCACATTGTTGGATTAACACATATATGTCTAATACTAATTACTTAGCATTGCTACATACAATATTTTTTCTCTATTATTTGCCGTTTCGAGTTGCAATGTATATTAGTAAAAGAATTTTGAGTTGCGCACAATTTTTCCTTTGTGAGATATTATAAAGATGCAAAACCATCTTAAATATGAAAAAAACAAAAAAAATACACACCTCTTGAATTTACAGTGAATTATATAGTGTATATGTATATTATTTTGTGAATGTTTTTCTCTCTTGTTAGTAGTGTTGAACAATCTGGTAGAGCTTCCAAAGCATACATACTACAAAATATCTAGAGGAGAGTAGTGTATGATATGTAAGCAAATATACATACACTTCTAGAAGTATAAGTTGAACAATCGGCAAGATCATCTTATTCTTGGTTAAATGTGTCTTGCAAATTACCGTGCATCTAGTGACAAATTTGATGATGCATTATTTTTTAAATAAGTAGCATCAATTGTAGTAACTAGGACGTAAACTACTATACTGAAGAGCCATGTCGACCTCAAGAAACTAAACAATACTACGGACATCACATGTAATACAGTTATACAAACCAGACGACAATACATAGACTCAGTACAGTATTCACGGTCCCGTACAAGAACAAACGGTATAGCAGTATAGCACGTAGTAGATCTCATTCAGACCTCCAGGCCTCCATCAACTTCAGCATAGTACTAGTTTTCTGCTTGCACCAACGAGCACTACTTTATTCTTCTACTATGTGGATGCGGGGCATTTCTCTGGAGATTGGGGACGAATTGAACCCATCACGCCTTCTCGGATCTCTCTTCAGGAGATTGGGATGATCCGCGATGACTTCTGGCTCCTGTTGTCCCGCCTCCCCGAATCCAGGAGCTGCTGAGTTCCAGGGAGAGCCCAGCTAGGCTGCCTGCCGCCATTGGGATTTCCGTTACCTACGGTGAAGTTCGAGGGTTAGAGAAGACAGCGTTGTGCAACTGTATAATTGGGTGTTCTTAGAAGTATTTAGTATAAATACGGTTGTTTCCATTAGTATGAACTCTGATGAATCAGCGCAGACATCTCATCAAGTACTCTACAGGCCACTCAACAAGTCCAAATATATTAAATATCAACCACAAGAAAGGCGATTTATGTTATCAGTATATGGAAGTTCAGTTGGAATGCTTCAGCAGACAGCTAATGACAAATTTATCAGTATATGGAAATTCAGTTGGAATGCTTCAGCAGACAGCTAATGTATAAATTGCAATCACATATTCGAGCATAACTACTCCATACAACCCATTATCGATTGATATGAAACTAGTGAACTCCATGAGTCAGTTCATCATATACTGGAGACAATGTCAACAGTCACATCATCATCTTGTGCAACAGCTATTTGACACTTGATTTGATCTTTGATTTCAGTTGTAAGACCCAATAAACTCAATAAAATGTTGAAGAAAATATCAAAACTGAACCTAGTCTTCGCAACTCCTCACGACATACCTCATAAAACCAGAATAATAATTCCTTTAAGGCCTATAGGGTACAAGAGATATTTCATATGTTCCATTTCTCAGTCCTACATCGTGTTTTGAGCAATCAAGGACAAAACCCATGTTACTCAAAAGCATATTTTTAATTTGAAGGCTCCATAAAGAAACGCTGAAATACTAATGTTCAGCAGCCATCATTTCTAATTCAACAGGTGAGTGAACGATGACATGCCATATATAGGTGTTTTCACAAGTACAAAATATTTGGAGCCCAGGCATGAAATATGGCTTACCAGGGTTGGCACCATTGGATATACCGGCATTCTGAGTCCAGCTTGGCAAGTGCTGTCCAGCATTCCCCTTCCACGATTCTTCAAACCCAGGTAACTCATCTGTATAGACAAATATTACAAAGAATATATAAGTGAACTGTAGTAGGCACTTCAGGGCAGGGAAAGCTACAGATAGTATAAAGCAAACCTTCATTGAGGTTGTGCAGTATCTGTGTGCTGTCAACCTTCCCGTCTGCTTTCAGCTTCTTCGTTAGCGAGTGCCCCTACAAGAATTTAATACAAGCTAGGATAATTAGCTGCATACCCGAATTCACCAAATACAGTATTAACAACCGCAGCTCTTGAGAGCATCAGCGCTACTAATGCAAGCACAATGTGCTCTACTGCAATTCCACTATGCATAAAGTTTCTAAACATGATTTGATTGTTATGTAGGTGAGGCGAACGAGCATATCGAAGGATCAGGATCATCTGTCTACCTTGTCATGAATTCCTCTGGAGATCCTATGAGTGGCCTCTTTAGTTGTCGTGTCTGCTTCCCTGCTTTCTTCCACAGTAATCTGCATGAAACAAAACCAGTTTCTCTTCTGATTAGCACAGACAAAGACAAGTTCAAAACAGTTGTCCATCAGTCATCTGCTTACTCCATGGCTGCCGCTCCTCCTGGTCTTGGACGCAGTGTAGTAGGCTCCATTAACACCGCCATAAGTCACAGAGGAGCTCTGGTACGTGAAGGTGCACGACTGCGGCTGGCCGCCGCCACCATTCGACCTGTTGGGATCTCCCCGCAGCTGAACCTGAGCCCCACGCATCCCTATCATCACACACACACACACACACACAAAGGATACATACAATAGTTTCATTTGAGAATCAAACCATGAAAACGGCGTTTCATTAAACAACGCAAACCCTACCATCATTCCCATCATCCGGCTCCTGAACATAGGCCCCCCCATTGTTCGGCTGTCGGTCCCCTTCCTCCTCCTCGCCGTCGTCGTCGATCTCTGTAATCACAGGCCTCCCACCGTTACTGCTCCTGGTCGGCGGAGGAGCTTGCTGGTCGAGGAACCCTCGTCCTGGCCCGAACGCGCCGCCGAACATGCCGGGGCCACCCATCGGCCCGAAAAGGCCGGCAGCGCCGAACATGCCAGGGCCCCCGAACGGCTGCGTGAAGAAAGGGTCGTGGAAGGGATCCCTACCCCCGAAGAGGCTGGGCATCGAGCTCCCGAACCCGCCGCCGAATCCAGCGAACGGCCGGTCCCCCTCGCCGAAGATGCCGTTCCTCTCCCTTCCGTCCCGCCCTCCCTCCATTTCCCGGTGACTCGGGCGGGCGGAACGGCGGCGAGCGCGGAACTGGCCGGGAAGGAAAGGGTACCTCGAAATCGCGCGGAGGAAGAGGCGGATTGCTGCGGCGGTGGTGGCCGGAGCAACTTTCCTCGTCCCTTGGCGACGACGACGGTTCTTTTCTAATTGCGGGCGACGGCGACGTGGAAGGCTGCGGCCTGCGGGTGGGTGGGGTGCGATGTCTCGGGAATTCCCTGTTTCTTGAAGGTTCTCGGGCGGCGGAGGTCCGAGAAGGCGAGAACCCTCCAGAATGGCCTACTCGTGGCCCATCGGGCCAAAAAGACTGCCTTCCGGCCAAGCCCAAACGGCCACCCTAAGTATTCTTCCTACAGATTCTAAGAAAAAATATACTCTCCACGTTTCTTGCAGGTTTCTTAAAAAAAAAAAGCTTCACGCTTCGCAAAGGTCTCTCCGCGCGCTCTCCTCAGCTGACATGTGTCGAATTTTTGTTCGCTCTCGCTCCCACCTTCTCTCCGCGTGTGACAAGTGGCGGTTGCCTGGTGGTGCGCAGAGTGTTGTTTGTGCATTTATTTTGATATTCGTTTTTTCAAAATGAAATATCTTGAGAACCGTTTATCCGAATTATGAACCGTTTTCATTTTTGAACTCCTCGTGTCGAGATCTTCAAAATTAGATCACATGTTGATAGGTTTCGACGAACTTGTTTTTTGTATTTCGGATTATGTATAGTTCGTACAACATGTTTATAGTTGTACGTACAACTGACCTGTTGTACGTAAAACCTGATATGTACAACCTGATCTGTTTAGTTGTACGTTCAACCTGGTCTGTACAACCTGATCTGTTTAATTGTACGACCTGATCTGTACAACCTGATCTGTATAGTTGTACGTTCAACCTGATCTGTACAACCTGATTTGTGTAGTTTTACGACCTGATCTGTACAACCTGATCTGTGTACTTGTACGTACAACACGGTCTGTGTGTTTGTACAACCTAAATTTGTGTTTCTACATGGTGTTGTGTGTTGTTTGTACAATTCTGATTCACAGATTTAGATCTGGATTTGAATCTGGATCTGGGCATGTGCAGGGCTGCTCGCTCGGTTTGCGTGTCCACGTGGTGGCAGCAGCTCGGTCGCGTGACCGCGAAAGAGACCTTCGCGAAGGGAGACATCTCCCTAGTGATACCCCGTTTCTTTGATACTAGATAATTCCCCGTGCGTTGCTTGCTGCGAGATATTAGTAGCAGCATACGTGATGAATATTCATGTGTAGCGAAGATCTGCGAGATAATTTATCTGAACTGTATGTTTATGGTGACGACACATTCTAATTGAGGTAAGCATTGTGATTGTGGTCATTGCCTCCTGTAAAATGACCGAACATGCATGTGTCATTCCGTTTCTTATGCAGTCATCAATTACAATTGGATGATCATCTCGAGTTCTGGTTCTTTCATAATATTCCAAAGTTTGAATTTTCTAGCTATATTGTTGTGAGCTTCCCTTGAGCGAACAATTGAAGAACAGCCACATCAGATAAGCAATATAGCAAGCTTGGATAAATGGTGTTCAACCTTTATGTACTGAGCTCTTTTATGGTGCTTTTGTGAAAACTACCCAGTTAGTTTTAGGTAGTTTTCCTTCTAAATTATTTTAGCCGTTGATTTTGATCTATAACTCCTAAATTTTTTCCAGCCGTTCAATCATTAAACATAATATTAAGGTTAATCACTCGGGATATGATGGTCATTTGTCCCAATCAGTTTCGCGTCCTGCTCTCCCTCAACCCGCTGAGTGCAGCACCATAGCCAGACCACGGGCGATCCCGCTCCTCTCCTCCCCAATCCGAGCACCACATCCTCTCCTCACAGCTACAACTCTGGGAGGCCGTTGCGGAGAGCAGCGTACCCTCGGCTCATGAACTGGTCGAGCAGCTGCAACGCCTCGAGCGTGAGGACCAAGCCCCTGTAGGATTCCTTCAAGCGGCCCGCCAGCTTTCTGAGCTCGAGCACCACGCGGTCGTCGGGGTAGGAGACGACCTCAGCCACGCCGAGGTACACCACCTCGCGGCATCCAGCTTGTCCCACACCCGGCGATGTTGGGGCTTCGCCATAGGTTGCCGCGGCAACGAATGCGAGCGGCTAGAGGACGGCAGAGGCGGATGCGAGCAAGGGGACGGCTTCCATCTTGGGATAGAGGAAGAAGGCGAGTAGGAGCGGCGCGGGACGCGCGTTCATGGCGCCCACAACCAGCCGCGGCGCCGGCAATCTCCGGACCATCGTGGAAATTTCTAGGGGCCGGCCAGACAGAGGACGAGGATGTAAACGCGAGCACTGGCTCGTCGCTACTGCTCTCTCTCTCTCTCTCTCTCAGTCGCTCTGACGAACGGAGGTGGGAGACGAAGTTCAGAGAACCTAAACTCTGACCAAACTAAATTTTGCGCACAGAACGCAGCCGCGCACCAACGGCCTTCTTCTTCCTCGAGCACAAACTCGGATTGTTCATCGATTACAGAGGGGAGGGATCGTGCTCCTGCCCGCGCCTACGTCTCGCACGCACACGACCCACACACCCACGACACCACAACCTGCACGCCCCAGCTCACGCACTCGCCGCGCCCGGAACGCGGACGACGTGGCCGGCCTGCCGCACGACTCGGTCCTCCGCACACCTCGCTAAGCCCTAACCGGTACAAACGCACACACGCACACACCCGCGCACACACGCGTGCACACGCCACGCCACGGACACGGACTGCGACCAGGGCGCGCTTACGTCGGTCGCCACCGCCATGGCATGGCTGTGCTGACAGAGGATGCAAGCGAGGGGAGCGGCTCGGCTCTCCCACCCCCACATCGTCCGGCGCACCTGCATGGGTGACCACCACCAACGGACCCGCCTCGCCGGCAGCGATCTCCGGCTGACGGAGCAGCCGCTCGACCCGCTCGAGTTCCTCTCCCAATCCTGGATTGCATCCGCCTTCTACGTCCCCCGCACGCAGGTCGGTGCCCCGCCGTCGCCGGCCCTTGTCAGGCCCATCGTCGAGGACGCCGCCTGCGAGCTCGACGATGGCTGCGCCACCGCGGGAAGCTCATTTTCCTTCGCCTCCGCGGCCACCTCGCAGTTCATCATGGAGCGGATCCTCACACAGGCGGTGAGCACCCCTCCTCTCCTCCTCCTCTGCCCTCCTGACCGGCGTGGTGTTTCTGGGAGCGGTGGAGACTGAGATGAGCGGGGAGACAGTGAGATGGGAAGGAGATAATCTGATGACGTGGGGTTATTGACATTAATTTACCTAGATACCCTTTTATTTAGATTAAAAATAAAAGAACATTGGTAGTTTCAGGTAGTTTCGGGTAGTTTTAATCTAGTAGTTTTAGGTAGCTCTTATTTTACCACCGTTCGATCAGAGCGGATGGACCATATATTTTACCACCGTTCTGGTTCTTTCATAATATTCCAAAGTTTGAATTTTCCAGCTATATTGTTGTGAGCTTCCCTTGAGCGAACAATTTAAGAACAGCCACATCCGATAGGCAATATAGCAAGCTTGGATAAATGGTGTTCAACCTTTATGTACTTTTTGATAAAAATAAGTCATCTAATATGGAACGGAGGGAGTACTTCATAAAACATCAGTTGCCAAAATTATGAAAACAACTCTTGGAGGTTGTCAGTATAAGGGGACTGGTCAGTACGATTGTTGGCGTTGCCTGATCTGCGTACTTAATTAGAATGCATAGGGAATAAAGTCATCAAAGCTAATTAAGCCGTAGAAAGTCATGGCAATTAAGGTGTGTCATCTGCCATGGACGTACATAGACACTGGTGGAGAAGAAACATAATACGGAAAGCTATTGTTGGATTAGATGACACAAATGGCATATGGAAGAGAGAAAGGCCGCAACATGGTAGATCAACATATGCAAGCACTTTACTATTAAATGGGAGTCCGTAGGTTGGTACGTCCCGAGGCAGAAAATTCTGCCGCTTCCGCGATGGCACTTCTCCTGTCGGTCTGCTCCTGGGCCTGGCCCATCGTCGTCCCTCGCACGAGCTCACGATTCCAGTCGCCCTCCGCCGCCGCTCCACTCATCCAAGCAATCTCAATCCAAGCACTGGCTCGGCGCCGCGCACCTTTGATCTGTCGCCGTCGCTGATGAGGACTAAGGAGGAGATGGCCGTCACCCGTCAGCATCGCAGCCCACGAGTAGAAGATACGGCGCCCGGGGCGGACGATGTCGTCCGAGCCCTCGACCTCCACGTCTCCCTAGCCTCCCTATGCCGATGCCGCCAGCACCCTCGACCTCGACCAGTTCCCCGCGCCACGCTGCCTGTTTCCATGGAGCCCGCCAGCAGGAGGTCGGCACCCCGCGCCGCACACGCTCCACCAGTTCGAGGCAAGTCCTCCCGCGCCTTCCCCCGCCCCCCGCCGCCGCGAGTCTCCGTAAGGTCCGCCACCAAGGGTCGCGCACTGGGAACCGAGGCGCCGCCGCCAGATCCCCTCATCGGCGTCCTTCGTCGCCTGTCAGCAGGGCCTCGTCACCTACCGCACCATCCTCCAAAACCATGGCGTCTCTCTTCTAGGTCGCCATTGGTGTCTCCCCTTCCAAGGCAATCGGCGTGGTCAAGGCAGCTAGCGGGCTTGGGTTCCTGCCACGATCTCTCCTGTACCACTACGTTCTTCTGCTGCAGTCCACACTTCCCCCGGCCATGAGCATCGGTATTGACAACTTGCAGCAGCTTCTTTTTGGTGATGGGTGTAACAGGTTGTCGTGTCTTAAGGTGTTCTCTTCTCTTGTGTTGCAGGTACGATAGGCCAACTGTTCGATGTTGAGGAAGAGGAGTGCTCCATCGTATTTCCTCTGGACACACCTGGTTGCCGCCCTGGCGCTCACGTTCTGGTCAACAGTGTTCATGTCGCTCGTGTCCTGAACATCTCTTCAGCAAACGATTGCTTCATCACATTTGCCGTATAATGTGTTTTAAGCATTCTCAAATAAGATCGACAAAATAGACAAGCATGTGAATGATTGTGCTAAAAAGATTAACAGAACATCTCTCTCTCTCCAACAGAATGGGAACGATAGGAGGTGTAGGCAAATGTCCTGGAGCTGCCCATATGGGATCTGGTCGAGGCCACCAATTATGCACTGAATCGAAATAGTTCCTCTTCACAAAGGTAATAAATCAATTCATCTTCACAAATTCATTCCCCTTACAGTGTCTTGTTCTAATGATTGAGGTTGGATATCTGCCAATTAATTTCGTGATATTAGGTTGTTAGCTTTATGGCCATAAATATTGATGTAAGCGGCTCAAGAGATGTTTGAGAAAATGTACATAAGATATTTTAAAAAATATCAAGTGAGTACATACATAATACTTTATTACTGTATTCATATTCAATATTTTTTTCATAGACAATGCTCTGTATAAAAACTTCTGCAACTCCTCCGTTTTAACCATATTCTGTCTAATTGCTAAACTATGTTAGTTATTATTTATGATAAGTTTGCTAACTTCAAATCATATTTCATTGAAGGGAGTAGTTTGTCTTCTATGAATACACGCATTTGAATCTCCGGTGGCAGGTGAAACACTCAATAGAATTAGGTAATTAGCTGCACACTTAAACAAATCCATTCAGGTTCTGGGTTGGTTGTGTGTACAACTGTATACCACACTCTAACAAGGCCATCTGATCAAGTGAGTATTGCTCTATGAAAATTACATGAAGCTAAATTATAGCTACTATGGATCTTGGAAAGAAATTTAGTAGTTTGCAAGGTATCTTTCTTAGGAAGAGTAAATTTTGGTCCGCTCTTAATTAGTTGTGCTATCACTCACATATACTTCTTTTAATATGTTCAGGTCCGAGGCATGGCACTTCTCTCTTTACATCTTGATATTGTCAAGTAAATCACTATAGAGGTCCTAATCTTTTATTTGGCATCTTCAGAACTGAGTTTGGCATTTTTTTTAATCTTCTCTGAATTTAGTCTGCCCTTGTCAAACTGCGTATTTTAGTACAATAGCTTGTATTTGTAGTAAGTAAATACATTATATTGAGATGGATAACTGAGTTTTTACGGTTTTATTGAAACTGTCAATTTCAACCACGCCTACCCCGAATGCCGCAAGGGAGACCACATCCCCCCACTAGCACGTCGCCGATATCCCCTCGACCTCTGGTTCTTCTCCACCGAGAGCAAGACCACCATGTCCATACCAGAAGGTACCCTCCATAAATGACATCCAGGTCCATACGCTCTAGGTGGAAGATTTGGAGAGTAAGAGCCCTCTTTGGTCTTCCACACCTCTCTTTTCCTTCTCTCTTCTATGTTCTTTGTTCGTCTACACATAATAATTGTTCTCAAATTTTGTATCTCCTCTCTTCAGGCTGCAGGCAGGGAGGCAAAATGGAGGGTGGTCATAGAGCTTAAAAATGTTTCATCTGTGAAGAGGATCCTTTTGGTCTGTGTTTGTGTTTGCGCAATTACTGGAATGGCATGCCTGCCCTGGCCCCTTTCCTATATTCTGCACACTGACTTGCAGATGTAGCATTTCTATGCACTGAAGTACTGAGTAAGAACCAAAATCAGGTCAGTAACCAGATGGTTTCTTTTCCTCCGTCATACTTTTAGGCCAAAGTATTCTTGTAGGTATCAAAGTACATGGCATATAATCATACTTCTCATG
Source organism: Poa annua (assembly GCA_026929855.1). NCBI lineage: Eukaryota > Viridiplantae > Streptophyta > Magnoliopsida > Poales > Poaceae > Poa > Poa annua. The sequence goes on along the minus strand of CM049434.1, from coordinate 3,748,345 downwards.
AACTTTTCGAGGGTTGTAGGATGTCTGCTCTGATGCCCAAATGCTAATAGCAGCAAAATATAAGGGTCTTAAAGTTGTTCTCAGCACTACACCAGTTTTAATATTTGACTACGGTAAATACATTGAGTTGTTATCTAGATAGTCATTGTGTGAATTGACCGGATGGATGCTTCATTGCACAGATACTTGCATGGGCGGCTAATTTAGCTCTTCTTGAGGTTGCTGCCTAGCTGCATTGGCTTTTGTAAATCATGCGATGGTCCATCTACTCATTGAGTTGATAAATAAATCTGTCACCAGCTGAGTAAACCTTTCGTTTGTGTTAATACCACACACCAAGTTCTAATATAAGACAACACTATTAAAATATTCTACTTCTACTGATGATTGAAATTCTTACTATGTTATGTTCATAGTCTAAATATTTTAGATTTCCAAATTGCATGCCGCCTATTTCGAACAAGGTGCTGATCACTTTCCTCAAAATTCCAGTCCTAGATTTCTTCTCATGATCATTGGATGGTAGTCTTGCACTTGTTCAATGATGAAAACTCACTAAATCTACTTTGCGGCACAGCAGAGAAGATGAGGAAGGTATCCTTCCATCTGCTGTTTGTCCTCAGCTCTAATTTATCCTACCAGACTGTTGTGAAATAATCTTCTGCTTGTGTGGAATAGAACAATCTAGCTGTGTGCCATTTATTTATTAAGTCATCATCTTATGAACAACAAAAGTTTTTTTTAATACTATGATACAAATTTAAGCGATATTCAGCTACTGGCATTCATATAAATCATTTAATTACAGTCGTTTGTTTAGTCGATCGGTCCTTTTCTTTTTGTGATCAGCAGCATCAACTACTACAGTAATTATGTAGGATGATTTTTTTTTTGTTACAGGACCTGCTATATCAAGATATTGTGCACAAAACCTTCATCTTGAGGTTTGGAACCATCTAGAGTTTAAAGATAATCTGCCTACTTCAGTGGCGAGCGCTTTTGTCAGTTTATTCAATAGCTAACTATATTGTGCAATCTACGTTTTGAGGTTACAAAATTTCCCGCATAGTTTATACCTATACTAACATATTCATTTGTTCATTCTGGTGTTTATTATGACAATTGTAATCATCGTTGCCACTTTCCTATTGCAGAATGGATCACATGATGCTGATGATAGAGGGACGTATCTGAGTATAGTCTACTATTAGGAACTGTCAAAAATACGCTACTAATTGTGCTGATTCAGTCCAAAGAATATCACACTAATGTTGGATGTTTTTCCTGCCCTATTGTTGCTGATGTTGTGATGTCTCTAATTGTAATTGCAGGTATTTCAGTGGACGATTATAGCTTTATCGAGACGTATGTTTAGGGGAATGATAAAACAATTTGACATAATAGTTGGCTTAGTTGAGGAACAAAAATATTGCTACTCAGTTTGTGGACTTATAAAAGAGGACATAACGTGAAATCTTAGTCGACAAGAGATAATTTTTATTTTTTGCCTTTTGTGCATATGATGCGAAATTATAACTTGTGTCGAATTGTATTTTAAGAAGAAAAAAATCTGTTGATTTCTGAATGTTATATGTTGACATGATTTTTATGCATATTACTATTACATTCATGGCATGATTTTTTTTAATAGACCGTAGCAACGCACGGGCATTTAGCTAGTCTATCTATAGACTGAATGCTGTAGGCCTACCCGCATCCTCAGAGCACTCCCGCGCGTGCTTTTTGGGCCATAGGATCCTGGCAGTGGACGACCAGGATCGTCCATTCGGGTACACAGAGTCGAGTTACCGCTACCTCAGTAATATCTTTACCATCGCTGACAGCTGGGCCCTCCTTAACTTTGGACGGTGACATTGTTCCTGGGTACAGTGCATCCGGTAAAAAATACGACGGGAAAACCTGCACATCTCTTTCTTCCTCCTCGCCACGGCCCCGTCCCCAGCCCTCCTCTCTCCTCTCTTCCTCTCCCTCTCCATTACTAGAGTTTCTGGGCGCCGTCCTCGATCCCCTCAGTCTCCGGCAGATCCCAGCCGGTTCCGGCGAGCCAAAGCCCCGATGACCTCCCAGCACCCCGCCTGCTCCTCACCGGATCCCATGGGGAGCCCCACTCAAAACCTAGCCCACGCTGCTCCGCATCTCGGGCGTTTGCAGGCTGCCCCTGAACCCGTCAATGAGGTGGTCGGCGGAGCTGCATCACCCCTGTCCGGCCACCAGCAGCCACGGAGGTGATCCAGGCAAGAGGAAACGACTCTTCGGCGCCACCGCCAGCCCTGCAGCTGCCCCTGGGCTCTGTCCCGGCCGGACTGTTTGTGGCCGGCCTACTCCACACGCAAACACCATTGAGGGTCGGCTTTCTCCGAGCTGCCATGTCGATTTAGCACATAACCAGTCAGTTTGTTGTTTTTGCTAATTCTAAATCGCTGTTCTTATCAGATCGATTTCACGCCGTCGTCGCCTTGGTTTGTGGCGCCTCCACCTGGGACCCACGCTCCTGTGGCATTCAGACCCGCCGCCACCGACAGACCTGGATCGTGGGGGCATCCGGCGCCACTGCCACACGCATCCAGCCCTGCTGCCGCGGCCATCAGCACCTGCCCTTTCGCCTGCTAATGAAGGGGACTAAGGGACGGAGCGGCATTTCCTTGCTGGCTTGGACCGCAGAAGAGCTGATGTGGTTTGGAAGTTTCTCCACGTTGTAGGGGGAAGGAAGTTAGAGGTAGGGAGATATGCAAGGACAGGGTGGAGGGTTGGAGGAAGCATTGTCGATGTCGGTAGCTGACCTAGAAGGTGTAGCGCCGGCCTCAGCCACCCTCACCTCAACACCTTCAAAATGTCCCTGCAATTGCGGCCACATGCCAGGATGTTTAGGGCGAGGCATCTTTTGCCTATGACCTGTTTGCATCTTAACAGAAGCAAGAAGCAGTATTCAGGTAATATGTGTCATTATTTTTAGAAGAGATCCATATGATATCTAGATATGCCCTATTGGATAGGTATATGCACTCAAACGTTTTGGCCAGTCCTGTTATGATTTGTTCATTTAGCAACATACTATTTAAGGTGATATGTTTGTACTGTTTCCATCATAACAGTGATATGATGCGCCATCACTGTTGGCGTCTACAAGGTTATTTAGAATGTATAAGGACGAACTTCCATTTGTTGAACATCAAGCATTTTATTTCGCAAGTATCTACATACATGGATATACCACTGCAATGTTTTTGTAGTCCTGATCTGGACCAGCAAGCATATAGGCATATAGCGGGTTTGTTGTGTTTAATATTTCCTTCACAGGCATGTGCACTGCTTTGCCTTCTAGCTCCTTAGAATAATAATACTTCCAATACTTCCACCGTGGAGGATATGATGCCTGCATATTAATCCCTTGACTAAAAAAGGGGTACAGATGAGAAATATTAAGATTCAGCGATGCTCCTGTTATTTTACCCAGATTTATTTTTTCTACCAATAGGCATCCAATACCACAACATGCTTTTGTGTGAAGTAGATAGAAGGCTGTTCTAAAACCGGTGGTTCACATTTGATTGCACACTCAGCACTCAATGTGTGGTATTATTCCTATTTTTTTATCTTCATTGCCTAATATTATTTGAAAAGGCCAAATTGAATGTCATCCTTTTGTATCTCGTGGAAACACTTCAGTTGGACCAGTGAGTTAATAACCTAAAATGGTAGCCTATCTATGCCGAACTCTATTTATTGATTTTAGTACGTGATGAGGCAATAATTAGTCGTTGTGAAGCTTCTTTTTAGTTCCTCTGTACGAAGCTTTATTATAGATACTTGAGTTAAGCTCAAGAAAAGTAGGAAAAGTGCCTATGATTTAGAACATCGCTTAAGTTTTCAACAGTTCTGTTCATATGTTTATGTTGAGATTGACTAATGTAGTCATAATTCTGCATTTCTTACCTATGTTTTTTTTTAAATCTTGGGCAGTTCATATGTTATGCAACATACTTATGCAGCTTGATTATAGGAAGATACCAGATACAAGAGAAGGTTTCCGAGGAGAGTGTGATGGTACTACCACGTGACAAGTTATCACTTCTGGTCCTCAAATCATACATCACACTATGGGTAACGTAGCCATAACCACCTGGCTTTCTTGTTTGATGTTACAGCACCTAGGGGATTGAGTAGCCAAACATTAAAAAACAATACACTATTATTGACCCAGTAGCTGAAGATTAAAATTAAAGCTACAGAAATAGATCATTTGTCATACAGAGGTTCAGATATTTCCGTCGCCTGCTATTTACATCTGCAAGGTTTTCTTAAGCACTGAAACATGTTTTGTTCAGGCATAGTAAGTAAGGCTTTTCCTGGCAGGATTATTAATCTAGACAGGATATGTATCCTTCCTTTCGATAGCAGTTTTCAACCGAGAATGACTTATATTTGTCTGTTAGTGTAATATAATCTCTTGGGGTGATTGTAGAAATCGAAGTATGTTAAGACTAGATACAACGTAATTCTGCATAATACTGATAATTGTTTTCTTATGTAGTCGCTTGAAGATCAGATATAATGTTTTGACGTGGTTGCTTCTATCTCAATTCTCAACAGATAGCTCCAGGATAATTGGCAAGTTTGTCTCATTTTTACATTGGCTCATAGATAATGTGGTAATATTGTTTCATTATTCTGTTTGTGGAATGAATTCCCAAGAAGCATAGCATGCTTGATTTCCGAACAGAGGTCGCAAAAATAATATCTCTTTTTTCCAAGTTTGAATCCCAGTTTTCAAGTGATTGTCATTGTTGAGTCTCAAGTTTTTTCACCAGAAAGTGAGTAACAACTGTTCGCCTTTGGCTTATGATGTGTTGACAGGCTATTGACAGAGGAGGCAAGGATGTTGTCTCCGTTGATTCAAATTCTGCACCTATTAGATGAGGTATGAATGTTGGATTAACCATACATCCATATCTGCAAAAGTTAGTTAGATACTTCCCAGTGGGTTAAAGGGAGTTGTGCTTCCGTAGGTACTTGACCCAACTTATGGTACCAAGGGTTTCTTGCAAGGAGATGATACATTGTATGTGGTATGTCTCTTTATATTCGTTGTATGCACATCTGTTAATACACAAACAATGTTACTAATATTGAACACGCATGTCTAAATAGTAAATACCAAGTCTTGGCTTTGGCTCTTGTGATGGACGGTTAGCTAGCATTAGGAGTGACGGGATGTCCAAATTGGACCAATGCTACTACCATAGGCAGCAGGGAAGATGAAAATGAGGAGGCTTGTCCTGGCCATGGCATCATTATGGTGTCCCACGTATACTGTGGCACTTTGTCTAGGCAATCTGAACCGTGAGATGTGATGTGGACAACATGTAGCTCATTGGCTGGCATTCCAGTTTCTCTCCAAAGTGCAAGTTTCCATACTTGGTATAATCCTAAACCCGTATTAGTAATCTTTCTGTAGAGTGTTTTTACTTGGTCCAATGTTTCTTCACTTCTCTACTTTGATAATTGGATAAGACAAAGGGTGTTTATGGTAGAGAGATTAAGCAGGAACAAATGGTTGAATAGCTTAGCCTTCAACATTGAGTAAAAGACTTCCTATGAAAGGTACGTATATTTAATACAGAGTTACAGTTATGGTACGATATAAAAAAAAGTTAGATGTATGGTTTGAGTACATTGGATTAAACAGAAAATGGGCCGGTGTGATTGATTTCATAGTACAAATTATGTTGCAGTTTTGTGTTCTTGCAAAATCCTGGTAATGACCGTATTCTTTTAAGTTCCTTATCTTAACCAACAAGTGTTTCAGAATCTGGAAATTATACAAAATTTGTTCCCTATAGGTGCCAGTGTGACACTATGAAAATATGTAGCTCGGACATGGAATGTCCCAGTGATATGAGCACTCTACATTCTACATGGACCATTTGTTTTAATTTCACTGGGTCACGGATGTATGTTGATTTGTATTTTCACCATGGTCTTCTAATTTATCATAGGCAATCATACTCATGCAACTAATCAATTGATCTCTCTCATATATGACTTCCTTGATACACATTTAACCTAAATAGTGGAATCCATTCATTTGTTTAACAATACTTTATAGGTCCAAGGTTAAAAGCTAGTTCTGGTAGTTCTTTTGTGTACCGGTCATGTGATTACTGTATTGTAAAGCGAGATTTATTTGTATGGGCCGTCGATTTACTTTTCTCGCTTGTCAGCTGGAAGTAAGCTACTTTATGCAAACTATTATGATGTCTATTTATGGATGTGGATGTGCCTCTTGAAGTAGAAAAGTGATAACACAAGGGTTGGAGTGATGATACTTCCCATTCACATGCAGGTGTCAATATTTTTTTCTGAACTCATGGAGGGTCTGAAAGGAAAATGCTTCAGTATTTTGCTAGACAAAATCATACAAGTCGGATTGAAGAATTCTGCTAACAGAGTTATTAAGAGGCTCATTGGAAGGACGTATTTTGTGTATGTTACAACTTTGCAACAGGAAAAACTTTAGAAAGTTGATGTCGTAAAGACTTCCCAAATTGTATAATTGATTTTAGTGTTTGCCACTATTTTTTCAAGAATGGTATGTGTAAGTACATCGGAGATGTCAGCTCTCACCGCCATGTCGAAACACTTCGCATGGAGCATGCCAGTCCACTCTCTTCGAACCTATCAGACAAGATAGAAAAAAAAACTACACTAAATGCATTACACATGTCAGTTAGAACCAAAAACGCTGATGAGTACACCAACTGACCACGCAATGAAATAGCTGACCACACTGTGAATAACGCCTGGCAGGCGGCGAGGCGAAGCTCGCTGTTCGTCTAGTATGCCTGATTGCCTGCTTTATCCATGTCTAGTGAAACAACCTTTTTGTTTTACTCAATACTGCTTAGCACAATTCAAACGCGAATACATCAATGGTGTGCTTGCATGTCCATACTCCAAGTTCCAATATTCCTGAAAGAGTTCAGCAGTCCCGTGTAAATCCATAAAATACAAATAATGAAGAGAGCGCGAAATTTGAGAATCCAAAGAGGTACTGATATGGCATCGATGCTACCTGCGTCCGAGCTGAGCCCTTGATTGCAGAGCCTCCAACCGAGCTTGTCCGGATTGGGCATTGCGAAGGTTGGATATGAAGGAAACCGAAGAAAAAAATGTAGCAAACTTAGGGCGGCTAAATCAGTTCAGCGGTGAAGAATAGTGGCAAATCTGGATGAAGAAGTCGCTTGTCTGGGCCGCTGAATCGGAAGAGACTGCTACTGCTAGTGTCGGGTGGTGAATTTATAGGTTGAGCCTGATGGTGGAGGCGTCATGTGGAAGCTTCTCATACCTCCGGATCAGTTTTACTCTACAGTTATTTGTCACAGAATCATGGAGGAGAGGAAGGGAAAGTAACGTCCCGTAGATTGATTGAGAAGTGGAAGCGTAAATGGTTGTATGTTAACTAATATTTAATACGGGATCTGTTACCTGGATGCAAATGATTGTTTGATTGCTGTTCTATGGCGATGTGGACAGATTTGTTTGAGAAGACCAAATGCAAGGAGCAAGAAGAAGCAGTTCAGATGGGCTACATGTGGCCCTTTGGGCCAGTGCAAAAACTTAGGCCCGTGACGGTCAGATAATGAACAGCGCAAAGACTGCCAGGTACATATAATGGACATAAAACTGTAATACATGGAGATTAAGTGGACCAATTAGCCGGCTGCTGAGGTGGACACTCTGCATCTTAAGAGAAATAATCTTAATGGGTTGCTCCCATATAGAAACTATAGATCACTATAGTGAACATTGAATATTATGGGTCTACTACTTTTGCACATATACAATTAAATTATAAATAGCACGACTTGGGGTCGGGACCCGATATTTGGCTTCACATAGGACCGTCCGTATGATATGTAGCAGGCTGGATGTCGGATTTTCGTGGAAAGAATTGATGCACGTGGGCTGTAGAATTTAATGGGATTGTCCGTCAGTATATTGGTTCGGGGTTTTGCTTTCCATCGGACCGTGATAGATAATATTTACCGAAATAGAAAGGTGGGCGATCTTATGAGAACACATGGTTGAAAAGGGTAAAATCGGGTGGAATGGCGAGATTATAGCACACAGTTGAAATACAAAAATTCTGTGCGAAGTTGCACACGATTTACTTACCATGTGTGATGGCAGCTTTAGCTCACCCACAGATAGCGAGTGGTAAGAGCAATGGTGTGCGATAGGCAAGATCAATCATGTGCGATTGACTAATCTGTATGTCAGTATGTGAAGGTCCAAATCACCTTGTCTTCAATTACATGTACGAGCCAAAACCTTCATTAGTATTTCATTTAGAGAAAAATGACTTAGCACAATGCGGCGTCCAAACGGCCGATCGGTTCTTCGTCGGTACTTGATTTGATTGCAAAGACTACAATTAGATGATCATCAAAAGTTTAGTGTTTAGTGTTTTTTAATAATCATCACAAGTTTAGTGTTTAGCAATCTGTGGTCTAGTTTTGTTCGAAGAAGTTTCATAGGAATGTAGACTACAATTAGATCCATGATAGACTGGAGTGCTGACGAAAACAACCACCACTACTATCTTATAAACATAGTTTTGGAAAGAAAAAAACGCTACTAACTAGCAATCGTGCAACTTTACCCCAAAATTCCAGAGGAAAAAACTGAAGGTCACGCGCACCATTTGATGTGAGTCAACGCGCGATGCTCTAGTGGACCATTCTTGAATTTGATGAGTGGATCATATGGAAGCCGTGCTCACAAACACCCACGTTAAAGACCGACGCATTTGTGGAACCATTGTTGAATTTGAGGGACGACTCTCGTGACAAGTCGTCTGCTACTCCCTTGGAGACTGGAGAGTTGGAGTATATATTAAGCCTTACACCCAACACAAGTTACACAGCCAGCAGGAGAGTAAACAGAGGCAGAGTAGAACAAGGGATTAGGGATCATCGGAGATGGCTTCGTCTCTCCGCAAGCTGCTCACGATGACTTTCATGGTCATATGTGCTATGTTGGCTGTGTCCGGCGTGCAGGGAGGTATAGTACAGTACGATTTGTGTTAGCAGCAACACCTCCTCTCCCTTAATTTGCTTGATTCCCGTTACCTCCTTCTCTTTACTGCAAATTACCACCAATCCCTTCAGATTACTATCGAGCCATGAATGACACAGGGTCAAGAATCACAAAGCTCGTCGGAGGTGGAAGGCCATTTCCCTCTCAGCCGGGCCGGCCTTACACTGGCCACGGATGCGGGCATCTATACCGTTGCGGCGACGCACCTGAGGTGCCACCTCCTGCAGCACCTTAAGTTACAAAGGAAGTCTTCTCGATTACCTAGTTATCACTCTCATAAACCCGACGACAACATCAACAGTATGAAGAAAACATGTAATGTTTGTCGATGATTAAATTTTGTGTGTGCAAAAGTAGTAGAACTCACAATATTTAATGTTTGTCGATGATTACTATAAGAAATACTACTTAAATTACAAAAATAGATCATCAAAACATTACCAACTTATTACTAAATTTACCATAACTTGTAATACACATTGGACCAAGAAAAAAAATGACCATAATAATAATTCAACTTCTACTCCTAGAAGTTTCGATATATTTGATTACATAACCACACACAAAATATCTCTATTAAGATATTTGATAGGTTATACGCTTTGGAATTTCTACCAATTTTAATATTACTAAAAATAGAAGAAAAATTCACACGATAATATATATACCCTATATAATTCATCAATTGTAAAAAGAATCAAGCAAGTGTGTGTTTTTAAGATGGTTTTACATCTTTTAAAGAATAATTACTCACTATCTACTAACTTGCGCGCAACTCAATTTTTGTAATGATATACATTACAACTATATACGGGAAAAAATCAAAAAAAACATTATTGTATGGTTAACAATACCAACTAATTAGTAAACATCATATATTTGTAAAAAAACAATATGATAACATATTATGAAAGTATAAAAGTTCAGTATAATTATATTTAGTTTAACTCGTCACGGGTTCAAATATTAATTCGAACGCCCCTAGCCATCTACACAAGCTATGTCATACTACCAAACATAGACAATATTATATTATTTTACTAAGGATAAGGTTGAAATCACACAACATTTTATTTAGGTGGCATGGATTTACACGATGAAGTGTTTGTAACGTCACATGAGAATGCAGAAGATGAGTCTGAAATCTGCATCGCCTTCCCCTTAATCCAAATGGCCTGAACATCCACAAGAGGATGCTTCCTGATGATGTCCATGTTAACTGTTTAGTGTTATGATGTATATCATCTGCTTCTGTTCCTCTGTTATTAAGATGTATGTAATCACTCGCATAGTTCTTTTCTGTAGATAAAAGAAGATTTTGTTGATCTAAAATATATCATTTACTCTGTTGTTATTTGTGACTATCTGTGATGCTAAGGCTTTTGTGTGGGCACAAGAACCGCACCTTATGTTCAAATATGTAGGTAAAGCATCTTGCGAGCTTTAGGTTCGACTCGGGCATCTCTGTCAACCAGATATAGCATAATATTTCTTTTCTTTTTTCATCTGTCATATAACTGAAGGATCCAGAATTCAGGATGACATTTCAGGCCCTGTTTGGATTGAAGGATTTTCATAAAAATATTGGAGGATTTCAATCCATAGGATTTTTCTGAGTAATCCCATCAAAGGAGTGACACCTCCAAAATTCCTATAGATTGCATTCCAACACTCCAATTCCATAGGATCTGAATATTCATTCTAACCTCTTTTTACACCCATTCACGTAGGATAGAGAAAAGTATCATCCAAATGACCATTCCTATAGTTTTTCTCTGTTTTGTAATTCTCAGTTTTACACATACAATCCTATCAAATTTCTATGTTTTTCTAATTCCTCTAATTTCTATTCATGTGATCTAAAGAAGCCCTCAGCTGATGGGGACTGATGGATCGGCCGTGGTTTATCTGGGATGGCAATAACAGAGTCATAGCCTTAGGCATGCATACTAATAATGAGTTGTCAGTTCATCTCGGTTACCTCTGTGAGTTCAATTTACAACAACTTGATGAAGAAATTTTTTCCATGATCATGGAAACGAGTTGGTACCAGGCCGACCGTGAGTAGGTGCAGCCGGTGCGCTGGCGACAGAGAAGAAAGAAAAAATAACAGCCTGACAAGATTTACCTAAGGCCATGCTGCTAGGGGCACTTGGTACAAGAGAAGAAAGAAAAAAGAACAGCCTGACAAGCAAGGAACACATCATTAACCTCACACAAGATTTACAGTTACAAACCAATCTCCCACACACGATGGACAATTCCCGAACTCGCGCAATCGTTAGAACCAGATGATCGAGCCATACGCGACAGATAGCTAGGTCACGATGACTTGTGATCGGTCCTAGCCCGATTCACTATTCCTCAACATATCTCTTTGGAATGTCTGATAGATATCTTTTCAGTCATCAAGTTACTGTGTGACTATTGAATCAGTCAAGGCATCATTCGGAGATAGTGATTACGTAAGATCTCGCGGTCTAAGGAATAAGACACTATGTTTGATAAGTTATCGTAACAGTGAACAATGTGACTCGATCGTGTTGCAATACTTGATTTGTAAAGTTCACCATTTCATTCTTCAATGATATGACTCCATTGTCGGCTGATGATGACACTTGATCAGGAAACCTCGATCAACAACCGATACATGTATATTATATTATAGAGTCTATTAGGGACTCTGTTTGTTTATATGCCACACGTGTATTAACGTTTCCTATTAATACAGTTATAACATGATATAAAACTAATTATGAGCTCTTAAAAATATATGAACAATACTGTTTATTATTTGCCTCTAGGGCATATTTCCAACAATGAAAACTTCACACCAAGTATCCTAAAATGTACTTATCGGTTTATTTACGTAGAGCTTGCATTTTAGAAAAGGCATTTGACAATATATGAAGACCATTGTGGATTTATATAGTTTAGATACTGCCATGGGGCATTGGCAAGTTTAGAAACAATAGTGAATGGTTTATAGTCATGGGCCAAACAACAGTTCCCTTGTAATGTTTCAACTTTGTCTATGATAACGAAAAATCAATGTCGAAAGTTGTACATAAAAAACTAAACATCACCACCACCATCGAAACACAATGGGCGAGAGGTGCGAACATTATTGGCTTACCGTAGAAAGCAACCCTACTAAATAGAGATATAGAAGAGGCACCGCACGTAGAGCTTGCATTTTAGAAAAGGCATTTGACAATATATGAAGACCATTGTGGATTTATATAGTTTAGATACTGCCATGGGGCATTGGCAAGTTTAGAAACAATAGTGAATGGTTTATAGTCATGGACCAAACAACAGTTCCCTTGTAATGTTTCAACTTTGTCTATGATAACAAAAAATCAATGTCGAAAGTTGTACATAAAAAACTAAACATCACCACCACCATCGAAACACAATGGGCGAGAGGTGCGAACATTATTGGCTTACCGTAGAAAGCAACCCTACTAAATAGAGATATAGAAGAGGCACCGCATACATCAGTTAATTGCAACCACAAACATGTGTGCATATTCTAGGGCTCCCTATCCTCGACTTGGACAAAGTTTCTAGGGCTCTCTCCGTCTTCGCTGGCTTTGGCATGAATGTCGCTCCCCCAACAAAGCTTAGGTGGGTCTTTGGAACAATACAAACCGTTGACTCTTTGTGTCAGCAACTTCCATCACACTGGAACCGACATGAAGGTGAAGTTTTGAACGAATATCTGGCTTGCCTCCAAAAGCCCAAGGGATGCCACCCCCTCCTTTCCGGGGTGACAAAGAGAAAGAACCGCACATTGGCTCAGGCTATTCACCAAAGCACTTGCATCTCTGACCTCAGTTCGTCAAGGTCCGGAACCAACTGCAAGCAATACACCTAACCACAAGTTCCAGACTCCGTCACTTGGAAGCTTACGCCTTGCAGTGACTACTCGTCCCGCTCCGCATATCACGCCCAGTTCTACGAAAGCCTTCAGTGAGAGGCCCATCCTCTTATCATGCTAGTTTGCTGGGAGATATGGAAGGAACAGAACTCAAAGTTTTCAACAACAAGGCATCTCTGCCGAGGGAGCCGATCAGCATAATTAAAGAGGAAGGCCTAGCGTGGTGGAGGACTGGGGCGAATTTTTCGCTCAGCTGATGCCGTTATCTAACTTGTAATGTCGTAGTCTCGTGTTGCCCCGGTTTTCAGACCGACCCTGTTTGTCTTCCTTTGTGGCTTCCGCCTTTTGCTCCTTCTAAATCAATGAAATGGCAGAGCTCCCGTCACGTTTCAAATAAAAAAGAGAGCTTATGAGCACGAAATAAATGGTGACAAAAAAGGTGAAAATCATTTGCTTCAGCCGTTTTGAATTTATTTTTGTCCTGCACATGCTAAAGTGTACTCGACCATATACGGATGCATTTTTTTGTCTCTGCTACAGGAGCGTGGAGGGCGCCCACCAACCTGGCTCGATTCCTTGTCTACTGGAGTAGAAAGATGGGTTCGACTTTAAATGGAAAAAGAAAAGCGAAAAAAAAAATGGGTTCTATCCCTGCCGGACATAAGACGCAAGGATCGATCCTTGTTACCTTCCCTTGAACGACGACGAGCTCCCTTTTATTTTCATGTTCGCCCTGGGGTCACCCATTAAATGGTTCTCGAGCTCCTGGCGGCCGAAGGCAGGTGCAACACTCTCATCGCCTCTTCCTCCACGGCAACCAGGGTAAGCTCTTAGCTTCCCTACCTGTTCACGTTCGTTATCACAGCAGGAGTTGATTTGGTTGTAACGGTTTAGTAGTACTCCCCCCGTTTCATAATATAAGAAGTTATAGGTGTTATGCATGTTGTTTAGATCCACATTAAAGTAAATGTACACTACATTAAAATGTTTCTCGATACATGTGTGCACATGTGAATGTAAGAAAATGCTAAAACATTTTATATTATGGAACAGATGGAATAGTTATCTAGGAAGAGTAGTCGATATAGTTTATATACATGTAGTTTGAAGAATTGACTTAACTAAGAAAAAATAATAGAAAGAAGAGACTCGGTCTGGTAAAATATCTTAATTTGTCGGTTCTCTTCCCACTCAAGCACGTGAACTTAAAGTACGATTCAATACATTCTCGACGTACTGAATCAACTATATAGTCATACTATCTCCATTGCATAACTATTGTCGTGCTTTTAGCTCAAGAACATTTGAACACAAGAATTATGGAACAAAGATAGTTACTACTATTGCTTTGATTTTCCGACGTCGGGCATAATCATAGCAATGGGCTGACGGATCCAAGCTCATCTCCTTCTACCATCTTCTTTCCACGGAGTTGTGTGATGGTATCGCGCGGTGTACAATCGTACACTACCGAAGCAACATGTCTCACGTAAGTAATCATATTTACTTCTCGGACATGCACATTGCATGCATAGTATGCACATAGAAATTATGCGTATATTTAAGGCGCTAATAAGTGTTTTTTCCATTTTGTTGCCGTAGAAGCTCAAACATAACATTGGGTGGAGCAACGTCTAGAGGGCCGATTAAACTCTGGAATGAATGGGCGATCCAAATTCTCATCCTATTCAGCTTCACACTGCAGATTTTCCTCTTTGTCTTCGCTAGAACCCGTCGGCGTGGATCCTCCGCCGTGATGAGGATCCTCCTCTGGCTGGCGTACCTCATGGCTGACTCCACCGCTGTGTACACTCTTGGCCATCTCTCTGTCAGTAGTTTGACGCACGAGCAGAAGCTCACGGTGTTCTGGGCGCCCTTCCTCCTCGTGCATCTTGGTAGCCAGGACACCATCACCGCATATGCCCTCGAGGATAACCACCTCTGGCCACGCCACCTGCTAAATCTTGGCGTCCAAACTTTTGGGGTTGCTTATATCATCTATAAGCACATCGCTGAGATCCCCACCTTGTTGAGATTGGCCAGTGTATTGATGTCCATTGTAGGAGTCATCAAGTATGGGGAGAGGATATGGGCCCTCAAGTGTGCCACCCTGGACAGCATCCTGACATCTATGAGGAAACCTCAATATCTCCCTCATTACTACAGTGTGCTTCCGTCCCAGATAGTTGGGGCTCAAGAGAGCGATGAAGAAGAGCTGTTGCTGTTTGCAGCCCGAGAGCGCGATGAAGAAGAGCTCTTGTTGTTTGCCCAAGGCTTGCTCCCTATTTGCAAGGGTGGGATTGCTAATTTTCCTTTGGCTTTAACTTCCGATCCAACTTTTGACTGGTCCAACTTTAGCTGGAACTGGAACTGGAAGGCTACATTCAAGGTGGTGGAGATGGAGCTCTCCCTCATGTATGACATCCTCTACACCAAGGCTGCGGTGATCCACACTGGGTGTGGCTACTTCATTCGTGCCTTCTCAACGGTTGGCACTTTCGGCGCGTTAGTGTTGTTTCAGTTAAGCGGTGACAGAAATTGTTACAGCGGAACCAATGTTGCAATCACTTACATCTTGTTGGTCGGTGCCTTCCTCATGGACATGGTGTCAGTGTTTAGTTCTTTGGGATCAACTTGGACATGTAATTTCTTGCTGAATCTTTACTGGAGTAGGCTTGGTCTTGCTATCCTGTTTCTTCGCCGGCATGTCAAGGCTGCTGCAAGCAACAGAGGGTGGTCAGGCTCCATTGGACAGTTTAACTTGTTACGTTTTGGCTCTTGTGACAGGACCAAGCTAAGTAACATAGTGGCTAAGATGGTGGGGCTTGAAGATTGGTGGAATAAATGGTATTATTCTGAGACCCTAGTGATTTCAGATGATGTCAAGGAGTTGGTGTTCAAACGTGTATGGCAGATAGTGAAGAAGATCCACCTTCCAATTTCAGAAGATGTGGTGGAGGAGCCCATGGCGATGATGCCACCTATAGACGAACATCCAGGGTTTCGTCCTGAATTATACGATGACACCGCGAGGAGGCGGAAGAAACTAGACGATGCTCCCAACTTTGGTACCGAACTTCAAGAAGTGATCCTTACATGGCATGTCTTTACGGAGGTTTTCCTGTCGTGCATCGATACCCCCGAGGATGATGCATCATCATCTGCATATATGAGCGCGATCAAGGCATTGTCGGATTACATGGTGTACCTTATGGCTCTACACCCTGACACAATACCCGGCTTGGAGCTGCGCAGCCTATACGAAGCAACCAGGATGACTTTGTGCCTCATATGGTCCCACAAGATCGACTCTTCTGTTCCAGAAGACAAGCTTGGCTTGGTTCACCTCAGTTCTAGAGAAAGAGTGGTGGTGCTTTCGAGAGCCCTCACAGAGCAAGAAAATTGGCTTGCAGATACAGATAATCCTGATGCGGACAGTTATGTGCAGTCGTCCTTCTATTCCAACCGGAGGCCACTTCTTTCTGACAAGCCTTTCATGCAGGTGCTTGTAGAGTCGAGCGTCGTTATCTCGCATGGAGCTTTATATGCCAGGCTGATGCTAGAACTTACGGATGCAGACAATTGTGACAAGCAAGGTGTTATATCCCATTACGAAGATACTGATGGTATCGCCATGGAGAAACTGAAGCGTCTGATGCCAGATCTGGAATCCTCGTGCAGAGGTGGTGAGTTTGGTATGCCTGAAGTGCTGGCCCTCATCTTGGATACATGGGTGCGTCTACTCGTCTTGACATCCGTCGGATGCAAGAGAGAGGCTCACGCTAGACAAATAAACCGTGGCAGCGAGCTCACGACTGTTGTCTGGCTCATGGAGGAACATGCCAGCGTGTTCTTCAACCAACCCGACCGCTTAGGGCGATATATGGATGTATAGGCCGGGCTGCTGTCTAGTGTTGACCGTCGTATTTCCCTTTCATTATCTGTTTTTTACGGGCTTCTGTTCGACTCGCCAGTCATCACACACATTCTTTTGACACACAATGTACGTAAGCTCTCATTACTCCCGGCCATCACACATATATGTATTACTATTGTTTACTTTGTTGTTATGAACTGTAACTATATGTGCTGCTTGGGTTTTGTGGACGTTTGCATCCGGCCCGCTCTGTGCACAACAACTGGACATTCTGCAACTGATGTGATAGATAATGTAAGCAGCGCAAGCATTG
The DNA here is from genome assembly GCA_026929855.1 of Poa annua. NCBI lineage: Eukaryota > Viridiplantae > Streptophyta > Magnoliopsida > Poales > Poaceae > Poa > Poa annua. The sequence continues at coordinate 3,731,152 of CM049434.1, read as the reverse complement.
ATCGACATCGACGTCGATTGCTCTGTCATGGTCTATCTGGAATACATTTTTATTACATACGCCTCCCACAGGGGAGCCGGTTTCCATTATAAACATAACAGAACATCGGTCTTTTACACCCCAAACACAAGAAGAAAGCAAAGAAAACAACCAGGGAATAGTACCAAACTACGAGACCTGGCTCAACCACACAAGGGTTGAAAACACCAGACTCAGCCAAGACCTAAGCTTCAGCCACAAGTTACTAGGGGGGATGGGGCATTACTAAGTACTTTTTACACTGCCACAACAAGGACAGACAAAGGGGCAAAACAGCGCTTTTAACGACTATCCGCAGCAACTTTCTTCAGGTACTAAGCTTCCACTGCGACAACCAACATCTTCTCCATCTTTCTTTGCATCTACTGAACTTCAACGACACTTGCTCAAACAGATTCTTCAACAATCTCTTCCAGCCTGGCAGAGCCTGCCTGCCCTATCTGGAATACATAGAACCTTGCGACAATCTTTGCCAGTTCATTCATGTAGAAAAGAAGAAACATGACATAGCCGCAAGGCAACAAGCGCAATCTACAAGTCCACGATTGGTATAAATCACCAGTTTCATGCAGGTACAGCCACGCATAAAATTAGGAGCGAGAAACAAAATAAACTTCTCCAGCCTAGCACGAGGTTAAAGGTACAGTGTGAACCACAATCACTTCAGAATTCAGAACGTCCAAACCAAAGCTCACAAAGAAGGCGGCAGAAACTAATTAAAGCCCACAGAGACACTTGAGGCATCCGAGTATAAATCACCAAGTGTCCTCCAAGTGATCATACATAATTTTTCATTTTATGTTGGGGCAAGTTATTAAATTATAAAAGTAGGCTTGTTTTACTTAAAGCCTGCATTGCCAGTATCCCCATGTACCTGCTCTCTGTTATTAAGTTTCCTAAATGGGCATTAAAATCAATCAATTCTTCTATGGCTGACTTCTTATGGAGTGACCATGAAGATAAAAAGAAATACCATTTGGCTAACTGGGACTTAGTATGCATGAAACTGGAAAGGGGTAATGTGGGCTGCCAATGCTGCTAAGCTGGGGTATAGATGCCAAGTTGGCTCTGGTGTTAAGGTGAGGTTTTGGAGTGATGTATGGCTAGGTAATTGTAGTCTTAATACCACTAGTAGCTGTGCACGTGCAACGCACGATTTATATATAAAATTCACATAAATATAAACATACGATATATTTAGTGAAATTATTACTATTCAACCTCATTATGATACTTCTCCAAAAAAATCTCATTGTAATAAATATATGTCGTTTTATTTCTATGGTTAAGAATGTCTCAATCCATGTTAACAATGTTATCTTTAGATTTATCCGCATAGTACTTCACATTATGAACCATAAGCCCATGTGAAAAAAACTCTCTTAGAATCACCTGTACAAACCGAACTACTTTTTTTCCTGTTGAAAACTGAACTTCATTCCTTGGGATACATAAATGTAAAGTTTCTCAAAACCAAAGACACTGTTATGCATTTTCAAAAGTTGTTGCAGGGAAAGGAAACTAACACCTAGCTCATCTTATACATAATTGTTGAATGAAAATCATTGGGGGAAATCCAGCAATGTTGTCATGTGGCCACTACTTTACCAAAAAATATGTCAAGGTTGGAATTAGAGAATCAAATAGTTACATGCAACATTGATTATAAAATTTGAACAATATGTAATCACCCTCACTCTTCTCCAAGAGAATATAAATGATTAAACATGCAACTTCATGTACAAACTGTGGGCTTATGTTCCATGCACAACATCCACACAGCTAATAGCTCATTGTACCCGATCAGTATTCTTAAACATGGTAAGATCAATGCATGCAAGCAGGCGCCGAATCTTGAAGATGCGGATGATGACATGGGTGTCGAGGCTGTGGCACGCACCATAACAAATTATCCTCGGAGAGCCGGAACGTGGTGCCGATCCACCGGAACGACGGGGTCACCCGCCCCGTGCCGCTCACAACACGTTGCCGACACTACTCCAATAACGTTCTTGTGGAGTCAAAAGCATGCATCACATCTTTAACATTTTCCTTGAACTTGTCTTATTTTTCCTATGATATGTGCCCACGACACAACATGATGAACTTGCGGCCCCTCTTTTACTCCAAGTAGCAAGTGTGGTCTGCACATAACTACTGTTCTGAAACAATCTACTCCCTCTGTCCAACAAAAGATGTCACGCTTTTTATCAAATTTGGATGTATCTATACACTAAGACATGTCTAGATACATCAAATTTTTGATCAAGTTGAGACATCCTTTATTGGACGGAGGGAGTAGAAAACATTATTCTGAAACAATGTACTCCGATATATGCAGGAACAATTGCACTTTATTATGTGCAGCTAGCTGAAGCAAGAAGCCGTAGCATGAAAAGACTCTTGACACTGATAGTTTATCCATCAGGTTACAACTTGCAAGTACTATTTCTTTATGCGGTTCAGTCTTCCGATATATGCACTAAGATTTTGCTTCCATTGAGATTCACACACATTAATATCTCGTCTAACTTTTTACAGGTCACACAAACAGGAAGAGATTCTCACTCTGCACCCAGCATGCGACTTGGCCTAATTCAGAAAAATACTCGATGGCAATAGCGGGCACTATTGCACATCTGCACATCTCTCTTTCCAAGATTGCCTTTGTTTTTTTTTTAAAGAAAAAAAAGATTGCCTTTGCTTTGAAGCAATTCAATCTCATGACCAAACGCTGCATCCTCTCCCCCATCCGACACCCAGAAGTGCCTCCATTGTCGCCACCTCCATTTGACAGTAGTGCAAACTAAAGTTTGATCACTTTCAGAGAAATAGTCCATATCATGCAAACATTTGGCTTTGCTATATCTCTTGGAAAGTAGGATGGGCAGATTTAGACGTTGTAAAAATACAAGGCAAAATTTATCTTAATAGAGATTAACCAAGCATAGCTGCCCTCCATATTTATTTCCACACAATTCCTTCCATTCAGTTATCAAGTCTACACATCAACAGCTTCACTTAAACTTTTATTTTTAAAATTTGAAACCTATAATTTTTTCTCAAGTAGACTAATTAAGAAGTTCAATCTATTATATACTAAAAGCAAAATGAGTTAGTTTTTCGAGACACCAGGTTAAGCCACATAGGTTAGAAATATATAGTCCGTTGATTTGTTTTATGATGGTTGAGATTAAAAGATGGAGTAGTTACGTACATCGTTAGTTGGTACAAATAGTCGAGATCACGTCACGTTTCCTTCAAAAAAATAAAAGAAATCATGTCACGTTTAAACAGATGCACCGCACAACCGCACAACTAAACAAAAAATGGATGCATTGCAGGTAGGCATAAGTCGTCATCTCCTAGGTCTCTACCCTTTTTCTTAAAAAGAAAAAAAGAATTCTGCTTGGTGTTTTCTTTTAGATCCGAACGATCAGGTGACCAGACGTACTGAGTTGAAGTTATTTGGCATCTGCTCTTGCACGTAGGGAAGATTTGACCAGACAAACTGAGTTGCTTCCGGCCGGACGTATATTATCCGATCGATTAGCCCTTACGGCCGGACGTATAGCGGATGATTCACGTTTTTTATCAGACATATAATTAGCTGATGGATTATGTATGACTAGCCGGTTGATCGATCCGTTTGATTGAACATATAATCTAATCGATACATGTCTTCAAGAATAACATAATTCAAAGTCTCTAGACAATAGTCAGTCAAAAAGCAATTCCAGTAAGTCAAACAAATTTGTTCGTGCTCAATATTATAGGAAAAATATTAGATATCTCTTAATTTGACCCAAGAATTAAAGGGAGTTGGCCGAACTGAGTATGTTTTCCCTAATCTTTAATCTGTTACTTCTTTGATTAATTAAACATCCGGCCTGCATCGCTAATTGCAGCGTGTCTATAATATACCATGCATGTAAATAACTCCAGCCCACCATGATGGAACATAACAAAATGCTCATCCGCTATTTTGGGAACAAAGTAAACAAGCAGACAAGTAAAATGGTTGTCTAACATGTAAAATTGGGCATACACATTTACATACACGAAAAGAAAGCAAAAGGTCCAAATACAGACATACTACTATTAATTGCACATGTTTGAGTAATACGAGAACTTTCATCAGAATTGTAAAATGTTCTACATGGCCACTTCTGCATACCATATTGGCAACCAAACGGTTATAAACGATATTGTTCGGGTCTGTTTGCGAAGACATGAAGAGCAAACACATATTGCCATATTTTTTGAACAACATTCAACGGGTGACGAGCGATTCTTGCAGGCACACATATATCAACCAAAATTTTAGATGAAATTCAAGTAAAATTAGAAAAATTATGGTATATTGTAAAACTTTGAACGACAATGTCCAAGATATGTTTTACAACATATTATAAATATATTTTGTTTTGAAAACATGAAGTAATACCTAAATATACATCCACTTACACATATATCCATACACATATGCTCACACAACATGAACATATGGCTAGATAAACGTAGAATTTAGATTATTTTTTTGCCTCTACCCACCAAATAATAACACATCATGATGCAACACACAAATAAGAAACACACACAAGCTATCCAGTGTGGTCCATGTTGGATCTATTTTCTTACAAGATTCAGTGAAAACCTTTATGGTTATCTCTACCCAAGATTTAAGCCTTTATTAACAAAAAATCTTGGTGATATTGCTAAAAAAGACATCTCTAATCCTATTTGTGGCTTCAAATAAACACGTATGCACATACCGGATAATATAACGGTTATTCATTAATGCTCGAAATCTGTATATAACAATGATTGCATACAAATGTATTCACAGGCACAATAATACCGGAAAAAACATACACATGTCTGACATCTTAATTAAAAACGTTCAACATTTGACCTTTCATATAGCGAAAACTCTTTACTTTTAAAGAACATAATCAATAGATCTTCATTTCTTGAAAGGTCAAAACCAAATACAAATAATCAAAATCACAACTAACATAGCACATAAGGTAGAACATCATATTGGTACTTAACAAAAATCACATCAGATACATCTTTACAATTGTATTTACACATATGTCACATACGATATATCTTCTTACCTGTACCTACGAGTATTACGTATATGAATTCACCAAATTCAAGATTCAACATATCACAACTAATAGATTTTATAAGTGTACAAAACCATACAATCATCAGCAAATTATTGTATGGTAGATCCTAATTATTAGATAGAAACAAAAACAAATACATGTTGCACAAAATGTAACTCTTGAAGTGGCACCGGAGGGATGACTAATGACAATTTGATCTTTATATTCTTAATTATTAATTAGTTTTTGAAGAATTTGAGTTTGTACTACATTGTTAGGTCGTTGTTAGATGGTAGCACATAACTATGTGTGTGAGAGACACAAAGTGAGGGGAGGGTAGAAGAGACATAGAGAGAGCCAAGATGTGACTGAATATGAAGATTGCATGATTGTTAGTTAGGAGTATGCATGGACAAAAGATGATACCACTACATAAATATGAGGACAAACAAACATGGAGTACCTTTCTTGATGTTTAGTTGGTCTAACTATTACAAGGATAAATTGCTAAATTTAATAAATTAGTTTGTATTCCCAATATCATCTTTACACTTTTGAGGTTCGCCTACAATTATTAGTTGGACTAAAACATAAATATTGTGTAACATTATAGTTAATGTCAATGACTAAATCCTACCACAATGATTCAAGATTACATGAAAAGTAACAACAGCTCACGCTGTTAAGTTTAATTATGCAAATCGATTCAACTTCATGTTAAAACAACAAAAAAATCAAAGATTTATTACTAATAATTCATTCACAAATTTAAAATGCCTTTCATAAATGTAATATTTTATTTAGCACAACATTTCAGTGGCTATAATTTCCACGACATCCATAAAATATTGTTTTTTCCCCGCCACTTAGTACTAATGTAGAGAATCGCCCTCGCATTTGCGAGGGCCACCATGCTAGTTATCTGAACAACAATACCCACCTAAAAGCATCAGGTTAATGTTCTTAATTTTGACGTTAGCGTGATTACGCCAAACCAGTTGAATATTACCTTTTTAACCTATAATAATTTAGGTAAATTTCAAAGTAAGTATAGCCGTCACTACCGTTGATGTGTACTTGAGAACTAATAAATAAAGCAAACCATCACGGATGAGTAAATGACTAAATATTTTCTTTTCATTGTATCCATTAGCTCGTCGTTGCTATTCTCTTGCAGCAGCACATAGGAAATTCAAGTACATTTTGATCTTCTCTTTAGCTACCGAAAATAGTTGCGAAAAGATGCATCGTCCTGTACCCTAATCACAATTTCTAGAATCAATGTGCTTTATTTTCTTTCACGGAAAAGCTATAGTCCTATGCAGGGGCGGCGCCACCAGGGGGGCGAGGTGGGGCGGCTGCCCCCCCTCCGACCCGGTCATTTTTCTAACTACAGGTCAGATTAAAAAAAAAAACTTACCTGTTCGCGCACGCGCAGACGCCAGACGCGCGACCCCTGCCCCGAGTCCCCGACCCCTGCCCCGCATCGCATCTGGCCAGGACTGCATCTGGCTCCCGTCGCCGCCCGCCCGCCGCCACCGCCCGCCGCCCGCCTCCGCCGCCGCCCGCCCCTCGTTGTCGCTGCCAGCCGCCGCCGGCCGCCCCCACTGGTTTGCCTCTGCCTCTCCAGCTCTCCTTGAACTCTAATCTCTAATCCCTAAGGCTGCTCCAAGAAATTGCCCCCTGATTCGTGGTCGCCAATACGAGCTAGGTTGCCGGCCGGCGAGGTGATGGACGGAGCGGAAGAGCCCGATTCTGATTCAGAGATATGGGGAGCTGTGGATTTTGTGTTGGAGCAAGAAGAGCTGGAGGCTGCGGCGCTGGTATCTGCCTCGTCTCGAAATTGCAAGCGGAGACGTGAGGGCACGAACGACCAACAGCGACGAGGAGGGGAAGAGCAGGTTATTTCTTCCCTTTTTTCATCTTTTACATATTTCGGATTTAGCAATTTTGATCTAGGTTGTATTGAAATAATCAATTTGGGATGCCTACTGTTATTGTAGGAAACTCCGGAAGCTATTGTTCATGAAGTTTTTGATCTTGCAAATGTTGTTGCTGATCCGGGAATTCGGAGACCAATTGAAGAATATGGTACTCAAGAGATTCGAGATAAAATGAGAAGGGCATATTTGTTGAGAGGTCCGAGTCGATTGATTGGCCATACTTTTACCAAGACAAAAGTTGGGGCAGATTGGAGATCATTCCTAGCTACATGGTATGCCGAATTTGATTGGTTAGAGTATAGCGTGGAGAAAGATGCTGCATATTGTTTCTATTGCTTTCTTTTCAAATCATCAAGCACTAGTGTACATTTTGGACACGATGCTTTCACAAAAATGGGGTTTAAGAATTGGAAAAAAGGTCCAGAACATTTTAGAAAGCATATAGGTGGTACAAACAGCATTCACAATAATGCAAGAAGATATTGTGAAGATTTTAGAAACCAAAAACAAAGTGTGTCATATGCTATTGCTTGTCATGATGAGAAATCACATATTGACTATGAAATACGGTTGAGGGCTGTGCTTGGTATTGTAAGGTTTCTTCTTGAGCAAGGTCTAGCTTTTCGTGGGCATGATGAGTACATAAACTTTTGAATATGTTATAATCTTGCATTTGATGGTTCGAGTGCTTGGTATAACAAATGAGTTGTCACACGCATTGCAAGCTAAAGATCAAAACATAGTTTGTGCTATGCATATGATTGTATCAGTGAAAAGGTTATTGCAAAATCTGAGAGATCATGGATGGGAGACTCTCTTGTTGGCTGCTACTAAGTTTTGTGATGGAAGAAATATTATAGTGCCCAACATGACTGACAACATTCCAGCTAGGAGTTATCCAAGGAGCTCACGCAAGGTGGTTACTTGCCTCCATTATTACAAAATAGAAATCTTTAACGAGGTGCTTGATAGAAACATGGTTGAGATGAATAATAGGTTTTCTGAAACATCTACACGCCTATTGATTTGCACTGCATGCCTTGATCCTAGAGACTCGTTTAGCAACTTTGATCATGAGAAGCTAGTTGAACTTGCCAATATTTACTCTGTGGATTTCTCTTCATATGATTGCTATGTCTTGGTTGACCAACTCAACATATATATTGATATGATGAAGAGTAGTCCTGATTTCTTATCATGTGATACTCTGGGTGATCTTTCTCTCAAGTTGGTTCAAACTAGACAACATTTGATCTTTCCATTGGTCTACCGGCTGATCACACTTGCTTTGACATTGCCGGTTGCAACGGCATCAGTTGAGAGGTTTTTCTCTTCCATGAAGATTGTGAAGACAGATCTTCGAAACAAGATTGGTGATGATTGGTTCGGTGATTTGATGATTTGCTATTCTGAGAAAGAAATATTTCAAAAAATTGATGACAAGAAGATCATGCTACGTTTTCATGCCTTAGGGAATCGTCGAGGTCATCTTCCTCGGAAGTTCCATCTTCCTAGCACAACTACAACTTAATGGTATGACACTATCTTGTTAGTTGTACTTGATGAGTTATGCAAATTGAATATCTTTGAACCTTTTTGTGTTGAATACACTTGCTTTTGCCTAAATTTTGTGAGTTTTAGGCTTCGAGTTATTTACATTGTTCCTTCATACAATTGGGTATTACATGTGTTGTCAAAAAAAAAATCGCCGGTGGCACATATCTTACTATTCGCCCCCCCTCGTCTGAATTCCTGGCTCCGCCACTGGTCCTATGCACCTGGTTCTCGTTCCATATGAATGTATCCACTAATCACGTTCCTTAAATGATGAACTCAACTCTCCATGGTTGTTTCCTAATAGTTCTGATCTTGGCAAACAGTACTGACATATATAGCGGGGCATGTAAGCGATTTGATTAAGCACTTACCGTTGCGGCCGGTCGGCCTGCCATCAGCGAATTCCTGCGAGCGGGCGACCTCATGCTCCAGCCTGCCCACGGATCGCGATGGGCAAGGAACGTCTCACACTCTCAGGTCCGTTCCTCCACTTTTCCAATCACCCGCCTCGCAACCATCCGTGAGAGGAGGAGTAGGCGGACAAACGGAGCCCGCGCGCCCTCTGCGCCTGTCGCTCTCGGCCTCTGGCAAGGAATAGGGTTCATGAGGGAGGGACAAGAGAGGGGTGGAGGAGAGAGCTCAGGAGGGGCTCGGGGACAGCAGGAGAGGTTGTGGGGACTGGGGAGGGAGAGGGAGATCGTGCTTCGTGGACTCGTTGCGCTCGATCGCAGGAGGTCCGTGGCAAAACATTGACTGTGAGCCGTTCCATTGCAAGGCAGACCATCAAGGTAATATCGACTCTTAGATTCCGTTACATGGATCAGATCGGACGCTGCAGGTTACACTGTGTACACTTTGTGGGGTGGCTTTAGGGGAATTGATGTTTGCTCTTTTGTAAATAGTTTAGATTTACTGGAATCTGTTTGTTATTGTTAATGAACTGTACTATTGCTCAGGCCTGGGATGGGTGTAAGCTCAAATTATCTTTTAGGAGATGTGTGTCACGATGGGAATGGTCCGGGTCGCCCCACTGGGTAACTGGCCCGGCCCAAAACATCAAGGCCATGGGCCATGTGGGTCGGCCTTGGCAAATAATTGGGTCATGGGAGCCGGCTTTGTCTTTTAGGAGATGTGTGACTCCTGCCTCGCATAACCGGTGGTTAGAATTGTGTCAACTTTCTGATGAGGATGATGTGCCTATTTGGGCCTATGAGGCATATCTAGCTAGCACTTATAGCGTTAGATCTTTCTATGCTATTGTGAACAATCGTGGGATAACTCCGGTCCATACCCCTGCGGTGTGGAAGTTGCATATTCCACCTCGTATTCATATCTTTCTTTGGTTATTAACTAACAATAAATTGCTTACTCGAGACAACTTAGCTAAGAGAAGGAATGTTGATGATAAAACTTGTCTTTTTTGTTCTGAAATGGAAACTTGTCATCATCTCTTCTTTGACTGCTTCATGGCTAAGCTTGTTTGGCCAGTTATCTCTGACTTGATTGGTGTTCAGGTTGGAACCAGTTTTGAATCAGTGGCTAGATGGTGGCTAAGTAATAACAGGAATTCTGCAATCAATGTAGTTTGCACTGCAACTTTATGAGACATTTGGAAATTGCGTAACGAGATGTGTTTTCAGGGAAAAACTTGGCCAGGAGTGCAGGATATCTGGAGGCGTGTGGCGAAGATGCAGTGTCGGCTCTGCTGGCAAAAAACGTACTCGAGATGAACAAGAAGAGGTGAGAGCTTCTGCGCATCGCCTGGCGCTGATGGCTTCGCTGCCTAGGGTGGTGGAGAGTACATAGACAGTTGCTGAAAGGGCTGCGTTCGATGCTTCAGAAGCTGAGGCATGTCGTCGCCTCATCGCTAAGCTCTCTGGCATTTAGAGCTTTGTTGCTTAGTTCTGTAGCTCTCTTTCCCTCCCTGTGTTGGTTTTTAGGTGAACTTTGGTGGTTGTCTGTTCCAGTTGTGGGAATTGTTGTCCACCTCTGGTTCCTGGCTTTTCGCAGGTTTGTGTAGCCTGGGGTTTGTAAAACTATGTTACTTGCGGTGGTGGTTTCAATGAAACCCGGGAGAGGCCCTTTTATCTATAAAAAATTATGTTGGGGTGTCACACAGTCTAAATACATGTACTATATAGAAGAAATTGGGTTTAGACCCGATGTCCTGTGGCCCCCATCATGAACGTAGGTCCCCCCTGGAGGCATCTGTTCCGCTCATTGCTATATGAAGGTTCCAGAATGGGCCGTATTTCACGCAGTTCATTCATAGATTTCTTTTACTTCATTAATAGATTTCTTTTACATAATTGTAGGAACTAATTTTTTTCTTACAATTATACATGTTTGCACATGTCTAAAAAATATTCATATGTATATGAATAAATGTAAACACATATATAAAAAGATTGATACAAATAAGAGAAAATGTTCATAATAAATAGAATGCAAATAAAAATTACATCGTATTTCCATAAATGCATGTATTTGAAAGAGAAATTGAAAAACCAAAATACAATAGAAATTAAATGGGAAAAGATAATAAAGGGACAAAAATGAAAACCAGAAAAAACAACGTTGTAGGATATAAGATGGCCTCATTTTTTATGTGGGAAATCTGGATATGAGGTTTCCCCCGAAGCAAAGGACGGAGGTGGACAAAAACAACACCATAACAACGCCTTAAGGAAGACGTGACACCCAGCGCAGGTCTTCGTTGTTGCCTCTGGCCATTACTAGGAGCAAGCCTTCTAGCGACACCGTCTCTCCCCCCCCCCCCATTAAATGTTTGTGAGGCACAAAAATTCCTCTGATTCTTACAGTCAAAATTATTGATAGTTTGCGCACAGTTATTTTTATAATGACATACAAATTCATGCTATTAAAGTGCCAGTCTATGTTAATTTGGGAGATCTGGAAGACCCGGAACGACGTTTGCTTTAACGGAGTACTTCTTCAGGACCCTACCGCTATAATTTCTCTTTTGTCTCACTTCATCTCGTACTCAGTTGGTTTGCAGAGAACAAATTAACCGGCAAAGAGTGCCACACAGAGGAGCAAAATTCTTGGTGTTGGTGGCTACTGAAATCATTCAGAGGAAAAAGGGATGGGGGCGTTAGTGATACGGTTAACTGATTCTTGATGGAAGCCTCTAAGTTGTGCCCCGTGGTGGCCTGGAGAAAGGACGGAAAACATTCATGTAATGTTGCGATACAAACTGTCGAGTTTTCAGACTTTGCTTGTGTAATTTGTTGTAGCTAGGTTCCTGTAGGCTCAAACTGTAGGATGGTAGTGGTTTGTTGTTTCCGAACTTCGGATGAACTTGTGGTTCCTGGTAGGATGGTGCTACAGGGTGGTGTAAAAAGTTATCATAGCTGTGTACCTGTTGTGGTCTGAATAGGGGCTGGTGCTTTTAAGAGGGTGGATGTACCCTGGGGCGGAGGAGGAAAAACTGACACGAATCGTTATATCAGTTTCATTTGAATGAAAATTGGGGGTTGTTGGCCATTTCTTTTGAAAAAAAATGTCGGTTAGTGGTTTCTAACCAAATTTGCAGTCATGGTAAGATCTTGGTTTATTCAAATTACAAGGCCCACTACTCAATAATTTGATGGACACAGACTGATGTAATTTTTTATTTAGAACATGCATGTGTACCACTCCCTCCATGAACCTACGTACTAAAAATAGACTAAGTACGACATAAAGTGCTAGAACGTCTTATAAACAAAAACGGAGGGAGTATAACTTTGGGGATACAAGATCGATTTCCAAAGGGCAGTAGATTTATACTGACCAAACAGGCATGGGCACCGCTGTTGAGGATGCCCACACGGTCTTTGAAATAATGGGGATGGGTCCTCTTGACCCCAAATCCCCGTTGACGCACGACGACCTCGCTTCTCTTTTCTTCTTCCGCTCACTCTCCTGCCCTCCTCCACCCGCCATTACTTGCTCCACGAGTTCTTGGTGGCCGAGGGCAGGCTCCAGCACCGCGCTGCTCGTCGGTTCGCCGTCCACGACCAGGGTAAGCTCCCTGGCCTCCGTCCCCTGTTCGGCGGCAGCCGCATTTCCCCCAAGGTCGAGCCTCTGCTTCGGTGCGAACTGAAGACGAGGTGTGGCTTTAGGGAGGAATGCGGACGCAGAGTGGTTTTTGCGCGCGAGTTGGTAGATCCTGGGCGTTTCGTTTCGCGCGAGTTGTAAACCGTAAAGCTACGCTAGGTACTGCTAACGATCTAGTACTGTAGTTTGCAGCCAGTAAGATAAATCTTTCGGTGCAAGCATCGAGATGTACATGGTTCACTAACAATCGAGATGTAAGTTAGAGATACAGGGTCATTTGCTTCTATATATGAATGGAAAAGCTGGAACTGGAAAGCTACGTACAAGGTGGTGGAGATGGAGCTATCCCTCATGTATGACATCCTCTACACCAAGGCAACAGTGATTCACACTTGGTATGGTTACTTGTTCCGCCTAGTTTCACCCTTGGCCACCATCGTTGCATTCATCCTATTTCAAATAAGCCGCAACAAAAATGGTTACAGAAGAGTCGATGTTGCTACCACTTACATCTTGGTTGTTGGGGCCTTCTGTCTGGACATGGCATCACTTTTCAGTACTTTGGGGTCGACCTGGACATGTGGTTTCTTGTGGACAAGAGGCTTGAGTAAGGTCGGTCTTGTCATCATGTCTCTTCGTCGACATGTCAAGGCTGCTGGCAGTAGAGGGTGGTCAGGCTCTATTGGGCAGTTCAACTTGTTGCATTCCCTCTCCCCTGACACATACAAGCTAAGAAGCAGAGTGGCCAAGATGATAGGTTTAGAGAAGTGGTGGAACAAATGGCGTTGTACCGAGACCCTAGTGATTTCAGAGGATGTCAAGGAGTTGGTGTTCAAACATGTATGGCAAGTAGTGAAGAAGATTCACCTTCCAAGTTCAGAAGATGAGATTGAGTCCACAGCCATCGAGAATGGCCTGGTGGGGCTCATGGCAATGATGCCACCTATTAACGATTTGCCAGGTTTTCGTCCTGAATTGTATGATGAAACTACAATTAGGCGTGAGAAATTGGACGATGCTCTGAACTTCAATGCCGAACTCCAAGAGGTGATCCTTACCTGGCATGTCTTTACAAATATCTTCCTCTTGTGCAACGACACCCCCAGTGATGCGGAATCATCCACATATCTGAAGGCGATCAAGATCCTGTCAGATTACATGGTATTCCTCATAGCTGTGCGCCCTGACATGATACCCGGTCTTGAACTACGCAACATGTATGAATCAACCGTCGACGATTTGATGTGCATTGGTATCCATGGGGTAGTTACAGTTCTTCTACAGATGATAATGTGAAGCAGCTTCTCAGCATCATGGAAAACCGCACACACGAGGACTATGGAGAGGCGTGCATCACTCTCTGGCATGGAACTTTATATGCCAAGCTTATGCTAGAACTTGTAGATACAGTCAACCCTGATAAGGCTGGAGTTATATCTTCTTACGAAGATCAGGATCATGTTGCTATGGATAAAATGAAGCGTTTGATGCCCGATCTCGAATCGTCATGCAGCAGAGGTGGTGTATTTGATGTGCCCAAAGCACTGGCGCTCATCTTGGATGGTTGGGTGCGTCTACTCGTCTTTGCTTCCGTTCGGTGCACCAGAGACGCCCATGCCACCCAGATCAACCGTGGCGGGGAGCTCATGACCGTTGTCTGGCTCATGGAACAACACGCTGCAGTGTTTTTCAAGCGTCCCAGACCTGGTGGTATTGAATCTTTCCTACTTCAGGCCCTTTGTTAAGATGATGTACTTGTTGTTTCCTTTCCCTCTTTCGAACATTAGCGGTCGGCGATGCCGGGGGAGTATGTTATTTCTATTCGTACTTGGTCCTTTTGGAACATGTTATTGTCTGATATTAATGTAATATGTATTTTGTTTTCCTTTGTTATTGTTTGTGAACTGTGACTAGCTTTGCTGCTTGGATTTTGTGGGTTTGTGCATCCCTCCCTCTGCGTAGACAAACTTGACAAACTGCAACTGATGTGACATGTTGACGAGTAGCCTGTGACAAGCTTCAGATTTGGCTCAGGCATCCGGGCAAGCAGATGGGGTATAACTACCAGTTTTACTGAAGAAAAATGTGACAAAGATTCACAAAAGAGAGAAGGAAAAACAGCATCCAAAAAAGCAATCACGATGATTTGCAAGTCTACCCAGCGACGAACGTTCATCACAGACATGTAGCAGATAGGCGTCTGTCCAGTGCAAGCCGTGGCGGCGAGCTTTAGGACCGCCGTCTCGTCTGGCTCATGGATTTACTGTTAGCTTCTAGTACTGATCACGCCTTGCTTGAGCTAGCCACTCACACTTAGCACTTGGACACACAACTCAACACTCACACGAATGGACACATGAGACCCAAGTAGTTTTTGTGCAGCTGAATGCTTGCTGCGTTTTGTGGTTTTCTCTTCACTACTTGGTGTCCAGAACTGATACATGGGTGGCCTATTTAGGCTCTGTTTGTTTGACCTTCTGATTCTGCTTTTAGTATCAAAAAGCGGAATCCCAAACAAACAGCACGAAATTGAAAAGCGTGGTTGAAAAGCGCGTTAGAGATTTACACTGCGCCAGTGAAGGAAAGCTAAAAGCAGGTCTGTCGCTGCTTCCAGCAGCTTCCCGCAAAGATAACGAAACGTTATTCTCGTCTGCCCTTTCCGTTGCTTAGATTTACGAGCATACTGCCACCGAGAGAACGTGAGCAAGAGATTCGCTTCCCTTCACATGCGCGGTTGTTCAGGTGCCACCGTGAGCAGTACCATACGATTTGGCTTCACATGTGCATCTAGGTGTATGGTACAAGGTCAAACGCATACTTCATCTCACAAAAATAAATTTAGATTCAAAATAATTTGTATACGAAATATGTGTGTGTCAATAAATAGGTTCCATTCCCATGATCGGTTTCGAGTTTTGTAAACTGTAGCTTCTTAATTTACATTTCGATACAGATGAATCAAATCGTGGTTATTAACATCTGAATTCTTATCAATGCTAACAACCTTATTGTTCAAATTGAGATAACTCTTATGAAGGATAACAAGCGCGTTAAAATTAATTTAGCTAAAAAGTTCAAGTTGAGATAACTCAGTTATTACATATAAATAGATAAACTGAGATAATTTAGCTATCTAAACATCATATTAATGAATTAAATAAGTCAAAAACAATTGTTTCGCTTTAAATCGGCACTTATATAACATCTTCAGCACTCAGCGGCATTCCAAACATTTCACACAGAAAACCAACACCTACAGCTGCAAACAGCACTTCTGCCAAACATCAAATCTCTGCTTCTAACAACTGCTTCTCACAGCTGCTTTTACACATCTCAAAAGCTACAGCTGCTTCTCAAAAGCTGCAGCCAAAACAAACAGACCCTATACTACTAGTGAGCCTCACTAGACAGCTCACGTACTACTCCTCTTAGTGTGAACACTTGACCTTGAAAGTCCAAGAGGTCAAGCCGCCTTATCCTAGACATAATCATGGCCTGCATGCAGCTTATCACCTGCGTTCATGCAGCTTTGTTTCAGCTTTGCAGCTCTGCAGTTTCAGCTCATGTTGGCCTCCATTCTTCTATTCGGTTCACACTCCACCGTGTGAATATTCTAGTCTAGCACATGCACCATGCACGTAGGTAGGTTCTTATTAGCAAGCTACTAGTTAGTCAACAATTATCCCCCCTAATCTAGTTGCTGCTCATGTCGATGACGTCAATTCTCTCGCGCAGAATCTGGAACTGAATCCGACCAAGTGCTTTAGTCAGGATGTCCGCGAGCTGATCTCCGGTGCCGATGTATTGGACGTCAATCTTGCCATTTTCGACACACTCCCTAATGAAATGGAAGCGTGTCTCGATGTGCTTACTCCGATTGTGGAAGACCGGATTTTTGCACAGCTGAATTGCGGACTTGTTGTCCACCATCAGTTGCACTGCTCGAGCATCTCGGCCGAGGAGATCTCCAAGCAGTCGAGCCAGCCAGAGGGCCTGCGTGCAGGCTGTGCAGGCCGCCATGTACTCGGCCTCGCAGCTAGACAAGGCAACCACCTGTTGCTTGACAGACTGCCAGCTCACGAGGCACTTGCCGAGGAAGAACATGATCCCGCTAGTGCTTTTGCTGGTGTCGATGTCGCCGGCGTGGTCGCTGTCGCTGTACCCGATGAAGTCTGCTGCCCCAGGGCCTCTAGGGTAGTGAAGGCCATGGTCGAGAGTCCCCGCAACGTAGCGGATGATCCTCTTCACAGCCTGCTCATGCTCCGTCGTTGGTCGCTGCATGAAACGACTAACGTAGCCGACGGAGAACGCCAAGTCCGGCCGAGTGTGGGCGATTTAGCGAAGGCTCCCCACAAGACGCCGGTACTGTGTAGCGTCTACTTCCTTCGTCGTGCTGTCACGGCTCAGTTTCAGCCTCTCCTCCATCGGAGAGAGAGCTGGGTTGCAGTCGGTGAGCCGAGCTAGCTCAACGATGCGCTTGGCATAGGCGGTCTGTCGAAGCGTGATCCCGGAGTGATCCTGGTGCACCTCGATTCCCAGATAGAAGGAGAGGAGCCCCAGATCACTCATCTGGAAAGCAGCTTTCATCTCCTCCTTGAACGCAGCCACCTCTACATCCTTGATGCCGGTGATCACCAAGTCGTCGACATAGACGCCCACCAACAGAGCATTTCCTCCGCTGCCCCGTCGGTAGACGGCCGCCTCGTGCGGGCTTTGCTCGAAGCCCATCGTCTTCAGCGTGGAGTCAAGCTTCGCGTTCCACGCCCTTGGTGCCTGTCGGAGGCCATAGAGAGCTTTGTGCAGTCGAAGTACCTTGCCCTCCATGCCGGGGATCACAAATCCCGGCGGCTGCTGCACGTAGACCTCCTCCTTCAATTCGCCGTAGAGGAAAGCCGACTTGAAGTCCATGTGGTGGACACACCAGCCCTCCTGGGCAGCTAGTGCAAGGATGAGCCGCACGGACTCCATCCGTGCCACAGGAGCGAAAGCGTCGTCAAAGTCGACCCCTTCCCGCTACAAGAAACCTCGTGCCACCAAGCGAGCCTTGTGCTTGACGATGGCGCCGGCTTCATCCCTCTTCATCTTGAACACCCATTTAAGGGTGATCGCGCGATGACCACGAGGGAGATCAGCGAGTTCCCAAGTGCGGTTCTCCTTGACCGCATCCATCTCCATATGCATCGCAGCGCGCCATGCTGCGTCTCTATTAGCCTCTGCAAAAGAGTGAGGCTCACCGTCGTCATGCGCAAGCTGCAGCTGCGCCTACAAGTCGCGTGGCACCAGTCCCGACACCGGCTGGTCACCGAGTACGTTCTCCACCGTACGATACCGCAGCGGCTCGTCATCATGATACGCATCGATGCGCTCCTCGTCATGAGGGAGCTGGGATGCGAACTCCACCGGGTTGTGCGCTGGTGATGATGTAGACGTGCCCGGAGGAGTGGCTGCTGGTGTTGGAGTACGTGGCGTCGCTGGCTGAGGTGCCGTCGGTGTAGCCAACACCGGGGTCGATGGAGTCTTAGGGGCCGAAGTAGACGTGCTCAGCGAAAAAGAGCTGCCTGCTCCCCCAGCCTCCTCGAACTGGACGTACTCGATGATGAGGTCGTCACATGTTGGGGTCGAGACGTCGTCCACCGCCTTACCCCACGCCCATCCTCGCCCTTCGTCGAACACGACGTCTCGCGCCGTGCGCACACGCTGTGTCCTGGGGTCGAGGATGCGGAGGCCTTTGAGCCTGCCGAGTAGCCGATGAACACTCCCGGAGTGCTCCTGTCGTCAAGCTTACCGGTGTGGCCGAGCTCCTTGGCGAACGCGAGGCAGCCGAAGACCCGCAGGTGGGAGACCGCCGACTTTCGTCCATGCCAAGCCTCATACGGCGTCCTGCCATCGAGCGCCTTGGTAGGAGAGCGGTTGAGGATGTAGACGGCTGTTAGCACTGCCTCTCCCCAGAAGACAGCCGGTATCCCTCTCTGCTTGAGGAGGGCCCGAGTCATCCCCACAACCGTCTGGTTGCGCCGTTCGACGACGCCGTTCTGCTGTGGGCTGTACGGCGCGGAGTAGTGGCGCTGGATGCCTCTATCAACGCAGTACGGCGCGAATTCAGCTGCTGTGAATTCACCGCCGTTGTCGGTGCGCAGCACACGTAGCTTGCGGACACACTCAGCCTCTGCAGCAACCTGCGCATGCCTGATGGCGTCAGCTGCCTCCCCCTTGCTGCCGAGGATCACCACCCACATGTAGCGGGAGAGATCGTCGACGAGTAGCAAGAAGTAGCGCCGTCCTCCTGGTGTGGCCGGTGTCACCGGGCCACACAGATCCCCGTGCACTAGCTCGAGCTTCTCCTTAGCTCTGAAGCTCGCCTGCTGCGGAAAAGGGTGTCGTCTGTGCTTTGTCAACACACAGACATCACAGAACTGCTCCACATGGTCGAGGCATGGCAGGCCTCGTACCATCTCCTTGGCACTGAGCCGCTTCAGGGCCTCAAAATGAAGGTGCCCGAAGCGCTCGTGCCACTGCCACGCCTCGTCGTCCCGACGAGCTGCGAGACAGATAGGTTGTACCACCTGCACATCAAGGACGTAGAGTCGGTTTGCGCCTCGGGTTACCTTAGCAAGAAGGCGATGATGACGATCCCAGATGCGTAGGATCCCATGCTCGATCAGCACGCGCGAGCCGTTCTCGTCCAGCTGTTCCAAGCTGATGATGGAGTTCCTCAGCGCAGGGATGTAGTAGACCCCGGTGAGCAGCCGGTGCTCACCGGTCTTGGCGATGAAGATGACGAAGCCGACGCCCTTGATCTCTACGGCGGAGGCATCCCCGAACTTGACGGAGCCTCATACGTCGGAGTCGAGCTCGGCGAAGAACTCTCGTCGACCGGTCATGTGGTGGGTGGCGCCGGTGTCGAGGCACCACCCGCCAGTCTTGTCGCTGCCAAAACCATCGCCGAGGAGGGCATGCGCCTTTGGCTCGTTCAGGTGGAGGAGAGCGCTGCGGTCGGTGCCGCAGGGGATAGTTCGACGCTGGCGTGCGTCATGAACAGAGCCGCGTCCTCCGCAGCCTGTGCGACATGGGCCTCTGCAACCTGTGCAACATGGGCCTCTGCAGCCAGTGCAACATGGGCCTGGCCATGTCGTGGCTGTTGGCACTCCCTGGCCCAGTGGCCAAGGCGACCGCAATTGTGGCAACCGTCATCTTGTGCCGGCTTGGGCCTGCCGGGTGCGCCTCCCCGGGCGCCTCCACGGGCATCACCGCGCCCCCTACGCGGCCTGCCACGCCTGCGGCTGCCCGTTGTGGAAGAAGGCTCCCCCTTCTTCCCGTTGCCGAGGCCGGCATCCCACTGCTCCCGGGACAGGAGCAGCTTCCCACCGGTGGTGATGGGCCCCGAGAGAGGCTGTGGCCCGTTGGTGTCGACGACCTTGAGGCGACCTATCGCCTCCTCGATCGTCATCGTGGAGAGTTCCAGTAGAGACTCGATCGAGCGAGCCATCTGCTTGTACTTCTCGGGGATGCACCGGAAGAGCTTCTCGACAGCCCTCTCCTCGTCGTAGGTGGCATCGCCGAACTGCACCATTTTCTGCAACAGAGTGTTGAGACGGAGAGAAAAATCATCAATGTCCTCACCTAGGTTGAAGGCCAGGTTCTCCCACTCCCTGCGAAGAGCCTGCAGGGTGGATTTGCGGGCACGGTCGCTGCCGATGCGTGCCGCGGCGATGGCGTCCCACGCCTCCTTGGCAGTCCGCTTGTTGGAGAGCGAGAACTGCATCTCGGCCGGGACTGCGGCAATGAGGGCGTCCAACGCCCGTCGATCCTCATGCCGGTCGACGGCGTCGTCTTGGACCGCCTCCCACATGTGCCGCACCTGGAGCCTGACCCTCATGATCGCGGCCCACTCGACGTAGTTGGTTTTGGTGAGGGTAGGCCACCCCACACTGGGACCAACGTCCCTGACCACAGTCCGGACTCCGTGGAGGCCTCGGCCTTGGTCATCCCAGCCACCGTCGCCGTGCGTGCCTCCTCTTGGAGCGCCACCGCGAGCGTGCTCGGCTGCCCACTGCGCCGCCCGCTCTTGCGCCGGGCGTCGTCGCGGTCTACGTCGACGCTGCCTTCAGTGGACTCGGAGCTCTTGGCGCTGCCGCGCAACGCCTTAGGCTCCGCTGCAGCCACACGTGCTGCCTCCGCCGTCTCTGCTGCTTCTACCTCCGCTCTGGCTGCTGCCAGCTCCGCCGCTGCCAGCCTCGACGTCGAAGCTTGAGCAGTCACTCGCTCACGCTCCTCTGCATCTGCGCGCTCGGCCTCCTGCCGACGCCGCGTGCTCGAGGTAGCCGTGTGCTGAGAGCGACCTGTGGACATGGCTCGCTGCGCGGGGGGGGGGGGGGGGGGGGGGGGGGGGGGCTGCAGGCTGCTTCTGACGAGCTGCTGCTCGACAACCTGGAGGGAGGGAAGTAACCAGGGACAGCTGCTACTGGCTGGGGCTTCTCTGCTCCCGGAGAAAGGGGATGGCAGGAGACGCTCAAACTACAAGACAACTCAGCTCTGATACCAATTGTTAGCTTCTACTACTGATCACGCCTTGGTTGAGCTAGCCACTCACACTTAGCATTGACACACAACTCAACACTCACACGAATGGACAGATGAGACACAAGTAGTTTTGTGCAGCTGAATGCTTGCTGCGTTTTGTGGTTTTCTCTTCACTACTTGGTGTCCAGAACTGATACATGGGTGGCCTATTTATACTACTAGTGAGCCTCACTAGACAGCTCACGTACTACTCCTCTTAGTGTGAACACTTGACCTTGAAAGTCCAAGAGGTCAAGCCGCCTTATCCTATACATAATCATGGCCTGCATGCAGCTTATCACCTGCGTTCATGCAGCTTTGTTTCAGCTTTGCAGCTCTGCAGTTTCAGCTCATGTTGGCCTCCATTCTTCTATTCGGTTCACACTCCACCGTGTGAATATTCTAGTCTAGCACATGCACCATGCACGTAGCTAGGTTCTTATTAGCAAGCAACTAGTTAGTCAACATTTACACGATGTAGTGTTTTTCAAGTCACATGAGAATGCAGAAGATGGGTCTGCAATTTGCATCGCCTTCCCCTTAATGCAGATGGCTTGAACACATCCAAAAGACGATGCTTCCTGATCAGTCAGTTAACTGTCGACTGTTATGCTGTATCTCCTCTGCTTCTGTTCCTCTGTATTGAAGATGTCTGTAATCACATGCACAGTTCTTTTCTGTAGGTAAAGGAAGATTTCGTTGCTCTAGAACATCACATTGAAAATGTCTTGTTTGCTCACTCTGTGTTATTTGTGATTATCTGTGCTGCTCAAGCTTTTGTGTGGGCACACAAACTGCACCTGATGTTCAGATAGAGTATAACAGAAGGATCAGGAATTCAGGATGACATTTCAGTTAGCAGATGGGGACTGATTGCTCTGCCGTGGTTTATCTGGATGGCAATAACAGAGTCATAGCGTTAGATATTAAGAGATCGGTCCATGTATGAGATTGTGTACCATACGTGTTGTATGCCTACTGATATATAAAGAGATGTGGTGGTGGTATTGCACCCCACGAAACCCTAAACACTTTTATATGGTATCAGAGCCTTGCGCTCCTACCGCCGCCGCCGCCATGGTAACCTAGGTCGCAGCATGGGGACATCCTCGCTCCAGCTCTCCACGGCGGTCGGCGCCCTCTCTTCCGCTTCGTCTCCGGTCACCGGTCCCGTGGCCGCAAGCCCCGTTCGACTGAACGGGACGAACTTCGCGCTGTGGCGCGGTCTGACGCCGCCGAACCTCTCCGGCGCGCATCTTCACGTCTACCTCGACGCCTCCATGCCAATCCCGGAGAAGACCATCATCCAAGGAGAAGGAGCGGCCGCCAAGGCCGTCCTCAACCCTGCCTACGACCGATGGTGGGGGCTTGATCAGAAGGTCCTCGGCCTTCTCCTGTCCTCCATGGATGAGGATATTGCCACCCAGCTCATCAGGTGTGAGACGGCAGCGGCGGTCTGGACCGCTGTCCACAACATGTTCGGCGCGCAAACTCGCGCCAACGTGAGGCACCTCCATCGGCAGCTGCAGTCGACGCGCAAGGGAGCGATGACGGCAGCTGTGTACATGCATCGGATGAAGAGTTTTGCTGATGCCATGGCAACCGCCGGCTTTCCCATCTCCGACGATGAACTCGTCGATTACATCATCACCGGCCTCGGCCCCGCCTACAACTCCATCGTCGGAGCTATGACTGTGGGTAACCTCTCCGTTACCTACTCCGACTTCTACTCTCACGTGCTCTCGTGGGAAGCACTCCAGGCGCAGCAGTCCGAGACCGATGACTGGTCCTCCTCCGCGATCGCGGTGTATCGCTCTGGCCCATACGGCGGAGGCGGCTTCTCTGGCCAGCAGCGCGTCGCGCCTGGTTTCACTCCTGCTGCACCAGCTGGCTATGCTCAGCAGCAAGGTGCAGGTCGTACACCGACTGGCTACCCCCGGCAGCAAGGTGGAGGTGGCGGCAATCGCCAACAGGGAGGATACAACAGCTATGGAGGCCAGCCGAACTACGGTGGCCAGAACTTCAGGGCGGCAACAGTCGCCCCAACTACGGCAACACCGGCAACAACAACGGCGGTGCAACAGCGTCCCCGATGCCAGATATGTAACAATTGGGGGCATGCCGCCGGTGACTGCCGGAATCGCTTCAATCCGGAGTATGTCGTCTGCACCGAGAATCAGCGCGCCGGGAACGACGTATTTCGTGAACCCTCCTGCTGCAGCTCCATCACCCTGGCTTATGGACACATGGCTACGGATCATCTCACAAATGATCTCGCACGACTCCAGATACAGCAGCAGTACGGCGGACATGATCAAGTCCAAGTGGCTAATGGTGCAGGTTTGTCTATCGCGCATATTGGTCATTCTTATTTAGCCGGTTCAAATCTTAGACTGAAAAATATTCTTCACATTCCTTCTCTTAGCACACACCTTCTTTCGGTCTATCGTCTTGTATGTGATAATGACGTTTTTGTCGAATTTCACCGTCATTTTTTTCTTGTTAAGAACCGAGCCACTCGGAGAGTTCTGCTTCACGGTAGGAGTCATGGAGGACTCTACCCTATCTCGTTCAGCCGAGAGTCGTCTTCGTCTTCCTCTCGCCATGCCTTGAACGGTGTCACCACGTCGTCACGGTGGCATCAACGTCTGGGTCATCCTAGCCCTAGTGTCGTGCAAACTATTGTCAAAAACAATGATTTATCGTGTTCTGCTATAGATACCTCGTCAGTTTGTGATTCATGTCAACGTGCTAAAAGTCATCAGTTGCCTTATAATTTGTCTCATTGTATTTCTACTACACCTCTTGAGTTAGTTCATTCCGATGTTTGGGGTCCAGCTATTGCCTCGCCTGGTGGTTATAAATACTATGTTAGTTTTATCGATGACTATTCTCGTTTTTGTTGGATTTATCTCCTTAAACATAAATCTGATGTTGAGCAGGTTTTCTATGCCTTTCAGGCTCATGTTGAGCGTCTTCTGAACACTAAAATTAAAACCTTTCAGTCGGATTGGGGTGGCGAGTATCACAGGTTGCATAAGTTTTTCCAGCGCACGGGCATCTCTCACCGTGTGTCGTGTCGGTGTCGCTGAGCGTAAACATCATCATTTGGTAGAAACGGGTCTCGCACTTCTTGCTCACTCGTCCCTCCCTTTGCGGTTTTGGGATGAGGCGTTTCTGACGGCTTGCTATCTCATTAATCGCATGCCTACTCCTGTTCTAGCTAAAGACACTCCTATTCATCGCTTGTTTAGGATTCGGCCCAATTATGATTTCCTTCGCACGATTTGGGTGTGCGTGCTGGCCTAGTCTCCGAAAGTACAATACTCACAAACTTGAGTATAGATCCAAGCAGTGTGTCTTTTTAGGCTACAGTTCTATGCATAAGGGCTATAATTGTCTCGATCGCTCCACAGGACGTATATACATCTCCTGTGATGTAGTTTTTGACGAGTCGGTTTTTCCGTATGCTACTCCCGGCCACTGGCGGAGCTCCAGGCAAAATCTTGGGCGGGCCATCCCAAAGAACTACACGTTTTTTTTTCTTTAATGGGCCAAATTTTCCTTTTTCCTTCAATGTTTTGGGCTAGCCTGGGCGGGCCATGGCCCAGTTTGGCTTGTGTGTAGCTCCGCCACTGTCCCGGCATTACGGTTGATATACCCACCTTGCGTGGGGCGATCACTGTTCCCACTTCCGAACCGGCTACAAATGATCATGTGCGTAGATATGACTTATCTTACCTAACCACTAATCTGCCTTCTTCAGATGTTGTGACCTCTGTGCAGATTGATACTGCATGCAATGAGCAAGCCTCCGTGCATGGCCTCGGGATCGATGCCTCCAACGCGCCCGCATCAGCGCGCCCGCCTTCGCCCTCGCCCGTCCGCTCGTGCTTGTACACGCGCCTAGATCACCAGCGCCGTCCTCACCCGAGCTGCCAGCTTCACCGCCGTACAGTCTCTGGCACCGATCGCGTCTGCACCCGAGTTAGCTAGCGATGCGGAGGCTCAGAATACGACATCCTCACCTGTCGCCGCTGCTGCACCCGAACATGGAATGATTACTCGGTTGCGCGATAATACGCGACGGGAGAAGATCTATAAAGATGGTACAGTTTGTTATAATCCTCGACGTCGTGCTTTCTTTGCTGCCCCAACATCTCATCATGATGCTCTCCGTGAACCGGCCTGGCGTGCTGCTATGTCTGATGAATTTTCGGCTCCCTCTCAGACTCACACCTGGACTATGGTTCCTTATCCGCTTGGCACTAATATTGTAGGCAGCAAGTGGATTTTCAAAACCAAGCATCGGCCAGATGGTTCAGTTGAGAAGTATAAGGCTCGTCTCGTTGCTCGTGGTTTTACTCAGCATCAGGGTATTTACTATGGAGATACATTTAGTCCGGTGGTGAAGCCTGCGACTATTCGCCTGATGTTATCGCTTGCTGTCTCTTGCGGATGGACACTTCGCCAGATTGATGTTAGCAATGCGTTTCTTCAGGGTTTCTTGACAGAGGATGTTTATATGCAGCAGCCTCCTGGATTCGAGGATGCGAGGTATCCGACGCATATTTGCAAGTTGCAGCGTGCCATTTATGGACTGAAACAGTCTCCACGAGCGTGGTATGCTCGCCTGAGTGCTCGTCTCCTTCAGCTTGGTTTTGTTCCTTCCAAGGCTGATACGTCCTTGTTCATCTTCAACCAAGATGGTGTCCAAGTTTTCATGCTGGTATATGTGGATGATATTGTTATTGCTGGCTCCACTACAGCAGTTGTTGAGGGTCTTGTTCGCTCTCTCTCGGACACGTTTCCTATTAAGGATTTGGGCACCCTTGAGTATTTCCTCGGACTGGAAGTTGTGCAGCGCAAGTATGCGCTTGATTTGTTACACAAGGTGAACATGGAGAATTGCAACTCCACTTCCACTCCTCTGGTTCCCTCCGAGCGCCTTGCTCGTAATTCTGGAGCTATCTTAGGAACAGAGGACTCGGTTAGATATCGCAGTGTCGTCGGTAGCCTCCAGTATGACTCTCACTCGCCCAGATATATCCTTTGCGGTGAATAAGGTGTGTCAGTTCCTCTCTCATCCTACTGAGGTGCATTGGGAAGCAGTCAAACGCATCCTACGTTATGTCAAAGAAACTTTGGACACAGGCCTTCGGATTCATAAGTCACCGCAGCAAAATCTCAGTATATTCACTGATGTCGTTTCGCTATCTTTGCGGGTCCGAATCTCGTTGCATGGAGTTCGAAGAAGCAGCCCACCGTCTCGAAATCTAGCATCGAGGCAGAGTACAAAGCACTAGCCAATGCAGCGGCTGAAGCTATGTGGGTTAGTTCATTGCTCAATGAACTAGGTGTATCCCAGCAAGCTCCAGTTCTTTGGTGTGATAACCTAGGGGCTACTTACCTCACGGCGAATCCAGTTTTTCACGCTCGAACCAAGCACATTGAGATTGATTTCCATTTCGTGCGAGAGCAGGTTTCAAATGGTGCACGGGTGGTGAGGTTCATCTCTTGATCAGTTGACTGATGTATTTACTAAACCAGCTATGAGGCAAATGTTAGACCGATTTAGATCCAATCTAAACCTTGTATGTAACAGTAGTTTAGATTGAGGGGGTGTATATTAAGAGATCGATCCATGTATGAGATTGCGTACCATACGTGTTGTATGCCTACTGATATATAAAGAGATGTGGTTTGTGGTGGTGGTATTGCACCCCACGAAACCCTAAACACTTTTATATTAGACACGCATACTAATATAAGTTGTCAGTTCATCTCGGTTACCTCTGCGAGTTCAATTTACAGGAACTTGACAAAGAGCTTCTTTTACCTGATCATGGAAAAGAGTTGGAACCAGAGAAGAAAGAAAAAATAACAGCCTGAGAAGTGAGAAGCAACGAACTCATCATAAACCTCACACAAATTTACAGTTACAAACCAATCTCCCACACGCGATGTACAATTCCCGAGCTCGCGCAATCGTCAGGACCAGCTGATGATCGAGACATACGAGACAGATAGCTAGCTCACGACAACCTGTGATCGGTCCTGGCCTGGCGCCGGCGAGGTGTTGGCTCTGTGGTGCTCCTCTGGCGACGACGGCGCCGCGTCTTCATGCACCGGCGGCAGGCTGGGCTCCCAGGACCTCGCCGTCCACGGCGTCGGCAAGGCGCCGCCGCCCAGCAGGTCCCTTCGCTGCTGCCTTGTCCTCCACCTCCTCCTCCTCCTGTCCGTCCTGTCCGCGGCGCTGCGCCAAGACGACGACGACGACTGCTCGGCGATGAGGCCGCGCTCCACCATACTCTTGAACTGCGACTCCGCCCACCGCTCCCTGTTCACGTAGTAGTCGTTCGCGCAGCACCGCTCCGGGGCAGCCGGCGGCTTCATCCCCTCCTCGGACCACCACCGGTACCTCGACGGCGACGTCTCGGTGGAGGTCTCGTCCTCGTCCTCCTCTTCCTCTTCGTCAGGGGCGCCGCGGATGTGCTTGTGGACGTCGAGGGGGATGTCGCGCTGCAGCTTGCGCACGGTGGTCTCCGGCAGGAGGAAGAACTTCTGGCCCGGGAAGAGCGGCTCGAGGGGCCGGAGCGTGGCGCGGTGCGGGTTGCGGAAGACGTCCGTGTGCGCGAGACAGAGGCCCGGCGGGTGGCGCCGGATGACCGTGCAGGCGAGCACCACCCCGGCGTACACCTCCACCACGCCGCTCCACAGCACCACCCGCACCACCGTGGAGGACGAGGACGGCGACGACGAGGACATGGACGCCGACGACGACGCCGAGGAGAGGGACGACGACGCGCTGCTGATCAGCTCCACCGACGACAACGACCGCTCATGCCTCGCGTAGTACTCCTTGTCCCGGAGGCGAGGCTTGCAGCGGCCGCTGCCGCGGAGCGCCCGGCGGATGTACTTGCCGAGCGGGAGCAACATGCAAGTAGCCCCATCCCCGCCCCCGCTGCCGCCGTGAAACATGGCTAGCTGGTTGCTACTGATCAAATAAGCGCGCAGGCAGCGATCAAATCTGCCGGAGTTGGAGAGCAGAGATTGCTCGACACGGTGCGGCTGGCTATATATACACGGCCGCCCATCCATGGCGGCCGGGCCGGGACGTTCTTCTTCTTCTTGCTCGCCTCCCTCCCTTCTCGGTTTTGTCAGCTTCCCATTGTCGTTTGCGCCGTCTCCTCCTCCTCCTAGCGATCACCGACACGTGCGCGCCCTCTTCTTGTTCTCTGGCCATTGGAAGTGTCGATCGATGGGCGCCGGAGTCGGCGTACATGGTGGACGGATTTAAAATTCGCCGGGAGCGGACGCTGAAATGACACGCACGTTACGGCGCGCCGGCGAGGGTGCAGTACATCGGCCGCCTTGTTCTTGGTGGAGGGGGTGGATTTCGGATAGGCTGATTTCTGAACGAGCTTGGGTCGTATCGACGCGTCCCGCTCACTCACTTCGATCAGCTCCCTCTGCATCTGCATGTGTGTGTATAATATGCATGGAGTATCTGCCTTTTGACAAGATCAAAGAAAAAAGATATGGTTTGCTTTGTTACAGAGAAAATATTATTTACTTGCACAAGGCACACCCAACATATCTATACTAGCGAGTAGCGACTATAGGCTCCTAGCTAGTAGGATTTGCTTGGCAAGTGGCATGCTCCTGAACAAATTTAGCTTACTGCTCTGGTTCACTATTCAAACACGAAAATATAAGACTGCTGACCAACGATTATTATACATAAAAATATTGTG
Source organism: Poa annua (assembly GCA_026929855.1). Taxonomy (NCBI): domain Eukaryota; kingdom Viridiplantae; phylum Streptophyta; class Magnoliopsida; order Poales; family Poaceae; genus Poa; species Poa annua. The sequence goes on along the minus strand of CM049434.1, from coordinate 3,702,118 downwards.
AGAGAGAGCTGGCGAGCAGCGACCAGACAACAAAAACAATGGAACGTACATGCAAATGCCCAAAATTCGACACGAGTGTGCGCCTTTTCTATTTCTATTTGCATAAACTTAGTTTCAGAAAAGCTTAATTAGAGATTCAGCCAACAGCGCTGCCTGCAATGGACCAGAGTGAATATCGTAAAACCACCACTTTGGAAGCCCGATTTCCCAATCATCGCCGCTTTACAATTTTGAGATAGCAGTACACCTGTTTAGGAAAAAAAACATTTTACAAAAAACTCTAAAACTGAATTGAGAGTGAGTTGATGTTTATTTCGCTCTCCTCCACCTTTCCCCTTATTTCCATTTCTAGTCAATATTCTCAGAGTCTTTTCTTATATCCGTACTGTTTTAGCATTTTACGCGTCCATGTCAGATGATAGATGTTAAATTGATATTTTACAAAGAACTACCGTGTAAAAATTGCAGAAGATGAATGTAAATTTCATTTTGCATTACTCATGGTTGATTTTTACAGTTTTTTTTGGGGGGGGGGGGGGGGGGGGGGATACCCAATGTGCATTTTTTGCAAAAAGGTTTTTGTTTTCTGTGTTTTGAATTTTCGGTTTTAGATAGAAGCCCAATTCACAGGCTAAGTTTGACCGAAACTTATATATTGCGGGAAAAGAGATTAATAAATAAGCTGGGGAATGTCACTAGTAGAGTTGATAGAATTATTAAAAAATGTTTTGAATTTTCTTCCAGTTATTTCCCATCCGCTGTGAATTTTTCATTGACGTTCGACCGAAAAGGGGAAAGGCCAACTCCCTCCCTAATTAAGACGTTTTAGTATGCTAATTTAGCCTAAAAAGTGTTATAATATGAGACAGGGGAAGTACCTTTTAAAGCCAAAACGTGTTGTAAATTTGGGATAGAGGAAGTACCTTTTAAAGTGATTCTTTTTGCAAATGGTTAAAAATGAAATCCCCTAACCAGCTGAACCATATCCCAACTGTTAAATTCAAACTTTTCAAATTTGAACCTAAACCTTCCCAGATCCATAACTTGCAAAGCATGGACTCAAATGCAATGTACCTTTTCGCATAGTGAACCTTATGTTGGAAATAAATGTTGTTTGTTTCTATAATCTCTACAAAGTAACACGTTCTCTGCACATTGGAAGCATCACTGTCAGCTCAAGAAAGAAAAGGCGTCACGGTGAGTTGGATCGTTTGAATAAAGTAGCCGTATGCATCTTTTCGACGTAGAGGCTGGGACTGCCCTTTTCTAAAAAAAAACGGTGAGTTGGATCGATGGGTGGCCACTGGCCGATGGGTTAGGCAGCAAGCAGCTCCCACAGGTTAGGCACGTTTTAGCAGCCAATACAACAACAAAGGTACTTATTTTCGTATATACAGTGGAACATCAGGGTTCAGTTCGGCTGCAAAAAAATTTCAAGTAGAGCAACGTCTGGTGACATTAACATACGTATTTGTATTGATATATACAGGGGATGCTGATTCCTGAGCATGTGTCAGGTCATGCCTACCTACTCATTGCAAAGGCTGCAAACAGAATTACAACTTTCGGTCCCGTTCCTCTTCAGAAATGAGTTTCAGCGGAATGTCTAGGCGACCACGACCTTTCTTACTGTTGTTTCAGTATCTTGAAGTCGCCTAGTTAGGGTGAGCTTGCTGCGCGTCCAGCAGGGTCAAGGGACGCGGCCTAGTACTCTTTGTACCGCCTTCTTTACGCCCTCCTGGTCCAGGCTCGTCGTCAAGTACACTTCCTGGACCTGCAGTGTTGAACAAAGATCATAATTCGGCCTAAAAGTTTGTTACACTACAGCACCAGATGAAGGGATGAGACAGGTGTATCAGATAGACTTGTGAGTTATCAGCTATGGAATAGTAGTTTTTGCACTCCATAGGTGCAATTCTTTTGGTAGCTTGTCCATTGCAGACGTATCAATGTACAAGCTGGGGTATGTAGCTGTGTCCTTTGTGGTTTTTTGGCGGAACTGTATCGGTTTTTTTTTTTGAACTGTGTGGCAAAAGCTTTGCCCCAACCATTTATTAAGAAGAAGGTGCCCGGTTTATTAATGGAAGAAACTGAGCGAAAACCATGCAACAAACACCAACAACACGCGAGGAGCCAACACAACCACAACGGGCAACACCTAAAACAAGCAAAAACGACAACCCCATTCTACCCAACAACAACCCGACCGGCGATGAACTTACCCAAGCTACAACAACCACGAACTAACAACACAACATCTGAAAAGGGCCCACCAATCAAGTAAAGCGAAAGATTTCCGTACGATGCTTCTTTCTTCTCCTACAAAGAGACTTCTCCACCTTCATGATAACATCCTTCGAAGTCTCTCCCGTCAAGACAGAAGCAATATCCTTGCCATAACCAGGACAAACCGCCTCCAAATCGACGAGCAGGTCACAAAGCTCTTTACCAAAGAATGCCTCGGAGTTAGACGTCAGCACAACTGTCTCATCAACCTGATCACTCAAAGAAGAGAGAGTGACAGAAGCAACCAAAGCTCCACTATCCATACAGGCGGGCGGCTGACATGACTCGGACAGAGGTGAAGATGGCGCTATGTACATCGCCAAGGACTCCAAACTGTCAAGCTCCATCGGAAGCACCGTAGCTGACTTGCCACAAGGCTCATGCAGCTCAGCCAAGAGCTGCCCAACTGGAGCCACAACCTTAGTGAATACAACGAACTCAAGATCAGACGACGTTGCAAGTGGAGCACGAGGAGAAAATGCTCCGAAGAAACAACCAGGCTCCTCATCAATGGAACCAATCTCCGGCTCAGGTGGGAGAGATACAACCGTCGTAACATGAAGCTTCGCTAGAGCGTCGTGAAGATCAAGGCGAAGCAGCTCAAACTTCTGAAGAAACTCCAAACGCAGCAGTGCAAACTGGAACTCGAAAGTAGAGACCAAAGAGGCGCTAGAGCTGGAATCCTTGCAACACCCACGTGGGCACACATCCCCAACCCCACTGTATCGGTTTATCGTTCCATGACTTCGCACCTATAGCTGTATAAAGAGAACCTTTGTGGTCTTGCGCCAAGAGATGGCAATATTTACGGCTTGGAAGATAAATCAGTAATTAAATCATGATGAAGATGCCATTCTGGAAACAGAGCAACATTGGTTTATGGGATCTAGCATTTGTTCCGTTGACTAGGGACTGAAAACTAACGCTGGTCCTTGCAATCCTGTCTAATGGAACATAAAGAAAAAAAATACTATGTGAATAAGAAAACTAACCTGTCTCCCAGCTCGAGCAAGAAGCTTGTACTGGTTGTCCTTAGCTGGCACCTGCATAACAAGACCCAGTACGTGACCATGCTTGTCCCATGTGTAACTTCAATTAGTAAAAGTAATGCGTGTTAGGATCATACGCTAGAAAGCCAGAGCTCTAAATCTTGCGAAACCACGCGTTTCTCCAATGCCTGGCGCCCAAACTTCACATCTGTTATTCTGTATAGAAAATACGACAAATTAACATCAGAGATGATGACAGAGACTATAGATATACACCATAGTATTGTCCAGCCGAAAAAGGCACTGCTCTTAAGGTGATATACAAACACTAAACAACTGGATACCAGACATGCAAATAGGAACCATACCCATCCTCTTGTAATAGTTCATTACATATACCCTCCAGTCCTGGAAGAAGTTCAATTTCTGCAGGAGATGACGTGATCTCAGCTTCTGGTGATAGATCAGGTTCCTGCAAAGCAAGATTATTGCATGAGTCCAGTTTTACATGAAGAAAGCTGGTAACACAACAATAAAACAATGTATATTCAGCAACTAACCAAAGGAATAATTTTGTCCAATGTCTGCAGTAGAGGATCTTCCTCCAATTGCCTGATTGATAAACCTATCCTTGACTTTTCCCTGTTTGTGCAGGGAATGTATGTGTGTCAGATTGTTTAACATGATTTTGTGAGTCAAGATAAAGATGTCTAGTGTTTCCTGACCCCATTTATTCTAAACAAAGGAATGCATGGCCAAAATGATTTCCTTTAATTTTATTCACCTAAACCTTACCAACTGTGTGCATATAATTGCCAAACCATTCACTTGATATTCCTGGTGTGCAACAAGCATGGTCTTATTAGCTCCCGATGCATATGATTTTACTAACAATTTCCTAGAAATAATACATATTAATTTTGGTAGTTGACTTTGCTACATGCTCTGCACTAGAAATTCAATATCAGATCTAGCAGATATTCTCATGATAAACTAAAGGGGTAAAGTAGAAGATACTTACGCATCAACATTCACCACTATGACCTTGACGGTATCGCCTTCGCTTAGAAAATCTTGGACATCTTGAACAAGATCCCAAGAGACCTCCGAGATATGTACAAGACCAGTAAGATGATAATTTCCTGTTTGAGCACAGTTGCTATCAAATTCTATGTGAAATGTTGAGAACAAGAATGACGAAGAATACTGCCAATATGTACCATCAGGAAATCGCAGGTGAACAAATGCACCATAGTGGAACACTGAACCGACAATCCCATCATAGGTAGCACCAATCTTGACTTGTGAAGAGTACGTCGACCAACTGGCATCCTTTTCAGAGAAGACAAGCTTCTTTTCTCCTTCATTCGCTTCAACTACCTAGATCAAATAGCAATAGTAAGGGGAATGCAGAAATCTGGAGCTCAATGGGTCGAAATTCCCAAGTAGTATTTTAAGCCACAACCTGAACTGCCAATGAACTACTAACTAAGTATCTGCTCGTTTATCTGACATAGGCAGTAATTAGCAAGGCTATGTTGTAGTTTTGCAGCATGTATCTGGACGTATCGGAATGCAGTCTTAGAATATCAAGAACATTTCCTAGGAGATATAAACCGAGTTTACTAGTGCTATATGGTCTATACTACAGAAATGGGCTAAGTATCACACTAAATTTGTTCTTATTCAACAGCACATGTTAAAATTTTAAACTGAAACTAGTAAACCTCCGGTTACCTTGACTGAGATGGACGAGCCTACTAGGTCTTTCGTGACATCTTGAATAGGCCTTTTGGGGTCTGCGAACAAAAGCAACTCATAAGTTACAACGCCCACAATGAGCTCTGACCATTCACCACCACGCCTGTGATAAATAGTTCCATCCGGCCCATGCAAAAGTCTGAAACTTCAGTCGCTGGGAGACAGTGCAGTGCAGGGGTTGTTACCTTTGCACCAGTGCGCGGGGCTGAGGAGCGGGTTGGGCACGAACCCCTGCATGGTGCTGTACTTGAGGATCACCCCGCCGGTGTTGGACCGCAGCACGGGCAGCGTGAGGATCTTCCCCTGCTCCTTGTCCGCGCGCACGGCTCGCCAGTCCGCCGCGAACTGCACGCATCGCGAGAGTCTAGTGTGATGTGATCGGTTGAGATCGATACCCGGAAGCAACCAGGCATTGCATCGAACACCGTCCACGCACAGCAGCAAGCCAGCAACTGATAAGCGCAGCTGGCAGGAGCGGTAAGTAAATGGCTCAGGCGGCCCGCGAGACCGTGCGTACGTACGTACCTGGGCTGTGCGCGCCTCATCGAACGCGGCGGAGACGGAGGCGGCGTTCTCCTGGCTGACGGCGGGGTCTGCGCTCTCGGCGGTCGCGGCGGCGGAGAGGTGGAGGCGGCCGCGCCGGGGGAGGCGGGCGGCGAAGGAGGCGGTGGTGGCCGGTGCGGGGGTGAGGGCGGTCGAGGGGGAGGAGGCCGCGAGGGAGGGCGGCGGCTTGAGGGACGCGGCCAGCATTTCGTTCGCTCGCCGGCGGTGAGTGGTGGTGGTGGTGAGAAACGAGTGGCGCGAGCAGTGTGGTGGAGTGGAGGGGATTTGATCCGTTCGTCGGGGCGGTGGATGGACGGCTGGATTTGGTTGTTCTTTCCCGCGGGTGCGGCAATCCCCTTCCCGTGGTGGCCGTGCGCGCGCGCGTCCAAATCTTCTCATCCGTTTTTCGTTGCTTATTTTGGATATCCAAATTTGGGATTAGCCAACTCCTCTCCTTTGCTTTGCCTTTATTATTGTATATTTGCAAAAAAAAAAAGGTTTTCCTTTATTGTTAACCTTACACATTTCACTTAATTTTTTTTTTTTGGAGATGTAGAGTTTTTTTCATTCTCCCTGATCCTAACACTAACACTAGCAGGGAAAACGTTACAGCTGGCATACAGGAATCAGCTACCGCTGGCGCACATATGTACACCAACACTGATACACCAGTGGTGAATGTTATCACTTGCGCACAAGTATGTACGCTAACGGTAACCGGTAATTGTGTGATGCATCCGGTGGGGAGAGCGGGATGTGCCAAACAAAGAAAGAAGCCGTCCTAAAGCCATGGATCAGGGAAGAGATGGAGTAGGTCAGCATAACCTAAGCCATTGATTTGATGAGGACCTTCCTTCCCGATATTGACGATCAAGTTGCTCCATCGAAAAATGAACTCGTCCCCTCCAAATATTTCGACGGTCATTTTCTAATTCTAAAATAAGATTGATATCCCAAGCTTTTTTGTAAGACAAGTTAGCCACCATTTTCCTCCAATCGAGCTCTCATCTCCCGTCGGCGAGCATGTATGCAGCACACTCATCTCCGGTCGGTTGGTGGTAGCTGTGGAGGCGGCAAACTTACTACCTCATCTACTCGAGTTATCCTCGTTTTCCTATATCTGGACTGAGGCGGTGGAGGCTTGAAAATTGATTAATATTTCCAGATCCATCTAATCACTTGAGAATCATCACCACACATATCGGTGGATTGTGTTGTCTACACTACAAGGAAACAGGATCTTTGCCTAGTACAAAATGTACACGTTGAAGGCTTAAAAGTACTTAGCAAAGTCTTTGTCGAGTACTTCAATCTCTATTTTAAATAGCCCGGCTATAACCCGGCTATAACCTGGCTATAGCCTTGTGAGACGGTCGGGGCTACGGCTAGGACCTTCATAGGCTATAGCGATAATAGCCGCTATCACCCGGCTATAGCCCGGCTAAATGGATTTAGCCCTAATTTAGTCCCATAGCCGCTATTTTTTCGCTCAGGGTGTCTCAAAAAATATGGACCAAAATTCGTCCCGGTCGACGAAATTTATCCCATTCAGTCTAATTTTGAGGCTCAGACGACGGCTATCCTAACCCTCGACCTAAGTTCTCCATGTTTTCGTTTTCCAACACGCGGTTATGTAATATGCTGATATATAGACGGATTTGTGCTACATAATACCTATTATTAGTATTGTAGTATGTGGACAAAATCATGTTCAGAACTTCGGATTATTCATATCTATTATGTGTGACGACTGTTAATATCTTATGCATCTCTTATGCATCTGTAAATAATTAATATATATATATACGAACATATGCTGTCAGAATATAGTTTTTTGTCATTATTTAGCAAAGCGGCTATACGGCCTTAGCCAGCTATAGCCCGGCTATAGCCTTTCGTAGCCTCTGAAAATGTCGGGGCTAAACACAATAGCCGGCTATTTTAAACAGAGACTTCAATAGGCAAAGGCTATTCAACACATTTTCTTTGTCGTGTACCGTAGTTTTCTTTGCCGAGTCTGAGTTTTCTTCGTCGTGCATGTACCGTAGTTTTGCACCGGCAAAGTGGCTCTTTGTCGGACGCCCGATATGTAGCACCCGTCAAAGATTGTTTAGAGCAAGGCTAATAATAGAGCCCGCTGTTGGATATAAGCCATTGCCACGTCACTTATAGTCAGCTTATAGCCACCATGTATAATAGTTGGCTATATGAATGTACTACTTTATCAACATATGGCCCACCTTACACTCTCACATAATGCCTAGGAGCACGTGCTGCAGCTGGCTATTGCATGAGAGCCCGCTTCACTTTCTCTCTCCTCTTCTCTATCTTCCATGTAAGTATAAATATATTATTTAAATCCTTATAGCCGGCTGACTGTACCTTATTAGATTTGCTCTTACTCAGCAAAGATTTGTTTTCTTCTAGTGCTAGTTGAAGTTAAATGCCCAAAGTTTCATACAATTAAATAGAAAGGTCCATCGACTTTAAGATGCGCTTCTTGAAGTCGACTTTTAACAGTATTCCTTGTCTCCTTGTTTCATTAACTCTGGAATCTTGTAAATTCATGTAAAGATTGAACAACATTATATTCCTGGTTTCCTGCCCTTAAAAATGAATTTGGATAAGGTAACACAAGCTCAGCGAGTGCAGGCACACAAAAAAAAAGTTCTTGATCGGCAAGAAAATTTATCTTAGTGATCACAAGTCATCAAATAAAACTTTATCGTGCTCCTAACAAGATTCCCACCCAAGATCGACACTACAATTGCAAGCCTTCACGGTTTGACCGCATGACAGGAGGCTTAGCTTGAGGAAGTGTTTGCTCTCGATCATGGCGCGCCAGCTCCGGCAGACGACCTTGAGACGCGCGAGGTCGCGCGGCGACGGTAGGCGGCGCGCTAGGGCCACGCAGATGGCATGTGTGGCCGCCGGCGTGAAGAGGATGTCCTCGTGCCGCCGCCCCGGGGAGATGAGGCTTTCCTCATAGAGCACGGCCAGCTGTTCGTTGGTGCCGGTGCCGTGTGTGTAATTGGTGAAGGCGATCAAGTCTCCGCCGGAGGGAAACCGCTCTATGGCGCCGGTAGCCGGCGTGTAAGCGCACGGGCATATTGCCGGCTGCGTGCCGCTGATGCGGTACGACCACTCGTAGCTCGGCATGAACAGGATGCGGCGTCCGTCATCTATGGCGGCGACCGGACTAGCGCAGCAGTGAAAAAACCGAGAGACCTCCGGCGACACAGTGTGTAGGTCTATACGGCAGCGCAGGTCCCACGTCCCCGTCTCGTGGTCACGCAGCAGCCACACGTCGTATGGCCGGCCCCGGCGGACGGTGCGGTTGATATTGTTCGGGGTGGAGAGGCATAGGCGTCCCTCGAGCTCCGTCAGCCGGTAGTCACCGAGGTAGTCCAGGTGCGGCGGCAGCGGCACGACCCCGAACGCCTCATCGGCAACGGAAAACGAGATGATGATCCCCCGCGTGTCACCCTCCAGTACTGGTCCTGCTTTGGCTTCTGCTTCTGCGCCATCCAGTGCACATGGCCCTGCGTGAACACGCTCGCTTCATACGAGCTCACCCACCCCGCCGGCTTTCTCGCCTCGGGCTGCCGACCGCTCGCCGCCGGCGCACGCCAGAACCCCTCGTCATCGACCACGTAGACCTCGCAGAGTACGGGGAGCTTGTCTCCGCGGTAGTATATGCGCACCACCTTGTGCTTCCCTCTGCGCTCGTCGTAGCCGATCCCTAGGCTCTCGTAGCGCCGCTCGGCCAGGCGATGGCGGCCGCCCGTATAGTGGCGCGGCGGGAGCGCCGTCTTGCGGCCGGTGGACGGGTTGTACAACTCGTACTTGTGGTCCGGTAGGTCTACGACGACGAGCCCGCGGCACTGCTGGGTGATGACGCCGCACATATAGCCAACGGGCGGGGTGAGCTGCGGCATGCCCACGATGCCGTCGTCGGAGCAGGCAAGCGACCACGCGTACGCCGTTTTGGTATAGGTCTTCAGTTTGCTGAACCACGAGCTGCGGAGGTGGAAGAACCTGGGGCCACCGTGGCGGTTGGCGGCGCGGCGGTGGCGGACAATGAAGTCGTCGGAGGAGAGCGCGGCAGCCCAGGCGCGGGAGAGGCCGCGGCACCCGATGGCCGTCCAGGCCGGCAGCCGCGTGAAGATGTCTTGGATGACGTCGTCGGGGAGGACCCGGCATGGATTCTCCATGGCGCTTGCATGCACCTACGCCGTACGCGTGCGTGCGTGTTACGGCAAGGAGCGGCTAGCTAGTTTTATCGCTGCAAGCCTGCAATGCAACGGGCGAACTGAATTCGTGACGGCAACGTAACCTAGCTATACCAGTTTTTTCCTTTTCAGAATCACCCAGCCCTTTAATTTGTTAACCGATCAATCTATTACCAGTTTTTTTTTTCCTTTTCGTGACGGCAACTGAATTAGAGTCGAGTACGAGTTGTGTATCGCTACCTACTTAATTTGGTTCCTCTTCCAAGATCGAGATCGTACGTATGACTAAATTTCCCCATTGTTCGTTCAGTGTACGTTCCCCTCGATCACATGCATGGAAACGCTCTTGGGCGAATTGGCAACGACGCCAATGGCGTCGACCAGCGGACGATCCGCCACGCCTCCCGTCGTAGCCACGACAAACGACGGCGTCCTGCCTCTGGACCTGCTCTACGACATCCTTTCGCGCCTCCCCGCCGAGACCATCGGCCGATTCCGCGCCGTCTGCAGATCGTGGCGCTCCCTGCTGCGCCACCCGGACTTCATCGCCGCCGCCCGCAAAACCGGCCCTCTCATCGCCATCGGCCTCCGCGATCAATCTTACGCCATGGAGGTCAACGTCGTGGACTTGGAGACTTTGGAGTCCGGCAACGCCATCAAACGCGTAAAGGTCGCCACAACTGATCTGCACGGCGCCGGCTTCCAGTTATCAACGGGTCATGACCGCCTCGTCTGCTGCGTCGTCGACCGGGATCGTCGGCTCCGCCTGATCGACCTCACCAGCGGTGCCGCCTCCCTCTTGCCCGCCTACGAGCCGCCACCGCAGAGCACCACCACGTACACCCTCGGGCGCGCGAAGCTGCTCGCCATTAGCACCTCAATCAGGCCATACGAGCGCCAGGTCTGCAAGATCCTCACCCTCGACGGCAGCGGCTGGAGGGACACGCCGCACCCTCCGTTAAAATTAGAGCGGCAATGCAAATCCATCGCCGTCATCGATTCCATCGCCTATTGTCTGTCCTACCGCAGCATTTCAGCGGAGCTGCGCACCCAAAAGATAACGGCTTTCAACCTTGATACCGAGACGTGGCGACCATTGGAGGCTTCCCTAGAAGGCCCCTGCAGCGACCGCCATTGCGACTGCTTGGCCGAGATAGACGGCCAGCTAGTTGCAGGTCGTGCCTCCTCCATGAAGATTGAGTTGTGGTTCCTCGTGGACTTGGACAAATCATACTGGTCCAAGCGGTACACAATGAACATGCCATACGATTGGGACCTCAATGAGTATTTCCTAAAACCACTGGCGCTACTAGACGATGGTAGAATCGTGTTGTGGATGCGGGTGGACACAGAGAGTAACTACCTAATGCGGATCTACGACCCGAGAACAAAGACATTAATGGACGAAGGTACGCGAGTTCCCTGTTGTAGCCGTGTGAGTGTCTTCAAATGGAATTTGTTGGATTCAAGACGGAGAGGTGTGATTGACCTAGCAGTAAAGGGTCTACTAATGGCTAGACGACATCACCAATCTGGAGCACCATCCTCGGAACATGAACCACTAACTGCATCCACCGAGGAAGATACTTGTTCAAACTGAAAGGTTGTGGGTTAAAATCTCTCTGCAAGAGTCCATATGCATATGGTTTATTTCTTATTTATTTTCGTGTAAGAAATTTTAATGTCTAAATCCGTTCGAATAAACTTTTCACACTCTAGAAGAGGGTATATGGAGTTAAATTCTCTCCAGCTTAGTCCAAGTGATTTGTCCGTAAGACGTCTCACTACAAAAGATATGTTGATATGCTGACGGCGTCGGCATACGTTTCATCAGCGTAGCTCCGTGGCCGTCGGCATTATAGATATGCCGACGGCATTATTTTTCCGGAGAAAGTTTAATTTTTTTAAACTTTTTATTATTCTTATGTTCTAATTCCGAATTGATCATATAATTAATCTCGAATCACACACTTAATCTAAGATCAAAGTATCCACTCTTAGTCAAACTTCCAAGACGGTCACACATCCTCCAGCCCAAGCACTATTGAGTTCCTTCCGAATGAGGTTTCAACTAAGATGTCATACATATTATATCAATCATATTAACCTGACTCATGATATTATTACACTTCTTAATTTTTTAAATTATAAAATAATATTTGAATAAACAACAATAACTTTGTCTAATAATACTTGAATAATAAATTAAAGAAGTTTACTTTATTTGTGTCTTCTCCATTGAATAAGGAATAATTCATATCTTTAAATTCGTATATCGAAATGTACAAAATAGAATGTCTAAATTGATCAAAAAAATGAGAGGAATCCAAATATGACATTCATGTCATCTTTTGCACAATAGCGTAAAGTCAATTAAATAGACAAATTTAGATAGAAAGCATGAAAATTTCTAATATTTAGGGATTATTCATCAAATATGTACTACCCATTGTGAAAATTAGATGGGTGCCATGTTGGACCATATTTTATGTACTTGCTTCACACAAAAAAAGTTATTTTTAGCACTTAAAAATGGAAAATTATATTTTAAAAAATAATTTGGAAAATCAGTTCCACGACGTTGTTTCCCATACCATGGCAGACCTATTTGCTGAATATAGGCACTTTATTATAAGCTATGACACGATAATATGCATACATTGGTCATTTGGATTTAAACTTATAGATGTTTATAGATGATTGACTTTTTTGTGAAATTTTGTTTTGAAAAGTTTATCAAAATCAAGTTTATTATGTTTCTTAGAAACAAATACACACAAAAGGACTCCTGGCCAAATGGTTTCTTATTTTTGAGTATTTTTTCGCTTTTCTTGATTTATTTGATAAAAGGTCAAAATGACTGACGTGGACATACCCTCCGGGCACCCCACTATTGGTATACCTGGTTCAGCCCAGTCGAAGGCCCACTGGCCGGCCCAATGAAGACCAAGAAGCTGTTAAGGAAATTACTTGAAGCACAAGACAAGGACTCTTATTTCGTAGTCTACTAGGACTCTTGTAAACCCTCTCTGGCTCCCTATATAAAGCCAGGCAGGGGCACCCCCATAGACAGATCACGACATCACAGATCGCAACATTATAGCCACAACATAGACACAATTAGACATAGCATAGAGAGATCACCTCTCATCATATCGCCCCTGCGGCCACCATGTACCTCATATGTCATCATAATCAGACAGGCAGGAGTAGGTCTTTACCTCACAATGAGGGGCCGAACCTGGGTAAATCCTTGCTTGTCAGCCGTCCGGAACTACCAGCGCACACATCTTTTCCCTCAAAATCTACCTAGGGTCTTCGACTCTGGGATTGCCGTGGGCATACCACGTCAATTGGCGCCGTCTGTGGGAAGAACAGCGTGCTGGATCGCGGTTTCGGCGGCTCAGTCGTCTTCATCGTCAAATATTCATAGACAAAAACGACCAGATCGCATCTACCGGCGGCGTTCCGTGCATACCAGATCCAATCTAAGTCACATCGCAGGCGACGCGACAGAATCCATCATCCGAGAAGAAAATCCAGATCACATGTGGCGGTGAAGCAGTCGACAACTTCGTCAGTCGACAACTTCGTCAGTCGATAACTCCTCATGTGGCGGCAAAGCAGTCGACAACTTCGTCATGTGGCGGCGGCGTTCCGAGCATAATAGATCTTATCTACGTCACATCGCAGGCGACGCGACCAGTCAACAACTTCGTCAGTCGACAACTTCGTCAGTCAACAACTTCGTCAGTCGACCACTTCGTCAGTCGATAACTTCGTCATGTGGTGGCGAGGCAGTCAACAACTTCGTCAGGTAGCGGCGGCGTTCCGAGCATAACAGATCTCATCTACGTCACATCGCAGGCGACGCGACCAGTCAACAACTTCGTCAGTCGACAACTTCGTCAGTCGACAACTTCGTCAGTCGATAACTCCTCATGTGGAGGCAAAGCAGTCGACAACTTCGTCATGTGGCGGCGGCGTTCCGAGCATAATAGATCTTATCTACGTCACATCGCAGGCGACGCGACCAGTCAACAACTTCGTCAGTCGACAACTTCGTCAGTCAACAACTTCGTCAGTCGACCACTTCGTCAGTCGATAACTTCGTCATGTGGTGGCGAGGCAGTCAACAACTTCGTCAGGTAGCGGCGGCGTTCCGAGCATAACAGATCTCATCTACGTCACATCGCAGGCGACGCGACCAGTCAACAACTTCGTCAGTCGACAACTTCGTCAGTCGACAACTTCGTCAGTCGATAACTCCTCATGTGGAGGCAAAGCAGTCGACAACTTCGTCATGTGGCGGCGGCGTTCCGAGCATAATAGATCTTATCTACGTCACATCGCAGGCGACGCGACCAGTCAACAACTTCGTCAGTCGACAACTTCGTCAGTCAACAACTTCGTCAGTCGATAACTCCTCATGTGGCGGCAAAGCAGTCGACAACTTCGTCATTTGGCGGCGGCGTTCCGAGCATAATAGATCTTATCTACGTCACATCGCAGGCGACGCGACCAGTCAACAACTTCGTCAGTCGGCAACTTCGTCAGTCAACAACTTCGTCAGTCGACAACTTCTTCATGTGGCGGCAAAGCAGTCGACAACTTCGTCGGGTGGCGGCGGCAATCAGCATCAGTGGAATAAGCACACAACACCAGCTCCTTGGAAGGGCACTATGTACCATCGGGGACTGGCACTCGACATCAACAATGACATAAGCTTCAATTACTCATACCCGACAGACCGTCGACTGGGAAGAGGATGTCACAAGCACACGTGCGCCCGAGGCTCGGGAGCTGGCGATTCAACGTCGACAGCAACAACAACAACAACAACAACAAGTTCATCGACTCGGGAACAAGTCGACACCCGTGAATTCCTCGACTCCACCACAAAACCCTCGGGGGCTAGCGTTTTGACATCAAGAACAAGAAGCAACTTCACAGCTACACCCGACAAGCGATTCGAGTGACTTATTCGACTCAACTTCGCCGTCTCTGACTGCCGCGTCGACACCCCATACCTTCATCGACTTCGCCTCCGATGCTTGGGGCTGGCGCTTCATCATCAGCAACAAACAACATATTCGTTGCTCCACGCGAAAAGGTGACTCCACCATCTTCAACAACTCCGCCGCGTCGAACCCTTCTCTGCACATTACGTCGCGTCGACTCCGGTCCGCTGTGTCGACCTCTTCGCCGCACATTACGCCGCGTCGACTCCGGCCCGCCGCGTCGAACTCTCCGCGCCACATGAGTCGTGACAAACTCACCGTGGCCGCACCCAAACACTCGGGGGCTGCCCCGCACGGGCTAAGGAAAATACAAAAACATTGGACACACCCGAATGCTCGGGGCTGCGCCGTGCAAAGTCAAAACTTCATAATTCGCTTGACGCACCCGATGCTCGGGGGCTGCGCCGCATAAAGTCCCAACTGGCAAAACCTTGGTCGCACCCGAAGACTCGGGGGCTGTGCTGTGCAGGATATCTACTCGAAGAAGTCTCAGACTCACTCGACAAATAAGGAGGGCACTCGCCATCCGCTCGTGTGCCGCGCACCCGGCAAATATCTATGTCAGAAGATGCAAAGAGTGGAACACTGACAAAAGAACTCGACAAATAGCAAGATGAAGACAAATTGAGCCTACGCCCAACTATAAATAGTTGCACATAGCCTCGGGGGCTACTCCCATCGGGAGCGCTGTCGCGCACCCGATAGATTCTAAAAGCAAAAAAGGCAGTCAATTAAGAGACTCGCCTCAGTCAGAAGCAAAAACTCAAAAGAATTCCCGAGTAACGTCAGTCGATGACGTTTCGGATGCTGCATGCGTAAAATGCAAAGGTAAGACCCGCCGATCAGTCGAGCTGGGCTGAGGACCACTCCGGCAGTGCTAAGTCCTTAAAATTTTCCGTGTCAGCAGACGCGATGAAAATCCCGGCGGACGCGCTGGGTAGCAAAGTTTAGACTGCAGAACAATTCAGTAAGATCTCAACGGCCTGAGTCGAGTCTGTCGAGTATGTTCCAGGTTCGAGCCCGGGGACCCGAGCTTGATTGAAGGCTAGCAAGGTTTCGCCCAAATGTGCGGTTAACTGGTCTCGAATCATCGAGTAAAACCAGGCCTACTAAGTCATACTCCCTAGGCAAAATAAACAAAGCATTAGTCGACGCGTTTCCGACTCAGCATGCATAATCGAGACATTCTCGACTCAAAAGTATATAGCAAAGTTCATGCAAAATACCAGTCGACGACTTACCGACTTGGTAAAAGCACAATCGAGACAATCTCGACTCAAAATGCATATAGCCAAATGAGCAAAGAGTCAGATGGTGAAATACAACTGCAAATGAGTTCCTGCCCGATTCTTCGAATCGACCAGGCACTCGGGGGCTACTCCCATCGGGAGCGCTGAGCGCGCACCCGATGAACTACTAGACAACCCAGCAACAAATAATATGAAAGCTGCGCATCTGCTTGGACAGTGCAAAATTCATCGACTAACTCCCATTGGGAGGGTACTCGCCATCGGCTCGAGTGACACAACGGATTTTTATCAAAGTCGGGTTCTCTATAACCCGCACGGATTTTTAAAGTCGGGTTTTCTAATAACCCGCACGGATTTTTAAAGTCGGGTTTTCTAATAACCCGCACGGATTTATCAAAGTCGGGTTTTCTAATAACCCGCATGGATTTATCAAAGTCGGGTTCTCTATAGCTCGCACGGATTTATCAGAGTCAGGTTCTCTATAGCCCGCACCGGATTTATTATTATTATTTGATTTCATACACATATACAGGATTTCTCATAAATGATTTAAGCTCACGAAGAATGAATAATTCAGTCATCATATGGTCATTGATTACGCCTACTCGGCATACTGTTTTGAGTCTCTGCCCGATACTTCGAATCGACCAGACACTCGGGGGCTAGTGACGTGGACATACCCTCCGGGCACCCCACTATTGGTATACCTGGTTCAGCCCAGTCGAAGGCCCACTGGCCGGCCCAATGAAGACCAAGAAGCTGTTAAGGAAATTACTTGAAGCACAAGACAAGGACTCTTATTTCGTAGTCTACGAGGACTCTTGTAAACCCTCCCTGGCTCCCTATATAAGCCAGGCAGGGGCACCCCCATAGACAGATCACGACATCACAGATCGCAACATTATAGCCACAACATAGACACAATTAGACATAGCATAGAGAGATCACCTCTCATCATATCGCCCCTGCGGCCACCATGTACCTCATATGTCATCATAATCAGACAGGCAGGAGTAGGTCTTTACCTCACAATGAGGGGCCGAACCTGGGTAAATCCTTGCTTGTCAGCCGTCCGGAACTACCAGCGCACACATCTTTTCCCTCAAAATCTACCTAGGGTCTTCGACTCTGGGATTGTCGTGGGCATACCACGTCAATGACCATCATGCCTATTCGTCGAAAGCGGTCGAATTTTTCGAAACTATCGACGGTTCTATGATGTAACCACTACTTGTGTACGATAAAGTTATTTTATAAAAGTTTCAGAGCAAACTATAACACACTTGTAGTTCAAATTAGAATTACTTTCGAAAAATCGACATAAAGCCAATTAAATTGGAGAATTTAGATAGAAAGGACAAAAATTCATAATATTTAGGGATTATCCATCAAATATGTGCTACCTTTTGTGAAAATTAGATGGGTGCCATTTTGGACCATAGTTTATGTACTTGCTTCACAAATAAAGTCATTTTTAGCACTTAAAATGGAAATTATATTTCTAAAAATAATATGGAAAATCGATTCGGTGACGTTCTTTCCCATATATATGGACACTTTATCATAAACTATGACACGATAATGTCCATACATTGGTTATTTGGCTTGAAACTTATACATTTTTATAGATAACTGACCTTTTTGTGAATTTTTGTGTTAAAAAGTTTTTGTCAAAAGTCAAGTTTATTATTTTTTCGAGAAACTAGTACACATAAAAGGAATCCATGCCAAAGGGTTTCCATTTTTGAGAATTTTTTCACTTTTTTTGATTTTTTAATAAAAGTTCAAAATGGCCACCATGGCTATTCATCAAAAGTGGTCGAAATTCTCAAAACTATATGATTTAAACACTACTTGTGTACCTGAAAATTATTTTTGTAAAAGTTTCAGAGCAAACTATCACACACTTGTAGTTCAAATTTTTAATTACTTTCAAAAAATCAGCATAAAGTCAATTAAATAGACGAATTTAGATAGAATGCAAGAAAGTTCCTAATATTTAGGGATTATCCATCAAATATGTATTACCCTTTGTTAAAATTAGATACGTGCCATTTTGGACCATATTTTATGTACTTCACAAAAAAACATTTTAGCAATTTAGAAATGAAATTTCTAAAAATAATTTAAAAAATCGTCAGTAGCTTTGAAAATTTTGAGGGCGTCATGGCCGACAGCCGCGTGAAGATGTCCTTGATGACGTCGTCGGGGAGGACCAGACATGGATTCTCCATTGTGTGTACGGGTAACGGCGGAGTACTTGGCCTTGGTGGTTTTATTGCTGCAAGCATGCAATGCAACGACAAACTGTATGAGTGACGGCTACATAAAACGTAAGCTAGCTACCCGTGAGGTCTTCGAACCGAGACTAATCCCACAGTTGTCCAGGGGCCAAACACAACCGAGACTAAATCTCCGAACGGAAGACCTATTTTCTACTAGTGAAACGGAGTAAATTGCGCAAAACTACTACAATTGGGGCACAGGTAACACGTCAGTACCATTCCTGAGAATATTTCTTAAAATCTACCATCTCTGAAGTAAAAGTTACGGGCTGATTCTTGCCTAAACACAAATTAACCAAGTTCTGAGCGATGGATCCCACCTGCCAGAGTTGACTAGGCAACACACGTGGAGGGCGAGCTGACGTGGACGTGGGACCCACATGTCAGACCCTATTTTTCCTCTTCCCTCTTCTTCTTCCTCCTCCGTCCATCTCCCGCTTCGGTCCCGTCCAACCCCAGTCTCCCTCCCTGCGCAGTAACCGCAGCAGCAGCCCTGCTACGATGCCTCGCCGGGCGGCGCGGGCGCGGCGTCAGGGTCGGGGGCGGGGCCCAGCCTCGCCACGTCTGTCTACGAGACCCGCCTCGGCCTGGCGGCGCTCTCCTGGTCGCACGCTCGCCAAGCGGCCCGCCCCAAACACACGCATCCTCGCCCGTCACACACACGCTCGCTAGGAGCGGGCCTCAAACACGCACGCACCGGTGGCCTGTGGCAAGCCATGCCCAAATGCATACTCGCACGAAGATGCCGGGCCAGTTCGCCGTGCTCATTACCAGCGTCTCGGCTGCGCCTGCTCACGCGAGGATGCCTCGGCAGCTCTCCGGCGCCAGCCTGCTCTCGGCAGCAGCAGCTCGCCACACCCTCGCGCGTTGGCTGCGCATGGTCGTCAGCCATCCATTCTCCGGTCACGCGCGCCCGCCGAAGCCCCGGCGCCCACGCTGCCCTCCCGTGCGTGCGCGTGCACGAAGTCACCGCCGCAGCCTCGGCCGCCATGGCCGACGTGCGTGAGCTGCGCAGCCGAGCCACCTCGACACCGCAGCCGCCCGACTGTCGCATCCCGGTCTAGAACGCAGGGCCGTGGGCGAGGTGAACGGGGCCGTGGACTGGCGGCGAGAGAGTTCCGGCGAGCTCCGGCTGTGCTTCCACATGCGGTGCGGGTACAAACACGGCGGCGCTGCTGCTCTCTCTCTACGTACAACCGGCGTTGCAGATTAATGGACCAGTTATGGCAAGAAATAAAGAAAAAAGGAAAAATCAGATGTGACGCTGACAGGTGGGTCCCATGTCCACCTCAGCTAAATGTCCACATGTACTGCCACCTAGGCTCTTACACATGGGTCCAACTTATCAGTAAGTCTGTTAAAATACGTTTAGCCAAATATTTGCGCAATCTGTAACTTTTACTCTAGAGATGGTAGATTTTAAGAAATATTCCCAGGAATGGTACTGACGTGTTACCTGTGCCCCAATTGTGGTAGTTTTGCGTAATTTTCTCAGTGAAACGAAACATTCAGTTTGCAGAATGTATATATTGGATAAATGGTTTCTACTCCGGGTGTAACTACACACATCTCATATATCACCATACGGAAGTATTTGTAATACTTTTAAAATTTGAGTATATTCATACACTATATCTAAGATACACCAAAACAAGTTTCATGAAAAAATTGTAAGTGTGCTCATATTTTACGCTATATACTCGAAATACCGTTATATTTGTATATAAAAGAGAAGTATGTTAAATTTTTTTACATTCTACCTAAAAAGAAGTATCTATAATACTAAAATAGTTTTATATACTACATACTCCATGTTACATACCTCGCGAAATGATAGATACTCCGTACATTATGTGAAACCATGTGGGTGTAGTTACACCGAGAGTAGTATGAATATGTATATATTAGAAATATAACTATTAGCAAATTTTGGTTTGGGATGCTTAATTTTGTCCTAGTTGCCATAAATCTTTAGGGCAGATTCGTGATAGACACGTAGCTGTATTTATGACATGCCCGATGGAGCCCAGCCAACGATCGAGAACTCAGAGGCACATGGGGCACAGCAGAGAAGAAATTAAGAGGTGAGGACGCAGGCTACATGGCTAGTGCAGTGGACTGTGCGCTTCACATCTTTCCACCCCTGTTCAGTTCCAGTGCGAGATGAAGATGATGGTCGCAGTGTCGGTGCTGGCGGCGCTCCTCCTCGCCGCTGCCGCAGCCGCCGGGCCGGCGCTGATGCTAGAACGCGCGCTGCCGCTTGATGGTATTCATGTCGACCGCCTCAAGGAGATGGACAGGGGGCGGCTCTCCACGAAGAATGGTGCGTCCGAGTTTGCGCTGCAGAGCATGGCCGGGTAAGAACTTCCCTCATCTGTAGCCACTGTCGAACGAACCGCTCTAGAAATCTTCTGTTCTGAAGCCCTGCATTTGCCTCCTTGCTTGATCTGGTTGCCCATAGCCCTAGTTCCTCCTTGATCTGGTGCTTTTTTGGTTAATTCAGCGAAAGAAACAGCCCAGGTTCGAGAACCAGTTCTGTTTTGCACTGTTTGAAGGTACCCGTCAGTGTTCTGTTCTTCCCCTGTAGTGGTTCACTCAGATTTTCTCTAGCAGTCATGCTGTGCCGTAGCAGTTATGGACAGAGGTTGTAATAGCTGAAAACCCTATCGGCAGTATCTATTCTTTGGGTCGATTTACTATAGCTTGTAAAAGTATGTATTGCAGTGTTCTATTTATTTTTATCAACCAGTTGTATGTAGGGAATTGGTTATGATGCAAGTTTCAGTTTCCTCTTTAGATCAACGTGGATTTTCGCATTATCATGTCCGTCGCATTATCTCCTGTTCTCTGATCAACCGGCATGTTGTTGCTTGAAACCATGATTGGGTTCATCTCACTCTAGGGCATGGATCACCCTTTTCTCACTATTCTATGAAAACTAATAATTTGCAGGCTCTATTTTGCACGTGTGAAATTAGGGAACCCACCGAAGGAATACACTCTTCAGTTTGACACTGGAAGTGACATAATGTGGGTTTTATGCAAGCCTTGCATTCATTGCCCCAAATCAACTGAGCTCAATGTAAGGCAATCCTTCTCCGGCCTCTAATCGATCTCTTTAAAAGATAAATATTGTTCCATCACATTTTCTCTCCCTTTTCAATTTTGATTGGATCATGCCTTATCATTTTAAATTATTTGTCTCAGTTCCCAATGGAGTTGTACGATCCAAAATCTTCTTCAACTTCATCCAGGATCAAATGCTCCGACATTGGGTGCACCTATGCACTCCAAACCGGCTGTGCTGTCTGTAATAGCACACACAACCAATGTTCCTACAGTTTGGCATATGCCAATGGAGGTACCACATCAGGCTACTATGTGTCTGACACTCTTCATTTCGACAATGTGTTGGGAAATGAGGGGGGCGTCAATGCTTCTGCCTTGATGTTTTTTGGGTAAGTTTTACTTTGAGTCTATTATATTTTTAAATATCCAATCATAAATGAAAAAATAAAATTAGCAAATAACCTTCAGTACTTAAAAACGGTTAGAAACCTAGCTGGAACAACAATGTAACTCTATTTTCAAAATACAGATGTAGCAACTCGCGATCAGGGAACACCAATGGGATTATGGGGTTTGGAAAAAGTGCACTGTCAGTAATATCACAACTGAACGCTCGTGGGATGTCCGGCAAAGTGTTCTCTCACTGCTTGAAACGTTCAAAAGATGGTGGTGGAATTCTTGTTCTTGGTGAAATTGAGAAGACAGGATTTGTATTCACTCCACTTGTTACGACACAGTAAGCTTCTTCTCTTGGAATTACTTAAATACTTCAGAATGCTGCATCACTAATTTTTTGTGTAGCACCATGCTCTGTTTCCTGTATGGTTGTAACCAGTAATTATGTACGACATAAACCGACAGTGCAAATGTAATGATAGATTCGACCAATCTTTTATCTTTTGTACAATCTCATTCCTTATTTTCATTTATAATATTTTTGGGTAATGCGTGTTAGTTATATTTACTAGCACAATCTTTGACTTGAGTACTGTAACTATGATTTTCGCTGTACAATCTTTAATTTGTATACATTAAATTTAGTTCATGCTCCTTTTCCATTTCTTCTTTCACAAAGATAACATGCTCTCACTTCTGTGTTCAGGGGTAAAAATATAGCTAGAATATAGACTCCATCGTTTATTGTGGAATTTCCTGACTTCTTTATGTCAACCTCCTTTTCTCAATAAAACACAGGCCTCGTTACAACTTGAATATGACGAGTATTGCTGTCAATGGTAAAATACTTCCAATTAATTCTTCCTTATTTGCAACATCAAATGCACAAGGAACAATTGTGGATTCAGGAACAACACTATCCTACCTCGCAGATGGAGTCTACGATCCAGTTATCACTGCCGTGAGTTATTTACATCATAGACTTCATTCCCTTGTTAAAAAGACATTAGTTGATCAGTTTACTCGTCAATAATTTTATTGTGTTATAATGATTTGTTCTGGTCATTTACAGATAAGTGCTGCCATCTCTCCATCTGTGCGCACTTATGTTCAAAATGGAATCCGATATTATATTTCTTCTAACAGGTTATTTTCCATCCGAAGCAAGTTAACAGTTCTTATCCTTTGCAATGTTAAATTACTTGAGAAGATTTGCTTTTTTACTTCAGCACTAGGGCCCTCTCGTTATTTCCAACTGTGACATTTTATTTCGAGGATGGTGCTGCAATGAGAGTGGGGCCACAGAGCTATCTTGTGAAACACGGTTTGTTAGTAAGTCTAGAAACCTTCTGACGTTTCCCTTGTTAATTTTTTTATGTTGCATGTGGTTAACTGTTTTCTGAAGTAATCTGTCTCAAATGTAAAATATCATATCGTACCACATTTGATAGGACAACGATGATATGTTGCGTATTGGATTTCAAAGGAGCGAGATTGAGGATTACAAGCGGATCACTATACTCGGAGGTTAATTATATACTCATCTTGACTGTTCAATTATTAGTATATAATTAACAATCTCTTATGTCAACTAGCACCTATTTGCAGTAAATCGACCAATATGCAATCTCAATGCCTGGTACTTTTCTTGCTAACTAATACATGTCTCTATTGTGGCAGACCTTGTTCTCCGTGACAAGATCTTTGTATATAACTTGGATAACATGAGCATCGGTTGGGTAGACTATGACTGTACGATAAAACTCCTCTCTATGAATCAAAATTCACATAGTTGATGCTATCCTATATTGACCCGCTCTCTCTTATTTCAGGCTCCCTACTCAACACGACTACCCCCTTTGTCGCCAGCGGTTCGATGGGGCACCATGCGCCATCGTACAACAGCGTAATGATAGTTGTTGGAGTAGTCATCATCATTGCAATACGACACCTTGATTACTATTAGGACGCTGCGGGCAACCCTATGGACAAATGAGCGACGTACATGTAAAGAAGCTTAGGCTATTCAGTAGTGGTTCATGTAAAGAAGCTTAGGCTATTCAGTAGCAGTTATGGATAGAGGTTCTAATAGCTGAAAACCCTATCGGCAGTATCTATACTTTGGGTCGATTTACTATAGCTTGCGCAAGTATGTATTGCAGTGTTCTATTTATTTTGATCAACCAGTTGTATGTAGGGAATTGGTTATGATGCAAGTTTCAGTTTCCTCTTTAGATCAACGTGGATTTTCGCATTATCATGCCCATCGCATTATCCTGTTCTTTGATCAACTGGCATGTTGTTGCTTGAAACCATGATTGGGTTCATTTCAATCTAGGGCATGGATCACCCTTTTCTGACTCTTCTATGAAAACTAATAATTTGCAGGCTCCGTTGTCATACCACACCAAATCGTCATGCCGTACCACATGCTTCCGTTGCCATCGCAGCTGACACGGGCACGCTACAGTGAGTTCTTTGAGAAACCTTTAGCGGCGCTGGGCGACGGGAGGATTGTGTTGTGGATGCGGGTGCCAGAGGACACAGTCTTGCGCATGTATGATCCGAGAACCGGGGCTTTCACGGATGGGACAAGGGTGCCGAACTGCCACAACATGGTAGTGCACAAATGCAGTATGTTCTACACGGGGCGAGGAGGTGCGGCAAGTATAGCCTCCCTTACGGCCTGTTTTATGATTATATCACCATTTAGAAGATTAATATTCTTGGATTGACTATCTAATAATTTGCACTATTTTGAGAATCCGTGCTCTTGTATCTATCTCTAATTAATAGAAGAGAAGACTCTACTATACATCTACATCTTGAGTCTCCCTTTTGTTTTTTACCTCTTTGATCTATAATATGAGAGTTGGGTTACAATATGATGTGATACTCCCCCGTTTCAAATTTTAAGATGTCTAACATTTTTTTCTGATGCAGATTTATATTGGCATGTTTTAGTGTGTTTTTTCAGTTACTTTAATCCGTATAAACTCTACACCAAAATCAATATGGATTCGCATGGCCGAGCTGAACGGCAACATAGTTGCAGGGTACCTATTGCATGCGACGCATCAACACCATTTACATGTGGTTCCTCGTGGACTTGGACAGGTCACACTGCTCCAAAAGCAGTAGACCATGACCATTCCGTGCTACCAAAATCTCCACACATACGGAGTACTTGTTATCCAAGTTATGCAAAGCCATTGGCAATGTTGTTTGTTGGATGATGGTAGAATCGTGATGTTGATGCAGGTGTTTGGGACTGGCGAATGGACTTGGATCAGGAATGAGGTGTTGTGGATCTATGCCCCGCGAACCAAGACATACACATGTGGAACAAAACTGCCTATTTGCAGCAGTGTGAGTGTGTCCGCTTGGAACTTAGATATGTTCAGGACAAAAAGTGCGATAGACATGGCGGCGGCGCATCTACTTAGATGATGTCACAGATCTTCAGGCACGGTCCTCCATTGAGGGAAGCAAGAAAAATATGTCAAGCAAGGCATATTCACCGATCTGCACAACAACCCGCCAAAAATACAGGAATAGAAAAAACATAGGAATCTCATAGATTTGTCGGTGCAAAACGGGGATTGGAAAACACAGAAAAATTACAGAAATAGTTGTTTGCATGAAACACATGAAAAACACAGAAAAAAATGTCGCGATCCTACGCACTTGAGTCTAAAATCGAGGTTGGAGTAGATGTTTAAATTCCTATAAAACTTAGGCACAGGAATCGAATCCATAGGATTTTGATAGCACCATTCCTTTGAACCAAAGAAGATCCATAGGAAAACTTCCTGAGGATTGGAATACTATGAAAATCTTTTGAAATTCCTACAATCCAAAGAGGCCCAAATTTGTTGCGCGAGAATCCGAGTGTTTTCCTCTTATGAATCGTTTCCATGTAACAATGTTTATTATGGTAGGAAAAGATTTTCATGTTGATCCTAAGAATACAATTTCATGTTGAGTGAAATGTCATCGGACCCACATTAAGAATTAGACTATAGAAACAAGTCATGCCGCATTGCTTTGTACTTGCGATAGGTCAATCCTATTGTGCTCTAAACGGATCATCTTGTGGCGTAGCACATATGATGATGACACCAATGTCGGACGACAAAGAAGACATCCACTAGATATAAATATAAATATCCACATTTTTGCAAATTTCATCCTAAAATTATGACATGTTTGAAAACTTTAATTTCGACCTACAACATGTAAAATAATTTGTATAATATAACTCATGGTTTGGAAATTTTAACTTGAGTTCAATAAATTTAAAATGATTTTTCAGTGTTGTTTTAGAATTGGTAACCTCAAATTGAAATTCCTTGAAATACTAGCTCTTGAAGATATTGGCCTTTCTCTACGGGACTCAGCTGATACGGCGACGACATTATTTTTCCGAATTTCATTAAAAATATCTGACTTTTTCAATATTTTAGTTCCCAATTGATCATGTAATTATTCTCAGATCACACACTTAATCTAAGGTCAAAGTACCCATTCTTAGTCAAACTTCGCAGACGGTTGTATATTTCTCAAATTACTCCAGCCCAAGCATGATTAACTATTTGAGTTCCTTTCTAATGAGTTTCCAAGTAAGATGTCATACCTTGTTGTTATTAGTATTATATAAATCATATTAACCTGGGCTCATGATATTACACTTCTTAATTGTTTAAATTTCCAAAATAATGTTTGAAACAAAAACAATAACTATGTAATAATATTATTTGATATAATAACAATAAAACTAATTTCACTTTATTTTTGCCTTTTCCATTTAATAAGGAATAATTCGTATCTTTAAATCTGTATATCGGAATTTATAAAATAAAATGTCTAAATCGATCAGAAAAATGAGATGAATCCAAATATTACATCCCTATCAACTTTTGGAGAAGTCAATCTTGAATATAATGTGAATCACAGAAAAGGGAGGCTATTCAAGATTCCTGATCTTTACTGCGAAAAATGTATAAA
Organism: Poa annua; assembly: GCA_026929855.1. Classification (NCBI taxonomy): domain Eukaryota; kingdom Viridiplantae; phylum Streptophyta; class Magnoliopsida; order Poales; family Poaceae; genus Poa; species Poa annua. Next base: position 3,675,279 of record CM049434.1, on the reverse strand, counting down.
ATCACAGAAAAGGAATTTTGACTTGATATTTCACGACATCAATATTCAGTTATTATTACACATTTGATTAGTTCAAAGTTTTCTGATTGGAAATCCCTCTTGGCTAAGTTGAAAGAATCCGAGGTGGTAGCTGTCCTTGTCCAGGTGATGTGAAGGTAATTCCAACATCTAGCAGCAAAAGAACACTGGAAGAAGAGAGGTGATCTCTAGTCTCCAACACCCCCTGATCACACATCACACAAACCGAAGTGGAGTCGAGATGCCAATGTATTCGCTGTAACATATCCCTAGTATTTATTCTGTCAATGAACATCAACCAGGCAAACACTCTGAGTTTGGGTATACATCTGCTCTTCCAAAGTTGTTTGTAAATAGGTTCAGAGGGGATCCCATTGAAGAGAAATTTATAGTAACTAGCAGATGAGTAAACTCCTTTGTTCAGGTTATAAACCCAACAATCCACATCCTCCCTAGGAGAATTTCTGAGCGCAGTCAGATCAATTTGTAATAGCGAAAACTCCTGAAAAGCTGCTTCAGACATCGGCAGGAAGAAAAGCTGAGATACATCATCAGTTGCCAACACTGAAGTAATTGATATATCCTTATCTAAGGCGAAGGGGTATAATCTCTGGAATCTAATCGCTAGTAATTCATTCCCTTGCCATTTATCTTTCCAAAGTAAGATGGAGCTGCCAGATCCTGAAACACATGAAGTAACACCTCTGTATTGGAAAGACAGAGCACAAATTTCCTTCCACCAAAAGGATCCAACTTTAGCTGAAGCATGAGGTACTTTATCTGTATAATAAGAGTGCCATATTAAATCTACCCAAAGAATATCTGCTCTATTCATGAACTTATCCATATGCTTCAAAAGCAATGCTTCATTTTGTAATTCCAGGTTAATGATACCCAAACCTCCTTTCTCCTTGGGAAGGCATACCTTATCCCAAGCAACCAGAGCTTGAGATTTCTCCTCCCAGTCCCCCTTCGCCCAAATACAGTGTCTCCTTCCTCTATCAAAGGTTGTTATGGCTGTTTTCTGAATCTTAAGAGTACACATGTAAAATGTGGGCAAAGCTGATAACACAGAGTCTACATATATCAGCCTACCAGCATAAGTGAGAAATCTAGAACAAGCATTGAGCCTCCTTTCAGCATTGTCCAGAAGAGGGGAGAGATCTTGAATGGTAGGTTTAGTTGTTCCCAAAGGTAACCCAAGATAGGTGAAGGGCATACCAGCCACTTTGCATTCCAAAATGGCAACAAGCTCAGCTACCAAGGTCTCAGAACAATTAATTGGAACCAAATTGGATTTTTGACAATTCACCGACAAACCAGTAGCTGCAGCAAAATCATTAATTATCTGTTTCAAAAGCCTCACTTGATCCACACAAGCCTCCAAAATAGCAATGGTATCATCTGCATATTGTACCACTGGAAATCTGTGATTGGGTATTGGAATCGGTGCACTGAAATTACCCAAATCGAACCACTGGTTAATCATGGATTGAAACAAATCCGCAGCACCAACATAAAGGAAAGGGGAAAGAGGGTCTCCTTGTCTAACACCTCCTTTACAGTTGAACTTTTTACCAGCGACTCCATTAAGCAAAACCGAGGAAGTGCCAGTATTCAGTATGTCACTCATCCACTGTATCCATTTGTCATCAAAACCCTTTAGCCTCATAATTTTCAATATAGCAGCATGTTCCATCATATCAAAAGCTTTGGAGAGGTCAATCTTGAATATAATGATAGGTTTACCCGAATGCTTACACTGAAACAAATACTCAAACGCCAGGCCAAGCAGTCTTGGATTGTTCGAGACTTGAGAAAGCCATATTGATTTTTTTGCACTGTTTGCAAAATCTTTGACTGTAGCCTATTGGCCAAAAGTTTGGTTATAATCTTCAAGCTGATATTCAACAAAGATATCGGTCTAAAATCCTTTGGTCCTAGAGGAGCATTCACCTTGGGAATCAAAGTGATTAAGGAATCATTAATATTCTGTAGGCTAATGACACCTTTCTGGAAATCCAAGCACAGCTTGTAAAAATCTTGCTTAATAATTTGCCAACAGCTCTTAAAGAAACAGCCATTAAACCCATCAGGCCCTGGAGCTTTGTCCCCTGGCATATTGGCAATGACGTCATCTATTTCCTTATGTGTGAAATCCACAGAGAGTTCTTCTAGATTAGCCACCGGAGAAATAATCTGTGCTAGCTCATCAGGAAAAACAATATCCTTGCTCTGTCCCAATCTTTCCTTATAGGTGGTAAACAACATGGCAGCCTTCTCATTGTGATCACAGACTTCTCTATCATCTGGTAACATAAATTTTGCAATATTATTCTTCCTACACCTGATTGTTGCCATGGCATGAAAAAAGCTCGAATTCTCATCTCCTAATTTTGCCCAACGGATAGTGCATCTATTTCTCCAAATGTCTCTCTTACAATTTGTGAGGTGTAAGTATCTGTCCTTTATAATTCTTCTGAAATTCCATTCAGAAATATGTAGCTCTCGTTCCTCTTCCAACTCATCCAGCATGAGAATAATTTTATTGCAGTTCTCAATACAAAAATCAATCTGGGATAAATTGCCACTCCATTTCCTCAAAGCCTTTCTAAGCAGTTTCAACTTGTAAGTGATAACTTTGGCAGCATTGCCTGGCACAAAAATATCCCAAACTCTCTGAATTAATTCCATAAACCCAGGCTGCCTAATCCAATAGTTTTCAAATCGAAAAACCTTGGCTTTGGGGATTTTGGTGCCGATATTAATCACACAAGGGATATGATCAGAGATAGGCCTGGCAAGAGGGTTAACCATTGTGTTCGGATATGTCAGAGTCCAATTGTTCGAGGTAAAGAACCAATCAAGTTGCACCAACAACGGATCAGTTTGCATGTTACTCCATGTGAAGCCTCTCCCCTTGATGGGTAGCTCGATTAATCCTAAGTGGCAAATCAAGTCATTGAATGTGTTGATATCCTGCAGATTAGCTCCTGGCTTATTCCTGCTGTCGACATATCTATAGAAATTATAATCCCCCATCAAAATCCAGTTTGCATCATCCGGAATAACCAGATTGTGTAACCAAGAAATAAAATCACTTCTTCTTGGTTCCAAGCACGGCCCATACACATTCACTAGCATCCAAGCTTCAGCATTCATAGTTGAAGTAAATGAAATAATCATTCCAAAAGATTCAACTGTAATTATTTGACCGGTGAAGACCGAGCTATTCCACAAAACCAAAAGCCCCCCAGACGCACCAACAGAAGGCACACACACAAAACGATCAAATCTTTTGGGAGAAAATTTACGGAGTGTGGCATTATCAAAAGAACTCATTTTGTTTATTGCAAACAAACAATAGAAGCCGAGCTTTCCTCAATTTTTTGCCTAATTGAGGGCCACTTGTCTTCACCATTTAAACCACGAATATTTCAACACAAAATATTCCAGAGTCTTACAGCAGAGATAAATGTAGACATAAGGTACGGATATAAAAGTACACAGACTGAGCACAAAACGACTCGAGACACACTGACTGATCACACACTGACTCCAGACACACTGACAGATCACACAAAAAACCACCACACACTGACTGAAAACACATTGAAACAACGACCAGCACAAACGAGTTGCAGATACCCGTGCTAATGACGAGGCTGCAGAAGCTTGGCATCAGTGAGCTCCTCCGGGGCTACGCCACACAGCTCAATACCCATCTTCTTCATTGCCTCCAACTGAATCACCGCAGGTGCAGGGGCTAAATCTGCAGCTAACTTCTTACGCTTGTTAGGCTCCTTGATCAACTCCAAAGGAACATAGCTCTCTTTGTCACTACGCAGACCCTTCCTCGTTGCAACCATAGGGCAGGCTGCTTTCTGACGCTTCCGAGCTCTTCCCGTGCTAGGTCCCTCCAATAACTGGCTGACTTGAACAAACTGCCCCACCTGATCATGAACAGTATCCTCAAGCTGTCCCACCTGAACTTGAGCAGTGTCCTCCAGAGTTTCCACCAGTTGAGGATGATCAACATCCATATAGTTAGGTGCTTGAGTGATAACACACCTACTGAAACAGATAACACATTGTCGGGTACCGAAACAGGCTCTTGAGCTGATAGCAGAACTGGAAACTGTAGCCTGCGCCCCACAGAATTGATCTGAAACGCTTGAGAACCCACGAACATACTGGACCAACCGATCTTGACAGCATTGGCAAACTACACCATATCGATGTTCCTTTCCTCGGCAGGAAGAATGCGAGGAGTATTGACACTAGCATAAAGCACCTGTGGCGGCTAACCTAAACCATGTGGATCATGTTGGAAATTTGCAACATACCCATAGTGGAGGAAACATCTCACAACAGAAAAAGCATTTACAAGAAAAAAGTATTGGTAAAAAATGAGATGTTGAGATGTCCACTGTTTGCTTGCTTTGTTGTTTGGACATGTTCCCATTTCCATGTCCTGGGGCAAAGGGTACCCGGGGTGATACTCTCTATGATGCCACTTTTATTCACGATGACTGTAACCTGCACTTGCTTCGTGGCCCGAGTTGATTAGCCAGTTGGAGAGGTTTTTGTTTTCAAGAGGCATGAGGCTTTTAACCCATACTTTGTCAAGCACATAACTCATATTTGCTTTCACTTTCAACTATTAATCACTAAATATGCTATGATAGGGGTAATGAGAACTTCACACCAATGGTTACTACATGGCAAACATTAACTTAAGTTGAAGCATTTGGAAGCTAGATGATACTCTTGCATGTTATTCCTCTACTTATTTATCTATCTTTACAAAGTGTCCACCTTTTATATTCAGATTTCTATAACAATACTCTATGACCAACTTAGGATATCTTTTACTTTTTCATTTATGCATTCATTTGGTCCATATAACTTTTCTTTCATGTTACACTTTGTGAATTATCATTGAATACCTTTACCTTGAATATTTAATATCTCTTGATAATATGTCTAGTATGTTACTACTCTTTACTAAAGAATGAATCATTTGACTCTATGTAGCAATCACCTTTGATATCCTTTGTTAAGTAATAAAATGCCAAGTCCATGTTTAGTTTTATCACCTTCATACTCGAGGACGAGTATAGGTTAAGCTTGGGGATGTTGATGCATGTAAAATGCATACATGAACAATGCATTGTATTACTCATATTTCAACCATATTTGCATCATAGGTTATATCAATGTTTTATAATCATTTTGAGAATATTTAATACTTTCCCTATTTATTTGGAATTAACCCTGCACTGTCAGAAAACCCCTTTTTCTATATTTTGATGTTTCAGGGACCCAAACGACGTCCAAATGACCTAATATTCCACGGAGATCATTTTTTGGAAGGAACAAGGCTTAGGAGCGAAGGAAGAGCAAAAATGGAAGGCCGAGGGCCAAGACAGGTGGTCCCACGTTGCCAGATTCCTTGGCCGCGTGGAGCAACCCATCTGGCGCCTAGAGCCTCCGATGCCGTCGATCTTTATGTTCGTGGATTCGTCTTGACCTAAAAACGACTATAAAAATAGCCCCCCCCCCCCCCCCCCCGAGGAGTTTCACAACACGGCGGCGGAGAAACATAAAACCACGAAACAGAGAGCCAGAAGGCTCCCGTCGGAGAAGATCGGAGGGGGGAACCGCTGCCGGAATCACCTCCGGAGGGCTCCACCCCCCTCCGGTGTGTTCATCATCAACATCTACAGCAAGATCATCTCCTCCATCATCTCCACCATTGTCACCATGACCATGTGTGAGTAGTTTCCCTCGGGGCTGAGGGCTCGTACGATAGCTATGTGGTTTATCTCTCTCTCTCCACCATGATGTGATCTTTATGTGATCATGAGCATTGTTAAGTATGGCTGAATTCATATGTAATGTTTGTGCTACTCAAGTGGTTTTATCTAGTTTCCGGAGTCATAGTGACAACACGGTACCGAGGTGACAGTTTGGGTATTTGTGAGTGACTCTATGAATAATTTAGATATTTATCATGGCCTATTCTTGTGGAATTGTGGTGTTTGCCTAGTACTATCTTGGGGTGCTCTTAGTGACGTTGGGGTTCCCTAGATGTGGAATGCAACTTTGAGGTGTGCTTTTGTAGCCCTACACATAGTACTCTTGTTTTATCAAGAAGGAGAATAATCCCGAGTAGCACTTATTTGCGTTCAGTTATGCTAAAATGTTGATAGAGACCACTAGTGAAAGTATGATCCCTAGGCCTTATTTCCAAGCATTGAAACACCATTGTCCATTGTTCCTATAAGAGAAAACCTTTGTCTTGTCCTATTGCATTGAAGAGGATTGGGACACTTTTTACATTCTTGTTTTGTTACATTAAACTTCCATTCATCAAAACAACCATCTTTTTCTTTAAACTTGTTTAGTGCATAATCAACTAAAACTTGTGACACTTTAGTTGTAGAGAATAGATAACTTTTCCTTCTTGCTCCCGCGGATCGATACCCTACTTCCACATTGAGAGGTACTACAGTGATTCCTTGCTCTTGGGGATTATCAGATGCGCCACTAAATAATTTTTGTGGCGCATGGGTTTGTACGTGCGCCACAAAATACCATCCATCCTATAAGCCATTTCACACTAGTGCACTATGTAATGGATTGGGTAGGACCTGGGAGGACACGTAAGCCCGTGGTCTAATACATGAAGTTCCATTAGGAGGGGATTAATATCGGGGCCTTAGAGTTTATGTCTATGGTGGGACTTTATGTCTTAATAACTCTTGTGCAGTCATTTACTTGGCCACAAGACCCATCATAAGGGGTTTAGTATATTTATTTAGCTACACCTAATTATGGCTCCGTCCAAAGAAGATTAAAACTTGACAAAATATATACCTTGTTGTTCTAGAAATATCTATGCCATGAAATCCATGTAGCCCTTGGGAACGTTTTCCACCTATAAGAAACACACACTTGTGCTTGTCCTCTTGCTGCATAGAGGATTGGGCTTTCTCGCTTTGAGAGCTTTCACTTGTCATATTTTATTCTCAGCTTTTTTACTTTATTGCAAACTCTACACCAAAAACCCAAAAACACTTGCATCATTTTACTTTGTCTAGTGCATAGATAATAAGAATAGTGACACTCTTATTTGAAAGGATAAACATTAATACCTTCTACTCCTCGTGGGATCGATACTAATACTTACACGTCGAAGATTTCAACGATCCCCTATACTTGTGGGTATCAGAATCTCCAGAAATATAATGTTTGAGTCTTTGCCCATTTACCACTTGTGTAGAGTCATCTTTAAGTGAAGCAATTTTTATTGCTCTCGAACGATATACCTCCACAATAACATAAGGTCCTTCCCATTTGGAGAGTAATTTTCCTGCAAAAAATCTAAGACGAGAACTATACAATAGAACTTTCTCGCCAACGTGAAACTCTCTCTTAAGAATTCTCCTATCATTCCATCTCTTAACTTTCTCCTCAAAAAGTTTAGCATTTTCTAGTTAAGTAATCTTTTCTCACCAGCAAGTTTAAAATCTCTATTAAGTTCTCTCACTGCCCAATAAGTTTTGTGTTCTAATTCTAAAGGCAAGTGACAAGCTTTTCCATCAATCATTTTATAAGGAGACATACCCATGGGGTTTTTATAAGCAGTTCTATAAGCCCATAAATCATCATTTAATTTACTAGCCCAATTTTTTCTAGTTCTATTAACAGTCTTTTGCAAGATAGATTTAATCTCTCTATTTGATAATTCTACTTTCCCACTTGTTTGAGGATGATAAGCTGAAGCAATTATATGATTAACACCATATTTAGCAAGAAACTTTCTAAAACCACCATGAATAAAATGAGAACCTCCATCAGTCATAAGATATCTAGGACCACCAAACCTAGGGAAAATAATATCTTGAAGCATTTTTAATGAGGTCTCACCATCAGCACTTTTAGTAGGTATAGCTTCTACCCATTTAGTAACATAATCAACAACAACAAGTATATGAGTATTACCTTCTGAAGAAGGGAAATGACCCATAAAGTCAAATCCCCAACAATCAAACGGTTCAGTAACAAGAGAATAATTCATAGGCATTTCATTACGTCTAGAGATATTACCAACTCTTTGACATTCATCACATGATAAAATAAACTTTCTTGCATCTTGAAAGAGAGTAGGCCAATAGAAACCCGATTGTTGAACCTTTTGTGCAGTTCTATCTCCAGCGTGATGTCCTCCATGAGCACTACTATGACATTTCCTCAATATCTCTCGTTGTTCATATTCTGGAACACACCTTCGCATAATACCATCCACTTCTTCTTTGTATAAGTGTGGGTCATCCCAAAAATAATTTCTCAAGTCATAAAAGAATTTCCTTCTTTGTTGAGCAGAAAAGGTTGGAGGCAAATACTTCGAAACAATAAAGTTAGCATAATCAGCATACAAAGGACTATCTCGTGAACTCACTTTTATTGCAGCCAATCGTTCGTTTGGAAAACTATCATTAACAGGAATAGGATCATAAGCAATGTTTTCCAATCTAGACAAATTATCAGCAACATGATTTTCATCACCTTTCCTGTCTACAATATGCAAATCGAATTCTTGCAAAAGTAATACCCATCTAATAAGCCTAGGCTTAGCATCTTTCTTTTCCATAAGGTATCTAATAGCATCATGATCAGTATGAATAGTAACTTTAAAATCAACAATATAAGTCTAAATTTATCACAAGCAAAGACAACTGCTAGAAATTCTTTTTCAGTTGTAGCATAATTCTTTTGAGCAGAATCAAGAGTTTTACTAGCATAATGAATAACATTCAACTTCTTATCTATTCGCTGTCCAAGAACAGCACCAACAGCAAAATCACTAGCATCACACATAATTTCAAATGGTAAATTACAATCGGGCGGTTGAACAATAGGAGCACTTGTTAAAGCCCTTTTAAAGTTTCAAAAGCTTCCTTACAATCATCATAAAAAACAAAAGGTTCATCTTTTTGTAGAAGATTAGTAAGAGGCTTTGAGATTTTAGAGAAATGTTTAATAAACCTTCTATAGAAACCAGCATGACCAAGAATACTATGAATACCTTTAACATCTCTGGGGCAAGGCATTTTCTCAATTGCCTCAACTTTAGCTCTTTCAACTTCAATGCCTCTTTCAAAAATTTTATGTCCAAGAACAATTCCTTCATTAACCATAAAGTGGCATTTCTCCCAATTAAGAACAAGGTTAGTTTCTTCACATCTCTACAAAACTTTATCAAGGTTGTGCAAACAATTATCAAAAGAAGCCCCACAGACAGAGAAATTGTCCATGAACACTTCCAATTTCCTCACAAAAACCATGAAAAATAGCAGACATGCATCTTCGAAAAGTAGCAGGAGCATTACATAAACCAAAAGGCATACGTCTATAAGCATAAGTTCCATAAGGACAAGTAAAGGTGGTTTTCTCTTGGTCTTGCGCTTTAACAATAATTTGAGAAAACCCAGAATACCCATCAAGAAAGCAAAAATGAGTTTTCTTAGACAATCTCTCTATTATTTGATCAATAAAAGGCAAAGGGTAATGATCTTTCTTAGTAACTTTATTAACCTTTCTAAAATCAATGCACATTCTATAACGAAGTACTACTATTTGAGGAATAAGTTCATCATTTTCATTTGGCACAACAGTAATTCCTCATTTCTTAGGGACACAGTGTACAAGACTTACCCATCTACTATCAGCAATAGGATAAATAATACCAGCGTCAAGAAGTTTTAATATCTCATTTCTTACCACTTCCTTCATCTTGGGTATTTGACGGCTTTGATGTTCAACAACTGTCTTCGCATCAGGTTCCATATTAATAGAATGTTGACATATAGTAGGAGAAATCCCTTTTAAATCATCAAGAGTATAACCAATAGCTCCACGGAGTTTCTTCAACACTTCCAATAATCTTTGTTCTTCTTTACCTGAAAGGTTAGCACTAATAATAACATGATATGTTTTCTTATCATCAATATGAGCATACTTAAGATTATCAGGCAAAGGTTTTAAATCAAAGACAGGATCCTTTTTGGGTGGTGGAGTGGAACCAAAATCTTCCACCGGTAAATTATGTTTCAATATTGGTTGACGAAAGAATATTTCATCGATCTCATTCCTTTATTTCCTAAAGACTTCACTTTCATGATCCTCCATATATTGCTGCAAAATATTGTTAGGAGCAAGAGCAGTAGAAGCAAGTCATTCAAATTTAAAGTATTCATTAGGCAATTCGGTTTCATAAGGTGTTTTAGCAAATTTCGAAATATTGAATTCATATGAATCACCAGCAAACTTAGTAAAGATTTTCTCTTTCTTACAATCTGTAATAGCACCACAAGTATTCAGAAAAGGTCTACCAAAAATGATAGGACAAGTCTTACTAGCAACTAAACCAAGTACGAGAAAATCAGCAGGATATTTAGTCTTACCACATAAAACTTCAACATCTCTAACAATACCAATTGGAGAGATAGTTTCTCTAGTAGCAAGTTGAATAACCACATCAATATCTTCAAGTTCACACGGACTAATCTCATGCATGATTTCTTTGTAAAGTTTAAAAGGAATAGCACTCGAACTTGCACCAATATCACATAAACCATAATAGCAATGATCACCAATTCTAACAGAAAGCACAGGAACACTAGCTTTCCTAGAACTTTTAGGATGTGAAACAATACTAGAAGCATACTAAAAAAATATAATATGCCCATCTTCCACATTTCCAGTAACAAGATCTTTTACTATTGCTATGGAAGGTTCAATATTAATTTGTTTATCAGGTTTTATAGCTTTCTTTGTGCTTTTGTTAACAACACTAGTCATAATAAAATGTTCCTTCATTTTAGCAGGAAAAGGAACTCTTTCAATATAAGGTTCAGGAATAATGTGATCAACAGTATTAACTTCAATACTTTTAGTTATATGAGAAATAGATTTGTCTTTATAAGGTTCATGATATTTATTGAAGCTATCCTTAGGCAAACCGAAATAGGAAGTAAAGGCTTTATATAATTTGCAACAACTTGAGAGTCAAGACCATAAGCATTACTAATATTTCAAAAAGCATCAGTATTCATGAAAGTCTTAATGCATTCGAAGTCATATTTTATACCTGAATCCCTACCTTTGTCGTTCTCCCATCCTTCAGTGTTCTCTTGAATACGGTCAAGAAGGTCCCATTTAAACTCTTCTTTATTACGCGTGAATGCTCCAACACAAGAGGTATCCAATAATGTTTTATCTTGAAAGGAGAGTCTTGCATAGAAGTTATCAACAATAATATTACCATGAAGCTCATGAATGGGGCATTTGAGCATTAATGACTTTAATCCCCCCAACGCTTGGGCAATACTTTCTCCATCATGAGGCCAGAAATTATATATAGAATTCCGATCTTGGTGAATCTCACTTGGAGGATAAAATTTGGAATAAAAGAGAGGTACAATTTCCTCCCATCCAAGAGAACGCCTGTTTTTCAACAATTTATACCAATGCGCAGCTCTTCCACCCAGTGACATAGAGAATAATTTCTTCTAAACTTCATCCACTTAAATACCTGCACACTTGAACAACTCGCATAATTCATGTAAAAACAGCAAATGATCACCAGGATGGACAGTTCCATCTCCTTCATAGCGGTTATTCATAACACGTTCAACAATTTTCATAGGTATTTTAAATGGCACAACTTCCTCAGGTGGCGCCTCCTCTACTACCTTAGCAGTGGCAGTAGTTTTCCCAAATAGGAATTCAAGAGACGATCTCTCCATAATTAAGTAAATTAGGAGACAGAAATAAAAACAGCACGTACAACAAAAGTTTCTCCTACCAATTCCACTTACCAATAGCGCTTCACTCCCCGGCAACGACGCCAGAAAATAGTCTTAATGACCCACAAGTATAGGTGGTATATCATAGTACTTTCGATAAATAAGAGTGTCAAACCCAACGAGGAGCAGAAGGTGCTGACAAGCAGTTTTGAGTAGAGATTCACTGTAAATACTAGCAGACAGGTTTTTAGGAGTTTTTGATATAGCAGATAAATAAAGTGCAGTAATAATAATTGCAGCGAGTGGCCCAATACTTTCTAGAGCAAAGGACGGTTGGTTTACTTATATTGACCAAACGTTCTCGAGGACACACGGGAATTCTGTCTAGTGCTTTCGCTTCATATAGATGATTAATCTTTAGTGTTTTGATAAGTGTTGTGTGGGTGAACCTATGCTAATGCACCGCCCTTCCTAGGACTAATACATACTAGTGATTATACCCCTAACAAGCATCCGCAAATACTAGAAAGTAATTAAGATAAATCTAACCACAACCTTAAACTCTGAGATCCTACTATCCCTCATGCATCGAGATACCAATGGCGGTTTAGGTTTCAGTCACTCCGGCAACCGCACAATTAATATTCGAGTACACAATGCATTCCCCTAGGCCCATAAAGGTGAAGTGTCATGTAGTCGACGTTCACATGACACCACTAGAAGAATAACACCACAATTTAAATTTAAACTATTAAATATTAATCAACATAGTTCACTACTAACATCTAGATTTCTCCCATGTACTCGAGAACTAAACTACTCACAACACATCATATGGAACATGATCAGAGGTGATATGATGATGGATAACAATCTGAACATAAACCTTAATTCAACGGTTTCACTCAATAACATCAATAACAAGAGTAATCAACACCGGGAGAGTTTCCCCTATCAAACACACAAGATTCAGCCCTAGATGTTACAGCGGGAACGGAGTGGAACGGTGGAGATGATGGTGTCGGTGGTGGAGATGGTGGTGATGATGATCCCAACGAGGTGCAGCTCGATGACGGTGACGATGGCGACGATTTCCCCCCTCCGGGGAGGAATTTCGCCGTCAGATTTCAGCCTGCCGGAGAGCTTTTCTCTCTCTGGTGTTTTCCGCCTCGTGGAGGCGGCGGAATATTTCCTCGACGATCTGACCGGTCTTAGGGTTGCGGGGGGGAGAAGTACGGGAAGGGGCTTAGCCAGAGGTGGGCCAGGGCGGCCAGACCACGTGGCGGCGCGACTCAAGGGGGTGTCGCACCACCATATGGTGTGGGCCCCCTGTGGCTCCCCTCTTGGCTCGCTCCGTCATCTGGTAAAATAGGAGTTTCCAGCTTTTTACTTCGGATTTCTGATCTTCACAAATATGGTGTCCTGATGGTCCTTTTTCCAGCAGAATTCAGACTCCGGTGATCAATTCTCCAATAATCATCAAACATGCAAAATAGATGAAACAACATAAGTATCATTTCTAAGTATGAAATATATCAATGAATAACAGTAAATTATGATATAAAATAGTGATGCAAAATGGACGTATCAGATGGCGAGGAGCGGGTTGTAGAGGACCATGGTGTTGGTGTCGCTTCGGCTACGGTGGCTCCCGGATCGCGTTTTTGAGGCCCGACTTGATGAAAGTGGTGTGGTATGAGGTAGTGGAAGGTCTTTTTTGGTGAAGACCTAGCGCTTTGGCGTCGTGTCACGTCCTCACCCTCTTGGATCTCATGTACCTCTCGTCGTCATTCTGGTGTCATCGGGGGGGGGGGGGGGGGGGGGGGGAGCTTGGATCCTGACTCGAGGCCTTGAGACAATGGAGTGGGGCGCTCTAGGCGGTCTCCTATCTTCTACATGGGACTACATCATCACCACCTTCCTTGTTGTCTATTGGCGGGATCAGCGCTCGACGCCCCGGAGCGAGAGGGCAGGCGGCCCTCTTCGGCGACGATTTGGTTGGTGTGGTTTGATTGTGTCCGGTGTTTTCACAAGGAGGCGCGATGGCACCTCGGTAGTTGTTTCGTCTATTTTGGCAGGGTGTAGCTACTCCATTTTTTCTTGTGTATCTTTGATCTGCTCTATAAGTTGGTTCTCTCACCACTTTATATCGGTTCGGCTGTTTGGCTTTATTTATAAAGCGAGGCGAAAGCCTGTTTCGAGGAGGATAACGGACAATGCCGCTAAACACGGGAACCACGTCCGCCATTAGATATGCTGTTAGGATGGACAATCTGTGTTAGATCTGACCCTTTGGGTCTTTTTATATTAATGAAGATATACATGTTTATGACTGTCACGTAATCCGGTGTTAGGCGTGCTTCATTTTACGAGAATCAGTGGTAGTTGCTTGCTGGCACATATGGTGGAAAGAAGAGAAATTGTGAAGGGCGAAACGGTGACGGATCCAACTCGTATAACTTCTGCTATTAGTGCATTGACTTTAAATGATATACCTGTGGCTTCTTCTAAGGTAATGGTGAAAGATATTGTTTGGACAAAGCCAACAAGGAGAGATTACTGAATATTGATGCTTCTTTCCATCCTAATGGTGCTGGAGCTGTTGGTATGGTGTTACGTGATCATAAAGGTGAGGCAATTGATGTCTATGCTTGTAATCTGGATCGACAGTTCAATGGAACAACGGCTCAAGCTAGGACATTGTTCGAAGGAGTGAAATTTCTTGAAATGATGGGAGTTTCCAGGATAACAATTGAATCGGATTCTCTGGAATTAATTCAAACGTGCAATGTTGTTATTGAAGTTTGCAGTCATTTTTCTCCTTTATTGGTTGAGTGCTTCGTGATGGCGCATAATTTGGACTCAGTTACTTTTGTTCATTCTCCAAGACAAGTGAATCAAGTGGCGCATGAACTGGCAAAGTTTTTTTTAATTTGAATTCTATATTTAGCTCGGATGGAGATCCTCCTCGATTTATTCTTCCTTTTGTAATCAATGATATAACTGTGCTGAATGTTTAAATCAGCAAGTTTCTGATGGACTAAAAGAATTATAACCGTCTTGCTTGCTTAATATATTGGTAATTGTTTTTTTAAAAATCACGTAATAAAGATGAGAAAATACTGTTTTGCGTTATGGATTTTGTTGGATCTGTTTGGCAAAAACCCAGTGTATGCGAATGCGACGAGATTTGTTTGAGCGGATACTGCGCCATGCCGCGAACCGTTTTTATGGTATGCCTTTTAATTAGCGGGATCAGGTCTCGAGATGTTCTTAACGTTTCTTAAAGGCCTTCTCATTCTGATTTAAAAAAAAAAGGCCTTCTCATTCTATGAGTTCATCTTGCCTGTTCTAGTGCATCAATAAGGATTCTCACCACAAAAAATCATCTAAAATCCTTTTACCGGCTATATAGTGCGTCAATCAAGGAACGTATCCTCTATAATTTGAATTACGCGATCTGCACCCCGACCCTTTAGTAACGATTATAGCAAGTCTTTTATTGTCCACGCTAGCTATATCCAGCTCAAGCAATAATTAATTGGTATAATATTGTTCATTGTTGCCGAATTTACAATACCAAATTCCAATATTCCAGACACATAGGGTACCGGTAGTGCTTCCCTATAAATATGCAATGCGTACGTACCAAAAAATCTCTGCATTGCCCTACGTTGCTTTCGTACCAGGAGAAACCCCATCGGGCTACTTGGCACGCCGGCTGACCATGGCTTGCAAGACCACCACGGCCATCGCCATGTCCCTGTTGATATTGGCACTCCTCCTGGCGTCTTCCGGTAAGTACGTATAGATTAGGTGCATGACTGCATGATAGATCTCCATATCACGGCTACATGATGCATGTGTTATGAGATGTGTTTTTATTCAAAAAAAAATATTAATATTAATTTTAGATTGCAAGACTGAATGTCGTATATAATTATATATATGTATGAATTTGTCTCCGATAGTAATTCTACAATCTCACAAATGTATCGTGTTTTTACACATATATATACTAGCTTTCTGATTTAGAGGTTAATACTATTGTTATTTCCTTTGTTGATCTATGCAGGTGTAGATGCAGTCCTGCCGCAAGCGGGCTGCGACCCGGTACCGGCCCCGCACAGAATCTCCAATTGCACCACCGTTGACGAATGTGTCCACTATTGTGTAGCCGGATTACACTACCCTGGTGGGTTCTTTCACGCTCCAGTTTGCACATGCCTGACGTGCCGCCCTACTTCAACATCACAAGCACATCGCAAAGAACTTGTGCAGCCTCCAACCTAGCTAATGTGCAAATATGGAGGGGTAGACATGAGTCGATCTCCTCATCTATGGTGATCAGAAATTAATGTACTCATTTTTGGGAATTTCTCTTCTCCTATATCAATATAAACAGTAATTTTTTGCCGCGTTAATTTTTTTGGGGGAGTTCTACCCATACGTACGTGGAACAATCACATGTACTCTGATTACACTGAGTTGGTGGATAAGTCCCGGGATACCCCTGAGCGGGGCCGACCCTTTCCTCTCTCGCGACCCGCGCCGCCCCCGCGCGGCGGCCGGGCCGCGCCTCCTCTCCCCGTCCCCAAGCCTCCTCCCCCCGTCCTCCCTTTCGCCGTCGCCGGTTGGCTGCGCCGGCCCTTGGCCGGGCGGCGCCGATGGCGGCGGACCCCTGGTCTTTCCCCTCCTGGCTTGGGACGGCGCGGAGCTTCTCAAGTCCGGGAGGTGCTCCAAGGCGGCGACGGTCCGGCGCGGCGGCGGGGCTCCCCGACGCAGTGCGGATGGCTGATGCGGTGGTGGCGCTGCCGTTGGTGGCGAGGTGGCTGCGGTGGAGCTCTGGCCCTGACGGCCCGATCTGGGTCAGGGCGGATTCACCTCGGTGCCTTCGGTTCCCTGCTGAGCGGCTCGGGACGGGGATGACAGATGACGCCACTCTTGCTGCAGCGTGACGGCGGAAGCTTCACGGGCCCATCGGGGTTCGGCCAAGCTTTGGGGCCGATCAAGAGGGTAGCGGCGGCGGCAGCCTATGTGCAGCAGCATGGTGGCGGAGACTTCACGAACCCCGAGGCTCGGGGGCTCGGCCGGGCCTGCGCGGCCTGGTGTGTCTCTGCTGCCGTGTCCGGTCGGCACCCGTCGATGGCGGTGGAGGACGCCCTCCAAGTGGCTGTGCTGCTGCGGCTCTCCGACACCAATGGCCTGGCGTGCTTTTGTTATTGCGTCCGGTCGGCTACCGTTTATGGCGGTGGAGGCTGTTCCCTCCGGCGTGGTTGTGATTTTGTCGGACCTTGTCTACATCTGCTCTGTCTTGGGCTGGCCGGCCTTACTGCGTTGCCCATGGTGAGACGACGATGGTGACTACAAGACCGGGGTGGCGTATGTTGGTGGATGGCAAGATTGGTGGAGCGCTACGGATTGTTGTCCGGGATGTGGTTTTGGGGTCGGGAGAAATCCTTGTCATTTTGACACCGACGCGGTGACATGTGAGTGTGTCACCCTTCCTTCTTGAAGGGCGTCGGGTGCACCTCTCTTCCACTCCTTGGAGCGTGCCGGGGAAACCCTAGGACTTGTCCGGGCAGTAGTGTCGTTGTCGTTGCTTTCCTTCTTGGAGGTGCTGCTTGGTACGCGTGCGATTCGGAGTGCTAGGACCGTGGTGGCTATTTGTAAGAGGGCGCATAGGTTGAGGGTCATTTTCGTTTTCGTCGATCCGCTGGTGTCAGCATTTTTTCTTTTTCTTTTCCTTTTCTTTCTTTTTTTCTTTTGGGCTTACTTGTGCTGTTTTAGCCCCAGCAATGGTCTCTCAGTTGTATCGGGTCGTTGCTATATTAATATAGCGGGGCGTAAGCCTGTTTCGAGGAGGTGGATAAGTCCCTGACCTAGAGGAAGCTGGCTAGTGATATAAAAAATAAAATATAGACTAATAATGTTAGCAACGTAATCGTCAGGTATTAAACTTATGGAGCAAACAAAATATTCAAATATTGAATTGGCAGATCCGCACGGCTTAGCTGTATGTTCAGTAATTAGACGCATTTGCAAAAAGAAAATCAAATCCGGTAGTATTTGTACGTATTGCTTTTTGTAAATATATACATGTCACTTAAATATAAATTTAATGTCGAGGATCACATTTTTTTTTTATAAGTTTAAAATGAAAGGATTCATAAGAAGAGATATAGAGGTTTATCTAACCGCGGGAGGGGAAAGGTGGAGCCGGTGATTTGAATTTACGCTGGCTGCTTGGAGCATGGATAAGGACGGTGGAGATAAACAGATTGACTCAACGTTTGAGTGCAAGAATATTTCAGAACATTGTGCAGATATATTTCCATTTACTCTTCAAAATAGCCATTTGTCACGTTTAATAAATAAAGCCACTCGATTAAATCGATACAAAATAATGAGCAGGGAACCTTTTACACAGCAGAGCAAAAAATAATACAGTAGATCGTTAGGTAGCCAGAGGTTGTAGCGAGCAAGATGTGTTTGTTGGTACACGGGAAGCAGTTTTCGAACGATATATGTGGCCTGCGAGTAGACTCGGTCACAAAACACTAGGGGTGACAAACCCAAGGTAACAGATATGGCGGCACGCTCAATGCATTTCCTCTAATTTCTCTAATCCCGGCCTATAAATATCATCTACTTCCAGTAGATATGATGTACATTGAACACGACATAAGCAAAGCACTCTCCATCTAGTTACGTACTTTTAGGTCAGCATCCATTCTTGTAATCTTTTTTCACAGCTTTCCTCTTCCCAGCAAATCCATTGCTGACTGACCACTTTGCAGATTCATCTTCAGAAAAGTCTGAAGCAGAGGGAAAAGCAAAATGAGCACCACCAAGACGTCCTGGCCGGAGGTTATGGGCTGGCCGGCGGCGCAGGCCGTGTCGCAGATTGCCTCTGACAGGCCTGACGTGGCCATCGAGGTGCTCCCGTCCGGCACCGGCGTGGCCCCGGGGTACAGCGCCGAGCGCGTCCGCGTCTTCTTCGACGGGACTGGTAGCGTCGCCGCCACACCGGTGGTTGGTTAGTCCGGCGTCATGGACGTGCCATCATACGTCAAATTAAGCTCACCGATCAAGCAAGTCCCTCAAAAAGTTGTTTGATTTCATTTTTACCTTCCGAAGGGAAAGAGACGTTTGATTTGATTAATGTTCCGGTTATGAATGTAGCTCTTCCGGTTCGCCTCGATACCAAATAACGCCGGTTTATTTGAGCAAAATTTACACATATACGTATTGTATTGTACCCTGTTCTTGTGCATTAATTACTTCTAAAGAAAAATTATACTTCTTTCATAATTTCTGAATCATGGTCCCAAAAGAAGAGTTAATTTAAAATTCGATTGTCGAAAACTTGGTTTACTCATGAGTTTGTAGAACTAATTCACTCCATGTAACTTTTATATTTTCTAGTGTTCTAAATAACATAAACACTACGAGAATGAATAGCTACATTGACGGCCGGGAGCTACGTCGACGACCAAATACCGGGGCCATCGGCGTAGCCAACATACGCCTACGCCTAAAAAAATGTCGGCATAGCTTTCACGGAGCCGTAGGCATAGCTGTTTTTTTTCATTTTTCCTTCTAAATGACCAATGTATAGTCATTATCATGTCATAATTTATAATAAAATACCCATATTTGGCACATAGATGTGTCAAGGTATGGGAAATGACGTCGCCGAACCGATTCTCCAAATTATTTTTAGATATATTAATTATTTTCCATTTTAAGTGCCAAAACTGACTTTTTTGTGAAACAGGTACATACCATATGGTGAAAAATGGCACCATATAATCTACACATAAAGCAGTCCATATTTGATGAAAAAATACATAAATATTAGGAATATTCTTACTTTCTATCTAAATTCGCCTATTTAAATAATTTTATGCTGATTTTCTGAAATTAATTCAAATTTGGACTATAAGCGTGTGATAGTTTGCTCTGAAAATTTAATAAAAATAATTTTAAGGTACACAAATAGTGGTTACATCATAGAATTGTCAATAGTTTTGAAAAAAATCGATCACTTTCGATGAATAGCCATGGTGTTCATTTTGACCTTTTTTCAAAAGAATCAAAAAAATGTGAAAAATACTTTTAGAAAGAAACCCTTTGACATGGAGTCCTTTTATGTGTACTAGTTTCTAGGAAAATTAGTAAACTTGAGTTTTGACAAACTTTTCAAAACAAAAGTTCACAAAAAGATCAAATATCTATAAACATGTATAAGTTTCAAGCCAAATGACCAATGAATGGCCATTACCATGTCATAGTTTGTGATAATGTGGCCATATTACGTAAATAGGTGTGCCATGGTATGGGAAACACGTCGCCGAACCGATTTTCCAAATTATTATTAGAAATATCATTTTCCATTTTTTAAGTGTCAAAAATGACTTTGTTCGTGAAGCGAGTACAGAAAATATGGTTCAAAATGGCACTGGTCTAATTTTCACAAAAATTAGTACATATTGATGAATAATATCTAAATTAGGAGTTTTATCAATTTTTACCTAATTTCGCCTATTTAAATGACTATGCTGATTTTCTAAAAATAATTCAAATTTGAAGTATAAGTGTGTGATAGTTTGCTCTAAAACTTTTACAAAAGTAATTTTAAGGTACACCAGTAGTGGTTACATCATAGAACCGTCAATATTTCTGAAAAATTCAAAAAAATTCGATGAATATACATGGTGGACATTTTGATCGGTTATTAAAAAAATCAAAAAAATGTGAAAATATACTCAAAGAAAGAAACCCGTTGGCATGGAGTCCTTTTATGTGTACTAATTTTTTTAAAAAATAATAAACTTAATTTTGACAAACTTTTCAAAACAAAACATCACAAAAAGTCAATCACCTATAAACTTGTATAATTTTCAAGCCAAATGACCAATGTATGACCATTATCGTGTCATAGTTTGTGATAAAGTGCCCATATTCGGTAAATAGGTGTGTCATGGTATGTGAAACAACGTCGCCTTTCAAATTTGTTTAGAAATATCATTTTTCTATTTTTTAAGTGCCAAAAATGACTTTTTATGTGAAGCAAGTATAGAAAATATGGTAAAAATTGCACCCACAAAGCGGATTACATATTTTATGGATAATACCTAAATATTAGGAATTTTCTCAATTTTTACCTAATTTCGCCTATTTAAATGACTTCATGTCGATGTTATGAAAGTAATTCAAATTTGAACTATAAGTGTGTGTGATAGTTTGCTCTTAAACTTTTGCAAAAATAATTTTAAATTACACAAGTAGTGGTTACATAATAGAACCGTCGATTGTTTTGAAAAATTCGGCCACTTTCGATGAATAGCCATGGTGGTCCTTTTGACTATTTTCTAAAAAAAAATTAAAAAGTGAAATAGTACTAAAAAAAGAAACCCTTCGACACGAAGTCTTTTTATGTGTACTAGTTTCTAGGAAAAATATTAAATTTGAGTTTTGATTAACTTTTCAAAACAAAACTTCACAAAAAGGCCAATTATCTATAAATATGAATAAGTTTCAAGCCAAATGACCAATATATGGCCATTATGGTGTCATGGTTTGTGATAAAGTGCCCATATTGGGCAAATAGGTGTGCCATGGTATGGGAAACAACGTCGTCGAACCGATTTTCCAAATTATTTATGTCAATTACCATTTTTAATTTCTAAAAATGACTTTTTTGTGAAGCAAGTACACAAAATATGGTCCAAAATGGAACCAATCTAATTTTCACAAAGAGTATTACACATTTCATGGACAATCCCTACATATTAAGAATTTTCTCAATTTTTGCCCAATTTCTCCTATTTAAATGACTTTATTCCGATTTTCTGAAAAATAATTCAAATTTGAACTACAAGTGTGTGATAGTATGCTCTGTAAATTTCACATAAATGTTTTAAGGTACCAAAGTATTGGTTACATCATAGAACCGCTGATAATTTTAAAAAATTAGACCACTTTCGATGAATAGCCATGGTGGCCGTTTTGACCTTTTTTTTTATAAAAATCAAAAGGAGTAAAAAATACAAAAACACCTTTGGCACGGAGTCCTTTTATGTGCACTAGTTTCTAGGAAAATTATAAACTTGTTTTCTACAAATGTTTCAAAACAAAACTTCACAAAAAGGTCAATCATCTATAAATATGTATAAGTTTCAAGCCAAATGACCAATGTATGGTCATTATCATGTCATAGTTTGTGACAAAGTGCCCATATTCGGCAAATAGGTGTGTCGTGGTATGGGAAACACCATCCCCGAACGGATTTTCCAAAATAATTTTTGAAATTTTTTAAGTGCTAAATTTGACTATTTTGTGAAGCAAATACAGAAAATATGGTCCAAAATTACACCCATCTAATTTTCACAAAGAGTAGTACATATTTGATGGATAATCCCTAAATATTAGGAATTTTCTCGATTTTTAACTAATTTCGCCTATTTAATTGACTTAATGCTGATTTTATGTTGGTTCTTGGCAAAAGATGACAGGGATGTAATATTTGGATTCATCTCATTTTTCGGATCGATTTAGACATTTTATTTTATAAATTTCGATATACAGATTTAAAGATACGAATTATTCCTTATTAAATGGAAAAGGCAAAAATAAAGTGAGACTAATTTTATTGTTATTATTCAAATATTATTATTACATAGTTATTGTTTTTGTTACAAAGTTTATTTTGGAAATCTAAACAATTAAGAAGTGTAATATCATGAGCTAGATTTAATATGATTTATATGATCCTAATAACAACAAGGTATGACATCTTACTTGGAAGCTCATTAGAAAGAAACTCAATAGTTAAGCATGTTTAGGCTGGAGTAATTTGAGAATATGTGACCGTCTGATTTGGATTGTTCTCGACCTAGAGGACAAGACTAGCCTCTGCAAAATTTGACTAAGAGTGGGTACTTTGACCTTAGATTAAGCGTGTGATCTGAGATTAATTACATGATCAATTGGGAACTAATGCCGTCGGCATATCAGCTGAGTCCCGTAGTGAAAGGCCAATATCTTCAAGAGCTAGTATTTCAAGGAATTTATATTTGAGGTTATAAATTCTAAAACAACAATGAAAAATCATTTTTAACTTATTGAGCTCAAGTTATTTTACATGTTGTAGCTAGGTCGCAATTAAAGTTTTCAAACCTGTCATAATTTTAGGATGAAAATTGCTAAAATGTGGATATTTAAATGTATATCTAGTGGATGTCTTCTTTGTCGTCCGACATTGGTGTAATCATCATATGTGCTACGCCACAAGATGATCCGTGTAGAGCACAACAGGATTGACCTATCGCAAGTACGAAGCAATGCGGCATGACTTGTTTCTATAGTCTAATTCTTAATGTGGGTCCGATGACATTTCACTCAACATTAAATTGTATTCTTAGGAACAACATGAAAATCTTTTTCTACCATAATAAACATTGTTACATGGAAACGATTCATAAGAAGAAAACACTCGGATTCTCGCGCAACAAGTTTGGGCCTTTTTGGATTGTAGGAATTTCAAAGGATTTTCATAGGATTCCAATCCTCAGGGATTCCAATCCTCAAGAAGTTTTCCTATGGATTTTCTTTGGTTCAAAAGAATGGTGCTACCAAAATCCTATGGATTGGATTCCTATGCCTAAGTTTTATAGGAATTAAACATCTATCCAACATTTTAGACTCAAGTGCGTAGGATCGTGACATTTTTTCTATGGTTTTCATGTGTTTCATGCAAACAACTATTTCTGTAATTTTTCTACGTTTTACAATCCTCCGTTTTGTACTGACAAATCTATGAGATTCCTCTGTTTTTCTATTCATGTATTTTCGGCGGGTTGTTGTGTAGATCGGTGAATATGCCTTGCTTGACGTATTTTTCTTGCTTCCCTCAATGGAGGACCGTGCCTGAAGATCTGTGACGCGCCGCCGCCATGTCTATCGCACTTTTTGTCCTGAACATATCTAAGTTCCAAGCGGACACACTCACACTGCTGTAAATAGGCAGTTTTGTTCCACATGTGGGTTCGCGGGTCATAGATCCACAACACCTCATCCCTGATCCAAGTCCATTCGCCAGTCCCAAACACCCGCATCAACATCACGATTCTACCATCATCCAACAAACAACATTGCCAATGGCTTTGCATAACTTGGATAACAAGTACTCCGTATGTGTAAAGAGATTTTGGTAGCACGGAATGGTCATGGTCTACTGCTTTTGGACCAGTGTGACCTGTCCAAGTCCACGAGGAACCACATCTCAATGGTGTTGATGCGTCGCATGCAATAGCCAATAGGTACCCTGCAACTATGTTGCCGTTCAGCTCAGCCATGCGAATCCATATTGATTTTGGTGTAGAGTTTATACGGATTAAAGTAACTGAAAAAACACACTAAAACATGCCAATATAAATCTGCATCAGAAAAAAATGTTAGACATCTTAAAATTTGAAATGGGGGAGTATCACATCATATTATAATCCAACTCTCATATTATAGATCAAAGAGGCCAAAAAACAAAAGGGAGACTCAAGATGTAGATGTATAGTAGAGTCTTCTCTTCTATTAATTAAAGATAGATACAAGAGCATGGATTCTCAAAATAGTGCAAATTATTAGATAGTCAATCCAAGAATATTAATCTTCTAAATGGTGATATAATCATAAAACAGGCCGTAAGGGAGGCTATACTTTGCCGCACCTCCTCGCCCCGTGTACAACATACTGCATTTGTGCACTACCATGTTGTGGCAGTTCGGCACCCTTGTCCCATCCGTGAAAGCCCCGGTTCTCGGATCATAGATGCGCAAGACTTTGTCCTCTGGCACCCGCATCCACAACAAGATCCTCCCGTCGCCCAGCACCGCTAAAGGTTTCTCCAAGAACTCATTGTAGCGCGCCCGTGTCAGCGGCGATGGCAACGGAAGCCTGTGGTACGGCATGACGATTTGGTGCAACATGGACCAGAGAGCGTTATCAGGGTCGGCGAGGGACCATAGTTTCACGCAGGTGTGGCGGTCGTCGTAGAAAGCAGCGAGATGACCATCCACCCTAGCTAAGCCGACGCCTTTGCAGCCCTCGGGCCCTCGGATGGGGGCTGGTCGCCAAGCTTCCGTATCCAAGTTGAATGCCATGATCCAGTCGTTATGCGTGTACACCACAGGGTGGTACTCGTTGTGGGGCGTCAAGAAGTAGGCGACGCCCTCGATAACAGTCGTCTCTCTGTTGTATGACGGCAGTACCACCTTGCAGCGAGGGCTTTCCGTCTCCCTCCAATGGTGGAGGCCGTCGCTACTGAGGGTGAGGATCTTGCACACTTGTTCTTCGCGTTGGGTCCAACGGTTTATTTGTAGGGTGACCTTGGCTATGGCCAGCACTTTGTAGTCTCCAGTGGAGGCTGCTTGGCCGAGCGCGTAGGAGATGGCGGTGTAGCTGCGTGGCATCGCGTGGTCGGGCAAGAGGGAGAGGGCCCCGGTGGCGAAGTCAATTAGGCGGGCCCGTTTATCCATGCCGTCGACGACGCACACTGCTCGCTCAGGACTCACGGCAGGCATCTCCTGCGGCATAATGCTGGTGCTCTCGGTGCTTACACGTGTGATGACGCTGCCCGAGTCCATGTCCATGGCGACGAAGTGGAACTGTCCATAGCCGCACATGCCGATGGCGAGGGGCTTGGGAGGATGGCGGTGTTCGTGATCGGCGATGAAGTCCCGGTCGCACAGCAGGGAGCGCCAGGAGGTGCAGACGGCGCGGAAGCGGCAGAGCAGCTTGTCGGGGAGGCGTAGAAGGATCTCGTAGAGCAGGTCCAGTGGCAGGACGTCATCGTTGCTGGTGCCGGCGGCCGGAAGAGGTTCAGGACGAGGATGCGGCGTCGATGCCATCGCCATAGATCGTTAGGTACGATGTGCGACGGCGCAAACCTAGTAGGAATAAAGAGATCAATCGGATTCCCGAGAGGGAAAACGGATCAATATATATTCCTCCTACAGATGGAATTGGGCTTTCTCTCGGCTCGTGTGCTGACAAACCAAAACAAAAAATTGACCGTCTACTCTAATCTGATTGGAGATTACCTAGGAATAAAGATCAATCGTATTACCTAGGAAAAACGGATCAATATTCCTCCCTGGATTGCAAGTTTTCTCTCGACGTTCTACTTAACCAATCTGATTCAGATCCTACTGCGCTCGATTGGAGTCCGTCACGTAATAGATCTCCAGATAGATTTGGGCTATCACGTCACGTCCGGTTGGAAACATGCTTGGGATTAACCGATTATTAAGCTATATGTTTGGTACGATCAAAAAAAAAAAGCTATATGTTTGGGAAGCACGTACGTGTATGTACTCTGTGTATGCATTATCGTGAACCAGTACATTCAAAGATGAAGGTACGTTGGACATCTCAGAAAAATATTGGTAGTCACATTCAGTTCGCCCAAACGGAGCACATACATTGCACCGCAATCTCAGCAGGAAAGTAATTTTCATGGTGCAAAGTGAAGATATTGAAGGGAACTTATAATGGTACCCAACATGGATTCGGTCGAACATCTCAATGGATTTGCCCGACCAACATTTTGAGGTTTCTTTGTGATGCCGAGAGTTCGCCCGAACACTTCACAATGACGTTTGAAAATTGTGCGCCGTGAAGTGATCAGTGGGAACCGCACCCGTTCTTGTAATCTTTTTTCACAGCTTAATTCCTCTTCCCAGCAATCCATTGCTGACTGAACATTTTGTAGATTCATCTTCAGAAAAGTCTGAAGCAGAGGGAAAAGCAAAATGAGCACCACCAAGACGTCCTGGCCGGAGGTTATGGGCTGGCCGGCGGCGCAGGCCGTGTCGCAGATTGCCGCCGACAGGCCTGAATTGGCCATCGAGGTGCTCCCGTCCGGCATCAGCGTGGCCCCGGGGTGCAGCGCCGAGCGCGTCCGCGTCTTCTTCGACCGGACTGGTAGAGTCGCCGCCACACTGGTGGTTGGTTAGTCCGGCGCCACGGTCGTGCGAGTAGATGTCAAATTAAGCTCACCGATCAAGCTAGTCCTTCAAAAAGTTGTTTGATTTCATTTTTATTTTCTGAAGGGAAAGACACATTTCATTTGATCAAAATGTTCCGTTATGAATGTAGCTCTTCCGGTTTGCCTCGATACCAAATAAGGCCGGTTTATTTGAGCAAAATTTCCAAATATATTGTATGCTGCTCTTGTGCATTAATTTACTTCTAAAGAAAAATATATATCATAATTTCTGTATCAAGATCCCAAAAGAAGTGTTAATTTAAATTTCGATTGTCGAGACTTAGTTTACTCATGAGTTTTAATTATTTCACTACAAGCAACTTTCGTCTTTTCGAGTGTTCTAGGTACCATAAAGGCTAATATCTTCAAGAGCTAGTAATTACAGGAATTTCATTTTTAATTTAAAAATTCTAAAACAACATTGAAAAATGATTTCAAACTTAATGGACTCAAGTTAAACTTTTAACCATGAGTTATTATACAATTTTTTTTTACATGTTGTAGGTCGCAATTAAACTTCTCAAACTTGTCCTAATTTTCGAGTGAAGTTAATGAAAATGTAGATGAAAATGACTGACAATATATCCCTAGTGGATGTCTTCTTTGTCGTCTGGCATTGTTGTCATCATCAAATGTGTGATGTCACAAGACGAGTAGGAAGTAGGAAGCAATGCGGCATGATTTTTGCGTGTTTGTATAGTCTAATTATAAATGTTGGTCCGACGACATTTGACTCAACATTAAATTCTATTGCTAGGATCAACATAAAAATCTATTTCTACCATAATAAACAGGGGCGAATAGCTCCCATGTGACGTTTTTCCACCGAATTGGATGTGCAGCGACGTCGTTCGCCTGAATAGCTCAGCCGCGACATATCTGTGAGCACAAGGAGAAATAGCCCTTAATTCCAATATGTTAGGATTAACTGGAGCCGGGTGGGACCCACAACTTATCCACGTCAGCAACGACCATTATATTCTCTTCCCCTGCGCGCGCATCCTCCCGAGCCCTGTCTTCTTCTTCTCCGGCGACGCATCGACAAGCCTGACGTGGCCATCGAGGTGCTCCCATCCGGCACCAGCGTGTGGCCCCAGGGTACATCGCCAAGCGCGTCCGCGTCTTCTTCGACGAGACTGGTAGCGCCGCCGCCACACCGGTGGTTGGTTAGTCCGGTGCCACGGTCATGCGAGTAGACGTCAAATTAAGCTCACCGATCAAGCGAGTCCCTCAAAAAGTTGTTTGATTTCAGTTTTATTTTCTGAAGGGAAAGACACATTTAATTTGATCAAAATGTTCCGTTATGAATTTAGCTCTTCCTGTTTGCCTTCAATACCAAATAACGCCGGTTTACTTCAGCAAAATTTCCACATATATTGTATGCTGCTCTTGTGCATTAATTTACTTCTAAATAAAAAATATATATCATAATTTCTGAATCAAGATCCCAAAAGAAGAGTTAATTTAAAATTCGATTGCTGAAACTTACTTTACTCATGAGTTTTCAAAATTAATTCACTACATGTAACTTTGCGTATATTCGAGTGTTCTAGATACCATAAAGGCCAATATCTTCAAGAGCTAAAGGAATTTCCTTTTTGGTTTAAAAATTCAAAAAACAACATAACCATCGTTGTGGCAGTTCGCCACCTGCATTACATCCGTGAAATGGTGATATAATCATAAAACTGGATTTCTAGTCCTATAGTGGAAGAGCAGACAGGATCATGGCCACCACTAAATGGTGATATAATCGTAAAACAGACCGTAAGGGAGCAGTGGCGGAGCTTGGGCTGTCCATATGGTGGAGGGGGGGGGGGGGGGGGGGGGGGGGGCAGATGGGCCAAAATGGCCAACACAAGCCTATTTTTTCTAAATCTGTGGGGGGTGGGTGGGGGGGGGGGGGGGGCAAACAACCCTTAAATGGACCCATTCTTCCTTGCAAGCCCATGGGCTGGGGGGCGGTGGCCCCCCTGGCTTGGCTGTAGCTCCGCCTCTGTAAGGGAGGCTACTTTACCACACCTCCTAGGCAAAGCAGACCGAGCCCACAATGCATGTAATAAACGAACAACATACTATGAATTATTAAATAAGATTAGTTCTGCAGTCGGCCTCAACCAGATGCAATACAAACTTAAGGGTATTAATGCCAAAGTTGCATCAACGACTCGCATATATCATATTTAGCAAGCACTACCGTAATCTAACGTATTTTGAGATATGCATCTTACAATGAATGGCCCAACCTCTCAGAATTATATAGCTAGACTCCAAAACTTGTGCCTTGTGAAACATGTGGGTTCATCCTGGCTTTGAAGGCCACACTGATCACCTACGTCCCGTCCCCCATTTGTCCATAGGGTTTCCCGCGACGTCCTAATAGTAATCAAGGTGTTGTATGATTGTGATGGCTACTCCAACAAATATCATAATGTTGTAGTACGATGGTGCATGGTGCCCATCGATCCGCTGGCGACAAAGGGGGTAGTCGTGTTGACTAGGGACGCTGAAATAAGAGAAAGCGGGTCAAGCTAGGGTAGCATCAACTACGTCAATTTTGATTCGTACGGAGGAATTTTATCTTACAATCATAGTCTACCCAACCCGTGATCATTTTCTCCAAGTTATACACAAATATCTTATCGCGTAGAACACGATCTGCCACGAGACATGTTTTTAGATAAAGGGAATTTTATTACTTACGAGTTTTAAGCATTACACCCGGCCTCTGCATAACCAAGATGCACACAGCCACAAGTTCACGAGATCACGAGTAACCACAACTGAAAATAAAACAATGTGAAGTACATGACAAGTAGAGTAAATGCAATGCCGCCTAAGATGAAGGTAGGTCGATCCGGAGTCTATGTTGTCATCCATGTTGGGAGAATAACTCCCTGGCCGCTGCCTCCAAACGAAACGCCACCTCCAGAAACAAATCCCGGTGCTCCACACGCTGCAGGGCCGACCAAGCTCGTAGCGTTGATGTACACCGGTAGATGACCTGCATAATAGAAGCATTTTTGTCATTAAAAACCTTGTCATTTCTACATAGCCACAACGACCATATAACGACAATCGCTCCCAGCCTACTGAATAGTTTAAACCTAGCATCAACCCCATTTCACCAATTGCCAAAAATGTTTGCAACCGAGGTCGGGGGATGTAAGGTAGAACCTATCTGGATGGCTGACCATATAGATCTAGCGAACTCGCACTGAAAGAATAGGTGTGTAATTGTCTCGTCATGTTGATAGAAGACGAACTTTTTGCTTCCATGCCAATTGCGTTTGGCAAGGTTATCTTTTGTAAGAATTACCCCTCGACGAAGGTACCACGCAATCACTTTAGTTTTTAGCAGGATCTTCATTTTCCAAATTTTGTTATTATTTTTAGCATCGACTGGAATTTCAGGGATGATTAAAGCTCGATACATGGAATCAACCGAGAATTTACCATTCTTTGTAAGATTCCATTGAAATTTATCTGGATCATCCGACAGATGGATGGAATCCAATCGGATAAGCAAAGCATTCCAAGATGCTTGTCTTGTTCCAAGTAAACTTCGCCTGAGCGAAACATTTGGTGGGGAGGAACCCAACACCTGTGCAATCGTGTCGCTCTTGTTTCGTACAATCGCATACAAAGCCGGACATTGTTTTCTGAGAGAGTATTGGTCTAGACATATATCCTCCCAAAACCGAATTTCCGATCCATCCCGAATTGAGAATGATCCTAGTGGGGAAAAAAATACTTTTTGGTAGCCATGAGACCAGCCTGAACCTGAGATACGTCTTGATTTCCCACATACTTTCTTCTAAGTAGGGTTTGCCAAGCTCCATCTTCAGAAAGAAGCTTGAATAGCCACTGACCAAGCAAAGCTCTATTTTTTACCTCAAGGTCATGAACACCGAGCCCTCATTGTTCTTTAGGGCAACAAACCACACTCCACTTAGTCAGCCGATATTTTTTTCTTCTAAGAATCCCCCTGCCAAAAGAATATAGACCGGAAAAAATCCAATCGTTTTAAGACTCCTTTGGGCAACTGGAAAAAGGAAATCATAAACAGTACCATGTTCGTTAGGAATGAATTTATGAGAACCAATCTTCCACCAAGGGATAAGAGTTTGCCTTTCCAGCTATTTAAACGTATTGAAGTATTTCCTCCATCTTTTTTCCATTCAGCATTTGTGAGCTTCCGATAATGTATCGAAATAACCAAATAGTTGATAGGAAATTGTCCTTGCTCACAGCCGAAAAGTTCAGCATACAAGGCGGCGTTTTCTTGAGCCTCTCCAAAACAAAACAATCCACTTTTATGGAAATTAATTTTAAGGCCCTAAAGTTGCTCAAAGGCTGACAGAATCATCTTTAAGTTACGAGCCTTATCGATATCGTGTTCCATAAAGAGAATTGTGTCATCGGCATATTGAAGAATCGATAAACATCCATCTACTAGATGTGGAATCACTCCTTCAATATGGCCCTCAGTCTTTGCGCGTTCGATCAAGATGGCCAACATATCACCCACTATATCAAATAGTATTGGCGATAACGGGTCACCCTGTATGAGACCTTTTTCGTTTGAAAATATTTGCCAGTGTCAGCATTGACCTTAATGGCTACACTTCCTCCCAAAACAAAACTCAGAGAAGCCTTTCATTCTAAGGGTTTGCTGGAGGAAAGTTCATTTGACTTTATCATAAGTTTTCTCAAAGTCAATTTTAAGGATTACCCCATTCACTTTTTCCTATGCAGCTCGTGGATAGTTTCATGTAGGATCGCAACTCCATCCATGATGTTACGGTCTTGCATAAAAGCCGTCTGAGACGGACGAACCACATGATCTGCCACACTGTTTAGTCGAATCATAGCCACTTTGGTAAATATTTTAAAACTAACGTTAAGGAGGCATATAGGTCAAAATTGTTAAATCCTTTCTGCCTCGTTGACCTTAGGTGATAAAATTATCTCACCAAAATTGAGCCGAAACAACTCTAGTTGTCCAACATGAAGACAAGCGAACAGTTATATTGGATCATGCTTGATAATGTCCCAAAAGTTCTGATAGAACTCGGCCGGGAAAAAAAATCGATCACTTTCGATGAATAGCCATGGTGGTCATTTTGACCGTTTTTTCAAAAGAATAAAAAAAGAGTGAAAAATACTTTAAAAAGAAACCCTTTGACATGGAGTCCTTTTATGTGTACTAGTTTCCAGGAAAAATAGTGAACTTAAGTTTAAAAGTTCACAAAAGATCAAATATCTATATACATGTATAAGTTTCAAGCCAAATGACCAATGAATGGCTATTATCGTGTCATAGTTTGTGATAAAGTGCTCATATTTGGCAAATAGGTGTGTCATGGTATGGAAAACAACGTCACCGAACCGATTTTCCAAATTACTAATAGAAATATCATTTTCCATTTTTAAGTGTCAATCATCTATAAACATGTATAATTTTCAGGCCAAATGACCAATGCATGACCATTATCGTGTCATAGTTTGTGATAAAGTGCCCATATTCGGTAAATAGGTGTGCCATGGTATGGGAAACAACGTTGCCTTTCAAATTTTTCTTAGAAATATCATTTTCTATTTTTAAGTGCCAAAAATGAATTTTTATGTGTAGCAAGTATAGAAAATATAGTAAAAAATGGCACCCATCTAATTTTCACAAAGCGATAGTACATATTTTATGGATAATACCTAAATATTAGGAATTTAAAAAAATTTACCTAATTTCGCCTATTTAAATGACTTCATGCCGATGTTATGAAAGTAATTCAAATTTGAACTATAAGTGTGTGATAGTTTGCTCTGAAAGTTTTACAAAAATATTTTTAAGTTACACAAGTAGTGGTTACATCATAGAACCGTCGATTGTTTTGAAAAACTCGGCCACTTTCGATGAATAGCCATGGTGGTCATTTTGACTGTTTTCTCAAAAAAAATTAAAAAGGTGAAAAAATACTCAAAAAAAAAAGAAACCCTTTGGCACGAAGTCCTTTTATGTGGACTAGTTTCTAGGAAAAATAATAAATTTGAGTTTTGACTAACTTTTCAAAACAAAACTTCACAAAAAGGCCAATTATCTATAAACATGTAGTATAAGTTTCAACCCAAATGACCAATATAATAAATCAATCAGTCATATTCCCCGAAAAGTTCCGCAGCTCCGCCGTCATCGAAGACAAGTTTTGGGGGTCAGAAGTTCTTCTCATTGTAGGTTCCCTCCATGGATCTCTATTGGTTTTCGACAAGAATGGCGTCTCCACCCCCCCCCCCCCCGCCCCCCCCCCCCCCCCCCTCCCGAGCTCTGGCGACTCCCATGGCGATCTTCGCGTCCCTCTCCACTAGAGGCCTCCCCCTGCGTTTGCAGCCATGGATACGTTCAAGGATCCATCATCTATTGCGCACCTCCTGGATTTCACCCCGGGACATCGTTTTAGGTCCAAGGTTCGTTCACTTTTCGCCACTTCGGTGAACCCAATCTCTTCCTCCCATCGCTTCTTCCTTGTGGTTTCTTTTGGGCGTGCTGGTTTTCGTCTGGATCATCTAAATGTTGGACTGGCCCTCTCGGCATCGATTGGTGTGGTATACGATGAGATCGATCAGGTCAGTTTGTCCGAGAGAGTGTTTCGGTTTTCGGTCTGCTCTAAATCTGTGGGTTTCTTGGTTTACAATCTGCGATCTATTTCATGTGATCTGATTAAATGCTATTTTCATCTCTGGAGCCGTGGTGGACCGAATTGGTTGCGTGAAGAACAGATCTGGTATTCTGAGTGTGATTCTGAATGGACTGTTACCAATGGTTCACGGTGATCCAGGGTTCATGCAGATGGTTCTGATCCTCGGGTTTCTAGTGTGTTTACTCGCATCCAAGAATCTCTTGCAGCGCCCTCATCATCATCTGTTCTTACTGGTGCTAATCAAACCCCTATTGGCGTTCGATCCAATTTGGGGATGGATTCTTCGGAAAATTCTGTTTTGGCCGATGATCATAATTTACGTGATCCGCAATCTGAGCGGGATTCACGTAGTTCAAATCCTAGGCCTAATCTGCAATGCGTGCGAGTGTCTCGGCCCACTACGACGCCCACAGAGGTGCCCTCTGCATTCCCCAGTCTGGCCCATCTGAGGCCCAGCCAGGCTCTGTTAATCAGAATCAGCTTAATATGGCAGAGAATCAGGTTTGCTCACGTTGCTTCGACCCGCGTCATAAGAGATTTTCTTGTTCTAATCGGATTTGTTGCCGAGGTTGTTGGAATTATGGGCATATTGTCCGGTCTTGTTACTCTAAACGATCTCTAAATCGGAAATACAGAGCAGTCGTTAAGGAAACCAACCCTGTGTTACCACATAACCAGAGCAGTGCCTTCTCGTCTCCCACAGAGAAAACCCTCGTCATTGTCCCTGACACCTGCGTCGGCGACTCCGCCGCGACCAATCCGCCATCATCGGCTGAAGGAGAAGACATGGCGAACTATCCGTGCGACCCCATCCCCCACCTGCCTCTAGGTGCTGGCATTGTGCCGTTCGATCATCTCCACCCGCAGCGCGGGTATGTGGTTCTGGGGGGCTGATGACCCACACGTATAGGGGGTGTATCGTAGTACTTACGATAAATAAGAGTGTCGAACCCAACGAGGAGCAGAAGGTGCTGACAAGCAGTTTTGATGAGGATTTCACTGTAAATACTAGCAGACAAGTTTTTAGGAGTTTTTTATATAACAGATAAATAAAGTGCGAGTAAATAAAGCGCAACAATAATAATTGCAGCGAGTGGCCCAATCCTTTCTAGAGCAAAGGACAAACCGGTTTGTTTACTTATGATGACCAAACGTTCTTGAGGACACACGGGATTTATGTCTAGTGCTTTCGCTTCGTATAGATGATTAATCTTTAGTGTTTTGATAAGTGTTGTGTGGGTGAACCTATGCTAATGCACCGCCCTTCCTAGGACTAATACATACTTGTGATTATACCCCTTGCAAGCATCCGCAAATACAAGAAAGTAATTAAGATAAATCTAACCACAGCCTTAAACTCTGAGATCCTACCATCCCTCATGCATCGAGATACCAACGAGGTTTAGGTTTCTGTCACTCCGGCAACCCCACAATTAATATTCGAATACACAATGCATTCCCCTAGGCCCATAAAGGTGAAGTGTCATGTAGTCGACGTTCACATGACACCACTAGAAGAATAGCACCACAACTTAAATATCAAACCATTAAATATTACTCAACATAGTTCACTACTAACATCTTGACTTCTCCCATATCCTCAAGAAGTAAACGAACTACTCACAACACATCATATGGAACATGATCAGAGATGATATAATGATGGGTAACAATCTGAACATAAACCTTAATTCAACGGTTCCACCCAATAGCATCAATAACAAGAGTAATCAACACCGGGAGAGTTTCCCCTAT
This sequence comes from Poa annua, assembly GCA_026929855.1. NCBI lineage: Eukaryota > Viridiplantae > Streptophyta > Magnoliopsida > Poales > Poaceae > Poa > Poa annua. The sequence continues at coordinate 3,639,946 of CM049434.1, read as the reverse complement.
CAAACACACAAGATTTAGCCCTAGATGTTACAGCGGGAACGGAGTGGAGCGGTGGAGATGACGGTGTCGGCGGTGGAGATGATGGTGATGATGATCCCAATGAAGTGCAGCTCGATGACGGTGACGATGGCGACGATTTCCCCCCTCCGGGAAGGGATTTCCCCGGCAGATTTCAGCCTGCCGGAGAGCTTTTCTCTCTCTGGTGTTCTCCGCCTCGTGGAGGCGGTGGAAGTCTTTCTGGTCGATCCCCCGAGTATTAGGTTTTCGGGGAGATGAAGTACGCGAAAGGGCTCGGCCAGAGGTGGGCCAGGGTGGCTGATACGTCTCCAACGTATCTATAATTTCTTATGTTCCATGCTATATTATACCAACTTATTACATGTTTTATATGCATTTTATATAGTTTTATGCATTTTCTGGGACTAACCTATTAACAAGATGCCACAGTGCCAGTTCCCTGTTTTCTGTTGTTTTTGGTTTCAGAAAAGTACTTAAGGAAATATTCTCGGAATCGGACGATTTCTTTTCAGAAGTCAGTTTTTATTTGGGAACGTTCCAGAAAACCGAAGACGAGACGAAGTGGGCGACCGAGGCGGCCACACCACCTCGTGGCGCGGCAGGAGCCTGGGCCGCACCAGCAGGTGATGTGGGCCCCTCGGGGCGCCACCGACCTCGCCCTTTCGCCTACATATACCCCCAGACTAAAAACCCTAGCACGGTGTTCGATATTTCCTCCACGGGTCCAGAGCGCCGCCGCCATCGAAGACAAGATTCGGGGGACAGAAGTCTCTGTTCCGGCACCCTGCCGGGACGGGGAATTGCCCCCGGAGCCATCTCCATCGACTCCACCGCCATCTCCATCGCCGTTGCTGACTCCTACGATGAGGAGTGAGTAGTTCTCCCCCGGGGCTGCGGGATCTACGGTAGCTATGTGGTCTATCTCTCTCTCCCATGATGTGATCTTTTATGTGATCATGAGCTTTGTAATCTAGTTGAATATGTGATGCTACTCTTTATCTATTATGCACTCTAGAGGTTACTTTAATATGAACTCCGGGGTTATTCACGGTTGTAACGGTGACAGTGTGTGCACCGTGTGTGATTCCTTTATGACGTTGTTGGTGTTAGTTTACTCTGACTTTGAGGGTGCTCTTGTAGCCCTACACAATGAATGGTGTTTGTTATCCAACATGAGAGTGTTTGAGAGTAGTGTTTATTTATTTAACTTTGATGTCATTGTTGAGAATGTCCACTGGTGAAAGTAGGATCCCTAGGCCTTGTTTCTAAGCATTGAAACACTGTTTCCAACAAGTTATGCTACATGTTTGCTTGCTGCCATTTTTATTACAGATTGCAATTACTACTTATAATCATCCATATTACTTGTATTTCACTATCTCTTCGCATAACTAGTGCACCTATACATCTGACAAGTGTATTGGGTGTGTTGGGGACACAAAAGACTTTTTGTATCTTAACTGCAGGGTTGCTTGCATTGAGAGGGTTATCTTTGACCTCTACCTCCCTGAGTTCGATATACCTTGGGTGATTCACTTAAGGGAAACTTGCTGCTGTTCTACAAACCTCTGCTCTTGGAGGCCCAACACTGTCTACGAGAATAGAAGCGTGCGTAGACATCAAGTTATTTTCTGGCGCCGTTGCCGGGGAGGTAAGCGTTGGAAGGTATCTCCTTTAGATCCTGCAGTTAAATCTTTTTGTTTCTTGTTTTTATTTTCACTAGTTAGGCTTAATGGAAAACAACAAAAAAAATAGAGATCTTTATGAAATTTATATTGAATTAGGACATGATGCTTTTGAAGAGAAAATTAAAAAACCTATGGAACTTTATTTGCAAGCTAATAGCAATGTTATTAGTATGAATTCTTTGAACACCATTATTGCAAATGCTATGGAAAAGTCTAAGCTTGGGGAAGCTGGTTTTGATGAGCATGATATTTTTAGTTCCCCAAGCACGGAGGAGAAAATTTACTTTGATGATACTATACCTCCAATATATGATAATTATAATCTTTGTGATATTTTCAGTCCACCTACTATTGAGGATATAGTTTATGTTGATTATGATATGCCTCCTATATATGATGTTTACAATGATGAATATGATGTTTTCAGTCCATCTACTATTGAGGATAAAATAAATTATGATTATTCTATGCCTCCAACTTATGATAATTACAATGATGGATGTGATAGTTTTACTCCCACTATTACTAATAAAATTGATTATGCTTATGTGGAGAGTAATGATATTATTATGCTTATGGATCATGATAAGAATGCTTTAGGTGATAGCTATACTGTACAGCTTATTCATGATTCCACTGAAAAATATTTTGAGAGAAGAAAGTATGGTTATAGAAATCTTTATGTTACTGAATTTCTTCTCTTTATGATGAAAGTTTCAAGCTTTCTCTTGATTTGCTTTTATTTGCTGGGTACTTTAAGACCCACTGGTTATTATGAGAGAGGGAGACATGGATTCATACATCACAATAATATTAGGTCTCCTCTCTCCATGTTGAAATTTTTGAAGTTGCACTTGTTTTGCCTTCCTATGCTAGTCACTTTGTGCTTTATTGATTTATTTTCTGACAAGGTTCTTTTGCATAGGAAGTGTGTTAGATTCAAATATGTTTTTGTCGGGGGGCTACCCCCGGGTAGGGTAAAGATATGGTAAAAGCTACGTCCAAGACGGAACCGACATACTTGCTGACCGACATATGCCCGGGTCGGAAGGGACCGGGATATGATATTGGTGCAGCCTGACATACTCTAACCGACTTAATCAGATTTTACCCGACATATCTATGTCGGTATGCATTGTGTTATTCTGATGTGCAGGAAGAACGGTTTATGAAGGGTAATCCGGCATAACCATGCCGGGTCTCGGGAGAAGCAGATTATCCGGCATACCCACGCCGGGTTGAGAGGTGGAATCCGGCATATCCATGCCGGGTTGCCCAGGAGAGGAGTCGCCAAGTTATCCGGCATATCCATGCCGGGTTATGCGGAGAAGATGCCATGCCAAGCGCTACAGGACAAAGGACAGACAAGACATGACAAGCCCATCCCCTGATGTGACTAGAGTACAACTCATGATGCAGTGAATAGTATTGACAAGACCCCAGTAGTCATGTCAGCTACAGTGCCGGAATAGTGTCACGTGGGCCACCTCTTGTCCCCTGGGCTCCTCCTATATAAGGAGCACCAGGGGGAAGGCCAAAGAGAGACACACACACACCCGCGGCCACGGCCGGCCTAGCCACGGGCCGCTCTCTTCCCCCCTTGGCTCTCTTTCTCCCTCAAAGCCTCTTAGATGTAACTCGGTTCTGCTCCTGGAGCATCCTGTACACAGCATATGCGGAGAGAAGAAATACACAAAGTAGGCTAGATGCTGCAGTAGGGGTGTTATCTCCTCACGAGAGCCCCGAAGCAGGGTAAATCCCCGTGTTCTTCTGTTTATTTGTGTGCGCTCCTTAGCGCATAATCCCTCCCCGAATCCTCTAGCATCCATCGGCCCCACAAATTAGCCTACCCGTAGGCATCTGTCTGTTCACCACGACGACAGTTGGCGCCCACCGTGGGGCATCAGTGGCGCTTGCTGGACTAATTTCGGACGGGACCTTCTTCATCGACTCGGGGACTCGACATCACCATGGTCCACACGCTCCAACTCGCTGCCGCGCGCAGAAGCTGTTCCGACCTACACCAGCGCTCTCCGTCAACAGATTCCGGGTAACTCCCCGAAAGTTGCCCGGGTCATGTCGGCTCCGTCGATCCCGACCGCACCAATGCTCCGTGAGTATCTTCGTCTGTATCATGCAATTGGCCAGTCTTGAGAGTAACTCGGGGACTGCCCCTTCATGCTTAATTTAGTTGTTAACCCCGGAATGAAATGTCGTAACCCGGGGTATGTCCTGTAGTGTTGTCTGTGTATTTTTTCCCGGGAGCAAGATGTCTTGACCCGGGGACTAGCTCACCGGTCAGTTATGCTTTTCATGCTAAGTCGGTAGAGCAACTCGGAAACCAGTTCATCCGTATGCATGTGGTTTATGTCTGTTTGTTCCGAGATATTTGCATGTCGGCACCCCGGGATGAACCCGGGGACTGCCCTGTCTTTACTTATGTTTCATTTCGGTTATTTCCTTGTTATCTGTGTGCCGGCGTCTCGAAGTGAAACTCGGGGACTGCCTTGTATATTTTATATATGTTGCCCAGATACCGAATAACTTTCAACCTTGTTTCAAAGTTTAAGTAATGTATGCTATCCGAGATGATCTTGTGACTCGACTGATGAACGCCTAGAATGGTAGTCAAGAGCAGAGATTGTGGAGTATAGTAAACATGAAAACAAACTCGGGGGCACGGTCAAAAAAGTAATTCGGCGTATGTTGTCTGTGTGTTTTCCCCGGAGCAAGATGTCTTGACCCGGGGATTAGCCCACCAGTGCGTTCTATTCTTTCTGCTAGATCACTGATGTAACTCGGGGACTCGGTGAAGACCGAGTCTGCACCCTAGTGCATAGCTTTGCAACTCGTCCTAATTTCTGTCTTTAAGTTAAAGTTAGTTTGACCTGTTAAATAGAGCAGTCGCTCCTGTTGAATACTTATTACACATGCATGCCTGGACTAACGTTGAAAGGTGATGTCGGTTTTACCGAGAGGATATTCATGTCAAAGGGCTTGATTATCTTGGTTATCTTGGTTGTTATGTCGGTTATCTCGGATCGATCGTATATTTATTATGGCCTGAAAGTGTATCCTCGACTATCTTTGATGTCGGTTTACCGAGTTATAAATGACCTATTATACCGTGTCGTCACTTATGTCCGTAAGATTTAATTTGGCGTGTTAAATAAAGTTGTTGCTCCTGTTGGAAAATTCATTATATATGCATGCATGAACTGACGTTGAAAGGTGATATCGGTCTTATCGGGAGAATACTCATGTCGAAAATCTTGGTTATGTCGGTTATCTCGGATCCATCTTATAATTGCTATTGTCTCAAGATATGTTGCATATGGTCTTTGGTATCGGATTGCCGAATTATAAATGGCCTATCATTTCCCGGTTGTCACTTTTGTCAGTTCGCCAATGTATCGCGGCATCGTTCCGTATCTCCAGATTGCCGTTTATTTCGGTTCGCCATGGTATCATGGCATCATCCTGTATCCCCGGTCATCGTTCATGTTGGTTTGTGAAATGAGATGTGTGATATGCCCTGAGTGGCCGAGGTACCGAGACATGTGTGATATGCCCAGAGTGGCCGAGATACCGAGACATGTGTGATATGCCCAGAGTGGCCGAGATACCGAGACATGTGTGATATGCCCAGAGTGGCCGAGATACCGAGACATGTGTAATATGCCCAGAGTGGCCGAGATACCGAGACACCCGAGATACACTTATGTTAAATCAACAGAGGTTGGAGGCGTCTGTGTCGGTATACGCCCAGAGTGGCTAAAAGCCGGCACATGAGACTCTGTGTCGGTATACGCCCAGAGTGGCTAAAGGCCGGCACATGAGACGTCCGTGTCGGTATACGCCCAGAGTGGCTAAAAGCCGGCATGTGAGGTATGTTTATGTCAAGCCGGCAGTGGCCGAAGACATCTATGTCGGTAAAACGCCCAGAGCGGCTAAGGCACCGGCATATGATTGTATTTTTGCAGGTACACGGTGGAGTAGGTAAAGATGGTGGTGTTGTTATTTCTTCTAAGTCTGCGCGCGACTCTGCGAGTCCCCCGCAGCCTCGGGGACTAGTGTCGGGGGGCTACCCCCGGGTAGGGTAAAGATATGGTAAAAGCTACGTCCAAGACGGAACCGACATACTTGCTGACCGACATATGCCCGGGTCGGAAGGGACCGGGATATGATATTGGTGCAGCCCGACATACTCTAACCGACTTAATCAGATTTTACCCGACATATCTATGTCGGTATGCATTGTGTTATTCTGATGTGCAGGAAGAACGGTTTATGAAGGGTAATCCGGCATAACCATGCCGGGTCTCGGGAGAAGCAGATTATCCGGCATACCCACGCCGGGTTGAGAGGTGGAATCCGGCATATCCATGCCGGGTGCCCAGGAGAGGAGTCGCCAAGTTATCCGGCATATCCATGCCGGGTTATGCGGAGAAGATGCCATGCCAAGCGCTACAGGACAAAGGATAGACAAGACATGACAAGCCCATCCCCTGATGTGACTAGAGTACAACTCATGATGCAGTGAATAGTATTGACAAGACCCCAGTAGTCATGTCAGCTACAGTGCCGGAATAGTGTCACGTGGGCCACCTCTTGTCCCCTGGGCTCCTCCTATATAAGGAGCACCAGGGGGAAGGCCAAAGAGAGACACACACACACCCGCGGCCACGGCCGGCCTAGCCACGGGCCGCTCTCTTCCCCCCTTGGCTCTCTTTCTCCCTCAAAGCCTCTTAGATGTAACTCGGTTCTGCTCCTGGAGCATCCTGTACACAGCATATGCGGAGAGAAGAAATACACAAAGTAGGCTAGATGCTGCAGTAGGGGTGTTATCTCCTCACGAGAGCCCCGAAGCAGGGTAAATCCCCGTGTTCTTCTGTTTATTTGTGTGCGCTCCTTAGCGCATAATCCCTCCCCGAATCCTCTAGCGTCCATCGGCCCCACAAATTAGCCTACCCGTAGGCATCTGTCTGTTCACCACGACGACAGTTTTATATATGCTTTTTGATGCTCTTTTTTATGTTTCAACTCTCATCTTTATGTGAGCATCATAAATATCACTATGCCTAGCTAAAAGGCTTTAAAGAAAAGCGCTTATGGGAGACAACCCACTATTTTATTTTTGTTATTTTTCTTTTATTTGAGTCAAGGAGCATGCTTACCTCTGTAACAACTCTTTTGTATCTTTATTTTATTGCATAGTTGTGCCAAATTTAGTCTCTAATAGAAAGTTGATGCTAGATTTGGATTTCTGCGCAGAAACAGTCTTCTGCTGTCCACCGTTTAATTCGTAACTCCTCACAGAAAAATCCAAATAATCTGCCCTTTTTTGTGCGTAATCCTCAGATATATATGCAACTTTTATTAGTTTTGAGTTTTCTGATCTGAGCAAGTTAAGTGCCTCGAAAAAAATTCGTCTTTACGGACTGTTATGTTTTTGACAGATTCTGCCATTTATTTTGCAATGCCTCTTTTGCTATTTTGATAGGATCTTTTTATCCTATGAAGTATCAGTGGCTGTAGCTAATGTCCAGTAGCATTGGTAGCAATTGTGTTCCTACAGAATATCATAATTTTTCGTGCACTAACCCTCTAATGAAGTTTACTCTAAGTTTGGTGTGGAGGAAGTTTTCAAGGATCAAGATAGAAGGATGATATGATGTGATCAAGAGGATAGTAAAGCCAAAGCTTGGGGACGCCCCGGTGGGTCACCCCCAACATATTTCAAGAAGACTCAAGCGTCAAAGCTTGGGGATGCCCAAGGCATCCCCTTCTTCATCAACAAACTATCAGGTCCTTTCTAGTGAAACTATATTTTAATTCCGCCACATCTTATGTCCTTGCTTGAAGCGTCTGTTTGCTTTTTGTTTTTGTTTTTGTTATTTTCATTCTCTGAATAAAATGGACCCTAGCATTCCTTTGTGGGAGAGAGACACGCTCCGCTTTTTCTTATGAATACTCGTATTCTTCACTTATATTTGTTGAGTATTCTTCTATGTTACTTCAATGCTTTCTACCTCTTGTTTTTCATGCATCTCTTGCTAGAGTTGTTAGCTTTATTATATCATACTCTCATATCTCATTGTTTAATTACTTGGAGAGTTTATCTTTTAAATAAGTTGATTGGTGTTTGGTTGAGAACAGAAAATGTAATGTGGTAGATGGTATAACTAAATGATACATAATCTTGTAGATCATTAAATTGTGTCACTTGAATCATTGATGTTGTTTTGAGATATTAATTTGCTTAATGGTAAACATGATGGTTTAGTAAAGTGGAATGATTAATGGTTGGTCTAGAAAAACTTGAAGCTGTGCCACACTTAAATTTCCAGTTGATAGCATAATGATATATGACTTCTATTTGCTAATGGCAACCATAATGACTTTGTGTTATGCGCTACGGTTGGGTCCCCAACAGTGACTTGTTCATTTGCCACAGCACCTCTTCGAGTGATTTTCATTATGCCTTGTAAGATCATATTTTTATTTGGAATCTTTTTACTTGTGAGTTCTAAAGCTGCGGTTTTCATGTCACTTCCACCACCATATTGCTAGCCTCTTCGGTACTTTGCATTGCCCTTTCTCACATTGAAAGTTGGTGCATACTTCGCCGGTACATCCAAACTCGTGGGAGATCTTCATCTTGTTCTCCTACACATAAGCCAAATATCTTCCTCAAAACATCCACCATACCTACCTACTACAGCATTTTCATAGCTGTTCCGAGATATATTGCCATGCAACATCCATCTTACATTACATGACTTGTTGTCATTCATTACTCATATATTGCTTTGCATGATTCTATAAAGCTGATGTGTGGTTTTACCCATGTTACGCTAGATCATTGCATAACCTGCTACACTGGCAGAGGCACCGTTGTCATATACATATTATGTCTCATTCATATTAGCTACTTGTATCATCAGTATGTTGTCATATCATCATTAGTGTGTTGTCATATCATCATATTAGGATGCTTGCCCCTAAAAGTGAAAAGTGCCATGGAGGCCATCGAAAAGAGAAACAGAAAAAGGAAAAAAATAGAAGAAAAAGAAAAAGAAAAGAAAAAAAAGGGGGCAGCATTACTATTCTTTATCACACACTTGTGCTCATGTTATAGCACCATATCATTTATAGTCATCACTTGTGCTCATGTTATAGCACCATGTCATTTATGATCATCATTTGTGCTCATGTTTAGCACCTTTACTCCATATGAGAGAGTTTTCATGTCTTACTTGCATAACTATGTGGGGAACTTTACACTATAGAACTTGGCTTGTATATTCCAATGATGAGCCTCCTCAAAAGTGCTCTAGGTCTTCGTGAGCAAGCAAGTTGGATGCACCCCCACTAGTTCCATTGGAGAGCTTTCATATACTTATAGCTCCATGTGCATCCGTTGTGTGGCAGTCACTACTCCTTGCATAGCTTCGATTATAAGACTTCCTCTTGTCTAATGATCACTTGCAGCTTTGTGAGACTTTCTTCCGTTGGCCTTCCAAACCCCCCTTAACATTCTCTTAACCAAAACATCCTGGTGCCAGGAACCAACGTTGAACGCTTGCTTGTTTCTTTTGAACAAATAAAGAGTTGATCTTCTACGTGCATATTGATATTGCTTGACTTGATCCTTTCACAAAGTTGTCATGTTTGTTGGAAGCATTAGATGATTATATTGTTGTGCTTGAAGCTTAAATCATCTCTAATATCTACTTTGCACAGTTGATTGCTATCTAGTACTATATCATTGAAAGCTTTACTTTGCTTTGCCTACTTGTTTATTTATTACTCATTTGATATCAATATAAACTACAGCCCTTATTCATTTGATCTCAGTTTACATGCCTTACATTAATATGTGATCAAGATTGTGTGAAAGTATGTCACTTCAGAAATTATTCTTCTTTTATCGTTCTTGCCTACTCGAGACGAGTAGAACTAAGCTTGGGGATGTTGATACGTCTCCAACGTATCCATAATTTCTTATGTTCCATGCTATATTATATCAACTTATTACATGTTTTATATGCATTTTATATAGTTTTATGCATTTTCTGGGACTAACCTATTAACAAGATGCCACAGTGTCAGTTCCCTGTTTTCTGCTGTTTTTGGTTTCAGAAAAGTACTTAAGGAAATATTCTCGGAATCGGACGATTTCTTTACAGAAGTCAGTTTTTATTTGGGAACGTTCCAGAAAACCGAAGACGAGACGAAGTGGGCGACCGAGGCGGCCACACCACCTCGTGGCGCGGCAGGAGCCTGGGCCGCGCCAGCAGGTGATGTGGGTCCCTCGGGGCGCCACCGACCTCGCCCTTTCGCCTACATATACCCCCCAGACTAAAACCCCTAGCACGGTGTTCGATATTTCCTCCACGGGTCCAGAGCGCCGCCGCCATCGAAGACAAGATTCGGGGGACAGAAGTCTCTGTTCCGGCACCCTGCCGGGACGGGGAATTGCCCCCGGAGCCATCTCCATCGACTCCACCGCCATCTCCATCGCCGTTGTTGACTCCTACGATGAGGAGTGAGTAGTTCTCCCCCGGGGCTGCGGGATCTACGGTAGCTATGTGGTCTATCTCTCTCTCCCATGATGTGATCTTTTATGTGATCATGAGCTTTATAATCTAGTTGAATATGTGATGCTACTCTTTATCTATTATGCACTCTAGAGGTTACTTTAATATGAACTCCGGGGTTATTCACGGTTGTAACGGTGACAGTGTGTGCACCGTGTGTGATTCCTTTATGACGTTGTTGGTGCTAGTTTACTCTGACTTTGAGGGTGCTCTTGTAGCCCTACACAATGAATGGTGTTTGTTATCCAACATGAGAGTGTTTGGGAGTAGTGTTTATTTATTTAACTTTGATGTCATTGTTGAGAATGTCCACTGGTGAAAGTAGGATCCCTAGGCCTTGTTTCTAAGCATTGAAACACCGTTTCCAACAAGTTCTGCTACATGTTTGCTTGCTGCCATTTTTATTGCAGATTGCAATTACTACTTATAATCATCCATATTACTTGTATTTCACTATCTCTTCGCATAACTAGTGCACCTATACATCTGACAAGTGTATTGGGTGTGTTGGGGACACAAGAGACTTTTTGTATCTTAACTGCAGGGTTGCTTGAGAGGGTTATCTTTGACCTCTACCTCCCTGAGTTCGGTATACCTTGGGTGATTCACTTAAGGGAAACTTGCTGCTGTTCTACAAACCTCTGCTCTTGGAGGCCCAACACTGTCTACGAGAATAGAAGCGTGCGTAGACATCCGTGGCCTCACCACCTGGTGGCGCGACAGCAAGGGGGGCCGCGCCGCCACATGGTGTGGGCCCCCTGTGGGTCCCCTTTTGGCTCCCTCCGGCATCTTGCAAAATAGTACACTAGTAGGAAAACCCTTATTAGTGGCGCACCAAATTGGCATTTTGTGGCACACCAATTGGGCATGGTCGGTGCGCCATAGAATTCTCGCCACTAAAATATATTTCTGTGGCGCACCTGCCCGGTGCGCCACAAAAACATTTCTGTGGCGCACCCCACCACCATGCGCTACAGAAACATTTCTGTGGCGCACTCCCACCTAAGTGCGCCACTAATTTTTTTTTTAATTTAAAAAAAAGGCGGCCAGATCTAGATCCAGATCTAGATCTGGCGCCGCCTGAATTTGTCGGAATTTCGCCAGCGATTTTGTGGTGCCCGTGGCCATGGCCGTAGGTGGGTGTGGGTGAAGGATGGGGGTCGCCGGAGGTGGTGGTGGAGGAGGTGGTCACCGGAGGAGGTCACTGGAGGGGGAGGAGGAAGTCACCGGAGGGGGAGCAGGAGGTGGTGGTGGTAGTCAACGGAGAAGGTCGCCGGAGGAGAAGGAGGAGGAGGAGGAGGAGGTGGCCCCCGTCGAAGTCGCTGGAGGTGGTCGCCGGAGGAGGAGGAGGTCGCCGGAGTTCGTTGAGAAGGAGGAGGGAGAAGAAGGGGAGTGGAGGAGAAGGGGAGTGGATGAGTGGAGGAGAGGAGGAGTGGAGGAGTGGTGGTGGAGAAGGGGAGAGGAGAAGTGGAGGAGAGGAGGAGGAAATGAGAGAAGGGGAGAGGATAAGGGGGAGCTGGCTGCTCCTTTTCGGAAAAAAATTCCCGCCCAACTATTCTGTGGCGCACCCCCTTCCAGTGCGCCACAGATTTTTTTTTTCTTTTTTTGATTTTGCCGTGAAAATCAATCATTTTTAAATAACTTTTTTTCCTTTTGGAATTTGGAGAATCTGAAAAGGCCAAACCGGGCAAGCCCAGGTTCGAGCAATTTTCTAATTTTCTCTAGTTTTTTTAAAGGTATTAAACGCATTTTTTCGACGTCATAACTTTTTTTACAGTGATTTTGCATAAAGGGTCAAAACTCATATTTCAAATATTCTACATGATGTAGACACTAATACCTAACCATATCTTAAAGGATGGAATTTTTTGAACATTTTTTCATTTTCTTCTTTTTGCCGCAAACTTAAAAAGGCGATCCACCGGGGGGGATCTGAGTGCAGGAATTCTGTGCAGCATTTTTGTGGCGCACCTCACCTGATGCGCCACAGAATGTACAAATTCGGTGGCGCACCCCACCTGATGCGCCACAGAAAGTCATATTTCTGTGGCGCACCCGGACGCATGCGCCACAGAAAGTCATATTTCTGTGGCGCATCAGGTAGGGTGCGCCACAGAAATGCTTTTCTGTGGCGCATGCATTTTGGTGCGCCACAAAAAGGGCTCATCCTATAAGCCTTTTCCTAGTAGTGGTAACTTCTGTCTGGTTGCTTTTGATTTCTGATCTTCGCAAATATTGTATCTTGACGGTGCTTTTTCCAGCAGAATCCAGACTCCGGTGATCCATTCTCCAATAATCATCAAACATGCAAAATAGATGAAATAACATAAGTATCATCTCTAAATATGAAATATATCAATGAATAATAGTAAATTATGATATAAAATAGTGATGCAAAATATGAATTTCCATCTTCTTGGTTTTGTTTTCTGAGCTTCGCAAATATTGTATCTTGACGGTGCTTTTTCCAGCAGAATCCAGACTCCGGTGATCCATTCTCCAATAATCATCAAACATGCAAAATAGATGAAATAACATAAGTATCATCTCTAAATATAAAATATATCAATGAATAACAGTAAATTATGATATAAAATAGTGATGCAAAATGGACGTATCAACTCCCACCAAGCTTAGACCTCGCTTGTCCCCAAGCGAAAGCTGAAGTCAGTAAACATGACCACAGGTTTATGGAGTGAAGTGTCGATAAACAATATACGGACAAGAAGCATCACATCTATTAATACACAAATCATCCTAGATAACAACTCCATTCATATAACTCAACCTGTAACAAGTAAAGGTAAATCACAATAAGGTGCACAGAGACAATCGTAGTTGGTGTTGGCAAACTTCGTTCTTGGTCGGAGAACAATGATCATATTGAACTTAATCTACAAAACAACCCTCTTAAGTAGTTGCTAACTCCCATGGTCATACTTATTAGATAACATCATTGTGCTAAACAAGGAAGAATAAAAGGCATGATTAACAATACAAATGTATAAATGGTTGAATCACAATCAACTCAAATGCTTGGTTAAGATAGAGGAGATAGGTTTACAGACTCAACATAAAGTAAAAGATAGGCCCTTCGTAGAGGGTAGCAGGGATACAAGCATGTGCTAGAGTTTTTGAGTGGTGTTTGTCGTTGTCAACGAGTGATAATAGAGTTCTTGTTATGTTCCATACCAAGCAAGTTGAGAGCGGTTCCGAATTATTTAGTAACAGGCATTTATAATATGCACTTAATTTATATAACTTGACACTCCTCTCAACCTTTGCTTTTCACAAACCATGGCTAACCGAATCGTCGGGTGCCCACCAATCAATCTCAAACCATGGAGGAGTGTCTATTTTTAACTTTCTCAAGCCTTTTGATATTATAGTGGTCTAACCAGCTCTTTCCAATATTAGTGACGAGCAGATGGAGCATGCAAGTCAAGGGTTACTTAATTAGTATGGAAGATAACAAACCCAACTATTATTTTCTCACGAGCTAATAAACATTGACACAAATAAAGGATACTAGTTTTGAATAAAGATAGCACACGAAGTATTTACTTGGAGCGGCGCAAAATACCATATAATAGGTAGGTATGGTGGACACAAGTGGCAAGGGTTTTGGCTCAAGGTTTCGATGTATGAGAAGCATTGCCTCTCGATACAGGTCTTTGGCTAGCAAGGTTGGGTAGCAAGCATAAGAGTTCAGGGATACAAACAAACACACACGTAGTAAAAACAATCATGCGATTCTTACTTGGAAGCACAAACAATTTTAATTTGTGAATACTAAACTTATTAGCTACAAGTGAGAAAGATCATTGAATAATATATCTATATGTAATTCTTTTTCTCCCCTTAAGTCTCAAAGTATTGTAGCTACTGACCAATGCTAAGTTTGCCAAAACCAAAAGGTTTACTATATGTTCCCAAAGTGATACCAATACAAATGATAGGCTCAATCGTATATGATAGAAGTTGCAAACTAAAATAAAGTGTGAAGAAAGTAAATGATAAAACTTCTCATTAATATTCCATAACGGCAACTCACACCAAGGGATACATCGATAGATAACCAACTAAAAGAGAGATACTTCCACATTGCAAAACATCATATAAGATAACTTCCCTACTCATGATATGACTCTACTAAAAGATAAAAGATAAAAGATAAGGGTGTGATACCGCGGCACTCCCCCCAAGCTTGGAACAAGCCAAGGGAGATGCCAATACCGATGATGTATTACTCCTTCGGCGGTGATGGGTGATCCTTAATAAGCTTCATAACTAGGTCCTTCAATTCATCAATCCTGAAGGTGAGGTCACAAATCATCTCTGTATTGTTCTCGATATGGTTCATGAACATATCAGTTTGTGAATCCCAGCTCTTGGAGTTGTTTCCCCATCCTTCATCAGACTTGGAGCTCTTTTTCCCTGCATTGTTAGAACGATGCATATTCCAAGGATTTGGCCGCTTCGCCTCAGGAAGTCTTTCAATTTGATTCAAATAGATTAAGTTGTGGAAAGGGTTGTTGGTGCTCGAGGGAGATGTCCTTGGAGCTAGAAGATGACGTGGAACTCTCCCTCCGGTGCTCATCCGCGCGCTCAGCTTGCGGTTGGAGGGGTTTGTCACCACTCCAATGCTCGCAACGGTGGCGCAAGGGTTTCGATGCGGATCTTCCTCTACCCTTTCTTCATCTTCACTCTTGATCTCCTCTTTAAGTTTGGGATCTTGGAGATCATCCTCCAAAGGCTCTTTGCCTTTGTCGTTGGCGGAGACCATGGTGCTTCTAAAACTAATTCCTGACAGAAAACAGCTCGAAACCAAAACACGTCGAAAACACGATATACAGGCCTCGGGGGATCCGGGGGATTATATAGCAAAACGTTTTACAACAAAATGAAGGGAACATGAAGAAACCCGAGAGGAGACGGACTCCGAGTCGGCCTCACCATAGGGTGGCGCGGCCAGCATGGGGGCCGCGCCACCACGTGGTGATGGCGCCTCGGGCACCGTCTCGTGATCGTTTTTGTCTTGTATTTTTCCATATTTTCTAAAAATAAATATAGTATCTTCCAAAATTTAAAACGCGGACTTTTTCTTACCGAAACTGTACCTTTTCGAATTCAGCTTCTGCAGACTCGGAAAATTGCTCTTTGATAAAAGCTTCCTGAGTAATAACTTGAATAATATCAACATCTTCATTATAAGAATCTTCAGAAATATAATGTTTAAGTCTCTGTCCATTTACCACTTGTGTAGTGTCATCTTTAAGTGAAGCAATTTTTATTGCACCCGAACGGAATACCTCCACACTAACATAAGGTCCTTCCCATTTGGAGAGTAATTTTCCTGCAAAGAATCTAAGACGAGAGCTATACAATAGAACTTTCTCACCAACATGAAACTCTCTCTTAAGAATTCTCCTATCATGCCATTTCTTAACTTTTGCTTTAAAGAGTTTAGCATTTTCATCAGCTTCACTTCTCCATTCATCTAATGAACTCAAATTAAGTAATCTCTTCTCACCCGCAAGTTTAAAATCTCTATTAAGTTCTCTCACTGCCCAATAAGCTTTGTGTTCTAATTCTAAAGGCAAGTGACAAGCTTTTCCATAAACCATTTTGTAAGGAGACATACCCATGAGATTTTTATAAGCAGTTCTATAAGCCCTAAAAGTATCATTTAACTTGCTAGCCCAATTTTTTCTATTTCTATTAACAGTCTTTTGCAAGATGGCTTTTAAATCATCAAGAGTGTAACCAATAGCTCCACGGTGTTTTTTCAATACTTTCAATAATCTTTCTTCTTCTTGACCTGAAAGGTTAGCACTAATAATAACAGGATATGTTTTCTTATCATCTATATGTGCATATTTAAGAGTATCAGGCAAAGGTTTTAAATCAAAGACAGGTTCCTCCTTAGGTGGAAGTGTTTTACCCAAATCTTCCACTTGTAGATTATGTTTAAGTATAGGTTGATGGAGGAATATTTCATCAAGTTCATTCCTTTCTACTCTAAAGACTTCACTTTCATGATCTTCCATATATTGCTGCAAAGCATTGTTAGGAGCAAGAGCAATAGAAGCAAGTTGTTCAATTTTAAAGTCTGCATTGGGCATTTCAGTTTCATAAGGTGATTTAGCAAATTTCGAAAAAATAAATTCATATGAATCACCAGCAAACTTAGTAAAGATTTTCTCTTCCCTACAATGTATAATAGCACCACAAGTATTTAGAAAAGGTCTACCAAAAATGATAGGACAAGTATTACTAGCAACGGAACCACACATAAAACTTCAACATCTCTAACAATACCAATTGGAGACATAGTTTCTCTATTAGCAAGTTGAATAACTACATCAATCTCTTCAATTTCACAAGGACCAATCTCATGCATAATTTCTTTATAAAGCTCATAAGGAATAGCACTTGAACTTGCACCAATATCACATAAATCATAATAACAATGATCACCAATTCTAACAGAAAGCACAGGTACACTTGTTTTCCTTGAACTTTTAGGATGAGAAACAACATTAGAAGCATCCTCACAAAATATAATGTACTCATCTTCCACATTTCCAGTAACAAGATCTTTTACTATAGCTACAGAAGGTTCAATATTAATTTGTTCATCAGGTTCTATAGCTTTCTTTGTAATTTTGTTAACCACACTAGCCATAATAGAATGTTCTTTCATTTTAACAGGAAAAGGAATTTTTTCAATATAAGGCTCAGGGATAACATTATCAACAATATTGACTTCAATGCTTTTAGCTATAGGAGAAACAGATTTATCTTTATAAGGCTCGTGATATTTCTCAAAACCCTCCTTAGGCAAACCGAAATGAGCAGCAAAGGCTTTGTAATAATTTGCAACAACTTGAGAGTCAAGACCATAAGCGTTACTAATATTTCGAAATGCATCAGTATTCATGAAAGTTTTAATGCATTCGAAGTCATATTTTATACCTGACTCACTACCTTTGTCGTTCTCCCATGCTTCAGTATTCTCCTCAATACGATCAAGAAGTTCCCATTTAAACTCTTCTTTATTACGCGTGAATGATCCAGAACAGGCAGTATCCAATAATGTTTTATCTTCAAAAGAGAGTCTCGCATATAAGTTATCAACAATAATATTACCATGAAGCTCATGAATGCGGCATTTGAGCATTAATGCCTTCAATCTCCCCCACGCTTGGGCAATACTTTATCCATCATGAGGCCAGAAATTATATATAGAATTCCGATCTTGGTGAATCTCACTTGGAGGATAGAATTTAGAATAAAAGAGAGGTACAATTTCCTCCCATCCAAGAGAATTCATGTTCTTCAACAATTTATACCAATGCGCAGCTCTTCCAGTAAGTGATAAAGAGAATAATTTATTCCTTACTTTGTCCATTGTAATACCTGCACACTTGAACAACTCGCATAATTCATGTAAATATAGCAAATAATCACCAGGGTGGACAGTTCCATCCCCTTCATAGCGGTTATCCATAACATGATCAACAATTTTCATAGGTATTTTAAATGGCACTATTTTCTCAGGTGGCGCATCATCTTCTACCTCAGCAGCGCTAGTAGTTCTTCCAAACAGGAAGTCAATCCATGCTCTCTCCATAATTAAGTAAATTAGGAGACAGCAATAAAAACAACACTTACAGCTAAAGTTTTCCTTACCAATTCCACTTACCAATAGCGCTTCACTCCCCGGCAACGGCGCCAGAAAATAGTCTTGATGACCCACAAGTATAGGGGGTGTATCGTAGTACTTTCGATAAATAAGAGTGTCAAACTCGACGACGAGCAGAAGGTGCTGACAAGCAGTTTTGATGAGGATTTCACTGTAAACACTAGCAGACAAGTTTTTAGGAGTTTTTGATAATGTAGATAAATAAAAGTGCGAGTAAATAAAGCGCGACAATAATAATTACAGCGAGTAGCCCAATCCTTTCTAGAGCAAAGGACAAGCCGGTTTGTTTACTTATTATGACCAAACGTTCTTGAGAACACACGGGATTTACGTCTAGTGCTGTCGCTTCATATAGATGATTAATCTTTAGTGTTTCGATAAGTGTTGTGTGGGTGAACCTATGCTAATGTACCGCCCTTCATAGGACTAATACATACTTGTGATTATACCCCTTGCAATCATCCGCAAATACAAGAAAGTAATTAAGATAAATCTAACCACAGCATTAAACTCTGAGATCCTACCATCCCTCATGCATCGAGATACCAACGGGGGTTTAAGTTTCTGTCACTCCGGCAACCCCACAATCAATATTAGAATACAAAATGCATTCCCCTAGGCCCATAAAGTTGAAGTGTCATGTAGTCGACGTTCACATGACACCACTAGAATAATAGCACCACAACTTAAATATCAAACCATTAAATATTACTCAACATAGTTCACTACTAACATCTAGACTTCTCCCATGTCCTAAAGAACTAAACGAACTACTCACAACACATCATATGTATCATGATCAGAGATGATATAATGATGGATAACAATCTGAACATAAATCTTAATTCAACGGTTCCACCCAATAGCATCAATAACAATAGTAATCAACATCGGGAGAGTTTCCCCTATCAGATGCACAAGATTCAGCCCTAGATGTGACAGCGGGAACGGAGTGGAGCGGTGGAGATGACGGTGTCGGCGGTGGAGATGGTGGTGATGATGATCCCAATGAAGTGCAGCTCGATGGCGGTGACGATGGCGACGATTTCCCCCCTCCGGGAAGGGATTTCCCCGGCAGATTTCAGCCTGCCGGAGAGCTTTTCTCTCTCTGTCTTCTCCGCCTCGTGGAGGCGGCGGATGTGTTTCTGGTCCATCCCCTTGCCTTAGGTTTTTGGGGGGGATGAAGTACGCCAAAGGGCTCGGTCTGTGGTGGGCCAGGGTGGCCACACCACCTCCCGGCGCGGCAGATGGGTGCATGCGCCGTGGCATGGTGTGGGCCCCCTGGGGCCCACCTGGCTCTCCCCTTTTGGCCTCCCTCGTGATCTTGCAAAATAGTAACTTCTGTCTGGTTGCTTTTTATTTCTGAGCTTCGCAAATATTGCATCATGATGGTGCTTTTTCCAGCAGATTACAGTCTCCGGTGATCCATTCTTCAATAATCATCAAACATGCAAAATAGATGAAATAACATAAGTATCATCTCTAAATACGAAATATATCAATGAATAACAGTAAATTATGATATAAAATAGTGATGCAAAATGGACGTATCAGTGGTCCGTCGAGGGCCGTGGGGCAGCGCATGGTAGGGGCGGGGCGGCGAGCGCCGGACCGGTGAGCGGCGGCGTGGCGAGCTTCTGACCGGGGACCGGCGGGGCGGCGAGCGGGGGCGCGAGTGAGAGTCCAGGAGGGGCGGAGCGGATGGAGAGCGCACGCGGCGTCGAGGGTGCACGTCCTCCTCGAGGATGTCGGACCGGCCCCGCTTCATGGCGTCGACGGAGCACGCCGGCGACGGCCGTGATTTCCGGGTCGGGGCGAGGTGGGAGGGGCCTGGCGGCTTCGGGGTGGTCGAGAGAAGCGAGTGGGGGTAGGGTTTTGCGCTATGGGAGCAGGGCGTGTGTTAGATGCGTACCGAGGCCCCTAGATGGGCCCGGGCCGTTAGGCCGCAACCGATTATTGGGCCGAACAGGCCAGACGCGGGCCATCGGGGCCCGAGACGGGTCCCGCCACTCCACGGGCCGAGGCTGTGGCTCCGGCCCACCCAGCCCAACTAGGCTGTGCGGGCTAGGGTTAGCCTGCACCGAGCTGGCGCTGCCGGCCGGACCTGGAGACGACGCCTGCGCGGCCGCCGCACGCTGAGCCGCCACCTTTACTGCGAGAGCTTCCAATTCACGCACAAGATCCGGCACCTCGGATGGCCAGGGAGTGCCCGGCGCCGCCACCGCCACCAAGGGGCGGGGAGCTCGCGCCGTCACAGGGAGGGGAGCGTTCATGGCCGGCCGGTGAAGCAGCGTCGACAGAGGACCTCTCCGTCACGTCACCCTCGGGCTTGCCCGCTTCGCCACGGCGAGGAACTCCCCGAAAGTTGGTGACACCGGTGGCATGCACCGCGCCGCCAACTCCTCCTCAAGCGCAGCGGCCTCGGCGTCCACCTCCGCGATGTCCGCCCACCAGCGGCCGCCGAGCGTCTCCACCGACATCCACCACCTGGTGGTGCAGCAGGGCGCCGGGCAGCTGGTAGGGAGCACGGGAATCGGTCGCCGCCTTCCACTTTTACGTACCAAGGGTTTCCCTTTTTTCACGTGAGATGAAAACAATGATTTTTTACACAAGGGCTTCCCCGTCACCATCCTGCACGAGCCGACGTCGGCGGCCTCTTGGGACGTTGTGGTCGTGGGCGGTCTCCTGCCGTTGCTCACGCCGCTACGGCTGTGCATCGCGGCCCTGTTCATGGTCATCGTGGTCGTGGCGATCTCCGGAGGATCTCATGCCCCTGCTCCATCTGGTGTTCTCCATGTCGATGTCGATCGTTCTTGCTCGCGGTGCTGCACGGCGATTTGCCTGTTTGTCTCACGGTTCCTTTTTTTTTTTCCTTGGCCCCCGGCGAGCTGCATCTGTTTGTCTCACGGTTCCTCTTCCCACATCTCCACTCCATCCCTGTGGTCCGATCCGACCCCCTTGCCATGGAACGCCACACCGTCGCCTCGAGGGATCGTCGCTGACGGCTCTAGCAGCACCGCGAGCATGACTGTTTCCTCCTCCAGAAGCGAGACCTGACACCCGTCCCCGTCCGTCACCAAGCTTCTTCGCTCCTCATCCCCGTCTTCTAAGGTACATGACCTCCTCCACATCCCCTCTCCTTAACATATCCTTCTTCAGCAATCTTTAATTCCGAATTTCTACTAGATGCGGCATGTCAGTCTCACCGGCGTGTTAGATGATGGGGATCAGCCAGCGTGTGGAGTTTGCAGTCCCGGCGTAGCCTACTCCGTAGGCAACACCAGCATGGTGGGTCGTACAACAAGAGGAAGATGGCGCACTATCCGCTAGATTCCATGTATTAACCAGGTGAGGCTGTCTCTCCTATGGTCGTCGTGCTTCTTCCCTGCTTTTTTTTTATTTTCTTTCCTTGTGTTTTACTGCCTTTTTTACCAGCAGGGATTAGCGGCCGCGGCGGAGCGGACCACTTCGTGGACAGGAAGGAGGCGTATGCGCTGGTTGTCAATAGCTAGGTCAGCCAGAACCACCTAGCTATGTCTTGCTTGGGTCGTTCATCTGATCCTATCTCTCGTGTCAAATTTGCTGGCGGTGGATCCTTCTTCTTGCAACTAGCAACATGACCGATTGGGGAACCACATATTGTAAATGCTATGTGCAGTTTTATTTCTATCTCTCTCCATTTTCGTTGTTTCTATTGTCATGTTATGTGTAGCAAAGCATGCAAACATATTAAATGTCTTTGTTGCCTGAGCTTTTCATCCGGAAAGAATAATCACATGAACCAATTGAATTTAACACTGGAATGCTATTGTATACATATGCTCCTGCAAGAGGAGAGATCCCCGATCAGATCATATTCACAGATGTTGCCACGAAAATGAGCATATCTGAAGAAGCGAATTAGCAGATCTTTTCTTCGTACATATGCAATTAGCCACCTATTTCGTTTATTTGGAAGCACTTGTATCAAATCATATTTACACATATGCCTCCTGTTTTTGTCTCCCTTTTCTTGCCCTGTCCCCTGCAAGTTTGTGTAATTGTCATAGCCGAATTGTTTGTTTTAAACGGGTATTACATTTTGTGGTGCGCTAGCTTCTGAGCATCGAAATATTTCTTGCAGATTCTATTGTACCAAGATGGTCTCGACGGACAGAGAGGAGCTCTTAGCGAGTCTGTTGCTGTCGTCGGGACCCGATCTCCGGCCGGCTGCGAGCGAATTGAACTTCACCCGCTGTGCCGACAGTGCAGACAGGTAAACAACCATCGCTTGATCTTTACTTGAGCTGTTAGGCTTGCTCTAGCTCACTATGGAAGTTCAGTGTGGCTTCTGGTTGCGTTTCATCTCTAGCATACACCCTATATATACACCCTATATTCTTGGTAATAAAGGCTTTGTTGCTGTTCTGGTGGCGGTGGCCTTATCTTCTGATATGTTTTGATTAGCCACTATCTTATGTGTGTTAGGTGCCATGGTACCTGCTGAAATCAAGAGATTTCCAAGCGTAGTGCATTCTTTCAGCTATTGAGGTTCTATCCGCTCATTTTGCCGAGTAGAGCTATCATGTTTCTTTCCCGGGAGGGGGGTGCATCCCACCACTTGTGTTTTTGTTGCTGGAAATGGTGCATTCTAATTAATATTGCTGAACTATGATGTGGAAATGGACTGGAAACATGGCATATATGGAAGTATTCATCCTACCAGATTGTTTTCGACAGAATGGACCTGGGAAGTACGACGATTCATCTGTGTAATACTCTCAGAAGGATTTCGTGCGTGCTTGAGTTCTGATACACTGAGGGATAGAAAGTCAGTTAGATCGAATATACGGTAAACTAATTAGCGAATAATTAACTGCCAATTAAATAGTGGGTCATGTGGATAGCTTACATGTTGGGATAGAAAAATCATAAATGAGTTGTAGTGGGTCTTTGAAATGAGTTCTTTTTTTTTTGACTTTCTTTGAAATGAGTTCTAATGACATCATGATTGATTGCTGTCTTTGAAATGAGTTCTCTTATGCGTTTCTCAATTCTGTCAATATTTAAGTCTCAGAATCAAATATAAGATGTTCAAAAAAAATCCAAGCAGATTATTCTCATAGTTTGTTTCATGCTCTTTTGATTTCTTGGTTGAACAGGTAAGAATAATCAGATGTGAGTTGTTCGCTCAAATAATTTAAACACCGGTCACCAATTTTATTGATCTATATTGAACCTTTTACTTTAAATGAGGATAGAATTATGTAACAGTCTATCATTGCTTTACACATTAAGATATGTGTTATATTTATATGCAATTTAACTTAATCTAATCACAGGAAAATCGCAGACTCTCGCCACCATAGAGACATAAGATGACATCGAACCACGGTGAACTGCTCTCCCGCTGATTCGCTGCATAAATTTTCTGGCCATTATTTTGACAGCTATGGCAGTAAGCACGATAACTGATATGCGTTCGATGTATCCATATATGATAGTGAAATTGAAGTGGTGAGCTTGATTGATTTCTCAATGTGCTATTTCAAAATAAATAAATTCCTTAAATGGTTTGGCTTTAGCCTAACAAAAAAAATCTTACCACCTTGTCGAGTAAATTAGAAACAAGGCACCCATGCATCGTATCTTTCGACAACTTGAACTTATTCCCTTCCTCCATCTCTGTCTTTCAAGTCAAATGGCCAATATGCAAGCAGCCAAGCAATCATTTTTATTGGATGGCAGAGAATGAACGTAGTTTGTTTATTGTCAGCACGGATAACCTTTGTTTCCTCCATTGGATTAACTTAGAATTTTGTAGACTGCCATCACGAAGCTATGCTATCATGTTTCTATTACATGAAGCTATCATTTTTCAGTACTTATATTTTTTGTTGCCTGCATATGATTCCGTATTGCAAACTACAAATGGTGAACTTGAGTGTTGATTGTCGATGTACTGTACGTGCTTTCTTTTAATCACCTGAGTTTTGCCTTACCCTTTGGTTCTTCCTATATTTTTCTTCTCTCGCCTTTTTTTGCCATGCTTTTTCTCTAACCAAGGAACCTACATTTGTTCACAACCTCTTATATATCTACAATATGCTAAATTTGGAGACATTGGGCAGGTGTGGAAGAAGGGGCTGTGAAGGAGATGCTCAAAGAAGGTTCAGTCACCATGGTCAGAGTTGTGCTGTTGTAGGTCAATCGGAGGATTGATATGCTGATGTGGTTGTTATGCAAGTCAGTAAGTTGATCACGGTTGGTTGGTTTGGTGCATATGTGATTTTAATTCTAATTGCGGCTGTGATCCACTACATATGTGCAATTATCATCATGTTATGTTTGTTCCATTTTGAAAAAAATATGCATTTCTGAAATCTGTGTGAGTTGTGTCTTTTAAGATTGCAGCTATTGAGCAAAAACTACGGCCTTCGAAATGAAGTAGCATAGAAAGAATTAAAAAAACTGGTTCTATAGCTATTGTAGTTTACATTGAACGAATGCACATAAATTCAGAAAGGACTCAGCTGAACCTTGCATTGCTCTAATAAATAATTTTCTCTTCATGTTATCCACAATGGAACTATGTCTTAACTGACGTATAGTGGCACACAGGCGATCGGTATGTTCTACAATGTAGCCTTGCCTACTTTTTTGGTGTGCACTTTATGTTATGTCGGTAGGGTTATATATTTCTCATACATGGCACTGATGACTGATCAAGTAATGTCATCTTTTATTGAAAAAATGATATTGACAAAACTTACCAGGCGCTCGGTCTGTTCTACAATGACCACCAATGAAATAAATTTCAAATGCTTGAAATTTTTGTGTTTCGTTGATGCCTTCTATATGGACAAATTTGTGTTCTGGTGATCAGTTTTTTTGGAATGCTGGGTGCTCTAGAGGAATGACCCTTCTATGCAATTATCAATTGGCTTACTCCAGATTTCAACAAGATGGTGTTGTGCGCGGAATGAGAAGTCGCTCCCAAAGGGTGACGCATACGGTCGCTCACCGACATAGCAAAGGGAGATCATTGTCGAGGTTGCCATGCACACTAGTAGAGAAAGGGGCATTGTCACCGGTTTTAAAGGGCTTTTAGCACCGGTTGTGCAACCGGTGCTAAAAGGTCGGGACTAAAGGGGTACCCCCTTTAGCACCGGAACCCTATGAAACCGGTGCTAAAGGCCTCCACGTGGGCACCGCTGAGCACGCGCAGGCGGAGGACCTTTTGTACCGGTTGGTAATACCAACCGGTGCTAAAGGCCTCCACGTGGGCACGGCTGAGCACGCGCAGGACCTTTTGTACCGGTTGGTAATACCAACCGGTATTAATAGTTACTGTCTTTTTTCTTCCGCTTATTTTTCAGTGTTTCTGTTTTTTCTTTTGCGCTTCTTTTTAGGGGTTTAGGGTTTCTGTTTTTTTCCTTTTCGCTTATTTTTCAGGGTTTCGGAGGAGATCACGTATGAAGTACCCATTACACATATAAATTGTACTCACTACGTACACATATAATTGTACTCACTACACATATAAATGAAGTACCCATAATTACATATAATTAAAGTACTTTTTTCACGGAGATATCACTGGTATTACATGGAGGGAGTCTATTTTTCCACATAGTGAAATTCACCGGATGGATTTATGACATGCGTAAGGAAAAATCCCGCCAATTCCTCCGCAATTGCTTTAACGCGGTTCGTTGGTAGGAGTTGGTTCCGCTTCCTTGCGATCTTTAAAAGGAGGAGATCAAATTAGTTATGATTGAAACTAAACACAAGTGATAGTAGAAAAATAAAGTTGTGAATGATTTTTGCGTACCTCTATGTTTCTTTGACTATTGACTCTCTCATTGACTTTCATGTGAATGAACTCACAAACGTAGTATCCACATAAATCTGTCCCATCTGGTTGTTGCAGACACCACTATACAACAATATGATTTAATCAAATAATAATAAAGAGAATTAGAACGATACACGGACCTAGTTAAGTAGTATTACTTACTTTGTTAGCTTTGAACTCCAGCTTATCTTTCCATTCACCGGGTTCTTGCTCGGTGAACTTTTTCCAAACCCTGCCCAAAAAGAATATGAATTGAGGAGTTATTACTTACTTTTGATATCAAGTAAATGAACGAAATAGAGGCGTAGTGCGATTGAAATTACCTCTTGAGCATTATACGCACGCTTTTGTATGCATCTGGATTTGTTTTTTTTGAGTCCCAGATTTCAACTTCTCCATCGTCGAGTTTAATGATCAGGAGAATGAAGTGGTAACTGCGCACGTAATTCAGAACTCATCAATTGCACTTAATATCGGGAAAGGAAAAATAATGTGTACAAGACATTAACACTCACTTGAAATTGTAGGGAAAAAGTATTTCTTTCTTGGTACTTTGTCGCTTAAAGAAATTCAGTAGAACGTCCTCTATGGCGTCGGGTTGATTTTCTAAAGTCTGGACATGAACTTTATCCGGGTCAATGAACCCAATGTCCCAGATTTTGAGCTGTCTGCATTCACGAATCTTCATTCTGCATATATAATAGCGTACAAAAGAATGATGTGAGGATAATTACTGGCAATGAACGAGCTTAACTAAATAACGAAAATACACAAATAAATTACTTACAGACAATAGCAGCTGATGATAGATTTGTCGAGAGCACGTTGATTGTACATCTGAAAAAGTTCAGAGAACTCAACTTGTACAGCATATTCTTGGAAGTAGTGCTCATCCTTAACTCCCGCCATGAAATAGAAAGTCCCATCTTTTGAGATGTCCATGTACCAGTTATGCAATCTCCATAACTGTGTTGTTAGAGCACTGGGGTTTGTCACCAGAGGCAGCCCGAGAGTATATTGATATGCTATCTCAAGAGTCTCGTACTCTCTGTCTGCACGGTATACAACTTCTCCAGGCTCGATTTCCTGAGGAGCCCGAGACGACACAATGAGCGGGGCCATCGATTGTACTTCTTGTTCCCCGAGCTGGGCAACTTGTTTCCCGCATTTCTTTTGTTTCCGTCGCTCCTCCTCTTCCTCCATCTGCGAGCTATGTACCTTGTTAATACCTCGCTCATAGTCTGTAAACGGCGCCGGTGGAGGGTTATATAAGTTGTCAATGGTGCGATCTTTTACCTCAATTGGTATAGTCTTCAGAAGTTCCTTTAAGGGACCCATCAGCCGGGTGTCTCAGCATCTCGTCTTCCTTACGGTCTTCTTTGTGCCATCGCAACAACTTGGCATTCTCTTTGTTTCGGAACAAACGTTTCAACCGTGGTATTATAGGAGCATACCACATCACCTTTGCAGGAACCCTCTTCCTGGGGCTGGCCTCGCACTCAACATCACCTGGGTCTTCTCGCCTTATCTTATACCGCAATGCACCGCATATCGGGCATGCATTCAAATTCTCGTACTTCTCACCGCGGTAGAGGATGCAGTCGTTGATGCATGCATGTATCTTCTGCACCTCTAATCCTAGTGGGCAGACAATCTTCTTTGCTTCGTACGTACTGGAGGGCAATTCATTTTTCCTTGGAAGCATCTTTTTAAATATTTGTAGCAACTGTTCAAATCCCTTGTCAGATACTCCATTCCTTGCCTTCCATTGAAGCAATTCCAGGGTGCTACCCAGCTTTTTCTGGCCATCTTCACAAGTTGGATACAATAATTTTTTGTGGTCCTCCAACATGCGCTCTAACTTCAACCACTCGTTTTCAGTTCCGCAGATTATCTGTTCATCAAGAATAACCTGACGAAGATCATCATCAGACTGATCATCAACAATGACCTCATGCTCAGCTTCGTCTTCCCCCATTTTAGTATCACCGTGTTCAGAGAACAGAGGATAGTTGTCATCATCATCTTCTTCATTGTCCTCCATTATAACCCCTGTTTCTCCGTGCTTGGTCCAACAAAAATAATTGGGCATGAAGCCTTTACGGAACAGGTGGAAGTTTAGGGTTCTTGCGCTAGGGTAATTCGTCTTATTCCGACACTCATCGCATGGACAAAACATAAAACCATTCTTCTTGTTTAACTCAGCCGCACGGAGAAATTCCTGTAGGCCACTAATGAACTCCGGAGACCGTCGGTCAACGTACATCCATTGTCGATTCATCTGCATTATATAAATATATCTAAAACCATTACACTATATATATAACAAACAATTATCAAGTAAGAAAAATATACGAGTAATAACTATGCATCTAAACCATACAACTAATATTTTTTAAAAATATAAGAAAAAAAAAGTGGCTCACCGAGGTGGTGTCGGTCACGGGGCGCCGCGGGCGATCGGCGGCGGTGAGGAAGTGGGGACGACACTATAAAAAGGCACAAATCTTATTTTAAATTGAGCTCAAAATGCATATAAAACAAATAAAATCCCTAACTTAGGCATTTCATCAAACACCTTGCTTGCACTAGAAAAAATAAATGAGTTAAACTAGCAAAATGAGCTAAACTTGAAATGCCGGAAGAGAAGATGAAGTTGCTAACCCTTATATAAGTAAGTGCTACCAATCTTAACAAATGTTGTAGAGATCAAAGAGTGCTAGATCTTGGGATAGCAAAGAGAGAAGAAAATGGAGCTTGAATGAGAGCAATGGAGCTGTGCCTCGGGTGGAAGAAGGCAATATAGGCCGAACCTTTAGTACCGGTTTGTATTACAAACCGGTACTAAAGGGTCTGGCCGTGTCTGCCGGCCGAACCTTTAGTACCGGTTGGTAATACAAACCGGTACTAAAGGGTCTGACCCGACTGAGGCAACCCTTTAGTACCGGTTGGTATTACCAACCGGTACTAAAGGGTCCAACGCAACCGGTGCAAATAGCTGCCGGGCTGTCTCGCCTCTGGAACCGGTACTAATACCCCTTTAGTACCGGTTCCAGTCAATCCGGTGCCAAATGTGGCCTCACCAAAGGCTTGTTTTCTACTAGTGGCATGATTTGCCATGTTTGCTTCAAACATTAGAAAATAGTTGCATATGATTATGAATTAGAATTTATATGATTACTTTGATTTCATCAAGTTGTACATAACACTTACAGAAATATGTCAATAAATTACCCATTGTACTGAATTTTATGGAGTTTGACCCAATAAATTTAGTGAGCGCTGAACAAATTGACGAATGGAGTTACGGAACCTTCTTGTGCCTCATGTTCCAGTACTCCTCGTGATTATACATTTATTACTTGATCAATATTGCAATAGCAATATCAGGGAAATCTAGGAGCACCAAATGACGACCAGGATCTGATCGAATATAAGTACGCAATGGAACATGCGCGTTGGAGTTTCCTCTCTCGTGGCTGAAGATAATCAACACAAAGGAGGCCTTTTTTTAGATTACGAAGGCCCTTTGTTCACGTATCTCACATAAAATGGAGTAGAAAACCTTATGCATCAGATAGTGATGGGCTTGCACTACGGGAATCGCTAGCAACGCCTACGGCAAAATCTACGCCGACGGTCAAATGTCGGGGCCATCGGCGTAGAGCATGAATGCCTACGGCCAAAAAATAACCGTCGGCGTAGTTTTCACCGTAGTTCTGTCAGAGCTAGGCCGATGGCAATGCCGTCGGCGTAAGAAAGCCGTAGGCATAGGTCTTATTTTTCATTTTCTTCCAAATGACCAATCTATAGTCATTATCATATCATAGTTTGTGATAAAATTGTCATATTTGGTACATATGTGTGCCATGGTATGGGAAATAACATCGCCGAAGCGATTTTCAAAATTCTTTTTAGAAATATCATTTTCCATTTTTTTAGTGCCAAAAATGACTTTTTTTTGTGAAGCAAGTACATAAAATATGGTCCAAAATGACACCCATTTAATTTTCACAAAGAATAATACATATTTGATGGATAATACCTGAATATGAGGATTTTCCTTACTTTCTATCTAAATTCGCCTTTTTAATTGACTTTATGTCAATTTTTCAAAAGTAATTCAAATTTGAACTACAACTGTGTGATAGTTTGCTCTGAAATTTTTACAAAAATAATTTTAAGGTACACAAGTAGTGGTTACAACATAGAACCGTCAATAGTTTTGGAAAATTCGACCACTTTTGATGAATAGCCATACTCTCCATTTTGACCGTTTTTTGAAAGAAATGAAAAAATATGAAAAAGTACTAAAAAAATAAACCCTTTGGCATGGAGTCCTTTTACGTGTACTAGTTTTTAGGAAAAATGATAAACTTGAGTTTTGGCAAACTTTTTAAAACAAAACTTCACAAAAATGTGAATCATCTACAAACATGCATAAGTTTAAAACCAAATGACCAATCTATGACCATTATCATGTCATAGTTTGTGATAAAGTGCTCATATTCAGCAAATATGTGTGCCATGGTATGGGAAACAACCTCGCCGAAGCGATTTTCAAAATTCTTTTTAGAAATATCATTTTCCATTTTTTAGTGTCAAAAATGATTTTTTTTGTGAAGCAAGTACATAAAATATGGTCCAAAATGACACCCATTTAATTTTCACAAAGAGTAGTACATATTTGATTGATAATACCTGAATATGAGGATTTTCCTTACTTTCTATCTAAATTCTCAATTTTCCGAAAGTAATTCAAATTTGAACTACAACTGTGTGATAGTTTGCTCTGAAATTTTTACAAAAATAATTTTAAGGTACACAAGTAGTGGTTACAACATAGAACCGTCAATAGTTTTGGAAAAATTCGACCACTTTTGATGAATAGCCATGCTCTCCATTTTGACCGTTTTTTGAAAGAAATGAAAAAATATGAAAAAGTACTCAAAAAAATAAATCCTTTGGCATGGAGTCCTTTTACGTGTACTAGTTTCTAGAAAAAATGATAAACTTGAGTTTTGGCAAACTTTTCAAAACAAAACTTTACAAAAATGTCAATCATGTAGAAACATGCATAAGTTTCAAGCCAAATAACCAACGTATGACCATTATCATGTCATAGTTTGTGATAAAGTGCTCATATTCAGCAAATATGTGTGCCATGGTATGGGAAACAACGTCGCTGAAGCGATTTTCAAAATTCTTTTTAGAAATATCATTTTCCATTTTTTCAGTGTAAAAAATGATTTTTTTTTTTAAGCAAGTACATAAAATATGGTCCAAAATGACACCCATTTAATTTTTACAAAGAGTAGTACATATTTGATGGATAATACCTGAATATGAAGATTTTCCTTACTTTCTATCTAAATTCGTCTATTTAATTAACTTTATGTCAATTTTCCGAAAATAATTCAAATTTGAACTACAACTGTGTGATAGTTTGCTCTGAAATTTTTACAAAAATAATTTTAAGGTACACAAGTAGTGGTTACAACATAGAACCGTCAATAGTTTTGGAAAATTCGACCACTTTTGATGAATAGCCATGCTCTCCATTTTGACCGTTTTTTGAAAGAAATGAAAAAATATGAAAAAGTACTCAAAAAAAGAAACCCTTTGGCATGGAGTCCTTTTACGTGTACTAGTTTCTAGGAAAAATGATAAACTTGAGTTTTGGCAAACTTTTCAAAACCAAACTTCACAAAAATGTCAATCATCTACAAACATGCATAAGTTTCAAGCCAAATGACCAATGTATGACCATTATCATGTCATAGTTTGTGATAAAGTGCTCATATTCAACAAATATGTGTGCCATGGTATGGGAAACAACCTCGCCGAAGCGATTTTCAAAATTCTTTTTAGAAATATCATTTTCCATTTTTTAAGTGCCAAAAATGACTTTTTTTGTGAAGCAAGTACATAAAATATGGTCCAAAATGACACCCATTTAATTTTCACAAAGAGTAGTACATATTTGATGGATAATCCCTAAATATGAGGAATTTCCATGCTTTCTATCTAAATTCGCCTCTTTAATTGACTTTATGCTGATTTATTTTGGTTCTTATTTGTTTTAAAAGACATTATTCATTATGCAAATGATGACATGGATGTCATATTTGGATTCCTCTCATTTTTATGATCGATATAGGTATTTTATTTAGTAAATTCCGATATACAAATATGAAGATATGAATTATTTCTTATTAAATGGAAAAGACAAAACTAAAGTAAAATAATTGATTATTATTATTATTATTCAAGTTTTATTAAACATAGTTATTTTGTTCATTCAAATCTTATTTTTGAAATTTTAAATATTAAAAAGTGTAATATCATGAATGAGGGTTAATATATCATTGATATCATACTAATTGCATCGAGGTATGACATCTCAATTGGAATCTCATTTGAATAGAACTCAATTGTTAAGCGTGCTTTGCCTGGAGCAATCTGAGGATGGGTGACCGTCTGTGAAGTTTGACTGTTGGTTCATAGTTTGACCTTAGATTAAGTGTGTGATATGAGATTAATTATATGATTAAATCGGTATTGAAATAATAATGAAAAAGGTTGAAAAAAACTGAAAAAAAAATTCGAAACTATTTGGCAGAGCTAGGCTCCCGTCGGCGTAGCTATTAGCCCGACGGCAAAAACTACGCCAACGGCAACGGCGCTACGCCGATGGATTGTACGCCGACGACGTAACGCCGACGGTGGCCGTCGGTACACCTGTACGCCGAGGGTACCCGTGCTGAGGCCGACGGCAAATGCCGTCGGCGTTCTCAGCGATTCCTGTAGTTCCTAACTCGAAATTTTGGCCCGGCTAAGATCCGTCCATGTGCCCAGGATACCTCTTCGTAAAAGAAGAGCTCGTTCACGAACCTAATGCCGCCGCCGCCGTATGAAGGATGAAAAGGGATGCATCCTCCACTGCTGGTACTTACGGTGGATCCGAAGAAGGAGAGTTAGAAATTAAGATGTCCCTCCTCTGTATAAATGTAAGATGTCCATCCTAGCTATTGTTGCAAATGCTGCAAAGATAAACAATGCTATACCAAGAGAAGATCGGGTTTCTTGGGCTAAACCGGAGCCAAGACATGTAAAATTAAATGTGGATGCTTCTTTTCACGAGGAGGCACACGCAGGGGCTGTTGGAGCTGTTGCATCTACAGGACCGAACTTTGTTGTCTGACACTTGTGGTCAGAAGCTCTGTAGTAGCATGCGACGATTACATACAGTTTTAATTAGAGGAAGATAATTTCCTTTACCTTCAGAGGTGACACATGCTAAAAACTGAAGAGAAAGTCGAACGAATTGACAATATTATTGTTTCAACTAGACAAAACAAATCCCCTAACAAGAGTGAGCACATAGCTAAAACTAAGATCAGCTGAAGTGAGGCAATAAATCTCATGCTCAAGAGTAGAGCCGGAGCGATCGAGATTACTGATCCACCTGGTCATCTTGCTACCTAGCATAGAAGACGCTAGCCAACACTAAGCTAGTCGCAATATTAGGGAGGTATGCGGAAAACGGGAACAAATGCACGAAGCAGTAAGCTATAGATGTGTGTGTGCTGGAGTAATAGCAGTTTCTTCCCAAATACATCATATAAGCATGAAAAATACTCGAACTTATACAAATTTTAACGAGCAGCGTGCATAGGCCTGGCTAGTAGTAATCAAGGTGTCGTATTTCCATGATGATGATGGCTACTCCAACAAATATCAGAACGCTGTAGCACGATGGTGCATGGTGCCCCATCGACCCGCTGGCGACAAAGGGGGTAGTCGTGTTGAGTAGGGAGCCTGAAATAAGAGAAAGCGGGTCAAGCTAGGGTAGCATCAACTACGTGAATTTTGATTCGTCGAAAGGAATTTTATCATACATTCATAGTCCACCCAACCCATGCTCATTTTGTCCAAGTTATACACAACTATCTTGTCGCGTAGTACCAGATCTGCCACAAGAGAGACATGTATCAGTTCGCAAGACGAGTACGAGGCTTTGAGATTGCATATTGGTCTATTTACTGTACATATGTGCTAGTTGACATAAAAGATTGTTAATGTGAAACTAGTATTTATACTAGTAATTGAACAGTCATGATGAGTATATGATTAACCTCCGAGTATAGTGATCCGCTTGTAATCCTCAATCTCACTCCTTTGAAATCCAATGCACAATACATCATCGTTACCCTACCAAACGTGGTATGATATGATATTTTACATTTGAGACAGATTAGTTTGCAAAACAGTTAACCAAATGCAATATGAAAAAGTTAACAAGGGAAACGTTAGAAGGTTTCTATACTTACCAACGAACCCTGGTGCACAAGATAGCTCTGTGGCCCCACTGTCATTGCAGCACCATCCTCAAAATATAATGTCACTGTTGGAAATAACGAGAGGGCCCTAGTGCTGAAGTAAAGCAAATATTTTCAAGTGATTTAACATTGCAAAGGATATGAACTGTTAATTTATTTCGGTGGAAAATAACCTGTTAGAAGAAACATAATATCGGATTCCACTATCAACATAGGTGCGCACAGATGGAGAGATGGCAGCACTTATCTGTTAAACAAATCATATAACACAATAAAATTATTGACGAGTAAACTGATCAACGCATGTTTTTTTAACAAGGGAACGAAGTCTATGACGTGAATAACTCACAGCATTGATAACTGGAGCGTAGACTCCATCTGCAAGGTAGGATAGTGTTGTTCCTGAATCCACAATTGTTCCTTGTGCATTTGATGTTGCAAATAAGGAAGAATTAATTGGAAGCATTTGACCATTGACAGCAATACTCGTCATATTTAAGTTGTAACGAGGCCTGTGTTTTATTGAGAAAAAGGGGTTGACATAAAGAAGTCAGGAAATTCCACAATAAACGATGGAGTCTATATTCTAGCTATATTGTTACACCCCTGAAACAGAGGTGAGAGCATGTTATCTTTGTGAAAGAAGAAATGGAAAATGAGCATGAAAATACACTTAATGTATACAAATTAAAAATTGTACAACGAAATTCATAGTTACAGTACGCAAGTCAAAGATTGTGCTAGTAAATATGACTAACATGCATTACCCAAAAAGATTATAAATCAAGATAAGGCAATGAGATTGTACAAAAGGTAAAAGATTGGTCGAATCTATCATTACATTTGTACTGTCGGTTTATGTCGTACATATTTACTGGTTACAACCAAACAGGAAACAGAGTATGGTGCTACAAAAAAATAGTGATGCGGCATTCTGAAGTATTTAAGTAATTCTAAGAGAAGAAGCTTACTGTGTCGTAACGAGTGGAGTAAATACAAATCCTGGCTTGTCAATTTCACCAAGAACAAGAATCCCACCACCATCTTTTGAACGTTTCAAGCAGTGAGAGAACACTTTGCCGGACATCCCACGAGCGTTCAGTTGTGATATTACTGACAGTGCACTTTTTCCAAACCCCATAATCCCATTGGTGTTCCCTGATCGTGAGTTGCTACATCTGTATTTCGAAAAAATAGAGTTACATTGTTGTTCCAGCTAGGTTTCTAACCGTGTTTAAGTACTGAAGGTTATTTGCTAATTTTAATTTTTCATTTATGATTGGATATTTAAAAATATAATAGACTCAAAGTAAAACTTACCCAAAAAACATCAAGGCAGAAGCATTGACGCCCCCCTCATTTCCCAACACATTGTCGAAATGAAGAGTGTCAGACACATAGTAGCCTGATGTGGTACCTCCGTTGGCATATGCCAAACTGTAGGAACATTGGTTGTGTGTGCTATTACAGACAGCACAGCCGGTTTGGAGTGCATAGGTGCACCCAATGTCGGAGCATTTGATCCTGGATGAAGTTGAAGAAGATTTTGGATCGTACAACTCCATTGGGAACTGAGACAAATAATTTAAAATGATAAGGCATGATCCAATCAAAATTGAAAAGGGAGAGAAAATGTGATGGAACAATATTTATATTTTAAAGAGATTGATTAGAGGCCGGAGAAGGATTGCCTTACATTGAGCTCACTTGATTTGGGGCAATGAATGCACGGCCTGCATAAAACCCACATGATGTCACTTCCAGTGTCAAACTGAAGAGAGTATTCCTTCGGTGGGTTCCCTAATTTCACACGTGCAAAATAGAGCCTGCAAATTATTAGTTTCCATAGAATAGTCAGAAAAGGGTGATCCATGCCCTATATTGAAATGAACCCAATCATGGTTTCAAGCAACAACATGCCAGTTGATCAAAGAACAGGAGATAATGCGATGCACATGATAATGCGAAAATCCACGTTGATCTAAAGAGGAAACTGAAACTTGCATCATAACCAATTCCCTACATACAACTGGTTGATCAAATCTGAGTGAACCAACAACATGCCAGCTGTTTGATGGACGTCCCCTGTTTCATTGAATCAACAAAGAAACCACACAATATCCAGGTTCAGTTTGCAGGCAAACGAAAGAGGAACTACAGCTAGAGAAAATCTGAGTGAACCACTACAGGGGAAGAACAGAGCACTGACGGGGTTCCTTCAAACAGTGCAAAACAAAACTGGTTCTCCAACCTGGGCTGTTTGTTTCGCTGCATGCATGCGCTTGGTGGGTGTGGAAAGCACGCGACGACCGAGTGTTTAATTAACCAAGAAAGCACCACCAGATCGATAGAGATTCTTCGCAGCAGTCCAGGAGGAACTAGCGGTACGGGCAACCAGATCAAGAAGAGGCAAATATGCTGTAGATCGAGCTTTAGAATAGAACAGAAGATTTCTAGAGCGGTTCGACAGCGGTGGCTACAGGTGAGGGAATTTCTTACCCGGCCATGCCCTGCAGCGCGAACTCGGACGCGCCATTCTTCGTGGAGAGCCGCCCCCTGTCCATCTCCTTGAGGCGGTCGACGTGGACGCCCTCAAGCGGCAGCGCACGTTCTAGCATCAACGCCGGCGCAGGCGCAGCGGCGGCGGCGGCGGCGAGGAGAAGCGCCGGCAGCAGCAGCACCGTCACTGCGACCATCATGAGCTTCATCTCTCACGTCACGTCGTTGAACAGGGGTGGAAAATGAGAAGTACTGCACCGGCCGGGTTGCTGCGCACAATGCTCACTAGCTCTACTGTTGGTAACAGTGTCCGTGAAGCTACCTTCTGTCTTTTCAGAGCAACCAGCGTGAGTACAGAGTACTTGAGCACGCCCATGCCTGCAAGGTTCCATAGCTCCTGGGAATTTGGGTACTACTACATCATCTCACGTCTCAAATGGTTGTCGTCGTTCGCTTGTCCGTGGAGGATGGATGGGATCAGCCGGGAGAGCAACGGGTGTACGTACGCGCGGTAGAGGAAAAGGCAACATGCTGATCCCCATGTGTGCCTGCGTCCAAGCACATGTACTCCTCGTCTCGATCGGGAACGTCCGCGGCCACGCGCACACGTGATAAATACAGTTGCCCGTCTATGCGTGTACAAGTCATCGGATATTTGTACACGATGATAGATTCACGATAGATGCACGGTGAGAGTAGGCTATGGCAAAAGACATCTTTGGTTTAGAGCATCTCCATCGGGCTCTTTAAATTCATGTTCGGCACTCTCAAATTAGGATTTAATTGGACGATATCCCACGGGTGTCCGGTCAACTTTTAAGAAGTGTCCACAGCGCCACGCTCTAAGGGCACGCCCTTTAAACGGCTGCAATTTTGCGAAACGGCGGTACAATAAAATTTAACTAGCCTCGTCGCCGTCCGTCCGACCGCGAGCGCACACGCCTCTCCTGCCGTAGCCTACTCGCCACTAGAGCTGATGTCGTCGTCCGTCCTCTGAGCTAAGCGCGAGCGCACATGATTCTCCTGTCGTAGCCCGCTCGCCATCCAGCGCATGGCATCTGCTCTGGTGCCGTTGCTGCAGCCGCCCTCACGACATTCAGCTCCTTGTGGGACGCACACTCTGCCATCAGCAAAGAGGTCGCATGGACATACGCCTCCGACTGAGCGATGAGCCACTGCTACTCGGACGACGCCACCTCTGGGCGTTGACCTGCGCGTACACAGCCCGCTCGACGGCCATGAAGCAGCGACAACGCTCGCCCCGCTTATCAAGCGACGCTTGGATGACGGTAGCCTTTGCGGCGTTGTTCACCGCCCATGATCTGGCGGTAGTCCTGCTCGTTGCGCCTGCTGGCGAACGAATTCACACCAACCACATGGTCACGCCATAGCAGCGGCGGCGCCTCCTGCTTCTTCTCCGGCAGTGGTTCCTGACCGGTGTAAGGGTCCTTCGGTGGCTGTTGCTGCTCTTCCTGCTCATCCACATCGGTCACCTTCGCCCAATCGAAGGGTTCCTCGTCCTCCGTCGGAGGAGCGGCTGGCTCCTCGTGCTCAGTCGACAGAGGGAGAGCCAGGCATGCAGCCTGCGTGAGAGTGGCCCATGAGGTGGCGATGCGGCAAGTCATACTGCCTTCGGTGGTGTGGGCTATAGTGGTGTGGTGGTGTTGTGTTGTGTCGACGGCGGGGGTGCTCTTTTTATAGTGGGGCCGGGCGAGGGTCGACGCTGGGCGGAAAATAGAGGCGGGAGGTGGTGGGTGGGTAAGCACGCGTCGTGTCGGAGTTAATGATGGTGGCATGTCTCCTCCGCGCAGGCACCACTTGGGAAGTCGAGAAAGACCGGCCGCTGTGCAACACGCAAGCACAGACGTAAATACGACGTGCGCGGCAGACGCACCGTCGTCCCATCCCTTCGTCGCATGCAGAAACGAATGGACTCGCCATTATGCCGGCTGAACAGACTCCTGCACTTGCCATTAACCGCCTCTACATGGTTTATCTGTATGATGGGCGGGGCACCACTGTGAGAGGGCTGGTCCGAACAGTGTCCGACACCCCCGAGAGTGAAGGGGGTCGCATGCAGAAAACAAAAAATTTCCTAACATCGATAACCTTAAACTAGCCAGAATCTATACTATGCAGATATAGTAGTACGCAGGGGGTTCGGTGCACATACCCTTGTAGACCGAAAAGCGGGGATTACGCTCCCGCACAAGCGTTGTCGATGAAGCCGACGAAGACTTCGATGCCGTGTAGAGGAAGCAGACCTCTAGCACCACTAGCGTGGTGCTTCGCAGGGCGTCACACACGTACGGTGAAGCCGACGAACTCCGGGCTCCGATCCAAAGACGAAGCAGCGGAAGACTGGGACCGGAAGACCAGCAGCGCGGCGGCGTGCGTATGGTGGAGAAAACTTATCCTTGGCGCAACTCCAAACTGGGGAGTCACAGGATCCAAGGAGAGAGAGAAACTGGTGTGTGTTTAAAGGCCAGGGGTACCCATCTATATATAGGAGCCCAGGGGCTGCCCAACCTGCCAGGCTGGCGGTGTGGGACTAATCCCACACCCCAGCCGGCCAAGGTGGTGCGCCGGCCCTAGGTGGGCCCCACTTGGCCCACCTAGGCCGGCCCCTCCCTCATGCGCACCAAGGAGGGGGACTTCCCCCCCTCATGGGCCTTCTTTCCACCAGAAGGCCCATTTAAGGTATTTAGCCTTTAAAAATTCAGAAAAAATTAAAATAAAATATATTTAACTATTAATTACACTAATTAATATTAAATACATATTACATAATTTATTCTGGCTCCGAAAACTATTTCGTTGCTGCCCGATCTCCATCGGAACTTTCCCGGGACGTTCCCGGTCTCTCTTTTTCTTATTTTTCTCTTCTGGTAAAATGTCGACTCCCCTTAAGCGTGTTAGCCTAGCGGTTCGATTATCTCACCAGACATGATCGAGACTCCTCTCCGATCAATGACTAATTCGTGGACCTTGGATACCCAGAATTAATCCCTGCGAGATAACGAATACTTTACCTATCGAACCTGGACGTCTGAGTCTTAAACCTTTTGCCATGCGATACTTAGCGTGTCCGAGACTCGTTCATAGATATCTCCATACCTATCTTGATCTCGTTACCGACACTGCTAACTTCTACTCGTCCATGATATTATGTCCTGGTGACCTAGTCACACGCTTGCAAGCTCGTTTGACATAATCTCACCGAGTGGGCCCTAGAGTATCTATCCTGCTATGGGACTGGCAAATCCCGCTCTTGATCCCCCGTCTCAACATACTCCTTTCCGACACCCGAGATGGACACCTTTATTGTCACACTTTGTAATATATGACGTTTGATGCAATCAAAGTGTCTTCCAGGAATAGCAATAAGAGTAGATCTCACGGTCGAATGCGTAATGACTACGTCCTACAAATATTGGGTATGTCCATCACATCGTTCTACCAACGATATGACTTCATTGTCAAATAGACACCATGTCACATGATCGGGAAACCTCGATCATCAATTGCACAATGAACCAGTCAAATAGAGGCTACTGGGGACCTGGTTGTTTTACGTATCACACGTGTATTAATGTTTCCGCTTAATATAGTTATAGCATGACACAAAAACGTATTATGAACAAAATGAGATATGAAAAATAAACTCTTTATTAAGTGCCTCTAGGGCATATCTCCTACAGAGAGGGCCTCCAAATTGGGTGCCGGACAGGAAATGTCTCAGGGCAGAGCTTTGGGGGTGCCCCTGAAGGTGTTTTTTTGGCGTTCGAACCCCCAATGGGACTTTAGGGATCCTTTGAAAGCCTTTGGTGGAGATGCTCTTACACGACGATCCACCTCTCCGATCGCAACATTTCTATTTGGTGAAGGAGTGGTGGTCTACCGACGATCCATAAGAGAAGCCACCATCAGAAAAGCTATTACTACTTTGACCATGCTCCTTTTTTTCGAGAAGTATGGAAAGAAAGAAATGCCCGCGTCGAACCAATACTCCACGTCGGCGATGATGGTGATTAGAGTTAAAGTTTTGAGTATTTCAATGTCGCGAGAGCCGAGTTAAAGCTTTTTATTAATGGGTCAAGTTTGTTCTTGGCCCTAGTTCTTGTAACACCTCTGAAATGTATCTTCTTAATCAATGAAAACGGCAAATCTTTTATCTCGTTTTAGAAAAAAAATCACGAATCCACCCTAAAGATTTCTGGTAACTCGGACAAAATTAAGCATCACAAACCAAATTTTGCTTGTACAGTAGTTATATTTCTTGGCTCCACGTTCTGCAAACTAATCAGAATGGTTCGGTTAAAGACGAGAGCGCTGCACATCAGTCGACCGGAGACCTTCCTTGCTGCTCGATCAAGGTCCACATCACATCTTTTTTCATGAAAAGGGCACCACTGCCCCAGTGTCATTGCAAAAAGAACGAAGCTCAGCGTTTTGAATATGCATGCATGCATATGTTTTTGTTTGGAATCTTGGAATCCGATGCAAGCATCACTGCCCATGTCAGAGGGCTGCTCGTGTTCAACACCCTGAGAGGGCCTCCAAATTGGGAGCCGGACAGGAAATGATTCGGGGCAGAGCCTTAGGGGTGCCCCATGTATAGAGAGGTTAGGGAGAGAACTCAACACACTTTATTCATGTATAGAGAGGTTAGGTCATCTCACCTTGGACGAGCGCGTGGTACTCAGCGTCGATGTAGACGGCGCGGGCGAGTTGATTGTCACGGAAGAGTTCCTGAAGCGCGGTCCAGACCGTCAGAGCCGTGTCCTCGGGCTGCATGATGACGTCGAGGAGCTCGGAGGAGACCGTCGTGTACAGCCAGTGCACGACGCAGTGGTCGATCATGACCCACTCGGGGTCATCGTGGTGAGGAACGGCGGTGGCGTCGATGTGGTCGCGGAGGCCGAATTTGCCGATGACGGTGTCGAAGAAGCGCCCCCACTGGGAGTAGTTAGTTGCGGCGAGGTCGAGGACGACCGGCACATGGCTGCGGATGTGCACCGTCTGCAAGACAGTAGCAGGAAGAGCCGAGGCCGCGACGGAGCGCGGCACGGCGGGCGCAGAAGGCGCGGTGTTGAGCGCGGCGACGACGGCGGGCGCAGCTGGCCGCGACGGAGAGCCGTCCGGCGAAGATCCTGGCTCCGCCATGGGGTTGAAGAAGGGATCGTCCATCGGTGCGGAAGAGTTGGATGAACCTGAAGCGTCTGATACCATGTAGAGAGAGAGGTCAGGGAGAGAACTCAACACACTTTATTCATCTGTCGAGTCAGTGCTTATATACAGGCTGATCCTCAACTGAATGTGTGCTAGACTAACTACGATCGTGGGAGAGGTGCGGGCGTGCGTGTTGACTAGGTACAGGAATACACACGCACGGCTAATACACTTATACAGTATATCCTAACACCCCAGGAGGTGTATTTTAGCGTCCGAACCCCCAATTGGCGTTTAGGGATCCTTTGAGAGCCTATGTTGGAGATGCTCTTACACGACGATCCACTTCTCCGATCGCAACATTTCTATTTGGTGAAGGAGTGGTGGTCTACCAACGATCCATAAGAGAAGCCAACATCCGAAAAGCTATTACTACTTTGATAATGTTCCTTTTTTTCGAGAATTTAGAAAGAAAGAAATGCCCGCATTGAACCAATACTCCGCGTCGACGATGATGGTGATTAGAGTTAATGTTTTGAGTATTTCAATGTCGTTAAAGCTTTTTATTAATGGGTCAAGTTTGTTCTTGGCCCTAGTTCTTGTAACACCTCTAAAATTTATCTAAAACGGCAAATCTTTTATCTCGTTTTAGAAAAAAATATCACGAATCCACCCTAAAGATTTCTGGTAACTCGGACAAAATTAAGCATCACAAACCAAATTTTGCTTGTACAGTAGTTATATTTCTTGGCTCCA
The DNA here is from genome assembly GCA_026929855.1 of Poa annua. Taxonomy (NCBI): domain Eukaryota; kingdom Viridiplantae; phylum Streptophyta; class Magnoliopsida; order Poales; family Poaceae; genus Poa; species Poa annua. The sequence continues at coordinate 3,597,323 of CM049434.1, read as the reverse complement.
CGTTCTGCAAACTAATCAGAATGGTTCGGTTAAAGACGAGAGCGCTGCATCAGTCGACCGGAGACCTTCCTTGCTGCTCGATCAAGGTCCACATCACATCTTTTTTCATGAAAAGGGCACCACTGCCCCCGCGGTGTCATTGCAAAAACAAAGAAGCTCAGCGTTTTGATCCAGTACATGAATATGCATGCATGCATCTGTTCTTGTTTGGAATCTTGGAATCCGATGCAAGCATGCCCATGCCAAGGCTTCGTTTTGGTTTACCCTGGCATGAACGCCTGATCGATCGGAATGGCAGCAGCGTCTGGCGCCTACACGTGAAGCAAGCTTGACGAGGAGTCGCGTGCAGGCCGGTACGTGTGTGCTGCAGGCAGCGAATGATGGCGCTTCCAGGAGAGCCACGGCTCCCCTTGGACACAAGTAAAGTGATAAGTAAAATTAGCGTGGGTGCTGGGTGGTGATCACAGTCAGGGAACTGATAAAACACTCGTCTGATAAGACAATCAACCAAAGCTAGCTACAAGTGCTCCACGAGCAAGTCCAGCAAACTAAACCATAAAATATTTTGCATTAAGATTTTACACGTTTATAGAATATTTATTGAGAACATGCATGATTTTCTTCACTTTGTTTTGATATTTTTAAATATATCTTTGATTTTTCTAAAAATGGGAAATCACCATAACTCAGAAGCACCAAATCTCCATACATACGTGGATGAGCATGATTTTTCTTTTGTTCAGATGTAGTTGTGTGTGTGTGTGTGTCCATGGTCCTCTCAGTTCTAGACGAGTCTAGTTTTGCACCTGGACAAAGCAACGTACAATGACGTTCTGTCAGAAGATGATGACCTTTTTCAATGAAAATTGACAACAACTAAGAAGTTTACAGTCAGTTCAATGTATCCGGACATAATCCATGGACATACCCTTTTTGCGTAAGTATTTGTGGAAGTTGAAAATTCCTCTGAAAATTAAGATCTTCATGTGGTTTTTGCACCGAAAAGTTTTGCTTGCAAAGGATAATCTTCTAAAAAAAGGAATTGGGCTGGATGAAAATATGTGTTTTCTGTCAATCAGATGAAACGATTGAACACTTGTTTATCTCTTGTTCGTTTACTAGGGATATTTGAAGACTGATTCATTTTACTTTCAACATCACACCCCCAACCAGTATTCCTAATTTGTTTGGACATTGGCTAGATGGTGTTGATAGAAAAACTAAAGCACGAATTTGCATTGGAACTTGTGCTTTTCTTTGGACAATTTGGAATTGTCGCAATGATGTGGTCTTTAACACAAATAGAAATGCTCTCTTTTTGCAGGTGGTTCACCGAGTGGTCTACTGGATCGAGCTATGGTCTTTCCTTTTGCCACAGGACCAACATTCCCTCATGGTTTGTGGTTGCTCCCGGTTATTGGCAGTCCTCTCCGTGCTATTTTCAACTAGGGGGTGGCGGCATACTAGAAGACTTCAAGATGCCTAGTCTTTTTAGCTGCGCGCTTTTTTGTTGGCTGGTCTTTGTGGCCACTTTAGCCGACACATGAGTGTAATAACTCAAATTGCATACTCTCTTGTTTTATTTAATATATCGGTTGTGTGCATCTTCACGATGCAGAGGCCCGGGACTCCCTTTTTCTATAAAAAAAATGCAGCCGAGCCCCTAAACAGGGCTTGAAGATTTTTTTTTGACGCGTAACCGACAAGAGCTCTACCATTTCATTGTTAGGAGAAGAGCAATGTATAGAAGGCAGAGCAGGGTAGCGAACAGCCTTCCTCCCATAGAACCCGAAGAAGAAAAATTACTCCCAAAATACCTCTCGAATGAGGGATACATCATCACGCACAAGAGATTTTCCTAGAAAACATCTTACATTCAAAAAACAGACGGAGGAGGAATTGGAGTTCTGCGGAGATACCACCGTGAAAGCGTAATGTTGAATCCATGGATGGAAATGAGCATATGGGCGTTAGATGAGTGAGTGGCATCAGAGATTGAGGAGCCAAGCAGGCGGCGAACCTATTCCTCGGGGTCGAACCCATGGCGTCCCCAACACCTAGAAGGCATTGCATGACGACTTGTGCGGAGCAGATGCAGCTATGGCTCGGAGGGGGAGTGAGGGAGGGCCCACTTCAATTCAAGGGTAATCAGTTGAATACCCAAAAAAAATTAACAAAAAACTAGAAATATACTATGTATAATACACATATATCGGAAAATAGGGAAGTGAGAAGTATTTGGGCCAAAAAAATTTAACAAAAAACTAGAAATATACTATGTATAATTCAAGGGTAATGCATTACTCCTCTATGAGGCCGTAGTGGCTATTAGGCCCAGTTAGCAGTTTAGCACCACGCTCGCTGCTCGCATGGGAGCTCCTGTTTCACGACCAGGTCGTGCGGGATTAGCTCCCGCACACCTCCTTCCAGTGGGCCGGCCCAAAGAACCACTCCTCCCCCTGTTTTTTTCTCTTCTGTTTTTTCTTTTCAGTTTTTACAGAAAAAAGAAAAACAAGAAATATTTGCATGTGAATAAATTTGTGAATGTAAACAAATTTCAAAATTGAATATTTTTCGAATCTGAACAATTTTTGAATGTGAATAATTTTGAATTAAGTAAATTTTTAAAATGTGAATAATTTTCGAATATGAACAATTTTCGAATTTGAAAAAATTTGACAGTGAACAATTTTGAAATGTGAATATCTTTTAAACCAAAAACATTTCTGAATTTTTGAATTTGAACAATTTTTCAAATTTAAAACTTTTTAATTTGAATAATTTTTAAATGCGAACAATTTTCGAATTTGAACAATTTTTAAATTTGAACAAATTTTCAAATCTAATTTTTTTTATTTAAATAATTTTTAAATGTGAACTATTTTCGAATTTGAACAATTTTTAAATATGAACATTTTTAATTTGTATTTTTTTTAATGTCAACACAAAAAATCCCATGAACAGAAAAAATCTATGAACGTAAAAAATAATAGAGGAAAAAGAAAAAAATCATAAAAATATTTATTGTTGAAAATTTAAACAAAATAAGAAATATATTGAAAATAAAAAAACAAAAAAGAAACATCCGAAAAAACAAAACGAAAAAATAAAATATAGACAGAAAAAAGAAAAAGAAAAAGAATCATGAAAAAAAAGAAAAAAAGGAAGAAGAAAATCCAGGCCGTGCGTCAAATAGGCGTAGCCTGCTCGCATCCCTCCGCCGACTCGCACGACTAGCGTCACAGGGCTGTTCGTGTGCCTCTGTTCGATCCGCTCCTTTTCCTGATTTCCTGATCAATCTTTACCTAGAACCGGTTATACATAAATTAAAAAAAATAGAACCGGTTATAAATGGGAAAAACTAGGTTTTAGACTAACAAAAAAAATTACACCCTTTAAGATTTTGAAATACACACTCTTAAAATCCTGGACCCGCCCCGAGTGGCGCTAGTGGTGCCGACGCCAATGGGTGGGGAGGGGGTGGGGAGAGAGTGCCATCCAGGTCAGCCACATTACTACTATAAAAATTCAGATTGGTGCTCGAAATTGTCTTTTTGATTTTGCTAACGAAACCAGCGAGCACTGAGTTCATTTTCACTAAGAGGAGAACAATATGTTACAAGTTACTCCCTCCGTTTCTATATATAAGATGTTTTAACCTTTATCCATCTTCACATGTTAGTATGGTACAAATATATCTAGACACATTTTAGTGTGCATGATCACTCACTTTAGTATATATCTAGACAAGATATACAACACCTAAAACTTTTTTTTTTGTGAACTGAACACCTAAAACATCTCACGTTCAAACACGGAGGGAGGAGGAATTGGAGTTCAGTCAGAAAGATAAAACTAGACTGTACATCGACTAGATATCTACAGCGCGCCAATCCAGCCCACTCCTTTGAGCCCAGCATTAGCCCAGGTCTCCAGCTCGATGGAGATTTTGCGACGAGTAGCAAGGAAACTGGCTGCATCGTTATGGAAGAGAAGTGTGGCCTCTGCTCACTTCCATACTTGAGAGAGAATTCATCCATCAATCTTCCAGGTTTGCAGTTTGAGTGTTTGGCAGCAGGTGATGAGGGAAGCCGAATTTAGCAAAACAGAAACTCCGATCCAGATACCTGCAGCGTAGGTGCACGCTAGCTTCCCTTTTTTTTTCCTGCATCTGATCGCTAGCTAGCTCCCCATCCTGATGAAGTTTTTCATACTACCAACTGTTACGTGGGATCATATTACGTACTACCCATTTCATGTAAGATAGGACATACACCATCCTGTAAGTAATCATACTACATACCACCAATGTTGCATACCACTGCTCAACTATAGATACCACCAGCTTAATATATGATACGACCATACGTCATACTCCATCCTATAAGTACCACCAGCCCTAATGTATATACTATCAGCTTATATACGATAGAGGCATAATTCATACATGCTCCATGCAGATGCGACATACACCACAGTCACCCTCCTCGGTGATCTAGTCTACAATCGCCGCCACACTTGTTCCCGCCACCGGGTAAAACTCATTTCCCGGTCCTTCATGACTTCTCCGTGGCGGTAGTTATGACATAGTACATACCTCATTTTCGGTAAAACTATTTTGCAGTATGACGACCATACTCCATACTAACTGTACGACATACAACATCCTACAAATGACATATAAACATGAACATATTGAATTGTCAAACAAATTGAAACTACATGTTTAACTTGATACCGAACATGTATGCTACTTCCTCATGTAAGTTGACTCGCCTCACTAGTGGAAAACGGCTCTTTAGTACCGGTCGGGGAGAAGCATCAGACCGGTACTGCGCAATCGGGACTGATGCCCCCCCAGCATCAGTACCGGTTTCTTATCGTCCGGTACTAAAAGGGCCCCCACGTGGGCGTGGGGCACGGGCTCGTGCGGAGAACTTTTAGTACCGGTCGGTAACACCGGCCGGTACTAAAGGGTTTAGGTTTTAAGGGTTTTGCAATTTATTTTTCGTTTCCTTTTTTTTCTGTTATCTGTTTTCTTTTCTTCACTGCAATTTTATTTTATGTTTTCTTTTTCATCTACTGTTATACATTCATACGGTATTATATATATACACGGTACACGTTGATGCATACGTAATATACTTCCGTATATGTATTCTACGCTACTACATACGGTAAACGTTGATATATAATATAATTTAGATATAGGACATATTCATACTACGTTATTACATACATATATACATATATACAATCCGGTGTATAGAGATCGCAATAATGTCATACATCCTCCTCTTTCATATGGCATAGCTATATTTAGGATTATGATATTCTCCCTTTGGATTCATGACCTCCTCAAGGATAAATCCCGCTATCTCCTCTTGAATTGCTTCTACGCGCTGATGTGGTAGGATGGCGTTCCGCTTGTCGTTAAGCTTTAAACGAGATCAATATGAATATATTAGTTGTGTGTGTATATATATATATCAAATCATAATAAGATTGAAATATAGTACAAGCCAGTCACACTCACATCCATTCTTTTTTCACGCGACGCCTGCTCAACGCTCAAGGTCCTCATGAACTCGCAGACGTAGAATCCACATAATTCATTTCCCGGAGGCTGCTTCATGGTCTTTACGAGAATATAACTTAATTAAATAATAATTCAAAATGATGATGAATTAAAGAGACTATGTTTAATAGTAGCACACTTACATCAATATGTTTAATAGTCAGCTCTGGTTTCCATTCACCCCTCTCTCTCTTGATGAATATTTTCCAAACCCTACTCACAAAAGCAAATGAATAAATGTGTTATGATTACTTGATATCATGAAATGGGGTTAATGGTTGAAATTACCTCTGAAGCATGTCAATCAAGTCCTGGTAGTATGATTGTGGTTTGCGTAATGAGTCAAATACTTCAACTAATCCCTTGTCAATGATAATGTCCAGTAGAATCCAATGGAAGCTGCACACGTTTATATAGTGAGGCATGAATATAACTCATCAATTAAACTTAACATCTAGTCATTAGCAATATAGAAATGTGTTGAAGACAGTCACACTCACTTGAAGTTGTAAGGAAGAAGTATATCTGCCGCATGTGTTTGGCTCAATAGCGACCTCAACAATGCCTCCTCGCAGTCCCCGGGCTTCCGCTCTAAGTTTTTGCAGTTAACGATAGATGGGTCAATGAACCCAACTTCCCAGAGTCTTTTCCTTTTGCACTCGATAAGCATCCACCTGCATATATAATAGCATACGAAAGAATATAGTGCAGATAATTACAGGCTCAATTAGTGAGGATAATTACATGCTCAGCTAGACATTTAGAAAAAACACTTACAGAACATAGCAACTCATGATAGTTGCGTCGAGAGCACGCCGGTTGTATAACTGCCATAATTCATCAAATTCGATACATATCTCGTGGTTGACGAAGAATTGGTCTTCTCGGTATGTCACGTAAAACACGAGTTGCTTGTCCTTTGCAACCTTCATGTACCAGTCATGCAATCTCCGCATTTGAAAAGCTAGACGCACCATCTCATCACTAGGGAGAAGATCTTTCCCGTAGACAAACGTCCGTGCTATCTCAGTCGACTTGGGGAAAAGTGCGTCAATTGCATCATCGTCCATGTAGTCAGTAACAGGAACATTTGTCCCAACGTTGGGACTCTTGTCTGTCTGAACCTTCAGCGGGGCGACCGACTGTACTTTCTGTTCTCCGAGCTGGGGAACCTTTTTCCCCTTCTTCTTCTTCTGTGCAGCGACCCTTTTCTTTTTATTCTCCTCTTGCGTGTCAAAACTCTTCGAGATAGAGCGTTCATAGTTATCAGGCAAAGTTCTACGGTCAGGATCACAGACGATGTCTAAAAAGTGTTTAACACCCTTAGGGTTTAGTACCTGTTTTGGCTCGGGCACTTTCTTCGCAAAGTGTGCGGCATTGTGAGCTTTGACCAAGGGAGCATTCTCCTCAACGGTCCGGTGGTAAGTTAACACCGGAAGATCCTTCAACGACGGCCCGTACTTGTAGGTGTCCTTTGGAGCACCACTCGACGCACCGGCAAGCATCTTCTGCCTCATTGAGAAGGTCCTATTGCCGGTGGGCGGACTCTTTGCAAGCTCCGGGGTGGACTCCCGCTGGAGTGGACTCTTTGCAAGTTCCGGGGTGGACTCCCGCTGGAGTGGACTCTTTGCACGCTCCGGGGTGGACTCCCGCTGGAGTGGACTCTTTGCACGCTCCGGGGTGGACTCCCGCTGGGTTGGACTCGCGCACCGGGGAGATGGAGTCGCGCTGGGTTCCCTCTCGGTGTCCATATTTTCAATGCGGGGTGGACTTGGAGGTTGATTGCTACTCGGAGGGGTTGGTGGCCTACGCGTCGATTCTCCAGGAAACACGATGTGTTCCTTTCTCCATAGAATGATTCCGCGCAACACTTCTCCCAGTGTCGTCTCCCCTTCAGCTCCAGGAAAGTCAAGCTCTAGGTCCTCGAATCCGTTCATAATTTCGTCCACCCCGACTCGCGCGTAGCCAGCTGGAATCTGACCGCCATGAAGGGTTGCTCCGGGTATATTCTCTAAAGCAAAGCCGACCGCCACCTTTATGGATAGGTTCCTCATCTTGATGTGCAGCTCACAGTTTGTTCGCCCCTGAATCTGATCCACGGGGTATGTTGCGTCATCAGGCTGGACATTTTGTGTGGAAGCCACGCTGCTTTTCCGCTGAGATGCCATATCAAGTTGGTCCTCCTGCGGCTCAGATACCTTTTTCTGCCTCATTTCATGTCGCAGGTCTATTATCATGTCTTCCAACCGCTGATATTTCTCTGCCTCCTGTTTCTTCTTCCTGTCGCGACTCCTGTAGGTGTCCCTATGCTCGGGGAACCCAACCTTCCAAGGGACGACGCCCACGCCTCGTACTCGCCCAGTGTGTTCAGGATTCCCGAGGGCGAGTGACAGCTCGTCCTTCTCTCTATTGGGCGCGAACCTTCCCTCCCGAGCGGCAACTACTGCATCATCAAGTTCTTTGGCTTTATTCCGAATTTTTTCTCTTTCGGGCTCTCCCTCGGGGCCTGGTTTAACCTTTTCCTTCAACACAAGATTCCCTGTCTGTGGGTCGGGCTCCAGCCCGACGCTGTACGCCCAATGTCTCGCCCTTGCGGGATAGCTTGATGTACTTGGAGTGACCCCGGCAGCAATTAACTTGGCGTCCCTTTCTTGCCACTTAGGAATGGCGGTCTTATAGCCACCTGGCCCCAAACGTTGGAAATATTGCTTTTTGTCGGCATTCAACTTATTTTTCGCCGACTTTTCCAGAGCTTCTTCTGATTCCTTGTAGTCCTTGAATTCTTGCCACTGATCTCTTATCCTCCTGTACTGTACGTCTTCAAAATTAGGGGTTTTCTTTGTCTTGATGAATTGCTGGTATAACCTTTTCTTGTAGTTCATGAATTGTTCGGCCATTTTCTTTAGAGTCCACTGGAAGACTTTCTTTTTCTCGGCATCTCCGAGTCCTGTCGGTAGGGCGAAATTGTGGAAAACGGACTTCAGAAGTTCCCTCTTGCAAATATCTGACACAAAACTCTCTCCTCCACCCTTCGGCTTGTGCCATTCTCGGATGGTGATCGGAATGTTGTCCCGAACAATAACTCCGCACTGACTCACAAATTTACGTGCGTGCTCTTTCGGAGCAATCGGTTCGCCAATTTCAGAGATTTCTTCGATATCAAATCTTTCTTCTTTTAACTTTTTGGCCGGGCCTCGTTTTCTTTTAACAGACTTGCTCGATCCCGATCCGGAGGGCTAAAAGAAGAAATATTATGTTAAAACATGTATATGTACACATATCAAATCATTAATTTATCACCAGAAGCTATGTATACCTCGTCGGTATTCTGCGCTACATTCTCATCGGCATTATTGTTCGAGGCGGATGGAGGAGCTTCTAAGTTATAAATCTCCTCGTCCTCCATTTCACCACCGGACATGTTAAGATATTGCGATCCATCATCTTCACCATCTCTGATGATGTCGAACAATTGATCTTCCCCTGCTCTGCCGTCCATAGCTTAACTAATACAAAAAAAAAAGATAGAACAATTTAGTGCCAAATCGGGCGGCGGCATTATTGTAAAGAAATAACATGTGCGCACGGTAGAGGCTCACCGCGGGGGAGGGCACGAGGGGATGCTCGGGAACGACGGTGAGGCGCGGGATCAACGAGACTCGGGAAGGTCACAGACAGGACGACGGTGAGGCGAGGGATAGACGGCGAGATTCCTACATGATGTCAAGTTATAACGGTGAGGCGAGGGATCGACGAAATCAAGTACTTTGCATTGGGGAAATTGTGGTTGCATTCCTCGCGCGTTGCCGCGGAAAATTGTGGTTGCATTTTCACAATACTATTTCACAAATTCTAACACTTACATTGTAGCATTTTAATCTTTGCATCAAATAAAATTACATAGTAGCATCCATAAAATTACCCTAAATTACACAAGTACTTTGCACAACTACTTTGCATCCACTCTATTAATCCAAATTTACAAACTTCCTAACATTGCAAAACAGACAGCACGGCCTCATATAGAATTGCTTCAGGGATGGTGTCAGCGAACAACGTGGAATGAACATTACATATATGTTCAGACAACATGGTTCACTCACACCTCCCTGAAGATGCAACGTGCAACCATCTAATCATCGGCCAAAATTTAGAAACTTCCTAAAACAGTAGCAAAAATTGCAAGTACTTTGCATCAAATAAAATTGCATAAGTACTTTGCATCAAATAAAATTGCATAAGTTCTTTGCATCAAATAAAATTGCTCTTTGAATTCACAAGTATATTAGTGCTAACACTTGAATTCTAAAACTATTACACTACCCTTTGCACATTTCACAAATATTAATCAACACATTGCACAAATATTAATCAACTAAATAGTACTAAAGCAGTAGCAATTCATCTAAAACAGTAGCATTTCCTATAGCAATTTAAAAACAGTAGCATTTCTATCAATTTCCTACCAATTCCTAGCAATTCTAAAATGATTAACTAAACAAATTCACATTTAAACATCTTCTCACTTACATTCCTAGCAACTTAATTGATATTTGAACTAGGAATTAGAAAATAGTAGGATTTGAACTAATTTCAATGAATCTAAACAGTAGCATTTGAACCCTAATTCAAAGAATACCTAATTTTTTCTCCTAACTCGAAAAATAGCCTAACTATCTAACGATGACGTCACCACGTCGTCACGGCCACCACACCACGGCCGGTGTCGCGCGCACGGCTCCGGCGACCACGGCTTCGGTGAGGAGCTGCTCATGGTCGCCCGCGACCAAACCGTAGCGGCGCCGCCCTGAAATGGACGCGCAACATCTCCGGCGACGATCTCGGGCAACGGCCTAAGAGGGGAACACCGCGGCCCGACCAACTACACCAAGAGGAGGAGAAAGGAGGGGGTCCAGGAGGACCAGTGTGCTCACCTGAATATGCCGGAGGGGTCGGGGACGCTCGGCGAGGTCGGAGATGGCCGGAATCAATGGAGGCGCCGCGGCGGACTCGAGTGAGAAGACAGAGACAATGGGCGGCGTGGCACGGCGGCGCGGCGTCGGGGAGCGGCGCTTCGATTCGTCGAGGAGCGGAGCGTCGATTCGTCGAGGAGCCGCACGGCGTCAGGGTGGCACGGCGGCGCTGCGTCGTCTTCGTCGTCGAGGGTTCGGGGTACGTCTGTGTGTGGGAGATGAACTGCCCGATCTGGGCAAGTCTTGCATTTAAGGCACACACCTTTAGTACCGGTCTATGGCACGGACCGGTACTAAAGCTCCTTCAGTACCGGCTGGTAGCACGGCCCGGTACTAATGGTCTGTCGTTTGGGCGCCCAGAAAACTGGCGCGAAACGAAAACCTTTAGTACCGGCTGTTAGAACGGCCCGGTACTAAAGATCTTTTTCATTTTATTTCTCTTTTCTCTTTTCTCCTTTCTGTTTTTTTATATCTACTGATGTAATTGTTTAATTAGTTTGTAATAATTACTAAAAATCATGTCTATATTAAAGAACATGTTTTCAATAAATTACAAAAATTAGATATTAAAAAATGTAACATTTAAAATAAAGGGAATTGATAATCCCCATTTTAAATCATGACTTTTTTTGTGAACAAAGTACCAAAAATATGATGCAAAATGGCACCCATTTAATTTTCATGGAAACTAGTCCACATATGATGGATAATCCCCAAGTAGTAGTTTTTTCTTTGATTTCTACCTAATTTTCCCTAGTTAATTGAGTTTATGTCGATTTTTCGAAAGTAATTCAACTTTGAACTACACAACTAGTGGTTATATCACAGAAACATTGATAGTTCTAGAAACTTGATTTCTGACAAAATTTGCAAAAAAAAGTCTTAACAAAAAAGGTGTATCATGTATGAACATCTAGAAGTTTCAAGACAAATGACCAAGTTATGCTCATTTCAACAACATAGTTTGTGATAAAGACCTCATATTTCATAAATATCATTCCTGGATTACACATCACCAACATTCCCATATGTTGTATTATTCCTCCTTTTCTTCGATTGCTTAACTTTGCGCCGGAACCATGGAGAATCTTCATTACTTAACGTGATGCTTGGGTCAGTGTTGACTTTGAAGGGCGGAATTTCATCAAACTTATCATAATCTTCTGACATGTCTGTCTTGTCCTCCACTCCCACGATGTTTCTTTTCCCTGAAAGAACTATGTGGCGTTTTGCCTCGTCTGATGTATTCGCTTCCATATTTTTTCTTTTCTTTGGTTTGGTAGACATGTCTTTCACGTAGAAAACTTGAGCTACATCATTTGCTAGGACGAACGGTTCGTCTTTGTAATCAAGATTGTTCAGATCCACCGTTGTCATTCCGTACATCGGGTCTACCTTTACCCCGCCTGCATTCAGCTTGACCCATTTGCACCGAAACAAAGGGACCTTAAAAGAAGGTCCATACTCAAGTTCCCATATCTCCTCTACGTAACCATAATATGTGTCCTTTTGCCCATTGCTGTTTGTTGCGTCAAAGCGGACACCACTGTTTTGGTTGGTGCTCTTTTTATCTTGAGCGATCGTGTAAAATGTATTCCCATTTATCTCGTACCCTTCGAAAGTGACTATAGTCGAAGATGGTGTCCTGGCCAACAAGTACAGCTCAACATCAACTTCGGTGTTACTCATGAGATGTGTTTGCAACCAACCGCTGAATTTCGCCGTGTGTTGATCTTTAATCCAGAACTCATCCTCCACCGGGTTCTCAGATCGTAAAATATTCATGTGTTCCTCGATATACGGAGCTGCCAATGAGGAATTTTGTAGAACTGTGTAGTGCGCTTGACTGAAAGAAGGTCCGTCCCTACATACAAATACTTTTTTCCCTAGAGTGCCTTTTCCACTCAGTCTCCCCTCATGTCGCGACTGTGGAACACCAATCGGATTAATGTCAGGAATAAAGTCAACACAGAACTCAATGACCTCCTCGGTTCCATAGCCCTTGGAGATGCTTCCTTCTGGCCTAGCACGGTTATGAACATATTTCTTTAAGACTCCCATGAACCTCTCAAATGGGAACATATTGTGTAGAAATACGGGACCGAGAATTTGAATCTATTCGACTAGGTGAACCAAGACATGCGTCATAACATCGAAAAAGGATGGGGGGAACACCAACTCAAAACTGACAAGACACTGGACCACATCATTCTGTAGTCTTGGTAGGATCATTGGATCGATTACCTTCTGAGATATTGCATTGAGAAATGCACAAAGCTTCACAATGGGTACTCGAACATTTTCCGGTAGAAGCCCCCTCAATGCAATCGGAAGCAATTGCGTCATAATCACATGGCAGTCATGAGACTTTAGGTTTTGAAATTTTTGTTGTGCCACATTTATTATTCCCTTTATATTCGACGAGAAGCCAGACGGGACCTTGATACTGCTCAGACATTCAAAAAATATCACTTTCTCTTGTTTGGTTAGAGCATAGCTGGCCGGACCGTCATAATGTTCTGGAAGCAGGCCGTCTCGTTCTTTCAAACGTTTCTGGTCCTCCCGTGCTGCCGTTGTGTTTTTTTTCTTCCCATACACGCCCAAATGGCCTAGCAGGTTCACACAAATATTCTTCGTCACGTGCATCACGTCGATTGCAGATCGGACCTCTAGGACTTTCCAATATGGTAGCTCCCAAAATATAGATTTCTTCTTCCACATGGGTGCGTGCCCGTTTGCGTCATCTGGAACCTTTAGTCCTCCAGGACCCTTTCCAAAGATTACTTTTAGATCCTTGACCATATCAAATATTTGTTCACCAGTACGGTCCATAGGCCTCCTACGGTGATCTGCCTCACCTTTGAAATGCTTTCCTTGCTTCCGGACGTTATGCCTGACCGGAAGAAATCGACGATGCCCCAGGTACACACACTTCTTACAATTATCCAAGTATATACATTCAGTATCATCCAAACAGTGTGTGCATGCATGGTATCCCTTAGTTGTCTGTCCTGAGATGTTACTAAGAGCAGGCCAATCATTGATCGTTACGAAAAGCAACCCTCGAAGGTCAAAATCCTCCTGTTTGTGCTCATCCCACACACGTACACCTTCTTCCCGCCACAACTCTAAAAGTTCGTCAACTAATGGCCTGAGGTACACATCAAGCTCGCTCCCTGGTTGCTTCGGTCCTTGGATGAGCACTGGCATCATAATGAACTTTCGCTTCATGCACAACCAAGGAGGAAGGTTGTAAATACATAGAGTAACAGGCCAGGTGCTATGACTGCTGCTTTGCTCTCCAAAAGGATTGAAGCCGTCCGTACTTAGACCAAATCTTAAGTTTCTTGCGTCATCTGCAAAGTCCGGGAACTCTCTCTCGATTTTTCTCCACTGGGATCCATCAGCGGGGTGTCTGAACATCGCGTCTTTCTTCCGGTCCTCTTTGTGCCATCGCAACATCTTGGCATGCTCTCTGTTGCTGAACAAACGTTTCAACCGTGGTATTATAGGAGCATACCACATCACCTTGGCAGGAACCCTCTTTCTGGGGCGCTCGCCCTCAACTTCACCGGGGTCATCTCGCCTGATCTTATACCGCAATGCACCGCATACCGGGCATGCATTCAGATTCTCGTACTCCTCACCGCGGTAGAGTATGCAGTCATTAATGCATGCATGTATCTTTTGCACCTCTAATCCTAGAGGACAGACGATCTTCTTTGCCTCGTACGTACTGTCGGGCAATTCGTTATCCTTTGGAAGCATCTTCTTTATCTTTTTCAACAACTTTTCAAACCCCTTGTCCGATACACCATTCTCAGCCTTCCATTGCAGCAAATCCAGCGTCGTACCCAGCTTTTTCTGGTCATCTTCGACACCTGGGTACAATTTTTTTTTGTGATCCTCCAACATGCGCTCCAACTTGACCCACTCCCTCTGATTTACGCTGTTTCTCTGTGCATCAGCAATGGCCCGAGAAAGATCATCAGCGGGCTCATCCGGCGCCTCTTCGTCAGGCGCGTCTTCTCCAGTTTCCTCCATTGTAGTACCGTCGTATTCAGGAAACTCAGGATAGTTGTCATCGTCCTCTTCTTCTTCATTGTCTTCCATTATGACCCCTGTTTCCCCGTGTTTGGTCCAACAATTATAGCCGGACATGAAACCGGACTGAAACAGGTGGATGTGAATGGTTTTTGAGTTGGAGTAACTCCTGATATTCTTACAAGCACAACATGGACAATACATAAAACCATCCCGCTTATTTGCCTCAGCAACACGGATAAAATCCAGCACGCCGGTCATGAACTCCGGAGTGCGTCGGTCAACGTACATCCATTGTCGATTCATCTGCATTATGTAAATATATACAAAACCATTACACAATAGTTATATATATATATATCTACCATGAATAGATAGATACGTGACCAATTCATTAATACAAGTTCACCATATTTAAACAAATCTAATACATAGTTCTCATAAAACATTCATTAATTGAAACTAACATAGAACTAGCTAAAGAATTTCAATCCAACGACAAATGCGATCAAAATCACAACTAAGGTAATTATTGAACCAACAGCATAATGATACCAAGCCTCTTGACTAATGACATATTTTCTAAACTTTTTAAGCTTCAAGCGCATTGCATTCATCTTGATCTTGTGATCCAAGCGCATTGCCTCCATCTTGATCTCGTTATCATCGACGACGTCGGCAATCTTCAACTCCCATTTCATCTTCTCTTCGAGACGAAGATCTTCACTTCTTTTCAATTTAGCTTTCAAATCATTGTTTTCTTCTACTAAAAACTCGAAAATAGGGTCGGGCTCATTTTCCGGTTCAACTACCTCCTAGATAAAAATATATCTACGTTAAGTTGGTCGGTATAATTTTTGTAAACACGAAATTAAACAAACATATACTTATAACAAACAATCGTACCACATCCGAATAATAGAGCGGGCGAGAGCCAGTGTGGACAGATGTCAAAACCATGACACTATATATAACAAAAAGTTACACAAATAAGAAAATTATACAAGTAATAATTCTATAAACAATTAATTACGTAATTATAGCATAAAATGAGCTAAACTAGGACTAAATGAGCTAAACTTGGACAAAATTAGCTAAACTAGCACAAAGTAAATGATGAAACTAGCACTAAATAAGCTACATTTGTAGATTTTTCTAAATTTTTCTATCTAGGTCAAACTAACAATACATTTCTAGATTTTCCTACATTTTTCTATCTAGGTCAAACTAACACTAAATGAGCTCAAACTAGCACTAAATGAACTGAAGTTTCCAATTAAATGTAAGAGAAACAAATTTCTAACCTTTTTGACCAAAAATGGTGCCACCAAATTGGACAAATCGCCGGATCACCACCGAGCTCGAGCAACAACAGAGAGAAATAAATGAGGAGGCAGAGAGTGAAGTGAGCTCGGGCTGGAGGAAGTAGATGGAATTTATAGCGAAATGTTTTAGTACCGGTTTGTAACACAAACCGGTACTAAATGTCCATCTTTAGTACCGGTTTGTAACACAGACCGGTACTAAAGGTTCTCGGCGTGGGACCCGCCGCTGCAGCGCCAGCCCCAAATCCTTTAGTTCCGGTTGGTTACACCAACCGGTACTGAAGGTTGCTTACCGACCGGTACTGCTGCCGTTCGCCTGTCCGGCCGCTGGGACCGGTACTAATGTTATATTAGTACCGGCCGCAAATTGGTGCGGGACTAAAAGTCTGGACCAAAGGTCCGTTTTCTACCAGTGCCTCCCCACGTACGACTGTTGTGTCCGGGAGCTCCACATTTTTTGCAGTATCTGATTTGCATATGTCTAGTAGTAACCGAAGTACTACATATTGCATCCTAAAAAACTATAATTTGTACAATTAGATCCACGTGCATACTGCCAGTTACATTTCAGAACACAAATTTCACATGCATACTTCAATCCGCGAGACAAGATTTTAATAAAAAGAAGAACAAATCCAACGACTTTATTATCTTCAGGAATACCAAATTACATCGAGCCAAGAACACAAATTATATTTAAAAGAGAAAACAATTTAGACTGCGGCTTATAACATTGCCAACTATAAAAACCACATATCCTAGAGCGAACAAAAAATACAATACTGAAATTGTTCTTTCATTTTCTATCACCTCTGAGTTCCACAGGTCCTAACATTGTGGCCTCGAAGGCCACATGCCCTGCAAGTCTTCATTCTCACTTCATTGCAAGAACCAGGTACTCTTCCATCCATCCCATGACGAAGTGCCGAAATTAATCTACAATGATCCGACGTGATCGCAGTCAGCTCGTCAATCCTCTCAATTACATCCATCGTTCTGTTGTGATCCAAATTAAACTAGTAAGAACTTTGCAACGCAAACACCGATCTAGTACTACTAGTAATAATCAGATGGATATGGATAATACGTACGCAAGAGGAGGCAGAACACGATCTGGCGATGTAGTATTACTAGTGCTAATCAGATGGACAGTTCTCAAGAGGAATCATGATGTGTGTAGCGTAGCACCTTCTTACTTGGCTGCCTTCTGATCAGATTCGACGCATGTAGCACCTTCCTTGGCTGGCTTCTTATCGGATTCATTACATCTCTTCATGCCCATCACGTATCCGATGTACACGGAAGCTTCGAACCGTAGGCTGAAGAATACAGAAGTTTCGAATAGCAGGGTGACAAAAGAAGCACAAATACCAAGCATCCGGCGTATAAATGCAGGCCCCCTCCGGAACAAAAAAAAAAAAATCTTATCCGAATCGTACCTAAAACTTCCGGAACGCCCAGCGGCGACAAAGACAAACCCATCGAAACTTCTCGCTCTTTCCTAACGCCGTGGCCCCACCACGCCCATGCCGCGGGCCCTCTCGACGAGCAATCCCAGCCGTCGCTGCCCCACCAGATCACCATCCGACGGCGGAGACGTGGATATCTTTCACGTGCCGCGGCTTTGTCTGGTCTGTGTTTCTCCGTCTCCATCCTCATCTTTTCTTCTCCGGCCTTGTTTCTCCTCCTCCTCCCGTTCGAGTATAAATTTCCCAATCCGCGGGCCAAGGTTCCACAAGGCTTCCATCCATCCGTACGACGAACTGTATGTACGTTCCTTTCCACCAGTGAGTTTGAGTTGAGTTGAGTTGAGTTGAGGTGGCCTCTCTCCCGCATCGCATCTCCTAGAACCGATCGACTGCTAGCTACGGGGTTCCACGTGCCGTGCCAGATGGCCGCCGTTGGGTCGGCGCCTATCCCGGCGGGGCAGAGGTCCCTGCCGACGCCGTTCCTCAGCAAGACGTACCAGCTCGTCGAGGACCCGGCGGTGGACGACGTGATCTCGTGGGGCGACGGCGGGTCCACCTTCGTGGTGTGGCGCCCGGCGGAGTTGGCCCGGGACCTCCTCCCCAAGTACTTCAAGCACAGCAACCTGTCAAGCTTCGTGCGGCAGCTCAACACCTACGTACGTCCGTCCCTCGCTTTCTTGGCGTGAAATGAATGTTGAATGCCCATGACCACCATGACGGGTCGATCGGTGCTGATGCTTGAATGCTTGCGACGTGTAGGGGTTTAGGAAGATGGTGCCGGACCGGTGGGAGTTCGCCAACGACTGCTTCCGGCGAGGCGAGAAGCGCCTGCTCTGCGACATCCACCGACGGAAGGCGGCGGTGCAGGCGTCCTCGGAGGAGCAGGTCCTGTCGTCCGACTCCGCCTCCGCCTCCGCGGAGGAGCAGGAGCTCCCGCAGGCGCAGGCGCCGTCCCTGTCCCTGTCCCTGTCCGAGTCCTCGTCTGCTGCAGGCGACGAGGAGAAGGAGCGGCTGCGTCGCGACAATGCGCGGCTGACCCGCGAGCTGGGGCAGATGAAGAGGCTGTGCAACAACATCGTGAGCCTCATGTCCAAGTTCGCCTCCACCCAGCAGCTGGACCTGGACGGCTCCGCGGTGGTGAACTGCTGCTCCGGCGAGTCGGCCGCGCCGCAGCTCCCCACGGCGATGCTGGACCTAATGCCCTCCTGCTCCGGGCTGGCCACCGCCGCCGTCGAGGCCGACACGAGCGCGAGGCTCCTCGGCGTCTCCATCGGGCTCAAAAGGCCGCGAGAGGACGCCGAGGCCGAGGGCGGAACTTGCTAGAAGGCGCGAATGCGCTTTGTTCCTTCTCTATCTCGATGTGGATGGCGACGCGCCGCCGCCGTCCAATGGCGGCGAGTCCCGTCCGGCCCTTCAAAAATAAATAAATAGCGGCGAACGAACGAAGGAACGTGCGCTGACTTTTTGTTTGGGATAAGATAACCCCTGTTCGATTTACAGTGGACTCACTCACAAAGCTGAGCGCCGGCGAGGATTCAAGCACGCACGCGAGACACGCTAGTTTGGCTTTGACGACCTGTTGTCTCATTGGCTTCTCTCCCCGGCCCCTCCATGAACTCGATTATTCAAGATCAAAACGGAGGGCAGCATCATGGAGTCTGACCCCGTCCATGAAGTCATCGCTGCAAGCGGTACTGCTGGATCCGGCGTTGGGGTGAGTTTGTTGGTTTCATGGCCTTTTCCAGGAGCCCTGGCTAGGCGCTAGCGGAGAGACTGCACGCTAGCGTCAACGTGTCTTAATTGGGGATCGACGCAACAGCGGGTGTGGTTACAATTGCGGAATTAATTAACCGCATTTAATTACACGATGGCTAAAATTCACAAAAATGATAAAGGACACACATGTCCAAGCGTTTTCTTCTTTTAGGTTTGTAAAAAAAATAGCAAAAACATATCACGTCCAAGCGTTTTATCCCCTCACGTGCAAGGCACATGCATGTGCTCTAGGCAGGGTTTTGAATTTCGCCCGGAAAAAACGAATTTCGACCGAATTTCGGCTATTTCGGTTGGGACCGGTAAGAATATTTACCGGGGTGAAATGTTCTGAATTTTGAATTTTTTTATAAAAAGTCAAAAGTCTGTCAAAATTTTCCTGAAAATTTAAATATCTGTAAATTTTCGGTCAGATTTGGGTCTAAGATTTTAATTTTATTTCTTTCATTTCGTCCGAGATTTGACCGAAAAATACCGAAATGGCCGAATTTCGCCAATTTCGCTGAGGACCGGTAAATTCTTGAAACCGAAATTCAAATCCCTGGCTCTAGGTTCCCGTACATGCCCACTATAATTTTTTATAATTACTTAGAACTTCTGAAGTTAATCAGCGTCAGACAACAATTAACATAAATACACATATGTAATAGCCGAGTCAGTTCAGAACAAAAAAAATACTAATTCTCGAGTACATAAGAGTTGACCGGCTAGCTAAGTTTGCTGTAGAAACTGATGTGAGGAAGGTTTGATAAAATATAAACTGATTGGCATGTATGATTTTTTTCCTTTTTTTTTGAAAATGTGCTTTGTTGAGCATACTGAAATCGTCACAACACAAACCATATTTTTAAATTGAGTACAAACATAAAACATAGGTACATATATTATAGAAACTTAGTATACTAGAACGCCCCGCGGAAAACTCGACCAGATAGCCTGGAGTCCTGGTAGTTAGCCCTAAATCTTCTGGTAAAAAAACAACGTCGATATCAACCGTTGGATCTATAACTGAAGACTAAAATTTAATTAGCCGACATATTCAATCGCTTAGTCCACGGTTATTCGCAATTACTCTGATATATAATATATTAGAATCACAGTAAGACAAGAAAAAATATGTATATATAAGAATTAATGTTTCCATAGAAAAACAAGTCATCCAACAACCAATCTAATCCATCCTCTTTTTATTCGAGATTATATAGATATCCTTTTTAAAAGAACAAAGAAAGGAGAAGTAGCATAAACAATTCTATGGGATATCTCAAGGGACATTAGATATATAAAATCTTCACAAACTTTAATATTAGTTCAACAAACCATGAATATTTGATTATCTATTATGTTTATTTTAAGCGTCCTTTCCATATGGTTAGATTTGGCACCTTGAGTATTGCAGTCTAGAAATTGCAACTTGATCTGTAATATATTAAAATCACAATAAGACAAGAAAAGAGATGTATATATAAGAAATTATTGTTCCATGAAACAACAAATCATCCAACCACCGATCTAATTCATCATTTTTTTTGTTCGAGATTATATAGATCTATAAGTATTAGAACTTATATGCCACTATCCGTACGTTCATTAAAACATTATAGACGTGCTAGAAATTCTAACACAAACGTCTTACTGAGGCACAACTTTGATCCACATCGCCCAAATTATACAAACCCTTAGAGAAGGCTACAATTTAATTGGTCGACATTTTCAATCATATAGTCTACAATTATTTTCAATTTGCGAATAGGAGTTGGCAATAGTTAAAGACTTTACAGTTGTGCAAAGAAAGGTCTGTATGAATAGAGTCTATGTATTCCGGTCGTCCGCAAACGAAAAATATTTCATGTTCTGTTAAAAAAAAAGGTTCATGTGAAATATGAAGATGGATAGAAAATCATGTAGTACTTTTAAAATAAAATTTTGATGTGGCATCTAAACAATTGCAAGGAAGAGACATTTGGGTTACAGAAACTGATAAGTACAACGAATACACGTGAATAACTTCAATACTACTTCGTGCACAAAACAGAAAATATATACATGCAAATATTTGAAAAATGGTTTATCTATTTTTTCTCATGTTTGCACGTGTTTTTTTTTTGAGAGAGCGACCAAGAGAGAGAAGGAATTGAATTTCAATACTTATATAAGTACCAACGTTATGCATAAAAAAATGTATGACTATTTAATGATCATTTTTATCTTACGTATTGTCAGTATGATAAGAAAATCTTCTGCATCCCTAGACTCCCTTGAAATAAGTTGCAAAATAAAGGCGAGTAGTGATGTGCATACGAAGGCGAATATGTCGTTGTTCAAAACTATGAAGTTAGGAAACAATCTTATTTTCCTTACAAAATAGCTTGAAATTTACATATTAATCTGGATAATTCAAAATGTATGTAGCACAAGAAATTAAGGAGGTTAAAGTTATCATCTCAAGATTTCCAAATCAAATGCGTGTGGGTTTCCAAAAACAAATGCATGTGTGTTGTTTTCACATCTATACGAAGAGTGACATATTTCTGTCAGATATGATAGTAGCTCACAAATTAAGTTGGTTGACATTGCTGTTGTAGTAGAGTTGCACATTTTTTAGTTCTCTAGCAACAATATCCATAATTTAAATGTTACATAGTAGTCGAAGTGTATGCAAGATTCCTTTTTGCAATCCTCAGACCATAATGTTAACACCTAAAAATATAGATAGTGGAAATTAGATCCATGCTAGGATAAATATTCAAACCTCATTCTGAAAGTTTAAGCTAAAATGAGAATTTAAAGTATTTATTTCTCCTACCAATAATGTTTTTGTGTTTGGATGCCAGATTCCGTATGAGAGAGTAAGTTCACCACAATATTTATTGTACATACGATCAACCGAAAGGAAATTCAAGTATGCACACAACCAATTAATTAAAGAAGAAAAAATGACAAGCATGTTCATTCTTCGAGAGCATCTCCATTGACAACGTCTCTACAAATGTCCATCAAAGCAACATTTCTTAACACGAGCCACAAACACGCCCTCTTTTGTTCCATCAAACAACTGAAGCACATATCAACGAATTCCACTCATGTGTTGCATGCCTACAACTATATAACTGTACTGATATACAGTTGTACAATAAATATATTTAAAACTTTTAACTTAATATTTTGAAAATACACCAGTTAGATACCCTTGCATTTGCGAGGGCCACTTTGCTAGTTTAATCAAAAAAGAATAATGAAAAGGAAGAATATTTCCAAAAATGGAACTGAGCAGTGTGTGGCGCCCGTACGTTGGAGGCATTGTTTCGACTTTCGAGCATCACGCCTATTGGATGCAGAAGACAGAGGTGCCCTGCTCTGCTCGCTTCCCCCCCCCCCCCCCCCCCCCCCCCCCCCACTTCTTCTCTCATCGCCTCGCGACTCTGAAAATCCAGCGACCGAGCAATGAGGCCAGCAGCCGCGCGCGACATGTGCAATGGCGGTGGCGTTGCTTCCGCTGTGGGGAAGGCTGCTGCTGCACCGCCGCCGGTGCTGGTGCTGGTGCTGGAGAGCACGGCGCCCATGACAGGCCTCTGACGGCGCCGCTGTGAGAAACCATCATTTTTATGGCTTTCGGACGGTACAACATGAAGAAAATGAACATGTCAATATCTCCGACGGTAACGACTAGGCAAAGGACGATGTAAAAAAAGTTACACAACACACTTAAATGTTGTTATGTGTCTAGTGTTCTGGTGGTAGAATGATTGGCACCCAAGTCTATGATGCCTTGGGCTCATTTCCACCTTACGGTACCACCTGCAAGACCACCTTGAGCCTATAGTCAGACAAAATGGCATCCCTACGGGTCTAAAGACTATGAGGACAAATGATAAAGTATTCTCGTAATAATCAGTACATTTATATATTATATGTAAGAAAGTACTAATCTCTAAAGGAAATTTTATTTGTTAGTTAGGACGAAGTCCTCACCACAAATCATGTATCGTACAAAGTAACCAACCCAATCTTCTCATAAAAACACAATGTGGTCTACATTGGCAAGTTTAATTAGACTAATACTCTCTCTAAAGAGAGCCCTCATATTTGTAAACTGAATGCTATGATAACTAAGTATTCAGTTTTAATATTATACGCATATTTCAATTTGAGAAACTTACATGAAACTTTTTGTACTAAATGACAGAAAACACATTTTGATTGGCATAAAAGATCAAACCGTACGAATGCGGAGTTTTACAATTCACACTACCTATTTTGATTGTTAGTGATTTGTTTAAGTACTTACATTTCAATATCAAGAATATAAATTAATGCTTCGTGCGATTATTATTTAATACAATGTTACTTGTAAGACACACGTAAACAAAACAAGGCGGAGAAGATAGTAGTTGTATTTATGATCTAGAAGTTTTTATAAATTATCAGATGTAATGATAATTTGACACTTCTATTAAGATATCTATTAGAAACTCAATAGATATCTCAAAATATTATATATACTTATGTCTTAGTTCAACTGTAAAAGGAGGCGTATAATTTTTCTTTTTACAATTTTTAGTTTAAGTGTATACAACAAAAATCAATATAGATTTGGTTACAAAAATATTTAGATTCAACACGATAGAATTATATTTTTAACTGTACAAGGTACAAGAAATATACATATAATATTATTAACCGTTTATGTTTAGTTTAAATATGCAAACTATATATGAGGATATCTACCTACTTATAAGATAGAATATAATAAAATTTACATCATATGGAAGTATAAGAGTTTGGTATAAAATATATTAGCTTAACTCGCCCCGGGTCCAAAAGTTCTTTGTATCGGCCCTTTGGAGCGTTTTGGTGGACTTCGCCGTGGAGCCGGATGAGACCGGGTGAGTGTGCTACTAAGAATGCTTCCCCTTCTATTTGATTGAAATATTCATGTATCGAATCGACTCTGGAACTCTGGAATGCTCTAGGCACCACTACAGATTCTAAATCCTTTGATTATGTATCCAAATTATGAAGTTTAATTTTGTTGTGGGCTGTATTATACCCGTGTGAAATTGGGCAACCCAAAGAAGGAGTATTATCTCATATTTGACATTGGTAGCGACCTCACGTGGGTTACTGGCAGCCACTGTACTCACTGCCCGACATCGCGGGAGCTCAATGTGAGGCAACCGTTCTCCAACCTCTAATCCATCTGTCAAAAAATGCATCAAATTTAGAACTGGTTTTCTCTCCCTTGTAATCATGCATGTTTTATCATTCTAATTCTGTCAGTTCTCATAGGAGCTCTATAACCCCAAGTCTTCTTCGACATCGTCCAAGATACCGTGCTCTGATGATAGGTGCAATGAGGCCATCAAAACAGGGCATTCCGTCTGCCAAACCTCAAACTCTTCGCATAATCAATATGGTTACGAGGTGGCTTATGCTGGTGCTGCTACGTCAGGGTACTACGTGTAAGACGCCATGCATTTCGACACTATCATGGGACAGAGAAACGAGTCAAGCGCCAAATCTTCAGCGTCTGTCTTTTTTGGGTACGGTTTTTTTAGCCATGTATGTATCTTATTTAAACCCATGAGGAAGTCGAAAGTAGAATAGTTAGCACTACTTATCTATCAAATTGATGACAATTTAACAAATATACACCATTCACACCTAACTAGAGTGATGTTATAACAATCTTTTTTTAAACAAATGCAGTACTTCACGGTCAGGGGACTTGAAGACAGATGGGGTCATGGGGTTTGGAAAGAATGCATCATCTATCATCTTACAACTGAATTCAAAAGCTGTGTCCCCTAAGGCCTTCACTCATTGTCTAACAAGTTTAGAAGATGGTGGTACAATTCTTCTTCTTGGTGAAGTTGCGGCGTCGGGATTTACATTTACTCAACTAATTCCGTCACATTAATCTTCTTGGCGACGTATCAGGTGAAAACCATGATTAGGTGAAAACCTGAAAACTTTCTTTACTTTTCGTCGGATCAACAGCAGACGGCCCAGATCAAAGGTGGGAAACGCCAAGGTCACTTAAGCGCATTTTGCTGATCACCCCCTCCGCTTATACATTTGCTTGAAAACTATTCATCAGTTAAAACACAATCCGTTTGTTCATCTTCAATCTTCAATCGGGTGCCCTATGGAGAATAGCAACGACGACCTTGTGGCTGCGGCAGCGAGTCTGCAATGGCGAGCGATCTGGATTGGATCTGTGCGGGGGCGACTCAGTGGCCGGTAGTTTCCCCACGCGACAAAGACCTGTTGGCGGTTGCGGCATTGTCCCCGGCGGCCACGGCGACGCCTGCGCGCGACGGCGATCTGGGACTCGACGCGACGGAGACCCGAAGCTTCCCCCACGTGACGGATACCAGACGGCCGCAACGCTTCTGGTCGGCGACACGCGTGGGCGTCGTCGCTGCTTCTCTGAACCTGTGTTTCAGCGTTGCCACACTTAACTGAAGAATGTAGGCTAGCTTACTGTTGTCGTACTAGAATCAATGTGAAATTTTTGGTTGTTAATTTTGAACTTGTGGTGATCTGAAGAATCAATCTATCATTCTGTTAAATCAATATGGCAATCCATTAAGTGAAACTGAAGCCAGACATGATCCAAACCTCACACCCATAAGACCTGGAACTTGCCCAGCCCCTGATAATTCAAGACACTAACTAGGAAAAAACTCAGACAACACCTACGTGCAGTACACTCAAACACGCAAAGGAATCTCTCAGAAGACCGAATCCAACTAGGCTTACATGGCATGGGAAGTCTTAGTCGGTTACAAGGTGCGCCTTCCTTGTGCCGTACTCCTTGTCTTGGGCCGCCATGTTCTTTTCTTATAGGTTGTTACTGGGCCACCGGGTGGGCCTTCCTGCCTTTTATGCTTCATAGTTCTCGGTTGGGTATACCCGAAGGGTTCGGGTATACCCACATCAGGACGAGTTGCTCGAACCTCATGTATGCAGCCTCCTAGTCACCGGAGAAGAGGTGGGGAGCATCAGCGAAGCACCGGCCGAGATGGGGCCGAGCTTGGACGTGACGACTGCCTCCTCACCGCCAGGGGTCCGCAGTAGCTCCTACGGGTCCTGTGAGACGACACCGTGGTCACCGAGGATCTGAATCGGGCGGTGGAGGGGCTGGCGACGGATCTCCAATCGACGGGCAGGGGGTCGCGGGAGGGCAAATCGGGCGGCGGGGGGAAGGACGGCGTGGGGGTGGTGGGGTGGGGAAGGGCTGCGGTGGCGGTTTTGCTCGAACGCGGGAGGAACAATGATTTTGCATCGCTGGAGCGGGTGGGAAATATTAGGTTGGTAGTTGGGACTTCATGCATGGCAAAACGAGTTTTTGGGCACTTCCGTTCGTCTCGGAAATATACATGAATACAGGCTAGTTTTTTTGGCAGCCCAAAAGAAAAATGTGCACGGGGTAGAGATTGGGCAGTTGTTGAAGCAGCGGTTTTTGTTTCTCATGCCCTAAAAATCAGGACACCACGCCAATTTTGGGGAGCTATTGGAAGATGCTCTAATGCCTGGGAGGATAGTATGGTAGCTGTCTCCGCTCAGACATGACCGCCAACCACGGGTCATACACCACATTCCCAAAGTACCCACGGTGCACAGTTTTCATCTCCAAGTTTTCCTGTAGCAATTTTTAAATTAAAAATTTGCATCCAAGTTTTCAAATTTCAGAAAAAATCTCAAATCTAATTATTGACATGATATACATTATGTGAACTTTCAATTCGAAATTCCTACATTGGTTGAAAATGACATTTTTTTTTGAAATTTACTAGATTTGTGTTTTTTGTGTAGGCTAGAATAGTATGAATCTTGGATTAAAATTGTACACACCGGTAGATCTCAACATTATTTACATTGTAAAAGATTTGTTTTCGAAATTTTTGAAATTCTGAAATGCCGATTTTGAATTTTGAAAAAATGAGCTATATGGAGCTTGGGCTCCATTAACGTTTCCCGTGATCATCGCTGTTTATGTTGCATGACACATTTGGAAACAAAGAAATCACGACACTATTGAGCATTTCGTTTCGTCCTGTGATGTTGTGGCTGTTCAGATAAGAAAGGACAAGAAAAATCTGTCCCCGGCCCGGCCATTTTGCGAGTATTATCATCAAACACGAAGATAAATGACGCCAATCACACCACAATGACGAAACAAGGTGAACATAATGCATGTTATCATATATAGCACGTACAATGCCAACGGCCGCAATAAATCGACTGGCCGTGATACTACAGTTGGCTTGCGGATGATTATTTCGAGAATCATTGCTTGCAGATTATGTGAACGTTATTTGTTGATCAATCCATAATGCATTGTGCATCATTTGCTTAACTACAGTGAGATACTCCAGAGACCTCTCCAGAGTGCCCACAATGACCTTCACACGCCTTGGGCCCCGGTGTTAGTGTTCCTGACGGTGAACCCGGCAGCTATATATTCAGAAGCAATGGTGCGATGATGTTGATACTGATGACGGCGAACACAAGAGCTATCATCACTGCACTGCAGTATGACGGTGTGTGGCGCCTGAACGACGAGCTAACAGACACGCTTGTCTTATTGAGTAGTGAGCCTGAAACAAAAAATGACTTGTCAAGATGTGGAAGCGTCAAGTTTGATAAAAAAAAATTAGTAAGTGGGAATCTGATCTTACAGTTGTAATCTACCCAGCCCAAGCGGCTCTCCTCCAAGTCGTACACATATATTTTATCACGTAGAACAAGATCTGACACAAGAGGACCTCCAGTAAGTTACTAGTGAGAAAAGTTTTCCGGGCCATCACTGGACTATTCACCGTAATCAGCCGCTAGCTAGTACATTCGACGTGACGCTAATACTTACAGTATGAATTTATTCGCTAGTCAGAAAATGCTTGCGCGGTTAAACAAAAACATGGAAGCAAAGTTCGCTATCACTCTCCGAAGAATACAGTTCGCTTGCTTATATAGTATGCACACTAGAATTACTGAGACAAAATAGTTTATTAATTCAGTTGCAGCCACGATAAAAAAAAACAATTAGTGTATTAAACTCCAACAGGAAGATTATACTAGCTCATTCAGTCGATGCACGAGCAGATGCTAACCTCCCAGAATAGTTATGTGCTCGTAACCCTCGAGCTCCTTGCTCCTTCGAAAGCCAATGCACCATATGTCTTCATCGTGCTGCATATCATGATATAATGTTATTTAAATTTGAGAAAACATACCCAAGAACAGTTAGCCAGATATCAGAAATTTCATAAAAGTACGATCAGAGGATTACTGGATTGGCAGATTCACCCGTATGCATAAGATAGTTCCGTGGACCCACTGTCATTGGAGCACCACCCTCAAAATGTAGTGTCAATATTGGAAATAATAATGAGAGATCCCTGACGGAGAAGAAACAATACCTTTAGTCAACTAACATGAATCACATGAAAACTCAACAAAAAAAAAAGAATCACATGAGCTGTTAAATTTACTTGTGGGAAAGACAAACCTTGTGGGAGACACAATGTAACATAAGTGCCCATGGAAGAAATAAGAGCGTATAGATTGAGGGACTGCTTTATCTATCTGTGAATGGACAAAGTAAATCATTGCAACTAACCGTGGCGCAATAAAATTATTCAGTTTATGTAGACTGGGCAGCTATTGGTTCTTCAACCGGATAAGAACGACAAATGTCGCGTATATGAAGAGCTTACTGCACTAATAACAGGATTATAGACTCCATCTGCGAGGTATGATAATGATGTCCCCGAATCCACAAATGTTCCTTGTGTATTTGATGTTGTAAACAAGGAAGAATTAACGGGGATCATTTGAGCATTGACAGCAATGCTCTTCATATTCAAGTTGTAACGAGCCCTGCATATTATTAAGCAAAAGTTTGTTCATATACAGAATTTAGCAGATTCCAGAGGAAATAGTAGAGTCCGCGTCCACAACACAAAAAAAATAGTTCTATTGGTTATCTCTGACCACATAGATCGGCATAAAGTATTTCTTGAGAAAAAGAAGAGGGAGGTAAAATCCGTATATATTTACACATCGTGTTTGCAAATTAAACATTGTACATATAAGCTAAAAATCACTGTTAGTAAATTGAACATTATGCGAAAGAATTGAGCTAACAAATATTTCTTTTTTTATGAATTCAACTAACAAGTAACTCTAGCAAGGTTATAAATCAAGTTAAGGCAATGAGATTGTGATTACCCAAACCACCAAACAAGGGACAGAAGTACGGTACTGCAACAAAACAGAGCGACACACAATTCTGAACTTTAAAGTTCTATAACAGTAGAAATTACAGGAAAAAGCAAACTCACTGTGATTGAACAAGTGGAGTAAATACCAGTCCTGGTTCGACAACTTCACCAAGAACAAGAATGCTACCACCATTTTCTGAGCTTGTCAGGCAATGAGAGAAGGCCTTAGGGGACACACCTTGAGAATTGAGTTGTAAGATGATAGACGGCGCGTTCTTTCCAAACCCCACAACGCCATCGGCTTGCAGGTCCTCTGACCGCGAGTTACTACATCTTTTTAATACAAGAAGTGTAATAGCATGAGTCTGGTTGGGTTTCTGATTTATATTACTTAAAATATAATTAGTTGACAGTTATCAATGCTAATTTTCCTAGTGTCAATTTTATCATGGGAGCTATATGAGATACATGACTGGATGGGAAGTTGGGAACTATACCCAAATAATACAGAGGCGGAAGAGCTTGCAGCCTGGTCATTTGGCTTTGCTATGACGGTGTCGAAATACATTGTGTCAGACACATAGTATCCTGACGTGGCTGAATCAGCATAAGTCATGCTGTAACCACATTGGTTGTTCGGAGAGTCGGAGGTTTGGCAGACCGAGTATCCTTCTTTGATGGCATCCTTGCACCTATAATCAGAGCAGGATATGTTGGACGAAGTCGAAGAATTATTGGGGTTGTAGAACTCCAACGGGATCTGAAAGAATTAGAATGGTAAACATGATTCCACCACAAGGGAGAGAAAACATTCTGACAGTAGATTCATTTTTTCAATCAAATAGATTAGAGCTCAGAGAACGATCGCCTTACACCGAGGTTATTTGTTTCGATGCAACTAGTGCAAGAGCTGCAAGAGACCCACATGAGGTCACTGCCAGTGTCAAATTGGAGAGAATACTCCTTGGATGGGCTCCCCAGTTTCATATTAATATAATAAATCCTGCAGAAAATTTAAGGTTCAGATACGAATACTAACCATATAAGTTCAAGGCTCGTTTTGACTGATATACATGAGCTCAGTATAAGCATAACTAATATCGATCTCATGCTATATTTATATACAAAATGTTCAGTTAAATGAAGAATGTTATATTTAAGTATTTAGCAATTGGATCCATGGTAGAGAACATAAATGAGAACAAGCAGAACTGTTGACTAATAAAACTATTCAACTTTCAACAAATTTCTTGTAGTATCCCACGAGTGAAAGTTGTTCACTGGCCAGTGTAATGAGAGCTGAATTGGCACAAAACGTGCCACTAGCCCACTACAGAGAGACTGTGCCATATGAAGTTATATACTCTACCTAACCGTAGGCGGTTCCCCCTACGGTCCACTGTTCAAAAAAAAGTTTTATACTCTTCAAGATAATGTTGGAACATTCGGGGACGGCTTACGTTTGATAATCCAGAGCTTGGGCTGCAAGCTCTTAGATTAATTTTGTTAGTCCATCCAAACATGGAAGTCATATAAAAAGTCACATGTCTTTTTAAAAAAAAGAGGGTGCGAATCCCCGGCCTCTGCATCAAAATGATGCACACAGCCATTCGTAATTATTAACCAAATCAGACTTACAAGATACAACATTGAAACAAACTGAAGTCAACCTCTCGACAATAAGGGTCGCTACCACTATGATGGGGTGACCCAGATCGAGTCGATGCCCTGATCTCACACCTACGTACATCATCTAAAACCGGAGTACCAGTTCAGCAGACACTCAACGCACACCGATGTGCGCGCTTTAAAATCGCTGCCGCCATCTTCCACAAACCCATTTTTAGAAAGTTGGTCAACACCATGACCTTGCAATGCCAACCGGCAACCACCATCCACTGGTCCATGCTTATGAACACCTCCAAGATTGATGCCCCCAAGGGGGGAACGACGTAAGAGCGCTGCCATCATCCGATCCATGGATTTAGGGTTTCCCCTGGAGGTGGCAGAATGGTGTGCAAGCTTCCCTCGATGATGCCTCCAGGAAGGAGAAGGCACACAAGGTGCCGCCGTCATCTGAACAAGTCGAGAGCTAGGTTTTCACTTCCAGTCTCCATTTGCAAGTTGAACACCAGATCGGCCACCCTCAAAGCTCTAGTCGTCGCTTTCACCCACACCATCACCGGCCAAAACCGACTCAGATCTGGGCGAGTTCGGAGGCTCCGGACGCTCCGCATTCACGCAGCCCAGCGCGCCGCCGCCCGAGAGGCCGAGACGCCGTTGCCGGGCTCAGCTCCCACGCCAGACGAAGGAGCCTCCGCTGCACCACTTTCTGTGACCACCGTCCCGACGTACCCGCTCCAAGAGACGCCGCATCCTCCGACCAGGATCCGCTGCTGTGCCCGCTCTCTTCTGGAAGACGAGCGCCGCCGCCACCGCGAGGAGAGAGGCGGCGATGGCAGCAAGGATGACCTGAGGGGGCCTGGCGGCTAGGTTTTCGGTGTGCCCCCGGGTCGCCCGCTCAGGAGGTAGTAGCTCAAAAAGTCACATGTCTGGGGTGATCCTTCCTACTCCCTCCGTATCAAAATGTAAGATGTTGTGGCCACTTTTGATCATTATGCATCTAGACATGTTTTAGTGCAAGGTTCAAATGAACGATGTATTTAAACGTGTCTAGATACATATAATGATCAAAAGTGGCCACAACATCTTATATTTTGATACGGAGGGAGTAGAACTGTAGATACCCTTGATCTCTTGTCCTGTAGATTTGGAAATAATCGGTTCTGATGTACTCCTTCCCTAACCACCCTGCAACTCGCTCTCTGTCTACAGACCGCTGTACTGCCGCAATAAACAGAGGCATTTTTTGTTTTTGAGAAAACAGAGGCATTCTCATCGAACAGGTCGTGGTCGTCAGATTAATGGCGTGCTAGCCATTTACCAACACTCAACAGGGTGCATTAATATTGCCTACGTACGTAGAGGTAGTAGATGAAGACGTGAAGTGCAAAAATGCCGTAGACAAAACTCAACGATTGGCTCGGTAGGTATCCTAACTTGGTGCAGGGGTGTGTCTGTGCTCTACCGGTGCTATACGTGGGAGCACTCCACGTGATGCGTTACGCCTTCATAACTTGGTTGATGGAGGACAGCATCTCTAAGAAGGATCATGACATACTAGCTCGGATTATGTTCACGTCGGGTCAAGCGGGGGATGCTAGGTTAATACAGGCGCAAGCTTTGTCAAATGATATTCACGTTGGTTCAGTCCGGAGGATGGATGGCTGCTTCGGATGGTCTGCCTCGGGTGTGCTAGCTGAGCTCGAATAATGGCGGCACGGATGGCAGAAGCAGCCATACAAGAGAGGAAACTAAATGGAGCAGGGCTCACTTACCCGGGCAAGCCCAGCAGGGCGAACTCCCCCACGCCGTTCCTCTTGGCAATGGCGAGCCGCACCCTGTCCAGCTTCTGCAGACGCTTCAGGCCCCTCATCGGTGCCGTGCGCCTCAGCGTCAATGCCGGCGCGGGCACAGCAGCGGCGCCTAAGGTGGTGGCCAGGAGCACCGCCACCACCACCATGGCACCGGCCGCGGCTGCTCTACTCATCGTCGATTTACGCTCGAAATGAAAACCACCGAGGGGAGTTGAGGGCTCGGCCAGTAAAGTGCAGTGCAGCCCTCCTCCGCTTCTCGACAGCTGCGCCTCTCCTTATGCTCGAACCCAATTCCCTCCAAGGGGCGCCAGCACCACACAACAGTTCAGTTTACATTTTTGGAAATATTCTTCCCTCTTTGCTTTTCATTTTCTAGCAAGCTCAGTTCTTTTGATTGAGGCTGAGAAGTATCCCTCCGTTCAAAAATTAAAATTAGATGATTTGTATGTGCTACATGTGGATGCATGTAACATGTATAGATACATCCACATGTCAAAGTTATCTAATTTGGAAATGGGAGAGATTAAGAGTTTATTTTCAGTTACAAAAAATATCTCCACACCCAGGTTAGACCTGAAAATGCCAATGTTACATGCACATAGATGTTTTCACACCTAGGTGTTTTCCAATAAAGATATATTTCACTTAAAATACATTTTGAAATGTCAAAAAAAGTATAAGAATATCCGCACATAGATATTAACATTCTATGTATTCATAAAGCCGTTTCACGAAAAAACTTACATTTTAGGGGCCCGTGTAAAAAAAATCTATGTATCTCAGGCTGTATGTTGGTCAGCATGTTTCATCCTACGTCTGATCATCCTCAACCTAGTATGTACTGCGCTTATACTACTGCCTTTTGTACATGGTCATCTGATGGTTGTAATCTTTGTCAGTTCTAGACGGGAATTAATGGTGCTTGGATGAATGCTCTTCCCTCGGTGAATTTCTTCCTTGACCATTCTCTTAGTCCTTAGTCATGACGAGTCGGGAACTCGCTCATTGTGTTTTTTTTGCCATCATATTCGGTGGAGATTTTTGGTGGATGCTAGATCAAGTTATAAAGTAATGTCTCGGATTGGAGTTTTAAGCACACTGTTTATTTTGTTTCTAGATGAATTTTTTTATTCTATACATCTATCTATTGTCCATCGATTAATTGCATGATAGAACTTTTCGTCACCTCAGGTGAATCAATCTCTTGACAATAGTGTAGTGTAGCACCAGACGATTAGTTGGCGTCCATAGACGGTTATCATATGGTTAATACTTGTACATCATCTTCAGCATATAAGGGTATTTCAGACTTTCAATCTCAGTTGCATGTCCACCGGCCGTCCAAAAGCATGTTGCCAAACAACTTACATTTCACCAGCCGTTCAGCTTAGCTGCTTCTCAGATTCTACCAGTTTCAGCTGCTTATTGTTCAGCCGTAGCTCAAACAAACAAGCACTCAACTTGCATTAAGTTAAGTAATTTTCTTTTAAACATATGTAATATTTTCTTTGAGAGTGGCATGCTTGGAACACTACTACCATGCATGCTTAACTTGTTGCGAGCATGGAGGATGCACATGGATAAAGTCTAGCACTAGGCACTTATGAACAGTGTCTTCCCTCCTACTTTTATTTTCGAGTAACCTGCAAAACCTGCTTTAGCGTGAGTATTTCGTGACTTGTTTGGAATCCGATGCTCCTGGATTATTGGCGAGCATGCATGGCATGGTGATATAGAGGCGCGCGACGGGACGGGTCACTCAAGAATTGCCCATCGATCCCCGGCCTAGCTAGGCAGCGTGGAGGAGATGCATAATTCTTTCTCCTCTTTCAGTATGGCAAAAGCTCTCCTCTTTCTCAGTCGATCGTGCTCGAGCATAACCCTGTGCTGTCGCTCGTTCGGCTCTCCACGTCCGCGGCTCCTCTTCTTGCAGCCCAAAACAGCACGCAGTGCAGCATCGCCGCTGGCTGGACAGAGCAAACCTCCCACATCCGCCCTTTGCTTCTAGCTCCCTCTCGCTTTCAACCTGGCCTCAGCTACAATGAAGCTGGCGCCCGCTGCACTTCTCTTGGCGTTCGCCGTGCTCCTTTTTCTTGCCGCCGCGGCGGCGCCAGCGCCGGCGCTGGTGCTGGAGCGCACGCTGCCGCTCACCGGCGTGCGGTTGGTGGAGCACCTAAAGAAGGCCGACGAGGCGCGGCTCAACGGCCGTGCGGTAGAGTTCTCGCTCGGCCGCATGCCTGGGTGAGAGACCACAACCTTTTTATTATTCTCTCTTAGCAGTAAGAATCATTAAATTGGGGTTTAATTTTCTAGCAGAAGTAGTAGCTTTTGCAAGTCCTGTTGAGCAACTTTTCTTATTCCAAGACTGATTGATGAGAATCTAATTCAGCA
The DNA here is from genome assembly GCA_026929855.1 of Poa annua. Classification (NCBI taxonomy): domain Eukaryota; kingdom Viridiplantae; phylum Streptophyta; class Magnoliopsida; order Poales; family Poaceae; genus Poa; species Poa annua. The sequence continues at coordinate 3,562,101 of CM049434.1, read as the reverse complement.
GCAGTACTGGATCGATCGGTCTTAGCAGAGATAAGTGTTGCCACTGTGACACATATCCTTTGGTTGATTCTAAGCTCATTACATGTAAACCTTTGTCCCACCTCCCCATGATAACTTTGAATGTTGTATTCTTCTTATGAAATGAATAATCTACTCATTCTCCAAACATTATGTTATGCAAGATTAATTCGATTTATATTTGACAATTTAGTTGTACTGAGCATTGTATTGAGATTGTTATTTCTGATGTTCGAATTTTCAGGCTGTACACTATCCGTCTGAAACTGGGAACTCCATCGAAGGAGCATATTTTTCAATTCGACACCGGGAGTGACTTACCATGGGTTTCTTGCACCCCGTGCACTGGTTGCCCAACATCAAGTGATCCCGATGTAAGGAATTCATTCTCAAATCTTTTATCCGTCTCTCTAAGAAGCAAAAACATCAGAACATTGTGCAAGAATCATGCCTTCTCATTCTACTTCCATCTTTTCAGATCAAGTTGAAGTCCTACAACCCAAACTCTTCTTCAACATCGTCAACAATATCATGCTCGGATGATAGGTGTACAGATGCCATTGAAACAGGGTATGCAATATGTAATACCTCGGAGTCCCATACCAGCCAATGTGTCTACACTGAGACGTATGCTGATGGAAGTGCCACATCAGGGTACTACATCTCGGACATTTTGTATTTTGACAAAGTCTTGGGAAATGAGAGGGTTGCCAATCTTTCAGCCTCAATCTTTTTTGGGTACAGTTTCCTTGGAGTCCTTTATCTCTTTATATTTTGCATCACATAGTGGAAACCTAACATTAGAAATATACAGTGAAAACCTAATAAGTGATGTTGTAACGATACCATTTTAATAGATGTAGCAAGACACGATCAGATCAAATGCATACAGATGGGATCATTGGGTTTGGACAAAATGCAGTGTCTGCCATCTCACAACTGAACTCTCAAGGGGTATCCCCGAAGGTGTTCTCTCACTGCTTGAGAGGTTCAAAAGATGGTGGTGGCATTCTCGTTCTTGGTGAAATCCTGAAGCCAGGACTTGTATTTACCCCACTTATACCATCACAGTAAGTTTAATTATTTTTGTAGGATTACTCTAATTATGGTGTTTTAGAACCCAAAATTATGCAACACCTCTATTCTGTTTCAGTAGCGTACTGCTGTTTCATGTTTAGTCCTAAGTACATAGGATAGGAACCGGTGGTGGAAATGTAATAATTGAACCGTCCATTCTTTAGTTTGCTCATTTTATTTCATTATTATCTTGATTTATAATTATTGTGGCAGTGTAAAATACTACCTAGTTGCATTTATTTACCAAATATTCAATTTTCTTATATTAAGTATCTCAGTGGAAATTCACTTGTCAATTTGCAAAGTAAATTTTATCATTATTTTCAAAAGAAAACAATGTGACTCGCCTATTGCGGCAGACGGCAATAATATAGCTAAAGCTTATATGAAACAGAATGTGGACTCTGACATTACTGGCGAATTTCCTATATGTTAACCACCTTTTGTCATTAAAATACAGGCCTCACTACAACGTGAATTTGAAGAGGATTGCTGTCAATGGAAAAAATATATCCATTGACTCTTCTTTGTTAACAACGTCAAATGCACAAGGAACCATTGTGGACTCAGGAACATCACTAGCATACCTTGCAGACGGAGTGTATGATCTAGTTGTTAGAGCGGTGGGTTCTTCATATGACGCATTGTATTTTCTTGTTTAATAACCAATAATAGATCAACCTACATTATTTCAATAATGTTATGGTGCCACAGTCCACAGTTGGGCATAATGTTTCGTATTGTTAATCACAGATAAATGATTCTATTCGTCAGGATTTACAACATTCTGTCTTGAGTGGGAGCCAATGCTATTTTTCTCCACTCAGGTTTTTTCTTACAAGGAAATTAATAGTTCATTTACTCAAAATATATCGAATTTCCTGAAAAAAAACACTTACATGTCTAACTTCTCCACCAGCAATTTGTCATTATTTCCGACAATGACACTGTATTTTGAGGGTGGTGCTCCAATGACAGTGAAGCCAAAGGACTATCTTTTGCTCAGTGCGCATTATGTAAGTCCATAAACTCTTTAATGATACATTTCTTGAATTTATTCGCAATTCCATATCTTGTTAATTATTTGTCGGGGAACTTGTGTCAAATTTAATTATAATGTATTATGGTTCACAGGAAAACTATGATGTATTGTGCCTTGCCTTTCAACCAAGCAAGGGGCTCGAGAATTTCCAAAAGATCACTATCCTCGGAGGTTAGTCATCTATTAACCAACTTAGTTAACTACGAGCCTTGTTTTAGCCCTTGATATCGTGCTAATCCAAACCTTGTCTGACTATATCTCTTTTAGCAATGAACTAGCAACTAATTACAATAAACGGTCCAATCATGCATTGCGATGTTAATCTCTCAAGCCCAATTAATTTCGTGGCTAACTGAAGGATGTGTCTTACTGCAGATATTGTTTTACATGACAAGATTTTCGTGTACGACTTGGAGAAGATGCGCATTGGCTGGGAAAACTATAATTGTAAGCAGATATTTCTCTTTATCGTCCAAAATATCCGGTGTTAGTGCCTCTGCTACTTGATAACCAATTTCTTTCATTACAGGCTCCTTACTCAACACAACCACCACGTTCGTTGTTAGCGAGTCCTCGGGACGCCATGCAGCATTGGTCTACAGCAGTGGCTCCTTGGCTTTTGGCATCGTCGTCGTCATCAATGTTTTAAGACTTCAACTTACTACCTCGTAGGAGGCGAGAGGAATATTCAATCCTAGCAGTCGATCTTTTGATCATGGTAGTTTGGCCGTATATTACATGTAAATTGTTGTAAGACCAGCTACACTGTCTAAAAGAAGCGATTCAAAGACAATTTTGAACCGGTTCTGTACGATGTGGGCATCGATTCAAGTTGCCTGACAAAGAAAAGCTAATCATGTGTGGTTCAGTTCCTAGCCTTTAACTAATATTTCTATGCTCTGACAGACAAAGAGGATGGCTGCTCTTTGAGGTAAAAGGGCTCAGACAAGCAGCAAATAGAGAATTGTTTACTTGTGTTGTAGGTCCTAGATTGGTTACTGAATGTGAGGCCCTTAATTGGGGCTTGCTGTGTAATGTATTAAGTAGTGGAGATTTGGTTTGAGCTGACAAACCTGAGCAGAGCATGTTCCCTAGTTGTATGTCTTGACAACTATGGTTTCCATTGTTCCTTAGTGGCTGACTGACACTAGCTCGTTGTAGTGTTTGTTGTTTTTTTGAAAGATCCAGCAATTGCTGGCTTTTCGATTAATTAGGGGGTAGAATATGTACAAGTTAGCCCAAAGGCAAATGAATAACGGAAAAGAAGATCGAGAGAAAAACCCAAAACAAAAGGTCACAAAAAGTCTTCCGAGGCCGCCGCCTCGGCGTACAACCACCGTCCGGGGCCGCCGCCCCGGCATCCTCCAACCTCGCCGGCGAGCTATGCTACAGATACTCCCACAAAGTACCAAGTACTTCAAGGCGGTGCCTTCAAGAAGATAGCGACGTAGACGACGCCACCGCCCACTCCAATGGAGTTGGGTTTTCACCCAAAGAAACCTTGGCCTTTGAGGTGTGGGGAGGACCGGGGTTCCACGACAATGCCTTCAAGAAGGAGTAGCGACGCGTAGAGGCGTCGTCATCGTCGACACCGGCCTAAACCAGTGTGAGGCTTTCGCCCGGAACACCTAGTCCACGGCACATGAGCCCGAGCATAACCTCACCGCCAACTCCGGCAACGACCGCATCAGCCGCGGCACCACATACCGCGACAGAAGAAGTTATACCGAAGCACCAAAGCCACCACCGCTCCGGGGCCGCCGCCCCGGCATTGCCAAAGCTATGGATCTGGGCGGGAGGCCCAGATCGCCGCCACCTACTTCAGCACCCGGAAGCAGTGACGAAGAACGCAAAGACGAGGACCAACTGGGATCTGGTCAGCAGCCCTCCGCCGTGCACACCATGGAACATCCAGCCAGAAGCCGGAGAGCCATGACTGGCCACCTCGCCAGATCCACCACAAGCCGAGCTCGCCCGCGGCCCGCCACGGCCAGGCCGTGCCACCACCACTTGAAGCCTGCGCGCAGGAGCCGCATCCGAAGCAAACCCCCACCACCATGCCGCAGCAGCCAGCGAGGCACCACCACTGCGCCGCAGCAGCCGGCGAGCCGCCACCACCACACCGCAACAGCCGCCGCCGCCGCCCACGCAGAACAGCCACCGCGCGCACACACCTGCGCCGCCGACCTGCCGCTCACGCGGCCAAGTCAACAGGCCGCGCCCCACCAGATCCGGGAGCGAGGCCCCCGGATCCGCCGCCCCGCAGCTCTCCTACGGTCCCCATCGCCGCCGCTCCGGCGTGCCTACACCGGCGACCAGCCTTCACCGTCCCAGGCGGTTCAGAAGCTCGCCCGCGCTCTGCAACGAGAGAAAAACACCCCCGCCACCAGTTGTTTGGCAGCGGGGAGGCCACCGCGGCGCGGAGGCCGGCGGCAACAGCGGCGAGGGGGCAGAGGACGTGGGGGCCGGCGGCTGGGCGAAATCGAGCCTCCGGTGCCGCCCTGGGAGCGACACGGGAGGGAGGCTCGTTCCCTTAGGTATCCCTGCTTTTTCAATACACTAGGAAGTTAATGGAGCCAACTCGCCCAGCTTGTAGTGTTTGTTGTTGTGTGAGGCTCTTGGGGCATGCTGCTTGATCTACAAAATAGTAGGGATTAGGTTACCGGACCTGAACTGAGCATGGCTGGTTGTATGTCTTCAGTATCATGTAAGTTGATGTGTAGTCTTGTATGGTGATTAAAAATAATTGATGTGGTAACATTGTGTTTATTTACTCGATACGTCTACTTTCACACGCTCTTCCCAAATTTATATGAAACCAACCAGAAAATGAATCATCATGGCTGAATTCCTCTTTTGTTACATACAATTCTTGTACTCCCTCCGAACCGTTTTAATTGTCTCTGGAAAACAACGTACAAGGTATAACGGGATAGTACAAGCTGCGACAATTATTTCGGTTCAGAGGTAGTATCAATCTTTACCAGAAAGAAGCAAGAAAGACTACTACAAAATATCAATAAAATGTACATCACGATGTCTCTGATAGTATAGACGGCCCGCCGTGTATGCCCGCAGGAACGGTGCCAGCAGCTCCTGCAGTACCAAGTGGTAATGCACTCCGTAATAGCTATCTACCAAAGCTACTACTTAGGGACTTCATCTCTCTTTTTTCCAGCCAAGACTCGAGAGGAATCTCAAACCAAATAACAGAACACAGGTAGTTGGTGATTTTCAAAAGTTCAAGTGTCAAAAGTTCCCAGGTTTAAGTTACTAGAACTCACATGAAAACACGATCCTGAAATATACTTCAAAACTTCAAAGTAATGATGGACCTAGAGCCCATAGGTAATAGGTAACACACCACAAAATCCCAAATATTGTCACGGGTAACAGAGGTCCCAGAACTGCACCAATACATAATTACGGTAACCGATGATTCAGCAGACCACGTGTTCATGTTAGCATTCATCATTGGGAAAAATCATACACCGATGATTCAGCAAAACCGATTTTCAGAGTTGGTTTGGAGACAATGGTCGATTTTCTTGAAACAAAGATGTAAAGGTTATGAGTTAGTTAGCAGCAACAATTCATATAGCTAAATGTAATCTGTCTCAGAGATAAAATCCTCCAAATCGACTCAATATTTAAACTTAAAGTTTCGATTTCTAAGCTATGAACTAAATGGACAGACATAAACAACAATGATGATGCTACATCCTCGCCATAACTGACTTGACAGCATCCAGTATTCTGAAGTAGTGGTAGAAAAGAACAGACTGCTCACCCTCTAGACCATCACGGTGGAACCGGTTTCGACCAGCAAGATTGTTACATGGGCTGCCCCCAATCACCAAGTCAAAACCACGAAATTTTAGAGTCAAATATTCAACTACATCATCGGTGAGATTATGCACGTCTGGAACCTCAATCAGCTCGCCCTCTTCCTGAGTCTGACTCCACCAACCTCTCAAAATCCTCCTGTTCACTTTACATATCTCTACAGAAACCACTATCTTCAACTTAATTCCAAGACTGTGTAGAGCTACCTCTGCTCCTCCGATACCGCTGAATAAGGATAGTACCTTAATACCATCAGGAAAAATGTCCCTCAACACAGACAAGTGGTAAGCAACCGTATCAACTTGGAATGGGTTGCCAATCGATTTATACCTCTTCGTTATGCCGACTACCCTTGTGTGGTCATTCGGGAAACCAAGTACGCGTTCCATCTCATTAGCCTCCAAAGAAGCAACCTTGTTTTTCCCAACCCACACAAGATTGAATTTCTTGCATATATCAATAATATCTTTTTGAACACTTAGAAATGGTGTGTTGTTAGCTCTTCCAAGAACACGTTCAATCAGTTCTGACCATTTTGTGCTTGGTATATGTGTCGACAAACAGTTGAGCTTGCTTCTCGTGTCCCACAGAGGCCACCACTTCTCATAATGAGGAAAGGCCTCAAATATAGTTTTTGGAGCGACCGGAAGTAGATATTTTCTATTCTCAATCGGGAGATTATAGATGTAACCCCTTTTTCTCGCAGTAGCGCACAACCATATGGAATCTACAAGCTCTAGCTCAACATCGTACAATTTTTCTGAAATAGTTCTCCATACACCTTTAGGGGCCTGGGCGACATTTTCATAGTAGAAGAAAGGTGGTCCATCAGCTAGTTTAGGAAGTCTCCTGTCAGAGCTCACCTTAAAGCCAACCATTGGATTTGGAAAAGTCATTGGCTCGTCATGGCTACCATCCACGGGGGAATGATTTCTTTTTTCTCGACCTCCATAACACTTCCGCTTTTTCTTGCTCTCTTCCTTGAATCTTTCTTTATTCATCACCCCAAAAGATATTTTCGGAGCCTGCAAAATTATACATAAACTTTATTTTTTCTTGCATTAAAAAAATGGTGAACAAGTTTTCTTGTTCATTGTAAAATCAAGCCGCGGCGTACCTCATATTCAGAATCAACTAATATAAAAAAGGGGGGATCCACACCTAGGAAAGTTTAAACAAATATACATATAACATAAGGTGCATTCTCCATGAAAATAACGATTATCAAAGAAGAAATACTTTCATAAAGCTAGATGCATTACCAATTCTGCTAATAATCACATTGGCTTCATCTTTGGAAAAGCCCTGTTCAACTATGAACTTGATCTTCTCGTCCACCTCTAACTTCGGAAAATCCTGCAGTCAACCATAGAAAAGGTAGAGATTAACGAGAATTCATACACATCGTGGATTAAATGGAAGATAGTTGGCAGTGCATTGGTAGTGAAATAAAACTACAAGGTGATTTCTACAACTAATATTCAAACACATAAGAACTGAAGAAAAAAATGAGTGCAGCCTTGACATAACGAATATTTTTTATTCATCATGATCAAAGAATGGTCAGGAAATTTATACACTCATTTGCTACTCTTTTAATGCATGATTATTACTCTGCAGGAGATGTTGGTTTTATAGTACTTGGTCCCACTTACTAAATGTTACAATCTTACATGAGAAAACATGAACTTAACAGGAATTCTATGTAAAGCAAAATCAAGTGCTCAAACAATATAGGAACAAGAGGTCACTATGGTTTGAGTGGCACCCGGAAGAGTAATTATAATAGAAACAATATAAACCCTAAATAAGAGACAATTCACTCAAGCAAAAGATGTCCAAGATCTCATCAATGCTTTCTGCTCTGACCTGGCATATCTCCGTAGTTTATGTGTTGGCAAAGCAAGTAGCTTTTTATTTCTAAGATACATAACAAAAACAACTTGAAAATTGGAGAGTAATATCACAATTGTCATGCTTGATGTTTCGTTCATACAAACTAATACTTAAATAAGTCAACAAGACAAACACTTCACATATCATCACACGCATAATAGTGGAATACACTATCAAGTTGAAGATACATGATAATCTACCTCATCAATAGAACCATAAGAGTTGACTTCCCTCACACCAACATGATCGTCGTCCTCATCCCGGTTTAGAAAATCAAGATCATCATAATCGTCATCTTCAACATTGTCGGTGGTGCAGCCAGAAGTTGAGCGATCACCTACCAAAGTGTAGTCACCTCGGTCCTAATTTTCACACGGCCAAATTAATGTAGCATATACCTAGCCACGATGCAGTAAAAGAATCGGGGGATAAACTAAGCAAAAGAAGTACATGGACAAACATACCTTGTATTTTAGAAGTAGCTCATGCAATGTATTTGCAGCATTGTTCCCTGAGAGCAGATTCATCTTGTTGAAACAAAAGGTGCAAACCAAAACGACACAATGAAATGAAATTGATTATATTTTTTATTACCAATCTCCTTTGGGAAACCCTTCCCCACATACTGATCATCTAAAGAAGATGGTGGTTCCCCGTGGGACATGTCAGCATCCTGTTGTAAATAGTTGCACAAGCAAACACCAGATTGTAATCGTAATAAAACAGGGTATATGCTGAAATACAAAATGTTCCAGCATGTAGGTAGTACCAGCATCTGAGAACCGAGGCTTGGCCCGGATGGCTACCAGGTGTTGATACCTGTGATGCCCGACCGCACGAGTTCGAGCCCCAGCGCTCGCTGGCGGGTGCGTACTCACCGATGGCACTTCTGTGCGCTGAAAGCTTAATATAAAACCGCCAAGGGCTAGTCCTGGCTGGTCTCATTTTTTTTTTTTTTTTTTTTTTTTTTTAGGTCAGGAGCATCGAGGTTACTCAAGGCCGAAGCTGGCAAGGGCTCGGCGTTGGTTTCGCAATTAAACTTTTCGACGCCATCGCTACTGCAATCCTGTGTAACATGAATTAAGCACACTCACATATGGATATTGCATCACAAGCCAAGAAGAACCATTGAGACCTGGCAATCCAAATCTCTACCACAAAATAATTCCATCGAAATAAAAATGTTCCGGCATGCAGGTAATACCAGCATGGACAGGTCACGAGCATCAAGGTTACTCAAGGCCGAAGCCGGCAACGGCTCGGCATTGGTTTTGCAATCAAACCTTTCGTCATAACCACCATCGCTACTGCAATCCTGCGTGACATGAATTAAGCTGAATATTGCATCACAAGCCAAGAAGAACCACTTAGACATGGCAATCCAAATCTCTACCACAAAATAATTCCATCGTACAGCCTAGAATTAATGTATCAAAGAGGAAGAAAACCAGCGTATTTATTTAATAAACCATCAAAATCCCCTCCATCTCATGCCAGAGTGAGACATTAAGCTGTTGCCCAGAATACATACATCTGCAGGTTACAAGATCACACCTAAAAAAAAATGTCTGAACCTGTCCGGTTCGACACTAGCATGCTCTGTGAAAACATTGTGAAGTTCGTATGCAAGATTATAGGAGGCCCTAAATATGAGCAGGGACGTATTAAAAAAAGAAATCGACAGGGATCAATGGAGATAGAGGATAGAGGTAGGAGTATCGACAAGAAGCTCCTTCGCGGGGCTCTCCTGCTCCTCCATCGTCGCGTCGAGGATAGAGGTAGGAGATGAGTAGTAAGTCTTGTTGTCTTGCGGAGTATCCACCCAAAGCTCCTCCGCGGGACTGATCTGCTAGCTCCTCCATCGTCGCGTCGACAGCAGAGGTAGGAGAAGAAGGGCAGGAAGTCTCGTGGTCTTGCATCCCCTGGAGCAACAGAGTCGAGGGGCTCCGCAGCTCCATCGTCGCGTCGAGGCTGGCTAGAGGTGGAAGAAAGAGTAGCAAGTCTCGTAGAAGAGGAAAGCCCGGCTGAAGCGGCAGGAATGCAGCATGATTCAAGGCTTGAGGTAACTATCTGCGCCGCATATTGGTCTTGTCGTGCAGTTTCTTCGTCTTCTCCGCTAGGCCCACCATCACAGGATACGTGTCGCCCGCGATTCTTACCGCAGTAACAGCTCAATTCTTACTGCGACGCCCCGCAAAAGACAATTCTTACTGCGACGTCGTCTCTCGATCCGATTGAGGTAGCTCAACGTTTAGGACACGGGACTAGGAAACGTATTGCTTGCAAAGTTGCAATTGCAATTGTTTTTCACGGAAACGAATGAGCGATCCGCATTAAATTCGGGCTATGCATTGGCCACCCGATATCTCACCCTCACAAAAATTAGCGCCATTTTTCTCCAAAATTCACTCCCATTGATTTTATTCCAAAATAGAAAAAAATGGTTGCCAAAAACGCCTCGCACCCATCGAGTCCTTCATAAAAATCAAGATGGGAGCCCCAATCATATGGTAGAAATTTATGCCTTGCAACATTTTATACATGTACTACATTATTTGAACTTAAAATCTAATGTGAAAGCATCATTAAAATAACAGAAGTTAAGGATGTGAAATTGTACTAAAACACTTATTTGGATGCTTTTTAATCTTAGAGCATATCCACCGGGGGCCCCTAAAGGCCCTTTCGGGGGCCGGACATGAAAAACGCCCACCAGCGGCACCCCCAAAGTCTCGCCCCGAGCGATTTTATGTCCGACACCCCCTATCGGACTCTATACTTGGAGGCCCTCCTAGGGGTGCCGGACATTTACCGGACATGGCCTCCGACAGGTGCGCCCCACCCGTCATAGACATACGGCGCGAGGCTGTGCTCTAAATTACGCCGTGCAGGAGGCCGCTCCGCCCGCGTTAATGGCAAACGCAGGCGACGAAGCGACGGGACGGCGAGACGTCTGCGGCACGCCTCGCAATTACGCCGGTGCCCAGGCTTTCCCGGCTTCCCAAGCGTCGGCGTGGCCGAATCGCGTCGCCGTCGCAATTACTCTGACGCGACGCCTGCTCACCCACCCGCCGCTTCCCGCCCCTCCGTTTCCCTCCCCGCCTATATATAACCTCCTCCGCCGTGCCCGCAGCCTCACAACACCAACTCCTCCGTCGTGCCCGCAGCCTCCGTAGCCAACACCATGCCTCGCCACCTCCAGACCACCTAAGCCACCCTCACCCAGGCTGCGCACCGCGCTCACCCTCTGGGGCAGGAGGACCAGCCGGAGCAGGCTCCGGAGCAGGCGCCGGATTTGGCGCTCCAGCCTGTCGGCGACGACATGCCCTTCGACTGGGCGAACCTCGACGACGTCGACGTGGAGGACCGCCAGCGCAGAAGGAGGAGCCGCCGCCGCGGGAGGAGCCAGGGCAGGGGCCGGCGTAGGAGCTGCCGCCGTTGTGGCCCGACCAGGTGGTCGCGGCCAACTCCTTCGACACCTGGCGCGCCGAGCAGGCGGCCGGCCAGTTTAGGGCCGGCTACGAGGCGGTCGGCGACGCCGTCGAATCCGCCATCCTCAAAGCCTGCATCGAGAGCGCGGAGCGAGACAATCGCTGCCGCGTCTTCATGGCCGCCGAGCGTGCGGCGTACGCCGGCCTCAACGCTGTGGCCGCGGAGCGGGAGGCGAACCTGGCCTCGATGGAGGTGAACTTTTTATATTAGTTTGCAATGTTTTTTAAAATGTCCGTGAGGTGTTCAACAGTTTGCTCGCGATTAGGGGTAGTCCTTTGGGAAGTGCCGCTGTGGACGCCTCTAAATGTTGACCGGATATATGTCCGACACCCCTAAAAGGAGGACTAATTAGAGGTGCCGGAGACACATCTAGAGACAAATCCGGAAAAAAAAAACTAACCAAAACACACTCATCAAATTCTCCACGCCACGCAAGAATCGCTCGGCATGCAAGCTGCAAGGGGATCAAGGAAATTGTCTCGCACGGAGATCGAGCAGGCCACGGACATGCACACGTGTACAATAGAGTCCAGTCAGCTGGCTATAAGGATTTAATTATTATATTTGTGCTTATGTGGAGTAGTGAGAAGAGGTGAGAGAAAGGAAATGGGCTCTTATGTAATAGCCAGCTCTAGCACGTGCTCCTACACTATGTGAGAGTGGGAGGTGGACCATGTTTTAATAAAATAACACATACTTATGTTTCACTATTGTACAAGTTTACTATAAGGTTGACTATATATGACATGCCAAGATCTTATAGCCAGCTGCTGGCTGGAGAACAAAGGAATCTCCTGTTGCTGCACAAAGATCCATGAGACCCGGCCGGGAGACGAGCTGACAGTTTACGCAGGCAACCGCGCTGCCGGTTCTTTGCGTGAGACATCTCCGCACGGTGTTGAACTTGAACGAGGAGGTGAAGCAGGCTAAAGTGTCGATTAGACAAACTCTAGACCAGGAAGGAAAAGTGAACTCTAGAACTGATACTAGTTGAATTTGGCGCCGCAGCGGTGTGAAATTTTGTTGTAGGGTTGTTTCCATGTTTAAGGCAACAGTATATTATTAGTGAGATCGAGCGTTGCAGCTGATGTGACTTACAGTGAGAGCAAACCCATGCAATTAAGCAACTAATCTGTAAACTAAGATACCACATTTTCAAACATGAGAAGTTGTAAGAACCAAAATATTTAAAACTTTGCAAACATCAAACAAAATTTCCTATATGCACATGTTGAAGTAAATGCTACGACCTAAGTAAATAAAAAAAAATACATGCATGTAGTATTCATTTGCAAAATAAATGGCCTTAAAAGGGGGCCGGCTTGATAAAAAAATACTTCTGAATTATTGTACAAAAATTACTTCTTCCAAAATCAGTTATTGGTTCAGTTTCTTGCTGGCCCTTGCTATAAGAACTAATGAAATAGCAGTAAATCATCCTGACATCCAACCCATTCTCTGCTATAGCTGCAGCATTTCTCTATGTTTAACTTCAGAAACAATGTCCTGGAGCAAAATGTCCTACATGACCAATAAAACGGAAAAGTGATTAGTGACCTGAAACCATCTCAGAGTAAGTGATCAGTGGCCTGAGAGCATGAGATATCCTAACTAAAATAAGAGTCATCTTGTGTGCCTTGGACAGAAAATGATCAGCGGCCTGAAAGCATCTCAGAGTAAGTGTCCGATAAGAAACTCGACAATGTTCATATACATCACCTAAAACCATGCAATATAGTTGCTAAAGACAGATAATATCATGCGGAGAAACAATCGCAACCTTGCACTCTAAGTAGCCATTTAAATGGTACCTTTTGCTCTTTTGCACTTCATTGAGTAGGTAACATATGCAAGAAAAGGAAACGTAAACATAAATGATAGGCTAAAATTCATTTTATGTAGGTACACATAACCTGTAGAAAACTATGGAACCAAATTAATTAGTACTAACTATATACAATGTGGTCTTACTAACAATGCTACAAACTAATCCAGAGTATCAAATAAGAGGGACAGTATGAACATCATCACATCATTACAGGAGACACCTGAACAATGCATAGTTTATATTGTGTATGAGTGCATAGCTATCTTGGCCCCAAGTTGGCTTTTCACCACGCACTTGCACCAGATAAAAAGGACAATAAGAATTAGGTCGGTATCTTTTCACACCACCGAGGCCCTATTAGAGAGGTGGAAAAGAGTAGAGCTCACCTCACCACATCAAACAGCTGAACATAGAGGGACAGAGGAAGCGGGCCACACAACAACATCTGAATGAGTATAATTTCAGATCCATGAGCGTGCAAGCATCACAAATGCATACAAACCAATTCTTATTGAAGGGAGGTACTAAAAGAATGACGACTTGATGGTACATATTTCCACTTTATTTATTTCTACTTAGCTGCAACAATCCAAGAGCTAAACTGTGTGCTAGTAATTAATATGAGAAGCAAGGAAAAGATTGACAGAACATGAGAGAACATGAGAGCCGAGAGCCTACCTAGTGAGGAAAGAAAAACACCTGGTTTGCTTTCCTCATTGTTGCCCATGCCCATCAGAGACTTCTCACAATCTGTATCACTGAAATAAATATGACATAAGGCACCCATCAGACATAGCTACATGATAAAGAGTTGTTATGCCATATGCGGCTTTCACAGCCAAAAAGGAAATCAAATTAACATGATAATGCATTTGAACCATAGAGCACTAAAATTGTATGCCAAGCCTTACGAAATTTCACTGTCAGTATACTATAGTGTGGAAGCAAATGGTTACAGTCAACTACAAACTTATATTCTTACACACATAAATTCTTAAATACTAAAAGCAAAAGAAATTAAGAACATAAAATGCTTGCACTTCTTATATTCAGTAAGAGCTAAAATTGTATATAGTGGCTTATCACATCATAGATTTAGGCGATTCAGATTCAAATCTAGGCCAAGGTTCGTGAAAAATAATTGTGGTCCATTCAAACGTCTACAAAGTTATTATCTGGCTGTATCACTTATGAGGATGGACGGGAGCAACACTTCTAAAGGGAAGGAAGTTACATAACATTTATAGCTCGATTACAAAGCCTGCATCTTTAGTTTCTCTCAGCAGCAAAGAAGAAGACAACACATAATTGCATGATGGACAAACACTATTTCCATTTTCTTCTCACCATTGCCTGCAGGAAATCTCATGTCAAATCCGTTCAAGCAACACCAAACTGAACAATATAATGCACGACTCATGTATAATGCAAAAAGCTCCTTGACAGGGCTCATCCACATGCATGATAAGACCAGAAATTACATGGAGGTGCACCTGCAATGACATAAGCAGTAGTATTAGAAACATACACATGGTTGGATTTTGAATCATTGACTTGGGTGCAGGGAGCAGCAGCAACAACCTGTAACTTGTAACTTGTTCAGAGAAGAACTCGAACGCAGGGGCACAGTAGCACCATGAGCTCCACCGGCTGCAGAGGAGAAGCAACACGAGCTTCAATGTGGGCGACACTTGGGTGGCGGTGCTGCCGTTTTTTGGTCATCGTAGGAGCTACGGTGTATGATTGGACGGGCTCGGGGCGGACCGAAGCTGCCCGTCCGTGTCGAACTCGTGGCGGCGCCGCTCCGATTTGGTCGCCTGAGAGGAGCCGGCGACGACGAACCGCGACGACCGGCGACGTCCTACACGGCGAGCACAGATTAAAGCGAGAGAGAGAGAGAGCGAAGGAAGGGGCCCAGGATATCCGCAAGCCCACCAGAACCACGAAGAAGAGGTCGATGAAGGAAGGCGAGGTCAGGCGGCGGCGAATCTGGCGACGGCGGGTTCGGCCGCAGTTGGGGAAGACTGCCCCATACGACGTCCTCGAAGCCTCCCGACACGCGAGACTCCTCGAGGAGGAGGAGGAGGAGGGTGGAGCGGCCTCGATCTTGCCCGGGATGGTCGGAGACGGCACAGCGGCGGCCGGGAGGAAGGGCGAGCTGGGATGGGGGGAAATGGGTAGGGTTAGGAGAACGAGAGCGAGGATAGGAGAATGTGTGGGGGACTCGTACGTAAATTTCAGTAAATGCAGGGGATTTTCCGAAAAATAGGCACGGTACTGTTCATCACTGTTCATTCATATGAACAGTAGCACGATCAACCACAGCTCGCTAAATGGTTCATAATGCAGTACACTAGTCACTAGTAACTCCATCGTTGCTGCCCAGTTGACTAAGGAAATAACGGAAAAACTATTTAGAATACCTCATATTATCAGGCTGATAATCTTGTTTAAATGATCCTTCTTTACAGGAACTTGGAGATCATATTTAAAATACTTGATTTTTTTAAATTATATTTAAAATACTTGTTAAGCGTGTATAAATATGCTGATTTCTGTTATCAGGGAACCCGGGAACAATATTAATTCAGAAAACCTGATGATCGCATATAAATAACCTGATAGCTGCTATAGGGGAACTTGGCAATTATATTAATTTAGAAACCCTGATAAGTGTGTATAAATAATTTGATAGCTATTTTTGGGGAACTTGGAGATCATATTTAAAAAAACCTGTTAAGTGTCTACAAATAATATGATAAATGTTTTAAAGGAACTTGGCAGTAATATTAATTTAGGAAACATGGTAAGCGTGTATAAATGAACTGATATACTCCCTCCGTTACAAATTAATTGACTTCCATTTGCCCACATGACATACACATATGTGGACAAATAGAAGTCAATTAATTTGGAACGGAGGGAGTATGTTTTAGGGGAACTTGGAGATTGATCATATTAAAAAAATACTCATAAGCATGTATAAATGATCTGATAGCTGCTTCCCGCAAACTTGGGAATATTAATTTAGAAATATAGTAATGATGTGTAAATTACCAGATAGTTGTTTCAGAATAGTCTAGGAAATGTCACAAAAACTGATTTGCTATTTTTAATGCAATATGTTCCAAACCTGCTACCCAATAACTTTATGGATAATTGCATGTAAACATCACGGTCTATATAGCACTAGTAGAAAACGGACTTTTAGTCCCGCACGCGTTTGCGGCCGGTACTAATATGACATTAGTACCGGTCCAGGCGGCCGGACAGGCGAGGGGCAGCAGTACCGGTCGGGAAGCAACCTTCAGTACCGGTTGGTGTAACCAACCGGAACTAAAGGGTTTGCGGCTGGCGCTGCAGCGGGGGGACCCATGGCGAGAACCTTTAGTACCGGTCTGTGTTATAGACCGGTACTAAAGATGGACCCATGGCGAGAACCTTTAGTACCGGTCTGTGTTATAGACCGGTACTAAAGATGGACATTTAGTACCGGTTTGTGACACCATCCGGTACTAAATAATTTCGCTATAAATTCCATCTGCTTCCTCCAGCCCGAGCTCACTTCACTCTCTGCCTCCTCATTTATTTCTCTCTGTTCTTGCTCGAGCTCGGTGGCGATCCGGCGATTTGTCCAATTTGGTGACACCATTTTTGGTCAAAAAGTTTAGAAACTTGTTTCTCTTACATTTAATTGGAAACTTTAGTTCATTTAGTGCTAGTTTGAGCTCATTTAGTGTTAGTTTGACCTAGATAGAAAAATGTAGCAAAATCTAGAAATGTATTGTTAGTTTGATCTAGATAGAAAAATTTAGGAAAATCTAGAAATGTAGCTTATTTAGTGCTAGTTTCATCATTTACTTTGTGCTAGTTTAGCTAATTTTGTCCTAGTTTAGCTCATTTAGTCCTAGTATAGCTCATTTTATGCTGTAATTACGTAATTAATTGTTTATAGAATTATTACTTGTATAATTTTCTTATTTGTGTAACTTTTTGTTATATATAGTGTCATGGTTTTGACATCTGTCCACACCGGCTCTCGCCCGCTCTATTATTCGGATGTGGTACGATTGTTTGTTATAAGTATATGTTTGTTTAATTTCGTGTTTATAAAAATTATACCGACCAACTTAACGTAGATATATTTTTATCTAGAAGGTAGTTGAACCGGAAAATGAGCCCGACCCTATTGTCGAGTTTTTAGTAGAAGAAAACAATGATTTCAAAGCTAAATTGAAAAGAAGTGAAGATCTTCGTCTCGAAGAGAAGATGAAATGGGAGTTGAAGATTGTCGACGTCGTCGATGATAACGAGATCAAGATGGAGGCAATGCGCTTGGATCACGAGATCAAGATGAATGCAATGCGCTTGAAGCTTAAAAAGTTTAGAAAATATGTCATTAGTCAAGAGGCTTGGTATCATTATGCTGTTGGTTCAATAATTAACTTAGTTGCGATTTTGATCGCATTTGTCGTTGGATTTAAATTCTTTAGCTAGTTCTATGTTAGTTTCAATTAATGAATGTTCATGAGAACTATGTATTAGATTTGTTTAAATATTGTGAACTTGTATTAATGAATTGGTCACGTATCTATCTATTCATGATAGATATATATATATAACTATTGTGTAATGGTTTTGTATATATTTACATAATGCAGATGAATCGACAATGGATGTACGTTGACCGACGCACTCCGGAGTTCATGACCGGCGTGCTGGATTTTATCCGTGTTGCTGAGACAAATAAGCGGGATGGTTTTATGTATTGTCAATGTTGTGCTTGTAAGAATATCAGGGGTTACTCCAAATCAAAAACCATTCAAATCTACCTGTTTCAGTCCGATTTCATGTCCGGCTATAATTGTTGGACCAAACACGGAGAAACATGGGTCATAATGGAAGACAATGAAGAAGAAGAGTACGATGACAACTATACTGAGTTTCCTGAACCAGGACTTGATTGACATGCTTCAGAGGTAATTTCAACCATTAACCCCATTTCATGATATCAAGTAATCATAACTCATTTATTAATTTGCTTTTGCGAGTAGGGTTTGGAAAATATTTATCAAAAGAGAGAGGGGTGAATGGAAACCACAGCTGACTATTAAACATATTGATGTAAGTGTACTACTATTAAACATAGTCTCTTTAATTCATCATCATTTTGGATTATTATTTAATTAATTTATATTCTCGTAAAGACCTTGAAGCAGCCCCCGGGAAATGAATTATGTGGATTCTACGTCTGCGAGTTTATAAGGACCTTGAGCGTTGAGCAAGCGTCGCGTGAAAAAAGAATGGATGTGAGTGTGACTGTCTTGCACTATATTTTAATCTTATTATGATTTGATATATATATACACACACAACTAATATATTCATATTGATCTCGTTTAAAGCTTAACGACAAGCGGAACGCCATCCTACCACATCAGCGCATGGAAGCAATTCAAGAGGAGATAGCGGGATTTATCCTTGAGTAGGTCATGCATCCAAAGGGAGAACACCATAATCCTAAATATAGCTACGCCACATGAAACAAAGCCATGACGTAATGAGGAGGATGTATGAGACATTATTGCGATCTCTATATACCGGATTGTATATATGTATGTAATAGCGTAGTATGAATATGTGCTATATCTAAATTGTATTATAGATCAACGTGTACCGTATGTAGTAGCGTAGAATACATATACGAAAAGAATTTTATGCATCAATGTGTACCGTATATATATAATACCGTATGTATGTAAAACAGTAGATGAAAAAGAAAACATAAAATAAAATTGCAGTGAAGAAAAGAAAACAAATAACAGAAAATAAAATGAAAAAAAACAGGAAACGAAAAACAAATTGCAAAACCTGCCCAGCGCCCCACGTGGAGACCTTTTAGTACCGGACTATTCACAACCGGTACTGATGCTGGGGGGGCATCAGTCCCGATTGCGCAATACCGGTTACGAAACCGGTACTGATGCCCCTCCCCGAACGGTACTAAATATGCGTTTTCCACTAGTGAGTATACTCCCTCCATTCTATATTAGATTACTTTCATTTGTCTATAGGTGAATTTATATAGACTTACAACATGTTTAGATATCTTCACTTTATATAAATAAAAGTTATCCAATTAGAATAGACAGAGTAGGACCGTAGCCATCGTTAAGAAAACGCAGGTCTCGTGCCTAAATTTTTTGGACATGGTGCATGCATGCATCGACGGCTGCAGCTTACTTTTCGTTGGCCAGTCGTGGAGTATAAGCAGTGGCTGAGCTAGGGGGACCAGCAGGTGAACTGGCCCACCCTATGGTGGTGTACACCCTGAATAATTATGTGGCTAAGACTAGATTATACATATTTAGGAGAAAATTAACTTTGTTAGCTCCTTTAATGAATAATTGTCATGTTTGGCCCCTTGAATCTACAATTCTGATATATCCTGGTTAAAGGAAATGATTGCATATTGAATGAAGGATCCGTAAGGCTTGATTTGCATAAGCAGTGAGAATCGAACTTGGTCACTCAAGAAATCAATGTCACCAAACAAATTATGTGTCCCTCATTTGAAGTCCACCCATTGTTTTACAATGCTATGATAGGTTCCAAAATTTATGACCAAACCAAGTAAAAGCAGAGTGAATTTTGTGACGAAGCAATCAGTACTGAATTCCTCCTTACCATATACATTCATATCTCCTTGCTCTGGGTGTTCCCAAATTGTACGAAAGAAAACGAAAAGGTGAAATATCATAGCTGAAGCTGAATTCAATTTTATTACACACAAATCTTGTAACAGTCTACACAAAGTATCAATAAAATGATACTAATATGTCAAACACAGAACAATTTCTTTTCCATCCCGATTTTGTGCATGAGAGGCCACTGCTGCAGCATTACGTCAATATCAAAAATAATCATGCCGATCAGGCGGAGCTCCAGTGAGCTGCCTTCTCGAAGCCGTTGCGGCCGTAGTAGTAGTCCTCCATGGCCTGCTGGATCTCAGCGCGCGTGTTCATCACGAATGGCCCCTGCTGCACCACGGGCTCCTTAAGCGGCTGCCCCGCCGCGAGCACGAACCGCAGCGGCGCGCCGGACCGGTTCCAAACGCTGAGCCCGTCCCCGTCGGTGCCGAACACAAGGCAATGGTGCGCGGTCGCAGGGGCTGCGTTCTCCCTGCCGAACACTCCCTCCCCCTCGATGATGTACACGAAGGCGTTCCACCCCGCGGGGATGGGCTGGTGGAGCTGTGATCCTGGCCGCATGGTGAAGTCCATGTACATGGTCGGCGTCCGCGTGTAGACCGGCGACCGCACCCCGAACGCCTCGCCGGCGATGATCCGCACCTCCACGCCGTCCTTCTCGGCGCGGCTTATGTCCTTGCTCTGCAGCTCCTGGTACCGGGGCTCGATCCTGGCATTCATAATAAAGATTTGCAGAGTAAGGATTGGTGCTGCCGAGTGATGGTAATTGACGAGTTGATCATACATCTTGTCCTTGGAGGCGAGGTTGATCCAGAGCTGCAGGCCCTTCTGCACGCCGTCGGACGCCGGCATCTCCGAGTGCACGATGCCGCGGCCCGCCGTCATCCACTGAAGAAGAACAGAGCATTCATATTGCAATGTCAGTTGGAGACAGAATCGAGTGGATCATGTTGATGATAAATTTTGTAAGTAGGTAGCGCATGAGACCTGGACATCTCCTGCCCTGATGGTGCCCTTGTGTCCCGAGAAGTCCTGGTGGGTGAAGGCTCCCTGCATCGTCAGAAAACAGTGAACACTTCAGCAAACGCCTTGCGAGCAACATGACGAAAGATAGAAGCAGAGCGTGGGTGCGTACGTCGAGCATGTAGGTGACGGTCTCGAATCCTCGATGTGGGTGGTCGGGGAATCCGGCAGGCTTGGAGACTGAAACAATCAGTGGAGGAATCAATCAATTGGTCAGAAACAAGATGGATGCAGCAGCAAACTCTGAACCCGTTCCAAACATTAGCGGGGACGTATGGGGATGATCCGATCCACATCAAGAGATGGATGCATGGATGGATCACCAGGGACGGTGAGGTGAAAGAGGAGGAGAATTACTACGTACCTGAGAACTCGTCGAGCATGAGGAACGGGTCCAGGCTCCGGAGCTCGTGCCTGCAATTAAGTCGGAAAAAGAGGTCAACGCAGGCCGTAATAAGATTCAGAGTTGAGTTCAGTGCTCATGTCGCCCACAGATCGATCGAGGGGATAGAATTCTTGGTACCTGCCGATGCTCCGCCGGACGGTGGCGCCCTGCCCCTCGGACTGGGCCTCCGACAGCAGCTTCTTCACCACCGTCCTGGGGTTCTTGAACGGCGCCGTGGCCGGGGCAGTCGACGACGAAGACGACATATGATATACGACGTTCACAACAGCAACAACCAGGAAGAGGAGGAGCTGTTTGGTGGCCTTGGCACTAGTTCTGGAGCTTGTCTTTCCGGAAGAGAAGAGAAGAGAAGAGAAGAGAAGATGATGGCTTTTGCTGCTGTTGGTGTTGAGCTTTGTGATGGCGAGTGCCGTATAAATAGGGGAAGAAGAAGAAGGTGCTGCCTCTCTCAGCATCGTCGTCATCACCATGGTGGATGCGACATTAGAGTAGAGAAAGGATAGATAAATGGAGAGATGCCTCCTGCTTGTCTGGGATCGCGTTGACCACGGACGTTCTGTGCGGCTGCTGCTCCACGTGCTGGAGGCGTCAGGCGGTCGTCACCCGACGCCGACGTCACGGACCTCGTCATGGATCTTCTCCCTCGGCCGCGCCATTTTTTTTGCTTTTCAAGACACGACCTTCTTTGCTTATTTCTTCGTCGCCTCCATAATTTTCAGCAACTCTATATCTTCCTCGCTTCCAACAGTTTAAAATCCTAAAACGATACCCCGCTTAGTGTATTGTCTATTTCTAAAATTGTACTTATGAAAGAAACTAAGAAAGGATATTTGAACATGAAATGGATTTTTTTTACCAGAATATGGAGTATTTGACAAATGGCCACGAAATGTGAGAATCTAAATGTACTCACCAGGAAAATTTTCGTATATTAACCGTAAAACATTTTGTGAAAATTGTATGGCTATAAATATTAATAACGTGAATTAATATGTTGCATTCATGAACATATTTTTATTAATAAGTGTGGGATGGCATGGATAAGTAAATGGACCCAATAGTTTATTATGTGGACACTTTAAATATAGAGACAAAATAATTTAAGAGACGTGTTTTGGCTCCCAGGTGGATTCCTTTGTTTGAAATGCATTTTATACATATTTAAAATTTTAATAAAATTGTAAGAAAATATTCACAAAGTTGTTTCACGAAAAACCGACATTTTCTATGGGTTGTGCAAAAAAGACAAATTTTGGTGCTAATTTGCCTTTCCATGAGACAATGTTTTATCTTTTTACATAGGCCAAAAAACACCAGATTTACACGACTTTATAAGCATATTGAATATGAATATGCATGCGCTAATTTTTTTGACTTTCTAAAATACCGGGTGCATATGCATCCGAGAGCCAAAGTGGATTTCACCTAATTTAATTCATGTTAGTGGGGTTTTTTTGTTTAAAATAAGTATAGATCAGTTTTTATGACGGCTAACGGTTGTCAATTCTCAATAGTGGATTAGTAACAGCGTAACATCACTGAAACTAACGCATCAATCAACATGTGAAGTGACATAAAGCATAAGAAAATTGATCCGTCTGTAATCTGTCATCGTCACCCAGCCTGCAAATACATATGTTGGTATTGACGGATTAACCCGTCAGTCGTTGTTTTTTAACATAGTTGGGCCCCATCGGTCATTTTGGACACTATCGATGACGGCCTCATATCCAGCCGCCACTAGGTTTAGAGATGAAAATCATGGGTTAGGCTCTATTGGAGTAAAAATATAAATCCTAGAGAGAAAGGCACGAGAAGAAGATGAAGGAAAATTTTGAGATCAACCTCCGGAGTTCTCCACAAGACTATGAAATCTAAATCCACCATCTTATGTTTGTCAAATTGTGATTCCATCTATGCTAAGCTTGTTCCACTCTCTAGCTATTGTGCCCCAAATCTACTTGTTGCTATCCAAATCAATGATATCTTGATGTATGAGATCCTCTATTGCTATATTAAACATTTGTTTATAGTAAAAAATGATTTTGGTGGTTTGGCCTTTCATTTTTCCATCAAGGTGAGGGTTTTTTCAGGTAAAAATATGTCTCTATGTTCATACATGTTGCCGCACTTTGGTCATTGATGGTTGATGAAGTTATTTGCGGAATTGTTATGGTGTTGTTTGTGGACACTTGTGAACTTCGAGAGAACAGTGAACTCTGTGGACACTTGTGACCTTGTATATGATATTGCTTGCGACAATTTTGAATATGTGTATTATTGGACACTTGTGAACTTCGAGACAACATATCAATTTTGAATATGTTTGTGGACACTATTTGTTTGTAATATTAGAATTGCATGTATTGTCTGGGATATTTGAATTGCAGAGTTCTTTAGAATATATAAAAATTTGTCATGTTTGCTAATTATTACACTCGGGGGGCTATTCCAAGTGTAACACTTGACATAGAGTACACGTGGTTCCCGTGGATTTGAATTTGGGGAGTGTTAACACTCGGCAAACCCTAGAGCATATGCATCTCACGGGTTTCCTGTATCGCCTCCCACGCTTCCAACAATCAATTTCTTTGTCCATCTATCCTTCCAATTGATATGTTGTGCTCTCGAATTTTGTATGAAAAAATAAAAATTAAATTATGTAACAATCGCTAGTGAATTCCTCTTTATTATACCCAATCCATGTATCAATCTTTACCATAAACAAACAAAAGAGTGCTACACTTACACTCTACACAAAGTGTCAATGAAATGATACTACTATGCAAAACATGCAACAATTTCTTGTCCTTCCCAATTTTGTGCATGAGAGTGCCACTACTACAGCATTGCATCAAAATCAATCAGAATCATGGCGTGACGAAGAAGAGGCCGATCAGGCGGAGCTCCACTGGGAGGCCTTCTCGAAGCCGTTGCGGCCATAGTAGTAGTCGTTCATGGCCTGCTGTATCTCGGCGCGCGTGTTCATAACGAATGGCCCCTGCTGCACCACGGGCTCCTTGAGAGGCTGCCCCGCTGCGAGCACGAACCGTAGAGGCTCGCCGGACCGGTTCCAAACGCTGAGCCCGTCCCCGTCAGTGCCGAACACGAGGCAATGGTGTGCGGTCGCGGGGGCGGCCTTCTCCCTGCCGAACACTCCCTCCCCCTCGATGATGTACACGAAGGCGTTCCACCCCGTGGGGATGGGCTGGTGGAGCTGGGATCCCGGCCGCATGGTGAAGTCCATGTACATGGTCGGCGTCCGCGTGTACACCGGCGACCGCACCCCGAACGCCTCGCCGGCGATGATGCGGACATCGACACCGTCCTTGGAGGCCTGGCTTATGTCCTTGCTCTGCAACTCCTGGTACCGGGGCTCGATCCTGGCATTCATAATCATGATTTGCAGAATAAGAATTGGTGCAGCAGAGTGGTTGTAGTTGATCATGATAAAATGGCAAGAAGATTGACTGTTGGCATGGTATGGTTGCATACATCTTGTCCTTGGAGGCGAGGTTGATCCATAGCTGCAGGCCCTTCTGCACGCCATCGGACGCGGGCATCTCCGAGTGAACGATGCCGCGACCCGCCGTCATCCACTGAAGAAGAAGAGAGCATTCAGATTGCAATGTTAGTTGAACAGAGCATTCAGGTTGCAATTATAGTTGATGATAATTTTCGTGTTACTGTAAGTAGATAGCGGATCAGACCTGGACATCTCCTGTCCTGATGGTGCCCTTGTGCCCTGAGAAGTCCTGGTGTGTGAATGCCCCCTGAAACAGAAAAGACGAGGGAGCATTTCAGCAAACAGGTTGCAGGCAAGATGAAGACGATGCGGAGCAGCACAGATCATGAAGCTACCTCGAGCATGTAGGTGACGGTTTCGAATCCTCGGTGGGGATGGTCGGGGAACCCGGCGGGCTTGGAGACTGAAACAACCGGTCGAGGAATCAGTCGGTCAGAAAACAAGATGGATGGACCCAGTCGACGGTCGAATTCCGATGGAAAGAACGACGGATGGATCACCAGGGACGGTGGGGTGAAAGAGGAGGAGAAATTTACCTGAGAACTCGTCGAGCAGGAGGAAGGGGTCCAGGTTCCGGAGCTCGTGCCTGCAAGATTCAGAAAACAGAGGTCAACGCGCGCTGTCAGGAAATTCAGAGTTCAATCCAGTGCTCACCTCGCGCAATTCGATTCAGACGCGGAAAGAGGGAACTGAATTCATCGTACCTGCCGATGCTGCGGCGGACGGTGGCGCCCTGCCCCTCGGACTGGGACTCGGAGAGCAGCTTCTTGACCACCGCCCTGGGGTTCTCGAACGGCGCCCCCGTGGCCGCAGGGGCAGACGACGAGGAAGACATGATCGCTGGTGGGAACAAGAAGAGGACCGTCACAACAACAGCAAGAAGAAGAATCAGGAAGAGGAGGAAGAGGAGATGTTTGGTCTTGGCGCCTCTACTTGTCTTTCTGGACGGAAGATTTCTGCTGTTGAGCTTGGTGAGGCGCGCGAGTGCCGTATAAATAGGGGAAGAGGAGGAAGAGGAGGAGTGCCTCAGCATCTTCGTCGTCGCCGTCGATGACGCTGGGTGGTGGTGCGGCTCTGCTGCTCGGCCATGGTGGGTAGATAAATGGCGAGATGCCTCCTGGCGGTGGTGGATCGATTCGGGGGCGAGGGCGCGTTGACCATGGGCGTGCGGCTGCTTTCCTTTGGTTCGGGGCTGCCGCTTGCGGAACAACAGGTGGGTGGCGCCGGACGACGACGTGCTGGCGTGCGCCGGCCGTCACCCCCGAAGCCGACGTCGGCGCCGCGTCAGGCACCTCGTCATTTTCCTCCAAAACGCCTCTGACCTCCAAAATTTCACTAAGTTCGAAGTTTTTAAATCTGGTTTCTCCAGTCTCCGAAATTCCTGGAACTTTTAGATTTTCCGGCCGCCTCCCAAAATGATGAAGTTCTGAGCCGTGAGAAAAGATGGACATTTTATTTGGATATTGCCCAGCCTCAGTTAATCATGATATTCCAACGACCGACGGCACTGAAATTAAAGCGATGCAATTCACGTCAACTCCAAGAGAAACAAATCATCACAAGAGCAGATAAACATCAGGAGACGAAATAATAAAACATGCTACTGCAGAGTTAATTTATTTTGAGCAAAATAAACATCAGGAGACGCAACGTGTCCATCTTACAGTGCGAAAACTCCCAAGTTTCACTAAAAAGCAACATCTTAAAAAATTTCCCAGAGTTGTGTAGTCAATAAAATGTTGGCAAATTTTCGTGCCGGAACGTACCGACTAGACTTACAAAGAAAACCCAGACTCGGTTAATCATTATTACGACGTTACCAGAACTTTCATTAGAAAATCAGTTTACATAGTTGTTTAACAATCAATTTCAAAAAGAGCCAATGAGAAAACACACCACTGAAAGCTACCTGTTCTAAAAGAAACAAAGCAAACGGCCAAAAGTCACAAGGAAAATCCTAAATTTCTGCAAGTTTGAAGTTTTAAATCTTTTCTTCGTGTCTCTGAAATTTCTGGAACTTCCAAATTTTCCGGCCGCCTTCCCAAATGATGAAGTTCTGAGCTGTGAGAAAGTATAGACGTTTGATATTGCCCAGCCTCGGTTAATCATGAGGCCAACGTCTAGAGGTGCCCTGGAAGACAAGAAAAAGATAGATTCAACTCAACAACCGACAGCAATGAAAGCGGCGGAATGCATGTGAACTCCAAAAGCAAGTCAGAAGAGCAAATCAACATCAAGAGAAGCAATGCCAAAACATGGAACCGCCGGATTTATTAACCGCTTTGAGCTCAAAATGCACACATTTTTTACACATAATTTCATCAGTATAAACCCCCAAACTTCCCGTAAGTTGCTTGGTTCTTGGACTTCAAAGTTTCCGAAATTCTAGTCTAAAAAACTGTCTAAAATTTTATAGTTAAGAGTGCTAGAAATATAATCATGATTACAACGTTATCAAAAATGCATAAGTAGATGACACCGAAAATAAGAAAAATAAGATTATAAATAAGGGATCAGACTCTAGCTCAGAAGTAGATAGACCTCTTTTTCTTTGCTGCTCTCTTGCAAGTGCAGGAGTCCCTGACTGACTCAACTCGGCTTGGGTTGTCTTTAAACGTACTTATCAAAACCTTTCCTACGAAAATCTAAGCCATACGAGCTACGATGTAAAAGTTCTAAAATGGATTAAGGTGAGCTTCGGATTTGAAAATAAGTTTCAGAGACAACAGTGAAAGCGACGACATCCAAAACATGTGAACTCCAAAAGAAACATAGCAAGCGACTAGCGAAGTTAAGTAAGCAAATATACATAAGAGCTGCAATGATAAAACTGTTACTAGCAAAGCTTATAAGAATCAGATACGATATATGATACCACGTAGTAGCTCCGTTACAAAACTGAAAAGCCTCCTCTCCTCTGTTCTTATCTCTTCCTCACCAAAAACTAAAAGCAAAGGGGAAACAAAGAAAAACTCTAGGCCTGAGACTGGGAAGGCGACGGCGCCTTTGCCTGGGCAGGGGCTGCTGCGCCCAACGCTGGGAAGTGGACGGCAGAGTCAGGCTTGGGTACCTCAGGCTCCCTACGGTATCCACGGCCGTAGTTTCCACGCCCACCACCCTGCTGGTATCCCCCGTTGCCCCTGCCGCCACTGTAACCACCTTGCCGGCGCTCTTGGAAGTCACGGCGCTCTTGGTTACTCCCATTGTAACCGCCTTCCCAGCGCACGCCATTGTAGCTGTCCCGGCGCTCTTGGTAGACACCATTGCCCCTACCGCCGTTGCGCCCGCCTTGCTGGTAGCTGCCATTGTACCCGCCTTGCCGGTAGCCACCATCACGATGCTCCTGGGACCCGTCCCTCCTAGGCGCGCTGTTGCCATTGGTGGCATCAACATCGTGGAAGACAATGGGATTGTTACCATTGCGTGAGTTGTAGACCCGGGACTCGGTGCTGTTGGGTCGGCTACGGCCACTGAAACCACCATTGCCACGGCCTCCCCTGAAGCCACCGCTTGGAGGGCCATCTCTCCTTGGTGGAACGTACTCCTGACCGTCAGCTGGTTTGAGGTACTCCTGGATGCTTAGCTGCAGGAAATAGCAACAGGGATTAAATCATCACAGCAGATAGCTTAAACAAAGGATGGTAGTGCTTCAGTATATGCTATAATTTTGAACTACGACAAACGATTCCAAGCATCAGAACGCATTCAGTACCTTGCGAGCCTTGCCTTCCTTGGCAGCAGCCTCCCTTGCCTTGCGCTGACCTTTTTCCATCTTTAATCTATCATCATCCTCCACCTTCTTTTTCTCCAGGAGTTTCAAACCCTCAAATTCTTCAGGAGCGACCATCCTCTCCTCAGGTTTGGAGGGTTCCGAAGCCTTCTTCTTTGCAAGCTTCTTCTCAAATTCTTTAAGGGTCATCTCCTGTTACAAATTAGTAAATATCAGTAAAGGGACTTGGAAAACAAAAACATAAGGGCTTGTAGATAAGTGTGTTGCAAGAAGGGTAGTACTTCTTTCTCCTGTTCAGGCTCTGGCGCTTTGTGGGTGGTGCTCTTGGAATCATCTCCATTCTCCGCTTCATTAGAGTCCTCCTTCTTGGGGTTTTTCTTCTTCAGCTTCTTCTTTTGAGAACCAGTGAGGCCCTTGACATTAGGGTCCTTTGGCTTCCTAGGCTTTGGTTCACCACCATCTCCACCTTCCTTCTTGGAATCATCTTTTGCAACATCCCTGCAGCAGTACAAAACATTGATAAGGCTTGGCAGATAAAGGTACATATTCTCAAGAAAACACTGAAGAACCTGCACGGCAACAACAATCAAAAGGTTATGCCTTAGCAAACACATACCCTGCAGAGTTTTCTGATTCAGAAGCTGGGGCAGCAGCAACATTTTCAACACTGGCTTCCTGCTGTGGTGCCTCAGCTGCAGGCTCCTCAACCTTCCCGTCAGACTTCTGATCAGCATCAGAAGCAGCCTCAGATGCTGGCTTACTTTTAGGCACATACTGCAGGTTGGGTCTCCTGGACTGGCCGTCATCTCTTCCCCGTTGCCTCTGACCATAGCTGTTGTTATAGGAGTGCCCATCTTGCTGGTAGGAGCCATTGTTCTCATTGTAAGCTTGCTGGTTCTGGCCATTGTTCTCATTGGTAACTTCGTTGTCACCACCGCTGCCATTGCTGTAACCATTATTGTAGCCACGGTTGCCATTGTTGTAGCTACGGTTGCCATTGTTGTAGCCACGGTTGCCATTGTTGTAGCCACGGCCAGCACCATTGCCATTGTGGTAGTTACGGTTGCCATTGTTGTAGCTACGGTCACCACCATTTTCAACGAAACGATTGCCATCGCCATCGAGAAGGACACGAAAGTTTCCCCGTCCTCCTCCTTGACGGCCACCACCAGAGCCACCAACAATGGCCTGTCCTCTGCCACGGCCTGCTCCTCTGGCATTGTTCTCCACTGGATACTGATCAACCTCTGAAAAGGTATATGAGCAAGGCAACCGTCAGATCAGCCAGCCAAAGTGTAACCGATTATCATCAACAAATCTTAATCCAAGAACATTGTAGACCATGCAACTATATCAGACTCCGATCAATTTATTTCAAGCACTACTGACCATTAACGATCTAGAAACAAACAGATTAATATAGAAAAGAAATCAAAACTAATTGTGGCATAGATAAACATGAAACAACTGGATACTGCATAGGTCTATCGAATGATCACAGGATTTAGACGCACAACTACAGAAAAACTATTAAAAACAATTACGTGCTGCCCAGTGCGCACCAATAAAAAGTAGTGAATGTTTAAAACAAGAAGCAGCAGATGATTTAGACGCAACCGGTATCGAATCAGTAAGAACAATTACGTGCTGCCCAGTGCCCACTACTAAAACGTAATCCGTGAATCAGATACAAGGACCAGAAGATTTAGACACAGCCAGCAAAGAATTAGTCGGATAATTTCGTGCTGCCAATTGGTAATAACAAGTAGCCAATGGTCTAGACAGGAAGGATCTCCATATATCGACAATCGATAGAGGGTGGCACCCCGAAACTAACTACTCCCTACTGTAAAGCAACCGCCTTTTCGTTATCATCAAACCGAGCAAGACGCTACAAGGTACAGCAGCTACAAGGACGGCCGATCGAGAAGGAATCTACGCTGGCGAAGGAGCAGCCGATCGATCCACCCCGAAACTAACGGCAGTGGAACATGAACAACTGAACACGGACGCAATGCATACTACCCGGGACGAGACGAGACAGACAGATCGGAACCAAACACGCACGAATCTGTCGAGCAGATCGATCTAGAAGGAAATTAAGGGGCGTACGTACCAGCATCGTCTTGCTGCGGCTGGTCGACGAGGCCGGCCTCCTTATCCTCGGCAGCGGCCTTGGCCTCGGCGGCGGCCTTGGCCCTGACGATGGCGCCGACGGCGGCGTCGCCCGAGGCGTCCTCGGCGAGATCCAGCAGGTCGAAGACCCCCATGGCGGCCGGCTAGGGTTTCCGCCTGGCTAAACCCTGGATGCCGACGGCGCGGCGGCTCTGGGTTTGTGGTGGCTGCGGGATCGATCGGTGGACTTGGTGGTGGATCGACGAGGCCGTGGGGCGGATATATATAGGTGGAGGGGGCCGGGCCGGGTTGGGGAGTTGGCGACGGGCCCGGCTGGGGAGGTTTCCGCGCCGGATCGGCCGCGACCGACCTTGACTCCAACCCAGCCAGCCTCTAGGCTCTAGTAGCTTCCATCAACCTATCGTGCCGTGCCAACCCAAAGAAAACGTTACACCTTGTGTTTGTGTTTGTGTTTGGGTTAAGGAAGGAGTCGTAATTTCAGAGGCCTGATTGGTCGACTCATTGATGGACTGATTGATTTGATCTACTCCCTAGTTGGTGTATGATTGGAAAGATCGATTTTCTTTCTTCTGTGCCAAGGTATCGTCGGATCGGGGTACCTTTTGGAGTACATGAAATTTTCGATGTATATTGGAAAAAGCGTATATGTTTTCAATATATGGTGGTTAAAGGTTTACGAGAATTATGGACACATTGTTTTTGACTCAATAGATCTTAATGAACATTTATGGAAAATGCGTTTTAAACGTATTTTAAAACATCAAAAACATTCGAACACAAATGCTTAGAGTCATTTTTGGTTCGGTTTTACCATAGGATTCAAAAATTCTATACCAAGCTTCTCCTCCCTTATTTAAAAGTGAAAATCAATTCCTCAGGTGTCACAGTAACGGGAATAGGACTAGGCATGATGATAAAATGTAACTAAATGCAGGTAACTATTTTTTTTTGTATTTTTAATGATAAGAAGCAAACAAGATAATAACAAGGTAAATAAAATGCAAATAACTAATTTTTTTGTGTTTTTGATATTTAATAGCAAACAAAACAGGAAATAAAAATAAACTTAGCAAGACAAAAACAATTAGTTAGTGGGATGACATGGACAATTAGTTGGCTAAAAGAATGGATGATGTGGATAGCTTGCATGTTGACATATAAAATAATTAATGCACTTAGTGGGGTTTTCCTTTATAAGAGGTATAGAGATGCCTAAATCGTGAGTATAACATTTTCACTTTTTCTGTAAAGAAGTTGTTTTTCTTTTCCGAATGGTTAAAATAGGATTTCTTGTGAGCAAGTATCACAACTAAGATGCCAAATCAGATTCCAAAATGCAAGGTGTTTGCATAGCTTTTTCTTCATCACAAGAGAATCACAAACTATTCTACTTTCCATAAGGAGTTGACTTTGTCAGTCGCTTTGTCAATTATGCCCTCGAGATGGCATGCCAGAGATGAAAGAATTGCCCCTTTAGAGCAAATCCAACGACGGTGGGAAAATTTGGCCCCTAAAATGTTTGCAAACAAGTCCGTACGTGTCCCGATGTGTTTGTTTTGGAATCTAAAATTGTGTATCTCTAGTCATGTCCTCCGAAATTGTTCGGTCACTTGCTTGTGATTGGTGGGGAAAGAGAGGAGAATAAATGAAAGACAAAAAAAACAAAAAAGTGATATAAAATGGGCCAGGCGAACAGTCCGGACATGCCCCGACCGCTTCATACTCAGCGCATAACTATTGGGGGAGGGGCGGGGGGTGTACAGTCGGGACACATAGTTACATAGACAATATCGAACTGTACTAGTGTGAAAAAGGTAAAACAATACTATTATAATTTGTATTACAGCCAACACAAAAATGAAAAATGAATTTTCGAACTTTCGAAATGAGCAGGATTCACCACAGCCAGATCCACACTTCTGTTGTTTTTTCTCAGCTTACAATGCAAATTATTTTGTATTAAGTTTTTGTGCAGTAGTAGAATTCAACATTATACACACTTCTTGTTTTTTTTCTGAAACTTACAAATGCCATGTTTATGAAAAAGGGCTTCATGGAGCTTGAAAACGACGCACTCAGTAACTATGGACTTATTCTTTTTACATATCCGAGTACAATAGGATATCGGATTCGGCTAATTTATTCCGATATGATTGTTTTCAGCTGAAAACCTGCGAGTCCGACTCGAGGACGAACACCAGTCCAAACCAATTCGAATTGCACGGAACGCTCTTATATACTGGTCGTACGTACCTACGTACTTGATCGATATAAGATTTTCGCAACTACAGCAAACATCAGCTCTGTCGCCTTCGTTGATCATCGAACCAAAACCGATCGCAAGATGGGAGCGCACGGCGGCGCCAACATGTGGGCTCTCCTCGTTGACAAAGATCCCGGCCACAGCGCTGCCGCCAGTGACCTCGCCGTCGACGTCGTCGACATGATGCTCAAGAAAGCCACGCTCGTCAAGGTAGAGAAGGCGCCTCCGGCTGGTAACGTCGCCAAGCCGGCGAACCGTGCTCATAGCGCCAACCAGAATAGTAAAAGCGCCGTTGGGAGCAGTACGCAGGATGCAGCGTCGAAACATGGCGACAGGTGCAAGAAGACGACGGCCTCGGCTGCCATCGTGGACGGCGGCGGCAAAGTGAAGATCGACGACGGCGCCGTTGCGGACATCAAACAGGCCCACTGCAAGGAGCTGACCGATATGTGGATTCGCAGCTATATGTCACCAGTAGAATCCAGTAAAAAAGAAGAGGAAGAGTTTGCCGTGGTCGCCGCACGTGGCGGCCGCCGCCGCCGTACGGTGGCTCCACGGACGGGCAAAGCGACCGTCGCTCAAGGCGTCGCGGTCACCTGCGCCAACATGTGGGCTCTCCTCAGCGACGAAGACACTGGCCACAGGGACAGCTCCTTCGTCATCGACGACCCAAAGGAGAAGATATCCGCCGCCGAGGTAGACGGGGTGTCGCCGGCGCATAACGTCGACGGTACAACTACAAGTGTTGGCGTACGTTCAGGTTCAGGTGGTGGCGCCAATCCGGCCAATCGTGGCAAGAAGACTAAGAAGAAGACGAAGAAGAAGCAGGAAGGCGAGGCGAAGCGGCGCGAATTAGAAGAGGAAGAAGAGGAGATGGCTGACGAGGTTGCCACAGGCGGCGGCCGCTGCCCGACGGTGGCCTCGCGTCTATGCAGGGCGGCCGTCGCGGTGGCGCTCTTGGCAGGCCCCTGGCTGTTGGGCCTGTACTGCCAAATGCTACTTGAGCCCAAACACGAGCCCAGATTATACTCCATGCTACATACAGCATTGGCCGGATGAGGAAACCGAGACGGGGTGGATGGACGTTTTAGTGGACGAGCTACATCAAATAGGGGCTACCTTACGCCTTGCTTATTATTTCTAGTGTACTACTAGTAAAATGTCAGCACGATATTACGTGTGTAATTTATTGGTAAACAATTTATATTCTGTCTTTGATATGTTTGATTCCTTCAAAATAGACATATTCATCCCCTCTGATTCCTTTAAAATAGACATAAATACACAAGTATTCATATGCATAAAATTATCGATATATTATTACACGTGTATACTTCAGTTTCAGCGAGTAGTAAAATTTAAAGTGCAGTTACCACAGCAGAGTGCACTCTATTTATTTCTAGCAAGATCTGAGAGGAGAAATGATTCAGAATCAAATGGCAAAAAGGAGAGGAATATTCCAATTAAATCAAACAAACCATCTTTGGAGAAACTAAGGAAAGCGGGGTAGTATCAGATTTATAATTCAAATAGCTGAAATGGAACACATGCTCAACATAAGCAAGATCTCTAATGACAATTGCCAGCACTCAATAGAGTACACAAGACTAAAGATGAAGCAAGTCCACCTAGCTGTGCTCAATAGAATACACACGACTATGCATGTTCTCGCCACCTACTAGTCTCAGCAGAAGCTCTCGCCACAGGCGGCAGCCGCTGCCGGACGGTGGACTTGCGTTTATGCAGGGCGGTAGTGGGAGTGGCGGTGGAAATGAGAGGAGAGAAGAGAAGGAGAAAAGAGAGGAGAGGAGAGAAGGAGAAAAGAGATGAGAGGATTCAAATTTCGCCTCCTGGCCAACAATTGGCGCGCCACCTCCCGGTACGCCACAGATTTTTTTCAATTTTTTTGATTTTGCTGAAAAAATCATCTTTTTAAATTAATTTTTCCATTTCGAATTTGGTGACACTAATACCTAACTATATCTTAAAGGATGGAATTTATTGAACATTTTTCATTTTCTTCTTTTTTTCGCAAAACTAAAAAGGCGATCCACGGGGGAGGGGATCTGAATGCAGAAACTTCTTTGGCGCATGGGGTGGCGCATGTGACCTGATGCGCCACATAAGTAGCTCTTTTCTGTGGCGCAACCACCACCATACGCTACAGAATTAGCCCAGAAGGTTGAGATCCAATTTTTCGTGGGGGTCCCACCACATTTCTGTGGCGCACGCTCCCATGCGTCACATAAATGGACTTTCTGTGACGCATGGGGTCCGCGTGCGCCACAGAATTTCAACATTCCGTGGCGCATGCAACACAATGCGCCATAAAAATGGTTTTCTGTGGTGCATGCTTTTTGGTGCGCCACAAAAATCATTCCACCTATAATCCTTTTCCTACTAGTGTAATTCTAAAATTGGGAAATAGCATGCTAACTGAGTTCTATAATGGATAAATTGTAAATGGATTTATTAAGCGACAACTTAGACAAAAGGCTACCGCGGAGTTATAGCGGGCTATTTAAAACCAAAAACCCATGTGGATCGTGTTAAGGTGAATGTTGATGATTCGTTTGATATGAATGATTCGCAGGGCAAACCGTGAGTTGTTATTATTAGAGATAGTGGAGGAAAGTTTATTGCTGCCTCGGGCTAAAAAATGATCATGCTCAAGATGCACTGACATCGGAAGCTATAGCTCCTAAAAAAGACTTTTGCTAGCCCTATCATTAATCTAGTTTTGACAAAGTTTCGAAAAAAATCTTCACAAAAAGGTCAATTATCTATAAACATGTATAAGTTTCAAGCAAAATGGTCAATGTATGACCATTATCATGTATTAGTTTGCGATAAAGTGTCCATATTTGGCAAATAGGTACGTCATGGTATGAGAACGTCGCCGAACCTAGTTTCCAAATTATTTATACAAATATCATTTTTCATTTTTAAGTGCAAAAAGATGACTTTTTATGAAGCACATACATAAAATATGGTGAAAAATGGTACCCATCTAATTTTCACATAAAGTAGTCCATATTTTATAGGAAATACAAAAATATTAGTAATTTTCTTACTTTCTATTGAAATTAGCATATTTAAATGACTTTATGCTCATTTTACAAAACTAGTTCAAATTCGAACTATAACTGTGCGATAGTTTACTCTGAAAGTTTTACAAAACATATTTTTAGATACACAAGTAGTGGTTATATAATTCAGAAAAATTCGACTATTTTCGACGAATAGCCATGGTGGCCATTTTGATTGTTTTCCCAAAAATATCAAACAATGTGAAAAATACTTAAAAAAATTCCTTTAGCATCGAGTTCTTTTATGTGTACTAGTTTATAGAAAAAAATGATAAACTCTAGTTTTGACAAACTTTCAAAAAATATCTTCAACAAAGGTCAAGCATCTACAAACATGTATAAGTTTCAAGCGAAATGACCAATATATGACCATTATCGTGTCAAAGTTTTTGATAAAGTGCCCATAGATTTGTCATGGTATGGGAAATAATGTCGCCGACCGAGTTTTCAAATTATTTTTAGAAATATCACTTTTCCATTTTTAAGTGGCAAAGATGATTTTTTTTTGTGAAGCATGTACATAAAATATGGTGAACATTGAAACTCATCTAATTTTCACATAAAGTAGTCCATATTTGATAGACAATACATAAATATTGGGAATTTTCTTACTTTCAATCAAAATTTGCCTATTTAAATGACTTTTTGTCGATTTTCTGAAATTAATTCAACTTGAACTATAAGTGTGTGACAGTTTGCTCTGAAATTTTGGCAAAACATATTTTCAGATAGACAAGTAGTGGCTATATCACAGATCCGTCGAACAGTTTTGAAAAATTTGACCCTTTCGATGTGGCAATTTTGAAAGTAAAAAAAAAAACTATAAATTGAAAAAATACAAAAAAAATGAAATCCTTCGGCATGGAGTCCTGTGTACTAATTTTTCGAAAAAATATGAACCTGAGTTTTAAAAAAGTTTCAAAAACAAATCTTCACAAAAAGGTGAATCGTCTATAAACATGCATAAATTTTAAGCCAAATGCATTACTGTGTCATAGTTTGTGATAAAATGCTTATATTTGGCACATAGGTGTGTCGTGATATGGGAAACGAGGTTGCCGAACCGATTTTCCAAATTATTTTTAAAATATAAATTTTCATTTTGAAAGTGCTAATTTTTTTATTAAGGAGGTACACAAAATATGATGAAAATGACACCCATCTATTTTTAACTAACATTATTCCATATTTGATGGACAATACATAAATATTTAGAATTTTCTTACTTTCTTATCGATTTAGACATTTTATTTGTCAAATTCTGATTTATAGATTTAAAGATATGAATTATTTCATATTAAATGGAAAAAGAAAAAATTAAGTAAAATTCAGTTTAAGTTATTTATTCATGGATTATTATTACATAATCATTGTTTTTATTTAAATAGTTTTTTGAAATTCAAACAATAAAAAATGTAACATCATGACACATGAGTTAATATTATTAATAGGATACTAATATCATTAAGGCTAATTTGTAAGTAATTTAAAAGTCAAGTGTGTTTGGGCTGGAGCAATTTGAGAATGCTAACTGAATGAGAAGTTTGATCGGAGTAAGTATTTTAACCTGAGATTAAGTGTGTAATCCGAGATTAAGTATGGGTCTAACTGGGAAATTTTGGAATAGAAATAAAAATAGAAAAAAAATCTGGAAGAAATTATGCCGACAACTTTTGCTATCTACGTAGGGAAAACTATGTCAACGACTTTGTCGTCGGCGTAGCCCTACGTCGACGGATTTAGTACACCGACGAAAATTGGGCCTACACCGACGCCGCATTACGCCGACGGCGGCATATCGACAGTTTGCTGTAGTGATATTATGTTTTTGTTCAAATTACAATGTATCTCAGATCTCTACCCTAGGTGAGCACCGCTGTCTGATGCGATTCCACAAGAGCACAAAATGTTTCAGTTAGGTTGCAACTGTGATGCGTTGTGGACCCACCATCCACCGTCGTCCGCGAGCGCCTCTCACATACTGAAATTGGCGTTCGCCACGTGAGAGGGGAAGACGGCGCCATATTTTGTGTCCTACGTCGTAATGAAATTTTTAAAAATAATTTGAAAACTCAGTACGGTGACGTTGTTTTCATATCATGACACAACTATGTAACAAATATGACCGCTTTATCACAAACTATGACATCATAATGAACATATATTGGCCATTTGAAAGGAAACAAAAGATGAGGCAAACGAGCTATACCGACGGCAATGCCGTCGGCGTAGCTCTCTCAGAGCTATGTCGACGGCTTTTTCTGATCGTAGGCATATTTCGGCGTAGCTCTTGATTCCCGTAGTGTGCCTGCCGCATTTCTGAAAAGAATAATTACATTTTTTAGAGAAAAGAATAATTATTAAAAATTCGTAGTTGAGCGGGGTGTACGTATATGCCCATTAAAACTGCGGACTTTTCTGTGACATATGCCTAAGGTGTCCGGTACGTCGTGACCGTTTTGCACTTTGGTCCCTTAAGTTTTGGAAAATCAACCCGCACTCCCGTTTCAGACAAACAGTCAACGCCTAGCCCAAATCCTCCAGCCGCGCGCGGAAGAGCTCCAGGTCAGTCCACCCCGCCTGCGGAAGAGCTCCAGGTCGGTCCATCCCGCTCCAGCTCGCGCTGGTGCTGCTGGTGGCCGCCAACGGCGCCGCGGCCGGGTACAGCCTGCTGCAGGCGGGGCGGTGCGCGGTGACGATGGCGAAGGCGAAGGGCGGCAGCGGCGGCGCGCTGGCGCAGCGCAGAAGGGCGCTGGCGTGGGCCGTATTCTCGGGCGACCAGCTGCTGGCGTACGGATGCTGGCGGCCACGGCCGCGGCGATGCAGTCGTCGCTGCTGGGCAAGCTCGGCCAGCCGGACCTGCAGTGGATGGGGATCTGCGGCCTCTACGGCGCCTTCTGCAGGCAGGTCGGCGTCGCCATCGCCTGCGCCGTCGTCGCCGTGCTCGCCACCGCGCTCCTCGCCTCCTTCTCCGCGTTCAACCTGTTCCGGCTCTACGGCGGCCGCAAGGGGAGCAGCACCACGAGGAACGGCGCTACGTGGTAGATAGAATAGGAAGCCAAGTGATCTTGTCAGCGAAAAAAGAGAGCAAGCTGTTGCTTGCGCTGCGCGAGCTTCTTGGCTGATCGATCGATCTAAGCTGAGCTGAAGAGCACTTACTTCAGAGTGCAGAGTGGATCATCCACATCTGAACAAGCTCAAGTGAAGACTGAAGACGTCGATCCTGCTAGCTCACCTAGCTTAGGACTTCGGATCTCAACGTTCTGCTCAAAATTACGCAGTTCCAACTTCCGATCCTACTCCCTCTATGTTCAGCTAACGTAAAACTCCGTATAGCTCCGTGTTGTTCTTCACCGCCGTGAGCTTCAGATTGTAGATATCGGCCGTGCTTACATGTATATTACATTTGCACGATGGGTCGCCTGTTCGGCCATTCTTACATTTGCTTCCCCTGAATACCCGATCTACTGTGCTCACAGCCGGCGGAAAAATAGAACCGGCACCGCCGCTAGATGGTTGAACATGTATTCTTCTGCCAACATTGGTATGATCCTACCACTGGAACTCTCAAGCGGGTTAGTTGGCTAATGTGACATTTTTATTTTGTAATTGCTAGATTTGATAGTTAACTGATCTATGTTGCATGTCCGTATCAGTTGCCTTCAGATGTAAAGCTCATGTCTGTGGCACAGAAGGCAACTGGTGCTTTCAAAAAGAACAAAGGAAAGCAAATTTGTGAAACTTGATGAACGTGATTCAAGCAAATGGACAGAGGTGCTCAAAGAGAACCGTATGGAAACTCTTGACATTTTTGCTGGTTGTGAAGGCTTGTCGGAAGGGTTGCAGCAAGCCAGTGAGCACATTGTTCGGTAATATTGTTTAGCATGCACATGTTGTTCTTCAAACTGGTATTTATTTTTGTCATTGTCAAATTCTGCAGGTGTATCTTTTTGTAGAGATAGATTAGCTAAAGAATTGTTTCTCAGCTGTTCTTTTCTAAATATACTAAAATATACTGGAGTATCTTAGATCAAAATGACTTGTGTGGCTATATTAATGAATAATGATGCTAAGTGAATTGCAATGATGTTGTCAGCTGCGTGTTGCTGCTGCGTAGTTTTGGAGATATGATATGACTGCAAAATGTCAGGCACTGCTGAAAACTAAACTTTACCAGTTTTCTGATTTTGAGCTTACCAAGTAGTGGGTATAAGAAAGTTACTCATCAGCTTTATCATTCAGATACTAACTTGCATGTTCATCATCCCACAGTATGTGATGGTCGTTCTCAAGGGTTCAGTGCCCATGGCGTTCAGATGTACCCAGGAGCCTGCAGCCTATGGCGAGCTTGTTTCCATCGGAGGGTTGAACGTCCAACCACTCCGTCCATCGTGTACCATATGTCGTCCTCAGTCCTCAACAATCCTCGCCGACGGCGCTCGACCATCTCCATCTCATCCAGTTGCTGCCTCACCCGCTCGCCGCAGTATCCTCCCATTGGTGTCCCTCCCTTCCGACCAAAGCCGCCGCCACCTCCTCTGGCCTCCTCTACTCAAGCCACCCGGCCGACAACTCATCACCCTCGCCCTTCCCATCCATCGTCGGCAGCCTGCTCGACTACCTCAACGAGTGAAACGCTTATCCGCTCTATGCTGTTGCTCCATAGCCCACACACCAAATCATACTGGGCACCTCATCTTAGGTTTACGTGCTCAAGGCCCTGAACCTGTTCGATACTATTCCCCAATAGAAACGGACGCCACTTCTTATTATTTGACATTCTGGCAATGCATTGGAGTTGTTTGATCTTACCGCTGACAGCTGGTAGCTTGCAAATTATGTGCATAACCATGGCCCTTGGCGTTCATGAATTGTTAGTACCTCGGATTTGTGTAATTCTGGTGTCCATGGTTTCGCCTGAGGCGAAGAGGAAGGTGGTTCTGCTGAAGTGCGAGTGTACACACGGAGTTCAGATACTTAGATATATTCACTACTTAGATATATTCACTACTTACATAGTTATTACATGCAGCAGTTAGGTACTATTAGCAAATAATAGTTTGACATCACTTTATATATTTCATTCTTTATTGCGGCCACCATCGCACTGTGATGAATGGAAGACATGAACATATTTTTAGAAAGCTTTCTTGCCAAATATTCTGAGTGTTGATTTCTAACTTTTTGTATTAATAATGTGCAGCTGCACCAAATGAGATAACATGGAACAAAAAGTATTGATTGCCAAGAACTCAGTACCACTCATTTGTTGTTCAGATTTATGCATTCGTCTAGAGTTTGGTCAGTCATGATATTTACCAACGAGCCAAAACTCCATTCGTTCTATTGACAATCTCTTTTACTAATGCATGGATGCTTCACATATCATTCATATGTGCTTCTTTTCAATTAACCTCTTCCCTGGAAGATGGATATACTTTTATGTAGGGCTGAAACAAAAAGAATAATTCTTAATAAATAAGTTTTATTTTGGCCGCACGTTTATAGAGCTCTAGAGGTTTTTCTTAACAGTAGTGTTCAAACATAGGTTCTTAGTTGTAATTATGCTACAACATTGGGAATGATGTGGATAGCAAGTAAAATACAACGTAGAAATATGAGGATAAAAATTTACTATTCTAAATAACTTAGAAATTGCCAAAGCCCGTAGCAACGCACGGGCATTTTGCTAGTCGGAGTACAATAGGATATCGGATGGGGCTAATTAATCGCAATAGATTTCCACTGAGGTGAAAAACCTCCGCGTCCGTCTCCGGGACGAACACAACTCCAGATCAACTCGAATTGCACCTCGCGCCCTTATATACTGGTGCTACCCACATACTTGATCGATCAAAATTTCGCAACGACGACGGTGGCCGCAACAAGTTCAGCTCTGTCGCTTCCGCTGATCATCGAACCATACCGATCGCAAAAGATCCCGGCCAAACATGTGGGCTCTCCTCGTCGATCGACAAAGATCCCGGCAACAGCGCGGCGGCCGGTGACCTCGCCGTCGACATCGTCAACATGAAGCTCAAGAAAGCCGCTGTCGTCAAGGTAGAGAAGGCGCCTCCGCCGGCCGGCAACGTTGCCAAGCCGGCGAACCGAGCTGACAACGACAACAATAATAGGAAAGGAGCCGTCGACGGGAGCAGTACGCAGGTGGCGGCGTCGAAACGTGCAGGTGGCGACAGGTCCAAGAAGATGAAGAAAGTTGCCACCGAGTGCAGCAAGCAGGAGACGGCCTCGGCGGCCATCGTGGACGGCGGCGGCAAGGTGAAGGTCAACGGCGCCGCTGGGGACAGAAAGCAGGCCGCGGAGGCCGACGACATGGAGCTGGAGCTGATCAATATGTACATACGCAGATATTTCTTACCAGAAGAAACCAGTAAGAAAGAAGAACAAGAGTTTACCATGCATGGTCACCGCACGTGGCCGCCGCCGCCGCCGCACGGTGGCCCCGCGGACACCATGCAGGGCGGCCGTCGTCGCTCAAGGCGTCACGGTCACCGGCGCCAACATGTGGGCTCTCCTGAAAGACGAAGACGCTGGCGACAGCGACACCGCCGAGGTAGAGGAGGCTGATGACATCGACGTTACAACTGTTGGCGTACGGAGTCCAGGTCCAGTTGCTGGCGCCAAGCCGACGAAGCAAGGCAAGAACAACAAGACCAACACAAAGAAGACGAAGAAGAAAGGCGAGATCAAAATGGCGCCGCCGTGTGAATTAGAAGAGGAGGAAGGGATCAAACTGGCTGGTGCGGTTGCCACAGGCGGCAGCCGCTGCCGGACGGTGGCCTCGCGTGTATGCAGCGCTGCCGTCGCGGTGGTGTTCTTGGGCCTGTATTGCGACTTGCCACTTCGGTGATGCGTGATCCAATGATGCCCAACACAATCCGGCCACAATATAATATTACATGCCATTTAGAAAATCGACTGTTCTCAAAAAAAATTTTTTTTTTAGAAAATCGACTGATTTCTCTTTTTAATGTAAATTAAATTAGGGTTTTAATTTTCTGTGAAGCTCGTTAAATGTATTATGTACCCACAAGGATTTTATAAGAATATAATAATGGGTTGTTCCTGATCTTTTCACACAAAACAAGACACACGGTCATGAACAATGAGAGGATATTCCGTGCTCCCGAA
The DNA here is from genome assembly GCA_026929855.1 of Poa annua. Taxonomy (NCBI): domain Eukaryota; kingdom Viridiplantae; phylum Streptophyta; class Magnoliopsida; order Poales; family Poaceae; genus Poa; species Poa annua. The sequence continues at coordinate 3,518,867 of CM049434.1, read as the reverse complement.
CTCCAGCGATCTCGGTTTTCTAAATTAATCGAAACAAAGAATTCTGAGTTTTAGAAAAAAATAAAAAAATATCGGATGAAGCTAAAGGTGTATTCAACATACATGAAAAAAATAAGTTCAAGTGTGTACTGGGCTATAAGAAAATGACAAAGTGTAAATTGAATATGCATATTTGTATATCTCCGAATTTCATCAGATTTTGTCACTTTTTTGCAGCCTAGAATAAAAAGTATTTGAAATTGACTTTTTTACACGTTCATGGGGTACGTAGCTAAGTTCCGGATTTTTTATTTTTTAAATCTCATGAATATTTATCTTTTATTTTTTGAAAACAACAAGATCACTAGTACTCAGGGGCTGGTCATTGATTCAATGGGGTCCGAATACGAAATCAGCGGCCAACAAGGCCCTAAGGGTGCGTACGTCCCAAAAATGTCTCTGATAACCCTTGTCCGCCCCAACTTTCGGGCCCGACTCAAAGGCTGCCGAACATGACATGCCCGTCACGGCTGTTCAACCCACGGTTGGGTAACCGAGCGGTGACCGGAAATCTCGAGCACCCTCAGTAAAAGGCCTTACGGAGTAAACAATTTCGAGAACTTTCGAATTTCTACCTTTTTTGTGCAAATTCTCGGTATTCCTCCGGTTACCGAGCAGTTACCCCGTTTTCAGAAATATCAGAAATTTGAGTTTAAGATTTGAAATTTGAATTTGTCCAGTAACCCGTCGAGATTTTTACCCAGTTCTGTATCCAAAACCTTGGTTCAACCCACATATAACCCACTTTACCATGCAGATCAGAGAGTTTATGTTTATTTCTATAGGATACGGCAAATAAAATAATTCTAGGGAGTGTATCTAGTGGCCCACCCACAAGCGATCCATTATGAGGATTTTCGTCGGCCAGGTGTCTCCAAGTATCTTCAAAGCCATGTTTTTTTACCGGTTATAACATCAATAGAAGATCGAGTGAGTACATTATTTTGAAACGAAAACAAAGACAATAGAGAAAATTTCTTGTCTGTTTGGGACGCGCCGTTGGGGCTAATATATCTTCATGGTTTTGAGGTACACTTACGGACAAGGTTTGGGATACAACAACAACAAATAATCTAACAGTTAACCTGATAAAATTGTGATTCTCATAGGTTGGCGACATTTGAGATCCACAATACAAAACAATGTCATCAGGTATCTTTTTTTCATGCGAGATGGGTGTCATCAAATATTTAGATAAGGCGCAGATGCAGACATAGTAGATAGTACCATTTGCTGCAGGTCACTCTAGGATGCAGGGACGATGGTCAGAACCAACCCACGATGACAACTCGGCAGTAGCTGCACGCGGTAGGGGTTACCACCAGGGCTTTTGTAGTTCATCGTGTATTGAATCCCAACGGACTGATCACCGATGAGGACGATTGTTTTCAGGTCATAGTCCTGTAGCTTGCACACAAATCGGTCTGATCGCTTCTTCATCATTGAGAAAGCTACATAGCCATTGAAGTCCACGGCCTGTTCGCCCCAGAAACTATCATAGGTATCTTCGTAATTCCCCAGTTTTGTCGAGGCATCGACCCAGCCGTCGGGGAGAGGGAACGGCCGGTCGGTGTTGTCATCCCAGCTCATATCACCACCGAACACCACGTTCTCCGCGCTGCTCAGGGCGGCGATGCCGTGCTTGGCCTGCATGTACCGTTCCCTGAGGTGCATCGTTGAAGGTGGGATGGGGCACTCAAGCTGGGTGGTGGCGATGCGGATTGGCTTCATTCCAGCTGGGGTAATTTCAGCCTCTAGGTACCCTCTGCCTGCCGCCGTAGAGCCGAAATTCCAACGGGCGTAGTTCTCAAGAGGTAGCTTGCTCAGCTGTGAGAAAGGAAATGCAATTGTACAATTAGTATACAATGGTAGCATAGCAGGCCGGTACTAGAAACGAGAACGAGGTAGCATGCGTGAGAGAGACTACCATCATACAGAAGTTCTTTTTCTGTTCTATGAAGGAGATCGGTGATGGATGGTAGAATTTCCACCACGGGAAGCTTTGAAAAATGTCAAGAATGTACGGTGTGATTTCCTGGAGTACCAGTTATGGGAAATAAATTAATCAAACACATGAAATAGAAAAATTACTGATTCGTGAACGCGTGTTACTAACCTGGAAGAAAATTACATCTGGCGAATGCTCACAAACGAGGCGGCTGATGGCCAGCATCCTTTTGTAGACCGCCACGTCCTCCCGAGACCAAACATTGTAAGTCATGAATTTAATCTGCTTCTTGCAGTCCTACAAAATGAAGTAAACTACTTAATTAACCACAGAAGATTCGCAAGCTAAACCTAAGAACAGTCCTCGAGACACGAGAAAATCAACCAAACATTACAACGAAGAAAGTACGTACGTACAGCTGATCATCATCAAAGTAGTATCTAACAATTCAACCGTTCGTAGAGCTTCACAGGCAAGTACAGTCAGAAAGACAGAAACAACAGATCGATGGAAGAGGATTGATCGTATAACAGATTACCATTTTTCCCTTGGAGGTACTACGATGTCGCTTCTCTTGGCGGAGAGTCCTAACCCGGCCCCTTGGTTAACACAGGCGAGTAAGCTCAAAGATCCTAGCTAGCTAGTACCGTATATATATATAGCTAGTTAGTACGATGTTGGGGCTTAATGACATTGGAAACGAACAGGCTTTGGTTGCGCACAAATAGAAGCCATGCATAGAGACGGAACACGAAAGGTAGTCACTATGAAACAGAAACGTTCGTAACGCCAACCATGACCATGACCATGTGAACTGCCATCTGCTTTTGGTAGAGACAAACTGCCGATAACGTGTCCAGTCCAGGCGTCTCCACGTGACGCCGTAGAGTGAACCAGTCACAGCCACGCCGATGGAGGCCCAGACTCAGAGCCTTGTTCCCATCCGAGACGTGGCATGCACTCGGCACCACGCCTGACTCACCGTCCATGCTTCTCCTCTGCTGCCGGCCAGCTATACACAAGTACCCAGCACTGCAGCACCTCAGTACTCCTCTTCTTCTTCCTCCTCCCCATCCTCTGAGCTCTCGCCGGCGACAGCCATGTCGTACAACAAGACCGCCTCCATCACCGAGGAGACCATAAACCCCAGGGTGAAGAATTTCAACTTCGAGCCGTGCGGCGACATCGCCAGGCATGCCGAGGTAAAAAATCCTAGCCGGCTTCTAGCTAGCTTGGCTGCACTACCTCTTTAATTACCTGTACGTAGCCGCTTATATATAGCCGGTCTAGCTATTTTGTGTAGTGCACTCCAGACTGTCTGTTGGAAGGAGCAATTAGTGTTTTATTGTCATCAGAATGATGCCGCGAGTAATATATCCCAAACATTGTTGCTACATAAAATGGGTTTTTATGTAGATTGAAACTGCTAGTTGCCTGGTTGCATTTTGCGCTGCACGCGAGCTTAGATCTTTGGTAATGTCATGCATGCTTATATGATATTCCTGCAGGGAGTGTATAAGTGTGTTTTGGTTACCGGGCGGAAATTCGAGTTTTTGAATCTTAACGAAAACTTTTGATAAATGGTCATATTAGAAACAAAAAAATTAAATTCTCGAATTTTGGTTTTTAAATTCGTCCGGTAACCTCGGTAACCGGTCGGGATTTTCCGGTAACCGCGGTAACCGGAAATCCCAACCCCCTGGGGAAATTTTTCCTACCGGTAACCAAAGCCTTGATAAGTGTATTATTGTCCATTGAATATGCAAAATCCCTGGTTTTGTGCGTAAAAGTTATGTTTTCGTATGCATGTTTCTGCCTCACCCAGCGGCTGCAGGAGGAGATGGACAAAAATCCTGATTCTCGCCCTTTCAAGGAGGTACATGCATGGTGTACACTCCCGTATCTGTATGTTCAAATTCAATCCTGGCAAAATTAACTTTAGGATAAGTTGCTTCCTTGCAGATAATATACTGCAACCTTGGGAACCCCCAGGCTCTCGGCCAGCCACCGATAACGTTCTTTCGTGAGGTTGTAATTCTTAATTACGGTCTACAAAATTTAACTCAAAAAGGAGACTCCAACATTGTCGTCTTACATCTAAAATGTCCGCCTTCAGGTTCTTTCTCTGTGTGACAATCCATCTCTCTTGCACAGAGATGAAGCTCGTAAGTTATTCAGGTAAGATATTAATATCTAAAGTCTATTTACGAGTGGGACCTCTCTCAAAATTCTAAAAAATATGAGCGAAATTCGTATCCGTAAATGCATTTCTTTCAGTTCTAGCGGAAAAGCCGGTATCATCTTCTTACTCGATTCATGGAAAAACTGAACGACACTATTTCAATCTACTATTACAGTCCATGTGCCATACAAAGGGCGCGCAAGATTATTGAGTCACTGCCTGGCGGAGACTCCGGTCCATATACTAAATCTCAGGTATTGTAGTCAGAAGTTTCATAAAGACAGTATTATATTGTAAGGTTTCACAACGACGGTATTGCATTGGAGATTTGTAGTACATACTCGAGTTATGTGATGTTTGGACTTTTGGGGCATTACCTCAATAATTAGTGCAATAACATTTGGAAATCGCCGCTTGGTGGTAGTGTTTTAGTGTTGCTCTGTTACGAACTTTTCTAACATTCAGGGAATCAGAAGTTTGCGTGAATCAGTTGCAGCTGGCATCGCTGCAAGAGATGGTTTTCCATCAAGGGCAGAAGACATTTTTCTAACTGACGGAGCAAGTTCAGCTGTACTACTCCGCACTTAAGAGCTCCATCACATCACATGAGCATGATACTTGGTCTATCTGTATATCCTAAACCTGACTGCCTTTTTGTCTCTTCCTTCCAGATTAATTTGATTATGAAGATACTCATTGGATCCGAGGAAGATGCCATTTTATGCCCTTTACCTGAATATCCGTTATTCTCGGCTTCCATTATACTTAATTGTGGAACGATGGTGTGTGCTAGCATTTTGAAATACTCGAGCTTCATTTTCAATTCCCTAGAGAACTTTTTTATACGAGTAACCTCTACTCTATTTCATTACATCACAAACTTATATCAGCTGGCAGACATATTTCTCAAAAAATATGTAAAATGACAATGTAAGAAAGAACAGCTCATTTTATTACACGCAAGAAATGTCCAAATTACTTAATTGAGATTTTAGGTACCATATAACCTTAGTGAAGATGGTGATTGGGGGCTTGAGATTTTCGAAGTAAAGAGGTGTTTAGAGGAGGCTCGCATTTCCGGTTTGACCGTTCGAGCCATAGTGGTCATAAATCCTGGAAATCCTACTGGACAGGTATGTAACAAATATTTATATATCTCACAATGTATTCATGTGAAAAGGATAATAAAATACATTTATAATGAAGGTTTACATATTTTCAAAAAAAAAACCTCAAATTCCAAATGATATCTTGTAGGTGTTTTGTATCATAGATCGTTACCACGAAATTTCCAATATTTAATATTCAACATTTGCAAAGCTTTGTTGTAGGTATTGTCTGTCACCAGTCAAGAGGAGATTGTTGAATTTTGTCGGAAAGAAGGTCTAGTTATACTTGCTGATGAGGTTTGCCCTATCTGAATGGCAATATAAACCATGTTTGTTTTTTTGTAAATTGCATTTGGTCATGTCCGCCGAATGCACACTTAGTTATGGCTAATAATTATTATTTTGCAGAATAGTTATATAATTTGTATTTTATAGGTGTACCAAGAAAACGTCTATCTGGATGATAGGAAGTTCAATTCTTTTAAGAAAGTTGCTAGATCGCTTGGGTACGACGAGAATGACATCTCCATAGTCTCATATCATTCAGTTTCAATGGGTAAATCTTCATACATAATAATCGCCACTCGTATTCTCTATCAGATAACCTCACAAGTATGGGTGAAAAAGAACTCGTTTTCTCTCAACATCTGAAATTTGCAGGGTATTATGGAGAATGCGGTAGAAGGGGAGGTTACATGGAGATATGTGGTTTTGGAGAAGATGTTATGGGTGAGATTCGCAAGGTGGCTTCTGTGACTGTTTGCCCCAACATAGGCGGCCAAATCCTTACAAGCCTAGTTATGGATCCACCTAAGGTCAGTTCTATCCTTCTTGTATTCGTTAGAGTATTTTTATGAGTGAATTTCACTTTTTATCCCATATTATATATATGTGAAACTTATCCCCTACGATCTAACAAATTTGAAAGATAGTTTTAATTACCCCTATTTTAGAATTTTGTATATTTTGTTAGATAAAACTGACAAATTAAGTCATTGTGGTGCGATAGAATATGTAACGATTCACATGTCATCATTGACGATCATGTCTCTTCGCCATACGTTCTACTCCGTTTCCCCGTTATGATATTTTCAAACCTCAATCATCACCTCACACCTTTCTCAGTGGAGATGCATAATAAAATATGGTTAAAGTTAAAAAGAGGTAATCCAGACGAATTTTAATAGATGAGATAATTAGTTTCTCAATTCTCAAATGCATAATTATGGGATAAAATGCGGAATTCAATCTTTATTTAATATCTGGTCATGTACTGAAACCAATGTTATACAACTACCACAGCATTTCTGTGAAACATGTAACCGTGCCCCCAAAGTCTTTGTTTTCCTTCCGGTACTTTTTTCTTTGTATGACTATCATGTCTTAATTAGGTCATCAAATGCGTCGGCAGGGGAATATTTATAGAGAAAAATTTCTCTGCAAATAACCGCTATAACTAATCAGAATTAAATATTTAATTAGTATGACATAATTAGCACCGCAGCAACAATAGGAATTTGACGGAGCTTTTGAGAGATCTTTGTGCTTGCTATATGTTAAGTTCCCTTAGCGCCCTTACTTTGTCAATTCTCTCACGAGCAGAAAGGGCCACAGCATCATGAAACTCGTTATGACATGCAATATTATTGTACTCACATTTATATTTGCAGAATGGAGAAGAGTGTTTTGAGACGTTTTTGGCTGAGAAGGAAAGCATTCATTCATGTTTGGTCAATCATGCAAAGTTATGCTCCTAACACACAGATTAACTAGCAGTCTAGCACAATCACAAGGTTTTTGTTCTACCTCCATCAGGGTAGGATGAAACTGAAAAAAAAACTAAGTTTTTTTTTTGTGGTTTGGACTTTGTCACTTCATTTTTTTGGTCTCTTCCTTACAGGCCTTGGAGAAGGCATTCAACGGCCTGGAGGGTGTGACCTGCAACAAAATAGAGGGTGCAATCTACCTCTTTCCCAGGATCCGGCTCCCTTCGGCAGCGATCAAAGCTGCCAAGGCGGAGGGTGTCTCCCCGGACGTATTCTATGCGAGTCGCCTTCTCGACGATGCCGGGGTCGCCGTCGTCCCTGGCTCTGGGTTCCACCAGGTCAGACTTTATATCTGTAAATGGAAATCGGTGTAGGAGAAACTTTATCTCAACCGCATATCGTTTTCTTCACTTGATAAGCCGGCCGGGGTGGCCTGATCGACTTTGGCATTGATCTTATTGGAAATTGCCCGGGACACAACAAGATCTCTGGACGCAGCAGGGACACTGGGATATACCACATCCGGTGCACCATCCTCCCTGGCGAGGACAAGATCAACGCGATGGTCCCACGCCTCAAGGCTTTCCATGAGGCATTCATGAACGAGTTCCGCGGCCGAAACTGATGCAGACCGAATCTGCAGTATGCGCCACTGGCTGGTATGAGCTCTGGCGCCGGCGCTGTGCTCTCTGTTCACTATAACTTACAACTTGCTCCTTCACGAACGAGTTACGACGCTGAGGTCTTTACCTCCCCGTACATTACATCTGTGTTGTACAGTAGTATATATGGTATGCTCTAGCTACTTTGTATCTCTGCAAACGAGTTATATGTTTCGTGCTGGGACCTGGGAGACAACTTGAGGCTTATATTTTGCTCTTGCGATAAGACCTCACACTGCTGAACCAAATGTGTCATCAAGAGCCAAATCAGAAAACTTTGACAAAATTGTTTGTGCGCTCATTTTAGTATTATCAAATTAATGATATCATTTGCAATTAAGTTGCTGATGTGAATAGTTCTATTTTTCTTCGAACTTACATACAGTACTACGGGAAATTTCTTCTTTGCCGTGCATCAAAACCACACGGCAACGGCTTTGTGCAACCCGACAATGGCTTCACGTCGGCAAAGGACCTTCGCTCTTTTGACAAAATGAACGGCAAAGGCTCTGCCATGTGCACTCAGAGCACTACACGACCCAATATTGTCAGAATCTGGTCAACCCATCGTTCAAATGTTTGCCGTGTGCCTTCATTTTGCCGGGAACCGTGATACACCTCTTTGCCACGGGCCTTGCAGGAGCTTGCCATTTTTTAATAGAGAAACACATATTTACGAACAAACTAATCAGACTATTTACGTGAATACTCACTGTTAAAGCAGTGGCTTTGAATTTGCCAATATCAATTAAGCACAATTGATCTATTGAGAAACAAAAATGAACTCTGCTCGCTATAATTGAGGGGATTCATATATAACAGAAGCATTACAGTACCACACATATTTACGTACACAACGAACTACAAAACTTGCACATCGAGAAGTTTTAAAATCTGCAGTACTGCTATTTTCAACGAAAAATAAAGTTAAATATATATATCGTCTAGTACTGCTACTTCAACGAAGGGAACTCGTTGATGTCACATAGGCTCGGTGGCGGCGGGCCGGCAGGAGCCTCCACGTCTTGTGCAGGGACGACCTTCTTCTTGGCAGCCATACTTGGTTGCTCCCTCCTTGACACCCCATTGTTGTTATATGACTTACGCCCACCGAACATGCCGGATTGCTGCTTTGCGCCGCCGTCCTGGATCACCTTGCCATCTCTGAAAGGCGCCGCTGCGTTCTTCTTAGCACGGTCGGCGGCACGCTTTTCCGCCATTGCCTGCCTCTCGAGCTGGTTTTTTCTGAATATGTAGTCCTGGGCGGAGAGGTAGGCGTGGCCGAATAGTTCCTGGGTGAGGCTGGTGGGTGCCGGCGCCGCCGCGGTCTTGGCTGCGTCGGAGTCGCCGGGGTCGTTCCTGTCGAGGAACGCGAAGAGGTTGGCGCTTTCCTTCTGTCCCGCCATGTCGATCGATGGGGCGAGCCTGCGGCTGATGCTGGAAACTCGATCGAGCGATGATTTGCTGGGTTGCTTGGGGTGCTGTGTTGCTGCTGCGATCCGTGGGCTTGGAACCTGCACCATGGACAGATATATAAAGGACGTGAGCTGCAATCCCAGACGGACTCGGTCATATACGTACAGTATAATACGTGTTGGACTGCTCGATTGGGTACTCCGAAACGGAGTTGGTCTGCTGTGTGGGAGAAAATTGCAAAAAACCATCACAATTGTGTTTAGGGTTTCAAAAAATCCTAACTGTCAGACTGACGTGGCACAACAAAGAAAGTTTTTGGGCTTTTATGCAATTTTTTGTGGGACCCACCTGTCAGGTTTCTCTCTCCCAACGCAGCTGGCCGTCGGCGAGGATCCAGGCCGCACGAAGGGTCCCTGCCGCTGATGATGCTCCCCGCGGCACGAATCTCCTCGGAGGCGTCTCGCCGGTCGTGCCCGCTCGTCGTGCGCGTCGGCCGCGCCTCAACTGCCTGTGCGGCGTCGCGGGGTGGAGCAAGGTCGGCGGCGTCTCCGTGCGTCTCGACGATGGCCAGCCGCCCTAGACCAAACCAAGCACACCAGAAGGTCCGCACGGGCGTCTACCTCGACCTCGCCGAAGGAATCGTGCTCGGACGCCTGGAGCCGAGCAAATTGTGTTCTTCTTCCCCAACTCCGCGCGGCCTGGATCTTAACATTGCGAAGCTAGCACTGAGATCGACCTTACCAGTTCAGTTACCACTTACCACAATGGGCCAAGGCACGGAGGTGAAGACCAGGTTGGTCAATCAATCAATCCCCTTCTCCTCGTTTTATCCCTGAAATTAAGATCGACGGGGATGTTTTGGGGGCGATGGCAATGGCGATTGATTGCTCTACTTCATGCGTGCGTGCACTGTGCAGGAGAAGGGCGAGGTGTTATTCTTCTACCGGCCCAGGGTGGAGAAGGAGGAGGCGCACAGCGCCGACGACGTGCGGCGGATGTACATCGTCCTGCGTCCCGAGACCGTCCCCGAGCACGCACGGCCAGCAAGGTCGGCGCCGCGACGTGGACAAGGCAGGGGCGGCGAGCGTGGGGGCGTGTCGGGGCGGGCAGAAGCGGTCGCTAGTACAGGGCCGGCGAGCAGGCGTGCACGCGCGGCTAACAAGGTCGGCGACGCGACACAGACGAGGCAGGGCGTGAGCGCTCCATGGCGAGGCCAGCAGGCATGAGGACGGCGGCGAGCTGTTTATGCCGACGAGCCGGCGTGCACGCGTGGCCGAGAGGCCTTGGTACGGCAGGTGCCCAGGGTGGGCTGAGCTGCTTCAGCCGGCGAGCAGGCGTCGTCCTGCCTTTTGAGAGCAACCTGACAACCTATGGCCCACGGGTGTGGCTAGACCTCAGTCGACAGTCGGCTGACGTAAGCATGAGGTTTACGTGAAATTTATTTAACTCTGGAAAAAATTCACTTGCGGACCACTTGCAACCCACTTGTAACTTAAAAAAAACTCACTTGGGAGCCACTTACAACCCATTTGTAACTCAAAAAAATTCAAAAAATTTAAAAAATTCAGTTGCGACCAACTTGTAACCGGAAAAAATTCAGTTGCAACCCGGTTACAATTAGAAAAATCTCGGTTACAAGTCGCATGTAACTGGAAAAACGCAAATGGAAAAAAACGCACGCATCTTGGCACATGATCGAACGGTGCTGGACACGACTGAGAACTCGTGAGTTCTCAGGCGACTTAGAACTAGCAAAAGCGCTGGTGGAGAAGTATTTGGGTCTTCCCACAGTAACTCGGGAGATGAGCAGTTTGAGTATATTGTGACAACCATTAAAAAACTTGTAAATGGTTGGGCACCGAAGTTCCTGAATAGTGCGGGAAGGGAAGTACTCGTCAAAGCTATATGTCAAGCGATACCCACCTTTTCGATGAGCTGTTTCAAGTTGTCCAAGAAGTTGCGCAAGAAAATTATTTCGGTAATTGCACGGTTTTGGTGGGGGGGAGATGAGAATAAAAGGAAAATGCATTGGGTTAAATGGAGTAAGTTAACTTTACCTAAAAGCTGCGGAGGTATGGGCTTCAAAGATTTTAGCATGTTCAATAAAGCTATGTTAGCTAAACAAGGATGGAGGCTAATGTGTAAACCGGAGTCCTTATGTGCAAGAGTACTAAAAGGGAAGTATTCTTTTTGGAAGGGAGGCTCTGAAACTAGGCCTGATTAAGAGGATCGGAGATGGTAATTCTACAAGAATATGGGAGGATCCTTGGATCCCTTCTAATCCTTCTTTTAAACCAATTATTAAGTTGACTAATTCGGGTGTGATGCATGTGGACAAATTATTAGATCCTTTACCAGGTCAGCGGAGAGAAGATATCATTGAGGCGAACTTTGCATCAATTGATGCCAGGACGATTATGAGAATTCCGATTGGGAGATTAGAAGAGGATATGTGGGCATGGCAATTTGAGAAGCATGGGATGTTCACAGTTCGGTCAGCTTACAGAGTGCTACTCCAAAACTCTGATACTCATGACATGGAGATTGGATTAGCTAGCAATAACAATTCTCTCTGGAAAAAACTTTGGAAAATGCCTGTACCTCCAAAGGTTAGGAATTTCTGGTGGCGAACAATCAAATCTTATATTCCATGTCGAGCTGTCCTGAAGGATAGACATATAGAGAAACTTCCGTTTTGCAAGTCATGTGGGCGACATGAAACAATTAAACATGCTATGTTTGAGTGTACCTGGGCAAAGCTCTTTTGGAAGGAAATTCAGGATGTCACTTCGATCAAGATTCCGAACCTCCATCCGGAGACCTGGGCAATGGATTTAGTGGATAGCGACCGTGTTACCACTGAAAATGCGGCTATCATTTTATGTGGATGTTGGGCAGTGTGGGCTGAAAGGAATGCTCGTGATCATGATGGGTGTGCTAGATCGGTCTCACAAGCAGTCAAATGGACAGTTGACATAGCGGTGGATCTGTCCATCTCAGGCCGACAAATGGCGATTAGGACGCCGAGAGCTGTGAGTCGCTGGAAACCTCCTGAAGCAGGAACTGTTAAGATCAATATTGATGCGAGCTACTATGATGCGTCTGGGCAAGGATCCTCTGGCATGTTGGTGCGCAATCATCGTGGGGTCATGCTACAGGGTCAGTCGATTTGGTATGAACATGCTGCTAATGCTATAGCCATGGAAGCCATCGCGGTTAGAGATGGACTTCGTATTGCTGTCAGTACTGGTGTCCCTCGAGTCATTATTGAGACGGATGCAAGGGACGTGGTGCAATTGTGGAAGGAACGAAACCAAGGAAGGTCGGAGATTACTGCTATACTACAGGATATTGATGATATGTGTGGTAATCTGGAATTATTTCAGCTCAATTTTATCAGAAGAGAGGCCAATGAAAGTGCACACTTATGTGCAAAGCAAGCGTCGGAGTATAGGCGTAGATGCATTTGGATAAATTATATTCCTAGTTTTATTTCCCGATGTTTGCATAATGATGTAACGATACACTGATGATGAGCGGCAAGTTTCTTACGCACTACTTTCCTTCTCAGGGTACCTAAGGGGACTGAGAAGGTTTTTAATGAGGCGGCTTGCTTGCGTTTATATATTGCTATTTAATCTAAAAAAAAGGAATTTAAAAAAGCAAGGTCTTTTTTGTCCTGCCACGTAGGCCTGAGATCGGGACCCACCGGTCAGAAACTCACTTAGAGCGTGTTAATTGGGCAATCAATGGTTTTTGCCACACTATTACTGAATAGTGGTGTTTTTGATAAAAATTGAAAACACGGTGGTTTTTTGAAATCCTAGGCACAATTATGGTGGTTTTCTGCAATTAACTTGCTGTGTGGGTAATTTTTAGGTTGCACGACAGGAGGAGCTGGTTGCGTCCGCCTCCGAGTCCGGGCCAAACACAAAATCAACTCGAACTGCCCCGCGTGCTCTTATATACACCCATGCTGTCTTCGCGTCAGAATAGATTTTAGGCATCGAGTTGAGTTGATCGTATCAAGCCATCGAGTTAAGTTGCAACAGCGCGGCGGCCGGCGACCTCGCCCTCGACCGCAAGCTCAAGAAAACCGCTGCCGTCGTCCCCGCGGTTGAGGTCGCCAAGCCCGCAAAACGTGGAAACATGGTCAACGAGGAGAATAAAAGCGCTGCGGCCGCGCGGGATGCTGCCATCGTGTACGTCGGCGAGATACAGATAACCGGCGGCGATGTGGGGAGCATGTTGTCGGTGATGGCAGCCACCGTGAGCGAGCGCAAGAAGCTGGCGTCCAGTGGTCGGGAACAGCAGATCAAGGAGACGCCGGCCGCGCGTCGGGGAATAGAAGAAGCAGACGAGGAACAAGCAAAGGAAGAGGGGTTTCAGATGGTCGCCGCGCGTGGCGGACGGCGCCGGACAGTGGCCGCCGCGCAGACAGTACCCGTCGTTGAAGGCACCGCCGGGGACGACGAGCGTGCGGCCAACATGCACGACGGCAAGGTGCAGATCAGCGGCGCTGTGGGCAACGAGCAGGCGCCGGCGGTGGCCACCGTGCCCGATGACGGTAAGAAGACAACCGGGCGCGAGGAGGTCAAAGAGGTGATGTCCGCGCTGCCGAGCAAAGAAGAAGCAGGGGAAGGAGAAGCAAAAGAAGAGATGTTTCAGGTGGTCGCCACTCGTGCCGGACGGCGCCGGACAGTGGCCGCCGCGCAGACACCGAAGGAGGCGGCACCCGTCGTCGTTGAAGGCGTGTCCGGCGCCAACATGTGGGCTCTCCTCAGCGACAACGTCGACCCCGGCCACGGTGGCGCCAACCCTGCGAAGAAACGGCGCAACAAGACCAAGAAGAAGAAGAACGCGGCCGGGAGCAGCAACAACAAGGAGACGGTCACCGTGGACGACGACGACGAAGAGGCGCCGGCCAGGGAATTAGACGAGGAGGTGATCAGCGAGGATAAAAGAGAGATGACTGGCGAGGCTGCCACGAGCAGCCGCATCTGCCAGACGGTTGCATCGTTCGTGTTCGGGGCGGCCGCCGCTGTGGCGGTGTTGGCTTCCATGTCTATTGTGTTAGAAATCACATATTTCTAAGAACTTTATTCTATCGGACAGCAGGTAGTATTTTTTTTAATTATACTTTAAATGTTTACGTTCTCTTGCTGTATGCTGATCCGGAGTCTAATTAGACTGTATCTTCTTAGTACTCAAGGTTTGTCTGAGGTATATTTTCAGTGAAAACTTACTGTTACATGGTTGCAGACACTGGGTGTTCATGCACTGTATGATCAATCAGTTGCTTCTTTTTACGCTCATTAATTTTCTTTACAACCAGTACGCGTCTTCCAAGGATTATTACAAGCTATCAATGCCCACTCCATAGTACACACCTCACGTGTACAAGGCCTCAATCTCTTTCTCATATTTGGCTACCACTTTGTCCATTCTTATCTTCATGGTCTGGGTCATCAAACCGTTGTCAATCTAAATCACAAGTCATGACAAGAGCGTGGTTTGGGTAACTGGTGGGTAAATCTGGTTGCCGCCCAGTAACCACAAATCCCGAACACCCCCAGGCCTTACCAAGCAAATAATTTCGAGGATTTTCTGAAAATTTGGAGTTAAAACAATATACACCTGATAAATAATACGTGTATTTCATATATGCTTAAAAAGATCCCTACCACAGTGGCAGGTTTGAGTCCCATGCCACCTTTTTTATTTTTAGAATTAATATTTACTGCATGAATGAACATAATAATGCAAAAAAAAAAAGAGTTAGTGTGGTCCGAACTCACGACTTGATTGTCGTGTAAACAAAGAGAATATGGTAATAGGACTACATTACTTGTATTATCTTGTTTAGCAACTTTTTTAGTACAATAAATAATTTATACAAAATTCAAAATTTGTTTGAAAGTTTCGATCGGTAAATCTCCGGTATTTAGCAGTTACCGCGGTAACATTAAATCTCGTGCCCCCTCGGTAAATTTTCTTTGCTCGGTATCTAAAACATTGGTCAAGATTGACATAGCTACGTAATAATTGGCTAGCGAAAACTCCCCGTGCATGGTTCGACAAAATCTTACCGTAAATGGTTTGTCGATGATAAAAATAGGACCGATCTGGAACGAGCAACCCGCCATTCTGACATAAATTAACAAAACAATTAAACTAATGCTATAACTTAACAGAAAAAACTGAAATCGCATAAACAACTGCTGCCTCATCTTGATTTTATTTTATTTTACTTTCAGTGAGTGGCTTATTTCTACTGTAACCTTGGAACACCCTAAAATTAGCTAATAGTCTGGCAGACAACTCGTAACAGGTGAAAGTCTGGAACATCTTAAAATTAGCTAATCGTTCATTGGAAATCAGACGACTCACATTATTCGGCTGGCCAAATGAATGTGAAGCAACACTTTTTTTAGGTGTGGGACTTTCACATTAGAGTTGGATCTCAAGTGCTTGTATGCAAGGACATTTGGTTGGGTATCTTCGCTAAGATATCAATATCTACGAGTTTACAATATCGTAAGGTGTAACTTTTTATAATTACGGAGAGTACCAAACATCTCGTTTAGGAACCTGTTGGTATTAAATAATGTGGAGTGAGACTATGAGAAATAAGGTGTTAGCAGTGGTGTAGCATTATTTTGTAAACGTATTTTTAAAAAAACATTATTATGTCTGAAGTGTTTAATACTTATGTTGAACTTATATAATACTACCTCCGATCCGTAAAGATTGTCGAGAGCAGTACTACGCAATCGTACATGACCAGCTATATTCCAGCGACAATTAAATTGAATCGGAGGGAGTAGATCCATGTCTTCTTCACAAATAAAAAGAACTCTCACTTTATTTTAGGTGTCATTAATTCTCAGTAGAATGAGAATTAACTTAATTCTCAATCGCTCGTTCTCAAAGCTGAGTTGAAACCGACGTTGGTTGAAACTCAGCAAAAATCACGAAAAAAATTAACAATCCACATGCAACCACACATGCAATCAGTGACGGAGTTAGAGCAAACTCATTTAGAGTGCACTACCATGTAATAGTAGTGATTAAGCTCACCAGGGTCCATTAATCATTAATTACACAGGTGCACACACTGATTTTTAGCTAGATAATTACAAGGTTAAAAAAGCTACCCGGATGCATAGAATTCAAAAATATACAATTGCAACTCATAGTTACACTGACTACGATGCAAATCCAGTGTTGTACGACTTGGCTGAGCACTAATCTAGCTGACAATTAGTAAAACCGTATATTTACTCCATATTTATTTATTTGACATGAAGGGAGCTGGGGAACCCCTATTTTCTAAAAACAAATCTCAGTATATTTTTCTTAATCAGGGCTCCACTGACCAGCAACTAAATCCTTATGAAAAAATCAATAAAAGTATTTGTCGAACAAAGGCGTACATGCTGCGTCCGAGTCGGACTCCGACTCCGACTCCGAGCGGGCCGAACAGTAGTCCAATTCAACTCGAACTGCCATAGGCGCTCGCTCTTTTATACCCCATACTATCGACGTTCCTACGTATCACGTCCATAGGCACCAGCAGAATAGAATTTAGCCTGACAAGTTGCTGATCCGTATCGAGCCATCGAGATGCAGGGAGCGGGTGGCTTCACGATCGGCGGCGCTAACATGTGGGCTCTCCTCCTCGACAAAGACCCCGGCAACAGCTCGGCGGCCGGCGACCTCGCCGTCGAGGTCCTCAACCGAAAGCTCGAGAAAACCGCCGCCGCCGCCGTGGTCGCCAAGCCGGCAGAACGTGGCAAAATTGTCAAGAAGAAGAAGCAAGGCGCTGCTGCCGGGGCAGACAAGCGGGCGACAATTGTGCACGACGCCGGCATGGTGCAGATCGACGACGATGTGGGCAACAAGACAACCGGCCACGAGGAGATCATCAAGGAGATGATGTCCGCGCTGCCGAGCAAAGAAGAAGCAGGGGAGGGAGAACCAGAAGAAGAGATGTTTGAGGTGGTCGCCGCACGTGCCGGACGCCGCCGGAAGGTGGCCGCCCGGACAGGCAAGCCGGCGGCACCCGTCGTCGCGGAAGGTGTGTCCGGCACCAACATGTGGGCTCTCCTCAGCGACAACGACCCCGGCCACGGTGGCGCCAACCCTGCGAAAAAACGACGCAACAAGACCAAGACAAAGAACAAGAAGAAGAACGCGGCCGGGAGCAGCAACAAGGAGATGATCAGCGAGGATAAAAGAGAGATGACTGGAGAGGCTGCCACGGGCAGCGGCATCTGCCGGACGGTAGCCTCGTTCGTGTTCAGGGCGGCCGCCGCTGTGGCGGTGTTGGCTTCAATGTCTATTGTGTTAGAAATCACATATTTCTAAGAACTGTATTCTATCGGACAGCTGTATCTTCTTAGTAGCAACTCAGATCAAAATAGTTTCAAGATTACCTTGAATGTCTATTGTGTTAGAAATCAGATAGGGTATTTGTAAGAATTTTATTCTCTCGGAGAACAGAGATTTTTAAAAAAAAACTATTTTTACTGGAATTGTTACATTGCTCTTGCTGTATGCTGATCTGGTGTCTAATTAGGATTACAAAGGGAATCCGTGCCTTATTATTACCAACTTTGATTTAAAAAAATAGTTTCAAGATTGGAAGCAAGAAATAGCGAACTCCTTGATAATTACTCAGGGCACAACTTCCTTTTTCTGAATGAGAACGTACTGTTACATGGTTGCGACATTGGGTGGCCATTGTATGATCAATCGGTTGCGGGATTTATGCCAATTTATTTTAGTCCTAATACGTGAGAACATGTATTCCTAGGATTACACGCTATTTTCTGTACTCCAGGCATGCCTACTCCATAGTCCACGCCTCACTCGTACAAGGCCTCGATCTCTTTCTCATATTTGGCTACCACTTGGTCCCTTCTTATCTTCATGGTCGGTGTCATCAAACCATTGTCAATCTGAATAAGAAACAATGCCAAGCTTGTAAGTAACATAGCCACATCATAGCAGGCTGGCAAAAACTCCCGGTGAATTGTTTCTCTTACCGTAAATGGTTCATCAACAATAAGGATAGGGCCAATCTGGAATGAGCAACCTGCCATGCTGACATACATCAACAAAATGATTCAGCTCTTGTTATAAGTCAACCGATAAAACTGAAGTCGCATGTCAGAATTCAAATCCTAAAAACTAGTGTTATTTTGTATTTCTACTTCCGGTTAATGGTTTAATTCTACTGTGATCTTAGAACATCATCAGATTAGCTACATAGTCTCCAATATGTTAGTCAATGTAGGCGGAATTCATAAGAAACATATGATTGTTTGAACAGATACAACACAAAAGGCAGACAACTCTTACCAAGTTCTCAGCTCATCATATACCAAGTTCATGACCTTATCTTTGGCTAGTCCATTGTCCCCTTGAAGGCTCGACTTTCTTTTTGCTGCTGCTAGAACTTCATCATTATTGGGAACAATAATAGCACCAAGGCGGCGTCGATCCTATATAAAGAACAAACAACAAAATTCGTGATTTCACCAGCCATGCTGATATATTTCATCATTGCAATACCCAAATCTAATCACATAACGGTAAATGTTTTCATTAACAATAATGCACCACGAGGTTCTAAACAGTGATTTATATAACATTTTCCCTCATCACTTAAAAATCTCACTTCTGTGCATGCCACATCAAGGAGCATCAATGGACAATAAGAATGCCATAAACTCTTAACAGGGACATATGTTATCCGCATGAGTTAGACGGTTATGCCATTTTTGACTTACCTGCCCAATGACCATTATCTGATCAATCAAGTTACTCCTGCTTGCTGCTTCCTCAAGCTCAGCAGGTTCAACGTTTTCACCTAGAAATTATATCAGATTTACAGTAGTTAATATTCAAGAGTAGTCAAACTAATCAGAGTTACGTGATATGCAAATGCATATGAATTAATTGACTTCAAAGTCGAATATCACACTCTGGTATACAAAGAAGTTGAAGACCACAATCAATGTACATAGATAACTGGATAACAATAAATAGTACATAAATACTTAAAAGTGACGTTCTGGAAAATGATTAACTAACTATAATACCTGTAGTGAGAACTATCGTATCCTTGGCACGCCCTTCAAGAACAAGCATACCTCCACAATTTTTACTAGGCCCTGTGGCACATTGAGGTGCAATCCAACCTATATCTCCAGTGTTGAACCAACCATCTTGATCCACAGCTTTATTTGTAGCAGATTGATTCTATGACAACATGAGTTTTAGGAGGTAAATGAGAATCTTGTAAGGAATATGAAGATTCAAATAGATAAGTTAAGAGCATGATGTCGTAACATGGATTATATGATTTAGCTAACTGTGGTACATCGACACCATCTCAGACACTCCCTTCATTGCTCATAAGAAATAACACCTCAGAAATATCACAGCCCATGAGAGTATATTCTAGTCCCTAGATGCTTTTTTCTGTCGATGGACTTGATGTCATGATACATACAAAAGTTCCCCTCTTTGTTGTCTATATCCTTCAGATGATTATAAGACTAGTCATAACATCTTATTTCTATTTCATGATTGGCCATGTGAATTCATGGAATTAAAAGAACTGGGGTTCCTGGAAGAGCAGTAACTGAAAGGAGAAGTTCCTGGAAGAGCCTAATGTTGACTTCTAACAAAAATAAACATGTTTATTTCTCCAAGTAATATGCTTATGGAAGATTGGCTAAGTTTAAATTTGACAACTGATCCGTAATTTAGATAAAGTGAACAAATATAACCTTATAATAGCCCTTCATTACTGGTAGCCCTTTAATCTTCACAATCCCCTTTGAACCATCTGGGAGCACCTCGCCAGTCTCTATGTCCACAATCTTGATCTCTGTATGCTTTATTGGGAGGCCCACTGTGCCAAGAACCTTCATGTTACATAAACTACGTATGTTAGTAGTATTAACATAACTATAAATAGGTTAGAGTTGGGAGGCAGATCATGAAGAAATGTCTAAAGGAAATAGCTGTAATATCTAGGGTGTAACGATTTCATTAGCGGGTTTTCATCAACAATGACTAAACTCATGTATAATGTTTTCTGCTAAATACAAAACCAACTATTTATTTAACATGCCAACAGATGAGGGAATAAATGCGTATTATATTCTTACATTACACGATGGCCGTCTTGCAGCTACAACAGGGGAAGTCTCTGTTAGACCGTAGCCATTTAGCACTTTGATACCAATGGCCTGAAACAAAACAATATTGATGAAATGATCAATTTACATAAAATTTTATTTATTGCTAAGCCTCTACCTCAAAAAACTTGTCCACGTGCATCGGGAGACTTCCACCACCACTGATACCAGCCTGCAAATTATCATAAAAAACATAGAATAATTAAGTACAGTCACAACTAAAGTTAAGACGCTCATTTCACACATGAAACTGCACAAAGATTATCAAGGTAACAAAGATGTAAGCAGACAAGCATGATAAATGTACCTTCGAAATTCCTATTGAAGAATGGATTTTCTTGTAAACTAACATCTTTGCCAGATTATGCAAAGGCCACAAAAGAGCAGCAACAATTCTTGCCCGTAGACAATTGATCATGTAGGCGATAAATGATGGTTCGACTGGACTATTTGATAAGACAGTTCCCTTTCCGGAAGAACAAAAAACAAGACATAAAATGTAAATTTGAACCAGGGGAGAGAAAGAGGCTACAAGTTAAGTCTTTGGGACATGAATTTATGGAGAACATCCAGTCAGCAAAGAATGTGAGGAACAAAAGAGAGCATCTCCGAGTGACTTTAGTTGCAGCTAAGAAAATTTAGGTAACGCATGCTAACTCAGGGTTCATACCTCATATATTTTCTTTGCCTCCATGTATAGCAAACTTATCTTGATAAATGCAAGGGCAACAGTTTTTCGAGCAGTGGAACTGGAAGCTATCTGTCTCTGAATCGAACTGCACAAAATGAAGAAACATTACAAAATGGATCTAAGATTTTTACTAACTGCTTGTAGTCAACATTTGATTATATCGACCAACAAAATTGATAACGCAAACAAGGGATAGATGTTGACAGTGAACAAAAGATGAGCATGACATCAACATTGAGGACATGACTGAACTGAAACAGTTCTACGGAGTACTATTTATCCAATATCATTTCCTGTAGAACACTTCACAGTTTATCATTTTAGTTGAATAAACTAACCTGTACAGAGTTTCATAGACCAGTGGAACTGAGATAATATAATGAGGTTGGTACTGTTGCAAATCTGCCTATAAAAGAAGATAAGATGTTAATATGCATAAGCAAATTCAGCATCTTCTGCAACAGATAGACGATAGATCTAGAAGGACAAGAGTACTGCAAGGTATACATGAACCCTGTTGGGTGCATTGTGATATTGAGTTAGCATGAGAACTAGCAGGTCTGGAGTTCTGCAGACTGACACATAACTATAATAATAATACAACATCCATCTCAAGTTTGCAGCTTTCAGTAAGCTTCTAATTGCATGACAGCATAACCCATGCACTAGACAGCACATGGATACTACTTCACAATAACTTGTTAATGACATCACTAGGCTCTTCAAGCCAACACTAACTAGAAGGAAGTGTTTTCTGATTAAAAGAACCAACATAATACCTTCAGGTATTTCACAGTAGTGTAAATTTGTTGAATTCCATGAGTGAAGATGAAGTACTCAGCAGAACGCTCATATGCATGCCAGGGTGGAAGCATACTTAGGAACCTGTCACCAGGTACTGCTGGAACAATGTCCCACAAGTTACTTATCTGCAGAAAATTAGTAGCATTAAGCTTTATGTGGAAGCAAGAACTCATCAAAAAACACTCGGCTAACAAACAAATTAGAGCACTTCAAATAGGATATCACATCAAGATAAGGAAACAAAGTTGCACAAACAATAGAATTACTAAAAACTCATTGTCCAAAATTTAACATTGCTGGATGTTTAACCTGATGCAGGAGATTTCGGTGGGTGAGCATCACACCTTTTGGTGTACCACCTGTTCCACTAGTATATATTAGAGTCGCAACATCTTCTGGAGTAATGGCTTCGAAGACATCTTGTTGACCTTAAGTAAGAAAAAGTTCCAATAAACTAACACACAGTTGGAAGATAAGGAACCATTTTCTTGGATGCAAGTTGACTGCTTGAGAGTACTGACCATGAGATCACAATTGTTGGGAAAAAGGAAGAATTTAGAAATAAAAGAGCACGGGAGTTTTCCATTGTCATTAGATTCTCGAAAGAAACAAAAAGAAGCTAAAATGCTCTCCTCTAAAACAACAGATACCAAAGAGATTAAGCTTAGAAAGAAACATTTACAGTTGGCCGCGAAGAACTCAAGTAGCAAGCTGTCGATATAACTGTTGGTTTTGCAGTTGTTAGTTGATGGCTGGTTTAATCATTTAGGGCTCGTTTGGCACTCATCATTTCATTTCATTTGGCAAAAATGAAATGAATTCTAGAGAAATGACAGCATTAGGGACATGAATTAACTTAACATAGCATAGGCATTCTTTGGAATTTTAATTTAAATGACATTACAATTCCATGATAGCCAAACACCTTTGGGTATGGAATCTGAAATTAATTCCATGCAAACCAACAGTAACAGGCAATCTATCAACTGTTTATTGGCAATGGGAGGCTTATCTTATGGGATGCTAAGACACCTTATTACCTTAAGAGATGAAATGATTAGCAAATTATCTACCATTCAATACCAGAAATACAGAAGAAAGTGAAGTACCAACAAATTGGAAGAAACGTCCTCCATACATCCTCAGCAAAATATTTCTTGTGATTCATACCACGTTATGATATCATGCAAAAGATACCTTGCTCGTGAGCGTGGCGCAATGCACTACGGTTTTGTTGTCCAAGTTCAGTTATATCATTGTAGTCATAAACTGGTATGTCCTTCACAGCTTTACTATTTAGGGAAGATTTATCACCCCAAAGTAGCACAATAAATCTTGCATTAATCCTTGAAATGAAAGATTCTGCAAGCCGGTTAAAGAATTGAGGACTGTCCACAACAAGTGCAATACTGTGATGGGAAAAAACAATGAAGTCATATCATAACATGAAAGTAAAAAACTGAAATTTAAATTAAACACCAGATCAGATAGGCACAGTCCTGCATAAGCATAAAGATACTACTTACAATCCCATCGTCTAACACTATATTTCTACAGTCCGTATAACAAATACACAATGTTTTGCTCAAGGAAACACATTTAAGTAACCAAGCATGCATACTGCCAGAGCATAATAAGAATATTTTGGTCCAGTAAAGATGTTCAAATTGCAATGCAGATGTTTAACTTTTTTCACAGGCTAACACAAGGTTAATCTAAGAAGTGCTCCATCCAGCTCTTACACATACTATAGAAGGCAACAAAATGCCAAACTTGAACCTCAAACTGCACGTCCTTTTAACTGTCAACGCCTTTCTCAATTATAATCTCAACATTTCATCAAATATAGTAAGTGGAAGGATTTAATTAGGCATATCAAAACGGTTGTTAGCTTAGCAAGGTACTGAATACTGATGAGTCCTTGCTCTCAACAGTTCAAAAGGGAAGAAAGCAACAAGCGATTGGAATATCATTTATGTTGTGCATGATTGGATTCGTAAGGACTAGCTCCTGATTGCATATTCAATCATTTAAAGCAAAGAAAAATAATTTCAAATTCACATGTGGAAAGAAGTTGACAACTCACCTTTCTGAGTGACTGTATATTTGGAACAGTTCTTCGTCGGAAGATTTTGTTCCTCTAACAACATTTACAGCACCAGTAGCCATGATCCCTGAATTGCATGTGTCAGTTGTATGATTGCTGATGAACATAGATGATTATGCATTTGAAAGACAGTTATAGGAACTCCCCTAGATAGCTGACTTAACAAACGGTAAGTGCATCATTAACCAAGCAGGCATTCATTCAGTTAAAAAACTGAAATTTGCAACTCAGTATCTTTTGAAGATTTTAAGAGTAAATGCATATCAATTTTCATCATGTCCTACGACAGGAATGTAACAGTAGCACTCATGTATAAACTGCAAGCTAAATATAGCAACTCTAGCATTCTGGCAATTCGATCCGCTCAGCAGATATTCGATAAGGAGAAAAGATCACAGAACTAATGCATGTTAACAATCTTGAAAAAGAACGCAAAATTACCTTGATCGGCAACTAGCCACCGGCATGAGTTGTCAGCAAAAAGGGCTACCTTTTCATCATTAGCAACACCAACGGCCCTCAGACCATGAGAAAAATCCAATATTTGCTGTTCAAGCTAAATAAGGAATGTATATCAATAAAAAGAATTATCAAGTGAATTATGGATTTGGACTACACATAGTTTCTTGCTCTAGTAAACCATAAAGGCTTCTTTTTTATTTATTTGAAACAATCAGTAGTGAAGTGCATACGTAAGTTGCTGTCTACTGCACAAGCTATCACGCAGTTCTTCAGTAACATGAGAAATAAACATATACCCCAAAGGATGTCTACTTCATGTTCACATTTCCAAAGAAATTGTCTTAGATTATCAGGCATCGAGGTAAAGTTAGGGTAGCTGAAGAAGTACCTGCTTATAAGTCAACTCAGAAGGAGGATCATGATAAGGATCAAGCAAAGCTACGCGGTCAGCGTATTTTTCCGCTGCTGTCCTCCAAATATCTGGAACCGCCTTCCACTCATGTGCAGCCAATTCATTTCCAGCCGGCAATAGAGCGCTCTCGAGCAAAGGCGAGCACTTTCCGCGAGGTGGGATCTCTAGCTGTGACAGAGAATTATGAAAGTTTCAGGCAAAGGAAGTTACACATTCGGGCAGCACAACACTGAAGGACTTGTCGCAATTCCACAGTTCGTGCATATAGTTGCAGCCTCACAATTTAGTCTCTAACAACTGACTTGTATTCGCATTCAGAAAACTAAAAAAGTGTAGCAGGGGCGTCCATCCATCGGACCCAGGACCAACGACAATGGTAACGGCAACAGTTCCTACTACCTCAACACGAGATGGCTGGCCAGCTCAGTTGCTTGGTTACACGGATCTGACAACAGCAAGGCATACAACAACTGACATCTGGTGACATCTTCCTATTTAAACTCCTACATTTAGAGGCTGGTTTCTGGTCTGCTACTGGCAAATGAGAGTCTAAAACTAGTGGCTCCTCAAAGCTAAAAGAAGTTGTGCTCATTGCTTCTCTGAAGAAGATGGAACTGGTGCCGGATTAGCGACAGCACAGGCTGGGGCTGGCGATTTACAGACGAGCGGCGCCGCCCCTGCCGGAACGACGCAGCAGCGCTCACCTCGCCTCACCTCACCGGAATCAATCTAAGCGCTGCTGACGGACGGGCAGGCGGTGTAACTAACTCTACCTGCTCCGTCGAGAAATACCAACGAGATAAATGGGGGGCGACAGAGCGGAGGGGACTGACCGTGGAGGGGTGCGGCGGATAGGCGGCGCCGCCGACGCCGGCGCACCGGGGCACGACGCGCGGCCGCGTGGAGGAGGCGAGGAGGCCTGGCCGGCGCCGGAGCGGCGGGACGGCGGCGGTGGGCCTGTGCAGGAGCAGGGGGGGCGAGCGGTGCGCCGCCATTTGGCCGGAGGAGGAGGAGGAGGAGGCGAGGAGCATCTCGCCGACGGACGTACTGTACTGGACTGGAGCTGGAGCGTCAGCCACAGGCGAGGTAGCGGGGAAGACGAGCCCCACACGCACAGGTACTAGTACATAGGACGGACAGCGACGGAGGAGATGAGGTTGCGTCGCGGCGGGGGCGGATGGAATATAGCTGGCCAAACGGGCCGGGCCAATCGGGCCGGCCCGAGGCACGCATTTTAAAGCACGGACCAAGCACGGCCCGGCCCGCGACCAATCGTGCCGTGCCGGCCCGTGGCCCGTGCGGGCTCGTGCCGAGCTCCGTTCTGGGGCACGTGGGCCGGCCCGGCACGGCACGCCAGCTACGTGCTGGCCCACGGCCCGGCACGGCACGGGCACGGCCCGTCGGACCGCGCGGCACGCCAGCCTGCCAGCGGCCCGTGGAGCACGGCGGCGGCACGCGAGGCACGGCAAGCACGCGCGGCGGCACGCTGCGTGCCGACCGTTGGGCTTGTCGGGCCGTGCCGGCACGCTGGGCCCGCGTCGGGAAGGGCACGGTAGGCCCAGATGCGGCCCAGATGACCGTTGGAGCTGTTTTTTTCCCCCAAATTTGAATTTTGAACCCTAAATCTGAACATTTTTTGCTATAAATATGCCTCCTCACTCACAGAATTTTTCACACTCATCCCACACTTCTCCTCCCACACTTCTCATCCTATCATATGGCTATGGATCCTCCGCCTCCCCCCTTTAACCCAGTTCCCGACGGGTATATCCCGGAGCCGATGATCAACTTTCCCATAGGTTCTTTAGGACTTACCACCGAAGATTACGTCTACTTAGAAACCGATAATACACCACAATTTACATCCCAAGGTGGTTCGAGTAGTACCGCCCCCCCCTCTACCTCTACCGGCTCAAAGAGGCGTCGAACTGCCGCGGTGTGGGTGGAGGGCCATTTCGAGTACCGTCTTATGACACTCGAAGATGGCAAGGTGGAACACCAAGCGCTGTGCAAGTGGCCGGGGTGCGGAAAGATCCTCAGCGGCGCCTCGAAGCATGGTACCGGTCACTTGGACCGGCACCTCAAGTCGCACCGGGTGGCGAACTCACAGGCGTCGGCGAGACGACAGGGCGATCTACCTTACGGCCCCGACGGCCAGGTAAGGAACTTCAACTACGATGCTACTGAATCTCGTAGAGGACTATGCCATGTTATTGCTGCACATGATTTACCGCTTGGTTTTGGGGAGTATCCCGCTGTTGTAGAATGGATTCAAACTTGCCATAATCCACAATATCATCCAGTTTCTAGGCAAACTACATCTAGGGATATGAAAAAACTAGCCAAAAAAATGCAAAATGAAATAAAAGATGAGTTTGCAAACTGTACATTTTCTGTTTCATTAACATCTGATATATGGAGCGGTAGAGCTAAACAAGATTATCTAAGTGTTGTAGCTCATTACGTGACCACTGATTCTTGGGAACTAAAAAAAGCGGTCATTGGATTTGAATTAATGGATACTAGACATACTGGTAGAGCAATTGCTGATAAAATATTGCATGTCGTGCAAGAATTTGGTCTCGAGAATAAGGTGTTTGCAATAACTTTAGATAATGCTTCAAATAATACCACCGCTATGGATGATATTCGTCCCATACTTAGTGGTTATGCCTCAGCACATCTTTTCCATCAACGTTGTGCATGTCATATTATTAATCTAATTGCTAAATGTGCTTTAAAACATCTGGCCGAACCCATTGAAAAAATTAGAAGTGGCATTGTTTTTTTAAATGCTTCTAATCCACGGCTAGCTGAGTATAAGAGATGGTGTGATGCGGCTACAGCGGCATCACATGTCTATAATATAGATATGAGCATTAGATGGAACTCTACATACATAATGATTAGAGATTTGATCCGTGATAAAGAAATGTTTACCACATTTGTTAATGCAAATTCACACGGGACAATCTTTTTATGTGATGCTGACTGGGATATTGCAAACATGGTCATGCAATTTCTAGAAGTTCTTTATGATGCAACAAACATATTATCTGGGGTTTATTATCCCACAACTCCTCTACTAGTGCATCAAATTTATTTCCTTGCTGATCACCTAAAAGCACATGAAAATGATCCTAAGTTAAGAGAGGCTGTTAAAAAAATGAAGGCAAAGTTTATAAAATATTGGAAAGAAATTCCTGATTTATGTGCCTTTGCATTCATTTTGGACCCGAGGGCTAAAATTGAGGGGTTCGGTGATGCTTTATCTCTCTTAACTATTGCATTAGACTGTGATTATAGTCAATACCAATTTACTATTAAGAGCAAGCTCGCTGATCTGTACGCCAAGTACGAGAATAAGTTTGCAGGGACAGTTCGTCCGCAACGCCCTACACAAGCCCAACGGCCCGGAAAGAAGAAGACCATATTCAAGATGTTCACCAGCTCCGCTAGTGGAAGTTCAAGCAGCTCCGCCGGGAATGAGTTAGCAGCTTACCTCAACGACCGTCCGCTGGTCGTCCACGATGAAGATGACTTCAACATTTTGGAGTGGTGGCGTGATCACAAACAAACATATCCCGTGCTTTCCATTCTAGCACGCGATGTGTTAACTGTTCCAGTGTCAACAACATCGTCGGAGGGAACATTTAGTCTTAGCGGAAGAGTTCTAGAGCCAAGAAGAGCTAGTCTCCACCCTGATATGGTGAAGAGTTTGATGACGGTAAAAGATCGTGATCGGGCAATGAGAAGAACCCAGCACATGCCGGAGGACCCCGAGTTGACTGCCGCAATGGAGTATCTTCATATCGATGATGAAGATTGAAGAATAATTTTTCCTATCCTTTTGTAATTTTCCTTTTTTTATTCTTCTACTGAACTTGGTCTGTAATATGAACAATTAAGTCGGACAGCAGCAAGTATCAGACGCACTCTTTTTCCTTCCAGGGTACCTAACGGGACTGGAAGGTTTTAATGAGGCGGCTTGCTAGCTTAATAAAAATTATTTATATCATATCACATTTGTCCCCATTTTTGTTATTTTTCTATTTTTTTTACCTTTTTCTTTATTTGTGCAAGCAAGACTGCAAGCGCGTGGGCATGCTGGGCATGCTAGGCACACAAGGCACATTTATCCTGCTAGGCACGTATGGGCATGTCCCACTTCTATCTTTGTGCTATAAATACACTCATCACACACTTGTATCCTCTCACAGCCTCACACTCATCCCACACTTCTCATTTCACACTTCTCATCCTATGGAGCAGCCACCTCCCCACCCACATCCTTATGGTGGTAGTATCCCGGTACCAGAGCCGGCAATGCAGCGGCGAATCTCACCGATGTGGACGGAGGGTCATTTCGAGTATCGTCTTGTGACACTCGAAGATGGCACGGTGAAACACCAAGCGCTGTGCAAGTGGCCGGAGTGCAACATGATCCTCGGCGCCGCCCCGAGAAATGGTACCGGTCACTTGGAACGTCACCTCAACAGGCACCGGCTTGCGGCGGCAAGAAGAGTTCCATAATCGTCTGTAATATGAATAATTAGTCGGAAAGTAGCAAGTTCCAGACGCACTCTTTTCCTTACAGGGTACCGAACGGGACTGGAAGGTTTTAATGAGGCGGCTTGCTAGCTTAATAAAAGTATTCAAAATCATGTCACCTTTGCCCCCTTTTTTTAAATTTTTTTAAATTTTTTTTTATTTTTTTTATTTTTTCCCGGTGTGCCGTGTCGTGGGCCGACCGTGCCGTGCCGGGCCAACGTGCCGCCCGCGTGCCGGCGTGCTCGTGCCCGGAGGCCGATCGAAGCACGTGGGCCGGCCCGGCACGGCACGAATGCAGTCGTGCCGCTCGTGGGCCGGGCCGCTCGTGGGCCGTG
Organism: Poa annua; assembly: GCA_026929855.1. Taxonomy (NCBI): domain Eukaryota; kingdom Viridiplantae; phylum Streptophyta; class Magnoliopsida; order Poales; family Poaceae; genus Poa; species Poa annua. The sequence goes on along the minus strand of CM049434.1, from coordinate 3,489,167 downwards.
CCGAGGCGGGCACGCGACGTGCCGGGCCGGGCCGCCCGTTTGGCCAGATATAGGATGGAACGAGGCGGCGGTCGCCGGCGTGTCGCTGGACCCTTGGATCTCGCGCGGACGGCTGGATCTGTTTTCATGGGTATGGGTTCGGTAAAAGAAATTTACCCATGGTACCCGATGGGTATTGCGGGAGCCGGTATGGTAAACTAGTACCCATACCCGTATACCCGCTACCCAGCTATTTTTGTTTTTCACATATAAGTTCGTGGTACATAAGCTAGCTATGTAGCCAGTTTCCATACCGCTCACTTAATTTTCGTCTAATTTCTAATTCCTCTCCCGTCTTTACTAATTTTAGATTTATATGGACATCTTAATCCCAGCTCCTCATCACCGCACTGCCGTTCCCCCAAACTGGCACCAACCGGCCTCCGCTAGTCTACCATCCCATCCTCTCCGAACACACTTCCCTAGACACGGTAGTCGGCTCAACCATACCCATGGTCGCTCACGATGCACACTGAGTTATTTCGTTGTTCATTTGCATGCATATATATTGTGTTGTTTATAGTTTCTTTTCATGTACGAGTGTGGCTTTGTCAGATCAGTGGATGAATGAGCATACATGTCGATGGTTTTCTTATATATTACAGATGAATGATTTTTTTTATGGGTTTACACGCGGGTTTTGAATACCCACATGGGTGCGGGTATGGTACAAAATCTGTATCCAGACGCGGGTGTGGGTATGGGTGCGGTTAAAATACGAGGACGCGGGTACGGGTTTGGTTAAGCTCTACCCATACCCAACATGTGTGGGTGCTATCGGTAGAGGAGGTGAGTGCCTTTCCCGCCCCCTCCCCAAATTGTGAAAGAAGTGGACGCCCCTCCCGCCGGGCGTGGAAGATTAAGTGCACGCCCCTTTCGTAGACACCGGCCGTGGAAGAAGAGGAGGTTAAAAAAAGAAAGTCATTGGGTCTAAGGGATGAGGCGGCCGTGCCGCCAAGACTATGTGGCGCCGCCTTCGCCTGCTGTGGAAGAGGAGTCATAAATACATATATCAACAAAGAAGAAGAAATTTGAGCGATCTGAGTCATAGATACCGAGATCAAGATTTCAATCTAGTGAAATGCCCCACATGTGGGACCCATTTGTGATACTCTGTTGGCAACACATATGGAGGGGAGCTAAGGTGGACATGGGGCCCACCCGTCAGCCCCACGGCTTAGTTTCCCCTTTCACCTATTCTTCCTCTTATCATCTCTCCGGACAGATCCGTACTTCACTTCGTGCTCTGAGTGCTCCATATCTCGCGAGTGCATTATATGTTCTTCCAGCTAGCGATTCAAAAGGATTGGTTGTGTGTGAGCCTGTTTCGTACTACGGTGAAATCTCGGAAGTCGGAACTATATGGGCTAGAAGTCAAATGGTTAACGCTGATACATACATATTGCATTTCTACAGCTAAAAACAGTTCCACTGGTTCATCTATATGCAGTAAGGCAACTACGAATGCTCACTATGTAACCTGGTAGCTCTTTTCCAATGCCTACAATTCCGAGTGATTCTACGTACGTGCATCAGATATAAACTTTTATCACGGTATACACGCGAATACTCATTCCTCATTTTTTTCCTAGTGGCCTTTTGACGATCGACACACATCTTGTGATAGTGAATGTGCATGTACTACTAGGTAAGTGTGGTTGTCTTATATGTGTGGCATATATACTGACGGATCGATAGAAGAACATGTTGCTCTAAATGTTAGTAATTGCGTAGGGGTGTGTTGGGTGATGTATGATTAAATTTTCTGAGTCTGTCAAATTAATTACAAAATAAATATATATCATTATATGGTTCAGTTGCCTGGTAAGAGTTATTGGAAATTTATATCACTCACATGCCATACTCGGTGGCATCGGACTCCTATTTAAATATGCAATTGTCCCGTGATAAAGATATGTTTCCCAAGCTCGATTTTCAGACATGTCACTTTCTACGAACTCTTTTACCTCGTCTGATAAATATAGCCCTTCAAGTCCAATGGTTTTTGTTGCTTCTAAAATGTGGACTCATGATGTATCCTTTGTATTTACTTTCATGTGTTAAGCATTGTTTTCTTTGTGCGACTTTCATATGAACTCTGATATACCATGAAGTTTGGTCGACAAACATAAATTTTCGGACCTTTGGACAAAGCACCACTCGATCCTAATAAATAAACAACAATGCTTCATTATTTATACCACACTCGGGAAATAATTTAGTCACATATGCGAAATTGGGAAACCCAAAGAGAAAGGTATGAAGTCCCTCTTTAACAGTAGCTTACATCTGCTGCCCGTTTTAACAGTAGCTTGACATAAGAAATTCCATGAGAGAGAATGATGCTCTGGTTTGCAAGAAAGCCGTGATCACTACGGTACACCAGTTTTCTAGCAAGAATATCCTCTCTTGAGTCACCACTATAGAGGTATGGGTCGTATTCACGCGCTCCGCCCTCCAAACTGTCACACAGGTCGCTTTGTACAAGCTGCGTAGCTCGAGACCAGGTATATATGGTGTCAGGGCGTGCAGCGACGAGGAACATCATGTAATCTGACAGCACCTTGATCGCCTTCAGATACGGGGACGATGCTGCATCCTCGGGGGGTGACGCTGGATCCTTGGGGGACGATTCTACATCCTCGGACGACGATGCTGAATCCTCGGGGGGACGATGTTGCAGACTTGCGGGCGGACCTCGAGAGAAAAACATCCGTAAAGACATGCCAGGTAAGGATCACCTCTTGGAGTTCAGCACCAAAGTCCAGAGCTTGCGTCAATTTCGAACGCCTACTTGCAGTATGTGCGTATGGTTCAGGATAAAAGCATGGAAGCTCAACTCGGGGTGGTGTGGATACCTAGCTCTGGGTGGGGACGACTGAGTCTCATGCTTTGCTGTGGGGTCATGAATCTCCTTAAGTGCTTCCCATACATACCGGAACACCAACTCCTTGACATCCTCTTAAAGCACTACGGTCTCCGTGTAAATTTGAATCGACGGTTGGAGATGCTCTATTTAGAGTAAATTACACAAAACTACCATATTCGGGGCATTGGATACGGGTCATTATAGTTCTTGGAGATATTTTTTAAAATCTATCGGTCGCCAGTAGATAGGGTTGATTTCCACTAATTGTATTTGGATACCCGCAGGTGGGACCCATTTGTAAGTGCTATATGTTGTCGCTAGTACCATGGTTGGTAGATTTTTCAACGTTTTTTTCAGAAATTAGTAGACGATCGAAGTGCAAAATGCAGGAACAAAAAATGGGCTAGTATGCAATAAGTTTTTGTAAGAAAATATTTTTAGCACAACTGGCTAGCTGTATTGCTCGAGGATTGCAGTACACACGGTGGTGACGTATGCCGGACATGGCGTCCAACCACAAGGATTCTAGCCGTTTTAGCTCGGCTATTCAAAAAATTATGGCAGCAAGATTATTCACTAAAGTTGCTAACTAAATCCAAAATCTTGAGACACCTATTTTCGCAGCGACGTCCTGAAGAATCATCTCGGAACTATATATACAGGCTGGTAGACAATAGTTAATGCGGATTTATACATATTGCATTTCTACAGCTAAAAACAGTTCCACTGGTCCATCTGTATGCAGGCAGGCGACTACTCAAGTACACTACCAAACCTGCTAGCTCTTTCCCAATGCCTACAATTCCTAGTGATTCTACGTGCATCAGATACATGCGGTGTGCGTTGAGGTTTTAGCTGAACTGGTACTCCAGTTTTAGATGATGAGCGTTGGTGTTAGTCACCCCCATCATAGGTTGTCGGGGGGTTGTTTTCAGTTTGTTCTCAACTTTGTACTTTGTAACTCTGGTTGGATTTAATAGGTGCGAATGGCTGTGTGCATCTCTCGATGCAGAGGCCGGGGAATCGCACCCTTCTTTTCTAAAAAAATACACACGCTCATTCCACAATTTATTTTTCTAGTGACCTTTTGGCCATCGGCACACATCTTGTGGTAGTGGATGTGCATGTACTAATAGGTAAGTGTGGTTGTCTTATATGTGTGTCATATATACTGACGGATCGATAGAAGAACATGTTGCTCTAAATGTTAGTAATTGTGTAGGGGTGTGTTGGGTGATGTATGATTAAATTAATTAGTAAATAAATATATATGGTTCAATGGCCTTTTACAAGTTGTTGTAAATATTTATCACTCACACGCCATAGTCGGTCAGATCGAATCCTATATAAATATGCAATTGTCCCCTATAATAAGAATATATTTTCCAGGCTCGACATTTCAGGCAAGTCATTTTGTACGAACTCTTTGGCCTCCACATAACGCTCGTCTGATAAATATAGCCCTTCTAATCCAATGGTTTTCGTTGCCTCTAAAATGTAGAACTCAAGGTGTATCCTTGAGAGATCCCCCCCCCCCCCTACGTAGTTCATTTGTATTTACTTTCATGTGTTAAACATTGTTTCCATTGTGTGACTCTCATATTAACTCTGATCTATCATGGATTTTTTGTCGACGAACATAAAATTTTGGACTTTTGGACAATGCACCACTCGATCCTAATAAAGAAACAAAAATATATCATTTATACTACACTCAGGAAAATAATTTAGTCACATGCTATTGAAGAAATAAAATGTGAAAATGTAGGAATGAGGTCAACCATTTTGGGGGGGGGGGGGGGGGGGGGGGGGGCGCTGAGTAGGTGATGGACTGGACGAGGAGCATCACCCCGACGAGCGCAAGAAAGACACTGAACACACGAGTATCTCTCATGGCTACATAGGTATAGGCAGATACGAAAGTGGCATAGGAGATGAAACTGCGTCGTGACGCTGTTCTGGTGGACGAAAAGAGGTGGCTGCGTCGGCATGCCTTTCATAGTTTGATCTTAGGCGGATGGCTTGATCTTTCATAAAAATTCTTGTCTAATTAGAGTAGCTGCTAGAAATATAGATGTAACATGTAGCTTGAAAGCCATGCATCATCAAATATTCTTCATTTTGAACTAACATTCTAATGTTGGAATCTTAATAATTTGAACTTGCATTGAGTTTATTTTTCATTAAATTCTTGATGGAATGGATAGAAGCATGCCACAGTACCGAAGCTCATGCTCATATTCTCTCTACTCACTCTCCATGTTACTCTGTCGGATAAAGAAAATGTTAGTGCACCAAGATTAGTCAATCAATGTTGCTAACAAAATCCAATATGGTAAAAATGTTTCTTTTCGCACTCCGAAGAATTATATTCGAACTGTAGGTATAGGAGTTGATGCAGATGCGTACTTACTGAAACATTTCTTTTTGCGTAGAATTTGGGGATGTTTAGCGCACCTGGGACCAAGGGCGGAGCTGCTTGGTCACACCTTGATGCACATGCATCAGGGTCAAAAAATTATTTAAGCCTAACTATCACCTAAAAGGGTCAAATGTGCATCACGTTAGCATGGGCAAGCATGCATCAGGCATCGGGGTTACTCTTGCTCCAGCTCCGCCCTGCCTGGGACAGTATTCAGCTATAAGGCTGATGTGTACATGAAAGAAGGTTAAGAGTCAGTCCAACTCTCCATAAGAGCATCTCCAGCACAACTAGGCCACATGCACGCTTGGCGCAGTGGTGAGCTCTAGGTGCATGCTGAATAACAAAAGCTAAAACAAGAAGATAAATCCCCGATCTCTAAGAGAAGTGGAGCCAAACGTGAGCTATGGGGAGAGTTCCAGAGGTTTACGACCTCCATCTCCATAACGACATTCGCAAAACCCCTCAGCTTTGGAACAATCACGCCATCTGGTTTGAACCAGGCTTCGAGAATCAGAGGATCAGTCACACACCATCATGAGGTTTGAACCAGACTTTGAGAAGACCTGTCGAGCAACACAGCCAGCTCCTGGGTACACCACACGACATCAGTGTTGATCTTTATAAAACCCAGACAACAGCTTGCACGTATAAAAAACACACATGCATGCACATGTATGGGCGTATCTAGCGGGTGGGTAAGGGGGGCATGACCCACACAGAATTATTTTTGACTCTCCATATACACCCGTGTTTGTTGAGCCATTATAAGATTTTGACCTTTTTTATACTGTATAATGTGTGGAATTGGTGATTTATCTTTATAAATGAAAAAAGTAGCTTCTACGTGTTGTTTATAAATGAAAAAAATATTTCATTAGGATGCCGCATACTCTCTCCGTTTCAAATTAGATGACTTATATTTGTATAAAATTTATGCAAAAGTAGATGTATCTAGACATAATAAAAATCTTGATACATCCACTTTTGGACAAATAAGAGTCATCTAATGTGGAATGGAGGGAGTATATATAAAACATACATATTGAATTACAATATTATGAATCGATCGTCTATTTATATTATTCATTTGAAAAAAAAATCCGCGGTGCCATATTTTTATTGTAATGTGTCCACACTCTAAGTTTTTTCCTAAATACGCAACTGTGCACATGTATGTTGCTGCGAACTTGCAGCATCCACTTTTTTTTTTCGAACCTCGGCAATGCCTTTGATTGATAAAGTCGAAAAGAGTTGGACAGTTTATAAGGAAAACCGGCCAAAAACCATACAACACAACGCACCACGCTGACCCCAAAGCCACGCCCCAAAAAAACGAGTCGACGACTACGTCACCCTAGCAACCATAGCCGACACAAAACACGGCGGAGGCAAAGCCTCAACGCAAGGAGATACCCGAAGCCGCCGCTCCGACATCCACACCGGCCCCAAGGCCACGCCCCAGAACAAGTCGACGACCATGTCACCCTAGCAACCATAGCCGACACAAAAACACGGCGGAGGCGACCTCAACGCATGACGAAATCCGGAGCCGCCGCTCCGACATCCACGCCGCCCCAAAGCCGCGCACCACCTAGCCGAAGACGAAGAAATCGCCGCCGCCAACCACCAGCACTCCACATACCCCTCGGGCCGGTGGAACATCCAAGACGAGACCCCAAGAGGCAAACGACGCAAGAGCGCCGCCCCCGCCCGATCCCTTGCGGGATCTAGGGTTTCCCCTGGAGAACCCGGACGAAGCAGCGAGAGCACCGCCACGACGACGCCTTCAAGAAGGACACGACGCCCGAGGGCGTCGCCGTCGTCGGCCCAGGCCGACAGCCAGGGCAAGGCCTTCGCCCGCCGATGTGTCGCACACCCCGCAACCGCCCTCAAGGACTGGCCAGACCACCATCTCGATCCCGCACACAGACCCACGGCCCCACGCGCCCGACGATCTGAGGCCACGAATGGAGCTAGGCGCCGGGGCCCAGGTCCACCTCCCGCAAAGCCTCCTCCTGGCTCGGCGCGATACGAAGACCACCATCCGGGGCCGCCACCCCGGCATCCGGGCGTCACCTCCACTGACGGACACCCTCCACGGCCGAACTGACGAACACGACGAAATGTCCTCAGCGAAGTCGGTCGAACTGGGCAGCGAGGTCCAGCATCCAACACGCCACAACGCCTAGGCTCCCCGTCGCTGCGACGAAGCCGCCGTACGGATCATCACCACTGCGCTAGACCGAGCAGCCGCCACCGCGCCTGGACCGGACACCACCACCGCCACAGATCTCCACCACCACCACATCCATGGACACGACAACCGCCACAGAGAAGCACAGCCCGGGGCCGCCGCCCCGGCGTCCACCGTCGTCCTCGCTAATCCCTCGAAGCCAACGCCGCACCTCAACGCCGCCGCCCCAGGGCCTCCTCCTGGCCAGCCATCCCAGACAGGGAGGACGGCGCCACCATCCTAGCCCGGAGCCGCCGCTCCGGCAACCCGAGGCCGCAGAACCCGTCCGCCGACCTCGCCAGCAAGCCGCCGCCGCCGCCCCGAGCCGAACCAGCACCCCACCTGCGACGGCCCAAGGGCACGTGAGCAAGATTGATGAGTGGCTGGCTGTCGTCGTGGTGAACAGACAGATGCCTATGGGTAGGCTAATTGTGTGGGGCCGATGGACGCTAGAGGATTTCGGGGAGGGATAGCGCGCTAAGTAGCACACACAAATAAATAGATGAACACGAGGACGCGAGGATTTACCCTGCTTCGGGGCTCTCGTGAGGAGATAAAACCCCTACTGCAGCATCTAGCCTATTTGTTGTATTTCACACGGGTGTCCGGACGATATAAAATGCTCCGCGAGCGGCTAGACATGCCTCTAAGAGGTCTTGGAGAGCAAGCGAGAGAGGAGAAAATGGGGCTGTGGGGGGAGCCGTCTCTCTTGGTCTCTCCCCCTGGTGCTCCTTATATAGAGGGAGCCCAGGGGACAAGGGGGGCCCACATGACACTATACATGTACTGTTCATGATTTGACTACTGGGGTCTAATCGACACTATTCCCTGTGTCATGCAGTGTACTCTAGTCACATCAGGGGATGGGCTTGGCATGTCTTGTCTGTCCTTTGTCCTGTAGCGCTTGGCATGGCATCTTCTCCGCATAACCCGGCATGGATATGCCGGATAACTTGGCGACTCCTCTCCTGGGCAACCCGACATGGATATGCCGGATTCCACCTCGCAACCCGGCGTGGGTATGCCGGATAATCTGCTTCTCCCAAGACCCGGCATGGTTATGCCGGATTACCCTTCATAAACCGTTCCTCCTGCACATAAGAATAACACAATGCATACCGACATAGACATGTCGGGTAAAATATGTCGGTCAGTCGTAAGTCGGTTAGAGTATGCCGGTTAGAATATGTCGGGCTGCATCAATATCGTATCTCGGTTCCTCCTGATCCGGGCATAAGTCGGTCAGCCAATATCTCGGTCAACTCTTGGACATAGCTTTTACCATATCTTTACCCTACCCGGGGGTAGCCCCCCGACACTAGTCCCCGAGGCTGCGGGGGACTCGCAGAGTCGCGCGCAGACTTAGAAGAAATAACAACTCCACCATCTTTACCTACTCCACCGTGTACCTGCAAAAATACAATCATATGCCGGTGTCTTAGCCGCTCTGGGCGTTTTACCGACATAGATGTCTTCGGCCACCGCCGGCTTGACATAAACATACCTCACATGCCGGCTTTTAGCCACTCTGGGCGTATACCGACACGGACGTCTCATGTGCCGGCCTTTAGCCACTCTGGGCGTATACCGACACAGAGTCTCATGTGCCGACTTTTAGCCACTCTGGGCGTATACCGACACAGACGCCTCCAACCTCTGTTGATTTGACATAAGTGTATCTCGGGTGTCTCGAATGTCCGGTAGCCACTCTGGGCACTTACCGACATGGATGTCTCCAGACTCTGCTGGTTTGACATAAGTGTATCTTGGGTGTCTCAAATGTCCGGTAGCCACTCTGGGCACTTACCGACATGGATGTCTCCAGACTCTGCTGGTTTGACATAAGTGTATCTCGGGTGTCTCGGTATCTCGGCCACTCTGGGCATATCACACATCTCATTTCACAAACCAACATGAACGATGACCGGGGATACATGATGATGCCACGATACTATGGCGAACCGAAATAAACGGCGATCTGGAGATACAGAACGATGCCGTGATACATCGGCAAACCGAAATAAACGGTGATCTGGGGTGATATGCCATTATAACTCGGCAAGCCGATACCAAAGACTATCCGTGATATACACTGAGACAATAATGACTATAAGATGGATCCGAGACAACCGACATAAGCAAGACCTTTGTCATAAATATCCTCTCGGTAAAACCGACATCACCTTTTAATGTTAGTTCAGGCATATATATAACGAATATTCAACAAGAACGATAACTATATCCAGCACATAAAACTAAGTCTAGCACAAGACAGAAATGACGATAAGTTGCGAAGCAAAGAACTATGGTGCCGACTCGGTTTTCACCGAGTCCCCGAGTTACTTTACTGATCTAGAGGTAAAAACAGAATGCACTAGTGAGCCAGTCCCCGGGTCAAGACATCTTGCTCCCGGGGGAAACACACAGACAACGTATGTCGAATTACTTTTCAGACCGAGTTCCCGAGTTTACTTCGTATTTACCATACTTAGTGATTTCTGCTCTTGTCTACCATGCTGGTGTTCGACAGTCGAGTCACAAAATCAGAACCATAGTACTCGTAAACCTCTGAGGTAAGGCTTAAAGTTATCCGACATACAGAAAACATAATGAGGGAACCTGGTTAATAAAATAACACATGCCGAATTGCTTTTTAGACCGAGTCCCCGAGTTTGTTTTCATGTTTACCACTCTCCACAACCTCTGCTCTTGACTACCATTCTAGGCGTTCGTCAGTCGAGTCACAAGATCATCTCGGATAGCATACATTACTTTAACTTTGAAACAAGGTTGAAAACTATTCGGTATACGGACACCACAGATAACAAGACAGACATATAAACATGGCAGTCCCCGAGCTCCATGTCGGGGTGCCGGCATATAGGCAATATAGAAACAACTGAGTTAAAACACACAAGTAAAGGCGGGGCAGTCCCCGAGTTCATCCCAGGGTGCCGACATGCAAATAACTCAGAACTAATAGACATAAACCACATGCATATAGGTAAATTGATTTCCGGGCTGCTCTACCGACTTAGAATGAAAAGCATAACTGACCGGTAAGCCAGTCCCCGGGTCAAGACATCTTGCCCCCGGGGAAAATGTACAGATAACACAACATGGCAGTCCCCGGGTTACGACCTCTCGCTCCCGGGTTAACAACTAAATTAGGCACGAAGGGGTTGTCCCCGAGTTATTCTCAAGACAGGCCAACTGCATGATACAGACGAAGATACTCACGGAGCACTGGTGCGGTCGGGATCGACGGAACCGACATGACCCGGGCAACTGTCGGGGAGTTACCCGGAATCTGTCGACGGCGAGCGCTGGTGTAGGTCGGAACGGCCTCTGCGTGCGGCAGCAAGTCGGGGCGTGGAGACCATGGTGATGTCGAGTCCCCGAGTTGATGAAGAAGGTCCCGTCCGAAATTAGTCCAGCAAGCGCCGCTGATGCCCCACGGTGGGCGCCAACTGTCGTCGTGGTGAACAGACAGATGCCTATGGGTAGGCTAATTGTGTGGGGCCGATGGACGCTTGAGGATTTCGGGGAGGGATAGCGCGCTAAGTAGCACACACAAATAAATAGATGAACACGAGGACGCGAGGATTTACCCTGCTTCGGGGCTCTCGTGAGGAGATAAAACCCCTACTGCAGCATCTAGCCTATTTGTTGTATTTCACACGGGTGTCCGGACGATATAAAATGCTCCGCGAGCGGCTAGACATGCCTCTAAGAGGTCTTGGAGAGCAAGCGAGAGAGGAGAAAATGGGGCTGCGGGGGGAGCCGTCTCTCTTGGTCTCTCCCCCTGGTGCTCCTTATATAGAGGGAGCCCAGGGGACAAGGGGGGCCCACATGACACTATACATGTACTGTTCATGATTTGACTACTGGGGTCTAATCGATACTATTCCCTGTGTCATGCAGTGTACTCTAGTCACATCAGGGGATGGGCTTGGCATGTCTTGTCTGTCCTTTGTCCTGTAGCGCTTGGCATGGCATCTTCTCCGCATAACCCGGCATGGATATGCCGGATAACTTGGCGACTCCTCTCCTGGGCAACCCGACATGGATATGCCGGATTCCACCTCGCAACCCGGCGTGGGTATGCCGGATAATCTGCTTCTCCCAAGACCCGGCATGGTTATGCCGGATTACCCTTCATAAACCGTTCCTCCTGCACATAAGAATAACACAATGCATACCGACATAGACATGTCGGGTAAAATATGTCGGTCAGTCGTAAGTCGGTTAGAGTATGCCGGTTAGAATATGTCGGGCTGCATCAATATCGTATCTCGGTTCCTCCTGATCCGGGCATAAGTCGGTCAGCCAATATCTCGGTCAACTCTTGGACATAGCTTTTACCATATCTTTACCCTACCCGGGGGTAGCCCCCCGACACTGGCCGCAGCCACGACAGCAGCCGCCCCACGCGCGCGGACGCCCTCCCCAAGCCGTCGCCACGGCGAGCTCCGTGACCGCGCCATGGGCGCCGCCGCTGAGCACCACGCCACCGCGAGACGAGATGCCGCGCCGCTCCCGCGTCCACCGCGAGCTCGCCCCGCACCACCTTTGGAGGCTGGGGCCGCCGCCACCGCGGCAAGGCCAGCGACAGCGGCGGAGGGGAGTCGCCGGAGGAGATCGAGCCGGCGGCGCGCTAGGGTTTCCCCGGGCCGCTCAGGAGGAGCGACACGGGGTCGGGGGAAAAAATCTGCAGCATCCACTTTGCTAGCCCTTTCCTAATGCCTACAATTCCTATTAATTATGTGTCATTCTCCGTGTAATCAGATACATGATTTTATCCTGGGGTACACCACACGACATCTGGCACCCGTTCCATATATATTTGATCTAGTGACTTTTTGTTTTTCTCTAGTGACTTCTTGACTTCCTACATATTGGTAGTGGATGCGTATATGTACTACTATGTAAGTGCGGATGTGATATATGTGTTGTATATATTGAAGGACCAACACGAGAATATGTTGATCTAAATGCTAGTTATGGTGCATAGTGTGGTGGGTGATGTTTGATTCAATTATCTGAGTTTCTCAAATTACAGTTTTATATGAACTATAAAGATATTACAGCACAACTACGACAAATAGAGACTTCGACGGATGGTGGCTGCATTTCATCAAGAACTTCACAAACGAAAAAAAGAGAACGGCTAGCGGTGTGATCACATACATCATTTGGGGTGTGTGGAAGGAGAGAAAAACCGAAGGGTGTTCACGAACACGACACTGCCAGTGTTGGATGTAGTGCGCCTTGTTCGGAACAAGATAGAGCAGAGAGCCTTTGCTTTCACGGATATTAATCCAGGAGACCAGGCATCTCCAACATCTTGGATCTGCAACCTTCCTTGTCGTCCAGGCACGATCTCCTTGGAACGTCTTCCGCAACATTTTTCAGCACCTTGGCCTGCTAGCTGAAATGTTTAGAATGATCACTGATGCTGTTGTCTGGCTGAGAAAGTAGAACAAAATCTGCAGGCCCTTACAGGCTACTCATTATGGTTTTCCTGCTTACATACAGAATCTTTACACAGTTGCCCGTTATCCGAAATGTTGTGCAGCTAAGAGGGACGCAGCTGGTGCTCACATAATTATGGCCTTATACAGGACTATAAAATGTGCGTCAGGTATCACAACATGCTCATATGTGTCCATCTGGAAACTTTAGGAAGAGGCGACGGAGCCACAATGATCATCCAAGCAGAACAAATAGGAGACTACGTTACACCAACCATATATTGCTGCAATGAGTAGGAACCATACCGGCCTTCCTAGGTCCTAGTTTGTCAATAGAAATCTAGGTATGAGGATTTAATGAATGGTCATACTAGATTCTTTTGTAAATATCTTTGGAAAATTAAAATACCGCTTAAAATTAAGGTCTGGATCATGTGGTTCCTTAACAAAAGAGTCTTGCTCGTCAGGGGGTAATACTACCTTTTCTTTTTACAATTGCTATGAAACTGTTGATCACTTATTTATCTCTTGCCTTTTTACTCAACTTGTTTGGCGTACCTACAATATTTCTCCCCTACCAATGTACTAATATGTTTGGAAATTGTTGAATGGGGTTGATAATAAGACCAATGCTAGGATTCGGATCGGTGTCTCAGCTATTTGTTGGTCTATTTAGAATTGTAGGAACAATCTTGTTTTAACAGAAAAGAACATTTTCATGTCTTACAGGTCATCAATATGGCGGCGCACTGGATCCAACTGTGTGCCTATTTGCTACCGCCGGAACAGAAGGAGCTTATGAATATTGGATGCAAAAGACTCCTTATGGTGGTACATGATCTTTTCTCCCGGTCTACGTGGCAGTATACTAGCGGCTTTTGTAGTGCCTCGTACTAGAGAGAGTTTGTTTTCTTTTTGATATTTTTTTTTTTTGAGAATAACGGGGGGGGGGGGGGGGGGGATTGCTCCCCACCGGTTGTTATATTTCCGAAAGTAGCCTGGCGGGCCATGTTCTTACAACAGAATAGCAGTTTCACAGGGGGATACAGAGGAGAGAACAAAGAAAATACAAGAAAAAAGACCACTAGAAAAAGGAATAGCAAGAGCCGCCAAGAGACACAAGAGGTGGGGGTGCAGTCGAGGGATCACCAATGCCAAGAGTCTTCAATCAGCCCCACGCACACGCACCGGCGTGCGACTCGAACCCCACGGCACAACTGAGTAGCGCCACCATCATCATCGGCGAGTGTCAAGCCTAGCACCTAGCACAAACCTAGATGGGGAGCTCCGCCAAGATGGTCGAGAAGCAGCAGGTGGGGGAGACACACATTGTGTCGTCATTAGGCAAAGTAGAGCCGAGACGCAACCAGAAGCAAGAAACTTCCACACCGCAACAGCAACCAAAGGAGATTCTTGGGCAAGCACATCCAGGTGACCGAGACCACGTGAAGACCTGCCGAGGAGAGAAACACATGCCGTCGGCCCCAAGATGGCCGCATCACCACCACCAAACACAGCACCGTCACCTGCTTACTCGAGCCACGAGACCACTCGCGAACCACCCCTGTCGTCCCCGGACAGCGCCTCCATGGAGGGAACGACGTCGGAACGCCGCCGCTGCCCAAAAAGGAGAACCAAGTTTTCACCCAAACAGGAGGGCGGGTGATGGGGAAGGAACCTCAACAAAGCCTCCGAGGAGGGATCCGGCGCCGGAGCGTCGACGATGTCGTGGCCACCGGCCAAGGGTTTCCCCCGTTTCCAAACACCACACCACCGTCCTCTTGTCCAAGGCACGGAGCTGTCGAGGACAAACCTCAAACACCGTGAGCCGGACGGAGGAGAGCGCCTTGCAGGGTCCGGGAAGCAAACCTGTCATACCACCAGAGTTGGAGGCAGAGAATCTCGTCGACCACCACCTGGAGCACCGCACCATGCGGGGGCAACCAGGACGGGGACGGACGGCCTCTCCATGCACCACGCCGGCAGAAGCACCACTCGAAGAGCAGCAGAACCACCTCCAAACTCCGTCCGTCGCGCCGCCCCAGCAGCCACGCCGGCCGCCGCCGCCAACCACCACGGGCCGCCGCCCGGGGACCCAACTTTGTACAGCGCAGACGCCCAGCGCACGGGCAGGACGGCCCCCCGCCAGGACAGGGCGGTGCCGGCAGGCCGCCGACGAGCAGACCCGCAGGCCAACCTTCAGCATCCGGCGAACGCCCGGCGGGGCAGCGCCCAACGCGGGGAGCGGCCCCTCCCCGAGGGCGGCCAGGGCGGCGCGGCACCGGCCGGGAGGGCGACCACGATCTGCCTGGAGCCCGGAACGGCCCAGATCGGGCCCGCCCCGACCCAGACCTAGCGCACGCGGGCGCCTCCGCCCCCACCTCGCAGCCGCGACGCCACCCCATTCCCGCCGCCACGCACAGCTGCAACCCCGCCGACCTCCGCCAGCACCAACCGACGACGCACGCCGGCGCCGCCAGACGCGCCGCTGCGCTGCGCAAGCCCGAGCCAGCACGCGTTCACCGCAGATCTCCTGCGCCCCATTTGTGGAGGTTGGGGCCGCCGCCACCGCAGAGAGGCTGGTGGCAGCGGCGGCGGGGAGGGAGGCCGGAGAGGAGCTCTAGGCGGCGGCGGGCTAGGGTTCCCTCGGGTCGCCCGCGTGGGAGCGACGCGAGGGACTTTTACTTCTGATGTCCATTCACATCCAAAACTGAGAATTTCCGAGGAGCAGAGACACCTTTTTTTGATATTCTTCAAGCAATGTAATAACTACGATATATTAAACTTTGTAATAAAACAGCTGTGTGCATCACTCGATGCAGAGGTTGGAGTCTTCCCCCTTTTTCTAATTTTATTTTTGAAACTCTAGCCCTCGGTGCTTGGCAGCCGTCTCAAATATAACTCACAACTCACAACGACGCTCGTGGACTGCAGCAGCCAGCAGCAACCATGGCGAGGATGACCAGATGTCCAGATCAACGGACAGGCGACGAGGAAACCAGATCGGCTCGGCCAGCTTCTGCTAACGGCTAGATCGGGAGACAACCGACAACGAAGACACCAGGTGGAGAAAATAAAAAACACAAAGACGCCTGCCGCCGCCGCCTCCGGAGTAGCTTGAAGCGACCCGGGAGGCTAGGTTTTCTCAAAAGGATCTCAACAAACTACTGATGTGAGTTGACAGACTAGCTAGCTCTTTCCGAGTGCCTGCAATTCCTACATATTTATTGGCTCCTACATGCACCACATTCATACACCCATTGCCGCAGCACGATTCAGCACTTGGTTTCATATATATTTTTTAGATAAAGGGCTTTTATTACTCAAAAGGTTTAAGCGTTACACCCGGGGTGGATGTGTGTATATATTTTTTTTGAAACGTGGGGCAAAAGCTTTGCCCCTTATATTAATTAAGAGAGGAGATTACAAGAAAGTAAATACGGTTACAAAGTAAAGAACTACTCTCGCGGCATCAAAGTGCCCAAGTGTTTGGCACCCGCGATAACCCACAACCGGGACTCCCTCTTGATTTTCTCTACAAGGACTAGGGGAGGCGAGTGGTTATTTCGGAAAACTCTCGCATTTCGCTCGTTCCAAATTTCCCAAGTGGTGAGCAAAGTTATGGACGCGACGGCCTTGCGACATGGGGTGGCTCCTCCCGTCATCAACAACCACCATTCGTTGATTGAAAGATTGGACCATGTGTTGGGTAGGACGGCTTGAAACCCCAACCAATCCCTTATGTGATCCCAAATGCGGCGCGTGTAGCGGCAATGCACGAAGAGGTGGGAGACCGTTTCCATAGTTTGCTTGCAAAGAGGGCATAACCCACAATTTGTCCAACCTCTCCTAGCCAACCGATCCGCCGTCCAAATTCGGTTTTGAGTTGCAAGCCAAGCAAAAAATTTTGTTTTTGGAGGGGCCCAAGCCTTCCAAATTGTCTTCTCCATGTGGGAACTAATAGTCCCTATGAATTGCATCTTGTAAGCCGAGGACGCCGAGTATTGACCATCATTTGTTAGCTTCCAAACAATTTCATCATGCACATCGGCACTGAGGTGAACATTGCTCAAAAGACCCCAAAGCTCCACAAATTGGGAGAAGTGCTCCATGGTGAAGGAGTCATCAAGGCGAATCTTCCCCACCCATGCATTGGCCTCCAAAGCCCTCCCAACCGACCATTTCTTCATGCTTGAGGAGGCAAAAATAAGAGGGGCGATGTTCATAGGTTTTCTTCCGGTAAGCCAAGGGGCATGCCAAAAAGAAGTCTTGAGGCCATTGCCAATGGTTATGGATGTTGCGGCGTAGAAAATATCCATATCCGCTTGGGAGCACGGGTTACCGGAGCCGACCCAAATTTTCGCGGGGTCCTTCCATTCCAACCAAGGCCACCTCAAGCGCAACGCCGTGGCAAACTTGTCAAGGTGGAGAATGCCAAGGCCCCCATACTCCTTGGGCCGGCACACCAAGTCCCAATTGACCTTACACTTGGCCCCCGTAGTAGTTTCCTTAGCCGACCAAAGGAAAGCGCGCTGAATTTTGTTCATGTATAGCATGGTGCCCGGCGGGATAATGAGTGGCGTCAAATAGTAAATGGCTTGGGAAGCAATGACCGCCTTGACATAGGCCGCCCGGCCGGCCGTGGTAATGAAGTTGCCATTTATGGTTGGGAGCTTGGCGGCACATTTGTCCTCGAGATGTTGAAAGTCCACCCTCTTGAGCCGCCTAACCGAGAGTGGTAGCCCAAGGTAACGCAAGGGAAAATTTTCCTTTTTAGCCGGTATGCCCTCAAGGACATCATCAATATTGACGTTGGCACACCTAATAGGAACCACGGAGCTCTTGTCAAAATTTGTGCAAAGGCCGGTAACTTCCCCAAAAGCTTTAAGGATGGAGGCCAAATTTCCAATGTCCTCTTTAAATGGGGCAACAAAGACCGCCGCGTCATCCGCATAAAGTGAGGTGCGCAAAATGGTACCCCTCCCTCGCAGCTTGTGGAGGAGGCCTTCCCTAGTTGCATTTTCCAAGATTTGCGTGAGGGGATCAATGGCGATGACAAAGAGGAGGGGTGATAACGGATCCCCTTGTCGAAGCCCACGTCTATGGGAAATGGGGGGGCCGGCCACACCATTAAGAAGAACTCGTGAGGAGGCGGTGCATAGGAGGGCGGCAATCCAATTCCGGAAGCGGCTAGGGAAACCCC
This sequence comes from Poa annua, assembly GCA_026929855.1. Taxonomy (NCBI): domain Eukaryota; kingdom Viridiplantae; phylum Streptophyta; class Magnoliopsida; order Poales; family Poaceae; genus Poa; species Poa annua. The sequence continues at coordinate 3,470,924 of CM049434.1, read as the reverse complement.
GGCGTTGCAAGAGGTCAATAATGTAATCCCAACGAATTGAGTCAAACGCTTTGCGAATGTCGAGCTTGAAAAGGAGGGCCGGTGTCTTGCCTTTGTGGAAGCGCTTGGCAAGGTTTTTCACATATAGGAAGTTGTCATGAATGCTCCTCTTTTTGATGAACGCGCTTTGAGCGTTTGAGACAAGGTCGTTCATGAGGGGGCCAAGTCGGAGGGCAATCACCTTTGAGATAATTTTTGCGATGGCATGGATGAGACTAATAGGCCGGTAGTCGGGGACTCCCTCCGCCCCCTCCTTCTTGGGCAAGAGGGCTATGTTAGCGGAGTTGAGCCAATGGAAGTTCTCGGTGTGAAGGTTCCCAAAAAGATGCACCACCCTCATGACATCCCCTTTGATTATTCCCCAACATCTTTTGAAAAAGGCTCCCGTAAAACCATCGGGCCCGGGAGCTTTGTCACTTGGCATTTGATTTATAGCATTTTTCACTTCCTCCTCGGAGAAAGGCTCGCCAAGGTAAGTCAAATTTGGGTCCTCAAAAAGCAAATTGTCCCAATTAAAATCTCTCCCCCTAGCATCTCCACGACCAAGGAGCGATTTGAAATGGTTGTGTATGATCTCCTCCTTGGTATCATGATCGGTGACCCATCCGTGGTCATGGTTGAGGCGGTGAATGTGGTTTTTCCTTCTCCGAGAGTTGACCCTCATGTGGAAAAATTTGGTGTTGGCGTCTCCCTCTTTTATGTTGGCAATGCGTGCACTTTGCTTTTTCCTAGCCCTCTCCACAACGGACAAAGCAAGGACTTTCCTTTTGAGCCTAGCCCGAAGATCTCTCTCGTCAACCGTGAGTGTCCTATTTTCTTGTGCCTTGTCAAAATGCAAGATGACAAGGAGGGCGGCATGGATCATCACTTTGGTGTTGGAGAAAAGACCCCGACTCCAAGTGGACAAGGTCCTAGCCGTGTGACCCAACTTGTGGAAAAGGACGTGGCAAGGCTCAACATGGCTAGAAGGCTCATTCCACGCTTTACTAACAATCTCATTGAAACCGGGAACCCTAAGCCAAAAATTCTCAAATTTGAAGGTGCGAGGCCTACGAGGGCCACGGTCATCGGCAAGCATGAGAGGGCAATGGTCCGAGAGCGAAGAGGATAGAGCATGAAGAACATGGGAGCCATAGCGGATGTCCCATTCGGAGTTGCAATAGAAGGCGTCAAGCTTGCACATCGTGGGTGTGCTTCTCTCGTTGCTCCAAGTGAACCGACGGTTTTGTAGATGAATTTCCTTGAGCTCACAAGATTGTAGGGCAGCCCGAAAACGGTTAATTCGGCTACGATTGACATTGCGGTTGTTTTTGTCTTGAGCCCTTCGAATTTGATTGAAGTCGCCAACGACCAACCAACGATCACCACTTGGTGGTTTTTGGGTAATGAGTTCCATAAAGAAATCATCTTTGCGATTGCCCGCCGTTGGCCCATACACCGTTGTAATTTTGAAGTCACCCTCGTTGTCGTCGGAGTTGACGAAATGGACATTGGCGGATAGGCAAAACTCGGTGATTTGAACGTTGGTGACTTGGACGATCGAATCATCCCAAAGCAAGAGTATCCCTCCTCTAGTGCCCGTTGCCGGACGCTCGGCAAAACTTTTGAGACGGTTTCCGCCTATGTAGGCAGCATCAAAACATGACACAGATTGAAGCTTTGTCTCCTGTAGGCAAACAATGTGACATGTGGACGCGGCGATGGTTTCATGGACTGTGTCGCGGCGGTCTTGATCATTTAATCCCCTAACGTTCCAATCAAGAATGTTGAAAGGTTGTACTATCATTGGAAACTTAAAAACCCCAGCCAAATACATAACAGGACCAAGCAGTGCAGCCAAATACATAGCAGGATCCAGCAGTGCGACGAGACAAGTCTAGGCAACTGGTACATGCACCAGTAGACGAAGACAGCACCACCGTGAGCCAGAACCCAACAGCTAACAGGATTCAGGGGCTGGCTCACACACAAGCAGCAGTCAACAGGCACGACGGCTACAGCACAGGCAGAAGGATTCCTAACCCAGTACAGAACAGATGCAGCTAACATGATTAAACTAACAGGACTCGAAACAACACATAGCAGGAGCAGTCGATCAAACATCTGCAGTGCTCTCCCCTGCAACCACTTCCTCATGATCCAGGCCAGCAGCGCCGCCATGGCCTAGCAGCGCTTCATCCAGCTCGTCATCTTCTGCAGAGCCCACCTTGAATAGGGCGCGGAATGCACCCATCGCTGGGCCGGTCACCTCCTTGTCGAACTTCCTCGCAAATTCAGCCATGGCGAGCTCGGTGACGTTCTCTCCATCCTTGATGATCCCCAAGCCACGACACACCGCCGTCTCCGCCGCCTTCGCCACCGGCTTTGCCTTGCGCATCGCCTTGCAGCGCTCGCTCACGCGCCGGAGGAAGAACCCCGTGGTGCACGTGATGTCCTGACCAGCCAGCGTCAACCTCCTGTTTGCCGGGCGCCGCCGCGGCGATGACATGGGTGGAGAAAGGATGGGCTGTTGGCTGGCCACGAACAGAGACGCCAAAGGGTCGTCCATCGAGCCGCCCCTACCCTCCTCTTCCGCAGATGTCGGCGAGCGCCGCACCGGGTCGCAAGGGACAAAAGGCGGCGTCTGCTGCTCCGGCGTGGAGTCGAAACCCGGCGGACGGAGAGGCGAAAGCAGCGACGGGGGCGCGAGGAGGTCCAAGGCGCGATGGACGTCCTCCCTGGTGGCGGAGCTCGGCGTGAGCGTTAGTCGCGACGGAGTGCCGCTGCTGGAGCGCGTCAGCAGCACAAGAGGGAGGGCTTCGTCCTCCTTTGACTGCGACGAGGGCAGAAACACTGAAGTTGGCGAAGAACGAGGGTCCGGCGTGGCTGGTGGAGTAGCGTTTGCTCTGGCGCGACGACGGTTAGCGCCCGGCGAGGCGGACCTAGCCCAAGGCCGACCCCGCGGACGCGTCGCCGGCACGCCGTCTAGAGTGGCGCCCAACACAGCAGCACCGGAAAGCAGCTGCTCGCCGCCCCTGTTCCTGTTTCTGTTCCCCGAGCGGTCCCTGTCGCGTTGCTGCTCTCGATTCCGGTCCTCGTCCCGCCCGCGGTTGGAAGCAGAGCGGGAGAGGCTCCTCCGGATGGTGTCGCGCCATCCGCGAGAAGAGTTGCGACCATGCCGGTCGCGGTCGTCCTGGTCCCTGTCCCTGTCGTGGTCCCTGTCCCGCCTGTCGTGGTGCCCCCCCTGGGCGTGTTCCACCCTGTCGCGCACGGCGCGGTCGTCAACGCGGCCGAACCCCCAGGTGTATCTTGAAGGCGGCGGCGGCGGCTCGTCAATGGGGCCCGTCTGGTCCTCAGAGATGTCGAGGTGGATAATGCAGCGGCGCTGCAGCCCTCGCCGGCCACGCTCGCGGACGCCGGGAGCGGCGCTCGGGCCGGGCAAGGTGACCCGCCTCACACGCGGCACCTTGCTTGGGTGCTCAACCCAAGCCCAGAGGCAGAGTGCCTTGGTATACTCCCTTGACTTGCAGCGCGGCTCGATGTAGTCGAGGGAGCAAGCGCGCCCAATGACCTGCTGCGCCGCCGTGTCGTTCCAGGCGTAGAGAGGCAGATTCTCGATGCAGAGACGCACATGATGCTGTAGGTTCACCTGCTCGGCGTGGTCCTCGAGCCGCCACGGACGAACCTGCACACGCAGAGTGCCGAAGGGGAAATCATGGCGCTGAACCACGGCGTCCCGGTGATGAGGATGGATGAAGCGGATCATGTACGGCTCGGGGAAGTGCTCGGTGACGCAGACGTCGTCCGGGTCCGCGCCTGCGATCGAAGCCATAGCCCTATTCATGGCGCCCATCGCGTCGCGCGCCGGGGGACGGTCGAACCACGCGTAGGCAGCGCAGGTCAGGAGGGAGGTGGCCTCCGCGTTCATTGCGGGCGTGGAGTGGATGACGACGAAATCCTCGTCCGGCCGTGCTTCTTCATCGCCGCGAGCCATGGCAGGCTGCGGTGCGTGCGGGCGCGGATGGCCAACCCCACAAGCAGCAGGAGGCGTGGCAGGCCGTGCGGGGCGACGAAGGGCACGAGGAGCAGGTGAAGCGGTGGACGGGCTTGGCGGAGGCTCCGGTGGATGCTCGCAGAAACGAGCTCGGTGGCCGGAACGGAAGCAGCGGCGACACTTCACTGGGTCCCTGCACTCGTTGGCCCTGTGCCCGTTCCTCCCCTTGTATAGGCAGTGGAAACATCTCCCCAGGAGCCAGGTTGGCGGAGGTGGGCGTGGAGCATTAATGGCGGCCAAGTGCCTTGAAGTCGAAGCCCCGCCGCGCGGTATATATATTAGCGAACGAGTAGCGCGGATGATAGTGATATCTATAGGCCGGGGTGGATGTGTGTAAAGATTGAGGATGGATCAGTACGGGGATATAGCCTTAAATGTCAGTGATATCATGGAGCTGCGGTGGGTGATTTTTTAATCAACTCTGAGATTTCTCATTGTACAACTTTTCATAGAAAGGACATATAAATGTTCGAATACACGGCTCAATAGCCTTTCCATGGATGAACACTCGCGCCGCAATTTTGTGGCAGGTCTGCCCTCAATATCGTGTGCTGGAAGAAGGCGATGAGTTAGTCATTCCCGCTCTAAGAGTTGCTGAATGATTTAGAGCAAACGTGAGCTACTTCCTATTACTTCCTAAAACACTTCATGATGTGCTACACTACAACCTGCTTGCGCATCACGCCTCGGATAAGCGAGATGGTCCAAATGTAGGGTACCATGTAGCATTACAATTCTGAAACACAATTTTAAACAAAGTTTGCTTGAAAGTTTAAATAAATGTATGTACGGTAAAATTGTGTGTGTACATAAATACATAGTCAAATGGTAAACAAGTACATTACAGGCTACAAGAAAACACAAAAAAAAAACATAAAAATTAGAGATTTACAGCAAAGAGATATTCAGATTACTAGCAAAATGTCCGTGCGCTACGGGATATCGAAAAAAAATATGTATACTCCAATAAAATACTTGTCCTAAATTCAGAAAGATGTCAAACAACATGACACATGGGCTCTGTTCATACATCTATAAATACGTATTCCCTCTCCAACTTCTTTCCTTTTTATAAGGCTGCAATTAAGAACATTACACAAGTTGAAGTACCTATAATCATCTGAAGTATTTTTCTGGTGTAGGACTATTTTATAAATCGTTGAATGTCTTCGCACATCCCAATTGGCCTCATATTGCGTCGATATTATTACAATTCCCAAGAAGTAAATACAAATTCAAAATTTTGACACCACATTATGGCCTCTAATATATTATCCGTTAAGTAAAAGCAAATGATAGCAATTATTAGGCTATGTATATGAGTAGGCATCAGTTTGTGTCTTGACAGCGGGAATATGCATAATGCAATTATATCTGCACAATGCGAATATGGATTTCAGGCCCAAATTATAAAAATTGAACCTTTTAAAATCATGGTCTCAGTAAAGTTTTGCAGATGCATAATTTATCACAAAAGTGTCTGCAAGTATACACGCCAAATAAAAACTATCTTAAACTAACAAAGTTGAGCATACTAAATCAGGAGGCATTCCATCAAACAGCTTATAGGCACAAATGAGCACGTAGAATTCAAAGTCACAGCAGTCAGAGGCATCCAATTCTACTTATCACGAACAGCTTGTGGGCACGAAAAATTAAGGAAAATGGGAGAAGAGTGGAATTACGGACGGCGAGGGAGTGGCCGGCGGCGCCGAGCGTGCAGTCGACGAAGGAGCAGAGCGGGAGCGGGCGGCGGAACGCCGTGAGGACCTCGCCAAGCAGAACGGGGACGTGGTGGGAGTGGGAATGAAGACGGTAGAGGTCGGCGTCGAAGGCTCCTTCCGAGCGGGTGCGGCGCTTGAGGTGCTCCTCCAGCTCTCGCCGTTGCGGCCGCCACATGCTGGTGTCCTTGGCCTTGGTCCTCGCCTTGGTTTTCCCGGTAGACTTGCACGGAACCGCGTCGTTCTTGCGGCGGTGTGGAGCAGCCGCAAAGCCGGCGAGCGGCTGCACGACGGATGGCCGGAGCTGGAAGGGGACAAGGCGCCGCGCTGCCATCGCCATCGTACTCGTAGTCACGATGCGCAGTCGTCGGCGCTCATGGCTGCGTTGACCGTTTTCCTGGCACGGGTAGTGCGGGTTGATTACCTGATTTACGAGGGGGTTTTATGCAAAAGTGTCATGACGTACGACGCCCCACCTTAAGCCGTATTATATAGTAGAGACTATTGCTACGGGATATCGAAAAAAATATGTATACTCCAATAAAATACTTGTTCTAAATTCAGAAAGATGTCAAACGACATGACACATGGGCTCTGTTCATACATCTATAAATACGTATTCCCTCTCCAACTTCTTTCCTTTTTATAAGGCTGCAATTAAGAACATTACACAAGTTGAAGTACCTATAATCATCTGAAGTATTTTTCTAGTGCAGGACTATTTTATAAATCGTTGAATGTCTTCGCACATCCCAATTGGCCTCATATTGCGTCGATATTATTACAATTCCCAAGAAGTAAATACAAATTCAAAATTTTGACACCACATTATGGCCTCTAATATATTATCCGTTAAGTAAAAGCAAATGATAGCAATTATTAGGCTATGTAAATGATTTTCGACCCATTTCTTTAACAAATGTGTGTCTTAAATTCCTTACCAAACTGTTGGCAAACAGATTGCAGACCCAGATTTTGAGGTGCATTCATAAGAATCAGTATGGTTTTCTAAAATCTAGAACCATTCAGGATTGTGTTGCTTGGGCTTTTTAATACATTTTTCAATGTCAACAATCCAAGAAACCTATCATCATTGTTAAGCTTGATTTTGCTAAAGCTTTTGACACTATTGAGCATGCATCAATCATTGAGATTATGAGACAGAAGGGGTATGATGAGAAGTGGCTGCAGCTTGTTGATTCTGTCTTGTCGACGGGTACATCAGCAGTGATGCTAAATGGGGTGCCAGGGAAACAATTCATTTGCAAGAGAGGGGTTAGACAGGGTGTTCCTCTCTCCCCCTTGTTCTTTGTGCAAGGAGCTGATTTGTTCCAATCAGTGGTAAATGATTATATGAGAAGTGGTGTGCTTAGATTGCCAATTCAGACAAATGATACTGAGTTCCCGGTAATCCAATATGCAGACGATACTATTCTGGTTATGCAGGCTGATCTCACTCAGGTGGTAGCTCTGAAGGAGTTGTTGCATAAATTTGCGCTGTCCACAGGCCTTCGTGTGAACTACAGCAAGTCTCTCATTGTCCCTATTAACGTGGATAATGATTTAGTGAGCGCATTGGCAACTGAAATGGGGTGTCAAGTTGGGACCATGCCATTTACATATCTTGGATTGCCTTTGGGAACATCTAGGCCGACGATTGAGGATAATCTCCCGCTGGTGGAATGCTTGGAAAGGAGGCTGAATTCAACCTCGATCTTTCTCACTCAGGGCTCCAGGTTGCAGCTGGTTATTTCGGCTCTGAGTTCGATGCCTATTTATTTTCTGTTATTGCTGAAGCTGTCTAAAGGTACTATAAAGCAGTTGGACAGGATCTTAAGGCAATGTTTGTGGAGGGACAAGGATGGCCCTAAGCAGTCCTTAGCAGCTTGGGATATGATCTGTAAACCAAAAAAGAACGGAGGCTTGGGCATCATGAATTTTCATATTCAGAATGATGCCTTGTTGATGAAACACCTTGATAAATTCTACAACAAAGCTGAGGTGCCGTGGGTTCAGCTAGTGTGGTCGACATATTTTTACCAATGATGTTCCTCACAGTGCTAAGCTTTGTGGGTCCTTTTGGTGGCGTGATGTGATGAAACTAATGGATCAGTATCGTTCGGTGGCGCAGGCTACTGCTGGAACTGGAGATTCAATTCTTTTCTGGCTGGATGCTTGGGATTTCATGGGCAGTACTGTTCCTGTGGCCACTAGATTCTCCAGATTACATTCCTATGCTAGGGATGCTAATATCTCAGTAAGGCAAATGTTTCAGACGGAGGACTTGTTGTCTTTGTTTCACCTGCCCCTCTCTGAACAAGCTGCTTCGGAGTTGGCCGTGGTCTCGCAGTCTATACAGGATAATCCACTGTCTGGTGAGTTGGATGTTTGGACGTACAGCTGGGGTTATGATTACAGAGCAAAGAAATTCTATGAATTCTCTCATAAACATCTGGTAGTGCCGGCTGTTTTCAAATGGATTTGGAAGTCCTCTTGTGTCATGAAGACCAAGATGTTTGTGTGGTTATTGATTAATGACAGATTAAACACGAAGGACATGATGCTGCGCAGGCATTGGAAGGTTACTGAAAATCAGAACTGTGTTCTTTGTTGTGCTTCGGCTTTTGAGGATAGATTGCATTTATTCTTTAACTGCCAGTTTAGCAGAAGGATTTGGGATTACCTTCAGATCGATTGGTCTGGTAGCACAGACATGTTTCAGTCGATTGCTATGGCAAGAAGAGAATTTGCAAAACCTTTTTTCATGGAGGTGGTGGCCACGGCTTGTTGGCAGATTTGGACGCAAAGGAATGGAAGGATCTTTGAGTTTAAGGGAGCTTCCTTTGCTAGTTGGAAGGCAGGTTTTGTACATGATTTGACTCTCCTAGGTTATAGGATTAAAAAGAAACATCATGCGGCTTTGATGTCTTGGATAGCTGATCTAGTTTAGGATGTATGTATGGCTGTAAGTATGCTTTTCTTTCTCTTTTTCTTTTGTACAGTGTTTTGATTGAGTAATAAAGGTGAGGGGGTGCTGTGGGGCTTTTGCTTGCAGTTTATAGTTTCAAAAAAAAATTAGGCTATGTATATGAGTAGGCATCAGTTTGTGTCTTGACAGCGGGAATATGCATAATGCAATTATATCTGCACAATGCGAATATGGATTTCAGGCCCAAATTATAAAAATTGAACCTTTTAAAATCATGGTCTCAGTAAAGTTTTGCGGGTGCATAATTTCTCACAAAAGTGTCTGCAAGTATACACGCCAAATAAAAACTATCTTAAACTAACAAAGTTGAGCATACTAAATCAGGAGGCATTCCATCAAACAGCTTATAGGCACAAATGAGCACGTAGCCTTCAAAGTCACAGCAGTCAGAGGCATCCAATTCTACTTATCACGAACAGCTTGTGGGCACGAAAAATTAAGGAAAATGGGAGAAGAGTGGAATTACGGACGGCGAGGGAGTGGCCGGCGGCGCCGAGCGTGCAGTCGACGAAGGAGCAGAGCGGGAGCGGGCGGCGGAACGCCGTGAGGACCTCGCCAAGCAGAACGGGGACGTGGTGGGAGTGGGAATGAAGACGGTAGAGGTCGGCGTCGAAGGCTCCTTCCGAGCGGGTGCGCCGCTTGAGGTGCTCCTCCAGCTCTCGCCGTTGCGGCCGCCACATGCTGGTGTCCTTGGCCTTGGTCCTCGCCTTGGTTTTCCCGGTAGACTTGCACGGAACCGCGTCGTTCTTGCGGCGGTGTGGAGCTGGAAGGGGACAAGGCGCCGCGCTGCCATCGCCATCGTACTCGTAGTCACGATGCGCAGTCGACGGCGCTCACGGCTGCGTTGACCGTTTTCCTGGCACGGGTAGTGCGGGTTGATTACCTGATTTATGAGGGGGTTTTATGCAAAAGTGTCACGACGTACGACGCCTCACCTTAAGCCGTATTATATAGTAGAGATTGATTTCGTACCAAAAATATCATTTAAAAAATTATGTCTAAGCCCAGGTTCGAACTGGGGACCTTTAGTGTGTGAGACTAATCGTGATAACCAACTACACCACCCAGATATGTGGTACAACATTTTGACGGTAGGATAGTATTATATAGTTCTCTCGAACACTCGGACTTGCTCTGACACCAAACTTACTCTTTCTTTTCTAAAACCTGCCAAACTTACTCTTATGAGATTACAGAGCGAAGTCTCTCTCCAAATGAATAACTAGATTGTAAAGCTAGCAGCACTTCGATTGCAAACAAGTATCATTGCCGATGTTGGCGTGTTGCCTCGCTTGGTTTCATCCTTTGCCAATGCGAATGACCTCGCCGTACAAGTAGGCGACCATGCTGCACAAACGAGGGACGCATTCACGCCGCAATTTCAATGGTGGGTAGGCGGCCCGCCATGTTCCACAACATGCATGAACTGCTGGGGAACCGCTCTCCAAATCTCCAATCCCTAAGCGCCTGAGAACAATCCCATATTGCAGTAGTTCACGAGCTTTGGATGCATTTCGAGAAGAGGGCCTGGGTTTTCTCCAGGAGAAAGTCCCTTTTAACATTGCTCCCTTAAGTTCATCGCGTTTGAATTCATTCATGATGGAATAAAAACATAGACCATCCCGGTACCTTTTTAGGTAGATACCGAAACACTTTGCAAGCAACAATACAGATCAGTTTGGTTTTTTTGGATGCGTGCATCATTAATGTCTCGACTAGCTCTTAACAAACATTATGTTGTTGCATAGCCTGGTCGTAATGGATATCTGCATGGTAAAAAAAGATACTATATCTTACTGCAATCACATAGTGCACGGTCAACATCAATCGCAGTAGTTGCTAGTTGAATATGTTTCTTGGACAAAGCTCGAGAGGAAAACGTGGTGCTTGCTCAAAACGTGCTCATACACCACACATATCGAATTAATGCATAGCTCTCGCCAACCACACGGCCTACAACACCGTATTTGCCTATTTGGCACGTGCCAGCTGCCTCACATATCACTACGGCCTTGGCGGCCGCCACTAGGCCCACGGTTTGTGCTGCACCTGAGAAATGTCTCTCCCGGTAGATTTAGAAGTCTCCGACTCACCTACAAGGAGCGGAACAACTGGACAAGAGAGGGTGAGCAATATTGTAATGAGGTAACACTTCCTCCATGGGAATACCAAAATCGTCGTTCTCCAAAGAGGCTTAGATTATCCTCACCATGTAGTGTGACTACATTAATTAAATTAATTAATGCTAGTTCGCTTAGAACAAGTACAATAGGTACACCTCAACCTGCTATAAGGAAGTCTACACCATCTAAATCCTACATGGAGGGGAGAGAAGTGAGGAGAGAGAAGAAAGCCGACGCTTCACGAGTCGCCCGCTCTAGGACAGGAACCAAAAATCTACAGCCCGCATGCAGCCGGTGGGAATGGCTAGAGCTGGCTACATGCATTGCTTACAAGCACTCTCTGTGTCTTGCATGCAAACACCGCACTACAAGTAATCCATCGTTTGTAGCCAGCTGCCGGTTGTATTATTGTTCTTGCTCTTACATGCCCGTAAGCAAGAAACCCCAACAGTCTACTTACAAGCGACCTAGCCTATTCCCATTGCCTACCATTCCCACAGAATTACTTGACATCCTACCTCACATCCGATGCATAAATCCGTCTTGGTATGCCCTCCAACATTATAGATGTCATAAAAAGAAAGATCATAGTGCGGACATGCTAATACCCATAAATTTTCTATGAGCCTGGTATATATATAAGGGATATATATGAGGGCATGTTGCTATAAAAGGTAGTCATGCTCTAAGGTTTGGTAGGTGAAACTGAACCAAATCTCGGAAGTTTCATAAATTTTTATTTGATATAAAATAGAATTTGAATTATGGATAAGGATCAACAGATCATTGCTTCCCCATCATCATGATCTCTGTAGTGGCGTGTTCGCTTCATCTTCCCCATTATCTCCTCGAGATATAATTGCACGAAAATGGTGGAGGCATACGAGCAGATGCGCCCAGATTTGTTTTTCCATATAAAATGTCATGCTCGCATCGCTTCCTTTAGTACAGTGGGTGTCTGCCACCCGGTCTATCTCTCTTCATCTTCACTTCACACCATATCCTCTTAAGCCCTCACAGGTGATGAGCATTTCAGCCTTGAGCAGAGCGGCGGTAGGTCGGGGATATAGACAACGTGCACACGGATACGTCATTTAGCCTATATTCAAGGCATGCCACAGCCTTGTCTGGCACCCGCCCTTACCCGCTCACATGTGTCATGTTTCGTGTGAGTGAGATTGTCTTCGGAAAAATCCTCTAATGTTTGTGGCAGAAGAGGGAGAGAAGGAGTGCGTGGTGGCATTTTAGAACAGGAACCGCCACCATGGCAATGGATCGGTAATGGCGATTGAAATAGAGATTGTTTTCTATCCCAGATAAGTCGGGATATGATTGAAATATAATTTCATATCAGTAAACCAATTCAGAATGCAGGGTTAGTGGCTAAGTTCTTCATTTTGAAGACAAAAACCGATTCAGAAAAAATGTGAAGAAATCAAGGCTTGTAAAAGAATTTGGTTGCTGGTTTGATACTCTTTTACGATCCAAAAATGAATTCTAATATCGATTAATACCGAAGTGAACTTTGTTATGGTCATCATTTTTAAGATTTTATACATCTCGGCTGCTAATTTTTGAGTTCTAATCACGTAACAAAGTCCAATATACATTAGCGCAAAATCTAAAACCTTAATCCCTAATTAAAATGGAAATTTAGTTACAAGAAAAAAAGATTACTCAAAATATTCTTGCCGACGGGCACTTCACGTGTGAAGTTTTTTTTTTTTGAAACCGAAGGCAAAAGCTTTGCCTTATCATTTTATTAAGAAGAAGGTGCCCGGTTTATTATGGAAGAAACCGGGCGAAAACCGTACAACAACACAACCACACGGGGCAAAACCCACACAACCTCGAGAACAACAAAGCCAACCTCTCGACACATGACCACTCTACAAAGATCCGGCGAACCAACCACCCTTACCGAAGAGAAGAAGCCGCAACTGCTATGGGAGGAGCAGGTACGGGACACTCCAACGCAGATGAGGAGACCAACCCTTGAATGCGCTCACTGCCTGTTGCCCGTCATCGTACACCGGAGTTTCGACTTCGCAGCAACAAACAAGCAAAACGAACCCACCGACCCCGTCGGAGTAGAGATGCCAACACCAACCTCGCCTCCACAGGAGCCACGAAGCTCTCGGGGCCGCCGCCCCGACATCCACCGCTCCAGTGTGCCCTGCACACCCTGCCGACACCACCTTCCGGGGCCGCCACCCCGACATAACACCGCTCGCCCTCGAGCCGCAACGCCGCACGGCTCAGATGCCTGCAGCCCGAGCTACAAAGGACCACTGCCCGCAGACCACGGCCGCCACACCATGCCCGGGGCCGCCGCCCCGACGTACTGTCCAACCATCCCCGCTGGGATGCGCCGACCGAGCCGATAACCTTGCCGCCCCTGCCGCTCAAGGTCACCACCCAAAGCTGTGCCAAGCCGCAACCCCGCCTCATGGAGCTACCACTGCACCGCCTTCCGAGGCCGCCGCCTCGGCGCACATCCGTCATTTCGGGGCCGCTACCCCGACATCCACAAACCCAGAAGGCGAACACACCCTGCAGCGGCCATAGACTCGTCCTCCAAAGCAACGCCTCCAAGAAGGTCATGACATTACTGTCACCGTCGCCCGCTCCGAAGAGCGTGAGTTTTCACCCGGAGGGTCCAAGCTCATCGAATTCACAGGAAAAGAAGCTCCACGACAGCGCCTTCAAGAAGGAAAAAGCGACGCCCGAAGGCGCCGCCGCTGCTGGCACCAACCAAAGTTGGGCAAAAAGCTTTCGCCGGAGCTTCTCCCTGCCATCGACGGCTTGTTGATTTTGGTGCACACGGCCCCAACATCACTGAGCAAAGCTTTTGCAAAGGGCTGTAAAGCCAATCTCACCGTACTCCACCGCTGGACACCACACGGTGGCCACGCCACGGCAAGCGCCATGCCGGCCACGCCCAGTCGAAGCCGCACCAGGCCCCTCGCATCTGCCCCCTCCTTCCCGACCACGTCCCGGCCACAGCCAGGGGAGCAGCAGCCCGCACCGCCTCGTCGCCGGCGCAGCCGCGCCCAGCGCCCGTCCGCACGGGCTTGGACCGCCCGAGCAGCTCCAGCGCTGCAGCCCGGCGCACGCCGCCGCGCCCAAACGCCAACTCCCGGCCACCAACAGCACTCCAGCCAACTCACCACCGACGGGCCCGCCAGCGCCCAGATCCGGCCCGCCCAAGCCCATCGCGCCCGAGCCGCACCACCGCGCCGCCGAGCTGCCACCCTCGAGGCCAGCCCGACCGGCCGCAAACCACCAGCCCCGGAGCCGCCGCTCCGGCGTGCCTGCGCCGGTGGCGCGCCATCGCCGTCCCAGGCGGCCTGGCGACCACCCGCGCTGAAAGGAGAACACCCCCGCCAGCCAGTTGTTTGGCCGCGGGGAGGCCGCCGCCACCGCGGCGCGGAGGCCGGCGGCAGCAGCGGCGAGGGGGCAGAGGAGGAGGGGGGGGGGGGCTCGCGGCGGCGGGGAGGTTCTCCTCCGGTGCCGCCCTGGGAGCGGCACGGGAGGTGTTTTGAGCCCTTCACGTGTGAAGTGAGTAGTGTGCTTTCTAACTAGCAGAAATTAAACTACACTACTCACGGGCAGCGATGGTTCCGGTCAGAAAATGTGCACGACTCCGACACAGATTGTGGCAATTGTAGAATCTTACAAGAATCGGAGCACACATGTGTGTTTATGTGGCTCCTTCAAGTGGTTTATTTTGGCTACACAGGGACGGGGAACATTAATGAAGCAAAAAAGAAAAATTGTTGGCGTCTTGCATGACTCGGGAGCGCGGTGGTCTGGCATGGCAAAGCTTCGTTGTTGGTATGGGAAGATGGGCTGCCTGTACACAGCGGCTCGGAGACTCGGAGCGGTGACTTGGTGGAGGCTCTCGGGCCCCATTCTTACTGGTTTCTGACCATCGCGGCTCCGGTGAACCAGATCTTGGACGTTGCCTTTAGATCACTCCAGGTCGGCTCCTCTCATTTCGGTCTGGTTCGTCGTAGCCGGCATCCAGATATCTAAAAGTGGTTCGGTTCGATGTTCAAGATGCTGATGGAGATCTGTGGCACAACTGCTTGAGCTGTAACGTTCCACACAAAAACCCAAACATTGGTCCTCCAGAGAGGCCTAGATTACGGTGGGGTGGTCTGAACCTACATTTATGCGTGTCCGCTTACATGCATGTAAGCAAGCAGTTCCAGCATACTATCTGTACAGTAGTTAGCCTTTTCCCATTGCCTACCATTACCACAAAATTAGTGGACATACTACACCACACCGGATTCATACAAACATCTCGATATGCCTTTTACAACACTTGTTATGCCTATATATATCAATTGCAACGATTTTTCAGCAACGCACAAATGTTGTCATCAGATCATGCGACGGGCATGTGTTTATAGTGCCAATAGCCAGGAATTGTAGGTATGCCTAGTATATATCAAGGGATATATGTATGAGGGCATGTTGGAATAAACGGCTGTCGTGGTGTCAGGTTTGGTAGGTGAAATTTAATTAATTCTAGAAAGTTGACATAAAATTCAATGTGTATTATGGATAAGGATCAGAAGATGGTAGAAGTTAAAGTGAATATATCTTGCGTATATAAAATTATAAAGATTTTGCTTGGAAGTCGTCCGTTCACTACCCTCCCGCTCACCGACATGTCACGTTTCAGTGTCACTTACGAGTCTCGTATAGCCCAACGACACACATCAAGTTAGACCCACTTTCAATTTTTTTCAAAAAGTGGAACAAAGCCCCAGTTGATGCATCAAAGCGATGCACATGAATATTTTATTGTAAAGTTTATAAAGATTAAAGATAAACAAATCTGAGATCACATGTCTTACGACAATACCTCCACTAGACTGCCACTTATGGCTCATCGACATGGCCGAGGAAGCTACATCAATAATGTGGGGAACATGGACAAAAAAGAGATGAGAGACACACGATGGCCGGAAGCCGAGGAGGCAAGGTGGCTTGGTGAGGCAACGAATACAAACAATTACGTTTTACCCGCATGTTTTTCATGGGTGATCAACTTCACGCGATTAACTGAGGAGAAAGCAGCAAAACTAAAGCCCACGATTTATACGGGTAGACCTTGTGCGGAAGGTCCAAATAGCACACACATTTCGTTACAGCAAAAAAAAAAAGTGATATATCGCACAAGGTTTCGTTTTCTAAAATGTGAAGCTTTTGCATTGCATAACTTCTCGCCTCTTTCGTGTTATACGTCAAATTGGCAAATTGCATCATTGTTATGTATTTACTATTTACAGGTATTCTACATTGAACAAAAAACATTGAGCATCTTTAACTCTTTCGAAGTTATATGGCAAATTGGCTCTTTCATTGGGATTTAAGATAGAACAAAACAAAATGAGTACATTAATGTACCTTTTCTTACCTATTACATCTGTTTTTTTAATATAACACGTTTTTAGCCTTTTTCCATATTTACATGTCCAAACTTGTATCTAGACATGTTTTAGTGTCCATATTCACTCATTTTTGTGGGTATCTAGCCAATATATGCAATAGCTAAAACATTTTATATTAAAAACGGAATGAGTAGATGCCAAAGTGGGTCCTCCCTGATTTTTATGCAACTGCCCATGGTCATAGTAGTATTTCTTTGCAAAAAATATATTTCTATGTAAAATTTTATATGTGTTCATTTTTCAGTACGTGTGCTTCTTCTCTGACTTTGCATACATTTACTTGTCTCCCTCTAGTACTAAATTTCTTTATAAGAAAACAACACCCATCAATTAACAAGATAGATATATAGCTAACTCGATAACATGGTGACCATGGTCAACGTCAATGAGCACGAAGTAGCATAAGGTTTCACACCATATTCTAACACAATTGGATGAATGCATGCAACAAACTACTCTCATGAGTGTGCTGACTAGCTAGCTTTTTCTGCGTGCCTACAATTCCTACAGATTTACTGGCTCTCCATGCACCATTCAGGCATTCATACATCCATCTCCCAACACACCATTCAACACTTTGCTTGGTTCCATCTATATTTGTTCCAGATTTTTTTTACAACAAGTGTATATATTAGCTAACGAGTAGTGTGGATGTGCCCGGTAAATATTGATGGATGAGTACGGAGGATATATTGCCCTAAATGTTAGTGATATCATGAAGCTACGGTGGGTGATTTTCTAACCAACTCTGAGATTTCTCATTGTACAACTCCTTATATAAATAAAATGAATATTACGATACGGCCAAATACCGTTTCCATGGATACATGGAAAAACCATATAGTCATCCTTAAGCTAACTAAATTTAATTGTCTGGCCATCCAGGCATACTATCGCACTACGGCCACGTCATTTCCTAGCAAAATATTACTTTTGCCGTCAACTTAAGTCACTCGGGAGTCATTTTCCGTTGATGGATGATTCGGAGCACCTGAGATTAACATGATGTGATGTCACATATGAAATCTGGGTTAACATAATTTACAGCCAACAGATCTTAAAATTAATAATCTGTCACCAAAAGTAAGTTTTAAAAAAATGATGTCTAAGCCCAGGTTCAAACTGGGGACCTTTAGTGTGTGAGACTAACGTGATAACCAACTACACCACCGAGAAATATATATATGACAATCCAATGAAAACAATGTTGGTCATCTCTCCAACATTCCGTAGCTCCGTACAAGACTCAAGCGTGCTGATCTTCTGGATCCGCACTAGCTACGAGGACCTCTCTCATGAGTTTCACGTCCTCCTTGGCAATGGCGCGTGGTCGCTCATGCCACGTCCACTCGGCACCCCAATCCGAAATTTCTTCGATTCAATTTCATGCCTGAAAATAGAACGGGGCGCCACCGCCACTGCAGATGGGAGGCACCAGTTCGTGCTCCGGCGCCTGCTCCTACGGCTGGAGGTACAAGTAGACGACCATGGCGCAGACACGGGGGACGCGCTCCCGCAGAAAGTCCGCCTCCACAACCCGCTCTCACCGGCGTTCTTGCTATGCATGGAGGAATGCCGCGTCAATGTAATTGTAGACTCCTCCGCCGCCATAAATAATGACAAATAGTAATAAAGCGCCCTTTATCGAAAAAAAAATAACGACAAATGTCTCTCCTGGTAGAGTTATAAGGAACAACAGGACAGGAGAGCTAGAGAGGGTGAGCCATATCGCAATGAGGTGAAACTTCCTCCACGCGAATCTCTAGATCTTCCTTCTCCAAGAAGAGGCCTCGATTACGGTCGTCCAGTGCCTCGCTACATCGTTTCTGGTTCGCTTAAATGTGTATTAGCAAGCAACTCCGACTGTCCACTAGCAAACCAGCTAGCTTTTTCCCATTACCTACCATTCCAC
The DNA here is from genome assembly GCA_026929855.1 of Poa annua. Classification (NCBI taxonomy): domain Eukaryota; kingdom Viridiplantae; phylum Streptophyta; class Magnoliopsida; order Poales; family Poaceae; genus Poa; species Poa annua. The sequence continues at coordinate 3,452,639 of CM049434.1, read as the reverse complement.
AAAGTTAGTTGAACATCCTACCCAGCACCCAGTGCACATATCCGTCTTGGTATGCACTGTCCAACATTCTTTATGTCATGAAAAAATACAGATATCATAAGGCGGACATGTGTGTATACTCTATACTAATAGCCAGATATTGTTGATGTGCATCCCGGTATATATAATGGATAGATACGAGGACATGTTGGCTATAAATGGAAGTCATGTTGTAAGATTTGGAAGGTCAAACTAGATTTGCTTGGTGGTCGCCCATTCACTCCCATTACCCACTCTCACTCATGTGTAGAGAAGCCGTCTTCCCAAAATGCCCATAATGTTGGGTGGAATTTAACCGCAAAAATCCATCCTCTGATCTACCCATCAGTTCTTAGGCAATGTCAACAACTAAGAAGTTCACAGTGAGTTCAATGTATTCAGACCTTATGCATGGACATACCCCCTATTTACGTAAATACTTGTGGAAGTTGAAAGTCCCTCTAAAGTTGATCACTTCTGCCTTGATTGACACCATCCGGAATATTGGACGTTGCCTTTAGATCACTCCAGGCCGGCTCCTCTCATTTCGGTCTGGTTCGTCGTAGCCGGCATCCAAGTATCTAAAAGTGGTTCGGTTTGATGTCCAAGATGCTGATGGAGATTAGTTGCACAACTGCTTGAGCTGTAACGTTCCACACAAAAACCCAAACATTGGTTCTCCAGAGGGGCCTAGATTACAGTGGGGTGGTGGGTGGTCTGAACCTACATTTGTGTGTTTCCTCTTACATGCATGTAAGCAAGCAGCTCCAGCATGCTACCTGTACACTAGTTAGCCTTTTCCCGTTGCCTACCATTACCACTAAATTAGTGGACATACTACACCACACCGGATTCATACAAACATCTCGATATGCCTTTTACAACACTTGTTATGCCTATATATCAATTGCAATGATTTTTCAGCAACGCACAAATTTTATCATCAGATCATGCGACGGGCATGTGTTTGTAGTGTATATCAATAGTCGGGAACTGTAGATATGCCTGGTATATATCAAGGGATACATATGAGGACATGTTGGCTTATGTCATGAAAAAATACAGATCATAAGGCGGACATGTGTGTATACTCTATACTAATAGCCAGATATTTTTTATGTGCATCCCTGGTATATATAATGGATAGATACGAGGACATGTTGGCTATAAATGGAAGTAATGTTGTAAGATTTGGAAGGTCAAACTAGATTTGCTTGGTGGTCGCCCATTCACTGCCATTACCCACTCACTCATGTGTAGTGAAGCCGTCTTCCCAAAATGCCCATAATGTTGGGTGGAATTTAACCGCATAAATCCATCCTCTGATCTACCCATCAGTTCTTAGGCAATGTCAACAACTAAGAAGTTCACAGTGAGTTCAATGTATTCAGACCTTATGCATGGACATACCCCCTATTATTACGTAAATACTTGTGGAAGTTGAAAGTCCCTCTAAAAATAAAGATCTTTTTGTGGTTTTTGCACCGTAAAGTTTTGCTTACAAAAGATAATCTTCTAAAAAGGAATTGGACAGGATGTAAAAAGTATGTCTTTTGCCAATCGGATGAAACGATTGAACACTTGTTTATCTCATGTCCGTTTACTAGGGATATTTGGAGGCTAATTCATTTTACTTTCAACATCACACCACCAACTAGTGTTGCTAATTTGTTTGGACATTGGTTAGATGGGGTGGATCGAAAAACTAAAGCACGTATTCGTATTGGAACATGTGCTTTTCTTTGGGCAATTTGGAATTGACGCAATGATGTAGTCTTTAACACAAACAGAAATGCTCATTTTTACAGGTAGTGCACCGAGCGGTCTACTGGATCGAGTTTTTATCTTTCGTCCTGCCACAGGACCAGCGTTCCCTTATGGCCTGTGGTTGCTCCCGGTTGTTGGCTGGCCACTTTAGCCGACCCATGATTGTAATAACGATACTTGCACTCTCTTGTTTTATTTAATATAAACGGTTGTGTGCATCTTCACGATGCAGAGGCCGGGAACTCCCTTTTCAAAAAAAAATGCTTTCATGATTAGAGAAATGAGGCAAATGCATCCTCTATATCCATCCATTCACTAGTAATGACCGACGGAGAGAAAATGTTAAATGACACAATAACTGGGGTAGAATAGAAAGTGCCACAAGACTCGTCTAAGAAAGATAAGATAAATGTACTTGTGGACTAGAAATGTAACTTTACTTATCGACTTTATGTTTATGTTTATGTGGCGAATATAATCCACACTCGCTCTAAGTTAACGAGCACAATGAAAAAGAACATGTATTTACTAAGCACATGCAAATTTGACACTACTAACATTGTTATCCATTCCTGCATGAAGATATGTGCTAGCTCATTATTGTTTCTCTTAAATAAAACAAGAAATGAACTTGAAACTTTGGTAGTCACTGAAACAATAGAACTAAAATGTGTAGAAAATAATTTAGAATGTTTTGGTACAATATAAATAAATAAAATATATTTGGCAACATTTTTTATTACATATTGACATTGCAAAAAATATAACTTTAACTTGCACAAATTGAGCTATTATTTTACCATTCGCCTACATAGTTTGAATATTGTATGTTTCTATAGTTTAGGAGAAATAGAAAAGAACGTGGTGGTGTAGGTGAATTCATGCTCAATCCCAGATTTCCCCCAAAATGCTCAGTTGTACAATCCCTACATAAGCTTCAGGTGAAAGAACCGAAAGCCACTTGGAGATCAACTTTCTCGCAGAACAAATGCACAATTACTCTAGAAAAATCCAATTCCTCGATTTCATAAAACCCATACCCTGACTAGTTAGTTTCTAGTTATATTTTAACTAAAATGGAAATTTAGTTACAACAAAAAAAGATTACTCCAAATATTCTTGCCGACGGGCACTTCACGTGTGAAGTGAGTAGTGTGGTTGTTTCTAACGAGCAAAAACTACACTACTCACGGGCAGTTATGGTTACCGGTCAAAAAATGTGTACGCCTCCGACAAAGAAATGTGTTTATGTGGCTCCTTCAAATGGTTTATTTTGGCTACACAGAGATGGAGAACATTAGGGAAGCAAAAGCAAAAAATTGTTGGCGTCTGATGACCCACAAGTATAGGGGGTGTATCGTAGGACTTTCGATAAATAAGAGTGTCGAACCCAACGAGTAGCAGAAGGTGCTAACAAGCAGTTTTGATGAGGATTTCACTGTAAACACTAGCAGACATGTTTTTAGGAGTTTCTAATAATGCAGATAAATAAAGTGCGAGTAAATAGAGCGCGACAATAATAATTGCAGCGAGTGGACCAATCCTTTTTAGAGCAAATGACAAGCCGGTTTGTTTACTTATGATGACCAAACGTTCCTGAGGACACACGGGATTTATGTCTAGTGCTTTCGCTTCATATAGATGATAAATCTTTAGTGTTTCGATAAGTGTTGTGTGGGTGAACCTATGCTAATGCACCGCCCTTCCTAGGACTAATACATACTTGTGATTATACCCCTTGCAAGCATCCGCAAATACAAGAAAGTAATTAAGATAAATCTAATCACAGCGTTAAACTCTGAGATCCTACCATCCCTCATGCATCGAGATACCAACGGGGGTTTAGGTTTCTGTCACTCCGACAACCCCACAATTAATATTCGAATACACAATGCATTCCCCTAGGCCCATAAAGGTGAAGTGTCATGTAGTCGACGTCCACATGACACCACTAGAAGAATAGCACCACAACTTAAATATCAAACCATTAAATATTACTCAACATAGTTCACTACTAACATCTAGACTTCTCCCATGTCCTCAAGAACTAAACGAACTACTCACAACACATCATATGGATCATGATCAGACATGATATAATGATAGGTAACAATCTGAACATAAACCTTAATTCAACGGTTCCACCCAATAGCATCAATAACAATAGTAATCAACACCGGGAGAGTTTCTCCTATCAAATGCACAAGATTCAGCCCTAGATGTTACATCGGGAACGGAGTGGAATGATGGAGATGACGGTGTCGGCGGTGGAGATGGTGGTGATGATGATCCCGATGAAGTGCAGCTCGATGACGGTGATAATGGCGACGATTTCCCCCTCCGGGAAGGGATTTCCCCGGCAGCTTTTCAGCCTGCCGGAGAGCTTTTCTCTCTCGGTGGTTTCCGCCTCGTGGAGGCGGCGGCTCTGTTTCTGGTCTATCCCTCTCGTCTTAGGTTTTCGGGGGGATGAAGTATGCGAAAGGGCGATGCCAGACGTGGGCCAGGGCGGCCTCACAAGGTGCTGGCGCGACAGCAAGGGGGGCCGCGCCGACACCTCATGTGGGCCCCCTGGGGCCCACCTGGTTCTCCCCTTTTGGCTCCCTCCGGCATTTGGCAAAATAGGAACTTCCAGATTCTTCGTTTTGTTTTCTGAGCTTTGCAAATATTGTATCTTGACGGTGCTTTTTCCAGCAGAATTCAGACTCCGGTGATCCATCCTCCAATAATCATCAAACATGCAAAATAGATGAAATAACATAAGTATCATCTCTAAATATGAAATATATCAATAAATAACAGTAAATTATGATATAAAATAGTGATGCAAAATGGACGTATCAGCGGGAGCGCGGTGGTCTGGCATGGCTTCGTCGCGGCATGACAAAGCTTTGTCGCTGGCATGGGCATGGACTGCCTGCACACAGCGGCTCGGAGACTCGGAGCAGTGACTTGGTGGAGGCTCTCGGGCCCCATTCTTAGGGCTTGCTTGGAGTGTCGTGAATTAGGCAAATACGGAGGTAAACTTTTACGGACCTCATTAGGTCCCGCTGAAATTCCGGAGGATCCTGTTAGAAGTCTAGGAAAAAAATCACGCAGCGGAATTCCACCCGACATTCCAATCGGGGCCTTAGTGGTTTCGGACAGTCGCGGCTCCGGTGAATCAGATCTTGGACGTTGCCTTTAGATCACTCCAGGTCGGCTCCTCTCATTTCGGTCTGGTTCATCGTAGCCGGCATCCAGGTATCTAAAAGTGGTTCGGTTTGATGTCCAAGATGCTGAAAGAGATTTGTGGCACAACTGCTTGAGCTGTAACGTTCCACGCAAAAACACAAACATTGGTTCTCCAGTGAGGCCTAGATTACAGTGGGGTGGTCTGAACCTACATTTATATGCGTCCGCTTACATGCATGTAAGCAAGCAGCTCCAGCATGCTACCTGTACAGTAGTTAGCCTTTTCCCATTGCCTACCATTACCACAAAACTAGTGGACATACTACCCCACACCCGATTCATACAAACATCTCGATGTGCCTTTTACAATACTTGTTATGTCTACATATCAATTTCAATGATTTTTCAGCAACGCACAAAATTTATCACCAGATCATACGGCGGACATGTGTTTATAGTGTATATCAATAGTCGGGAACTGTAGATATGCCTGGTATATATCAAGGGATACATATGAGGACATGTTGGCTTAAATGGCAGTCATGGTGTAAGGTTTGGTAGGTGAAATTGAACTAATTCTATAAAGTATCACAAACTGTATTTTGACATAAAATTCAATTGGTATTATGGATAAGGATCAGGAGATGGTAGAAGTCAAAGCGAATATATCTTGCGTGTATAGAATTATAACGGTTTTGCTATTTCTCACTCGAGTGAGAATTATGTTAGGACTCACTCAACTCTAATGCCATCAGATTTACATCGTGATTCGTGCGGAATGTGAGTTGCACATGAGTTGCAACTGTGATTTTCCCACATAGACATGAGTTGCAACTAAATATTTTTAGTTGCACATGGATTACACATGAGTTGCATATGCAACTGGATGACGTCATCTGAGTAAGAGTTAAGTTAATTCTCACTCGAGTGAGCCCTAGGTATCCCCGAATTATAAAGATTTTGCTTGGTAGTCGTCTGTTCACTACCCTTATCCGCTCACAGATATGTCACGTTTGAGTGTCACTTACCAATCCCTTAGAGTCCAAGGGCACACATCAAGTTAGAGCCACTTCATTTTTCTTTTTTTTCAAAAAGCGGAACAAAGCCCCACTTGTTGCATCAAAGCTATACGATTTAAGATAAACAAATATGAGATCACATGTCTTACGACAATGCCTCCACCAAGGCTACCACTTATGGTTCATTGACATGGCCGAGGAAGCTACATCAAGAATGCGCGGAACATGGACAAAAAGAGATGAGCGACACACGATGGCCGGAAGCCGAGGAGGCAAGGTGGCTTGGTGAGACAACGAATACAACCAATTATTGCCCGCATGTTTTCGATGGGGGTCGACCTCACAGGATTAACTAAGGAGAAAGCAGTAAAAGGAAAGCCCACGATTTATATGGGTAGACCATGTGCGGAAGTTCCAAATATCACACACGTTCCGTTACAGCAATTTTTTTTTGATATATCGCACAAACTTTCGTTTTCTAAATCGTGTGTAATCGATGTCTTTACTTGCAGAAACGGTAAAATGTGAAGCTTCTGCATTGCATAACTTCTCACCTCTTTCGTGTTATATGGGAAATTGCCTCATTGTTGTGTATTTAGTGTTTACGGGTAATATACATGGAACAAAAAACATTGAGCATCCTTAACTCTTTCGTAGTTATATGACAAATTGGCTCTTTCACTGGGATTTTAGATAGAACAAAAAAAATGAGTACGCTATGTACCTTTTCTCAACTATTACCTCTGTTTTTTAATATAAGATGTTTTAGCCTTTTTCCATATTCACATGTCCAAACATGTGTCTAGACATGTTTTAGTGTCCATATTCACTCAGTTTTGTGTGTATCTAGCCAACATGTGCAATAGCGAAAACATCTTATATTAAAAAAGGAGGGAGTAGATGCCAAAGTGGGTACTGCCTGTTTTTCCTTGCAAATTTTTTATTTCTAAGTAAAATTGTGTATGTTTTATTTTTCAGTGTGTGTGCTTTTTCTTCGACTTTGCATACATTTACTTGTCTCTCTCTAGTACTAAAATTTCTTTACAAAAGAACAACACTCACATCAATTAAGATAGATATATATAGCTAACTCGATAACACTGCGGTCAACATCAATGAGCAAAGGAGCATAAGGTTTCACACCATATTCTAACACAATTGGATGAATGCATGCAACAAACTACTTTCATGAGTGTGCTGACTAGCTAGCTTTTTCCGTGTGCCTACAATTCCTACAGATTTACTGGCTCTCCATGCTTCATACATCCATCTCCGAACACACCATTCAACACTTGGTTCCATCTATATTTGTTCCAGAATTTTTTACAACAAGTGTATATATTAGCTAACGAGTAGCGTGGATGTGCCCCGTAAAATAGGGAAATATTCCCAAAATCAATATAAAACAATGATATAACACTTATATGATGCAACATCACATTCCCACATATCTTCCATGCTAGGGTCTTTACCTTAGGAGGAACCGGGCATGTCCATATCAGTTTCCAGCTAGGGCACTCGCCATCGGGTCGTATACTCGTAGCACCTCGATCATGTTTGTGCATACTGTGTGAGAGGGCCAGTTTATACGCACTTTTCACAGAGAACATCCCACTTTTGTCCGGTTGCCAAGCGATGAAGTCGCTTTCATTCCGCAAGGATGGTTTAATCTTCAGGATCTCTGACAATTCATTCTGGTTAGAAGTCAGCTACCCAGCGATAACGGCACCGACCTTGAGGGGTACTCGGATGGTAGCTCTTTTCAGTACGAATCCATGGATCCCTCCAAGCACGAATTTGGCTCCCGTTGCCCACTCTCAAGATAAGCCCTTGCTTGAGATACTCAATGGCAGCCCAAGTCGACGACTTGTTACCTGTAAAAACCGTGTCAATTAGGGAGCCATTTGGGAAGTATTTTGCCTTCAATAATCTAGCACATAACGTGTCAGGAGACTGAATTAGGCGCCAAGCCTGTCGTGCCAATAATGCTTGATTAAAGAGACGCATGTCTCTGAAGCCAAGCCCACCGTGGCTTTTAGGTCTGAGCATGATATCCCACGCCACCCAGCAAGTTTTCCTTTTTCCATCTTCAGCACCCCACCAGAATCTTCTAATCATTTTAGTGAGAGCTCATCGCACAGGCCTAGGGGGAGCTTAAAAACACTTATCACACATAGAGGGATTGCTTGAGCAATAGACTTAATCAGGGCCTCCTTGTAGCGTGAGATTTATGGTTATCATCCCATTCGACTAGGCACTTTGCCAATCTGGCTTGGAGGCTTTCAAATTTGCTGCTAGACATACGACCATCAGGTGTTGGCAGTCCCAAATACTTTGTTTCAAAGGTCTCATGTTGCACACCCAGCACTTGCTTGATCTCCACTCGTGTTGGTATCGGACAGGAATACCCAAACAAAATAGAACATTTCTCAGGATTAATAAGCTGACATGTGCTACTAGCATATTGATCAAGAACATCTTTCACACGCCCTGCCTGTATTGTGTCAGCTTTAAAGAATAGAAGACTATCGTTAGCAAAAAGAAGATGTGAAATACCAGGAGCTTGCCGACAGATCTTAACAGCCTCTATCTGATTACTTGCAACCTCATGATGGAGCAACATTGACAATCCATCAGCCACAAACAGAAAAAGAAAGGGGGGCAGGGAGTCACCTTGCCATAGGCCCCGAGAAGGCGAAAATGAATCTAGGAGGGTTCCATTAAATCTAACCTTGTATCGCACCGACGTGACACACGCCATTATCCAATCTACCCATCGGTGCGAGAACCCTAACCTTTGCATCACTTTCCTTAGAAACACCCAGTCCACCCGATCATAGGCATTAAAGAGGTCCAACTTATAAGCACAAAAATTCTTATCCGTGTTCTTGTTATGTTCAATGAAGTGCGGACACTCAAATCCTACCAAAGCATTGTCAGTAATCAACCGCCCTGGCACGAAGGCGCTCTGGTTGATAGATATGATAACTCTTAGAATAGGCCTGAGACGATTAACCATGCACTCAGCCATTACTTTGTAGACCACAGTACATAAACTGATAGGGCGAAAGTTCTTCAACGACTCAGGTTGCTCCTTCTTAGGGATTAAAATAATGGCTGTACCATTGACACCATCCGGAATTTTACCATTGACAAAAAAGAGCCTGACCGCATTGATCACTTCTGCCTTGATTGACACCATCCGGAATATTGGACGTTGCCTTTAGATCACTCCAGGCCGGCTCCTCTCATTTCGGTCTGGTTCGTCGTAGCCGGCATCCAAGTATCTAAAAGTGGTTCGGTTTGATGTCCAAGATGCTGATGGAGATTAGTTGCACAACTGCTTGAGCTGTAACGTTCCACACAAAAACCCAAACATTGGTTCTCCAGAGAGGCCTAGATTACAGTGGGGTGGTGGGTGGTCTGAACCTACATTTGTGTGTTTCCGCTTACATGCATGTAAGCAAGCAGCTCCAGCATGCTACCTGTACACTAGTTAGCCTTTTCCCATTGCCTACCAATACCACAAAATTAGTGGACATACTACCCCACACCCGATTCATACAAACATCTCGACATGCCTTTTACGACACTTGTTATGTCTATATATCAACTTCAATGATTTGTTAGCAACACACAAATTTTGTCATCAGATCATACGATGTAAATGTGTTTATATTGCCAATAGCCAGGAATTGTAGATATGCCTGGTATATATCAAGGGATACATATGAGGACATGTTGGTCTAAATGGCAGTCATAGTGTAAGGTTTGGTAGGTGAAATTGAATTAATTTTAGAAAGTTTCACAAATTGTATTTTGACATAAAATTCAATTGGTATTATGGATAAGGATCAGGAGATGGTAGAAGTCAAAGCGAATATATCTTGCGTATATAGAATTATAAAGATTTTTCTTGGTAGTCGTCCGTTCACTACCATTACCTGCTCACAGATATGTCACGTTTGAGTGTCACTTACGAATGCCTTAGAGCCCAAGGGCACAAATCAAGTTAGACTTAGACCCAATTCATTTTTCTTTCTTTTTTCAAAAAGTGGAACAGAGCCCAGTTGCTGCATCAAAGCTATGCACACGAATATTTTATTGCAAATTTTAGAAAGATTTAAAATAAACAAATATGAGATCACATGTCTTACGACAATGCCTCCACGAGGCTGCCACTTATGGTTCATCGAAATGGCCGAGGAAGCTACATCAAGAATGCGGGGAACATGGACAAAAAGAGATGAGCGACACGATGGCCGGAAGCCGAGGAGAGGCAAGGTGGCTTGGTGATACAACAAATACAACCAATTATTGCCCGCATATTTTCGATGGGGGTCGACCTCACACGGTTAACTAAGGGAAAGCACTAAAAGTAAAGCCCACGATTTATATGGGTAGACCATGTGAGGAAGGTCGATTCCGTTACAGCAAAACAAATTGTGATATATCGCACAAGTTTTCGTTTTCTAAATCGTGTGTAATCGATGTCTTTACTTGCGGTAAAATGTGAAGCTTCTGCATTGCATAACTTCTCACCTCTTTCGTGTTATATGGCAAATTGCCTCTTTGTTGTGTATTTACAGGTATTCTACATGGAACAAAAAACATTTAGCATCCTTAACTTTTTCGTAGTTATATGGCAAATTGGCTCTTTCACTGGGATTTTAGATAGAACAAAAAAATGAGTATACTATGTACCTTTTCTCACCTACATGCCAAAGTGGGTCCTGCCTGTTTTTTCCTTGCAAAAAATATATTTCTAAGTAAAATTTTGTATGCGTTTATTTTTCAGTGCGTGTGCTTGTTCTCCGACTTTGCATACATTTACTTGCCTCTCTCTAGCTAGTACTAAAATTTCATAACAAAAGAACAACACTCACATCAATTAAGATAGATATATAGCTAACTCGACAACACCGCTAGCTGTCAACATCAATGAGCACAAAGGAGCATAAGGTTTCACACCATATTCTAACACAATTGGATGAATGCATGCAACAAACTACTCTCATGAGTGTGCTGACTAGCTAGCTTTTTCCGTGTGCCTACAATTCCTACAGATTTACTGGCTCTCCATGCGTACCATTCATACATCCATCTCCGAACACACGATTCAACACTTGGTTCCATCTATATTTTCCAGAATTTTCTACAACAAGTATATATATATATTAGCTAACGAGTAGTGTGGACGTGCCCGGTAAATATTGATGGATGAGTACGGAGGATATATTGCCCTAAATATTACTGATATCATGAAGCTACGCTGGGTGATTTTCTAATCAACTCTGAGATTTCTCATTGTATAACTTCTTATATAAATAAAATGAATGTTACGATACGGCCCAATACCGTTTCCATGGATACATGGAAAAACCATATAGTCATGAGTCATCCTTTTGCTAACTAAATTTAATTGTCTAGTCATCCAGGCATACTGTCGCACTACGGCCACACGTCATCTCCTAGCAAAATATTTCTTTTGCCGTCAACTTAACTACTTAAGCCACTTGATGTATGATTGACGAGTTGGTGTGCCGGAAGAAGGCGAGGAGTGAACTCACTGTGGCAGCTACGGGAGTCATTTTCCGTTGATGGATGATTCAGAGCGCCTATTCTACCCGAAATTTCAGTCGATAGTTCTAATAATAACAAAATTTGGAAGATGAAGATACCTCTTAAAACTAAAGTATTTGCGTGGTATCTACGTCGAGGAGTAATCCTCACCAAAGATAATCTTGCCAAACGAAATTGGCACGAAAGTAAAAGGTGTGTTTTCTGTCAACTTGACGAGACCATTACGCACTTATTCTTACAGTGCGAGTTCGCTAGGTCTATATGGTCAGCCATCCAGATAGGTTCTACCTTACATCAACCGAGTTCTGTTGCCAACATTTTTGGCAACTGGTTAAATGGTGTGGATCCTAGGTTCAAACTATTCAGTAGGGTGGGAGCGATTGCCGTTATTTGGTCGCTCTGGCTATGTAGAAATGACAAGGTTTTTAATGATAAAAATGCTTCTCTTATGCAGGTTATTTTCCGGTGCACATCGTCGCTGCGAGCATGGTCACCTTTGCAGCGTGTGGAGCACCGAGACTTTTTTTTGGAGGTGGCGTCGAGACTGGAGACTGCGGTCAGGGAGTTATTTTCCCGGCATAGGTGGCAACATAGTCTCCGGATAGACCTACCAGTTTATTAGGCAGATCTACAATTTCTCATTTTTATATGTAATCCGCCTTGTTATCTTTTGTTTTCCGACTTGTGTGGTGCTGAACTGTTGGTTGTGTGCATCTTAGTTATGCAAAGGCCGGGTGTATCGCTTAAAACTTTTAAGTAATAAAAGCCTTTTATCTAAAAAAAAAGTTACCGGCGCCTGAGATTAACATGAAATCCGGGTTAAAAAATTACAGCCAACATATCTTAAAATTATTGATTTGACATCAAATGCACGTTTTAAAAAATCATGTCTAAGCCCAGGTTCGAACTGGGGACCTTTAGGCTCTGTTTGGGAACAAAGTATTTTTTAAGTATGCATCGAATACTACTTCAGTTTCTAAAAATATTGAAGTATTGATTGGACCCAATAAATAACGTGATTTTAAAACTGGAGTATAGTTCAAAACTGCAGTATTTTTGAAGTATTTGAAAAAGAGGGTCTACCCCTCTTTTTTGGAAACTGAGAAAGGAGAGCAGGCAATGGAATACTTTGGTTTTCCAATACTCTAGTTTTATAAAAACTGCGCTGCCAAATTAGGCCTTAGTGTGTGAGACTAACGTGATAACCAACTACACCACCTAGACATACTACTAATAATGCGGTGTAGTTCTATACAACACTTGGAGTTTTTCCTTTATGTGGCAGTCCTTTTTTCCGAATTGGCTTATGTTCGTTTGCCTTCGATAATTTGCCTCACAAAAATTTAGTCGATAGCTTTCTGACACCAAACTTACTATTTCTTTCATAAAACCTGCCAAACGTACTCTTATGAGATTACAAAGCGAAGTCTCTCTCCAAATGAATAACTAGATTGTAATGTGGGTTCTTTTCAAGAGAAAGTCTCTTCTAACATTGCTCCATTAAGGCGATCTTGTTTGAATTCACCATGGAATAAAAACATAGACCATCTCGGTCCCTTTTTTAGGTAGACACCGATCGAAACATTCTGCAAACAACAACATAGATCAGTTCTCGACTATCTCTTGACATCATTATCTGCTTGGTATTAATATATTCTTTTTATCAAAAAAAGATATATCTTACTGCAATCACACAGTGATCCCGGACTCACGGCCAACATCAATCGAGCAGCATTTGCTAGTTTAATATGTGTTTCTTGGACAAAGCTCAAGGGGAAAATGTGGTGCTGGCTCAGAACGTGTTCAGAACTCCAAGCACACATCGAATTAATGCATCGCTCTCGCCGACACCACACGGCTTGCAACACCGTACTTGCCTATTTGGTACGTGGTAGCTGCTGCGGCCTCGTCGGCTGCTACCAGGCCCATGCTTTGTGCTGCACTTGAGAAATGTCTCTCCTGGTGGAGTTCCTCTATGTCAGAAGCAACGAGAAGTCTCTGACTCAACTACAAGGAGCGGAACAGATGGACCAGAGAGGGTAAGCCGTATTGTAATGCGGTGACACTTCCTCCATGGGAATGCCAAGATCTTCGTTCTCCAAAGAGGCCAAGATTACCCTCGTCCTGTTGTGCGACTACACCCATGCAGGTTCGCTTACATGCCTGTAAGCAAGAAACCCCTACAATGTACTTGCAAACGACCTAGTCTAATCCCATTTCCTACCATTCCCACAACATTACTTGACATCCTACCTCGCACACAGTGCATAAATCCATCTTGGTATGCCCTGGCCAACATTGTAGATGTCATAAAAAATAAATATCACAGGGCGGACATGTGTGTAAACTCTATACTAATAGCCAGATATTGTCTATGAGTCCGGTATATATGAGGGATATATATGAGGACAAGTTGCTATAAATGTTAGTGATGCTGTAAGGTTTAGTAGGTGAAAATGAACCAATTCTCGGAGGTTTCCCAAATTATAATTTGATATAAAAATATAATTTGTATTGTGGATAAGGATCAAAAGATCATCGCTTGCATATATTTTAGTGTTAGAAAGATTATTGTTGGTGGTTGTCCGTTCACTGCCATTACCCGCTCACTCAAGCATGTGTTGTGTTTCAGTGTCAGTGAGGCCGTCTTCTCAAAATGCCCACGATGTTGGGTGGAATTTAACCGCAAATCCATCCACTTCACCCATATGTTCTTAGGCAATGTCTCCCAATCCTACAGTTGACTAGGGTCGCCATCCACCGGTCGCCTTTCCTCGCCCTCGGCCAAGGTCTTTTTTTCTCATGATTGTTTGGTGAATTGTTTTCATAACTTTTGGGCTTTCTTCCAACAAGTAGCCGATGGAGATGGAGGAACGAAGAATGGTTGTGTTCCAGAATTCTGGGACAATAAGAACCCAGACATACTCCTCTTATATCAACTTTGGTTATTAATCTTTGTTTATATTAAGCGTCACAAGTCGTGACACAAGAGAAATTTAAACAAACCCTCTTGTATTTCTTTCTAATATTTGTGCTATATCTAAGCAAGGTTCAAGAAAGCATAATTAATAGTACGATTAAGCTCGCTTAAGCGCTAAGCGATGGCAAAACGCTTCGCTTAGGCCATAAGCGACAAATTAAGCGATGATAAGGTCCATTAACATAATAGGGCGTGAGAGACTCCTGCTCACGGTGCCCTTTGTGCTATAGAGTTGGCCCGATAAGGCCCATTATGAAATCCTAGTTTGTTAACCCGATCTGAACCATTCGTCTATTCTAATCCGAGCCATCCATCTACACTCTTCATCTCTTTCTCTCACCTTTTACAATTCGACGCACAAATTCACGTAAAAAATGGTATGCTTGCAGGTACAACCCCTTCCCTGCCTCCCAGGCATGTACTTCCCCACAGCAAGTATCACTCTGCTCTGCTCCTCTCAACTTCTCCTTTGCTCTCAGATGCAAGTACACCACCAAATTCGTTGAATTTTAGAAACGCTTAAGCACGCTTAAACATCACTTAAGCGACGCTTAAGCGAACAAAACTCTAAGCGAGAGCAAAATGCTTCGCTTACGCTTTTCGCTTTCTTGAACCTTGTATCTAAGTGTGCATTGACCTTCTTGTCTTCGGAAAGACCATCCACGTGCTAAGTCAAACCAAGTGTTTCATTTGCTTTCATGATATAGTAACGAAATTAGCCAAATGCATCCTCTCCATCCATCCATTCACCGGTAATGATCAAGGGATAGAAAAAAAATGACACAATAAATGTGGTAGAACAGGAAGAAGAGAAGTACCACTAGACAGGTCTAAGAAAGAGAAGCTAAAGGCTCATGTCACTTTATTTATCAATTTTATGTTTATGTGGCGAATATTATCCATCCCCACTCTAAGTTGACGACAGAACAAAAAAGAACATGTATTTTCTAAGCACGTGTAAATCTGACAATAATATCATTGTTGTCCATTCCTGCATCATGATACGTGCTATCTCATTAACTTATCTTTCTTATTTATCGTAAATAAAACAAGAAATGAACTTGAAAATTTGCTTGTCACTGAAACATCAGAACTAAAATGTATAGAAAATAATTTAGAATTTGAATATGTAAATTACATATTGACATTGCAAAAAAAGTAGCTTTATTTCTCACAAATCGACCTATTATTTTACCATCCGCCTACATAGTTTGAAGATTGTATGTTTTTTACTTTAGGAGAAGTAGAAAAGAGAAACTTAAAAAACTTAGTGGTGTAGGTGAATCCATGCTCGATCCCAAATTTTCCAAAAATGTTAAGTTGTTCAATCCTTGCAGAAGCTTCAGGTGAAAGAACCGGATGCCACTTGGAGATCAACATTTTTTTAAATCCCCAATTATGTAGAAAAAACTAATTTCCCCAATTACTCTCAAAAAAACTAATTTCCTAATGGAGCAAGAGCTCAATAGAAGAAAAAAAATTGGAAATTTCAATAAAAAAACTAATTTCCCCACTTGGTCTTCTTTAGATGCTGCAAGAGCTCAATTGAGCGAGAACGCGAAATCTTTTGATGAACCGGTGTCTATGGCTTTAGAAGCAAAAGACCAGCTGAGAATTATCCCGGGGATATCTGTGATGGACTTGTCAAGTTTTTTTTCTGACTTCCCTGTCATCGATCCTTTGCGTATCACAGTATCACACTAAGTGCTTCAGATCTTAATTTATCTAGATCCGAAGCAGATGACTTTTTGGCTGAAGAGCATCAAATTGTATATGAGCATGTCGGAACACAGGCAGTTACATTTGCAATCAACTTAGGGACCAGATGGCAAGATGTTCAAAAGCGTGTGCATGCTGCAACGCATCTCTCAGAGAAATACTTCTCTGCAAAAGAATCCATATTTGGAAAACATAATCATGTTCTTAACCCATTAGATAAGTTCTCTGTGGAACTGACTCCAAGAGAGGCCTTCTTTACAACAAAAGGGACGGTGCGCATTTAGGACATCCTTGGTGATATCTGTGGTGAGCTTATATGCCCGTATCCACCAGGTATCCCTGTGCTGATCCCAGGTGAAGTCATAACGCAGGATTCCCTGTCATACTTAATAAACGTCAGGGGCCAGGGCATGACAATCAGTGGAGCAATCGATGGTGAACTCAACTTGATTATGGTATGCACCTTGTGATTACCGTTCTGCCGTTTCAAGGTAACCATGTGGCGAAGATATTTGGATGGTTTACGGACTAATGAATTATGCATGATATGTCTGCACAGTATGAGGGATGATCGTTCTGCCGTTCCAAGCTAACCATGCATCTGCCTGATCAGAGCGCAGTCGGGTTCATGTTTTGAGAGATCTGGACGAGACTTTTGTATAGAACAACTGACTGCCTACTTGACCGAACATTGAGGATATATCTCGTGAAGAACGAGTTAGCTGTCAAGCTACAAGACGATGGCGACTTATAATTAGGGTCTATCCACCTTATGGCATGTGGCCTCCTGTGAGTTCTAAGCATTAACCATTGAAGCTTTTCCTCCGAAGTGCCTTGGAGTTTAACGATGATATCCTGCCTTTTTCGATAGTTCTCTTCAAGAAAACAAGTAAATCAGCCAGTAACCAACAGTTCCTCTGTGTTCATTTCTTTCAGCATCCCCCCTTTGGGTTCTCTTCAGAACTCTGGTCTCGCTCTGAATCATGCATCAGGTGCAGTTTGTACACCTTCATGGATTTCCATCAGCGTGTTGCAAGTTTGTCTGGTTACTCAATGCCGTGTTTTTCTAGAAAGTAAAAACCCAAATGTACAGTTAAATACAAAAAACAAAAAATGTCTGAGCCCAGGTTCGAACTGGGGACCTTTAGTGTGTGAGACTAACGTGATAACCAACTACACCACCCAGACTGAACTGCCAGAAAATGGATGTGAAAATATATTGTATATCTCTGTAGGCCTCTTGCGTGGGTACCACCTGTCTCAGGGAAAGGCGGTAAACTTATGCGAAATCAGACATGGACAAATCTTTGAAATTACAGAACTGACGACACAAGACATATTCTGATGGGGCGAGTTGAAAGCGTGTCGATGCCTGCCTACCTGTAATTTAGCTGCTCACCCATACAAGGTGCAGATGTAACCGAAATTTGTTTTATGCCTGAATTTACTGGCAGTAAACTCTCATCGTGTCTCCCTCTTGGTGTTCCAAGTCAGGCGAGATCGAGGGCCTGATGACGACAATCCATGGTTTTTTTTTTTAGAGAATACAACACTTTATTGATTAAGCCAAATCATTACAAAGTATATCTTGGATACAGGAGCCAAATCATGGAAAATAACACAACCAAAGATCTCAGACCTCCTAGCTAACAAATGTGTCGATTCATTGAGCCTACGCGGGACATGGAAGAAAGAACAAGAATGCATGATGCACTTGTCGCCAAATTCTAAATGTCCTGAATCACCACCCCCAGCAAAGAACGGTCCAGGTTGGATGAGTTGATGCGCTGCAGCACTGAAAGACAATCAGTTGCCAGCATGATACGATCTTTACCTTGTACCTAGCTACAACGCAAAATCGACTGGGAAAATCACAAGACTGCCCTCCCAACACTTATCGATCCAGACCGCTTCCTGCCATGAACCCCGCTAGTTTCTCAGTGAATCCATGTGCCCACGAAGGCTAGGTGGGTCATTTGACCACATGTCGCCCCAAGTGTCCGGTTCACCTTGCCCAAACAACTACACAAGTTAGCTAGCTCATTCCCAATGCCTACAATTCCCACGTATTAACTAGCCACTAGATATCTCCATGCATTCATGCATCTTCGTAGACTTTTTCTAACACGTGTGCCATCTATATTTATAATACTCAATGATGATATGAGTCATATGGTGGATGTGTGTACATATGCGATAGGTGTGTCCGGTATATATGTTGAAGGATAGGCATGACTACATGTTGCTCTATATGTTAGTGATGGTGTAAAGTATGGTGGGTGATGTTTGAGTAAATTGTCCTAAGGTTACTCAAATTACAACTTCATATGAAATGGAAAAAAAAAATGTGTGGTGGCCTTGTCCAAGTTAATATGAACATGTCTCGTGCATATCACTATTCCATCGGTGCATACAGATCCTATATACGACCATACAATTGTACCCTGCCATGCCTCCACATTCAAGCTCATCATCTTCTATTAACTCCTCCGCATTGATTCAGCCAAATCATGAAAACAAATGTAGCGGTTTCTCTCTCCTGCCTTTGTCTCCTTGCCTCGCTCTTTAAACATATCAAATGCACTTCTATTTTGTACATTTATTTAGCATGTGAGACATTTAAACTTAAATATTATTCCATGGTGAAAAACATGGTATGATTGCAATCGCAACAAAATAATGTGATTGTTCCACACAAATCATTTACTTCCCTCTGTGTTATTCACAACTTATTTGTCCAATGTATCGATCTCCCCCAAAACTATTTTTGACTGATGTCCCCAACAAACGTGGGGTACAATGCACATTAGCGCTTATATTGTTGGAAATGTGAAGTAGAGTCTTCTTGAAAGCTCAAATAGATGTATTGTAAAAGTGTATACTAACATACAAAATGGAATGGTATGAAATTACCAAAAAAAACAAATTGGCGAACCGCAGGTTTGTACCACCGACATATCAAATTCTGGAATTTAAATTTTATATGCTATACAAAATGTGGATGTAAATGCACAATTGAACGATACAAATACAAAAGGATAAGAGGAAAATCTTGAAATGATAGGAAGACTATAAATGTGCAAATGTCAAATTTCTCTCGAAAGGAAAAATGTGCATGTAAATACAAAATAGAAAGGTGCACATTTTACAAAAAGATGATAAAAAATGGGACTGTGAAGACCAGGTTTGAACTGGGGACCTTTGGGGCGTGAGACTAATGTGATAACCAATTATAACTGGCTTACATGTCTGATATAGTTTGATACTAATCTTGTGTGGTGTTTTGCTTCTTTGTAATTGTATCAGTATCAAACATTCCATTTCACCTTTTGCCTCAACCAAAGGCAGTAATTAATGTGAATCATACATGGACAAACTTTTGGCCACCAAAGAAACTCTTGTGAAATTACAGAACAGACTGCCTCGAAATGAATAGGAAGATTTTAAAATGAGCAACCCTTTTCAGCAATGTCTCCATGAACGTCGCATATAACCTTCTCAACAGAATGGTCCTAGCACATTGCATGGAGGTGTTGTGCAATTTGAGGAGGTTCTCCAATTTGTGTAGTAATAGTATGTAAAAGCTTGCTTTAGGTACAATCAGGATCATGAACTTTTTCTATGTGCAAAGTTCCTCCACATTTTAAAGGAGTGTGTGGTTCTAAGTTTGACATTAGGTGAAAAGTAAAGCACCCAAGCAGCCTAAATCCCATAAAATCTCTCACCTCTATAAATGAATTGACAGTTTACACTCAAACGAATGAAGGAATCTAGATAGTACACTATTATAATCAGGCCAAACATAGAAACTGTGATCTGGTCGAATTTGAATCAAATCCAACCCATAGAAAATATCTCACAAAATTTGCATATACATTCATTCCACATTTGAAATATGTAAACCATATGTGAGGGGGCCGGGGTAGCCAACCTAAGAAGGAGGCACCGACATAGGACAAAATTGTCAAACTCTGCTACCACTCTTTCCCTTTGAGGAAAAAATAGGATGATCTTCTTATTCTTGTTTCTTGTATGTAGTAGCAGCACAGGCGCATAATCCACGAGGAAAAGCACAAGATTGGCATCCCCACATTTATGCACTTGGCTCGCTTCCCTCCATGAACCATGCTACACTACTTGTGGCTTCATCATGCGACCACGGAGGGCGGTTGGGCCATTTGATCACGCATCCCCCCTAGTTTGGTGTTCTTCTTGCACAAGAAACTACGCAAGTTTGTTATCTTATTCCCAATTCCTACAATTCCCACATATTAATTGGCGACATATCCCCACAAGATATCTCCATACATTCGTGCATCTTGGTACACACTTTCTAACACTTCGTGTCATTGTATTAGTTGATACAAGTTGTATGGTGGATGTCTATATATGGTAATAGATAGATGTGTCTCGTCTATATACTGAAGGATAGACACGAGTACATGTTGCTCTAAATGTTAGTGATGGTGTAAGGCATGGTTGGTGATGTCTGCCAGTCTGAGTCAAGTGCCCTAAAGTTTCTCGGATTACAACTTCACATGAAATGGAATATATATTATGGATGTGGTATGGTGGCCTTGTGCAGTTAGTATGAGCATGCCTCATGTATATCACATACTCCATCCGTGCATCTCTCCCACAACTACCATGCATCGTTATCACTCGTTGCTAGAAATATGGCGCAGACTTCCTGAAAGTTAGAATAGGTGTACCTTAAAAATGTATATCTAAATATAAAATGGAATGATACGCAATTAACAAAAAAGTTGTCTAACCGCAGGTTCAAAAAGCAGATGTATCAAAAATTTAAAATTCAAAATCATATAATGTAAGTACAAAATCGAAATGTAGTACAAAGTTTGCAAAATGTAGATACTAAAAGGGGTATTTACTAAAAGGCGTGTTATTTACATATGGTTGTAAATACAAATTGAAAAATACAATATTATATGTAAACAATGGGAAATGGGAAACCTTGAGACTTTAAGTGGGCTGTAAATATGTACATGTAAAGTTCGCTCGAAAGAAAAATGTGCATGGAAATAGAAAATCAAAATCATATTGTAAATACAGAATTAAAATGTAGTACAAAGTTTGCAGAAGATAGATACTAAAAAGGTTATGTCTAAGCCAATGTTCGAACCGGTGACCTTTAGTGTGTGAGACTAACGTGATAACCAACTATAACATATTTTTTTGAGTTTTCTTTTCAATTTCCGTGTGTTCATAATCATTTCCTAAAAAATGCGTGAAAGGGCTCGCGGTTTCCAAAATCTTCTAAAACCCTCCTAGATCAACTATCGAATCCACATGACAAATCATTCCAAGAAGGCCATAGATTTAAACTCCGAAGTCGATCCGATCGAATCGTCAAGCAGAAAATTTTCGTAGGAAATCACAGATCTCCTCTCCAAATCAAAACCAAAATTGCGTGAAGCACGGGGGGCGAGAGGAGGAGACGGCGTGAGGCAGAAGGCACCCGACACAACACTGGGACAAAATTTTCAAACCCACAGCCACCGTTTCCTTCCCTTCCCATAGAACCATTTTTTTCCTTAGGCGTCCACGGTGGTTGTACCAAAGCCAAAGCATCATCACCGGCGCACGGCCCCCCAGCTAACTAAAATTACGTCCCTGCCCTCCCCGCGCTTATCCACTCGGCCGCTCTCCCGCCACGAACCCCGTGGGTTCCCTCGTAATTCCACAAGCAGCTTGAGGGCAGGAGCGTCTTTTGACCCGCGAGTCGCCCCTGATTCGTGATATCTCCCCCATTCTCTTTCTCGTCTCTCTCCTCCTCTGTTCCCTTCCTCTTTCCTCCCCAAGTTTATGCGAAATCAGACATGGACAAATCTTTGAAATTACAGAACTGACGACGGCGCACCTCAAGCACAAGACATATTCTGATGGCACGAGTTGAAAGCGTGAGTGTTGTGAGTCTGTAAGTGTGTCGATGTCTGGCCTGGGATTTAGCTGCTCACCCATAGAAGGAACTTACTGGCGGTAAACTCTCATCGTATATCCCCCTCTTGGTGCTCTTCTTCCGTTCCAAGTCAGGCGAAATCGAGGGCCTCATGACGGCAATCCACATTTTTTGTACCTAGCAACAGCGCACAATCGACCAGGAAAGTCACAAGACTGTCCTCCCAACACATATCGATCTGGTCCGCTTCCTGCCATGAACCCCCGCTGGCCTCGTTATAAATCTGTATGCCCACGCAAGCTAGGTGTCAATTGACAACATGTCGCCCCAAGTGTTCGGTTCACCTTGCCCAAGCAACTACAAAAGTTAGCTAGCTCATTCCCAATGCCTACAATTCCCACATGTTAACTAGCTACTAGATATCTCCATGCATCCATGCATATTGGTTCACTCTTTCGAACACTTGTGCCTCATATGGTGGATGTGTATATATGTGATAGGTGTGTCCGGTATATATATTGAAGGATAGGCCTGAGTGCATGTTGCTCTAAATGTGTGATGGTGTAAGGTATGGTGGGTGATGTTCGAGTCAAGTTTCCTAAGGTTTCTCAAATTACAAATTCATATAACATTGGGGGGGATTATGGATGTGGTTTGATAGCCTTGTACAACTTAATATGAACATGTCTCATGCATATCACATATTCTATAGGTGCATAAAAAATCTCATCGATTCAACCAAGTCATGAGAAAAATGTAGTGAGTTATGTCTGCTACCTTTGTTTTCCTGCCTCGTTCATTAAACATATCAAATTCATTTTTGTTTTGTACATTTATTAAGCGCGTGTGACCTTTAAAACTAAATATTGTTTTAACGGTGGAAGACATGGTATGATTACCGTTGTAACAAATAATGTGAATGATCCACATAAATCAATTACTTCCAGGTGTCCTATTCACAACTTACTTGTCCAATAATCTCTCCCAAAACTACTTTTGACTAATGTCCCAAAATAACGTGGGGTACAATGCATCATTAGCGCTTATATTGCTGGAAATGTGAAATAGAGTCTTCCTGACAGCTCAAATAGGCGTATTGTAAAAGTGTATATTAACATACAAAATGGAACGGTACATAATTACCAAAAAAAAAACAAATTGGCGAACCCCATGTTTGTACCACATAGGTATCAAATTATGGAATTTAAAATTTCTATGCTATACATAATGTGGATGTAAATACAAAATTGAACGATACAAATTACAAAAGGAACAAGAAGAAAACCTTAAAATGATAGGAAGACTATAAATATCCAAATGTAAATTTCTCTCGGAAGGAAACGTGTGCATGTAAATACAAAATCTAAAGGTACAAATTTACAAAAAGATATTAAAAATGAGACTGTGTAAGCGGGTTAGAACTTGGGATCTTTGGGGCGTGAGACTAAGATGATAACCAATTATAACACCCCTATATCTCTGATATATTTTAATACTAACCTTGTGTGGTGTTTTACCTCTTTGTTATTGTATCAGTATCACACGTTCCATATCACATTTTGCCTCAACCAAAGACCGTAATTTATTTGAATCAGACATGGAATTTTTTCGGTCACCAATCTTATGATATTACAGAAAAAAATCGGAATGAATACCAAGATTTTAAAATGAGCAACCCTTTTTAGCGATGTCTTTATGAACGTCGCCTAGAACCTTCTCAGCAGAATGGTACGAGCAACATTTGTGGGAGCTGTTGTCCAATTTGAGAAGGTTCTCAATTTGTGTAGTAATAGTGTGTAAAAGCTTGCTATAGTTACAATCAGGATCATGAACTTTTTTGGTGTGTCAAGTTTTTCCCTCAACATTTTAAAGGAGTATGTGGTTTCAAGTTTGACATCAGGTGACAAGTAAAGCACTCGCCAGCCTAAAGCCCAGAAACTCTCTCGCCTCTATAAATGAAGTGACAACTTACATTCAAACGGATGAAGGAATCTAAACAATACTCTATTATAATCATGCCAAACATAGAAACTGTAATCCGATCGAATTCGAACCAAATCCAACCCATACAAAATATCTCACAAATTCACATATACATTCATTGACCATTTGAAATATGTAAAACATATGTGACGGGTAGCCAACCTAAGAAGGAGGCACCCGACACACGACAAAATTATCACACTCCGCTACCACTCTTTCCCTTCGAGGAGAAAAAAATAAGATGATCTGGGCATATTTGTTTCTTGTACCTATAGTAGCAGCAAGGGTGCAGAATCCGTGAGGAAAAACACAAGATCCATCCCCACATTTATGCACTTGGCCCGCTTCCTCCATATGAATCATATGCTACTTTTTTTGTGGCTTCATCATGAGACCACGGAGGGCGGCTGGGCCATCCGATCACACGCCCCCCTTAGTTTGGTCTTCTTCTTGCCCAAACAACTACGCAAGTTCGTTAGCTTATTCCCAATTCCTACAATTCCCACATATTAATTGGCAACATATCTCCACAAGATATCTCCATATACATACATGCATCTTGGTACACACTTTCTAACACTCCGTATCATTGTATACGATGATAGAAGTTGTATAGTTGCTGTCTATATATGATAATAGATAGATGCGTCTCGTCTATATATTGAAGGATAGACACGAGTACATGTTGCTCTAAGTGATAGGGATGGTGTAAGGCATGGTTGGTGATGTTTGAGTCAAGTGCCCTAAAGTTTCTCGGATTACAACTTCATATGAAATGCAATAAATATTATTGATGTTGTATGTTGGCCTTGTGGAGTTACTATGTATATCACGTGAGAAAATGAAAGAAAACCACGACATTTAAGGTAGATGTGTTAGAAAACTAGCATTTTGAGGGGAAATGACACATAACTACCTGTTTTGGTCCGGTCCGTGATAGATAGCATTGATTGCTCGATTTGCTTGTGTTAACTCGTTTCCTGACAGGTGGGCTCCATTGCCAGGTCCGACGTGGCACGGTCTTGACGGACGGTGACCACGACCGTTAGGTATGCGTTACCGGGGCACGAATCTGGTCAATATAGCCGTTCCAGGCAGCGTCGTCCCCAATCCCATTGCTCGCGCTTCTGTCCCTCTCCTCTCCCCCCGCCAACGGTTGTGTCCTCCGCTACTGCCACTATAGAGTTGTAGATCTCTGCTAAACGACAACATGGTTTCGTGGAGCGATGGTGACAAATCTTCCATCGATCTGAGCTCACTTGGCACCGATGTTAGTGTTCCATTCTCATGTATCTAGGGTTAGGATTCATATGTTTTGGGGATGTCGGAAGTTTGGAGAACCCTCTCCAAAATGGATAATTAGACGTGATTGTAAAGCGAGCGGCGGTTCAACTAGCCCTTTGGAGAACCTAAAGGCGATTTTCCTTTTCGCACCAGAGGGAGGAAGTAGCGGAGGTCGAATTGAAATATAGGTGTGGCAAAATACACATATACTATGCAAAATTGAGCAATCTACGGAGTGTGCACAATTACACACATGTATCATGGAAAATATATTAGTTAACGTGTGGCACAAGCCAAAGCTTGCCAGATAGCTAGCTCCCACCGGACAATACACTTTGTAGCCAGACGATTTCCGACTTGGATAGTGTAGGATTTTGATAAGTAGTCGTAATTTTCAAAAGTGGTTCTCCCTAAGCAAGCATTTAAGATCAAATGAAAGGCCCTTCCAATATCCATATGAAATGCATTTGTACACCTCATTCCCATAAAAATTTGCAATCCGCATAGATTGAAGACCACTCTTCGTATGCCCGTCCAAACGACCGTTTTCACAGCTTTCTCGATTTTGCAAATTTTCACAAATCACAACTACATCCCATCAAATTCCTGACTATTTTTTCGTTTCCGTGTTTTTATAATAGTTTGATGGGAAAAAAGGCGTGAAACAGCTCACGGTTTCCAAAAATCCCCCAAAACCCTCTTGGATCAACCATCGAATCCACGGGACGAATCGTTCCAAGATATTTCATCACAATCAGGCCAAAGATGAAAACTCCGAATCTGATCGAATCATCAAGCAGAAAATTTCGCACAAATTCGTAGATCTCCTCTCCCTCTCCCGTCCAAACCCAAACCAAAATCGCGTGAAGCACGGGGGGCGAGAGGAGGAGACGGCGTGGGGCATAAGGCACCCGACACGACACAGGGACAAAATTTTCAAACCCGCAGCAGCCACCGTCTCCTTCCCTTCCCGGAGAACCTTTTTTTTTTCTTTCTTAGGCGTCCACGGTGGTTGTACCAAAGCCAAAGCATCATCACCGGCGCACGGCCCCCCCCAGTTAACTGAAATTACCTCCCTGCCCTTCCCGCGCTTATCCACTCGGCCGCTCTCCCGCCACGAACCCCGCGGGGTTCCTCGTAATTCCTCGAGCCGCGCGAGGGCAGGAGCGTCTTTTCACCCGCGCGTCGCCCCTGATTCTCGCGATATCTCCCCCATTCTCTGTTTTCTCGTCTCTCTCCTCCTCTGTTCCCTTCCTCCTCCTTCCTCCCCAAGTTTATCGCCCTCCCTCCGAAGCATCGTCCGCCCGCGATCCCCACGCCCCAGCTCGGAGCCTCCGCCGCGCAAATGCTGCCCCGATCATGGTGAATTCCCTCCCCGACCCCTCCTCCTTCCAATCCTCGCCCGTTCGTGATCCTCCGTCCTAGTCTTGGCGCCGTCGTGTTTTTCTCCGCCCTGAATCGCATGTGAAGCGAATCGGGATTTTGTTTTGTTGGTGTATGTGTTGCGGGAATTTTTTTGTGTGTTCTAGGCGGCGCCTATTCCTCTTTCTGGAGGTGGGTATTGCTGGTTGCGTTTGGGTTTGCGGTGTTCAGCTGTTCAGATCGGTTTTTTCGGTTATTTGGGGAATTTTTTTTTCTGTTGCGTGCGTGGTTGGAGAATGCGGCGTTTGGACAGGTGTTTTTCCGTTGGGTTCCTCGTTTCAACTAATAGTGTTCAATCGCCGTGATCCGCGGTCTGTTGGGATTTTGCGGAGTCTCGGGTTAAAACTCAATCCCTTCAGTTTCGGTATTCGTTGCGATTCAACTGCTTTTGAATAGATGGTAGACGGCTTAATCTGCCGCTCCCTTTGCGTTTTGGAATTTCTGTTTCCTGTTCTGTTTGTTTCAATGTACCTTCGTGCGCTAAATCCGTTGATTGATTCGTACCTGATCTGCCGCTTCCTTCTCGAATCTTCTAGAGTAGATCTCTCTCTTGCGGGGCCTATATGCACCTGATGTACCGTTTCATTTTGGGATCGATTTGTTCCCTTTGCCAAAGGATCGTCACGTCTATTTTGATTATATATTTGTTTCTTTACCAGAAAACACTTTGTCTTATAGTGGTTACTGTTTAATTTCTATCGCTGTTGCGTTGAGGATCACGCGTTTTTCTGTTAACCGGTGGGCTGCACATGCTTCCATGCCCAATAACAGAGGAACCGTATCGTCTAGAAAAGGATAGAAAGTAGGCTGAGTGAGGTGGTCAATGGCACATGCTATTTACAACGTTGATGATTTCTGTGCTAGGACTACTTTCTTGTCTCCATCTTTTTTCGTGTATACGGCCACATGCTATTTTCCAGGGAGGGAATATTGTCTCCGGTCTCCGCAGTCAGATACCGAATCAAACGTTTTCTACCTTCTGCAGATTTTCCGATGAAGAAATAATAAGCCCCTCTGTCCTCGACCAAGATGGATCCGGCATATCCAGATGATGAACGCAGTGAATAATGTGTTGCTGAAGCTGCAATAAGCATGAAAGTTGTGCAAATAATGATGCATAACCATTCATGCTCTGCCTCCCCCGTTTGGAACTTTCTTCTTCTTATGCAACCTTGTACGAGCAAACCTACTGTGCAAGTGATGAGTTATAAGGGTGGCCCGGGTTCTACAGTTTGGGGTTTTATTGGTGTTCAGTGATTACTAGCAAAACCTCTGTGGTGAAGTTTACGACCATGGAAAGGTGAACCGTAATCTATTTTGCCAACTGTATGTTTTGTGGTTCATGTACTAGTTTTTAACAAAGGCTTCCAAATTTTCGCAGGTATAAAGTCATGAGGGAGATAGGTGATGGAACTTGTGGAAACGTTTTTAGGGCTTACAATATAGAAACAAACGAAATTGTAAGTGCAAACTTGTCACGCTCTGACGGCTTATCACTATGCTTTTAGCATTATTTGTCTACTCTTTATCTAGCCTAGAAGAAGTGGATAGTCACAGATCCTTACAGAATATAGCATTTTGCCTTTTTGTATTTGATTCGAGATGTTCTTTATGTATGAGGAGCCATTTGCTAATATTTTTTCTTGGCACATATAGATATTTCTCTGTCAGAGATGAACAATTTTAATATATTTTCTTGCTACATTCAGGTTGCTGTTAAAAAAATGAAGAGAAAATTTTACCATTGGGAAGAGTGCATTAGTCTACGAGAAGTAAAGGTAATTTATTTTAGGAATGGATATATCACCAGATGTGATCAAACAACATTGTTTTGTATTTTGTATACTTAATAGAGAACCGTCCTCTTGCAGGCCCTCCAGAAACTGAATCATCCAAACATTGTTGAGTTGAAAGAGGTTACGATGGAAAATCACGAGCTGTTCTTCATTTTTGAACACATGGTGAGTCTTACATTCTTGGTATTAGTTGCATAATGTTACTTGCAGTTTCTCCCCCATGCTCTTCTATGTTCTTGTTAAATTTTGTACCAACTGTTATAAGTACATCTACATGTATCTCGGGGATAATCACTGCATATGCTCAACCAAACAGTTAAGAATTTCTACTTTGGTTGGGTCATTAACATCTGTGTATTTGCTTAGGTTGCCATTCATAGTTTGTTACTTAGAAATTCATCTTCATTCGTTGGCTCTCGGCTTATGCTTTTTGGGTTCTTAAAAATTCCTTTTCTCAAGTGGGCTTTTGTACTACTCAGGTGTAATTGATATTTTTCTCTTTCTAGGACTGTAATTTATATGATCTTATAAGGGAAAGGCACATTCCTTTCTCTGAAGAAGAGATACAGAAGTTTATGCTCCAAATACTGCAAGGCCTTGCATATATGCATAATAATGGATATTTTCATCGTGACCTGAAACCTGGTAAATTGGTCAACAGTGTTTTCTTTTTGAAGTATGCTGCCTCTGTACCAACAAACTGACTAAAATCTAACACGATTTCTGTTCCAGAAAATCTCTTGGTGAGAAATGGTGATGTTAAAATTGCTGACTTTGGGTTGGCAAGAGAAGTATGCTCCAGGCCTCCTTACACGGATTATGTATCTACCCGATGGTGAGTTTCTGTATAAAATATCATTACACTCTGTTGATTAGTTACCTAAAACTTACATCCTATTTTCTAGGTACCGAGCTCCAGAGGTGCTGCTGCAAGCTTCAGCTTACACACCTTCTATAGGTGATGACTACTGTACTTAGCCCTTGAGTTTTGAAGCTTTGTTCATTTCCTTGATAAATATACATAGAAAGGATTCCGCTAATATTGTAAATCATCTAGTTTATGGTCACTCCTTTTATTTAATCAATTGTGGTTTATAGCTTCCTCTTGCGGGCCTTCGCGGTTAATTGGTATCTTTATTAATTAATAAATGTGGTTTTTCAGATATGTGGGCCGTTGGTGCTATTTTGGCTGAGCTTTTCACACTGTCTCCACTATTCCCTGGTGCAACGTACGTATTAACCTACTTTTTGTAGCTTGAACATAGACCAGATTACTTTTATTTCTCTTGATATTATGGTGATTTGCATTGTTTTTAATGTTTTGTTTTATGTTTTTATCAGTGAGACAGATCAACTTTTCAAAATATGCACTGTGCTTGGGACCCCAGATCACTTTGTCTGGCCAGAGGGAATGAACCTGCCTCGATCAAGTAGTTTCCAGTTTTTCCAGGTGAAACGAGTTCTGTCAACATTCATTGGATGAAATGCTTTCTTGGCGCTAATATTTTTCATTTGTTCCAAAGATTCCACCAAAAAATCTGTGGGAGCTTATTCCGAATGCTTCCTTGGAAGCTATTGACTTGATTAAGGTACATTACTGAACATTGTTGTTTTATTTTTTGGTTTTGGATCAAAGTTGTCCTTAGCAGGATTATAAATTTGTGGATGGCCCAAGTTGATATCTGTTTATTTGAGCAACCTGTTATTAGTAGAAAGCTGATAGAGATTAACACACTGCCATATATATGTTTAAGTCCTAAGTTTACTACTTACTGAGACTTCTATCATGTTGTTTTGCAGTAAATTATATTAATGATTGTTACATATAAATATTGCTAATAGGTGTTATTTTTGTTTTTTGAATAATCAAACTTTTGTTGCTTATTTTAACTGAACTTTTCTTGCTTGATGTTATCGATCTATTAATAATTCTCTGAATTAACATGACACTCTTTTGTCCTCGTTTTTATAGCAACTTTGTTCCTGGGATCCACAAAGAAGGCCAACTGCTGAGCAAGCACTACAACATCCATTCTTTAATGTAAAATTTACACATTTGTTGTCTATGTCTATTTTTCTTTGTTTGTCTCTGTGTATCTGAGACTTTTGAGTGGTCTAGGTTGGCAAGTGGGCACCAAGGGCTCTCCATGATGATTCCTACTCAAGGATGAATGAATCTAGTGAGTTCTATGTCACAATTTATTTCCTGGGATATTATTACAAAAATCTTATACATTGAGGGGTTTCTGATCGAGCTCCCTTTTCTTTTACAGGAGCAAGTCCAAGGTTGGAACTGGACCTTTTTGGCTTCGGTGCAGAATCTGATGACCTTGATCTAACTCTCAGTCTAAAGCCAAGTTCTGTATCAGGTGCCTGAAATATTTCACCCCTGTCAAATTTCTTTGGTTATTGTCTTGTCTGTACCATTGCTGGAAGTATGTGCACTACCATTGCTGGAAGTATGTGCACTATGGTTCCACAAAGTTGATCACGTTCAACCGTAGGTTGCTAGTTGCAATGAAATTGGTGACGAGGGACTTGACAATATGAATTAGTGTTCCATAAGCTGTAGGACATATAAACAAAACCAGATCAGCTGTACATGTTATGTTTGTTTCCGGTAGGAACACTGAATTAGTATTTGGAAACAACCAGGAACTATTAATCAGAACATGGTGACAACCGGCTTCAGAGTTTCTTAGGTACAAACTGGATAAGTAGGGCTGGACTGACTTCTGTTGTCAGACGGTCGTGAATATGTTCAGTTAATGTTGCTAGATATAAACAATTTGTATGAAATAATAAGTTAAAACAGATTTAATGCACTCATATGCTGGTATAACTGTATCTTCTATGTTTTTGTTTCGGAACTTTAATATTTATTATGTGCAAAATGTATTGGAGTGTTTCCACTGACATACGTTTATATTGCTTGTAGATCTTGGAAAGCATGTTCCAGAACATAGAGAAGAGGAAAATCTTCTACAATTGGGATTTGGGAATCCTCCTATACAGCCAGGTACGTCTTTGCTTCTGGTGCTGCACCTTAATTTAGCATTGTTTATTGCATCCATCTCCATAGATCTCCTTCCACTGCCAAGTGCATCTATCAAATACTTGTAAACGTTGGGCAAATAAAATGGTAGAAATGAATTTCGTGTAGAGAACGACCAACAAATACGATAGCTGAATTTGTATTTCCTAATCAAACTTTACTCTTAAGTGTTTAGATGTTAGATTAGTCTTTGACACGGTCAAGACGACTGTTTGTTTCTACATCATGTAACAGGGTTGTGGCCTCTCATGTCTTCATCACATCGCCCCATGGCCATGGGGGATGTTCACGCCATGCCATCCTGGCAACAGGCGTTTATTGCTGACAGGTAGAGCATATGGGCACACATTATCCATATTCTATGCACAAACGGGTTACTCCTGTACTCATTGCTGCCAATGATTTGGTGCTTTTCAGCCAAGCAGCGCTGCCAGCGCACGCTGTTGGAGGATTCTCGGGCTCTCCTTTCGGCCTGTTCCCTTTGCAGCCGAACCTGATGGAGAGCCGATCATTGGCGCCGGCGCCCATCCGGCAGGTCAATTTCTTCTGACCGACCGCACACCTGGTGCGGTTAATAGATGATGATGATCCAACTTGCAAGCTCCTTTCATACATCCGGGCTTCTTTCTTGGTTTTTTATAGGAGTGATAGACTCGGACAATAAGCGGCGGCAGCAGCAGGCAAAGAAAAAGATGTACATACATATTCGTTTGTAGGTTCCCCGAGTTGAAGCCCTTCCTTCTGTGGAAGTATAATTTGAGATGACTCCGCTACTCCCTCTGTACATACCCATCAAACAGTTTTGTATGACGATTATATTTCTTCTCGATCTTTATTATCGACGAGTGATTGAAGAGTTGAGGCTGTTGCGTTCCTAATGATCTACGCATGTGCCTCTTTGATCTGTTCCATTAGTTTCTTGATATGCTCCATGCATGTTCTTGTTTGATATCCTGATCTGACTATCGTATCTGCGGATTGAAGTATGCAGCGTACGTGTTAATACCTGACACCGATCTTGAATTCTCGATGCTGCTGTCGTGGTGCACCTGACGACCTGGAATGCATGGAGCAAACAGCAAAGTCTAGAGGCTTTGCATTGAATTGAAGAGACGGCGTAGGTGCGGCAGGCGCCTGACGACATGACGGTAGAAAGGAAGAAGGAAAACAACGAAGAGATGGGCAGCAGAGCAGTGAAGTTTCTGACATTGATGTAATGTAACACCGGATTGACCATTTCTGACATGGTCGTTTGAGGTACGGACTGGAGTTACGATCCACTCGTTTTTATGCTTAATAATCTTTACTTTTTTTGATAACTCTTGTAATCTTACTTGTTTATTACTACTAAATTTAGGTTGACGGTATTTTAAACCGGATTGACCCCAAAGGACCCAAAGTAAAAGAAGAATTAAATAACATTCCTTACTTTTGCAAACTTGACCCTTAGACGACGAAGCCTGCTAGAGGTAGAACTTTTGGCCGGGCGCAGAGGCCCCTCGTCCCCATGCCATGGATAACTTGACAAAGGCGGTACAAGGTTGCCATCGTTGTGGAACTCCGCCTGTCGACATTGTAATATTTGGGGTGAGTGACCATGTGAGCACCCCTCATCCCGCAAAGTCGGCGTTGCAATATTTGGGGTGAGTGACTCCTCATCCCGCAAAGCACACACAACAGGAGCATCGACGCCAATTTACTTGGGCTATATTTTGCTTGTAAGAGCATCTTCAAGGACATCGCTCATAGCCATACCGGGTTCTCCTTTCTCACGCCACGCTAGCGCTCGAACTTCTTCACCCGCCCGACACGCTGGGACAGGACCAAGGTCATCCATAAATTGTACTCCCTCCGTCCCAAAATAAGTGTCTCAACTTTGATAAAAAGTGGATGTATGTATACATAAAAACATGTCTACATACATCCACTTTCTATCAAAGTTGAGACACTTATTTTGAGACGGAGTGAGTAGTTATATCATATTTATAAAGAATTTTGATAATATTTGTTGTTGTTTGACCGCCTTTATGAAATAATACTAGACTACATTGCACAACTTGTTTGCCCCCTTTTTGTGTAGTTTCTTGCTCCGTCCCTACCGAAACCCTTCTTTTGTCCTACTCCTGGCAAGCAGAGACGAGACATCACCCCGTGTTGCGACAACCTGCGGCTGAGCAGGGAAGTCATTTAGCCATACTGTGGGGGGGGGGGGGGGGGGGGGGGGGGGGTGGGGGGGGGGGGGGGCTGCATGGTCTAGTCACCGTTGGAGCACTTAAGGGTTTCCTTGATTCATAGGATTGTAAATGTATAGAAAAAGAAAACATGTAGGATTGGGAAGTCATGTCTATTTGATTCTTATGGGAACAGCTTTATAGTGAAGGTATGTTTCCACGAGTTTAGAGCTTATGTTATTTTCATATGAGATTTACACGACAAAATTCCTATCGGAATATTTCCTATAGGATATGATCCTATGAATCAAATGGCTACCAAAGAAAAACTTACAATAGGATCGAATCCTTTAAAAAATTATATGTCATTCCTTTGAATCAAGGAGGTCCTAAGTTTTTTTTTTCCAACGTCCAAAACATTTTTGGGTGTTAGAAGCAAATTTAGCAATCTCGCTGGAAATGCTCCAAGTTATCGTTCACTCTGGGAGGAGTTGTGCGAGGAGGCAGGACGTGTCGGATCGGGATCCTCTAACTTTGGAATCCAATACTTTTCTAACTTTGCGTCATTGACATGTGGAGCCCGTCACATGTGAGAGCCACCTGTCACTGACTGAAAGTCAGGATTTGCCAAAGTTAGAGCATCTCCACCGGCACCCTCCAAACGACCCCCCAAAGGCCCATAGGGGGTCCGGACGCCAAAAAACGCCACCAGCGGCACCCCCAATGTCTCGCCCCGAGCAAAAACATGTCTGACACCCCCGAAGAGGCATCCAAATTTGGAGGCCCTCTGGGGGGTGCCGGACATGGGGGCGGACATGCTTCTGACAGGGCTGGCCCGCCCGTCATACACACAGCAGCGCGCCCAAATTCCCCTTCGTCTACATTGCCGCCCCGGCGCCATAATTCCCAATCTTCCCTCCATTTTACAAAAACCCAATTTGCCGCCTCCCACCTTCGGCAGATGAGGCGACTCAAGGAGAGGACAAGAACAAATAAACACGATTGGAACACGATTCACAGATTCACATAGACATGATTCACAGATTCACATAAACATGATTCACAGATTCACACGATTAGCATATCAGATTCACATGACAGAACACAACTAGAACAAAAGAGCATAACACTAGTAGGGTTGCTCGCCGGAGCCGCCGTCGGATTCTGACTCGTCGCCGGCACCCGTCATACATCTTCACAGCGAGTTCGTCCTCGCCGTCGAACTCGAACGCGAGGAAGAAGCCGATGTCGACGCTGCACTGATCCGCGAAGGTCATCCACCCGCGGCCCAGGCAGAGGCGGCCGTCCTCGTGCACTAGCTCGACGAAGTAACGGCCGCCGGCACGGCTAGCCTCGACAAGTGCCAGCCCGACGGGCGCGTACCCCATTGCATCGGAGAACTTCTGCGGCAGGCGCAACCTCGTTGTCGTCGGTTGGAACACCGACACGAGAAACTCGAAACCGTTGAGGTGGGAGAGGGGCCCGAAGGTGACGGCGACGAAGATCTCCGCTGTCCGCGGCCGCCACCGCCACCTCGCACTCGTCCACGCGTTCGGCCACGTGGTCGGCCGCGAGGTGCCAAGTGCGCCGCCGCCGCGATCTAGGGTTAGCCGGAGGGGGTGGGGATGGTATTGAAATGCTTAACCGCCGATGTGTTCACGATTTGATTTTTTTTTTTGAATTGGCGTTTGGGGGGCGGTGCTTTGGGGTGCGCCGCTGCGGGCTGCGTCGAAAACATAGGCGGACACATGTCCGGCACTCCCAATTGAAGCTCTGTCAGAGATGTCAGACACAAATTTAGGGGTGCTGTTGGAGATGCTCTTAGAAGAACCGGCTCCGGACGTGTCACGGTCACACACTCTCGGGGATGGTGAAGTACCGTTCGCCAAGAAAAGTAAAGCTGTCTCCTAGCTGGCCTCCCTCTGGTCCGAATTGACCTGACCATCATTCAAAGGAGCGGTAAAGCTGCTGCCACCATTGAATGAGAGCTTGCCGCTTCACTCCCGAGCAAACTCCGCAGGGTGCACTTGGCTTTCAATGCCACGATTCCTTCTCTGTTTTCAGATTCGGAAACAATGGTGAACGAACTTCAAAAAGAAAACGTGGAGCGTCAAGTTCGGTACGACGAAGCCAAGTCTCGCGACGGGTGTTTTTTTTGTGTGTTTGGTAGGACGTGCTTTTCGTGTCCGTTACTGGGCCCCAAGCTGGACATGTGTTCAACGCGAACGAATGCTAGTACATGTGCCAATTCATCGGCGGCAGCCGTACTGTTTCGTCTATCATGTCCACGAAGAAACTGTTTCTTCAGAGGAAAAATAATAAAATGTATTCCCTCCGTTCCACATTATAAGATGTTTTAACTATGTTTCACATTCACATGTGCACACATGTATCTAGACATGTTTTACTATACAGTTTCTCTAATAAATATTTTTAATACTATTAAGTAAACAGATATTTGCAACGAACAGTACATGACAATTTTTTGTTGAGATGAACATAAATTGCTCAACCAGCCTGCAAATATTTTCACACCTACAAGTATCAAAAACAAATTAAAGCAAAGAATATCTCGATTCGAAGTAGAAAGAGCTACTACTAGTATAAAGCACTACCAGTACTACAGGACTGTACTGGAGGCACTGAAGGCAGTGATGCGACTGATGAGTGAGTGGTGTAGAGTGTGAAGCTCGGCATCTTGCTCGCTGCTACCAGAAGCTTCCGTCACCTGCTTCATTCGGACCGTTGCGGTTAGCTAAGGTAACAAGGCAGCAATTAATAATGAATGACGAACATGATCGCTGCTGCCTCCAGAGAACCACTATACGCAACAGCCATAACCGTTCCAAACATCCAATATAAACATCGATCCATTTATATTTATACCAAGTAGTACCCTAGAATAGATAAAGGAATGACCATGCTACAACCGTACCACGCAGTTGTATTACTCACACGTTTTCCGTCAAACATGCGGTGAGGAGTTGTGTGTTAGGCGTGTGCTTTGGAAGAGTATCTATATACTTTAAGCGTGAGGAAGTTGTGTTAGGCGTGACAAGTACTCTGTACTAAGTATATTCCAAATACTATACGGCAATAGCATGTTTATTTTGGACGAACTATACAACACACATTATCTAATGTAACGTTTTCCCCGTTTTACTCTTTTCGTTTGGACATTGACGACCCTAGATCTTCTATGTACCCGATCCCCGTACACGATCATGCGTGCGTGTATTAATGTTGTATTGTTCTTCGAGCTCGGGTAGGTAAAATTGTATGCTACAATAACAACACCGCATCTAAGTGATGGCGACCCACGATTCAGTACCTTGGTAAAATTGTATGCTACAACAACAACACTGCATCATAGTGATGGTGACCCACGATTCAGTACCTTGACCGTTCGGGCATCAACTCTGGTCTTTTCTGGAGGAATCGTGTCAAGCTAAACACGTGTAATTATCCATGTTTTTTTCACATAAGAGATAACTTTATAGGTTTAGAACTAGAACAATATTCTGAAGCAACACGAGCACAATCGTCAGGAAACGACACGACATAATTTTTTTATTTTGGACGGACTATACAACATTATCTAACCTCATGTTTCCCCGTTTTACTCTTTTCGTTTGGACATTATGGACACACGATCTTCTATGTGCCCGCTCCCCATACACGATCATATATGCGTGTATTAATGCTATATGTATTGTGCTTTGAACTCTGGTAGGTAAAATTACGTGCTACAATTACAACACTGCATTTTAGTGATGGTGAGTACCTTGGCCATTCGGGCATCAACTCTGGTCTTTACTAGAGGAATCTTGACAAGCTAAACACGAGTAATCATCTATGTTTTCTCATATAAAGAGATAGTTCTATCAATTTAGAACTATAACAATATTCTCAAGCAGCACAGGCACAACCATCCGGACAAACGCCACACAAATTTACCAACCAACGTACGGTCCTGCAAACCCAGTTGACCATGACATGAAATAAAATGAACAAAGTATATATACACATAATAAAAAAGGAAAACAAAAAGGAATCCCTTAAAGCATGAGCCTAGCAATTGGAATAACATCACCAAAGAAACCAAAACAAGGATTACCTGGATCGATGGATTTTCATATCTTCTGAGCAGGACCGACACTCTTTTTCTTCTCCTCTCTCCCTCTCTCCTCCCGCTTTGAGAGTCCGCCGCCGGCTCCCGGCCCTTCTCCCCTTCCTCTCCGGCGGCGTCGCCGCCCGGGGACGATGGTGGGGGAGCGGCCGGCCGTCCCCTCTGTATAGTAGGTTAGGGTGTAGGTGGTTTGTCCCTTTGTAGCGTTTTGGAGTAGGCGGCCAGATCTTTGAGATCTCATCTGGCTCGTCCTGGCGGTGGGCCTCTCCGGCGAGCTGCTCCGGTGGCGGGGGTGGTGTGGTCCGGCGTCGCTGCAGGCAGGCATCTCCTTCAATAAGATCTCTGGGGGCCCTTCTCTTCCTCTGTTTTGGCGCGACAGTGTAAGAGGGGCGCTGGGCTTCTTCGGCATGCTCTCAAGGTGGGAGCGGAGCTGGGAGTGCGGCGGGGGTGAAGGGGATCGCAAGCAGAAAACAAAAATTTCCTACCAACGATATCCTTAAACTAGCCAAGATCTACACTGTGCAGATATAGAAGTACGGCGGATATCGGAATACATACCCTTGTAGACCGAAAAGCGGGGATTACGCTCCCGCACAGAAGACGACGTAGCCGACCTCTAGGTCGCGAAGAACTCGGCGCGACGAAGACGATGAAGATGACCTCGAGGTCGGGTGGAGGAAGTAGGCCTCCGAGTACCGCTAGCGCAGCACCTCGCAGGGTGTTACACACATACGGTGGAGACGACGGCCTCCGAAGCTCCAGTCCAGGACGAGCAGCGGAAGACTTGGACCGGAACACCAGCAGCGCGGCAGCGGGCTATGGTGGAAGAGAGATCTCTCATCCTCCTCGGCGCAACTCCGACAAAGGGAATCACGAGATCGAGGAGAAATCGAGAATTAATTGGGTGAATTAAAAGGCCAGGGGTGCCCCTTCTTATATAGGCTCCCGGGGGGAGCCAACCTTGCCAGCCAGGCAATGTGGGACTATCCCACAGCCTGGTTCGGCCAAGGCAGCATGCGCCGGCCCTAGGTGGGCCCCATTTGGCCCACCTAGGCCGGCCATAGCTCCCCCACCAAATTCCCTTGAGGGTTTTCCCCCCCATGGGCCTTCTTTCGACCAGAAGGCCCATTTAGGGAAATCAGCCTAAATAAATTCGAAAATAAATATATAAAATCATATTTAGACATTAATTACACTAATTAATATCAAACATATTATATATAATTTATTCTAGCTCCGAAAACTCTTTCGTCGCTGCCCGATCTCCATCGGACCATTCCCGGGACGTTCCCGGTGATCTCTTTCCTTTCCGGTTGTCTTGTCGAAACCCCTTAAGTGTGTTACCCTAGCGGTTCGATATAATAACAGACATGATCGAGACTCCTCTCCGATCAATGATCAACTCGTAGGCCTGGACCCCATGAATCAACCCCTGTGATATAACGAATGACTTTCATCTATCAAACCTGGACGTCGAGTCTTAAACCTTTTGCCATAGCGATACTTAGTGTGTCCGAGCATCGTTCATAGATATCTCCATATCTAGCATGATCTCGTTACCGACAACACTATCTTCTACTCGTCTGTGATATTATGTCAGCTGGTGACCTAGTCACATGTTTGCAAACTCATTTGACATAATCTCACCGAGTGGGCCCTAGAGTATCCATCCGGCTATACGGACTGACAAATCCCGCTCTTGACCCCTCGTCTCAACTACCCCTTTCCGATACCCAAAAGTATCACCGTTATTGTCACACTTTATAAGATATGACGTTTGGTGCGATCAAAGTATCTTCCAGGAATAACAATAAGAGTTGGTCTCACGGTCAAAGGCGTAATGACTACGTCCTACAAATTATGGGTATGTCCATCACATCGTTACACCTAACGATATGACTTCCATTGCCGACCGGCGCCATGCCCTATGATCGGAAAACCTCGATCATCAATCGCGCAACGAAACTAGTCTTAGTAGAGGCTACTAGGGACCTGGTTGTTTATCTACCACACCTGTATTAATGTTTTCGCTTAATACAGTTATAGCATGGTATAAAACATATAATGAACAATTGGGATATTGCCAATAAACTATGTTTATTAAGTGCCTCTAGGGCATATTCCCTTCAGTCTCCCACTTGCACTAGAGTAACACTTAATCTAGTTTACAACTTGGTAAAAGCTCAACACCCATAGCATCTTGGTGCATGCTTGCCTTGTGGAAGAGGAATACAGTCAACAGATCTCACACATTGAGACCTATATGTGCTTTGCAACACTTCTATGTCACCTAGTTTGACATCATCCCGTATCTTACGATGACGGTGAAATATATCCTAGTGGATGGAGTGAGACTCGAACATTCGCGTAGCGTGGGCCTTAAAAGTCTAAGAGATCTATTAAGGGGACCACATACGCTCGGAAAACTGCTCAGTCCAATCACACTTGCAACTTCTGAAGTTGCCATATATTTCTATACATATGTAGATTATGCGACAGTGCATTCAAATGCGACTTCGCAAACTAACCATGTCTATCTTCAAAATAAAGGACATCTCCTATATCAGATTTCTAGTCGTATGGGTCAGTGTCATAACTTGCATCATCGTAACCGCTTTACGGCAAGTTGTCTTTCCACTCTTACCCTTTACTAGAAAACATATCTTCAGTTCTCATAGACACTGAAGAATAAACTTAACGTTTGTTCATTGATCCACACAAGGATCACTCTAGAACCTGTTCTTCAACCAAGAACTCGGGTCACACCAAGTCGAGCTTTCAGTCTGATAGAATCTATGTCTGATACATAGAGAATGTCGAACATCATTTTCTATCACTGAAAATGCCAAGATAAACTTAATATTTTACCTAGTCATACAAGCAAGAACCTCTTTCTTCGCTTGTCCTATTCTGAAACACTTCAGAATCTTGACTTAGGAAATATTCCGACTTAATGTTATTAAGCCCCTTACGATCTATACAATTATAAATCGGATGCCTAATACTCCTAACTTCATTTCATAGAAAATTTAATCACTTAAATAATCCTTTACACTCTACTAGAGGATATGTGTCATTCAGTATGTCGTTACATACAGAATCACAAATGACACCTAGCTCCCACTCAAATATGCCTTCCGCATATAAGATCAAGGAAAGCTACTTAGCTCCCACTCAAATATGCCTTCCGCATATAAGATCAAGAAAAGCTACTTTGCTCCCACTCACTTCTTTGCAAATGCAAGTCTCTTCAACTATTTTGGACAACTCCAAAATCCTTTGATCACATTATCAAAGTGAAGATTCCAGCTCCGATATGCCTGCTTCAGCCCATGAATGGACAACGGAAGTTTGCATACATGTTTAGCATCCTCAGGATCACCAAACCATTATTGTACTGATTACAACTCTTTCTTAATGACACTATTAAGAAACATGGTTTCCTTATCCTTCTATCAATTTCTCATTCGAAATTATAGTAATTGCTAAACGACCCAGAATAGATTTAGGCTTCGCCACCTGAGACAAAATCTCGTTGTGGTCAACTTTTGAATCTGTCGGAACTGTTTCACGACAAATCGATCCTTATCAATGTCTACTCTCTCATAAAATTCCATATTCTATTAACATCCTAGATGCCATCAAGAAGATCTCCCAAGTCAATACCTGGTAATCGTATATGGATTTTATCTCGGATCATATATGACTCATAGCCATTTCTCGGACTTAGGTCTACCATCTCTTCTTCGTAGTTCGTAGGTCTATCATATTCCATTAATATGACCTTCATAACAAGATTGTCGTAACACACAGTGTGGAACACAACCTCGTATGCCTACGTTCTCAGTATGAGCTCATAGCATCATGATCTTGTATCATCAGCTTTTTCAAGCTATGGAGCCTGACACCGAAAACACTTTCGGTTGCGCCACTCTGATGTCTGGAGAGGAAGTTCACCAACTTCGTCTTGCTCTACTTTCTTTCTCACTTATACCCTTGGACAAGAAACTATTTCTTTCGCAAGGTATATCCCGGCAAAGATTTTGCCTATGTCGTGAGACATGTACCCGACTAACTCTTTAGATACGGTACACTACAAAGATTAATCCATTTTAGGTTTGATCACATCAAAACACTAAATTGCTGAAACGACAATCTAGGCTAAAAGCCATGCCATCACTAATATGGTATTGTCTCCATGGATTCAAATGGTTTCCCTATTATCTAACGTGAGTGTTACGTTTCTACCATATGATTCTAATGATCACAATAATTCGGTAAGAGATTTATTTACCACACACTATCCGATAGGGTGTAATTACGACGTCCTAACACACCATAACACTATGGTGTTCCATGCGACGTAATTTGTGGAACTCTTCTCACAAGTCTTCCAATGATGTGCCAACATTATAACTCAAATCTTCATTTCCTCGATCTGTATCGCGGGAATTTGATTTTCTTGTTAAGTTTATTTCCTACTTCATTCTGAACTTGTTTGATCGAATCAAAGTTTCCAGACCAACATTTCCCGAGTGGATATCCATATATCTACTCGAATGTTCATGAAGTCTATGAAATAAAGACTTCCACTACACGTTAAAGTACTTCATTGATTCACATACACCGATATGCACGATTCTCAACAAGCTATACTCAAAACGTTCAGTGAAGTTCACGAAATAAAGGTCTCCACTACCCGTCAATTACTTCATTGAACCACATACATCTCTATGTATGACTATCAATAAGTTATATGCCCGCTTTCCGAAAACGGTGTCACAGTTATTTTGCAAGTGTCAAAAGATCAAATCTTAGGACTTGTAGATCCATCCGGTATGGAGCTAATGCATTGACTATAACATTGACATGACTAAACGGTAGTGCCACACATATGTGGTGTCTTTATTAAGTTTGTATCCTTTGGCATTAATATTATGAATGTGGGAGCTTCTACCATCTAAATTCAAATCGGCATATGATCATTACTTCATAAATATAGGACACCAAATTTGTCACTATCATGTATGAACAAGTGTCTCGCTAGAGGAGACACACTTGTAACGATCATACTAACAGGCGATCATAAAGAATTTATTCAAATGGTAGATCTAGAGGGAGAGTGTCTATAGCCATCACAACAACTTGTCTGCCATTATCAACACGCAATGTCGCCTCATCCTTTCAAGCTACTCAAGCAGTAAACCTGGTTTTCATAAAACATGACTAGTTCAAAACTTAGTCACTACTGCGAGTACTTGCTTAGCTAAAACATTCATAACATGTATATCATATATACACCATCATCATCGATGACTTCCGGCGATCTGTTTCATCTTCTTGATACTTCCAACGTAATCAAGAACCATGAAGGTGAACGA
Source organism: Poa annua (assembly GCA_026929855.1). Lineage (NCBI taxonomy): Eukaryota > Viridiplantae > Streptophyta > Magnoliopsida > Poales > Poaceae > Poa > Poa annua. The sequence continues at coordinate 3,409,241 of CM049434.1, read as the reverse complement.
TTCCCCTTGCATGACATAGTCTATGACAGAGGATTTGCACTTGGCAACGATGTCTGTCATCCAGTGATCGAGCTGAGCGAGGCGTCTCAATGTTCATCAATTTTGAACATATGTCATTAAGTATGACCGCCACGTGCTCCCTCAATGTGTGTATTCTCTTCCATCTTGGTTGAGAAGACAATCAGTCAACGTACTGATAAACTTCATCAACCCAACGTTTGGGGTACCCCGAGTTTAGCGACCATATCATATGTTCGCGATCTAAAAAACTCGTACCCACCGTTGGTTCTCTATGGCAGAGATCATAGCATGCACTGGACTATGATGATATTATCCGCACAAAACCTGATAATCCAAATTATCTTTTGTTAGCGGAATCTCCGGGTTTATCTCCTAGCGGGTATTGTATCACAAAGAGCTAACGGTTTAAACAAGGAGTATCCTCAAGCTAAAGTATAAAACTATGAAGTTTGGACCCAACCTTTTAAGTTTCTCAATCGCAGGAATGCGCCTAATTTGAAAAGATGCTATCACAATGGTTAATATCTACAAAGGTTTGCAAAACAGACTCTGTTCATTATATTCTGAGTTCTAGTATTTTAGAAAATAACTATCCGAACTCCCACTCAAACGAACATCCCTCCTGGTCGTTTAAGCGATTACACGACCCCCATCCATTGCACAACCCCTCATCGTCAGAGCCGGCAGCACAACTTCAAGGGTAGACAATTGTCAATCACAACAACTCTGTGACTCATGCTCGACCTTTCGGCCTCCGTGTTCCGAGGCCATATCTGCATATGCTAGGCTCGCCACAATAACCTCCACGTAACGCTTGTGCAACATGGCTTACACCCACTGTATGCGAACGACGATATGTCTGACACCCGATCGTCACGGCCTGCCTCATAACGTAGAACTTTCTTGGTGGTGCTCGTTGGAGGAAGAACACTAGTGGTATTTTGAAGGGATCATCTTATATATAACTACCGCCGCGTAACTAATATATACTAATATATATAATCACACAATATAAGATGCACACAAAACATCAAATGTAATGCGATGTGATATAGTCCATTGCGCCATGGTCTTCTTGGCGCCCGCAGTTCATAAACAATTTAATAAACCTACCTTGACCATATCACATTGCCCCTGCAAAATAAAGTTAGACGCTTCTACTTTATCTTTTGCATATTTTACGTGGCTTGGGGCTGTCGTAAATAGAACCGCTTCATACCTACGAACCTTATGACCACAACAACGATCCAATAATTGCATGTTTAAGCATCCCTTTCGGGCCCTCCATTGAAAATGCAAGACCAACTAAAGAGAGAGAAACTGACACCCGCCAGCCACAGATACGGTACAAGCCGTATGTCAGTAGTGGAACCAGTCTCGCGTAAGCGTACGCGTAAAGTCGGTCCGGGCCGCTTCATCAACTCGATGCCGCTGGAATCACAAGTGCACGCTAGAGGGTAGCAAATAACAGGAACGGTGCCCCCGTGCAGAACACGGGTTCTAACAGCGTACAACTATATCTACGATAGATCGGCTCTGATACCACTGAAGGGGATCGCAAGCAGAAAACAAAAAATTTCCTACCAACGATATCCTTAAACTAGCCAAGATCTACACTATGCAGATATAGAAGTACGGCGGATATCGGAATACATACCCTTGTAGACCGAAAAGCGGGGATTACGCTCCCGCACAAGCGTTGACGACGAAGACGACGTAGCCGACCTCTAGGTCGCGAAGAACTCGGCGCGACGAAGACGATGAAGATGACCTCGAGGTCGGGTGGAGGAAGTAGGCCTCCGAGTACCGCTAGCGCAGTACCTCGCAGGGTGTTACACACATACGGTGGAGACGACGGCCTCCGAAGCTCCAGTCCAGGACGAGCAGCGGAAGACTTGGACCGGAACACCAGCAGCGCGGCAGCGGGCTATGGTGGAAGAGAGATCTCTCATCCTCCTCGGCGCAACTCCGACAAAGGGAATCACGAGATCGAGGAGAAATCGAGAATTAATTGGGTGAATTAAAAGGCCAGGGGTGCCCCTTCTTATATAGGCTCCCGGGGGGAGCCAACCTTGCCAGCCAGGCAATGTGGGACTATCCCACAGCCTGGTTCGGCCAAGGCAGCATGCGCCGGCCCTAGGTGGGCCCCATTTGGCCCACCTAGGCCGGCCATAGCTCCCCCACCAAATTCCCTTGAGGGTTTTCCCCCCCATGGGCCTTCTTTCGACCAGAAGGCCCATTTAGGGAAATCAGCCTAAATAAATTCGAAAATAAATATATAAAATCATATTTAGACATTAATTACACTAATTAATATCAAACATATTATATATAATTTATTCTAGCTCCGAAAACTCTTTCGTCGCTGCCCGATCTCCATCGGACCATTCCCGGGACGTTCCCGGTGATCTCTTTCCTTTCCGGTTGTCTTGTCGAAACCCCTTAAGTGTGTTACCCTAGCGGTTCGATATAATAACAGACATGATCGAGACTCCTCTCCGATCAATGATCAACTCGTAGGCCTGGACCCCATGAATCAACCCCTGTGATATAACGAATGACTTTCATCTATCAAACCTGGACGTCGAGTCTTAAACCTTTTGCCATAGCGATACTTAGTGTGTCCGAGCATCGTTCATAGATATCTCCATATCTAGCATGATCTCGTTACCGACAACACTATCTTCTACTCGTCTGTGATATTATGTCAGCTGGTGACCTAGTCACATGTTTGCAAACTCATTTGACATAATCTCACCGAGTGGGCCCTAGAGTATCCATCCGGCTATACGGACTGACAAATCCCGCTCTTGACCCCTCGTCTCAACTACCCCTTTCCGATACCCAAAAGTATCACCGTTATTGTCACACTTTATAAGATATGACGTTTGGTGCGATCAAAGTATCTTCCAGGAATAACAATAAGAGTTGGTCTCACGGTCAAAGGCGTAATGACTACGTCCTACAAATTATGGGTATGTCCATCACATCGTTACACCTAACGATATGACTTCCATTGCCGACCGGCGCCATGCCCTATGATCGGAAAACCTCGATCATCAATCGCGCAACGAAACTAGTCTTAGTAGAGGCTACTAGGGACCTGGTTGTTTATCTACCACACCTGTATTAATGTTTTCGCTTAATACAGTTATAGCATGGTATAAAACATATAATGAACAATTGGGATATTGCCAATAAACTATGTTTATTAAGTGCCTCTAGGGCATATTCCCTTCAGGGGGCTCGGTCAATAAGCGCGGCCACTCCGGCCGTCTGGCATCTTCTTCCTCCTCTGCTCCCTTGGCCGGCCGTGGCGGCGAGGGATGGGATAGTCTCGGCGAGGAAGATGCAAGGTGGTTGCGGGTGGGGGGATTCTAGCGAAGCTTCATCTTCTGGAGTGATGCAGCGGAGGACGCTATGCGGTGGCGTCGACCACCTTGCCTCCGCCTTTGAAATATGAAGCTTCTGGGGTCCTCGGGCCCTTTTACTGTTAAAAAAAACCAAAACAAAATAGGACATGGTACAACTTCTGGGGTCCTCGGGCCCTTTTACTGTTAAAAAAAAACCAAAACAAAATAGGACATGGTACAAGAAACAACACCATACCCCCTGGCCCCATCACATGTGGCCATGGTGCATCAATCCTCTTGCAGGTGGGCCCACCCACCCACACCGGAGCCGAACCCAACACGGCCGATCTGGTGCTATATATACCCGCCCCTGGTCTCCTCTCTTCGGTTTCCTTCCTCCTTTCTTCTTCCTCCTCCCTCCCTCCCTCCCGTCCGCAGGAACCCTACCCCTCCATCCAAATCCAACCCGGCACACACACGAAAGCGGCGAGACAGCGGAGAGAGGAAAAAAAAACAGTAAAACGAAAGAGAGCGGGGGAGGGAGATCGCGCCGGAGCCAGCTCTCACTGCCGATCCCCCGATCGGGTGGGGGCCGGAAGATCCCCCCTCCCTTGCCTCGGCGCGGCGCGGCGCCCGCCCAGATCCCCCCGCGATTCCGGCGCCGGCGGCGGCGGGGATGAGCGCATGCACCACCCCGCTGCTGGCGGCGGAGGAGTGAGCCCCGCACCGCACCGCGCCAGCGGCTGCGCCAGAGGAGGCGGGAGCGGGGAGGCGGTGGTTTTGGGGGGAGGATTGAGGGCTCTGGTGGTGCTCTGCTGATCCGGGGCCCGAGGCGGCCGTGCCATGTCTCGCTGCTTCCCGTTTCCGCCCCCGGGATATCACAAGACCGCCGCGCCGCGCCCCGACGACGGCCTGCTGCCGCCCTCCAACCCGCTCGTCCAAGACAAGGTGGACGGCCTCCCAATCCAATCCCCCCTCTCCCCACACCCTTCCCCCGTATCCTCCCGCTCCACGGTCCTCTTGCTCCCCACAGCTCTGCTCCGGGTGGAGATTCTATTAAGACATTACTGTGTGATGCTGCTATTACGTTGGTTACAGCAAAAAAGTAAAAAAAAAAAATTGGGGAGCTCACATGCCCTGTGGTTAGGCCCAGTTGCTTAGGGCGGAGGAAGTGCCGTGTTTATACTCACAATTGGTTAGAGAGCCCGAGAACAAAGTTTAGGGCTGAACCAATGCTTTTCCTACTGAGCGCCCCCAACGAATTGAGCTCGATAGCTAGGGCTGATCTTGCGGATAGTTAAAACGTGGGGGGTTTCTGCTGGATGGATCGACCGAAGAACACTTGCTGACTTGCAGCATTCTTTGCTTCTGTTAGTGATTCGTGCTTAGGTTCTGCAAGCTTCCGCTGTATTAATGGCGCCGGCGGATTTAGTGTGTCGGGTTGGTGATGGTGGATTTCCTACTTGCTATGGAGAAACCGTGAAGTAATTCAGGTTGCCCGAAAAGAGGCCCTGTTTCTAGTTTGTCCGCGTGCTGCTAAAGAGGGTGTGGATATAGTTTTAGCGACTTTACTGCTGGAAGCTATTCCTGAGAATTTTCTTTGGCTTACCCCCAGACCACCTTCTGTGAATATCGTGCTAGTATAGTTGGAGACTTGGAGTCTATGTTACACGTTAAACTGGGTTTAGTGGCTGATTCCCAGTTTCTCCGTTATGTGCCGGGATGACCTAAGGGTTCCATATTTAACAATAATGTGCACTTTCTATGCAATTACTGTGTGTCCTGGTCCTGGTGGAGATCACCACGAGTGCATGACGTAGATTAGCTCAAAGTTGTACATGCAAATATGAATTAGCTAGTTCAGTTGTCTCATAGCAGGTGTTCTGAATCAGTTGTACTTGTGCTGTCTAGACCATACAGGAGGGTGGCAGATTGGATCCCTGCAGTAGTTTTATACATTTCATTAACATTTTAAATCATCACATTGCAGTTACTTGTAGATGGAAGTACACTTCAATATTTTTGTGACCAGAAGACTATAATGTTACTACTTCCGCAATATAACCGTTTATGCTTTAACATAGATATACAATGTTACATGTTAGACAATATTTGTTGTTTTTATGTAGCCCCATCCAAGTGCACCTCTATAATAATTAACACACTATCTATAATAATTGTTGTATCTATTATGGTTGGGAACTTGGGAATACAGAATAACTGCAAAAGAGAGCCTCTAGTCTTAGAGAATGAGTGTCATGAGAAAGATGGGATATTGGGGTGGAGTGGCAACAATTTGTTTCTTTAATGTGTGTGCGCAACTCGCTCAATGACCATCTTTAGGTACATGCTACTTGTAAAACTGCTGATACATGCCCATTCCCTGCATCGGTATCTTTATAGGAACAGTTTGCGTGGTCTTTCATACCTCATTATGTACTGTAGAAGCTCTGAGTTATGATGATAATTGGCTGCACTGTCCTATTGAGTTGCATTTTCTTGTGTCAAATGACTGGTTTAACACCTGTTTTCATTCCACCACTATCTGTTCTTATAACTGATATAATTTATATAGATTGTGATCCTATGATTTGATAGTTTGTTAAATCAAACCCCAAAGACATTTTATGATTCATCTATTTGTATATATGTCAGTTTCCTAATTGTTTTTATGATTTTTTTCTTATTTTATGTCGGGAGGAATATTAATTATGGTTTGACACGCAATCATGTTTCTTAATAACACGTTTGTAGTAATATAAATATCAAGGGTGTTTAAATGGCATGGAAATTGAAATTACAAACATGGTTACGCTACGCATGAAATGATTTGTCTATATGTGTGCCATGTTTATGGGCCTTTTGGCTTGTGTTGACTGTTAAGCATGTCTATAATGTTTATCTGTATAAACGTCACTGACTTCTGTCCGATATCTACCCTATGCATGACAAACCATTAGCATAGCCAAATTTTATGCAATTTGACAGATGCTGTATCCTCTAGATATTGATTATTGTGACCTAAACATTTCAGCATATTTCTTCTATCATGTTTGTTTTATGAGTATCATATCTGTACAGTAAATAGGTTCACTCTAAAATCTTGGGATTGATTATGCTTGTTAAAATAACTCATGTTATGTTTCTTGATTTTAAGATGTTCTCCACATAGCTCGAAACAGTCGATTTTGATTTCAAATACTAGCAAGCTTGAGAGCGAATCAAGAATTAAGCTTGGTAGCACATGCATTGTATCAAGAAATTTAACTCTTTGAATGGATACGGTGATATGATGTTTTCTGGCCATAACATGGTGTTTCCTTGCATAAGTGTAGATGTGAGAAAGGTTGATGATTTCTTATTTAATAGAGTTACATATCCTTCCAAATTTTAGCACTTAGTCCATGCACCAGTATTGTTCAAATTCAATCTAAAGAAAAGTATTGTTCAAATTCCAGTGCCAACTTCTTTTCTTCAATGAATGCCCATGCTGTTTTCTTATTCAATAGAGTTACATATCCTTCCAAATTTTAATACTTATTTAGTCCATGCATCAATATTGTGCAAATTCCAGTGCCAACTTGTTTTCTTCAACCAATGCCTAGCGTACAATATATTGGGTAACTTCAGAAATGTGGTTAGTGTCGAAGGCAAAGACTTCAGCAACACATAGTATTAGCATATTGGATTTGTAGCTGATCAGAATTGTTTTAAGTCTTTAGGCTTGTTAGCAAAATAAGCAGAAGCTACAGTCAGAGAGCCAGCTTGTCTGCCTGGGTGTTATTCAATGTTTATGTAGTATATGGGTTCATAAGTTTAAAATGACATTTCAGATATATATTCAACGAATATATAATACTGTGGACCAATTAGCTAGTGCAGTTCAAAGATCATTGTGTTAGCTTTAGCAGTTTCTTGTATGCCTATAGGATTTTGCTCCGTATAATCTTGTGGGGCATTGACCATCTCTGACAGATCACTGTTTACCAACACATACTTCTGCAACTAGTTATTTCTTACTATTGTTTTCAATATATTCCAGTTATTCATTTGTAACGTTTTATGCTTAGCATTTGCTAGGTATTTGTTTTATGCTTGACCTGTTCTCTTGAACTTCTGTTGACTGGTATCAAACTTCCTTTTTTAGGAGAAACACAAGGAGAAGAAGCATAAGAAGGACAAAGATAAAAAAGAAGGTAAAGAAAAGAAGGATAAAGAAAGGAGTAAAGATAAGCACAGAGATAAAAAAGATCGAAAAGAAAAGCACAAAGACAAGAAAAGGGACAAGAGCAAAGATAAAAGTAGGGAATCAGAAGGGACTGAAAGACATGGTGAGGCTATCCTTGGGCAGAAGCTTGGAGAGAGCAGCAGTAAGTCTGAAGAAATTAAGGATCCTGTATTCCGGGAAGAACTGGTCAGAAAGACACAAGATGGGAAAGGGGTGGAGAATCGAGCTGTTGACAACTTTCCTATTCCAAATGAACGAAGTCGTGAAGGCTTTGGTGGTGTACCTGCATTGGAGAAAGAAAGGACTGCAGTTAATAGAATGCGTATTCACTCTATTGACACTTCTAGGAAAAATGAGGGCTTGGGGCAACAGACCATCACTATCAATCAGCAGAAAAATGGGACATCAATTCGACGTGCTGAGAACTTCAACAGTTCTTCTCAAGGAGCTCCTGATGGCATTATTGCAGCACCCATGGTGGAGAAGGAAAGAGTCAAAGTCACAAGACCTCTCTCCAACTCTACTGATTCTGCGCCAAGGAAGGAAGCGACGGGGCAGCGAATCAGTAACATTAGCATACTGGTGCAGAAGAGAACTGAGAGCCCAAATAAGGAGATTGCGAAGAAAGAACTTGGCACCAGTTCTCCGTTGGTTCGAAGCCCTGCTAATGCTATGCATAAGGGAAATGGTAAGGTTGGCCGGCCAATGGATAGCGCACCGACATCAACGCAGAGGTTTGAGAGTCCATCAACATCTAGTGCAGGGACAGGTATGGATAGAAGCCTACCTAGGTCAACTATCCCAAGCCCAAGCATTACAATTCGAGGGCCAAATGGGGTTGTTCGGCAATCTGAAAGCTTTAACGTTTCCACTAATAAGCCCAACACTGGAGGTCTTTCACCTGCTATGGGCAAGGAAAAGGGACCAGGTGGAAGAATGCTACAGAATAATCTTGCAACTGAGCAGAAACTGGTTGGTTCTAAACCTGGATCTGTCGGCAGGGAAAAGGAACCGGGTGGAAGAATGCTACATAATGATGTTTCAACTGATCAGAAATTGGTTGGTTCTAAACCCTCAGCTATGGGCAGGGAAAAGGAACCAAGTGGAAGAATGCTACAGAATGATGTTTCAACTGATCAGAAACTGGTTGGCTTTAGAGCCCCAGCTGTGGGCAGGGAAAAGGAACCAGGTGGAAGAATGCTACATAATGATGTATCAACTGATCAGAAACTGGTTGGTTCTAAACCCCCAGCAGAGGAGAAAGTTGCAGTTGGAAGAGCTGAAAGAGTGGAAAAGGTCAGGGATGGGGCAGTTGATGATAAGAAGAAAGAGGACAAGAAACGTGATCGGCATGAGAAAAAGAAGAGGAAAGAGAAACACAAAGAGAAGAAAAAGGAAAAAGAGGCAAAGAAGGAGAAAGAGGAACAAAATCGCAAAGAGCATGATAAGCTAAGAGAAAACAGTGTAAATGATCAGATAGATAGTATTCTCACGAATCTCTTAGCTCCTCCTTTAGCCCCTCCAGCTGATGACACGAAAGCTATCCTAGCTGATGAAAACCTGAAGAAGCGAAAGAACCATGAGATGAATGGTTACCAACAAAGTGAGTTCCTAGCTTTGCTTCTTTCTTTTGCACTTACCAGCATTACACACATAGTCTTGTAGAACACCATTATACTTTTTTATGGTGCTTTATATTATAAGACTTCTGATGATGTACAGACCATCATGAAATGCGGCCTACAAAGTTGCCGAGACCAGCACCCTCCAGCAATCATGTGGAGAATGGTACAGCATCTCATGTAGCCGCGCCACCCTCTTCCATGCCAAATGCCATAAAAATTGAAAAGGCTGAAAGGCTCCCTAAGAAGGAAGAGAAGGTCAACGGCAACAAAGAAGCTCAGCGACCTCCAGTCGATTCTGGGCTTCGGGGTCCTTCGGCAGCTACTGGGAATGGCGCACCTTCTAGGAAGTTGTCGCCCCACCCGGACTGCAAGTATCTGGGACAGATATACAGCATTCCTGAAGCCCCTCAAGTGATGATGGAATGTGAGCAGGATGACCAGGACTGGCTGTTCGATCAGTGCAGAACCCAGTCAGAGAAGCCCAAGATAGCGTCCCAGGCCGACGGTGTGCCCCAGGTGTGGGCTGAGGCTGTGAAAATCGACACGGCTGATGTCATCGCTCTGCCATACGTCATTCCTTTCTGATACGATACGGTGCTTCATGAACACCACTGGGCAAAGATACTTGTCAAGTACTCAGGACATAAGTTTGCAACTAGTTTCTGCCACTGCTCTGCTGCAGTTTGTGTAGCTCGGCAGGAATGGGCGATTCACCCATTCACGGGTAGCTGTTCCCCATAGCCTGCATGCACTTCTGTAGACTGGTGCATGACAATTGCAGCACTTGTGTGAGATCTGCCCTTGGAATGGCAGCTGAAGAGTAGCAGTATCCTGACCAACGCAGTGCTGCCTGGGGAAGAAGAGAATATGTCGGTGTCTGTCGTCGCCATAGCATCGCCGATCCTGCGAATGGTGGGGTCACCAGCTATCCTTTGCTGCTGCCGCTGCACAATTTTGATCTGTACGGTGTAAAAGCATTTTTATAACCAACATGTACATTAGAGAGAACAGAGGAGGAGAGGGAAGAGGAAGAGACTTGAGAGAGATTCATTTATATAGTTGGATTGGTTGGTGAGACACTCACATGATCTGCTCCTTTGCCTGATTTATTTTGTTACGAAAGTTGGCACGTTACCTTGATCTGTCTCTGTGTATATACAGTAGAAACTTTCTTTAGTTTTACATCCTTGCCTGAGGTTTGTAACGGCTGAGAGTCAAATGTAGCCATCTCGTGCCACCTGTGCACGGTATTCAGAGTAAGTTGGGAAGTTAAAATTTGCTTCTTCCGTGCTGTTTTGCATGCGCATGATAATTGTTCTCTTCTGTCGGCTGTCCAGAGGATGGAAATTGCGGCCACTGACATGTCGATGAGTTTTTATGCTTGAGCGGTTGTTTTCTAGTAGCACATGTATTGCAAGATTCTTGAATAATACTACTAACTTAAAACACATTCATTCCTTAAAAACTTCATTGTGAGGAATACTCTAGCAGGTTTGATTCATTCTTATTGTTACACATCTTCAGTCACAGTAAATTTGAGAATAGAGGGGCGTTCTGTCAGTCCAATGGAAAAACTCAGGCTCCATGGAGCTTGATTGTTTTAAAATTTTAGAAACTTACTTTCAAAGTTCCCAAAAATTCTATGCAAAAATCCTACATGTAGCTATTGTCAAACTCTACAGGTTTGCAAGAAATCAATACAAAATAATTTGAACTTTAGGCTACACACAAAAAAAGATAAATCTTTTCAAATTTTCAAATGTGCACGGTTCGTCGCAGCATCCAGATCCATAATTGTGTCATTTTTCCCAGGCTAGAATATAAAACTATCTCAACATTATTTTTGCACAATAATAGAGTTCATCATTATCTATGTCTGGGATTTTATTTATGAATTTTGTAAAACTTATAAATGCATTCTTGTCTTTTCAAAAAGAAAAACTCTCCTCAGCGTTCTGTATCCTACCTAAAGATGTCGATTTTACTATCAAGTCATGATTAGGGTATGGATATAATCCCGTCTCATGAGTATGCCAAGATCCTACACGTTTTGAATGGACATGTACTAGCCTAGTTCTTTTATTAAGTAGGGAGGAATATTTTTCTTTTAGTTTAATGTGATTGTCAAATCGACAGCGCTAGGCGTAGGTCGCCCTACGATTGCAAATTTTAGGTCCCTTTTAGAACCGTCGGATCAGCATCCTACGTCCAGAATTTGTAAATTACGCTTTTGCATTTTAGTCCCTCTATTTTTCGGAACTCAACCCGCACTCCACAACAAAAATCACTTAAACGAAGGGGTATGTTGAGTTGCCCCCAACCTTCCCCGTATTTACACCAAAAATGCCATCATGCTGATTTCTTATGTGTATTGCAACATATTGATGAGTAAGACAACAAAATTTCTCGTCCCGCGTACAAAAAATATATATTATCTTAACAAATTTTAGAAAATAAGTAATTATACAAAATTGGTTAAAAAACTAATTTTTCATCGGATTGCTTCGCAACAAAAATCGTCAACAATTTTAACAAAAATCACAAGCTATTGCAATAAAAAAACATGTGCTTATATCAACAAAAGTAGTAGGTAAAAAAAATGACACTGTTGCAGATTCATTTGCAACAAGAAATACCAACTATTTCAACAAAAAACAAAAACGATTACAACAAAAATACCTATGTGTTTGGAACAACTATTAAGTAACTGAACATATAAAAAATTGTTGTAGATTTATTTGTAACAAAAATTACCAACTATTTCAACAAACCTTACAAACTATTACAACAAAAAACCTATGTGTTTGGAGCAATTAAAAAGTGAGTGAACATAAATATTTTGTCTTAGATTTATTTGTAACAAAAATCACCTCCTATTTAAAACATGGAGAAATCTAGAGAACATAATCTTGTAGCAATCCGCCAAAAAAAAAAAAAATTATGTGCGCCTTCACAAAATCCGCACACTTATTTGTTATAAAATTTGACATAGAGTGAAAATATAAAAATTCACGGAAAAAGCTTAACAACAAAGTCTAACTAATAAGCTGGGCTTTTCTATTGCACAAATGGGCCAAAACTAACTAAATGGGCTGAAAACGAGGGAAAGCACGTAACTTCCCAGCGAGGCGCGCGCGCGGACGGAGCGACCTACGCGCGGGCGCGTTAGGTCGCCCTAGCGACAGCGTTTTCCTTGTCAAATTGCGATAATTTTCATGTCCTCAAGCACTTTTTTATGGACACTTGTTTTTTATCGAATATGCTACGAATGTGGAATCGTGAACTACAATGTAGTATTGATCTACTAAATGAGTACAGAGGGTGAATAAGAGTATGCCATATTACTTTTCTAAAATATGAGGTATTCTTATTCAGGTTGATGAGGCAAGAGATACTCTTGAAGGTGAAGGCAGCGGATATCTGAAGCAACATGATATTGGCAGATCGGTTTCACATCAAGTGAGATGTTTCAGAAAGAAACATAGTAGGTCAAACAATAAGATAATTAAACCGGGTCTTTAGAAATGAAAAGGTGACATACCAGAGTTAAGCCTGGTAATTGAATTGTCAGAAGCATATAATAGAAGCTTCAAACAAATTACAGAGTGTTTACGTGTAAACATATCAATACAATTTTCAAGCATATTACGAAGAGCACTCAAGTAGTAAACAGATGAGCAAAAACTTCGAGAAAGTATGACAAGTTTACATGAACATAAATGAATGTGGATGGAAATGGAAGTGTGTATTTTGAAAAAGGCTGGCCTGTTCCTCCTCCCGTGGACGCATGCAGAAACCAATTAGCAAGGACGACGAAGTGGTGGTGGTGGTTGCACACTGTCACGTCACCGGCGCAATTCCATGATGGCGCCGGCCGGGCGTGTTTATCCCCCACCACAACCACCTCTCGCTTTGGGCGAGCGAGCGAGCGAGTGACAGGTGATAGACATCCTGCCTGCAGACTGCAGACTGCAGACTGCAGAGGCATGTCGTTGCTTCTGACGATCTGTTAATATGGCGGTGCCCTCTTCTGAAGAACAATCTTGCTTCTGCGACGTACAGTAGTACAATTCGAGCACAGAACCAATCCTCCATCTGACTGATGATGCGCTAATGATTCACAGTGCTGGTGTTTGGATAGTGCATATATATAATTAACCCTCCACCACCAGCTAGCTCTAGACTCTAGCTAGCACTGTACTACCGTTGTACCCTAAGTGTTGTATCGGTGGGAGTCGACGTTTCCCGTCAATAACGAGTCGTCTGTGATGATTTCGTTAATCTTAAGGTTCGACTCATCGGTTCAGTGTTTCTAAAGTAATCATATAGGACAAGTGGTTGTGCGGATATATATCTACGACATCACCTTTGCGGCCGGCGTTGACATAAGTCGTCGGTCAGCGTCCGTATCTCCGTTGCGATCCGCTTCGACATGGTCACCGCAACAACCGCCCCTACCTTACTGCATACTGCTACTCGAGAGCATCTCAGACAGAGTTCACACAAGTGCACTGCTGCTTTACAACGTCCCTCTTGGCCTGGACTAGTTTTTTCGACGGGATCTTGCTTAGTTGCTTCTCTCCTCCTTGCTGTGGGGTTTGCGGAGAGATGGAATGGATGAATCGCTTGCACCCCACTCCAGAGATCGATGTGGAGATATACGGCCCCTCCCTCACTTTCTTCTTCTTCCTAGAAACTGCAAAGGGAAGCGGTTGTTCGCTCCTGCAGATTCATTCATTCTCTCCTCACAGCCGACACCTTTTTGTTTTTCGACACCTGCAAGCACGGCCAAGTTTGGTCCTCAAGCCAACTCTGTCCCTGCCTCTCTTCTCCACCTCGAACATGCACACGTGTGTTTGGCTAGCTCCCAGAGCTTCGATGCCATCTCTGTTTAGAAAAATACAAAAACAATATTTCTGAGTTTCAAAAAACTCTCACAGAAATCAGAACGGACCAAATGTTGTATCCTAAAACGTGCAAAATATTTACATGTGGAGCGAGCACTAGAGTCCGGGAGCCAAAAATCTCCACTCAATATTATTGTGGCAACCATGTATTTTACTACTCCTTTCAGTTTTATCAAAATATAGTTGGTAGATTTAATAAAGCTTGAGCTTGTTTTATTGTCTATTTTTCTAGAGCTTAGCACACAATTTTTTTCTTCAATAAATGGTCTGACCGGCCGCTTCCAAATCGTCTTGAATTTTCTTCAGCTGGAATTATTTGACATACATTCGAAAACACACAAAAAAATACAATATTAAAACACACATTCTTAGTCGGCTAAAATGAAAAAACGAAAGAAAATAAAAAAAAGACTTATAAAAAGTGTTTAAAGTTATATATTTGAAGTGCAACTTAACAATAAAATGTAAACCAGTTTTAATCAAAAAATATTTAAGAGTGTGAATTTACACATTAAGTACCATGTTGCATATTATAAAGGTAGTGTAGTGTATATTTAAAGTGCAACCGGCCAATATTTAAAAAATGAGAGTAAAACATGAAATATATAGTTACGCGTTAAAGGAACAATGGTTCCATTTTTTTTTTAATGTGCAATTGGTGTATATTAAAAGTGCAACTGCAAAGGATCACATTAAAAAATTAGATAAAATTGCACATAACACCATAGTTTGGTGCCATTGTTGCACAGAACACAAAAACAAAACTTGTTTTGCAGCAAACCCCGGTTGTTCATCTAATAAGTTTCAGCAAGCCCAAATTACCAATTTAGAGCCTAAAGTCGTTGCCTGACATGTGGTGCCACCGAGACTGTTGGGTACGTGAGCTATTCGTTTCATTCAGCCCGCAGGAGAAACAATTAGAACGACAATAAAATGCCATTGGACGGGAGCGCACATGGACGTGAGATGAGATCAGGATGTCCTTTCTTTAACTAGCAAATGTGCCAACGCGAGAGAAGAAAATAAACTTTTGGAGGAAAAATTTGCGCGACCCAAATTTTGTTTTAAAATAAATAGACTCATGTAACCTCGTAAACCTAGTCTCAGTTCACCATTATATCTCTTCCAACGAAGCATGAGTGACCGGGAATCCACTATCCAACCCCCATCACATCAACTTTCTCGTTCCTCGGAGAGTTAAGAAACTCCTTCACATGAGATGTGTTGGGGCATGGCGGAGCACGCCGGCGAGCAGAGCCAATGTCCGACGTAGGGCACACCGGAAGGGCGAAGCATGCCTGCGAGCAAAGCCCACGGTTGGGGTGGAGACTGGCAGGCCAGGCGTGAGACGGATGAAACAGTTGATTTACACGGGGATTAGGACATGATGAAAGAGCGAAAGGGTACCTATCTTACACCAAACCAAACCGTGGAAGGCTGAGTGCTTTCATGATTAGGTATAGATTTGTCTTATAATTTTGAAAGATTGCTTTGGCTCTAGACCTCTAGTGATGTCATTTAAAAAAACAAATATGTATACACGTCTACTATGCGACCAAATTTATAGCAATAACAATGAGTTTTTAAAACATTTTTTAGCGACATGATTTTGTGATTTTGTTGTAGCCTAGAATACAGTGTAAAATCTAGCAAAACTAACATATGTGTGTATCCACGTTGATTGTTTCAGATTTTTTAAAACTTCAAAATGATGTTTACGTAGATTTAAACATACCATGATCATTGGATCTCAGGAGCAGAAAATCCTCTCGTATAATTTCTTGTATACATGCCACATATGATACACTTTTAAGGCTCTGAATCCTCTATTTGGGCTTGGTGCAACTCATTAGACGAAAAGCTGGAGTTTGCTGCAAAACAAGTTTTGTTTCTGTATTCTGTGCAACAATGGCACCGAACGATGGTGTTATGTGCAATTTTCTCTAAAAAATTACATGATTTTGTAAAGGCTCAACTTACATGATTTTTTACGTATTCTCCGAAACTAAATAGCTATATATACTATTCCATCACAGAAGTAAAATAGACCAATGTACTTTAATGTTAGATTTCAGAAAATGAAGCTGTGGGTTCAACAGAATTTTCCGTGCGAAGGTTCTCTGTCCAATTCTCGAATGTTGTGTGAAACCAAGGCCGCGTGTACGTCTCTGGCCGACAAGACCATATTTGCACTACACTCCCCTACTCACTCTTGATGACTTGATCCCGTACGTATGCATGGCGAGCTTGGTGTTTAAGGCAAGTGAGGAATGTTTCATGTGGCCATGTTGCACCTATTTATAATGTCGAGAAATCGTATTTTGTTTCAGTATCCTTGATATTCCCAGAATAAAGTGCATGTGTGAACGTTCCCTTTTCCCCTGTTTTTCGTTGAGCGGCAGGGACCGGTGGTTGGGTTGGAGCAGAGGCTGACTTGTTAATCTCGCCAAAATCCAAGTAAGTATATACTACTCAAATTGCTGGTGCAGATTTTAGATTATTAGGTTAGCTTATCAGAAGAAGTGACCAAGGTCAAAAGTGGGGCCTGAAGAATCTCAAAAGCATTGTAATTTTTTCCATTCTAGATTTTATCATGCATTTATGGTAGCATTGTACGCATTCTTTTGAGAAGGCACCCTCTGAAGTTAGCAGCACACACATTACGGGCCTTTTGGATTGTAGGGTAGAAAAACACAGGAATAGGAAAAACATAGGAATCCGATAGGTTTATCAGTGTAAAATAGAGAATTGTAAAACGTAGGAAAACTATAGGAATAGTCGTTTGAATCAAACGCAGGAAAAACATAGTAAAAGTGTCTCGATCCTACGCGTATAAGTCTCAAATGAGGTTGGAGTGGATGTTTCTAGGATTTTTGTAGCACCATTTCTTTAAACCAAAAGCAATCAATAGGAAAAATTTCTAAGAATTGGAATCCTATGAAAATCCTTTGAAATCACTACAATCCAAAGAGGCCCTACATACACCATGACCACGATAGATGCGTGCATGAACACAAGCTCAAATCTGCAAACCATCTGAAAGCACACACTACCTTTTTTAGTTACTTTTCTTTACTATATGACTTTCTTAGTAGAAGCGTAACAATTGTCTCCACATGCGAATTGAATAGCGAAACCATAGTTGCCACCCGAAACTCTCCACTCCCCTCTCCTCTATCGCCTTCCGACATAATGCACAGGCGGTTTTGGCCCTGAGGACGCTATGGTGGGCTTGGTGGCGGCCAGAAACGGTGGTGATTAGGACATCAGAGTGCTAACGTGGGTTCCTATATTTTAGTGAAGCCCTCTCTTACCGATTGTGTTGCCCGTTCTCTTTCCAGAGATTTTTCTAGGCAGGGAGATAAAACACTCCAGTCGAAAGTTTTGAGTCCCTTAGGGCCGATGCCGCGATGATGACGTTCATGGGCATCCTTTTCTTTATTGGATGCGTTATCGAAGAGTGTGTTTCATCTCATTCGCTAGATTATTATCGTATGAGTGTGAGGGGTGCCACAATTGCTAGCTCGGTTGTAACCCTTACCTGGGGCCCGACAAGATTTTGGAGTGCAACCCTTTGAACGAAAGCTCCATTCAATGAGCGACGATGACGGTAATGGGTAAGTTAGTTTTGCTAGTTCGGTTGCGGCTTCGCGTGCCAAGGGTGTTGCCAACAGGAGAGCAGCATTAGGGCTTTTTTGTGTGGCTGTGTTTTAGGCCTAGTTTTGCTACCTATATTTTCCGTTATCATGGTTTCGCACGATTTTCCTTCAATAATCGTGCATTGTGTGTGTGTGTTTTACCTGTTTTTTCTTGTAAATGACTCAACTCTTTCTTTTGGCAATGAACTACAGGTACTCCGTGCCCCCTCTTTGAGGCGTTTATACCATCCAAAAATAAAGCATGACACGACCAAAGAGTGGAGAGCCTGCACGATTAAGCCACACAAAAAGAGAGAGCTCGTTGTGCTCCATCCACTAGCAACACTGATGGCGCCAAATCAAGCCCACCCAGCATCCCCTATCCCCAACAGAACACCTTTCGTGGCCGTTTCACGCCAAAATTTCCATTTGAAAAAGGAATGTTAACGCGATGCACGCCAAGATCAGCAACAAAAGATTAGGATTAGGTCCCGAAGAGAAAGCAAATCAAGATCGTTCTGGGCGGGATCGTGATTGGTCTCCACGATCCAACATACCAAAAAAAAAAGGATCAACCACGCTCTGTATCTGCATCTGTATCTGTCTCTCCCTGCTTTCTCGCGCTACGCCTTTCTGTCTTTCTCTCTCACCAAACCTTGCCTTCGTCTCCGTCGGCTATAAGAACTGTCGCTCGTCGTCTACCCTCGGCTGCCAAAGCCAAGATCACGACACCATTCTTCGTATTTCTCATACCCATATCTCTCTACACAGAGTCCGTTGGGTCGTCGTCTCCGGCCGGCTGCGACGATGAAGGACCGCCGCGGCGCCGGCTTTCCCTTCTCCATCGGCTGCATGTCGCAGTCCGCCGTGGCCGTCGCCGACCCGCTCGAGAAGAAGCCGCCGCCGCAGGCCGAGCCTCCCTCCTCCTCCACCACCACGAACACCACTGCCACGACACAGGGTAATCAATTCAAACACTTCCTCCTTGTCGCAGTTCATGTCATGATCGTTGGTCACGGGTACGTAGTGTACTAACAAAAGCAGAACGTCGCCGTTCCATCAGCAGGTCGGCGGTCCATTTCAGAAAAGGTCACCGGAGGAGAGCCCGGCGTCACCAGCGAGGAGAAGGCGAAAGCGGCGGCGGCGGCGGGGATCGTGGCGGCCGGGGTGCAGCGGCTGATCAAGGGGATCAAGAGCCTGTCGCAGGTGTTCGCGGCTTACGACGACGGCGAGGAGGAGGAGGAGGAGGAGGATGAGGAGAGGGAGATCGTGATCGGGTACCCGACCGACGTGCAGCACGTCGGGCACATAGGCTGGGACGGGCTCAACAAGGTCGGGGGCATGGCCATGGCCAGCGCCTTCTCCCTGCCCTCCTCCCTCTCCCTCCGCCACCTCGAGATCGCCATGGACGCCGGCGCCGGCGCCGCCACGACGTGCACCAACTGAACCCCCTTCCCAGAGCAAGCACTTTCAGTTCCCTAGCTACTGCCGTTAAGAAGGATTCTTGTTTCTGTGATGATGCAATAGATGAGTGATTTCAACTTAGTTAATTTGCTGATGGTTGATTGATTACCTTATCATTTGCAGTTTTTTATGCTTCTTTTTACAACTTCTGGTGAGATGAGAAGCATATGCATGGGTTTTGTGTATATATTATTATGCATATGTGGAGTCGTGTATATAGGTCGTTGGAATTTCGACATGTGAGTTGCTCTTGAACCAGATGGTGAAAATCTTGTCAGGAGTGATGGGGATGAATTGCTGCTGCCGGTACAATAATCGTGCAGGCATTCAAGCCTTCAGTGCTGGTACACGCATGCGTGCACGCATGTACTGGAATAATGGTTAAGGCGAATTAACTCATTTGTTCATCATAGCCCTAGCTACATGGTAGTACATGCCAATGTTAGACTAAGAAAATGATCGCCCTTGCAGTCCGTGAGTACGGAATCATGACCAAATCTACTCAAAGATTAGACACGGACGACAAGTTTAAACGTTGACCAGACCAAAATCCAAATGATTCAATCAGTAGCAACGAGTATAAAACACAGCGCAGATCAAGAGACTCGCAGAAAAATACAGTAGTAAATATATGTTTTCATTCATAATTAAATTGCTGATCTTTAATAGTAACAATTCACTCACTAGCTAGCCACTGCTATCTCAAAATACTCACACTAGCCACTGCGCTGTACAAGAGGTAGAATCATGTCAGCCGTGAGTTCTGATCCGTGGCCACTGAGCCGAGTTGATGCGCCCTTTAATTAGTCAGTATCATTAGCACCAACCACTAATTAACAATGTTGCCACTGTATTCTTATACAACAATAATGTGCCACTGTTGGAACGTGACTCACTACTAGCTTCTTTATTGACATTTGATCATCCCACTTCAAGCTCCCGACGGATTAGCAGCCTGCAGATGTTCTGGATCTGCTCACGCAAACATATTTCTGATGTGACGCTTTGTTGCTACGAGCAGTTACATTACTCAGAATTAGTACTTAGAACCAGAATGTAGTACGACCATTCATTGGATTCCAGTGACAGTTTGGTTAATTAGGCAGCGTGATTTCTTCTGTACTTTATTTTTGATTAAAGGAATATTATGTTTACCAGACATTTATCAAATAAAGTATATAATACTGTACAAGTATTTTTTGCACCCATTTCTATGAATGTTCACATGGCCTGGCCCCACCTGTAATCCCCTGTGGACATGTTGCTAACTAGGAGGTAGTCTGAAGGGTGAAGATGCTGCATGCTTGTTAATCCTAACAGCAGGATTCGATTACTGCGAAGGATCAGCTCAATTTTTGTTCTTTATGTGCTTGATTAACTGGGAAGAAAACAAGCAGCACTGTGGGGGCAGAGTGTTAGCTCTCGAGTCCTTTTTGTTTATGGTGAGCTTTGTTTCTGGCAAAAAGCCAGCCCGTGACAAACCTAACTGCATCATCATCATCAATTCATCATCATCACATTACTTTCTCGGTTGGTGATTGCAATGCATGAGCTGATCAAATCCCTAATCTAATACTTAAAAATCACAATCTGCTACTTTAGCCTCCTGTTTGGAGCCCCGGGTTCGGGTGGAGGCCTTAATCTGGAAGTATTGTCACATATAGTCTGTTATTCTTGCACAATTAAAGAAATGGTGGTTGCATTAGCAATGATGCACTATCTGCTAGTCTTTTGGTACACGTTCAAGTAGAATGTCCATGAATTCTAGAGTTAATGTGAGACTCACAGAAGGGGCTAGAGTACTTGCTTGAGCAACCAGGCAACCTTGCAACATGCTGATGGAAAACCATGAATGGTGTACAGACTGCTTGAGTTCTGTGAATCACAGTCGATTCAGACTGAGCACGCCGTTCTGGAAGAGTACCCAAGGGGGCAAGCTGGAAAAGAAAGGAACACAGAGAAACTGTTACTTACTGGCTAATTTACGTGTTTTCTTGAAAGGAACTATGGACAAAAGCAGGATATCATCATTACATTCCAAGGCACTTCAGAGGAAAAGGTTGCCACCTTCAACAATTTATGCTTGGAACTCACAGGAGACCACATGTCATAGGAGGATAGACCCTACTTATAATTCGGCATTGTATTGTAGCTTGACAGCTAACTCTTTCTTCACGAGATGTATTCTCAATGTTTGGTCAAGTAGGCAGTCAATTGTTCTTTACACAAGTCTTGTCCATATCTGTTGAAAATAACCCGACTGTGCTCTACTCAGGCAGGTGCGTGGTTATCATCCCTCATACTATGAAGACACATCATGATTCCTTAGTCCGTGAACCATCCAAATATCTTTGCCACATGGTTAGCTTGAAACGATAATCACAAGTTGCATACCATAATCGACTTGAGTTCACCGTCAGCTGCTCCACTGATTGTCATGCCCTGGTCCCTGACGTTTATTAAGTATGACAGATAATCCTGTGTTATGACTTCACCTGGGATCAGCACAGGGATACCTGGTGGATACGGGCATATAAGTTCACCACAGATCTCACCAAGGCTGTCCTCAATGTGTACTATCCTTTTCGTCGTAAAGAAGGCCTCTCTTGGAGTCAGTTTCATAGAGAACTTATCTAATGGGCTACAGACATAATTATGTTTTCTAGATCTGGATTCTGTTGCAGAGAAGTATTTTTCTGAGAGACGCCTTGCAGCCTGTACAAGTTTTTGAACATCTTGCCATCTGGTCCCTAAGTTGATTGCAAATGTAACTGCCTTTGTACCAACAAGCTCAGATACAATTTGATGCTCTTCCGCCAAAACATCATCTGCTTCGTAACCAGATAAGTTTAGATCTGAACCACTTAGTGTGATACGCAAAGGATCTATGGCAGCGAAGTCAGAAACAAAGCTTGACAATTCCATCACAGGTACCCCCGGGATTATCCTCAATTGGTCTTTTGCTTCTAAAGCCATAGCCACCGGTTCATCAAAACAATTCGCCTTCTCACTCAACTGAGATCTTGCAGCATCTAAAGAAGACAGTAAGAGGTAACTTGGGCTCGAGCTCTGGAGCAGCTGGAGGCATTGACTCACTTTATCTGCATTGACAAGATCTCCAGCCATGTGAAGCATTGAGGACTGTGTGAGAGAGCACAGAACCTTGTGTGTGGATTGCACAGCCAGGTCAGCACCTTGCTCAATCGCTGTGCTTGGAAAACTGTCATGGAACCTGAAGTGCGCGCCATGTGCCTCGTCAACTATAACTGGAATGTGTAATGGATGACAAACATCGACGATACCTTGGACATTGCTGCATATGCCGTGATAGGTCGGTGAAGTAACAAGAACAGCACCTATTTTCTGCCCATCCTTCTGAAGGTCCTTCAGTGCTTCACTCACCTGTGTTGGCGTTACACCACCAGCAATGTCCCACCCGGAATTATACTCTGGAACTATATACTTAGGCACAGCACCGGACAGAACAAGCGCAGAGATCACTGAAATGTGACAGTTTCGAGGTATAACGAGGTAGTCACCAGGGGAGCAGGTAGCCATCACCGCGGCCTGGATTCCACAAGTACTCCCGTTGACCAGGAACCATGTTTTAGATGATCCAAACAGTTGAGCTGCCCGGTTCTGTGCGTCCAGAATCACACCATTAGGGTAGAAGAGGTCATCGAGCTCCGGCAGCTCGGGCAAGTCATGCGAAAATGCTCCAGCGCCAATGAGGTTCGACAGCGAAGAGGGAGCAGCTTTCCCTCTATTGTGTCCAGGGAAGTGAAAGCAGGACACGTCTTGAGCTGCAGTTGATTTCAGTGCCTGAACCAGAGGGGCAGCTGATGAAGATTCAGTTATTGTAGCTTCAGTTTCAGGTGTTCCTGGAGTGTTCCATGTAGTGCCACAGTGTGCGATGACATGCCGCCGGGGCGATTCCTGCGAGGCTAAGAAACATTGGAGCTGGCACATTGAAATAAAGAAGGGAAGCAGAACTTGCACTTCATTATCAGCAATCGATTATTGATTGGAAAGTAGATGTTCAAATCTACGTTGGCAGCACAAACCAGAATGCATCTTCAGTTCAGTATTAGTGTTCGAACAAGACGAAGTCTAACTCCTCGTTCTGGCAGCAATGGAATGAGAAACAAATAGCCCGACACCACCATCGTCGGCCTTGCTTGAGATTCAGGACCATAATCTAGTTTCGTGTCTAATTCACCACCCAACTTACAATATACCTAATAAATCTATGCATTATATCATAGTGCTGTGCTGGCCGTACTTCCACGAGCGATTCGACGAACAGGTTGCGGGCACCAGAGTAGAAGGACGCCGGTACTTCCAACGAGCCCATGGGAAAAGCAGCGAGACCAAAACCATGGCCGAGCAAGGAAGGCGGAGATGTGCTGTTACCGTGCGTGTAGAGAGAGGCCGGCGCGGGGAGCGGAGGGTCGGAGGAGGTGGAATGCCGCTGCTGCCGGTGCCGCTGAGAGGACGATGGGGAAGAAGCATGGCTGTGGTTGAAGGAGCGAGTGTAATCGCTTCAGCTCTGCTGTATATGGGCCGCCTGGACGCAGCATTTGGGCCCTCAGACGACTGGGCCACAGTGATAACAAAAGAACATGTTCACATTTCATCCATATGGGCTGCAAGAATAAGTCGGCCAGTCAAAAAACGAACCGATGAGAGTATGAGTTTCTCAAAAAAAAAAAGGTGAAATGAAATTGTTTGTTTTTAGAGTAATTTTTCAGATGTTTTTATTCTGAAAAGTAATTTTTCTGATGTTGATCTCAAAGTGCCATGCGGTTCTTTCACGGAAAACACTTGTGATCAGGTGGCGGATCACGTGCGTTCCGTCCCCCGCCTCCTTCCCTCGCCACGTGTCCAATCATGACCACATGATACATAGAAAACATATTCCCTTTCATTCTTATTTTCTTCTTCTCATTTTGTTCCGCATCTCCAGACGACATCCATAAAGAGCGTTGACCTTGTTGACCTTGCTGGTGCACACCTCCTCTGTCGTCCCTCTCCGTCAAATCGACGCAGTTGTCCCTCCCTCGTCGGACAGCGTCCTGCAAGCCACCGCCTCACCCTCGTCTCCTCTCCTCGTACCATCACCGACAGCATGTTGCGCCCCTACTCCGACGGCAGACGCCGCCGGCTGAACTCCGTCCTGCCTGCGGACGCCGTCGACCCACTGTGCGCGCTCGCAGGCGCTCACCTTCGGTGGCCTCTGGTAAGTGGTATACGTGCCTATGCTCACGTTGCTCCAATTCTGTTGCATCCGTGCGGCCTGACGCGGGGAAGAAGATGACCAAGGAGGCGGACAATGCGTGAAGCCAGACCGACGTTGCTGTGAAAGCTGGTCGGCATTGCTGCGAACGTCAAAAGGCGGTGATGTGGCGACAGCAAGCCGCCGACGCTGCGGGCAGGCACTGGCCGGTGCTACCGCCACAGTTGGCAATGCTACCACCAGCAATGGTTGCACGTCGTACTTCGACTGCAGATGGCGATGCTACAAGCGGCATTAATCAGTGCTACCAAAGGTGCACATAGGTGCTGCAACCGGCGACATCGAGTATGCGGTGCTGCCACAGAGGACAGCGAGGAAAGGCAATACCAAAGGTGCCCGAATGTTGCTACCATGGGTGATTTTTCGACGCTGCAAGCAACAAGTCATGGTGTTGCCAATGTTGATGTATGGTGCTGCCAAGGTGGAGGCGCGGTGCTTACACGTGCAGTAAACAGGCAGTATGCTGGGAGAAGCCCGATGTGCCCTGCAAGCACCTCTCCTCCATGCTGGTAGCAGCACCGTCAAACGACTGCAACACCTTGCACCCGCCTGGGAGCAGCACCGTCGAGCGATGGCTACCATCAACAACCAAGGGCGCTGCCAAACCAGGGCGCTCCTGCTGCATGGGTTTGCCGTCAATGCACCAATGACATCCGACGCCTCATCGGTGTTGTCAGCCGTGGGCGGCATTGCTGCAATTGTCCACCAGCGATGCTACAAAAAGTTGCCGGTGATGCTACTATTTGCCACCGTTGATGCTACAAGCGGCCACTAGCGAAGCTGCGGCAACGTCTGATGGGTATAAAGTTAATACGCTTAGATTGGGACTCCAAGTGCAGAGTGTGTAGTAGTGGAAGACTCTTTTCCTGTTGAGGGTGACTCGAGGGTATTATCGAACTCTCGGTGAGCTGTGTGTAAAGGATTTATCTCCTCTTCCTCCTCTTGTAACCTACAAAACAAAGTAAATTATTTTGTGCCGTCAACGTCACCAAGTGGTTGTCAAGCGCAAGGTGTGAGTAAATATGATATAAATAAATAAATGCAAAACAAGAAATAAATATGTAATAGTGTAGATAAATATGCAATTATAAATAAAACAACGATAGATTATGTTTTTGTGTTTTGGTTTGTGAATGCAAGTAATAAAAGTGTTTTGTATTTTCGGATTTTTAAATGGCTGAAAATAAAAAAAATGATTATAAAGTGTTGGAAAGGTGTTTCTTGTGATTAAAATGGGAACGGGGTTCATGGTTTCACAAATGCACTCTCTCTTTAAGTGGTGGTGGACAATGAAACACTAAAGTTGACATATTTGATTGCAACAATGTTTATGTAAAGAATATAATTATATAGGCATCACGTTCTAAGATAGAGATGTTTTGGTTATTCATCTCTTTCATACTCCACTAGGATGGGAATTAAATCTAATCACACTAGTATTAAGATAAATCAGAGTATAGCCTTAAGTTCAATGACATGAAGTTAAAATAAGAACATGCTAGATCTAGTCATGGAGAAAGTGGCAAGGTCACACCAAATCCGCGGTAGCATGGTATTTTCTTTATTCCTAGTGGGGCAACAAAGTAAGGTAAAAAACCGAGTGGATCACGAGATTTCAGTTGTCAACTTCTCGTACTAGCCACTCCCCGTTACTCCAACTAATGCACATGTTCCCACTCACACGTCCTCATGAGTATGCTTGATCAAAACAAGTAAAATAAAAATAGGATACATAATATGCATCTACTCTTATAACTGAAACTTAAAACAATTGCAATCTCATATATTAACTCATAAAAAGATCCACCACGAAGGGTAATACAACGGTGACCGTAAACATGTTAGGCAACTCATACGGTGCTAATACAATGAAGTTCAAGAGAGAAGAGATACATAAGCTACTTCTACAAACCCATAGTCCAGGGGTGGACTACTCCCTCTTCATCATGGTGACGATGGTGGAGTCGTTGGAGAATATGGAGACCACGCCGGCAGTGCTCCGCCGGAGTTTTCCCCCTCCAATCTGCAGCTCCAGGTCTATGTTTTGTGGTTCTTTGTTTCTGCGGTGCTCACTTCCGAAAGCCGTCTGGGTACTATTTTTATAGTCGGTTTTAGGTCAAGACGAAGCCACGGAGACGAGAATCGACGGCATCGGAGCCACGGGGGCTAAACGAGCATGGCCCTCGTGGCCAAGGAATCTGGCCGCGTGGGGCCTACCCATTTCGTCCACGGACTTCTTTTTTGGTGATCCTTCGCTCGTACATTTCCTTTCTTCCAACAACTGATCCCTGTAAAATATTAGGTCATTTGGACGTCGTTTGGGTCCCTGAAACGTGGAAATATAGGGAAATAGGGTTTTTGACTGTGCAGGGTTAATTCCAGAAAAATAGGGAAAATGTGAATTATTTGCCTAAATCAATATAAAACATGAATATAACCCATATATGATGCAAATATGACGAAATAACAAGTAATAAGTTATGCATTTTTACATGCATCAACGTCTTAGCCTTGATGACGGGCGGGAGCATTGCCGGTGTCGGGTAGGACTCATGGAGGAGCGATGGGGGGAGGTTCTCAAGGAGGAGCGGCGGGCAGGCGCGTCACCTGTGTCAGGAATGACTTCGGCGGAGCGTTGGGTGTGGTGCTCACGGAGGAGCAGTGGGGTGCGGTGCGATGCTGCTACCAACGGTGGTCGGGGGTGCTACCGACGGTATTAGGCATTGCTACGAGATGAAGGAGTATTCATGATTGAGCTGTCACGTTTGCCCATATAGTCTCCAATGTATAGCTTGGTTATTACACTTCTTCCTCTCTCTTTTTTACGAAACACGTTACAACGCAAACGCTACATACACACGCATACACTCTCCAATGTATAGCTTGGTTTTTACACTTCTTCCTCTTCTTATATGCCACATTTTGGCTTTTGGTAAATGTCCCTGTAATTATTTTGTCTTGGCGTGCCTTTCTTCATCTTTGTTTTTTTAACTGACTTTGTACCTTGGTTTTGGATAATATGGTTCAGACCGGTCTTGTGCCCACAGTAGATTCCTAAAAAAAGGTCACGATGATGCCCTGTGTTGCTGATCAGGAAAGTGGGATTTGCATCATATACATTGCATGCGTACACCAGATTAAACAATAATGTAATGAGTAAACTCACTTTGTATATCTATTGTACGTGAAGCTACTTTACCAAGTACAAGACTACCATTTTAATAAGAGCATAGGTTACATACACAAAAAATATAAAATTATATTCAAGTTCAACTAAATGATGCCATTTCAGTCCCAAATGCAAAGCAAACATGCGTCCCTATCCGAATTGTCAAATCCGGAATTGTGCAAGACATACTTTCCCATAGTGGACCACAAAATGAGAAACACGACAATAAGAGAGGAGAGCCCCTCATAGACATTTTGTATATTCTAGATATTTCTATACATTACAGTGATTGATATTCTTCTATTTACAACCTAAAACAAACACTTATTCATCTGTGAAACCTATATAAGCTTTAGTGGACCCTCAGAATATTCAAGGAAATTTAAATCCACAAAAACGAGTACATAAGATTGCAATTTATCTTGGCAACAATAATTTATCCGTGAAGACATGAGCTTGTGTTCTTTTCTCTCCAATCAAGAAGAATAAAATTTAACTAAAGAAGTCTAAAAGTAGTTTCTCAAAAATTAAATAACTAGCATAAGTTTCAATTAAAATAAGTTTTCAGGTTTTGTTGAGGTGCAATTTCCATGATGCAAGTTAAATTACATGATACAAACGGGGGATCCTATTTTAGTTTTTTTGTATTATGGCGGGGTTTATTTTTTCTAAAAAACCCAGAAAACATAGTAGTTAATATCATCTCTAGAGAGAATAGACTGTAATCGCAAAGGGTAAAAAAGATTAGTATAATAAAATTTTCCCATTCAAAATGGCCATGAGACCACTAATGTAATGTATAGGCCTTAGGCATAGAAGCTAAAGTGGGGGCATGCAAGTGAGAAGATCCACAAAACCTCAGCCTCACCTTGAACTTGATGTTGAGAGAGGAGGGAGTCGGAATGGCAGAGTGTAGTTGATGAACTGAAATTTTAGTTTTTTTGTATTATGGCGGGGTTTATTTTTTCTAAAAAACCCAGAAAACATAGTAGTTAATATCATCTCTAGAGAGAATAGACTGTAATCGCAAAGGGTAAAAAAGATTAGTATAATAAAATTTTCCCATTCAAAATGGCCATGAGACCACTACTGTAATGGATAGGCCTTAGGCATAGAAGCTAAAGTGGGGGCATGCAAGTGAGAAGATCCACAAAACCTCAGCCTCACCTTGAACTTGATGTTGAGAGAGGAGGGAGTCGGAATGGCAGAGTGTAGTTGATGAACTGAAGGAGGCGAAGGAACAAGCCGAGGTAGAAAAACTCAACTATCATCAATACATGGAAGATATGCTGGAGGAACAAGGAAGAGATGAAGAAGAACATTGGAAATGGCCTTCTTCAGAAGCACTTGGCTCAAAGATTGTCGAGAGGTCATCCTGGATAAGCGGAGATGGAACGGTGCCCTTCTTGAGAAACTTTTTGGTAGTGCTTTTCTATGACTTTTCAGTGATGAACCTCTGGTAGCATTCGCGAGGCTGAAAATGTATGTTGTTTGTGGCCTTTGTGAGAATGAAAACTATATGTGTCATGTGCTAGTCAACAACTTAGGCTTATCGTTTCTGGTGGTCTTTGTGAAGCTGAGTGTGTATGCTGCATGTGCTGGTGAGTAAGAATGTAGTAAGTTTTGTATTTGCAGCATGTGTTGTGTTTGCTTGCTGTGAAAACTTGTAGGGCTAGAATATTACACGCGGCTAGACTGCTGAAATGGCAATTCAAACCATGACGTCTACATCCAACCACGACGTAAAACAAAATGTCACGACCATGACCACATCAACATCTTGCCCGCAAGGTAATAAATCCGTCATGGGTAAGAGGCCACGTGGCGCCCTATGGTTGGTCCACGCGTCACCATCTAAATGGATGATACCGCGATGAAACATAAACGATAAAACCAAATGACGTTGTCATCCAGCCCGTGACAGACAAAATTGATAGGACGCCATGTGTAGGGATGTAAATGGATATGATCAGAAGGATAATATGCTCTCTCCATATCTTTTACCATATTTTTTACCGGATTTGGAGCGAATCTGATAATGACTGGATGTGGATATGGGTTCGGTAATAGACTGGAGTTGGACTGGGAACAGACCAAGAATGTCGGATAAATACCTGCACAAAAACTAAAGGAGGCCAGCTTGTCTAGATCTTCTATGGGTTCCTCCTCTACAAAGTCCAACCCATAGGGTTCTTCTGCATCCTCTGCACCGACCGACCTGATAGCTCACATGCACGCTCTACTACTCCATTGGATCATGTAGTCCCGTCTACGACTGAGTTTCGTACACGGTTACAAAACCTATTTCTCAACCAAAATTTTCTTTCGATGACACTATTCAATATGCCCTTGTCACATCTACAAGAGGACCTCGGAATATTTTGGAGGCACTTGATGAGTCAAATTGGAGGAATGCCATGGAAGAAGAATATGTGACACTAACTAAATAAAACATGGCACCTTGTTTCTCCCAGCTCCAACAAAAACATCATTGATTTCAAATAGGTTTATCGTAGTAAGAGACATGTTGCTCGCACGATTTACAGGTATAAAGTAAGGCTTGTTGCAGAAGGTTTCAAACAACGGTATGACATAACTATGAGGATACTTTTAGTCATGTTTTCACAATCATTTATTCATGGTGTGTTATCTATATCACTCTCTCGGGGATGGAGTTTACGACAACTGGACAAAGCTCTTTATGGTGTTAAGCAAGCCCCTCGAACATGGTACTCTCTCACTCAGTTTGACACTGCATATATTTGGTTTCATAACCTCCAAGGTATAGACATCAGTTGTGTGTCTTATACAACAAGTCAGGTATTAATATGTTCTTAGTATCTATGTTGATGATAGTATTCTGACGGGTTCTTCCAGTCAAAGCTATATCTGCCTTGCTTCATGATTTGAGTCAATGTTTTGCTCTTATAGATTTTGGACATATGCATTATTTTCTGGTAAATAAGTTTATGAAAGAACAATCAAATGGCTTACTGCTAACTTAAGGAAAATATGCCTCTGATTTGCTTGCACGTGTTGGTGTGACAAATTGTACAACTGCCCCTGCACCATCCTCTATCAATGAGACATTGTCCTTACATGAATGCTCTCCCCTTGGGTCCGAAGATAGTACACATTATCATAGCATCATTGGTGCTCTCCATATTTGGCTCTAACAAGACCAAACATACCTTTTTGGTTAACGAAGTGTGTTAATACCTTCATGCATCTACTACCTCTCACTGGACACGAGCTAAACACATCTTAAGGTACATCAAAGACACAATTAATGTTGCTCTCACGGTTCAGAAATCTTCTTATGCTCTTCTTAATGCATTTTGAGATGTCGATTGGGCAGGATGCCTTGATGTGATAGACGATCAATAGGAGATTTTGTTATATTGCTTGGTCCAAATTTAATTTTTGGAGTGCTAGAGAAAAAGCTATGGTATCTCGTTCCATTACGGAGGCAGAACATAATTATTTTTGCTAATGCAACAACTAAGTTGATTTGGGTTGAAGCCTTACTTGACATTGACAAGCTTGGTTTTTCTCTCAAACAACATCCTGTTATTTTGTGTGATAATCTTGGAGCTACATACATGTCTGTCAATCTAGTTTTTCATGTTAGTACCAAGCACTCAAAATTGATTATTACTTTGTTCAAAAAAGGGTTGCAAGTAAACTCCTTGATATAAGGTTCATCTCCGGTAAGTATCAAATAGCTGACGATTTCAAATAAAACCTTGCCTGGAGCAAAGTTACATGAGTTCAAGGCTTCAAGCGTAATCTAAACCTTGATGTTCTACATATGGCTTGATTTTTCTTGTGCGCAGATACGTCTTAAATTAAGAGGGGTTGTGAGACTTGTAATATGTTTTCTATACATGAATGTACACCGATCCTTATGTACCCTGTAAGGCTACTATTGAGGCTATTCCCATGCACATGAGGGCCCGACGGTCAATCGATTCTCTTCGGCAACACAGTCCGCTGAGGAGTTTTTTTTTTAATAATGTGAATTTTAATGCGAAATTCGAGTAATAGCACGCGGGATTGGAAATTTCGAAAACTAACGCGTTGTCGGCCATGCCGAAAGGTTGCGATTGGCAACAGCCTTACCGAAAGGTACATGTCGACAGGACCCACGCCGACGGCTGCATGCAGCAGACGCGCGTCAGGCCGGGCCCACGACCTTTCGGCAGTAGTCATGCCGACGAGGACATTTCGGCAGGGAGCGTGCCGAAAGGACTGCTTTAAGTGCAGCGCCCAGCCCCGCTCCTCCCACGTGTGAATCATGTTTAGTGTATTTTTTTATGGATGTGTTAGTTGTAGAATATTTTTGTCGGTGGATGCGATAGTTGTAGTGTAAAATTATAGTGTAGAATATTTGGTCGGTGGATGTCGGTTGCTGTGTTAATATAGATGTATAAATAATTTTGTCGGTGGATGCAGCAGGATATATTTATTTATTTTACGATGGATGTGTTATTTCTACTATAGATATATGTTGTACAATTTATACGACGCTCGTAATATTTTAGCAGTATTAGTAATACCAGTAATTTTTTCGGTGGTCGTAATATTTTACGGCGCAATAAATTTGTTTAGGTAATGGAAGTGATCGATTTTGTTGTGCACTTCGGCGTCGGTAATGTCCGTGTTACCAAGACAGGGGTTTATCTGAGTGAATTTAATAATGCGGTGATGCAGTTGCTAGACCCAGAGAGAGCTAGAATGGCTGTCGTGCAGCAGTTTTTCACTGGCAATTTTGGGTATGATCATAGTATTTTTATGGTTAAGATTCAGTCAGTTTGGAGCAAATCCCGTACAAATATTTTATGGGAGTTGTTGCCGCTTGATCGGACAGCTCAGTGGACATCTTGGCTAGCATCATGCAAACGTCGAGGTACCCAACCAGAAATCCTGCTGATATTTTATCAGAAGCAGAACAATTTAGAACAAGGTGGCGGGGGTTTTCTGCATGGAGAGAGCAGTCATGGTACTGGTTCACAACATGAGGATATTCATGATAATTATGGGCCAGCACTAAGTATTGAGTCGGAAGGACCTCCGCTAGTTGGAGAGGCTGATGCGGATGAGTACGAAGGAACATTGCAAAAAGAGATGTTGGCTGAAGACGAGGATGGTCTTGCAGAAGATCTTGATTCTGATGCTGAAGATGAGGCAAATGAGGATGAGGTTGATGATGATGATGAAGATACTGTCGGAGATGTGCCTCTTCCTCAGTCCTGGAATGTCGACGTTGTGCCGATTCCTCACTCCTGGGATCAGGACAAGTCGAACATGACAACTTTGGATGATGGATATTCTCCGGCATGGGAGTACCGAATGAACAATGTTCAAATTGGAGCCCAGTACAAAACAAAGCATGAGCTGAGGGAAGCCGTGATTGAGTGGGCATTGTCCACGCAAAGGGTTTTCCGCACTGAAGTGTCTAATAGTCGATATTTGACTATGAGCTGCGTTAACATCGACTGTCCTGCAAGGGTGCACGCTCACGTACCGAAGTACGATGTGTTGTGGGTGGTGTCTGATTTCCATCCACACACTTGTGAGATATCTAGTACGTTGACAGACCATCCGAACTTGTCTTCAACTCTCATTGCACGTCTCTTGTTCAGTGAGATAGTGCAGAAGAAAGACATGTCGGCGAGAAGCATTCAGTTGACAGTTAAGACTAGATGGAAAACCAAAATTAAGTATGGGAAGGCTTGGAGAGCAAAGCAGAAGGCTCTAGAAGAGAGATTCGGAACATTTTATGATGCTTATGATAGCGTTGTTAATATGGTTAGCACACTGAAACTGAGAAATCCTAGTACAGAAGCTCGCGTCCAAGTAACCAAGATAGATGGGCATCCTCAGTTGCAAGTGTTTGGCCGATTTTGGCCGATTGTTCTTCTCCTTCGGCATATGCATCGAACCTTTTAAGTATTGCCGTCCAGTGTTGTGCATCGACGGCACATTTCTCACCGGCAAGTACAAGGGTGTGATACTGACCGCAATAGGTGTTGACGGCAACGGACAAATCGTCCCTATTGCCTTTGCCTTTGTTGAGAGTGAGAATTATGATAGCTGGTTATTCTTTCTCAAGCAGTTGAAAGAGGGGGTTGTGAAGGATAGGCCAAATGTGCGTATTCTTCATGACAGGTATGCTGGCCTGTTGAAGGCAATCAAGTCACTGGAGCACCCTGCTAAGGATGAACAAACTCCGTGAACCGATGTGCAGAGCCGATGGTGTATGAGACATCTCGCTGCTAACTTTTATTCTTGTTTTAAGAGTAAACGTCTGATGAATCTGTTCAAAAGACTCTACAATATGAATCTGTAAAGGAAGTATAATTTTTTGTGGGAAAGGCTTACTGAATTCACGCAGAAACAAGTCAAGGAAAGAAGAGCTGCACAGGCGACGACGGTAGCTGCTCAGGTGGCGGCGGCACAAGCGGCACAAACAGATGAATCAGAACCAGTTGGGCTGTGTGACTTGCCAGGAATTGATCCACCTAGAACAAAGAGAAAGAAAGGCGCACGCATCCGAAATTTCGAAGAGTGGATAGAGAAAGAGCCGCCCGTGAAGTGGTCTTTGTTGCACGATGCACATGGAGCGAGATATGGCATCATGACTACCAACCTTGCAGAGATATATTTTTTGAGAAACACAATACAGACGCAGACGCTCACAAACATGCACGTACGCAAACCCTACCCCTATGAGCACCTCCGAGAGACTGGTCCGGCAAATCTTGAGGTTGACGAAGTCACCACATGCGCCTCGCTGTTGACGGGCACGTCACCTACCACTGAAAGCAAAGCGCCGATTAAATCCTGGAAAATCCAGGAAAATGTGAACACCCACGTCAAGTCTGGGACTTGAACCTGGGTGGGCTGGTTCCACCACAAGGAACCAACCAATTGAGTTAGGCTCACTTCACAACCTTGCAGAGATATATAACTTTGTACTTAGAGGGAACCGTGGTCTGCCACTCACAGCTCTGGTCGAGGGGATTATGCATGGAACAATGAATTATTTCAGAGAGACGTGTAGAAGCCGTGAATCATTGTCAGTGGTACCCTGCCACACCTTACTGCCGCAAGATAAGAACATACATGGAGAAGAAGATACAGAAGTCTCGGTTGCACACCGTCGTTAGAGTTGGTAATGAAGAAGCTAGGTTCGAGGTGCGCCTACCGACAGAAAGATTTGGTGCCAGCGTGCTGAGAACCCATGAGGTGTTGATTACAGATGAATTTCCCCCAAAATGTGAGTGTACGTGCAACAAACCAAGGCTTTTTCACCTTCCTTGCTCTCATGTGTTAGCAGTATGTGGGCAGATGGGGTTGCACGATGGCTGTTTTGTGTCACCATATTACATGAAGGAGGTATTGGTGCAAACTTGGACTGGGGAGATGAGAGGCTTCCGAATCGAAGGTAACTTTAACAAGGTTGACTCGGCGAAACGAGAAATCATTCCTCATCCATTAAACATGAGGACTAGTAGACGACGGCGTAAGTCGCGGCGCATCTGGAATGACATGGACGAGTCTGAAGCAGGTGGTTCCACTCATCAGTGATTGTTATGCAATCAGTTCGGCCACAGAGAGAAACATTGTCCAAAATTCCCCCAAGGAGGCGATCCTGGACGTGGGCGAGGCACCCGAGGAGGCGATCCTGGACGTGGTCGAGGCACCCGAGGAGGCAACCGGGGGCGTGCAAATCGTGGCTAGGACTAAGTGTTAATTCGAATTTGTAATAAGATACTAAGTTGTTGGAACCCTATGCTTTAATTTGTTTGTCGGAACATTATGTTTTAATTTCGAATTATTCTAAGTTGTTTGTCGAAACCCTATGTTTTAATTTCGAATTTGTAATATGTCAGTACAATTGTTCTATGTTATTTGTTGGAACCCTATGTTTTAATTTGAATTTGTAATAAGTTAGTACAATAGTTCTATGTTGTTTGTTGGAACAGTGTGTTTTAATTTTGCAGATGGCAGGGCGTGTTTTTCTTAGTGCCGATGTTGATTCGAAACATCGCGCTACGATTTGGGAGTACTCTCAGCAACTAATGCATCAAGGTTAGTATTCTTTCTTATTCGTCCAAATTAAAATTATTCACCAACATCACGTACTAACATACTATCCTATGCAGCTAAGGACCAGTCGTACAACTCTCCACAGTTCGACATGGACAACACTCAGGGTTACCCGTCTTCCCCACTGATGCACCGGTGTGGTGTTGTTGGGAAACCCCAAGAGTAAGGTATGAAGTAGTACAGCAGCAAATTTCTCTCAGTTATGAAACCAAGGTTATCGAACCAGTAGGAGATGATGGCGCTTCTGAAGGTGTCAACGACGCCAGAGAAGAGCTTGGCGAGTAGCTGACGTGGAACCTGCACACAACACAATCAAGATACTTTGCCCCAACTTAATAGTGAGGTTGTCAATCTCACTGTCTTGCTGTAACAAAGGATTAAACGTATGGTGTGGAAAATGATTTTTGTTTGCAGAGAATGAAAGTAACAGGATTACAGTAGGTTGTTTTATCAGTTTAAAGAAAAGGACCGGGGTCCATAGTTCACTAGTGTTGTCTCTCCATAAATAATAATAGCATACATGCGGGTAAACAAATTACGGCTGGGCAATTGACAGAATAAAGAACTGCATAACAATGCACATACAAGTCATGATGTCTAGTGTGAGATTCATTTGGGCATTACAACAAGATACATAGACCGTCATCCAACTGCATCTATGACTAATAATCCACCTTCAGGATAGCATCCGCAACACCGTTCAGTATTAAGTTGCAAGCAACAGATTATTGCATTAACTAAAGCATGTAATGTAAGTAGCACAAATACCCTTAGATAAAGAACTACTGTTTTATCCCTAGTAGCAACAGTACATCTCTAAACAATCTTAGAGGTTGCTGTCACTCCCCCAGATTAAATAGAGACATGAACCCATTATCGAGCATAAATACCCCCTCTTAAAGTCACAAGCATCTACTTGGCCAGAGCATCTACTAGTAACGGAGAGCATGCAAAATCATAAATAACGCACTCAAAACATATATTATGAAGCAAATGACATAGTACTCAATTATTCATCGGATCCCAGCAAACACAACATGTAGCATTACATAAAGATGATCTTGATCATGATAGGCAGCTCACAAGATCTAAACATGATGGCACAATAGGAGAAGACAACCATCTAGCTACTGCTATGGACCCGTAGTCCAAGGATGAACTACTCACGCATCAGTCCGGAGGCGGGCATGGTGATGTAGAGCCCTCCGGTGATGATTCCCCTCTTCGGCAGGGTGCCGGGAAGAGCTTCTGAACCCTCCCGAACTAGGGTTGACGGCGGCGGCGGCTCTGAAGCGTATCGTGGAAAAGTGTTCGGGTGTTAGGTCCTTATCTGTCGGGGTGTATTTGTAGGCGAAAGGGCAAAGGCGGTGGAGGCCCGAGGGCCCCACACCACGTGGCCGCGCGGCCAGGAAGGGGGCCGCGCCACCACATGATGTGGGCGCCTCGGTGCCCTCGTTCGTCTCCTCTTCGGACTTCTGAAACGTGTCGGGAAAAATAGGGACTTTGTCTTTTGATTCGTCCAATTCCGAGAATATTGTCTTAACAGTTTTTCTGAAACCAAAAACAGCAGAAAACAGGGAACTGACACTGTGGCATCTTGTTAATAGGTTAGTCCCAGAAAATGCATAAAAACCATATAAAGTGTAAATAAAACATGTAGCAATTGGTATAATATAAGCATGGAACATAAGAAATTATAGATACGTGGGAGACGTATCACCCACTGCTCCACACGCAGCAGACACCACCTACGCAGTCAGCACAGCACGACGATGAGCAGGAGGATGCACCGTTGCAAGGCCGCGGAATGCGGCAACACCCCGCTCCGACACGCTTGTCACCTTCCGGGCCTCCGCCTCGGCGGAGGAAGCCGCGGTACCGTCCTCATGTCGACGAGGAGTGATACTTTTATCTATATACCATTCGACATTATGTACTAGACATATTCATATGTATGAGACATCTCCGTACCGTTCGACATTATGTACGCGACATCTATTTATCTAGAGTTGCTTCATATTAAAGATACATCTGCAATACAAACTCGATTAGGTAAACATACTCAGTAATACAAACACTACAGATTCAAATAAATTGATACTGAAAGTAAGATACAGCACAACTTCAGTCCTTACTCACCACACAACAGAACTAATGAAGATATAACACAACTCAAATCAACACTCCGCCTTACTTGATAAATTCATCTCCCATCGACACAGCCTCCAGCATCCGGCGATGCAGCGGCTTTGCCCTTCGACGATGATGCCCTCTTCTTGCCCTCGCCCTTCGACGACGATGCAACCTTCTTACCCTTGCTCTTCGACCCTCCTTCAGCCTTCTGGGCCTTCGACGACGGCATGAAGTCGTCTGAATCATCGCTCTCATCTACCCAACGGTAAGATTCAGCGTATGAATCAATATCCCATTGAGTCTTGAAATACTTGCCCTCTACAACTTTCTTCTCAAACCTGGCTCGAATCCTAACCAATTCACGGCGGATTTGGTCAGGGGTCCGATATGGATACCCAGCGCTGCATAGCTTCGCTCCCAGCAAAGCGAGATGACACTCACTCTCAATAAGTTCATCGTGATACACTTTCCTACCCTCAACATGCAAACTATGGGCACTACGCGCGAGATACTCGGCGGCAGCACCGTGGAACCCGCCAGACGCACACTTCCTGCAAGGAGCAACACAAACCATGTTTGCCCTTGACTGAATACCCAGCCCAGATCAGAGGGGGTTTTTATAGGGCACGGAGAGAAGAAATGGCGGGAAAGGGTGGCGGGAGAAATTGGCTGGAATCGCTGGCGGGAGAAATAGGCGGGAATCGGTGGCGGAACCGCGGACGACAGAAAAGGGCGGGGTAAGGAAACAAGGGTCGTAGAGGAGCTGACTTTCGGCATGGGTGACTTTCGGCATGGCTAATACCGAAAGGTGCTGTCGGCACGAGCCTCACGCGACGGTCCGTCGTGTGTCAGAAGCTCATGCATATGTCGGCATGGCTAATGCCGATTTGATCATTTCGGCACGGCTAATGCCGACGTAGCGCTAGATTTCGAATTTCCGAATCCCGCGCGCTATTACTCAAAGTTCGTATTAAAAATCACATTATTTTAAAAAAAAACTCGTCCGCTGAGTCACGGGGCACATCATCATACCTAGTGGATCCACCTTTTCTATTTGCAAAATAATGAAATATGGTTGATAAATGGTCTTGATCGTAAGCGGTAAAATGTGCAAGATTATTATTTGCTGAAGGTAAACGTTTTCATGAGCACAGAACCACAAGCTAAAAGTAAAATTCATTCTCCTCGTCGACGCCTTCCGCCATTGCTGGAAATAATTTCGTGACATCAATTGCCTTCCCTGGCAACCTCCGGTAATTCCCACGCACGCGCACTCTCCGATGGAGCCCCAACCCCCACGATCCTGCACCGCCATCGTATCGTCCCTTGCCATTTACACGAAGTCTGCCCCGCGTGATTGACGACGCCGAAACAGCGCCAAAAAGATTCGGAAACATATCGCGGATTCGAGCGCAGGAGAGGGATCACAGGGAAAGCAATCTCACGTTGACATATCCATGCAGCACCCGGCGCCTATTTAACACACACAAATGCACCACACCATTGCCCAAAACCCAAAGAGGCACAGGGTTGCAGTTCTCGGTCGACCAACGAGCTCGCAGCAATGGAGGCGAAGGGGGCGACGACGAAGAGCGGCGCCTACGTGACGTTTCTGGCGGGCGACGGCGACTACTGGAAGGGCGTGGTGGGTCTGGCCAAGGGCCTGCGCCGCGTCGGCTCCGCGTACCCGCTCGTGGTCGCCGTGCTCCCCGACGTGCCCGACGCGCACCGCCGCGCCCTGCTGGACCAGGGCTGCGTCGTCCGCGAGATCCAGCCCGTGCTCCCGCCGGACGGCAGCCTCACCCAGTTCGCCAGAGCCTACTACGTCGTCAACTACTCCAAGCTCCGCATCTGGGAGGTATGTGCATTCATCTTCGTTCGATCGATCATACCATTCAGCATTCAGTCATTCATCTGTCGTGTTACTCTCATACACATTACATGCAACTTCTGTGAATAATAACCAATTAGTTCGTGGAGTACGAGAGGATGGTGTACCTGGACGCGGACATCCAGGTGTACGGCAACATCGACCACCTCTTCGGCCTCGCCGCCGGCCGCTTCTACGCCGTCAAGGACTGCTTCTGCGAGAAGTCCTGGGGCCACACCCCGCAGTACAAGATCGGCTACTGCCAGCAGCAGCGCGAGCCGGCGGCGCCGTGGCCGGAGAAGGAGCTGGGCCCGCCGCCGCCGGTCTACTTCAACGCCGGCATGTTCGTGCACGAGCCCAGCCTCGACACCGCCGCAGAGCTCCTCGCCAGGATCGCCGTCACGCCGCCCACGCCGTTCGCGGAGCAGGACTTCCTGAACGTCTTCTTCCGGGACATGTACGAGCCCATCTCGTCCACCTACAACCTGGTGCTGCCCATGCTGTGGCGCCACCCCGAGAACGTCGAGCTCGCCGACGTCAAGGTCGTGCACTACTGTGCCTCGGTAAGTACTCTCAGCTCAGCTGTACCTCGATATCATTTGATATCTTCTTCTTCTAACGTATAAGTACCATGCATGGATGTATGTGCAGGGAGCCAAGCCATGGAGGTACACCGGAGAAGAGGCCAACATGGACAGGGAGGAGATCAAGGCGCTGGTGAAGAGGTGGTGGGACGTCTACGACGACGAGACCCTCGACTACAACTACAAGGGCACCAGCCACGCGGTGGAAGTGGCTCTGGGTGAGGCCAAGTTCGTCCCGGCATCCTCGGCCGCGTAACAGTAACAATCTATCTATTACTTATCCTGGCGACAAGATTGTGACATCACTGGACGAGACCGGCATATATACGTCATCCATTAGCCAGTTTGATTAATAAAATTTGTACTTCAGGAATAATTTTTTGCCGGGTTCTTTTTCTTGTCTTTGTCTCGTGTTTAAAGCCAGGTTCCATCATCAAAGTAAAACATATATAGTGTTCTTACCTAATATTTGGACAACTTGGAGCCGTATAAATCAAAACATCATTGGACTAATAAATCAAAGTATCATATAAAGGCGAAGTACAGAAATCTCTTCTCACATGAAGAGCAATGTCACCAACCTACTTAGACAACTTTGAGCTTTACTAAATCAAAGTATCATTGAAACTCATCCCCACGGACCATATATTTATTCATGTTTTTTAGATTGGCACAACCACTACGGAAAACGCTGCGAACGCTGACGGCAATTTTAACGCCGACGGCAATTTGTCGGGGCCGTCGGCGTCATAACGTGAGACCGACGAAACGGGGAAAACCGTCAGCGCTGTTTTGCCGTCGGCGTCATAGTGGTGAGCCCGACAGCCACCGTCGGGTTTAGAGGCCGTCAGCGTCCATTTAGTGAGCCCGATGGCCACCGTCGGCGTCAATACAGCGCGGATTACCCATTGTAAGGCCGACGGCATTGCCGTCGGGCTCACTATACTATTTTCCAGTTTTTCTTAAAAAATTAGATTACATTCAAAAAAATATGAAAAGGTACTCAAAAAAGAAACCCTTTTGCATGGAGTCTTTTTACGTGTACTAGTTTCTAGAAAAATGATAAACTTGAGTTTTGGCAAACTTTTCAAAACAAAACTTCAGAAAAATGTCAATCATCTACAAACATGCATAAGTTTCAAGTCAAATGACCAATGTGTGACCATTATCATGTCATAGTTTGTGATAAAGTGCCCATATTCAGCACATATGTGTGTCATGGTATGGGAAACAACGTCGTCGAAGCGATTTTCAAAATTCTTTTTAGAAATATCATTTTCCATTTTTTAAGTGCCAAAAATGACTTTTTTTGTGAAGCAAGTACATAAAATATGGTCCAAAATGACACCCATTTAATTTTCACAAAGAGTAGTACATATTTTATGGATAATACCTGAATATGAAGATTTTCCTTACTTTCTATCTAAATTCGCCTCTTTAGTTGACTTTATGTCAATTTTCCGGAAGTAATTCAAATTTGAACTATAACTGTGTGATAGTTTGCTCTGAAATTCTTACAAAAATAATTTTAAGGTACACAAGTAGTGGTTACAACATAGAACCGTCAATAGTTTTGAAAAATTCGACCACTTTTGATGAATAGCCATACTCTCCATTTTGACCGTTTTTTGAAAGAAATGAAAAAATATGAAAAAGTACTCAAAAAAATAAACCCTTTTGCATGGAGTCTTTTTACGTGTACTAGTTTCTTGGAAAAATGATAAACTTGAGTTTTGGCAAACTTTTCAAAACAAAACTTCACAAAAATGTCAATCATCTACAAACATGCATAAGTTTCAAGTCAAATGACCAATGTGTGACCATTATCATATCATAGTTTGTGATAAAGTGCCCATATTCAGCACATATGTGTGTCATGGTATGGGAAACAACGTCGTCGAAGCGATTTTCAAAATTCTTTTTAGAAATATCATTTTCCATTTTTTTAAGTGCCAAAAATGACTTTTTTTTGTGAAGCAAGTACATAAAATATGGTCCAAAATGACACCCATTTAATTTTCACAAAGAGTAGTACATATTTTATGGATAATACCTGAATATGAGGATTTTCCTTACTTTCTATCTAAATTCGCCTCTTTA
Organism: Poa annua; assembly: GCA_026929855.1. Lineage (NCBI taxonomy): Eukaryota > Viridiplantae > Streptophyta > Magnoliopsida > Poales > Poaceae > Poa > Poa annua. The sequence continues at coordinate 3,366,738 of CM049434.1, read as the reverse complement.
GTTGACTTTATGTCAATTTTCCGGAAGTAATTCAAATTTGAACTACAACTGTGTGATAGTTTGCTCTGAAATTCTTACAAAAATAATTCTAAGGTACACAAGTAGTGGTTACAACATAGAACCATCAATAGTTTTGAAAAATTCGACCACTTTTGATGAATAGCCATACTCTCCATTTTGACCGTTTTTTGAAAGAAATGAAAAAATATGAAAAAGTACTCAAAAAAAGAAACCCTTTTGCATGGAGCCATACTCTACATGGATGTCATATTTGGAATCCTCTCATTTTTATGATCGATATAGACATTTTATTTAGTAAATTCTGATATACAAATATGAAAATATGAATTATTTCTTATTAAATGGAAAAGACAAAACTAAAATAAAATAATTGATTATTATTATTATTATTCAAGTATTATTAAACATAGTTATTTTGTTCATTCAAATCTTATTTTTGAAATTTTAAAGATTAAAAAGTATAATATCTTGAATGAGGGTTAATATGATTGATATCATACTAACAGCAACAAGGTATGACATCTCAATTGGAATCTCATTTGAATAGAATTCAATAGTTAAGCGTGCTTGGCCTGGAGCAATCTGAGGATGGGTGACCGTCTGGGAAGTTTGACTAATGGTGGATAGTTTGAGCTTAGATTACGATTAAGTGTGTGATATGAGATTAAATATATGACTAAATTGGAATTAAAATAATAATAATAAAAGTTAAAAAAATTCGAAAAAAAATATTTTTTTTGAAAATTTGTTTTTCAAAAATATTTGGTAGAGCTAGGCCGACGGAGCTAGGCCGACGGCATTGCCGTCGGCGTAGCTATGAGCCCGACGGCAAAAACTACGCCGACGGCAACGGCGCTAGCCCGATGGATTGTACGCCGACGGAGCGAGGCCGACGGTTGCCGTCGGCGCACGTGTACGCCGAGGGTTTCTGTTATGAGCCCGACGGCAAATGCCGTCGGCGTACTCTGTGATTCCTGTAGTGAACAGGCCACACAAATTAACTTAAGAAACAACTATCAAGATGGAAACATGAATTGATCAACCGGTATACCGGTGAACACGTTGAGACAAAAACCATTTTCGTGTTCCTTGAACCAGAAGATAACCATTTCATATTGTAGGATCTCGGCGTCCTTGACAACATATGCCCAGTTTGTAGTTATGACCGTACGCCTTTCATGCTTGCCCATCGATATCCTGACTTTACGAGAACCTAGGTATGCCTCATTTCTGATCACGTAGAGGTCTTTCTTTACGCAGATAATGCTTGAGGAATTCCTGACTATAATCCATTGAGAAGTACTGAAAGCACAAGAAATAAGCCATCAACAGTTTATGCCATGTCGATTGCTAAAATGAGATACGAAAAATAAGTCAAAGTTATCACCATCTTAGCGTTCCCCTCGTCGGCTGTAGACGAGATGTTTTCGGCTTCAGTGGCACCAATTTTCTTAGATACTTTTCTCTTTAGAATTTTCGACCTTATATCTGATAAAAGCATATCGTTTCCGTAAAAGATGTACTTTCTGAAATCACATGATAAGGTGTAAAGTAATGCACTAGATTTTTCTCCAGCTTGAGGGCGGGAGGGGGGCGCGACATAACATGGATTTGAAGAAAAACATAGTGTGCGACCCAACGCAGCCGTCGAAGGGGGAAATGCACACTAAATCCTAGAGTTACTACAAGGCATGGAGCGAGACTCCGCTGGGGCTGCAGTAAAAAAGATCAGATGAATCCCTTGTTAAACTTTTTTCGCTGGTGCTCGGGCTGCCAATCTACTTCAACGCCAGCATGTTTGTGCATGAGCCTAACCTCGACACCGCTACGGAGCTCCTCGCTAGGCTTGCCACGACGCCGCAAACGTCGTTCGCGAGCAGGACTTCCTCAACATCTTCTTCTGGGACAAGTACCAGCCCATCTCGTCGACCTACAACCTGGTCCTGCCCATGTTGTGGCGTCACCTCGAGAACGTCGAGCTAAAATTTGCACTTTAGGAAAATTTTAGTATATACAACACAGGTCGCTAAAAGGCGCCAGGACAAGATACACGTAACTCCCAATTTTATAAGATTGCCCCTAGACAACTCGCCGTGTGTTGCAACATGAAATGAATACATTTGTACAATTTGGTGATACCCGTAAGTATAGTGGATCACTGAAATCTTCGATTGGAAGTATACCCAAATTATAGTTCAAATCAAGGGGAACATAAGAATACCAATAAGATTTTATCAATTGAGACGTCACTCTCAACCACACATGTGTATCAATATTCTCAAAAAGGAAGTGGTGATTGTAACAGGTGAATTCAGATAGTAGACATAGTAGTAACAATAGTAACAGTTTTCCAGTTTTCATCGGAAATAGAATATGTAACTTCATATGCTAAAAGCGTAGGCATGAGGTGATAGAGGCGTGTTGCATGAATAAGATTGATCATATAATAAAATATTTGTAACATAAGATTTATCTCTAACTCCGATGTGTGTAGGTATGTGTTCCGAAAATAGTTGTGCGTACTAACCAAGAGAATTTGCGCAACATCTATTGTTATACCTTCCCATTTCACCGGGGCCAACTTGGAACTACAGGTAATTAAGGTCTACCCTTTCGAATAGCTCAGAACAACACATTAACACTTCATGAACACATAACATCCTCAAACTACTACCTCTCCCCCTTGTTTTCGCTATATGTATATTTTTAGGGTTCACGGGTTCAACATGATAGCAGGTGACACACTTTGCAGATAAATCCAAACTCAAATATATGATGGGGCAATATAAGTGTAGTACCGAAATCATGTCACTCGGGTCCTAGCAACAAGCACTAAACATAGCTGAAGTGTATCAACACCGTACAAGAATATCTTCAAAACAAACCCCTCAAATCTTTACCAATAGGTACAATTACATAATCAATCTCATCCAATCCCCATCCACCTCACATGCCTATAGAGGACTACTCACACATGGTGAAAGAGAGTGAGCACATGGTTGTTGGGGATGACATCGGTGACGCTAACGGTGAAGACGGTGTTGGAATCCCTCTCTCCGGGGTGGAGAGCAGGATCAATCTGACGCCGAAAACAAAGATCGTGGTAGCGGCGGCGCTCTATTTCACGTATGGTTCCGTCCTCCTGGTAGGCTTATTTTCTCGGTTATATATAGGGGTACTCAAAAACTGAAGGCGAAAGCCCGAGGGGCAAAGCTGGCGCGACCCCCCTTCCTAGCCCCGCCAGGTGTGCTCTTTTGAGACCTGGTCGCCCTCTCGTGTCCGTCCAATGCTCGAACTCCTTGTTTTGTAAAAAGTGGCATTTTTTTTTCTCTATTTTATTTCGTGCAAAAACGATCAGAAACACAACTTTGCTAAAACAGTCTGAGATTCTGCGGTTTTAATCATGTATGGGAAGACTTCAAAGCAAATTATAAAGTAAAGTGGTTGAAAAAGTAGATACATTTTGAATGTATCAGTTGATCACTTAACTTAAATTGTATGTTGGTCATATAACTCTCAGTGCGTGACAAATTGGCCGGTGAACTCTTAAAAATAAGTAAATTGGTCACAATTTTGCAACAAGAGCACCAAACAATGATGTGTCTCACTAACACGGCAAAGTCACGGTGACGTGGTGTGCTTATTGTGTTGTGTTTTTACGGAATAGACCTTGATAATTTAAGTACCCTAAAAATTGCAAATATTTCTCATTTTTTTCAAAACTATGGAAAAGTGTGAAAGTGGGTCCAACTACCATTTCCCCATTGTCTTCTGCCTCAGCTAACCAGATAGATCTTGCTAGAACCCGAGATCGCCACCCTTGTCCCCTTCTTCCCCAACTCCGATCGCCACTTCCGCACTCGATTCCAACGCATCCTGAGCTCCCCGACAAATCAAGACCACACCATCGTCTGTGGGGTAAGCTTCTAGTGGCGCCACACCAAATCCCACTTTGCATCGTCGAGCGTCACCAGCAGTCGTCACTTCCGGTGCACCCCACCTAATTCAAAGCCGTAGAGGCGGTGTCGAGGGCTATGGTTATAGAGCACGGGGTAGGGAGGCCGGCCAAGCCGGGGTTGAGGCTCTGGAAGGTAGCCCAGTCGCATCGACGGAGGACAGGCAAGGGACGGCGGAGCGCTCATCGACTAGCTCGGATGCATGCAAGGCCATGGGGGCGGATACGGCTATGGGACAAAGAGACGACATGAAAAATCTTGGGCAAGAAGCAAGCGAGGAAGACACAAACTTTATAGTTGCTACCGTCGCAAAATATAAATAACACAGAATAAATATAAAGTTTTTTATTTTAAAACAATACAAAAAACCCAGTAAAAAAACAATACAAAAACAAAATATAAAAAACATGTTGTCGAGTGCAATGTTAGCGTGAATTCGACACACGGTATGAAGTTATGTTTATCGTGTTCCTCTGGCGGCATGGCAAACTCCCCCCACCGTCCCGGCCTTCGTCCGACATGCCACGTAACACCTGTTTTTAGCCGAGCTCTAGTCTTTTGCCAAGTGACGCGCTTTTGCTGAGTGTTGTGTGTCTACCTGGAAAACCCTTAGCTTGTGAGATTATTTCCCCGAGATGTTGCCGATTGTCCAATAAAATGCATTCGGCAATCTATCGGGCCCTTGCCAACATCCCTACTTCTGTAATTCAAAAAAAAAAATCCCCACTTCCGGTAGTGAGCTATCACTAAATAACGTACAATGATCAGTAATGCAACGATGAATAGACGGCTGAGATCAATCAAGCAGAATACTTATCAGTGAGAGAGCATGCACTCGATCGGTTCGGGTCCGAGATCAAATTAGGCTGCTACGTACGTAAGCTTGAGATCAAAGTTTACTGTGCACATCCAATAAGTATGCCTTTCCCATAACCGGGTTGGTTACAATCCATATGGAAACTTTGCATGGTGCTATATACCGAGACGTGAAAAATAAGCCAAACCATTACAGTCCGATATGGGGTAAGTTACCTAGACCTAGCTAGACCTACATATACCTAGCTAGGAGCCAGCCCAGTGAACTCGCTCCGCTCTCGCGTCATCGCAAGAAGCCAAGAACGATCCATGGCGACGACGGAAGATGCATGCTCGGCCTGCTCCTGGTTCTGCCTTCGTCCTGCCCGATCACATGGTCATCGACGACTTCCTCCGACCGAAGGTGGCCGGACTGCCCATCGACGCCCGCTTCAACATCCACGACGCTGACGCCTACTCCGTCTCTCCCGAAGACAACCGCGAGCCGGCGCCGGGAACCGACAAGCACGACGGGAAAATGGGCCACTGGTACTTCTTCTCGCCGGCGCGTCGTCACGAGACCTGCAGGACCAAGAACAAGAACGGCGGCGGGAGGCGGCAGCGCGCCGTCGGTGAGGCCGGTTACACGTGGCACGCAGAGGGCCGCGAGATACCCGTTCTGGACGACGCCGGTGAACGCGTTGGCTACAAGCGGAAGCTCTCCTATGGTATCTACGAGCTGCAGCCGGGAGCTAGGGCTCCGACCCTAACAAGGCTGGGCTGGTGCATGACCGAGTTCTGCCTCGACGACGACGACGCCGGCGCCGCCGCCGCTCTGGTGCTCTGCAAGGCCTGCGTGTCGCGCCACAAGAAGACGACGGCATACGCGTCCGTGATGAAGGCCACGGCGGACTCCAAGAAGAGGAAGGCCGGCGACGATCAACACCCGGACGCTCCACGTCCCCAGACCCCGCGGCGCCAAGAACCCGGGCCGCAGCTTCAGGAGCTGGAGCGATGGCTGCTTTCCGACGAAGACGACACGATGCCCGCCGGCGGAGCAGTGGATGACGGCAGCGTGGATCCGGCCGGGTTCTTCGCCGACATACTACAAGACCTCGAAGGATTTCGTGCTGAGCCGACGAACGTTGGAGGAGCTCTTGGGCGACCATGGCACGGACCGGCTGCTGCTGGCATGCCCTACAGCGAAGCCGGCGTTCATCTCGTCTGATGGCCAAGTCTCAGACTGCGAAATCTGCATCCAGCTAGCAGATGCTGAAGGAGATAGTTGAACGCTGATCTATCTCGATACTACTCCAAGATCCATGGTAGCTAGTCTAGCTTTTGATCATTAATGTATGTAATGGACAAGCATGCGTTGTTCTAGTACTGTGATGATGAACAAGCAATTCTTGTTCCGATTAATTGATTAAAAAACATTGTACCTTATAGCTTCGAATCTTTTGATGTATGTGTTATTATTGTAAATCGATGAAACATGAGTTATTACGCTGCATCGGCGTTTCAATTTCAAGTCAGGCTACCAAGCCTATTACAGCATTTCGTTCTGACCTCATCACATAAGCCATGTTTAGACAATAGCCAATATTGGTTCTGCCAAAGACAGATACTTATTGTGTATACTGTGTTACAATTTTGACTAGCTAGCTGAGGAGTACAAATTAATTAGACGAGTTTCTACGTATGTCGTAGATGCAAAGTGATGGAGTCAACAACATATAGGTGTTTTGGTTCTCCCAAAAAATACCTACTTGTTTTTGTTTTGAAAAGATAATGAATCGAATCCAACATTTGATATACATGCTCTCATATTCGATAAATTTTAACCAAGATTTGAAATAATTTAGTTGTGTAGTTTTTTTTTAAATTTGTGATCAGATTAATTAACCAAGTTAAAATTTAAAAAATAAAACTTTGAGATTTGGTTGCAACTTGGTCCAATCAGCTAGCAAAACAATCCAATTAACAAAAGAAGAACTTTGGAAAATTCCAGTAGTGTGTAAAAATATGGTTGATAAAAGAATCCCAAACCAGGATTTCGTGTAGATGGTGAGTAATATATAGTTTAATTTTTTTTTCTACACAGCTCGATTTTAATTTTCTCTAAATGATACTGTACTTAACTAACATGTGTTGTGACAAAAGTTCAACTAACGAAAGGTGAGATCGCTAGGATCGATCATCAGTTGATCGAGACAACCAGCATTTTTTCTTTCATTATTGACCAAGAATAGGATGAACTAGATGGGGAAAATAGAAGAACGCATGGTATGGATGTAAAAACTAGTCCATGCCCCAGACAATGGCCGAGAAAGGATCGACCCGTGCTGGGGGTGAGGCTGAGACAGAGCGTGCGGACGTTGAAGACGGGGACGACCATGACCGTGGTGCCGATGGCCCTGATGAAGCCGCTGCTAGGAGACTCGACGGATGAGAGCGGGTGGTAGTGGGCGCCCATTGCGGTGTCGTTTTGGCATCCCTCCTCGCTTCTTCTAGCTCTTACTGCTAGCAGCTGGAGTTCTGAATCTGACGACACAGCTGGTGAGCCAAGAACTCGACCCTCAAACTGGGCCACTGATGCTTGAACTTTGTACCTCCTCCAGACCGGAGTCATCATCCTGTTGAGAACATATCCTTGCTGATACATGAGTCATCATCTTTGTCTTCTTAATATCCAATGATGAACTGGTGTAAAAATAGTGAAATGGAAAAGTGTGGCAACGCTTAGAATAGCATTATTACCATATAATTCAGATAACAATTATGTTGTATATTTACTGAATTCCTATCAGGTGCATTCTGAAAATAAACAGGCACAGCCATCACAATCTATTCCACTGAGAGGATTCAGGTAAATGCTCGATTTATTGGCTGATATAAATAGAAGGATACAACACACTTCCTCAGTACGAGACGCCCCAAAGAGTACACTACAGACTTCCAATGATCCGTCAGCGATTAGCACGCGAGCCGCAGACATTGGGCTGCCATTTGGTAGCACTCGATAGCACATGCTAACTAGATATAACACGGAGCCGCACACCTTCCAGGTATGTATACAGGCTCTTACAACACGGCCTATAAATAATCAGGTGTGTATCACCTCTTAACCTACGAAACAGCACGGGAAACTAAAAGGCAATGTCGACTAGTTTCCGTATATGGCACCGTTTGAGTTTACCGGGACCGGGGAACCATTCAGCTGCGCACGGTCCGCTTCCTCAACTTCCGACAGGAAGCCATTCTCGAAGAATGCCGAGTGGAGGGCCTGCACGCACTGCTTTGCTTCGCTGTCGTGGACCACCAAGGAGATGTTCACCTGCGAATGCACAGTTAGCAACTGCAACTCCCTTTGGAAATAAGGGGGAACAACTTTTCTCATTTGGTCGAGTCATTTCTCATCCAGTCGTGTGCAGAAAACAAAGTTGATATCCATTTTTTGGGAAGCAGGAGGTTACCTTGGACGCCCCTTGCGAGATCATCTGGACGTTAACACCATTTCTCCGTAGGACGTTGAACGCCTGGCATGCAGCAGCGAATGTAATTATAACATGGAAAATCGTCAACTGACAGCCAGCAAAAACAATACACCAACTAATTTCAATACTTTGGTGTTGCATTCACTAGTATATTACAGCACTATGTTGATAAATGCATGATCGCAAGTGGCTCTTAATAATACGTCAGGAGAGTTCCACCTGCTGAGGATGCAGATATTACCTTTTCAAGAATCAGGGACGATCTCTGTACGTTTCCTATGAGGGAGATGATTGATCTGTGCTGTAGAAGATGAACAACTGCAATCTTTTCAAGCTCTTCAACTACATGATCTAGCTCCTGCCACATCATCATCAAAACAAAACAATGAAGAGTAGCATACATCACAACAGTAGGACGATGACTGGTAGTGTTCGCAGAGAACTGAACATGAAAATGGAATATTTACCTGCTGGATCAATTCACGACTCCACAGTTTTGATGGATCTAGTGTCAATGATATGCTGACTTCACTAGTAGCCACAGAATCAACAGAGATGCCCAAATCCTCAAATATTGAGAAGACCTGCAGAGAAATAATGCATTAAGAAAATAATTATAGCTGTATAGAAACAAAAGAGCCACAAGTCTGTTGCTATGTACCTTTGCTAGAAAGCCAAACTGGCCGAGCATCCTTGTGCTCACTATATCGAGCATGGTAATATTTGATTTCAACACAATGCTGGTTAGTATGCTCTGAAAAATAATGTACAGTCAGAGGGCAGTAGTAATTACACACGGAAGAAACACAATATACTGATAGACATATGACAGACCTTGCGCATATCTCTTGTTTTAGTGATCACAGTACCAGGTGCATGACGGTTATACGAGTTCTTCACTCGAACTGGTATACCACCTTCCCTAGCTGGTCTCATTGATTGCGGATGCAAAACCTAGCAGTTGGTGAGAGTGTTATTATAATAGTACTAAAAATAATAGAATAGCAGTTGAAAGTATCACAAGTAACTCTAGCAAAACATATAACAATAATAGGTTATCAATGTTGTAAAGGTCCCTGCCTACACAACCAATCCCCTAAACCAGAAAACAACCTAAAACTGAAAAACTAAGGATGGGAGACTAAACATATATTAACATCTTATGGGTTAAGGGTCAACCGGGAAATTTCTACTATTTTATCAACACACATAAAACAAATAAGGAACAATACCTGTGCACCAAAGTATGCAAGTTCAGCCGCCTCATCAAAAGTCAAAAAGGGTACCGGTACTGCATTTGCATAAATATTTGGATCGCACGTCAACACACCATCTACATCCTTCCAGACCTGTCGCGCATATTAAAAAATCTTAATACTGCAAATAGCATAGAGGCACCTCAAGCCCACCACACATTATTTCTAGCTTTTAATTTATTTGGTTAAACATCTGGACATCTCACCATGAAAAAATAATAATAATAAATCCAATTACAAAGGTTTTTGGATGCATTAACATAAAGCATTGTGGCATCTTTATATATAACAGGTTCTAAAAGCTTAGAACCAGGAGTTTTTAGGGGCAATCAGGCTCACAAGGGGTAACTTAAACATCTCACTGAAATAGAAAACAAACCTGGATTTCTCTTAAACCCAAGGCTTTGCCAATGGTCGTAGCAGTTAAGTCACTTCCACCCCTTCCTAAAGTAGTAACCGCACATGATTTCCATCCCTGAAAATTTGAATGTGCCCCATCATAAATACAAACAAAAAAATCTGATGCTCTTGCAAATGAATTGCGGAACATTACAGACCTTTCCAAGGAAACCAGTCACTATAGGGATAGCAGGGTCATCAATCCAATCCCCCTGTAGCCTCTTTGCAACAGCCGGATAAGTTGCTTCAAGAATATCCGCATTTGTGAAATCATCAGTGGTTATAAAGCCGAGCTCAAACGCATCATACTGCAAACAAGCAAAAAAAATAGTTAAGGCATTGTTGGACTAAAATATCGATGTTATCTGTGGAACATGTGTTACATGTCTAGTAACATGTACTCATCAAATTTATTACATATTTTGAACCAAGGTCACATAGTTCTCGGCTTTCTAGCTAATGAGTTAACGAAATATTCATCAACATTGTAGACATCCACAGGCATTAGAACATAGGTAGGAGGTTCAAAGGCAGTGACATGTAGAAATAACAGTTTAAGTCTCGATCATATCCCTGCTAAAATGAGATGCTACCATTCCCAGCTTTCTCAACTCCCTCGCACTTGCATATATCTATGACACTGAGCACTTTCCGCAAAAAAAGTCTACTTTCCTAAGTTCGGATGGCTAAAGTGGCAGACAGGCATACTTCAGGTTTTTGCACAACCAAACTCTTGAGTATGGACTATCATCATATCTACTAACATAAGTTGCACGGTCGGCGCTATTCCAATAAGTATAACCTAGTCAGTTTTCTATTGTAGGGGGAATTAATAAGCCGTTTGGAAATATCTGATCAGGGAGAACCAAAGAAGGCCCTATGGTCTACGTACAAACATATGCCACAAAACAAAGATTACCAAACTACTAAATTATTCCATTGCTAGAAGTATGTACCTGTCGTGCTTTTTTCCCAAGTTTATTCAAATACGCAGCAAATATTCTTGTAGACATGCATTCACCAAAGGAAACAAGGTAATCTCGTGTCCTAAGAGTCAGCTCTTTCATCATAGCAACACCCTTAAGAAGCTGTTCCAATTCGTCCAAAAAACCTGTTTCATGAAACAGTGAAAAATGTGTTGTTTGTATATTACTACAGAAGACTTTCCTATGGAAGACGAACAAATACAACGTGCTCAGTTAGGCCACGAATTGAAATAAAAAACAATGGCTAAATGCTAACTGTTGGGGAACACAGCAAGTATGGGACTTTCTCGTTGAATGTACTGAACATGTCACCTGTTCTACCTTTTGACATTAGTAGTGAAGGTGTGTGCGCGTTAATTAAATTTTGCATGTCATACGAGCTGCATTTACGTTAATTTTATACTTTTATGTTGAATATGATTTTTTTAATAAAAGAACATGTTCTTCCACAGGGCAAACCTGCCATGTATTTGTTCAACTGTATAGTGAAGTCACTGTACTATATCAAATAATGCCATTCCATTGAGGAAAAACTATTCAAAGGGTGGAGCCAATAGCCTATAGAAGACAAAAGCTGTCACAATTGTATATAGAACAGAAAGGTAGTCTGCTGAAAAGGATGTGAATGGGTGAAAATGACCTGTAGGCCGTTGCCACCCTATACAATTTAAAAGAAAAATTGGTGTATCTGTGCCATATACAGCCCACCATTGAATAAGCTAAGGCTACGGTATTGACAGATCCTTCTGTAGCCATTTCAATAACGAGGCAAGGTCCTATCCGTTTTTGGCTAACGGAATCTAAAAAACTGAGCACCATTATGCTGAAGTTCAAAATATATCTTCAGTGACTCGTGACCTTAAATTTTGAGCGTTAACTTTATATCACGGAAATGGGTAAGGTGGGCAATGCTATGAACCAGAAGCTTCTTGTTCCTTGGTGATCGCGGTCCCGGAGTAGGAAGAATATTGGCCAGAGGTTACTAACAGGAAGATGCACACAGGGATGGTGGCAATGATCAAGGGACAGAAATAGAAAAGAAACACGCAAACAGAAAATCCACCATTGCTAGCCAGGTAAAATTGCCTACCTTAATCTGAAAATCTTGAAACATAAGGCCCCGTTTGGAACAAAGGAATTCCATAGGAATTTTGAAGGATAGGAATCTTACAGGAAAATTTCCTATAGTGCTGTTTGGAACAAAGGAATAGGAAACTCAGATTCCTATGAAATTCCTATGGGATAGGCAATTCCATAGGAATTTTGGAGGAAAACAAACATGAGGTCTCACCTCATGTTTTAATCTTCCTATGTCTACAATTCATGTGCTTTTCCTGCGTGACATCCAAAGACACTTTGGAAAATTTCCTGTGGTTTTGATTCCTGTAGGAATTCAGAAAACATGACACCTCAATTCCTATGTTTTTCCTATTCCTGCGTTTTTACTTCCTGTGTTCCAAACGGGGCCTAAATCTATGCATGTGCTACCCTTTGGCTTGGTAGGTAAGCTAAGCTAAGGCCAAAGGGAGTTCAGCTTATGGGATAGCTGATGAACTGCAATCCGCGAAATGCAAGCTTACTTTCTCAGTGGGCCGATCCATAAGGGGTATGAATTTTAGTGGGACAATCCATAAGGGGTATGAGCTTTGGAAACTTTTGTATTGTTTTTTATAGAACAAGTGACTGAACAAGTATTGATTTGGCACTAACAACTGAAAAAGCACAGCAACATACCTGAAACAATCGAGATATCTAATCCAAGCTCATCAATCGTCCTGAGCAAAGCAGAGCAGAGCAAACAAACAAACACTCAGGACCAGCTCACTCCGAACAAAAGCTCTTTCTGAGCAACAGAAGGCCGCAGGATTACAGAATGAAGACGCACCTAAAATGAAGCTCCTTGATGGCCTTGAGCTCCTCAAGCTCGGACGCCTTCGGGGCGCCGCAGCTCACGGCCTTCTCCCCGGCCTACAACAAGCAGTCAGGCAAAATTCATCGGGGAACGGAGCTAGTACCAGAAAGTACCCCCAATTTTTTTACAGAGCTGAAGATGGTAGTGTACCAGGAGCAGGTTGTTGGTGGTCTTCCCCATGGCGGAGAGGACGACGACGGGCGACTCGTCGGGGAAGCTGAGGATGAGGTCGGCCACCTCCCTCATCCTCTCCGCCGACGAGACCGAGGAGCCCCCGAACTTCATCACGACGGTGAACCCGGGCGGCGCGCCCGCATCCGACGCCGCGGGGGCCTCTGCCTTCTTCAGGGTGGTGGTGGTGGCGGCCGCCCCGCTCTGGCAGCGGAGCACCAGCCCCCTCCGCGGCCAGCATTGCCCTCCCAGCCTGGCACCAGCACACGCGGAGTCCCTCTCCCTCACGAGCCTGTAGGCGGAGACAGCCGCCGGAGCGTCCCGCGCGACCGCCGCGAAACGCATCGCCGCCGGCGCCGCCATGGATGGATCCGGGGGCTCCCGGATCTCTTTTCTTCCTCGCCGGGCCGGAGAAGAAGCGCGAGGAGGAGAGGGGAATGGCGGCGTCAGAGGTGGAAGAAGACAGGGGTGGGCAGCCGCGGTGGGGATGGGGGAGGGTTTATATAGCTCGACGCGAAACGGACGGCGGGGAGGCGGTCCGGGCGGCGACGGACGGCGGGGATGGCTCCGGTGGGTGCTGGCCGTGTAAAGTATCTGACCCCTGCCCACAACAACGGCCGGACGCAGAAACGAGCGGCGAAAGGGCGCCGCGGTTCGGGTGGGCCCCGCGTGGAAGTGACAGAGCGTGCAGTGGTTTTCGTCGCAAATTTCCAGATGCGATTGGCTTGCGTCGGGTGCCAGTGGATTTACCGGATTTGATTTAGTATGTCACGTCTCCAAAAGTTGAAAGGGAATGTTAATCTTTGGTTCAAATATATTGTTCTAGTGGTTGGCTGAGCATCTTCAACTTCAAAGATAGTAATGGCTCAGAATGCATAGTGGAACCATGAAAACAGGTTAAGCCACACCGTTTGAGACCGCTGCTGGGACAGACGGCACAACGCCCAAAAGACCAACGGCCGAACCGATACAAGGTGAAAAGGAACACTCTAACGAGACAGATAGTAATGCCTCAGAATGCATAGTGGAACCAAGTCTCCTTCTCGGCGGCGCCTTCTTTCATCTTCTTCAACCGAGTTGCATCCATCTTGACCTTATGATTATTGTTAATACCTCGATATGCAATTCTATACATCTCCTTTTTTTTTCCGTCCTCTTATTTTATTTTTCAATCTTCTTAATTGTTTCCTCCATCTTCCGTCTTGCCTCTAGCGTGCCTTCAATCTTCTTCCTTTCAACAAAGGAGGAGGCAGAAGTGAGAAAGACGACGAGGGTCCGGGCAACCAATAGAGACCTGGTGTGGGTCTGGCTTATCGGATCAAACGCTTTGAGAGATGTTTGGGCAACCCAATTATATGATGTGCATTCACTTTAAAAGGACCAGGCTTATAGTTTTCTGTGTTTTCATAACTAAAGGACAAGGCTCAACATTTATACCAAAATGTTTAAGTACCAATACCAAGCAAAACAATATGTATAACAAAAAGGAAGAGCAAAAATTCATCACGAAACAATACACATAGCATGCAATAATTTTATCTCTACTATATAATATCTCTACTATATAATATTGATAACTGTGAGGTGTCGTACGTCGTGCCCGTTTTTCAGTTTAGTCCCTGATGATTATTGAAATCATGTCCGCAGTCCAAGAAGGCTCCCTTCGTTCCCGATTCAACTCCCCGATCCGATCTCCACCCGAACTTCCGGCTTTCTGTAGCGTCCGCCTTCGAGATGATGAACGCCCAGCAAGCAGCCGACGAGGAGACACCGGGGCGACCGGGACCACGCCGTCGCTCATGCTCGCGCTCAGCCCCAAAATCTTCCCGGCCGGGACGCGCCAGCTTTGCATCGCCGACTCGCCGTTCCCGTGGAACCCGAGGGCGTCGACGAGCGCGTGGACGCCGAGGCCGACAGCTTCATCAAGCGCTTCTACGAGCAGCTCCGGATGCAGCAGTCCACCACGCCGGACAGCTGCGTCCGCCGCCGGGGCTAGCTAGGCACACCGTCCCGCTTCCGGCCGCACGCGACCCCACCGCACCAGCAAGCTTGAATCAGGAGAGCCACCCTACTACACCTCCAAGTTGACTCCCCTGCCGCGATTGCAATTCCAAATGCAGACTCTTGGTCATTGTCACCAGCTCTTGGTGCAATTGACTCTCAAATAACTGAATAATTAGTGTACGTACAAGTACAAAGCATCCTATTTTGCGTTGATGGAATGGATTTAATTCGATTTCTCCTACCATCACGGAAAGATTGAACTGGAGCCTTGCTGGAGGAAGGATAGGAGTTTCTGCTTGAGGAAGGACATCAGCTTGTCTGCTTGTTCTTTGGGCTGGCTAGATCGAAATCCATGGTGAACACATGTTCCAGGAGTTGTTAAAAACTAACGAGAAATTTCAGAAAATATAGATTTAGGTTATAAATCTATTCTAGAAATGACAAATTTTCCATGATAAAGTGTGAAACAGTCCTACATGTATCATGGTAAGCTAGCTACAAGGAATAACTTTCTATTAAGCACACCGTGAACATGTAGTGAGTAATTAGCATAAAACTACCACTCTACAGACTAAATCACAAAAAACTACCATTTTTGTCCGCAATCGCAAAAAACTACCATTTTTGTCCGCAATCGCAAAAAACTACCACTTTTGCCTGTAATCACAAAAAACTACCACTTTTGCCTATAATCGCAAAAAACTACCACTTTTGTCCGCAATCGCAAAAAACTACCATTTTTGTCCGCAATCGCAAAAAACTACCACTTTTGCCTGTAATCACAAAAAACTACCACTTTTGCCTATAATCGCAAAAAACTACCACTTTTACCCATTATTGCAATGTGATGACTGTTTATTTGTTTGAGAGCAGTACACAATAATAAAGATATAATTGGCATAATCTTACACAGTAATAATAAATATAGAATCATCATAGTTTAACACAGCAACACTGACTGAATCCACATAGTTTTACACATCAACACAGAGTAAATCCACAAAGTTTTACAAAGCAATAATGCTTGAATCCACATAGTTTAACACAGTCATTGCTGTGTAAGATTATGTCGATTCTATCTTTATTATTGTGTATTGTTGTCAAACAAATAAACAGTTCGAGATAAATAGAAACATCACATTGCAATAATGGGTAAGATTATGTCGAATGGAAGTACCGTTTATTACAAAAAAGAATGCCAAATTGTCTCCATCCACTCATGTACTTAAGGCGCATGGAACGCTAGAGCCAGGGGTTGTCCGTGTTCTCATTGTCATGCTAATTAACTTTGTGTTCATCGACCGTGCGGTAACTCTTATGTTTGAACTATGAATATGATAATAAGATGTAAGAGGAAAAAAAGAGACTAAATGAACACCTTTTATCAAGGCACAATCTAATAACATTGTTTTTCATAGCACATCCCGTGTCTCAACTATTTTAAGTAAATCGAAATTGCATTGTATTGCATTATTTAAATTTGACATGATTATTTTTATTTGAACTTGATCATCATGTAAAACAAAATAATAATTCATGATAAGTGAGATGAGTAATTTACGTGTGCACGATGAGATTTTGTTCAACCAACGGGTATTTTGCTAGTAATTAGTAATAGCAGTAGCAGGCGACTGAAATCGAGCTGGCTTTCGTCGTTGTCTCGTACGTCGCGCTGATTGTGGTCAAGTTTCATTTGGTCACTGCAGGTGGAACACGCCAAGCAAGCGGCGCCCGCCGCTTTCGTGCAAACCGGGGATATTGTACTTGTATTGCCATCGGGCGGGTAAAAATAAGATCCAAGACCAGGACGACGACTCTTCTTTTTGCTGCTAAGACTCGATCGCGTACGCAAGATGTGTCGACACAACAGGTCCAGACCACGATATGGACAGGGACGCGCGCGGCGGACGGCAGCCGCAAGATTCATGTCTTGCCGAAGCAACCGTCAGTGAATCAGACAATCAGTGAGTGAGTGACATCCTAAATCACACGGAAGCACTCGTTTTTAGACAAAACGCGGAAGTACAGGTGACACCCACTTTAAAGTTTGCTGCTCCCTCGGATCCGTTATTACTGTCGGCAGTAATGACGGAAATTTCACTACTACTCAACCACACTTAAATATTCTTTCCACGACACTTAAATAGGACCGGAGTCTCCCAACAATATCATGATAGCGAGGAAAAACAGGGCCGTACCAAGCTTTTGGTTACCGGTAGGGCAAACTTCCCGAGGGGGTCGAGACTTCCGGTTACCTCGGCCATTGAAAAATCTCGACAAGTCACATGACGAATTCGAGACTTCCTTGACCTTTAGAACAAGTTGAGCCATTTCCACTTGGTTGGCGAAGGTGAAGATACCATCTCTTGGAACCTCACCGCGGATGGCGCCTACTCGGCATACAAGGCAGGGGTATTCCCCTGTATTCCCGTGAGTACCCAAGTATTTGGTAAGGATTTTTTTTTTTGCATATACTCGGCTATACGTTTTGGCCCAGGCCCACGTTCCCTGCCGCATCGTGCGTTCTGCCCGCACCGCATCCGAGACGAGAAACGATCGAAACGCCCACGTTCCCTGCCTGCATCGCATTCGAGACGGCGCGGAAAACCACCAGAATTGGGGCCGAGTTGTCTGGCTGCCGCCGAAATTGAGCCTAGGGACACAAACCACCGCACATTGGGGCAGAAGTGTGATAAGGAGCACTGATTCGTGTGTTTAGTTGTCTTAACAACATTTTCGACAGTGCAGTCCCATTGTCAGGCCTACGTGGCAAAAAGAAAAAAAAAGAAAAAAAAAGGTCAACGCTAGCTCCTTCTCACCTGAGCTCGCCCCGCAGCTAGCTAGCACGCACGCACGCGCCGCAACTAGCTTAGCTAATAGCTAGCAGGCGGCCGGCGAGCGCGCACTGAAGTCCACATCCGAACGGAGCATGAAGGTTGTGGTAGATAAGAGAGAGAAAGGGGAGGGGCTCATACCGATTTAATCGTTGGCGGGTAAGTGATCGTGGCGATCGAACCCGAGTTGGGTTTCGTCACGTACGTACGTTGATTAATTGTGGGTGCCAAAGTTTCGTTTGGTCGCTGATGCCGTGCAATTAACAGGAACATGCCAAGGAGACAGGCAGCAGTCAATTCAAGCAGCGTGCCTGCTGCTTTCATGCAACTGTACGTGGACATGTACGTATGGCTGTCGATCGGGTGGGTGAAATCCTCCTGCAAAGACTCGACCAATATGCTTCGGTTGCACCAGCCAGCGTACGTCAGGCAGCAGTGTACGTGATCGACCACCTAAACTGCGCACCACTGTACTGGCGTCCAGTGTCACTGTGTCAGTGCACTGAGCTACTCCCTCCGTAACTATAGGTAGATAAGACCTTATGCTAACCTAATTTACTTTGTCCAAACGTTATAAAAAGTTACAGAGGAAGTAGTATCTTTGTTGCCGGAGATCGACGACGAGTCTCCCAGCAAGGCTACGGTTCCTTCTATCTACTTCCTCTGTTCAAATGAATAGGGCCTATGTTTTTTTTTTTTTGAAAAAGTCAAACCAAGTAAAGTTTGATCAATCTTTTAGAAAAATCGATCAATAAATATGATATTATATAAATATCATGTGAAAATATAGTTCATAATATTTCTAATGAAATTGATTTTATATTTTGCATGTTAATATTTTTTTGTAAAAACTTGGTTGTATAGTTGGAGTAATGATAAGTTGGAGTAAAAACTTGATTTTATGTTTTGCATGTTAGTATTCAATAAATTTAGCAATTATCTTACTAATATTTTAAAAAAAATCATCGGCAATGATAAGTTGGAGTAAAAGACAAAAGTTATAAATCTGAACCTACATATCATTCACTCCAGAGTTGTATAGTTGTTTATTTTCTCGAGTGTATTAAGATTTTAAACGCGTGTAGAATATATTATTAAAAATAAGTATCATTTTTTAGATTCTTTTAGAACTATTGATAAATATATTTTGATTTATTGAAAAAGGCGAGATCACTGGAATTCGATAGCACCAAATCTCCACTCCCTGTTGAGCACTTTCTGCAACTAATTAATCCACAAATAAACTAGGTACATCATGACAAATAATCTATCAAGATTAAACACATGAATTGTACTGATAAAATCCAACAAATTCGTTTATTTTATTTCTAGGAGCATACCATCTTATAAACGAGCAAGGGGAATTTGCAGGGAATGTAGCACATTAACCATCTCGTCTCTTCACTTCGACATGTTGCATACAAGTTTCCGGTGTCAAGTAAATATTTTGTAATTGGTCACTATGACCAAGCCCACTTTCAATTTTTCTGTTATTTCCACTGTTCTATTATAAACACCTCGCGGCTTTGTTATCCCACCTCCTATTATGTAATTTGAACACCATTAGCTACATATAACACTCTTAGTCCCCACATGTCAGATCTTACACTATGTGCTCATTGAAAATGCGGGCACATTTCTCAGTTACCTCAATCTTGGGTTCGTTTATCTCATTTCTCACTGCATACTCGCATTGGTGGGTGGAGGTGCCCTCGTTTCCCTTGTTGCCGCGTTGGTGCGCGGAGGGGGCGGTTCCCAAAATCCACTTGTGCTAATCATCGACACGCTTTAGCTGTTGAGGCATGTCATGCGGTCTTCCTCCCATAGCATGATAGTCGCCGCCACGTCGGTGTCGAGAAATCATGTTGTGATCAACTATTGCTTTTATCCAAATGTTGTCATATGGGTCTAACCAATCAATTAGATAAACCATAAAGAAAAACTAATGGAAACCTAAGAATGACGAAATCGAGGATAAAACAAACGGTGGTGAGGCTACAACAGAGAGGCAGGAAGTGGAAAATCGGGTAGAGTACTACCAGAGATTTCAATTGATTAAATAAAAATATGAGATTATTATCATTAACAGCAGGAATGAAAAATGCTTTATTCTTTACCCCGTGATTATCCTACGGACGCCATGCCAGTCTTCCTAGCACCACTACCACTTACTTTAATTAGTTTACTTAAATAACTATAAACCTCCACACCTATGTTGAAACAAACATATGATCTATGTTCAACATCCGTTTTCCTAGTGACGAGATTTCTAAACATGGAAATAATATTAGGTTTTCTTTAGCAAGAAATAAATTTCAATTTAAAAACTTGGTACAACTTCAACAAAACCATAGAAGCAATACGATATTTGTTTGATCTATTTCATTTTGATCAACACACATAGTTGAAACCTCTATGAAAGTTGATCTAAACACACTATAACATGTTTAAAACTTGCGTCAATTTTTATGGGTACCACGACACAACTTTACATTCTGAACATATAAACATGAAAGCGGCTCATTTTTAGGGCCTCTTTGGATCATAGGGTTGAAAAAAATAGGAATGTGAAAAACACATGGATTTTACAGGTTTGCAAGTGCAAAATAGAGGATTGCAAACACATGAACATTGCAGGAATTGTCGTTTGGATATAGCACAGAAAAAGTGTCTCGATCGTACGCACTCGAGTGAGGCATAGGAATCCAGTTCAAATGATTTTGTTAACACCATTCTTTTAAATCAAAGACAATCAATAGGAAAATTTTCAAAATATTAGAATCCTATGAAATTCTTTAAAAAAAAATACAATCCAAAAAGGCCTTTAAAGTGCATTGAACACCAGAAGCCTCTCTCTTTTCTTCGTGAGAGGAGAGCTAAAAATTCTTGAGAGGATGGCTTGAAATGTCCAAACGTGCCTAAAAGCCCAAGGGTAGACACACAATCGGCTGCTGGGCTACAGCCCGTAGACTCGCTGAGCCTTATCCGCCACGTCATCGTCGACCGGGTCAACACCGCGTTTTGACTTCCGCAACGCATCGAGCACCCAACCCGGCCATCTCAACCGTCTAACGTGACACGCGGCACGATCGTACGCCCTCCGCCGCCTTGAACATGAGCCAAGAGCAGCAGCAGCAGCAGCGGAGAGTGAGGAGTGAGTGAGGAATTCTTCTGTTCAGCTCAGCTCCCCACTGCGAGGATTACGCATCTCGAGCGGCGCCGCCACGCATCATCACATGGCCGATCTCCACCCGCCGGAGCCGGAGACCAACAACGGCGGCGCGGCTGCCCTAGCCCCCGCCCCCCCGTTCGCCGCCGCCCTGCCCCCGGCGGCGGACCCCGCGGCCGAGGCGGCGGCGGCCGAGCCCCCCGCGCCGCCCTACTCCAAGCGCCGCCGCCGCCCCAGCGTGCGCCTCGGCGACATTGGCGTGCAGGCGCAGCCCGCCACCCCCTCCGACGCCCAGCTCCCGCGCCGGCCCCGCAAGCCGTCCCACTCCCGCCCGCCCCGCCGCGCGCACCCGGACGACCCCGCCGCCTCCCACCGCCGCGGGCCCAAGCCCGGCCAGCGCCGCCCGCGCACGGCCTGGATCCCGCCGCCCGCCGACGGCCACTACGAGGACGACGACGGCCACTACTACGACGACGCCTACCAGTCCGACTCCGCCGCCGCCAGGGCTAGGGTTTCGGGCAGCCGCGAGGCCAGCGTCGACGAGTCGGACGGCGTCGCCGACTGGGGCCTCCCCAACGGCCGCCTCCCCGGGGCGGCCGGCTACGGCGTCAGGGCGTGGCTGGACGGGCTCGGCCTCGCGCGGTACGCGCCCGTGTTCGAGATCCACGAGGTGGACGACGAGGTGCTCCCGCTGCTCACCCTGGAGGACCTCAAGGACATGGGCATCGGCGCCGTCGGCTCCCGGAGGAAGCTCTTCGACGCCATCCAGAAGCTCCGGAGCTGCAGCGACATCGTTTCCTGAGTTGGTGAGCTGCTAGCTAGCTATAGCTTTTGCTGTCTCGATTTTTGTTTCCCTCTCCCCATAGAAGGCTGGTAGTAGCAATGATGGGGGCATTAACTAATGGTGCTCTCAGCAATCCTAGCGTGTATATAGGTTTGATGATCACCTCTCCCCTCTCACGACGCCATGCTGTTGAGCAGTACTAGTTTGGAAGGAATTATTTGAAGAAGCTTGAAGTAATGAATGGAATAAGGTGAATGCAATCACAGTATGTTGGTTTTTTTTCGGCATAATGCATGCTGGTCAACTTATGATCCTTTGTATTCATTAGTTGCTCCATTTTTCTTTTCGGTATACTACTTTCTATACAACTTTCTCTGCCATACTTGCGGATTATAAATGGAACACCATCACAGATTTTAACTCCGAAAGCTGTTGAAGTAACTTAAATTTACTGGTCAGTGCAGAATGACACTTATTCAAAATTGACACTATGCCACTTTCTAGTAACTTCTTCGTTGAACATTCAGGCCCATATTACTCGTAGCAGTTGATCATGGTTATGAATACTGCAACATTGTTAAGAATGCTTTCCTAGTGTAAGGTAATAATTGATTGCCTTATTGAGCTTCTACTTCACAGTTTTTAGGTGGAACCAGATTTCCATGTTACCTGTAAATTCATAGTAAAGGGGCGGGTGTTGAAGCCTTGAATCTGCCTATTGGAATACATGGAGACTTTCCCTTTGTAAGGCAAGGTGAGGTTACAGCTTTGAGTAAGAAATGGGCAAGTCTTCCTTGGCCAGCAAAGGGAACATCTTACACCATCCTCCAGTCCTTTGGGCTGATACAAAAGAATATTGTATGGTGCAGCAAAGAAGTAGATATTGCCGAAGCAAAACTATAACCACAAAAATTTCATAAAAACCAATACCATTCACGATTTCTTTATGGCACATCAGGGCATCTTTTCCTTTTGAATATTTTCCTGATCATGGTAAGTATATATTCTTGGACCAGTTACTCTATTTTGACCTTAGCCATCTTCTCTAAAAACAGGTGAAAGATAATTGCTTCAGAAACATGGTCACCTCTTGAGTTCCCTAAAGGACGTATGCATAGAATACGTCCTTAGAAAAGGCTATACAAAGTCAGCACATGACCCCTATGCGAATTTATTCCATATAAAGTGGGAACAACTACTATTCACATAATTCAGGTCGAATAAAAAAGTCAGCACCCAGTGCACAGAATGATTTTTATTTTTGTGAAATTACGTTTTCTCAACGCAACCAGTTTACATCAGTTATCCATTCCTGCATGGTCCTCTACTCCTGCAGGTACCAAACAAAACCTGTACTGAATTTCTTGAGCATGCAACCAACAACATATTGTAGTTTCTGTCCATGAGGTCCATTTTGATGAAAAGTAGTGCCAGCGATTGACAGTTGATAATTAAGATGAAAAATGTAATGAGTTATAGGTTTTGATTTGTGACTGACTGACAAACAAATATGGTGTCCTATTATTATGTCTCCAAGCTTCGAACTATGGTATCATCCGATCAGCTAAAGGCACTTATGTAGTTATGACTTATGAGTCCCTGTGTTCTCGTCAATTCCATCCATCTCATAACTTGATTTTAAATGTAAATACATTTGTTTACTTGCATGCCCTGTCTACTGATTTCTCAATCGCATGTTGCTCTTATGGTCTTATTCCACTTCAGTTGCCACATTATCACTTCAATGACGAGCACAGACCATGCTGCGAGTTCAGAGAATCTTATCAACTTTGGCGGCTATCAGTGACTTTGACATGTTTAATCATCCAATATGTACAGCCTTTCAGTATGCTTAGTTAGTTGCAGTCCTGCTACAGTGGGAGCTAATCTAGAATTTCAAATCCCAGCAGCTTTACATGAACATTATCCAGTGGAGATTTATAAAAATAATCTTTAGGATAATATGTTAGAATTTGTTTTTATATCTGGTCATTGAATTTGTACAATAGGACCCATACTCCACAAAGTCCACTGCCTATTTTTGCATATTTTCCATCCTAGCAGGAATATGTGTTCTACTAAAACTAATTTATAGTTCTGTTCTGCTTACTGATCAGTTTCTGCCACATACAGTTAATTTTTTATACTATAAAAGATGGATTCATTTAGGCATCATTTCTCGCTTACATTTATTTGAAATGCCTCACACCTCTTATACCTGTAAATAATAATGTAAAGCTTGCAAAACTACAAGGTCACTTAATCTCAGAAAAACGAAAGGAAAAAAAAAAGACAACGATATTGTGGGCAGTGATGCAAAATTGAGTTGCAAGGTCCATGCCTAAGGGCATAAAGGAATGGTAGTGATGAATGGCTAGTCTGGTATTCTGGTCTGCACCTAGTTGCCTGTAACCGTTAACTCATTAGATAGGACCTGTTTCTTCTGTCGAAGGACTTAAACCAACTCCTCCTTCCTCTCAGATTGTTTCATAATAGCTCCTGAATAAGACATGTTGGGCAGTTTGATGTCAAGGGTGTAAGGATAGGATGAGGTATTGGTTCATCATCCGTTTAGATGACAGCGGGCCGATCTTTTGTCCAGGAGCCACCCATCTTATGTTTTTGAAATGTCACTTCCAAGATACCATGCTTCTCTCCAAGCTCCAGCATTAAAGTTTAGTGAACTTTGTCGAGAATTTTTAGTTTGTTCAGTTCCTGTGTGGGGCATCTGAATTTTGTTATGGGTGGATTTTTGCAGAGCTAAAGGAAAAGGTCACGATATTATACACTGTTTTCAAAAACATGATTACTCTTATGGTTATGGAAAAGAACTCCAATTGGAAAGTGGGAAACTAGCAAATATGCATGCCAATGCCGCTGGGACTGATAGTGCCAACAATGGCAGGTGAAGCGGAGCAGTCAAGTGTAGTCTCTGATGATGCCTTAGCCGCACACAAGCCTCACTGGTCGCTGCTAAGGTAGACACTGAGACGTTGTCTCTTACATGTATGCATGAAATTAGGGTGCTTACCTTATCACCAGACTTGTGGACTCTGTTCACCACCGATGAAATATGTGTATGTCTGGCATGGGATACTGTAAGAGATACTCGGGTAACCAGGATGACTAGCCCATGAAACCAGGTGAGCTCTCGAGCGCCGTGGTGACGCCGAGAGCTCAGCTCCAAAAAGGGTTTAAAGGCAAATCATGCCTGGCTATCGAAGATGGCCTCTTACCTTCATGTAAGACATCACTTGGCTATCTAAGGTGACCTGTTACCTCTCCATGTAAGACCTCACATGTGTCCTGGTGCTTGGTGAAGTCTGATGGATGATACCTGCATTCCTTGCCTGGTCATGCGTATTTATAAGGAGGCAGGAACCATTGGGTTCAGATTAGAGTCTTGGTGAGACGAGGCAGCGTGCTTGACACTGCTGGAATCTTGGCCTTTGACAAGCTGAAGGCGCTCGATCAAATGACCAGTGGGCAGACCAATGGATGTGAAAGATGTGTATCTGCCTGCCTTTCCTTTTTGGAGAGCATCCAGGGATTTGGATTTGGATTTGGGTTTCACTTTACATTAAATCTTTGACAAGGACTTACATCCTGCTTGTGAAACGAACAAATGACCAGTTGTTCAGGTTGGTTGACCATTGCAGACAGTCAGGTCCATTTGGGATCCACTTTGCGTTTCCTGACGACATGGATGAGGCTGATCACAATCATATGACCTTTGCCAGGCATATGGAATATGTGCATGTGAAGAAGAACATTGCACTTGGAGATAAGGATCACGTATATCATGCATGGGAATTCTCGGCGCGATAAGGTAGAGGTCGGCCTGTCGCCGCGCACTTGTCTTATGCTGCTGTGTGGAAAAGGAGAAGATCGGATAGGGGTTTACACATGCAGATAGTCGCCCGGTTCAAATCCTTTTCCTAGTTCCAAAACTCGACGCATTGCAGATAGGCAGGCTACTAGTCCAACAAAACAGAGATGTTCCATCTCTTTGTTCGTTTCCCATCGTTCACTCTACGCCCTTGAGACGATGGTGCCTATTGGCATGTTACCCTCCTTAGAGGTGTTGCCATGGATTTTACGGCTCATCTCCTGATGTAGGGTCATTTGGATTCTCCGGGCGATGGATCCCCAGGAGCGTTTGCTCCCTCCTTGGAGGCAGATGCCATGTCCTTGTCCGACGAGCTTCTGCCCTATGAGATTGTCATATCGGCTTGGAGCTGTGTCAGCCGTGGACACCAGAGTGGTGGCCAGAGCAATGCGACGAGAGGAGGCCGGAGCGGCGACTCGAAAAATCGTCATGGTACGGTTGAGTGTAGTAGGGCGACGAGTCTTGCGGGGGTGACAGCATCTGCTCGACATCAGGTCTGGCGTGGAAGCTGAAAGTGGTCAATCCGAAAACCATTGTCATGTGCACATTTTCAGCTCCAGTCACTTGGGTTCATGTGCATCGGCTTGCCCCCAATTTTTGTTATTATTGTCTTCTTAACAAAAAGGTAGAGCTCTTTGCCGATTGTAGGAAGCCAAGATTTTCTCCATAGAGGGTGGTTTATTGGGACGTTGTAAGACGAGTTGTGTGGAAGGCCATATCATATGTAGTTGTGGCGCTATAGTTAATCCCTGCAAGCTTTAAAGCTATTTCTCTGTTTTGCTATTTCTTAGGTCACAAATAAATTTTAGAATTTGCCTGCGCCGCTGAGAACCGTGCCATCATACTTTAGGATTACTGCAAGTGCAAAATAAAGGACACAATTTTGATCTGACCATGAGCTTAGGTGACTGAGAAGTAAATATTTTTGAGTCAACTGGGTAATATAGGAAATCTGAACAACAATATGATTCCAGACAAGTAGTAAGCCTAGCGTGCGACAGAACTTGTGAGCAAACACAAGAGGAGGTGCAGTTATCATCCTGAGCGTCATATGTACAGTTCATTCGATCAAACCTAGCCCTGCTGGGAGGTTTTGACTTGTGATGGATATGGACGCTGACTGATCCCTCGTGCCTCCTTCACGGTCTCGCTCCACTCGAAGCCGGTGTGAGCTCCGTGCATGCTTCGGCAGGTTTCTCGCGGCATATGTATCGGTCCAGGCATGTTGTTGTGCGTCGGTAATTAGAAGCCCGGCGCAGTTCTCGAAGTCCAGCCCCTTCTCAGATATGTCTCCTCTTATCAGATTATTGATTGGAATTATTCTATTTGGAGCACTACTTGGTTTACAGGCTGGCAGAAATTAATATTCATTATCATTTTGTAATCCAGCCTCATCCTTATAGTTTCAAAACCATGGTCCTCTTATGGAAAAACTCCAAATGCACAAATGGAACTACCGTGGCAGCAAATGTACCATGCCCATGCTGCTGGGCTGATAGCGGCACAATGGCAGTTGAAGCTCAGGACGCTGACGATGCCTTGGCCACACACTAGCCTCACTTCACTGCCCAGGTAAGTAGGTAACCATTGGAACGTTCTTTTTTGCATGTACATAAATAGGTATTTACCTCGTCGCCGTGCTCGTAAATTCTGTTCGCCACTCGGATGAAAGAAGCGTAGGTCTAACATGGCATATCGTAAGAGGCACTCAGGTAACCAGGATGACTTGCCCATGAAACCAGGTGCTGCTCTCCAGTGCCGAGAGCTCAGCTCCAAAGAGGTTTATAGGCAAATCATGCCTGGCTATCGAAGCTGGCCTCTTACCTCCATGTAAGACCTGACTTCTGCATGTACGCTAGTCTTGTGAACTATATATGTTTGCCATAGGATGAAACAAATGCAGGCTTGACATGGACATGGTGAGAGGTACTCGGATAACCAGGCTGACTTGCCCGTGAACATGGTAGCCGCTCTCCAGGTGCCGCGGTGGCATCGAGAGGTCAGCTCCCTAGAGATTTACAGGCAAATCATCCTTGGCTATCGAAGACGGCCTCTTACCTCCATGTAAGACCTCACTTGTGTTGTGCCCTGAACCCTGGTGCCTGGTGCACTAGTGAGCTAACTGATGATACCTGCATAGCTTGCCTGTTCATGTATTTATAAGAAGACAGGAGCCATAGGCTACATGACTTTGGAAGGGGGGGGGGGGGGGGGGGGGGGGTGTTTGACACAGCTAGATCTAGAGAATCTTGGCCTTTGACAAGCGAAAAGGCGTCGACAACCAGACCAAATAACCAATGGGCAGACCAATGGATGTCAAAGATTTGTATCTGGCTGCCAATTCCTTTTTGGAGAGCATCCAGGGATTTGGAGTTGGATTTCTTTCGTTTTCAGTCTTTGAGTAGTTGGTTCTGAAGGTTGGTTGACCAGTGCATGCAGACAGACAGGTCCGGTCTAGTTGGGTTCCACTTTGCATTCCCCAGCAGCATGGATGAGGCTCTCTGGTATGGCCAACCGGTCTTATGGAATATGTGCATGTGAAGATGAGCATTGCACGTAGGCAGGTGATGAGGATGAGATGTGTTAGACTAGTGTTCATATATTTGTGAGCCTTGTGTTAGACTAGTCATGTGTGATGACAACGCAACAAGGTGCGGTGGTGGCAAGGGAGTCCATCAGAGTTAAGGGAAATTCAACTATTTTTTAATTTGGTATGAATTTAATTAGGTGGAATATTTCGCGAAAAACATTATGAGAGTTTAGTTGGATTTAATCCCAACTGTCATGGGTTGAGAAGTTTGCGCTTTTTTTTCGTTTGGATAGAAGAAATACAAACAGAGAAACAACCACACAAGGATCATTTCTGTTGAGTACCTACCACCCATTGGTTATGATAAAACGAGTTGGTCACAATGTCATTTTATCATAACCAATACATGTCATCTTACTAGATTCGAACGGCGCGGCTCGCCGCGCAACACTTGTGGGTTCTTTGAATTTTTTGCCCGTGGTTGCCACAATTTATACAGATTATTAAAAGGATGTTTATATCCATATGTATTTGATCGCAGATCTATAGATTTGAAAGCATATTTTTCGCGTTCTATGAAATCAGTAATCAGAGCATCATACAACAGAAATCTTAAAAAAACAGGAAGATCAAACCAGTGCTGAAGTCCACAGGGAAAGTAATATAGAAATTCACACCGCATTCAATACATAAGTTTCGATCACATGGAAGTAGTATCAAATACATATGTTTTGATCAGTTTGGAAACACGGTCTCAAGCACCTGATGAGTTTTGTGTAACCAACAACGATTCTTAAAGATAGAGGTAGTTAGTCTCAACAGCATTAACAATGAGAGATTTGAAAATGAGAGATTCGGCAACGGAGACCTGGAACGGGAACCAAATTTATCACCGAGCACGGGTTCAGCCCTGCTAGCAGCAACACATTAATGCAGCAACGTGCTCCAAAGCTCAGATTTGGTGATACATGAGTAATTCAGCTCAATCTACAGAACAAAGTCAGAGTACACAAAATAATTGGATGCAAATCAAGAAAATAGGAGAGCCCTATAGTTACTATACTATAAGAGAATACACTTTATGGACATATCTTTAACAAACCTATGATAGTTGTTTGGATTGAGTTGTTACATAACTTTGCATGAACCGAGAGAGAGAAACAACATGACATACCTCATTTACAAATCAAGTGACCAAGCTAGAGGAGGCATAGGAGAGCGAGGAGTCGTGCCGCTGTCCAGATTCCTCCTTGACCATGATGAACCAGGGCCAAACATAGCACGTGTAATTTGGTGTTAGGCGGAGCAAGGTGACCAGGTAAAGGGCACAAACATTTCACCAAATATATTCCTATGAACAGCACATGAGGTCTATTTTTTAGCTAACACAAGGACGACAAAACAGGAGGCGAGAATTTGCAGGCACTCGCAGCAGAACAACGACTCTTTTGGACAGTACGCAGAGGCAAACATTGTGAATGTTGGTAGAGCAATGCCACCCCTAGACACCATGTAACAACCGAACTGTAACACATAATGGCAATGGTTAGGTCATTGACAAAAAAAATGAAACATGCATAAAGGGTAAATAGAGCATCCAAACCTTATTTTTTATTGTAGTACAATGTCCAAATAAAGTAGTATCTATGCATATTGATACAATCAGAAAAAGAAAATGCAAATGGCGGGTGGTGGAGCAGATGAAGCAAAGGCGCCATACTTAGACAAAGATAGAACAGCAGCCAAAGCAAAATCAATAGTAGAACATATTCTCAAAAAGAAAAACTGATAGAAGACATGGCGCTATAACGGCATCAGTAGTAAGGATTCCTAAACATGCATATACATATGTATAATGAGTCTATGGTGAAGATAAGGTGAGAAAGTTTAATAGGTCGATCAAAAGACAAAAAATGTATACAACAAAATATGAAATTTATTTTAGATGGTAGACCTTATGATGTGTTCGTGTTGAAATACTGGAGACATCGCCATTTCTAACCAAGTTTTTTAGCAACCAGATCCTCCTTGGTCTCCCTACAGAATCTACCTACACTTTGTCGGCACGAAAATTGAGGCGAACACGATCCTACGTGCCCCTTCCGGCATTGCTCTCCTCTAAAATTTATAAAAATATATGAAGCATCTCGTGGTAGCTTGACATGTGATTATCAGCTTCTACCCAAATTTACTTATACATAAAAAACTTGACATGTAAATTTTGTAGCCAGAGTATGTATCAGCCAACAGGGAAGATAACGAAGGATCAACTGTATTAAAGCGCACCATGTTCATCAACTTTTGCTCTCTGACTATCTTTTCTGATGTCTAGCAACGCTTAGTTTTTTTGCTAATGGTCAACCATAACATGATGGATAAAAACACACTTTAACAATGAAAAAGAACAAAGGCACAATTTCAGTAGTCTCAGGAAGCGTTCTCCTACCTTCCATCCCCTCAAAGCTGAGGCAAGGAGAGGAGAAAATAGTCACATTAAGTAGGACTGTAGGAGCCTAATACACGTACAAACGATCCAGTCTATTTATAATCTAGCAAAATATGCATCCTAAAATAAGAAGTCATACTTTATGAGCTTATAAAAAAAGATGCAGAAGATATACGGAGTCAGCCCTTTCAAGATACGAAAAAGATGCATAAAATAGGGGAGTCATGGAAGGATCGATCGAGAGAACTGGTACCTTCAGAGACAGCCACAGGATCCCGCCTCGTCGGATACAGAGCCGGATGATGATTTAAGCCGCTGCAAGCTCAAGTCCAAGGTGCAATAATTGTACAGAAACCTGCATTACAAAAAGGAGTGCACCTTGGTTATTGAGTGCTCTTCATCAGGAAATCCTACATTGTATCCACTCAAGGAATTACAACGAATAATTGAGTGCTCCTCAGCAAGAAACCTACATTGTATTTGTATCCATGTAAGGAAATCTGTAAACCTGTACTACAGAACGGAGTTATAGGACATGCCAATAGAAGCATGATTAGAGATTTCTTAACTCCTATGTCCATTTAGATTATGATATAAATTGATAGCACTTTAGATTGACCATGCTCGAGCTGAAACACTTGGACTGAATACAAATATATCTGTATACAACACTAAAGACACATTTACTATATCTATGATTTAAAAGTCTGGCAATAGAGAAAAGTCAGTACTACAGTCTATGCTTGTATAATTCTGACTTTAGATCAATTGTTTCTTATGATTTAAAAGTCTGGCAAGAGAGAAAAGTCAGTACTACCGTCTATGCTTGTATAATTCTGACTTTAGATCAATTGTTTCTTCTATCTAAACATAATCCAGTCAAAAAGGTTCAAATAGCAGGGATACAAATATAACAAATAAATCCCCACCATTTGGACATGGTCTGGTGCCAGGAAAGGGAGAATACTAACCAAGTCAGCATGCCAATATATTGATATATTCTATCACATGATCTTCTACCCATATTCAAATAACAGAACTTCAAAAACCCCAACAGATACATGGGAGGAAGGCCAAATATATTCCAACTGTAGGTTCTGTTTAGTCAATGAAACAGTGATTTCCTATGAAACTGCCACATCCAAAATATATTCCATCACTTAAAATAATTCCTGCAAGATGCAAAATGGTTTCTCTTCATCCATTTCGTTTCATCGACCAGGTTATGTGCGCAAGGCCAAATGAATACATGATGTGTGGCACTCGTCAACGTTGAGGGGAGAAGAGGCAGAGGAGGCCAGGCTTACCTTATGTATGGCATTGTTCGACGGTGAGGGGAGAAGAGGCAGAAGATCTGTTGCGCTGCTGGCCGGATCCACTTCCTCCCCAGTCCATTGAAAATCTCATGAAGACCTAAATAAGACACTCTGTTAGAGCCACAGAAATATCATTTGCTACATGAATTCCTCATCAAAAACAGATGGTACAAAAATGTAGCAAAAAACAATATGGAGATTCCGTATCCAGGGCTTTTCTTGGAGTTAAAAATCAGGTGATAGCATATCGTATTTATTAGGAACATAAGCAATATAACCTGATATGGTCATTAACCTAGTGTAAAAAAACTCTGCTAAAATGGTATCTTTCACACCTACGTGGAAGGCTAGAGATATCATGATGTTTTACCAAGATGTTCAATTATTAAGGGATGAAAATTTACTTACATAATCTTACGCTGTTAGTGAAAATCAATCTATGTCCAGAACAATTGGTAAATCAAACAAACAATATGCACCACGGATTGCCTTGCTTAAGTATAAATAACCAATCTAAATTCCTAGTTCACAGGAACAAATATGGGGAAAAAAATAGAAGATTCACTGATTGGGAAACTAATAAGCTAAAGAGATTATGTCCAGGGAAAAGAAATGTGTCATTTCAAGCCTGAGCGAAATGCAGTATATTTTTCTCTTTACCTAGAGAAAAAAACAGAGGGTACTTATGAAACTCTATACAGAGCTGAACATTATCAAGAGATTGACTCAACAAAAGCATATTCATTTAGAGGGACAAAGACCATATAATATTGTTAGACTTAAAGAACGACACAGATCAATGAGTGTCAGAATTAAATTAACAAACTGAGCATAACCAGATGATATATGGCATATGGGGTACCATCCATATATGAACATTATTAGGTATTTAGAGAGACCAGATCCAGGAAAGATATGTTGGCATTCAAGACATTGAGCATTTCAAATCTGACAACATGTAAGCTGCAGCGGGAACCACCTACCAAAATAAATATTCAAATGCACCATCTAACAATCGCAGATATGGTTGACCAAATACTTTATTAGGTCTAGATATCGGTATAAGTTTTCTGCCCAAAGAAAATAAAAGGAATCAATTACTATGTTATAGCATTTTGCATACATTTAAATTAAGATTTGAGAGGCATGAATTAGGATAGAAACCAAGCTTGTCTAGACATCAGTATGAATAATAAATATTTAAATGCACCAGCCTAGCATTTGCCAACATAATAGACACCATCTGGTCTAGAAATCAGCACACATTTGCTGCCTGGAAAAAAAATGTAATCACAAATATGAACTGAAGACATTAAACCTATATAAATGTGATCACAAGTTCAGAACCAGTATCATCTAGAAGCCCAATAGGTGAAAGAGGTAGATACATTACAAATATTTTGCAAAATAGAAATTTGAGGCTTAAATATGCATTGCTCAATCCTACATAATTCTGAAAATTGCAGAACTAAACCCACTAAATCCCGCGGTGAAGCAAAAGGTTACAGATGACATAATTTTACGTAAGGCAACCATGTAAGCATCAGTTCTTAATAGAAGAAAAACAATATCATCAAAAAAAAATATGACCTTTGTAACACCTCAAATCTTGCAGCATGATAGCTAGGATGGTTGAGGCGCCTGTTCCCGCTATGGCAGTAGCTAGAGAGAAACATATAAAACATGAGAACTCAAGTTGCAACAGATAATTTTATCAGCATAATTTATATACTATAGTTGCAACAGATAAGTATCAACCAGCCTAAGTTATAACCACCTATTCTGATGTTGTGCTAACAAAATATTTTGCACATCTTATGCAGTGTCACCTAGCAGTTATATTTTTTTATTCCCAAGTGATCTGTATCCAACTAAATATATGTGTATTTGGAAGCCAGAAGTTGTTGTTAAAAAATCCTACAACCTGATGCTCGACTGACTGTAATACTCACTGACCAGACGGTAAAGAGAAACATATGAATAAATTGTAAATCAACTTGGCAATGAATCATCTTAGCTACTGCTCAACCAACTTGGCAACAAAACATTCTGGATGAAGCACAAATGACCAGAATAGTAAATAAACCTTCAAATCATTCAACAGTATTTTCCGGTAAAACATTATTCAAAGAAAACATATAGAACGTAAGTGACCTGAAAAGGAAGAATTAAAGAGACATGAAGCAAGCACTAACTTTTCATGAGCAGACCAACCTCCTAAAAAGATCTGGTTATCTATATAAAGGAATCGGAGTGAATAAAAAAAAAGTCATACCTCACATTTCTTTTTTAGAAAGGGACCATGAACCAGGCAGCATCAGAGCATGAGTTACAGAATTCCATGTACTGATCAAGAGTACAACTGACCACGCGCCATGCCTAAGAGTCAACATTTAGTCACATAAACCTAAAAGAAAAATCATTTGATAATTTCATGAAGCAGATGGTGTGCAATTGAAAACATAAATAAAGCAGTCTCCAATTCATTACAAACCAAGCGGGGCAAGGAAATAACACCTTCAAAAAAGAAAAAAGGCAGTAATAATTGATCTCCCGCTGCCTAAGCCAGCCAGCAAAAAACATTTGATAATGTCAAGCAGATGGTGTGCAATTAAAAACATACAGTAAGCAGTTTTCAATTCACCGTACCACAATGGAGGGCCAATATAGATGATTTTTACCTTTTATTAGCATGTGATATGTATATAATGCAAATTACAAACGTAGTGCCAGGTGAAGATCCTCTGAATTAGAGAACAAATGATCAAATAGATTTAGTGACACTTTAGTTGGTTGTACATCAAAGGTTGTGTAGAAGATCAAAATCACATAAGAGATCAACAATGAATAATTAATATGCTAAGTTGAGTACAAAATACTGAAACCATACCAACTGCATTTTGTTGGTGCATTTACGCCACCGGCGGGAACATAATTCATGTTACATTACCAGAATCCCATCATATAAATCTGCACAAACGTATACAAAAACCTGAAATATTCCATTATGATGAATAGATCGATCAAGAAAGAGTGGGAGACAGCAATGATATATACTGCACAGGGACAGGGGCTAGACGGATGCAGATGTGTTGTCTCCTTCCACCACTCTCCTTCCTCATTTGTCTTCCACGTCCTCCCGTTCCAACCCATCAAGAAATCAGTGGGATAAAAAATACATCTAAGTAAAATTCAAAATCACACTGCAAAATGAAGACATAGGACCATCAGATCTGAGCACGAAATCAGAATATTCATCTTACACCAGTGGGGGGCTTGGATACCTGGAGCTCGCGGTGGAGTTCTTCCCGACTTGAGGACGACGACGGTTGCTCGCATGCAGCTGATCCAAGGGGCGAGGAAGACGACGACGTTGCGGTGCCGTGCCGCGCAGGAAGAAGGTCCAGACTGCAGCGGCGGCATGAGCTCGGCGACAGGGCTGAAAAGGGCATGGCATGGAGGGCAAACCCACGGCCATTCCTCATCTTCCCCACCCAACCATCCCCTGATCCAAACGTGGAAAAGAAGGCGGGTCCGGTCGCCCTGGATTCCTCGAGCTCGTGGTGCAACAGGACGTGAAGGATTAGACGGTGGAGGAGAAGGACGTTGGTGGTGGCGGCGACGGCCATGGGAGAAGGGGATTGGAGGAGGAGAGGCGCGCGAGGGGATAGGGCGAGAGAGACGGGAGAGGATTGGAGGAGAGAGAAGATGCAGGGATTGGCGTTGTCGGCTAGGGTTTTTTCACCGTGCGGGAGCGGCTTATATACCATATGCGGGTAAGAAACGGACGGCCAGGATCGCTGGGAGATCCTTATCTACGGCCCATATGCTCAAATCGCTGAGGAGCGTCCTGGTCGGGGCAAGATTGTTATCTTTAGATGTTGTAGCATCCTTCCTTATCTTTTGACATATTGTAGCATGCCCCGCATTCTCATCGTGCCTTCTTACCATTGCCTTACTTTCACCATATAACTCTACCATCCGTGATACAAGGGAAAGTATCCACTGGAAA
This sequence comes from Poa annua, assembly GCA_026929855.1. Lineage (NCBI taxonomy): Eukaryota > Viridiplantae > Streptophyta > Magnoliopsida > Poales > Poaceae > Poa > Poa annua. Next base: position 3,330,761 of record CM049434.1, on the reverse strand, counting down.
TTGGTGAAAACCACGGAAATCATCTTTCGAAGATCTAAAAAATCTCCATAAAAGATGAATTACATTGGGAAGGTAGAGTTCTATAGACAAATTGTTTATCAGTTATGAAATCGGCAAATTTTGCAGCGAATAGTAGCTGGACTATAGACATTGCTAAATTTGTCATTTTCTACTCCTAAATAATGTTGAGTTTCAATTTGCACAACTGCAAGCCTATACTCTACCTTATTTCCAACTTGCTGAATGTTTTCGTGTTTTTTACTAAAAATTGATTCCCACCGATACTCTCTCACGCGATGCGCCTAGTCGGGTTGTCTCTATGCACCCCATCAAGGACCCCTATAAACCTTAGTAGCATTGTAAAATCTTTGCTTCGCCATCGTTGTAATATCATTTTCTTGCCCTGGTGGTAAGGAAGTGCATTCCCATAAGCCTAGAACGTCCAGAAACTCATTTTCGAGTTGGGGGGGGGGGCTATTTTGCAAAAGTTTGCAACTTTTTTGCACGAATTTGTTTACAATTAAGCCTTTTTGGGACGTCCCAGATAAGCAGAAACCTTTTTGCAAAAGTTATTACTGTTCAATCGTTGGGCAAAAATATAGGGATGATTTTACAAAAATATCACGACGACCGTCCGATGGAGAATGGACTTCCCAGATAAGCCGGTGACATACAAATTTTTACGGGAAAACCACTCTCCATGCGGAAATCTATATCGGATCATGGGTTCAAATGCACACACTGCTCAGAAAATAAATTTCAGAATGTTAAAAATAAATAAATAATTGTTTTGGATATGCTTCAAGACATTTTATTCTAGCAGAAAAATTCCGCGAAGAAAAACCTTTTTTTGTGACCTTTGCAAAAAAAGACAAATCTGAACTCTCCAAAATGATTTTGTACGAGATTTTTTTAAAATCTTTTTTACACTGGTCCCAAAAAAAGTTTCTCTTTATGGAAATTCTTGTGCTAACGCAAAATGCACTGATGTGTATCCAAATTTTTTCTAAACTTTTTTGCTATTTTGAAAAAAATATTTTACACAAGGGGGTGCAAATGCAACCGTGTCCCTTCTCCATCCCTTTCCTCGTCTTCACATTCCCAACCGATCTCGCTCCCCATTTATCGGGAGAATTTAGAATTCACCCTTCTTTACTTCGGACCTCTTTATCATTTGCCATATTTCTACTCTATACAGAATTAATACTTTATTTAACTCCGAAATACAATTTAAAATACAGTACGATTTGTATACTGCATCGAACCGGCCGGTCGGCTGCTATCGTGTTCAGGGGAACTGGGTCTGGGCTGCTGTGCTGCGTGACTGTCCAACAGCGGGACGGCGCCCGACGGTGACCATAGATGAAGCAGCCGGCCGCCAGCGCGGACGGACGGAGCAGCTGCCCACCGACGACACCGTCCGGACCGAGGGCGGAAGCCGATTCTTGGAGGTGTGCGGCGTGGAGTCGGTCCGTCAGTGCGCCGACGACACCAACCGGACCGAGGATACAAGGGGACTCCTGGAGCTGTGCGGGTGGTCGCGAGGAGTGGCTGGCTCCTCTGTATAACCGTAAGGGAAAGAAAGATTTGTCCACCGCAGTTATCATTAGTTGACCGTTTCAGGTGTTATACTGTTGTTTAGATTTATACTAAAATATATGTACATAGATGAATGTGACAATTATGGAACAGAGGAAGTCTCGTCGTGACACAGTGAGTATATTTGTGTACCTACGGCGCAGAACCAACATATTTATAGCGACTACACTCCTGTCTCCTATGTACAACGTCGGCCGTGTTCGTTTGCAGTCATCCAGCTGGAGGTAGTACTGTCTAAGATAGTATACTACTCTCTAATCCTATAAGACCTACGCAAGCTATCAGCATATATGTAGCCACAACCGTCAACACCCCAGCTCCCGTAGCTGTTGAGGTACTCGTAGTACCGCTCCCACTCTAGTCCCGTGGCCATCTCAGCGTCCTTGAACTCCATGCCCGCGCTTGTCAGGACGACGCAGTGTACGTCATGTACCTTGATGGCCTTGGTTGGCGGATGGTACCTGTAGATGTCATGGGGTAATTAAGGTGCGCCTATACTCTTCGGTCACCCTAAAGCTTGTAAGAATCATCTCTCCTTCTTCCAGCACACTTGGAATCGTTTGCATCTCTATTTCCGAGAGCTCGTGGTACTCCTTGATTCGGTACCGGACGGCCTGAAATTTCAGAAAAATGTAAGTGACATATACGTCTATATCTTTGTTTATACTCCCTCCGTCCCATAATATAAGATGTTTTAGCCTTTCTCTACATTCACATATACATACATGATACATTTATCTAGACACATTTTAGTGTAGGTGTACACTTATACTCCCTCCGTACCAAAATGTAAAATGTTTTAGCCTTTTTTTGTCCACATGTATCTAGACATGTTTAGTGTAAGGTTCAAATGAATCTTACATTTAAACATGTTTTGTGTAATTCTCAAATGAATCTTGCATTTAAACATGTCTAGATATATATGGAACATTTTGCATTTAAACATGTCTAGATACATATGGACCCAAAAAAAGCTAAAGCATCTTACATTTTAATACGGAGAAAGTACTCGTGTGAATCTAGACAATATGTACAACACATATAACATCTTTTATTGTGGAACGAAAGAAGTATATATTAAAAGTTTTCGTGTTTTCCACACACAACGAGATAATGATAGTAATAATCAATCACTATAGCATGAAGTATCATAGTTAGAGCAACAGTAAACAGCTTACCTCGGGTGGGCAGCCTGCTGCGAAGTCCTCCTCGCTAACTACTCCATGGATTGTTGCCACTAGCAGACAGGTTGCTAGTTTATCCCGGCCTTTCAGCTTCTTCCCTTCTTCAGAGTCGTAGAGTTCTCTCACCATGATGCCCAAATGTAGATGCGAGAGGCGAACAGTGAATTCCCTAGGCCCATCAGGATGACTTGCATACATCACTTTGAAGTGACACTCCATAAGTGCCAGTGTGGCGTGAAGTGCACACTCCCCTATAAATTAACAGATAGCTCATAAAAAAAATACTCAAGATAATTGGTACATAATAAGACACAAAATATGACCAGATGACACTTACTCACATCAGAAACCATTGTTATGTACGTACAGACCCTACAAATGTCTTGTGACTGGTGTACGTGGGTGCACGATGTTATGTTTCATTTTACAATCGCAAATGCAAATACTTGCAATCTTACATATTCAGTGGACAAAAATTGAATGTAAAGAAATTAGTACACTGTAGATGGAAACACCCTTTATCGAGAAAACACAAAACACCTTTGTGTTTCATTATATTGGAAAGAGGGAGTTATTCACAGCCTCCAGAGAGGTTGCATTACAGGCAAAGCAAATGAAACTCTGTACATCCCAGGCATAAATGGAAACACCAATTACAACAGTAGTGAATACAGAGTACTAGTATTATAGTTCGAATACGAAGACTCGACAATCTTCTTGCATATTCCATGAGGAAAAAGTAGAACACAACTGAGAAAACGTCAAGAAATAATTGAACATGAACAGTAAGGAATACAACAGAATGGAATACAAAGGTCAAATATACAAAAGAATAGGACGCGATATTAAGTAGAATAAAATGTAGAGTCTGATATATTAAAGAACTGGAGCAAAAGTACAATAGCCAAATAACAAAGTACTATATTACAAGTGTAGCTGACAATGTTATATTACATACCAAGTTGGTAATAAAAATAGTGAATGAACAAACTTAAAATACTAATATTATTACAAACCATTCGCACAATCAATAGGAGATGCGCTGCGAATAGTTAAACACAATAAACCTCTACATTTTCCACTGTATTTCCTTGAGCTCCAAACCAGCTAATCTAGGATCTAGAAACCTAGAGGCATTCCTGCAATACTAGGAGGTAGCATGAGAAGTACCTCCCCTCCTAGAGACCAGAAGCTGTTCACATACCTGTTTATTTGAGATAGTGTACGCAGTTACACTGCTTGGAATCCTGATGTAGGAAACACAACCCAAACAAACACCTATCTTTTTAACCTGACCTTGCCATGAGTTCTCCATTTTGTAAAGCCTCTAAGCAGGAACTCACAAGGAGCTCTATGCTTAATAGAACTTGCTGTGGTGTGTTGAAGCCCATAGCACCTCTAAAGTGGGTTTCATATAGAGGCTCATTCTCTCTATACTTGGAGGCTGCTTTTGAGCTACACCATGGATGTTAAGCATTACATTATCACATACCAGAACAAACCATATCATGGTTTAAGTGTTTCATATACTTGTATTGCAGAAGCATATATTAAAGTCTGACACTAATTGACTCGAGTAAAAAACCCGACGAAAGGATTAAGCATCATGTGAATTCACCTCCCCCACTTCATGGCCATCATGGATGGCCTTTAGCGAACCAGTTACATCATGGTTGTTTGTGGTTAAAACTGGTCAACTTACTTATACTTAAACAGAAGAAAACAAATATTGGAAACAGCCATTCTTCAGACAACAATTACAACGAGTTGTATCACAGAAATAAACAGGTGCACGAGTGCATCGTACAGAAAATATTAAGTGTGTGGATTTATCGAGCACCTGATGATCATGTCGTGGTTTGAAATTGTATGGATTCTCATACTGTTTTTGTTATTGATTGTAGAAGATCAGGACCATTTTTACGGATAGTGCAGAGTACGCCTAGAGCATCTCCAACAATACAGCTAGGTTGTTACTGAAATCATATCACATCATTTGTCATTGAATGGCTTCTCATTGTTTTTGTTACTGATAGTAGAAGATCAGGACCTATTGCAGAGTACGCCTAGAGTATCTCCAATAATCCAGCTAAGGTTGTTACTAAAAGCATATCGTATCAGCATATAAATGGTATAAAGGAGAAACGAGCGAGATTATTACTCTAGAGAGAATAAACTTGACCCTTGTACTAAGACATTAGTAACCAACATATGGCCTACTGGAAACACCATTGTGATATTTAAAAAAAAACATTTGGGAGAGACCATTGATATTGTTTTATGAATCCCATCTTGTGGCCCCAATCCTCTTATGTTAACAGTTAGAATTTTCTGTCTTAATAACAACTTACTCCGGGGCTTGGTATTTTTTATGAGTTTACATATCTGTCACCTCCCAGTATAGATCTTAATAAAAAGGTTTTGGGGATGCTCTAAGACAGCCTTTCCACGGTGTGTAAGATCGTCCATAAGGTTTCTCACATTGTTTGTACTGTGGATGTACTTGGGCTTGTGGTGTATATGCATTACATGGGTTACGCACACCTACATTCCTCGAGCCAAACTGTGTTGCGACAGTACAGGTACTACAAGTCAGGATGCAAGTGGACTGAACCGCCAAATACCCACAACAGTTCTCTTCACCAAGATTACAGATTTATAATTTCCCAATCAAGCAGTTGCCCACCTAGAGATTTTCGCAGGCAAGATACTCAAAACGAGCAGCACGATTCAAACTGGAGGGGTTGTGGACTGCCTACCTAAAATGTTGGTCAAACCGTGCAACTTTACTTTCTACATGGAGTATGATGGTGGGCGTGGTCGTATTAATTATTGGTTAATTAATCCAAATCCATAAGGGCCCTAAGCAAAATTTGGTGATGCCGCCATGGGCGTGCTGGAAAAGCAGGAGGAAGCATTGTGTGGTAGTTGTCAGTATGAGTAGGACCAGGGAGAAGTGGTGAAAGCGTTAGAAGACAAGCTGGCAAAGGAGAGCTGCAACGCAAAGCTAAGTGTCTCAATTACAGAATCTGCCAATGGGAGTGTTTCTTATAATATGCACAAAGAAGCTCTGCACGAAATCATAGAGAAAGTACCATAACTCACGTTTGTGTTGGGGTAATCACATAACTCAGGATATCATAAGTAGGAGTATATATAAATCCTCAATAACCAGAAGACTGAGCACTTACCTGGAAGCTGTGAGCGTGGCGGAGGTAAAATGTGGATTTCATTAAACGGCCGTTTTCTCCAGCTAGAGATGAATCTGAGTGATGTCTGTTGAAAATTTTTGTATACTACAAAAAAGAGAGCAGTAACAAAGCTGAAAACATATTAAGAGGAACACAGACACGGCTGTACTTTATAAAATTCAATAGAAATACTATTAAGATTTCAACATATAAAGATAAAGAAATCATACTGTATTCATCAATCTTCCCTGGTAAATCAATGGATAAGGAGTCGAAACTAATTCCAAATATTTCCTGCAAAGGTTGCATATGAAATGACTGATGATGTTTGGCACAAGAAAACAGACAAGGGAAGACCTCTACGTATTTTGTGAACACCACTGCCAAATAACTACAAGAATTAGTAGTTTGTCTCCTAATCATATCAGCACAGTGATTTGAAGAAAAAATTCAAAGGTTAGTTGCAGGTGTGTTTAGATCCAACAGTTTGAGCAAACAAACCTAGCTGAGCAATCACAATCCCGTTAGTCTTATGTAAACAATGAAAGCATTGTGCAAGTAATGGACACGAATTGCATACTATGATTTGTTAGTTCTAGATCATACTTATTATATTTAATTATTCAGTTTCCACCATCTGCTTTAACCACAGCCACATTTATCATCAGGCTTTGGGATAGCAAATTCAGTGGGAATTTGACCAGTGCTCAATGCCTAATCACAATGACGGAGAGGAACGTGTCAGTACATGATTGGCTGCTCCAAAGAAGACAAAGTGCCAGATTACATGACACAACACATTACCTTTTCAGTACTAGCAATCTCAAGTAGCTCCATTATGTTATCATGAGAATCCACCATACATCCTACAATATAAGCTTTGACCCTTCCTCTGCCTTCTTTGAGTGGAATTTGTGCTGCCGCAGTTCCCTAGAAAAACATAAACTCTCATACATTATACTAACAAACAGATGGAAAGTTGGAAACATGCACACTACATGGTATGAAAAGAACATGTTACTAAAAGCATACAATGGCATCAATTCATCTAGTTCTCAGAAATTTAGTGAAAATAGTTGACCTTTTTTGCCCCTTTTGCTGCTAGCAATTCTGAGATCCATTCCAAAATCATATCGGAAAAGATTCAAAATCAAATGAATCAACAAATCAAGCTATGACGATGTTTATGTGTACACAAGGGTTGTAAAACACCTTTGTGATACAATCATTCATTATAACATATTAACATCATATGAATCAACAAAAACTCCAAGTTTCTTTCATGGAAATGAAATCACATCAAACTATCAGAAAGAGTGTAGGTGCTGAAAGTAATCAAGCACTATCAATTAATGATCAACCACCATGGATGGAATACACTGCAAGTGGTAACCTATGAAATAAAATAAATAGAATACAAACATAAGTACCTCAGATGGGTCAGCCATGTTAGAGTCAGGCTTGCGGATCATGGATTCGGTAGGCCTTTGGCCAGTGCTCGATACCTAACCACAATAACAAATAAGGTTATGTCAAAAAAAATGCCGCCAGATATATTACACGGGGAAAATAAGATGCACACATTTAGAGCTCCACATATATATATAGTAACACTAGATATCTCAGTAACAAAATGAACACCATTGTGAAACTAAGCATATAAAGGGAGATATTAGAGTAAAAAACTGGGCAAGATTTATTCCGAATGTAATGGTTAAGAAATAAGGATCCTGCTCAATTTGTAACAAGAAAAGGCAGTGTCTAAAATATATAGAGTTAGTTTAAGTACGATATATTCGAATTGTGCTGATGTTGGAGCAACTTTTTTAGGACCCTTCTCCTTTGTGGTATCTTGAGCCACCTTTACTGGAGTATAAGCTTTGGTAGCTACCTTCTTTGCCTCTTCCTCTGCCTCCTTAGAGTGGAAATTGTGTGCGGCTGCAATTCTCTCCTACAGAAACACGAAATTTCAAAGAATATTTCAGAAACAGAAATAAAATCATGCAGCCCAAGCCCCAAGATAACATGAAAAAGCATGCCAACCAAAAGCATTCAATGGCATTCATGCATCTATTCAGATAACTTCAGAGTTAAAAGAGTTGCTCTTTCGCCCTTTTGCTGCCAGCATATCTATGACCAAGTCCAGGATCATTTCGGAAATCATTCCAAAGGCAATTCCACGACCAATAATTTGGCGATTGCTAACCTGTTGTTTCACTTTCTTCCAGTCCAGCAAACGCAGATGCTTCAATTTATGGATCACATACAACCGGTAATCTGGCTGCTTAGTTACAGTATTATCCAGTGATAAGTACCAAAAGCAGCAACAGCAATAATCTCATCTGCAACAACCTCTCAAGCGACCTAGCGCTAACAGATTCTCCGTTCTCGCTTGATTGCTGTAGCCGTTCCAAGAAAGAACGCGCGTACATACATCGAGATTTCCAACAGGGAGACGAAGAACCCATGGTACTACTACAGCTCGGGGTGGGAAGGAAGGGCACCAGCGGTGCGGTGGTGTGGCGGAGCTCACCTCGACCTCGGTGGCGTCGAGGTTGTCGATCTCAACGACCCGGCTCCCTGCGGCGAAACGAGGGGACCAATCGACGCGGTTAGACGCGCGCGGAGAGGGGGCGGGGCTAGAATGCAGAAACCCGTGGAGGGAGCGAGCGGCGGAGAACCTCGGAGGTCCTCGCCGGGGTCGACGACGCGGGCGCTCTCTCGTATCAGGTCGGCGTCGAGCTCCGCCATGGCGCGGCGGCGGAGGGGGTGCCGGGCGAACGCCGGGGAGAAAGGAAGAACCCTAGCCTAGCGCGGCCGCGGAGGTGCCGCGAAAGTCGAAACCGAGGAACCGCCGGCCGGCCAAGGCGAGGAGAAGAAGAAACCGCCGTCGGCCGTCTACGTGGGCCGCAGTCCGTCCGTCCTGGTAGTGGGCGCAGTGGAGCCGGGCCACGTTTCGCGGTTGCCTTTTTTTTTTCGCAAACAAACTCTTTCTCAATAGCAGTCGAATTCGGATTCGTATTTGTTGCTGAAATATTGGGCCTTTTAGCCCATTATCAATTCCTGAAAATCCCTAAGGCCCATGTTGTCATGCCATGTGGTGGGAGTTTAGTCCCATACTGCTAGTTGGATGAGATGTGCATCAGCTTATATACTGAGGCACTCTCTACTACTAGTATGAGTTGGTATGAAGTATGAGGAGAATGGCTGTGTACCACACGCGCGCTCCTCCTCCGCCGCCCGCCTCGCCGCGGGTTGCGGGAATCTCGCCGAGCCGATGTATTCTTTTTGTCACGCAGGAATAAAATGTCAACGGTCACTCTGCGGTAATGGAGATTGATTGCTAGCTGAAACGTCGTGTCTTAAGTGCTCTTAAGTACGTGCGTTTTCAGTCTTAACCATCGTTCCTCCTCGCTGTTGCTGCCTTCGTTGATCCCATCCCGTCCGCCGCGTACACGGTCGACGGGAGAGCAGCCCTCCGAAACCCCGCCTCTCCGTTTCCTGTACGGGAGAGGGGCGATTAGGTTTTTGGGGAGCGTCTCATACGCGACTGCTCGCCAATCTACATCCACTACGTCGGCTACTTCCTCTGCTTCAACTATGTCCTCGTCGCTCCCAATTTCTATTGTTATCAATTTATTTATCAATGTGCAAGAGCAAAGGCAAACGCATAAGATGCAATGAATTGAGATTCAGTTGGGTGTTCAGCCGTTAATGCACCTAGGACGTGCGTACTAGGAAGATGAGAGACATGCTCGCTAGCCCCAAGTTGGGGTGCTGCCGAGTCTTCCTCCGCCGCCAACTCGACGTCGTCGTAACCAAGCCTAACCAAACCTCCATGCTCACTGGTACTTTGACGTCACTATAGGTAGGTCTCCGTGGGTCTTGAGTTCGGCAAGACGACTTCGGTTCACACGTGAAAGTGCTTCGAAAGGCACCGGCTCCCAATGGTGAAATTCTTGCTGAAAGCACAGCTACGTGCTGGCACTCAATCAAGTAGTAGCGCTGGCACGTCACTCGGCTCCTCGGCTCACTTCGGTGGCAATTTCTCCTTAGGCGCATGTCTCAGCAACACAAAACGAGGGTTTCGCTCGTTATAGGACTTGACCAAACATCTCACGACACGAGCTGACGACAGCCATGCAACACCTGTAAATGCATTAAATACATTTAATTGATGTAATGGCCAATCCAGATTTGTGGCACAAGAAATCAGTGTTCTCACCGTGCTCATCTTTGCCACTGGTGCAAAGGTTTCGCCGCCAGGCGATAGAGAAGTTTGAAAAGGGTAAGTGATGGCAGGAGACAGATACAATGGATTTCCTTGTCAGCTAACTCATGCTCTTGTTCTTTTTTTTTTACTCTTTTTTTTTCGCAAGATGGATGGACAAGAAAGGGTAGTTTTCAATCACACCGAACTGTTTGCTTCTTCTTAACTGAGAACCCAACCCTGCCTTAAGTGAATAGTGCAAGCATCAGCCATCAGCTTCATTCCTAATTATTTTAGCTTAAATAAGTGTAACAGCCTTGTACCTGCTGCTGGAGGATCTTCTCTCTATGGATTCCAGAGAAATGGAAATTACCATTCTATACCCCCTTCCCTAGCTTAAGCCAGCACCTATGTGTGTCTTTGGTATTAAGTACTTATTCATAGCATCAGTACTAAATCCAAGCTTTGTAGCTAACAAACCTAGTGAATTATATGTGGATTGCAACATGGATGAATTTCGTACATACCTCGAGAGGAGTAGGCGATCTCACTGCGTAATGCGTTAGTGCCCGTCTGGTCGAAGTAAGAAATTGCATTAGATACTGGTCAAACAGCAGACCCGAGCATAGCATATGGAGGACAAGTGGAAAGTGGATTCCAGGTTCGAGAGGTTCCTCCGTCTGCCTCGGCTCCAAGGCGGCTACCAAGCTCGTAAGCAAGCGGTCTGTTAATGATACTTAATGAAAAAGAGAGCGTCATCTATCTACGCTAATTCGAGATAGTAGAGCGAGAACTTATTGATTCAAACAAAAAAGAATTTCCCTGCCTCATCTGGGTCTTGCTTTGCTTTGCATGGAACACGCAAATAGCCGTAAGGTAAGAGCCAGAATCCTGCTCACAACTGGGTATTTCCAAGGGCACCGCCACTCCTTCAACTGTACAAAAAGTGGGCATTCATCATTCCATTCCTGCTCCCCTTTATAATACGATCTAGCTTGTGAATAAGAAATCCATCATCCTCAAATTATGATAACTTCTAGCCGCAGCCGGAGCTACTTCTAATCCGGAATCCAAAGGAGTCGAGCTTTTCGTACTACCATCGCCCGGGCATCGCTTTCTTCCTACTGCTTTCGTCCAGTTTTATTGCTCCTCCTCTCAACTTATTGTTCTTGTGAATACCGTACGTAGTAGTTCTTGTGAATATCAATCTAGGCGTAGGGCTAGGCTGGCTTGCAAGATTCGCTTCGTGCCGTTGGCAAAACACTGGTATATGCTTCGCCCTTCTCTTCCTTTAAGTTTAAGGGGCAGTTGAGCAACCAATCATACTCTTTTTATTGCTTAGGATCAGTTTCCCTTTTCTTTTCCTTCTCGAGAGGTACCACTGCACTGATAAGCTTGCTGCTGCCCCGCTAATCTAGCGGCTTGTCGAGCATTTGACAAACTCACACCATCCATTTCAAATGGGATTTGTCCCGTGGACACACGAGCAATCCAACCCGTAGGATTTCCTTTTCCTCTTCCCATTCGAACTTCTGCAGGTTTCCCCGTAATAGGAAGATCTGCGAGAACTCTTACCCATATCTTACAATTTCTTCGGAATTGTCCGCTCATAGCACGATGGAATTGTCCGCTTGTAGCCCGACGCGCTGCTTCAATGGCTCGATATGAAAGACGACCAGCTCTACAACTTTTGGTGCCATATCTTCCAAAACCAAGTTGTGTACCATCTGGTTCGCGACCCCTACTACATCTGCATTTAAAATATTTACTATATTTCGTACGTTTCGGATATAGCACGTCCCTTCTTATTTTGACTATATGAGATCCGCACTTTGACACCTGAAATTCCGTTACGAGTAGATACTTCCGCAGGAGCATAATCGATTTTCTGGTTAAATACATTACAAGATGTTTTTCCATACTTTCCGCATTCAGTTCTAGCTATTTCCGCACCCCCTAATCGACCAGAACAACAAATACGTATCCCCTCCACCCCTTTTGGCATTTTTAATGGAATATCCTTCACTATTTTACTATAAATGGAACGAAATGAGATTGGATTCTTCCTCAGTTGAAAAGAGATGTCTTGAGCAATCAGAGAAGCACTTTGATAAACAGATTTTATCTTTACCGACTTAATTAAGGTATTAGTGTTTGTTGTATGAGACAAAAAAGTAGGCAAAAAAGATCTACTTTTGAGCACTTCGTGCAAATAAGAGAGGTACCCGTGCGTAATTCTCCTCTTTCCCAGTATTATCTCTATCATCATCTCTATTCCCTTTATCAATTTTCCTATCCTACCTAGGTCTATGACAAGTTCTATCAATTCCTTTACCTTATCCTTACCCATGAGGGCCCTACATTTGATCCTCAAATGAGCTAGGAGTTGTTGCCGGGCATACGCCCTAAAGGGGTTATTATACACCCCAACCTCATCCTCTTTAAAAAAGAAGGCAGCACCGAAGAAAGGAATGAGCGATCATCACCATGAGCACTGACGCCGAGATCGAGAAGGCTGCCGCTGACAAGAGGGCTGCCGACAACGCTGATGCTTCCGCTTCGGCCAATTGGCCAACTGCTGGGTATGATATGTTCATACCTCTCCTAATTATTTCCGTGTTTGTAGTACTAGTCACATGTGTAGATGTTTCTACTATCTGTCTAGTGCGTAGTCTTATCATCAAGTTTCAGTATATTATTAGCACTGTTTATGCCATGTTCATGATTTATTATTGGATTAGTTTAATCAAACAATTGCCTATATTCTCAACAATCCAAAAACCTAATTTGTGTAGGCAATTTTCGGTAAATGGTTTTGCTGCTGCACTGAAACCAGTCCCGTTTACGGGGACATATTTTAAGCGTTGGCAAACTAAAACCATCTTATGGCTCACTGCGATGAACGTGTTCTGGGTCGCCGGTGTCACTCCCACTGAAACGATTACTCCTGAACAGGAGAAGGCGTTTAGGGATGCCACCGTCGTCTTTGTTGGAGCCATTCTAAGCGTGATCGGAGATAAGTTGGTTGACGCATATTTACATGTGCGGGTTGCCAAGGACTTGTGGGAGGCGCTCGAATCTAAATTCGGCGCAACTGATGCTGGAAGCGAGATGTACACTATAGAGCAGTTCCATGATTACAAGATGGTTGATAACCGTTCTGTATTGGAACAAGCTCATGAGATACAGTGCATCGCTAAGGAGCTTGAGCTTCTGAAGTGTGTGCTACCGGGCAAGTTTGTCGCGGGATGCATAATCGCTAAGCTGCCCAACTCCTGGAGGAACTTTGCTACTACTCTGAAACATCAGAGGCGTGAATTCTCTGTTGAGGATGTCATTGGCCATCTGAGTGTTGAGCAGAATTCAAGGGCAAAGGACTCGCATGGAAAAGGCGAAGGTGCTTCTGTTGCTAATATGGTACAGAAGAACTTCAACTCCCACAAGCACAAGGGAAAAACTGTCGTCCAACAGAATACCGACTTCAAGAAGAAGGGTAACAAACCTTTCAAGAAGGATAAGAAGAAAGGTGCATGCTACACCTGTGGTTCAGAGGAACATTGGGCTCCTAAGTGCCCAAAGAAGTTCAAGAAACCAGGACAAGACCCCAAGTCTGTCAACATGATCGTGAGCAACAATGAGAACGGTGCATCCGGGTACGGTAATTTATTTACTGTATTTTCAGTTTTTCAGTCTAATGAATGGTGGATTGATACTGGTGCAAATACTCATGTGTGTGCTGACATTTCATTGTTTTCTTCTTATCAGGTCACAGGGAACGGATCCGTATTGATGGGGAATGGCGCGAGTGCTTCTGTTCTTGGTGTTGGCACGGTCGATCTGAAGTTTACTTCGGGAAGGATCGTGCAGCTCAAGAACGTTCAGCATGTCCCCGCCATCAAGAAGAATCTCGTTAGTGGCTCCCTTCTATGTAGAGAAGGGTTTAAGTTGGTATTCGAGTCTAATAAAGTAGTTGTTACGAAATATGGACTATTTGTTGGAAAAGGTTATGAATGCGGAGGCATGTTCCGCTTTTCTCTTGCTGATTTCTGTAATAAAGTCGTGAACAATATTCATTCGAATGTTAATGAAGCAGAAGTTTGGCATTCACGTCTTTGTCACATTGGTTTCGGTTGTATGACGCGGCTAGCAAAACTAAGTTTAATCCCATCTTTCACTTTAGCCAAAGGTTCTAAATGTCTTTCGTGTGTTCAAGCAAAGCAACCTCGCAAGCCTCATAAAGCTGCGGAGGAAAGACACTTGGCACCGTTAGAACTTATACATTCTGATCTTTGTGAGATGAATGGTGTTTTGACTAAAGGTGGAAAGAGATACTTCATGACACTGATAGATGATTCCACTAGATTTTGCTATGTATATTTGTTAAGTACTAAAGATGAGGCTCTACACTACTTTAAAATCTATAAGGCAGAAGTTGAGAATCAACTTGAAAAGAAAATTAAACACATCCGGTCTGATCGTGGTGGAGAGTACTTCTCGAATGAGTTTGATTCTTTCTGTTCGGAACACGGTATTATTCATGAGAGGACGCCTCCCTATTCTCCCCAGTCAAATGGGGTAGCCGAACGGAAAAACCGTACTCTAACAGATTTGGTTAACGCCATGTTAGATACATCGGGATTATCCAAGGCATGGTGGGGGGAGGCGATATTGACGTCATGTCATGTCCTGAATAAAGTTCCAACAAAAGACAATGAGCTCACTCCATATGAGCAATGGGAGAAGAGAAGGACAACACTCTCATATTTACGTACTTGGGGCTGTTTGGCGAAAGTCAATGTGCCGATCCCCAAAAAGCGTAAGCTTGGACCTAAGACCGTGGACTGTGTTAATTTGGGGTACGCTAAGAATAGCGTTGGCTATAGATTCTTGGTAGTGAAATCTGATGTACCTGACGTGAAGGTCGGTACGATTATGGAGTCTAAAGATGCTACTTTCTTTGAGGATGTTTTTCCTATGAGAGATATGCAAAGCACTTCTATACAGGAATCTGAAGAAACTCCTGAGCCTGCCATTCCTATGGAATATTATGAACAAACCCATGATGAAAATCCTGAGAAGGATGATGAGGAAACCCTTGGTAGGGGCAAGCGACAGAGGACTGCAAAGTCCTTTGGCGATGATTTTCTCGTGTACCTTGTGGATGACACTCCCACTTCTATTTCAGAGGCTTATGCATCTTCGGATGCTGATTACTGGAAAGAAGCAGTCCGTAGCGAGATGGATTCCATCATGGCTAACGGGACATGGGAAATTACTGAACGTCCTTACGGTTGTAAACCGTTGGGATGCAAGTGGGTGTTCAAAAAGAAGCTTAGGCCCGATGGTACGATTGAAAAGTACAAGGCTAGGCTTGTGGCCAAAGGCTATGCCCAGAAAGAAGAGGAAGATTTCTTTGATACTTACTCACCTGTGGCTAGACTGACCACCATACGAGTTTTACTCTCGTTGGCAGCCTCGCATGGTCTTCTTGTTCATCAAATGGATGTTAAGACGGCTTTCCTAAATGGAGAGTTAGACGAGGAAATCTATATGCAACAGCCAGATGGCTTTGTATTAGATGGTCAGGAAGGAAAGGTATGTAAGTTATTGAAATCTTTATATGGCCTGAAACAAGCGCCTAAGCAATAGCATGAGAAATTCAATACAACTCTAACCTCTGCTGGTTTTGTTGTGAATGAGGCTGACAAATGCGTATACTATCGCCATGGTGGGGGCGAAGGAGTTATACTGTGCTTGTATGTTGATGACATACTGATTTTTGGGACCAATCTCAAAGTCATTGAGGAGGTCAAGTCTTTTCTATCTCAAAACTTTGAGATGAAAGACCTTGGTGTGGCTGATGTTATTCTGAACATCAAGCTATTGAGAGATAATGAGGGTGGGATAACACTTTTGCAATCCCATTACGTTGAGAAGATTTTAAGTCGATTTGGATATTCGGACTGCAAAGCTTCTCCAACGCCTTATGATCCTAGTGTGCAGATTCGAAAGTTTACTGGCACAGCTAAGGATCAACTGAGGTACTCTCAAGTAATAGGTTCTCTCATGTATCTAGCTAGCGCGACAAGGCCTGACATCATGTTTGCGGTTTGCAAACTTAGCCGGTTTGTTTCCAATCCGGGTGATGTGCATTGGCATGCTGTCGAAAGAATTATGCGCTATCTGAAAGGTACTGAGAACTACGGACTTCACTATTCTGGAAGTCCGTCAGTGCTTGAAGGGTACTGTGATGCGAATTGGATCTCTGATGCTGATGAGATGAAAGCCACAACAGGGTATGTGTTTATCCTTGGAGGTGGTGCTGTTTCCTGGAAGTCTTGCAAGCAAACGATCCTGACGAGATCGACAATGGAAGCAGAATTAACAGCATTGTACACATCTGGTGTCGAAGCAGGATGGTTTCGAGATCTTTTGATGGACTTGCCAGTGGTTGAAAAGCCAGTTCCGGCTATCCTTATGAACTGTGATAACCAAACAGTGATTGTTAAGGTTAAGAGTTCAAAGGACAACATGCAATCCAACAAACACATAAGAATGAGATTAAAATCTGTCAGACATTTAAGAAACTCCGGAGTTATAGCGTTGGATTATATCCAGTCGGCTAAGAATCTGGCAGATCCCTTTACTAAAGGGCTATCACGTGTTGTGATAGAAAATGCATCGAGGGAGATGGGTACGAAACCCACATGAGTTGACATGGTAGTAACCCAACCCATGTGATCGGAGATCCCGTGAATTAGGACCTGGGAAAACAAGCTAGTGGTTAACTGAAGAGAGTAAAACCTTTACTAACCCACTTCGTTAGAGATGCAATACTCTCGGTAACTGTATGGCAGGTTGACGTATGTCTTAATGTGTTCCAAAGCTTTGCATAAGCAAGACGCTATCCTACAGAGCGATCTTTGGAGGAACACACCTATATGAACCTGACTGCTGGTCACAGTCTATGAGATTAGGGTGATCTCTAGTAAGTTTATGAATAGGTCTGGAGTGACTAATATGCTCCACCCGAGGGGTCAGCCTTCGGCAGTCTAGTACTGGTAAGACAGTTAGTGGAGCTACTTTACGCCAAACTGACAATTCAAGGCCTAGTCCATTGTCAGTTGTGAAGGAGTGTAGCTAATTGCTCTAGGTGGAGTTCAACTTAACAGGTCTCTACTAAAAATACTGGTATATCAAAACAGTGTTTGGAACGGATGACAACTTCATGGGTCTTTGGGATCTGGTGGGGGATTGCTGAAATATTGGGCCTTTTAGCCCATTATCAATTCCTGAAAATCCCTAAGGCCCATGTTGTCATGCCATGTGGTGGGAGTTTAGTCCCATACTGCTAGTTGGATGAGATGTGCATCAGCTTATATACTGAGGCACTCTACTACTAGTATGAGTTGGTATGAAGTATGAGGAGAATGGCTGTGTAGCACACGCGCGCTCCTCCTCCTCCGCCGCCCGCCTCGCCACGCCTCGCCTCGTCACGACACGTCACGTCACGTCACGTCACGACGCGCCGCGGGTTGCGGGAATCTCGCCGAGCCGATGTATTCTTTTTGTCACGCAGGAATAAAATGTCAACGGTCACGAAACGCTCTGCGGTAATGGAGATTGATTGCTAGCTGAAACGTCGTGTCTTAAGTGCTCTTAAGTACGTGCGTTTTCAGTCTTAACGATCATTCATTACGTGCGTTTCGACTGGACCCTTTGTCTCCCGCGTCTGTGCATAAAAGGAGAGGTCGCTCCTCTCCGAATACACACCTGACAAAAGAATCATCCGCCCACAGCCGCCACCATCGTTCCTCCTCGCTGTTGCTGCCTTCGTTGATCCCATCCCGTCCGCCGCGTACACGGTCGACGGGAGAGCAGGCCTCCGAAACCCCGCCTCTCCGTTTCCTGTACGGGAGAGGGGCGATTAGGTTTTTGGGGAGCGTCTCATACGCGACTGCTCGCCAATCTACATCCACTACGTCGGCTACTTCCTCTGCTTCAACTACGTCCTCGTCGCCTTCATCATCACCATGAGCACTGACGCCGAGATCGAGAAGGCTGCCGCTGACAAGAGGGTTGCCGACAACGCTGCTGCTTCCGCTTCGGCCAATTGGCCAACTGCTGGGTATGATATGTTCATACCTCTCCTAATTATTTCCGTGTTTGTAGTACTAGTCACATGTGTAGATGTTTCTACTATCTGTCTAGTGCGTAGTCTTATCATCAAGTTTCAGTATATTATTAGCACTGTTTATGCCATGTTCATGATTTATTATTGGATTAGTTTAATCGAACAATTGCCTATATTCTCAACATTTGTATATGCATGCAGAGAGAAGGAAAGTCCAAACTATTTCGTATCGGCGATCAAATCTCAAGTCGGAAACGGTAGCCTGAACTATAAAAAAGAGAGGACCTCACGTCTTCAGACTAGAGTTGCAAACTGGTCCGCGGATACGATCAAACAGTTGCAGAGTGTTTCGAAAGTCAGGGCATGGCGGCTCACGTCCGTAGTGACCAGGGAGATTTGTAAGTTTTCTACTCCTCTGCACGTTAACGTTCGTCTTAGACCTTCCAATCTCGGTTTGAGTAGAATGTTTGGGAACTTTCAGGCGTTATCTGTTTCGTCCATCAGAGTCGAGGGAAATCCAACTATATTTGAATTTGGTGTGACTTTAGGCGGAACATTTCAAGAAAAACATCATGAGAGTTTCGTTGGATTTGCTCCCAACTGTCATGAGTAGTCACGGCTAGATTTCTTTTCATTTGGATACAAGACATACAAATAGACGGAACCGAACTCTGCATTGTAGGTTGCTGAACTTGTCATTTTTCTACCTCCTAAATAATTTTGAGTTTTAGCTTGTAGACATTGCATGCCTATAATTGACCTAATTTTCAACTTGTTGAATTTTTCGTGATTTTCACTAAAAATTGATTTTCCACCGGATGCTTTGGCACATGATGCGTCTAGTCGGGTTATGTCTATGCATCCATCAAAGTCCTCCAGTAAAAATCTTAGAACAACTCCAACGGATCGACGCATCCAGCCATCACTGTCTATTTTTGTCCGCATGATTAAATATAAAGACATAACACGACGACGTAAACAGACTGTTGTCCAGTTTTTCTATCGACCATAGCATTGTAGAATCGTTGTTAATATCCTCTCTTTTTTTACATGTATTTCATATCCTTTTCTTTGCCTTGGTGGTCTTTTTTTTTTTTTTTTGACATACTTGGTGTTGGAGGTCCTTCTTCATCCCTCCTCCTTCACATTCCCAACCGTCTTTCTCTCTCTCCCCGACAAATTCCCAGATTAAACCCTAATTCGCTCACCTCCTCCGCCCTCTCTGTCGCCTCCCCGTCATGTCCATGGACGACTGCTTCATCCCGTTCCACTCTCCTCTCCGCGAGCCAGCCCCCTATGGCGGCCGCCGGAAGGGCTCTCACCCCTGCTTGTCCCAGCTTGACCTGGACAAGGGCGCAACCGCCGATCCAGGCAAGGTGGGCGAGCGAGGCGGCGTCGTCCCGCAGATCCTGAGCCGCCTCGTCGACGTTCCCCCGAGGCGCCTCCCGCCGCCCCTTGGCCCGCTGCCTAAGATCTCGACAGGATTGGAGCAGCCGCCCCGCCTGCAGGCGCCGTCGCTGTACGTCAGTCATGTTCCTGCGATGGACCCTGTTCCGGCTAGCTATTCTGCTCTAGGAACCTGCTAATTCTGTTATTAGATTCATTTCTGAACTACTAGAATACAGCGTGTATGTGTGTATCTATCCGACAACAGATTCTTACGGTTCTAAAAAAAATTAGTGCAGATAGAATTTCCATAGAGTGTTGATGCCTCTGCTTCCTTTCACTGTGATTCTAAATTAGCGACATGTTCTGCTTCAGCTGTAAGGAGAATGTGCACGTCTTGCCAGAGGAGCCGAAGCAGCACCATCCTTCAGAAGCCCGCCCTTCCGAAGTCGCAGCAATCTCGTCTGCCGCTTCAAGGGGGAGGTATGCAAGGTAAAATTAACTCCTAGCCTCTTCCCTTTTCCTTGGGCTCCTCTATGGTCAACACCATCGTTTATTTCATTGGGCATTCAAGTGCTGAAATGGGATTGCGAGATCGATAACTCATGCTCTCTCGTTTTTAGTATTATTAAGCCGTTCATTTTTTCTTTGCATTTCCAAACTATAAACTGTGAACACCGCAATCCTACCCGCTCCAAAAGAATCAACCACTCATGTTTTGCTCGTGTTCCCAGAGTGATAACTCCTGTTCTCTGGGTTTTACTACTATTAAGTTGTCCCTCTTCTCTATTTTTTCCAAACTATTAAATTTGAACACAGCAATCCTACCGGCTCCAAAATAATGACATCACAGACACTTGTGTTTTGCTCTCATTGAGTTAAGCAATGTAGCAACGTGCCGTGGCAGCTATTTATATTCGGCATCCACACCTGACAGCTGTTTTGTCCACAATATCAAATCTGAATTTAAACGCGACAAACTTTTAATCTCCTATAACCGGTTCATGAACTTTCCATGCACTCATTGACGCACCAAGACTTAATCATAGAAAAAAAGCAAATGGATAAACAATACTGGTATTTTTCTTTGTGTGGTAGATGCATGTCATATGTATTTGATTATTTTGACTGACTTTGTAATCTATCAATGGATTAGAAGTCGAGCTGGTGGGGCTTCCAAGGAAAGGAGTACCCAGTGCATTAGGAGTCAAGCTGGTTGGGCTTCCAAAGAAAGGAGTACTCCTGAAGGTGTCAACTTGGAGGAGCATGCTTGGAGGTTTCGGTTCACTTTTCCCCAACCACCGAGAAAGTATGGCGCCCCGGGCTTCGTTTCCGGACCACCTTCAGTTTTCCCGAGGCAGAAGAAACCTCCGGAGGTAAGGAATGCACTCCGCGAAAAAAGAATCGCCCTCAGACAAAAGGCTGGACGTGACCACGCCAAGGTAGCCCTGTCTAAATACAACAGAGGAAACAACACCAAGGTTCTCTCTCTCCCTCCCTCTTTCTCTCTCTCTCTCTCTCTCTCTCTCTCTCTCTCTGATTTCTAATATTAATGGTATTTTTTCATTTTGTTTTTCAGTTTGAGCTGGTGGACGTACTAGCAACCCGTTTGTTTTTTGAGTTTGGAGCGGGCTGCATCCATTACAACTTCACAGCTAAGCCTGAGGATCATCATTCTGCTGATGACGACAGTACCAAGTTGTTCTTCTCTGAAGTTGACGCCAATCTTCGGAATGAAAGTGATGTACTCTTGTGCTGTATAGTTGGGGGAAATGATGCAGGTACATACTTATCCAGGTTCATTTATTACTGTTTTCTTGAAGGTTCTACTCTTTCTTTTTTATTCTC
This sequence comes from Poa annua, assembly GCA_026929855.1. NCBI lineage: Eukaryota > Viridiplantae > Streptophyta > Magnoliopsida > Poales > Poaceae > Poa > Poa annua. Next base: position 3,309,209 of record CM049434.1, on the reverse strand, counting down.
AGCCTGCTTCATGTATGTTCAATTCCTAATTACTCCTAGCTAGAGGACCTTTACCCAAATTACATCCTGGATCTATATGATATCGACGCAATAAACCTGTAGAAGTAAGATATTATGCAATCCCAATGGATTTACATGCACTTCCGTCTTCCTGCTATAAAAATTAATTAGTGTCACCTGTGATAGCTGAATATCCTGCAAATATGACAAAGGTTTCTCCTAATCATATACACTTTGAATGAGAATTTCCAGATTGCTGACACAAAGTAACAAGCAACATTCAGGGTAGAGTCACCATGCCCCACCATCCGCATCGATCATGGCACTATTTTGTAGGATATCACAATAAACCTGTAGAAAGATGTCGTATATTATATATATGGAATGCTGATGATTTTCCACTCACTTTCTGCTGCATAAAGTAAAGAGTGTCACACGTCATACTTGAATCTTACACATACGAGGATTTTTCCTCAAACGATAGACACTGTCAATTATTTATGTATAGATTATATATGCCCCTAACTCCTGATTAAAGGATGTAAATGAACATATAAGATGGACTTACACAGACCTGCTTTTTCCAATCAAACCGTAGCTACTTGTGGTTAGTCCTACACAATATACATCTCCATTATAGGATTTAGTCTTCAAATTTCGCATTGGGTGCTAGCTCTGTCGATCCCATAACTAGTCGTGTTGCAATCTCAAGCTAACTCTTTGTTTTTTGTTTTTTCTAGGGCACTGCTACGGCTGTGAAGGCCACAAGCCAGCTGTTGTTCACCCTAGCAGCCAAGCATATGGCGGTGGAAGTAGTACTTTCATAAATTTTCCGGGTTCAGACGGCAGCAGCTCAGACAGTGATTAGTGCTAAGTAATATCTGCTGCACTTTGAAACTCGGTTTTGGCCTTTGTGGCTGCCTAGTCTTCCTGTGTCACTGGCATTTTGTTCTTGCGAAGATAATTAGATGTGCTTTTAATGGCAACGCCACAACGGATATGTCCCGGGACATCATTGTACATAAAGTGAAATGTAGACATGAGATGGAAATGTGTGTGTGTGTGTGGTTGAATGTCATCTTGTTACATCGTATAATGTCATGCATATTTGAATTTGCCGTTTTGGCTTTTCTATTTTTATATCATGCAAACGAAGCTTGGTTGGTGGTTCTTCTCCGTGTAATATCTACACTTAATCCCATTGCGACAAGTTTGTACAGTTTAAGATGCCAAGTGCTACTCCAAAATAAAAAGTACCACTATCGAACTCGAGTTACGAGTAGTTTAGTGCTGTCCTAAATCGACCGACTCAGCCCACAACATCACTCTTCCGACCATATATTACACTACACGGCGGCGGCGGCGGCGGCTGCAGGGTAGAGGTGCATTGGCAGGCGTGGCTCCGCGTGCAGCACCAACGGCTTGGCTAGGGACACGTCGTGCTCCGACTCGCTGAGATCGATCGCCGCCACCCCCGTCGGCCTGCTCCATGTGAACCCCTGCAGGAGCCTGCCGAAGAGCATCACGCACATGGCCGTCCCGAGCGGCGCCGCCACGCACCCGCGGCGGCCGGTGCTGAAGGAGATGAGCCGCAGCTCGTTCTCCGTGAGCGCCACGCCGCCGCCGCCGCCGCCGGCCGCATCAGTAGTGTGGCGCTCCGGCCGGCCTGAAGCGGAGCGGCTCGTCCCAGACGCTTGGGTTCCGGCCGAGCCCGACGCGGCTGAGCAGGACGTGGCTTCCCTTGGGCACCCGGTAGCAGCCGGCGACGGTGGTGTCGGCGAGCGCGACGTGCGGCACGTTGAACGGCGCGACGGGGTGCAGCCGGAACGCCTCGCGGACGCACGCCCTGGCGTAGGCGAGCTGCGGGACGTCCGTCTCCTGCACCGGCCGCTCCCGCCCCACCACCCGGTCCATCTCCTCCACCGCCTTCGCCATCACCGCCGGCAAGTTCGCCATCTCCGCCAGCGCCCACTCCACCGCGTTCGACGGGTTGTCCACCGCCGCGAACGTTATGTCCTGCACGCACAACCATGCCACGTGTGACGCATGCAACTCATCGGCTTGCTAGATAAGGTATTGTTTGCACCTTGACATGTTTGACGTCGTTAACCAACCTGAGACTGTGCTTTGACCTCCTCGATGCTGAGCAGGGGGTTGCCAACGGCGTCCTTGATCGTGATGAGGACGTCCAGGAAGTCGTCGAGCTCCGTCCTCTCGCCGGACTTCCATTGCCGCCACCGCTCGTCGATGACCATGTCGTGCAGCCGGTTCACGGTGGCGTTGGCATCATGGACCAACTTCTGGTGGCCGTCGAGGTCGAGGCCGCGCAGCCAGGGGAGGTAGTCGGAGACGCAGAACGAGAAGAGGAGCCCCAAGGAGTCGAAAACGGCGTCCATGTACTCCACCTCCATCGGCCCCGGCCCGCCGTCGCGTCGGGGCTCCCCGAAGTACCGCCGCCCGAAGAGGAGCCGGCGGATGACGTTGCCGCAGTAGTGCCTCGCCACGTGCCGCACGTCAACGGCAGACGACGAGCCCGTGGTGGCGAGGGCGTAGACGTAGCGGGTGAGGTTGTCGGCCTCGTCGGCGTGGCGGTCCTGGAGCCACCGGTGCCGGGAAGGGCGGATGATCTCGGAGGTGAGCACGCGGCGCATCTTCCTCCACTGGTCGCCGAACGGCGACAGCGCGGCGTTCTTGTAGCCGCGGCTGAAGGCGGCGGAGGCGACGGTGAGCGGGCGGGAGGCGAAGGTGGCGTCCTGCTTCACGAGCACCTCGCGCGCGATCCTGGGGCAGGTGATGGACACGACGTGGACGCCGCCGAGGCGGACGCAGGCGATGTCGGTGCCCTTGTCCTGCATCATGCGGTGGATGCATCGGAACGTCGGCTTGTTGCTGAGCATCATCTCGGGGAGGCTGCCCACCACCGGCCATGGCACGGGGCCCGGCGGCAGCGGCGGCCAGTTGTCCTTGTTGCTGCCGATCATTGGCCGGAGCCTGACGCCGATGTAGATGAAGGTCAACAGGAGCAGGAGCACTGTGGATGCCCCCAGCTGCTCCATTGCTAGCTAGCTAAGCTCAGTTGGACTATTGGTCGTGAAGATGAAACCAGTAGTCGACACGAGATCAACTGATCAAGCACAGGCATGCATGCACTCGATCGTAGATGTATTTCTATTTTTGTCTGGATGTTATCGGTTGCACTTTTTACCACACCATGGTTGCATTTTCTTTAATTTAGAATGTGTAACTATTATCGAGAAAAGTGCAACCATTGTTCCATATGTATTTTCCATTTGTTGTGTTTCGTTATTTCCATAGTGTATTATTTTCACTAAAGTTACACCTTTTCTTTTAGAAATCAGCAACTTTCTCTTCCATTTTTCACAAAGTTAATTACTGATGATCTTATGTGGATGATTTGTCATTCTATTCATCTGAGTTTAGGCTTAGATTGTTGTGAACCCTATAACTCCTAGGGATAAAAGCAACACAAAACAAGTCGCCGGAGATTTTGCAAAATCTCAGTCGGCCAATAGTGGACATGTCAATTTTATACAAGACACGCTGGATAAGCTAGATACCAAAACTTTGGTATAGATTGAGGCAACCCATTTTATGTTTATTTGAATATCCGCTCTGCTGTCTTCAACCAGAATGGCCCTTGTCTGCTTTGCTTTGCCGAGGGCGAGGATAGGAAAACCTGGGCATTTTACCTTAAATTTGTGACGGTAGGTCAAATCTTGCCCCTTTCAAACTACCCCTTCTTCTACAAAAATGATACACCTTTATATGGTTTATATGGTGTATTATAGAAAAAATGTCTCGTGATTCTGATAGCTCCAACCACACCAAGCATTGATAACCCATGTGTTCATTCTCCTGGTGTACATATGTAGTATGCCACATATGGTTATTTTTCTAGTGTCTCGCTCTCGGCGGAGTACCTCGACGACCCTGCCTTCGACAAGAACTCCCCTCATCGGAACACATGCTTCCGTGATAAAGCACAACAACTGCCGCCTGTCGTGCTTCCTAGCGTTCTCTAAATGTCATGCTATTCACTCTAAACTCGTGAGCGCAGGGTTCGGAGCTCCACACCCATAGTCGAACACCGCCGCGCGGACAGCCAAGCTCCACCGCCACCGTCGCGCACCCGTTCACCTAGTGCTTCACCTCCGCGGCCCATGATGAAGGAGGAGGAGGGGGAGGACGTAGCCGACGACCCTGAGAACGACCCCGCATGGTAGAACCCATCCACAACACCGCCCTCGACGAGATAGGGCGTTGGGACGGCCTTGTGCATCTGTTCCACAATTGTGCGTCCAGTTGTGGCCCGCCCCTATCTTTGACAAAAAAATGCGCCCGTTGTGGTTGGCGCAATAAAGTGGGATGGCGGACACAAATGGACATTTGGTGTCGGCCCGACAACCCAAACACCGGCGTTTGGGTGGTGCGCGTTGGAGTTGTCCTAAACATCCTCCCTTTCACATTTCATTCTCCGAAGGGCGTTTTTTACTACAAATTAGGTGACTTGGACTTGTTTAAATATAAATGTATATATAATTAGTATTTAATATCTGGATATATCCGTATCTAGAGAAATATGTGTCCAATAATTTGAAACGGAGGGAGCTTCACTGCCATTTTCGAAGAGGATATGGTAGCGTATGTCTCATGCTGGCATGGTAGCGTATATGGCGTGCACGCATGCACTTGGGGCGGCTGGTATCAATTATCCACGGCACGTACGCATTCCCCGGTTCAAATATGTCACGCCTTTTCACCATGGGGAAAGTCTGAATTATTCTCGAAACAATATGTTCAACAAGAAAGCAACAAAAGTCCGCGTTGCCAGGTACAACTAATGAACATCGGATCTATGGCTTTCACTCTAAACATCGAGGCTCGGCCGTGGAAGAGCACCCCCAAAGATGAGAACACCATGTACTGTTGCCCCTACTTGCCGAGAACTCTACTTCAAATCAAATCGCCAAGCACTAGGATCACAGTCGCCAAGCATGCGGGCGGTTTTAACAACCGTACTCGTAGAGCGTCATGTGCCCGTTGGTACCGCGACGAAAAGGTGAGCCTTATCAGACTCATTCGATGGAGCCGTCTAAGAACCGTCGAGCTCACGTCGAGATTTGTGCATGGTTCAATTTATTTTAAACTTTGAGAACTTATTAAAAAAATTGTTACAGTATTCTGGATTTTTTTTGTAGATGTATGAGCATACTTGTAAATCCGACCGGGGAATAATTTTTTCGACCGGTTGAAATGATATTGCAATTATTTTGAACCAGATGATCAGACATTTTGAACTTTAATATTTACAAATTTGCAAAACCTACTAACTGGTCCAGATGATGCTACAATTTATAATCCAATAAGCTTCGCAAGAAAACTATACCAACAAGAATATAGTGGATTATTAATCACGCATCGGCGTCTCTACTGCCCGCGTGCGGGGCGGTGCACGGTGGGCACGAGCACGAGCGGCGTCTTGCGGTGGATGGTGAGCCCGCCGGCCTCCTCCATGCTCACCTCCTCCACCCCCTCCGGCAGCGCCCAGTCGAAGCCGCACAGCATGTTTGCCAGCGTGAACTCCACGTTCGCCACCCCCATGGCCAGGCCCGGGCAGATCCGGCGGCCGGCGCCGAACGGCAGGAGCTCCAAGTGCGCGCCGCGGAAGTCCACCTCGCCCTCCTCGAACCTCTCCGGCACGAACTCCTCCGCGTCCTCGCCCCAGCTCGCGGGGTCCCTCCCGATCGCCCACGCGTTCACCAGCACCCGCGTCCCCGCCGGCACGTCGTAGCCGCCGATCTCGACGTGTCCCGCCGTCTCCCGCGGCAGCAGCAGCGTCGCCGGCGGGTGCAGCCGCAGCGTCTCCTTCACCACCATCTTCAGGTACCTCAGCTTGGGGATGTCCTCCGGCTGCACCTGCTTCCCCTGCCTCCAGAGGCCGACGAGGGCGTCCACCAGGCCGCCGCCATTGTCGTCCTCGTGCCTGCGCTCCATGCGCTGCTCGATGATCCCCTCGAAGAAGGCGTCGAGGTCCCTAAAGACCCTCTCCCGCCGCGCGACGACGCCGGTGAGCCGGTCGGCGAGGCGGCCGGCGGCGTTAGGGAAGAAGTCCTCGGCGGAGAAGCCGGCCGTCACCTCCATGGCCTCGTCCAGCACGTGCTGGAACCGCTCGTACCGTCCCGCGAACGCCGCCGCGCCGTACACGCTCCCGAACGCCACCGTGCCGATGACCCCGTCGGCGACGCCGTACACGTGCTCGTCCATCGCGACCGCCTGCGCCGCCCCGGCCGCTGCCGCGCGCACGAGCTTCCCCACCCGCTCCCGCCGCGCGGCCCAGGCGGCCCGGACGCGGGGCGCGCCGAGGAGCTCGGCGGCGAAGAGCCTCCGCATGCCGCGCCAGTAGGCGCCGCAGGGCGAGAAGGCCACGGTCCTGAAGCCGTACGAGAGCTGCCTGTTCCCCGGCAGCGCGGGCCGGTTGCAGCAGTCGGCGTCGTGGGCCACCAGCACGTCGCGCGCCGCCGCGGACGACGAGACCGCGACCGCGGGTGTCATGCCGAGGCGGAGGAACATGACGGGCCCGTGCCGCCGGGAGAGGGCGCGCAGGGTCCGGTGCGGCAGCGGGCCGAGCTGGTGCAGGTTGCCCAGCACCGGCAGCCGCGGCGGGCCTGGAGGCAGCTTCAGCCCTTTCTCGGCGCGGCGCGTCGTTAACAGCAGGTAGGAGATGACGGGGAGTAGGATGACTAGGGGGAGGAGGAGGAGCAGCCATTGTTGGGGAAGCTGGGCAAGGAACTGCGGCTGCGAGTTGAGTAGCTGCGCCCCCATTGCCTCGTAGTCGGAGGTCCGTACGTTGTGGTTGCCGATGAGCAGCAGCTCATATAGTGGATGAGTGGCTACGGTGGCATCCACTTGAGAACTTGTTCTGTTTCGATTGCTCACTGACGAGCTCAGCTGCCATTTTCATGTAGCTAATTAATCAAGTTCGCTGGATAGATAGAACTGCATGCTAAACTATCCGACTCCTCGGCGTGTTGATCTGCCGATTAATTAATTTGCTTCGTTTTCTTTTGTCGACTGGTTATACAAGTGGGAGTGACTGGCTGCTGCACGCTAATGCTGGATTTGCGTACTGACCCAGTTTAGAGAGAAGAACGTAGCAAGCAGCGCTGGCCTGATCCAAAAATGTTTCTAATGGAAAATTTCCAGATTTTTAGGAAAAAGCAACAAGGGGCATCAAATGCCGCGACCATATATATATGTGTTCTAATTAATTCAGGTCCATGGCTTAGGCGCGGTACTATGCTCTCATGGCACCTCCAACGGGCTGGCGCAAACGGACCAGCCCAGTCCCCTTTTGTCCGAATGGACAATGGAGAGGCTCCAGCGGCCAGGCGCATACGGGCTGGTGTCCGCCCGGACACCAGTTTCCGACCCAAACTCGGCCCAAGTTTGGGGCGGCTTTGGGGCAGGACGGACAGCGAGTCTGTCCTCCTCTTTGTCCTCCCTGTCCGCGTCAAGAAGCCTGCCGGAAGGATGTGGAGCGAGCATTTGGTGTGCTCCAATCTCGTTTTGCCATTGTACGGCATCCTGCTAGAACATGGAGCAAGGAGTTGATGTGGGAGGTCATGACAGCTTGTGTAATCATGCACAACATGATAGTGGAGTATGAGCGGGATGACGCGAGGCTGTTCGATCAAGGGTGGGAATTTCAGGGGCAGTTGATTCAGCCGATCCCAGGGCCAGCGTTGTTCCAGCAGTACATTCATGTGCTTGACGAGATGCAGGACAAGGAAACACACTTCCAGCTCCAGAATGACTTGGTGGACCATGTGTGGGCTCACTTCGGAAACCATCCATCTCCAAATCAATTTGATTGAATGACCTATTTATTTCAGTACTTGAACTTTGTGTTGTAATAAATTTGATATTATTTGCTATCAAACTATGTTTGGGTGAATAATTTGTGAATTGTAATAAAAAAAAGGGGCTAACTCGGGTTGGAGGGGACATTTTGCGCCAAGCCGTTGGGGGCACCTCCACCCCAAACGGACAAAGGGCGAAAATCTGTCCACGGTCCGCCCCCAAAGGGACAAAAGCGGACCATTTCGGCTGTCCGTTCGCTCCACCCCGTTGGAGGTGCCCTCACTACCGACCGTCAGACGCAACACCTCCGAGGCTCCGAGACACCCCTCCGTGAGATTGACGAAGTCACACCACGGGCGGCTCGCTGATGGGAACGTCGCCTCCCACTGAAAGAATATTCCGGCGAAATGCAACACACAGACGTCAAATCTGGAGTTTGAACTCTGGTGGGCTGAGGGTACAACCACCCTACTAGCCATCCAACCACATGTTAGTTTGCCATTTGTGAACTCTTTTCATTAACTCTAGTTAGTTAGTTTTTTGCGTATTAGAAATATATTGCCTTAGGCTTGATTACAGCCTGCCTGACAACCAGTCAGGACTTCATCCCACCCAGGGTTTGGCCACATATTTTGGTGTTTCTAACACTTATTGATCCTTCCTTTGATAAAATTCTCAGTTTTCGTGCATTTTTTTACCCCTAGTGACTTCGATTTGAACGTGTGTGCGCATTCATTCGTCACGTGTCAGCAAAAGAGACGTCGTCCCGAGACTCGGGGTTTGGCGTCGGGTGCCGCTAGAGGAGTTGTCTATGCCACCGGCTGGGCCACTTGACTCTAGACACCCTCACGAACTTGAGAAAAGAGCGGTAATGAAAGACGGGTAATGTGGTGCCTTGGAGATCATGTTATGGTGCCGATAATCATTTCACATGACCTACTCATCTTACAATTGTTAATCGAGCGATATGGCCTTGTCGCGGACATCAAATGCCTATGCCCCGAATCAGTCAAAAGTAGGCCAAGTCTATAACATCTACTTGGCCCAAAACCCCTAATTAATGCCACATCAGATCGAGTAAACGCATGAGAGGGTGAGTGATTTCAGATTTGTAGTTTTAAGGGTGTAAATCACCCTACATTTCACTTCAGGGTCTATTGCTCCACTTGGATATTTTGTTCTTCGTGAAAGTTATACCATCTTCTTCGTGATATAACATATGCATTTTTTTATGAAAAGCAACCACCTGAATTTCACTAAGCAACTATTTTGCATAGTCACGCACAACGTGAAGGGAGGAACGAACACCATAGATTGGCCCTTTGGCTCGGTCCGCTGCACTGAATGGTCTAGATAATTATGTCTGATTCTCGATGGTTACGAGTGCGTTTTGATCAATGGATGTAAACACTATTGCATTCCTACCGGGACTTTCGAGCAGATGGCGAGAGCGATGGAAGGCCAAACATCTTTGGGGAGCCCTGTCGGCAGCAGCGAGCTCCAAACATCTATGAATTGGCCAAGCGAGGGTGCGATGCCAATTTCTGTCTCGACAGAGCGTGCGACATAGCAGGCGAAGAAGAGCTGCTCTTGATCTTCGCCGAGGCTGTTCTCGTCTAGTGCACACTTGGACGCATAAGATGGGTTTCTTGTGGATGTTTGCACGGGTATTGATCCCGTTCACAACTTGATAGCACTCCCTCAATTTTCTGAGATATAAGGTGTATAGTTTTTTCGCACAAATCTTAAGACGACGTGAGAATTTTGGACTCATTTTTAAATATTCTTAGATTTCCCTCAAGAAAACTATATACGCACGCACACACGCCTAAAACCTAAGGAAGGGCGGGAGTAATATATATTTTGTTTATAAAGCAACGCTCCTACTAGTAGAACTGAATTTTTACATGGCATGGGCTCATAATATTTGGGTGGCCCTAATAATGAGTTTTGCTGTTCTTTTTTTTTTGTTGAATGAGTTTTGCTGCTAAACCATCCGCAGCCACACCACACGGGAGTGAGCACGAGCCTGCCGGCTCATCCAGAAGGCCTCCGGCCCATCCAGAGCACCACGAGTCCGTCAAACTTCTTTCCCAATGCGGAGCATATGCCAATTGAGAGTTGAGCGCTTGAAAGGATCCTAGATCTCCTCTGCAGTTTGTAGCCAATAGCCATAGCCTTATAGGACACTAGCAGTTTTGGAGAGGCAAAGATTCAAGACTCGGTAACAAGAAACTCAACCATCCTGGAGATCATTCAAGACATCAACATTTAGTGTATTCTTGAATCTCAGAAATCATGACCGTATCTGATAAGAGACCGATCGTAAGCCGAGTATCCCGAGCCGAGTCGGTCTCTTCTTGCCTTGTCTGAACCTTTAAATATGGGAGAGAGATCGGCTGCCCAGCATCAAACCGATCCAAGCCTACAATCGATCGAGATCGAGCGTACCAACGCTATATTCCACACACCAGACCTACTGTTTCGACGACAGATCAAGCAAGCAGGAACAATGGCGGCGGCGACGGCGGACGAAAACAAAGTCGATCAAGTCGTGGGGGAGAAGAGCAACGTCGACGAGGTCATGGACGCCGCCAAGAGCAAGATGGTCACCCTGGTCAGCTCCGACGGCGAGCGCTTCGAGATCGCCCACGAGGCGGCGGCGCTGTCGCAGACCATCCGCCACATGATCGAGGACGACTGCGTCGAGAACGGCGTCCCACTCCCCAACGTCAACTCCGGCATCCTCTCCAAGGTCGTCGAGTACTGCAACAGGCACGTCGACAACACCTCCACCGCCAACGCCGGCGAGCTGCAGGACCTCAAGAGCTTCGACGAGAGCTTCATCAAAGTGGATCAGGCAACTCTGTTCGACATCATCCTCGCGGCCAACTATCTGGACATCAAGGGGCTCCTCGACCTTAGCTGCCAGACGGTCGCCGACATGATTAAGGGCAAGACACCTGAGGAGATTCGCAAGACGTTCAACATCAAGAACGACTTCACGCCTGAGGAGGAGGAGGAGATCCGGAGGGAGAACCAGTGGGCGTTTGAGTAGATTGTCTTTGTATTTCGATGCTTAAACCATTACACTATCCCGTCCTTTTTATGTTCAGTTAATTAGGAGTTAGGCTACTTTGTCTTCTGATCCGTGAAAACTATATGCTTGTCGACTACATATTTCTGTGAGATACTATATATATATTATATGAAGAACGATTAGTCTCTATACTTTTAGTTTGTTCACTTCAATAATAATATCCAGTTCTCCAGTCGTAGTTTGAACTTTGAAGCATATCATGCACAATTGTTGCAATATTGGTGGGAGAGTACCTGATGGTCTACCATGGCTGTGCATGAGACTGCACAAATCAACAAACAGAAAGGGTTGGGGGGTAATTATAGCTTAACGAAATTCTCAATGACTACGCGCCACCATATTATTAGATAAAAAATTAGTAATCAAGGAAATTACGATATATGTGAGCTATCTGTTGATGTAGACACTCCATCCCTTCTCCCCAAAATCTCAACTATTCGGTGTGTAGACTGTAGACACAGTGAGACTAATTAGAAACTGTAACTGCCAAAAACAGCACATTTATGATGTTATGTCTAGGAGGTCATGGAACATTTCACCCTTGGCCGCAGAGATGCCTCCTGACCAAGGGTGATAACTTTTGTTCCTTTCAATAAACTCGGGTTTCCACCTGAATTAGCCTCGTCGTTCGCACAAGGTTTTTCTTGTATATATCTCCGTGAGAGCAGTCGAAAGTGCAGATTTAGATATTGAAAGTGAAAATTATTTTAACTCAGTGCAGATTCAGATATTGAAAGCGAACAAATAAATAAACCAAACAAGTTGAGTAGGCTATTATTACTGTTACCGTTCATTTACAACAACGATAATAACAAGAATACCATTCCCTTTCATATCTTACAAAGTATTTATGTCCAAAATGCTAGATGTTAAGACTTACTCCCTCCATTCACAATATAAGGCATATCATAATTCATTAAGACCAACCTTTATGTGCTAGTTATACACAATTATAATAATAAGTAAGGTCTTTAGTATATAGTTGACTAACTTTTATGTTACTTAAAGTGCATATTAGTAGAGTAACTTTTGTTCAAACTCTCGTCTAAAAGAATCATGATACTGCCTATATAAACGGAGAGAGAATCTTCTAATTTATTTAACTTGCTGTCTTCTTCCTTTTTTTGTCACTTTGTTGCTGAGAAAGTGGTCAGAGTTTTCTGTCATATAATAATCTTGTTCCTAACTGTAGATGTGCAATTTTATGATAATAGGTAAGTGAGTTTTCCGAGTGTGTCAAAATCTAAGGCATACTACTCTAATGTAGCTATCCTATGCACATTTTGATTGAGAAAATATCAATTGCGCTAGCTAGTATGGGAATAATTTTGGCACGGTATTGGCCGCTACCCAAAATGAACATGAAAACATCAGAATGTCAATTTTAAACATATTAACGGGTGACGAAACATGCTCAGAGCTAGCAAGGAGAATTTTAGTTGTATAGTTCTGGGGAACTAGGAGCTTTGTAGTACCATTTTTTAAACCTTGGAACTTTGTTTGAACTCCTTAACTAACAAGAAGAGGCAAAGCTTTTGCATCTGATTCAAAGAAATAAATACTTATTGCCTAGTATTCATAATTTGATGTCTACCTGAATGACATTATTGCTGATAAGTTGGTGAAAGTTTTTTTGTAAGAAATTTTATCGTATTCATAACTGAAAGGACGAGTCTAGCGGGCGCCCATGCGCCATACGGTTGAAACGACCGCTCAGCCGAAAAAAAAGGCAATACGAGGCAGCCTGGCCTTTTCCCCCACGTGACAAGCACATGCACGAGTGAAGCACTGGTCACGGTGCTGGGGTTGCAGGCTCAGGGCACCTCCAACGGGCTGGCGGAAACGGACACCCCAATGTGTCCCTTTTGATCCGTTTGGGGGCGGACCGCGGACCTGTTTATCGTTTGGGGTGGAGGTGCCCCCAACAGTGTGACGCAAACAAAAACGGACACGGCGAAAAAAAATGAAAATAATATACATAATATTAACTCCGGTAGCAGGGCCCCACCGGCCAGTGACACAAACACAAAAAAAACACATAAAACCCTATTAATGGGTTTGGGGGAGGGGCTGGCTGCCGGAGTTGGCGCCGCCGCGGCCAGGGGCTCGCCGTGGCCTTCTAGTACTCGTCGTCCGAGAGGACGACGTAGGCAGGCACCTCGTAGAGGTGAGCAGGTGGCCCTGCAGGCGCTGCCGGAGGCGTAGGCGGCGCCTCGGGATCTTGCGGCCACGCCTGAGCCGGGCGCCACTCATGTTGGCCACGCCACGGTGATTGATGTGGTTATACCCAACGGGTATACCCACCTGTCTGCAATAAAGTCTATCTACTGGAAGGCCCACTCGGTGGCCCATGTACGAGATAAATCAAGACCGCCCAATGTGGCCCAGTATAGATGGAGTATGGCTTAAGTTGTAATCAGTCGTACCGACTCAGAACTTATCTTATCTGTAAACCGACTTGTATTCAAACTCCTGATACCTGGCCTCCTATATAAAGGCTAGGTGGGGGTCGGTAGAGGTCACGCAATATCAATACCAGAAAACCCTAGCGAGCCTTCGACTCGCCGGGACGCCATTGTAGCCACCTTGCAGTATTGAGATCTGCAATTCTACGAGCGAATCATTGCTGTAAGCCGATCGAATTAACCAACGACTAGGGCCCACTCGGTGAGATTATGTCAAATAAGCTTGCAAGCATGTGACTAGGTCACCAGGACATAATATCATGTACGAATAGAAGATAGTGTTGTCGGTAACGAGATCAAGCTAGGTATCGCGATATCTATGAACGAGTCTCGGACACGCTAAGTATCGCCATGGAAAAAGGTTTAAGACTCGACGTCTAGGTTCGAACGACAAAGTTATTCGTGATCTCACAGGGATTAATTTTGGGTATCCAAGGTCCACGAATTAGTCATTGATCGGAGAGCGCGTCTCGATCATGTCTGGCGAGATCTCGAACCGCTAGGCCAACACACTTAAGGGGAGTCGACAAGTTTACCGGAAGAGAAATTAGAAGAGAGCACCGGGAGCGTCCCGGGAAAGATCCGATGAAGATCGGAGAGCGACGAAATAGTTTTCGGAGCCGGAATAAATTAGATAATGTGTGTTTAATATTAATTAGTGTAATTAATAGTTAAATACATTTTTATTTACTGATTTTCGGAATTTAAAAGGCAGCCCACCTTAAATGGGCCTTCCCATGGGAGAGAAGGCCCATAGGGGGGAATTCCCCCTTGGTGCGCATGAGGGAAGGGGGCTGCCCTAGGTGGGCCAAATGGGGCCCACCTAGGGCTGGCCACCCCTTGGGGGCGGGCTGGTGTGGGAATAGTCCCACACCGCCCAGCCAGCAAGGCTGGCAGCCCCCCTCCACCTATATATAGAGGTGCCCCCTTGGCCTTTAAATAATACACCCAATCTCTCTCTTCTTCTCATTGAAACGTGATTCCTCCATTGGAGTTGCGCCAAGGTGAAGTTCTCTCCACCATACGCACACCGCCGTGCTGCTAGTCTTCCGGTCCAAGTCTTCCGCTGCTCGTCCCTGGATCGGAGCCCGGAGGTCGTCGTCTTCACCGTACGTGTGTGGATCCCTGCGAGGTGCCACGCTAGTGGTGCTCGGAGGTCTTCTTCCTCTACACGACCTCGAGGTCGTCTTCGTCGGCTTCATCGACAACGCTTGTGCGGGAGCGTAATCCCCGCGTTTCGGTCTACAAGGGTATGTATATCGATCTCCTCCGTATTACTATATCTGCATAGTATAGATCTTGGCTAGTTTAAGGTTATCGTTGTTAGAAATTTTTTGTTTTCTGCCTGCGATCCCCTTCAGAAGGCCCTGCGAGCCGGTTTTTATTGGCCCACGGCCATGCAGGATGCGGAGGAAATAGTAAGGAAGTGCTTGGGCTGCCAGAAGTACGCGACTAAGCCACACGCCCCAGCTTCGGAACTAAAGACTATACCATTGGCCTAGCCTTTTGCTCAATGGGGACTCGACATGGTAGGGCCATTGAAGAAGTCGTCACGAGGCGGCCACACTTTTCTGCTAGTGGCAGTCGACAAGTTTACCAAATGGATCGAAGCAGTTCCAGTCACAAACGCTACAGCAACTTCGGCAGTCAATTTTATCAAGTCAATCATCTTCCGCTTCGGGGTGCCAAACAGTATAATCACTGACAACGGATCCAACTTCACGGCCGAGGAGTTCCAGGACTTCTGCAGGTCTAAGGAATCAAACTTAAGTACGCGTCAGTCGCTCACCCGCAGTCCAACGGGCAGGTCGAAAAGGCTAACGGCTTGGTGTGCAGCGGCCTGAAGAAAAGGCTCCTAGTACCACTCAAGCGCGCAGCAGGCGCCTGGGCTGAAGAATTGCCCGCCGTGCTTTGGAGTCTACGCACGACTCCTAACAGGTCCACGCAGTACACACCCTTCTTTTTAGTACATGGAGCCGAAGCAGTCATGCCATATGACATCAAATTCGACGCACCCCGAGTGGTCATATACGATGAGTAGGATTCCGATGCAGCACTCGAGGACGACATTGACACACTGGATGAGGCGCGCGACATCGCCCTCGCCAGGACAGCAACTTATCAGCAAAGCTTGCGAAACTACCACAGTCGCCGCCTTCGACCACGATCTTTTTCGGTGGGCGACCTGGTTCTTCGACTGAAGCAGAAGAAAGTCCACAAGCTCGCGTCACCTTGGGAAGGCCCCTTCATCATCACAGAAGTCATTGGCAACGGAGCCTATCGCCTCAAACACGCTGAGTCAGGAGAACCCTCCCATAACCCGTGGAACGCCGCCCACCTGGGTCGATTTTACGCATAGTAGATCTTTCATCCCGGCCTTATTGTATCTTAGCCGTAGCATACAGACTGCTCTCAGTCCTCCTTTGTACCAGACAAGATAGTATATTGATCAGCAATTAAAGAGTATAATGTTCACAGATATCTCATCGCACAGCTCCTTATGTGCCATATACGTATTTTCCCAGTACTCATCAGACTATTACACAACAGACCCAGTCCTCCCAAAGGCAATCAGTGCTCGGGGGCTGGGCAAAAATTTGCATATCAATTCACTCCGGAGTCAGCAAAAGGCTTACCCGGCTAGCGCGAGTCGCTCGGGGGCTATGTCTTCCAACCTAGCCAGCTCCTACAGGTTCAAATAAGCAAGTACATCATACACTAAACTCCCTTTACAACATCTCCGCCTTCACTTCGGGGCAGTTTCGACGCTCAAGCTCCGCCTCAGTTTCCCGTTCAACCAAGGCAACTATGCAGTTAGCAGGGCCGTCGGCTGCGTCGTAGTGAGTCCTCATGTCTACAGGACCAGCTTGCGCTGCCTCCCAGGGGAGACCGTTCCCAACTTCGGCCAGGCTAAGGCATGGATGGTGAAGATTGACGAAGGCTAGTGCGGCCTTCGCGCCCGCAATCAGTTGATGACGTACGAAGTCGCCAATGGCTTCCCCATGTCGGAACCTCGCCATCAGGGCAGCCAACCCTTGCGGTTGGTCGTTCAGCGGGAACATAGCGTCGTGGATTCGAGCCAGAGCCTTCGTGCATGTTTTGACGAATTCCCCGACCTGCTCAACTCGGTCTCGTAGCGTGAGCAGCACCCGAGCCTTCTTCCGGTCAGCCCAGACAACCGTAGTGTCCCTTCCTATGTTATTACTTATATTGATAAATCGAGATTGCACTCGATCTCTCTCGGCACCAGAGTCTTACTGAACGCCTGCAAGGAGCACGTAGGGGATCAGAATGGTAGTCGCAGCGTGCAGCGCCCGGGGACGCGTTTCGGAGACTCACATAGCAGTCCGGCGTTGGCCTCTTCTATTTCAGTAATAATAAAATCTTCTCGCTCCAGGGGTTTCGGCTGCTTGGACTTCATTATTGCCAGCACTCCCATCACTTCCCTCAGTTTTCGCTCGGCTTCGGAACATCGGTTCTCCAGCAGCCCGTACCGGTACCTGTCGTGATGGTCGTACGGCGGTATGGCTGGAGTGGAGGACGAAGGAGCAGCCTGCACAATGTAAGAGTGCAAAAGGGGAAGACATCAACATAACCTTCAAGTCAGGTTTGGATTTACAAAACAAAAGCGCGCCATCAGGTTAATTCGAGTCTATATCAGGCGGCCGAAATCCGCGTCAAGTTCAGCACAGACCATTCCAAAAATACATCTAATCCAGTCGTTCGTAGTGCAACAGGCACAAAAGCAAAGTACTCCGTCTTACAGTAAAACCTACAAATAAGATAGAAAATCATCCTACACATAGTGCTACTCCTTGCTCGCTGAACTCGCCGTTGCAGTCTTCGCGCGGTGAGTCGCGGTACATTTGTCAAGCGTATCGAGAAGGGTGTTGGCTAACTTTTCGGCCTCCTTGGCGTAAACCTTCAAATTTCCTTTGGGATACTCCGAGAAGGCATTCTCGAAGTCTCCCTGGATTCCGTGCACAAGTATCAGCTTCAAGGTGGTGCGGGAGCCACATACCGTCTGCTCCCGGATGAACTCGTCCAGCTGCGCGGCTTCGGGGTTGAACGTCGAAACCAGCTCGTCCAGAGTCGACGGCAGTGGAGCCTTCGGATAGATCGTGCTGTGCAGCGCCGTCAAGGACTCCAGCGCCTTTGGCATCAACGCTGCCATGCGACTCCCGAGAAGGTCCGTCGTCTCCGCAGCCCCGAGCAGCGGGTCCTCTGATGTAGCAGTCGGTGCTGGTATTCCTAGCGCAACTACACAAGCAAAATTTCATAAGCATATTTTCAACATATTCGTTATTAAGCATTACTTCAGGTATTGCGGGAAGTTTTCAGACAACTTAGTTACCGGTAAAGGCTTGGCTCAACGAGGAAAGTCGAGCGGCTAGAGTCGCATCCCGTTCCGCTTGGAGTGTCTTCTGTTCTTCTTTGGCTTCTTGACGCGCACGATCCAGGTTCGAAGAATTCTCTTCGTTAACCTTATTCAGCTCCTGACGCACCTCACGCAAGTCCTTCAGCGCCGAGTTGCGAGCAGACTCAGCCTCGTCGGCTGCACAGTTTGCGTATAGCAGAAGACAGTTAGAAGGGCAAAATGTACAGAATCCAGTGTCGATTACCTATTCCGCCGCGTCGACTCCGTCCGCCGCGTCGACTACCAGCTATCTACTACTCGCCCCAGTCTCACTCGACGCTCGGGGGCTGCGGCCTAACAGTTCAGTTAACAAGGGTGACTCAAGTGTGACGCAACGCGCTTACTCTTGGCTTTCAGCAGCTGCTTACGAAGGTCGGCATTCTTTGCTTCAACCTTCAGGAATTGGTCGATGGCGTCGAGGAGTGGTCGTGCAAACGGCTGTTAGCAGTTGAGCAGGATGTCAGGTTTGCATGAACGGGTAACAATCTGTATCAGCCCCTAAGGAGTCAGCAACAGACTCGGGGGCTACTCCCATCGGGAGCATTAGCGTGCACCCGACGATAGACTACAAAACTAAAATACATACTTACATGTTGCGCAGCAGATGGTGCGGAAGAGCTTGCAGGCGGGCGTGGCAGAATCTCGAACTGCTCCGGGTCCATAGTGTCGGGTGATCCAACCTCAGCTACCGGGTCGGAGTCCTTCGGATGTCTTGAGTTCCCCTCAAGCGCCTGTTCGGTTGTCGAAGCTTTAGTCGGTGCCAAAGCAGGAGCCGGAACCTCCAGTACATCGTCGTCGTCATCAGAGCTGTCGACAGACGTTCCAGCCTTTGAGTGACGACGCCTCACAGCAAGTACGGAATGCAGCACTAGTACGGATAACTTACTCGGAAGCGAAGACGTTGACCCGCCTAGCTGCAGGTGTGAGGGGTGGACGGCTGCGCAGTGGAATAATTGACAGTGGGTGCGACAGCGAAGCTCCGGCAGCCGATGTCGTTGCACCCACACTGCCTCCAGCACCTGCAGCCGATGTCGCCGCACCCGCGCCGCTTTCACCGCCGGCAGTTTTCTTCTTCGCGGCGGCGGAGTCTGCGGAGCTGTCCTCATCACCCTCAGCGCGCTTGCGTTTGTCGCCAGCAGATATGTGAGTAGATTCTTCCGCATCCCCGCCGGAGTGAGAATCAGCAGCAGGAACTGAGGAGGAGGAATCCTCTTTCAGCAATTCGTTGTCCACACCGAGTTCTTCAGGAACCGGCGGCAGGCACGCGACGTCTATGTGGCCCTGCATGTTTAAGCACTGTCATCAACAAAATCGCATAGAAACCCTAAAATAAAGGATCAGTCGGCATTATTTGGAATGAGACTCTGTACCTCTGGGCGCGGATGATCTAGGCTGAAGGGTTTGATGGGCGTCGTCAAATCGCCAGTTCTCAGGTCTTTAGCCGAGGACAGGATCTTCACCACTTGCAGCAGCCCGTTAGCATCGAAACAGTGAGTCGAAATCCTGCTCGAGTCGCTTACTCCGCTGTATTCCCACATGGGATGTGGGCGAGCTTGTAGTGGCTGGATTCGGCGGCAGATGAAAGTGGCAATGATATGAATGCCAGTCAGCACTCGTCCTTCCTCAAACTGCAGTTGCTCCACCTGTTTCCGCAGACTCTCAGCTTCCGCCACCTCAGTGTCAGACATGATGTGTCGCCAGGACCGCTTCTTAGTTACTTGGGCGTCGGGGTCGAAGGCATCCAGACCCGACGTTTTGCCTGCTGAGATTTGGTCCTTGATATAGAACCAGCGACTCCTCCAGCCTTGCACAGATTCTGACGACTTGATGTCAAAGTAGCTGGAGCCCGAACAAACCTGTAGTCCCACTTTGCCGGGCCCCGACTGGCTCTGGCGCTTGATGACGAAGCATCTCCTCCACAGGCCCCAATGGGGTGCAATGCCCAAGAAGCACTCGCACAGCGTTATGAAACACGCTATATGCAGCACTGCGTTCGGCGTCAGGTCATGTAGCTGCACGCCGTAGACGCAAAGAAGGCCGCGAAGGAAGTTGTGAAGGGGGAAGGACAAACCTCTGTTCATGAAATCCATGAAGCAGACGCGCTCATCTTTCACCGGCGTCGGGATCACCTCGTCGCCGGCAAGCCGAACCTTGTCGGCCTCGGACGGCAGAATGCCGCCATTACAGAGAGCTTCAATCTGCCCCGCTTTCATCGTCGATTTGCGCCATGAGCCCTTGCCTCCTTTCGCGGGCTTGGTGGCAGCCTTCGTGGGAGCCATTGTGCGCGTGGTGGCGAGATTTGCTTGGCAGGCAAGGGAAGGCGGCGGCGCGGCGAGGTGCTCGGGGCAGAGTGGACGGCAGAAAGAAGAAGAAGAACAATAGCGCAGCGGCGGCGGTGAAAATGGTAGGGCAGAGCAACAACGAAAGGCACTGCTGCGCCTTATAGTGGCTGGCGATACTGCATCCTGGCCCTCGAAGAACAGAACGTGGCCACGCGGCACGCATCCGTGCATCCCCATGAAGCGCAACAGGCGCGGTAGCCGCCCACTACGCACGGGAATTGAGGGGGGCCATCATTGTTCCGCTTCCCGCGCGACGTGTGCGGTCAAATCGGGAAGTGCTGGCCGCGGCCGTCTTCGGCAGTTTTGGGCCCACTTCCGTCACGTCCCGTCGGGGACGTCAGAGCATCTTTTTAAAACGTCATCCATGACGACATTCTTATTCAGGTTTATCTCACTTTGGAGTCGACCGGCAGTCACAGTCGCGTAATAATCAATCACTTTTCTCGATGAAACAGGGAAACCGTCACTCGATCGGCAAATACTGGCGCAGTAAGTGCACTCCCATCGGGAGTATATTTCAGTCAATAACAATTTTTGATCTTGCTTTCAGATTAAGCACAATTGCAAGCAATCACACTCAATCTCGGGGGCTGCTCCCATCGGGAGCGCTGACGCGCACCCGATGTATTGAGTCGACGATCAGCGTCAGTCGGAAGTTGTAGATTATCTAGTTGATCCGAGTCAGTCGGAGGACATGTAGACTCGAGGCTGCATTAACTCACTCGATTCCCCGGTCGAGTGCTTCACGGATGTCGAGTAAGAGAATAAAAAATATAATTCCTGGGATGTTCCAGCCTAGACTGGTTCTCAGATGCTGTGTACGCAAACACAACGGTAAGACCTGAATAAGGCCAGGTGGCCCATACAAACTATGCGGACCTGATATGTTCCGTGCCAACAGCCATGATGCAAAATCCCGGCGGACGCGCCAAGGGTACTTTAATTATGGCCGGGTTCTGACCAGTAAGTCCCAATTGGCTTGAGTCGAACTTGCACGGTCTCACCGGATTCGAGTGAAGGGACTCGAATCTGAGTAGGCTAGTGAGGTATTTCGCCCGAGTCGCGAATAAACTTGACCCCGATCCGTCGGTTGAATCAGGCCTGCTATGCCATCCATCCCTTGCAAGATGAAAATAAATAAGCTCATATACGAGTGCCGTTATCGCGAGTCGCGGTGTTAGCCTGTATAACTTTATGTGCATGGTACAGGGTTTTCATGAAGTCAGTCGGAGGAGGACTGAGTGGGGAGTCCCTACCCGATCCTTCGGAGTCGAATAGGCACTCGGGGGCTACTGATGTGGTTATACCCAACGGGTATACCCACCTGTCTGCAATAAAGTCTATCTACTGGAAGGCCCACTCGGTGGCCCATGTACGAGATAAATCAAGACCGCCCAATGTGGCCCAGTATAGATGGAGTATGGCTTAAGTTGTAATCAGTCGTACCGACTCAGAACTTATCTTATCTGTAAACCGACTTGTATTCAAACTCCTGATACCTGGCCTCCTATATAAAGGCCAGGTGGGGGTCGGTAGAGGTCACGCAATATCAATACCAGAAAACCCTAGCGAGCCTTCGACTCGCCGGGACGGCATTGTAGCCACCTTGCAGTATTGAGATCTGCAATTCTACGAGCGAATCATTGCTTGTAAGCCGATCGAATTCACCAACGACCATATATTCTTCCACCCGATACAACCCTAGGTATCTCACCATGGGATTTGCCGAGTCTACCCCTCGTCAGTGACCACGGCGCCTGGCCGAGCCCGTGCGCTGCCGCCTCCTCCTGCTGCCGGCGGTTGTAGGCGTCCGCCTCGTCTTGGCGACGCCAGGCCTCCGCCTCCTCGTAGAGCGCCCACCCCTCGGCCTCCCGCTGCTGCCGCTGCCGCTCCTGCTCCGCCGCCGCCTCGGCCGACGCACGGAGCGCCGCCGCCAGGTCAGGCCACTGGCCCAGCTCGTGCAGCTCGGAGGCTTCGATGCCGGCCTGCAGGGCCTCGCCGTCGTCGTCGGCCTCCATCGGAGCTGGCGCGGCCTCCATCGGCGGCGGGACCTCCGGCAGGTCCATCACGTCGCCGCTCCAGTCGTCGTCGGAGGAGCCGTAGCCGTAGTCATCGACGGGCTCCGGCTGGAACACCTCAGGCGCTCAGCCGGCGAACCCCTGCCGGCGGCGGGCGTCGTGCTCGACCTCGAACCACCGGTCCCAGAGCGGGGACTGGATGGCGTAGGCGGGGTCGTTGACGAGCTCCGGCGGCAGGAAGCTGTGTCGCCGGAGGATCTCATCCGTCCGCGCCCTGCCGCCGCGAGGCACGGCGGGCACGGGCACGCGATGCGGCCCGAGATGCCAGCCGTCGGGGAGATGGACATCTCCCCACGGCAGCGGGGCCTTGAGCTCCCAGTACATGGCCGCGACCTCCTTGGAGACGCGGGCGCGCGCGGCTCGGCGGCGGGCGTTGCGAGCCGCCCTCAGCTGCTGCCGTCGTTCGGCCGCACGGCGGGCCGCGTCGGACGGCGGAGGTCCGCGCGAGCTGGAGGCCTCAAAGTTGTTGCGGCCGAACCCTCCCTTCATGGTGGCCGGCGGCGGTCGGTGGTGGCTGGCTAGGGTTTGGAAGCGGCGAGTGGGGAGTGTGGATAGATGGGGACGGTGGGGGTAGGTGTCCCCATTTAAGAAGCACAGCCAGTCGGAGAGGTCGCTGCCACGTGGGCCAGGGGCGGACACCGAGAGGACACGGCTCGTGTCCGCGTCTCCCCAAAGCTGGCCCAAAAATGGGCCGCGTTTTGGTCGATTTGCCCTGTCCGGGCGGACACTCGGCCTTTTGCGCCACGCCGTTGGAGCCTCTCCCATGTCCGTTCGGACAAAAGAGGACTGGGCTGGTCCGTATGCGCCAGCCCGTTGGAGGTGCCCTTACATCGGAGGCTACGGACGGCAGCAAGGCCCGTGACCGAGAGTTGCCGCTGTGTGCGCACTACTCATCGCTGGCCGTCGTGCTCCTGCTAGGCACCGCCGTCGATCAGATCAGAGCCATGAGGACATCCCGTCTCGGGTGGTCTCATGCCGGTCCGTCGCCATTTGTGGATGGAATCAAACTCGCACCGCTGCCAGATTAGCGCCATCAGCAGTCCGGCGGCAGCGGATGGAGAAGCAGCATGGGGCCGATAACAGCGTCTCGTTGGTGGGTGATTGGGGGCCGGCAGGCGAGATCTCTCTTGCCGCCAAGACTGCGGGCAGCCCGGCCGTCGTTCCTCCTGTGGCCCAGATTACAGCGATCTTCATACGAACAGGAGGGTGCGCCGCCCCCTCCCGTCCAACCGGCACACCGTCCTTCTGTTTCTCCTCTGAGACGACTGCACCATGGCCAGCAGCAGATTAGGGGTAGACAAGGGAGGAGCGTCGTCTGGCCGGTGGGGAATTGGAAAGTAGTAGGCCTACATGTATGCCCTGGTGAATGACTATGAGAGAGGACAAGAAGATAATGTTGAGAGAGATAGAGGAGAAATAGGGCCACACATGCATACTTGCTTAATCATGGCAATGTGTCGCTTAAAATTGTGTAATAGTTGCTCCTTTATGCTAGTTTATTGTCGGATAAGCGGATAGTGGTCGTTATTTGCTCGACAACAACTTCAGTATGCCACGAAGCAATTTTAGTACACAACAATATAATTTTGGCGCGCAACTATGGTAGAAATTTCACAAACTAAGGTGACAATTTCACCACAACAGAAGACAAGTTTTGAAACAACTTTTGTGCAGGAGTTTGGTATGCAACAAAACAATTACACCAGCAACAACTTATTTAAAGAGTGCAATAGCTATATCCTACGCCAAATGCAATCCCATGATCGCTACAGCTAAAACACATATAGTGGAAACTTTTTTTCAAAACTGGAACTAGCAACTTAAAGATAGTTGGTGCACTCATATGACGAGTGGTTATTGGTAGCACACATGGTTGCTTCTAAAAGAAGGCGTAGTTGTTATGGTCCTTAAAAAATAAGTTCATGTTGATTGTGGTGCTACTAATTTGCCTACCTCGGAAAGCATGTTGTGAACGATACTATAAAAATATGGTGGACAACTAGTTCTACAAAGTTGTTGCGATGAGGTAAATTTGGTTTGTGTTGAGATGATTTCACAATGGTGGTTAGCAACTCTAGCAGACCCTCCATCATCAACTACACAACAAATAAAGGCAACTTTGATAGGAGGCGAAACAATTCTGGCAGGCAACGGTACAATTGTAATAGGGAAATCGTAAGCAACTTATCAACTCTTTTTAGAAGCAACTTTTGTGGACAAGAAATCAACTTTGGTGTTCTATGAAGCAACTTATGTGCGGCAAAAAATAGATTCAGAATGGCGTTAGCCATACTCTTAACAAATCGGCCCCGTTAGGATGTTGTAGTTGCTACCATTTGTGGGTGCTGAAACAGCTTTTGTGAGCATCAAAACAACTTTTATCGGCGACGAAGCAACATTTGTGGGCATCAAAGCAACTTCTGTGGGTACCAAACAACTTTTGTGGGCGCCGAAGTCGCCCCGTTAAGGTGTTGTAGTTGCTAACATTTGCGGTCGTCGAAGCAATTTTTATGGGCGAAAGCAAGTTTTGGGGCGCCGAATCAACACTTATGAGCGGCGGAGCAATATTTGTGGGCAACGATGCAAATTTTAAGGGCACCGAAGCAACTTTCGTAACATCGAAACATAGGTCTGTTCATTTTGGTATGAGACCACTTTATAACAACATTAAACAATTTGGTGTGCGATGACACAACTTCACAAAAAGGGTAAGCAACTCCACAATAACTGAAAATAATTTTGGTACAACACGAAGCAACTTAAGCAACTCCACAATAATTCATAACTGCGGGAAGCAACACAACAAATAAAACAATTTTGTTACAAGAGGAAGCAATTTTTGTAGGCGATAAAGCAAGTTTTATTGGTGACGGAGCAAGTTTTGTGGGCGATCCAATATGTTTTTTTGGGGTGAGAAGCAAATTTTGTGGGCGTAGAAGCAAGTTCTATTGGTGACGAAGCAAGTTTTATGTGCGACCCAGCAAGTTTTATGGGGACGAGTAAGCAATTTTTATGGGCGTAGAAGCAAGTATTATTGGTGACGCAACAAGTTTTATTAGGCGTCGTAGCAATGTTTATGGGCGACAAAGCAAGTTTTATTAGTGACATAGTAAGTTTTGTGGGTGACGGAGCAAGTTTTGTAGGTGTCAAATCATTTTTGTGGGCGACGAAACAAATTTTATTGGTGATAGAGCATATTGTTCGGACGATCCAGCAAGTTTTATGGGTGAGGAAGCAAGTTTTGTGTTGGTCGAATCAATTTTTCAAAGTGACGAAGCAAGTTAAATTTTATAGACGAGGATCCGGTAAGTTTTGTGAGTGATCCAGTAAATTTTGTAGGGGTCCAATCCAGGTTCCCAGTTCCCTCTTTCATCGCTCTCTCTATGCTTCTTACGTCCATACCAAGTGCATGTGCAGCCAGGACAAAGGCAATAACATGGTCGTCTTCCCCCGTTTGGGCAGAGGAAACAGAGGACGACGAGGCCTCGCTATACTCGAGGGATCTAGCAGACGCAGGCGGAGGACAGACGCCGGGAGAGTAAAACATTCACGAATATCCATGACTCCAACTCGTGATCGCACACATGAGCAATAACATCCAACTATATACGCGCACTGATGGCCAGGAGGTGGATGGACGATACACTGATGGATGGATGAACATTGCCTTGGGCAGTGGCTGGCTCCTCTTGTACACGAGCATGAACTGGCCGTAGGGGCGAGCGGACACCCAACCGGGCTAGCGGCGAGTGCTCCCTCCCGTTGTGGTGCCAGCCAGGTAGCCACTGCCCAAGGCGAGCGAGAAGCAAGCGGGGCTGGAGGGAGAGGTGCATGCGCGAATCAGCTGAATGATCTTCATGTCGATGGCGGCGTGGAGCATCTCCAGATCGGCGGCAGCCGCGGAGCACAAGGACGGCGGTGAGGAGGAGCGCGGCAGGCGAGCGGCGGCGCGTCGGTGCTGCAGGTGAATTGCCCGGATGGCGTGGTAGTTGGGGGCGTGCGTTGAGGACGGGAGGTAGGGGATGAGCGCTCAGGACTTCCAAATAGCGCAGCTGCGCTTCGAGGCATTTACCTAACTGAAAATGTGCAACTGTAATTTCTGATGGGTGCCAAAATCTATTCCATGCTATTTCGACGTAAATATTCATTCGAAATTTGGACGGAGCAAAATATAAGTCAGTATGGAAATACTGTTGGTATGGTAGCTACCGAAAGAAAAGGCTAATAAGGAAACATCAGTTTGTCAATATAACACATACGGGCGACGGAACTCGAGCCAGAAGGAAACAACAAATAATCATTATCGTAGAAATTCAGTCACCTTCATTTATAGCGGAGGACAAATAATAAGCTCATTTCCTCCGCAAACAAATACTCCCTCCGTTCCACAATATAACAAAATATAAAATGTTTTAGGTGTTTCACATATCGTCTATAGATTCGGACTAAAATAAATACACTAAAACATGTTTAGATATATATGAATATGGAAAATATCTTAAACATCTTATATGTGTACACTAAAATGAATTATCATCGTAATTCGTCTTTTTACTTATTTTATTTATTTGTTACTACTTCTGTGACACGTTAGATTATATTTGATGAAAAATTCACGATCACCAAGTTGGGGCGGCCGCAGATTGAGACCAACCAGTATCCACTATCCAGGTGGAATCTCAGGAATTAAGGACTCGATCGAGGCATCAATCCAAAGACTAGGGTCTTTCAAAGCCCTAGTCTCCGACTGGCCGGAATGTCCCGATCGTTCCTCAGTCGTCCCGCCTCCGGCCAGTCCGCCGCATGCCAGCCAGCTTGCCTCCGTTTCTGGCCGCAAGTCCGCAACAACGACCTGATCAGGTCACGAGCATACGCCTCCAACCCCGATGGCGACTCGCACGCCGCCGAGGCCACACCGACGCGGCATCTGTACGTGGTGCTTGACGAACACAAGGACGGCTACGGCATCCACAAGCTGGACCTCGGCGACCTCCACGTCGATCTGGACGGCGGCAGCGGTACGTGCACGGCGCCTCCCGGAGGCTCCGGTTCGCCGGTGTAGGCAGAAATATCGTCGCCATAGGCGCCACTCGCCACATTAACCGTCGTTTTCCGCACGACGGCGCCAACGTCGGCGTCCTCGTCGTCTACGACACCGAGACTGCGGCGATGGCCGTCACGCCTGACCTCCCTACAGGCCTCGCGGAGGGCGGCCACCCACAAGGCAGCCGTGGCCGTCGGGAACCGGCTGTACATGCTCGAGTCCGCGTCGGAGCAGGCCTGGAGTTCGTGCGAGCTGGACGGCAGCGGGAACGTGCACTGCCTGGCTCGAGACCGCGGCGGCGGCGGCTGGCCGGGCGCTGGCTGGACGCCGGCACCTTCTCCTTCAGCACGGCGAGCCGCAAGTGGACGCGGCGCACCAACTGGCAGCTGCCGGCGCACGGCCACGCGCACTACGACGGCGGGCTGGGCGCCTGGCTCGGGCTCCACGCGATCCACGATGGCGGCGTGTTGTTGCAGCCCGAGCTGCACCCTCTCTCCCGCTCTCTGTCGCTCTAACAACCAGAGGTGGAAGACGAAATTCAGTTAACCCTAAACCTGACGAAACTGTATTTTGGCGCGCACACACGAGTCCACGCACACCACGCACCACTACCTGCATGCCCCAGCTCACGCACTCGCCGCGCCCGGAACGCGGACGACGTGGCCGGCCTGCCGCAGGACTCGGTCCTCCGCACACCTCGCTAAGCCCTAACGGATACAAACGCACACACCCACGCACACACGCGTGCACACGCCACGCCACGGACACGGACTGCGACCAGGACGCCCTTACGCCGGTCACCACCGTCACGGCATGGCTGTGCTGACAATCTCCCCCTAAGCCATGCCTAGTAGAGACCCGGCTCGTCGTCGTTGACCTCGGCGACGAGCGCGTGCTCCTTCTCCTTCTTCGGTTTCTTGCAGTCGCGCGCGAAGTGACCGCGGATGCCACAGTTGTGACACTTGCCGCGGCGTCCCCTTCCTCCTCCGCCGCGCTGGCGACGCCGTGCCTCCCACTGGTCCGCGGTGAGCAGCAGCTTATCGCCGCCACCGCCACCGTTGCGCTTCTTGCGCCGCTCCGAACGCTCCTCGAACGCCTTCAGCCGCCCGAGCGCCTCGTCGAAGGTGATCGTGTCCACGTCGCAGAATTGCTCGATGCCGGCCACCGCAGCGTAGAGGCGATCGGGCACCGAGTCCAGGAGCTTCTTCACCATCGCAGCGTCTCCAAGTGTCGCGCCAAGACCAGCATACCTCGCCGCCATGCCGCTGATCTTGCCGGCGAAGATGTCCAGCTGCTCCCCGTCCGCCATGTCCAGGTTGTCGAACTCGCCGCGGAGGGTGGAGAGCCGCGCAGCCTTCACGCGATCAGCCCCGACGAACCTCGTCTTGAGGCTGTCCCACACCTCCGCCGCCGTCTTCTTCGACGAAACCTGCAGCATAATATCTTCAGACAGGGCGCCGAGCAGCTGCGCCCGTGCCGTCTTGTTCTTCTTCACGTCCACCGCCACGCCGTCCATGGGAACCACCGCCTCCCAGACGCCCTGGGCGTCAAGGATCGCCTCCACCTTGATCGCCCAGACGGTGTAGTTCGCCGGCGTCAACATCGGGCAGGAGAGCAACACCGAGCTCCCCCCAACGCCACCGTCGCTCACCTTGCTCTGATACCAAATGTAAGCGGGAGCACTGGCTCGTCGCTGCTCTCTCTCTCACACTGTCACTCGAACGAGAGGAAGGAGACGATGAACAGTTCGCACTGACGAAACTGAACTTAACTGTCGAAACTGAACTTTGCGAACGAACGCTGCCGCTCTGACGGCCTTTTCTATTTCTCTGAGCTCTAACTCGAATAAAGAACAATGGCGATTACAGAGGGGTTCTTAGGGCACGTCCAATGCGTAGCTCCAACCTACTGCCTTGTCAGTGCCATGTAGGCTCGGATGCCACGTTGATGTACTGGTACTGCCCTGCAGATGACAGGTGAATCCTGCAGAGGAGGCTGCCTCTTCGAACGAAAGATGAGGAAAAGAAGAGAAAAGCGAGAGAGAGCATGTGAATCTGAGCTACTGCTTCCGTTGGCTGGAAATTGGACCACACAGCTGCTTCAGTACTACGGACCTAGGTGGAGGGGATGAAACCACCGCATGCTGGCTCCTCCGCTGCTCGTGCCCTTATAGGCGGAGCCGTGCTCAGAGAAATAGGCATTTTGATGCTCAAGCTTTCTGGATGCAATGCACAGTGTGGAATGTGGAAGGCTTTAAGTTCTTGCCTTATCTTGGTTTGTGGTTTTAAATTTAGTTCCAGGAATTCAAGCATTGACAACGGAGTTTCAAGTTCGCATCCTGGCTTTGATGTGACGTTTTTTTTTTTACAAATTTATTATCTAGATGCTTGGACAGTTGAGTACAGACTACACATTTCTTGTATCTAAAACATTAGAAAGAATGTACAGAGACAACCGAGTAGAGATGAATGGTTATTTGAAATGCATGCAAAATTTCCTATGAACTCTAGTGCAAAAGATTACTTGGAAAATTTTCTTACACGATTCAGTCCTGCAACTGCTCCTCTGAAATTCATTTCATTTTCAAATAAAATAAAATGATGAGTGTCAAACAAACCCTCAAAAAATTTCTTTGGAAACTCCAAGGTGTATGGCTCTGAGGGAAGTCACACAGTGATTTTTACTGCAACAACTTTGCCAAAAAAGATTTTTACTGCGTTCACTGTTTTTTTTTCCACAGTTTAGTAGAAAAGATGACGCTGTGTGGCTCCGAGGGGGAGAAGCGAACCGGAGAAGAAGGGAAAGGGGATGGGCGACGCCAAGCGGGTGCTGCTCACCTGCAACGGCGGCGGCGACGCCGTCTCGCGGGGCATCGCCACCGGCCTCGCCAGGCACGGCTGCAGGTACCACCAGCACCACCCAACCTCGCCGGCGCTCCTCTCGTTCGATTCTGATCCGGCGCCTTTGCTGACTGTGCGCGCAGGCTGGTCCTAGTGGGCGACGAGGCCGCCCTGGCCGCCACGGCGGAGGAGGTCCGGCGATGTGGGACAGGAGGAGGAGGGGCGGCGGCCGTGGCGGTGGTGGGGCTCGACTTCGAGGCCTGCGACGAAGCGGCCGCCGGCGCCGCGGTGGAGGCGGCGTGGCGCTGCTTCGGGGACGGCGGCCTCGACGCCCTGGTGAACTGCTGCTCCTACGAAGGTAGAGCATGAACTGACACTGCCATCATACGCACGCCCAGTTCGTGATGCCTGTTGCCTGAGCCCAGCTAACTGATGCTAGCTCTTCTCTGAATCTTTTCACTCAGCTTCAGCTTGCATCATCATCCATTAATTTCATGATCCCTGAACCTCTCTGAACCATGGATTCTTGCTTGGATTGGATGGATGTATGTACGAGCAGGGGAGGTGCAAGATTGCCTCAGCGTAACTGAAGACGAGTACAACAAGACGATGAAAGTCAATGTAACCACACCTTGGTTTCTCATCAAGGCGATCGCGAAGAAGTTCAGGGATGCGCAGTCCGGCGGATCTGTAGTGTGCTTGACGCAGATCATCGGCGCCGAGAGGGGATTGTACCCGGGGGCTGCGGCATACGGCACCAGCTTAGGCGCCGTTCACCAGTTGGTCAGAGTAAGCCTTCTTTCTTGCCTCAAGTACTGTACTGTCAGCTACTACTAATATGAAACCTGAAGAATGCTCATGGTGGTAATCAAACACATTTCTTTCAGCTGTCGGCGATGGAGCTCGGCAAGCACAACATCAGGGTGAACGCCGTGTGCCGTGGCCTGCACCTGGGGGATAAGTTCCCTGTATCCGTGGGAGATGGGAAGGCCGAGAAGGCTACCGAGGAGGTGATGCCGCTGCGGCGATGGCTGGACCCGGACAAGGACCTGGCGTCGACGGTGCTGTACCTGGTCGGCGATGACTCCCGCTTCATGACAGGCACCACCATCTACGTCGACGGCGCGCAGTCCATCGTGCGCCCCCGGATGCGTTCCTTCATGTAGGTTGTCCATGCTAGCTCTGGTGGCCATGTCTGGATCTTCACATTCGACTAGGTTTTCTGATATGTTGTCAAGTAGTTGAAGTGGTTCGTGCAAAGAGCAAGTGTGATGCTTAATTGGTCTTGTGATAATTCATACATATCTGACGCTAGTAGCACAGCAGGTCCCTTTCGGATGAAAATAAACTGAAACTGATCGTATGGCCTATGGTTCTCACAGAAGAAATGCAACCTCATCAAATAAACTATGAGCAAAACTGGATGAAATGAACGGGTAATGCTGTCGAGCAAGTCAGCATAGGATGCAAAATTGGTTGGTTGTTTCACTCGTCCTTCTCTGCCGCGGCCTTGCGGCTGCTTCTATCGGCGAGCACCGACTTGGTCTTCTCCAGCACTCCGAAGAAGATGGAACCGCCGATGCCAATCCACAACACTCGCGGCTCGATGCCCTGCAAACATCGTCAGAATCAGATCAAAGCAATGTAAAAGACCCTGACCAACTTATCATATGATTGCAGGTCAGATTTTGGAACTTGTCAGATGGTGAACCGAAGCGTTTTGGTTAGCATCAGGTCGTCTAATTTTTCTTGAAGAGTTTAAATTGCTTTGCTAAAAAAAATACAAAAGAAATTCTTAAAGTGCTGCTCATGTCTTTAGTACTGTACCCTCAAGAATGCCCCGGGACCTTCCTCTCTCAAGATTGTTTTAGCACAACTAACAATTCCAGAGTATTGTTTTGTTTGCCCCTGCAATAAGTTGGAACAAGTAATAATGTCAATTATGCAAAAGAGGGGTTTCTCTTCGGTGTGGAATCTATGAAGAGTATGAAGTATCCACCTGAATCATCAACCTTGTCTTCAGGACATCGAGGGGTGTCGTTATAGCGCCGGTAATTGCACCTAGAGGAAATGGGGTACACCGTACACGTATAAGATAGTGTAGTCTTGGTTCAAAGAAGGGATATAAGAGCAGGGGAAGCAAGTACTATAAAAGGAAAAAAATGGAAGTTAGAAGATTAAATCAAGAAAAATAGGTTTTACCTGCAAAAGCACCAATAAGTGCATTTTCTGGATCATTCAGCTCCCTCTTTGCCTAGACAGGTTGTTGAGAAGTTCAGTTCAAGTATGAGTTGGACAAAACTTAACAGGAAGTGATTCTCTGTGAGGAATGTCAAGATCATGTGGATAGGATTTGAGGAAAACAGCATGCAGAAACTCATCTTACATAATCAAGTTACAGACATCACGATGAATCAGTAATGGAATGTAGTGATGAAACCATAATGTCCAAAATCTATACAATACTATTTAACTGAACACCACTCATGAAGGTACAAAAAATGGGAAAATGGGAAATAGTCAATCCAATATCAAAACTGAAAGTGTTTCAGGCACATAAACAAGAGAGTATTGCAGGGGAGTAGGTCAGCAGAATGATTAATAAATATATTATCTCAGCAATGGTAAACTTTACGCACCACAAGCTTGTAACCAATTCGAAGTTGCTCGTATATACAGAATTGAATGGCATCAAACGGAAGATCTCGAAGTAAAAACGAACCATAGCCCTGCAAACCAAAGTAAACCAGTCTCAGAATGGAGATAATGTGGTGTATTATATGACTGCAATTTATTTTCCGAAATACGAAATAACGAGTAAAACTTAATCTTATATCAGTTAATAAATTGTTCACCAAATAAGAGGTCAGATGATACATACAGCATAAAGACCTTTAAATCCTTCCTTGGCAACTATGAGACGAACAGCATCAGGTGCAGTCTTGAATTGACCAGTTTGCATCCTTTGTTTGACCACCTGAATGTAATACAATATATTTCGATGAAAAACAACATTTAATGTACAGTACATAAAATTAAACTAACACAAACCTCTGTGGGGACACGAATGAGAGAAGCACCAAAGCCTCCAACAGCCCCTGCAGTCTGTACGATCCTCATTCAGAAAACAAGGCTGACATAAACC
The DNA here is from genome assembly GCA_026929855.1 of Poa annua. NCBI lineage: Eukaryota > Viridiplantae > Streptophyta > Magnoliopsida > Poales > Poaceae > Poa > Poa annua. Next base: position 3,275,897 of record CM049434.1, on the reverse strand, counting down.
AACATGCTTAAGGGAGTAAGGATCCAGAAAGAAGCACAAAATAGTATTATTTACGCTTTGGACCATCGACAGGCTTGTCAGTGCAGTATGACAATGTAAGAAGAAGAAAAAGCAATCAGCTAGTTCATATCTATTGTGTGCAAACTTACAAGATGAGCAACAGCACTCAAATTTTCAGGTAACATGTCCAGCAGTTTCCGCTTAGTTGGCTCATATATTCCCACAAACATAGCAGAAGCCCTGCAACAATTCATAATTTAGCTTAAATAAATCGCAACAGCATATATTGGAGGCAATTTTAACAGTAATTTCATCTAATGATATGAAGCAAAAGTAAAGCCATGAATGATGGATACACATTTTTTATGAAAAGAAGTCGCGATGAACAGGGATGCAATGCGAAGATAATGCATGTACTAGTATTACTGTTTAACATGTTCTAGACTCACGGGAGAACACCGACAAGATTTCCACCTAATCCAGAATAGAGGCCTTTCCATTGAATTTGACTTCCAGCTCGAACAGCCTGCATATGTAAGAAATCAAGTCAGATAAAATGTGCATGTGCATTGCCTGTAAGCCATGAATATGCAAAAGAATAAGATTTCTCAGAGCAGTACTAGATGGTAGATAAGAAGAAGAAAATGATATACGGCCACTCTTAAAAATGGTGGAAACTGGAGTCACTCTTTATAAGTATACCGCAAGGTGCAAGCACAAGCACACTGAGGTTTCTTATTTGCTTTACCCCGATGTGTTGCATTGGACAAAAGGCTAACCCCCTAGGGAAGAGCAAGTGTCCACTGTCTTGGCAGTAGCATAAGACGAGACTTGGGGGGGGGGGGGGGCTCAAGCCATTCATATAGTGAAGTGCGTGCTTTTATTTTTCTTTCCAAAATGAGAAGTAGGTATACACTGTTCTTGGCATGTCATATAGAGCATGGGCTAGAGAGAACTTGGATTTAGACATGGCAACTACTGCAGGGTTCTTGATTCTGTGGCACTTCAGACATTGGCATCCCCAACAAAGTAATCATGTATCTCCTGGGCACATTCAGCAAAAGATTCTCCAGTGTTTGGGAGTAGGTTCGGGGGTCTAATTTTCTGGCCATCAAAATTAACCAAAAAAAAATGCCACAATCAACTGCTAACTATTAAGACCGAACTGCACATCTTCAGACAATTTTGTTTGGCGACTGCGTTGCAGTGCAGAAGTGATTTTTACCTGAAGCCTGGTCTTGATGGTGTCGATAGGGTACAGAGCCGTCTCCACCACGACACCGGCGGCTCCTCCGGCTATCACGCCCTCTGCGAGCAGACAAAAACCGTACACAATGGTCAGTTTCCTCCATCCATCTCTGCACTAGTAAGGATGCAGAAAGCCAAACGAAACTGTACTGCAACACTAGTTCATGTATGGACGCGGCAGAGAGACTGAGAGGAGGAGTCTGACGCACCGCATAGGACCTGGAGGAAATTGAACGGCTTCTCTTCGTCGGCCCCGCCGCCGCCCATGGCTCCCCGCCGCCAAGAACACCACCGCTCTGCGCGAAGAAAGGATTAAGCCGGGTGGAATTTTGACGACTGGGCAGTAGCTAGAGACAAGAATCTGCGGGAGGGGGGGAGAGGGTTCGCACCTGAGGAAGGGGGAGGAGGATGAGCCGCGGGGAAGAGGAGGAAGAGGAAGGATACAATGGATTGAGGAGGAAGAAGAAGGGAAGGGCTTTCCGGATTGGGTCGCACGGTCGGCCCATTAGCATGTACCAGGCCCAAACCCATCCGGACTATGTTGTGTACTCTGTGTAACCTCCGGGCTCGGCAGTTCCGGCCCATCCCCTTTCCTTCTTTTATATATGGTTGTTTTTGTAAGTTTTTATTATGCTTCTTTGTTGTGTGGCCGCAGATTCTTTTTTTTAGATAAAGGGAAAGAAATTAATATGAAAATGTTATCAAGTACACCTAGTCTCTGTAACGACCAACATGATTTTAAGACCTAGTTGAAACATCGGGATGCACACAACCAAAAAAAAAGCTAAAAGTCATCCCTCAGCTATCATTTGTATGCAACATCAAACTCAATATCAACCATCAAAATTGGTGATATGGAACTATGAAAAAGGTTCTTCGAAAAAGACGCCTCCAAGAAAGGTAGGACACGTGACCACCACTTTCGATTGATCCAACTAGCACAACTAGATCATGGATTTTCAACTAGAAGAGATTCTTGACAATCTCCTAACAAAGTAAAACATCATATTTCTCTCATACGGGCAACGCCTCCTCCCTTTCCGGACTTCCTCCTTGGTTGGGCGAACCGTACCACGCCGCCACTCTCCCGCTGCGGCTGACGACGCTCTCTCGGTTTTGCTTGACAGACTCTCAGCTCCTTTCCCCCTTCCTAGGAGTAGGCAGCGGCGGAGCTTAGCGCCAACCTCCGCAAACCCCTTACATCTCTGCCTTGAGACGCGACGTGTTGTGCTGATCCCCGAACATCGCCTAACCGGAAGCCTACAGCCCTCCGGTACCACAACGACGCCTCATCGCATACAAATCACTATTGCTCATTTGGGAATCTAAGGTGACCTGGATTTGGGTGTCGCATATTGTTTTGGGGAATACTACCAGTGGCGGCATTGAGTTTAAAATTGTACCAATATCTCTCCAGTCTGCCCTACTCTTGAAAACCTACCAGAAAAATATGGCGCGCATTGCAGCGGGTATCTATTAAGAAATCTAATAAACACAAGAATTTTAAATTTGACTACAGAAATATGGAAGCAAAAGAGTTCACTTGACTGACAAAACTATTATCGACATTCCCCCAATACGGGATCTTATTTTGAAATTATATAGTAGGATGTCATGATCTTATCATTCGCATCGCAAAAAAATGATGACACGGACAATTTAATGGATAAAGAAAATAGTGATATGGATAAAGAAAAAATGATATGGATAGTTGCATGTAGAGATAGGCAATAAGTAATGAATATTAGTGTGATGATGTGAATAATGAGTAGGTTATAAAAGTGAGTGATGTGGATAATTTACATACTGAGATAGAAAAATAATTGTGGTTAATAGAGTTTTCCATTATTGAAAGTTTAAATAAATAGATATATAGATTAAACATGAGAATAGTCATAGTGGGAGTGACAACATAAGTGCCACGTACTCCCTCCGTCCACAGAAGAGTGGACGTTTGGGGTCTAGTATTTTTCCGCAAAAGAGTGTACACATACATCCCAATGCACAATGCTTTTAATTCAATAGTCGTTTAATAAACTCATGGAGCAACGTGTGATTTAGCTATTGGCTGCGTACTTACTTAAATCCTTTGGGTTACTGGCTTAATTGCTGCATGCGAGAAACTTTCATTAAATGGTCTTCTCTCAATGGTTGCATGCACGCATGGGGCTGCTATTTTTATGCATTAATTAGGGCATGGAGCAAAGTCAGATGTGTTCTTGGTTTGTGTGTAAATCTCCAAAAGCACAGTTTCTCGCGGACGGAGGGAGTAGGTAAAAAGGATGATGTTGCAAGTATTTAATGAGGAGAGAGATGATGTGTTGATATCATATGTAGATATCGTTACATAACGGATTTCGAGACAAGATGAGTTTATAGATTAATAAATTATATGATACTACACATATGTTGCCACCTACTATTGAGATAGTAACATACTATAAGATACTTACCACTATGACTAGTGTGATGCTATCCGAGGGCCACTGACTCTGAGAACAAACGGGAAAGAAAAAAGTTTGAGAGCAAGTCCACTAAATCCCGCGACCTTCGTCCTTGAGAACATTAGTACTCTAAATCGAAGCGTCGCTGCCGTTCAACACTTCAACTCCCGATCGAAGGCCCTTCGACTTCCATCGATTCTCGCGCTCCAGTTAATAGCAGACGAAACGTGCGGCCGCTCTGCATTCACAATTCTCACTCAAACCCCTACTTTATTAACGCCAGAGTTCAGACACAAACTCACAACTCACAGAACCTCCTCTCCTCTCTCTGAAAACCTTTCCAGCCATGGCGCACTGGTCCTCGCTCCCGCCCGAGCTCGCGAGCCGCATCGCCGACTGCTTCCTGGCCACCAACGACCTCGACTACTACATGGACTTCCGCGCTGTCTGCAGCAACTGGCGATCCGCCACGGATGACCCCAAGAACAACTCCTCTCAACTCCGCTTCCGCCCCCGCCGATGGATGATCATCATGGACCAATTCGGGGACTCCGACGACAACACTCGCCGCCGCCTGGTGAACACCGTCACCGGCCGCGTCCTCCTCAAGGACCTGCCTCTGCTTCGCAGCTGCTACATCATCGTCGCTACGACCCACGGTGGCTACTTCGTCCTGGCCGACGGGAAAGCCCCTCACGGTGTAGCCATCCTCAACCCTTTGACCGGCCACATGGTTCGGTTCATGGCGCCCCTGCCGTCCCGTAGGATGGACGACGTTCTTGCTGCCGTCTCCGGTTCTTCGCCCACCCTCATCCTGATTTCCGGCGGAACTGGTGAGCACTGCATCTACATGGCTGCTGATCCTGCCAGTGAATCTTTCACCGTGTGCAAGAAACTGCCAGTGAACCATCCTGTGAGACTGACGATCCGCGTGGCCGTCATGGGTGGTGTGTACGCCGATGGAGTACACGGACTTCCTGATCTGGCAACGATTTCAGTTGTGGTAAAGAAGATCTCCGAATTGATCGCCATCTTGCCTCACGATGCACCCACTAGTAGAAAACAGGCTAAAGGACCAAACAGAAATACCCCATTTGTCCCGGTCGTACTGCAAACCGGGACAGATGGGGCCTAAACCCCGTCGAGCGCTCCAGGCGACACCCATTTGTCCCGGTTCCAGCCACGAACCGGGACAAATAAGTGAGCACCCGCCGAGAGCTCCAGCGTACACTCATTTGTCCCGGTTCATGACTGGAACCGGGACAAAGGTCATTGTTTCAATTACGCGCGGAAGCCGAGCCATCGCCGCGCATTTTTTCGACGCGCACGGAAGACGAGCGGAAGTACGGCGCCGCCGGCGATTCCTCTGCCCTCCGGCGATTAATTCCTCTGCTCCGGCCGGCGATTCCTCTGCCTCTCCGGCGCTATAAAATGCACAGTACGGCTCCTCCACACACCATCTCTCCGGCTCCTCCACACACACCATCTCTCCTCTCTTTTCTCCGGTCCTATGGAGCCACTCGCGCGTCCGCCTCGGTCCGAGTTGTACTACTACAAGAAGGAAGGCATGCGGTTCAAGGTGTGGGTCACCCTTCGTGCATGGCGCGTGGAGAAGTGGATCCGCGACGTGAAGAACTACTTCCTCGACGCCGCTCCGATCAAAGCCGTTGGACTCGATTGCGAGTTCACCGACCCTCGACGGAAGGATACTCCGCAGCGCGCCGCCGTCCTTCAACTCTCGGTGGCGACCGAGACTCTTGTCTTCCAAATTTGCGAAGCTGATCGGGTGCCACAGGTCCTCGTGGATTTCTTAGGTGATGAGACAATCAATTTCTACGGCGTGGCAATCCATAATGACATGAAGATGCTAGCCTACTATGGAATTATTATTCGGTCCGCGGTCGACCTGCAGAGGGATCGCCGAAACCCTACCGGCAATTTTACTCCGAGTCTCTATGCTCTCTCTAATGCTATCATTGGGACAAATCTTGAGAAGAAGAAGAAATACAAGAAGAAGAAGGACACGGACGACGACAAGGACGACACGTTAGAAGAAGACCTAATTTTCGGATGGGGCAAAGTTCCATTGAGCTACGATCAAGTCGTATATGCTGCTTTAGACGCTCGCCTTGGCTTCGAGATTGCATGGAAGTGGGATAGTCTACGCGGCTATAATACTGAGTATGATCATCTTAATGTCGTTGATGAGTAGGCTATCTATGTATTCGGTCACGCAAAAATTCTGTGTGCGCGTGTTCTCATGTATTGACCGAAATATATCTAAAGTTTGCAAAAGTTATTCCAAAGTTTGCAAAAGTTTTTTCAAATTCCAAAGTTTGCAAAAGTTATTTAAAACAGAAAACAGAAAATGGTTCTGTATTAGTTAGTCAAATTCAAACACTTTTCATATTCATAGTTTTTCCAAAATCCAAAGTTTGCAAAAGTTATTTAAAACAGAAAACAGAAAAAGAAAATAAAAACAGAAAAAGAAAATGAAAAAAAACCCCATCTATCCCGGTTTCAGTCACAAACCGGGACAAATGGGCCGCCTTGTTGTCCCGGTTTGTGGCTGGAACCGGGACAAAAGGTGGGGGCCTATATATACTGATATCAGCTGCCCCCTCCCAAAACCATTGGAGGCATTTTTTTTGCAATGGAAGGAGGGGGTGTGTGCTAGTCTATTTTTTTTAAGTATGCACGCAAGGTGTTCGATGAAATGCCCGAGAGAGTTCACGAAATGATTTGATGTACACTTAAAGAAGTTTATCCTTCTTTTCGATCGAGGTTAATATTTTTCTCATTTCATTTGTCATTAATTGATACCGTGCATGTTCAGTGGTTATTTCTCCTGTAATGGTTATTGATATAGTTAATTATATAATGCAGATGGACCGGCAATGGATGTACGGTGACCGACGCACTGTCGAGTACATGAAGGGCTTGAAGAAATTTCTCGAGATAGCCAAGGCCCACAGTACCAATGGTTTCATGTGTTGTCCATGTGTGGACTGTCAGAATAACACTGATTACCCAGAGACGAGAACCATTCAATTCCACCTTATTCGGCACGGTTTCATGCCCAGCTATAATTGTTGGACCAAGCACGGAGAAGAAGGGGTTATGATGGAAGATAATGAAGAAGATGATGATGACAACTATCCTATGTTCCCGGATTACGGTGATACTGCAACGGGGGAAGCTGAAGATGAAGAGGCACCATATGAGCCCGCAGACGATCTTGGTCGGGCCATTGCTGATGCAAAGAGAGAGTGCGGAACTGAAAAGGAGAGGTTGAAGTTCGACCAGATGTTAGAGGATCACAAGAAATTGTTGTATCCAAGTTGCGAAGATGGTCAGAAAAAGTTGGGTACCACACTGGAATTGCTGCAGTGGAAGGCAGAGTGTGGTGTGACTGACAAGGGATTTGGAAAGTTGCTGCAGATAATTAGGAAGATGCTTCCAAAGGTTAACGAGTTGCCCGAGAGTACGTACGAAGCAAAGAAGGTTCTGTGCCCTCTAGGATTAGAAGTGCAGAAGATACATGCCTGCCCTAATGACTGCATCCTCTATCGCGGTGAGTACGAGAATTTGGATGCATGCCCGGTATGCACTGCATTGCGGTATAAGATCAGACGAGATGACCCTGGTGAAGTTGAGGGCGAGCGTCCCCGGAAGAGGGTTCCTGCCAAGGTGATGTGGTATGCTCCTCTAATACCACGGTTGAAACGTCTGTTCACAAATAGAGAGCATGCCAAGTTGTTGCGATGGCACAAAGAGGACCGTAAGAAAGACGCGATGTGCAGACACCCCGCTGATGGGTCGCAGTGGAGAAAAATTGAGAGAGAGTTTCCGGACTTTGCAAATGACGCAAGGAACTTAAGGTTTGGTCTAAGTACAGACGGATTCAATCCTTTTGGGGAGCAGAGCAGCAGTCATAGCACCTGGCCTGTGACTATGTGTATTTATAACCTTCCTCCTTGGTTGTGCATGAAGCGAAAGTTTATTATGATGCCAGTGCTCATCGAAGGCCCGAAGCAACCTGGTAACGAGCTTGATGTGTACCTCAGGCCCTTAGTTGAAGAACTTTTACAGTTGTGGCGGGAAGAAGGTGTACGTGTGTGGGATGAGCACAAACAGGAGGAATTTGACCTACGAGCTTTGCTGTTTGTAACGATCAACGATTGGCCGGCTCTTGCGAACCTCTCAGGACAGACAACCAAGGGGTACAATGTATGCACACACTGTTTAGGTGAGACTGAATGTATATATTTGGATAAATGTAAGAAGTGTGTTTATCTGGGGCATCGTCGATTTCTTCCGATCAAGCATCCCGCAAGGAAGAAAGGCAAGCATTTTAAAGGTGAGGCTGATCACAGCAGGAGGCCTGTCGACCGTACTGGTGAAGAAATATTTGATATGGTCAAGGATTTAAAAGTAATCTTTGGAAAGGGTCCTGGAGGACTAGAGGTTCCGAAAGACGCTAACGGGCACGCACCCATGTGGAAGAAAAAATCTATATTTTGGGAGCTACCATATTGGAAGGTACTAGAGGTCCGATCTGCAATCGACGTGATGCACGTGACAAAGAATATTTGCGTGAACCTGCTAGGCCACTTGGGCGTGTACGGGAAGAAAAAAGACACAGAGGAAGCACGGGAGGACCAGAAACGTATGAAAGAACGAGACGGTCTAAATCCCGAACACTATGAAGGCCCCGCCAGCTACGCTCTTACCAAACAAGAGAAAGTAATATTCTTTGAATGCCTGAGCAGTATCAAGGTCACGGCTGGCTTCTCGTCGAATATAAAGAGGATAGTAAATGTGAGACTCCAAAAATTTCAAAACCTAAAGTCTCATGACTGCCACGTGATTATGACACAATTGCTTCCGATTGCACTGAGGGGGCTTCTACCGGAAAATGTTCGAGTACCCATTGTGAAGCTTTGTGCATTCCTCAATGCAATATCTCAGAAGGTAATCGATCCGGCGATTCTACCTAGCTTACAGAGTGATGTGGTCCAGTGTCTTGTAAGTTTTGAGTTGGTGTTCCCCCATCCTTTTTCGATGTTATGACGCATCTCCTGGTTCACCTAGTCGAAGAGATTCGAGTTCTCGGTCCTGTATTTCTACACAATATGTTCCCTTTTGAGAAGTTCATGGCTGTCTTAAAGAAATATGTTCATAACCGTGCTAGGCCAGAAGGAAGCATCTCCAACGGCTATGGTACGGAGGAGGTCATTGAGTTCTGTGTTGACTTTATTGCTGATCTTAAGCCGATTGGTGTTCCACAATCACGGCATGAGGGGAGACTGAGTGGAAAAGGCACACTAGGAAAGAAATCAATAATTTGTATGGATGGGCATTCTTTCACTGAAGCACACTACACAGTCCTACAAAGTTCTACCTTGGTGGCACCGTATATCGATGAACACAAGAATATTGTACGCTCCCTACACGTGGGGCAGTCTGAGAACTGGATTATACGTAAACACATGGCGACTTTCGGCGGTTGGTTGCGAACACATATCCGGAATAAAGTAGATGTTGAAGAACAGTTATGCTTGTTGGCCAGGGCACCATCTACGACTGTATCTACTTTCCAAGGGTACGAGATAAATGGGAATACATTTTACACGGCATTCCAAGATAAAAAGAGCACCAACCAAAACAGTGGTGTTCGCGTTGATGCAACAAACAACAATGGGCAGAAGAACACATATTATGGGTGCATAGAAGAGATATGGGAACTTGACTATGGACCTTATTTTAAGGTCCCTCTGTTTCGGTGCAAATGGGTCAATCTGAAACGTGGGGTTCATGTAGACAAGCTGTACGGAATGACAACAGTGGATCTAAACAATCTTGGTTACAGAGACGAACCATTCGTCCTAGCCAATGATGTTGCTCAGGTTTTCTATGTGAAGGACATGTCTAGCAGACCGAAAAAAAGAAAAAATATGGAAACGAATACATCATACGATGAGCCGAAGCGTCACATAGTTCTTTCAGGAAAAAGAAACATCGTGGGAGTGGAGGACAAGACAGACATGTCAAATGATTATAACAACTTTGATGAAATCCCGCCCTTCGTAGTGACCATTGACCCAATCATCAAATTGAATGAAGAAGATGCTCCATGGTTCCGACCCTGAAGAAGAGGCTCCATGGTTCCGACCCTGTAATAATGTATTAAACATTTTATGTGAAGAAGATGTTTTTGTTACCTGCATATCAAATGGATCCGCCGACGGTGGTTCATGAGTGCCAGACGGTGACTTTGTATATCAAATGAACTACACTAAGTGTTGACATAGCTTAAACATGTATGATTCCTCCTCCTATTTCACAAGAGAATGCTTCTAAGCCCAGCCTCTCGAAGATGTCCTAAGTATGCTCACAAGGACATCTTCGAGAAGCTGGTTCCTAGAGGAGTCCTCTGCCTTTGCCTGGATTGTACTGAAGGTGTGGGCACCTATTTATAGCATCACCAGGGGGAGGTATCTTTATTCTCGGTTGGTGGCTCAACCCGAGACAAAAGAAACACACTCCTGATCTAACGGCTCAGAATTGCTTAAAAGAAACACACCCCTGATCTAATGGCTCACGAGTGCTTGAAAGAAACACACGATCCGTGTGCTTCTTTAGTCCCAGTTTGGAAGTGATAGTGTTGATCCAACAGCTCACAAGTCCTCAAAACAAACACACCCCCGATCTAACGGCTCACAAATTCAAACACTTTTCATATTGAAAGTTTTGCCAAATTACATAATATGCATAAGCTACTCAAAATTAGATTCAAATTATTTGGAAAATGAAAATGGAAAAGAAAAACTGAAAATACCCCTTCTGTCCCGGTTCCAGCCACCAACCGGGACAAAAGGGGGTGTAAAGGCGGGAAGCCCTGGCGGCCGAAATTTAGCTATTTGTCCCGGTTGATGGCTCAACCCGGGACAAAAGACCCCCCTTTTGTCCCGGTTGCAGCCACCAACCGGGACAAATGGGGGGGTGCCTATATAACTGGCACTTAGCCGCGGGTCGAGCCACAACCCGGAGCAATTCCCCACTCCTACCGTTACGCTGCCAAAATTTTCCGTCGCCGCCGCCGCAGTCTTCTCCGACGCCGGTGTCTGCGGGAATCCGCGCCTCCGTCCACGACCACGCCACCCGTGCCCCTGCGCCTCCGCCCCCGCCGCGTGCGGGAATCGTTCCCGAGTCCAGCACGCCCCCGCGCAATCGTCGTTCCAGACTCCGGTCGCCGCGTCGACAGCAAGCTCGGCGACGTTCCCGGCCTCCCCGCGCTCCCTCTTCCCTGCCACGGTGAGATTCCCGGCCTCCCCGACCATAGCCCCGGAGTCGTATGGGCCGTGCACGAAACCCTAGCATTGCACGTCGCCGGCCTCCGCTCCGGCGAGAAATCGACCATCTCCGGCGTTCAAATCCGAGCGGCGCCGCCTCCTCTTGGTCAAGGGCGACTGTGCACGTCCGTGCCCACGGTCGCACGGCCCCGGGCGCTCGAATTCGGCCGATTCTTGCTTGGCAGGGAGAGGAATCCTCCATTGCTGACGTCGGATGACGTCAGCGTGCCATTTTCATGTTATTTTTCAATATTTAGAAGTGTGTACTATTAGAAATGTTATTAATTTAGGAATATTTAGAAGTGTGTACTATTAGAAATTTGTGTTAGTTAAATATAAAAAATTTGTGTACTATTAGAAATGTTTTAGAAGTATAAATATTTAGAAGTAAAATTGTTAGAATTGCATATTAGTAGTTCTTGTTGCAATGTATATTTTTAAAGTGTTAGAAATTGCATATTAGAAGTAGTATTTGTAATGTGTTAGAAATTATTTTGAAGTTTCAATGTAGTTCTTTTTAGTATTTTTTAGTATTTGTAGCATGCAAATTAGTATGTGTTGGAATATTATTGCAATTATTCGGAGTGACATATTTTTGTTGCGTGCAGGTACTCGAATTGGTCAGCACGTCGTAGCTGCCGCCCTCTCGAAGCCGCCACTCTCTCGGAGCCCCGACATTGTTCGACTAGTGCGCCACTGTCAGAGACGAGCAAGAAAATGTAAATGAATTATTCGAGATGTAATATTGTTGCTTTAAATGGATTATTCGGCTATATTAGTGATATTTAATCGATATTTAACTATGGAAATAACATTGTTCGACTTCTCCACCACCTTCATGGTTAATAATATATATGATACTTTAATCGATATGCAAATAGAAATGAAGATGTGAATTTGTCTTAATAAATTGCAGAAACTATGGAGCCCGGTAGAGACCATGAACTAGAAGAGGACATGTTCGACATCATCCGCGAAGGTCCATTAGAGGGACATGAGAACAACTCGGACGATTTCACGTCACAGTTCCTGAACGAGTCCGGTGATGGATTGGAGGGGCCTTCCGACGAAATAGACGTCCCCGACTCTGCTGTTGGAAAGTCGTCCGGCGAGGTATATATTAGCCCTCCGGTGTTCGTCTATGTTGAATAGATGCGTTAATTGATTTGTGTATATACATATATTAACTACCGCTTCTTTCTTGTTTTAGCCCTCCGGATCGAGCAAGAAAACATCCGCCAAGTCAGATGTTACGAAACGAGGCGGGCCACGAAGCGGCACAAAAAAGCTGACCGGGACTCAAAAGTACCACATTGAAGTAATCGATGCAAAAGGCAAACCGATTGCTCCCGTCAAGCACGCCAAAAAATTTGTAAGTTAGTGCGGAGTCATTGTAAGGGACCAGATCCCCATCACGACTCATGAATGGAATCAGCCAAAGGTGCCAAGAGAGGGGGTTACTTATGTCCCCAATGCAGACAAAGAACGCCTTTGGGCCGAGCTCATGAAGAATTTCACTTTACCAGCAGAGGAGGATGAAGATCACCCTGTTATAGAGAAGCGATGCAAGGCCTGGGCTTTGATGGAGATGGGAGAACTGTTCCGCAGCTGGAAGAAAAGGCTAAACAAGTTGGTAACTGAAGGTACGACTCCAGAATTCGTCGGGATCTATGAAAACATAAAACATGAGTGGGACGATTTTAAGGCGTACAAGCTATCGACTGAAGCTAAGAAAAGGTCAGAGATAAATAAGAAAAATGCAGCAAAGAAGAAATATCACCATGTTATGGGGTCAGGTGGCTATCGGACGGCCAAGGCTAAGTGGGAGAAAATGGAGGATGAGCTAGCGGCTAAAAATATAGAGTTCGAGACATTGTATTGGCCCGAACGGCTTAGAGACTGGTTCTATGGCATTGGTGGAAAGTTGGACACAGAAACAGGGGAATGTATTTTTAACGAGGATCACGGAGTAGACCCTGTCAAAAAAATCAGAGACGTACTGAAGGAGGTGGAGGAAGGCAAGTTCCAGCCAAACAGAGAGAATGACGAGCTATCGCGCGCCCTTGGGAACGCTGAACACAGTGGACGAACACGAGGAACCGCCGGCTCCGTTCCGTGGAAGATTGGGTTTCCCTTAGATGTCGGGACTTACAGAAGCCGAGCGAGAAAGAAGAACATTGCGAATGACCGGATGCAGAAGCTAGAAGATAAATTAGCAGAGCACGAGAAGGACATAGCTGAGCTCAAGGCTGAGAGGCGGCGTCCACGGAATTCCTGCGAATCTGAGACGCACGCAGATCCTTCTCCTGGTCCAAAATCTATGCAGAGAAGCAGTGTGGCTTCCACGGAGCTCGTTCGCCCAGGTTCCCCCTCGGGTACTTGTCACCCCGTGGATTGTATCAGTCAGCAGGAACTGTGCGAGCTACATGTGCCATGCTTGAATATAACTGTGAAGGTGGCGGACGGTTTTGCCGTACCGCACAAACCAGATGGAACGTATCATTGTCGCCCGATTCCAGATGGCTATGCTGTTGTCGCGGTTGATGAGGTAATGAAGGGATATGAGGGAATAAAACTGGACTACCCTACGGGAGAAGACGAGATTGAATTGAGATATGCCTGCAAGACTACCTGCTTATGGAAGAAGGAATACATCGTGTTCCCACACTTGTTGAAAAAGCAAACTTGCACTAGAAGCAAGCCCCCTCCCAGTCCACATGCCAGTCCGGACCTCCCCGACAACGACAACAACGACCAAGGCGCCAGTCCATCTCCATCTCCGCGGCCGCGTCAGCCAACTCCGCCGCCGCGTAAGCCAACTCCGCCACCGCGTCAGCCAACTCCGCGGCCGCGTCAGCCAACTCCGCCGCCGCAAAATAAGCGAAAGTCCACCGCAGCGTCGACTAGTACTCTGCAGAGCGGTTCGGGTAAGAAAGCGAGGAAGATGACACCGCCGCCTCCTCCGCCGCCTCCTACTACCAAGTTATCCTTGAAACGGAAGAAGTCTCCGCCGAAGCCGGTATATTCTCCGGAAGCGATACAGTGGGCCTATGAATTTCTTACGCAGCCATCGCAGTATCAGATGAACATGAACGATGACTATGTACGCGTTCTGGTGCGTAACGCTAGAAGAGTGCGGGAGGAACGAAGACGGGCTGCGGGTGCAACACAGAAGCGAGACGTTTCCCAGCTCGGAATGCAGGCGGGACAATCGGTCGCCCCGCTCAGAGTGTACGCCAGTGGTGCACAGACAGAAATTGAGAAGCAAGCTCAAGAAATAGGTATCTCTGTTTCAGCCCTTCGCACCTTACAATCGGGCGGCACTATCGGGTTTGGTGAATTGGCGCGGCAATATGTTAGAGGGCAACCTCTGATCGACTCTTCTCACCTGCGCCTCCTACCAGCAAGAATGCACCAGTTACATGATTGGTACATGTCTTACACAGCCAATAATGATGGAGACTATGTAAAAATTCAAAAGTCTCATTATGGCCCAGGTGATGATGAGCTTCATATTGAGCTCCCAGAATTATTCCAGTTATTCAATTTTGACGCCCTCGACAAATCTATCGTCAGTGCCTATTGTCTGTAAGTGATTAATTTATGCATGTCATTAATTCTCTAGCTTAGCTTGTTTTTCATTGCCTGTAATTATCCATATCACTATATTCTTTTCTAATATATTATTATGCAGACTGAAGGTTATACAAGCTCGGAAGCTTGGAGTTGATAATAACATTGGGTTCATTGACCCAAATCGAGTTCATCATCATGGTATATTAAATTACCTAGAGAATACGGAGGAGCTTTTGCTCTCATACTTAATGCCGCAATATTACAAAACCTACATACTATTTCCTTACAACTTCGAGTGAGTTTTTTAATTACTGCCTTGTCGATATTCAATAATTTGCTTACTCCATGTTAAGTGTAATTGATGAGTTATTGACGTATATAAACATGCGCAGATATCACTGGATACTTCTTGAGATTGAGGTTGAACGGGCAAAAGTATGCATATACGATCCATTAGGCAAACCGATTGAGAAGTTAATTGACTTGCAACTAATGCTCCAGAGGTAATTTCAATCATTATTGTGGCCTGTTCCGTTCTAATATAGGAAATTAATAACTTATTTAATCATTTTCTATACCGTACAGGGTTTGGGACAAGTTCACCGGATTCCACAAGGGTGTACGTAAGGATCTAACTTTTAAACAAGAAGAGGTATGTAGTCATAGCTAGGTCCGCGCATCTCTTTAAATATTCTAGTTCCTAATACCATTTTTATTATCTTATATTATTATTTAATTGAATCCTATCATATTCTCTCTTAAAGTGTGCGACGCAGTAACAAGGCACTAATTTATGTGGATTCTATGTCTGCGAGTTCATGCGTTCACACATCAATGAGCGGCGAAATGAATGGCAATCTGTACGTAAAGAATATATTCAAACTTTTTTATTCAATTTTGTTCACTTTTCTGATGATTAATATAATAATGTTGTTGATATCTCCTTTACAGTTTGAAAACATCCGGAACCGCCTAGATGCAAAAGACCGTCTACTCCCAATTGCGGAGGAGCTGTCAGCCTTTCTGATGGACTATGTGCTTCAGAGGGGGGCGGAATGCAGTACTCAAGCAGCTCTGAAGAGCAAGGGCGAATGCAGTACTAAAACAGCTCGAAAGTAGTGCCTCCCCGATTGTAAATATTAGTTTCGGAGTACTATTTGTTTGAAACTTGTTTGAAATGAAATAGTAATATCCTCTATACTTTTTAGTAGCGTGTAATATGTTAACGCAACTTGTTTGAAATGAAATACTAATATCGACATCAAAATACAAAAGAAAAAGTACAAACAGAAAACACAAAAGAAAAAGAAAAACAGAACAGGAAATGAAACAGAAAAGAGAGGAAAGAAAAAATAAAAAATAAAACATTGTCCCGGTTCGTATTACGAACCGGGACAAAAGGTAGGCCTGTGGACGCTCGCTCCGCGGCCCACGTGGTTGGGCATTTGGCCCCGGGTCGTGGCGTGCCCGGGACAAAAGGCCACCCCCTTTTGTCCCGAACACGTTGTCCCGGGTGCAAGACCGGGACAACGAGACCTTACGGCCCGGGACCAATTGCCTGCTCTCTACTAGTGACCTGAGGTGGGTAAGTACGAGCCATGTCAGTATTGCCTGGTGGAATTCGCTGGAGAAGTATTTCTTGTCGTCAAGCTACCGCACAACTTCCTGGTTTTCAAACTCAACAACGACCGTCAAGTGTTTGAGCCTGTGAAGAACGGCATCGGCGATCTCGCCATATTCATCGGTCGCAGGAGCTTCGCAGTTGATGCTTCGAAACTGCCTACTGTCGACGCCAACTGCATCTACCACCTCAAAATGCTCGATGCGGGCCACTTAATTGGCATCCGCATGTATGATCTCAAGGACGAAAAAGAGGAGATGATCTCTGATCTCTTTTACCCCGACTCTGGCTACACCATCGTCCACTACCTTTCGGGCCACACCATGGACATCCAGGACTACCAACTTGATTAGGAAAGGCTTTCAAGTGCTACACTTCTTATCAGCATTGATTTAGCTCTACGATCGACCAGCATTGAGCGTTATGTGCTTTTTGCGGTTGAGGGATAACGAGTTGTACTCTAGTTTTGCTATCCATTTTATCAACAGTCCGCGAACTTGCTTTGCTACTTGCTAGTATAAAATGTTGGCTCGTGTTTTGGAGCTATCGATTTAATGAGTAATTTTGCCGCTCCTTCTCCGCCGAGCTAGCGCCGCCGTTTTTTTCTCTCCGGGGCCGCCATCGAGCAGCAGCACAAGCCGCGTACGTGTCCGCGGTCCGCCTAGCTAGCGCCGCCGTTGTCTTTTCGTTCTCGACGACCACGGGCCGACGAAGATAGGCCGACGGTAGCCGTCGGCGCACGTCTACGCCGAGGATAACCGTGATGAGGCCGACGGCAAATGCCGTCGGCATTGTCAGTGATTCCTGTAGTGGATGGTGGCGTCGAAGATGTGGAACCTCAGCGGCAAGGCACTGTAAGTGTACCAGGCGTACTGCAGCGGTGAAAAATGACAAGGCGAAGATGCAGAGGCTGTTCGTGCTCTCCTCATCATCCACGCCAGCAAAACAATTAGTGAAAACAGCCTAGGGGGGGTCAATTAGCTGGTTTTGGAAAGATGTGGGGGTTAAATGTGCTGGTTTGAAGTTTTTTTTTTTGAAATTATGTGCTGGTTTGATGTTCAGAAGGTGCTCAGTCTAAACTCTGATACTTGTGAGGATTATATGGACTTCGTTCTTTTCTTTTCTATGTGGCCCAAAGCTATTATTGGCATGGGTTTATGGTAAAAAAAATTTTTTATTGGCATGGGCCGTTTGGGCCACGCCGTAGTACCCGTTTATGTTACTTTTTAAATTCGTTTTTTCTGTTTTATTCCGAGCGAAAAACTTACTACTAGGGTATCTAATATACATCCACACGCCACTAAACAGAGCTCTTTTATGGTACCCAGGCATGAATGTAGACCCTCCAATCGTCAGATCCAACGACGGATGTCAACCTGTACTGGTGAAATTTGACTCGCGGTTTACGAGTAGTATGGGGTGCACCGCTAGCTAATGAGCGCACCGGTATTGTCAGGAGGGCTTTTTAGGTAGATCAAATTTGTGAGAAGCAAATTTCTAATGCACGCACAACCTCAAAAGGATATTGAGTTGTCTCAGCACCCTGAAAAATAACCCAATAGACTCACTACCCATAACAAGCCCAAATTAATGGCACCACCGACCTCTCCAGGTCATCGATCCAAGGCACAAAGGCTCCAGGTCACCGATCCAAGACACAAAGGCTCCATGACAAATCATCTTGACCGTCCATCAAACAACTGCAGGAAGAGATCCAATTGAAACTCACATCGTCTTCTTCCCTCCATCTCACACCTTCTTCTCCTCTTCCTTCTATAAATCCAAGACCAGGTCACAAGTCCGCGTGCGGGTTGCGCGTGACTTGTGACTTTGGAGTTTGGACGCTTGGGGCGGGCGCGAGCGAGTACGCCCTATCGTTGTCGATTTCATGAACATCCGGATGGTTCCCGCAGCGGCTAGCTTCTGATCCTATCCAGCAGGTACGCATTGCCTTCTTCTTCTCCTTGAACCAGTAGGCGGGAATTGGTGAGTTCTTTCGTAGTTTTTATTTCTTGTTTCCGCTCGACGGACTAAAGATTGTATATAGTCGAATACCACCAAGGAAATTGCCAATGGCTCCCGAGCTCACTGGCACTCGATTTACGAAAAATATGAAACCATATTTCTTGAAAAATGGTTTTTTTTTCTTCAGATTTTCAAAAACTTGTATATATAATTTTAATTTTTTGGGGGGAGCACTGTAATTCGGGAGCTAAAAATCTTCACTCAAATTTAAGTGGAGCATATATACTAGAGACGCGTCAAGGTGCGTTGGGACCAGCGGGGTGGTTGGAGCCGCCTATTTAAGGCCCCGGAACACCTCATATAGTCTTGTCTAGGTAATTATATCATGTGTATCTTGTATAGTACTTAGGAGTACTCATAATTCATTCATGTATGATCTATATATAAGGTGACTGGTCAGTGTACTTCACTAGTACCCTAGCACCCCATCGGTTCGTTAGCTAGTGATCTATGATGGGGAAGGCCATCGTGGCCGAGGCCACAGCGCGGCGGGCGGTGTCTTTTGTCCTCGGCGCGGCGGCGGCGCTCACCGTCGTCATGCTCGTTCAGTACCGGGCGCCGGCTGCAGGACTCAGCCGAGCCAGGACGCAAGGGCAGTTCTCCGGCTGGAGTTCGTTAGACCACCACCGCCTCAACGGCATAACACTAGTAGCTCCTGATCATCAGGCGCCGCCGGTTGTAGGTGCAGGAGAAGATCATCACCATCAGGCTATCACCACGAAGAAGGCCAATTCCACAAAAACTCATCTTCCCATCACAGATCGCAAAGAAGAGGTTAGTTTAATTCATCCAGTTTCCTTTTTTCCATGCTAGCAGTACCATCCCAACTATAATTGACTAACTAGACACGGGTTGCCACCGAATTTGGTTAAGCGAGCTACTTTGTTGATCCAACATATTAATTCGAGCGGGTCAATAATGTCGTTTGTTGTTCGTTAGAGACCGTTAAATTTGTCCTGGACATATATTACCGGCAAATCTGATCAGACCGCCCGCCCAGTGTCTGAAACTGCTCCTTGATCATGCTCATGCATTCGTGTCTTGCCGTTCATGCAGAGCACGAAGGACGCGGAGGAGTTCCGGGGCTTGGCGGAGGCGGTGGCGCGGGCGGCGACGGACGACCGGACGGTGATCATCACGTGCGTGAACCAGGCGTGGTCGGCGCCAGGCTCCCTGCTGGACCTCTTCCTCGAGAGCTTCCGCGTCGGCGAGGGCACGGCGCGTCTCCTCCCGCACGTGCTCGTCGTCTCCATGGACGCCGCCGCGCACGCCCGGTGCCAGGCCGTGCACAGCCACTGCTACCACTACACCATGCCGGGTCTCAACATCGACTTCACCTCCCACAAGTTCTTCGGCTCCAAGGAGTGGCTGGAGCTGGTCTGGAGCAAGCTGAAGCTGCAGCGGCGGATCCTCGAGCTCGGCTACGGGTTCCTCTTCACCGACGTGGACATCCTGTGGTTCCGGGACCCGTTCAAGCACGTGACGGCGTACGCCGACATGACCGTCTCCTCCGACGTCTACTCCGGGGACCCCGACAACATCGGCAACTTCCCCAACACGGGGTTCTTCCACGTGAAGCCCAACAAGCGGACGATCGCCATGACGAAGCTGTGGCACGAGTCGAGGGGGCCGTACCCGGGGGCCAACGAGCAGCCGGTGTTCAACATGATGAAGAAGCGGCTGGTGGCGGAGCTGGGTGTCCGGCTGCGGTACCTGGACCCGGCGCACGTAGGCGGGTTCTGCAGCTATGGTAAGGATTTAGGGAAGATTGTTACGATGCATGCCAACTGTTGCGCTGGGTTGAAGAACAAGATGAAGGATCTGAAGAGCGTGCTGGATGATTGGAAGAATTATAAGCGGTTACCGCACTGGGAGAAGCATAAGGCCAAGTGGACCGTGCCGGGCGCCTGCATCAAGTAGTGAACGATCGTCGTCATGTGCCCTGGTTGTACGCCCATTTTACTATATACCATGTCATCCTTGTAGCTAGATAGATAGCTTGGTTGCCCAAGAGAAAAATGGTCCAAATATATATAGTCCAGGGACGACGAGAGCGGATCGGGCGCCATGCGTTGCTCCCAGATTAGATTAGCTGTGAGGTCTCCGTTACTCACACTGTTCTATCTTCCCGGCTACCCGTTAATGCAGGCAGCTATACCAGACGTCGCGCTCGTCGCCGGGACCGGCCATGTTCTGATCGTGACCCCAAAACATCTAGCCGGGCTGCCGAGGCAAACCATCAAATTTCCTGCCGGCTCCATGATTATTCCTACACGGAGGCATGCTAATTTGGAGTGCTACTGTTGCACCTTGTGCAACAGCAACTACTTGCTTATACTAGTTCGTTGCATGTGCAGGCCGGAGTAGCAGTTGCGACCAACCCGCGCGCCATTGCCTTTTCTGCTGGCTAGCTACATATGTTAATTAGACAAACTTGTCAAGTGATGCGTTGTGCTGCCGGTGGGTTTCATCAGTCCATCTGCTCCGCTGATCTGCAGATGGAAGCTTCGTTTCCTAGCAGTACTAACTGAATGCACCACAGTGATTTGGCTTATTCAGTTCTGGTGTGCAGTCATTCATTTACTGGTTAGTTTGCAGAGAATCTCGTGAGAGAATATGCATGCACGTTCAGCTAGGGTAGTACCATGGATGATATAGTATCGCTAGTTCGTAATTGCATCCATGTACTTATACTGTACTAGCTAGCCTGGCCAAGGTTTTGGATTTCGGACCGAAAAAACGAAAAAATACCGAAATTCGGCCATTTCGTTTGGGCCCGGTATTTGTTCAATCCGCTCAAACAGTTTCGGCCTCAATTGAATTATCAGCCCGGCCCATGACCCCTCTGGTATAAAATCACACACCGATCGAAACATTCTCTAACCCTAATTTCATTTTCCCCATCTCCCGTCCTCCCTCTGGCGGCTGTAGGCAACGCCGTCTCCGCCCATCTCCCTCCTCCTCAAGCAATCCGCTGCTCCCCATATTTCTGCTAGCTCTCCTCCTTTCCATCCATGGCCATGGAGCGTGAAAGCATCCTTGATAGTGGCCGTGCGACCGGGGACTTGGCTAGCGGTGGCAGCCACATGAGATCGATGTCGAGCACGAAGCACGATCGTCGGCCACAGGACGCGTGCGACTGCTTTAGTTGTTTGCCACGGCGTGCTAGTTGGGGCTGCCGGAACGGGACCATGAGTGGAGCTAGCACCTAGCAGTCGTTCCTTACTGGGCACTAAGTCGTTCCTGCTAGTATAGGTAAATGATCCCAATCATGCATGTAATCGATCGATTGATTGTTTCGGATTGTGTAAGATTATTCCTTTTCCCCTTTGTCACAGGTTATCAATTTTTGTGTACAATTTCGCTCGTTTTCGCCCAATTTTCGCTCGTTTTTCGTTCACAAATTTAAATTTTGGATTGTTCTTTTCGTCTGAGATTTTCCGAAAAATTTCCGAAATTCCGAAATCCGCCCATTTCGCCCAGAGGCGGAAAAAATTGCAAAACGAAATCCAAAACCTTGAGCCTGGCTAGCTAGCTACCTCGCATTTTGGTTTATATTACTGTGCTTCTTAGCTACTTGCTCACCGATCGTGTTAGGTTCATCTGCCAACGGCCTGGTTGAGCTGCCTGATCTGCAGTACGGTTCGATCATATCTGTCGGGATTTGGTTTCCCATCACTTAGTCGATCAATTAGGGCTTGTTTGGAACGGATGTAAGGTTATTGGTGGCACCGGTGCGGTATGTATAGATCAAAGTTGAACTAAATACCGGTGGATTCACAGCTTTTACGCTAA
The DNA here is from genome assembly GCA_026929855.1 of Poa annua. Lineage (NCBI taxonomy): Eukaryota > Viridiplantae > Streptophyta > Magnoliopsida > Poales > Poaceae > Poa > Poa annua. The sequence continues at coordinate 3,253,833 of CM049434.1, read as the reverse complement.
ATCCAAACAGGGGCCTAATCAGTTCAACGACGAACTACTACCTACCTGCTAACCTGCTGCCTAAACCACCTAATTACATTAAAGGGAGTCTTCTTATGATCTCTTGGCAGCTGGCACCACTTCTTCCCACTGGGGCTACAAAGAACGTACGATGGTACGAGAGCATATATCCAAATTAAGATCCAGTGGTATGACAGCAGCACTGAATACGCATATATATATTGGTAACTGTCGTGCTGCAGCATCGATCGGTGCAAAAGAAAGAAATTGCCCATGCAGAGCATCATCCCTGATAAGGTATATTTCCGTGATCGTCCAATATGCCCTCAATTCAACCGCCACCATCCCTAGCCCAGCCTGATTAATTCCAGCTCGTGAACAATCGTTGATGAACACCCATGCATGATCCATCTCCATGGCCGAGAGAGACGCGACACCCGTGGCTTACGTACTAGGAGCCGGCCGGCCATGAATTTCGCTCAAGCTTTAGAGAAGCTACTAAAATGCTTAAAATCCATGTCAGTCTACCACGGGACCGCGTGGTGTTTGAATGATGCATGGCTGCATGCATGCATCCATTAATCGATGTGCGTGCTGAAGGCGTTCCCTCCTTATTTTTCACAAGAAAAAAAAAGAAAAAAATACTAGCAAGTAGCGACAGTTATTAGCGAGCCATGCACAGCATATAGCACCTGGACCTGGCCCGTCATACTATGGTTGTACCACATGACATTGCTCGACCAACGCCTCTGCCTAATCGACCTACTTGTATGTAGTCCCATACTTATCAAGAATAAATGAGTAGAGTAACCGCAATTGTAGGCGAACGTTCATGCACTCTTTGGATTGCAGGATTTTTAAAACGTAGGAGTAGAAAAACAAACGATTGAGATGTCATGCACTTCAATTACTACAGGATTTCAAAATATAGGAATTTTGTAAAATCCTTAGGAATTTGATGGGCTCAATCATATATGATTCAAAGGCATTCCACAGAGAAAAAAAAAATCCATGGATTGAAATCTTATAAAATTCCTATAGAATTCCTTCGGTCCAAAGAGATCCGAAATTTGCAGGAATGCGGAAAGAGATTGTAGAGAGATAAGTGTGAGTGCATTCGACTTTGCAAAGGAAATTAAAAAGAGGTTTGAGCTCATGTTGAGATTCCTATGGAATACATGACATATGAACGAAATCCTTATAAATTTAGTGGGCTCAATCCTATGATGCAAAGGCATTCCAAAGAAAAATTCTTATGGATTGAAATCTTCCAAAAATCAAAATCTTATAGAAGTCCTTCAATCCAAAGAGGCTCTCGGTTTGGTGATCTTTATCTCTTTGATAAACATTGCCATAATCAGCCTCGTTGCCGAGTGATAGATAGATTGTCGAGTGCAATTTATCGGGCACTAGCACTCACATCAACGACCTATAGGCAGAACGAATTACTATGACAAACAATAGTGAAACCAATATGCACTAAAATTTAGGGCTATATGCTAATTGTTTTATTTTCCCACCTTTTGTCTCTCGCACTCACTCGATTAAGCACGAGGAAAAAATTGGTGCACAAATATGATCGCGAGATTTTTTGTTGGAAAAAGAGGTGGAGTAAAACTTTTGATTGAAAAAATGGTAGAGAGTGGTTCCAAAAAAAACATTTACATCCAAAATCTCATTTGAGTTACCCTCTCTCAGTGAATCTCTCGTCCTCTTAGGACAAACAGCCGGATAGCGTTCCGGGGGAGATGTCCATGTCGGGCAGCTAAATCTTGTTTTGCGACACACGGCTAAATCTCTATTCTGAACATGATGTTTAGTATAAATAAGCTGTTGCATTCATTCATCTCTAACTGCGAGCAAGGAAGAGCCAGGATACATGCATGGGGTGCCCTTTTCTGAAAGAAAAAAAGTATACTTCTCTAATATGTGTGTACTGTATACATATACATATTAATTACATTCAACTTATGAGATCATCTAAATTAATTTAATTTCGTAAACTTTAGTTCCTCTTCCTCCCCTCCACGTATCCAGCACGTTCCTGAGATCATGCATTCACTTGACCTTGATGCAGGCCCCTGGCACGGTCCACTTGGCCTTATGCTTCTCCCAGTGTGGCAACCGCGTATAATTCTTCCAATCATCCAGCAGGCTCCTCAGGTCCTTCATCTTGTTCTTCAACCCAACGCAGCAGTTCGCATGCATGGTCACAATCTTTCCAAGATCCTTCCCGTAGCTGCAGAACCCGCCGACGTGCGCCGGGTCCAGGTACCGCAGACGGACACCGAGCTCCGCCACCAGTTGCTTCTTGATCATGTTGAAGACGGGTTGCTCGTTGGCGCCCGGGTAACGCCCTCTGGACTCGTGCCATAGCTTGGTCATGGCGATCGTCCGGTTGTTGGGCTTCACGTAGAAGAACCCCGTGTTGGGGAAGTTGCCGATGTTGTCGGGGTCGCCGAAGTAGACGTCGGAGGAGACGCTCATGTCGGCGTACGCCGTCACGTGCTTGAACGGGTCCCGGAACCACAGGATGTCCACGTCGGTGAAGAGGAAGCCGTAGCCGAGCTCGAGGATCCGGCGCTGCAGCTTCAGCTTGCTCCAGACGAGCTCCAGCCACTCCCTGGAGCCGAAGAACTTGTGGGAGGTGAAGTCGATGTGGAGGCCCGGCATGGTGTAGTGGTAGCAGTGCCGGTGCACGGCCTGGCACCGGGCGTGCGCGGCGGCGTCCATGGAGACGACGAGCACGTGCGGGAGGAGACGCGCCGTGCCCTCGCCGATGCGGAAGCTCTCGAGGAAGAGGTCCAGCAGGGAGCCTGGCGCCGCCCACGCCTGGTTCACGCACGTGATGATCACCGTCCGGTCGTCCGTCGCCGCCCGCGCCACCGCCTCCGCCAGCCCCCGGAACTCCGCCGCGTCCTTGGCGCCCTGAACGACAAGACACGAATGCATGAGCATGATCAAGGAGCAGTTTTATTATTTTTGGACACCGGCCGGCCGGTCTGATCAGATTTGCCGGTAAGTCTAGGACGAATTTAACGGTCTCTAACTAACAACAAACAGCATTGACTGACTCGTACTAATAAGTTAGATCAACAAAGAAGTTGGGTAAGCTAAATTCAGTGGCAACCCGTGACTAGTTGGTTAATTATAGTTGGTACTGCTACATACTACAAATGGCAAAGCACCCTGAATTTTCTTGTGGAAAGAAAGCAGGAAGAACTGGTTGATTTGAACTAACCTCGTCTTTGCGATCTGTGATGGGAAGACGAAGCGCGTGAGTCTTTGTAGAATCGGCCTTCTTCGTTGCGTCAGCCTGATCATGGTGATGATCTTCTCCTGCAACTGCAACCGGCGGCGCCTGACGATCAGAAGCAGCTAGCGTTGTGCCGTTGAGGCGGCGGTGGTGGTCTAACGATCTCCAGCCGGAGAACTGCCCTTGCGTCCTGGCACGGCCGAGCCCCGCGGCCGGCGCCCGGTACTGAACGAGCATGACGACGGTGAGCGCGGCCGCCGCGCCGAGGACGAAGGACACCGCCTGCCGCGCCGTGGCCTCGGCCACGATGGCCTTTCCCATCATAGATCACTAGCTAACGAACCGATGGTGTGCTAGCGAAGTACACTGACCACTCACCTTATAGATCTTGTATATATGAATGAAATTATGAGTAAGTACTATACATGATACACATGATAGAATCAGCTAGACAAGACTAAATGGAGTACATGAGGTGTTCCGGGGCCTTAAATAGGCGGCTCCGGCCATCCCGCCGGCCCAAGGGGACTCCCACGAACCTGACGCACGTCTCTAACAGAGCCCTTAAACTGGAAATCTCAAAAAAAGTTTACAGCACACCTTTTTTGCCAATTCTGGTCGCAACCACTCGCGGCGCATAGCAGAAACCTTAAACGGATCCACAAATTGTCTAATTTTGGCGGGAACAAACTAGTGTTCTTCACCGATTCATTCCACAGAGGAGTTCGTCACCAATTCACACATAATGTACACATAATGCAAAATTTAATCTACTCCTAACTCGTCGCCGCCCTAACCCTACTGCCAAAAGTCGGCTCACCGGAGCCTCATGTGCGGTGGTGAGGCCGAGGAGCTTCAGTCCTTGTCGCGGGCGAGCTGTGCCTTCTTCTTCTTCTTCTTCTCCGCCTCGCGCATTGAACAGAGCAGGACGAGGGCGATGACGGAGTCGACCATCTCGTCGTCGATCGAACGGAGCAGGACGAGGGCGTCCGATGGAAGAAGAGGAAGCGGCGAGGCGGAGCTACTCGCGGCGCCGCTCGAGCTTCCCTCGCCACCGGTGCTCTGCGCGAGGCGGCGGCGTTGGAGCTCGCGCTCGCAGCACATCCGGTCGAACTCCTCCACCTCGCGCCTGAAGCACGCCGGCGGGATCGGGCTGCCTTTCTTCATGTATTTCTTGATAAACCGCTTCCGCCCGGCGTCGGCGCGGAAGAGGACTTTCCGATTCTCGTCGGAGAAATCGCCGAATCTGTCGCCGCGGCCCCGCAGATTCGACTTCGACCGCTTGGGTGCCATCCCGCGGCTGCTGCGGCGGCGGATCTACTTCAGCGGCTGTGGATTGCTCGTCGGAGAAGACGGGGGCGGGCGGCGGATTTCTCGTCGGCGGCGGCGACGGATAAGGTTTTGGAACGAGGAACGGTGCGGAACCCGACATAAATAGGGTTCGGCGATCCTAATCTACGGGCGCCCTTATCCCCTTTATGGGCCGCCCGACGTTTACGGGTTCTGCTTTCGTGCAAAAAAGGCTTCGGCCCGTAAAGTCGCCGGAGTTTTAAGGGTTTCCGGCATTTTACGGTCTCTGTTAGAGATGCTCTAGTACCAGTGGTATTGAAGGCAGATTGTGTTGAAAATTTTGAATTTGAGTTTGAAAAATTAAATATTTTTCCGTTGGATACATACGCATGTTTACTACGTATATGCAAATTTTCGCTGCAAAACAATCGTATTCCGAGCTAGAGAAAAAAAAGGTGGAATATAACGGGATTTTCCCGAAAATTTCTCTTTTGGGGCCCAAAAGACAATTGTTTTGGACAAAACTTCAGCCGTATGTACATTATGTGTATATATATATACTCGTGTATGAAATTTAAGATTTTCTTGAACTAGGTATATGATTTCAGTTTTTTCGAGAATCAAGTGCCAGTGAGGTGGGGAGCCACTGGCAGTTTCCGCCACCGTATTCGACCGTAGTCCATCTTTGTGATACAGAGCTGAAACTAGGAAATACAATTATGAAAGGAATCACCAATTCCCGCCATTTGGTTTGACCTTTTGACTAACAAATCTTCTGAAATATTTACCTCACGGTTAATAAACATGACACTAGAGTTAGAGCCTCAGCATAAGAAGAGGCACCACATAATTAAGCTGATACCATTTGATGGTTTTTGTCGCAATTTTATTATTTTCATCCAACTAACAAGGACGAACCCATATATCAAAATGACGGTGGCAACCGACTAAACGGCCAATTTGTGCATGCATTCTCTAGGGGTTCATCCGATGTGGCGTCAGACCGGTGTGGTGTGGTGTGGTGTGGTGTTGTAAGGTGCGTGTGCCTGAAAATTAGAAACAATACCACACAATTTGATTGAGTTTGATGGATTTTGACATGATAAGAATTTGGCATTATATTGGCATCGTGACGAGAATGGTCCATACTTGTTCAAAAGAAAATGGTCCATGCGTTTAGAAGCTTCCTTCCACATGTATAACGAATAATGGAATCTTATGATCATGAGCGCAGCGTAGTACGTTCTAGCATCTACACTAACTTAATATCGGAGGCCAAGTTTTTGCACAAAATATCGGAGGCCAAGTTGGTTTATGTTGTGTGTGTGTGACGAATGCGATCCTTGGGAGTTGATGCCGATGCCGATGCCGGATGGGATAGGAATGCACATGCTGCCATGCGTAGGTGACGGACCATCGTTGCCTCCCTTTTGTTGACTCTTCTTCTTCATCATCGAGGCGAGATCGATGATCCATCGACAGATAATTGGGTATTGGTAGAGTCCGATGGGTGGACTGCAGTGTAATCAGGGAGCCCATCTTTTTGGGTTGCTAGCGTGACGGCGACGTATGCCTATTAGTGTCTTATGGTGTACAATTCCTTTTTTCTTTTTTTAAACCGAGAGAGGCCCCGAAGGTTGTGAAAACTGCATTTAATTAGAACATCCACAATGGGGCGCTTATCCGTAGGCGCTAGGGATTTAACCCCGATAGTTTTGGGTAGTTCCCGGTGGTTATTTTGACATCGATGAATAACTAGGAGCCCGGCGCTTTTGCTGTGCAAATTACGGATCCCAGGCTGCAGGCGCTTGTTGCATGCGAGGTCAATATGATTTTAAGCGCCTGTGCACTGTGGATGCTCTTAGGCGGCTAGTACACAATTACAAGGAGGGCCCTACTAAACTAAGAAATTACAACACAATCCTCTAACTTTGCAAACATGGCCCTAAAAAGAAAAATGAAGACATGTTTTAGCCATTTATCTTTGCTGCATCATCTATGCGACCTAAAGGTCTGGGCACCACCGCTGCCAGTGGTGACATAGTCATTTGTGCCGAAGCCGGTGTGGTTCACCGCACCAAAGTTAAAGATCCTCCGAAATAGCATCAGATCCAAAGAGGATGAAGAAGCTTGGGTGAGCCTCGCATCCGATCACATAAAGACATGAAAGCCGACGATAACACCGGGACATAGATATCATCGTTGATAACTTCGCAAGTCGACGTCACAATTTCCGGAGCACACAAAATGGCACACACGCACCGTCTACCAAGGAAACGCTAGAATCGGAAGTGCTTGATAGAAGCCATCCCTCCAAATTCCCCAAACCGACGTGATAGAAAGAAGGGAGAGGGAGAAGCTCCAAATCTCCTTGAAAGTGCACTTCCTCGAGTTTTTTTAGAAGCAAGCGCCTCCAGATCAACTCCCCGTCGAGCTTGTTGAAGCAAACTTATTAAAGATTTAAAGCTAGTCTACCGCCTTAGCAACCCTATCCCTAGTCTAGTACATACAAGGGAGGCCCGACAACCTCTCCCATCCTCGCTCCAATGTCGTCGGAGGAGAAAACAATGTCGTCGGATGTCGCTAGGCTTCCAGAAACTTATGCACGTCTGTCGAACCCCGTAATCTTGTGTCGTGCTCTGTTTGACTACTCATTACTCCCTCCTTCCCAAAAATGTAGTGCTGATGAGATTTTTAAATGTCAAATTGTGTAAGCTTTGGCTTAGTTTATATAAAAAATTGACATTTAGAATACCAAATTACTTCCACTGAATTTATCAGTGAGTATATTTTCATACGCCACAAATTTATAATACCAACTTACTTCCACCGAGTGTAGCAGTGACTATTGTAGAAATATATAATTTTCTAAATAAATTTAATCAAACTTTACACAATTTGACTTGTAGAATCTCGTATGCACTATGTTATGGTATGGGAAGGAGGGAGTTATACTTGGTACTTGGTAGATATTCTTCTCTAGTTCTAACACATGGATTGACCAAATGATATGTTTCTTCTGAATAAGATCGAGCATATATCATTCTATTTGCGATTCATAATGTCTCAGAGTTTTGAACTAAAAACTGTGATACTTATTCTAAATCGGAGAGAGTTTAATACTCCGTATCTCTTTATGTTTGTCTCTCGGTGCCCATGATTCCATTGTCGAAAGGGCCACGTACGTGTCGCAACAGTACTCCACCAACGCCGAATCGAATGGAGGAAACTACTGACCGAAGCGGGTACGGACTGTTCCTGCTGCATCATGTGCAGCCAGCTGGTGTGTGGGCAATACAACGCTGACGTCTGAAGATGGAATGTTCGCAGCGGTACAAACTGAATGCGGCACAGTGATTTGGCTTACAGTTCTGGTCTGCAGACTGCAGTCATTTATTTGGTTGTTGGTTTGCAGTACGGTTCGTCCATCGAATGTCAGGATTTTGTTTTGCGCCGATTGGTGAAGTAGTTCAGCTGCCTTTCTATATGATTTTTTTCACAAATACGACCCACTGTGCAATATATTTGTCTAAGGTAACTCTTTCGAATTTTATTGTCAGAAGTAGTTCGACTCGGGAGGAGGAAAAAACGACATGTGTACCTCCCGCCATTCCAGCTGACAGGAATCATTTCTCTCCAACCCATACTCCAGCTGACGGAAGTCATATTTATTTAAAAATCTTTCTTTGCTAGCCGCTCCATAATTTTTTGGCACCATTAATCTCGAAACAGGCCGTAGAACTGCTTTATAAATAAAGCCACAATGATAAAACCGATACAAAGTGATGAGCTGATCCTCTTACAAAACAGATAAAAATAAACAAAAAAGAACCAGAAAACAAAACTTGCCACTGATGACAACGGAACGAAACTAAACCGGAACTCCACGACAATGCCCACAAGAAGGAAAAGACGCCTTACGCCGCCATTGTCGACACCAAAGTCTAGGATTTTCATCCGGAGCCCTCACAAGAAGAAGGTAATACAACTGCGCCCCTAGGAGGGTTACGACACCCACATGCATCGCCGCCGTTGGCGCTGAAGCGCTGGGCTTTCCCGCGAAAGAACTTCACCACACACGGTGTTTTGCTCCGGTCATCGAGTCTGGTTCCCAAACATGATCTGGGAGCTGCTGAAGCCGAAGCCGACAACACCAGGATCCCCGCCGTCCACTCCACGCTAGCCACCTAGTCCAGGAAAGGGACCATCACCACTGCCACGTCGGCTACCGTAGAATTTCCGCGTTGTCCACCTTCCGGAGCCGTCGCCCCGACATCCAAGACCTCATAACCCTTGAGTTGCAGGCATGAACATAATGGCCGCCAGATCGAGCCGGAGAGGTCGAGGTCAGTAAATCATCTCTCAGATTGCAGGGTGTAACGAGCAGGCCCTCCCGCACGTCACCACCATAGAGCCCAAAAACGGACCCGCTAGACGGTGGCCGGATCTAGCTCCCAAACCACATTGATAGGGGATGGGTTCTTCCGGATCTATGTCCCAACTACCTGCCGGGGGACGGGTTCCATGAAGAACCCCGGAAACCTAGGGCAGCAGGGCCCGCTGCACCCAGATCGGGCCCAAATGGGCTTGGATATGGGACAAGGCTCCGCCGTCCGTGGCCAGCACCATCGCTGCACCTGGGCATCGTGCCATCCCCGACCTCACACCTCCACCACCGGCCGGACGTGACCTGCCCTCTGCCTTGCCCTCACGTCAGCTCCTCCGGTCAAGGTCTTCGGCCCAATCCCGCGCGACCACCGCCTCCAAGAGCCGCTGCACAGCCACAAGCTCGCCCCACCGCCGCCAAGTCTCCATACCGCCACCGCAGTAGCCGCACTGGGTCGAGTGACATTGCCCATGCATGCTTATTAGGGCATCTCCAGTCGTCTCGCCCCCCCAAGGCCCAAAACGCCGCTGTTTTGGGGCCGCCGCGGCGCGAAACAGCGCTAATCTGAAACCTGGGGGGGCGCGGTTACCAGTCGTTTCCCAGCCCAAATTTCGGCCCATTCGATTCAAAAAATGGCGGGGCGATTTCATTCACGATTTGACGCAAAATAGCGGCGATTTCATTCATATTTGGGGCAAACTGGCCGATTACATTGCAGAAATTTAAACTAATTACATACTACTACGCCTAGTTGTTCAGGAGGCCGAGGCCGGCGGCGATCGCCTGGTTGTAGTCGCCGGCGCCGTCGTCGTCGTCCGAGCCGTCGTCGTCCTTGCGCCGGTTGCTCGGGCCTGCGCCGGCGTCGTCGCCCCACCACCTGCTCTGCTGCAGGGTGCGCTGGAGCGGCTCGTCGTCCTCCTCCTCCTCGCTGTCGGGGTCGAGGATGTGGTACTCGACCTCTTTCGCCACTGGGGGAGGAGGGACGCGGCGGCGGCGGCTGGCGGCCTGCTGTTCGCGCTCGGCACGCTTCCGCTCGACCTCGGCGAGGAGCTTGCGCTGCTGCTCGACCTCCTGCTCCGTGAACTCGCGCAAGCTCCAGTCCTCGGCGAAGTCGTCCGTCGCCGGCTGGACGGTGTTGAAGGAGGCCTCCTCGGCCTCCTTCAGGCCGGGCCACTCCTCCTCCTGTTCGTCCTCCGGCTCATGCTTGGGCTCGCGCTTCGGCTTGACGACGCGCTGGAACCACCCGGCCGGAGAAGCTGCCGCGCGTCGCTGGCGCGGCTCGCCGATGCGGAGGGCGTCGCTGCGCACGGGGGCGGGGCGCCCGGAGTTGAGGAGGGGAGGGGTGGCAGAGCCTGGCGCCGAGCGCGTACCTAGTGGAAGCGCCGACCGCGCGTCGGAGGATGAGGAGGTCGTGGACGTGGAGCCGGTGCCCATCCGCCTCGGCGCCCACGCCGGCATGGTCAGCCGGGGCTCGTTCCCGGCGGCGATGTAGCCGAGCACCCACTGGAGCGTGCGGTGCTCGCCTCCCCACCACCTCCTGCGGCCGTGGCTGTTGCAGCGGCCATCCACCGGGCCGTTGTTGCCGCGGTCGGCGACCTCCTCGTCGTGACGGCGCTGGAAATACGCCGTCCAGAAGGCATCGTTGCCTTCTGCCCTCCAGCGCCTATCCGTCGCCTGCTCCGGCGTCAGGCTCGCGCAAACTTCGGCGATGGCGTACTCCCTCTCGCTTTCGGCAGGGACGGGGGGCACGGGCACGCCGCCGGCGCTGAGTTGCCACGCCCCGTGGCCAACGGAGGCGCCGGGGACGCGCATGTCGGGAGGACACGGGTACCCCGCGCTGTACAACGCCCACGCCTCGCCCTTGCGGAGGTGGCGGCGGACCCAACCGTTCGCGGCGGCGACGTCCATCTTCTTGGCGGCTTCTCGACCGCGGCGGGAGAAGAGAGAGGGAGGCAGAGGCGGCGAGAGAGGAATGTGTGGCAGGGACGGCGAGGGCTCGGAGGGGTTTTATAGCGCGGCGTGGCTAGGCGAAGGGGCGGTGGTGGCCATTACTGCGCGCCACGTGCCGCGCCACGCCATTTACTCCGGCAGCCTTTGACTGAGAAGCTCTCACTGGCCGGCCGCCACGCCATTACTACGCCAGCCTTTGACCGACGCGGGTGCCGAGAAGACGAGCACGTGCGGTTCCTGTTCCGCGTCGCTGACATCGCTGGCACGCGTTGTGTTTCGCGCCATTTTGCCCCCCCAAGCCGAACCCAGTGGGCTGGGTTTCGCCTGGGTGCGCCGGCACAAAATAACGCCGAAACGGCGCTACCTGGGCTTCTGGGAGGGCCGAGTGGTGAAAAAACGGCGCTATTTCCTACCGCCGGCGCTAGGGGGGCTCGGGGGGGGGGGGGGGGGGGGGGGCGACTGGAGATGCCCTTACATCTCGACCGTTAGGTATACTCCATCCATATACATTTCTAGCTGCATGCTGGGGTATTTATCCCTAGCTCAACCCAACCACCACCATCCCGGCCGGCCTTAATTCCCAACGCTTAACAATATCTCGATGGACCGTTAGGTGCACGATCACTAGCGCTCTTCGATCGACACACACAGTCGATTAGTCGGACCATCAGCGTACGCACTTGATTAATTGCTTACGTACGTCGGCCGAATAGCGACTGTTCCTTTTTTTTTTAAATGCAGTACACGTAAGCGTTCATATACACGCGCATACACTCACCTCTATGAACGCACACACGTACACCCTACCCTATGAACACCTCCGAGAGACTGAGCCGGCGGATCAAGTCTTGAGATTGGCGAAGTAACCACATGCGCCTCGCTATCGACCGGGAACGTCGACTCCCACTAAAGAATATTCCGTCTAAATGAGAAACAGCGGCGGGTTTGAACTCTGGTGGGATAGGGGTACAACCACCCTGCTAAGCATCTTGCCACAGACAAGTTCTCAATAGCGACTGTTCCTGAACACGCGGCGTGCGCATGCGCTGTATTTGGCGGCTATGCATGTCTTTTCCAAAGAACGCTCAACGCTCAAAGTTATATATAGTTAGTGTCGTATATATTGCTTACAAAAATAGGCGTTACTATTATATTCCCACACGGAGACATAAAATGGTCCATACGTACTATTATATTTGCCCTGCTCTGCCCTTGGCTCTAATACATACAGCACGACGTCGCGATTGCCGACGTCGCCGGGACCGGCCGGCCATGTCCGGACCACCGTCACGATCAACTCTGCCGGCTGCCCCGGGCAAACGATCAATTCTGCCCTGCTCCGTGATTAACGCGTGTCTAGAAACGCTTTACAAAAAATGACAAATATGCGGCCTTAGGAAGACAAAAAAACTACTTTTAATCTTCCACGTTTCGTGTTTGTAGATCACGTATAATAAAATACTTCGATGAAACTTTGGTCATATATATATAGTGTAGATGTACCCATATATTGTTTTCAAAATTAGATGAGATTTCAAAATGCTGTGAATTTTTAGAATAAAGAGCTATATAGAGCTCGGGCGTTAAGGATGACTCCAATGGGCCGACGTAAATGGACGCACATTTCGTCCGGCTTTTATCTGTTTGGGTCTTGGGTCGCTGAACGGGCCGACACGGTCAGGATTTTGACCATTTTGATTATCTTTTCCAACCCTTTATATTTCCAAACATTTCATTGAGCCTGGCCGTCGGCCGCTAGCGTCGAATCACCAACGAGCTTTCTCCCATACTTGTACATCTCCTAATACGACATGCCTAAAGTGTAATAAAAATTAATAATCGACCGCGGGAGATAGGTCACTCGGCCGGTTAAGGTGTAAGATAAAGGAGGAGCACCGACGGCGACCGTGGGACCCTAGCTGGTAGCGCCGGCTGTGGTCACAGACTTGCTGGATCTTCCTACCCCACTTTTGGGGCCGAAGACGGACTAGGTTGCCCTTCCTACCCCACGGCCGGGCCAGAGAAGCTGCCACGATAGCGGCCACGCACTCTCATACGCGCACGCTTGAATTTGTCGACTAGATCCTGCGATGGCATCGATGGCTGTGGTGGACTCGAGCTATAGGGGGACGTGGAGGACATGGGATGGACCCGAAGGAGGTCCGTGCAAGTCCGGGGCCGCGTCGGGCAGAAAAATGAACCGTTATCCGTTTGCATTGCCGCGTTCGGCTTTGAATTTGTCTCAGGCGGACATAAACGTATACGGACCGGACTCAAATACGCCATCCCGTTAGAGTCATCCTAATATAACAATTTCCGTTTTATATTTTGCAACAGAGGGAGAGCAACATACCCTCGCAGCGTTGAAAGGACCACGCGTGTCAACAGTAGCAAAGCAATCTGCTGATAAAGAATCACGAGATAGTTTAAGAAAAGAGAACCATATATAGGAGCCACGTACGTACGGGCTGCTGCTGTTGCATCATGTGCAACAGCAACAGCAACTACTCACTGATAATTCCTAGCAACTTAGCAAGCTGGAGTGTGGACATATATCCTTGGCCTTTTCCGCGAGTCATTAGAATTGTCCAGCAATGCGCTGCGCTGACGGCGACGTTTAGTCGATGTACTATCTGAATGCGGCACAGTGATTTGGCTTACTTAGTTCCGGTGATCTTCTCTGCAGTCACTCATTTATGGTTTGGTTTGCAGAGGATCTTGAGAAGATGTACTGCTATCCAACATTCAGTTAGCTAGGCTAGGATCGATATATAGTAGCTGGCCTGCAACTGGAAGTACCGTGCGTCGATCATTAGCTCATAATGCATTCATGTACTTACTGATGTACTAGTAGCTCTTCTGTTCGTCACGTTAGGTTTCATCCACAACCACCGACCGGTTGGTTGAGTTTTCCCGATTCGCAGTACGGTTCGTCCATCGACTGATGCCAGGATTTGTTTCTCAGCCGATTGGTTAAGCAGTTCAACCACCTGTCATCGCTAGCTGGTCCATGATTTTCGTCACCATTATTAATTTCCCCGGGGCTGCAAACAAACAACGTCGTATGAGAGCTAGGAGTAGTTAGCACACAAATTAATTAAGAAAGCCCGTGTGGCAGCAGCACTGCTTAATGAATTTGCATGCATGTGTTGTCGGTGCATCACGTAGGAGGAGTGGTGGACTCTGAAAGAAACTGATACAACAAGAATTCTTCACATTTTGCAGGTTATCTATTTGGCAGCCCATTGGATTCAGCTATGGGCGTAGGATCATCCATATCTTATGACTATTGGGTGTACATGGCTTCTAACTAATTACTAATGGTCTATCTTGAGACATGCCTGCATGTGCGGTCCGCACAAAGTAGCAACCCTAACTGGAAATCTAAATATCTTGAAATAGGCCGACTTTGTGACAGCATATTAGTCGTACTAGGGATGGCTAATCGTTTGATGGTACCTCGATTTCGGTGGTTGATTTATGTTTTAATCTTATTTTTTTTTGAATTAATGTTTTAATCTTATGAGCACCCCGTGGTGTGTAAACTAAATAGTTATGAACTTTGCAAAAACGATATGGACTTTGCAATAAATAGGCGTGTGCATCGCTTGATGCACAGGCCGGGGTTCCATTACCATTTCGAACAAGAGAAAATACGAAGCGCAAGTGTCGTGCCGAGATGCATTCTTAATCCGACCACCTCAGCTGGTCGGCGGCCTTAAATCATTCCCCCAACGCTTAACAACAACTCTGATCGTTAGGTGGAGGATCGCTCTTAATACAACACTCGATCAGTCGGTAGCATCAGTACGTGTACTTGATTTATTGCAAGCTTACGTCGGCCTGTAGCGACGGCTCGACATGCAAGTTTCTCCGCCGGATGTCGACTGCTGCTAAATACTACTCGGTGTTCGCAGTGTCTTTTCACTAGTGGAGTTTTAAAGGAACTTTGCCATACGTTTAGACGTTTGTAACGAGAATTTTCAGGGAATTCTTTTGAAAGAGACATGCTCAAAGCAACTAAGATTTGCTTTTTTTCTTCTTTCTAGAAAAGTTCAAAGCACCTAAACGTTCATTGTGGCTTTGGTTTTTCTCTTGAAGGGCTATTTCGGCCTCCGTACAACGGTCAGATCGTGAGACATGTGTTGGGCCGTTCAGGGTCGACAAATCACAACAAGCGGTGGCACGAATAGTTTCGGGATACCTCTACCTATCGCCTTAAGCGGATCGGAGCATGGACCGACCCACATGGGGTTTTTTTCTTCATTTTATTTATATGTTTTAATGAATATTAGCTGAACAAATTTTTTGTCCTTACTTTTCCGAATGCCATTTTAAATTTGAGCATTTTTAATTCTGAACCATTTTCAAAACTGAAACATTTTTCGAAAATAAGAGCCATTTTTTAAAATGGAACCATTTTCAAAAGTTGAATCATTTTTAAATGAAACTTTTTAAATCAGAAACTATTTAAAAAACGAAAATATTTCGAAATGCCATTTAAAAAAATGCAGAACCATTTGTTTAATAAAAAAATTTAAATAAAAAAGGCATTTAAAAGAATTGAAACCATTTGAAAAAATGAATAGTTATCACATATGAACCAATTTCAAATTGAATGTTTTAAAGATCTAATCCCTTTTCAAATAATAAATATTTATCACATATGAAACCATTCTTCAAATCAAAGCCATTTTAAAATAAATCATATTAAACAATGTTTAAATTTTAGAAAGGTTCAAAATTTGAACACCATTCTAATTTTTGAAAAAAAAAATTAGTTAAGAAACGAAAATAAAATAGAAATAGAAAAAAGAAACAGTAAAAAGCGAAGAAGAACAAAAGTCAATGAAAAGAGAGTAAGAAAGAAAGAAAGAAAGAAGCAATGGTTTACTGGGCCGCGGCCCATGTCAAATACTCAAATTTGTGCGGGCGAGCTCTAGTTCCAACTCGCAATAAGCGGTATACAGTGTTTCCGTAGTTTCCAGCCTTTTCTAGTTCAGAGAACCAGACCTCAAGGACGGGAAGGAGCCGCCGGCGGTTGCCGATCCACGGAGGCCGCAGATGAAGATAGGTCCGAGCGCCATACAATGCACAAGCACTTGAAGCGACTTCAACGAGGGGACTTCACCGGCGTCAGTGGCTTCAACGAGGACGAGATTGACCTCGATCAACACTCGCACCAGTCGACAACAAGGTATTCCTTGTGCCGTTACGCAATGCACTCTACGTGTTTGGTGAATTGCTGACACAACAATGATTGAATTATAACTCAAGGACCTTCCTTGGGAATGATTTACGATTTCTTCCAATCATCTGGTAATACCGTGATATATACTAGGAAATAGCGTAAGTGCTCCTGGATAAAAAGATGATAGAGATTTGGACATTGTTGTCTGAAATGTTTTATCCCGTTGCCTTAACTACCAGTATTCTGCCATCACCAGTTTATGTTAGCACAATAGCAGCTTAATCCAACTGTCAGCCACTATCCCTCCCTGCTGGCCTTAGTTCCCAACACTTAATAAAGTCTCGATCGACCTTCTTGTGAACTATCATTAGCGTAACAGATTAATTGCTTACTTCAGCCAATGGCGACGGTCCGCTGATAGGTTTCTCCGTCAGATGTCCACTGGTGCTGAACAGCTCGTGGCGCTCATCAACGGTAGGTTTTTTGTCCACTTAGGGTCGATAAATCACAGCAAGTGTAGTTTCCGCTTTCTAAAAGTTGCTAGGACTGAGCCGGAAGTATGCATGGGTGGAGTGGATCTGATTTTACATGGGGTGCTGGTTGAGTGCAGCGGACGAGAGATGGTGAAATGGCCGTGTTGTGCATCTTTCTCGTGACCAGCCACGGTGAATTGGGAAGAGTTTACTCAAGTTAGGAATAGATGGGACACTGTAGCAATGTTTGAACCCTTTTTTTTTTTGAAAAAGATTTCCCTCTCCGATTTCTATGAATAGAAGCCACATAGGTTTGAACTAGAGTGCAGAAAAAGTAAAGAGCACAAAGTAAAGCAATTACCTCTCCACACAGCATCCCACATGCGAGATATGCTGTGTATCCAACATCCAGATGGCGCATATTACGGAAATGCAAGTCTAATCTAAAGCCAACGTACATCTCCGCTTCATCCTCATTGCTTTTCTTTGTCTCCTTTTTGTTTTCCTGCTTTTAATGCAGAGTTGCCAAGAGTTAATCCAGTAATTAACCCTATGAATGAGAACAAAGGGTCCTGGATTTTTTTCCTGTCAAAACATAGCTCGTTTTCTGGCATTCGATATGGTCCAAAGAACAACAGCAATACCAACTATAACCAAACTCCTCTTTTCTGTGCCAAATACCCATAACCAAGCACCAAACAAATCATGGATAGACACTTTTAATTTGTCTTTTTAAAGTGAAAAGCACAACAAAATATACTCCATATCAGTCTTGCCATGGAGCAAGACATGAACAAATGTTCTATCGTTTCTACACCACCACAGAAGTGACAGAAAGTAGGGCCCTGCCACCCTCTTTTGGTCAAACTATTTTTAGTCAGTATGCTATATTCCTCAAAGTAAGCCCTAGGAAGATCTTAATTTTCTGAGGAATCTTTGATTTCCACTGAAATTTGTGCGGATAACCAATATCATTTAAAATCAGTTTTATGTACATCGACTTTACATTTTTTTTTTTCATTTTCAGTCAAGGTCAGACGGTTTTAATCTTCACCTTGTCCTATATCAGTTATTCTTGATACAATTCTAAAGTTGTAGTGTATCTCCCCACAAGGTTCCCACAAGGTTTTTCCAAGTGTTAAGCAAAGTTTGATCCTACAATCGTCAACGATACTTATCGGGCCTTTTGGTGATGGCCCAACACATCGGGCCATACCATGCTACCCATCGTGCCCACTTTGTTGGCCCAGCCCACTAGACATCGAGCCATGCCACACTTTTCGGTCATACCCCGTGCCGGGCTAAAACAAATCCAGTCCAAATACCAACACCACACGCAACTTCATTTTGTCAACCTGAAGCTTTGTCCAAGCGGGAGTACATAAATAGTTAATGAAACAAGTAAATACTGTGAAACCAGTATGCAGGCTCCAGTGTCCTATTGACCAGCAAGGATACTTGAGATCTGGATACCCCGGATGGAGGCTCGGCCGAAGAGCAGCATCGAATGCAACTCCGGAACAAAAGAGAAGAGCGACAAGAATCCGATAGGCAGGTAAAGCATGAAACCCATACTGCCGTCATATGCCCTCCCGAGCTCCACCATTGTGTCCCACATCCTAGCCGCCTTAACCAGAGGCGAGCATGCTTGCCCAATCTGCAAATGAAAAATCATATTGCAGTGAGACATTATGTTTGCTAGGATATATACATTTTTGCAATGTCCTTATGAACTAAAAAGTACTAGAGCTTATGAACTAAAAAGTACTAGAGCTGGTGCTCATCTTTGCTTTCAATTAACAGTTTGAGAATTAACAGACTCTCAGTAATCTTTTTTTGTACTATTCATGACTAGCTCGTGTGCAGGAGGAATGTTAAATTAGACATGTTCTCTGCTTAATAGAGGGCTGATAAGTAGGGGTCTCACTTACCAGAAGAATACACCAACCCGCGGGGATGAACCCAAGTATAGTACCTAGGAGGCCCGAAATTGTGAGCTTAAGTACAACAAATAGGACGAACACCAGAGAGACCAAGCCAACAAAGATAAGTCCATAGACGATGCGGAATAATGGGTACAACTCTGTCCCAAATCTTTCTTGTCCTATTGAAACCATCTGAATGATATGGGACAAGCTAGTCAACACGCATCCAGGCGGGTGATTTATTAATCATCGGAGGTACGTGAATGGACTAAGTGAGAGACGATTAGAGTCTTACCTTCAGAACGAATAGAAGCACGAACATAAGTAGCCATGATGTTGCATATACCTACAAAAGACAAGTGGAAACAAAAGAAGTGATATACATCAGAATATTCCAAAAACTACAAAAGAAGCAAACCAAAAGAAAACTCATATATATAGAGAAAAAAATATTACTAGAATGCTTCCGCTGCTATGTTCTTTGTTTAGATAGCACACAATAGCATACTGATAGATCAAGAAACGGAGCGAAAGGATGATTTCCATGACAAGAGCACGAATGCTAGTCTTCCTAAGGTACTGCTGCTCATATATCCACCAAGTCTCCCAGCTTTGATCCACATACATGCCAAGATGCCCTTTTTTCCCTATCCACTCCCTCCAGTCCATCCAGTCAGCAACAACCTTCTGCCGCTCAAAACATGATGGGTTGAAGACAAACGGTGCAAAGAGCCAAGAAAAAACCATGAACCATATGGAGAAGGTGACAAATTGATGCAATTTGGAGCTGTGGTATGAACTTTCGTAACCTTGGTACACTACCAGAAGTATCAGCAGTTCAAATCCTTTAACGAAGTGGCTACGGGAGTACGTGCGATAATTCTCTGCAAACTTTGCACGGTACACCACAAAGCCATCGCCTTGAGGTCTGTATTTAGCGTCACCATGGAGTATTGTTCTCCCATAGTAGTGAGTTCTTGTGCCAAGCTGGAATGTGAAGAACACGGAGGCCAGTTGAAGCTGCATCATGACAAACTCGATTAATGCTGTGTGGGATCCCTGCTCTACGCCTGTTTCCATGAGCATTGGAAGTACAAAAATCAAACCAAGCTGGAAGACAGCCTGTGAAGCTAATGCATTTTCGAGAGGTTTTATTGTCTCTTGAATACGTGCATCAAGGAACATAGACTTCTCAGAGCCGCTCAGTGCTATATATAACCTCCCATACAAGAACACATAAACTGTAAGTACAGTAACCTGAAAAAAGGAACATTGATCTTAGTACCAAAAAATATGCAGAATGAACATATCACATGTTAAATATCAAACCCAAACACCAAACTATATAAGTGCTAAATATCGCCCAAAGAAACAAACTATATATTTACGTTAATTTGCATACTAGTTGGACTTTTGAGATGGATGTACAACAGATTCTGATTACGGAACTGAACATACTGGTGCATGAATAAATAAATGGTTTAAGTCAGAACATCTTCACTTATATCTTATTTTTATATTTTTAAATAAATTATGTAACCTATCAATGCAACTTTGATTTCATTTTAGTTTTTAGCAGACCTCTCTCCTTCCTAACGTACCCCATCATAACGTAACTAAGAAATAGCATATGTATCTTTATGGTAAAAGCTTCACATACATTCTTACCATGCTACTGAAATAAATCCCAATTGTAGAAAAGTAGAAAGAAAGCATTCTATAGAAGTCAAATCCATGTCCAAGCCGATAGACGTCACGACTCAATGTTTGTTCACCATATGCATTCGCCACCTTAGCTTCAAAGTTTGAAATGTGTTTCATGCTTACATCAAGCCCCTTACCAACTTCCATGTATTCATGATGTGTGGCATATCCTCCTCTCATTGTTGAATTTAAACCTAAGAACAATGAATTTAGTAAACTGTCTTTTACGCAAGGGGTAATTGTAAGATATTTGTACGAGGTGTAGATTTACCCGAAAAGATTTCTCCACTTAAATTGATAGTCTTCGAAGATTTGCTTATGCCACCCCTTGTAATATGGAAGAGTCTGTCGAAAATATCGGAATGGCCAGAATGGAACCGTACCCTATACAACATTACAACAGTTACAGATACAAGTAGCATCGCGATCAAAAGAAAAATACACGTATTGCATGCAAATTAGAAAAATACAAATATGAAAAAAATCAAAAATATAACAATGGTCGTTGGCTTCATCTAGTGATTCTGCTAATTACCCTTCCAACAAGGTCCGTGATTAGATGTATTTGTGCTAGAATTTTTCAGAGGAGAATTGCTCCATTTCCCACTCTTCAGACTTCACCACATCCACCTTAGTCTTCAAAATTGTCTCGTCCACAATGAAACTACTAGGAAATGTGTTTCACCGTATTTATTCTCAACACAACATGTGCCCCAAAAAAAGCAACAAATCTATTGAAAAATCATAACCTAACTTGCATACCAACTAACTCACACCTCCCGAAATCATTAGTTTAAATTTTAGGGGTTAATTAAGTGGAAATGTGGTGATAACTGTGTACACCTTGATTATCTCCGTGGATATATTGAAACAAAGCTTTCCCAAGATTGGAGTTGTAATTTACTATTGGTTCTCAGATTTATCATACTAAAAAAATTCAGGACAGTGCGGAACCATCTGACAACCAGTGATTACGGCTTAGGCTAACTCTAAACATGTTTTACCATCAGTTTTTAGCTCAGTTAGAATCGGTAATTAGGAGAAAAGTCCAACCTAGCTAGAAAGAAACTGGCTCAAACTAGATTTCTTTTTTGAAATGAAGGCAAACGCTTTGTCTTATCCATTAATTAAGAAGAAGGTACCCGGTTTATTTGTGGAAGAAACTGAGCGAAAATCATACAAGAAACACCAAGAAACCAACACCAAAACACCTAAAGCGAGCAACAATCGCAAGTAAACAACTACTCGCACAACCTATTACAACCACGAACAGATAACACGACAAACTCATATGAGCTAAACAATCAAGAAAATGTGGAAGCTTTTCTTGCGACACCAAGCTTCTTTCTTGCCGTCCTTCTAAGAGACTTCTCCACCTTCATGAACATACCATCCGAGGTTGTTCCCATCAACACACAGCAATATCCTTGCCATATTTAGGGCAAGCCGCCTCCAAATCGATAATCAAGTCGCAAACCTCTTTACCAAACAGGACCTCAGAATTAAGCGATAACATAGTTGTCTCATCAACCTAGTCACTCAAGGATGAGAAGGTGACCGAAGCAACCAAACCTCCACTATCGAGAGAGGAGGACAACTCGCAAGACTCAGATGGGGATGGCGCCATGTCCCACCGCCAAAGGCTCTAGTCAGCCCAGCTCAGTCGGAAGCACCATAGATGATTCCCCACAATCCCGTAGATCAGGCAAGATCTCCGCAACGGGAGCCACAACCTCGGCAACGACAACACTCTCAAGGACAGACGACATCATATGCAAAGAACGGGGACAAAATTCTCCAAAGAAGCATTCGGGCTCCTCAGCGACGGAACCAATCTGTAGCTTAGGCGGCAAAGGTAGAACCGACGCAACCTGAAGCTTTGCAAGAGCGCCGTGGAGCTCAGAGCGAAGCAACTCAACCTTCTGAAGGAGCTCCATGCGCAGTAAGGCAAACTGGGACTCCACGGTAGAGACCAAAAAGGCATTGACATTGAAATCCTTGCAGCACCCATTAGGGGATCTGGGTGGCACTGACACACGCAAAGACGAGTGACCTACCACCGCAACCCCACTCCTGCTCGACGAAGAACAAGGCTGAACAGACGGAGATCGGCTTCGCTGACAAGGAGCACTAGTGACGGGAGAGCAATCACGAGCATCCGGAGAGCGATCACGAGCAACCAGAGAACCAGCACGACAGAACCTCTCCCGATGACCAAGGCGATGACAACGAATGCATCTGAAAGGCTCACGACATGCTCCGACTTGGTGGCCACACTCTAGGCAACGGAAGCACCTTCCTCGCGCCCAACGCTTGAAAGCGAGGCAACACTCAAGTCCTTCCCTTGATGACCCGAGGGGAGGACCTCGGCTAGGGCAACGACCCCGACTCACAAACACCCAATCATCCTTATCTTTGTCATAAGTTGCACTTGAACTCTGAACCGTAAGGAAGCAAGGCGTCTTGGCACTAGCATCAAGCGGCGGGGTCGTAGTGGGCACCATCGCCAAGGGCTTAAGTGGGCGTCGAGGACGAGCCAAATGATCCCCGACGACCGGATCAGTCTTGTGAGACGCTAGGACAGCTGCGGCTAGCGTGGCGGCAGAGGAGGTCGACTAAGCTGGCACGACCGGCCTGGGCTGGGCCGTCTCCACTGTAGTGGCTTCATCATCATCGACATCAGCAGCAGCAACGATATTGGTGGCAACATGTGGTGCTTAGGTGGCCAGCTCCTCTTCATCTTCCTCGTGGTCGTCCTCCCTGCCGTCAGCAGCAGAGACCCAAGCAGACAGCGTCGAGGCGGATGGGGCCGAAGGAGACGGAGCGACGGAGCGGCCCAGGTTTGGAGGCGTGGACATGAGCTCCCGATCCTGAATGGAGTGAGCAGAGAACGGGTTTGACGCCGTGCAGCCTGCGGGCCTTATGAGGACAATAAATGCTAGCTTTGTTCAGCCTCTGCTAGATTATTGTGGAAGATAGATATCTCGAGTGTCCTTAACAGGTCTTTTTGGATAATCGTTGCGTGAGATCCATCAAGAAACAACCCACTGGGAGTCACTTTGAAAAACATAGACGCAAAATATTACCATTTTGGATGCATAAATTTCATTCAAATTGCAGGGATTTTGTGCTTAGTGCCCCCCACCCTCCCCACCCACCAGTGTCCTCTGACCGTCCAGCGTGCAACGACTTGTTTTGTCAGGGATTTTTGAACGACTTGTTTTGTTTTGCCACTGGACGGTAAGATTGGCTTCACCTCAGCCCACAAGCAGTGGATTGCACCGTTGTGACAGTGTAAATCTGGAGACCAACCGAGTCCTCCCTCCCGGGTTGCCCCCGCGCGGCGACTCCGGAGGGCCCCCAACCCCAGCCAAAGACCACCATTCCGGCGCATCCCCGGCCGCTGCCGCTGCCGGCGGCGGTGGCGGCGCCCTGCCCGTCAAAGCGGCGGAGGGCTGTGGGCGGACCTGCGGGCTGAGACGCTCGTCTCGGCCGCCGGTCGCGCGATGCGGAGCTGCGCTCAGCGGCAGGGCCCTAGGCGCGGTGGGGCGACGTCGACGAGGACGTGCAGGGCGAGGCGGAGAGGCGGCAGCACCAGGCACGCCGGCGGCGGCGCTCTGGAGTTGGGCGCGAGCGGCGCATCTGGGCCCGTTTTGGGCCCGATCTGGGTTCAGCGGGCCCACTCGGCCAGGGCGCGTTCGGGTCTCGTCGCTGCTCGGCGAGGCCAGGCCGGCGTTGCTCGGCGCCGGTGGTGGTCCGGCTGCCTCGGGGGCGCAGGTGGCGAGCTGGTGGTGGATGAGGGGGAGAGGAATGGCGCCACCGTCTGGTGGCTGTTGCATCCTCCCCCGTTTGAGCGAGGTGTAGCGGCGGAGTTCGACCTGTTGCTGCTGTGCTCGCTGATGGGAAGTGGTGGTGGATGGAGACGAATGGCACATGTGCTGCTTGGGAGGCCGGCTCTTACATCCTCCTGCTGGTGGTTTTGGTGAGCAAGATGTTGCTGCGGGCGTTTCGACGACCGGTGTGCGGAGGAGTTGGTGGCGACTGGAGGGAGAATGACACCGTTGTGGTCGTTTCATCCTCCGTCGGGAGACGAATGGCCGGCAGGCGTTACATCCTCGAGGAGACGAATGGCGTCTTGCCTGGTTACATCCTTCCGATTGGAGACGAATGGCGTTGCTGCGGGGTTTACATCCTCCGTTCAGGGGGGATGCGGACGCTAGGTGGGAAGCACGTCGAGCTTGCCGGGAGGTGCGGTTGGCCGTGGAGGCAGGGTAGTGGCTTGGTGTGTTAGCTAGTTGGACCCTTCGTTCGGACTATGCAGATGAGACTGCCAGAGAAAGCCGTACTCCGCTTTGCTCGGAGTCGTCGATGGCGTCGTCTACGGGCGTCGCTCACTCCTTGGAGGCATCGATGTAGTTGCTCCCATCTTGCCTTTTCTGACTCGCTCCGAGGGAAACCCTTGACCTAGTTTTCTAGATCAGACGATGACGCCCGCTTCGGGCGTCGCGTTCCCTTTTGGGGGCATCGTTTTGGAGGTGGATCCGGTTAGAGGGACCTGTGGTTTGCTAGGTTGTGTGTGTTGTCTGCCGAAAGGTAATGTCTGTTCTAATCAATGAATTTAGCAGCTCTCCTGCTAACATTCAAAAAAAAAAAAAGCAGTGGATTGCCGTTGTGGGGGACTCCCCTACAATACATGTTTTTACAGAATAGTGGATTGCCTACTTTAACCTTGGGGTTTGGCTACTGTGTGCTATTATGCTACTTCAACTCGCTCCTTAGCGCTTCTTCATTTCTGTTGACTGCCTACTAAGAGACTTATATGTAGCAGACAACCGCAATTTCACACTGGTCATGGTAAAAAAATCACACTATTAGAACCGTCTCATTAAGTTAATTGCTGCAAATGAGTTCAAACTACTTTGCCATGGTCATGGTCTGACCAAAAGGAAACTCTGTATGTACATAAACTCTATTTTTTCAATGCAATTAACTGCACAACTTTTTATGTTCCTCAGAAAATGAAAGCTAAAAATAGTATAAATGTATAGCCAGTACATGTAGACTAATATGAAACTGAAATGCTGTAGATATAGAGTGTTTTGATATTCCAACAGAAATTAGATGTACATACTTGAGAGGATTAGCCAGAACTCTTTGTCCAATAGTAGCGAAGCCTGTCTTTTGATTCGACAAAAACCAAGCAAGTGAAGACACACTAAAATAGAAAATAAACATAAGTGAACATATGTTAATAAAATATTAATTTAACATGAATGATACGAGGATGATATAAGGAAATAGGTCCATTTAAACTACTGCACTTATATGGGTGGTCCAAACCAGACCCTAATCATTGATTCTATGATCTTTGCACCCTAAACATTAGAATCCCAGCGCGCAACATCCAACTTTTTTGGCACACCTTGAAAGAGTGAATCCCGACTATTCCTCTTGCTGCCTCACTTGCGTAATAACTTCCCCTGTCCGAGTCTTTCTCACGCTAAGTTCGGACTTCAAAGAAAATTTGAATTCAACGTAAAACGAAGGAACAGACACCTAATAGGTTTTATCTCTGATTTTTTTCTCTTCTTTTCCTATTATTTCTCCACATGGTTTTCTTCAGATAGCTTGGCTGTCTCCAGAGGCTCTAAAAAATCTTCTCTAAGTACACAAGCAACACAACGTAAAGCCAATATCATGAAGCAGCACTGGAGGACTGGAATCAGTGTGTTCTGGCCAAAATAAAGCAATCTATTGCCATCTGTCTAGATCGATTCCTCTCGTCGTAATCGAGGAGGTTCATCTTGGCGTCAGTTCATGCTGCAGTCAACAGCAGAACAAGATGAGGGCATCGATAGTTGGTCAATCAAGCCTTAAATTGTTTATCTCGGAGTATTATAAGATACTTTTTGGAGCACCGGTTCCGAATAATTTCTCTATGCTTGTGAAGGTCACGCATGACTAAAATTCAAAATAAAAAAAAGGTCACGCATGACATGCCTCAGATTTCTCCAAAAGAGAATAGCATTTTAATACAAGCATTCTCTGAGAAGGAGGTTTTTGATACTATTAGTCAAATGGAACACAATAAATCTCCAGGACCATACGGTTTCCAACTGAGTTTTATCAAATTGTTTGGAATATTAATTTTTTCCATTTAATGGCTACGTCTTCTCAGCTGTGCACGGAAGACCTGCCTATGTTCAAATTAAACTTTGGTATCATTACTTTGCAGCCAAAAAAAAAAGATGCTAGTAGAATAGAACAATATCGAACCATTTGCTTCTTGAATGCAAGTTTTTGTTTTTAGTAAAGTGGGTATAATATGGTTAATTTAGATTGCAAGTAGAGTGGTCTGTCCAACTCAAACTGTATTCTTGAAAGAGTGGTGGTTTCTACACGAGACGATCCACGAAAATTCATAGAAAGAAGTTAGATGGATTTCTTTTCAAAATAGATTTTGAAAAAGCTTACGCAAAGTAAACGATTTTTTTACAACAAGTTCTACGCATAAAATGTTTTGCACCTCAATAGTCTGTGAACGGATTCTAGATTTTTTCAGGGAGGGAATGTTGTAATATGAGTTAATGATGATATCACTCATTACTTTCAAACACACAAAGTGGGGTCCGATGTTTCCTCTTCATTTAAACCTTGTCGTAGATATGTTGGCCATTTTAATCGCACGTGCAAAGGAAGATGGTCAAGTGGAGAATTAATTCCACATCTAGTTGAGGGTGGTGTTTCTATTATTTAATATGTGGATAATACTATATTGTTTCTTAAGCACGACATTACGAATGCCGTGGATATGAAACTAATATTGGCATTTTTGTGGAACAGTCTGGATTCAAATTAATTTTCACAAGAGTGAGTTATACTTTTTCGGCAAGGCAATGGAGAATCAGGAAGAATATTGTCACTTTTTTGGATGTGAACTCAGAGCGTCCTCAGTGTCCAAGATGTTATCATACGAGGATCGTCTTGTGCAAATAAATTCAGTTCTGATGAGTATAGGCTCACAAGATGGGGCACAAAGACCAAGGAGGGCTAGGTGTTGCGGTTTTAGAAATAAAGAATAAATGTCAATTGAGTAAATGGCTTCATAAGTTATTAAGCAAAAAAGGGGCGTGGTAAGAACTATTAACTACTAAGTACTTATGTGATTAAACATTGTCACAGGTACAAAGTGAACCATTGGATTCATCATTTGGAAAGGTCTAACAAAGGTGAAGAATAGATTATTTGCTCGTGGTTCATTCCTAACTGGTATGGAGAGTAGGTTCGATTTTGGGAGGATACATGGCTAGGCCATATTTCATTAGCAAATAAATATCTTTTTTGTATACCATAACCTAAAACTAGAACGCAACCGTTGTTGTTGTTTTTAATTCGGTACCATTAATATTTCTTCTGGAAGGAATTTAGTGGGCTGTAATAGAACAATTTGGTTACATCTGGTTGAAAGATTATTGCGAGTCAATTTATTACTACCTCCATCACAGTCTATCAAGCACACACGTGGTTTAAGAACACACTTTGACCACTAATTTAATCAACAAAAATTAAATTTACATCAAAATGTATATCATAAAAACTTATTTTCAATATAAATCTAATGGTATAATTTTTGTTATATAGAATTTATATTTTGTTGACCAAATTTAATTGTCAATTTTTTTTTAACCGTGTGCGTGCCTTATAAACTGTGATGGAGGGAGTAGATAAATTAGACATGTTTAAATGGCTTTGATGACAGCAAGTATTTTTTGGGTAAAATATTTCTATGCAGATTTACTCAATGGACACATGAATACTTGCGAATATACTTGTGGAAATTGAAGACCTTTTAAGAATAAAAGTATTTGTTTGGTTCGTACGTAGAAAGGAACTTCTGGCAAAAGATAATTTGGTTAAAAACAGATGGACATAACGCAAGAAGTGCGTTCTTTGTGATGCAAACGAGTACGTTGAGCACCTGTTTATATCATCCACATTTGCTTCTGACATGTCGAGGCTTGTATACTTTACATTCAATATCTAACCACCAACCAGTATATAGGATATGTTTCGTTCCTGGTTCAGTGGGATAGACGAGTCTACCAAAGCTCGTATTAGGATTGGTTTGTCATTCATTCTTTGGACAATACGGAACTAACACAATGATATAATCTTTAACAAGACAACATGCATCTACTCATTATTTGGAGGTTATCAACAAGGCGATTTATAGGATTCACTTATGGTCTTTTCTTCTTCCGGTGGATCGGAGTGGTCTCATGGATAACCAGATGGATTCGCATAATGATGGTCGTACGGGCTATCTTCTGTCAGGGTGGGTGGTTACATTCTAGAAGACAAGATGTTTAGTGCATCTCTTTTTGGGTGGTTGATATTTGTATCCATTTTAAGTGATCCGTGAATTGTAATCAGTTAGTGCCCGTTTGGCATCAAAGTATTTTCGAAGTATTACGAGAATAGTATGGTTTAAAAAAAAACTTAAGTATCAAATACTTGAGGTGTTTGGATGCAATGTATAATGTGGTTTCAAAACTGAAGTACTCCACTAATACTTCATTTTTTTGCCGTTTTGGAAACTTTGACCATGACCTCTTTTTTCCTAAACAAAGAAACTGAAGTATTCATCCGCCTGTCACTTAAATACTTCAGTTTTCGAATACTGGAGTTCTAAGAAAACTGTGCTCCCAAACTAAGCCTTAAGCTTTTTTTTTGAAATTATTAGGCCTTAAAGTTTTAAAACTATGCAATAAAATGTGGAAGGTTGTGTGCATCGTTTCGATGCAGAGGCGGGATTTGCACACCCTTTAAAAAAAACAGACATGTCAAGTAGAAAGAACCTCCTCATTGACATTCTCCGCGCAACTATTTGTTCTTATTCGTGAGTCATATACCCCGAGCACGGCGTGCTATATATTCACAACCTGAGGCTGCTTCCCGCCATAACAAAAAAAAATCTGGTAAAGGGTACTTTATCGAACTCACAAGTTAGTATCACGCTAATAAAATTCACTAGCGCTACACCCAGCCACCTAAAGTCATGGTGGCCATGTCGGAAGGTTAGCGAGAGGGAGGGAAACTCTTGGTTACGGTTCACTTCTTCCCCTTGTGTGTCAAACAAGCCCAATATGGTTGTATAGGATTCTGGAATTCCGAGTGCAAAGATCACAGACTGAGGTTTAAATTTGATTTAGAACAAGCATATAATGGATAGATGGACATACCTTCCAGTAAAAGTATTCTCCCGAAGACCTAATATAGTGGGTTTACCCTTTCCATACTTTTCACTCCTAAACTCCTCTAGGATATTTCTTATTTTAAATGCCTCATGGAGGTAATTATCCTATGAGTTAAGAAATGATTATTAGCAATGGCGAAACCACGTACTCCCACCGTTTCACAATATAAGATGTTTAGACATTTTCCACATTCACATGTATACACATATATCTAGACATGTTTTATTGTATATATCCATTTATTTAAGTCCGAACATAAATAATAGGTGCAAAACCTACATCATCTTATATTGTGGAACGAAGGGAGTACAATATTGTGCAAACAATACACTACACATTTTTGTTGGCACTACTCATGCAAAAAGTGATAAATAATCATGCAAATAAGTGCATTTTACTACACACCTTTTAATTGAGTACACAAGGTTGAAATCATGATACCGTGACTGATTACTAGTACCTTGTTCTCTTTCTACGGTATTGTTCACATATAGGAGCTAGGAAAAGTTAGTCCCAACTGGTTCGACATATACTATCCCCCTATGGCTTGTACATGTATGTGCCAACGTGTTTATGATGGAGACTATCTATGTTTCTCCCTACATTTAACAATATATGAGAACCAAACATTTTGTGCTAAAAATTACAACCTAGCTGGCACAATTTTAAGATTCAACACTATCAGTTGTCTTATGAAACTATACATGTAGAGTACATCTTGGCGGCAAAAATTCCATCAGAATACCTTTGGCATCAGCTTGGACAAATGCCAAGAAAGGGCATAGTACATTATATAATTCTAGCATAAGAAAATGGAGAAAGTTGAAGGGTTTGGGTTGTAGGGCCAAGAACTCATAGTGATTGAGTCCAAGCACAACACAAGTAATTATTGGTCGCGCTGAATTGATCAGTTTATAATGTGAGACTAGATATAACCTATAAACAACCAAAGCTAAGAGTGGTTGATGCATGGAACTCAACATGTGCAATGTGAGAGTGAGAATCATACCTGATTCATATCGATGGCCTGGAGTGCTTCTCCCCTAGTGAAAATTATGGCATGGTTTTGGTTTTCAGCTCTTCCCTCTCCAATACTAGGGTTGCCCGGAAGCTTGATTCGATAAATTTCCTGAATCAAGTTGGAAACATAAACCTTGAAAATGTTATAGGGCGATGAATAATTATTCTACACCCCCCCATGTTTCTTCGCAACCGTACCATATTTGTACGTGCCGTAGAAATTTTCTTACTCGAGAAGTCAGAAGAATGTAATTAAGAAAGTAGAAACATGACATGATATATCTTTTGCATGACTTAAACACACACAAAAAACTTATTTTCTAATTTTGTGGTAGTTACATTTTTCTTACTCGTATCTTGTGTTTGTTATGTTGATTCTTGCGTTGTCGGTGAACATGAACATAGATATTTGTATACCAAACTTAAATTCAAACTTTCTATGTTTAACAACTTAGGAAAGACCTGGGTGCAAAATAAGTTAACTCACACCTTTGGGTGCAAAATAGAATTTCTCTGTACCTAGCATTTGATTATACGGAAAGCGTGCATATAATTATATGGTATAATACTCGAAACAGGCTTTCACGCGCTATTTTAATATAGCCACGACCGAGCCAACCAACGATACGTGCTGGGACGGAAACAACACAATCACGCCCAAAAGAAGAGAAAAAAGAAAATAAAATGCCAACAACAGCGGATTGACAAAAGTGAGCAAGCTACAAGACGGCAGCGCCCACCGGATGCCTCCCATGAGCTCCTAATGCTCTGAAGCACCGGTTCCAAACAACACCTTCAGGAAGGGGTGGGACGACGACTCTGTTGCTGCCAACGGTTTCCCCCGATACTCGACGGGGAGAAGATGGGGGAAACCAGACGCCCTTCAGGAAGGACTGGCGGCACCCGCATGCGCCACCACACCAGAGACAGAAAAAACAACTAGGATTTCTCCTTACGCCCCCCCCCCCCCCCCCCATCACCCAGACGCTCCGGAGCACTCCATCATATGGCCCACCACCCAACGCCAGACGATCGCGAAGCCACTCACACTGTCGCACCACGACACAAAGAGGAGAGCCTACACACCGAAGAAGAAGAACCGGGACTAGGAGCCGCAACACCGCCGACGTGCGGGAGGGACCAAACTCCACCGTCATAGACGGTAACCGGCCCGACGCAACAGTAGAAGCACACCAGGCCTATGAGCCCACAATCCCGGTCGGGCCTATCAGCCTCGAGAAGCCCGTGAAGCTCCCGCCGTCGTGCTGCAGAAGGCACACCGTTGGCACCGCCGCCCCCATCTGAGCTGCTATCTGTCATGAGTGTACAGAAAACCGCCCATTAAAGATTCGGGCTGACCCACCGAAAACCCAGATGGGGCCCGAAGGGACAAGATTTGGGCTTGCGGTGACGCGTTGGACCAGCACCACAACGGCCACGGCCCTGCCGCAAAGGGGAGGCTCCACCATGTTCAAGCCGTCCTAACCCGGTCCGGGAAGCCCCCAGGAACCGGATCAGAGCGCCGCCATTGACCGAACAACACCGCCGCGGAACTCTCAACCTGGCAGCAGCGTGCGGGAAGGGGCGGATCCACACCAACCCCCACACGGAGCGTCGAGAAATGGCCAGGACAGATCCGGACCCGCCTGGTCCAGATCCGCCATCACGCGATCGGCAGCAAATGGGGTGAGACGGGGAGAAGGGACGACGAGCACAACCATGGCACCTCCGCGCCACCAGCAAGTCAACCATGTACGCCCATCGAGCAGGTCAAGAATGGCCTATCGGTTTGTGGCCTGCCTGCCCAGATCTGGACCTGCCGCCACACCCGCCCATGAATCCTTGTCGACGAGTATGTTCCATTCCCGTGATTGGTTTCGAATTTGCTCGACTCTAACTTTTAAATTTTGGATCAATATTCACATATTGTTTTCGACGAATTTTGTTAAATTCATCGCACTCAGTCGAACGTCTCACTCTTCCCCACACCTTTCACGTTGTAAATTTGACAAAATACGTTGAAAAAGTATCAACATTTTATAAGTTACAGTCGTCGGAACTTACAATTAATCATGAAAATGAAACCTATTCGTCGATGCACATATATTTCATATATATTTTTTCTAAGATTTTATTTTCAAATTTTCATGAGAATTAAAATTTTATTTTAAAAATAAATGACACAATGTAGTCCGGGTTCCCGTTCTCCACACTAATGTGTGCACTCCACACTAGAGCTACGTACGTACTCCTATGTGCTTTCAAATAGTAGTGCGGCGCCTGGGATAAAGATTATAGCGATATGTCCGCAAGGTCTAGGTATAGTTACTTGAGGTTTATTGGTCAAGGCACCACTTTGTGCGGCTGTAGAGCGAGATCGTGAGTTTGAACCTCAGCCTCCCTACTTCACTTTTAGTTGTTCTATCACCACTGACATACGGGACTCACACCGCAGGTAGGGTAGTTGTTCTATCACCACTGACATACGGGACTCACACCGCAGGTAGGGGTGTAAACGGATCGGATTGGATTTTGGGGTCTTCACTTTTAGTTGTTCTATCACCACTGACATACGGGACTCACACCGCAGGTAGGGTAGTTGTTCTATCACCACTGACATACGGGACTCGCACCGCAGGTAGGGTAGTTGTTCTATCACCACTGACATACGGGACTCACACCGCAGGTAGGGGTGTAAACGGATCGGATTGGATTTTGCGTTCTTCACTTTTAGTTGTTCTATCACTACTGACATACGGGACTCACACCGCAGGTAGGGTAGTTGTTCTATCACCACTAACATACGGGACTCACACCGCAGGTAGGGGTGTAAACGGATCGGATTGGATTTTGCCTTTACCATATCTTGTACCATAATTTTTCATCGAATTCGGAGCGGAGCGGATAATGACCGGATGCGGATTCAGAGGCGGATATCCGTGATGACGGATTCAGGAACAGAAACGGAGCGGATTCGGAGCGGTAACATAATTAATCGGATATCTACACGCATAAGTAAATTGTCAAACCATACAACTAAAAATAATTGTTCGATAACCAAATAACTAACAAATTTGGACTCCATAGTCTTTACAATGACTATTTAAGTGAGATGTTGTTCAACGGACAAACTCAACAACCTATTAGCTGCAAATTATGCTATATTAGGTTAGACATTTCGGTAGAAAATCGAATTATTCAGATTAAAACCATCGGATAATCCTATTTAAATTTCGGATAATCCATATTTTAGCCTATTTTACGTACCGTATCCTATACCATATCTGGGTGTCAAGTTCGGAACCGGATATCCTTATCCGTCGGATTCCTTAAAACCGGATATGGATTGTATAAAACGGTTTCGGAATCGAATACGGTGCGGAAATTATCCTATCCGTTTACACCCCTAACCGCAGGGTATATATGAGGTCATATGTGCATTTGAAAAAAATATTTATGGGTATTTTTAAAAAAGACGACGACACGTGTCGCCACCTTAATGATTGGGATTAGTTTTGCACATGGTGGATAACTGTTAGGACTAACTCACCCTATTTTACAAGTAGTGAGACTAGTTTGGACGTAGTGGACAAGTATTGGGACCTGTGGTGTATTTAGCTCTACTTAAAGTGTAGTTATGTACTTTCATAGTGAACTACAGTTTAAGAAAGCATCATGACCAAAATGGAGTTAATGAAATATGCATCTTTATGTTCGGTAAATACCTCATCGTGCTTCTCACCTACTCCTTTGACAAGAACAGAATAATATGTCGTAGCCATTGTTCCATTTGTAGTCGGAGCTTCTACCTTATCAATATAAGCAACACGTAACGATGGGTACCTGCACATTTTAGATATCACTTCGATTGGAGTAGGCTTAACACTTACACTTTTCACTATTCAAAGCACTAGACTTGTACATTATCATAAGATTAAGTATGTTTAGATAGCAAGCTTTGTCTCTATAGTCCTTGGACGCCTTTTGCATGCCATATATTTGACATGAGACAACATAGGTGAATTTGATATCGGCAATGGCCAGTGCCATGTGTACCATTGGCCAACGCTCTTCTGAGGATTGTCTTCCTCTGTACTTTTCTGCGGAATGTTATACTAAGTCAAAATATATTCAGATTACAGTTACCGGGAAAATGGTAAATGAAAATTAATCTAACCATGACTAGTTTTATCTTGAATACATTGAATCTCGAGTGCTCTTCTATAGTACATCATTCCTCTAACTAGAGAATTAAGAAACAAATAGTTAGATTCACCATAAAAACAATATATAACAAGTTAGAGGCAGTTAATGTACTAGAGAAACTACTGAATTAACCTGTTCTGGTGAGCGTTTGTCCCCTAAAAGATGCCCAGGGGCAGATTTCATCCATCTTTAATTGAAGTGAATCTTCATCCATTGGTCTAAAGTCTATCCGCTCAAGAAAATTATTCCATTCATCTATTACCATGGAATTTTACGATAAAGTATCTACTGGCTGCAGAAGCTAGATAAATTATGTAGTTTTGATATTAAAATGTACGTAGTACCTGGAAACATTTTCCGTAGATAAAATAACATTGATATTCCATCACTATTCCTGTTGCAAAGATCAGCCGACAAAAATACTACGGCTTCACGGTAGTATGGAGTCAAAACACTGATACAAAATTTGAAATGTTAACTCAGTATTTTGTTCACCGAAATATTGTTTAAAGAAAAGAATGATTTGATAAAAAAATAAATAAAGATATTAGCAATATAATTGAGTGTAGAATTAGTAGAGAAATTAGTAGGTTATAAGATGGAGTGCAACTAGGTGCATGGTAGGAGGGTGAGTTTAGTTTCTTACGTGAAGGACATCATGTTGTGGACGTCGGGAGCCCTTGGCATTTTCATAAATAGTGAGTTTGCAAAGAAAATAATCCTACGCCGAGCTTCGGAGTTTGTTGGTACATCTGATTCACGCGTTGATAGTAACAACTGAAGCCTAACACACTGCTAAGATAGGATTCCAATAAGTACATATAAACTTGCAGAACATGATTTTACTAATGAAATAAGTTGTTGCAAAGGAAACATGACCTTCTGTTTGAAAGCTTCATCATTTATTGAGTCCAGATTTGGATTTCCAAATAGATCAAATATTTTTTCCCTTTCCAGAATACTACATGATTCAAAAGAAACACGATTGTCATAAATTATTTCTCTAGTGAAATTTCAGCATAGATCTTACCTTTCACCATTCTTCATAATATCATTCAAGATTATTTCCGTTATGTCTATTAAACAATTGGCGATCCGTATCTTCATTGTATCACTGTTTGCATGCACGTTCTGTGAATAGATAAATCAATTTTTGGTAGTGTTAGCATGCAATTATGAGAGATGCCCAAAAATATAGTTGGTTGAAAGAACAGAGGGACATAGGTTATCAGTACCGGTAATAGAATTAGGAGCATTTCGAATTTATGAATTAGCCGAGGAAGTTCCTCCATATGGAAGTCTCTCACAACTGACTGCCTATGTATGGACAACTCAATACTCTCACGGATTTGGTCAATAATTCTGTACTCATGAAGAGATGAAAAATGTTAATTAAATAAGATAGGCACATAACAACGGAAAACTCATTGTAGCTCCCGAGATCCAGTGACCTTGTTTTAAAAAAAAATCAAAAAATTCCATTTTAATTCTCAATTTTTTATATAAAGTAAGGAGATATACATATACACATCTAGTATGTACAATAAAGTTTCATTGAAATGTATTATTACCTGTGACCTACAAAAAAAGCACAAATGTGGGATAAAAAGCAAGTCCTTTTCCATTTTTAGAGCCACAAATTTATCACTTTTGTGCATCCAAAAATGCACATATTTTTGCCAAACTTAACAGATTTACAGATAGGTAATGATGTTTCCATGCTAATAAATCGGGTTGTCTAGACTACGAATGCCATTTCCATTTTTTAATTATCGAGTGCACTGGAATTCGGGAGCCTTCCATAACAATTGCTAATTAGTTATCTTCTTATTAGTAAAGGAAGTTTCAAACACCAAACTATGGGGTTGAAAGGAAAGATAGCTTACATCTTATCACTTTCTGCCGTAAGGTTATACAAGAGGTTTAGCAATGTCTCATAGCATTCCAGTACAGCATCATAGGTATATGGATCTTGTTTTAACATCTTTATGAGCTCCTCATCCGTTTTATTGACTCTCTTTGCCATGTCAAGTGCAGTTGAAATCTACATTATCATAGCCATTTGCACTTACTCAGAGAGAAAATTGAGTAGATCAATTAGTGGATGTTTGAAAGATCTTATCTTACCTTAAAGGCAAGAAGGAAAGCAGGCCATTGAAAAACGGTTATGTCATCCATAGACGATGGAACAATCAATAAATTCATCTCCCTATAAACAATCGCAAACACAATCTTAGAATTAAGCATGCCATGATAAGGAAAAGAAAGACTAATACCAAACGCTAACCTATTGCTTATTAGGTCTTCATCTCGCAACGAGCTAATAATTGCATTCCATATGTCAGAGAACTCCCCAATATGCAATCTATAGTCATGGTCCTGCTGAAAGTTCACACAGAAAGTACAAAGAAACAACAACAATAAATAAACTATAACGCCAACAAACAAAAAGGTTTGAAAAAAGA
Source organism: Poa annua (assembly GCA_026929855.1). NCBI lineage: Eukaryota > Viridiplantae > Streptophyta > Magnoliopsida > Poales > Poaceae > Poa > Poa annua. The sequence continues at coordinate 3,216,709 of CM049434.1, read as the reverse complement.
ATTTCTAAAAGTCCCAGCAAATTTGGACCTGGATCTGGCGTCTCTTTGGTTGACTTTCATATCTAGGCACAAGAGTTTTTGTAAAAGCTCTCGGGACTGCCTCAAATTTCGATCTTAGCATCTCAAGGGTTATGATCTGCATCAGGCAAACATTCAGAAACATACCAGACGAACTACTATGTCTATACAGTACTCGGCACAAATAGATTACGTCACTGACCTCACCCAGGTGGCTAAAGACACCGATCAGTCCACCATATAGAGTAGAAAAAATGGCATACCATATTTGTGTGTCAATGAAGTATACCTATACGGAAAATTCAAATAAACATCTTCTAAATGGCAAATTGAATAAAAGTCGTAATTATATCACATAAACTAATACATACCATGACAACCGGTGTCCATACGGTGATAATAATGCCTAAGATTTGACGCACTATGAAAAATTAGCATCCTATCAGTGCTTGAAACATTATGCATGTGGATTGTTATAATACTGCCTTGCTATATATATATACAACATACTTTACAGTATGGTAAAAGCTCACCCCGTGTGTCATTCTCCCGTTCCAAAGACAAAAAAAATCTGGTAGGTCCAACCAGAGGGCATATCTGCCAAAAAAAGTGATGACAACACATATAGGCTCAGGGCAACATCATTACATGGATATAATCTCAGGGCAACTTGAATCATTCATGTTACACTAGAGAACATAAGTTGGTTACAAGCAACATACATAACTAAGGAGCCATACTAAGTTCATCATCCTAACCCTATATATATATAAGACGTGCTCACCCCAAGAACTGTGTTTGACAACATCCCTTAAGGGTGCATAGAAAATAGCTAATTACAACGGAGGTACAAAAACTTGCCGTGTGAGTGCATTTTGTTACAACTTATTGCAAGCCATGGTTAATTAGAGCATCTTCACCATTAGCACCCACACCGGCCCCAAACCGGTTTGGGGGTTGGGGGCCAAAAAACGGCCCACACCAGCGCATCCCAAATGCTGCCAACAGATTCGGCCACCCTCCAATATGTCCGGCAGCTCCTCTCCGCCCCGACAACCAGGGGTTGGGCTGGCGGTGCCCGCAACACACGCCACGTCGGACGGGCCGTCACACGTCCCCACGGGCCCGCTTGGCCGGTCAATGCTGTTAAATTGACGCGACCACGCACTGGCCGCTTCGCCGAGTCGGACGGCAGCGCATCCGTCGACGCATGATGGCTCGCCTCCCGACGCGCCAGAGCTAATGGCGGTGGCCGCTCCGCCTACCCACATCGCCCGTAAAAGGGGCAGCGTTGCTCTCACCGCCGCATACCACACCCCACGCTCCCCCCTTCTCCCTCCCCTTCTCGACGCACCTCTCCGTCGAGATGGGCCGCAACGACCACGAAGCCGGCGAAAGCATGAGCGGCCGCAAGCGGAGGAACGACAGCCTCAGCGTCAACCCACGGCCGACGAGCCTCAACCTCGATGAGGCGGCCGACGTCAGGGAGGCCGAGCCCCCTCGTGCCTTCGGGGTACCACCTCTTACATGGGTGGTGCTTCTCCAACGATGGCTACATGATCCCACTGATGTCGGAGAGTCGTGCTCGCCGGGAAACCATCATGTCTGGCCTCCTGCCGCCGTGGCGGTACATCGCGACAACACCATGTTCCGGAGCTCGGCGTGGTGGGCAGAGGCGTTGTCGCGGGAGCGGCAGGTCGACATGCAACAACAGATGCGTCCTCCCTCCGGGCCGCACGCCACGAGCGCCCGATACCTCTACTGGCACGGCCGGCACGCCAACGATGTCCCGCACTGCCACGGATACCGCCCCCGTCGCCTCGGCGAGCCTCCGCGCCACACCACCTTCGGCCAGCCGAGAACCGGAGTCCCGCCGGACCCGGAGAAGGAGAGCGATGAGACCAAGGACTGTTGTGGCCTCCTCGACTAGGAGGCCCGACAGGTCGTCAAACAACATGCCATGGCCACCGCCCGGGAGGACGAAGAGGAGGAGCAGGCGAGAGCACAACCATCATGCCGACGGGCATGAGCGAGGACGAGGTGCTTGCCTTTGCGGAGAGGAAATTCTCTTGAGACGGCTGCACTTGCTGAGGAGGCCGCCTGGGCAGGCACGGGCGAGCCCCTCCGCCTGTCCGTGGAGGTGAGGGACAGGACGGCAGCATGGGCGCCGCAGTAGTCGCTTCCACCGCCTCCGCCTCCGGCATCGGTGAACGAAGTGTGGCTGTACCCATGGCCGTAGCCGACATACATCTTTCTCGATAGCGAGGTCGACGATTAGGCGCGCTTCACCCGCCCGCCCAAACCCTAGATCGGCCACAGGCCGCTTTATTTTAAGTTTTTTAGTTTATTTTAGATTTAAATTACGTAAACTTTATCTAAGTTTAATGCAAAAAAAAATTAAAAAATGCATAAGTGATCGTTGGGGGCTGCCGGTGTGGGGAGCGGCCCCTAAACAACCGCCAGCCCCCAACGTCGTTGTCAGCGCCTCTACTGAACACCCTTTGGGTGTGCCCGTGGGAGATGCTCTTAGTTAGTTTGTATTGCATTTAAATTCATCCAACATTGTTCTGAGGTTGACACATGACATTATTGTTTTTACGAAAACTGAATCAAAAAAAAATATGATTTTTACGAAAACCGCATGTTTATCTCAATTTCTCTCGTACCCGAGACCTTCACCTCTTTCACCCCAATACATCTCCCCGCTGGTGCTCCCTTTTCAGGGTGACAACTACCAGCATATCCAAGACGCTTCTCTATCCTCTCCATCCGCTGGTGTTCCGAGCTGGGAATAGAGGCTCAGCGCTAGCTATTGCTCACCTCGGTGCAGCTCGATGAGCCAAATGACCATAGGTCAGCGAGAGGTCGGTCTGATGCTGTCAGGGATGAAAAAGACTCGTGGGCGTTGTTGTGTGGGTGGCGGCAGCAGCAACAACTCGGAGGTGGCGAGCGCCGCCAACGCCTGATTGAGGGAGACTGGATGCCTGCTTGTATCGATGGGTTGCGGTGCAAGGGGACCAGTTCGCTGGTGAAAGGGTGGGGCGCAGATTGCCTAAAGATTGGGAGGCCCAAAGGCAGGTGACTTTAGGTCACCGACATGCGGGGCCGCTCTTGGTGGGACCTATATGTCAATGACCTGAAAGTCATGGTTTTCAAAGTCAGCGAATCCTCTCCCGAAAGGGTGGCGAGGCGAAGCGGCTAGAAGCTTAGGAGGCGGCAACGTCAACCTACAGCGGCGTCGGCGAGATCTACTAAAGTTCTTTTTAGATCTCGTAAAGTTCGCTGGTGAAAAAATATTTATAAATATCAACTCATCTAGTAAAGTTCTTTTTAGAAATATTATTCATTTATAAATATTTTTTTAAAAACTTGTTAGATTGATTGATGTCCAAATATAGCGTGATGTTAGAGCTAGAGGTCTGAATGTTAGACCTTAGAGAAGGGAATTTCATGGATTTACCATTTTTTGTTCAGTCTTATGTTATAGTCACATGAGCAAGTAAGATCCGTGTTATGATTCTAGTGCAAAAGCAATCCATAAATAAACAGGGATTCAATTGGTAACCGTCATAAATTTAATATGTATGATGTTTAAACAAGTGAATAATATAATGCATAGATTATACAAACCTCGACATAAAAGCTGAAGGCAAACTTGCATATAAGCAATAAAATCCAGAACAATGTGTACCTATTTTACGAACAAAAGTAGTTTTAGAAAACCATGATAATAATGATATTTTAGTATGAAAAGGGTGTCAGACTTACTTAGGTAGTGAACATGTGTCTTCATAAATTCTCCGGGGAAGATACAACTTTGGCTGATCAGTGAAAAACATGTGTGAAAACCGACATGTAGAAACAACTCTAGTAAGAATCAGGAAAATGTATATAATCGGACGTACCTGATTCCACCACAAAATAAATCTAACGATATGATTATTTGACTGCTCCAACACCCTTGGAATTGATATAAATACGAAACACAGGGCACTGAATATATTGGGTATCATGTAAAGAGAAGCTGTAACATTGTAAACAGATCCTCTATGGAAATTCCCAATGTGATTGCCAAACAACTTGACCAGGCGCGTGTGATTTTGAATAGAAATTAAGTATGTTGTTGGAAGGATAATTAGCCAAGCAATAGCCACAAAAAATTTCAGAATATATCGTGTCTTCTGTGAGCACGCCAGGCTTCTCCAAGCCCTCCAATTAAGAACTATATCAAATGTGGCTGAAATTTTTGGGGAACCAATTTAGAAACTATGCGGCTTGAATGATGAATAAGGCATGCTATATGATTTCTAACAATACAAGGTTATATGATGCACAAAGTTATTAAATACCAAAGTTCATTCATACCTTGAAGAAAGTTTAGGAATGCGGCTGTTATGAATATTGTCAAAACATTTTTGAAAACACCTGGATTGAAAATAGCAGAAAGTGAACCAGAAGGGTTCCAGGCAATAATTACCATGGCCTACAAGAAAACAAGAACACATGACACTGGAAATAAGGAAAAGAAAACCCTTTTAATTCTGCTTTTAATTCTGCTGATAGATATACCTGGAAAGCTAATATTAAAACAATCCACATTCGATCAAAACTTCTGAAGAGGTGCAAAAATGTACGAACTTCAACAAAATTAGTTTTTGACATATTCTGTATGCCAATAGGATCATCACGTCTCTGCATAGGTGCATACATTTGAAGTGAGTTAAATTATATTACATATTATAAAATATCCTTAAGAAACATGAATATGAGCTCGCATGCAAACGCATAGACATGTCGAGTTGAAGTGTAAATTGCATGTATGTTTCTATACATTAAGAAAGAGGAACCGAAACATGCTTTCCCTTTTGTCCTTTTTCTTTGGACCCTTCTCAGTTCTATTTTACCATTGTGCTAACAATTTTGCGGATCCTCTAAAGGTATACACATATAACACTTGTCTTACATCACCGCAATTAATGAGTGGCAATCAGTGACGAGCGGCATGAAGAAATAATAATAGCAGCACACCAGAATAACAATAAAACAACCAGTGGGGTAGCTGCAGAGTACTAAACATCAAGAAGCAGGATATTGTTGCAGGTTGGTAGCTGAAGAAGACAGACATGAAAATTTAGAGGAAAATAAGAAAATGAGAAGGAAGAAAGATGTTAGGTGTTTTGTTTTCGATTTTTTCGGTCAATATAAATTCCTTACGGGAGGACAAATGCGACAATTTTTTATAGGGACATTTTTTTAGTAGGTAAAGTAAGATTATTTTGTTCAAAATGTTATGACAAACCCCAAAAGAAATATAATCTCTTGACTTACATTTCTACAAAGAGCAACATAGGTCAACAGAAAATGAGACGGGAGAAAGGCGTTAAGTGTTTTATTTTTTATTTTTTATTTTTCGGACAATATAAATTCCATACGAGAGGATAAATAAGACAAATTTAGATACAGACATTTTTTAGTAGGTAAAGTAAGATTATTTGTTCAGGATGTTACGACAAATCCCAAAAAATATAATCCCGTGACTTACTTTTCTCAAAAGAGCAATATAGATCAATTGAACACCCTGCAAAAACATGATTGGACACTCAAAATTAAAAGTGTGTTGTTTAAAATCAGTAAAATCTTTATATAATCAACCAGATTGTCATTGTGATCTTTCACACTTTCTACCCATTCTGATCAGCGACATTTCTGAGGGTATATGGCGCCATCACTAAAACTATATTCCATTAGATAGTGACGAACTGATGATATGCATGCCAGATGCTCATGAAGATTATTAGGACAAGAATGATGGACAGACGGACGAAGGATATACTTTTTCGAGGGAAGAGGGACGAAAGGATAATTGTTCTGGTGAAAAGGCCAACAATGATAATTGTTCACTTCAAACATTTTTGGCCCCCAAAATTTCGACCTAACCTTGTAACAAATCAGCTGTCTACCAAGGCGCATACGCTGTGAGTTTTTTTTGTTCCTGGAGAGGCCCCGAAGGGCCTAATCACAGTGCAGATACATACGTGGTTCAGAGAAATCAATTAAAGATGTCTTTATTACTTGTAGCTTTACTCTTATTATCTCGAGTATAGTTCGAATAACATATAACCTACCATTTCCAACCAATATCATGAATATGTTTGATAGTTGGATGAATGAGGTTGATAAAAAAGTGGAAATATTTGTGAGGCTTGTGCTCAAGTTTGGTCTATACCATATAGTCAAAATGATACTATTTTTAACAATACTAGAAGTGGGCAGTTTGTACAGATTATTCATAAAGCAACATACTGGATTTACATGTGGTTCTTTTATTCCCGAAGGGGCGGCAGGAGCATGTGTATACTGGCTCTGGAGACAGTTGTGTATGATTAATTTAACATCGATGACTCGCAGCATATTGATAAACTAGCCGATTTAATTTTTTGCTGACATCTCTTCCTAACCACCTTATGTGAGCAATGATGTAAATTTGAATCTCTAAATGCTACAACAAAACAATGTGTTCATCGATTGGTGTAGAGTCCGTCATGCTACATTTTTCAAAAAACCATTGCTAATTTGTTTCAACTATTATTGATTTCAGTTCCACATATTAATACCGGTGCTAATGTATTCAAACTCTTATTGTTTTTGTTTACTTGTATTTAGCTAATAATTACATCTACAAGTGAGGTCAGCTTTTTATTAGATATGTCAGTTATGGTTTTTGCTCAGTTAGAATAAAGGCAAGAATATTTACGCCCAAGTGGTAGCCTTTTTCTTCATTTCAATCAAATGTTATCCTTCGTAAGGTGTATAGCAATAGCAGTGTCATTTCCAAAAACTTTTATAATGCAACATATAATGAAATAAAACCGAACAAGTTGTTAATGTGAAACTAAATTTGACCATGCAGACAACTTCCTTACAAGAGCTCATATAGAAATATATTTGGACCTAAACTGTAAAAACCTGTTTAGTGATTTTTTTCTGCAAACCTATACATTGAACATTAAAGGTTCATCACATGTGTACTTAGTAATTTATGTTTTCCTACCATTCAAGAGAATAGAATAAGTGAATAATCTGCTAGACCAAAACCAGCCAAAAGGTTAACATATGGAGATTTATGTTCTTATAGTATGATGCATCTAAAAAGCAAATAACAACTTATCACTGCATATAGTATTCTTTGCACAAATTAGTAGAGGATTAACGAGTAACCTCAGTTTCCATTATAGTTCTGAAATCTATTGGCCATCCATGTTTTTTGAAGCAATTCTTCGACCTGCAAGTGTGTAGATATGAGAAAAAGGTGCCTAGTAGGGAATGAATTTTTCTTATAAATTTTGTATCTATCACTATCATAAAGCACAAAATGATCTACTAATAACAACTTACCAAAAGTATTCGTTAAGATCGTCATAGTTTCTCCACTTTGAGTGGCTCAGGGTACCATTTTTACTACATGCAGCTTCCTTTTACATCGATGAATATGAAAAATTAAGAAAAAAAAAAGAATACTTCAACTGAGCATATAGGAAAGTGACACACAAAATATAAAAACGAGCACGCACCTTTTGTATAATATTATACATAGGTTGAATGACCATCTGCAGAAATGCATCATCGCTCCCCTCTTCTTGAATTGGTGGGACGCGGGAACCTTCTCTTCTATTTGATACTATGTCATATAAATCATTGGCCATCTGACTCATGAATTTATGGTGAAAGCACGGATTAGTGAGTCAATGTATGTTTAGATCGTGTCCATGATGCTAGACTTGGGATGGCTTTAACGAAATGTAAAGTTTCATTCACATCTACTACCTCTGTAACTAAATATAAGATGTTTTGGTAGTTCAATTTGAACTACCAAAACGTCTTATATTAAGATACGGAGGGAGTATTATTTAAATCTACCTTTTCATATGATTGATGGAAGGAAGGGTATCATCGAGACTCTCTAAGAACACAAGGCCAAGAAATTGACGACACACAAAACCCAATTATCAGGGCAAATCGACTACCCAAACTACACTGCCACCAACTTTCAATACAAATTCCGCAACACTAGAAGGCTAGAGTGGCACAACCATGTCAGGGTCGATGGTCATACTAGGATATGACAACAATCAAGTTGTAGAACGCTAAAGGGCCATATCCGGCCAAGCAACGCCAATGTGCCCGAGGTAACAAGCCCTAAGGGATTGTCCAACCCCGTACTGGAGCCCATGATATTCGAGTCGCTTTGTCATATTCCCCTCAAGTAGAGTGATTCATGGGGAAACAAAAAGAATATATCTAAATCAAGAAAGACAAAAGTATAGTTTTCATTCCTGCACATTGATCAATTTTGGTCCCTTGACTACGTAACCAGTCAACCTAAACTCCCACCAACGCCTCTAACCACCATCACTATATTTTTTCTTCGATAAAGGGCGTTTTATTACTTAAAAGGTTTAAGCGTTTACACCCAGCCTCTGCATAACTAAGATGCACACAGCTGACCCATCGTACACAAACCGAAACCGAGTAAAGGCGTATTACATATCATAGCAAAAAGCAAATGCAACTACGCCTAAAGAGGTGGTGGTTCAATCCGTAGATTATGCTGCCACCCATGATGGGAAAAAGTATCCCTCGCCGTGGACTCCAACTCTCCACAACTCTCCACAACCACCATCACTATAGAGCACAACTCTCCACCCTCTGGCCAGCGTGTCACCCAATCAAGTTCCATCCGACTTGATGCCATCCTCATTAAGTTCCCACGTGTTTGGCACCGAACCCACGTGCTGGAAACCAAGATGACCATCACGATGTGCGTCTTAGTGCCAGACGCCATGTTCAATAGTCAACCGCCTGAGCCCTGCGATGCAAGGTTGACGAGACAACGACGCTTGGAATTTTTTATTCATTGTTCGATGTTGTTGCTCAGTTTTAGACTGTGGCATCCACTCGACCTAACCCGGCATAGCGACACTGCCCTACTTCGACGAGACCGGCCCCTACGCGCGCTATACTCCACATGGCATCGGCTGCGTGGTTCTAATGAGGGGATGCATTTTATTGTGAAATGGGCAAGGCTCTTAACTTGTACAAGGCCATGATCAACATTGGAACATAATAGCATATCGCTACTCAACAAAGTTCGTCAAATATAAGCCGACCAAATTCTATCTTTCATCATGGATCTGTAGCCAAATGCAAAGGCCTTGTGTACTTACGGTGTATTTGAAATTTTGAAGTGTACTCAGGAGATTTGAGGAAATTATGCAGGATCCAAAAAATTCGTAATACATCATTTACCTAGCGGTTTTCGATTAGATAATTCCATGGTATCCCCAACAAACCTCTCATTTTGTGTAAATTTAAACACTCCACCATACTTTTTTTTACGGAGAACACTCCACTATACTAGTAGTGGAATGAAAGACTACTTGGGCATACCAAGTGTACACGTCAGACCACGACCACAAATTGCGCATACAAGGTGTTCAATAAGCTAACCAACCCATACTTACATGCAAACATTAATATCAAGAAATGTACTGTAAGTACCAATATAATCTCAAATAGAAGAAGAAACTATTCACTTACATGATGGAATATATAACAAATATATTCAGGCATAAACCGAATATTCGAAGCTTCACCCCAGATCAACAAATACAACGCTATGTAAAGTAGCTCTATTTGATCTGTAGTGGCATTAGATGAAGGTCTGTAACGAAACAAATCGGAACTATAAATGAGATTGATGACTTTGAAAACGAGATTGTTGAATTTGTTTTCTGTATTTTTCTTACTTGATGTTTGATTTGAAATCCAGATATTGGCACCAAGAATTGTAATTCTCAAAAACTTTCTTCATCAAATGCATCACTATATTGCTATGAATCTGCAAGTCATGTCAAATTTGCATGATTAAGCTAAACATGTATATATAGAAGGGAACACGTGGAGAAATGCTTCAAGAAGTTGACTTTAGTCAATTTTAAATAAACAGAAAGCCTTACCATACAATCGTATGCTTCACCCCGGTGAACATTAGACCCTTCTCTCATTTCAATGTTGGCAAGCAGCAAGATCAAATGCTCCTTTTGATTCTCCACGTTGGATTTCTATAATGATTAACCAAAACAAAGTATGCAAAACTAGTTTTTTCATAGAATAAAAATCACAAAGAATCATGGCACTCTATTAATAATGACACGGCTATCTAAAAAACAACAAGGAACACATAGACATGCATACAGACTTCACGACACATGGAAGAAAAACTGTATCAAGTCCTCATGAAATACGGTAACAGCCCTAACCCGCCGAAAGGAGAGAAGCTCGTTCCTCATAGAGGGTGGATCTAGGTCGCTCGAACCATAAAGCAAGAGGAAGCACAAAGCGGCTGCAAACACTATCTCGCAGCACAACTATATATTGATACCCGCCACACCATGGTAAACAGGGGCGGAGCTGGAGCAAGAGTAACCCCGATGCCCCAGTGAACCTGATGCACGCTTGCCATGCTAACCTGATGCACAATTGGCCCTTTTAGGTGGTAGTTAGGCTTAATTTTTTTTTGACCCTGATGCATGTGCATCAGGGTATGTCCAAGCAGCTCCGCCCCTGATGGTAAACCCACAACCTCTCGCTGACTAGGGTAGATCCTAAACCCACTACAAATGAGAATGCCTCGCTGTTGCATTAAGAGTACTAATACGAAAAAATATAAATGCTTGTGGTTTTGATAAAATATCAATGAGATATCAAAAGAAAAAGATGAAATTGCACATCACACCAGTTACTGAGGCATTTGTTGCAGAATACTCCAACCCTACATTTGTTTTTGCATAGAACACCAACTTTTGGGTAATTATTTGCACAGAACACAAATCTAGTCTATAGCCGCTCTAACAGATAATTAATCATCTGGGGCTACTGACAGGAGGGAAGTGCTATCCCTATCCACCGTAGTAGATGAAATTGTATAAACAGACCAATCAGGGGCGGCGCTCTGGTGACAGATCGCCAGTAATATCGGCGTGTCTCCATGGCCAAAGTGATGTTCCTAGATCTTCAGTTCAGCTGGACGGATGATGCCCCTTTCCTAGCTCTTTATTTGTATGGATTGAAATTAGTTGTTACTTCACGTAATGCATTTTTTGGTTACGGCGCAGGGGCAAGTTCTGGTACCAAATCATTTGTTACATCGCCACGATCATTTTAATGTACAAACTTCAATACGTCAAGTAGCCCCAAGAGGTTAATTATCTGTTAAAGCTGCTAATTAATGACTTGTGTTTTGTGCAACAAATGCCCTTTTCTCAAGAGAAATCATTTCTATATTGAAATCAATACAGAACATTACAATAGAAAGAAATCGATCTAAGACTTTGATACTTGGTTTCATACTTAAGTACTCCTTCATTCTGAAGTATAAAGTTCCCACTCATTCTAATATTCAACAATTTGACAAATAATATGTAGGTTATACAAAGCGTAGAGTATCACTGCATGTCTATTCAAAATCATTTACTAAAGGTAACATTATTTTCTCCAGAGTCCAGATATAGAAACTTGAAATACATGTAGTAGTCTAGCCGGGCCATTTTTGTAGAACATATATAGTAGTGATTTTACTGTTCATACAAAATGATAAGAACAACTTGAAAAACAGTATATAAGTTCATACATATTCTAGCCGGGTCACTCTGTTAATTTAACAAATGTCGCTGACTATGAGTTAAAACTAGATACTTTTTTGATATGGCCCCAAAGACGAATGTTTCCACATAAACTTTAAATTTCTGGGGGCCATGCCAAACCAAGCATTAAAGATAGTAAACTGTTGCACCTTGTCCCCCGGGATTGATTTAGAAAAATAAATTTTAAAAGATGGAAACAAGAATTTAAGCATCAGTTATTTTGCACCTGAAATCCAAATGCTTGCCCAAGCCAATCAAGCAGATCATGAATAATAGGTTCACCAATTTCTTTGGGCACAGGATTTGGACTGGGCCTTGGCTGTGGAAGGTTCTGTACCCGGCGAAGAAGCTCCACTGCTGCTTTTATCTTATGTTTTCACAATCCAGAAAAAAATTCAGCATATATACTGTATTAACAAAAGTAGTCTAAATAAATTCAAGATATATGATCTGACCTCAGGAATGTCCATTACTGGTAGCGTTGGACCAGAAATATAAAGAGGTAGAATGTTGTAGCGTAAGGAAGTTTTATTCCTTTCAATTTGTTTAGCGTACTTAGCAATCTGCAAACGATTGTTCCAGGTCATCATATAGTGTAAGGTGCAAAAGGCGGTATATTACAAAAAAAACTGTTGGATGTAGAACCTCAGGGGGAATTTTTCCAGGTGTGATAGTTTTGAGCACATCGAATAGGACAGATACAGTCTGATAGCGTGAAGCAATCTCATCTCTATGTCATTCAAAATGTACTAAGTGAGCACAGATGATTTTTGGAAGAGGAGTGGTACTGAAACCCAATGCTTACGGTTTTCTCATTCGAACACCCTGCTCAATATGATTCTTCCAATATCGCTCAATGTAAATCTGAATCTCTTTTGTATCAGTTGGCCCAAACCTGCGCTTTGTTTCCATCTCTTCCTGGCAAACAGCAAAAAAGTCCATTTTGTGGAGGCACATACTCTTTAAAAGAAGCTGAAGTAATTATTAGTATACAAAAGCCCTTTAATTTGGGTTACAGACAATACTCAGCGATTTGTAGTCGAGTCCTAGGAAGCTAAATTGTTTTTGTTACGGGGCGAGAGCTCTACCTTTTCATTGTTTCAGAAGCAGTAAACAGGACGGCCGTAGTCAAAAGAAAAAGATCACATCACAACACAAACAAATACCCCTGAGGGCACACGCACCCTCGCAGCTTAAAGGCTAGCAAACGTATGAATAAGAGCAGCGAAAATGTTGTCTTCTCTTGTACCAAGACTACTTTTGTTAATACAGTATTTATGGATATCCCCAAACACTTTTTATCCCTTCAACTAAACATAAAACTTGGCTAACCAACACACCCAACCAAACATGAAAAATAGTTACCACCAACCATGTGGTTAGGCGTGTCCCCAACCACTTTTTCATAGCAATTGAACCAAACACACCCTAAACGCAAAGAACAACATATATCGCACCAAACTGTGGCAAGGATAACATGCATATATGGCACCAAATGTTGAGGAGCAGATGAGCACTCAAAATTTCTCTGTTAATAAGTAGCAGTATAGGTTGACAATGAGTACCTTGTTTAGCCTTGTAAGCAGGTACGTTTTGAACTTCCTAACTTCATAACCAATTGAACCTGGATCCATGACGTGAGCCTTCTCAAACGCAAGGAACCGGCCTTCCGAACGTACACCAGGCACAAGTGTCAGTCAGTCAGTCTGGAAAACAGGGAAGCCAAGCGTATGCATGCGTGTGTATACAATACATATACATACAGAGGTAGGCGACGCGTGGGCTATCCTCCTGGATCTCCTCGGCGAGGCGAAGGATGGGAACGATGGACTCCAGGGAGTGGGGCACGTGCTCGCTAAGCTTGAAGATGTCATCCTCGTCAGAAGCACGCGGCTTCGACGACTCGCCGCCGCCGCCGCTCGACATGGGCATGCTTCCTAGCTCTGCCCGACCGGCCGGCGGTGAGCAAGGACGGGGGGGTGCTTCTAAATCCTGCTACGTTGAGGGTGTCGTCGTTTCCAAGCTTTCGCCTTTTTTTCCTTTCCTCTCAAGAATCTATTTGTCCTGTCGGACCAAAGTTCAAATTCGAGTGATCTGTATGTATTTTCTTTTTTGGTATGTCTTTATTCTGTGGTACAAACAAGGCAATGATTCGCTTCTTTTAGTGCAGCGGTCATATTTTATCAGGCCGGCCTAGACTTCTTTATGACTTGCATAATTTAACTAACTAATGAAGCCCATTTGCTCTTAATTTCATTGATGCGTCTCTAAAAGAGAGACACCGTATAAAAATTCCAAAGCTCTACGGTCGGGTATCCACTCCATTTACTTGCATATCTTTCCAACTTCCTCCGTCACTGCCTCCATTCCTCAAAATAAGGCATACGAAGTTTTTCAAAAATCAAGCAAACTTGTATAGGAAAAGCTATTGCCAACTATAATCTATAATATTATGGATGTATTAGTATCAGATTCATTTCATGATTCATTTAGTGATATACATTCGATATTTTAGATGTTATTAATAGTTTTTTTATAAATTTGTCAAACTTTACATTTTGTAACATGGAGAAAATTATTTACGCCATCTTTTTAGGTAATTGATAATTTTTCGAGTGAGGCAATAAAAACAAAGCTGTTTGCGGGAAAGAGCTAAAGCAAAGAGTAAATCTTCCGATTGAAGCTACACTTGAACTGTGTGAGATGGACAAGAAATCACCTTTAGTTTGGTGTATGTGCGCCCACACTATAAGCCTTTGACAGAAACACCGATGGTATAAAGCTGACGAGCAATCAGTGAGTCGTTGCCTCGATGTAGGGATTTGGTTCCAACCACGTGTAGCCGAAAAGAATGGACTAATAACATAGTTTGAGATGCATGGAAATGCCTTGTATAATTACAATCGTGATCTGATGGAATACATAATAAGTAGTGGAGAAAATTAAAATTCTATTGGAGAACATTTCAAACATGAAAATAGACGGTTGGAGCAACTCTTCAATCTGTTTGTTATAAAAAGGTAACCATGTGCTCAACTTAGAGGTGTCTTCGATCAAATATTGGCATTTGAATAACGTATAGACATTAAAGTAGAAATAGCAGCACCATCCGAATGAAACATCCTGCTAGTTTATAAAATTTAAGTAGAAAAGTTGACTGGACTGGGCTAGTTTTCGAAACGGAAGGCCACCTATATTGATTGTATAATTAACAATAAGATAAAAATGTGGTTCGAAAAGAGCTAAAGGAAAGACTAAATCTTCCACGTGAAGTTTCGCTTGGATTGTGTGACACAATGATTGGCAAATAAATCACTTTTTGCTTTGTGTGTTTTAGGCTGGCGAGAATTGTTTTTGGAAAATAAAGCTATAGTAGTAACTCTGACGGTATAAAAAGGATGAGGAATCAGATGCAAAGATTTGGTCCCGCACATGCATAGCCATAAAAATGTGTAATAACATAGTTAGAGGTGCACGGAAAGGCCTGGTCTAATTAGATTTGTGATCTAATTGAAATATATTAAGTAATAGAACAACGGAAAATGCACTGAATTTTCTCTGAAATACCAACAGGTGAACATCAGAGGATCAAACCAAACGTAAACACAAGTATGATTGTTGCTCTTCGCGACCTATCCGTAGTAAAAAAAAAAGGTAACCTTCAGTTCAACTTAGAAGTTTCTTCTATCAAATATTGTTGTAGAAATGACATTTACACGTTTTTAGTCCTCTATGAGGCAAATAACAGTAGTGCAGCTTCACTTGGAGTGTGCGAGATGGACAAGAAATCACCTTTAGATTTGTGTATGTGTGCCCATAATATAAGCCTTTAAGGTGGCTATGACAGAAACACCGATGGTATAAAGCTGACGAGCACTCAGTGAGTCGTTGCCTCGATGTAGGGATTTGGTTCCAACCACGTGTAGCCGAAAAGAATGGACTAATAACATAGTTTGAGATGCATGGAAATGCCTTGTATAATTACAATCGTGATCTGGTGGAATACATAATAAGTAGTGGAGAAAATTAAAATTCTATTGGAGAACATTTCAAACATGAAAATAGACGGTTGGAGCAACTCTTCAATCTGTTCGTTATAAAAAGGTAACCATGTGCTCAACTTAGAGGTGTCTTCGATCAAATATTGGCATTTGAATAACGTATAGACATTAAAGTAGAAATAGCAGCACCATCCGAATGAAACATCCTGCTAGTTTATAAAATTTAAGTAGAAAAGTTGACTGGACTGGGCTAGTTTTCGAAACGGAAGGCCACCTATATTGATTGTATAATTAACAATAAGATAAAAACGTGGTTCAAAAAGAGCTAAAGGAATGAGTAATTAAATCTTCCACATCAAGTTTCGCTTGGATTCTGTGACACAATGATTGGCAAACAAATCACTTTTTGTTTTCTGTGTTTTAGGCTGGCGAGAATTGTTTTTGGAAAACAAAGCTATAGTAGTAACTCTGACGGTATAAAAAGGATGAGGAATCAGATGCAAAGATTTGGTGCCACACATGCCTAGCCAAAAAAAGGTGCCATAACATAGTTAGAGGTTGAGTAATAGAACAACGAAAAATGCACTGAATTTTTTTCTGATATACCAACAGGTGAACATCAGAGGTCAAACGTAAACACAGGTATGATTGTTGCTCTTCGACCTGTCTGTAATAAAAAAAAGGTAACCTTCAGTTCAACTTAGAAGTTTCTTCAATCAAATATGGTTGTCGAAATAACATTTACACATTTTAATCCTCTACGTGGCAAATTACAGTAAAATTATAGCCGTACAAACTGCGAGGAACATCCCGCTAGTTTCTATAGTTAAATGAGAATGTGAACCAGGTAGGCTAGGTCTATGAGATCGAAGGCATAAATAAAAGTTTAAGTTGTAGATTAGAACTTACCCCTTGACGGCCGTTTAAACATGGTTAAAAGTCTACCACGTCAAAACTGTATGTGCAAACTGTATTTGGATGGAACCAAGTATTTACCTATTCGGTAAGCAAGTAGAAATTCCGTCTTGTATATATACTAGTGTTACCATGCTGGTTTTTTTATCTTGTCATTGCGGTCAATATTTGTTGATAAGGTCCGACCTCGCCTACAAAATGTTGGCGCAGCTGCGGCTGGCAGACTTGTTCAGGTCGGGCCAAACCTGTTTTTTTTTTTTTTGAAACTTAAACCGGCAGGAGCTCTGCCATTGCATTATAAGAGGGGGAAAAGTTACAAGCCTACGAGCAGGCGGGGCACAATTACAAAAAATCCCCAGGTAATCCTAGGGTGAACTAACAAAATCACTCCCAAAAGGCCTCCTTTAGGAGGGCAATATCCTCACGCACCATATTGGCCACAGCGATAGCATCAGCGCTAGTGCCCTGGAAGGTTCTCCGGTTGCGTTCCTTCCAAATGTTCCAGGCAGCGTAAGCCGCCAGTCTGCACTCAACACTGCGGTTTGCCATCAGCGCTTCGTCATGCGTCCGCTTCCACCAAACCTTGATCGATGTCGTGTCTTGAGCAATGCTCGCTACGCGAGGAAGATCTCCAGCAAGGTGGTGCCATACTTCCTTAGCGTAGGGGCAAGAAAGTAGCAGGTGAGCCGCCGACTCCATGCCCTGGTTGCAGAAGCAACAGTCCGCGCTGTGAGGCCATCCCCGCACCGCTAAGCGATCACTCGTCCAGTTTCTGTTCTGGAGCAGAAGCCAAAGGTAGAACTTGACCTTTTGTTCCATCTTGATCTTCCAAATACTGCTTAGGCCCAGCTCTGGAACCCGGCCAATCAACTGGGCCGCATATGCCGACCTGGCCGAATAAACGCCAGAAGTACCACGGCACCAACAAATGGTATCGCGGTCATCAGTTAGCTCGATCGGCTGCAGGCGGTGCCACAGATCCACAAATTGCTGGAGCTGCGACGCCGTAGTCATCCTCTGAAGCCCGCACATCCATCTGCCTTCCGTCAGGGCCTCCCGGACCGTGAGCCGCTTGCGCCAAGCAATTGGGAACAAGTCAGGCGCGAGCTCTCGCGGCGAGGTGTCTTGCAGCCATCTCGCGGTCCAGAAATCCGCAACTGTTCCGTCCCCAAGAGTGATAACAGTGCAGGACGCAAAGAGGGCACGATCAGATTCATCGCACGGCAGCTCCGTGCCAGCCCATGGCCTTGGCGTCGCGTCCCAGTCGAACCAGAGCCACCTCAGCCTCAAGGAACGACTGTACATTGAGATGTCTTTGACGCCAAGACCCCCAAACTTCTTCGGCACACAGACCTTGGGCCAGCTAACGAGGCACTTGCTTCCACCCGCATCCTCGTCACCAGCCCACAGAAAACTCCTGCAGATCCTGTTCATCTTCTTGATCGCCCACTTGTCGAGCGGGAAACATGCAAGGTAGTAGGTGAGCGTCGCAGTAAGGACCGAGTTCACCAGTTCAAGCCTGCCCGCCCGATTGAACATTTTTCCCTTCCATGGAGGCACTCTGGATGCCGCCTTTTCCAGCAGCGGCTGGATCTCCAAGCGTCTTGGTTTGCGAACTCCCAATGGCAGCCCAAGATAGCTGCAAGGGAGGGTAGCAGTGCCCCCACCAAAATCGTCCAGAACATCATTGAATCGCGCATCATTGCAGCAGACTTTGAAGGCCGTGCACTTCTGAAGGTTTGCGCGCAGCCCAGACACCTCGCCAAACCTTGCGAGAATGGTTTGCACAGCCGCCACCTCCTGCCGAACAGGGTTCAGAAAGAGGGCTGCATCGTCAGCGTACAAGCTCGTGCGGAGCCTCGCATTAGGCTGCTGCAGAGCAGAGAGGACTCCATGCTCAGTCGCCAGACGAAGAATGTGCTGCAGCGGCTCGATCGCAAGCAGGAACAGGAAGGGCGACAGAGGGTCCCCCTGACGCAGTCCACGCCTGTGCTTCATCGGCTGTCCCGGGATCCCGTTGAGCATAACCCTGGAGGTCGAGGAGGCGAACAGGACAGAGACTAGGTCGCGCCACCTCGGCCCAAAGCCAAAGATCTGCATGATCTCCAACAGATAACCCCAATGGACCGAATCAAAAGCTTTTGCTATATCCAACTTCAGAAAAATCAGCGGCTTCTTCTTCTTATGTGCAGCTCTGATCACATTCTGCACATACAAGAAATTGTCTTGAATACTTCGCCCACGGATGAAAGCACTCTGGCTGTTAGAAATCAAAAGGGGCAGCACCGGAGCAAGGCGTGTGGCCATCAACTTGCAAGCAATCTTTGCGACACTGTGCATCAAACTGATCGGGCGAAAATCAGCAGGAGTGGAGACATCCTCCCGCTTCGGGATCAACACTATGTGGGCACTATTAAGCAGATTCCAATGTCGATCACGCAAGGCATGCAACTGATTGATGGCCTTGAATAGATCACACTTCACCACATCCCAGCATTTCTTATAGAATCCACCAATGAACCCGTCGGGGCCAGGTGCCTTCTCAGCAGGCGCGTCCAGAATTGCAGTCTTGAGTTCCTCCATCGAGAACGGCTCCTCCAAGTGCTGCAGGTTCACAGCGGGAAGCTGTAGAGCCTCCCACCTCATAGAGAACTGCGGCTGCGCAGCCTTGCCAAGCAGCTCTGAGAAGTGCTTTAGGATCAGCACTGCCTTGCCCTCGTGATCAGAGACCGGGCCATCCTCGCCGGTGAGGACCGGGATGTGGTTTTTTCGCCTTCTCCCTCTCGCCTTCAGGTGGAAAAGGCGGGTGCAGGCATCTCCTTCCCGAATCCAGACCAGCCTGGATCTCTGTCGCCACTTTGCTCGCTCGATCGCTGCCAACCCGAGAAGTTGAGATTTCAGAACCCTGCGCAAGTCAGCCTCATAGTCCTCCAGATCTCTCTCTTCCTGTGCGATGTCCAGGTTCAGAATGATGTCGTTGGCGATCGTGAACGCCAGCCTTCTCTTTTTGATCTCCTCGCGATTCCAGGCGCGAAGCGCCTTCGCAGTGCGAGCCAGCCTGATGTGCAGAGCCAGCGGAGCATCCGCCGTCGACACAGGCTTCCCCCAAGCCTTCTTGACCACCTCAACAAACCCCTCCTGCCGTAGCCAGAAGGATTCAAAGCGGAATCCCTGGAACCGAGGAGCAGTCATTGGCTTCAATTGGATAGGGCTATGATCAGACGAAGAAGAAGACGCCGGCGTGAGCTGGAACCCGGGGAACATCGCATCCCACTCGTGCGAAACCAGAGCGCGATCAATGCGAGTCTGAGTCGCCTCACGACGCTCGTTAGACCAGGTAAATTTCCGACCGACCAACGGGTAATCGATGAGTTCCAAATCGTTGATCGCCGAGTTGAACCTGCCCAACATCTGCAGATTAACCGAGCCCCTACTTTTTTCCTCCGATTTGGCGATCAGATTGAAATCGCCCATCAGCAGCCACTCAGGCTTAACAAGAGGTTTTAGGTCTCTCAGCTCCTGCAAGAATAAAATCTTCTGATCCACCTCCTGCGGTCCGTAGACACCAGTAACAGACCAGCAGAACCCGCTGGACAGATTAGACACCAAAGCCGTCAGACTGAAATTTCCAGGAGCCGCTGCGTCCACCGTGATACCAAAGTCAGAGGTGCAGGCAAGGAGAATCCCTCCCTTCGATCCCACCGCCGGCTTGAACACAAAATTGTCCCCAAACTTTGCCCCCAGCGTTTCAATCACCAGAGCCCGATCAAAATGGGCCAATTTCGTTTCTTGGAGACAAACAAAATTGCAGTTGAGCTCGTCGAAGAACATCTGCACAGCCTTGCGCTTCGCAGGGTTATTGAGACCCCGCACATTCCAACTAACAAAGAACAACTTCATTAAGGAAACTAAACAGCAACTCTTGGGGAGCAGACATCAGCGATCCCCAGCACAACACAATCACAACAAGGATCCAGTGATCCATCTCAGGCCGCGGCATCCACCGCCGGAGCATCTCCAGCGATCTTCTTCGGCAGATTCTTCTTCTTCCCCGCCGCAGTAGCAACCAGCAGCGACGAGACAGCAGCAAGGAACGGGGAGGGCAGCGGGTTCTTGTAGATGGCAGAGTATGAGAGTACTTCTCCCGATCCCGCGCCGGCTCCGGCACATCCCCTTCCTTGAGGCCGCTCTTCTTGAGCAGGACGTGGACCGCCTTGTCCATCGTGGAGAGCGAGCTCGTGGGCTTCGCGGCGAGCCTCCCGCTGGAGCGGGCAAGCACCGGCAAGGGGGGGCCGGGGGGGGGGCCGGGGGGGGCGCGGGCGGAGCCGCCGGCGTGGCTAGCAGCGGAGCTGGAGCAGGCACAGAGAAGGCGTGGAGAAAAACATCAGCGTCCACAGACTTCTCCTTCCGCAGAGTCAGACCAGGCCGGGCACCAGCCAGAAAGGCCGAGCGAGGCAGGCCCTCAGAGAGGTTTTGGCCCAGGAGAGGCTTCCCCACAGGCACGGGTTCCTCAGCTACACACGGCCCAGGTCTAGCAATCGGCGCCGAGACCAGCTGCAGCCCAAGTCCACCAACTGGCGTAGGAGCCAGGAGTGGCACGGGCACCGCCACCCCCTCGACAGCAGCAGGAACAGAGCACAAGGCCTGCTCGTGGTCTCTGACGGTGCAGCCGCATGCGCGGGTTCTCGCTTGCCAAACCTGTTTTATCATACCAAATTACCAATCTCGTCATGTTACCACTACGGGGCAAGATCAACAACCCAGAAAAAGTTCAAAAGTCAAGCCCCGGTACTGGAAGAAACCTTCGATATGTTCTCGTGTCGCTTATAAGAACAACTATGGGTCATGGGCTATATATCCACTAACGGAAAAACTACAGTTTCTGACGGCTTTCCATATGCCGATGGCTCTTTATCGGGGACATTGGCGTAGGCTAACACAAAACACAAATCAGCAGCGTAAAATTAGTCACCACTTTGTGGAACAATATATTTGTCTTGCTTTGCATAGAGAACCACACATGTCATTTCAGTACAAAACTTGGCACGGTATGTAGAGCTTTTGTATCTGTTCATCACCACTTTGTTTCAATCTTTTTTGAAAGGTTTTCATTTTTATTGTTTTTTAATTTGTTATGGCGATTTTAAAATGCGGTGGTGAGGACACGCGGATAGTTTGTGACACGAGGATTAGCATAGAATTTGCTTTTTTTTCCGTGTGTGCCCGTTACATTTACACCATCAAAGGTGGTGAGGACTTTAAAAAAACTGGTGTAGTGACTCCGACAGTATAAAGTTGAGGAGGAATCGGGGTGCAATGATTTGGTGCCATGCGCAGGTGCAGGTAGCCGGAATTTTTTTTGGATTTGTAATTAGTAAGCTTATACTTTTTTGAAAGTAAGCGTATACGCCTACAAAGAGGTCACAGTCTCGTCATCATCGATCATATACCCACATCCCAACACGTACGTACGATGGCGGCGGCAGGTTCCAGCAATGTCGTGTCTGCAGGGCCGGAGCAAGCAGCGTTGAAGATGGCCGGCGATTCTGACGTGGAGTCACTGAAGCAAGCGCTGAAGAAGATGGAGCCCCTTGGAGGGAGGCTGTCGGCGCTGCTTCGCGGGCGCGTCGTCTCTGGAGAACACGTCTGGTTCCGCCTAGCATTCCTCGCCCACAAGCTCAGCGGCATCGTCTCGGTGCTGCAGCGGCAGCTCGAGAAGCTGCCGATCTACGACGACCCCTCCAAGCCGGGCACGGCGCTCCGGCTGCAGGAGCTGGCGCGGCTGGCCGAGGCGGACGTGGGGCGCCTCCTGGACGCGTGGGAGCAAGAAGCCCGGCGCTGCGCGCTGCCGCCGTGGCGCAAGGTCCGCGGCGAGACCGTCGAGAGGAGCCTCGCCTGGCTCGTCTGGAAAGGCCTGAAGCTCACCCACGTGCTCACCGGCGACGCCGACGCCGTGTCCGCTTCCGACCCCGAGCTGCTGCGGCGGGAGCATGGAGGGTGCCCGCTCGTTGGCGTAGACGGTGTGACCAAGAGGCTCCGCAGCTGGCTCACGGACAAGGACGACGGCGGCCTCAAAGTCGTCTCCCTCGTCGGACGCGCCGGGGTGGGCAAGACGGCGCTGGCCATGGAGTTGTACGGACAGATGAGCGACCAGTTCGAGTGCCGCGTGACTGTCAAGATGTCCCGAAGACCTCACAAGCAGCACTTTCTCCAGCACATCCTCGCCCAGATCCCAGATGCTGCAACCGGCAAAACGGGCCGGTTTAGCAACCTCGTCAGCCAAAACCCTAAGAGGTACAACCTACTCCTGCATGTTTTTGCTAAGTCAAATATGTGAAAAATAATTTTTAATTTTAATTTCTACGAAAGAAAGTCAAATTAAATTAATATCATAAATATTGTTTCTATAAATATGTTTCACCACGTATTCATTTGTGTTGTCGTAGATGCTAGAGTACTAATATATATTTATTATTCAAATAAAGGGCTTCTGCCCTAGATTTCATTGCAACATGAAACTGGTACTTACACGACAAATCATGATTCAGTTGCTTATGTCCTGAAGATGCATCGGCACATCCATGCATCAGGCATGTGGCACATTTAACAATAACCCAAATATATCTTCCTAAAGTACAATTGAAGAACATATGATATATATATATAGTTTTTGTTTCATCCCAGAAATAACATTTATCATCTCAACCTTTCCAACCCCTCCTTATCACCCCCTTTTCTAAAAAACCCTCCTTATCAGAACATCTTTTGTCAGCACATTATTATGGAAATCCAACTTAAGGAAAACCTTTATTTTGAAACGAATCCTAAAAGACGGAACATTTTTCCGCGGCCAATTTACTGGACACATTTTAAAGCAACACATCTACATATATCCTCCTTTTCATTTAGTTTTACATCAGCACACAAATTATGCAAACCTCAGCACATGATTGACACAGATGGGGCAAACGCTAGATCGCAAACCCTAGCCTCAGCCTCCCTCTTCCAGCCACGGCCACCACCACCTTCCCTTGTAGATCGAAGCCCTGGAATGGATCTGCAGCAGCATCTCATGGACCAGGTCGCCTTGTTGGAGGTGCCCTAATCTCAATTTTGTGTCACATATATGTATGAAGATACTGACCCTTTATAAACAAACAAACAAACAACCTACCTAAAATATATTGTTTGTCATTGCCCGACGTACTTGGCAAAGCCTTACGTCTCGACCTTCTACTTTTAGGGGTCTTCCTTGGCTTCTCCTTGCGGATCTTCCACTTAATTTTGTGAGTTCCCTATTTTTGTTGCAACATATAGAGTCGCTAAGCATTTGATGACGCCGCTGCTGCCAACGTTGTTTCAATCACCTGCAACGAGGGAAAGTAAACTAGTTAGTACGGATGATACAACTTGATAAAGACATATATGCACATCCTAGTTACAGCCGACAAAAGGAGGGGAAAGGATGTCTCACCTTTAGTCCATAGAAGGAAGAGTCGAGGGCGGCGGGAGGTAAGCTTTCGAATGTCAATCTCGGTGTTCTCTCTCTTCTTTGCTTGCAGAAAAGATCATCAAATATAAATATAAAAATTATTCCAGATTTACATTGAAGAGCATTATCATCACATAGCACAGACACACACAACTCTCTCTCAGATGCACAAATCTTATAATCAAGAATGGGCTTGGCCCTATTGCCAACTCCAACCCCTTTTGTACATAGCTCAAAAAAATTGTGTCGTGTGCTTTCCCCAAACACTCAGTAGAGGGAGACACTTGACAAGTGGCAGAAAGAAAGCATAGGCAAAAATGATGATGTGGCGAGTATTTAATGAAGAGAGAGGTGATGGTGGTATCATAGGTAGATACCGTAACATAACGAATTTCGAGACAAGATGAGTCTATAGCCTAATAAATGCATCATTATATGGTACTACTCTTATGATACTCCCCACTATTGAGATAGTAACATAGACTAGTATCATATGCATGATACCACTCTATGATACTCCCCACTATGACTAGTCTCATTGCAACAAGAAACTGGTCCTTACACGACAAATAATGATTCAGTTGCTTATGTCCTGAATATGCATCGGCACATCCATCTGGCATGTGGCACATTTAACAATAACCCAGATATATCTTGCTAAAGTACAATTGAAGAACATATGATATATAGTTTTTGTTTCATCCTAGAAATAACATTTATCATCTCTACCTTTCCAACCCCTCCTTATCAGAACATCATTTGTCAGCACATTATTATGGAAACCCAACTTAAGGAAAACCTTTATTTTGAAAGGAATTCTAACAGACAGAACATTTTTCCGCGAACAATTTACTGGAGACATTTTGAAAGCAACATACATCTACATATATCCTCCTTTTCATTTAGTTTTACATCAATTTTGTACGTTCTTGCGATGTGATACCTTCGGCCAAAGGACGGCGGCCTCCTAGACTTTGGCTGCGTGCGTGGAGGAGTTTGGACCTTGTGGCAGCGGCCTCGGGGCGGTGGTTGGTGGTCTTCCGGTGGCTGCATAGGGCAGCCGTCGAGAGCCGCGCGTGCTCGTCGAGCATGCCACATTGTTGGCAATGATCCGCGAATCGGTCCCTTGTGCTCATAAGCGATCTAGGCGGACGATTGCAGCGTCCATGGCGACTCTTACTTTGCTGAAGGCGTCATATCGATGTTGTTATTGTATCCCTGCTATAGACGCTCCAGGAGAAATCTTGGGTCCAGCCACGGATTGGACGATGGCGGCACTCGTGGTCATGTATCCTTCTTGGGGGCATCGGCTGGATATTCGATCATGGAGGTAGTGCTGGTTTCACGGCGTTTGCACGACACCCCAGGTGGAGCGGCGTCGACTTCCGTGGTGTGTCGGCGGCGATCACGGGTGCGTAGATAAATTGTGTGTAGGACGGTGGTGTTGTTTGACACCTTCGTTGCACCAAGGTTGGCTTGACGAGGTTCTTCGTGTTTACACTCTGAAGATGGGTCGGTGGAAG
The DNA here is from genome assembly GCA_026929855.1 of Poa annua. Lineage (NCBI taxonomy): Eukaryota > Viridiplantae > Streptophyta > Magnoliopsida > Poales > Poaceae > Poa > Poa annua. Next base: position 3,191,058 of record CM049434.1, on the reverse strand, counting down.
ATGATGGAGGCAAATTCCGGAGCGTGTTCCTTGTATCTCTAAAATTAGTTAGGGAGTCGTGGATGGGGAATAAATTCTTGTTCTCTGTATTGTTTGTGCTAGTTGTGGTGTTTCACTGTTTGACGGTTTCTGCTTGTATTTTACTTTTTTGTAAGACTCTTTGGTAGTTTATGTTGAACTGACGAAATAAAAACAGCACGCATCTCTTCAATGCAGAGGATGAGACAACTCCCCATTTCCAAAAAAATCAATTAAGAAAAATTTCATCAGCATTTATTATGAAAATGAATTAAGCTAAACTGCAGCGATAATTGTGTATACTGCCCAGCTTGCCTTGCGCACGACGCGACACGCACGATGCGGCCGTTGCCTAATTTAAAGCTGTTTTGCAGTGAGATGGCCCGAGGAAAAGCCATCCCATCGACTGAGGGGATTATTAGCAGCATCAAGAAAAGCCTGAAAGATAAGAGGTACCATTCTTTTCTTTTTCCCCTAAAAAGGTGCCGTATTATATAACTTCCAGAAGGGCTTCTTAAGTTTGTTTTCCTAGAAATGTTCACCTCAAATTAATTCCTCCTAAAGACTTTTCACTAATTGTGTGTTGTAGCATCTCTAGCGGGAGCCGCCAAATTCGTGCTGCCCCAGCGACGCCCCCAAACAAAACAAATAAAAATTAACGAATACAAGCAAACCAAAAGATTCAAATTTCATTGATATTTTGATTAGATATTAAAAAACGTGAATAAAATTCTCAGAAAAAAACTTGAACAAAATGTGAGTCGTGGCTCCTAGCCCTTCCTAGCCCTATTCCTCGTCGTCGAACTCGTCCCGGTTGACTTCGTCATCATCGTAGCGTCATTGTCAAGGAGCACGACGTTGGAGGAGGAAGTAGCGGCCCGGTTGGTGGAGACGTCATCTCGATCAAGGAGCATGACTAGTGGTGGCACCATCAGAGGAGGAGGCCGCCATCCGGACGGACTTGGGGAGTTGGCGAGGGTCGCCATGAGGCTGGGCGAGTCCTGTCAAGCGTCTCCACCGAGTCGGCGATCATCGCCAGGAAGCCAGGGTTGTCACCGTCGTGCTCGTTCCGCGTCGAGGACAACATGTGGTAGCCCGCCGGTATCACTTCCACCGGTAATGGCTCAGGGCAACGTCGTGGCGGGTCGTGGATGAAAACGATGCGGCTTCCACCTGCTCCGAGTGAGGAGCGCCGCCGCTCATGACTCACAGTTGTGGTGGGGCAGGCAGGGGTGCACCACACCGCTGCACTACTAGGAAAATGTCTTGAAGAGGTGTAGCGATTTACCCCGCTGGTAAATGTCTTGAATGATAGTATTTCGAGTACATAGTGCAAAATATGAGCACACTTACAAAAAAAATTCATGTAACTTGATTTGGGATATCTTAGAAATTTGATTTGGGATACCCCAAACAAGTTTCATGAAAAATATGACAAGTGTGCTCATATTTTGCACTATATAATCTAGATACCGTCATATTTGTATATAAAAAAGAAGTATGCAAAAAAAATTACATACTACCTAAAAGAAGTATCTATAATACTAAAATAGTTCTATATACTATATGCTACATGTTATATACTCCCCGGTATGCTAGATACTTCATACATTATGTGAAACACACATGGGTGTAGTTATACCTAGGAGTAGTATGAATATATTCAGGTCATCTTGTTCCTGAAGATCTTGTCATGATGGTTAAGTGGATCATGAAACTGCATGCTCAATCCAGAAAAGTACTTTTTCATGTGGAAATGATAATAATACTATATTATATTGGTGATAAATATTCTGTGAACATACTGTTATGAAATATGATGACCCTAATTTTCGTTTGTGTGGTTTTATTTGCTAGCTATATGATTATATAAGGTTCTAATAGAGTAACAGGTCTTGAAAATATTTAGTTAAATGGGGTGCAACACCTATCTTTGCCTTTTTTATTTTGCTTTTATCTATTATATATAATTTGACAATTGCAATTATATTTCCTCCATGCTAGGTACCTTGTTGTAATAGATGATATATGGGACACATCAGAGTTGGGATTGAAATCGTCACCACCACAAGAAAACAAAATAATGAAAGCATGGGAACCACCCAAGCCCGGAGTCCAACAAGATCCCATCGAAACGAGAAACAAAGAGCATAGGAGGGAGAAAGAAATCAATGAATATCAAAAAGAAGATCAAGCGGATAGAGAAAAGAAAGATAAATTGCACAGTTTCCTTGATGACCCGGAATTTAAATCATGGTCTATCTCATCAGATTATAAAAACAAAGATTGGGAAATCATCAAGCATGCTTTTCCTGACGACCGGTGTGGCAGTCGAATAATCGTAACAACACGAATTTCAAGCATAGCTCGACTCTGCTGCTCAAGTACTTCGTCTAATGGGCTTGTGCACGAGGTTAAGCCACTGAATGATGTGGATTCAGAAAGGTTGTTTCTCACAAAAGCTTTTGGCCCCCGGGATGGTTGCCTGAAAGTCAAGTCAAGCCAAGCTTATGATGAAATTTTGAGGATATGTGAAGGTATACCCATGTTCATAGCCGGAATGGCGGAGACTGTGAGGAAGAAGATGCAGGAGCAGAGCTCTAATGTTTGTGATGTGGAACTAGTTCCCCAACTAGTGGAACAATTCGATGAGGAATTGTCCTACTGTTACAATGATCTCTTCTACGGGTTGGAGTTGTTGCCGTTGTCCATGAGTATGGCACTAGTACGACAAAAGGGGTTCATGATTGACAAGGAGTGTCTGATTAGAGCATGGGTACGTGAGGGTCTCATCTACTCCGACCATTGGGGAGAGTGTGAGGAGAAAGCGGAGCACTGCTTCTCTGAGCTCGTCGACCGGAACATCATCCGGCTGACGACATTCCCTGGTATGACGGATACCCGCCACTGCCAGGTGGACCCCTTCGTGCTCCAGTTCCTCATCTCCAAATCAAGCAAGGTGAACTTTTTCACTACCATTAACATGCTCAGTCAGCCAGCATCAGCAGGAAAGAAGAACCGGATATTAGTTCAGCAGCAGCAGCAGCAGCTTCCTTCTCATCACCCAGAGATGCGGGAAAAGATGGATTTATCTTCTACACTCATGTTGACCATATCCGGCTCAGCCCAACAGGTTAGCCTCGACAAGGTCAAGTTGGGCAGTCTAGTGGTGCTGGATCTTGAAGGCTGGAACAAGCTGACGGACGACGACCTGTTGCAGTTGTGCGAGAACATAGGCAAGCATGTTCCGCTCAAGTATCTGAGCGTGAGGAACACGAGCATCACCAATCTTCCGAAGCAGATCCAACTGTTGGTCCATCTGCGGGAACTGGACATTGGAGGCTGCACGCTGATACATGAGCTCCCTGATCTGCAGATATGCAGGTTAACGAAACTGGAGGCGCTGGACCTGAGGAAGACAGGAGTGACACAGCTCCCCAAGCAGATCGCGGCACTACAAGGCTTGCGGCGCCTGCTCCTCGATCATCACCAAGATGGAGTTCCATGGACGGAGATGCAGCAGCTACCGGAGGAGATTCGGCTTCTCACGGAGCTGCGCACGCTGGCGACCGTCGACTTAAGCTTTTGCTCCGCGTGCTTCCTGGAAGAGGCTCTCGGCAGCCTAAGCTCGCTCAGGGTGCTCTCCATGACGTGGTCCCATCACCAGTGCGCTGACGGAGCCTACAGAGACGCTCTATGGTCAGCTATTGGGAGGTGGAAGCGGCTCAAGTCTCTGACGATCCACTGCCCGCTCGGATGCTCCATGGAATTCCTCGCCTCCCTGCCTTCGAGTTCGAAGCCCCCCTCCCTTCCCCGGGAGCTGGCGATGCTTAAGGTGACGGTCGGGAGATTTCCCGCTGCCCCTCAATGGATCACGAGGCTCAGCCACCTCGTGTTCCTGCACATCACGGTCTGCAGCCTAGAGAATGGTGGTATCAACATCCTGGGAGACCTGCCCATGTTGGAGGTTCTCATGCTAGGCTTGGACTACATCCCCATAGAAGCGGCAGTGATCCACGGCAGAGGCTTCCGTCGGCTTCTGAGGCTATCCGTCGACTGTCGTCAGCCGTGGCTGGATTTCAAGCAAGGGGCAATGCCGAGGCTGACGGACCTTGAAATAAAACTTTCCCGAGTGCCGGCGCCGGCTAGCCGGGAGGGCGTGCCGTCCGGTATCGGGAACCTCACCAGCCTGGTGCAGGTGGCCGTTCGGTACCACGCGTGGTACCTCAACACCTGCTGTGTGGACGCCACAGTTGATGCCATGCGGAAACAGGTCGCCGACCTTGAATACTTGGTCAGGCTTGTCATCAATGGCATCGAAGACGATATCCAAGCCATTCTTGAGGAGAATGCGAGGGCCCATACCGAAAATACTTCAAAAGAAGTAGGGGCTGGAGCTCAGAATAGACGATAGTGAGTATTGAGACAAGTGATGGTGAATTCATTCCTCTGAGACACATCTATATTTCTTAGAACCATTCCGAGCAATGTTATCTTTGGAGCACCGCCACCGGTGTTGACGAACGGTCCAAGGGGTCCAAATTGAGGAAAACGAGCCCTACCACTATAGACACACTAGCTAGTGTTCTTGGCTTAGTCATGTTTGAGTCTAGTTAGGAAATTGCTATAGATTGTCTAGTATGGTCGTCTCTGTTTTGGGCATGCATCTTTTCGAGTCGAAGTCGAGTTAGTTATGCCCTACTACCAGCGGCGGAGCTAGCGATTCATCGGGGTGCAAAACAAGCAAAATGAGCAAAATGTTTCATTTGGTCTACAAACGACCGAGTCTAAAAAAAAAAATCCACCACTTCGACCACTACCGAACTGATGTTTTATAGTACTAGAAAGTTGTCTTTTTATATATAATTAATGTACATAAACTCCCCAATTCTGAAAACTATTCAATAATTGGGAATCGGCACAATCAACATATAAATGCAGAACCATTCTTTGCATCAAGTAGAGAACTAACTCAATGCTGCTCACCTAATTGTCGCATTCCGCCGGAAAGTCCGGAGGCAGAGCTCCTCGCCGGCATCGGAGGTCTGCTGCTGCTTACCTTCTCATGGACCTGTGCAGCCCCGAGTCGGGCACTCGTCGGTCCGGCTGCTACTACAGGCTGCCGTTCCGACGATCCGCTGCCCGGCGGAGATTGCGGCCGCATCAGAGTTAGGGATCGATCCATGGTGTCGACTCTGGATTCTGGAAGGACAACAAAAAATAAGTTAGTTATCCGCCGCTAGTACGGCCCAACTAAAATAGACTGACCGGTCAGGGAAGTGGCCCAAGTACGGAAACAAGTCATCTTTCAGCATGTTCGGCCGCCGTAAGGGCCAACGCGTTTGATTTGTCGGTGTACGTGTGAGTCAAAAATACATACGTATCTCATTTAACTAGCTTATTAATTAATTGATGATCAAGATTTTCTGATGTTATTAACAACGGTGTCACGTCATTACGAGAACGATGTGATGAACACATACCAAAAGTAAGTATAGCAATGTGATTAAGTCATTTAGTTTATATTGTTATATATCAAACATATGAAGTAACTCTAATACTTAAACCGTGAGATCATGTCAATCACTAACACCGGAAGAGTGTTTTGATTACATCAAATATCTGACCGTAACCATGTGACTATAAAGGTGGATAGGTTGTTAAAACTATTAGTTGAGACTCATGGATTAAGAGTGGGATTTGTCCTTCCAAATGACGGGTAAATATACTCTGGACCCTCTCAGTGATATCACATCGAAACTGTTTGCAAGCATCTGCCTAGGTCACAGCACTAGTAGAAAAACGAGCATTACAGTCGGTGACCACCGGCGGTTAGAACAATTAAAATATAAGAGTCTACGATACACCTGATCTATTTGAACTGTAAATCGTAAAGGAAGATTTCACATAAGCTGCCTTCCTCCCATTATATCAAACCGACTTTAGGTTATGTGCCAGCTCGGATCCGAAACACGACCATGGAAGTAATGAGAAAGAAGAAGTTCGCTACACCTCATGCGTCTTTTACAGATAAGCCGACTCCAAAGAAAAAAGGCGGCTCCAATAACATCGCTTTCGCTCCGGACGGAACCTAAATCCATCACACGAAAACTCTAAGTCGAGTGATTAATATAAGAGGCTCCTACTGTCAGAATATTGGAGCCGCTCGCATTTCACGGGAAGTCTCTGATAATTTTACGGGGCGCCGCAGTTAAGGTTCATCTCTTGCGGCGGTGCGTTGGGAGGCGATCTGTAAAAAAAGTCTCAGGGGAAAGGCCAGTCGAACGCCTATTTCCCGTGCGCCAGCTACGTCGACGCTCGTTTGTGCCATCCATGTCTATGATTTTGTGTGTTTCGAACGCGTCTGGTTGCTCCTGTGCTTATTTGCCTTCCCGTAACATGGCCGGGTAGTGTATAAGTTCAGACGGTCCATATAACTTGATAATTCGATTTTACAAACCATAAAATGTTTAAAATAGAACATGCAAATTTATACTAGGTACGGCTTGGCTGCATATGCTCTTAGAAAATGGAGATAACTTGGTTTCCTCAACTTGAAGGGATCTGTCAAAATGCAAGAGATTGGAAAAGCAAGATTCAACAATCCTCCTCACGACACACTTTGCAACAGGAAACTTTGTACAACAAAGCAAAATCGAAAATCCTAATTAATCCAAAAAAAACATCCTTTCCGTCGACTTCAGGGTGGATAATAAGCAATATGACATGATCAGGCTATAAATTGCAAGGTCAGCAATGTCTATTATTAAATGCTAACGATTTAATCGGCAAGAGAATCAACAATATCTGGCCAAATTATCAAGCCGAAGCAGATGTTATTGCAATGGCCAACAAACTACTACTTCGTTCATAATTTGGCCATCGTTGATTCCCTCAAAACAAGGACATCACCTTTGTTCCATCAAAAGAGGGATAGAAACTTGGCAGGCGCCAAGGGACATAACATAAAGATGCACTTTAACTTATACCATGCCAACTAACCTCCTTAGTGCACATTTCCAACCAATTTTTTTATGAACTTGACGTAACAATGGAAACAAAACAATGGCCCAACATTGAACAAAATAATTGCTGGACTTTGATTTAAAAAGCACCATCGATGCAGAGCATGCTAAAATATAATGTGAATAAATAGTTCCATAAACTAAGTCATCGCATGTTAATCAATACAAATAGTAGTATTCAAGAAAATATAATGTTATATGTTTATTTTACACATGCCTCTCGAGCATATCGTGACCAAAAGAAACCCAGTTCAATAATTAGTAAAACACCACACACGATAATTACTCGCTAAAAAATATCTCTGGAGAGGGATTAATTATGATCAAATAATTTATTGCTCCGTTGAGGATTCGTTGTACTCATTCACAATCACTGTTGGGGGATTCTTCTTGATCTTGTTCACCAATCCTTTGATCTCCTCAGCAGCCTTAGGCGCCTTACTGCTGACTGTTAGGAACACTTGTCGGAGACTTGCAAGGTTTTCAAGGCCATGAACGCCATCAACAACCCTGAATCTTAGCTCGAGCCTCTCTAGAATTGGCATTGCCCCTTCTGGGAAACTAATAGGTGGCAGGATTGGTGCCATGAAACGTAGTAGCTTGAGCTTATCAAAGCCTCCAATGGGAACAAATATCTCCCCTCCTGACTCAAATGTATTTCTGTGCACAACTGTGAGCGTGCTTGGAGTGCTCAACTTCAGTGCGTCCAGTGAAAAAGTGAGGGAGAAGAGCTCAGGAAGGTCACTGAGAACCTCCAAAGTATTTGTAGTGAGTGAAGTTAACGACAGAGTTAGCTTCTCAAGGCTATGCAGACGCTCAATCCACTTGGGCACTTTAGACAACATGCCAGAAAGCTCGAGGGAGTGCAGGTGCTCCGGGGGTGCTTCTGAAGAATTGAGCGAGTCTTCTAGAAAGCCAGTAAAGTCATCATCAATTGCTAGAGACTTGAGGGAGCAGCTGCTCAAGTGCTCAATAGCAGAGAGCAGTGATTTCTTATCTGATTCTCCCAACTCCCCAAGTATGTAAATGCTGAGTTTCCTTAGGTTGGTGAGCTTCTCCAGGTCTTGGAACGATTCTTTAGACCATGCTCTCCTTGCCGCGTTGAATTGACAGTAATGACTGCAACCATCTGTGTTGTTCGGGCCATCAACTAGTGCATTCATCCCAAGTGTCTTCTCCATGGTTGATTCTACCATTGTTGATGTAGTTGAGATTCCACAAATCTCCACACCAGATAGTGTCTCAAGAGTTGTCATTTTTGTGATCTCTTCGGTTAATTCCAAAGCTACACGCTTACTTTTGTTTCCCGCAAGCAAATGGGCCATTCTCTTAAGCCTCTCAATTGATCGAGGCAATCTTCTGATTTTTGTCTCCCTTATGTCAAGCACCTCTAAATATTCCAGCTTGCTTATGTCAGCTGGGATCTCGTCAATGTCAGTCTGGCGCATACTTAAGTACTTCAACTGATGCAATTTGCATATTTTCTTCAGCTGATGGGACGACAAATCTCTGCAGAATTCAAGATCCAGCACTTGTAATATCTGAAACTTGGACAAAGAAGAATGCATTGCTTCAAAGCTTTTGAATGCTGTCAAGGATCGGACATGTGACAATTTCATCCTCTCTAATGTCTTTTTTTCTTCCCGAGAACTTTTGTGGACAGACAACCTGCGCACCTTATAGCTTGGAAATGGTGTCTGCCAGTGTCCACCGACCACGGTGATGAAATTCTCATCGCTTGACTTGGATACAATATATTCCAGAACCATGTCATGAATTTGATAGTTCTTCACCTTGCCATTGCTACTGTTGTTGACTGCCCTTATTAAATTCCTGCTAATGAGTTCATTGAAGCAGTCTTCAGCAACCTCCTCAACGTTCTTCCCATGCTTCTCTATGATGAACCCTTCTGCTATCCATTTTCTGATCAAACGCTTCCTGCTAATATAGCAACCCTTCGGAAACATGCTCAAGTACAACAAGCAGGTCTTAAGGCCAGCAGGCAAATCATTGTAGCACCGGTCAAGTATTTTTGTCACTCCTTCCGTGGTGAGATTTGTTCCCAACCCTCTGCTCAAATCCTTGTCTACCTCATGCAAATAGGTATCTAATATCTCTGAACTGGCGCCTGATCTCAGTTTACTTGCCACAAGACCTGCTACGATAATGATGGCCAAAGGCAAACCACCACATTTCTTCAACAGACCAACTGCTCTAGTTCGTCCATCAGGTGCAGTTTTGGTTTCTGATGTGGCATTTGTTGAATTATAATAGCTAATTTGACCAGCCGATGCAATCTTACTAGGATCGTCAGATGGACCGGAGATAACTTCACCAGATGATGCCTTCTTATTGGGGTTATAATGAGTGCTGGAGATAACTTGACCATTTGATTCAACTCTAGTTCTATCACCGGGAGCAATGGAGAGAAATTGGCCATGAAATGCAGCTTTGACAATCTGACTATCTAAGGCAGCATTAATTAGATTGACAGGAGCACTAGGGATGAATTCACCATCAAATGCATCTCTTGTTGGATTTTCAAGTGTACCGAAGATAACCTGACCAAACAATTTGCAAGATTCCCCTTCAAGAAGTGGCTTGTGCTCATACATATAACCATGTCGTCCACGGCAAGAGGCTGCGGCTACAGACTTAAACCTTGTTGTCACCACTATGTTACCACCTCTGCTGCTGTTGGGTAGAGAATCATTAATATTCTCCCATGCTGATATAGACCAAATGTCATCTATCAAAATAAGGTACCTATTGGAAACACGATTAAAAAATTGTAAGGATTGCAAGAATAGCGTCATTTACGCAAGATATAAATGAGTCTTGAAACAGAAAGTAACATGAAATGATTTTTAATATATGTTCATCTATCTATTACTATATATTAAAAGAAAAATATAGAGGTTATAAATAGAGACACCACGTTAAACCATATCATTAAAATTAATTTTAATAGTTTTTTTTTTTTGAAGCGGGCCAAATTTGCCTTTTCAATGATATAGAAGAAAAGAATTGACCAGTTTATAAGGAAAACCGGCCGAAAACCGATACAAACACAAAACACAGCACACCGGCCCCAAGGCCGCGCTCCAAACTAGTCGATGGCCACACCGCCCGAGCGGCCAAAGCCAACACCCACGCCCCTCAACGCAACAAGGCGGAGGAAACAAACCGGAGCCACCGCTCCGACGTCCACGCCGGCTCCAGAGCCGCGCACCACCAAGCCGATGACGGGAAGAGCTCGCCGCCGCCTACCACCAACACTCCTCGGGTCCCTCCGACCGGCGAAGTATCCTAGACGAGGTCCCAAGAGACAAAACGACGCAGAAGCGCCGCCCCCGCCCGATCCCATGAAGGATCAAGGTTTCCCCCGGAAACTTCCGGGCGGAAAAAAGAGATAAACATCACCTCAACGACGTCTTCAAGAAGAAAGCGGCGCCCCAAGGCGTCGCCGCCGCCTGCCCTGGTCGGCAACCAGGACAAGGCTTTCGCCCGGTGATGAATCGCAAAGCTCCACCCGCCTCATGGACCAGCCAGACCACCGCCGCAAACCCGCACACAGACCGCCCGCCCCACGCGCCCGACGTCTGAGGCCACCAACGGAACTAGGCGCCGGGACCGAGAACCGTCTCGCGCCAAGCCACCTCCTAGCTCGCTCGAAGAAGACAGCCATCCGGGGCTGCCGCCCCGACATCCGGGCACAACGCCAAGCCGCAGCCAGCGAGAGCCCACCATGGTCCGTCCGTGAAGCGTCGTGGAGAAGCCAAGACGCCCGCCGTCGGAGCAAAGCAAGCGAGCCCAGCCGGCCGCACACAGCCATGCCTAGGCTCCCCGTCGCAACGGCGAGAAGTGCCGCGTCCGGATCATCACCACCGACCTACCCGATTGCCAAGGAGAGAGCAAATCGGGCAAAGCCGGCCACCACTGCGAGGGCCAGTCGCACCCACCGCCATCTCCGACCAAGGAAGAGGCCGCCACCGCTGCATCCAAGGGCCACCTGCCCGGCGACCAGCTGCGGCCCACCACAGCGCAGACCTCAGATGCAGCCCCGACCCAGCGCAGACCGCGGCGGCACCAGCCGGAAACCCGGCGCCTCCACCCAGCACACCTCCAGGCCCGCACCACGCCGCCACCAGCGCCCAGCGCAGCACCACGCCCAGCGCACCTCCAGGCCCGCACCTCGCGCGCCGCCGCAACCCTGGCGAGGTCGACCCGCCACCCACGTGGCCAGGCCCGCCCCGCCGCAGATCCGGGCGCAGGGGCCCCAGATCTGCCACCCCGCAGTCGATGCGGTCCCGGAGCCGCCGCTCCGGCTTTCCGGCGCCGGCGGAGCGTCGTTGCCGTCCCAGCGGATTCGGCGCCCACCAGACGAAGAAGAGGACGGGGACCACCCCCGCGCCAGTTGTGTGGCGACGGGGAGGCCGCCACCGCCGCGGCACGGAGGCCAGCGACGGCAGCGGCGGGGAGGGGCGCGGATGGGGGAGGAGGAGGCGGCGGCGCGGTGTGTCGCCCCGGTGTCGCCTGGTAGCGACACGGGAGCGAGTTCACGACTGAGGTTATAAAGAATAATCAAAGTCCACAACTACAATCAATAAAAAAACAAATAACCAAATCGTGAAATCCTAGGACTCTAACCAAATCGTGATCGTGAAACCCCATGACTCTTCCATCACATGTCAATTAAGGCAGCCGTGTCTGCATGCATCTGCCACCAGGACATGTACGTGTACATATTATGTACGAATTTGCCTAACCAGCCGTGTCTGCATGCATCTGCCACCAGGACATGTACGTATACATATTATGTACGAATTTGCCTAACCAACCAACGGTAAGACGAAAAGCCATTATCAACAAACCAAAACCAGACACAATCTATCGATTACGTCCAATGCACAATAGCAAAGCTTGCAATCAATTAGATGGCGATAAGTGCAAGTGTTAATTTTCTTTTCGAGGGTGTACCTTCGTCAAGTAAAATCATACAGATAGAAAACCTGGGAGAGTGGAAGACACCCAGGAAACAATGGATATGCCGAGACACGAACGCTCGGCAACAAATTAATGGAATCCGCTCGGCATATGTGTATGCCTTCAGGTCGTGGAAAGACGCTGACCGACTTTGACAAGGGGCATGCTGGAGTCGTCGTTGGTCCCCTAGCCCATGAAGCATAGTGGCCACGCGCCGAGCCACCAGTGACCAATCAGGCAGTCACCATCGACTCAATCCTTTGACCCTCATGAATATGATGAAATGAAAAAGGACAATAAAAGAGACACATGTACAACAACGGTCATGCAGATGAAGAGCGTCCGTTCGAGGTGTCATATACATGGCCAGGTCATGCAAGAAGAATAAAAGTAAAATATGGTGCGCAAGAGAAAAGTCTAGGCACCGGCAGTCGGTCTCGGTCATTTCACATGAGTACAAGTGTAATGGAATTCTTTTCATGATCTTCACATTTGTAAATCTTTGCACATTTTGACATCGAGTGAGTAAATGAGTGGATGAACATCATACCAAGATAATTCTCACTATCTGATGTGGCCTATCTATTAAGGAGGAAAAACTTTTAACTTAATTCATAGATTTTTTTAACAAAGATATCTAACTTTGAGTAGTAATCTAACATCAAGTAAAAAACTACAGTTCACTTCATTGCTTACATGGGTGTCTCATAATATGGCAATGGTAAAAAAAATCCCAAAAAAAATTAGACAACCAAATATTTTACAAGCGTCCCTGATATTTTGCTTACCAAAACCTGCTATGTTTGGATGTTCATATTGGAGGGCTTGGAATTGAATTGAGTCCAATTCCAAATCGGTGGGTGTATTGAAATGAGTCTTGAATTCCAAATTTCTGTTTGGTTGTGCAAGATATTGATAAATGGAAACAAAAAGAGCATCCAATTCCAATTCTCTGTTTGGATGTCTATAGGTTGAATTTGGTCATCCCCATGAGAAAGTGTCAATTCCATCCAATTCAGAGGGCTGAGACTCTGAATTGGAGAGGGCATCTTTTAGTTGTAGTTCAATTCCATGGAATTCAGCTACCAATTCCAAACACAACCAAACAGCAGAATTTGAGAAACAGAATTCCAATTCTCAATTCTATGCTCCAATATGGACATCCAAACAGAGCCTAATTCTTGAACACTTTCAATCAACTACAGATGATGCCCTCGCAAATTCATCTCCCCCTTAAAGGAAAATCCTCCTTAGTGAGACACAAAGAATGTAATTTATGGTGTATTGATTTCCATTGATTAGTACAAACGCCCTCCTAGACATCCAACCAAGCCGTTGGTTCTCTTAGACTTTTGAATTCTATAAACAGTTTGAAATCAACTGGTGGAAAACATTCTTATGAAGGCTACATGTATCACATTGACTATTACTAATCAAGAAATTGTAAAATTAATTTATTTTACACTAAAATTATAGTCACGTCTCACGTGACTAGACAAAACATAAACATATGACTACAGTTATAGGTCACCTAACTTGAAGAGTGTGAACAATAGGAAGTGAAAATAAATCAAAATTCCATTGCTCTATGATACAAAATGGTGAGCACAGCATTTTTTAATGGGGACTTAATATTAATGAAGAAGTTAAATTTCTTCTTACAATTCTGAGAATAGATATTTGTTAGGGAGTGCTTATGTCTCAGGCGTCTGATTTTTTCTTAAATCTCAATCAACTCAGAAAAGTGCAACTGCAATTCAAAAAAAAGTGCAACAGCAACGAGTTGCACTTTTCTGTTCTCCCAGAAAAATGCAATTGGTTCATATTTTTATGGGTGACTGAGACTTAAGAAAATCTCAGGCACCTGAGAATTAGCAAAACCATATTTGTTAACTTAAACAAAAATTTATGGTCATGTTCAATATGCTAATTAAAGATGATGCCCTCGCATTTTCGAGGCCCCCCTTCTAGTTCGTGTAAAGACAAAAGTAAATATTACGTCAGAACCAGGTCCCACAAAAACACAAGGTCCAGCATGTTTTCTGATCAGGACTTCCATAACCTCTGCTTATTTTCCGAGGAATAAAATTCAGTAAATCTGAGAGAGAGAGATATATTATGCATGCATGGTTTACAAAACATATTTAATAATCAAAAGGGGGATGCATCACACGGTTCATACCTCCTACTCTAAGCTGGTATATATGCTAGGAAGACATAATCCTAAGTTGAATCGGAGGGAGGGAGGGAGGGAGGGAGTACCTCTTATCGTGCAATTGGCGATGGAGCTCATCTTTGAGAGCTTTTTGTTCCCATTGATCAATTTTGTGGAGACTGTGGGAAGCACCTGCAGCAGGCTGCTGCTCATGGAACTGCTTGACAAGGCTTCTGAGGAGCAGGAGGAGATCGAACTTCTGCGACGCCTGCACGGATGCTCTGCAGTCGAACTCGCCTCCAAACTTGCGGTACAGCTCCAAGGCGAGCGTGGTCTTGCCGAGGCCACCAAAGCCAACAATGGCAAGGAACCTCTTGCCCTCCTGGTGCTCCTGGGCGTGGAACCATCGTTCCCCGAGCTCATGTATGGCGCCCTCCACCCCCACGGGCTGCTTCGTGCCGATGAGCTGGGGAGGAGGGACGAGTCGGTCCGTCGGAGCATCCTCAGCGGCATCAGCAGCTCCCATGGCCTCGCCCGTAAGGTTCTCCACCCCGTACCTGCCACGCCGGTCGCTCACGTGCTGCGCCCGGACCTTGAGGTTGCCGATCTCCGCGGCGATGCCGCTGCGCGCGCGTATGGTTTTGAGGAGGTACCACGCCCTGCGGAGGTGCAGGAGCGCGCCGCCGGCGCCTCCTCGAGGCTCGTGGCCGAGGCGGTGGTTGACGTCGTCGATGCAGTCCTCGATGTCGTACGACACCTCCCGCACCTGCTTCATCCAGTCCTGCCTCTGCTCGTCGACGCGGCTGGTGGTGGTAGCCCGCTTGGTCCGGTTGAGGAAGGCCTGCATGCTGGCCAGCTCGTCGTTGATGTACTGGATGTCGTCGCGGACGCCCTTGATGAGGGTGTACTCCTGGGCGAGCAGGCTCCCGAGCTTGCCCACCAGGGATTGCACGGCGTCGCTCGACGCACCCACCACCAGGTCCATCTTGAGCCAATGGCCTGCTCGCTGCTCAGCTCAACTACTGCCGTCCCGTTGTCCCGTCAGTGGAAGGAGAAGACCATGCATGGGAATCACGTATAGTTGCTTGCTTTGGAAATCCCGACAGATCACGCAAGGAATCAGATGCCAGTCCACAACAGCACGGCTGGCACAAGAAAGAGCTTTCGTTTGGACGACAATAGAATAAAGAGCTTTAGGACCCAAAGAAGGGCTTTTTTACGGTACAACTTACTTGTCCAATGGGATAGTAGTATTGTTTGGGTTAGTTTATGAAACTTATTGTTCTAAGGGGGGCAATGAAATTGTTCAATCTATCGTAGGAAACAGAGCTAACCAGGCCGGACAGTAAAAAAGAACATAGAGACCGGAGATAGATCGAGCCCGCACGCGCCGCCAGCCCTGCGCGCCGCCGCCGTCACTGTCGTTCCTTGACGTCGTCGTCGACTGGAGACAGATCGAGACTGCTATAGCACGCGGCCCCGTCGTCGCCCTTGCACGCGTCGCCGCCATCGCCCTTGCACGCGCCGCTGCCGTCGTTGGCGCTGCTGGCGACAGGAGCAAGACAAGAGACGTCTCCTTCAATTTTCAGGTTGCCAATTGCCAGGTGCATGAGGCTAAATTTGTGAATTTGTGAACTACGAGGCATTATTCTGGCCATCACATATAGAGGTATATGAGTGTGGGATGATGCATACTGCATATGTTCATTATCCTAACCATTGCGTTAGGAATGCAGTGTAAGAGCCTCAAGGGTGCCTGTAGCCACTTCATCAGCATCCTTTATGTTTCTGTTTCGTGAAATATAACCAACACCTCATGAAACCGGAAGCTTGATATTTGTTAGCAAGTGCTAATGGTGCAATATTTGGCAGCAACGATAGCATTGATAGAAAATAAACAGACATAGTAGATGGATAGCCCTCCTGTTTAGTCTGATACTTCCATTTCCATACGATTCACTCTCTTCACATGTTTATGTGGTGCAATAATGGTCAGCAGCAATATTCTTTTTTCTCTTAAAACATAAAGATTCAAAATCTTCTGATCAAAGGAAGCTGATTGTTCTACTTTACTGTGCTCTCATTTCATTAGGGGACTGTTTGGAGAAGTTTTGGTTACTCATGAATTCTTTCTGTGATTTGTTTCAGAATTTGTTGTGTTCTAGTTTTGAAACAGGGTTGAAAAATGACATGATTTTCGTATTTATTGTAGTTGGATGATATGGATGCTCATCGGTCACCATGTCAACATAGAAGAAATTCGAGAGTATTACATGGTGGTTAGTCAGACATTCCTAAGCGAAGATAAAGGGTTCGAGTTCTATAACATATATGCTAAAGAGGAAGGGTCGGCGTGAGGAAGGCAAACATAAAGAACAAGGAAGGCATTAGAACCCAAAGGTTGTACGTGTGCAGCAAAGAATGATACAGGTCCTTGAAGAATTGTCCGACTGCATAAGAAAACCAAGGGCCTATAAGTACCTTTTTTTTTCTTTCCTTTCTTCAGGAACAAAAAAAGACTTGTGCACCTTCGCATGGATAAAAAAAGGTTTGAAGGATCAATTCACCCAGCACCAAAAGCATCAGAACCATAATATGCAGTCGTTGCATATTACAGATGACGACACACAGGATTGGATCATCAGTATTCACTGTCCTCTGGGCATCCTGAACCTGAAAAAGATGAACGTGGCTCTCCGCGCGAGGTGGCTTTGGCTAGAGCGCACGGATGTGGATAAGCCGTGGTGGGAATTTAACATCCAGGTCCCCCGGCAGGTACGGCAGGTCTTCGAGACTGCGACGAGGTCCGAGCTAGGCGACGGTGCGTCCACGCTGTTCGGTGCGTCCACGCTGTTCTGGACAGACAGATGGTTTCCGGGAGGCCGTATTCGGGACACGGCACCCAACCTGTTCAGTGCAGTTCCGAAGAGGGCGGCTAAGACCCGCTGCGTCAGAGAGGGGCTGGCGGGAGGATGGCTTGAAGACATCTCACCGGACCTCTCAGCGCCGGCCCTTGAGGAGTTGTTAGCCCTGGCCGATTCACTCGCTGTCATGGTACTGGACCCAGGCCAGCCTGACTCCCTTCGGTGGCTCTGGGACGCGACAGGAGTCTACTCCTCACGCTCCTGCTATGCGGCTTTGTTCCAGGGGTAGGTGGTGATGGCAGGGGGAGTGGAAATCTGGCGGTCCAAAGCCCCTGCCAAGTGCAAGTTATTCCTCTGGCTTGCACTCCGGCGACGATGCTGGACCGCGGACCGCCTAGGCCGGAGGGGCCTCCCCCACCCGGCCAGGAAGTGTGGGTTCGCTGCTGGTGGGTTGTGTCTTCAGTCAGGAAGTGTGGGTTCGCTGCTGCCACTCATGGGGCTTCCCTCGCTGGATTCCGAGACCCGACGAGACGCTGCAGCACTGGCTTGCCTCTAGGACAGCAGGGAAGAGGGAGCGCAGAGATCTCCGGACATCGGTGGCCCTAGTGACCTGGACGCTGTGGACGCACCGCAACGGAATCATCTTCAAAGGGGAGTCCCCGAGCGTAGGTAGAGCTTTAGGATCGATCCGAGTGGAGGGAGAGATCTGGAGGGTTGCTGGTCTTTTTCAGGGGTAGCCTAGATCAGGCAGAGCGGTGCAGGTTTGGCGAGTAGTCCCGCCGGTCCCTTGTAAACGCCTAAGGGTGTGGTTGCGCGCTCGGCACCTGTGCCAGCCCGTGTTGTAACACTGGCCGCTCGGCCCTTCTTCTTGAAAACTGATATGCCTTGCTAAGGCATATCCTTGAAAAAGTATTCACTGTCCAAATTGTAACAGTTTCATGTACAGAATAAAAAATAAGATTACATTGCTTTCTTTTGCTTCTAGCTTTTTTTCTATTCCTCTATATGCAAACAAGTATGATTGACGTGTAAACAAGTACCGCCGCGCAAAGAACCGATGAGAACCGATGAAAAACAAGCATGATACAACATGGAGGAAGCAGTGCAGCATCCTGTATAGTACAACTAGAGTAGTAAATCCTACCACAGGCTCTCTAGGAACTAGCAAATTAGAAAATAAAACGACTTTACCAACCAATCATGAAAAATACAATGATCTTGAGACTATTTTTGGGCAATCAATGTTCTTCATTACACTCTCGGTTCAGTCTTTATTGTTGCAGATTTCATTTTCAGGAGCAACTCATGTTCACTGCCTTATTCCTATTTATCTGCTGATAATGTACACACGCCTGGTTCACCTGTTAATTTATTTCCTTGCAAGAAACACTACCGGCACAACATTTTCTTTGATTCTCTAAGAATAAGACTGAACTTTCTTTGCTCTGGTTAGTCATGTAGCTTCCAGTGTTCTTGATCAGCAAAGTTGTCGCTAAACGAAGGAGAAAGAAACACACCTCACTGCGGCAGGTTCGTCCGTACCCCTCACCTTCCTCTTGTGAGCAGGGCCGCTTCTCGCCAGCAAGCCAGAGCGCCCCAAAGTTGCTCCCGGAGCCACCATGTGCTGGTACCGGTGACACCGGCGCGTCCCCTCCGACGGCAGCGCGGCGCTCTCCGAGTCCCTGCCTCCCGCACCTTGGGATTGGGGACCTGGCTTTTACCACAGAAGGTCGAGCCGATTCCGCTCGCTCCTCATCGGCGACAAAAGGGGAGGTTCGTGTTCGCCGCCGGCTCAGGCCTCGGGTGCGGCTGCCAAGGTTTTGGTACCGAATTGGGAAACTTTACATGACTGGTTACTGGACGACTTTAATGAATTTTGGACTAATTCCTAAGAGCAGATCTCCGATAACCGCCCGACGAGATCAAAGTGAACACGGTTCGAAATTTGGGCTAATGGTTCTCTGGATATTTCGTTTTAAAATATCGAATATTAAAAATAAATGCACGTCCATTCACCCACATTCTGCGATTGGAAAATAATTCCGCCAAAATCTTCTCGTTGTTACAATTGTCAAACTGCAGACACAAAATTCACGTGGTAACACTAGCTGACACTTAACAAGAAGAGACAAAAGCGCGCATTAAATAAGAAGGCGACACTTAGTAGGATGGGAGGACTCAAGCTGGACCTTTGACAACTGCGGTTTTTCTGTTTAGACCTATGTACAACAGCAAGATAACCATAGATTTTGGGCCATACAGGGCGAAAAGTCACTTTGGCTCCTAGATTTCTGTGGTTTCGCTTTTTAAAATTTTATTTTTTAATCTCGAAAAAATCTGAAGAATAACATGTAAGTATGTATACTTGTATGCCCATGATTTGTGATAAAATATATTTTCATACGTGACCTGCACAAGAAAAACAAACATAGCAAGTAAAATGAGTTCTTTTTAACTTTTTTCCTATCCATGTTTTTTATGATTTTTCAGCCTATAATACAATGTATTATCTACCTATACAAATATCTACATAACATGTGTATGTACTCATGTTAATCATTTTGATTTTCCTGAAACTTCAAAATATGACTTCCGAATTTTGAAAAATATCAGATCACTGAAACTCGAGAGCACAGAATTCTCTCTCCATTCAAGGACGAAAATCACAGCAAAAAATACTCTGGGCTTGTATAACATATAAATGCAAGCATTTGGGCCCATGTGAATTCTGTGCTACCGGGATTTTTTTTTCTAGCGCCTCTCCCACGTCGCTGGTCTCCTCCGTCCTGTCGCTGCCGCCTGCCGCCGACTTCTCGTCAAGGTCGCGGCTGCTCTCTCTCGCCGCCACCATTCGTCCTACCTCCCTAGCACCTCCTTACCGTTTCCACTTGCCACGCAGAACCATGCCACAAGCAAAAGAGAGAGAGGGGAGGACGGGAATGGCCGCCGGCGGTCGCCGATGCTTGGACGATCCACGGAGGCGCGTACGACACACATGCACTTCAAGCGACCGGACCCGGGGGACCTCACCGTCAGTGACCAACGAGGACGAGGTTGACCTCACCACTCGTACCAGTCAACAGCAAGGTATTCTTGTGCCGTCACGCAGTGCACTCTACGTGTTTGGTGAATTGCTGACATGCCATGCCAGTGCTTGAATTACACCTTAGGGATTTCCTTGGGAAAGACTTGCAGTTTTTTTTTCTTCCAACCAACTGGTAATGCCGTGGTACTAGGAAATAGTGTAGGACTTTAGATATCTGGACATTGTTCTTTGCTATCTCGCGGTCTCAACCGTTAGTTTTCTACCAATGACCCGTTCATGTTAGCATCCCAGTAGTACTGTTGCTTATACCTGCAATATATATATATATATCAATGGTTAAGCGCAACTGTCCATCCACAACTTTCCCTTTCACCCAATTTGTAGCAATATCTCATTGCCTCAGTGGTCTAATCATTCCGTTAATAGATGCCATGTCCAGATCAGTCAATGCAGTTAGCCCATTGGATTCTCTTCTCTGTTACTGTAATATTTATTTATGTGGATCAGTGAAAGTTCATGCGGTTGATACTAATACAATAATATTTTCAGAATTAGTGATGGTGTGACATATTTACCTAGAGATAGCACCTCAAGCTTAGTTCGAAGAAAATTCTAACCACGTTGGTCAGTAATAGCACCAAAAAGGAGCTCTTGATCTAATGTCTTACTGAACCAAATTTCAGAGAGTAGTTGCAGTGAAGTTGTTCTCAGGTTCTCGAAGGAAGATCTTTTTTTAAGGTCCTGTCACTTTTATGTATACATAAAGTTGATGAAAACAATCTTATTTCTGCTTTATAAAAAAAATCGGTGTTGGCCTCATATACAGTTAGACAATGATCCTTTAGTACTAGTTAAATTAGCTAAACAAAGTATGTAGCAATTCACTTCAGTAAAGAATTTATTTTGATTGTGACACTGGTTGTTGATAATTATTTTACAAATTAGGCAATCATCACCCAGAACACCAGTTAGGTTGAGTACATAATAGTTTGCATGTTGTATATTGAACATTTTAGTTAACATTCACAGGATTACTGCTTCATCGTATGATCATTGTGAAAGTTGCTGCTGATGGTTTTTTATGATAGAAGCTCTGGTTTCTTAGAAAATAAAGTGATGTTGCTTTTGATTCCTCTGACCACCGCTCAGTATTTACTATTTACTGTAGGTTTCCTTTTTTATGCTAAACTACTTCATCCTATCCTTACATATGTCATGTACCCCATTTATCTTGGATGTCATAAGATAGAAGATAATGTTTCCAATTCCTATAAATTTTCACAACTAATAAGTGATGCAGATATTTTAGTACTTAAGTGGTTTTTGAAATAGCTATTTCGCGTAGGAGCACGGGTTGATAACTGGTAGGAATAATCAAAGTCGTCCATCATATTTGTTTCTTTGCTAGAAATTGTAAATCAAAGAATGAAGAAAAGCAATCACTTTCTATGTTGTCAATTCTGAGATGTCATTTAGTCCAATTCATGTGAGTCATGAACTCATGATAGCTGCTGGCCAGCCAATGACCAGAGTATGGGTCTTCTGCTGTTTGTTTTCTTTGAAGTCCTCTTAAATATTTCATTTTGCTCTTTTCAGTATATATCCTTAGTTTCATATCCATGTCTTCACAAAAATGCAACATATACAGGTTGAGATGATCAACCAATTAATTGTTAACTAGGAAAATGCTAACCTGTTTTGATGTGCTGAAAACAGTATTATAAACCTAAAGCTGAAATAATTCATGTACATAAATTTAAATACTTATTGATGCAATTTTTTGGAAAATATAGGTACTTGTCTGTCAAAATGCAGTCCATATATCCTTACTTTTTCCCCTCTCCAACCATCACATTATCACTTCACCAAACCCAAGGCATAGCTCCTGTGCCAATTTATCATGCTCCTGTAGATACTCAACATCCTTTTCACTGTGAATTTGCAACTTCAGAGCTATCTTATCAGGTAAATCTAAGTTTGTGAATTCTCCATTTCCTTCTGTAATCACTTATATTTGTTTTTTATCTCCTTCAGGTTTGTTGTCTTTATGTGTGCTAACATTTTTTGTTTTATTTTCATTAGCTAAATAATGGTTGCTAAACATTTGTAGTAACTTTTTATTCTTTAACCTACCTTCATATGTACTATCGTGTGGGGGAGGGGGCTAGGATAGCTAACCTGAATCACGGCGGCGTTTTGCTGGTAGCTACCTCAAGGGCAGGGAAGTAATCGAGAAAAAGGAGGCAGGGATTGGCTTATTCCCTGCTAGGAAGGAGTACAAGAGGGTCTCCTATATAGGTCTAGTAGATTCAGATAGAGATAAATACATCAAAATAACAATAATATATATCCCTGATTTTTTACTCAAAGTGGGCTTGAACCGGGTCTTAGTTGTAGACCTATATCAGCTCTCAAGATTTACTGCTTACGTAGTTCTTAGGTGGATGAACTGGTAAGATAAATTGGTGAATTATAAGCAGCACTATTCATATCCATGAACGTATTTTCATAAAATTATTTGCCATATAAGAGATAGAAACTAAGACCGAGAAATCAAATGGTTAGTTCGTGAAATTTGATTTTATTTGCCTTGGTTATCGCCGGGAGTCACCAAGTTCCTGCTCGGAATTATTGCCCGGTCTCAGTTTAAAATTCGAAGTTCAGTTAAGTGTTAGAGGACTTGGTCACCCCTGCACTCACAGATATTACCATTTCCTCGTAACAATCTTATTAAAGTTTGGATTTGCAACCCTGGTCGTGAGCAAGTTCTCATATATTTAAGAATCTGGTAATTTGAATGGAAATTTTTAATCTTCATGGCAATCATAATATGCCTTTTTAGTACGTAGGATGCATGACTGGGGATCCCATGTCCCAACAGGCAACAACATGCAACCTTGATTTGTTAAAAAATTAAATCATTAGCTTTATGTTATTCTTGTAGGGTTTATAAATTTGTTGTTACTCCCTCCTACCCACAAAAAGTGTCGCAAGATATGCATGTAATTTGTACTAGCTAGGTTGTTTTTTACAACACTTATGACGGATCGGAGGGAGTACTGGCTATCCTATCTTCTATCGTAGTCACTTGAAGCACCGTGATAGATCATTTTCTTGTTTGACTAATTATTGGCGATTCAGTTTGGTTCTCTCCCATTTTGCAACTGATTACTTTTCTGCATATTCAGGTGGTTTTCGTCTAGCTATCTTGTTACACATTTGCCACAAAGGAAGAAACAGTATGTAAAATCAACTATCTTTGTTAACTCTTGCCTGAATCTCTACAACAATTCCTTAACCCAATCTTCTTGCTTGGTACATTTGTACATGAAAGAACATCAGACATTTGATCTTGACAGATAAAAGACACTGGGCACTATGGCCTACCCAATCCAACTACTATTTGCCCACATATGCCTCCCACTTATGGCTCTTTTGTTGTTTCCTGTGGTTTCTGACACCTCCAAAGACTCTCGCCAGCTCCGCCTGAGATGTGGTGCCACCAGCAGTGCTAGTGATTCTGATGGTCGAACATGGGAAGGGGACGCTAGCTTGGGGTTGGCTCTTCCTGGCTTTCCAGCCAATGCATCATACCTAGACCCCTCACTCCCATCTCCAGTGCCTTACATGACTGCTCGCATCTTCAATTCGAATTTCACATATGTATTTGGTGTTGATCCTGGTCGTGTGTTCCTTCGACTCTACTTCTATCCATCTGCTTATGGTGAACATTCTGGACCAGAGGCCTTCTTTAGTGTCACTGCAGGGATCCATAGCCTTCTAAATGACTTCAATCCTTCCCAGACTGCTCAGGTCAAGGGACGCGCTTACCTCATACATGAATACTCCTTGAATGTTACTTCAGGTAAACTTGATGTCACATTTTCCCCATCATCGCGCCACGTTGGGTCTTTCGCGTTTGTAAATGGCATTGAGGTTGTGCCCACTCCTAACATTTTCACAACACCGGTGCCAAGATTTGTGAATGGTGGCAACCCAGATCTTGCCCCAATTTCCTCGGACATAGGCTTTCAAACAATGTACCGTCTTAATGTTGGGGGTGTCACTACCTCTGGGAAGTATGATTCTGGCTTTTATCGCTCATGGGAAGAGGACTCCCCTTATATTTATGGACCTTCAGATGGGGTGAATTTCTTCAGAGACAGCAATGTCACAATCAGTTACCCGGTTAGCATGCCAGATTACATAGCACCAGTGTATGTATATGAGACAGCAAGATCTATGGGAACAGATGCACATATCAACTTAAGGTATAACCTTACATGGATTTTGCCTGTTGATGCTGGGTTCTACTATCTTCTGAGGTTCCATTTCTGTGAGATCCAGTACCCATTTACCGAGGTGAACCAGAGGCAATTCTTCATATACATCAATAACCAGACTGCGGAGCCAATGGATGTCATTGTCTCGAGCGGAGGAATTGGTATTCCGGTGTACACCAACTACATCATTGTCACTGTTGGTTATGGTCAGACAGATCTGTGGGTGGCACTCCACCCTGATGTCAGCACCAAGGCAGAGTATTTTGATGCGATTCTGAACGGCCTGGAGGTTTTCAAGCTACAAGATAATAGCAATAATAACCTTGCCGGTGTCAACCCTAGCCTCATGCAAAACCATGATGGGTATTCTAATGTAGCATCTCATGTTCAAGACAAAACAGAGGCTAGTATCCCAGCAATCATTGGTGGAGCTGCTTCTAGTTTCTTGGCTCTGCTGGTTGCCTGTTTCTGCATTTGTGTTATGTACAGACGGAAGAAAACTAACGATCATGGCAAGACTAACTGGATTCGCTGGAATCCTCCAGACGGACACAGACATCTGCTATTAACCACCTCGCACTCAAAAGATTCCATGCTTTGCCACCGCTTCTCATTCATGCAAATCCAGGAAGCCACCAATAACTTTGATGCAGCCTTTCTGCTTGGCAAAGGTGGGTTTGGGAATGTATACCATGGTCAGATAACTGGGGGTAAGAAGTTGGCAATCAAGCGTGCTAACCCGCAGTCCCAGCAGGGTATAAACGAATTTCGGAATGAAATCGTGATGTTAACCGATCTCCGGCATCGCCACCTTGTGTCACTGATTGGGTATTGTCATGAAGGGTCCGAGATGATCTTGCTGTATGATTACATGGCCAATGGGACACTTCAGGAGCACTTGTACAACACCAACAAACCACCGTTGCCGTGGGAGCAACGTCTTGTGATATGCATTGGTGCAGCGCTGGGGCTGCATTACCTGCACACCGGTGCCAAGCAGGCTATCATCCACCGTGATGTGAAGACTACTAACATCTTGTTGGACGACAAGTGGGTGGCAAAGGTTTCCGACTTTGGGCTGTCTAAGGCTAGTACAGACATGGATATAACCCATGTGAGCACCGCTGTGAAAGGCAGCTTTGGATATCTAGACCCTGAGTACTTCCGGCGGCAGCGACTCACCAACAAATCGGACGTGTACTCTTTTGGGGTTGTTTTGTTTGAGGTTCTGTGTGCACGTCCAGTAATAGACACCCGGCTTCCCGAGGAGCAAGTGAGCCTGCGTGACTGGGCGTTGTCTTCCCAGAGGAAAGGTGTGCTCAGTGAGATCATCGACCCCTATCTTGTGGGCAAAATCAACCCCTGGTGCTTCAGGAAATTTGCAGAGACCGCGGAGCAGTCTGTCGCTGAACGTGGCATGGATAGGCCATCTATGAGTGATGTTCTGTGGAACCTCCAGGTCGCACTACAGCTGCAGCGTGGTGCAACGAAGATGGGTAGCTGCGACCGCTCCGAGGAGATACCATTGTTGACGAACAGGTTGCGACCATCTTCAGGTTCCGTGATGAGCATCTCAGGACAGAAAGCCGTATTCTCGGAGCTTATACGTCCAGATGGCCGATAAGATAAAACTGCTGTTTAATTAGGATTTTTTGTTATAATTGCTCATTCTGTGAAGCTGGCAGATTCAGATTTATATGTCGATTTGTCCCTCATGTACTAGCAAGCAAGTGTGTTGCTGAACCATTTCATAAATCTGAGTGCGTATTGTACATTCTGGCGATATCCTAAGTTGTTGAACTGATATATATGAACCACCAATGTATCCTTTGCTTCTGAAAGTACCTAAGTTAGCAGACACCACATGCCTCAAGTTATAACTCGAAGTCCATAATATAAACTCGAGTTTCGGAGGAGTAATGCTCTCTTTTTTCACAAAGTTGAATTGCAATCACTATATATTCTGAGAAATGTCGAGCATCCCTCTATTTAAGCACCGCTTTTGTAGACAGTACTGAAAGCACCTAGCAGTTCAGGGGACACTCTTTTCCGTTGGAATTGGACCGTGTTGGTTTTTTTCCTCTATGTGTATATAGATATGCTTGCTCTTGATACTTTCTCTAACACAATTAGGTTCTTCAGGGTATAAATAAGGTATTGCATTCATTTCATCTATAATTACATGGAAGAGCACATATACATAACATGAGTATAACTTATCTTACTGGTAAGACCCCCTAAGCTTAATCTGACCAAAAAATAATCAATGGATCGATGCTGCTGCTACCCCTTATCTGAATCTCAATCCCAATCTTTCACCTTATCATTAATTCTGATCTAGAAGAAGACGGAGCAGAAGAAGAGCAGCAGAAAGAATGGACAGCCACCACCGGAAGAACCAATGAAGCACCAACTGTGTCCATGTATTGTTGAGTTCAGTGGATGCATATGCCTGGGACCTTCCACTGGAACTTCCCGGCCCTCTTCTCCGCGACCGGCGCGGCGGTGTAGTTCCTCCACGTATCCAGCACGTTCCTCAGATCATGGAGCTTGGCCCCGAGGCCGACGCAGCAGTTGGCGTGCAAGGTGCAGATCTTGTTGAGGTCCTTGCTGAGCTGGCAGAAGCCGGAGACGTACCTGGTGTCGAGGAACTGGATGGCGACGGCGAGGCGGTCGGTCATCTCGTGCTTGATGAGGTTGAACACGTCCTGCTCGTGCTTCCCGAAGAAGCGGTACCGCCCTGCCTGCCAGTGCTTGTAGAACTCGATGGTCTTGGGGCGGGAGCGCACGAAGAGGAAGCCGCCGTTGGGGAAGTTTCCCAGGCTGTAGGGCTCGCCGATGTAGACGTCGCTGGAGATGGCGATGTCGGCGCCCATGGAGATGTGCTTGAACGGGTCCCTGAACCACATCACGTCCACGTCCTGCAAAGTTTGACATGTTTGCGTGAGTCACAGGGTAGCCAGCAACAACACAATTCAGTGATCAGGACCAACTGCTACAGCTTATATTTACTAGTTTTCTACTGAACATTGATGTATGATTGTTGCCATATTCAGGACTTCAGGATCAGCTGCTACTGTATGATTAGGGCCAATCAATTATTTTTCCACTGAACATTGATATTTGATCGATCGATCGATCAACCGTTGGGGTTCTTGGACATGTAGCCATCAGGGACAAGAAAAGCGTGTCTGGTACTCACTGTACCCAGAATCTCTGAACTTTCCGTTGTTTGTTTCAGTCGACCAGTTTGGTGGACGGGACAAACCGCAAGTTCCAACCGGCCGGCGGCCGGCCCACATGCATGATCGTTGCACTATGAATCCATCGATGAACATGACAAAGTCCACACGTTAATCAACCGGTAGCCTCACCCCCATCTTCTGCCCAGCAAGCTACTAACCGAGTCCAGGCGAGCGAGTGCAACATCTCAACTAATTAACTGTCTCATCCCAAAGTGACGTACACGAATAAACCCCCGCAAAAACAAAACAAAAACCTGGCTTGCAAGATTGTGCATAAAAGTTATACTTCTACTGTAGTAACAAATCCTACGCATGCAGCAAGATAGACAGTTCATACTGACCGTGAAGAGGAAGTTGTATCCGAGCTCGAGGATGGTCTGCTGGAACTTGTTCCGCCCCCACATCATCTCCAGGTAGTCCTTGCTCATGAAGAACTTCTCGGACCGGTAATCCACGCCCGTGGTCCTGAGGAAGTAGCAGTGCCGGTGCACCTTCCCGCACTGCTCGTAGGCGGCGGGGTCCATGGTGACGATGACGAGGTGGTCGAGCAGCCGCGCCACGCCGCCCTCGCCGGACCGGAAGCTCTCGAAGAAGAGGTCCAGCAGGGAGCCCGGCTTGGTCCACGCCGCGTTGATCTGCGTCATGATCACCGTCCGGTCCGCCGTCGCCGCCCTCGCCAGCACCTCCTCCAGGTCCCCGTACGGCGACGCCGCCTGCAATGTCGCCGTGAGTGAGCGCCAGACAGTTGCTACAAAGCTTTGAGTTTACAGTACATGGACGGATTCGGACAGACCGGCATTTGCCGGTGCTAGCAAAAGCCAACTATTAAAACCATTAATTCAGCTATTATTTCTGTAGTTCATGTGGAGCCTGGCTGATGATGATCACATGGATGTGTGTACAGGAATAGATTTTGTTTGCGAGAGAGAGGCGCCCCCCCATGCTGCATGCCCTGCCTGTACTTTTCCTGCATGTTAACGGCCGGGCAGACGGACGGTGGCCCCTGCCACGTGGGGCCAGCAACGACCGTCCGATCGGCAGCAAAATTAACGGCTTCGGGCCGCCACGTGTACGGCTGTCAGGGTGACGCATGTGCGCCACGTGTGTGGAGACGTGGCGGCCATGCCGACAGCAGCGTGCGCCGGTGGCAGCACCAACGTGAACCGTAATGAGGCTTTTTCGTCATCATTTGGAGAAGCTACAAGCCTGATGACTCGTGTGGTAATAAGCTTTTTTTGGTCATGAGATGTGGAGAAGCTACAGCTACAAGGGTGACGATGATAGTCATTAGCATTTTTAATGGCCATGGCTGATGACACCTAGCTAGTACCAAGATACAATGGAGAAGAAAAAATGGTTGGTGAAGGAGGCCGGTCGGAGAGAAAGCGGCCTCGAGACGTGAGCTGGTCTCTCATTCCTCTCCAACAGCTTTCGGTTTTAGACTCGATCAACCAACCCACAGGCTAATCACGGGTGGCGCTTTTCCTTTTTTGGTTAAACGGTCGCCGTCACCTCACGCAAGCTTAGCTTATTCCAGGGAGGGGAATGGTAATAGGATTCTGTTAGCATAGCATTGTTTATCTTCCTATCATTAATCGGGTTGCTGATTTCAGATAGCGCATGAAAATAAAATAAAATTGAAATAATCGGACGCAGTGGGCACATCGTCCGCCTCCATGCATGTCGACCATACAGTACTCAGTCCGTTGTGGAAATAGAGTAGACAGAGCTCCGGCCGGTACGTGTTCATGCATGATCCCTATACAGTTGTAATCCTCGGAAATCACCTTAATCTGCAGCTGATTTGGTCGTGCTTAAGACAGGAAGTACTCCAGTACTCTTGTGAGTTATGACTACTACGAGTAGTTGGCTTAATGGAACAACAACAGTGATTAAGAGCCGGCAGCAAGTAGTAACAGAGAATCAAGATTCAAGACCAAGAAGATTGAGGTAATGATTATAGCTGATTCGTACTACGTACCTTGACGGGCGCAGGTGCCGGAGCGGTGGCGTTGGCGGCGGCGGCCAGCGCCGTGGCGTCGTCGTCGTTGGCGTCGGCGACGGAGCGCAGGTGCTGCAGGTCGGCGGTGCCGTTGTTCTGGCTCCAGGCGGCGATGTCGACGAGGCGCCTGCCGGGGCTGGCGGACATGAAGAAGAGGACGCAGACGGTGGCCATGGCGGCGCCGAGCATGAAGGACACCAGCGGGCTGATGCTGCTGCTGCCGCTGCCGCTGCCGCCCTCCCCCTTCATCTTGCCTCCGAACATCTCTGTCGGACTCAGGGCTCCGAAGCTTTGGTCTGTGCGCGCGTGGGTAGAACTGTAGATGGATGGGAATTGGCGCCGCAAGAACGGAGCCGGCTGATGGCTCCCTTGGGTGGGTGGGTGGGCAGGAACGCGAAGAGGGATGGGAAGAAGCAACAAGCAAGCAAGCAAGGAAGGAAGAGGATTAATGGAAGTGGAAGGCTTTTAAGGAGAGAGGATGAGGAGGGGAGATCGATGGATGATGGAATTGCGCGTCGTGGCGGCTAGCTTAGTAGAGACAGATCATCATCTTATTCTCCGGCCCACTGATTGAGGTTTCTAGCTTGCTTGGTTGATCGATTGCCCTTGCCGGTGGTGTCGCGCTCTCTTATTTGTGTGCGTTCATGGAGCAGGTTCATGTGCTAACTACCGATGGCTTTCTCTCTCTGTCTCCGGTGGCTCTTTCGCTCGAGTCTTTGAATCAACTGGAGAAGAAAAGAAGTGGTACTTGGATTGCTGGGTTGGGCTCCACCTGTTTCTGTTTGGCCGGATCAATGGCGTGCGTCAAAGTTTCAAAGTCGTCCGTCACAAGCTTCGTTCGTCGCTGTTACGTACTCGCTCTATTCTGAATTAATTGATTCAGATTTAGTATAAGTTGTACTAAATCTGAGTCAATTATTTTAGAACGGAGTGAGTACCTGTTAGGAAGGAGGAGGGAGGGGCCGGCTTGGAATTGGAAGCAAGCGCACCGAGCTATGCATGCTAGCCCGCCGTCCGTCCTTGCCATAACGCATTCTGTTCTGTACCGTAGCGAGAGTAGTGCTGTTCTGCAACGTAGCTCCTGGGTATTTGCGTAGTATTTGGATGGGCCTGCTTAATTACTTCTTATCAGTTTGTTGGTGCATATGGCAAAAAAAAAAGTTTGTTGGTGCATAGGGATGCGAAAACGGACCCCAATTGTCCCACTTATACACGTAGTAAGTATTTCGTACATGACTTGTATAGAAATTGGGACCAATTTTTTGTACTAGTCATACATAATCTGATGTATAAATGGAAAAATTGGTTCCCGTTTTCGCATCCTTACTAGTATTACTAGTAGTGCATTCGGATTGATGAAATTCATGAGTCGGCATGGTCGGTGCGCCCGCCGTTTTTTAAAATGTGCTTACCCCTACCCTTCAGCGTCAAAATGGTACACACAGTAAGTGACAATACGTCTCATGCAAATCACGAATCACAAAGTGGATACAAAAAAAGCCAAAAAAAGAAGCCTAAACTCTTTTTTGCGTGAAACCATGCACCATGGCAGAAGATGGTTCGGACTACCGCCTTCAAACGATCAAACATGGTATCCATAAGTCCACACAGTTTTCAAGGGTGGAGGAACGACCACATGTGAACCTAGTACAGTCCTACTGATAATGAGCCGCTTCCATCTTGTTAAAAACAAAGTCATTAACGTAATTCCCAATTAATCAAAGGAAGGCCAACACTCCTATTCGAATGTATTTTTGAGAAGTGCTCCAGTGCTTTCCAAAAAAAAAAACTGCGCGTATTTTAAAGCACGTCAATGGTTGTGATTAGGGGTGGAGATTGCGGGTGCTAAACCTAGTTAGTAGTCCTCTTACATCACTTTTAGACCCATATGAATGTAATCACAACCGTCGATATGCTTTAAAATTCGTGTAAAAAACTTTTGGGAAAGCATAGGAGCATTTCGCCGTATGTTTTGATCTTTATACCAGTTCCATTCAACCAGTTACCAAACATATTAGTAAAACTAGTTGGAGAGTAGATATTAAAAGTAAAATGGATAAGCCTCCAAAATGTTTTGTGGAAAATAAGCAGGAGCAAGATATGAAGAAATGCTCAGCAAACTCATCTGTATGACAAAAATGCATATTTTGCAACTTGTCCATCTATGTTTTACTAAATTATCTTTTGTTATAACTCTTTTTGTTTACAACTCTTTTATAGGAAGAAACCATAAAATACCTTAATCTTTAAAGGTATCTTCAGTTTTCACAAGTATTTTCCTAATTATCTTTAGTTTTAACAAGTATTTTGCGTTACAACCTAATGAACAAAAGTGTCACGTTATTTAATCTCGGACTAGCATAAGAGGATCTCACTGTTTCCGATAAGGCATTGAAATCCGTCTTATGCTCACTAAGCGCATCATTAAACGTACGGTGTTTTGTAGTATCAACAGACCCATCACTATTTCATATCATCCCATTTATTTTAAGAGGATCTCACTCTAGCACTTCTTCTAACGTTTGTTTGCGAGTGAACATATGTTTCCTATTTCTTGCCACTTTAACACCCCGTGAAGAGAGATCTGTGTGATCTCCTGGCACTTCAACATATCATCATCACCCAATTCCTCGCTAAGATTTGTAGCCTTGCGCATAATTAAACTAAACTATTTTCCGTTTCCTCCTCATTTAGGATTCATTGAAATTTTCAGAAATATAATGGACCGAGAGTTCTCTATTATATTATCTTAAAGACCGAAAAGGAAGCAACAGTTTGCTCCTTCGATTTGCCTAGAGAAATTTGAAGTCGACCCGCTCTGCGTCTAAGATTCCCTATCACAATATAACCTTTAAAATAGAGAGGTTGGACTTGGAACATGTACCTGGAGCCTGGACTGAAGGTATGAAAGCGTCGCGACACTTGTCACCTCACAACCGTTAAGTTAGCCTGCCAGCGTGCGCTCAAAGTACGATTAATTAGCACCTCACAAACCAAGTCGCCGTCCTGACCTGCCGTGTTTAACGAATCGGTTTTCTGCCTGATCGATCGATGGGGTGATCACAGTAAGATGCATACAGGTTACGTTCAATCGATTGATTGGCCGGGCTCGATTCCGATCAGTCGGCCGTGTGGTGGTGTGGAGGAATATCAAAATCGTCGTGCGACTTTGCCGTACGTGTTAGGTAATTAGCCTATCTATGTGCGGTCGCCGTCTCGCAAATTACCTGCTCCGTTTCCTTGTGTACAGCACACCGGTATGGAGTTCAAGGCCGGCCGGCCCCAATCTTGCCATTCCTGGAGTAAACAAAGATCGAGGAGAACCGAATCAACACCGCCGATCAGCGACATCCGTTCACTCTGCCGCAAATCCCGGAGTAATCACAAGACTAACATCTGCTTTCGATCGAGTCGAACATGATTCTACTAACTTTGTCGGTGCGTCCACATGCAGTAGATTACTGTGAGTAGTACTGTACTCCGGGATTGGGACACGGCCGGTAGCAGTATATTTCTGGCTCACGTTGTCCTCAGGGTTTATTCTTCAACGTAGCCGGATCGAGAGAGATGCCTAAACTTAGGCGCTGGCTTTGATTAATCTGGCCCGTACGTGCCACGAAGTTGGGCGCCGTGGAGTTAGGCTGGTCACCTCCATCGATCTCCATCGGTGTGGTGGCGCGTCGATCACATGGTGATCGATGATCCAACGTTTCTTCTCCTGATGTGGATGCATGGTTCAGTTGAGTTCAACGCCTCAACAGACTCTCTGACCCATTTTTCTAGCAAGGAGAGTACTAGCAGTAGCAAATACGAGTGCTATTTGTAACCGGACGGCCATGTTCATTGGCCTGCAGCCCCGAATAACGAATTTGAGCGAGAGATGGATGAATAAGAGCCGGCATCGCCTAAAATGTGGTACTAACACTAGCGGGAATATGCTATGCATCTACCTACCTAACAGTAGTGGTAAGTGGTAACCAGCAAGCTAGAAGCACCTGTCGATGTCGTGTGAGATGAGGAAAATACTGTGAAAGTCACGTTCACTAATCATCGATACGCATGGGGAAGCACAACCGAAAAATCCGGCCGGCCGATTTGGAAGAGTTGAAATGTCACTGCTCCCTCCATTCCAATGAATAATGCGTCCTCGATTTACGTGATTTCTTCATCAAGAATTACTTCGAATATATAGAGATTATTGGTATATAATTAGCATCACTAAAAAAGTGTTTTTCAATATGAATCCAACGATACTAATTATATAAACTATAATCAAGATATATTTGCTCAAAGCTTTCAGTCAAAGTTCGCCTTGAAATGCGTGAGCGCATTATTCATAGAAACGGAGGTAGTATTATTTTGAAATATTAGGCTTTGTTGCGTCAAAACATAAGATATTTCGTACTGAAATTTTACACGTTGATAGAATATGACATTGTCTACATTTAGGATTGTTTTTTCTTCTTTTTTACTTATAAAAATGATTTTGGAACTTTCAAAATAAAATAATCAGTGGAGCTTGGCTTTCATGGTACTCCCTCCGTTTCAAACTGATTGACGCGAATTTGTCCGAGTACACGGTAAAAGACATCTAAATACTACCATATGTACAATATTTGTTCTTAACCTAATTTGGGACAGAGGAACTAATATATATATTGGTCGTAAGGAAATGTCCTCTATGTTTGTAGAGTTTTCGGAACAGAAGAGCAAGGCTCATAACTCATGAGAACGGGGCAGTAACCCAGTGTAGTTAGAGCCGCGATGATGTACCTAACAACCATAGTTCAACCCATCATAGTAGAATGTCTGAAATTCTTACCACGGTGGGTTTCTCCCTACTCCCTCGGTTCTAAAATAAAAATGTCTTAAATTTATAAAAAAAAATATATATATATCTACACAACCACAAAATTCTTGTCCTTGTTTTTTTTATAATGAGTCGCCCTGACATGCGGGGACCTGCGCACGTATGTGAAATACTGAAACGGATCACCAGAATGTGGTAACCGTGGTGAGAATGCGTTTAGCTATCAGTGTGGTACCGACAGCAGCATCTGTTCATTCCGTGGAACATGAGGATTTTTCTTTTGTGCAACTTACAAGTCGCATTCAAGAAGACGAATGACGGTCGATATGTGGTTATAATTTGTCTTAGAAAC
The DNA here is from genome assembly GCA_026929855.1 of Poa annua. Lineage (NCBI taxonomy): Eukaryota > Viridiplantae > Streptophyta > Magnoliopsida > Poales > Poaceae > Poa > Poa annua. The sequence continues at coordinate 3,156,272 of CM049434.1, read as the reverse complement.
ATGACGCCTATATATGTTTGGTAGAGTTCGACTTTCTGTTACGGGTACAGGGTGTACTGTGAGTGACCTCATCGAGTCATCCTACGTTGGATTCGATTCTGCAGACACGTCGCCATAGCAACGTGTATGTCGGTCTGCAATGATAATAAAGAAGAAAAAGTAGTTAGCGATATTATCAGCGAACCGGCCATGCGATGACGCAACACAGACGTCGTCGACGAACGGTGATATGTCTGGTTAAGTTTTATTTTTTAAACTTATCAATGATTAGCTGGTTTCTTAAGAGAAATGGTTAGTTAGTTGTTTGAGAGGAATGATTGGTAGCGATAGCCACCGGCGCACCGGCAAGAGAATATAGTAGTAGTCTAGCAGAGGAAAAGAAAAGGTGTTGGATACAGATGGAATGGAAGTGCATTGACGTTGCGGCGCCTCTCTGGAAACGGGGGACGCTTGGAGGAAGTCTACTGTTAGATTAAGTGCAGCTTGTTACGGAAATTTATATCGGGTCACATGTGTAGATGTTCCCACTGTTTAATAATTCATTTTCGAAATGTCAAAAAAAATAAAATGTTTTTTAGATATACCTGAAGACATTTTATGTTAGAACAAAAAGATAGCCGAAGAAAAAAAAATATTTTGTGACATGTGTAAAAAACATAATTTTTGTCTCTTTTCACAGGTCACAAATTTTTTTTTGCGAAACGTTTTTATGCCAACACAAAATGTTCTGAGGTATATTCGATTTTTCTGAATTTTTTATATTTTAAAAATAAAATAAAATTTACATAAGAGGTGTATCTACACCTATGACCTGAAACGCCGTGTCCAGTTTGTTATTTAAATATATGCAGAGAGTACATCATGCATGTATAATTGAGAATACAGATCGAGCAGGCCAGGTCTGCATGCCATAACTTTTGAAAAAAGAAGAATTAGTATGTTCCGGCTAATCAGAGAGCTACAAAGCCAAGGCTACAAACAGCTAGCTAGCTGCTCTCACACTCTGCAAAGTGGAGAGCTTGCTGTTTAGTTGGGCAATCCTGTATCACATGACGTGTATATGAACACAACTACACAAGATTATATATACTTTCTGATCCGACTCACATTGTTTTCTATCTTAATTTAAAGCCAGCTTAAACCCAAGGAATTGGCAACACAAAGTATACATGCATACTCCATATATATCAGCAAACATAATTCAAGTAACCTTGCCAATTCATCCACAACACCACTTTGATTACCATTTCGAGCGGGAGTGAACCGAATGTGCAATCATCTTTCCTTGCGCTGGAGGGCTACCTAAATATATTTAGTGCTCGATGATTGTGTGTTGCCGGTTTAGTATAACAAGTCAAAAAAGGAAAAGGTCACATCAGAGGGTGGTGAACACGGCGTTTCCAAGGTGCTTTGCTTTGCTTTGGCAGAGCATGAGGATTAATTTGAGGGGAAGGAAAATATCGTAATCCGAAAGCAGGCAGGCAGGCAAGGTGGCAGCTAGCTAGCCATATACTAGCGGCTACGGGCGGTGGTTGTACCGGAAATCGCATGGCACGGAAGCTTCTGAGGAGCTGGAAGTTCGTCGGCTTGTGTTGCTAGCACGCGTCTTATTCTTTGCTTTTCTTTCCATGTGCGTGGCCGTTGCGGTAGCGGTTGTTGTTGTGCTTTACGCGTTAATCTCGAGTTGCACATGCATGATGCATCAAGCATGAAGCACCGGCAAATTGCCACACCGTTTGAATACTTCATCCTACTTAGTGGCCCAGCCGTAATTGTTAGTATGTACTAATTAAAAATATTATAACGAGAACATGTTAATATTTAAAAGATAACAATTACACTCTGACTCCATACCAACATAATGACACGCGGCAAAAAAGAAAACAGTCCACGAGCCCTAGATTCGGCCCACGAGCGCCATGGCCACCCGTGCACGCCTCCTAGCGCCGTGAGCGTCGGTTGCCCCATGCACATCTGCCCCGCTTGCCAACTAGTCGTGTGCACCCTGTTCTGATCTCACTCCATGCAAAGCACTGCGGTCAGGGAGCGCCCACCAATTTCAGCTGCCTTCGACAGCTAGGGGTCGTTGCCACCAGCGGCCAGGGAGGGTAGAATCCGACAGCTTTTGGCTAGGGTTTTTGGTTCCGCCAGGGTCGCCGCACGAGAAACCCGGGAGGCCGAACCGTTCCTTCTTGTTGGTTACAACTATTCTTTTAGGCTTTAGGTTGTTTGCACACATAGAATGTCCATGATGACCAATAATGACGGAGAGATTATCGGTGATATGCTACCTTGATATGCTGTATATACTTCCGCAAAACATATACACCCTACACTATACTTCGCCTTCACCGCACAAACCTACTGATTAGAAGGATTAAAATAACACGGCAGCACTGCAGGGTGCAAATAAACAAAGTGCAGTGTACTTTTTAAAGCGACGACGTTGAGGTTGCCCTGTAAACATGCTCCACCTGTAGTGCAAGGCATGTTGGGAGGGATCATGTGGGGAAGGATCTTGTGCGTGGCTCCATACAAAAGAAGATTAAGTAATACAACTAGCGAAATGCTCACCGTGGGCGGTGGGCGACGCTCATTGAGATTATCCCTAGCTTGATTACATTTTTCCAGAAACGAATGATGGGCGCCAGGGTTCGGTGACAGATGGCTGATGGCTGAATGCCAGCATGTGTCTCAAGCTTGACAACATTCTTTCATGCTCGGCATATGTTGGCTTAGGGCAGACACAGTGTGTGGTAAATTGAAGTGTCAAATAGAAAATTTGGTTATGGAAGTCTGCTAACTGCACTCTGGATGCTCTTATGTACAAGCCGATTGCTTTCGTAGTCTGCTGCCTGCAGATCGTCATGGCCGCCCGGCATGAGGAAATCACATTACTCTGGTATGGCTTACTGTACCCTCCTAGGAGTGGCGCATCAGAAGAATTGGCCCATCTCAACGGCTCTACCCAGTCGAGTATTTTTTCGGCCCGACACGACGGACCATTCCATTCCGCATCGATTACCCACGAGTAGGAGAATCCAAGCCCGCGAAAGCCCATCCCACTCGCTTTTGTAGCCATTGTCGTCATTAGAGTCGCTGCCGAATCTTTTTTTTTTTTTAAATAGAGTCGCTGCAAGATGGAGTATATTGCTACGTCCCTGCCATTTGTCGACTAGGAGTTTACGATGCATACAGATGATCCATGTCATTCCTGACTAATTCTCATCACCTAGCATGAATAATCACATGTATTTGCATACATATCGAAGGTTGCGACGTACATCATGCTGCTCTGAATTTTTTCAGTGTCGAAGATAATTTCACCCTTCCACCCTGTTGGATTCGCCACTGTACCGAAGACAACTGCTCTGACCTCGTTTTGTTCATTCAGGTTGTGGAACTGAGCAACGAAGTACGAACAAGCACCATCTGATCCGTCAAATGTTGAGGTCCGTTCAGTTGATAAGGGCTACCCGGCAACGCCACCAAATGTGTAGGCTGGGATGGGACAGATGTCAGAGAAAACACTGAGAAATAATTCTTCAGTGAAAATGTGAGATGAATCGGCTCAAATTTTACATCAGCCACGGACAAGATTGTGCCAACAGATACTGCTTTGTGGTGGGTACGAAGCTCTGGCGTACGAAGCCCCCCGCGTCTGGCTCCACTCCTCGTACGCGGTAGGAAGCCCCCGCGTCTTGTATCACGGCCCACACGCTGTACAAATTAAATACAACATCAAGTACACCGATAGTACACGGATAAGTTTCGTACAACTATAACAACTAAACAGATTCGACGTACAACTACACAGTTTTACACGTACAACTATACATACTCAGGCAACTGTACTGGTTCAGGTTGTATTTATATCTATACACACTCATGCGTATAACTACACAGACTCAGACGTACAACTACACAGACTCAGACAACTGCACTGATTCAGGTTGTACGTACAACTACACTGACTCAGACGTATAACTTCACAGACTCAGGCGTACAACTCCACAGAATCAGGTTGTATGTACAACCAGAGACTCGGGTTGTACGAACTATACACAACCGGAAGTACAAAAAAAAAGTTTGTCAAAACCTATCAACATGGGATCTAGTTTTAAATATCTCAACGCGAATAGCTCAAAAGTGAAAACGGTTCGTAATTCGAATAAACGGTTCTCGAGATATTTTGTTTTGAAATTTCGTTTTTGAAAAATAAAAGGAAAAAGTGACATTCCACCTCTCCCGCATGTAATCCTCATTCTCAATTTTATTCTGTTAGCGACACTTGGCGGGCATGCAAACAACCATGGGAGACTAAAACAAGCAGAAAGCGACACTTGTCACCACGAGAGTGAGGGTAAAGCTCCCTTTGCGAAGGGAAGCCTTTTTTTTTTAGTGATTTCCCTTCGTGGTTGGTCTAGAACATCAGGATGATGAAGTTGTTAGAATTTGGCCCATTAGTGGGGAGCCCAAATAGATAATTCTGAAATCTCAAAGCCCATATTAGTTGCCAACTAATGTGAGTGGAGTGGGAGCTAAAATTTAGTCCCACACCGCTAGTTGGAGAGGAGTGACACCACCTTATATAATGAGGTGTTGCTACATGGTAAGCTAGTGAGAACAAGATGCTCTCTCATGCGCTCCTCCTGCGCCGCTCGCACGCACGTACCGCCCTCACGTCACGTCACGTGGGTTGCGGAATCTCGCCGAGTGTTAGGGTTTTTCTGAGCTGTGCTATATAATGCCCTGCACTGCAGGGCAGGAGGTCTCCGGAACCGCTCGTTTTTGTGAACATGTACGGGAGAGGGCGAATAAGGTTTTTTGGTTGCGCTCCGCGCGACTGCTCAAGTTCTTCATCACGGCTCGTCTTCCGGCACGATCGCCGGATTCACGGGCGACTCGTCTCCAACGTCGTCCTCGTCTTTAGGAAGCTGTTGTTGTCACTGTTGCAACAACTACTACAACTACTTCATCTACTACCATTCGGTACGTTTGCTACGTTCTGATATGTTGTTTTCATATGGTTGTGCTAGTAGATGTTTTGCTACTGTTCATGTTGATTAGTACATCTAGTATGTTCATGTTTCACATATTAGTAGCTGCTGCGATCATGTTTACTATACTGAAATTAATTATGGATTATATACAACTACTTGCGTGCTTATGCTGCTACTGAAAACACATGTTCAGCTGAAGAGCTTTTCCACACAAGTTACAAGACAGTGGTGTCTCCGTTCATTCACAAAATTGTCGCTTAAAACTATGCAAAAGCTGTTTCTGGGGTATCCTCTGATTACCTGGAGGATGACTATTAGCGGAAAACGCAGTCTGTAGAAAAAGCTCATTGTTATCCTGAAGCCTAAATACTGCATATGGGCTTAGCTTGTTATACATCTCACTCTTCTTTCATTTGCAGCAAACTCTGGACTCCATATTGAATTTCTGGCCAATTCAGTACCCAAAGAAGTCCATTCTGCAATCACGAAGGGAAAACTGGGCCTTGTTACCCTGGAAAACCTAAAGAGTTCCTGGAGAATTACAAAGCGAGCTTAAGGTTTCTTGATTTTCTTGAAGGTGTTCTTAATTATGTCGCAGAGAGTGGTTTGTTTTTCTATCATTTAGGGAAGGTTTCATTGGTTCGTTCCCCAGCTGAGGAAGTGATGTCAGCAGCAGCTTTGAGATATAACCAGGTGCTACATTCAGCTGCCGACGGTGTGGCATTGAAGTTCAGTTCACTGCATCCAATTTGTTCGCAAGCGAGAACTTCACTGTTCACATACGACGAGGCTTCTCCCTCAGCGGCTCAAAAAAAAAAACTCACACGAGCGGACGATTTGCTTCCCAGGCGCATCAATGGTCGAGTTCTGCGTGAATATTTACTCTTGGCCCAAAACATATTACGGAAAATCTAATTGGCAGGCGCCTGCCAGGGGGCACAGGTCGACGCACTCACTCTGGCCGTCAGATCGCGGACGAACGGTCGCGCGTTTGCTCCACTCGTGTGAGTCTGTGACGTCATTTTCTCCTTCGCTCGTCCTATCCCATCGCCTCACGCCCCGCTCCCCGCCGCCGCGCCGTCGCCCCCATCGCCTCACGCCCCGCTCGACCCCGCCGCCGTGCCGTCGCCGACCGCCTCGCCTCCCTGCTCTACCTCGCCGCGCCCGACCGCATTTCCCGGGCCGTCCCGGGCTTCTGCGCGCGAGCTGGAGAAATCCTCCCGCTCAGCGAGGCCGACGCGGAGGCCACGGGTAGCAACTTCGACCTCGACGCCACAGCCGGTGGCGCCGCCGCCGACCACCAGGCACCAGCTCGTCGAGGGGCTCCGTGGCCGTGGACCCGGCCAGCACCGATCGTTGTCGAAGCGGGGCGGAGGGCTCACGCCTCGCTGGGCGACAAGCTGCCGCACGTCCTGGAGGGCCACGGGGGAGGAGTCGGAGGCGAACGCTGGCGGCGGCTAGACGGAGGCTGCGGCCGCGGCCGCGTAGGCAACACGCAGCCATGGCGGGTGTCGTGGGATTACGGCGGCTCTGTGCGTGGAGGAGGGGAGGAGCTCCGGCCAGAGCGTGGAGGAGAAGAAGGATCCAATTGTGTTTTCTTTTTTCTCTTCAAGGGCTTTTTTGTTAAACATTGGACCTTTTCATAATTTCGTATTCATGCAACATGACAATTTTTGGTGTAGTAGTCACTATGGACTGTATTTTGTTATCCACCACGAAATCAATTTAGTTAATAGTTACCATATACTTTCGATATTATTTACCCATCCAATACGTATGAACTTACCACCCGTATCCACCACAAAACTAATATAGTTATCACACTCTTTTCGCTAACATTTTGCTAACACGTGATGATGTCATCCATTTCGGATGTTAGTGCATGCTATTTGTTTCTCCCACATCACGCACACACGCGCGTCGGTTCTATGGATGCATGTGCCCCATTTCCCTCGCTGAGCAGTGCGTACACATTCGCCAAATAGCAGGCGCCTTACGCATAGTCTCGTCCTATTACCCGTCGCACTATACTAGTATCGAGGGATCAGGGCCATTAGATCAAGTCAGATGTAGCATCTATGCTCTTTTGCTGCATCTCCTTCATCTAGACATTCCACATTGATGCAGGTTACACTGAAGAAACTTGCACAAGAAAAAGTTTGGAAAACGCTATTTATCCACCGACTGTAGCTAGCTACGGTCGGTTTGCTCGCTGGCGCGTGGTGCGTGCGATCCCGATCCGTGCGGCGGGACCGGAATAGGTGCGACACGCTCGTTGACTTTTCCCCTGGGGTGAAAAGGATTGCATTCTCGACTCTCACGCGGTGGTATGCACAGCAAATGCATTCACTATGTCGTAGGTAGCAGGCAGAGACCTACACGCACGTTCTACTTTTTGTCCAGTAGTAGTACTAGTTACTACAGTAGGATAAAATCAGGGCTGATGGGAAGACCATGTTAGTTGATTTGATGATGGTGTATATGGCGTTGAGAATTACTACAAAGGTATCCACGAGTAAATTGTTACATTCATTTTCTAGAATATGATAAAGGATTTCTTGAAATGTTACATAAATGTTTCTCTGATGGTGGATAAGTTGGCCACAAATGTTGGACGAGTGTAATCTGTTACAAAATAATGTAGGCGTTTTTACCTTGTGCTACAAATAAATTGAGCCGTGTTGCATACCTTGTTGTGTTTTGCTACAATGGTGTGTCCAAAGTGTTAACATATTTTTTGCACACGTTGCAATTTTTTACAATTAACACGGTAATGTTACAAAACGATGCCACATTTTCTAAAATGCTACATACGCAATAAAAGATGTTTACCCTCATAATTGTTTTTTGCTGCATGACTATGTTTCAAGTGCTACAACATATTTTAGTACAAGTTGTTGTTTTTCTCCATGCCATCAGGTCCACCGTCGAAAGGCAGGGAATTTGATCCAAGACAATATGAGCTACAGTACCCGTGGAGCAAAAAATAGTGTTGCTGGGCACCACCACGTGAAGCAAGTGACGTTCGATCACTTCAATGGTGTTGGACTGTTGGCTACGGTAGGCAAGCTACACGGATGTCTGCGCGTGTCAGCGCAGCACTTCGAAAGCGACGTTTCATGCACAAGCCTGGAAAGCGCACATCGCGCGCACGGCCCATCTGATGTATCGGACGGCGTGGAAGGCGACTGTAGGCACGTCTCCCTACAACCGGCTCACGCCTAGCGTTTGTCAAAAAGTTTAACTATCACGTACGACGTCCCCTAGCGATAAAAGCTAGGGTTCCTAGTCCTCCGACGGCAACCGCCGTCGTGAGTTTTTCTTTTTTTTTTTGAATGTTAGCAGGAGAACTGCTAAATTCAATTATTAGAAAGAAGGGTAATACAAAGGCAGGTGAAAAAGCATGGTCGGGGAGACCATGTCACCCGGTAAAAGAAGGACCCGAGAGGAATCAGCCCGGGTCGTGAGTTTTTCCGTTCCAATTGTTCGCTCGTTCGAAAGGCGCAAGGTGCTGCCCACTGCCCTGCTGTTCCTGTGCGGCTGTAGGGGTAGCGGCGATGCAGGCCGGAGGAAGCTCAGAGAGGGAAAGGTCCAGGGAGGACCCGACTGCGTTGTTAGAGCGTATGCATCTGGAAGAAGATGAGAAGGACGATCTAATATGGGAAGAGGAGGCTGATGCAACGGAAGATCAACCAAAGTGGTTAGCTCTGGCTAGGGTTTTAACAAAGAAATCGTTTAGCCAGGGGGCCTTGATCGCTGATACGCGGGCGGCATGGAACCCCGCTCAGGATGTGGTCTGGAGGAGATTTCATGCAAACCTCTTTACAGTTCAGTTTCATTGTCTCGCTGATTGGAACAAAGCCCTACACCAGGGACCTTGGGAATTTCGTGGCTATGGTGCCTTGATCCTAGCCGAGTACGACGGCTTCTCGAATCCGGAGAGCATCAAACTGGATCGACTTGAGACATGGAGCCAGATTTACGAACTGCCCGATGGTGTCCTGAAAAACAAACCCTTTGTTGAGAATATGGCAAAGCCGTATTGGGGATGTTCAAGAAGTTCAGATCTCTCTACCAAGTGGTTTCGTCGGAGAATTTATCAGAGTAAGGGTGAAGCTTGATGTGAACAAAAAATTAACCAGATTTGTTAGTTTCACCAAAGGAGGGAAGACGGAGTTTTACCAAGTGAAATATGAAAAATTGCCGACGTTTTGCCATGCGTGTGGATTGCTTGGGCATTGGCACCAAGAATGTGGTACGGGGGAACATGATGAAGCAAGTCTTGAATGGGGACCCTTCCTTCTGGCTCCTCGTCGAGGTAGAGGCAGAGGTCGAGGATCGGGACCTGGTCGGGGCAGTGAGCGTGCTGAGAACCCCCCTTCTTTCCGTGGTCGTGGAAGAGGTGACAGAGGGGGTAGAAATTCTTCCTGGGTGGCCAAGAAGGTACACATGGGGACCCTGGAATTAATTGGCGATGGAATAGTCTTCATGGAACCGCTGGTGATGATACTGATCCTGCGGATGATGCCACTATGATGGATCACAATCCGGAAGAACTAAATAACTTTGTGTCGGGTACATCTATGACTACTGCAAGGAAGCGTCTTAATATGGATCCTACCCCGGTCTCAGAAGGGAATCTAGCATTGATACCAGCGGGGGAAATTTCAAAGGATACTCATGTGAATGCTGCGACTGTGGCTGCATCTGAGATGGGTTCCGACCCTCTGGCTACAACGCAGAAAAAACAAAATAAGAAGAAGCTGAAGGCTAACAATGGGGATGCGTGATACGTCTCAAACGTATCTATAATTTCTTATGTTCCATGCTTATATTATGCCAATTGCTACATGTTTTATATACACTTTTATATCATTTTATGCATTTTCTGGGACTAACCTATTAACAAGATGCCACAGTGCCAGTTGCCTGTTTTCTGCTGTTTTTTATTTCAGAAAAGTTGTTAAGGAAATATTCTCGGAATTGGACAAACGAAACGTCAAAGTGCTTATATTTCCCAGGAGGTTCCAGAACACCGAAGACGACACGGAGGGGGACCCCGAGGGGCCCACACCCCCAGGTGGCGCGGCAGCCTCCTTGGCCGCGCGAGCAAGGGGTGTGGGGCCCTCGAGGCCCCGCCGCCTTCGCCCTTTCGCCTACAAATACCCCCCGAGAATACAAGCCCTAGGACGCGCACCTTTTTCCTCCACGAAGTCCAGAGCCGCCGCCGTCGTCAACCCTAGATCGGGAGGGTTCAGAAGCTCTTCCCGGCACCCTGCCGGAGAGGGGAATCATCACCGGAGGGCTCTACATCACCATGCCCGCCTCCGGACTGATTCGTGAGTAGTTCATCCTTGGACTACGGGTTCATAGCAGTAGCTAGATGGTTGTCTTCTCCTCTTGTGCTAACATGTTTAGATCTTGTGAGCTGCCTAACATGATCAAGATCATCTTTATGTAATGCTACATGTTGTGTTTGCTGGGATCCGATGAATATTGAGTACTATGTTATTACTTCATAATATATCTTGTGAGTGCGTTGTTTATGATCTTGCATGCTCTCCGTTGCTAGTAGATGCTCTGGCCAAGTAGATGCTTGTGACTCCAAGAGGGGGTATTTATGCTCGATAGTAGGTTCATGTCTCTATTTAATCTGGGGTAGTGACAGCAAGCTCTAAGATTGTAGATGTACTGTTGCTACTAGGGATAAAACAGTAGTACTTTATCTAAGGGTATTTGTATTACTTACATTACACACATTGCCTAATGCAATTATCTGTTGCTTGCAACTTAATACTGAAAGGGGTGCGGACGCTAACCGGAAGGTGGATTATTAGTCATAGATGCGGTTGGAACGGTCTATGTATATTGTTGTAATGCCCAAATGAATATCACACTAGACATCATAACTATAGTATATGCATCATTATGCACTTCTTTATTCTGTCAATTGTCCAGCTGTAATTTGTTTACCCGCATGTATGCTATTATTATTTATGGAGAGACACCACTAGTGAACTGTGGACCCCGGTCCTTTTTCTTTAAACTATTAAACAATCCTACTGCAATCCTGTTACTTTCATTCTCTGCAAACAAACATCATTTTCCACACATACGTTTAATCCTTTGTTACAGCAAGCCAGTGAGATTGACAACTTCACTGTTAAGTTGGGGCAAAGTATCTTGCTTGTGTTGTGTGCAGGTTCCACGTCAACTACACCAGCATATTTTATGTCGCCGTTGCCACCTTGAGAAGATTCTTAGTTTCCTACTGGTTCGATAACCTTGGTTTCACAACTGAGGGAAAACTTGCTGCTCCACTACTTCATACGTTTCTTTTGGGGTTTCCCAACAAAACCTCACCGGTGCATCAAGCTCTTTTCTGACGCCGTTGCCGGGGAAGCTAGATTCTTCTACGAGGGGAGTCTTTCACATCCAATCTTTTTATTTTGTTATTGTCTTGCTTAGTTTATTTTTATTATTGTCTTGTTTGCTTAATATCAAAAATACAAAAAAATTAGTTACTTGCATTGTTATTTTTATTTCGGTTTGCTATTTATATTTTCAGTTTTTATCATTGTTTATTTCGGTTTGCTTTTTAAATTGCTAAAATGAGTACTCCTGAGAATACTAAGTTGTGTGATTTCACTAGCACCAATAATAATGATTTTAAATGCACTCCTATTGCTCCACCTGCTTCTAAAGCAGAATTATTTGAAATAAAACCTGCTTTGTTAAACCTTGTTATGAGAGAGCAATTTTCTGGTGTTACTACTGATGATGCTGCTGCCCATCTAAATAATTTTGTTGAACTTTGTGAAATGCAAAAGCAAAAAGATGTAGATGGTGATATTATAAAACTGAAATTATTTCCTTTCTCTTTGAGAGGAAGAGCTAAAGAATGGTTGCTTTCATTGCCTAGGAATAGTATTGATTCATGGACTAAATGCAAATATGCTTTTATTGGAAAATACTATCCTCCTGCTAAGATTATTTCTCTAAGAAGTAGCATTATGAATTTTAAACAACTTGATAATGAACATGTTGCTCAAGCTTGAGAAAGAATGAAATCTTTGGTTAAAAATTGCCCTGCCCATGGACTGACTAATTGGATGATCATCCAAACCTTTTATGCAGGACTGAATTTTTCTTCAAGAAACCTTCTTGATTCGGCTGCGGGAGGTACCTTTATGTCCATCACTTTGGGGGCTGCAACAAAACTCTTGGATGATATGATGGTGAATTATTCTGAGTGGCATACTGAAAGGACACCTCAAGGTAAGAAGGTAAATTCTGTTGAAGAAACCTCCTCTTTGAGTGAAAAGATTGATATTATTATGTCTATGCTTGTGAATGGTAAATCTCATGTTGATCCAAATAATGTTCCCTTAGCTTCTTTAGTTGCACAAGAAGAGCATGTTGATGTGAACTTTATTAAAAATAACAATTTCAACAACAATGACTATAGGAACAATTATGGTAATAATAACTATAAGCCCTATCCTTCTAATAATAGTGGTGGTTATGCTAATTCTTATAGCAACAATAGGAATACCTCCACTGAACTTGAAACCATGCTAAAAGATTTTATCACTACACAAACTGCTTTTAATAAAACTGTTGAGGAAAAGTTTGGTAAAATTGATATTCTTACCTCAAAAGTTGATAGTCTCGCCCTTGATGTTGATCTTTTAAAATCTAAAGTCATTCCTAATGATACTAAAGAGAGTAAGACCTTTGCTAAGATTAATGCCATCCAAGTTAGAATTGATGAAAATGTTAGTATGATGGCCCAATTGCATGCTAGATGGGAAAGAGAGAAAGAACTAGCTAAGGAAGATAATATTGTTAAAGTTTTTACTATTACCACTACTGAAAATAATGTTACTTCACATGCTAGTAAGTCTCCTACTATTAATGGTAACATAGTTGGTGTTGGAAATATTTTTTCTACTTCTTCCAAAAAGTTAAAACTGCCTAAAACTGCTGAAACTGTTATTGATAAAAGTGTTGAAACTTTTAAGAACATGGGAGAAAGTGGTTCGGTTTGCTTTGATGATAATAATTTTGATTTTGATAATTGTAATATCACTGAAGTTATTAAGTTCTTGCAAAAGTTGGCCATATGTCCTAATGCTAGTGCCATGAACATGACATTTACAACTCATATTACAAATGCTCTCATTAAGGCTAGGGAAGAGAAATTAAAACTTGAAGCTTCTATCCCTAAGAAGTTAGAGGATGGTTGGGAGCCCATCATTTAAATAAAAGTGGATAAATTTGATTGCAATGCTTTATGTGACCTTGGTGCAAGTATCTCTGTTATGCCTAAAAAGCTTTATGATATGTTTGATTTGCCACCTTTAGAACATTGTTATTTGGATGTTTTTCTTGTTGATAATGCTATGAAGAAACCTGTGGGGAGAGTCAATGATGTTCTTATTATGGTTAACAATAACCTTGTCCCCGTTGATTTTATTGTCTTGGATATTGAATGCAACCCATCTTGTCCAATTGTGTTGGGAAGACCTTTTCTTAGAACTGTGGGTGCTATTATTGATATGAAAGAAAGAAATATTAGATACCAATTCCCACTCAAGAAAGTTATGGAACACTTCCCTAGAAAAAGAATGAAGCTAACTTTTGATTCTATCATTCGTACAAATTATGATGTTGATGCTTCATCTCTTGGAAATACTTGAATATCACTTTGTGTGCCTAGCTGAAAGGCGTTAAAGAAAAGCGCTTATGGGAGACAACCCACTTTTTTATTTCTGTTATTTTATTTTGTTGAGTCAAGGAAGATGTCTACCTCCGTAGCAATTCCTTTGTATCTTTACTTTATTGCATTGTTGTGTCAAGTTAAGCCTCTAGTAGAAAGTTGATGCTAGATTTGGATTGCTGTGCTGAAACTGTTTTCTGCTATCCACCGTTAAATTCATAACTCCTTACAGAAAAATTGAAAAAATCTGATATTTTCTGTGCGTAATCCTCAGATATGTATGCAACTTTCATTAGTTTTGAGTTTTCTGATTTGAGAAAGTTAAGTGCCTCGAAAAAATTCGTATTTAGGGACTGTTCTGTTTTTGACAGATTCTTCCATTTATTTTGCAATACCTCTTTTACTATTTTGAATGGATATTTTTGTTACATAAAGTATCAGTGGCTGTAGCTAATGTCCAGTAGCATTGGTAGCAATTGTGTTCATGCAGAATATGAGAATTTTTTGTGCACTAACCCTCTAATGAAGTTTACTTTGAGTTTGGTGTGGAGGAAGTTTTCAAGGATCAAGAGAGAAGGATGATGTGATGTGATCAAGAAGATGAAAGAGCCAAAGCTTGGGGATGCCCCCGTGGGTCACCCAAGCATATTTCAAGAAGACTCAAGCGTCAAAGCTTGGGGATGCCCAAGGCATCCCCTTCTTCATCAACAAACTATCAGGTCATCTCTAGTGAAACTATATTTTAATTCCGACACATCTTATGTGCTTTACTTGAAGCGTCTGTTTGTTTTTGTTTTTGTTATTGTTATTTTCATTCTCTGAATAAAATGGATCCTAGCATTCCTTTGTGGGAGAGAGACACGCTCCGCTTTTTCATTTGAATACTCGTATTCTTCACTTATATTTGTTGAGTATTCTTCTATGTTATTTCAATACTTTCAGCTCTTGTTTTTCATGCATCTCTTGTTGGAGCTGTTAGTTTTTCATATGTTACACTCTCATATCTCATTGTTATATACTTGGAGAGTTTATCTTTAAATAAGTTGATTGGTGTTTGGTTGGAAACAGAAAATGCTAAATGTGGTAGATGGTATAATGAAAAAGATATACATGCTCTCATGGATTGTTATCTTGTATGTTGTGGTGCTTGGCAATTGTTTTGAGCTCTCAAGTAGATCATGTTTAAGCTTTTACATCATGTAGTTAAAACCTATTAATGAAGAACTAACGTAAAGCTTGTTGAATTTTGTTTTGCATGTTTGGTATCACAACAAGTAAGACAATGTAGAGTTTTATAATACTTGCAATATGTTTTTATATACGTCTTGTTGTCATGGTTTATACTTGTGTTTGCTTCAAATAACCTTGCTAGCCAAAACCTTGTACTGAGAGGGAATGCTTCTCGTGCATCCAAAACCGTGAGCCAAAACCCATGCCATTTGTGTCCACCGTACCTACCTACTACATGGTATTTCCTGCCATTCCAAGCAAATACTTCGTGTGCTACCGTTTATTATTCAAAACCTACTATCTCTTATTTGTGTCAATGTTTATTAGCTCATGAGGAAGTATGTGGTGTTACGGATATCAACCTTGTCATTTGCTTTTAGACAGACTTTCACAACCGGACTAGTGGCATATACATCCGCTTATCCATTAATTTTGCAAAAAGAGCTGGCAAATGGGGTGCCCAGTCCCAATTAATTACAACTTTAACCACTGCAATCTCTTCACATTTTTGCCCTGATCTAATCAGTCAAGCAATGACAACAGTTTTTAACTATATGTGTAAACAAAAGAGATAAGAGGGATGATCTACCTTGCTGGTAGAAATAACGTCCTTCATGGGAGCCGCTCTTGAAAGTCTGGTTGACAAGGGGGGTAGAGTGCCCATTACCATTCGTTGACAACAACAATCACCTCTCAAAACTTACTTTTATGCTCTCTATATGATTTCAAAAACCTATAAAAACTAAAAAGCTCTAGCACATGTTTGTATCCCTGCTTCCCTCTGCGAAGGGCCTTTCTTTTACTTTATGTTGAGTCAGTTTACCTACTTCTTTCTGTCTTAGAAGCAAACACTTGTATCAACTGTGTGCAACAATTCTTATATGCTTACTTATTGCACTTGTTATATTCCTTTGTGTTGACAACTATCTATATGATATACATGTTACAAGTTGAAAGCCAATGCTGAAACTTATATCTTCCTTTGTGTTGCTTCAATGCTCTTTTACTTAGACACTATTGCTTTATGAGTTAACTCTCATGTGAATCATTTTGATGCTTGTTTGAAAGTACTATCCATGAAAAGTTTTTGCTTATATGATGTAGTTGTTTACTCCTTGTCTATTTGTTAGCAAACTATAAACCATTGCTTTGAATCACTTCATTCATAACATGAGCCTTACATTATTATATGATCAAGATTGTGTGAAGCATGTCACTTCAGAAATTATTCTTGTTATCGTTTTACCTACTCGGGACGAGTAGAACTAAGCTTGGGGATGCTTGATACGTCTCAAACGTATCTATAATTTCTTATGTTCCATGTTTATATTATGCCAATTGCTACATGTTTTATATACACTTTTATATCATTTTATGCATTTTCTGGGACTAACCTATTAACAAGATGCCACAGTACCAGTTGCCTGTTTTCTGCTGTTTTTGGTTTCAGAAAAGTTGTTAAGGAAATATCCTCGGAATTGGACAAACGAAACGTCAAATTGCTTATATTTCCCAGGAGGTTCCAGAACACCGAAGACGACACGGAGGGGGACCCCGAGGGGCCCACACCCCCAGGTGGCGCGGCAGCCTCCTTGGCCGCGCGAGCAAGGTGTGTGGGGCCCTCGAGGCCCCGCCGCCTTCCCCCTTTCGCCTACAAATACCCCCGAGAATACAAGCCCTAGGACGCGCACCTTTTTCCTCCACGAAGTCCAGAGCCGCCGCCGTCGTCAACCCTAGATCGGGAGGGTTCAGAAGCTCTTCCCGGCACCCTGCCGGAGAGGGGAATCATCACCGGAGGGCTCTACATCACCATGCCCGCCTCCGGACTGATGCGTGAGTAGTTCATCCTTGGACTACGGGTCCATAGCAGTAGCTAGATGGTTGTCTTCTACTCTTGTGTTACCATGTTTAGATCTTGTGAGCTGCCTAACATGATCAAGATCATCTTTATGTAGTGCTACATGTTGTGTTTGCTGGGATCCGATGAATATTGAGTACTATGTTATTACTTCATAATATATCTTGTGAGTGCGTTGTTTATGATCTTGCATGCTCTCCGTTGCTAGTAGATGCTCTGGCCAAGTAGATGCTTGTGACTCCAAGAGGGGGTATTTATGCTCGATAGTAGGTTCATGTCTCTATTTAATCTGGGGTAGTGACAGCAAGCTCTAAGATTGTAAATGTACTGTTGCTACTAGGGATAAAACAGTTGTACTTTATGAAGGGGATCGCAGGCAGAAAACAAAATATTTCTAACAACGATAACCTTAAAACAGCCAAGATCTATACTATGCAGATATAGTAATACGGAGGAGATCGATATACATACCCTTGTAGACCGAAAGCGGGGATTACGCTCCCGCACAAGCGTTGTCGATGAAGCCGACGAAGACGACCTCGAGGTCGTGTAGAGGAAGAAGACCTCCGAGCAACACTAGCGTGGCACCTCGCAGGGATTCACACACGTACGGTGAAGACGACGACCTCCGGGCTCCGATCCAGGGACGAGCAGCGGAAGACTTGAACCGGAAGACCAGCAGCACGACGGTGTGCGTATGGTGGAGAGAACTTCACCTTGGCGCAACTCCAATGGAGGAATCACGTTATTCAAGGAGAAGAAGAGAGAGGGATTGGATTGATTTTCAAAGGCCAGGGGTGCACCTCTATATAAAGGAGGAGGGGGGCTGCCAGCCTTGCTGGCTGGGCGGTGTGGGACTATTCCCACACCAGCCCGCCCCAAGGGAGGCCGCCGGCCCTAGGTGGGCCTTCTCTCCCATGGGAAGGCCCATTTAAGATATGCAGCCTTTAAAAAATTCGAAATTAATTAAATAAAAATGTATTTAACTATTAATTACACTAATTAATATTAAACACACAATATATATAATTTATTCCGGCTCCGAAAACTATTTCGTCGCTGTCCGATCTCTATCGGATCTTTCCCGGGACGCTCCCGGTGCTCTCTTCTAATTTCTCTTCCGGTAAACTTGTCGACTCCCCTTAAGTGTGTTACCCTAGCGGTTCGAGATCTCGCCAGAGATGATCGTGACACGCTCTCCGATCAATGACTAATTCGTGGACCGAGGATACCCAGAATTAATCCCTGTGAGATAACGAATAACTTTGTCGTTCGAACCTAGACGTCTGAGTCTTAAACCTTTTGCCATGGCGATACTTAGCGTGTCCGAGACTCGTTCATAGATATCACGATACCTAGCTTGATCTCGTTACCGACAACGCTATCTTCTACTCGTCCATGATATTATGTCCTGGTGACCTAGTCACACGCTTGCAAGCTCATTTGACATAATCTCACCGAGTGGACCCTAGAGTATCTATCCTGCTATGCGGACTGGCAAATCCCGCTCTTGATCCCTCGTCTCAACATACTCCCTTCCGATACCCGAGAGGGACACCTTTATTGTCATACTGTTAAGATATGACGTTTGATGCAATCAAAGTATCTTTCAGGAATAGCAATAAGAGTTGATCTCACGGTCAAAGGCGTAATGACTACGTCCTACAAATATTGGGTATGTCCATCACGTCATTCTCCCAATGACATGACTCCATTGTCAACTGATATCAATGTCACATGATCGGGAAACCTCGATCATCAATTGCCCAATGAACTAGTTAGATAGAGGCTACTAGGGACCTGGTTGTTTATCTACCACACGTGTATTAATGTTTCCGCTTAATACAGTTATAGCATGGTATAAAACATATAATGAACAATTGAGATATGACGAATAAACTATCTTTATTAAGTGCCTCTAGGGCATATCTCCTTCAGTCTCCCACTTGCACTAGAGTAACACTTAATCTAGTTTACAACTTGGTAAAAGCTCAACACCCATAGCAACTTGGTGCATGCTTGTCTCGTGGAAGAGGAATACAGTCAACAGATCTCACAGATTGAGACCTATATGTGCTTTGCAACACTTCTATGTCACCTAGTTTGACATCATCCCGTATCTTACGATGACGGTGAAATATATCTTAGTCGATGGAGTAAGACTCGAACCTTCGCGTAGCATGGGCCTTAAAAGTCAAAGAGATCTATTAAGGGGAACCACATATGCTCGGAAACTGTTCAGTCAAATCACACTAGCTACTTCTGAAGTTGCAATATATTTCTATACCTATGTAGATTATGCGACAGTGCATCCATATGCGACTTTGCAAGCTAACCATGCCTAATACTACTACTAATCAGTAGCAGTGCAACTAATGCACTGCTACTGCTACTACGACGATCGACGGCCTCCTACATCCGCCGCTTCTTGGCTGGCGGTTCGTCGTCGTCGTCGTCGGAGTCATCCTCCTCCTCCTCCTCCTCCTCGTCGTCGGCATCGTCCTCCTCCTCCTGGCCGCCCATCGTCAACTCCGGGTCCGAGTCCTCCTCCTCGGACCCGTCGTGGTCGTCGTCGTCGGAGTCGGGATCGGAGTCGTCGAGGTCGGAGTCGCCGTCCTGGCTCTGCTCGTCGTCGTCGCCCTCGCCGTTGTCGTCGGTGCCGGAGCCGCCGGCGTGCCCGTTGCCCACCTCCCACCAGGGGAACGGGTTCCCCTCTCCGTCCGAGTCGCTCGGGATGGCTTCATTCTGCCACCACGGATCCATTGTAGTTGGAGAGAAGGGGTGGTTGGGGTTTTTCGGAGAGAAGAGAGAACTGAGAATGGAGAGAAGAGCGAGTGAACCGCAATGCAATGAGATTGGGGTTTTTATTTGTGAAGGGATAGTGATGAATTCACTGCCGCCGGCGCGTAAATCGATAACCGCTTGGGGCACCGAACAGGCGCATCGTTTTATTTTCTTACCAACGCAGTGTAACATGACAACACAATTTACAGATTATATTCGCAATGATGACATCGTGTGACCGCGCTTTATGTCTAGTCGAACTGACATGCCTGTAAATGTTTACCACGTCATCTGGTGCCCCTAGACGTGTCGAGTACAAGTGTCGAACAGTTGACGCGCGTCGTCGTTCTGGTCCAAGTTAATGCAGTTGGAGACGCTGTGAAACATCTACACGTATCAGAAGCATTTTTTGCGAGACCTGACGCGATTAATTTTCTTTTTACGTGCAAATATCCGGACACGAACTGGACGTGAACTACACGTATCGGTGCATCCGTGTCAACACACCGAGCGCAATCTGGACACGAACTGGACGTGAACTGGCACCCACCATACGCGCTCTGTGTAGTTACGCGATCTGAACGTGTGTAGACTTTGTTTATCAACTTGAATCGTTTGTAATATTTGTTATTATACTTCTGTCGAACACCTTAAGTGCGCACTCTGGACGCGTCATGGCGTGCTCCGGACGCGCCACGGCGTGCTCTGGGAGCGCACTGGCGCACATTTGGGCGCGAACTAAGCCTAGACCATTCTTAGTCACTCCAAAATGATACTTTCGTGAGTATTTTGAAATTACCATGTTGCAATTCCAAAACCAATTCTCTTCAATCTTAGACCTCATCGTTTGAATTTTGCGATATCACATGAGATACACGCCCTTCTAATTTTGAATGTATGTAGACCATGTTTTTCAACTTGAGTCGTTAGTGGATGACATATGAAGACTATGTACATCGGTTTTTCAATTTTTCGATAATTTTTTAATTTATTATGATTATTTCAAATTTGGTCAAACCTAAGTTTGACCAACATTTAAATAAGTTTAAAACATGAAAATGAAAAACTAAGCATGGATCTTTTTTAGTCACTCCAAAATGAAACTTTTGAGAGGCTTTTGAAAATTTCATGTTACAATTCCAAAACCACTTCTCTCTAAACTTAAACCTCGTGGTTTGAGTTATGCAATATCACATGAGATCCATGCCCTTCTCCTTTTGAATGTATTTAGACCATGTTTTTCAACTTGAGTCGTTAGTATATGAAATAATACGACTATGTGCGCATGATTTTCCTTTTTTTGATTTTTTTAATATTTAAAGCTCATTCCAAATGTCGGTTAAACTGCAGCCGTCCGATTTCCTATAGAAGGAATCTGCACGCAGACTCGGGGCGGTCCGCGAGAAGCTCATTCTGCGATCTGATTGGACGCGCGCGTAGGACAAGGGCTGTACACCCGTTGACGAGTGGACCACGGCGGACCCAACGGGGATTTTGGCTCGCCCACCCCCATTTGCCTCAGTGACACAAAATGGGTATTTTGGCACACCCAATGCGGATTTTGGCTGTTACCCGTCATCGTAACTTAAATGGGGATTTTGGCAAACCAAATGGGGATATCCATGAGCTTGCTCAAATCTAGCTTGAATACATATAAATTTTCCAAAGATAGGGTAAACGGCCCCGTTTCTAAGCAAAAATGGTGGACTCGCTGAAAAATGTGTTTCAAATGAGTTCCAAAGGTAGGGTAAAAGGCCCCATTTATAAGCAAAAATGGTGGACTCGCTGAAAAATGTGTTTCAAATGAGCTCCAAAGGTAGGATAAAAGGCCCCATTTATAAGCAAAAATGGTGGACTCGCTGAAAAATGTGTTTCAAATGAGCTCCAAAGATAGGGTAAACGGCCCCATTTCTAAGAAAAAATGGTGGACTCGCTGAAAACTGTGTTTCAAATGAGCTCCAAAAGATAGGGTAAACGGCCCCATTTCTAACCAAACTTTGCAAACAGAAGTGGATTTACACACACAATTGGAAACGTCAAGCACAAGGCCATTGCCAAATTTCATGATAGTACAAAATGGACTTGCCCTTGCTAAATTATAAAATAGATCAAGAACTAATAACTAAATTGGCACTTGCCCTTAATAAAGCAACTAATAACTAAAATTGACTACCACTCGTCCTCGTCATCGGAAACCTCCACCGACTCGACCTTGCCCTTGCCCCTGCCCTTGCCCTTGGCATCGACCTCTTCTGGGGCGTTGCTGTTCGACGCCGACCACATGTCCTCCTTCTTCCCCTTGCTCTCCGAGTAGATACTGAGCCGTTGCTGCTCGGCGGCGGAATGCTTGGCCAGGTCCATGGCTTTCTGGTCGGGCATGGCCCAGGCCAAACCCGGGTCCAGTACCTCCGTGACCTCCTCCTTCCAGGCCATGGTCCAGTCCATACCCTGGTCGTCCTCGTCGGACAGATCGATGAAGGGAATGGGATCGGGAGCAATGGCCCTGCCCCTGCCCCTGCCCCTTGGAGACTCCCCGTCCCATGCCGCTTCCCTCGCTCGCCTCCTGCTCGAACTTGGAGGAGTACGCACACGCACACGCCCATGCCCACGCCCACTCCCCATGCCGCTTCCCTCGCTCGCCTCAAGAAACCAAGGATAGGGGACGTGGCGGCGGCGGCGGTTCGAGCTGGGAGTAGAGCTGCCATCACCACGAGGCATGGAGAGATACAGGACTGGGCGAAGGTGTCTAGGAGAGGAAGAGTGGATTTGTGAGCGCAATGGGCAAGGAGATTGCTCCTTTTAATGTTAGGATCGGTCTGGACGGCGTCGCGGTCTAGACGGCAGTAATGGCGACCGGGCATTGATTCGGCTCCAGACTGCTCATCTTGCAGCAGGATAGAGTAGGCAAGAGAGACGCAAGGACGGCGGAGCAGATGCGCGTCCGGTCCGGCAGTGTAGGCGGCGAGGCAGCTTTTTGCCGGCCAGGGGGGCACGCCATTGAAGACGCGGCGAGCACAGGTGGAACGGCATGGACGCGCACGTACGGCCGCATGCATGCAGGTGGGACGGGGTGCATGCACTTCGCTGGACCCACATCTAAGGTCAAAGGGCCGACCCCACTAGCCGAACCCAGGAAATCCCAACCGAGCCGCGCCAAGCCGACCCCACCAGTCAGGCCAAATAACGGATGACCAGAGGGCAACGGAGCGTTTGGCCGATTTCCGAGCCAAACAGGGCACAGACGAGAGAAACTACGCAGGTATGACACAGACGGATAAACTAGAGAGAACCAGGGCACATAAGCAATTGTCCCAAATAGTAAATCCGAGTGATGGTAGAAGTGGTGGACTAATCCTTTGTTGGAAACGAGAAGTTGTGATTGATCAGATCTTCTCAGCTCCTAAGTACATTGATGTGAAGGTTATAGAGGCACCTGATAAAATTTGGAGATTAACCTGCATCTACGGTGAACCTAGATGGGAGGACAAATATAAGACTTGGAGAAAGATTAGAGAGCTTCACCAGAATTCTACTCTCCCCTGGGTTATTCTAGGTGATTTCAATGAAATTTTATTTTCACATGAAAAGGAGGGTGGCAATGCCAGACCGATCAGATATATGCAAGCATTTCGTGAGGTGTTAACTGATTGTGAGCTGGAGGACCTCGGATTCTCATGTGATCCATTCACTTGGAGACGTGGACGCATTCGTGAACGACTGGACCGAGCAGTTGCTAACAATGCCTGGATGGCGATGCACCCGGGTTTTAATGTGCAACACATGGATTTTACAAGATCAGATCATCGACCCTTACTGCTTGATACTGAGTACCAACCACGGATGCATTGCCCTTCTAGGACGAAAAGATTTGAAGCAAAATGGCTTCAGGAGGATGGGTTCCGGGCTGTTGTTGAGAAGGCTTGGACGGATGCTGGACATGCCAGTGCCACTACTGATGGTGTGTTGACCAAGTTAGGACACTTGCACAAGGCCCTGCATGCATGGGACGACTTGAACCTGAAGAAGTCGAAGCGACGTCTTCGGACAGTGCAGAGAGAACTAGAGAAAGCAATGGCAGGCCAATGTCGGACGAAAACGATTTTGTTGCAAAAGAACAGGCCAAGCTTATTGAGATACTGTTAGAGCAGGAAGAAGTACACTGGATGCAGAGACCTCGGGCGAACTGGCTTCAGCACGGCGACCGAAACACATCATTTTTTTCACAACTTTGCATCAGCACGGCGCAAGAAGAATTTTATCAAGAAACTGAAAAATAGTAATGATGAGTGGGTTGAAGGTACTGAGCCGCTTAATCCTCTGGTTCTGGATTACTTTTCTAATCTTTTTTACTTCTGAAATTTATGAAACTGACCCGGTTGTTTTGGAGAAAATTCTTCCGAGAGTTACAGATGATATGAATAATGTTCTGTTGTCCCCTTTTTCGGAAGAGGATGTTAGAAAAGCTATGTTTAGTATTGGAGACTATAAAGCTCCGGGTCCGGACAGGCTACACGCAATCTTTTATAAGAAGTTCTGGACGATCTGTGGGGCGGAAATCACTCAAGAAATTCTTCAAGCTCTAAATACGGGAAATATTCCATCCGGATGGAATGATACAACAGTGGTCTTAATTCCGAAGGTAGATACCCCTGAGATGATCACACAATTTCGGCCTATCAGTTTATGCAATGTTATTTATAAAAATCATCTCGAAGATGCTGGCATTTCGACTCAAGAAAATTCTCCCTGAAGTGATCTCTCCTATGCAAAGTGCATTCGTGCCGGGTCGACTTATCACTGATAATGTCTTGGTGGCCTACGAATCGATCCATACAATTAAGAATAAGAGGGCTGGAAATTCTGGACTTTGTGCAGTAAAGCTTTATATGCACAAAGCGTATGACAGAGTAGAGTGGGTTTTTCTTGAAAATATGATGAGAAAGCTGGGGTTTGCGGAAAGATGGATCTCCTTGATTATGGCTTGTGTTAGCTCGGTAAGATATCAAATCAGATTCAATTCTAATGAAACTGATATGTTTGTACCGACTAGGGGTCTCTGACAGGGGGACCCTCTCTCTCCGTATTTGTTCCTTCTATGTGCGGAAGGTTTATCTAGTTTGTTGATGCATGAAGAAGAAGTTGGTGGCATCGATGGGGTAAGAGTGTGCAGAAATGCACCGTCAGTATCACACCTTTTATTCACTGATGATTCTCTTATTCTCATGAAAGCTGACATGACTAATGCAACTTCCTTGCAACAAGTACTGGATACCTATTGTGCAAATTCGGGACAGTTGGTGAGTTTGGCAAAATCTAGTATCTTCTTCTCTCCTAATACTAATGTGCTTGTGAGAGCAGATATATGTGAGGGCCTTCATATTGATACTGAGGCCATCTCGGACAAGTACCTTGGTCTCCCAGCGCTGGTAGGAGCTGATCGGAGTGACTGTTTTAAGCACTTCATTGAGAGAATCATCCAGAAAATAAATGGATGGAAAGAGAAGCAATTGTCTATGGGGGGCAAAGAAATTTTACTCAAGGCGGTAGCTCAAGCTATTCCTGTCTATGCCATGTCTGTTTTCCAAATTCCTAAAGGGGTGTGCAAAGAGATGATGGATGCAATCTCGGACTTTTGGTGGGGTGACGATGAGAACAGCTAGAGAATGCATTGGATGGCTTGGTGGAAGTTATGTTACCCTAAACGCCAAGGGGGGATGGGCTTCCGAGATTTTCACTCTTTTAACCTAGCTATGCTAGCTAAACAAGTATGGCGTCTTATCATTGCTCCAGAATCTTTATGTGCCCAAGTGCTGAGGGCGAAATAGTACCCCCATGGTGATATTCTTAAGGCGGGACCAAAAGCAAATTCTTCGTTTACATGGCAAAGCATCGTAGCTGGGCTTTCAACCTTCAAAAGAGGATACATTTGGCGTGTTGGTAATGGGGCCTCGATCAATATATGGGATGACCCCTGGATACCAGCTAGTCCTACAAGAAAGGTAATGACCCCTAGAGGAAGAACTATGTACTCAAAAGTTTTTGATCTTATTTCTCCAGTGACAGGGTCGTGGGATGAACAACTGCTTGAAGGGCTTTTTTCCCATGCGGATGTGCAGCGCATCCTGCAAATCCATATTAATAGTCAAGGGTTCGATGATTTTATTGCCTGGCATCACACAAGACATGGACAATATTCTGTCCGCTCAGGGTATCATATTCAGTGGCAACACCAATTCGGCGCTCGGGCTGCCCAGCTTGCTCTTACCGGTGGCTCAGCTACGAATCCCATCTGGAAGACTATTTGGCAGCTTAAAATTCCTAGTAAGGTTAAGATTTTTCTCTGGCGTTCTCTACACGGTATTGTCCCTTTGAAATGCATACTTGCTAATCGCCATATTGGTACATCCTCCGAATGCCCCATATGCCACCTTGGCCCTGAAGATATGCGCCATATGTTATTTCTTTGTCCTTTGGCTCAAGAAATTTGGCAGGAGTTGGGTATTAATGAATGCATCCAGGAAGCTTCTCACGTTGATCTCTCAGGTTCGGTGGTATTGGAACATTTGCTCAGACTCCCAGATAATTCCCTGGCAGGATTTGATTTTGGGCGGAAAGAACTCATCGCTGTGACTTGTTGGTATCTTTGGTGGCTGCGACGGCAGAGGACTCACAATGAACCTGTCCCACCGATACCCAAATGTAAAATGTGTATCCTAGGAATCACAGCAAATGCATTCAGATCACTTACTCGGAAGAGAATTACTTCAGATGCTAAATGGTCAAGACCCAAGACAAGGCAAGTTAAGTTAAATGTTGATGCCTCTTTTCATGTTGACACATGTTCAGGATCCATTGTCGTCGTTCTCAGAGATTTTCAAGGTAATTGTTTGGCGGCAAGATGTATGGTTCTACCTCATGTCTCTTCGGCATCTATGGCCGAAGCTCTGGCTATGCGTGAAGGCTTGGCGTTTGCGAATTCCTCTGGACATAATGTGATTCAGGTTGAATCAGACTCTTTGGAGACAATTGAAGCTTGTACAGGTGATGCATCTTGGTGGAACGAATCGGCTGCTCTCTTTGCTGATTGCGTGGATCTTGTGTCACAGATTGGTACTGTTACTTTTATGCATTGTCCGAGAGAAGCCAACAAGGTTGCTCATGAATTAGCTAGCTATGGTTTTAGCAATAACCTTACTTGTAATTGGATAGATGATATCCCTAGCTTTCTCCTAAGTAGTCTTATAAACGATGTAACTATTGATGTTTAAAGGTGGCAAGTTTTAGACGCACTCTTTACCTAACTAGGGTACCGAAAGGGACTGGCAGGGTTTTAACGAGGCGGCTTGCTGACCTAATATATGAATATATGGTGGGTAAAATTTCAAAAAAAAAAAAGGGTTGCATTCACCATATTATCCACCACATCCCAATCAGCATAGTAAAGCATCACACCTCACACATAAGAAAGTACATGAAATAAGATACATAGCAACAGGATGCTACATCCTGAAGTAGGAACAGGATGCTATACATCCTTACACAACACACGATACTAGCTGACATTAAGTAGCAGGAAGAGGATGCTACATCCTTACACAACATGATTGACCACACCAGGGGTATTGTGTGATCGAGCTACGCTGAACTTGGACAAGGACTTGAGCTTAGTCAAGAGAGGGAAACAACCCGGCCGCCGCCGACAGATCATTAACCTCTAACAACTCTGTTGTTTCCGGTCACGATATGGTTGCTCCCAGACACCGTATTGTTGACACCAGATACGGTGTTGTGGGTCCCAGATACGGTGTGGTAGCTCCCGGACACATTGTTGTCTTCTCCGGAGACGACATTGTTGTTGTCGGTGACGATGTGCTTGAGCCCGTACACCACCTGGTTGCTGCCGGACACGGT
The DNA here is from genome assembly GCA_026929855.1 of Poa annua. NCBI lineage: Eukaryota > Viridiplantae > Streptophyta > Magnoliopsida > Poales > Poaceae > Poa > Poa annua. Next base: position 3,128,764 of record CM049434.1, on the reverse strand, counting down.
GTTGAAGCACCCGGTGACGACGGTGTTGTTGCTCCCGGACACGGTGTTGGTGTTCCCGGACACGACGGTGTTGTCGTTGCCGGACATGGTGTTGTTGCACCCGTCCTTGACGATGTTGTTGGTCCCATGGATGGTGTTCGGCTCCTCGGCGACTGATCTCCTGTTACCCGTCAGGAGCTCCTCCAGCCCCGCCACGCCCGCCATGGACGCTCCTGGGACGGGGCCCTCGAGGCCGCGCTCGGGGAGCCACATCGCCGTGACGCGGCCGCTGGCGTCGTCGCAGCGCACGCCCTCCCAGCCGCAGCACGAGTCGCCGGACCACGCGGCGTCGAGCAGGACGCTACCGCCGCTGAGGTTCCCGGCGAAGCCCCGCAGCGCGCTGAGGTCGTCCGGGTGGCACGGGGACGGCGACGTCGGGCTCGCCGCCGGCAGGAGGAACGCCAGGACGAGGAGGAGCAGCCCGCATTTCGCCATGGACTCGATCGAGCTGTGTTATGCTGTGTGTGTAAACCTCGCTGTGGAATGCAAGTGTTCTTGGTGAAAATTGGTTGGGTGGTGCATCCTATTTGTAGTGTCAGCGTGCGTGGCGAGTGCACTGGTAGCCCGTGGCCACGAGGCCCTCTCCCCATTGTTTGTAACTTGGTCTTTGGGGTTTTGCATGGACAGAGATTCGTCGGTGCCATGGATTCATGGACTGAAGCTGTCGAGCTCCACCAGCTCACTTCAAACTGCTTCTCGAGTTATGGTCCATTATTGCCTTGCTGCCCGGTAGATATATAGGGGAGAGGACACATAGACGGGTCTTGTCACCCATGCTACACAGTGAAGAGTGAACCCGTGAGGCTACAGTTCCAGAGCATACCAGAAAGAATTAGGGACACCAATCGGAAAGTACAAGCGCTCCCGAGCTCACTAGTGCTCAGATTTAAAATATATTAAAAACCATATTCTTGGTCTAACAAATCTGAAATTTAGTATACAAGTACATATACAAATGTATTTACGCCAGAAGTTTCGTAAAAAAACTTTATGTTTTGGGTTAACACAGAAGAGAGAAAATTCATGGAAAAAACCCTACTTTTTCTCTTTTTGAGTCCACAATTTGGTTATTTTTCTCTAGCTCGAAATATAATTTCCTTTTTGCACCAACAATGTGCATGTATGTAGAAAACATTACGAAAATAATTTAGGAGGGTTTTATCATGCAATCGTGAAAAGAAACGACGCGAAAAATCCAAGATGATGTGGATGACATGGAATTGCTATGAAGAGACGATGCGCCGTGACCGGCCTGATGCAAGGGCCATGTTGATTTTTTAAGCCGACTAATTATACCAGAATATAGAAAAAAAATGCGTGAAAATGTTCCATCACCGTCTTAATTACCAAAGAAAATGTCTTATCTGGTTGAAATAAACATTAAGAAACTTACAAATTTATAGAAAATCGATCAAGGCTCCCAAACCACACAAGGCGATCAAGACCATCGAGTAACTTGGTCAGTGCAACGTAACTGAGCGAGCACCAAATTCATTACAAGAGATAGCCTTCTAATGTAGATTATTTCAACACAATACATCACACCGTTCACAAGACATAATGAATTACTCCAAATCAAACTTGTAATGCTTACAGAAACCACACATATAATCCCTTCAGTCATATAATAGACTTTGAGCGGCATCGTCTTCCACCAAATGGAAGATCTGGTGGAATTCTATTGGGAATTAGCATGGGTACTCTGACAGTATGCAAGCTCGATGTTGGATACTTTCGTGTGTAGTTCTGCATATGGTATAAACCTATTGGATTTGAGAGTATCTGCAACCTAAAAGCATGAAATATATATATTCATACTTTATTTATCTCGCATTATAAATGTATTTTTCTTACATCAATATGGTCAAAACGCACAAATGTTTCCCTATTTGAAAAACTATTATTGTCAGATCTCGTTGTTTAGACTAACGAAAGGGTAGGGGAAAGTTATGTGCACTGCATTCATACATGTGAAATCTGGATAACATAAAATGATGCTTGATCAAGTACGACAAAGTGATTGAGTTTCGCATTTGTCAAGAAATTAGGGTTTAAACTTTGAACCCCTTTTAATGATTTAGACCATTCTGAAGGGTGGGTCTGAGCCGTCAGTTCTGCGTGGCGTGACACTTATGCGATTTGTTTTTATTTTTTCGTAGTCTGGACCAAATGTTTCCTCATGATCCTCCGATCTCTTACCCTAGGCACGCGTTTGGGCGAGACCAAGGGGAAAATGATTTGCGAGCGTGGTTCGGCTCGACCCAACTCTAAGCTGGTGTCGGGTTGGTAGTAACCGGTCGGTGGCTTTAGAATAAACCGGCGACGATCTGGTCTGGACTGTGGGCGTGTCACACCACGCGGAACTGACGGCCCGGACCTACCTATCAAAACATTCTAAATCTTTAAAAGGGGTAGAAGTTGGCAAACAAATTACTAGATATAGTAATTAGGATGAAAAGTTGTTAAACAGGGTGATTAGTGTCACAAATATCGAACTAGGGGTAAAAACTAGAATTTACTCTCACTACTTTTTTTCTGGGGAATGAAAGTGCATCTGATGCGGTCCTACATACTATGGGTTTTGGATGATGAACGACAACATGATTGAGTGAGTCCGTTGGTTGTGTTTACCCGGTGTATTTAAGCAAATATCTCTTTGACCAACCGAAGATTCAAGCGAAGATTTCAAGAATCCCTTCAAAACAAGAAACATTAACACATACAGGCATCTCTTACCAATCATAAGTACTGCCGACACATAAGGATCAAGACGTAGCTCTGACCAAGAAATAACTTGATGAACCAAGATGGAATGTTTCAACATATGGAACGCTTCAATAACACCATCGCCATCCAACTATAGCACAAGTAGACCTAATTGGTTCGATAACTTGAAGATGACCCCTCAAAGCAACTGAAGAGATAGACACTAGCCACATCGATCAGGCATGCATGTTTAAGGATCATAGGAAGACAATTTTTTCTGAAACTGAGGCAAGAGATGTGCCTATTTTCATTAAGAAGAAGAGTTTAAATTACAGCACATGCAAGCCGAAGCTTGGCGAGAAAGTTCTACTCCCGCGGCATTAAATTACTCAAATGTTTAGCCCCGACTACACTCTAAAGGGCAGCACTCTTCTTAATGATATCTAAGACCGCCGATAACATAGAGGCCACCTTGCGGAAAACTCTTTCGTTTCTCTCGTTCCAAATTTCCCATGCGGCGAGTAGGATTAGGGAAGATAAACCCCGCCGACGACGTCCATTAACACCGGTGATAGAGCACCACCAATCCTTGACCGTACCGAAGTTACTCCATTGCGAGGTGTCGAAGTCCATAATGCCTAGCCATTCTTGGATGGCCCGCCAAATACGAATGGAGTATCTACACTTGGAGATGAGGTGCGCCGCAGTCTCCGGCTCCCTGTTGCAAAGTTGACAAAGGCCACAATTTAGCCACCCTCCTGAAGACTCAAGGAGGAGACGTTTGCTCGAAAGAAGAAACTCAATCGGTGGGCTTGAGAAATATCTATTGTGCCCATGCATGTCATCATGCTCGGATAGCTTCGTCCACAGGGTAGCCGTGACCCCATGCGTGGAATATTGACCACAGCTTCGTTCATGTAGTATTGACACTTACACAAGAGAAGTGCATGGCTAGCAAACATAAGCTGGTATTATTCATCGTGTGATGAACAGCCCCATCAGCGTAATAAAGCTCCACACGTCACAGAGAATAAAAGACACGAAATAAGATAGTTTATAGAACTTTTATTTAAAGTAGGAAACGGATGGTACATCCTTGAAGTTACATAAACCGAATTGGCCCCAACAAGGTACTGTATGCTACGCTTAGCTTGGACAAGGAAGAAGTGAGCTTCGTTAGTGAAGATGGAAACAATCCACTAAGAGAACATTAACCTCCTGTCACGACTTTGTTGCTCCCAGTTACGATATGGTTGCTCCCAGATACGGTATTGTTGCTCCCGGACACGGTATTGTGGGTCCCAGATACAGTATTGAAGCTCCCGGACACATTGTTGCCGTCCCCGGATACGTTATTGTTGTTGTCGGTTACTATATGGTTGCTCCCAGATACGACCTGGTTGCTACCAGACAGTGTATTGAAACACCCGGTTACGATAGTGTTAAAACTCCCGGACACGGTGTTGTTGTTCCCAGAAATGACAGTGTTGTCATCTCCAGAAACAGCATTGTTGCATCCATCTCTGACGGTATTGTTGGTCCCATGTATTGTGTTTGTTTGTTCCTCAAGTGTCCTTCTGTTATGCTTGAAGAGCTCCTCTAGCCGTGCAAGGCCCGTCAAGGATGCTCCTCGGACGGGCCCAGCGAGGCCGCGCTTGGGGAGCCACATCGCCGTGACGCGCCCGCTTGCGCCGTCGCACCCCACGCCTTGCCAGGCACAGCACGAGTCGCCGGACCACGCGGAACGGAGGAGGACGCCCCCTCCGCTCAGGTTCCCGGCGAAGCCCCGCAGCGCGCGGAGGTCATCGGGGTGGCACGATGTCGCGCTCGACGCCGCCGGCAAGAGGAACGCCACGAAGAGGAGAAGCAGCCAACACTTCGCCATGGATTCAAGCTGTGCTATATATGCGATGTACGTGTACACAAACGCAAAAACTCAGCAGGAAACTTTTTTCTGGAATGGAAGTTATTCGAAAGTGCTGTTGTTAAAAATTGCTCGGGGGGTGCATCCTATCTTATAGTCTATGCGTTTTTGTAAGCATGCGTTGCAAGTAGTTCAATACTACTAGCATGTGGCCTTAAGGGTGTGTGCTTGCAAGCATATGGTTGCAAGTGGTTCATTAAACTTGGTTTTTGTTGTTGTCTGTCGACAGAAATTCGTGGGTGTCATGGATGCAGGGAGTCGAGCTGTCCAACTCCTACTCCTCAATGCAAAACTTCCTCTGGTCCAGTATTGGTTGCCGTCAGCGGGAGGCAATTAGACAAGAGAGAACGAAGATTGTCGTATGCATGCAAGCACATCACATAGACTGATAGACGGCACTGGTCACCGGCCCATGCCTAGATTGTCGTATGCTTGAGTGATCCCGTGCGCCTACAGGGGCTACAGCTCCAGTGTACAGTGAGAAAGATGGACACAAAATATCCAAGCAAGATCTTATCATGCAGACGGTTAAAAAAACGACACCAAGAACCCAAGACGATGTGTGGATGGCATGGAATGGCCCGGAAGAGACCACATACATTTTCACCGGCCGGCCTAGTGCAAGGACTATGTCGAGTTTGCTAATAATTCATCATGTGGCATACATGATTAGCAAATAAAACCTGATAAACAATTAAGCCCAATAATTCTAAGCAGTTGTGGGGGAAATGATGCATCACCGTCACTAATTACCGAATAATATGTGGTGTTACGTTTAGCGTGAAATGAAGATTAAACTTACAATTTTTCTAGCAATCGAGCAAGGCTACCCAACAACACAAGGTCAATATCATTGAGAACTTGTTCATTTTTTTTCAATAAAGGGAATATATCGATATCAAAATAGAAATTACATAATAAACTTTAAAAAATAACAATTACACCCAACCTCCGCACCAGCGTAATGCCAAGAACTAGTCAAAGAGCTTGTTCACTGCAACATAAATTTAATTTTTGTAAGTTATAGCAAGCACCGAGTTCACTACAAACTCGTGATTACCCTCTAACATAATTTCAACATGCATTTCAAAAAACAAAATAGATCATGCTTTACTGCAAATCACATGTGTAATGGTTACACAAACCAGACATATGTCACTCGGTCTCCTTCACAGGGGATTAGACTTTGTGCGGCATTGTTTTCCACAGCATGGCAGAACCGGTTGAATTATATTTGGGAACATGGCTACTCTAACCGTATGCAAGATTGACGTTGTGGCCCTTTTGTGTTAAGTTCTGTATACAGTCTAAAGATGATGGATTTGAGTGTGTTTGGTGTTTGCTTATGGTGCAGAACAACATACGGAACTCATGAAGTTCTGCATACGGTCTAAAGATTATGTTTATATTTTGTTACATGGTATCAAAACAAAACAAAACAAAAATTGTTACATGGTCAAACATTTATGTGTTTGATTATTTAGAAAATTAGTACTCTTTTATATTTTGAAACGAATGTAGCACAAATTATAACAGTACTGTGACAAGATGCATTATACTCTGTTCCATTTTATAATCTACAAAGACGCTGACAAGACGATTGGTCGACTGCATTTACGACCGCCATCATAATCGGGCGCCTCTCCATCAACTTGGATGTGGCGAAAATAATCTTGTTGGCTTCTACATGTCGGCAACAATAAGAAACAAAAGAACGGGAAACTACTCGATAAATACCACTACAAGTATCTCGAGCAAGACCAAATTCCAAGCAACCATGTTGGTTGGATGATATTCGGTGAACCTGCTACTAGGGTGCTTGTGCAATCTACTATAGACAAGTACCAGCTAACTAGAAAGATGATGCGTGAGCTGTGGTGTGGAGTACATGAAGTGTACTTGTCACTAGATTAACATATATAGTTATCATAGGATGCTCTTAAACATTACGGATGCCCTTAAACATTACGTGGGTGTGAGGAAACCAAGCTACGAGCCAGTGACGTGGTTAAAGGGGACATGGATGGAATTTTCGCATAGCCAATTAGTTTTAGAATAAATAAATTCACGTGAATAGTTTATTTTTGCGTGAAAAAAGAACTATCTATTATATACTAAATGTAAAATGAGGTTATAAATAGAGACACCACGTTAAGCCACATCGTTCAAATTAATTCTAATAGTTAGATCTAAAATCAGTGGCTAAGATTTAACGAAAGACTATTAGTTACGTAACTGTGATAGTTCTGTTTGACACGATAACCATGAAAAACCATGAAAAGTTTAGATTAATTGTCACGATATACAATGGGTCTGCACCCAAAAAAAAAACTGTTTACGAGAGCTGGGCCCATGGAGTCCATATGGAGCACGTAATGAAATCCAAAGCTGAACGTACTTAACGAGTCCACGTGGTCTACGTCCTATTTACTAGAATTCCATACCATTTCCATGCAAAAAGGAAAAGGAATTTCACACGATCTGCATGCATGTGTAAAATAAACGTGTTCTCTCTAAAAAATAGGTGCATGTATTTAAAAAGAAGCCGTTGTGAACCAGAAAAAAAACCTAATTATTTTTTGTTTGCACCCACTGCTGATCGTAACAATGGAACATTGGTCTAAAACTAGCCGCACAACAATGGCTAAAGAAAGAAGTCAAGAGTATGCTAGGTGGAACTTCATCCTTGATTTCGATCATCCGAAACGACATAGGCAATCCAGAACTCTAATGTCGGACCTGTATAGAAAAAGAGGATACAATTTCTTTCCATCAGGTATGGGCAAACATGATAGCAGGTTCTTTTCTAGGTCAACCTATATAAAGTGTTCTTCTTTAGATTATAAAACAAAATGTTCTTTTTTTAAGATTATAAAACTGTCCTACATCATTATTAGCTGAATTAACGCAAGCATACATATACTGAATATCTTCATGCATATGGCTTGCTTGATGTACTTATATCAAATACGCGCAAAATAATGACATTCTAATGAAACAAATAAAAACGATGTCGTACGGGTCATTCAAGAGTTGTACAATAAAATACTAAGAATGAACACACATAAAGAGATATGCATGGATATCATTATCCATCAGATAGGGTTAATTCACTGTACCATATTTTTATTGTATTTTAAAAACATGAGATCTTCAAGTGTGTATAAATAAAAAATTATCATTAGATCAATGTATGATATTAGGAAAGGTAATATATTTTAAAAGCACAACATTCAGGATCGATGATCGTGGAAACCGTATTATTTCCTATTGCGCTATGAGAATATCCCTGCAATTCAAAATTAATTTTCTTGGATACGAATATAATAAAAATGATGCTCTCACACTTTATTTATGCTTACATATAATAATGAGTACATGCTCCATAATATTATCCTAGCACTTCTCTCAACATAGAACTAAGTAATGTCTCAGCTGCCGATTATGCGGAAATAATCCCAAAAGGAGAAACAAGTATTAACGTATCGATGGAAATGAACACTATATTGTTCATCCATAATTGCCGTAAACTAAAATTAATGAATACGTAACATTATTTCAATAAGGTATTTAACTTATAGTGTTTCCTTTGAATTAAAATAGACTTTTAAGATGAAGCCCTCGCATATGAGAGGGCCACCCTGCTAGTTCTGAATAAACAATGTTGCAAGGCCTCTTTTTGACGTCACTGTGAGTGCATACACGGACACGGATCCTCTGACGTTCGTCACCCCTGACGTGGGGTCACTGACTGTGGGCCCCGGGCCCACGCGTCATACCACTGAATATATTCCACGTATTTTCCTAAGCTTGTCTACCCTGTAGTGACATCTTGTGCTTCCATGCACTTTGCTCTTATCCAGTTTCTGTTTTCAGCTTGTGCCTTGTGTATAGTACTATTTGTATGTACAGCAACTTGTAGCAATTAATGTACTATAAAATGCTAATCCTAGAAATGCACTGTACTCTCTCTACTTCAGTTTACCGGAGTACAGTTGAGACAGAAAATGCACTATACTCTCATATATAGGATGATTGGTGCACTGCACTTGGAAGCGCCATGATCTTTAATTGTCGACCACCTCTCTTTTTTTTTCTTTTTTTTTTTGAAGCAGGGCAAAAGATTGTCGACCACCTCTCGGTCAACTTGTTTCTGATAAATCCAATCTCAGTGATTTCGACATTTTGGAGCGGCTTAGTATATCGCCAGAAATATCATTATCGGCGACTTAATACCGGCCGCGCGCCGAAATATCATTACCACGAGACAAAATACCAAGCAATCATGCACGTACGTGTTCACATGCATGCCAGTACTAGCTAGAAAGAAGCTGCTGCTTCTCTAGTTCTCTTGTGACTTGTGAGGTGTACCTACTAATAAGTGCTGACAAATGGACGGAAGGAGAATGTATGATGCATTGCAGGTACTGATCGAGGTACATTTTCGTTGCTTTCATTTTGCAAAATAATAGTGCTCCGTGAGTCCGTGACAGATGAGTAGATCGAGTACACCGGCTGGCACATGTGCGCCTACTCCCAGCCCATCAAATCACGTGTACGGCGTGTGATTCTATTTTTCGTGGTTGTATGTATATGCAGTACTATAGGGTCTGTATATCCATCGCACGTAAGTCAGATGTCAAGCAGTTGTCGGCATAGGCCCCATACACCTGACCACTACTGTAGATCCGGAGCACTACACTGTGCTCATTTTTTAAAAAAAAAATTCAAAGACTACATTTGCTGGCCCAAGAAAATCTGAAATAAATTATACAACTTTATATACGTACAGTATGTACGACTATAAAAGAAATTATGTCTCTAACAAGACAAGTTCTTTATAACGAAAAATTGCAGATATATACCCACAAAAAAATGGTTTTTGTAACTCAAATTTACCATTTACGAGTTTTGAACAACTAAGCACACTCGTGCTCGGGTGCCACAGATCTCTCTATCTTAATTTAAAACAACAGGGAATTTTTTCTTACCGAAACTGTACCTTTTCGAATTTAGTTTCTGCAGACTCAGAAAAATTCTCTTTGATAAAAGTTTCCGGAGCAATAACTTGAATAATATCAACATCTTCATTATAAGAATCTTCAGAAATATAATGTTTTAGTCTTTGTCCATTCACCACTTGTGTAGAATCATCTTTAAGTGAGGCAATTTTAATTGCACCCGAACGAAATAATTCAACAATAACATATGGTCCTTCCCACTTGGAGAGTAATTTTCCTGCAAAAAATCTAAGACGAGAGGTATACAATAAAACTTTTTCACCAACATGAAACTCTCTCTTAAGGATTCTCCTATCATACCATTTCTTAACTTTCTCTTTAAAGAGTTTAGCATTTTCATAATCTTCACTTCTCCATTCATCTAAAGAACTCAAATCAAACAATCTTTTCTCACCAGCAAGTTTAAAATCTCTATTTAGTTCTCTCACTGCCCAATAAGTTTTATGCCCAATAAGCTTTATGTTCTAATTCTAAAGGCAAGTGACAAGCTTTTCCATAGACCATTTTATAAGGAGATATACCCATAGGATTTTTATAAGCAGTTATATAAGCCCATAATGCATCATTTAATTTACTAGCTCAATTCTTACTCGTTCTATTAACAGTCTTTTGCAAGATAGATTTAATTTCTCTATACATCGAAGAGCGATAACGTTTTCTTCTTGCATGATAATTCTTCTCCGAGCTCATTCGTGTTATCCTCCATCTTCGAAAAATTGACCATGAAACTGCGTGTGATTTTTATGAGCTTTAGGGATTAGTTATCCATTTTGTCTTTAAAGCTAAACCAAACATTTTTAGCGGTTGTTTGGATAGTGAGATTTTGTTCAAACAATTTTTTTATGAACATGTTTTAGGGTAACTTCATAAACCTATGTTTGGCTTGAAAAACTAATCCCGAGATGTTTGTCCAATAACATTGATGTCATCTGCACCCAAACCATGTCTGGCCCAGAGTCGGCCAACTATGACCGAGGATACCTCCCTAATTCTACAAAAAGGTTCATGTTTGGGACTAACCCGAGCTAGCGACGGGAGCTGATGCGACCAAGAACTCTTGTGTCTGGTATTGTGCCTAGATTACAATGTTGACAACAAGCATCAAATGCATAGAAAGAAGGAGAGTAGACACAAGAAAGATCGGAAAATTTGAAGATACCAACTATAAAATAGAAGATCCAAGGCGGAGCATAAAATTAGTCGCATGAACGGATTTATTTCGGGGAAATTGAGAAAGAATTAACCTGGTTGCTCATAATAAGGAGTTGTAAATGAATTAAATAGCGAGAGGTGGATAAAGTTGCGGTTGAAAGACCAAGAAAACTGCGCTTGATGTGGAATGGAGGGAGCTAGCGGGGAAGGCAATGCTGTCTGTTAGAAACTGAACTCTAAATCACACGATGAACTCAGAGGATTTTGTGCCGCGTGCAAAAGTGCAGCGTTTTCTGTTTTCCCTTCTCTTATTTATAGGGCTGTTAGGGCATCTCCAGCCGTTCGCCCCCCCCCCCCCCCCCAGGTTTCGATTCGGCGCTTTTTAGCCTTAACGCCGGCGCGGACCAAAACCTGGGGGGGGGGGGAGGATTTCACCAGCCGTTCGGCGCCCCAAGAAAAACAAATGAACATAAATTTAAAAGTTCTTCTCACCGCCCCAAAAAATAGCCCGAGTTCGGCGATCACAGCGGCCACAGTTGGGCAATCGTACAAAAAAAGCCACAATTGGGCGATCACGGCCACATTCGGCAGATCAGGCAGAGGCCGGCGCGGCGTCAGAGTCAACCTCGAAGACAGGCACGGTGGACGGAGCTGGCGCCGATCTTGCAGTGGCATCCTCGGCGGCCTCGAGGTCGACGACGGGCGCGGCGTCCTCCAGGTCGATGGCCGTCGCAGCAGAAGTGGCTGCAGGCTGAGCGTCCGGCGTCGTATCGGCTGGAGTGGCCGGCGTCTCGGGTGGAGTGGCTGAGCTTGTCGGGGTGGTGGCCGGCTGGCCGATGTCGCTGAGGATGATGCGGCGCCGCGCAATGAACCATGCCCTCACCTCGGGGTCCATCGCGTCCGGATCGCCCCGCAGGAGGAAGGCGAGGTCGTGGTTCCTCTTCTTCGCCTCGGTGCCGGTCCTCAGGAGGTCGAGCTTGACCTTGGAGTTGTCCATGACCGCCATCCACCTCTGCCTGGAGGTCTCGTCCCTTTTGGCGGCGTGGGTCTGGGCGTCGGCGATGCAGGTCTCGATTGCCGCCTGGAGCTTCCCCGCTGCCGGCGCGGCCTCCCTCGCCACTTTGGCTTTCTTGTTGCCCATTGGGGGACGGCCATCAGACGCACCTGCAGCCGGCGCGTCCGGGACATAGTCCTTGCAGCCCTTGGCCAGCGAGCGACGTGCTTACGCCCACTTCTCGCACCCGTCGAGGACGAGGAAGACGTGGAGGTACTTGAACTCCGTCTTCTCGTCGTCCTTGTACGCCTCGAGCATCCGGGCGATCTCCATCTCTCGGTTGGTGCCGCTCTTCGGCCTGTGGGCGACCTCCTCCTGTATGTCGTGCCACTTGTTGCAGGCGGCCTGCATGAGCGCCCAATGGTTGGCCATCGCCTTCTGGCCGCGCTCCGTGATGCACCCGGCGTAGTCGGCATCGATCATCCGGCGCTCGTCGTACACCGTCTTGACCCGCTTCCAGTAGTTCTCCAGGGCCTGGTTCGCGCCGATGATCGTGTCCATGCTGGTCGCCTTCCATGCCTCGACGAGGAGGATGTCCTCCCTGGTCGTCCACTTGATGCGAGGCTCGGCGGGCGGCTTGGGAATGGCGGCACCCTTGCCCTTCCTGGGACGACGGCCGCCCGTGTCGCCTTCCTTGGCCGGCCCTTCGCCCGCCTCCTCGGCAGCCTGCGTCCCATCTCCTTCCTCCGCCTCCGCTTCCTCCGTGACGCCGCCGTACCCACCGCCCGCGAGAAATTCCGAGCCGGGGGCCGATAGGAAGCCCGGGGCTGCCGCTGCCGCCGCCGAGCCCATGGCGATGATCTCGTCCATGGCGACGCTGCTGTCTTGGTGCATCCCGAGCATCGACTGTGCGGCGACGGTGGGGGAACGGCGCATCGGCGACGAAGGCACGTAGCCCGGCGAACCGCCGTACATCATGGATGGATGATGGGGGAAGGTGAGGTTGGGGTTGAAACCGCCATGGGGTTCGGCGACGGCGAAGCAACGGGCGCTTGGCTCCAACCCATAAACTGGGGATGGGGACGTAGACGAGGCCGGGTTCCAGCCGGAGTTGGCGGCTCCACTTCTTCATCCGGTGCTTCCTCTTCCTCTTCTTCCTCGGCGACGGCTTCGCCCGCGGCCTCCGCCAGCTGCGCGGCCAGCTCCCTTTGCCGCTGCTTGGTCTCCCTCTCCCGGCGCTGGAGATTCTCCGCCTTCAGACGCGTCTGCTCGACGGCCCAATCTTTGTTGCTCATGCCCGGCGGCTTCTCCTTCGGCGCTCTCGGCTTGCGCTTCTTCTTGCCGGCCATGGAGGTCGCGGGGGCGACAGCGGCGGTGGCAGCAGCCGCGGCTCGGGGTCCTGTGAATTTGGCGGGAGCCATGGCGTGCTATTTGCGCCTCGAATTTCTGAAACATAGTTTTTTTCTTTTCTGTAATGCGGTCTATAACAGAAAACTAACTACCACTGATTTTACTATAAGATTAGAAAATTCTATGTTCAACTCGTTTTCTAAAAACCAGCTGTAAACATAGTTTGCCAGGACTTCGAAAACATTTCGTTCAGATAGAACAGTATTGTTTTTTTCAAGGAGACAATAACAGCGGCAGATGGAACAGCATTTTTTTATTTTTGAGTGCCCGGGAACAGCAGCAGATGGACCCTTTTCAGCCCGCTTAGAAAAAACACCCGTACTGCTTGCTAGCGAAAGCCCATGAGCAGGAGAAAACGAAGCGCGCCAAAGCCCATCGCAGTCGTCGTCGCTGCCAGTGCTAGATCTCCGTCTCCCACCGCAACAGCAGCAGCACACTCGCTCGCTCCCCCCGTCAGATCTCGACTCCCCATGGCGGATCTCGCCGTGATGCCGCGCCCGATCGCGGCGGCGCCGGCGCCGCCGCCGGCGACGGACCTCTTCGGGGAGCCCATCGAGGCGCACCCGCCGTGGTTCCGGCCGGAGTCCTTCCTCCGCGCGGACTTCGACCCGGACGCCTACGTCGCCGAGCTCCGCTCCTACGTGCCCCTCGAGAGCCTCGCCGGGGAGCTCCGCGCCCACCTCGCCGCCCTCCGCGCCGAGCTCGTCGGCCTCATCAACCGCGACTACGCCGACTTCGTCGGCCTCAGCGCCCGCCTCAAGGGCGTCGACGCCGCCGCGGCGCGCATGCGCGCCCCGCTCGCCGACCTCAGGGACAAGGTCGCCGCCTTCCGCGCCGCTGCGGCCGCCGCGCTCGCCGCCCTCCGCGCGGGCCTCGAGCAGCGGGCCGCCGCCTCCGCCGCGCGCGACCTCCTCGAGCTGCTGCTCGACACCTCGCACGTCGTCTCCAAGGTCCGATCCCAGACTGCCCCCCCTTCTTAAAACGCCAATGTAGCTGCTTCCTTAGCACCACAGTTAACACTGCCATTGTGTTGACTAGAATTTTATGCATGCCTAGAGATGATCCGCCTCATTCCTGACCAAATTTCAGCACCTAGTATGAATGATCATAGATAAGCGCCTACTCACTGAAAATTTGCAACATATCATAATGCTCAGATGTTTTTCTATGATCGGAAAAACTGCTCTACATTTTAAAGCATTGACCGTCCATCAAGCTTGCCACTGAAGCTTGATGGAAACATGTCCACCCATTTGTAAATGTCATCGTTTAATTTTTAGGTTGAGATTTTACTCACTGTTTTTCAAACGCCAATGTGGCTAGTTCATCAACACTTCTGGATGCCATTCATCCACTAGAATTTTGTAATGCATACAGATGATCCATGCCATTCCTGAGTCCTGACTAAATTTTCATCACTTAGTATAAATGATCACATCTCTTTGCATACTCATCGAAGTTTGCAACATATCATAATGCTGAGATTTTTTTTCCAATGTCAAATGTATCTTCTATGCCTTGTCATCCGTTGACCATGCAGAATTATTTCATCAAAGCAAGTTAGATATGTGTTTACCAAATTTCTTTAGCACATTTCATGTTGTTTCTCAAACCTAATGGTTCATTTTTTTCATTCAGGTTGAGAAACTGATCAAGGAATTACCAACAGCACCATCTGATTCATCAAATGCTGAGGTTGGTTCAGTTGATAACGGCTACTCTGGCAATGATACTAATGTGGAGGCAGGGACTGATGTCAGAGAAACACAGAGTATTCTCTTAGAAAGAATTGCCAGCGAGATGAACCGGCTCAAATTCTACATCAGCCACGCACAGGTTTGTGCCAACAGATACTGCTGGTCCTCCGGCACTTCAAAATTCTAATAGATAAACAGTTTTCTGTGTTTTATTTAAGCTGTTGAACCGATCCACTAAAAACGTTAGCATGCAAAATGAATACAGCTAGTTCACATGATAGGTTTTGTATTTCTGTGCCACTGGTACCAACTCGATTTTGTATTGGTAGCACATTTTATTTCTAACTGCATGCATACGCATCGTATACATTTTAATACAATATATATATGATTCTTATTCTGTTACATTATGGCAGTACAGAATCTTCCTTTTATCGAGAACATGGAGAAGAGGGTCCAAGGCGCTACAAAACAACTTGATGGTAGCTTGGAGCGTTGCTTTGTGGTTGGCCTGGAGCATCGGGATGCAAAAGTAATATACAACTGCTTGCGCGCTTATGCTGCTATTGACAACACATCTTCAGCTGAAGAGCTTTTCCGTACAACAGTAGTGTCCCCATTGATTCAGAAAATTGTCCCTCAAAACTATGCAAAAGCTGTTTCTGGGGTATCTTCTGATGACCTGGAGGGTGATTATCAGCAGATAATGCAATGTGTAGAAAAAGATTGCAAATTTATTTTGGAAATATCTTCATCAGGTATTATACTGTGAAAGTAATTCATTATTATTTTAAAGCCTAACTGCTTCATATGGGCTTAGATTGATGTACATCTTATTAACTCTTCTTTCATTTGCAGCAAACTCTGGACTCCATATTTTTGATTTTCTGGCCAATTCAATACTCAAAGAAGTCCATTCTGCAATCATGAAGGGGAAACCTGGGGCCTGTTCTCCTGGAAAACCTAAAGAGTTCCTGAAAAACTACAAAGCGAGCTTAAGGTTTCTTGACTTTCTTGAAGGTATTCTTAATTAGGTCATGGAGTGGTTTGTTTTTCAATCATTTGGTCTGCTAAGTCTGCTACAATACTATGCTTGGTTGCAAAGCATGCCTGTATATGCTTACGTATCTGCTAGCTACGGGCGTAACGACCATCGTATTGTTGTACGGGACTACGGGAGTGAGGTTACATTTTGGCTCGTTCCGCAGCTGAGTAAGTGATGTCTGTAGCACCTTGATATGCAACCAGGTGCTACATTCAGCTGCTGATAGTGTGGCATTGAAGTTCTGTTCACTTTATTATATTGATTATCGTGTTACACAGAGTTCCTGAGCTCAACACATATGTATTTCTAAATTCTATAGATTGATGCTTACGATTATTTGAAGCCATGATTGACCTGTTTTTTTTTCTTTTCTGTAGGCTACTGCCCTTCCAAGTCTGCTGTATCAAAGTTCCGCTCTGAGGCTGCTTACATGGATTTCATGCGACTGTGGCACGTTAGTGTCTACTTTTCTCTGAGGTTAGCATGAACATCTCTGTTAATCTTAGACACACTTCAGAACTATGTTTCTAACTTTATTTCTACTCATTCAACTACACAAGATTCCAGGAAATTGCTGGTGGTCTTGATTCTGCACTTACAACCACAATTAGCCCTGTTGGAATGAATGAGAATCAAATGAAGCAGAAGACATTGTTGTTGAAGCAAAGTATTAAGCTCTTAGAAAGTCTGCACTCCTGCTGGAGTGATGAGGTTCTTGTTTTCTCTCACTCTGATAAATTCCTACGTTTGTCGCTGCAGCTTATTTCAAGGTATAACTATCAACAATGGATATTTATTTTCTTTAATTTTTGATGAGTTGACATCAGGAGGCTGACCTTTTGTTTTCATCCATATCCCTGTACAATAAGGTATACAACATGGCTTTCTTCTGGTCTGGCTGCACGTAAAGCCTCTGATGGGAGCTCAAGTTCTCCTGCAGATTCTGAGTGGGCACTCTC
This sequence comes from Poa annua, assembly GCA_026929855.1. Classification (NCBI taxonomy): domain Eukaryota; kingdom Viridiplantae; phylum Streptophyta; class Magnoliopsida; order Poales; family Poaceae; genus Poa; species Poa annua. The sequence goes on along the minus strand of CM049434.1, from coordinate 3,111,817 downwards.
TGTACCTGTTGAGGATTTCATATATGTATGTTGTATCTACAAGACTCTTTGAAATTACCATGCCATTTTCATTGATCAAGACCTTGCACTTTTCAGTACTGAGTGTTATCATCTTAGTTGTGTGTACTTGTTATTCTCGTGAGTGTATGCTTTGTATGTATAAATAGTAGGTTTACTAAATTAAGTTCACAATAAGTTTATTAGTTGACCCCATGGTTTTTAAGGCGTCCGTAAGGCGACGCTTAGGCGACAAGGCGCTCCCCCTCCGCTTTGCAAAAACGTCCGCTTTAGGCGCCTAGGCGTCCAAAGCGCCTGCGTAGGCGTCGCCTAGGTGCCAAAGCGCCCCTCCTGTCAAGGGGCCAAAGCGTCGCCTTAAAAACCATGGTTGATCCAATGCTAAAGTCTTAATATTCAGCAGTCAGCGCGCTGAGTAGTTGACTGCTTGTACTTTGGCTTAACCATCATATGTGGTGGGGTTAGTTCAGGAAATAAACCGCAGTTGAGGCAATAAAAGGTCATGGCTGTAGGTTTGTTTTTGCATGTAAACTGGAAATGACTCTTTTATTTAAGATATCACTATATTTGTGCAGCTTTCCCTGTTCTGTCCCCTACTCCCATAGTCTCGTTACATTCTGAATATGCATAAAACAACATGGAGCAGACCATGTAGCAGTTTATATGATTGAATATTTTCTTTTGATTAAAATGTTGAATGCATTATTGCACAGGTGATGCATGATGTAAATGCTGTAATCGGCGAGTTTTCAGAGTCAGGAAATTTTGTGGGACATGTAAATCAATTGCTGGCATCATGCCCCATCGAAGTACTTACCCTTGTGAAACAAAGTATATTGCAAGCTGTTGAACCTTTGAAGGAGTTGTTGCCTGGCATAATGGATGTCATGATTGGGGTCATAGTTAAAAGGTCTAATGAGGTGAGTGGACCAACGGCAACCCAAGGGCACCCTAGTATCATCATAGTATCATACATATCTTTTGTTTGACATAAGATATTGCTGTATATAGAAGCTAATGTTTCATCTGTCAATAATTGTTTTCTGATTGCATTTACATTTTTCTGGATTGATTGTAGGATCTGAAACACCTGAAGGGAATAACAGCCACATATAGGATGACCAATAAACTTCCTGTAAGGCATTCTCCATATGTATCTGGGATATTGCATCCACTTAAGGTGAATGACCTTCATGTTTGGTTTTCTGTTTTCCACTTCTATTTATCTACATTTAGCATTACAGGTCAACAAAAGAAAGTAAGGTTCTATGATACCTTGTTTGCAAAAAACTTGTTCAACTCTGCGGAAGTTATGTTCCCACATCTTAAAGCCTGCTTTTAGCCTGTGGAAATGAAATTCCTGGATATTGACAAATAACAAAATACGCTGGCTGAGTCTCATTTGAGTTATGGTCATATGCCTGTTTTATGTTCCGAAATTTTATTTATGATATTTTATTATAAGATCTTGCTTTGTGTTCTTAGGTGTTTCTTGAAGGAGAGCGTGTCAATTATTTATCAGAAGATGATAAAATTAAACTGCGCTGTGGATCTACAGATAAGATCACTGCAATTTACTTTGATATGGTATCCGAAGTAGTCAATGTGGTAAGTAAGAATTGCCTTACCTGCCTATGAAATTCCTGTTCTACCTATGAGTTTACTCTGATTAGTTCTTTCCAATTTGAAGGCAAGGAAAACTGAATCATCGTTGCAAAGACTGCGCCATGCACAAAGACGAGTAGGAGCTAGTACTGATTCCTCAGATAATGTCATATCTGACACTGACAAGATCTGCATGCAGCTATTTCTTGATATTCAGGTTCGCCGACTGTCTTTTACACTTATGCTCATAAAAGATAAAGATTATATGCAATTTTTGTAACAATCTGTATTTGCAAATTCATCTTTTATGAACTGTTTTTCTGGGATTATTTTTTCGCCAATCGCACAATCTTGTATCCCTTACCAGCTCTTCTAACCTGTTTTCCCATTGTCTGTATCGCACACTCAGAAACATTCTGTACTATCAGGCAATCGAGAAAGCTTATATGACTAAATATGGTATAGGGATGCACTGGACTGCCGACTGACATGTTCTTTCACATGCCTTTTTTTGCAGGAATATGCGCGGAATCTTCGTTCGCTAGGAATAGATGCGAGAAGAATTGAGTCCTACCGTGCTCTATGGCAGTGCGTTGCCCCTAAAGACAAACAAGATAGCATCCAGTTTTGATGTAAAGACAATGTCAGTAAATAGAATTATTGCCTATAGGTCCTTCGAATTGCGTAGATATGTGTCTCATGTTCATTAGATCGGAAGTATGTACAATTTATACGCGGAGCTCTGGATTTTGAGCGCTGGCATTGTTTGCTTTTACCAGGCTGTCATCCCCAGAGGGCTAGATGTTGTCACAATGATACAAGGATATATTTGGAATTTGAGAACTTGTATCATGACATTTTCACTCTGGACAACCTTATGCTAACTTCACCTGAAGATCTGGTTTAAATTGGAACACCAACCAGTGTATCTGTCAAGGCCAAGTTTTTTTATTTTTCCCCATGGCTTTAAGTAACCACTCTCTGTTACATGTTATTACAACCAATATACTCCCTCTGTCCTCAAATAGTTGGGCATATAGAAATTTTAAGACAGATTATGCATTTCAAAAGTGCAAGTCACCATCTCTCTGCAATGAGCTAATTGCATGTAAAAAAAAGAAGAGAAAACCATGTGTTGAATGTTATCGGGCTTGATTCCCATGTGATAACAGAAACATTTGAAGCGCATTGGGTAGATAGAAGTAAACTCTTTTATGCACAAATTTCGAATGCTAAACATTCACTTAACTGAGGACCCAGGGTGTACACCTATAATTTGGGATGGAGGTAGTAGTATTCATGTTTGGCTTGTGTCAACTTTTTATAAATTCTTCCTTTCCCCTACCTACGCCCCACTTCAGTCCAGCAATGACACATGTTGCAGGCAAACCAATAGCTGATTACAAATGCTCAAAAAGCCCGAACCAAAGGCCTTGTGAAAGATTTGTGTTCACATACATTTCTCGCTACCGAATAAATAGCTCGACAAAACAACAGACTGAGGCTAATCATTCCACAAAGATACAATCTCCACAAGTATGTTGCAGAAACAGGGTGGGTATTACTTCCTGAGCCAGCTGAAGCATGAGCAGCCCTGAAAAAGAAGCAAACACATGCCATCAATTAAGCGCAATTTCTGATGTGATTGCCCATAGAATTGGGGCACATTTTGAATGATCAAAATCTAGATATCTATTGCTACTACTGGTGTAAGCCACATACTACATGAAACAGCTCCTTTAAACCCGGAAGCAAGATTTGCGCAACAATTCTGCTCAAGAACTGCAGTTGGAAATAACTGGTGCTTAGCAATTTTCAGTTATTGCAGAACTACTCGGTATAGATGAAGCAGGAAGTTTTGTTGTGTATCTTGCTTCTTAATGGCAAATGTTGCTGATACAAAGCAGCAAAAACTAGATCCCCGAGCAAAACAAAGAGTGCTTACTCCACTGGTATGAATACTATTAAAGCGAACTCACTGAAGATTCATGTCTGCCCCCTCGATTGTAGCGGTCGGTATAAGCGTGGCTGCTGCTGACGATATCCGCACCCGACTGCTTCTCCTCCCTCACCTTCTCAAATATGTCGGTGAAACCTTCACCTGTTGAAGGATCTTTCTCGTCCCAGTCTCCAAACTTCGGCACAGCTGACCCTGTTTCAGGCTGCAGGTGTAAAAGACACAACGCGGTACTTCAGAAACTATGTGGACAAGCAATACTTGTAATGCACGTACAATTTGCTTCAAATTTTGCTATTCCTTGTCAACATATCAAAGCAATGGTATCAAATAAGAGTAAGGCTCAGAAGCTAGGACTTCACCGTTTCGTCACCTCGCCCGGTTGATCTCATCCTGGACCTTCCAGGTGTGGTGGGAGCATTCCCGCGGTTTCCTTCCGATGAACCCCTGCGATCTCCAGAAGGAGACGCACCACCACCTTTGTTTGCAAGCCTTGCAGCATGACGAGGATGCATGGGTGACCTTTCAGTGCTCGCTTTTCTCGCAGCACCGTCGTTGCCTGTCTGATCCCCATATCTGTGATTAGGTGACTCGGTATGAGATTTTCGAGCGGTTGCGTCGTGCCGACGAAGATCATCTTCACGGGTGGCACGTCTTTCATCCCTGTTCTTCCGCAGCCCCGGCTCGGCTCCAGCCCTCAAGGGAGAAGCCTTAACTGATGGCGGATCATCTGAGGGTGCTTCTGTGGCTTCATTACAGTCATTCGGATTGACAGACCTCCCTGGAGATTTCCCCTTGCGGGCATTCTCGAAGTACTGCGTGTAACCTTGACCTTCACCCTCCCAATTTCCGAATTTTGGAACTCCTTGATGCTGATGCTGGTACAGTTGAACAAGGAAGCAGCTTATATTAGAAAAATGTGACAAGCAGAATGAATTAGCACATAATATTGTTTGAGGCAAAGCACCTACTCCCTCCGTTTTTTAATATAAGATGTTTTAGCCTTTTTCCACATTCACATGTCCAAACTTGTATCTAGACATGTTTTAGTGTCCACATTCACTCATTTGTGTGTGTATCTAGACAACATGTGCAATAGCTAAAACATCTTATATTAAAAAAGGAGGAAGTAGCATATTAACTGAACTTCCGAAACATAATTAGTCCAAGAGATAAAATAATGATCTAGAAGCATACAGAATACTGCATCTCCAAGACCTTGCCACTTGAACATGTTCCAGTTGATTAATCATGACTAAAATAAGCACTGTTATTTTGACCTCGCTGCAAAGCATAATGTTTACTGCAATCTTATCCGTATCACTGCAGTTTGCATATTTTCATCTAATCAAATACTACTGCAAATAAAACAAATCAGACGAATGAGCCCTGATTTGGCTGCAACTATCACTGTAGTGACACTGGATACAGAACAAAATCACATGCATGGGTGCACAAAGACTGGATCTTGGCACCCACTATAGCTGTATAACTGAAAACGAGAGAGCCATTTTGGTTCCAAACTGGTACATTTGTTGGGTAAAGAACAAGAACCAAAACAGAGATATCCCCTAAAGGAGTCAACAGGAAAGTAATTGTTTCCATAGTTCCATGGAGACGCAATCTGTCTACCCAGAACATGACCACTTGGTCAAATCTGCCCAGGAAATCCCACATGGGTGGAGGGGGGCATCGCCGGAGACGAACATTCCCTTCCTCCCACCACACCCGATCTAAACAAAAGAAGAAACCTCGGAGACAGCAGCAGCGAGCTGGTCAATGGAGCAAGAACTTACGGCCATTTCCGTCTGAGAAGAGCAGCGGCGGCGGCGGCGGCGGGCGAGCTACTCAAGCCTCAGTGCGGCGCCCCTCCCTCGCGCCGGCCTGGACGGATTCAGTTCAACAGGATGAGGAAGAAATCGAGACGGCCAATAGGAGAGCAGCAGCAGGAGAAGTACTAGGAGGACCAGACTAGAGGAGGAAGAAAAGGTAGCAGGAAGAAGGAGGAGTCATGTTTGACAATTACGGCGTCCGATTCCTGCTGCTGCTGCTTCCTGTCGCTCGCTTGCCCACCTTCCCCGCTGCTGCTGCCGCTGCGCCGCTGCCGAAGCCGGATTGAGGTGGTTTGGTGGGGATGATGCGGTGGAGTAGGGTACAGCTTGTGGTGGTGACTCCCTCCTGCACGGCGTCTAGACCTGTTCCTACTTCCTACCCATATCGCCTTAAACTCTTGGTAGTGTCCATTAATCTCAATCATGGTGACTGTTCCTTGTTAACTTGGCTAGACGCTATTACCACGCAACACTGTACTGGTAAGTGGTAAAGCTATGATTTTGGTTTTGATATTCTTATGTGACTTTGATTTTGAAGCTTATTGCTTCAAAATTTCTATCCTAGTCTACCGTTCAAATTTAAGCCAAAAGGGGCCAATTGTGACCACACTTTGTGATGTCAATTGTCTAAGATTCTCTTACGCTGTGTTTGGATGTAAGAATTGAGGCCTGGAATTGGTATTTTGGAATTGTTGGACTCAATTCCGCTATTTGGAGTGGCCTGTGAATTAGGGCCTGGAAACTCCTCTCAATTCCCAGCCCGTCCCCGCGCGTATCCCCTCAGCCCAAAAACTTTCCGAGCTCGAAGGCTCGGAATCACGCAGAATCGGTCGCTCGCGACTCCTCTCCCCACCGCGACGCCTCTCCTCTGCGTTGCGCCGGCGACGACGGCCGAGGTAACTCCGGCGCCTCTCTCCCCACCCTTCTCTCTCCCCGGCCTCCTCTCTCCCCGTCCTTCTCTCTCCCGGCCATCCCCTGCGGCCTGGAACCCTAGATCGACAGGGCCAACCGTGCCTCTCCTCTGGCTCGCCGACGGGAGGAAACCCCGGCCCTTCCCCGGAGACGATGCGCGCCTCCAAACCTCTCGCAGCCGCGGTGCATCCCCGCACGCCTCAAGCGCGGCTCGCACTTGGAGAACCAGAGCAACTCCAGCGCGCCTCTTCTTCCTGGCTCCATGCCCTGCCTTCTCTCTTCCCTGGCTCCCTTCCCTACCGTTCTCACATTTTCTAAATACATTTTTCTGTGTCAAATGCAGATTTACAGGAGCTTTGAAAAGCTGCAGTGAAGGTATAATCCTCATATCGCTGCCCCTATTTTTTGTACATATGTGACTCGTTGCAAGTAGATTTACATGGTATTGCATGGTGTTTTATTGCAAGTAGATTAACATGGTATGTCATGGTGTTTTATTGCAAGTAGAGTGTGCAATTAGGTACTGTGATATGTATTTGTAATATATACTTACACAATGCTTCGATTAATTCATTTTACAATGGTGATATGTATCGGCTAGCTGATGGTGCCCTTTTGTTGTGCCAGCTATATGATGGCCGTGGTGATAGCTAGATAACTAGTAGATAACTAGCTGATGGTGCCCTTTTGTTGTGCTAGCTGATGTGTTTTACCATGCTGGCCGTGGTGGTGCTGAACTTGCTCTTTTGGTCTCTCTAATACATATGATGGCCGTGGTGGTGCTTGAACTTGTTCTTGTGTTCTTTCCAATACATATGCTGGCTGTGGTTGTGCTTGAACTTCCTGAGATGTTCTTTCTAATACATATGCTGCACGTTTATTTTATTTACTTGTAGAAGCATGGCTGACCCAAAAGAGAAGGAAAAAAGGCAATACACTACATGGACTCCTGAGATGGACTCGGCATTGTTGGCTGTCTTGGTTGAGCATCACAACAATGGTGACCATGCTCAAAATGGTTGGAAGCCACATGTCTACAGGTGGTGAGTGTGTTTCAGAACCACAAAACACACCGGCTCATGAAGAAACTCCCGAGGCGCCTCCGAAGAGGCAGCGTACTGGGATGCTATCTTATGCATGATGGGAAAAATGAATATGTCGTTTCAGGATGCATTGAAGACCACCGAGCCACTTCCTATGCCAAAGCCGACTCCTCCTTCTGAAATCCTTGATGCCCTTAAAAAAGTACCAGATTTGGAGGATCCTGATATGCTGAGAGCTTATGGCAAGTTGATCGTCAATGAGCGCTTGTTTGAAGCACTCATGGCGCTCCCGGAGGGATTAAGGAAGGCATGGCTCTTAACCTTGGATTAATGTATCAAGTATTTGTATGGTTCTGGTATGAACTAGTCGACGAACTTTGTTGTTTGCGGGATTGTCTATGTGTGCTATGTGTAAGAGACATGAACAACCCACTTGTGCTTGCTTGTTCTAGAGACAAAATTATTATCCATGTGTTGTTTGTACTTCAAAACTATTTAATTTCTACTTGTGTTATTTTTCTGACTTCATTTTGAATTTTATTATTTTATTATGTGTGCAAAATAATATATCAGTATTTGGATATATATGTACAATTTTTCATGCATGAGATAAGTTTATATTGTCTAAACTCAACAAAACATCCAATTCCATACTTCATACATCCAAACAGGAATTGGAATCATGTGCGACTTTTGATTCCGGATAGAAATTCCATTTTCTACCAAACACTGAAATTTGAATTGGAGACCAATTCCTTTCCATCTGGGAATTGGAATTGCTTGCCCAATTCAATTCTTGGGTCCAATTCCTACATCCAAACACAGTGTTAGATTTTTCTATATTCATGTAAAGTTCAAATACAACTAGGAAAAGTTTAAACTGATTGGCATTACAAGGTTATAGGTCTAGCACCACCAAGGGACGGATCAATAATTCACACGCATTTTTTTACGAAAACAGCGGGGCTATGTTGAATTATTTTATTTATTTTTGATTTTAGAACATTAAGCACAAGCAAGTTCAAGAACAAGGGATTTTTATAGAAGGGATCAAATGAAACTATCTATCCAAGCAGAGAAAATACTACTCCCTCCATCTTTGATGTAAGTTGCACACACTTTCGAAATTTAACGTTGACCATGAATTTAACCATCAAAATATGGGTTATCTGTCACAAATATGGTACCACTAAATTTTATTTAAAATAAGTTCGAATGACATAATTTTGTGACACATATTCCACATTTGGTTGGTTAAACTCATGGTCAAACAGATGTGTGCCCCTTACATCAAGGAACGTTGAAATACACTTCCGCTTGAGCAGCTTACGCAAGGCGTGCTCCTCTAGGGATAAAACGTGCGAGTCCATTGCCGCGATAATTTCATTGGCGAGCAGGATCTGAAGCTTAATGTTGCCAATGAAATAACTACTCCACTGAGACAGCCGTCACGCCGTCTCAGCCAGCCTCGCACTCATCCGCTTGAGCGGATTATGGATCTCAGGTGAGACGGTCCACGCTTCTCGGACCACGTCCTGGAAGCCATCCACCTTAGGCCAGAAGGACCCGTATTACCCTACCAAAATTTCTCCCGCGTTATTCTCCCACCATTGTTTCCTGTCATTGTTTCCCTCCGTTGTGTCCCGCCATTGTTTCCCGTCACTTCTTCTCTTCTCGTCCTATAAAACCCCCTCCAAAATGGGTTGGGTAATCAGTCAAGTGCAAGCATGTCGAATAAGATTTGTCTTGGTCCTTGCGAGAAGTGTGTGTCCGGGTTTCACACTGTCGCAGTAGAGCATCTGACGCGTATTTCCTCATATTTGAAGGTAGACAATAGGGTAGTTCCACTTGAGGAAATTCTCAGTACCGAGAGTCATCTCGCTTCGAATTCCAATTAATCATTTTGGCTGACTGTTTTTACATAAATAATAAGTAAAAAAGCAGTAGGAATTAGAATGAACAGTGCAGTAGCAATAAATGCGAGAGTCATCTCGCTTTGGTGGGGACGAAGCTATGCCGTGATGGGTTTTCATATACTACCTAGCGGCAAGTCCGTGTAGAAATGTTGAGGATTCAAGCAAGGTTTGAGAAGAAAGTTGTGAATGGCAAGTTCTTTAGAACTAAATCTGATTGTGATTTGTACGGTCATTCATGTCTTTGGGTAGATGAGAGCGATGATGATGATAACTTCATGCCGTCATCGAAGGCCAAGAAGGCTGAAGCATCGTCGAAGGGCAATGGCAAGAAGGCTTACTCGTTGTCGAAGGGTAGGAGCAAGAAAACTGCATCATCGTCAAAGGGCATGGGTGCTAAATCGCCGGATGCTGGAGGATGCATTGATGGGAGATGAATTTGCTAAGTTAGGCGGAGTAGTTATTTGAGTAATATTCTATCTTAATTTGAGTTGTATTATATCTTAATTTGATTTTTATTGAGTCTAATTTGAATTATGTTGTATCTTAATTTAAGTGATACATAGATATAAGAAGAGCAAGTAGTATATACTACTCGCATTTTGGGAGGGGTTTGTGTTACACCTACTGATAGTATACCATGTGCTATACCACTTGCCTTTTTTAATATATATTATGGGTCTGATAGCTTGATAGCTGCCTCTGACCAGGTTAATTCAAATGCAACTATCAGGTTATTCAAAATACTTATCAGATTGATTCAATGCAACGAAATTATCCACCAGCACTTACCAAATTAATTCAAATGCAGTAGGTTATCCACAAACACTTGGCGCAACTACCAAGTTATCCCCTAAACAGTTATCACATAAATTCAATGCAACTGCCAAGTTATGCACTAATACTTACCGGTTAAAATCAAATGTAACTACCAGATTATGCACCATTACTTACCAAATTAATTCAATGCAACTATCAAGTTATCCACAAAACACACACCAGATTAATTCAATGCAGCTAGCAGGTATTTGATATTTCTGTTAGCAAAACCAAACCAAAGCAGCATGACTTTCCATCAAAACCGAACCAAAACGGACAGCCCAAGTTTGGTTGAAACCATTTGGCAAAATGTTTTGTAAACCGTTCCATGTCAAATTGCAATACCCATCCTCATATGGCACATCCCTCATATCTCACTGGAACCGTCTATGTTTTGTTTCTCACTAGAAAAAGAAAACCGGTAGCTGAGGAGCAGCGCTCGAACCTGGTAGTGCGCCACGTGCAAGCGGAGCTCCAAGGCAGTGGCCATGGAGGCCAGTTCGGCAAGCCGCGCGCGACGGCAGCCACCGAGGAGGCGGGGCTGGCGAGCCATGCGCGAGCAGCGAGTGCAGCTGCCACGGAGGTGAGGCCGACAAGCCAAGCTACAGCGTCGTCCGTTACGATCATATGTGTGGTCGATGGCGGAGAAAAATGAGCTCCAGAATTACAAACAGAAACTAACGACAACAAGGTTTGAATTGCGGGTCTAAACTGCCATATTTTACCTAAACACTTACCAAGATATTATGATACAGCTATCATAAGTAGAAAACATCTATCAGGATTACGCTATGACATCAACCACGTTGTTTAAGATCAATCACCAAAATTTCCCTAAACATTTACCAAGTTATTCTGATAGAACTATCGGGATTTGTAAAAACGCAATTGCCGGGTTTGGGCTATGACATCTACCAAATTGATTAGAACAAACAACCACACTTTTCTAAAATACTTATCAGGTTTTTTGATACGGATACCAGGATTAAAAACAATTATCAAGTTCGCGCAAGGAGGTCTATCAGGTTGTTTATGATCAACTATGGCATTGACCCTAACACTTACCATGTTATTCTCAGGATTAAAAAGTTATCAGGTTTGTGCTGCAACGTCTACCATGTTGTTTCGAAGCACCTACCACATTTTCCTTAAACACTTATCAAAATGTTTACAACCAACTAAATTAAGGGTTTTAAAATACATATACAAATTCTCTAGTGAAGCTACAAAGCTGCTTAAGATTAATTATCAGACATTTCCAATGAGGCTATCAGGTTCTTTAGGAAAATGTCTACCAATTTTTTTGGAAACAATCAGGCTGAAAACTAAAAAACTTTGATACGCACTAGTAGTATTGCTCAAAGGTAATTAATTAGTCCCGGCGACTAGGTTAATTAGTCAAATTACCAAAATATTTTCACAGAATTATCCGGTTAATTAGTCACGATATCAGGTTATCCAAGCAAAGCATCAGCAAATCATATTAGTTAGTCCCGGCTACAAGGTTAATTAGTCATAATTACCAAAATAATTTATCACAATTATCAGCTTAATTAGTCAATATATCTGGTTTGCAGTAGTGGCTACCCATCACAATTACCAAAGCAGCAGCTACCCATCACAATTATCACAACTATCAGGTTAATTTGATAACTGTGACTGGTTAATCCGGTGTTAACCGTGACTGGTTAACCTGGTACTGCGTCGATGGTAGTCAAATTCAAGTTTCTAGATACCAAATTTCCATTGTCTATTTGTCAAACTCCCAATTCATAGTTACCAAATTCTGATTGCCTACTTGCCAAAAAGGTATGGATAAAGACGAATGGTGGTTGGAGCCAGACCTTGGCATTGACTTGGCACGGAATAGAGAAGCGTGCGGCGCCTCCTGGTAGGATTCTCCAACAATCAAAGCAAGGGAGGCAGGAGGCTAGCTCGCTCGTCTTGGCATTGACTTTAAACTTCATTGCATATCCAGATCGAACTTGCCGTTGTGAGCAAGATCGATCTCATAACTCGCCAGCCCGCCGAGTGATCGCTTCGCCGATTCATTGACGCGGATCTTCATAGCTCAGGTATTCATCTGTTAGCCATTCAGTTTCTTCTCGATCTGGTTTTCTTCAGACGGAATGGAAGGCACCATGTTTTGATTTCATCTTTGGTTTCTTTCCGAGTCTCCTTGCTAGCTAATTTCCCTGTCATCTGAAGCGTAAATCTTTGTATAATATCCGTAGGAGACGCTCACGTATTCAAGTCTCTTCATTTTTGTTTAAACAAAGTCCTCAAAGTACTCTCCGGTGACAACCAGATGTGGTAATTAGTTCTCATGAGATCCCCTGCGCATACTTGACCAGCAGACTTGAATTCTAAGGCTCTAGACTTTGGCCTACAAAGCCACATTTAGGCAGATCTTCTCCTCTGTGAATAGGCAGCAAATCCAGCAAGACACCTGCCGGACTTGAACGGGATTGGGGTAAGTAGAGCGGGTCATATGGGGCGACTTTCAAGTTGGGTCAACAGATCCGACACTCAGTGAGCAGCTGTGTTAGCCAAGTCGACCTATCTAACGATCTATTTGTTTTAACTCACCTTTTTCCGAAAAGGGACCACAGAGTGATTTCTTATCTTGGTTACTAATTGAGCCTGATTTAGGAAGGCATGATCTTAAAGTAGGAACCTAAATTCGCGTTGCTGAGGACTTGAAACTGCGTGTTGGATTTGTACATCCATAATCCCAACCGGTTGAGCTAACCTCCACTCACCTAACGATCTATATCACGCCTAACTTGTTCTCTTCCGTTGTTTTGCTTCTTCACTGAAATGAGTGCGTAATAGCAATCAGTAGAGACGATTCGATTTGTTTTGACAAGACAGGCACATGTAGAACCATGAATAGGCAACTAAATTTAAGTAGAGAAGTGCTCTTGTACTTTTCCAAATGTTTTTTACACGAATTTGAAGTACACCGACCACGAATTTTGAAGTACACCGACGACTTGATTAGGAGTGACCACTGAGGGTGCTAATCCTGCGTGGTTAGTACTCCTCTTATATCACTTTTAGATCCTATATAAACTTAATCACAGTCGTTGATGTGATTTAAAATTCATACCAAAAAAACTTCTGGAAAAGCACATTTGTCATTTAAGTATCAATCTCATGAGAATACGATTTTTTTGCCAACATGCCGACACACGCACATGTGTGGACATCGTTGAGTGCTACAGGGGTCATAGCTAGGCTGACTGGTGTTCTTTACTGGGTACTTCGATTACCGGGAGATAAATATCAATCTAAGCAGTTAATCCGGTAGGAGTAGAAATCCTTATTTCTACGCTAGTTGGATTGCACCAAATTGTGCTTAACGCTAATGATTTTTTGTACGCTGAGTCAAAGTATGGCTAAAATTTGGATCGCCTCAAATACCCATTGAGGCACTGACTATATTTTATGGCTCGACCCATGACCTTTTAAATTGATCATGGCCACTAAGAGCAGTGATCGAAAAATGTGGAATCGAAAACCTTGTTTTTTCGGTTCGCGTTTTATTTGTTTTACTGGCTGGAAAGGGCTGTGGTAGAACAGAATCTGAAAGTCGTGCGGTAAAACAGACCTCACGGCTTTCAGTTTTTGCCGCCGCTCTTTCCAGCCGATAAAGAAATTCATATTTTCAACATTTTAGCACATATGCAATGTTTGATAAAACCCATATAAAACCAACATAAGTAACAATATTGTTTAATGTACCATACAACTTAATCCAAATTACAATAGTGGGTTGAATTATAATCCAAATAAAATAATAAACAATAATCAAATACAAGCTGAATATGAATAATGGTTCAAAGCACACGTGAATAAAATGAATAAAAGTGGCAGATCACTACCCGTGCCTCTGCCAGATGTGGTGAACGAGATCCTTCTGAAGCTAGGGTGGGTGTTGGCATCGTCAATCTCCTAGTAGGTTTGAAGAAATGCTTGGATGCGATATGGGTTCTAGCCGGTTTCACATGGCTACCAATATTATCGTACACCAAATCCATGTTCAAGTCCCCCTCTTGATAATTATGTTGCGGATAATCACACAACATGTCGTTATGTTCTTGAGGATATTTTTGTCCCAAAACCGAGCAGGGCATCAAACAATGGCAAAACTAGATTGCGGAACACCAAAGGTTCTCTCAATATCCCTTCGGCATCCCTCTTGAAGCTTGGCAAATTCAGCCTACATCATATTCCTAGGATTTGAGATAGTCTTCACGAAAGTAGACCAAGTAGGATAGATGTCGTCGGCAAGGTAGTAACCTTTTATATAATCATGCCCATGGACAACGTAGTTGCAGGCCGGAGCATCAACACTTGCTAGCTTGGCAAATAAATGAGACCTTTGCAATACAAATCAACAAACTAATGCAAAATTCACAAATTTTCGGATGCAACAGCCTCAAGCACTATTGTTGCATCACCACCCTTGCCACAATACTGCATGTGCCATGCCTTCGGGCTTCTTCCATGTCTAATGCATACAATCAATACTACCGAGCATGTTAGGCCAACCATGAACCTCATTTAGTATCATCAGCTTCATCGTGTCTTCTTTATTCGGAGCTCTGAGATAATTAGGATCGAAGAGACAGATCATCACTTTGACAAAATGACTCGATTGTAGTATCCTTGCCAATGCGCAGATACTCGTCGGCATAGTCAACTGTAATGTCGTAGGACCCTCATAGCTGCGGATATCTTAGAGACATTGTTTGCACTTTGATATTTAGGTTGCATTTCATCATGTTGATATTAATACATTATTAGCATTTATAAACAAAAAAGATCGCTCACCTGAGCTGTGATCAGATTTGTGATTCATCTGAAGGTTGAGTTCGAAAAATAAGATTTTTTTTTCATAAATTGTTTTCATTACGGGGTATTTCTGAAAATTTCGAGCGATGTTCAGCCTTTTACCATGTTACACTTAGCTTGGGTTTGGCATTTAGGTGGATTATGTATGTTTTATTTGTTTTCAGTTTGGTGACGCCTTGTAAGAAAATCTTTGTGAACAATTCCATTTTGTTGTTGGGTATTCGTGAAGTTCCTAGGGCAGCTCGGTCTTATACAGGGTTTCACTTAATTAGCCTGTGTTTGTCATTTAGGTGGATTATGTTTAATTATTCCTATTGTTTGGCAACCAATTATCTCGTGGTAACCATTTTTCCATAGAAGATTATAACATAAGTTGGTACACCAAAGTTCAACACCCAAAGTGAATTAGTCTTTTCTATAAACAAAATGTGGAAAACATCTTTTGATAAATGTTCTCTACTCATTTGATTGTGGTATATATGTGTAGTTACTGCTAATGGACAGTGAAGCCATTACAAGCTACGAAGTCTTGGAAAGGATGCTTCTTGATGAAGACGCAAAGCCCATGCAACTATCGTTATCACTTCTGAAAGAGATAACATTTAATTTCTCTCCTAGTCAAATAATTGGGAAAGGCGGGTTCGCGGAGGTTTACAAGGTGCCACATTTACATATGTATATATATATATATACTCCTTTCATATAAATATTTGGGAGTGCGTACCTCCGACACACCTCTTAAATGAATTAATTATACATTTTTTTCATTTTTAATATACATAATTGTGTGCATCAAGTTTTCTTAAGTTTTTTTTTGTGTGCATCAATTGATGTTAGCTTTGCCTCCTTTACGAGATAACTATTCTCAGTATAGCTCATGAATTATTTTAAGATACCTAAATACAAATAGTATGAAGAAAGTTCTTCAGAGTCTCAGTTCTTACAATATACCCTTTTTAACGTACAAAAGGCGGTATATCAAAATAATATAGAACATGTGTAGTGATATCCCACTTTTTGCATAGGTCACTTTGGAGTATCTAATTATCACCGATTAAGTATACTGAAAATGATAAAAAGTTAGATTTATCTATGTGGTATATGAGGAGTGGCAGTACATACTCCCGGGATAAGTACATGTTCTTATTGATCAAGCATGTTTTCACCGTAGGGGACAGTCGGGAGAGGTATGGTCGCCGTGAAGAAGCTGACCACATTTAATTTGCCTGAGAATAAATTCCATGAAGAGATAAAATGCCTTATAAAGGCCAATCACAAGAATATAGTACGTTTCCTCGGGTACTGTTCTGACACTCAAGGTAAAATGGCGGACTACCAGGGGAGCTATGTCATGGCAGATCAACGGAACTGGTTGATCTGTTTTGAGTATGTATCTAACGGGAGTCTGGACAAGCACATTACCGGTAGGATCAAAACGTCTATTCCAATATTTATTTACTCTGCTAAGATTTATGCTAGCATTCATAGATCGAGGGCATTTTATTGTTGCCGACATAAATTAAGTAAGAAAAGACTAACCTTGACCGTTTTGTGTGCAGATGCATCTTGTGGACTTCAATGGACGGACCGTTATAGAATAATCAGAGGTATATGTGAGGGTCTGCTGTTTCTCCATGTGAACAAAATCATTCATTTAGACTTGAAGCCTGCTAATATATTAATGGATTATCACATGGTACCCAAAATTGCTGACTTTGGTTTGTCAAGAATCCTTGGGGACGAGCAAAGCCATGTAATCACTAAAAACATTTCCGGAACAAGGTAAGTTATCCACTAGAAAGCTTGCTGTTTTGTTAGTATGATTTACTTTACATTATTCATAATTCATTGACTGAACTTTAAAATCTTCTCATAGAGGATATATGGATCCAGAATACTACACAACGGGACAATTCTCACGTGCATCGGACATATATAGTCTTGGTGTCGTTATCATGGAGATATTAGCAGGAGTGAAGTGGGATTTTGAAGCTGAGAACGTAAGAATAATTCGAATCACAATTTCTTATTTTCTCTATAGTTTGCTTATACCTCTTGGTGAGGTGGTATTAAGAGGCACGTGCTACTCAACGGAACAAGAAGAAACGAGGTTTTTTCTAGATAAAAGGCATATGGTCGGTTTTGAGTTAACAAATCAGGAGAGTACGTTACAATGCTGCGACATACAACTTCGCTAAAGAAAACTACACTAGTTGTTTTGTCACATAAATCAAGTTGTTTTGTCAAGTTAGTTCACTTCATGCTTTTGTTTATCTCGATAGAGGTGACACTAGTTTGTTGCTATGATCCTAGGTTCACATGGCCCCACTTGACAGAGATGCTAGCAAAGGGTGAACACATGTCCACCAACTAGAATCACTAGTAAATTTGCACATGCAACTAATAATAACGATAAATTTGAGAGGTGGTCGCTGAGGGAGGATGATGATGGAGAGGCCAGCCAGAGCTGGAATGTATCGTGTGGTGGTGACGTGACATAGCTTTCAGATGGTTGATATGAGTGATATCTATACCTCTTATAGCGCAAAACCCCACTAAGTGCATTAATTATTTTTTATCTCAACATGCAAGCTATCCACATCATCCATTCTCTTAGTCAACCAAATGTTCATGCCATCCCACTAATATTCATTAAAGTCATTTTCTTGTATGCAATATATCCATGTGATTTACTTTGCATGCTCTATTTTTTCATATCACCTACTTTTTATCATCAAATACAAAAAAAACACGTCACATAATTTAGCCTTGCGATAATTGTGATATGTTGTATATTTATGTACACAAATTCATATTCATAGTGTTATATCCCTTTATTTGTATAATAAAAAAGATTAAAAGATTCCCGCCGTAATGCACGGGTATGTTTCTAGTTTTCATGATGATTATTGGTGTAGGAGGCGGTCGACGGAAAAATTAATGGACTTAGGGTTTAGCAAATCCATATATTAACTTAACAAATGTGGAAGATAGAGATACCAACCTCGACGACTTGGTGGTTTATTTCCGTGATTATCATTACTCAAGGCATTTGCAGCTATTTATAATACTCCCTTTGGTCCGGAATTAGTGTCGCAGCTCTATATAAATTTTGTACTACTGCAGTACTCTTTTTTACGACACTTGAAGTGGACCAGAGGTAGTAATTTTTTTTTGATGTGTTTGTTAGGTATTTAAATGAAGAACATCTACAGATCGTAAGGAATAATTTTCCATTAAAACATAAGGATGACAATAGCATGAGTCGAAATATATTTTGGAAGGGAATTTATGCAATAGAAAAGTGGCATGAAACATTGCACCTTTTGTAACCTCTTTAGCAAATTAGTATAAATAATTTTTTGACTTTTAGTGCATAAATACTAACTCATGATTCCAATCTTATAGATAATTGAAAGTTGGATGAACCGGTTAGGGGCATCAGAGGGTGACATGCAATTGGAACAAGTGAGGGTATGCACTCAGATAGGGATAGAATGCAGAGACTCGGACCCAAAGAAGCGACCAATTACACAGCATATAATCGAGAGGCTTGATAAAACAGAAAGTGCTGACTACTCGGACCAAAAGGCGGATGTCGAGGAACAATCTGAAATATTTGAATATGTTGCAGAACATCTTGGATCGCTTCATTTGCAGGAAGGCAAACAAATAGTAGGCCAGATACCATTGTGGAGAGTGCAAGATACGAAGGAAAATGCCAACTATAATGAAGCAACCAGTTCGAGCTCAATGTCTACTGGGATGAACGAGTTGAAGTATTTTGACATTTTAAGGAAGAAAACACTCAGGAGTTTCGACAGGAGCAACTGGCCTACGTTAGAAAAGTCACATCTTATAAGTATCTTTAGAAAGGATGAGCTCAAGCCAATACTAAGGAGTAGCAATTTCATTGGAAAAGGTGACTTTGCTGAAGTTTACAAAGGCGTTGTTGATAATACACCTGTTGTGGTAAAGAAAGCAATTAATGATAATGTGCACAAGAATATAGAATTGGAAAATGAAGTCATCATCCAGTCTCAAATCCTCCACAAGAACATTGTTTTGCTCATAGGCTGTTGCCTCGAAATGGATACTCCTGTTCTAGTGTATGAGTTCCTCCCAGGAAGCCTTCATGACATTCTTCACAGCCGCACGAAGGAGCCTCTCAGCTTGGATGTGCGTCTAAATATCGTTGCAGAATCAGCACATGGCCTAGCTTATATGCATTCCCAAGCTCATACGAAAATCTTGCATGGTGATGTCAAACCGGCAAGTATACTTTTGGATGATAACCTTGTACCAAAGATCTCAGACTTTGGCCTGTCGAGGGTGATTCTGAGAGATAAGAAGAATGCTTATATGGATCCAGGCCTATCAAACGAAAAAAGTGATGTCTATAGTTTTGGAATTGTAATCTTGGAGGTCATTAGCAGGAAGGAGGCCACTGGTAGTGATGGTTTTAGCTTAGTGAAGAATTTCCTTGAAATTCATAAAGAAGGGAAGAAAGCAACCGAGCTGTTTGACAAGGATATTTCGACAACAACAAAAGATTTGGATCTGGTTGACAGTCTGGCAGATATTGCTGTGGAATGTCTTAACCCTGATGTCCAGCAAAGACCATCAATGACAGATGTTGCAGAACGCCTTCGCATACTGAATCGATCTCGTAGGTTTCATGCACAGCATATAGTCGTTGAAACGAGAAGGGCTGACTATTCAGCCAGAACCTACATCAGCAGTTCATTAATGGAGCAACAGAAAACAAACGAGTTATCATTATGGGGAATGCAAGATACGAGCAATCATGGCGCAAGCATTTCTAGCTCTATATCTACTGGGTTCTACAAGTTCAGCAATTTGGAGATTTTCAACCGGAAGGCACGCAGGAATTTCGATAAGAACAGGATCAGTACATTACAAAAGTCACATTTCATAAAGATATTCAGAGAGGACGAGATCAAACCAATAATAAATAATTCCGATTTAATTGGAGAAGGTGGCCGTATTGATGTATACAGTGGCTATCTTGATGATGCACGGGTTGCAGTACGGAGACATAGAAACGTTTCTAAGAGCACGAAGAACAAATTAGAAAATGAAGTCATCATCCTGTCTCAAATCATCCACAAGAACATCGTAAAGCTCATAGGTTATTGCCTAGAAAAGGATACATATGTTCTAGTGCATGAGTTTATTTCCGGAGAGACCCTTCATGACATTCTTCACAGGAGCCGCGCGCCTCTCAACTTGAATGTCCGACTCACTATTCTCGCTGAATCGGCACAGGGTCTGGCTTATCTGCATTCGGAAACTCATGTCAAAATCTGGCATTGTGATGTTAGATCGGAGAATATACTCCTTGATCCTAACTTTATACCAAAGATTTCAGGCTTGCACCGGATGAAGTTGATTCAGAAAGATCGTGTAAAGGACTATTCTGTCTTTGGTCGTAAGGCTAATATACCTAAGGCTTATATAGATCCATATTACATGAGTACAGGCGGCGTCCTGACTGAGAAAAGTGATGTCTATAGTTTTGGAGTTGTCATATTAGAGGTCATTACCAGGAGGGAGCAACCTGGTGACCAAAGATTTGTGAAGAGCTTCCTTGAAGTTCACAAAGAAGGGAAGAAGGCAACTGAGCTGTTTGACCAGAAAATCGCAGTGACAACGGGTGATTTGGAGGTTCTTGATTTTCTGGCAGAGATTGCTGTGGCATGTCTCAGCTATGATGTGGATCAAAGGCCCACGATGACATCTGTTGCGGAGCGCCTTCTCACAGTACAACGATACCATAGGTCACTACGGGAGAGCAGTTCGTTGCCGTCTGCGCGGGTCACGGCGAAGCCACGAAAGCAACGGGGGCACACGCAAAGCTGGCATCTCCCATAGTTGTCCCATTCCAACAGTAGAAATCAATATGCCTCTTTAATGTTAGTTCCAAAATTTTCGCTAAGACAACAACCATTCGGTTAAATCCAATGGCTGATCATATGGTTAAACCTGCTCGAACTACTTTCCTGTTAGGGAGGAATATCCTTGATGGAGACATGGAGTAGTAATTCTATATGAGACAGTTCACAAATTGCACCGAAAAAAGTTGAGTGGAGTGATTTTTAAGATTAACTTTGAAAAGACACATGACAAAGTCAACTGGTCTTTTCTCCAATAAATTCTCTACTAACTCAAACCTAATATGCAATTGTTCCTTTGTTTACCTTGGTGGAACATCCTCTTAATGGATCAATGCATCTTTTCTTTCTATTCCTCCGACCTTTATCATGACTTCATGGGAATAAATGAGGCTCTAAAAACATATAAGGACATGCCGGTATTACCATCTTGGATATAAAATTTGCTTCAAGATGCTGGAGTTAATGTGAATGAACTATGAACATAAGTGCAAATAATGCTTAAAAATCCTATAAAACAAAATATAATCATATAATTTTATTTTGAAGATTGAAATCCTAGAAGTACTTTTAAAGGGGAAAGATTTTGCTGTCCCATTCCGAGTACTACTACTCAGTTTTGCCTCACACGTTTAGTTTTATCACTTTTCCCTCCTCGCAGCACCCAAATGGCGCTCAATGTTCCCCGGTCGCGATTACTACCGGTCCGACTAAGCTACGCACGCCTAAAAGCGTCCCTTTTCCACTCTCTCAACAAATGTGCAGATTCAACCAATAAATGCAACCGAGGATTCTACATTCCTGTATGCATTTTCCATAGTAGTAGACTAGTAGTAATAAAATTATGGAAAATGCTAATTATCAACCGGCTGTAGCTACAGCCGGTAGCTACAGCCGGTTCCGCGCGCGACGCTCCGCTGCTTCCGTCTCGTCCTACAGCCCACCACATGCACGTAACGGCCCGCGTATTTCTTCTTTTAGGCCCTGCTTTTTCATCGGTTGCCTCAGAAGTCAGAACTGGTTCGCACGTGGTGGACCACGGATTGCTTCTACTGCTACGTACGCATGCAGTGCAACCAACGAAAAAAATAGCGCGCTATTTCGCACTAAATAGCACACTATAACTTATTTGGAGAGACCACGCTATATTTAGCCAAAAGTTGACGCTACGAAGCTAATGACGTTTTTAGCGGGCTAAATCGCGCTAAATCGTGTTACGCTATAGCGCGCTAAAAATATTCTGGAAATAGCGTGAGTACAAAAAAAAAACCAAAACGGTAAAGCCTTAAACAAAGCCCAACACGGCCTAAACAAAGACTCCACCACATCGATCTAACCTAAACCACTCAGTTCCTCTTCTTCTGCTATTCACACAGGAACGACATGGGCGGCGGCGGAAGCACATCCTCCGCGGCTCCACGGCCAGTTGCAGAGACGCGCGTACACAAAGCTAGCTCCTAGCAGATCAAACTAGTACTACTTGGTTTTAACCAGAGGCTCATATCGAGCCTTGCTCTTTGCTTTATTGATTTGTCTCACGGTCTGTTTACAGAGTACCCCGATTGGATGCAATTTGGTGATTCTTCTAGTGAATATGAAGCTGATGCATGCGAATCTGATTAGAAGTTTAAAACAGTTTGTCTTTTAGAGTTTGTTAATCTTTTCATGGATTTATGTCTCATGTTTATGTTTGTGCCATGGATTTGAACGTGACATTTGTATCTGGTTGGTTATGCATGTATTGCTTCTTGACAAATATTTAGTGCTGAAATTTTTATTATTTAAGATATATCTCACATTTTTTTCACCGCGCTATTTTGAACGTAGCTTCGCTATAACTTGTATAGCTTTTGGAGGAGGGCCGCGCTATTTTTTATAGCACACTATTTTTTTCCTTGAGTGCAACACTAGGCCTTCCAATGTCGTTGACCACACAACTAGTTGCGGCTGATTTTTTTTGCTACTCCTAGGCATGCAGCACCACGCCATGACCAATCTACTCATATGCATGTGGTGTTCATCTGCTACATCCACAAATAGTTATTAGATTTTGTCTTTCTAGCTATTTTGGTTGTATTTACCTTGAAGCTAATGCACCGTCTGTCACATATTGGCGTCGCCACTCAAGTGAAGATGCTGCAAGCCGAGGCGGCTTGTAGCAGCTCCGGTGACGGCTTGTAACAGCTCTCGTGACCACTTGTAGCAGCGCCAACGGCCA
The DNA here is from genome assembly GCA_026929855.1 of Poa annua. Taxonomy (NCBI): domain Eukaryota; kingdom Viridiplantae; phylum Streptophyta; class Magnoliopsida; order Poales; family Poaceae; genus Poa; species Poa annua. The sequence continues at coordinate 3,088,728 of CM049434.1, read as the reverse complement.
AGCCGCCAATGGCCTCTTGTAGCAACACCGGTGGCCACTTTGTCGCACTGCCAGTGGCCTTTTGTAGCAGCGCTGGTGGCGGCTTGTAGCAACTCCTGTACCTTCTTGTAGCAGCAAAGTTGTCCTCTTGGAGCAACACCGGTGCCTGTTTTGTAGCAACTCTGGTGGATTTTTGTAGCAACTCTGGTGGCGGCTTGTGCAACTCTGGTGGCGGCTTGTAGCAATGTGCGATGTGTGATGACAAGGGTTGCAATAGTGGGCACGACTTACGCCGTCTTTGTGGTGACTGGACTGGTGGTGCCATGGCGGGCACCACGTGTTGTGACGGCGATGACGGGTGCTACGACGTGGTGCAGCGAGGGTGGTGTGTGGGGCATTGGCGAGCGCGACCAACGGTGTTTAAGGCTGATGAGTGCAGCCCGTGGAGGAGTCTAGAGTCTCCTGAGAGGCGTCATCGAGGGATGGCCTAGGGGACGAGGACAAGTCTCGACAATTGTTGTGTGAGGCGAAAAGGGAAGACACTTATGATCCAACGATACGGGCAAAGGAATCGTGCGGCACTCAAGATAGATGTAGCTATAGCCGGCTGACGCTAGCACTTGCCTTTTTTGTGTTATAAAAGGTGTTTTGCAATGCGACAATGCTCTATTATTTGTTGTGTGCATGGCGTAAAATGCTACAATGGTTTGTTTGAGTATGCTACATAGAGCAAGGTTACATACAAGTTTCTGTAATGTTGGATGAGCTTGTCACATATGTTGGATACATTGTTACTTTTGTTACAAACAAATGAGGATTTGTTACATAAGATGGTTATTTTTGCTACATTAATATGTTTGAAATGTTACCACCGTTTTTGCTACACTTATACATCTCTAAAAATGCTACATACACAGAAAAATAGTGTTACGATCGTGATTTTGTTTTGCACCAGTAACTGAATTCTTGGAACAATGATCTGGAGGTCCACGCATGTATAGACATTCAAACCTTTTCTACTGTACTACATAAGCTGAAAAAAAGTTAAAGTTTGTAGAATGGGCATGCCAGTTTTGCCCAGCTTTAGTAGTACTCCTATCACATACAGTACTAGAAACAAGAGCAGGTGGCCAAGTGGGCACCACGGAAGGATAGAAAAGAGAAGCAGAGGGAGGAGCTGTCGTATTTTTGGGTTTGGTGGGATCCAAACCATGTGGAATGCAGCATGCAGCTTACGCGGCCGCCCGAGAAAGCGACTTCTCTCCGCTGTCCACGGAAAGCGACGCCAACATCTTACGGGCGCCCAGCGAACGCATCTAACGGTTGTGGAGGCGGCTGTAGAGACGCGTCGGTACAACCGACTGACGCGTAGCGTGCGCCTAAAATTATATATGCGTTGCACTTTTCGCACCGGCTCAAAATTTCCTATCCCCAATATATCCCGAACCACGAGGCATTTTCCATTTGTTTTTTTGATGGACCCGACTAGCAGGCCCATAGCAAAAGAAAAGAAACATCAGCAAAGCCCATTAACCGGAGCAGCTAGCCTCGTCCTGGATGGGTGTAAGGCCGGCAATGGGTTGGGTATGGCCGGGTCGACCTATTCCAGACCCATGCCCATATAACAAATGGGCGAGGGTCTCTGCCCATGACCCTGCCCATGGGTCAGATCTCAGACCCATGTCCGTACCCGTCGAGTCACCCGACCCGATGGGCGACCCATCAGGTCTGTAGGAAGCACCTCGCATCAGAACACAAACAACCCCAAATTTGTAACATACATCACCTCGTGCCGGCAGGGAGTAGACGACGGTAGGGAGTTGGAGACATCGGGGACGGCAGGGGGAAGCTACAGGTAAGACCTCCCAGAGCTGTGTGTTGCGCCGAGGAGGACGAGGACAGCGGCGCCGTCGGCTACGTCTAGGGCGACCACTGCCTCGTTGAGGTTGCAGCGATGCTCTCCTCGGATGGGAGAAGGACAAGGAACTGTTCCTCCAGATGGGCCCCTGCCACAAGGAGGCCGACCTGTTGCTGCTCTCCTCCGACGGCAATGACATTGCCGGGGAAACGGGCTTCTACTGATTGACCCCCCTGCCGCGACAAGGAGGATCGAGCACATCGACATGAAGTCAGGTCCGCGTCTTGCTGATCTTGTAAGTAAAAATCACAGATTCATGAAGCATAGTGCATCTAAAGTGCATTACAGATTCATGAACAACCATATAGCACTATTGGATCTTTGGCTGGTTCTGTTTATAAGTAGCAGTATATTTTTTGATCTGGTACTTCCCTTGATTAAAATCATGCTCGTTTGGCAGTGCAATAGTGACCTGTTAGCGCTGTGCAGTTGATCATGCAGTATCTATACGTGATCATTGCTTGCCCAAGTCTCAGTTTTGTGTTTACATCGATTTCCAAGTAGTGTTGTTCCATTATCATGGTTGTTATGGTGTATATGCTGTCCAAAGTGCTGGATCGCATTCCATCCACTCCATTTGATCGTAATTTACCTCAACCATGTGTATGTGATGTGTAAGATTGAAGGTACAATAAGGGCTTCTTCTTCAGCCTGGGATTGGTAATTTGAATGAGGACTGCTGGAGCTCGCCCGGAGCAGAGGGAGCTCGTGTAGGGGCGCTGGCGAGCAAGAAGTCGTGCAGCCGTGCAGGTGCGCCGGTGACTCGGTGAGCAGGAGCAAGGACGCCGGTGAGGGAGGACATCGTGCAGGTGCGCCAGTGAGGGAGGAGCTCGTGCAGGTGCGCCGGTGAGCGGGAAATCGTGCAGGCGCGCCGGCGAGCAGGAGCAGGGGCGTCGGCGAGCGGGAGCAAGGGCGTCGGTGAGAGAGCGCGTCGGCGAGCAGGAGCAGGGGCGCCGGCGAGCGGGAGCAAGGGCGTCTGTGAGAGCGTGCCGGCGAGCAGGAGCAGGGGCGTCGGTGAGAGAGGAGCTCGTGCAGGGGCGCCGGCGAGCAGGAGTGTTAGATTTTGCAGGGCAGCCCAATAAACCAATTCTAAAATCTCAAACCCCATTTTAGTGGCAGAGTTTAGTCCCATACTACTAGTGGAGTGGTGTGCTAAATGGTAAGCTGTGAGAACAAGAGGCTCTCTCACGCGCTCCTCCGCCGCTCGCACGCACGCACGCACGCCCGCCGCGCCGAGATTATTTTTGCAGTACAGGAAAACGGTTTCGGTTTCTGGTTAGTCGGTTCGGGTCGCTCCCGGATCGTGGGCTACCAACCGACCTAAACGTGTGCGACGTGGACTTGGCCCACTCCGTACCCGTTAGGGTTTTCCTCCGAGCTGCGCTATGTAAGCCGTATTGCGTGCGCCGCAGAGAACACCCGAACCAATCTAGGTTTTGCCAAACTCGTGCCTTGCGCCGCCACTGTAGTCTACTCCATCCCGTGCGCCGGCGTGCACCGACGAACGGGACAGCAGGTCTCCGGAACCCTCGTCCTTGTGATCCTGTACGGGAGAGGGCGAATAAGGTTTTTGGGAAGCGCTCCGCGCGACTGCTCTCAAGCTCTTCATCACGGCTCGTCTTCCTGTACGCTCGCCGAATTCGCGGGCGGCTTGTCTTCAACGTCGCCATCGTCTTCAGGAAGCTGCTGCCGTCGCTGCTGCAACAACTACTACGAGTACGACGACTACTACGACTACTTCATCTACAGTTGTTCGGTACGTTCATCACGTGTCGGTGTGCCGTTCTAGTATGTCTGTGTTCGTAAACGTTTTGCTGCTGTTCGTGTTAATTAATACTTCTAGTATTTACGAGATTAACATGCTAGTAGCTGTTATAGTAATGTTTAATATACTGGAATTAATCATGGAAATTGTGCATAATAATCCAACAAGGAGCAGGGACACCGGCGCGGGAGGAGCTCGTGTAGGTGCGCTGGCGAGCAGGAACGCGAGTGAAGAGCTCCGTCGGCCGGCGGGGAGGCGGGGGACCTGGAGCAGGCAGGCAGAATGGATCTACTCGAGCGAGCCGACGAGCAGGCGATTGCGGGATCGAGCTCATCGCGAGCTTTGTGGAATCGCGATGCTGATGACTCTGGTTCGAAATCCAAAATGTGAAGGGTGTAACTGTTAAATGGTCGACAGTTCAAAAATATTCCCCCTGCGACAGTTAATTCATCCGGGGGGGGGGGGGCAGCGTGCTGCATGCGAGGTGTTGCGTGAGGCGGAGAGAGGCGCGGCGAGGTCGCGAGGTGGGAAGGACGCGAGGTGGGAAGGACGCGAGGCGAGGACGGCGTGCTGCGTGCGGCGGAGAGAGGCGCGGCGAGGTCGCGAGGTGGGGAGGACGCGAGGCGAGGACGGCGTGCTGCACTGCTGCGTGCGGCAGCTGGGGAGTGGTGGCCGAGCGGGGAGCACGGGTTAGGGTTAGGGCGTGCGGGCTGCGGCGCGGCTGGGAAGAGGGGAAATGCTAGTGATTTAGGGTTTTGGGGGGGGGGGGGGGGGGGCATGTATACATGTGTGATGTGTCTAACTCCCTCTTGTATCGTGTCCCCACATGTCATATCGGGTACCGGGTATATCGGGTATGGATACTGGTGTACCAGATCCGTCACCGCAATAACCGCCGGGGAGTGTTTTAGCACCGATAAGATCCCCACGGGTAGTAATATGCAACCAAAATCGTCACCTAATAGGTGAATTATCGGGTAATGGATATCCATTGCCAAATTGAATCATGCATGTAAAGCGACATGGCAGACAAGGCTAGAAAAAAGGCCCGCTACTAAAGCTTTTTTCTCTCCATGAATATTTAAGGAAGTATATAAAATTTTTTTTTGGTGTGTAAGGTATATCAAAAAATCCTAATTTCCTACCATGAATATGTTCGATACATATTTTCAAAGTGTCCTGAACATAAACGACCAATATGATGCTCTAAAATAGCAAATAGTGCCGAGACTTCCCTAGAAAATTGCTCATATCCACGGGTTCTATATTTCCATACGTATTTTCCATACCTTAGTAAAACTATTTATGCGTTGCACTTTTCGCACTCCATAGCTGAAAATCTTCTACCCCCATAATATATTCCGAACCACGGGGCACAAATCCAAAGATAATTGATGGACTCGACTAGCAGGCCCATAGCAAAAGACAAGAAACATCAGCAAAGCCCATTATCCGGAGCAGCTAGCGTAGCCCTTGTTGATCTGCCTGCCTCGCCGTGGACCTGCCGGTGAAGACGCCGGCGAGAGCTCGCACCGCCAACATCGAACTCGAATCCAGCCCTCCTCTCGCCTGCCTCCACTGCTGCTGCCCCAGCCTGGCTCACCCGAATTCCCCTTCTTTCCCGCTGCTATGGCTGCGTGATCTGGCCGGGGATTGGATGAAGGAGCGAAAGCCGGCGGCCGCCTCCTCCACCTTGTCCCGGATCCTCGCGGCGTGCGCGTCCCAGGTGCTGATATCCCCTCCCCTCCCCCGGCGCGCGCGCGCTCTCGCTCGCTCCCCTACATGTGGGGATCGGATTGCGCAGTTGAACTTTTCCTTTTTCTTAGCTACTACTAGTTGTTGGTAGGCATTGGGTCGAATTCGGGGATCTGTGAGGGTTCCCGTCGCATATACGTGGATTTGAGTGGTTTAGCGGTTGCGAACATCAAAGATGAGTGATAAAACTGTCGTACCTAGCGTCTATTCACAACCGCTAAACCAGTCAAATCCCTTGTATTGGTAATACTAGTTCCCTAGTATCATATTGTTGCCACATCGTTAGAATCCTGTTATAAGGTCTAATTTGATCAGTGCACCTAAGCTTAGTCCTGATTTTGATTTGCGGATACATGAAGGGTGTCTGCTGCTTAGGTGTTCCATATTTGCCTCTCCGCCCTGTGGATGATCATTACTATACTTATTGAGAAGTTAACATCAGTTTATTGCCTAGAAACTTGGCTGTCGATTTTTCTGTATTTTGTTAGTCTGAGTCTCTCCTAAATAGTTTGGGCCTGCAGATCTGCTTGGTACCCTGATAAGTTGCCTAACTGAAACCATTGGTTTCATCTCATTGCTTAACTGATAATTTGCTACTTGCGCAATCATGCCTTGCCATCAGCACTATATGAATTGTAGCTCAGTAGGAGTGAGTCGGAATGGACAATATTCGTACATTCCCTACGATTTTCTTTTGTTGACAGCGAAGGGTTTGGTGACTTGCTATACTAGTGGTACCAAATATACTTCATGAAATAATTCAAAGGCTTGTGTCAGCTGGCTTTGTGAAGATGAATGAATAATCAATGAACTTATGATTTATGTTGTGATTCTTCAATTGATCTGCTATGCTATGCAGGCAAAAGATTATGGCAGATGCGTAGCAGCAAAGGTCCCTGAGATTGAACATAATATGTGTTCTAAGGAGTTCCTAGCGCTCAGAGCATGCATGCACACTGCGGTAATTTTTTCTATCATTAAGAAAAAAATAGTGTGATTGTATGAAATCATACCATTACAAATTCCCTCTACAATTAATTTCCCAATTCAAATGAAAATGGCCTTTTATTAAATCAACGCTGACTGTTTTGTTCTTGGCCAACAATCAAATTGTGTACCAATATTTTGTCCTCCTCTTGCTTGCTTGCTTCCTCCCCCCTACCTTCTTCACCATTTACACCACCGTTGGCGAGGTTGAGGTTAGGGTTAGAGCTAGGGTTAGGGGGTGGATGTGGCTCTCCGTTGCCCTCTGGCTTAGAGGGATGACCGGTAAGAGTGGTGGTGACAGTTTTTTAGGGAGGTTGTGGGCATGGCGAGAACGCTGGTGGCAAGTTGAGCTCGGAGGGTTGGGTGGTGGTTGAGACTAGAAATCGAATCCAGCGGCAGTGGGGCCATTAGAGACAGAAGATAGCAGGGGCAGTCGAGGAGACGGCCACCGCGTAGAGAGGAAGGGACGAGGGAACAATGGGGGTAATGGTGAGCCGTGCGGTCCTCGGTGGTGCTTGCATGGTTCCTGCGAGGCAGAGGGCGCTTGAGCTTGAGGAGTCGGTGGCAGGGGTTTCGTGAGGGTGGGGAGAGTGTTTGATCATGAGGTGAGATAAGTATAAATGGTTGAGGGCTAATCTAGTCATACAGATCTTGATCTGATGGTTAATCAGACTAGAATTGGCTGTCAATACATAGTCTTAAATTAATATCCTTTTGCCGATTCATAAGCTTACAGAAATCAATTTGCATTAGTTCTATAGATATTTGACAACTGATTTATCTTCTGGGCCTAACTTTCACAATTGCGTAATCATGTTTTTGTATGTCCTGAAAGGTCAAGAATAAGGCTTGAAGCGTCACTGCTTTGGCTCTCTGGTAAGTCTATGTATAATTTATAACTCAAAGAAAATATGTGATAGTGTGGTGCTTTATTACCATATAGTAAGAAAAAGAACTGTGCATCATGCTGACAGCAGCTCCCTTTCCATCATGTGATAAAAATGTAGGCTCACTAGCTTATTCGCTTGAAATAACAAAAGAATTGCAATCAGATGCAAGGAGGTTTGGGCAGCCCGGGTGCCCTCTCTCACACTTATGTACAGCATCCTCCACTACGATGTGACATTCCAGATATTAGGGGCCTATTCTATGATGATGGAAATAAGTTTCTTGTAGCTCCAACAACTGATCGGGTATATGAACATACAGTTAATTGACTTTTCCATTTCCCCCATGAATCTGGTTATATAAAGTAAATTGGTTGCGTGATTGCAGATATTATACTGGAAGATAGCTCCGTCTACTCCATCTGGACCTCCAAACTCTGATCCAGTAAATGAAGGCCCTGTCTTATCAGTTCGATTTTCGCTGGATCAGAAAGCCATAGGTATTCAAAGATCCAGTCATGAGGTTGAGTTTAGAAATAGAGAAACAGGGGAAGCCTGTAGCAAGAAGTGCAGAGCAGATTCTGAAACAACGCTAGGCTTTTTCTGGACCGACTGCCCCACTTGTGATGTCATAATAATAAAAACAAGGTATGTAAGGTGTTGCTGCTAAAGTGTAAATGAAAGAAAATTTATATGTTTCCTACATCCAAATATCCAATTAGCCTACCACAGGAGCACCTTTTGCGATAGACACAATTACTTATTTCCTCATTTTCGGACTGACTTCATTCAAGTTTTAGTTCTATCTAGGAGATTATCGTGTTCGTTGGTTCATTTTTTTGTGAAATGTATCTCTATCGCAGTGGCCTAGATCTGCTTGTATATGAGCCTCAATCAAATGCTCTTCGCCTGGTGGAGTCCAAAAAAATCAATATTATTTGGTATCTTTACACTCATGAAAGCAGGTTGCTTCTTCTTGCTTCTGGCATGCAATGTAACATGTTCACTGGATATCAGGTAATGCATTATGCACACATGAAAGATAGCATATCCCATAGAAAAATCTCTGATAAAGATTTCTTTCATAAATGTTGGCTGCTAAGAAATATTGGTTGGTATTTACTTTCTTTCACTGTTTTGAACCATTGTAAGATTTCTAACTTCCATTCTGCTGGGCTACTGCTGTAGTTGAACTTCAAAGTAGACTTTGTATTGAGATATTTTCAGCTTCTCTGTGTTCTAAAACAGTGGGCGTGGATCTATATAAAACATGCTTTCTAGTTATTACCAAAATGGCGTTTCGTATTCCTTTAGATATTGTTATTAACTAATAAAATTTACTTTCAGTAAAATAATTTTTTGTATGGTTGTTTTTATTTATTTTGTGTGCATATTTTCGAGGGCGTATAGGTCAAAGCGATGCTAAACAAGACAATAAATTTGTAACATATTATTCCAATTCCCAAATTCTGGAGATACAGTTCACTCACGGTATTAGTGGTGGAGGGTCATGGAGACCATCTGGCGAATATATCTCCTAGTATGTTAGCCTACCTGCCGTGCTAGGTGTATATTATTTGGCTAATGCTGCATAATTATTAGCCGGCATCTCGATCAGGTCTCTTTGCTTCTCAATTCTATACTCTAGTTTAGTTGGTATTCTTCTTCCCCTAATGTACTACTAGAACGTCATCGCACTACCCGGCCGATAGTAAGGTTCAAGCCGAGAGCATCCAATATTTTCATCGTCCTCTTGACTCCTGGTCATATCGTGCTTGGGTTCTTTAGCACTTGTAAATTGCTGCTTGATGTGTAATGGTGTTAGGAACTGGGCTTCGCTTGATTCTAGTTCACGCTCCGCCACTGACGGCGTGATTGGTCCATTGGCCCAGGCCCTGTATGCTGAACAACAGTTTTTGCAGTTGAGCTGTTTTTGCAAGTTAGACATCTATGCATATGAAGCTTTTCTTATGAATTTGGAGAATTTTTCTATGCCCATCTTCATGTCTAATATGAATCCAAATGTACATTGAATGAACTAAACAAGACTAACTTATCAACTTTTTCTCCAGATAGCATGATTTATCATCCAGTCTATATGCTAACTTTCACCCATGTTTCTGTCAGTTTTCTGCTGGTGGGATTGTCAAATTGCCTAAGTTTGAGATGATGATGTCTAAATGTGAAGCAAATAACAAGCCTGTTCTTGCTGCTGCTGATGTTCACATTGTAACAGTGTATGCTTTTCTGTCCCTTTATCTGTTTTGTTCTCGTTTGTTTTAGAAATTTCACATATAATTCCAGTAATTTTTTTGTATGTGACAGGTACGGTAGGATTTACTGCTTGCAGCTTGATAGAGTTAACATGTCATTGAACTTGTACCGTTTCTATCGTGATGCTGTTGTGCAACAGGTTTGAATTGTAAACTGATTTCCCTTGTATTTCCTTTTGTCAAACACATGTTATATTTTGGATATTTTTCCCCATCCTAGCTTTATCTTTAAGAGGGGGAGGGGACACATAAGTATGCTTGGACTAGCCTTTGTAAACTAGGTATCTGTTTCAGTTAATATTTATGAAAATTAGCACCCATGGTCATGTTCTTGACATTAACAGCATCCTATTTTCCCATGACATTAATCTAAAATAAAACATCTAGAGGAGTTAGTAAAGATTAAGGTGTTGGTAGAAGATCTGGTTATTTGTCTTGAAATAAGGATTTATTTCGAAAAGTTAGCCTGCTTGCATTTCACAAGGAACAGTTTGAGCTCATAGTAATTAAACTGGATGAACTGGTGGTTCAACCCATAGTTACTGGATTCGCTCAATCCTTCATCAAACCCCGATCTAAATCGGTTTCTAATTCGCCAGCTCACTCTTGAATCACTACGCTGAGCAGCACATGAGTACGATCCTTGTCACCAATTTCATCTCGGTCATCAACCTCTCTGTCCATAAAGAAAGATTGCAAGCAGCTTTGTCGCAGTCGCCGTTGACCAAGCTTCACTGTAGTCTCTGTGGAACAAGCCACTTCGGCCTCGAGTTGTGGTGGGGAGCAGAGCTGGCAGCACAGCATTGGGAGAGATGTAACGGAGGGCAGCAAGATGGAGAGGAGCAGGTGGTGTCAAGTCGGAGAGAGCGAGAACTTGGATGTGACCTGCGAAATGCAACGCGATGGAAGAGAGAGCTAGAGAATTGTGTGCCTGAATACGACTAGGGTTTGGCCAGCAGTACATGGACTCACAGGATATTTGTTTTGTGAACCCAATCTTCGATCCGTGAGTCAGATGTATACCCTAGCCATAGCCCACATTGTAGTCGAATTGTTAACTGTCTGCATAAGGAGGTACTGTGATCTGCATAAGGAGGTGTCGACTCCTACATTTATTAACAGGTTGCACCATCACTTACACAGTTCTAATAAATACCATCTATTGAGTCAATTTGACTAATGATATGTAGGTGGTCATGATTAAGTGTGTCTGATAAATAAAAGGTCAAATGTTATGATAGCACTCCATCCGTGCATCTGGGTTTCTAGAAGATGTTCAGATGGATCATATTTTAACTGTCTTGTCATTATTATGTGATTATCTGGTTGAATCATAGAGTTCTTAGGAGAATGCGCATGAGGAATAGCCTGTAATGTTATACGCGCTTTGCTTTCCATTTTATCTGGTTTCCGAGAAGGCTGCAAGCAGTTCGAGCTAAAGTTTGGACGAGGTTTCTGGTTCATGGCTAAATTGGACAACTTGGCCTCGTTATCTGTAGAAAAACCATCCCGTTTGACGGATTACACTGTACCTGTTTCATAAGTCCTGTGCTGTTCATTTTTGTTGTTGTACATTAACACTTCATTTGTTTCTGAAAAGTTCATAAACTTCTTAAAGTTTGGATGAAGTGACTGAGATAACGAATATTTTTCCCAAAAAGAGACCAAAGGAATAGTGCCTTGATCAATGATAATAAGACCTTACTATTCTGGTCTAGGTTTGGAATCCCTGTTTGGTACTCCCTCCGTTTTTTAACATAAGATGTTTTAGCTATTGCACATGTTGTCTAGATACACAAAAAAATGAGTGAATATGGACACTAAAACATGTCTAGATACAAGTTGTGACATGTGAATGTGGAAAAAGGCTAAAACGTCTTATATTAAAAAACAGAGGTAGTAATGTCTTTCTATTACTGCATTCAAGAGGTCGTGGCATTTCACTAACTCTAAGTTTATTATTTCAGGGTACTCTCCCAACTTATTCAAGCAGAATTGCAGTCAGTGCAGTTGACAATATTATCATGGTCCATCAGATAGATGCAAAAGTTGTCATACTATATGATGTGTTTATGGATTCTTACTCGCCAATATCTGCACCACTTCCGCTCCTAGTGAGAGGATTGTCCAGCAATAGTAGGCAAGCAGCTCAAACGGCAGATCACCAATCAAGTGCATATGGTGGGACGTTATATGGAGAAGGCTGGAACTTTCTCATTCCTGACCTTATCTGTGATGCTGATAATGGGCTGCTGTGGAAACTTCATTTAGACCTGGAGGTAAGGAATCGGCAATGGATTATTCCTTGATTATATCATCCGCAATGCAATACATCTTTGGCCTGACATGCATAACTTGAAACCTAGGCTATCGCTGCTAGCACTTCTGATGCTCCTTCGATTTTGGAATTCCTTCAGAGACGAAAATCTGACCTGAGTATGGTAATATGATTTTACTGCTTCGCAGATATGCCCATCTCATAGTTCAGCTTTTGCCAATTATTACAATTTCATACCATTTCTTACTTAAATTTATGAAGCAGGTCAAGACACTTAGCTTTGCTATAATTCGAACAATCATCCTGGAAAGGAGGCCAATAACTTTGGTTGCCAAGGCAATGGATGTCATCCTTGATTCATACTCCCGTTTGATGAAAATGGGAGGCAGTGCTGCTGGGGCTAGGAGAACATCTGAGCAAAACGAACAATCTGGTCAGCCTATTGAGGACTCCCATGTGGTTTCTCAGGAACCACCTTCTGGGACAGTGAATAGACCTGTTGTTCACACAGATTCGGCAATTGGAGTCGAGAGTAGACAGTTGCAATCAAATTCTGGAGCTGCACATGTAGATAGGGTATCTTTAAATTCTTCTGATTCTGAAGGTACTGCCACTACATCTAGAGCAGTAAGTCAGGCAACATCTGGTGCCACCAGCGAAAGACCGCAGGTTGTAGGTGAGGATAGCAGACCATTGGCTTCTGGTGCATCAATGCAGCATGGAACACATGTAGCTAGTGTGGCAATTTCACCTATCGAAATGTTCCAGTCTGTCTTTCTTCTTGTTGAAGATGAAATGATGGGCGACCCTGCATATCTTATTACTGTCATCATGGAGTTTTTACGAAGGTACTTAGTGTTCTTGACAGTAGTTTAGAAGCAACGAACACATGATAGTAAGAAGATAAATTACTGTCTTGTTTTGTGTACAGCATGTCAAAGGCTGGGCTGAAGGCTCCTCCCAATCTTTATGTGATGATGACTACTTTGCTGGCCCGCAGCAACCGTTATGCTGAAATAGCACTGTTTGTGTCAAACAAGGTTAGTATGTTGTTCTAACATGTTCTAAAACCATTATTACTGATGATTAGTGTGGCAATTACATAAAATACACTAGCAATCATGTTGTGTACTGATGACCAAATGTACTATGTTTTTACCTCCGTTAAATACACTTGCAGATCCTAGAGCCCTCCAGGGAACTCGCAATGCAGTTAGTTGAACTGGGTCGACATCATTCGCTGACAAGAAAATTGGGCGTAGACATGCTGCGGGAGAGGTGCCTGCACCATGATTATGTTGCTGTATTACTGCAAGAAGGGTACTACCTGGAGGCTCTACGCTACGCTAGAAAATACAAGGTATCCATTAGTATCATTGATACTTGAATTACTAGTGGATTCCTTCCATATATCTGAGCATGCTATGTTGCCAGAGCAAAGCATAATTTTGGTTACTATAGCCAAGGGTTTGACTAGGCATATCTAAATCGAACGGTTACAACTAAAAGAAAAAATTGAGCCCAGTATAAAAATACAAGACGAATCCTGAGGCCAAGTGGCTAAGCTCAGGCGACTAAAACTTGAGAAAATCTCAGTAGAGTGAGTACTAGCGATTGCGTCAAGTTAAATACTTTTCTGCTTGCTGTTTATTGGTACCATGTCTACTGAAATCGCTGCTCAAGTGCTCATCATATGATCTAAGGTAGCACCTTGGTTTTGTTCCAGTAATTTTGTTGCATCCCTTGTTACTGACATGAAGATTCGTCCAGGTTATCACCGTGCAGCCTGTCCTATTCTTGGAGAAAGCCGTGGCTAATGGCAGTGGGAGGAACGTTGCTGCTGTGCTGAGCTTCTTCTCTGAGTTCCTGCCAAGCTTCAAGTCGACGTCGGACTATGGCAGATATCAGCACATACTGTCCGAAATGGTTTGAAGCTCGAACAACTCTGCCCCAAGCAATTAGCGGGCTGTATGGGTGCACCGACCACTCGTTCTTCTCTCCTGCGAGATCTTAGAAGCTTTTCTAACTGATAACTTGGCTCTTCCCTGTTTGAAAGATTATACCTGCATCGATATTTTATTGTGAATAATAATAAGCTGGTATAAGGTCACAGCTTGATTCAGTTTCGAACATGCCTAAGAAAAAACATGGTCGATATCCACCCATATTCAGAACCCACAACACATATGCACAACATAAAGGGTGAATAAGAAGTACCAATTCGTTTTGGAGTTTGTGGCTTTTTTATACGCTGCCCCAAAGCTGATATATCGAGCAGAGGGTCCCGTTTGGAACTTTCGATAAGCAGTGGAAGATAAAAACGTTCAGCTATGTTGTCTATTGGACGAATTATATGTTCAGTATTATTTTTGGTTGATTTTTCCTCACGCCAAAAAATGCGTAATTCTTATGTTCTTTCCTGGAGCAAAATGACAATCCTTTGTCCTCAATTAATGTACGGCATGGACTAGTAGCGCATTATACCAATCTTAGCATCAAATCAGCGCAAACTGGGTGCTGTCTGCAACTCGCAAGGCATATGTTTACGTGACATTGTTTTTTTTAACATGCACTTCACCCGAAAAACATACTTTCATGCCTTGTAGACATTGGTTCATCACTCCTAACTAATCTAGCAACGGTCTAAGAAAATTATGCTTTTCATGTAGCAATATTTTAAAAAACAAATCATGTAAACCAGGAACATCGTTGGAAATCTTAATGTATATATATGTTCTTCTTAAAGAAAAGTTCATGTGTCAACCATAAAGAACGCACTACTAGTTAGATTATAATCTTAAAATGGCCCTTGGACAAGGTAATATTCCATAACAGGAAGATGAAGGGCCTTTATCTTAAAAACTGCAGACAAGACCGAGTCACAGACCAAGGCCCTTAGAGCATCTCCAACCGACGTGCTATTATAGCGCGCGCGTTTTCCAGTTTACAGCGCCGTTTTTCAGTTTACAGCGCGCAGTACAAAATTCGTCTTCACCGGACGCGCTATTTTACCGCGCGCTAAAACATCGCCCAACCGGGCGCTGTATTTTACAGCGCGTGCTATCGCCACAAACAGCAAACGCACGCGCAGCGCCAGATTTGAAAATCAAACGGGCGTCGGAAAATAAAATAAAAAATGACACAAAATATTCTAGATAGGATTTTTCATAGATTGATAACGTTAAAAGTTCGAACGATTACACGGAATATTACAATGGATAAAACTATAACTACATATATCCAGGCGACGGAGACACCGGCGGCGATGCTCGGACTACTCGTCGGAGTCGGTGAGGTCATCCCAGTTGAAGTCGGAGGAGTCGGCGGTGGAGGACGACACCGGCTCCGAGGAGTAGAGGTCGTTCCAGCGCGGGTCGTTCGGCGGGATTGTCGGGTTGTCCAACTGAGCGAGGATGAACTCCCGCCGGTGTCGCTTGTTGAGGAGGCGCTGGGCGCGGTTCTCCCGGCGGTCGGTCCTCCTCCGCGCGGCGTCGGCGCAGAACTCCTGCTCGGCGTGCACGTCCTCCTGGAATCTCTGTCGCCAGAGCAGGCGTTGGCGCTCGTCCTCCTCGGCAATGAGGAGGCGCCGCTGCTGGACGCGGTGGCGGCGACGCTCCTCCTCGTTGATGATGCGCGACGGCGGCGCCGGATCCTGCGCCTGCTGAACGGTGGGCGCGTCGTTGAAGTTCATCGAGTGGCGCGGGCGGCCGAGGCGCTGATGACCCAAAATCAAACTTTATAAAATTTCACCAAGCAAAATCAAACTTTTGTAAAATTTCACCAAGCATATGTAGAAAAGAAATCTCAACTCAACAATATAAAAATTATAATATTAGAATCGTCATAAAATGTATTTTTATATTATATGTATGTACTGTTCATCCGTATGTTTTTTTTCCAGGGAGAGAGAGAAACGCACATTTTCTCCCAATTCTTTCTCCTTTTTTTCCAAAAGTGAAGCAACACAAAGGTGGAGAAAATTACCATGCACTAATCTGCCAGGAAAAAAGTTGTTTCAGTAAAGTTGCTGTGCATTTGCTCATAAGTAGCACTCCAGCTTTTCCTTAAGCATGCCGGGAGGGAGAGCTTTTCAAGATCGATAGCTTAATCAACATTATTATTTATTAATCGAAAAGAGAAAAGTCCAAAAGAGCTGCAGAGGTATGAGTAGAGTACTGACTGAGATTAGCAGGCAGAGGGGGCCAACAGCTCCACGCACTCCCCACTCCACTCCACTCCACTCTCCAGTCTCTCCCACTGCGCTCCCCCTCCTCGTCGCCTTTCGCCGCCGCCGTCTCTGATCTCTCCACCTGCTTCCCCGGGTTCGGTCACCGCCGTTTCAGATTCGCGAGCGCTCTTCTCTGTGTCTGTTTCTCCGATTAATCGGTTCTTGGCAAGAGGTGGGGGTTCTTTCTTCATCTCCCTCCCTCGTTCGTCTGAAAATTCCCCCCTTTTTAGCTGGTTGGTCATCTCAGCTCTGACGCGCCACCGCCTTGATTTGCAGGTGGCGGGTTCCCAAATCTCTCCGTCGAAATTCGCCATCTTTTTCCTCCGTTACTACTTCCTGTCCCGTTCCTGAGTTTGATGCTGGAGAAGGGAGGGGGCGGATGCTAGTGAGCCAGCGCGCGACTGAGGCGTGATCGAATCGAAGAAGAACATCTGATTAGTTTTGGTGAGGGAGGAGACTTGGGGGGCCATGTTCCAGCTGCTGTTCCTGGTGCTGTTCGCGGAGGCGGCGGTGGCGCTGCTGCTCATGGTGAAGGTGGGCCCGCTGCGGGAGCTGGCGATGCGGGGCGTGGAGCAGGCCAAGACCGGCAAGGGCCCGGCCACCGTCAAGACCATCGCCTGCACGCTCTCCGTCATCCTCATGTCCAGCGTCACCACCATCCTCAAGATCCAGAACAGGGGGCACAAGCTCGGCACCGTCAGCCCCATGGACCAGGTGCTCTGGAGGACGCACCTCCTCGAGGCATCCCTCATCGGTCAGCATGCATCTCCTGCCCTCTTTCGTTCTTTGATTAATTAAGCGTCTCTAGTTCTTACTCTTCTGCTGATGACGAATCCTAGCATTGCTAGTGCCTATGAAATTTTGGAGGGTAAAGTTGCAATTGCTGCGTAGCTTTTGGTGAGGAAGGTGTCATTTCGGTGCTTTCGCTTTTAATCAAGTGCAGAAAAGTGTTATTATACCAACTCATACTTTAGAATATGCACTGCAATTAGGTTATCTCCTCAGGATTTTGTATCCTGACATTTTGGATCAAATTAATAATCTGCATTTCACTGAAGTAGGGTATAAATCATGCATCATAAATTACAAGCAAAATTTACTGCATAGGTTGTGAAGGTGGTAGTTTTGGAGATGAAGGTGCCATCTCAGATGCTTCTCTTCTAATCCTAGGGTTATAATACCAATCTATACTTTAGAATATGCAATGTATAGTTTGACTCTTGTCTCTGCACGAAGGACATATGGTGTTAACTTAAGGTACATGTCTGTGTAACCAGTTGTTAACTTATAGTTCAACTACGGATTATAGAATAACAGTGTGTAGTGCAAGTTCCGTGCAATTGAAATCTCGAACTGAAAATATCTTATACATAACTGCAGCTGATTTTGTCATTAAAAAGGATGGTATTATATTTCTATGTTAGTAGCATGAGTCTTTCATGTGGTGTACCTGGTGGTCAACTGGTCAAGCAATAGTATATTGCAATTGGTATGGGCTGTATACAATAAGAACGGATATTGCTTAGGTTTGCATCAGATTTATATTGCTTTGGCTTGCATCAGTACTATAAACAGGGTAGCCTAAGATCTTTGGATCAAATTGGTAATTTACAGTTCATTCGCTGAAGTAGGGTGTAAACCATGGCTTATAAATTACAAGCAAAAATGACGTTATTATATTTAGTTGTTAGTAGCATTAGTCTTTCATGTGGTGTGCCTGGGCGGTCAACTGGTCAAGCAATTGTATATTACCATGGTCTGGGCTATATACAATACGAACTGATCTTGCCTAGGCTTACAATAAAACAGGGGTAGCTGGAGTTGCTGCAACTGCACAGGCAGTAGAAAAGTAGATCATAGCTAGAGTTTGTTGTTTGGTCTTGCTGGGCGTTCGGATGACAGCCTCTTGGCTGAAAGTGAGTTGTCCAGGGACAAATCCACTTTGACTTTGTATCAAGGTTATAAAAAGCACGCCTAGGCACACGCTTAAGCTTGCTGAGCGGAGGCTTAAACATGTGCTTAGCTGCACTTAGCACTTTAATCCTTCAGAAAAGGGCAAAACGAGGGACAAAACATTTTTTTAGAGGAAACACAAATGACATTTGCGTTTCTTTACATTGGAAAGAGAGAGTTGCTAAAACCTCCGAGGAGGTACAGTGCCAAAAAAAAACAGAAAATCAGTGTACATCCCAAGTGTTTGGGAGAATGGCGCGCAGACCCAATGCACCGGCTCTAGCCCAAAGTGCAGCTTCAGCCTTGATCTTGCTCACCAAGGCGCTGGTTGATGGGGTTGCAGCGTTGAACACACAGTCATTGCGGTGTTTCCATATCATCCAAGGAATCAGCAACGCCGCGGAGGCAAGTCCTTTGCGCATCGGCTTCGCTGTGTGATGACGTGCCTTACTCCACCATTCCGTCAAGTTTTCCTCGTCATCAGGCACACGGCAAGTGAGACGCAGCCCGGATAGGATCTCAAGCCACACCTGCTTGGAAAAGGAGCATCTGAAAAAGAGGTGCTGGATTGTTTCCGGTGCCTGGTCACATAGCGGGCAGCAGGGTGGGTGTGGCAGTCCACGGCGAGCAAGCCGATCAGCCGTCCAGCAACGCCCAAGATTGGCAAGCCAATGGAAGAACTTCACTCGTGGCGGTGCCCAAGCTTTCCAGGTGAGCTTCCACGCCGGGCAGGAGGCTGAGCCATGGAAGGTGGCGAGGTAGGCCGACTTGGCAGTGTATGTGCCTGTCGCAGTCAGCCTCCAATGCAGCCGATCGGGCTCAGTAGTGAGGACGACACTCTCGAGTGCATGCCACAACAACAAGTATTGCCCAATTTCGTGGATGCCAATGGTGCCTTGAATGTCCGTTGCCCAGCGGTGCTCGAGTAGGCCATCTGCCACCGTCCTGGACTTGCGTCGCCGTTTGGGGATGACGGCATAGAGCTGGGGCGCGATTTCGGAGATAGCGCGCCCATGAAACCATCGATCTTCCCAGAAGCGTGCTCGCTGACCATTGCCCAGGATTGTGACCGTAGACGCAAAGAAGAAGGCATGTTCCTCTTGTGTAAACTGGAGGTCTAGTCCACTCCATGCTCTGCCATCGTCCATCTTGCTGAACCATAGCCAGCGTATGCGTAAGGCAAGGCCAGTACGCTGCAGGTCCCGAACACCCAGTCCGCCAAGCTGAATAGGGCGGCAAACTGTCTGCCAATTGACGTGGCAATGGCCACCATTGGCGTCAGCGCGCGCAGCCCAAAGAAATCCTCTTTGGATCTTGACGAGAAGCTTGAGAACCTTCTTTGATGGCGCGAGCACAAGCAGCTGGTGTATGGGAATCGCACTAAGGACCGCCTTAACAAAAGCTAGGCGGCCAGCACGATCCATGAGATGAGCCTTCCAAGTTGGTAGCTTCCCTGCAGTTTTGTCCACCAAAAACTGCAGCTGTGCGGCGGTGGGGCGCCGTATCGTCAGTGGGATGCCCAAGTAGGTGATTGGGAGATCAGCAAGTGGGCAGCCCAGGTTGGCGATGGCGGGAGCCGCTGTGTCAGCATCACATCTGATCAGCGTGGCAGTGCTCTTCTGGAAGTTGACACGCAAGCCAGACGCGCGTCCAAAGAGATGCAGGATTTCTTTCACAGCAAGTGTATCCTCCGGCGACGAGTGACAGAACAGGATTACGTCGTCGGCATATAGTGAGATGACGGGGATGTCTCTGCGCGGGTGTAGCTGCTGAAGGACGTTGAGCTCTATCGCGCGGTGAAATAGACGTCCCAGTGTGTCCAGGGACAAAACATTCAATCGCCACCTAGCGCTTAATAAAACTTGCTTTGTATTATGCCTTAATTAACATCATGAAGAGAAGACTGGATTAACATATTTTAAGCCTTGTGAGCAAGTGATTTGAGTAAAAGGTAAAGTTTTCTGTACGAAGGCTTAAAGTTGTACGCTAGAATAAGCAGGGGGCAAGAGGTAGTAGTATGTAAAATTCAGATAGAAACTATCTTACTCGAGAGTATCTGGTACTCCATATGAAGATTTCGATAGGTACGGCTTGAAAATAAGGTGCATTATATTTTTTCTAAAAACAACTAGCTTTTTTAGTAATTGTAGTACTGTTAAGTGTTAACCTTTAGTTGGTCATCTTATTACCACTGTACTGTTCTTGGCTTAAAAATCTTACAGCTATGAAATCATGGTCTGCAGCAAGGGCAGTTGCACTTAATAATATTATTGACGATTTAGTTTGGCTCATGGTTCACTGAATTTGGGATTAGGGCCTGTTTAAAGCTGAATCTGGTTCAGTTGTAATAATAATTACGGTTTGTGGGAAAGTCTTATTTCATGGTGTACCCATTTGTGCTTTGTATATGGTACATGGTATGGGTCTAAAGGGGGGTTGTCGGTGAACTGAAACACAATCTCTCGTACGCACATTGTCCTTCTGATTGCAATTCATACCCAAGAGCAGTGCTATCAACAAATGAATCATCTAGGCACCGGTAAGTAATCAGGGAAGCTTGTTTTAAGTGATGCACATCATTTCCATTTTTTTGCGGGGCATTTCCATTGAAAATTTAAGCTGTTGGTCCAATTCTGTCTTGTTCCCTTCTTGAAGATTGGGGGTTCAGACTAATGTGATGAAAGTAGGCCTCAAAAGATCACTTCCTGTCAGATTGTGTAAATCTATTAGCCATGAGTAAAATACGGTTTCGTAGTTAAACCTGGCATACACTTCTAACAGCTTATCACTACCTGACAGGATACACACTGTTCCTTGCATTCGTCATCGACCGGTTGCACCACTACCTCCAGAAGCTCATTACTCTAAGGAAAACCGCCAGCACCTCGAGGGAGGAGGTCGAGAAGCTCCAGATGGAGAACCGATCCTTGCGTGAGAAGGAGGAGCGGTCCTCCAGCGAGACCAAGAAGCTCCAGCAGGACATCGCTAAGCTGTGCGAGGACATGAGGAAGCTGAAGTCCGAGTCGGACGACAATGAGAGGAAAGCGCTGGAGGCGGAAGGCCACGTGAACGCCCTGCAGAAACAGTCAGAGGAGCTGCTCCTCGAGTACGACCGGCTGCTGGAGGACAACCAGATCCTGCAGTCCCAGCTTCACTACAAAGCCTGAATAGGTTAATACCGTGTGGCTGAGGCTCGTGATGTGATTCTTGGCTAATGGCTATGTCGTTTCCGTCTCTTAACTTGCGGTGGTATTGTTGGATGTGGTGTCAATTTTGTAGATCTTGTCTGGTGGTTTGTTTTGAGGCACCTGATGATGAAATGGATATGGGGGAAGATCAGGTTTCAGAATGTGCTTTGTATTAACTGATTATGCATGTAGCAAAAAAAAAAAACTGATTATGCACGTTTCGAATGCTGGAATTCATCTTGGGTTCATGCAGAGATTTTGAGCGATTTTCTAGAACATATGTTTCTATGAAGAATAAACTTGAAATTTCTACAGAACAATTGTACCGATGCCTTGCAGTTCTGCACTTTCCTTGTGGGATATTGGGCTTACGGACCCATATCAGCCCAGCCTTTGCCATGTGTCACACTATCCCAGCCCAATGCCCAAGCTCGTTCTGCTCAGCTGGCAATGCAAACTTAAGCTGTCAATAAGGTGGTTCTGGTTATTCTATCAAAGAAAATTTAACCTTCGATACAGAGGAAAAAGTTTTCACTTGGTTTAAAAGAAAAGGTGTCACAACAAATTTACAGAAGACTCCTTCCTGCTCAACTAATATGGGGAGCTTCCAGAATGGCAGCATTACTACAGAATGGTGGAGATATCCTTCAGTAACATTCATTTTCAAACAACGCTACTGACTGAGTCATATGAACTGCTTCAGGAACTCGGTCGCCACGAGCCGACCCCGTGTATTCACCGACAGCTTCAGCTCGCTGATCTCCTTGTCAATGTCCTACATCACAAAGAAGCAGACATAAGCGGTCAGTACACATGTTATGTTCAGACCGTGAACAGTTTATAATATAGCATCGAAACAAGTCCTTTTCCACAGACTGTATTCTTAGGTATTGTCGGGTGAGGCAACTTTAGCTGTATTGTGACACGATTGCCGAGTATTTTGCACTTTGGATCTTATTCATGTGTAGGTTGTGAATCCAAGATCGACAATGGTTAAGATAACATGGTAAATTTAGAACTGCTGGATGTTTATTTACACAGGACACACGATAACATTAGGGAAACTGCAAGCATGTCTAAACTTACTCTTGCTCTCTTGATTGTTTGTTTATATATGATGAGAGAACTTGTTTAGAAAGAAAGAAAAACAAACTTAGAGAACCTTTACTTACCTCCATAAACTGCACAATAAAATCAATGAGCTTATGCTTGTGCATGTCCTCACAATGATAGTTTGTTATGAGGAAGCTAATATCATAACCCTGAAAGAAAAGAAAACTGGGTAAGACACATTTAAATCTCCTGAATACCGTGTTACTGGGCCTGGTACCTCTAATAGCCTGGCTTCATTTTCATACAGTTCATGTACTACTGTGAACAGTTGATTGCTACAGCTACCGGTACAACTGAAGGTGCTCCATGTACACAGTTTTGTAATACCTGAACTGGTTTTCTTCTCAAAACTTGGAATGCTTCTGCCCTCATTGACAAAAACCTAAGAAACTTCTTTGCAAGAATATTTTCTAGTTCATCTGCCTGCTTAACCTGTCAAATCGAAAAAGAAATACATGATGACATAACAGATGATAAGTGATTGAGTTATACAGTCCTAACAAGAAGTATTAACTTCCAACAGATTTTGTTCACTACCTTCAAGCTTATACGGATCGAATTGATCGAAGTCTCTACCAGACACTTCTCAGCTTCATTACGGCATATAAGCACCTGTAGAGGAAAATCCCGATTATGAATCATAATTCTGAATAAACTTTTTTTTTTGCAAACAGATGGGTAGGTTACATATGCAAGTTATCGCAATTGATTTAGTTGGGTTCATAAGATTTATACAATATGACGATCATTAGACTGGCCACCACATCATGCTTATAGCGTATGTTTTTTGTCACCCTTCAGAGTTTTGTAAATGCTGAATTCATATAGGAAACATGAAGGGTAGACGTCATAACTTTGCTTATTACATGGGAGTGTTCGAAATTTCATGAGACAAGAAAGAACGTTTCGTTCTGGTAAAGCTGAATTACGCTTATGCATAAACATGATGTTAAGAACAATCAACATGAAAGAAAGCTGTTCATGATTAGCAGAATAGATTCCATATTCACAAAGGCTTGAATAAACTTCCGCCATATAGGTAGGACTTAGGAGCCTAGTCTAGTGACGAGGGTTTGTTTGTTTAAAACTTAGAATGACAAAACGAATTTTACATACGATGCCAAAGAAAATTATAACTTGAATTGATGGAGTAATTTCATTGTGAGAAACAGCAATACGGGTGCTTATGATTACTCGAAAAAGGCATTTAATCAAAGATCTGAACTTCAGTCTAATGACGACATTATTCTGCATTTTTTTACCAACATTTACTCAAAGTCAGTATGAGAAAAGCAGAATGGATGCAAAACAATCAGTTCATGTACATAAGGGAATTACACTCACAACTCACAAGATATGTTTTTAGCAATATCAAAGAATCAAAGTTAAATTCGAGATGCTACTAAGAGTTTCCCTTACTGGATTCAGCAGAAGTTCAGGGCTAGTCCTGTAAATAGAATTGAAGAAAAGATGATGTGAGCAAAACCTGATTTATTCAGGTTCATGAGCTTCAAGAGAAGGTGTAGATACAAAAGCAATACAACTTTTGAGAAAAAAATGGTAATACTTGTATGAGAAACATTTTCTTTGAGAAAATGTATGAGCAAACGTGAGCACATGTGAATGTGTGATTACAACTTTACAGTGGCTTAAAGACTATCAAGGAAGCCAAAGATAGTGCTGGTATTCCAGTCGTACAATCATTTCATGAATTAACTAGGGACAACTCCAGCCTGTTTCTAGTATGATAGGATTCATCAGGTAGCAACATGTATGCCAGAGTACACAAATGCATTGAACAAGAAAAGAAGCAGAAGAGTGTTCTCTCAGCAGCAAAAAAGGTTTCGTCGATTTTCAACTATCATGAGCAGAATCCAGTTTCCCAAACTGAGACACCATTCTACTAGATTATCTTGGTCTGAATCGAATCATGTAGAGAAAGAACAGATAAAATAATGCACGCATTGAATAAACAGCATCCAGTTCAAATGATGGCTTACTTGAGCTCCACTTCTGGTTTGTTGTGCCTCTCGACTTCTTGGCAAGGAAAATTCTAGAGGTAAACCAAGCACACATGCTACCTAAGTTAGACTTCTCAGCCTGAGCAGTGTGTAAGGAACGACGATTTAGAAGTGAACAAATGGGAATACCTGTAGGCACATTGCAGCCTCGAGAGTGTTCCGGATGCAAGTCAGATACAAGCGCAGAGTATTAGCCTACAATATAACAAGAACGCATTAGGACCTATGCCGCATGGAAGACATAAATCTATTTTGGGGGGTAAAGTTTTCTATTTATACGTTTATGCTGAACCAGGACGGGAGTAACCAGAGTGATAACTGAAACCCTAGCATT
Source organism: Poa annua (assembly GCA_026929855.1). NCBI lineage: Eukaryota > Viridiplantae > Streptophyta > Magnoliopsida > Poales > Poaceae > Poa > Poa annua. The sequence goes on along the minus strand of CM049434.1, from coordinate 3,064,049 downwards.
CAAAATGGAGACTCGGGGTCTACAATTCTCCAATCACAACAGATGAACGTACTAGTGTTTGGAAGGGAACTCAGCTTGACTGAATTGAAGTCTAGAAACCAATACATTTCACTGCACACATGTATCAGTTGTACCATGTACGTAAAACCTTACTCTCGATTCCTTTCGATCTGTATACAAAATTTTACAAGAACTCTTTTACGTACAATTCTGCATCGGGCGTAGCACATGTTCAGACAGCTGATGGAATTAAAAAACGAACAAGATATACTTATATGCTCATTCAAGCAACCCTGCTGTTTTCGTTCCTGAACCTAGTGTACATTTCTCAAAAATTATAAACCTGTACTAACTCTGAACCTTTACACGTCTCTGAACATGTACATTTCTGAACTCTGCAATGACTCGCCACTTGGGCAAGAATAGATTCAGCAACCAGATAAACCTCGGAAAGTTCAATCACACAGTCGTCAACTAGATATCCCAAGTTGCAGGACTCGGTCCTGTGGCTAACCGAATTCGGCGGCGACCAGGGAAGGGTGGGAGGGATCTAGTGGAAGGAGAGGGGAGCCGGACTCACCATGGCTACTAGAGAGGGTCGCGGCCGTCGGGGAGGAGAAGGGATCCGGTGGGCCAGAGAGGGCGGGGTGGCCGCCGGGAGGCGCGAGGGCGAGCGGTGGGGGGAGGAAGAGGCGCCGGCGTCGGTGGCGGCGTCCGTGGACGTGACGCTGTTGGTGGGCCTGGGCCGGCGTCGGGAATGGGCCCAGCAGCAAGGCAGCGATGACGACGGGAAGGAAGTGTAACGGACAGGGAACGAATAATCCCACCTCGCGGAGCGTGGAGGAAGCGCCGAGGTGCGTGGCCTATATATACGAGCCGCGGTGCTGGCGGTGGAAGGCTGCCTTAAACTAATGAGTAAGGAAAACAAAGCGGTGCGGTGAGAGCCGCTCGCGGTGCGGGTAGTGAAAACCGCACGGCAATTTTTGTAGGGGGCAAGAGGCTGGCGCCGGCACTGACACTGCTTACTTTGCAGGACTTGCCTGTGCGGGCCTCCCTACCCACCAAACCAAAACTCCAAATATATTTATGAATTCTGGATATCAGTTTTAGTAAAATCTAACCTGACCACTATTTGGTCTCTCCGCGCTCCCAACCACACCCACACACAAAAAAATAAATATATCGATCCTTCCTCCAACATTATGTTCGGTCCGGTCTATATGTTTGGTTTTTATGTATTTGGTTTTCGGTATGTTCGGTTCGGTCTTCGGTCATGACCAAATTAAGAAATGGCAGTCCAAATATATATTGGTAGGAAAGAAATGGCAGCACAACACTTTTCGGTCGCATCACAAACCTGGAAATAGTGGTAGTAAACTTTGCACAAGTACATACAAAATTGATAGCACAACAGCATACGGTGACAACATAAAATGGTAGCCCAACTGCATACAGTAACTCACATCTAAAAAATCTGAGATAACGAACAAGGCATCAACCACTAACTGTTTTTTGTTGTTGAGAAAATGCATCAACCACTAACAAAACTAGGGAGCAACGAACAAAAAAAAAAGGTGGAACGCTTGCTAGCATGTAAATTCGGTCATTCGGTCTATTCGGTTTATCTAGATGTGCAGACCGAATTTCTAAACTAATTTCGGTCTATTTTAATATACTACCCAAATTTGTTTTGGTCTTTTCGGTCTCGTCAGTTCGGTTTCGGTCTCGGTTTTTTTGGTTTTCGGTCATTGGTTTTTATGCCCACCCTTAGACCCAGCAACCCCGATCCACACCTGCGCTCCCCTAGGCTCGTACTGCTCCACCACCGGTGATACTCCGGGGGCCGGCCTCTCGTCCCTGCTCGCCGCCGGTAGTTACCCGGCGCACTGCCCCTAGCACCCCCCCCCCCCCCCACCTCACCTCTGTCTTCTGCTCCGCTTCATCCCGGCGGTCAAAACGCCCTGCACCTCCCCTGCATCCCGATGCTCGGACGCCATGGGGATGGGAAAGCCATCGCGGCTGATGTCGGAGGAGGAGGGCGGGGGGCGCCGGGGTACCTGGGATCTACATCTTTCCCCTCCTAGAACCCGGGTACGTGCGCGCTCGCAGGCGCTGATGGCATCGTCGCAGGCCAACATGGATAAGATGCAGCTTCTCCCGAGCTACCACATGAGGAGGTAGGCGAGGAGTCAAGCTCGTCACCGACACGCTCTACCTCATCGTCTCCTATCCAACTGATTCCTCTCCTCCAACCCGCTGATGGCGCAACAGTCTGCAACATCTCGACGTCGTCACTGCAATTCTGATCGCAGGCCTGATGTAACTTCTACTGGATGTAATTATATTTTAATGTAATGGGTGCCTAATGTGAATTTCTGATTTTTTTTAGTGTAAATTGTCTTCAAGTTGAACTGTAGAAGTTTATGCATGTAGGATTTAATTATTTTAAAAAAAATGTAGGATTTAATTTCCATGTCCAAATTAGTATACATTCTTAGAAGTTGCTCACGAGGTTATGGATCTACTTTCATTGCATCGGTGGACCTAGTTTCCCAGTAGGTCTGAAGCTTTTTGTATGTACGTCCAGGTGTTCAGAAGTAGCTTCAAAAGCTTATGGATTTATTTTTCAAATATATTGGTGGATGTAGTTTTTCCAGAAGTTGCTTTCATTTTTTTTGTGTGCTGGATGTATTTCTGTAGATATAGTTTTCCCTTGACAGTATAGCATTCAAAAGTTTTCTCATCCTGGATGTAATTTTCTTGATCCTGGATGTAATTTCACATCCTTAAGGATATGTGAGGCAACTTTTATTATTGCTCCAAAATGGATATTACCAAGTTACTCGTGTCTTTTTTGCTTCCCTATATATTTTTAAATTTTGTTAATCTGATCATGTTGTTTTGTTTTTTATGGATGTACTGAGTTCGTTGGATGTAACTTTCGGTGCTGGAGAAGGAAGGGAAAAAATGCATTCCTGGTGTCAAGACATTGTTATCCTGGATGTACTTCAATGATCCATAGATGTGGCTTCTCTTGACAGCATAGTAATCGAAAGTTCTCATTGGATTTTTTTTGGTTATCCCGGATGTAATTTTACATCCTTAAGGTTATGCGATGTAACCTTAGGAAGCAAAAAAAAGCGTGGATCGTGCTGTGAAAATATTGTTTTCAGCTAGATTCCCTTTTATGGAAGTTCAGATTTGGGTTACCTTTCCGAAAATAGAAAGTCCACCTTGTCTGAAACTAACCACTCCCTAAGCCTAAAAAGTGGTTGACCACTATATAGTCATGTCCATCAGTTTTTCTTCTTCTTTTCTGCTCCTGCATGTAGTTTACAGATTGGATGGTGCAACTAGTAGCTTCGAATCCGAGCCGGAGGGCTGGTTCTGTTGCAGGCGCGGTCCAAGTGCCGACAACATCGCGCGGGCGGGATGGAAGCCCAGCAGCAAGGCAGCCGATCGCATGGATCACGACGTGATGCTGTTCGTGGGCCTGGGCCGTGTCCACTGTCCAGCCATGGAATAGTTTTTTTTGGGTGGAAAGCCGCAACATTGTTTTTTACTCTACCTACGTCACCTGCACTTCAGCCTCAACTCCTCAGCAGAATATATGTCTTAGTCGTTTATTTATTCAATTTATATGCAGGTTCTTGTGCTTGAACACTTTTCGTACTCATACACTCCATCCGTCCACAAAAGATGTCTCAACTTTGTCTAAATTTGTGTGTATGTAGACATACTTTAGTGAGACATCCTTTTATGAATGGAGTGAGCATAACAAGATGCCTCAACTTCGTCTAAATTTATATGTATATATATACACTGAGACATACTTTTTATAGGCAGAGAGAGTAGTAAGATTACTGAGAATATTTTCGACCCAGTGGGAACAAAATTGCAGGGTGTTGATTTTTGTGAAAGAAAATGTCGTCAAAATCGAAACGACTGAAGGAGTACCATTTAAGCAATGATTGCATATAATATCCATATATGCAGACAGTGTAGAGCACTGGATGTTTCATGCTAAAATGCGATATCTCGCTTATTACTAAATTCTAGTATTCAGTAGCTTGGACACAAAGAGGACAAGTATTTGCTTGGAGTATATAGCTAGCTGCATCCAGCAGGAAAATGAGAAGAAAAACTACACATTATGTGTTGCGAATAGTGCGATCTCTATAGTTTCACTGCCTGTTGTCAGCTAGCTTCTTCGTCCAACTGCTTGCTGTCACTTGCACAAGAAACAGATTGATGCTTCATCCATCTTCTTTCCCCACAGCACAAGATAGATGCCCAGTACCATCAGCACAGACCCAAAGCACAACTCTGAGATTCATCTAGGGGGCAAAAAAAGTAAACACTAATATGCTATCACCATAATTAATTGCTTTGCTTACTCCTGTGAGAAGTTACTACTACTGTTGAAGACATAAATATAAAAAAAATGGCATGTCAAGAGACATTAGGAATCAAACTGTTACTGCAAATATGAAAGTAAGATATTTGTTCTGATTCAGTCCCTTACCTTTTCTGTTGCCCTGGCCAAAATCTGCATAAGATGCCAAACAAATGGACAAAAGATAGAAGCACTGACTATGAAGAAACTCCTTATGTATGTGGACTAGTCCTCTCCCTTCCTAACACCCATCATCATCATCATCTAAGAGAACCTAATTACTTGCCATTACTAATAACAATATAACATGGTAGAGTTGGCTGGCAGTACTACATTTGCGTCAGCAATACTATGGCAAGAGGCAGTGAATTGCTCAACTTAAACACCACTACTGATCATTCACCTTTGTACTTGTTTGTTGATCCTGCTCTTGCTGAACTGTCATTTTCAATGAAAATTATGACTAGTATTGTAGTTGGGCGGTAAAATCCAGGAACAAGATAATAATCTATTGGTACACTGTTGATATTATATTATTACTAGTATTGTATTATTACTGACACTGCTTACTTTGCAGGACTTGCCTGTGCGGGCCTCCCTACCCACCAAACCAATGCTCTAAATATATTTACCAATTCTGGATATATGTTTTTTCTTCTTGTTTTCTGCTCCTCATGTAGTGTTTACAGATTGGATGGTGCAACTAGCAGCAAGGCAGATCTCACTTAATCTCGAAATGATATATATTAGAAACATTAGTACGAATTACGAATTGTTGTCATCTTTGCTGTGTATAAAAAACTGCTGCACTCGTACTTCGTAGTATTTCGGTTTTTGGTATACTTATACTATAGTGTTGTGTAGAAAATAGTCGTATGACAACATCATCTAATTTTTGTTGTTGTTGGTAATAATCTGTATATACTCCGTATTGCTTACCTGCCTGATGTTCAGATAAAGTCTGATGCCTATCTACCTCTCTGGGTACGTCACCAGCACCCAAGTTGCTTAGCTCAGCCTCAACTCGCCAGCAGAATATGTCTTACCCGTTTATTTATTCAATTTGTCGTTCTTATGCTGGAATATTTTTCTTATTCCTCTTGACAGTAATATAACAAAGATAAAGTCGTAAGTGCTTTGTTTCTCGGTCAACCAAACCATACATAGTAAGATTACTGACAACGTTTGGGTAAAAATGAATAAAATCGCAGGATGTCAAGTATTGTGAAAGAAAATGTCGCCAAAATCACAATGTGTTTTCGAATTGAAGGAGTACCACTTGACCAATAGTTAATGGCACATAAATTTCCACATCTGCAGGTAATGTAGAGCACTGGATGTTGCATGCTGAATGAGCTCTCTGGCCATTTACTAAACTCTATTCAGTAGCTTGGACACAAGAGAACAAGTACATGCCAATAGTGTGATCTTTACAGTTTCACTGCTTGTTGTCAGCTTCTTCATCCACTTGCTTATTGTTAGTTGCACAAGATACTAGTGATGCTTCATCCCTCTTCTTTCCCCACAGCAAAAGATAGAGGCCCAGCACCATCAGTACAGAGCCCAGCACACTGTAAATGCATTTCCACGATTAAACTATTAACAATAAGAAATATTTTCATTGCAATTCAATGACTGGAACCATCAACATAGTTCATCTTGAAACAAAAAATAATAATTCAGTATGGCAATGACAAATGATCATTGCAAAAGGATAGGGAGACATGAAACTGAGAAGAACAATACTCCCTCCGTTCAGTAATGTAAGGCGTATAGTTTTTTGCACGGATATTAACATGAAAGAGTTTTGTATACGGTGGACTCATTTTCCCATGATGTTTTTTTGGAACAGAGTAGTTCCTAACAATCATAAATTGAATACAATCCTTTAAACCTCTTCGTTATAGATTGAAACTTATTTTAGAGGCATAAATTTGTCCATAAATAGCAATACACCCTAATATTTTGGAATTTTTCTCAAAAAACTATGTCTTACATTACGGAACGGAGGGAGTATATGTGTTGTACCTTCCAAGGTAGATCTGCTCATGGAGAAAGAAGAAGTCGATGGCGGCTACCATGATCTGCATCAGGGGGATGAATGCCGCCGTGAAGACCGGGCCCTTCTTCTCCACGCACCATGTCATTATCAGGTACCCGGCTCCAGACCCAACGATCCCCTGTGCGCACAATTTGATTGCAAGATCCACCAGTCAAGTATTTAATTGCCACTACTATTATCTCCTCAGCTATTTTTGGTGCAAAGACTTTAGTTGTTCAAAATTGGTCAAAGAAACCGGTGTGTATTGATAGATTAGTGTGGGCTACAACTTAAGGCCATTGCTTTTGTCAGTATTTACTCCATTTGGACAAGTTTTTCTTTCTTTGTGAAGGTGGTACAAGTCAAGAGGATAAAGAAGATGATGGTGATGTTTTAGCTTACTGCATACAAGACGGTGACGATCTCCAGCTTGCCGGTGAGCATCCACAGGGAGGCGTGCCGCTCGACGGCCACTGTCAGCGCCCCACCTTGCAGTGTGCTGATGAAGAACATGAGGGCAGTGCTGGAATAGATGGCCGGGTACTTCTTGGTCAGCCTAGACTGCAGCAGTAACCAGAAGGAAAAGCACAGGCAGTTGACTAGCAGTGCCATAGTGCCCAGCATCCAGCTCCTGTTGCCACTGCCGTCAGTGTGGTGAGCAGCCGGGCTCAGTGCAGCTGCGGCAGTGGCCTGGTGCGTTAGTGGCACACCCTTGTAGAGACTCAGCAGCAGCAGGCCGCCGAGCGACATGAGCGTCCCGGCAATCTTCGCGGCCCCCGCCATGCTCTTCACCTTCAGCGGCTCCATCCTCAGCACGACGGCGATGAGGAAGGTGAGCACGGGGGAGAGGTTGATGAAGGTGATGGCAAAAGTGGCAGTGGTGTACTGCAGGCCGTAGAAGAAGGTGTACTGCGAGAGCGCCGCGCCGAACATGGCGCTCAAGAAGAGGTACGCGAGGATCTCCAGTGTGAGCTTGGGCCTTGTGCTTCTGCAGGAATGCCATGGCACTCTGGGGCTTTAGGAAATGAAGACAAATTGTATGTACATGGGATGCATATGTGTACATACCTTTCTTTGAAAATGGCTATTGGAGCAAGGACGATCGTGGCGACCAGCTGCCGGAGCGTGATAAGGACCAGGCGGTCGAGGCCCTGCTCCAGCGCCTTCTTCACCAGCGCCGTCATCACTGCCGAGATGAGATCAAAGGCTAGCATTCCCACTACCGGTCTCCACTCCTCCATCCACATTGCAAGATTTCTGCTAGCTACAAGATGATGACTGATATGCTCATGAACCGACCAATTATATATATATATAGCCCTGCAATGCCACTAACAAACAAAAAGTGACGGCTCTCTTCATCCTGGCGGGGCAAAAAAGCAAATGCCAATATGCTATCACCATAGTTAATTAAGTAATTGCTTTGCTTGCTCCTCTGAAAAGTTACTACTATGGCTGAAGACTAATAATAAATATAAAAAATGGCATGTCAAGAGACATTACGAATCAAATTGTCAGTGCAAATGTGAAAGTAAAACATATGTCCTGATTCAGCCCCTTGCCTTTTCTGGTGCCCCGGCCAAAATCTGCATAAGATGCCAACAAATGCAGAAAAGATGGAAGCACTAACCTTGCAGGAACTTCTTATGTATGTGGACTAGTCCACTCCCTTCCTAACACCCATCAGCATCTAAAAGAACATATTTACTTGCCATTACTCTACCTTTGGGTCAGCAATACTATGTCAAGAGGCACTGAATTGCTCAACTCAAACACCAGTACGGATCATTCACCTTCGTACTTGTTTGTGTGATCCCGCTTCTTCTGAACTGTCATTTTCAATGATCCATTAGGGCTAGCATCTCAATTATATGTGGGCGGTAAAATCCAGCAACAGGTGTTTTCAACAAATAATCAATTGGTACACTGCTGAAGACTAACTCCTTGGAAGGCAACCTCACCAGGTACCACACTACCAAAAGCAATGTGCACACTGATCACAAATACAACAGCAGTGACTTAGTTAAAGTTGTAGCAACATACATCGTACACAGTTGGAACATTTAGGGTGATTCTCGACATTGTGAAGACTAACTACTAAGAATATTCTTCCTATGCTTCACAAATTTGGTTGCTTCTCCCGGTCTTCTTCCACTCCTTTTGCTGGTAAAACAGCAGCTAACGATGCTTCCTTGCTCTTTCCCCACAGGAGAAGATAGAGGCCTCCAATGACAAGAGAAGCACCTACAACACTTCAAGACAAAATAGGGAAACACATGTGTGACTTTTCCATCGTTTCGCTGAAGTTTTATGCCTTGAAGCAAAGTTGTCGTTTGTCTGATAGTTATTGACACTCGCAACTTTTTAGCAAGATGTCAATAGTTAGTCCTTTACTGATAGTTGATGCCAATAGTCATTTACACTTGCCACATTTTAGCAATGTTATCTTGATCAGAAATTTTCTTTTTTAGGATTCCATTTCCTTTCCATTAGGACATAAGATCTGTACTAGACAGTTGAGAAAGTAAATAGCTAGATTAATAAACACTAAATTTCATGTATGCATGAAAAAAAACTAATTAGAGTCTAGGTACTATGTTCCACAAATATCTGCCATACAGTCGTTTTCATAACTTTTAGAGCGAATTGGGAGGTCCAAATACCTTCCAAGGTAAAGTTGTTCATGAAGGACGAAGAGATCAAGGCCTGCAGCTATGATCTGAATGAGAGGCATGAAACCTGCGGTGAACACCGGCCCTCTCTTCTCAATGCACCAGGTCATCAACACGTACCCTATCCCTGATACTCCCACTCCCTGCATAGAAAGTGTAAAGTTTCAGTGGAATCCCAGCAGATACATTGAATCTGAAGTTCTGAACCATTCTTTGTGGCAAAAATTGCTGTTCCTAATTGAATTTCCACACTTCTTTGTGCCAGGACGATGTGTTCATAAGTATCAGAGCCATGAAGGTCTAGATTAGGTTTTCTTACATGCCAAATTCAACTCCAAGCAAATGATAGGATTATATAAGTTAGACTAGAGTAGTAGACAAGTAGGATCAAATAGCTGTATTCAAGAAAATAAAATATTGCTTTGTGGTGTTTTTCTATCAGACAATGGAAGTTTTTATTGATACTCTGCAGATTGGTGGTTTTCTGACTTATATTACGTACCGCAAAAAGAATGGTTCCAATTTGTATACTTCCTCGGAGAAGCCAAACGGAGAGATGTCGTTGGGTTGTAAGCGCCAGGGCCCCTGCTTGCAGTGAACTGAATAAGGCCATGAATGCAGTGCTGGAGATGACTGCAGGGTACTTCTTGGTTAGCTTCCCCTGCAGCAGCATCCAGAATGAAAAGGTGATGCAGTTGACTAGCAGCAAAGCCGAGCCCAGCATCCATCTCCCCTTGCTGCTGCTGGTGGCGGTCGTGATGTGTTCTTGGACCGAAGATGTCGTGTGAGTCAGGGCTGCACCCTTGTACAGACTCAGCAGCGTCGCGCCACCGACGGACACGAGTGTTCCTGCAATCTTTGCAACACCTACCTTGCTCCTTACATCCACTGTCTCCAACCTGCAGAAATAGTTTCAGTCTGGATGAGCAATTAACTTGAGAATACATATCAGTTAAGGGGGATAAGAATTTGACCGGAGAGGGATGGCGATCAAGAAGGTGAAGACTGGAGTCATATTGGAGAAGGTTGCAGCGAGTGTTGCGGTGGTGTAGGTCAACCCCAAGAAGAATAGATACTGAGCAAATAGTGCCCTGGATATACACACATTCAGACAAAAAATGAAATGCATTGTAATTGCAACACTCCTTTGACTTGTCTCCTCCATTGTATTGAGGAAGACCAAAGTCACATTACCCTATTAGGATTCCCAAAAAAAAAATTTACCCAAGTAGTGCACTCATGAACAAGTAGGCAAATATCTCCTTTGTGAACTTCGGTCTTGAATTCCTGAAATAAAACTAAAAATAATAAGCATGAGAAATTCACCAGTAAACACTTGCTAGATGTGAAATACATGTAGTATACAACAACAAATTTGGAACATCAAGGAAAAGTCACTTCTCAAGTTACTGAAAACATCATGCTTTGTTGTTGAACTTGCAAAAGTGCTAAAGGACCATCACAATTGATCATGCACACTGAGTTGACAGGTGCCAAACATCATTTGAAAACAACTTAGCAACTGAATACTGTAGGCTAAGTTCTATCTGACAAACCTTTCTTTGAAGTACGCAACTGGGGCCAGGAAAGCCGCACCGACAAGCTGTCGGAGAGCGATAAGAACGATAAGGTTCAGGCCACCATCAAGCGCCTTCTTCACCATCACTGTCATCACCGCGAAGAGGGTGTCGAAGGCGAGCATGGCAGCCACCGGCATCAGAAGCTCCATCGACACCATTAATTCTCTGCAAACCTATAACTCAAGGTGTCTTGTCTGTCCTAGATGGTGGGCACTAACTATCTAGGAAGCAGTCTTTCCTATCTGTCTTACAGTATACATAATATATAGAAGCTTTTTTTTGCCTGTGCATGTGATGATGTGAGAGAGCATTATCAGAGTCAGGTCACTAACTTTATATGTGAGAGAGCATGCTAACGCTCATGGTAAGCAGAAAGGGAGGATGCAGAAAGACAAGGTGAGTGGGGAAGGGTAGTGCATGGCTACTGGTCTAAGAGGCACCTGGAATAAGAAAAGGAATAGTTTAGAGCACCAGATGTTGGGTGCCTATGGCCATTGAAGTAGCTTGCTAGCTGTTTGGCATCATCAGGTTCTTATGGTCATTGATGCTCTGCAGTCAGATCACCTGTACTAACTTTATGTGTGTGAGAGAGGAAGAGTGGATGCACAAAGACAGGGTGAGCTGAGGAATGGTACAAAGTGCATGACACTAGGAATAAGCAAGGGAATAGTTCAGGCCACTAGATTCCGGCTGTTTGGCATCATCAAGTTTCTATGGCCATTACCCATTGGTGCCCAGCAGTCAGATCACCTACTAGCTTTAACAATGTGTGAAGAGGAAGGTCAGAAGGGTAACGACCATGCAGTGTGCATGAACCAAGGCACACTGAGCTTGCGTGAGTCAAAGAACTACCTCCGTGCCAGAACACATGATGTCGCATTGTAGAATTGCACGTTGCTAGCAAGAACACAATTTGCAAATGGAGAAGAATTATCACGGCACATGTGATGATCAGCCTCTGAACATAGAGACAGGTCTTGATGACGAGCTGCCAAGGTTAGTGTCACCTGTTTGTACATAATATCGTATCTTGGTATACAACCGTGGCTCCAGACAATATGTAGTTTCAGTGACGAGACAATTGATAATTCAAGTTGAGATTTTTATCACCAACATGGTTTGCTTGCAAGTGGTGAGCTGCTGGTCTCCTCTAGATTATGATTGTTCGCCAAAGCTTTGGAAGCTTTGTCAAGTATGGATGAAGTTTGGCTCCTTCTCAAATGCCAAAAAACTAGTCTTTGCAAATTTTCTTGTGATTCCTGTACTTTGTCTACCCGGAGCCAAAAAATTGTTTTTATATTAACTATCATGGTAGCCCGTGCAAATGTAGGGCATAATTTATTTAGGCTCGAAAATGTTAGATTTACAAACAAATTCTCTCTCCTATGTAAATAAATTTAGAGATGAAAAAAACTGTAAATTTAACAAACAAATACTAAGTCAACGGCTTAAGGATGTGCGCAGTAAAATATTTCTAATTTGACATTTATATATACAAAAAGTTAGATTAGTAAGATGCCGATAGTACCACTACATCTTACATGAAAATATCTCATAGTAAAACTTCACAATTCTATATTAAAAGATGCCTATAAAACCTGATGGTCAACGATGCCTATTAGAGACTCATGTTGATATTTAAAATATCATTTATTTAAGGAGAGAATAAATATCGAAGTATCATTGGAAAAATACAAAAGGTTTTCTCCAAAAAGGATTAAAATAAGATTGATGGTCAAGCGTGTTTAACTAATTACCAAACTAAATAATCTACGAACAGAAACAGATCAGAAACCTTCATGTCATTACAATGAGTCAAATTATGCCAACAAATTATTACTTCTCCTATCGCTAGCATGCACCTGAACACTTTTCTTTGCATGGATAAGTAAAAAAGTAAACCATTCAAAGAGAGCCTCTAAGACCGACAAACTTGAAAGAATGAGTTAGTAAGAATTATCGCAAGTGAACTATATGCAAGTGAACTGGGAATCTAGTCATGATATGTTTCAGATTGCCCTGGAAGCCAGGAAACAGTTCAAGCAACCTTTTTTTTTTGCTGAGATGATCTTTTTGCTTGCTGGAATATTTCTAAAGTTAGTAATGCTATTTTTTTTGAAGCGGCTCGATTTGCTAATTGCTACTTGGCGTGGTATTTTCTTTCATGATATGACTCTACAAGCTCATAGATCTAAACCTTACCATATATAGCAGCTCCTTACTTGACTTTGTGCTTCCCCTTTCTTCTTGTATGTATGGTTGTTTCCTAGCTTAGTTTGTTATTACTTTGTGTTGTTTTGTTTGTCCATACTTTGTCATTATTAGTAAAGGTGGGGCTTTTGCCTTTGTCCACGGCCTAATTATCACAAATTCTAATGAACTGAAATGACAGACATGTGTTCTAAATCCAATTATCAATACATGGACAGGACAGAAGAGCATATTAGACAGTTGCAAAGAAGAAGAAAAAACACCATACCAAGTTCATACTACAAAACCACCCCTTCAGATAACTTGAGGGACCTCCAAATGCCTGGCAGAATTTACGCTACTTTCAACATAAAAAGCTCAACAGCTGGAAGTCCTCTTTGGCACATTTCCTGCAACAAAATCAGAATATGTTTTCTTCTTACAAATTGAGGACCTGGTCATCATTATTCACAGCACTTGAGCATGCGGAGAACACACACTTAGATACTACAAAACAAACATCTACTAGAATAAATTGGCGTGTTGCAATCCGGACAAACAGTCCATTTCTTTGAACATGAGGAAATCGGTGTCTTTGCAGCTGCGGGAGATGAGGCGTGGTGGGGGGCATGGAAAGAGATGGATGGACAGATTGAGATCTTACCGGTGGTGAATCTACCTATTGCAGGTAAGGGGAGCTCACATCCGGAGAGGGCACGGTCTCAGGTCGCCAGCGAAATCCCGGCGCCGGCTAGCGATGCAACTGCTGGTGAGCTGGGTGAGGTGAATCCATAGCCTCGCCTTCGGGCCGCCACGCGCTGGTCGCCGTCGCAGCCGCCGTCCGGCAGAACAGAAGGCCATGGTCACTCGGTCCAGCCGAACAGAACCAGACGTTCTGACAGGTTTGGGCATGTATTTCCGTTTCTCAAGCGCTCTTCGGGGCGCTGGCTGAAGGAAACCCTGTTGGGCCGGGCCCATCTTTTTCAATTCTTTAAAAAACTGAACAAATTTCAATTCCAAAAATAATACCTAAAAATTAAACAGAAAAGAAAAAGAAACAGCCAAAAAAGAAAAACGAAAAGAAAAGAAAAGAAAAGGAGCGAAACAAACATGAAAGAGAAAAAGAAAGAGCGAAACAAACTGGGCCCGGCCCACGAAGGGGTGTGCGGGAGATGAAGGGCTGCGACCTGATCGTTAAATAGGCACGCCTAACCCCTATCTTTGATCACCCGCGGACTGCAGCCGGCATCTCTATCGTCGTGCCTCTTCGTCCCACCCTGTCTGACCGCCACCTCCGCCGATCCACCGCTCCTAAACCCTCCACACTTTTAACCCTAACTATAGTCGTTGGCTACATCCTCCTAGCCCTCTCGAGTCACCGACTCGCCGACAAGCTCCCCACCCGCACCCGCTTCGTTAAGATCCACCGGTGACGTCGCTACCAGCCTTCTCGTCCCCATTTCGATGAGGTCTTGGACACACCTCCGCTAGGTCGACGAGAACAGTCGTGTCGTCCCTATCGTCGGTAGCATCTTTGCCTTCCTTTATGACGATGTTGTCGGTTATGGGGGTCGGGCCACGTGAGGCACGAGAGGTACGCGGGGTACGCCATAGCGGACGACAACAAATCTTATATATTGCCCGTTTGTGGCGCAAACGTTCACGCCGCTGCCTTGAGCGCTTGGCTGAAGGGTCGGCTCATTTCGGTGGATTAGTGTTTCTCTTTTCTCATCTCTCTTCCCCTTTTTTCTGTTATTTTTTCCCTTTTTCTTTTATTTTTTCACCTTTTATGATTTTGAAATGTTCAATTTTTTTACAAAATAGAATTCAAAAATGTCCAAATTTTAAATATGAATTTTAAAAATGTTCGAATTTGAAAAAACCAATTTTGAAAAAAAAGATATGCAAATTGCTCATATTTAAAAAAATCTTCACACAAAAATGGGATTTGAAAATTATCAAAATTGAAAATTGTCTTGTTTTTAAAGTGTTCATATTTGAAAACGTCCAATTTTGAAAAATGTTCAGACTGAAAAAAATATCTTCTGATTTTTAAAATGTTAGGATTTATAAATTGTTCGCAATTGATATGGCATTTGCCGCCCTTGGGTCCATAGTATAGGTAGTCATGTGGGTCGTACCTCGCATGCAAGCCTAGAAGCACGAAATTTCGTCCCGACATCTTTATTGCCAAAATGAGATCGACGAGCTTGCATGGTCCATACTTTTTATATAGTTATATATTTGTTTTGATAGAATGGTCTTGAATGCCCAAAATATCCAAAAAGATGGACCAGAATGGAATAGCGGTTATTAACACTTGTTAAACTTCAAAATTAAAGTTTCTAAACATTTCAAAAGAAAATTTGACTATTCACAAGATGTGCGTTTAAAGTCCACATAATTTACATAACCAAATATAAAATATCCAAAGAAAAAAAGATAAATTGATATGTTAGTAGGGTCAATTATAATTTTATCTTTTTGTGACACTATTCATGTCTTTGCCGGTCCATTCTTGCACCGCTCCGTATATTCCTTGTACTCAGCTTCACAACATTCTCAGACGAAACGAATTAGTTTAGAGCGCGCGAGTCCATTTAGATTACCCATATGCAGATGTTGAGACTCATGAATATATGGCCTTCAGTGATCTTCTCAGGAGTAATATATGGCCTTCAGTGATCTGGAGTAATACATGTGCAACCGTGCCATTCCTTACAGCGTTCCTTGTTAGAAACTTGTCACACACATGCATGTTATATCACAACTGAAAGAAACATTTGTATTCCATTGGAGAAAGTATAATTGATTATCAACCATCCATGCTCTATGATTGAGAAACTAAATTGTCCATATATTCTATCGACTGTTGTTTCACCATGAGATTTTTTTTTGATATATCGTCAATAAATTCATAACCAAACAGTCATATTTTATTTTGAAAGGGGGACAAAGGGCTGAACCAGTCTATTAATTAAGAAGGAACGAGTTTCCCGGATAATAAAAAAACCAACCAAAAACCGATACAACAAATATTCAACAACAAGAAGGCAAACAACCACAAACCGACAAGACAACAACCTAAGAATGGACCCAAAAATCAAGCTGAACTGGATGATTTCTTTTCGACGCCAATTTTTTTTCTTACCCATCTTAGAGATTTCTTCACATTCATGATTACAACCTCGAAGCCTTTTTACGTCAAGATACATGCAATATCCTTGCCATATCCCGGGCAAGTCGCATCCAAATCAACGAGCAAACACACAAATCATGTGCAATGCAATGGACATCACACGAGCTTGAAAATTGTTTCATCGTGGGCGAAGTCGGTATCATCACACATTGTTTTAGCAATCGTGTGCCATTTGGGTCACTCATCGCCTGCCATGGATATCGACGATCGCTATAATCGTACGCGACGTCTAAAATCTACCTTGTTCGATTGCCTGATTTGTACTAGTGTGTGTAAAAAACATATGTATGTATCGCTTGTTAACTACATTCTATAGTGTCTTAGTTACATTTTTTTGTGTTGTTCTTTTGTTGTTTACATTACGATAGTAGAACAAAAGCTTGGATACATTATTTTGTCCTTTGAAGAAAAACTATTTTAGTCTACTTGGATGTGCGATAGGTTACTTTGATCCTGTCCAAGAACGTCTCTCCTCTCTTGTCACTTTATCAGGGTGTGTGTGATGATATGAAGGACACTGAGCAGTTGGATTAATTTTGGTACGATAAAAACATTGATTAGCTGATTTCTCCTATTATGTTTATAAGATATACAAATCCTGCATATTTTTTTATGTTGGATTAGCTGATTTCTCCAAGTAGATGGTTTCATGTCCTGACTGAATATTTTCCATTTTTAATATGATGAAAGGATAAGATTGCTCTTTTATCAAACATGTGCGGATGAAATCACATATTTGTGTGAACACACAAGAAAAAAATGGAGATAGGATTAGCAGAGCAGACCAATTATTGTAAATTCGTCCAGGTTATTCATACAATGTTAATCAATAGAAGTAAGGTGGTGTTTAACATTTTTGTTCATCGGCAAGAATGAAGGTATGAAATCTGGTCATGTTCACGAGCATAATAGTTGTGTACTATGACATGACCAAGTGTGTATAAGAAAAAAATTTGAAAAGGAGAAAAAATAGTGGCCTAGGATATTTTCACATTAACAAATTTACTGTCCTGGGGTACATTTTTTGTCCGACCTTATTACTATCAGGAAGAAACCGGACACAATGGGGGGGGGGGGGGGGGGGGGGGGGGGGGGGGTCCTATATGACATCTTGGAATATGACCTTGGCAATGTGGCTATCAACTGTTTCAGGTGAGCAATGTGCAGCGTAGTAGAAGCTTTTCACCACATGGATAAATGTCTGTTTGGTATCTATGTCCATACCATGGCAACCTCGGTGAATATGCCAAGATAGTTCTTGCATCTCCAAATCCACTTGCCGGTCTATGTCCTTAGTGTTTTTCCCATGCTGTTTGAATAATTGAGCATTTAATTTGTTATGTACTATCAGATCTCATACAATTTAAACTAAATTATATGTATATATTAACTCAGGACATAAGTGCAGATACAGACGCACCTGAGTAAGAACCTTTGTGGCAAGGTTGCGGCAGATTGAAGAGATGAGCTTCTCGAGCTGAGAATAATCACAAAGGTTCAGTTTCTGCTCAATTGGCACATGCCTTCCTGAGCATATCTCGATTGTGCGGACCAACAACAGTGCCGTATCGCCTTCGATCGGTCCATTTCTATCCTTTGCAATACATGCCATCAGCCAATGCTTCCACTGCAGTTAGAAAAGGAAATTTACATTTTTGGCTCTTTCTTTCCTATTTAAAATTTAACATCATAAGCCATGTTTCTAAGTGCAATGTTTGTATGAACTGTACTGCTTCACGAAGACTGCCGGAAGCATCATCCAATGCAACGAGGTCAACAAGATCTTCAAGGTTTGTTGTGGAGTCTTTTGGTTCCCTGCGCGCTTGGGCTCACTTGTTACATTGATTGTCCAAGTTTTGTAGGCAAACAACGATGCCACACTTTATCAAATAAAAAACAACGAAGCCACGTACCCATTTTGTTGTAAGTGAGAGGTGACGGCATCAGCGAGTACTGCCATTTGAGCCCATCCTAGACGCTCCTCTTGTCGGTTTGGTTCGAAAATGTTTGCTGAAGCACAGAAGTATGCTGTCAGCGCGCTTTGTAGAGTCCCACCGTACCTCTGGAGATGATTCCTGAAATACCATCTACAAGCACACCCGAATAAGAATATACCTGTATCATATCCAACACCTTTTTCCAGAATATGCAACAACATGTGTTTATTTGACATAAGAGAAAAGGCTGAGACACCATTACGATGATTTCAGGATCGGAGTGGAATACAGCCCAAAAGAAATAAAAACCTACACTTACATGGCAGAGTACACTAGTACCTCTATTCCGTAAAGGTGTACAGTTTATTCGAAAAAAAATATAAACTTTGACCGAGTTTTAAGAAAAATATGTCGAGAGAAGATATAATAGGAAAATACATGTTATAATATATCTAATGATGTTCATTTGCGTTGTAAATGTTCTTAGTTTTGTCCGAAAAACTTTGTCAAGATTTGCACCGTTGCCGATCAAAAATATTTTATACGCATTACTTTACGAAGCATGTCATGTACTCCGACTTTACTGAACTCAAGGATGGGTGGGAGTCGTGGTAGAAAATTGGTAGGGACTCACTTTTTGAGGCCATGCCACTCAAGGCGGGCGAGTCTTTGGAAATTATTGAAATCCGATTTCGCCACCTTTAGGCACATGTCATTGCAGAAAAGTGTCATCCTAAAAAATTCAGAGTTAGAACCAAGAGTGACAACATGTATTGTTCTGTGTCAATTTTTTTAAATGATAATATAATTAAACTATCACATCTTCTTCATAAGGCCATGAAGTCCCACATTTATCCAAGAAAGACAATTTTCTGAACTCTTTAATTACCTGGTGAGTGCAGAAATATCTGGCATTTAATAGAGCAAGAATTTGGGACTTTATTTTTATGAAATATGCCGACTATTTTTATTGATTTGTAATAACACAATTACAGTTAGTGCTCAGATTGTGCTACAGAATCTAATGTATGACAGACAAAGTTAAACTCAGAAGAAGTAAAAAACTGACTAAACTCGCTACCTTTAATAACAGTGGTAGGAGCAATCAGTGCACTATTATTGTTCTTCCGATCATGCTAATGCCATAATCTCACCAGTTCCGATCGGTCAAAATCAAACTCGACACATCATCTTCGTGGATCCAAGGTGGTTTTCTATTTGCTATGCTAATGCCATAATCTCACTAAGTTTTCCTCCGGCGGCCAACATCATCTCCTTCACAGGTGATAACATCCTAGCCGCAGTTCTCCTTCTTCGTAGTAGGGACGGACAGTTCTTATTGTGAATCCATCTATCCCTACTCTTTGTGCGTGTGTAATCGAGTCCCACCCTAACTCTTTGATGCTATCTTGGTCTCTTAGGGTGGGAAGAAGCTAATCACAACAAGCTAGAGTGTGCATATTGAGCATATTTAGCAGACACATATATAGAGTACGACAAGCTAATCACGATCGAGGGAAGTACCGATGCAAATCACCGGTGAGCGGAGAGTGCCATCACGATACCCTACCCTACCCTCATATCATTCAATTGGAGGAAAATGGTTTCGAGAAATGAGCATATTCTAAAAATGTGGGGCTTGAACCCCCAACTTTCCATTTATTTTGCTATAAATATCTGTGATCATCCCATCATTAACCCCCCCCCCCCCCCCCCCCCCCCACACACACAAGAATGTTACCTATTGAGGACTTTCCCAATCCATACATCGCCACTGCCTCCATATTGATCCAAATACATCCTTGTTTCAATTCGTGGTAGACTTGCTTTCCATGGGAAGTCCATGGCGTACTTCACCTGATATCGAAGAACAAGGCGCCATGGAGTACTAACTAATTTCATGTCAATTAACTAAGGGAAAATGAGGTCTCGTTTAATTAATTTGAAATGAGATGAAGGTATGTACCTCTCCTGGGATGTCGTTTGCGATGACCCACTTGTCCTTGAGTTTATTCGACATTCTCCTCTCTTGGAGAAATTCGCGGCAGTACCTCTCAGCCCGCCTAAGGACATCGTCATCTCCAGGAAATGCGATCTGGGCTGCTCGGTAAGTGTTGTGCATGGGGGTGATGGAAGATTTGATCGAATCTCCTTGGAAGCAGATGAACTCACCTTCCTTCTCAAAGTTCTTAAACACACCTATTCAAACATGATAGTTAAAAAATCACGGCATATATAAGCACATCCATGGATATATAGGTCTTAACTACATTATAGTTACATGGGTTGACATCATAGCCATGAAGTCGGAGGAGACGAAAACCCATAGCCGTATCATCGATATCTTTAACTGGACAGTTCTTTGTATGAGCCAAACCTTCTTTAGTCCAGTGCCTGTTGTTGAATAGTATATGTTACATATAGTGCATCTCCTATCGAAACTTAGAGAATTTAAGTGTTTGCATAGTCACTCAACGATGTATCCAATTATGTATCCCTTCTTTCTCAAATAGCACAAGTCATTTCAATAAATGGAGGGAACTTGCAGTACTTCAGCCTAAGTATATATACCCATCCCATTTTGCTATATTTCATTCTAAAAAACATTTCTCTGAACTTTGCAGTGTTGCTTCACAGACAAACATTAATTTAGGGATTTTTTTCATGATGAAAAATAACAGCCATCTGCCCCCACATCTTCCTATAGTGTCACATATACCATCGTCTGCATGAAGTAATTCACTAATTCCCTTTTTCCAATGTATCTTACCACTATCGATTATTAATAAGATAATCCTATAGAAATACCCTATCCAATGAAAATGGTCCATATTTCTTTTGGTATGCGTATGCGTATGCATGCTCTTTTGGTATAACACACGTGAAAAGAGCTTAACGGAAGTCAGCTATATTTAATTATTATCTCTAAATTTGGAACTATGCAAGAAAATCATGGTAAAGTATGTTTCTCGTAATTTACAATTCCAGTATAAATCAAATCTCACTCAATCCGATTACGTGATCAAGAGATGAAAAAAAACAGGTACACCCACCCCTCGATATATTTGTTGCCGATAAAAAACAATATCAGGATGATTGTATGGTACATGTACAAAGAAAAAAACTGCTGATATCATCCATGACATCACCTTGTGTAAGTGTTGGATATGTACGTATATACATGTGTACACAAGTGGATTATTTCATGTAAAAGATCTGAACTTCCCTTGCATGTTGGATTGGTACATAATCTAATTGTATAATTAAATCGCAACCGCAAACGCTAGATGAAACCGTCCAAATAATTAAGATGATGTGGCTAAACATGATGTCTTTATTAAACATTCTTATTTTGATTTTAGTATATAATAATAGAAAAGATAGATAATACTCATAATATATACTTAAATAGTCCGTACATAGACGTTGTATAAATATATATCTGGTTACTTTGTAAACGGGTAGTATATGTTACCTGTAAACATAGTCTAAGTACTCCTCAACTTCACTTGTGAAATGCCTATGTATGCCTAGTCTGATCAACCGATCGATTGTCCATAAGCGCTCAAACAACTCCAGAGGGTAGGCACAGGGCACTGAAACATAATTAAAGTGTGAGCAAGGAATAACTAATTTTACAAGTTTTATAATGAAACATTCGTATTAACCAATATATGCGCTCCAATTCACGTGACATTATTACATGATTGATTGTATAGAGTCCCTAATTTTTTTTACCTCCACCGTTGAATTTTTTTATGATCCCATCAAGGTACTCAAGGCATTTTTTGTCGCCCGTTTGCTGGAGAGCATAAGCTGTTGCAGCAGGTGAGCTATGAAAGGACCCATCGGAACACCTGAGCTTAAGGAGCATTTCCCAGTCCAAGTTTTCCATGCCTTCTATGCTATGGAGTAGCGTCGTTGGCACTGCGTGCAGTACCTCTGTAGGAATCCTACAATTGTAGAGTCAAGTCAGCTTGATTGATTGATAGCAAACTTTGGAGAAAATAAGTCGTGCACAAATAAGCAGGAACATATTTAATATCCATTCTGCAATTTTAGATGTTTTTTATATCATAAATCCATACAAAGCTCTTATTACTACATTAGATTAGAATATAAGTTCGCAAGAAATTACTGCATTTGTGTGTGTATGTGTATTTGTGGGTGTGCGCGTGAGTGTTGGTTCACATATGAAAACACACTAATAGCCTCATATTGTTGCGTGCGTAAATCTCATAAGTTCTTAGATTTGTGTTTTATTGGTTAGCACCATTTTTTCACTTGATCATAAATACTCTAATCAAAATATTTGGTCCGATTAATAAAATTTGGGGGAACAGTTTTGTCATAGAAAAACAGTACTACAAATATAGCGATAGAGCATCACCGCCCACTTAATCCCTACACTATTTTTCTATAACGATGTATAAAAAGTTGTAACGCCCTAAGGTTGTTCAGTGGCAATGGAATGGCGACTCCTAAATAAGCCTATCATCGCACATGACGATGCCATATGTAAGTAAGTGGAAAATGGCATATAATTTTCTTGTACAGAGAAAAACGACTTCACCCTTCAAATCAATTGATGCAGAGGCTGGGGTGCCCTTTAAAAAAAAAACCCTTCAAATCAAATCAAATCCATCTACTGTGTGCTGGCAGGCCAAATATTTTCCGAAAATGAAACAATTAAGTTTAAGCATGCATATATACTTAGTGAGCTTTAAGTTTCTCTTAGCAATTATAGCTTGCAATGCAGGTTCGTCGTAAGAGATGTCCAGATCCAAGTTCCTAGCCATTTCTAGGAGTGAGGGGAATGCAATCTCGAATCCAACTAGCACCCAGTCTTCTTCTTCTTTGGCCAACCTCCATATGTTTTCTCGGATAAACACCAAACCTGTGACAAGGAACACATCACCGATCCTCACTTATAAGAAAGCATTGGTAACAAAAATATATTGAGAGGTTGATAGTATATATCTTAATATAGTGATTTACCTGTTTCACACTTGTCAGCATAAATATTCCAAGATGCCAACGCCACAACACATGCTAGGGTGTTGATTATCCGGTCGCTGGCCATGAAGAAGGCTTCATCACCCCATGAACCATCTGGTAGCTGATTTTGGATGATCCAGTTGATGGTCGATGGGAACTGTGGCCCAACACCTCCATCTAGGTTCTTGACAAGGGCAACCATCGCCGTGTCATAGCCTGAAATAGTAATCTCACCCCCGCCCACTGACCTCAATGCTGCTCTGATGGCAGAGATCATCTTGCTTGGTTCATCCTTGCATTAGATTGTTTTTGTTTTCATCAAGATTCAGTATGTTTATCAATACGCCAACAATGAACCACTCAATTAACACGAGTTTATATGAATATATTGATACACACCGTGTGCTCAAGAGGTCCATCAAATGCCCGTTCAAGTGATTCTGTCTCCCAGTGGTACGGCGATTTTCTTGTTAGCATGGGCCCTGAAATAAGAATAATACATAGAGTAGGAGAAAACACTATTAGATGAAGATTGTATACTTACTACTCCGTGAACTATAGTTACCACTATCCTCTCAGCACATTAATTAATTGGCCTATATATATCGTTCTTTAATCAAATATATGCATGCGTTCAGGGAGAAAGATAGAATATGGGTCAGCATTTACGTACCACATCGTCTATGCCGAGCTTGTAGGTTCAGAAAAGGTCGCCGCCATGGGTCGTCCGTGGGCTGGCGGAGCCAAGGGACGCCAGGGAATGTAGCAGCAAACGCCTGCATCTGTACTATACTACCAATATCGACCGAGTTCCTTTGATCACCACCTTCACGGACAGCTATTTAGAGCGTCTGCACGGGCGGCACAAAAGGCCTAAGGGCATCTCCAACGGCCCGATGCAAACGGACGTCCGCGGTCCGTTTCTGTCCGTTTTTTGACCGGGGCCGGGGAAAACACAGTCCAACGGGGCGACGCATTTTTCCCGGACCGTCCGCGGCGACGCAAACGCGGCCCAAATTTGGGCTCGGTTTGCGTCGTCGCGGACGGTCCGCTGTGTCCACGCGTGTCCGCGCGCATTTGACCGGGCCCCGCACGTTAGCGACCGCGTTGATGGTTTCGTCTTCCGAGGCGTCCACGGCCAGGAGGCGAAAGGCTGCCGCGCCTGTTTCTGGGCCGCCTTCAATGGCGACGCGTCGCTGCCCACCGGCCCAGCCGTCATAAATGATGACCGCGTCCTCGGCGGCCACAGTTAAAAGCAGGAGTGGGAGGCGTCTTCCTCTACACCGCCGCGCTCTCCTAATCAGTGGGCGCCATGGCCGGCGGCGTCTTCCTCCACACCGCCGCCACCTCCTCCTCCGCCTCCTCCAGCTCCAGTGCCCGCGGCGGCGTGGTCCTTCCCCTGGGACCCGCCGGCGTTCTTCGACCTCACCGGCGACAGCGGCGACGAGTAGACGCCCGCGGCGGCCGACGAAGCCCTAGATAGGGTTTTTTAATATTTTGTTTTAATTTCAGTCTTTAATTTTAGTCCCCATATGTAATATAAATCTTTTTAATATTTAAGAAGTTTCGAAAAATGGGTCGGGCCGCTGGGGTGGGTGGCGACGCAAACGGACATTGGGCGGACAGAGCCCAATTTCTGTCCGCGGCCCGACGCAAACGGACCAAATCGGATATGATTTGGTTCCAAAATGCGTCGGGCCGTTGGAGATGCCCTAATGGGGTACCCCTCACAAGAAAAACGGTCACACCACCATCTCTACTTTCCCTGCCAATCTAGTTTATGTCCGGTAACTTCGAGAGGGCCTCCAAACTTGGGGCCTGTTCGGAGGCGCCTGTGGCTGGATAAGCCCTCCGAGGGCCAGGACCTCCGTTTCATAGATATGGGCCAGGTGCCAAATTCTTCCACGCATTCATGCACCGGCCGCCAAAACCTAATAAATTTCTTTCCTACATTTTCATAGACCCATCAAGTTCTCCTTCCTCGCCGCCGCCGCCGCTGCACACCTCTCTTTCGCTGCCACCGCTACAAACCTCCTTCCTCGCCACCTCGAACGGGGCATGTACTTGCGTCGCCAACTAATAAAAGGAAGTCGATGTCAGTGCAGCCGAAGACGATGAAGACGGAGCAAGCGGAACTAACGGCGGGGTTCTTGACGGAGGAGATCATTTATTCGGCGAATCGGTCAGTCGAGCTTGCCGGCGAGAACGCACAAGGAAAGGTTAGCAAAGGTCTTAGTAAGGCATTTTTTCGTTGTTAAAATACTTTTTGTTTTAGAAAAGGAGGGTGCGAGTCCCCGGCCTCTGCATCAAGTGATGCACACATCCATTCGCACTTATTATTCAAACCAGAGTTACAAAGTACAATATTGAAACAAACTGAAGTCAACCTCTCGACAACAAGGGTCGCTACCACTATGATGGCGGTGGCTAAGATCGAGTCGATGCCTATGATCTCACACCTACGCACATAATCTAAAACTGGAGTACCAGTTCTGCAAACACTTAACGCACACCTATGTGCGCACTTTAGTCATTGCCGTCGTCTTCCACGAAACCATCTTCAGAATGTTGATCAACACCATGACCTTGCAAAATTAGACGCCAAACCTTCCACTAGTCCCTTCGGCATAGTGCAAAACTTGCGGAGAGACGTGGATGCTTCACCTCGATAATGCCTTCAGTCTCCTAATGCCTTCAGGAAGGAGACGACACACAAGGAATCGTCATCACTGGCTCCGACCCAAACGGAGACAAGCTTTCACCCGGATCAGCCAATCACCTCCAAAGCGCAGCAATTGCACCAGCACAATCCACCACACGATCCACCTAGCCACCAACATCCATCCGACGCCCCTTCAAACGATGCCCCCAAGAGGGAACACTACACCGCAGCGCCGCCATCGCCCGATCCGTAGATCCTAGGGTTTCCCCATAGCAGCATGAGCAGGTTGACGATAGTTGCTTGACGATGCGTTCAGCAAGGTAACGACGTAGACGCCGCCATTGCCCGCCATGACCGGAGTCCACTCGGTTTTCACCGGCAACTATGTCTTCCTGACTCGCAACCGGGACTAAAAGGCGGACCGAGACCTGCCAATCCAGTCGCTGTCGTCGTGGTGAACAGACAGATGCCTACGGGTAGGCTAATTTGTGGGGCCGATGGACGCTAGAGGATTCGGGGAGGGATTATGCGCTAAGGAGCGCACACAAATAAACAGAAGAACACGGGGATTTACCCTGCTTCGGGGCTCTCGTGAGGAGATAACACCCCTACTGCAGCATCTAGCCTACTTTGTGTATTTCTTCTCTCCGCATATGCTGTGTACATGATGCTCCAGGAGCAGAACCGAGTTACATCTAAGAGGCTTTGAGGGAGAAAGAGAGCCAAGGGGGGAAGAGAGCGGCCCGTGGCTAGGCCGGCCGTGGCCGCGGGTGTGTGTGTGTGTCCCTCTCTTTGGCCTTCCCCCTGGTGCTCCTTATATAGGAGGAGCCCAGGGGACAAGAGGTGGCCCACGTGACACTATTCCGGCACTGTAGCTGACATGACTACTGGGGTCTTGTCAATACTATTCCCTGCATCATGAGTTGTACTCTAGTCACATCAGGGGATGGGCTTGTCATGTCTTGTCTGTCCTTTGTCCGGTAGCGCTTGGCATGGCATCTTCTCCGCATAACCCGGCATGGATATGCCGGATAACTTGGCGACTCCTCTCCTGGGCAACCCGGCATGGATATGCCGGATTCCACCTCTCAACCCGGCGTGGGTATGCCGGATAATCTGCTTCTCCCGAGACCCGGCATGGTTATGCCGGATTACCCTTCATAAACTGTTCTTCCTGCACATCAGAATAACACAATGCATACCGACATAGATATGTCGGGTAAAATCTGATTAAGTCGGTTAGAGTATGTCGGGCTGCACCAATATCATATCCCGGTCCCTTCCGACCCGGGCATATGTCGGTCAGCAAGTATGTCGGTTCCGTCTTGGACGTAGCTTTTACCATATCTTTACCCTACCCGGGGGTAGCCCCCCGACACTAGTCCCCGAGGCTGCGGGGGACTCGCAGAGTCGCGCGCAGACTTAGAAGAAATAACAACACCACCATCTTTACCTACTCCACCGTGTACCTGCAAAAATACAATCATATGCCGGTGCCTTAGCCGCTCTGGGCGTTTTACCGACATAGATGTCTTCGGCCACTGCCGGCTTGACATAAACATATCTCACATGCCGGCTTTTAGCCACTCTGGGCGTATACCGACACGGACGCCTCATGTGCCGGCCTTTAGCCACTCTGGGCGTATACCGACACAGAGTTTCATGTGCCGGCTTTTAGCCACTCTGGGCGTATACCGACACAGACGCCTCCAACCTCTGCTGATTTGACATATGTGTATCTCGGGTGTCTCGATATCTCGGCCACTCTGGGCATATCACACATGTCTCGGTATCTCGGCCACTCTGGGCATATCACACATGTCTCGGTACCTCGGCCACTCTGGGCATATCACATATGTCTCGGTACCTCGGCCACTCTGGGCATATCACACATCTCATTTCATAAACCAACATGAACGATGACCGGGGATATAGGATGATGCCACGATACTATGGCAAACCGAAATAAACGGCGATCTGGAGATACAGAATGATGCCGCGATACATTGGCGAACTGACAAAAGCAACAACCGGGAAATGATAGGCCATTTATAACTCGGCAAGCCGATACCAAAGACTATCCGACATGAGCAACAACCTGGTATGATATGCCATTTATAATTCGGCAAGCCGATACCAAAGACCATATGCAACATATCTTGAGACAATAGCAATTATAAGATGGATCCGAGATAACCGACATAACCAAGATTTCCGACATGAGTATTCTCCCGATAAGACCGATATCACCTTTCAACGTCAGTTCATGCATGCATATATACTGAATTTTCAACAGGAGCGACAACTTTATTTAACACGCCAAATTAAATCTTACCGACATAAGTGACGACACGGTGTAATAGGTCATTTATAACTCGGTAAACCGACATCAAAGATAGTCGAGGATACACTTCCAGGCCATAATAAATATACGATCGATCCGAGATAACCGACATAACAACCAAGATAACCAAGATAATCAAGCCCTTTGACATGAATATCCTCTCGGTAAAACCGACATCACCTTTCAACGTTAGTCCAGGCATGCATGTGTAATAAATATTCAACAGGAGCGACTGCTCTATTAACAGGTCAAACTAATTTTAACTTAAAAGACAGAAATTACGACGAGTTGCAAAGCTACGCACTAGGGTGCAGACTCGGTCTTCACCGAGTCCCCGAGTTACACTAGAGATCTAGCAGAAAGAACAGAACGCACTGGCGGGCTAATCCCCGGGTCAAGATATCTTGCTCCGGGGAAGACACACAGACAACATACGCCGAATTACTCTTTAGACCGAGCCCCCGAGTTTGTTTTCATGTTTACTATACTCCACAACCTCTGCTCTTGACTAACATTCTATGCGTTCGTCAGTCGAGTCACAAGATCATCTCGGATAGCATAGATTACTTGAACTTTGAAACAAGGTTGAAAACTATTCGGTATACGGACACCACAGATAACAAGACAGACATATAAACATGGCAGTCCCCGAGCTCCATGTCGGGGTGCCGGCATATAGGCAATATAGAAACAACTGAGATAAAACACACAAGTAAATATGGGGTAGTCCTCGAGTTCATCCCGGGGTGCCGACATGCAAATAACTCGGAACTAATAGACATAAATCACATGCATACAGATAAATTGATCTCCGAGTTGCCCTACCGACTTAGGATGAAGAGCACAACTGACCGGTGAGCCAGTCCCCGGGTCAAGACATCTTGCCCCCGGGGAAAACATACAGATAACATAACATGGCAGTCCCCGGGTTACGACCTCTCGCTCCCGGGTTAACAACTAAATTAGGCATGAAGGGGCAGTCCCCGAGTTACTCTCAAGACTGGCCAATTGCATGATACAGACGGAGATACTCACGGAGCATTGGTGCGGTCGGGATCGACGGAGCCGACATGACCCGGGCAACTGTCGGGGAGTTACCCGGAATCTGTCGACGGCGAGCGCTGGTGTAGATCGGAACGGCCTCTGCGTGCGGCAGCGAGTTGGAGCGTGGGGACCATGATGATGTCGAGTCCCCGAGTTGATGAAGAAGGTCCCGTCCGAAATTAGTCCAGCAAGCGCCACTGATGCCCCACGGTGGGCGCCAACTGTCGTCGTGGTGAACAGACAGATGCCTACGGGTAGGCTAATTTGTGGGGCCGATGGACGCTAGAGGATTCGGGGAGGGATTATGCGCTAAGGAGCGCACACAAATAAACAGAAGAACACGGGGATTTACCCTGCTTCGGGGCTCTCGTGAGGAGATAACACCCCTACTGCAGCATCTAGCCTACTTTGTGTATTTCTTCTCTCCGCATATGCTGTGTACATGATGCTTCAGGAGCAGAACCGAGTTACATCTAAGAGGCTTTGAGGGAGAAAGAGAGCCAAGGGGGGAAGAGAGCGGCCCGTGGCTAGGCCGGCCGTGGCCGCGGGTGTGTGTGTGTCCCTCTCTTTGGCCTTCCCCGCTCCTTATATAGGAGGAGCCAGGGGACAAGAGGTGGCCCACGTGACACTATTCCGGCACTGTAGCTGACATGACTACTGGGGTCTTGTCAATACTATTCCCTGCATCATGAGTTGTACTCTAGTCACATCAGGGGATGGGCTTGTCATGTCTTGTCTGTCCTTTGTCCGGTAGCGCTTGGCATGGCATCTTCTCCGCATAACCCGGCATGGATATGCCGGATAACTTGGCGACTCCTCTCCTGGGCAACCCGGCATGGATATGCCGGATTCCACCTCTCAACCCGGCGTGGGTATGCCGGATAATCTGCTTCTCCCGAGACCCGGCATGGTTATGCCGGATTACCCTTCATAAACTGTTCTTCCTGCACATCAGAATAACACAATGCATACCGACATAGATATGTCGGGTAAAATCTGATTAAGTCGGTTAGAGTATGTCGGGCTGCACCAATATCATATCCCGGTCCCTTCCGACCCGGGCATATGTCGGTCAGCAAGTATGTCGGTTCCGTCTTGGACGTAGCTTTTACCATATCTTTACCCTACCCGGGGGTAGCCCCCCGACAGTCGCCTACCACAACCGGCCACTTCCGATGAAGGAAACGACCACCACCGTCAACCCCATAGCCTGGGAGTGCTCGTCACTCGGAGCCAAACCAGGGCATCTTCCATGGATCGCCATGGCCAGGCGGAAGTGACGGCGCCTTTCGGCCGCCGCACGGTCCACACCGAAGACCACTTCCAGGGAGAAGACCCACCTCTGTTCGAAGTACTAGGCGATACGAGCAAAGGGAGAGCTCGACTGCTCCCTCCTGGTACCTCGCCATCTTTCCCGAACTATTTGAAGGAACCATCCACGCCGCCGTTGCAGCAAAGGCGTTTCTCCTCCTCGTCTGAGCACTAGTCACACACACATCGGAGCTACCAGAAACTCCTAATGGCATCGTCTGACAAGGGGGTGAGCGCTAGTAATAATTCCTCCCGACGCGCACCCATGACAAATTAGTTATGGCCTTAGCAGCGCGCATTCGTCAGAACGCAACAGTTATGAATTGTTTGTCATGGGATGATGTCGCTGATGCTTCGCTCACCTTATACAAGACTCCCACCCTAACTACGCCGATCCGAACGAGGAAAACCAGGGAGAGGCCTGCAAGAAACTCGATGGCCATGATGTGGAGACCGTCAATGATTAGAAGATGCCAAAGTGGGGTAGTAGAGGGAAGCTTAAGTCGTGGATTGTGAAGGAGGATGAACTGCTGTTCGATACATGAATGACATTAAGTCAAGGCGCCTCAATACCGGTACACAATCCTTGAATCTTAATCGAATAGGGTTTACAAGGAGTTCAAAGAAAGAAATTAATGAATACCGCACAACGCTTTGTACATTGATTGCAAGAAATGAGAGTTCCATATGGTTGTTATGACCAAATAATGACAAGAAATGAAAGAGGAAAAACCTACGGCAACAAAGTAAGATTCACATTGGTATCAAATTCTTATCTATTTGACATGTGCCCTTTTAGCTAGTCCCAAATTCTATATATTTGACATATGGCCATTTATCTAGTTGAAGGATGCGGTATTGATGTATCTAGTTGAATGAGATACAACCATTTAGTAAGTCCACACACATACTTGGTAAGGAGTATACTACCGTAAATAAACATGTGGTTGAAAACTTCAAGAAAATTTTGTCCAGCTCAAGTTCATTGGTATCAAATTCTTATCTATTTGACATGTGCCCTTTTAGCTAGTCCCAAATTCTATATATTTGACATATGGCCATTTATCTAGTTGAAGGATGCGGTATTGATGTATCTAGTTGAATGAGATACAACCATTTAGTAAGTCCACACACATACTTGGTAAGGAGTATACTACCGTAAATAAACATGTGGTTGAAAGCTTCAAGACAAAATTGTCCAACTCATCCGACAGATACAATCATCAACTTGTCCAGCTCAACCAATATGAAGGATGCGGTATTGATGTATCTACTTGAAGGAGATACAACCATTTATTAAGTCCACACACATATTTGGTAAGGAGTATACTACCAAAAACAGACATGTGGTTGAAAGCTTCAAGACAAATTTGTCCAGCTCATCGGACAGATGTACAATCATCCACTTGGCATAAGTAGACACCGTTCCCTTTGTACCCCTAGGTCATCAATCTGACAACCATAATTAAAATAATATATTATATAAGAAAAATCATTACAAAGACCTAAGGGATACGCACACGTCCTGTAGACTGAAACAGAGGGAGTAGCAAATATTCCCTCCCTTCTAGTTTTCGTTTAATTTGTAAATTTCTTAAACCAAGACCCTAAATGACGGGGTCTAAAATATTATATGCATTGATGGGGATAGCCAATAAACAACTAATTGAGAAGGAATTAGGAGTAATCATGCCTAGGGGGCTATGGAGGTTTGGGACGAATTGGTTTTTGGATTGTGCCCTGGAATCCTTGTTACCGGGACGGATGGAGTATGTTCAATTTGATTTAGCAAAGAGTACAAGTATTAAACACCAATAAAAGATGACTTATACTAACACCTCAGTATGGTACTCTTTCTCTAGATATTTTGTTTAAATAAGTTTGCTCACCACATGCGCCATGTGGTGCAACATATGCAGACTGTGTGAAAGGAAAATCCCACCCAATTTAGATATGGGACCAGTTCTGATACGTGAGGCCAAGAAAATTGTTTCTGATATTGATAGATTGGTGCATAGAAAATATAATCTTTAAATGCTGGTGGTATGGATTACTACCACGTTTTTTTTTAAATATGTTGAGAGGACAGGTTAGGCTTTTATGTGCTAGCTTCCGAATGGGCACGTGCACCGACTGACCATATTCCAACAAGTATATGTTATCCCGGTCCATGTCTTGATTGGCTATATTCCAACAAGTAATCCAGGTTGGACGTTAACGTCCATCCACTACTAGAGGCCCTAGCCATCCATACATAGTGTCACATCCCAATTTTGCAAAAATTTAAAACTCATGCATACATGCATAAAAGTCATAAAAGTCTTGCACTTAGATATTAAAATGTCCAAACTGAGCTTATAGAAATTTTCCTAAAAATAAAAGTTATGATACAAGTAGTTACAGCGAAAAGCACTATTAAAAATTGCTATATAATTTAAACTTATTTTATCTAAAAGTGTTTCTAAGTAGGTTATTTAAAAAAGAAATGTTTTTATGAATTTTGCAAAAGTTGTTTGACTCCATTCGGAGTCTGAAATCAAAAGATATGTTGATTTTCGTAAATGGAATAAACTAAAAACGAAAGAATAAAAAAAAGGAAAAAGGAGCCGGACCGAAAGCGGGCCGAATCCGTTATTCGTACTGTGCGTGAGTGCGTTCATAGAAGTGAGTATATGCGCGTGTATATGAGCGTTTATGCTCCGAGAATTTACCATTATTCGTAAGATTCCATTGAAATTTATCTGGACCATCCAACGGTTGGACTGAATCCAATCGAATGAGCAAGGCATTTCAGGATGCTTATCTTGTTCCAACTAAACTTTTTCCAAACGAAACATCAGGTGGGGAGGTACCCAACACCTTCGCAATCGTGTTGCTTTTGTTTCGCACAATAGAGTACAAAGCCGGATATTGTTCCCTAAGGGTAAATTGGCCTAGACATTTATCCTCCAAGAATCGAATTTCCGATCCATCCCTAATTGAGAAAGATCCATGTTGGAAAAAAAAATCCTTCTTTGTAGCCACGAGGCTAGCCCAGAAGTGTGAAACGTGAGATTTCCAAAAGAACTGAGAAACAGCTTGATCTCCCACATACTTTCTCCTAAGGAGGGTTTACCAAACTCCATATTCTGATAGAAGTTTGAAGAGCCATTTACCTAGTAAGGATCTATTCTTGATCTCAAGGTCATGAATTCCGAGCCCTCCTTGGTCTTTAGGGCAACAAATCACACTCCATTTAGTCAAGCGATATTTTTTCTTTTCACAATTCCCTTGCCAAAAGAATCTAGAACAGAAACAGTCCAATCTTATTAAGACTCTTTTAGGCAAT
This sequence comes from Poa annua, assembly GCA_026929855.1. Taxonomy (NCBI): domain Eukaryota; kingdom Viridiplantae; phylum Streptophyta; class Magnoliopsida; order Poales; family Poaceae; genus Poa; species Poa annua. The sequence continues at coordinate 3,030,347 of CM049434.1, read as the reverse complement.
TGAAAGAATGAAATCATGTACAGTGCCATATTTGCAAGTACCGAGTTTATGCGAACCAATCTTCCAACCAAGGATAAGAGTTTGACTTTCCGCTAGTTAAGCGTAAATGAAGTCTTTCCTCCACCTTTTTCCATTCAGCATTTGTATGTTTTCGATAATGAATCGGAATACCCAAATAATTGATAGGAAATTGACCTCGCTCACAGCCAAAAAATTCAGCATACAAGGCGGCGTTATCACGAGACTCGACAAAGCAAAACAACTCACTTTTATGGATATTTATATTAAGACCCGAAAGTTGCTTGAATGCTGACAATATCAGCTTAAGGTTCCGAGCTTTTTCGATCTCGTGTTCGATAAAAAGAATTGTATCGTCAACATATTGAAGAATCGATAAACCACCATCAACAAGATGTGGAATACTTCTTCAATTTGGTCATCAGATTAAACACATTCGATCAAGATAGCCAACATATCAGCCATTATATTAAATAGTATTGACGATAACAGATCACCCCTGTCTGAGGCCTTTTTCGTTTGAAAGTATCTGCAAGTGTCATCATTGAATTTAATAGCTACACTTCGTCCCAAAACAAAGCTATTTATTAACACGCACCACTCAGTAGAAAAACCTTTCATTATGAGTGTCTGTTGAAGGAAAGACCATTTGACTTTATCATAAACTTTCTCAAAGTCAATTTTAAGAATTACTCCATTCAACTTTTTCCTATGTAGCTCGTAAACTGTTTCATGTAGGACCGCAACTCCATATAGGATGTTACGTCCCTGCATTAAAGCCGTCAGAGACGGACGAACCACGTGATCCGCCACACTGTCCAGTCAAAACTTAGCCACTTTAGTGAATATTTTAAAACTAATATTAAGGAGGCATATAGGTCTAAATTGTTTAATCCTTTCTGCCTCATAAATCTTAGGTAATAAAATTATCTCACCAAAATTGAGACAAAACAACTCTAGATGTCCGGTGTGAAGATAGGCTAACAGTTAAGGTAAGACTTGATAACATCCCAAAAGTTCTGGTAGAACTCAGCCGAGAAACCATCAGGTCCAGGTGTTGTATTATGTTTCATTTGAAAGACGGTCATCCTCACTTCCTCCTCTGAATAGAGTTTAGTAAGTAGGCTATTTTTCGCATCTGAAACCTGTGATATGTCCTCTGTTCGAGACTCATCCAATGTGAAGTTTCTTTCCTCTAGATCACCGAACATGCCTTTATAATAATTTGTAATGTCCGACTTTAGTTGTTCATGACCCTCAATCATTCCCTCATCCTGGACTAGAGAATGAATGCGCTTTTTCCTGTGTCTGGCATTGACAATACTATGGAAATAGCGAGTATTCTAATCTCCTTCTAGAATGAATTGGGCTTTAGAGCGTTGATACCATTTTAACTCCTCCTCTCGCAGTAGTTTTGATATCTCTGCATTGGATTGGCTCATAAAATCAATCTCTTGCGCAGATAGTGACCGAACTTCTGCTAGTGCCTCTAGAGCATCAATTATGAATGAAAGTCGTACCTTCTCTTCTTTTTTAAGTAAACCAAAAGTATGGCGAGCCCAACCAACGAGTTGCGTGCGTAAAACACATATCTTGTTGTTCCACCGCTGGATAGGCGTATCACCCCCAACTAGACTTTCCCAAATTCTTTTAACCATCTCATGGAATCCCTCACGGTGCAGCCATCCAAGCTCAAACATGAACCGTGGCTTACATTGTGGTCTAGGTGTTCCAGTAGTCAAAAGAATGGGAGCATGGTCTGACAAGCCCTCAATACGTTCTAAATCCCATACCGACACAAGTGGGAACCTAGATGGCCAATCAGTATCCATAAGTACACGGTCTAATTTCTCGTATGTGGGTTTAGGGAAAGAATTAACCCAAGTGAATTGTCTCCCCACCATTGTTATCTCTCGTAAGTTCAAGCTGTCAATGACTGCATTGAACAAAAGAGGCCAACGGCTGTCAAACCGGCCCTTACTGTTGTCAAACGTAAAACATAGCATGTTGAAATCCCCACCAATGATAAGAGGGTGTGGGTTATCTTTTGCCAAGTTTACAATTTCAAAGAGAAAATAAGACTTAGCCAGTTTTTGGGCCGGCCCATACACAGCAACAAGACTCCAAATGAAGTTATCGGATTTTATTATGGATGTGCATTTTAGTATGAAAATTCCCATCCGTAACATCCAACACTTCAATAGTATTTGTCCTGATGCCTAGTAAAATGCCCCCGGAACGGCCATGAGGGGGACGCGAGTACACTCAAACTCTATAACGCCTGAAAATCGGTTCAATAGAGATTGCGAAAACTCACGTCTACCCGTCTCCGAAATAGCGAAGAAATCCAAGAAAGTGCAAATATTTAGCCAAGTCACCAAGACCTCTGCTATTTGCAAAAATGTCATTCATTGGGAAACCGTAGGGGATTTGGATAACTTGGCCCCTTTCTGAGCCTTGTTGGTGGTAGATTTAGATTTCCGACCGGATGCTTTTAACTCATACAATAATCTCAAACCTTCGTCATCCAAACCACCCCCAACACTTCACCAATTAGATGAGAAAAAAGCTGACCAACTGATGTGGCATTCACTTCTTCTTCATCCAAAAAGGTGGGTGTCAACCCAGTTGAAACTTTAGGAATAATGGTGAGACGGTCAAATTCCATATGCCTCAAGACTTTAGTCGACACATCAACTTGAGATTTACTACTACCAAGATTAAGCCCTACACTAGCAAGTTTTAACTGAATGGAATTAGCACTACCCAGAAAACTATATCCGTGGCCACAACATTTCACGCCACTGATTCTTTCATATCTATGGCGCACCGTGTGATGCGCCCCAGTTAAAGGCTTATCTGTGGCGCACTATCTAATGCGCCATAGTTTACGTACCAGCGCGATACGGATAAGCGCTATACTAGTGGCGCATATCAGATACGGTGCGCCACAAGTATTAATTTGGGTATTATTTTTTTTACCAATTCAGTTTTCAATTTATCTAATATGTCATAAAATAGTTTAAAATACACATTTATCCAATCGACCTCCTCAGCCCGCACACAGTCACCGGATTCATGACTAGGAAAGCTCTAAAGCAGCAGTCTCTCCTCTCTCATAAGTCCTCATTACCGTAGCTGTTTGTTGTCGCCACATTGAAAATACATAAAAATATATAGAAACGACAAGTCGCGCGTGTAGTTCTGCTCGTCGTCGGAGCTGGTATTAATGAACATGTCGCTCCACCTTTCATCATCATCGTCCCACGTCGAATGGGGGTTGTCGTTCTCCCTCTCGGAGGTCTCCCGACAGCAGCGCCGGTCTGCCCTCCTCTGCGCCCTTTGGTTGTTGAAGAATGCCTCCTCGTCGGCGATGACGTCGCTCGGGAACTCCTCCCTCCACCGACGCACTAGCTCCTCGTCACGCTCGGCGATGGCGATCTGGCACTGCGTCTGGCAATGGCGGTGACGATCCTCGTCGTTGAGGAGGGTTGGAGGTGGCGCGTGATGCATGTAAAATGCATACATGAACTTTGCATTATATTACTCATATTTCATCCATATTTGCATCATATAAGGGTTATATCAATGTTTTATAATGTTTTGGGGAATATTTCACACTTCCCATATTTATTTGGAATTAACTCTGTGCTGTCAGAAAACCCCTTTTTCTATATTTTGATGTTTCAGGGACCCAAACGACGTCCAAATGACCTAATATTTCACGGAGATCATTTTTTGGAAGGAACAAGGCTTAGGAGCGAAGGAAGAGCAAAAGTGGAAGGCCGAGGACCAAAAGGAGTGGGCCCACGCGGCCAGATTCCTTGGCCGCGTGGGGCCCTCATCTTGGCCCTCGAGCCTCCGAGGCTTCGTCTTGACCTAAAAACAACTATAAAAATAGGCCCCCGAACCCTTTCGGAGAGGAGCGCCGCAGAAACACAGAAACCACAAAACAGAGATCTAGAGTTGCAGATTGGAGGGGGAAAACTCCGGCGGGGCGCTGCCGGTGTGGTCTCCACCTTCTCCAACGACTTCTCCACCGTCTCCATGATGAAGAGGGAGTAGTCCACCCCTGGACTATGGGTTTGTGGAAGTAACTTATGTATCTCTCCTCTCTCTTGAGCTTCACTAATTAGTGCCATATGAGCTGCTGAACATGATTATGGTCATATATATATATATATATATATATATATATATATATATATATATATATATATATATATATATATATATATATATATATATATATATATATATATATATATATATATAGGACGCGAATCTCGTACGTCCAGACTCCAGGGAGGACGCAATCATAACCGTCCTAGTGCTTTAAGATGTGGGATTGCATTCTCTATTTAGGATTTGGTAAAAGAGTTTCTCTTTCCTACCTAGATTTCATAGGTGTGTAAGGTGGGTCTAAAATGTTTGAATTGTTACCTCATTTGGTCCAATAGACAGACTAAGTTTGAAATTTTGAACCTTCAAATAGACGTGGCAGCAGAAAACACTGTTTGCAGTGGGCCGGCAGGAAGAGGTTCTGTTCTGACGTCTGTCATAGGCCTGTTCACTTTAATTTGAATTTTCATGCCATTTCTGGTTCAGTACCGTTTCGGCCCGTCGTCTTCACTTTTTCGTCCGTTTCTGGGCCAAATTCGGAACTGAATCCGCGTTGGGCCGGTATCGTTCATGTCCGCAGGTTTTGCTCAACTACGACAGTGTGGTTCTGACTCTCACTGGCGACGCACCGAAGTGCTACCTCGTCCACGGCATCGCCGCGTCGCCGCCATGGCCGCGCCCCTGCTGCTCTGCGCTTTCCCATCGACCCCCACGCCGCGCCGCTCTTTCCCACCGCCGGCAACCACCCCGCCTCCCCGCCCCGCTTTCTCCACTGTCGGCAGGTGCCCGATCCGCTCCACCATCGTCGCCGTCGGGAGGCCCTCGCGCCGCCCAGCCATTCCCGCCGACGGCCAGCCTCCAGGCAGTTCCACCACTGGCAGGCCGCGCGCTGTCCCGCCGTCAGCAGCTGTTGTCTGTTTTTTCACTGTTGGGCGCGCGATACTCCGGTTTCTCTCGGAAACAGGGGAAGTTGGACAGGGTGCAGGCTCGCTGTGCAAGCCCCCGGATGCGCGGCGGCGAGATTCGATGAACCAGGAGCTACTGGCCATTTTCGCAGACACGCTCAGCGACCGGCGGGAGCCACGCTTCGTCGAGCGGCAGGCTGCCTGAACCCTGAAGACGCATGCGAGCAAAGCGATCTTCCGCAGCTCAAGCGTGATCGCTGCCTGGCTGTTGCTGAGGGCTAGGGCAATGCGTTGTCAATTTGGCTGCCGACCATGTACCGGCTTGTTCTTGCTCAGGTCTGCGACAGTTTCTTGTTTTCATTTTACCTGAACTTATGTTGGGCATTGTTCTGAGCTTCCTAGAAGGCTAGAAGCATCGCTCTGTACTGCACCGTGAGAAGGCTTTACGTAGCTTTTTCTGTTGCTGTGTACTCATGAGAATGGTTGATCTGAACATACATGTGTTAGCGCGAGGACTTCACTGTCATAGAGTGTTTAATTCTGAAAATTAGTGTTAAGTCTTTTACAGCATTATGTGACAAGGCAGTACAGTATGTTTATTATCTGAAGTTGACTGTTCTAGCACAAGCAGTACATTTTGCAAAAATAAATAAATAGCACAAGCAGTGCTAGAACATGATGCTCTCTCTGAATTATTCAGTCTGATACTCTCTCTGAAGTTCACGTATTTGGTTCAATTAGGTACATGTATTTTTTTTCCATATTGGAGAACAAACTGTGTACTTGGTACTGCTTTCTGAATAATTTGGGAAGGACTAACTATCGAGTCTCGAACTTTACCTCCGGCGCGAGGCGCTAGAAGGACTAACTATCGAGTCTCGAACTTTACAAAAAGACTCCATACTTCCGAGTGCTGAACACCGCATCATAATTATGGTTAGCGAAACTCGAATCGTTTCAATATGTCTCGAAACATTGCCGGAACACCATCTCGTAAAAATTGTATACAAAATATATGGTCCACGTGAGGAAAACGAAAATCAAGTTTTTTCATTCCATTGACATATGTACATAAACACCTCAGGACTGAATCAGAAAGAGATGAAAACTGAAAAGGCTATACAGGCATGCACATTGCTTGAGATATCATTTCACCCAGATATCATTTCAACAGATTCAATACACTTGAAAAGAGCACCACGCCGCATCCATTCGGCACCCACATAAAAATCATTCTGCACCCTGATTAATCTCATTAAGCAGCCGGTGAGGCGTGCGCAAACTGCAAGGGGCAAACGAAAGGACCGCCGACGCACCGAGCACCAGGTGAACTCCTGCATCGGCATCGATTGAAACCTGTTTTCATGGAGTAGATGAAGCAATTGCTGAGCAACAAAATATTTGAACCTCAAGAAGGGCAGATTAACTAAAGTAGGAGATCAACTACAATACCAAGCATTAACCTGGCACATTATGTACCCAGATTAAATAATTTCAGTACCCTTGGAAAACACATTCTGCACCTTTGAAAAAATAGACTATAAATCAATTAACCTGGCTTCTTATGTACCCCACGAAAACATACATTGAGTATCATTATACTTACAGTACAAAAATGTTACCTACTACAAAACATGATTAATGTTGATCCCTAGCCATATCAACGATTAAGCACCCCAATTCAATGCCATCAAAACATGAATTCAGTACCCAGTATATATACATTCAATACAATAGTGTTACAATGATTAATGTTTACTAAGGGACAATACATTCAGTACACCAGATGTTTAATAGCTTAATCATTAAGCATCTGGTTGAAATCATTCGGCACCAGAGAACATTACATCATGAATTAGAGGAGAAGTGAAACTGCACGAGACAGCACCAAATTATTCAACAAATTGAAAAGCACTGTCGGTAGAACTCATTAAGCACCTTGTAAACCTTATTCGGCACCCCCATTACACAACACCAATGCATGATACACATGACCCATTAAGCACCCCAGCAAACAATATGCTCACAAATTATTCAGGACTTCGACATTAAGTAATCAGTACCTAAGAAATTGAGGGCTAGACTAGCAGCGTCGACTTCAGAGGAACGAAGGGACTCCACGGGGCACAAGCTACATGGAACAGCGGAGCAGGAGGTAGGGGATGGATGCGCTCGGAGGATGTACTGGAGGGCGGCGACCACAGTACGTTCGCACTGCCATCATTCGGCACCATTCGGCTCTCGGCACTTGGTACCGTTCGCTAAACACGTCTATTTCGGGTGGACAACATTTTGGATGTTGATAGATAGTCTAAGAACCTTTGTGTTACCATCATGGCTGAGATGATCACCGAGCATTAGGCTCCATCCGTAGACTGACTATGTACCTACTTATGGTACCATTCGGCACCTTCCGTAGACTGATTATGTGCCATACTAGTATAATCTTTAATAGAAAATGTGACACCGTTCGTCCGTCATTCGGGCCTTTTTACGTTCGGCTCCATTGGTTATTTAACTAGACGGGGGGGGGTGGGGGGAGAAGACCAGATGAACCTGTCGAGGACGGGAGGAAACTTGACCCGTGAGAGGTTCCTGGCGTCGCTGGGATAGGGGATTCTTCCACCTCCCCTACTTGTATGGGAGACTAGCAAGACGAACCGGGGGCGCCGAAAAGTTGGGGCGGTGTTGACGGAACTGCTAGGCCGTTGTTTACCTAAGTACGTTCGCACTGCCATCATTCGGCTCTCGGCACTTGGTACCGTTCGCTAAACACGTCTATTTCGGGTGGACAACATTTTGGATGTTGATAGATAGTCTAAGAACCTTTGTGTTACCATCCGGTTCCTGATGATATATTAGTATGGCACGTGGTTAGATTACGCATCATGGCTGAGATGATCACCGAGCATTAGGCTCCATCCGTAGACTGACTATGTACCTACTTATGGTACCATTCAGCACCTTCCGTAGACTGATTATGTGCCATACTAGTATAATCTTTAATAGAAGATGTGACACCGTTCGTCCGTTATTCGGGCCTTTTTACGTTCGGCTCCATTGGTTATTTAACTAGACGGGGGGGGGGGAGAGACCAGATGGAGGAAACTTGACCCGTGAGAGGTTCCTGGCGTCGCTGGGATAGGGGATTCTTCCACCTCCCCTACTTGTATGGGAGACTAGCAAGACGAACCGGGGGCGCCGAAAAGTTGGGGTGGTGTTGAGGGAACTGCTAGGCCGTTGTTCGGCTGCGAGTTCCCCGAAGATATATTAGTATGGACTTTGGTTAGATTATGGAGGGGGCTGAAATGATCACGCAGCATTAGGCTCCATCCGTAAACTAACTGAGACTTCTGCTTATGATGCCATTCGGGCCTTTTACGTTCGGCTCCGATGATGCTTTCACTAGGTACGTACGCCCCGCCGTCATTCGGCTCCGACCCATACTAACCATGTGCTTTGCTAAGCTACCATTCGGCCCCCGGCGCTAGGTAAATGTTTAGGGTTTATGCGCCTAGCAAGTTGACGAACTACCCGAAATGACTCCAATCTATGAGCTCCGAAAAGGTTTATTTGGATCGCACTGTTTTGATACCCTAATCTATTGATAAACCAAATATGTCTAGCTAGGAAATTTACATTCAGCACAGGCACAGGCAACATGTCTGCAATTGGGGCGTCAAGACCTGATTAACAACATTTGGAGCAAGACTTTATATGTTGGCGGATTCGAATTGAAACTTGAATTCGTAGCCCCTCTGTGCTAGTTCTCTTTCTGAATTTCAACAGTCTAATATTATGGAGCCTAAATACTTATGATGTGCGCAGCACGTGGTTTCGGGGTTGCAACGGAACCTTGATAACAGCGAACCGTAACAAACAAACACTTCATAAACTGAGATTCAACCATGGACCATGGATCTTGATAAATCAGCCATAGTACTTCATAAACTGAAAACCTGATGCAAACATATAACACGCGTACCAGCAGCCGTACTTAAGAATTCAGGCTTACATGACTAGATAAACTAAACGAGTACAAAATACTGGATAAACTGAAGGAGTACAAGATACGTGCGGGCAATGTACTGCTCCCGCCATGGTGATTCGAACAGGATGGCGAACTACCTGTTCAGAATGGTACGGGGGTACTCGTGGAGGCACATCGACGGGTCGTACACCTTGACGCGGAAATCCCCCTTGCCGAGGTAGCGGAAGACCAGCATGCTGTGTTGCACGATCTTGTGGTCACTGACGAAACTCCCCCAGCCGATGGTGAGGAACATCGTCTCCGGCTCTTCGAACTCCAGGTTCAGTGCCCAGAACTCGCGACCTCCGGCGTGGCGCAGACGCACGCCGCCAGGAATAGTAGTGGCGGAACCCCTGGCGAACTTGGTTGGGAGCTTCAGACGGCGGTCCCAGTCGCCTGCGTAAAGGATGACGAAGAAGTCCCGCGATACCTCCTCCTCCACCTCTTCGACCTTCACCGCCAGGAGCTGACGCGTCGACGACCGGGTAACCACGGCCTCCTGCCGAACTCCTAAGCCAGTAGAAATGCGGCCTGTGCCGGTGCCACGGGGACGTCCGGGGCCACGCCTCGTCGGCACGTCTCCGGCACCGACTGCGGCAACGGAGGGCGGCGCCGCTCGACCTCACCCGGCTGAGCCGCCTCTTCCGCTGCCTCGGGGGCGCCCGCGTGGACGCCTCGCGGGAGCGTCGGCGAAACCGGCTGGGGCATCGGAGGCCTCCGCAGATGACCCTCGCATAGCTGCGCCGCCTCTGCTTCCTCCGCGTGCGCTACCTCGTGGACGCCCTCGTGGGCGCCTCGTCGCCGTACCCTCCAGTGCTGGAGCTCTGGCCTGGAATCGGAGAAACCAGTCGACATCGTGCGGAAGATCTGCTACCGCTGACGGCTCCTGTGCCGGAAAATATGCGTCGGTGCCGAAACAGCTGAGCCGGGGACGACGGATACTGCGGCGGAGGCGACGGTGGATGGGAGTCCCGGGAAAAGCTCTGCCGGAATATATGGTTGGGGATGGTGTGTGGTCGCTATCTCGTGACTAAGAATATGACCGTTGCCCACTTTTCTACAGAGCCTGGCGCAGCCGCAGGTTACTGTAGCTCGTCTCAGAGGGCACTGTAGCTACCGCAGCGGTCACTGTACCAACTTTGCCTGAAATGGTAATTTGTATAAAATTGCTAAAGGGGGGGAATAGTGTGCTAGGCTTGCCTAAAATGCGAATCGTAAAGCATCTGACGGTGGAGAACGCTTCCTCCCTAGAGTCTGGACATACCAGCTCATTTCCCTATATATATATATATATATATATATATATATATATATATATATATATATATATAATACCTTTGTGGTGGATCTCTTAAGTTGATATATGTTATGATGATTGCCAATATTATGTCTTTATTATGAAAGTAGATGCATATTATGTACCCCGTTCCTGTCTATGTGTTTCGATCCAACATGTTTATGAGAGCGTGTGAGGGGGAACGTGTGCATTAGTTGGAGTAACGGGGGGTGGTTTTGTGGTAAGTTGACAGTAATACCGTGATCCACTTGGGTTTTACCTTACTTTGTTGCCTCACTAGGGATAAAGGAAATACCATGCTACCGGGGGTATGTGGGTGACATTGGCACTATCACCATGACTAGATCTAGCATGTTCTTATTTAAACTTCATGTCATTGAACTTAAAGCTATACTCTGTTTATCTTAATTACTGAGGTGTTATGATTTAGTTCGCTTCTTGGTGGAGTATAAGAGAGATTAATAACCAAAAGATCTCTATGTTAGGATGTGATGCCCATATTATTAATAACTTTTCTTGTTGCGATCTCATATGTCAATTCCTATGTTCCATTATCTACCACTATATAAAAGAGAGAGTGCATTTGTGAAACCATGAACCCCAGTCCATTTTTAATCATAAGAAACACCTTTCCAACACTTTTATTGCACTTTACATTTTCTGTTATTATTAAATCCGAAAATACAAAAATACTTCTATATCTTGCAAACACCATACAAACCACAAAAACATCATCTCATATCATTTATACCATCCTTACACTTTTATTTATACCATTGCATATTTACTTTTGTTTTTCATTTATTATTTCTATATCTCTTACTTACACCTTGTGCTTGACAACCACTTGGTGAGGTTGAGGGTACAAAACAATCTCCTTTGTTTTGTAGGTTACATAAAGAAGGATAAGGAGACAACATCTTTTGGTTCATTTACCCGAGAGTTCGATATTGAACCCTCGAGTCACCCTCGTAGGGAAAATTAATATTTTCCCTTACTATACACTTTGCACTTGGAGTCTCAACCTAACCCACATTCTTTTGACGCAGGTACTTGGTGCTCAGCAAGACTATCTTCTGGCGCCATCGTCATCATCGTCAAGGGCCATCAGCTCGAGGAACTCCGCCTCCACGAGGGACAACACGTCTGGGAAATTTAGCTCGCTCCATGGGCCCCGGAAATGCCATGCGGACATGTCGTACGCGTGCACTGCCAGCTCAGGCATGGCGTACGTGCCGAGCGTGTGCCGTGTAGTAGGTGCCGCTGGGCCGCCCCGGACACCGCAGTAGCCGGACGACCCGCGGCGGCGCGGCGGCATCGTCTACAGAAGACGAGGGACCCCGATTAGATCAACAACAGTGCTATATTCAGAACCATAACTCAATTCAGACATGAAAGTTTACATGGCACAAGTAAACTTGTGAGCTGTCAGTGTGCAGGTTCGGTTACAGCATACGAGAGCACCAGGGTTGGAGATTGCCTGGACGTCGTAGTTGGTGGTGCTGCAGGCAGCGCGCATGTCCACGGCGGAGCAGTTAGGGATGGAAATGTCGGAAGTGGACCCGTTGGATCGCAGCAGCAGCTAGCGGTGGGTGACCGTGGGAGATAGGCGTCGGTGCCGGAATCGGCAGGTCGCGCGCTTGCACAGATCCAATCGGGGCGCCACAGAGGTGAGAAGGAAGGAGACCACTTTCCTCTTCGTCTCCGCACCTCCTTGTGGGTGTGTATGGCGAGGAGGGTTGCGGGCACGAGGCGAGGAGTTTGGAGAGCAAGGCGGCGAGTGGGGATGGCCGGAGACGGCGGTGTTGTTGTAGGTGGAGATGGAGAGATGGAGGTTCCTGGAGACGGCCCTTGTGGGGTAGTGTAGGAGAGAAAGAAAGGAAAGACTTTGAATTTATTTCCGTACCGATGGAGTCCAAGTTGCGAGCGGCTTTGCGACGCATAGCCTTCTTTAGAGAGTCTTCATTTGTCACAGACGCCTCATCCAACGCCACCCCAAACCTCTCACTACGACGGATCGGAGTGGCGCCATCAGCAATAGCCGATGCATGGGGAGGCGGTGTACATGGCGTAACAGAACCTCCGGCCGAGTAGAATGCCACCGAAGGGGCGGGCAGCGGGCCCTCATCACTGGTGAAGTGGCAGCCGACCCGGCTGTCCTGGCATCATCCCTCTGTGCATAATAAGACGGGGGGAGGAGGGCATAGTTGGGGTCGAGACCACCCTTAAGTGCTTGGTCATTTGGTCTGGTAGTGTGTAGTAATGTAGCATTCTTATAGTGATGTGCAGTATTCTTAAGACTATTGATGTTTTGGCTTCGTGCTATTATCCCGCAAGGGGAGAATGTTGTTTGTGCTTGGAACTTGTTTGGTTTTCTGTTTTTCATTTCGCATGGGCATCTAGCTCACATTTTGGTGTCAATATTTTGAAGATTATCACTAATATTTCATTAGAAATTAGTGAACCCTCGGTGTATCTGCATTGAGCTTTTCTTTAAATGAATATTCTATTATCTTTTGTTGCGATGCCATAATATATAAAACCTATATGTGTATTAAGCTTTTATTGAATATTGATAGTGTCTATTTTCAAGACAGAAAATGTTCTCGAGATGATATAATGCGTCTATGATGTCACTCTCAAGACAATTCAATTGACCTCTCTAGACTATCAGGATGTTGACTTTATACATAGACGAAACTGCAATTAAATTGGAAATGTAAGTCAATCAGCAACAGCGTACATGTTCATTTATGCTGAGAAACTTGAAATGTAAGCCAAACAGTGACAATGTAAGTGGTCCTTTATGTACAAAATAGATATAATTGTCATTTTCTCTGATCTGAATTGGCAACAATGCGATGCCAAAAGAAAAGTACAGACTGAGAGCAACCCATTTTGGAACAACATTTAAAAACATGGGCTACACCTAACCAACCAAGTCGCCATGGTTTTGGTACAGAATTGCGCAACAGTAGCTGATGGGATTAGAGCAATGTGAGTAGCTGACACGGATTAGGACTGGGTGATATAAACTGAAACTCCACGTGTGTGTAAGCAATAAGTAAGAATCAGGTTCTTCAAAACAGATGTACTTAAAATGGTATCTTCAATTTAGAGAAGGAGAGGAACATCATGGATGCAGCGACCTGCAGATCAGCTCCATACCCAAGCAATGGTCGTTTGCTCGCAACTGAGGCCTTGCCCAGATGGCTAGCAGGGTGATGATACCTGCTATGCCCCCCCGCTCGAGTTCGAGACCTGGTGCTCACTCGTGGGCGCGTACGCACCGTTGGCACTTCTGTGTGCTTGAAGGCTTAATTCCAAGGCCGCAGGGCTCCCTGCTGGTCTCTTTAATGGTCGTTTGCTCGTTGCCATGATGTTCGATAATTTGGTCGACCCGAGAACAATCTGACAAGCGAGCTGGTTAAATGGTGGTTGGGAAGAGGAAAGAGTCGATGTAGAAAAACCACATGAAAATATCTGATTCGATCCAAAACAGGTAGAAGAGAGACCACCTTGGAGCGTGGGTGGAAGTCGTGTCTTATGTGATCATGTCCCTCCTGTTACACTGCACGAAGTCTAGACGGCGACCATGATGCATCGTGAAAGATTTTGAGAGGCATAATTTAGAGAGAAACATGCGAGAGATTGCTTATAAAGGAAGATTGGCTTGGTCTCTCGATTTCTTTGTTAATCAATTATATTAATTGGAGAGAAACTCCCCGTCGGTTTGCAGGAGAAGAATGGTATGTGGTGGTATAGAAGATGAAGAGGGAATCCGTTTTAGGGGAAGTAATTGATGGAGTTATTGAGACAGGAGTAATTGAGAGAGTTAGAGAAGGAGGCTCGGTGTGGAAAAAAGGCCTTGAGGACGATGATGTAACGCACCGCACCTAAGGAATTGTAAACCCGGCGTCGTACTTATGAACGGAAATTATGAACGGGTGGACCAACCTGCATGCAACATAGTCGATGATGTGGACCAATTAGATTATCGCTGATGTGTATAGGCTGCATGTTAAGAGAATTACCCTTAGTGGGTTGCTCCCATTTAGATACTATAGATATCCAGACTGTTTTTATAAGGGGCTTTGAGGGAAACTGAGCTGGACTAAGAAACTCGGGTGGGAGGGGTGCTCTACAAAAAGTTTAGCACGAATCTCCAACTAGTCAGCAGATTTTAGCGGTAAAGATAGTGTCGTGGTCCCAGCATACGGGAGGGAATGCTTTTCTCACGCACTGAGACGTCCTTTTGCACGTAGTGAGACTTCGCTTTCCAGGTGGACCTATGCAGAACTTTTTACAACCACAAGTGCATGTTACCCATCCCATGCATACCCTACCATTGAAATATATTACTCCCTCCGTCCAATAAAGGATATCTCAACTTGATCAAAAATTAGATATATCTAGACATGATTTAGTGTATAGATACATACAAATTTGATTGAAAGTGTGACATCTTTTGTTTGACAGAGGGAGTATATGTTTATAAAAGGGAGGACATTCTTGTTTCATGATATTGCAACCATGGAGGTAAGCGCAGCCACCCTCGTGTTCCTCTCTGTCATCTTGCTGATGATCCTTGTGTCCTCCTTACTCGGCCGCGAGTCGAACAAGCGGCGGCCTCCTGGCCCACGGTGTCTCCCGTTCATCGGAAGCCTCCACCACCTCCTAACACCGCAGCCACAAGTCGCTCTCCGTGACCTGGCAAAGAGGCATGGCCCGGTGATGTACCTGCAACTGGGCCAGCTCGACGCCGTCGCCATCTCCTCACCGGCCGCGGCGCAGGAGGTGTTCACGGACAACACCCTCACCTTCGCATCGCGGCCGAGCATCCTCGGAACGGATATCAGCTCCTACGGGAACCTCGACATCGCATTCGCGCCGTATGGTCCGTACTGGAGGACCCTGCGTAAACTCTGCACGATGGAGCTCCTCAGCACACGCAAGGTGAGGCAGTTCGCGGCCATAAGGAACAACGAGACTCTGTCGCTGGTCAGAGATGTGCGCGAGGCTCGCTGGTCAGAGATGTGCGCGAGGCCGGCAGCGGCGGAAAGCCGGTCGATCTCGGCAGGCTAGTGTTGCGTTGCGCGAACACGATCACCTCAAAGGCCACCTTCGGCCAGGGGTGCGAAGCTGAGCTCCAGGAGCGGTTCATATCTGTGATGCAGAAGATGCTCAACCTGAGTGGGAGGCTCTTTATCGGGGACCTCTTCCCGTTCCTGCGGTTCGTGGACGTCCTTACTGGTGTTAAAGCCCGGCTCTGGCGAGTGCACAGGCAGCTCGACGCAATCTTTGAAGAAATCATCCAAGGGTGCGAGGCGAGGCGAGAGACGACTCAAGATCAGGATGACTTTCTGAGTGTCATGCTCAGGATCAAAGACCAGGGGGAACTTGAGTTCCCCATCGGTAGGACAAACATCAAGGCAATCATAGTGGTATGTATATGTGTCGTGATGACTCTCTAAAACTAATCTAGCATGCATGTATTTGAGTTGTGCATCATCATGATGCAGAGGCCGGGTTTCCCTTTTCAAAAAAAAAAAATGTATTTGAGTTCTTCATATTGATTTTCAACAACGACGAATATAGGATATGTTCACGGCGGGGACAGAGACGACGTCGTTGACCGTTGAGTGGATCATGTCCCAGCTCATGAGGAACCCGGAGGTGATGGCCAAGGCGCAGGCGGAGGTGCGACGAACACTGGACAACAAGAGCCCCCAGGACCATGACGCCTTGATGGAGAAATTGCATTACACAAAGATGGTGATAAAGGAGGTACTCAGGCTGCACCCCCCAGCACCGCTCCTGTTCCCCCGTGTCTGCCAGGAGACCTGCGATGTCGGCGGGTTCCAGGTAGCGGCGGGTTCCAGGGTCATAGTCAATGCGTGGGCGCTAGGGAGGAGCCCGGAGCACTGGTCCGACGACGCTGATGAATTCAGGCCGGAGAGGTTCAATGATGGTTCCGCACCAGACTACAAGGGCACGCAGTACAAGTACTTGCCTTTCGGGACTGGGAGGAGGATCTGCCCCGGTGTCAACTTTGGGATGGCAATGATGGAGCTCATTGTGGCACGGCTTCTCTATTACTTCGACTGGGGCCTCCCCTCCGGAAGTCTGCCACATGAGCTTGACATGGATATGATCGTCAATATGACGGCTAGGAGAAGGACCCAGCTGCTCCTCACAGCGACATTGCATGAGATACCTACAATGGAAAATCAAACCAGCTCTAACGATCTGGAGTAATATGTGGCCTTCAGTGATCTTATCCGGAGATGACTAATATGTGGTCTTCTGTCATCTTATCTAGAATAATATGTGGCCTTCAGTGATCTGGACATGTGCGACTGTGCCATTCCTTACGGTGTTCCTTGTCAGAAACTTGTCACGCACATGCATGTTATATCACAACTGAAAGAAACATTTGTATTCCATTGGAGAAATTATAATTGATTATCAATCATCCATGCTCTACGATTGAGAAACTAAATTGTCCATACATTCTATCGATTGTTGTTTCACCATGAGATATATTTTTTCAATATATCGTCAATAAATTCATAACCAAACAGTCATATTTTATTTTGATAGGGGGACAAAAGGTTTGACCCAGTCTATTAATTAAGAAGAAGAGAGTTTCCCGGATAATAACAAAAAACAGGCAAAAACCGATGCAACAAAAATACAACAACAAGCAGGCAAACAACCACCTAGCCACAACAACCACAAACTGACAAGACAACAACCTAAAAATGGACCCAAAAATCAAGTTGAACTGGATGATTTCCTTTCGACGCCAATTTTTTCTTGCCCGTCTTAGAGATTTCTTCACATTCATGATTACACCCTCGAAGCCTTTTTCTGTCAAGATACAGGCAATATCCTTGCCATATCCCGGGCAAGTCGCATCCAAATCAACGAGCAAAACACAAATCATGTGCAATCCAGTGGACATAACACAAGCTTGAAAATTGTTTCATCGTGGGCGAAGTCGGCAGCATCACACATGGCGTTAGCAACCGTGTGCCATTTGGGTCACCCATCGCCTGCCATGGATATTGACGATCGCTATAATCGTACGCGATGTCTAAGATCTACCTTGTTCGATTTCCTGCTCTTTACTAGTGTATGTAAAAACATATGTATGTATGGCTTGTTAACTACATTCTATAGTGTCTTATTTACCTTTTATTTGTTGTTCTTTTGTTGTTTACATTACGATAGTAGAACAAAGCTTGGATAGATTATTCTGTCCTTTGAAGAAAAACTATTTTAGTCTACTTGGATGTGCGATAGGGTACTGTAATCCTGTCCAAGAACGTCTCTACTCTCTTGTCACTTTATCAGGGTGTGTGTGATGACATGAAGGACGCTGAGCAGTTGGATTAGTTTTGGTACATAAAAACATTGATTAGCTGATTTCTCCTATTATGTTTATAAGATATACGAATTCTGCATATTTTTCATGTTGGATTAGCTGATTTCTCCGAGTAGATGTTTTCATGTTCTGACTGAATATTTTTCATTTTCAATATGATCAAAGGATAAGATTGCTCTTTTATCACATATTTGTGTGAACACACAAGCACAAATTGGGGATATGATTAGCAGAGCGTGCCAATAATTGTAAATTCGTCCCGGTCGTCATTCATATGCATACAATAAACTGATTCCCTCCCTCCCAGTTTTTGGTTTAATTTGCAAATTTCTTGACACAAGGCGCTAAATTATTGGGTCTTAAATATTACATGCATTAGGGGGATAGCCAATAAATAACTAATTGAGAAGGAATTAGAAGTAATTGTGCCTATGGCGTGAGGACTAAGGAGTTTTGGGTCGAATTGGTTTTGGGATATTGTATGGAATCCTTGATACCGGGACGGAGGGAGTATGTTCAATTTTGTTTAGCAAAGAGTATCAGTATTAAACACCAATAAAAATGACCTATACTAATTAACACCTCAGTATGGAAACATATCCAGACTGTTTTTTTTCTTGATATTTTGTTTAAATAAGTTTGCTCACCACATACGCCATGTGGTGCGACATATGCAAACTATGTGAAAGGAACATCCCACCCAATTTATATATAGGACCAGTTCTGGTCGTAAGGCCAAGAAAACTGTTTCCGATGTCGATAGACTGGTGCATAGCAAATATAATCTTTAATAGCAGTGGTTTGGATTACTACCACGTTTCTTTAAAAATATGTTGAGAGGGCAAGTCAGGTTTTTATGTGCTAGCTTCCGAATGGTCATGTGTACAGATTGGCCGTATTCCAACAAGTACAGGTTGTCCCGGCCCTTGTCCTGATTGGCTGTATTCCAACAAGTAATCCAGGATGTTCATGTAGGATGTTAACGTCCAGACACTACTAGGGGCCCTAAGACTAGTCACAATGGGAGTATCATGAGAGCAAGTACAATAAGCTTATGTAAGCGGGCTACAAGGATTAAAATATTATTTATTAGATGACATGGAGGAGAGATAAGAGGAGAGAGAAGGGTAGTGGACTCTTATTCAATAGCCAGCTCTAGCACGTGCTACTAGGCACTTCGTAAGTATGGAAGGTGGGCCATATTTTAATAAAATAACACATTTATATATCGAACTATTGTACATGCTGGTTATATAGTTGACTATAAATGACATGCCAATTTCTTATATCCGGCTGTTGGCTACACTATTGAACTTGCTCTAAGTGTATCATAAATGTCATGTTCACAAAAAGATGACTTGGCATTGCAATTAATGAAAAGAGAGGTGATAGTGGTATCATAGATAGATACCGTAACATAACACATTTCAATGCAAGATGAGTTTACAAGCTAATAAATACAATCATATATGATACTACACATATGTTACCACATATGTTACCATGCATTATGGAGGTAGTAACATGTAGTAGTATCATATGCATGACTCCCCATTGTGACTAGCCTAACGGCCTAGCCATGCATACAGTGGCGACCTAATCATAGCCAAACACATAATCAACAAATGCACTGTTAATCATAAATGCTTAAGCGATTGGATAGCGAATGTATTGGCAAGTGGTGTAATGCAAAGCACCGAGCATAAGAAACTCAGCCAAAATATTTTCTATTTCCCAGGAGACCAATACGTTCAAATTGTTCACACCAGAAACCAATAAATATTGGAGTAAAAAAAATCAATAAGTACCATCATTAAGTTAATTGATCTAAATATACATGTCTATCAGAATAGTCAAAACCTACTAAAAATATGAAAAACCTCAGGTATCAAGACAACTTCAGAAAATTAACATGCCCATTCTTTAGACGAGATGCACATATATGCAGCCAACTATTAATACCTCAATCTTCATGCAATCCTGTCTGATCTTCCAACGGAAGCAGCATGCAATAAATAAACCATTAGTGCATGGGGAGAAGTTTTTTTTTTTGAGATTTCATGGGGAGAAGTTTATTGTAAGGAGCCACACCAATATTTGATCTTGAATGTGATTTTTTCAAAACTATAAGTATTTTCTAGTACAACCATATATTAAGTCGACAGAGATATACTTGACGGTAGGTAAGCATTTGGTTGAAAGCTTCAAGACAAATTTGTCCGGCTCATCCGAGAGCTGTACCATCATTATGCTTTAGCATAAGTACGCCAGCAAATATCAAATATGCCTACTCTATTTGGGTTAGCAAAGAGTACCAAATTGAGTACTATGAGTAGGTACATTCATACTGATGTACAGTACGATACTCTAACTACTATAGAGAACTGTTGTATTCCAACTGGCACACGATTATCCCGGTCCATGTCCCGATTGGCTGTATTCCTACAGGTGCATGCACGTTACCCTGGTCCCTGTCCCGATTGGAGGCTGAAGCCTGAAGACAATAGACGCGATACAATCCCCTGCGGCATCATTTCCGATTGGCTGTATTCCTACACCTGCACGTTACCCTGGTCCATGTCCTCACGTGGATAGACAATGACAAGGGCAAAAATAATCGGGTGTGCAATACGGGCCCTACCTCCAAATGCAACGCACAAGTTTACGTGCTCGCGCCGATAAATCTACCTATATATAATAGCGTATTGGATCGGCGGGGCTCCACGTCGGTAGATAATTATATGTACAGTGATTACGCTGCAGCTTGCAGTGCACACGCACGTCCACCGCGAGTACGTAGATTTTTTTATAGATAAAAGCTAAAGGCCCAACTTTGATTTAACAAAGCTCAAGATTCACATGAAGGGTACAGTGATACGGCATACAGTTTTGCTAAAGTAAGAACAACATGCTGCGGCATATAGCTTAGCAAAGTGAAATTAGACTAGTATGACGGAAGATGCTAATCGGGAATAAAATAAATTGGATGTAATTTTCCAACATGGGAACATTCACTTCTTTTTTTTTGCGAATTTCAAGAGCTTTATTAACTAGTATATGACAGCGATTATCACTCCGAAAAGTATCAGCGAGAAAGTCCGGGTTATAATTGATCCACATACATCTCTTAATTTGTATCAATGCTAGATTGCTTAGCACATAAATGGGCAGCTTTATTAGCATCTCTACCCAAACAATGCTACAAGTAGCTAAACCTATTTTAATTTCTCTAACTTTATGACAGACAGCCATAATCTCCGACGTATTATTGTTTTAATTATTACATAGGTCTTACTTTTAGCACTGATGATTTTTTACACCGGATGTAAGAAAAATATGACATATATTACCGTGGTCCACCGAAAAGTTAATTAGAGCAATGATGTAGACAATTATTTTCTTGTAATCAAACCTAAACAATTATGACATATATCTTCTTCGATTGTTCTTCTATTGTTAATACGACAGATCTTTCGATACTTAGATATTAATAACACCGCATACATGCGCACGACAGGGCGGAGCTGGAGCAATAGTAACCCCGATGCCCGGTAAACATGATGCAAGCTTGCCATGCTAACCTGATGCACACTTGGCCCCTTTTAGGTGGTAGTTAGGATTAAAAAAAAATTGATCCTAATGGATGTGCATCAGGGTATGTCCAAGCAGCTCTGCCCCTGGCGCATGTATCCGCGCTCCATAATCTACCATTTCTCAATGGAATGGTAGATAGCACTGACTTTCATTAGCAAAAGCTTCATACCGATGCAAACATAAAATGGATAAATACAAAAATGAATATAATTTCAAATAAATTATTGGCAGCAGTTCGACAGAAGGTTTAATCTTAAAACATACCTCAAGTCGGACCGTACACTATGTCCTAATAGGAGGGGTTTCTTTCAACCCCGTGGTAAGTTGATGCCTGTGTCCATGTTCTTAAGGGCACCGCACTCTTTTAAGAAAATTCGCGGCATATAAAGTCCTGGTAACCTTTTTCGCTTTGCAATACAATTGATCCAAATGGAAAATATTTAGTTGCCAGCGCCGATCAATAAGGTGTGCATCTTGCATGCTCTAAAAGGTGTAGTCCAGATTAAAAATAAGTGTAATCGACACCCAATTAACAGTTCAAGCGTGTGATAACACTTTCAATACTAGTTTAGGAGTAATAGATCAGCATTGATTTGGACACTGCTTCCTGCAGATAATTAATCGTTTCCCAGTCTGCCACTCTGCCCCTCCGTTGGTTTTTATATACTGTAATTATAAAGCATGCGAGAGCCGGCCGGCGCAAAATCGGAAGAATCAGGTGAGCTGGCGTGGGTGTCCTTTTTGCTCATGCTGAACGCTAAAGAACATATGTTCTGTTCCGTCCTCCCGCCCCCTCACCGGCGAGCGGCGGCTCCCCTGCTTGAGTCCAGGCGTTGCTCCCAGCATCGTAGGAGGAACGCTCGTCGCCTCTGTATCCCCTGCTCCAGCTCCGGCGAACATGCCAACGAACCGCGTTTGCTCTCTCGGAATCGCAGTGCGATGCGTTCTTGTTCGGGTAAGTTGCCCGACCTCGCTAGCTAGGTATTCGAATCATTCAAATCGACTCGACTTTCTATTTCAGCCGATACTAGATTGGAGAGTAATGTGTAGCCCAAGTTATAATTTCGAAAAACATGAACTTTTTAGAGCAAAAGGGAGAACTTCCCCCGGTTCAACTACAAGCACGAAACCACAAGTCTGATAGTTAAAAAATGAGAAGCACCCGCAAGCTTTTTTCCTGGTGGTGACAAGTTCTAAGCAAAAGTTCATGATAGATCCGTCACATGAAACAGAACCTTGTATTCACACACTATAACTTTAAGCACACAATATTATTTCTCGGTATAATGGTTTAGCTAGGGACGTACGTGTCAATCTTTGCGTGAATAACTTTATATCTGCACGAATTTTTGGAGACGATTGAAGTATTAAAAGAAGTAATTTAATGTTTGCATAGAAGAGCACTTTTGTGCAGACCCAGTAGTACAGGTGAATCGCATATAGGCCCAAGGTTGCTAGAGTATACTTCGCATTTCTATGTCAGATGTGGTACTGCTTGATTCCTGAACTTGTAAAATTTCAGGGCTTCTTTAGACCATAGGATTAGAAAACATAGGAATCGTAAAAACACAGAAATTTGATAAAATTATGGTGCAAAACAGAGAATTACAAAACAGAGAAAAATTGTAAGAATTGAGATTGGGATAGAATACATGAAATGGGTCTCGATCCTACGGAAATGAGTGTAAAAGAGGCTAGACTGGACGTTGAAATTCTTATGGAATTAGAGTGTAGGAATGCAATCCGTAGGAATTTGGAGGTGTCATTCCTTTTATCCAAAAGGATTCCTTCCAAAAAAAATCTAAGGATTGAAATTCTCCAATATTCTTATGAAAATCCTGCAATCCAAAAAAGCCCTCAGTGTCTGGAGTCTGACGGTCGGGCAGCCCGATGGTGGCTGGCCTGTTAAACTTGTTGTTGTTTCGCTTTAGTTGTGTTGGTTGGCTCTAGCTATGAAGCTTTGCTAGATGTCTTGACTTTTGTAGTTCCCCTGTAACTTTGCTTTTTTTAGATTTGTACCAAACTTTGTTCTGTTATCTCTCATAATGGAACCCAACTCTCCAATGGGAGGCGTATGGAAAAAAGAAGAAGATGTGGTATTGTTGCGCCCCTATTTTTTCGGAAAGGCGATAGACCCGGTCTCTTCACCGAACGATTACGTCTCTTATAATTATTTTGTAACATACATCTCCTCCATAAACAGCACTTGACAAGGGGAGCTTAGGAGGACAAACTGCAAGCCTGCAAAACGCGGTATGCATGAATATCACTGTTGATTTTTTTAGCTTCATGTCATGAGATTCGGATCTCGGTTTAACACCTTGATTAAATGCTACACGCAAATTTAATATAGGAGTATAGAATTAGGAAGCAGCTGGAGAAACCCGATTTGATGCCATCTCCATACGACACTGCATGGGTGGCTATGGTGCCATTGCCAGGTTCTAATTTGAAGGCTCCATGCTTCCCTCCGTGTGTCCAATGGATAATGCAAAGTCAACATGGCAATGGGTCCTGGGGTATCAATAAATTTGTTTTCTCAGCTAACAAGGAGATTCTGTTGTCCACATTGGCATGTGTTATTGCACTAAAGAAATGGAATGTTGGCCCGGAGCACATAAGCAGAGGTACATACTTAGATTCATTTACGTATTACAAAATTGTGTTTTCGCCACTCATATATATACTCCCTCCGTCCATAAAATGATGTCTCAACTTTATCCAAATTTATATGTATCTACACACTAATACATATCTTGATACATCTAAATTTAGACAAAGTTGTGACAACCTTTTATATACGGAGGGAGTATCCGAATTTCTTCTTGACAAAAGTTGATACAGTGCAGATTGTCCAAAATTGCAGAAGTTTTAGTTCGAGCTTTTATACGGTACAATTTAGAGCTAACCCTTTGATTTTAAGGGCATTATATTATTATTTTTGAAACTAGGCCAAAGGTTTACCTTTTTATATTGATATAGGAGAATCAAACATGATACGGCCGAGGCCATAAGAAAAAGAGAAGTAAGGGCATGCTAAACTAAAAAAAAGTAGCCCCGCGAGGGTCCACATCACCCGACACAATCCGTCTATGCACAGGCTTAAACCATTTAAACCGTCTATGCACAGTCTTATGTATTAAGACAACATGTGTAATAGTTAAAAAAATAGTATTATATTAACAAACGGACGGAGTAGCATGTACTCCCTTTGTTTCAGAATATGACATGTTATAGACATTCCACTACTTTCCACGGAACAACATATAATATGTCGAAATACGTAGGCAACAAAAAAATGACTAAAAGAGCTAAAAATGCTTATATTTAAAACAGAAGAAGTATGCCATTCGTGGTAACCTCGCTGCTTGCCGCCGAGTGGGTCCTTCATGGATAACGGTTAAAAATCTCTTAGAACATCTTTATAGAAAATCTATTTTAGGGCACGCGCCGAAAAACCGAAAACTAATTTATAGGGAAACAAAGTCCAAAATATGTGCTCCGGGTGATGATGAATCTCTACATGGTGAGATGTTGATTTTTTGGGCATGTCCCAAATTTTAGCCCTTGGTGATGCAAAAAACCGATATTGCTGCCCTATATCCAAAATGCGACTGCACGCAGCTCAGCCACTACACTGAAGTTTCACCTTGTTCTCCCACCCACCGCCACCGGTTCACCGCACCGCCCTTGCTCAGCCCCGGATCCGGGTTGTTCCCCGCCACCGATTTCCACCATAGCATTAGCCCTGCAGCTTACAAGTTTGGGATCAACCACTGCTACCGGCGATCGCACCTCCCCTGACCCTGCACAGTTTTTTTGCAAAAAAAACTTCAGTACCCTATAAAATATTTTTGGTTCCCTATCCAACTTTTAAGGTGCCATGAGTTGCTCTTATGATGCCATGGAAGCAACAGCGTCGGGCGGCATTGAAGAGGGAAGTAGCAATTGACGTCGATGATGACAATTTTGAAATCTTCATTTTTAAATGGAATTATTTGGTTTCGATTTTGTGAATTCAGATCTTGGGTGTGCATGTTAAATAAATATGAGGTGCGATAAATTAACCAATGAATGTTATCAATAAAAAGAATATTGATTGAATAAACTGTAGTCAAATTTTCTCTTCATTAACTTGTGTGATGTATTTGGAATAGCTGACACGATGCAGAATGTAATACAAGGAATACAAATCGTAGTGACAAGTGACACAACACAAATGTAAATCCTTCGCCTGAATATTTTGAAACCTATAATTGATGATATATTTTTCCCTATATATAAGGTAGAATATAATTTGGTAATATTTTCTTCCTGGTTTTACCATGGAGTTGCCTGATTTGCTTTGACCCTCTTCCGATTGTGCCCTTCAATCGAGAAGTAGTATTGATGAATCTTGACCAATGGATTTAGAAAACGGACATTCCATATAGATTAGAGTGTACGTTAAAAGAGCGTTGTCATGCAGTAGCTTCGGTTATTGTTTTTTTAGTAAAAAATGCATAGGTCAAAACAAAAGTGTAGGGGTGCCGTGCCACCGCCGTCCACCCTTGGACGGCGTCTTCCGACAACAAGAGGGGGGGGGGGGGGGGGGGGGGGGCTGGCGGCCCTAGGAGGACGACCAGAGGGCTTCTATTTTCTTGTCCAACAGGCAAACTGAGCATAAATGGCAATACTAGCTAGTTGACGGTTTTTTTTTTCTGGTTTTGATGTCTTCCATTCTGCGGAGTATAATACTTGAGGAACTTAAACAGAATGTAAATGCTACGCAGGCCTACGATTCATCGGGAGGAATTTCTCCATTGTCATGGATGATGAGGTTGCTGCTCCTACAGGCTTCAATATCACTTTTCCTGGTATGCTTAGCTTTGCCATCGGGATGGGTTTAGAATTCCATGTCGACGAGGCTCATATTGCTAGTGTTCTTCACCTCCGTGATATGGAATTGAACAAGTATGTCAATACTTGTTGCTATTTTCAAAATTACTGTTTTACGTGTCATTAACCTAAGCTACCATGCATTCTTTTCTTTTCTTATTTGCGAATAAACCTTCCATGCGCGCAATTCAAAAACCGCATATATTACAAATTCTTATTAGCCAAGGGTAGGTGTACTATTCATCCGGGCTTGAATCAACCTCTTTGCATTAAAAACAAAGAAATATCGACTAGCTAGAAATTCTCTTCCCCAGGAGGTTTGGCACATGGTACGCGGTGGCTAGACAGCCGGATTCGAGTACGAAGGAGCACGATGAAGCACTTGATGCATAAGTGCATAACCCACCGCATGGCTGTGAAGGACTAACAGATGATATCTTTAAATTCTAAAGATAAAATGAAGTTGTGATC
Source organism: Poa annua (assembly GCA_026929855.1). NCBI lineage: Eukaryota > Viridiplantae > Streptophyta > Magnoliopsida > Poales > Poaceae > Poa > Poa annua. Next base: position 3,003,642 of record CM049434.1, on the reverse strand, counting down.
TGACATGGCTATCGCGACAAAAACATGTTAATTCTTCATATATGCCCAACACACTGTTCATAGTTTTTTTTTAAATTGCCACTCAGTGAAATATTATACTTGTTTAATATAGGATGGTAGGCGAAGAATCATGCGGAAAAGAAGCATATTTGGCCTATGTCTCTGAAGGCTTAGTAAACTTGCTAGACTGGAAGGAAGTTATGAAGTACAAGAGGAAGAATGGTTCATTATTCAATTCTCCTGCCGCAACAGCTTCTTCTTTAGTCCACAACTTTGATGATAAAGCTCTGCAGTACCTAAATTCAATTGTCACTACATTTGACGGCGCAGGTGTGCGTTTGTGTTTTATGTACCTTTACCTTGTGAAGAATTTCAGGATGTACAGTTTGCTGGTAAGAACTGAATGGCACTAAACATTTGCAGTACCAACAGTGTACCCATTAAATATATATTGTCAGCTTTCATTGGTGGATACGCTCGAAAAGATCGGAATATCTCGGTATTTTTCAAGAGAGATAACGAGCATCTTGGACAAGACATACAGGTATCGACCTGACTGAAGATTGGATAACTGTTCTTCTTAGGCTGTAAACTTTACTGTTTCCAGGTTTGCAGTTTCTGGTTAAGGAGAGATGAGGAAATAATGCTGGATGTCACAACATGTGCAATGGCTTTTCGTCTTCTAAGGATGAATGGATATGATGTTTCCTCAGGTATTTGTTTAGTTACAATTTTCAGGTCATAGTAATTGTCATATTTAACTTGATACTTTAATCTGACACAGACAAGTTGTCGCATGTTGCTGAAGCCTCCGCTTTCCATAACACACTTCAGGGTTATTTAAATGATAGAAAATCTCTACTTGAACTATACAAAGCTTCAAAAGTCAGTTTGTCAGAAAAAGAGTTGATCCTGGAGAACATATGCCACTGGTCAGGGCGATTAATAAGGGAAAAGTTAAACTCTGATGAGATGCAAAATTCACCAATTTTTGGAGAGGTGCTTCCCTGAAATTTACATTCCGCATTTCACTTAGAAGTTCAATCTAAGTTTAATTTTTTCTTTCCAAATTTCAGGTAGAATATGCTCTTAAATATCCGCATTATGCCATAGTCGAAGCTGTACACCACAGGAGGAATATTGAACACTTCGATTTTGGTGGTTCTGAGATACTAAAGACAGCGAGCTTGTAAGAATTTCAATTCTGATAAATAATTTCCCATCAAAACATATTAATTAAAGATGTTATACAAAAGACTTGAAATATATATTTATGAATCAGGCCATGTTGCGTCAATCAAGATCTTCTAGATTTGGCCGTTAGAAACTTCAGTGTTTCTCAATCTGTTTACCAGGATGAACTCCAGCAACTCGAAAGGTAACCTGGTTGTTAAAGGCTCACTCGTCTTCTTATTAACTAACTTTCTGAGACTCTACAAACTTCGTTGCAACAGGTGGGGGAAAGAAAACAGGCTGGATCAGCTAAAATTCGTACGGCTGCATGTGAAAAATAACTATCTTGCTGCAGTTGCTACCATATCCCCTCATGAACTCTCCGATGCTCGCATGGCCTGTGCCAAGACTATTGCACTCATACCCGTTGTCGATGACTTCGTCGATGTTGGCGGGTCCATAGAAGAACTACGAAACCTCATATTGTTAGTTGAAAGGTACAGTTCTTGAACCTGATGTCCTGGTCTGAGTATTCTGTACTAGTGCTAACAAGTCCTCTACCCTGTTTTGCCAATGATCGTTGTAGGTGGAATGATCATAAAAAAATTGAATTTTACTCTGATAATGTTGAGCTGGTATTTTCTGCTCTCTACACTACAGTTAACCAGCTTGGAGCAATGGCTTCTGCAGTACAAAACCGTGATGTAACAGAACATGTGGTTGAATCCGTGAGTTTCGTGACTTTTACCCTGACTCCGAATTGCATTCTAGTGTATGACAAATGCTGACGAGCCCATGTCCATCTGCAGTGGCTCAATTATTTGAAGTGTTTGATGATCGAGGCAGACTGGCAACGTACCCAGTACGTGCCAACAGTTGAGGAATACATGAAAAATGCGATACTCACATTAGGGGTGGGCCCTATCATGCTCACAACACTGTACTTTGTCGGACAAAATCACTGGGAGAGCATCGCCAAAGAGCGAGAGTACCAGGAGTTGTTGACACTAATGGGCACCTGTGGCCGTCTCCTGAACGATACTCAGACCTTTGAGGTATATGTGGCTCTCTTCCTGAAGAAATTTTTCGAAATAACGGCCGGTCACCATCCAAAATACGGATTAAGTCGTTCAGTTTTCAATCTCTGAAACTGATCTACTATTGCAGAGGGAGTGCAGGGATGGTAACATGAATAGTGTCGCGCTGCTTGTTCTACACAGTGGGGCTTCTATGTCCACTGAAGAAGCTAAAACGAAGATAGAGAAGTCCATTGCCTCTTATAGGAGACAACTGCTAAGGTTGGTTCTTACAGAAGACGGGGTTGTTCCTCAGACGTGCAAGGAGCTGTTCTGGAGGCTATACAAGACAACTCACATGTTGTACTTCCAGAGTGATGGATATACATCGCCCAAGGATATGCTTGGCGTGCTGAATTTATTGATCGACGAGCCACTCAAACTCCAAGCTTCGTGACCATCTTTGGCTGTTTCTGTGGCGCTAGAAAGTTAAAAATATCTATCTGTTTCTTTTGACTAAAGCCTTTACAGTCTTCCGTCTCCATGTCTCGTATCCAACCTGCTTGTTAGAAGTATATGAATCGGACTATTGCCTTGCTGACAGGCATCACAAACACGAGCATCTTTATTACTAAACTCTATGGGAAGTGCATGGCGATGAAGAACATGTTGAACAACTGGAGGGCAACGCCACTTGGCAGAGGACACACGGATACTTGTGAAGGCTTGTCTAACTGGAGGCGCACCAACTAGGTATAATCCACCTCGACTCCCACCACTAAGCAGAATTTCCCTCGAATCTCGATCCTGCACAAAAACATCATGTGGGTGAAACTCAACAAAGACATTGTTATCTCTAGTAAGTTGTTTTACGAATAAGAGATTACGAGTGACTTGAGGAACATGTAAGACATTATTAAGATGAAGCAGTCTGGATGTACGAGTGGAGATGCATGATTGACCAATAAGAAAGATGCGCATACCTGAACCATTCGCGGTGTGCACTTGATCATGGCCATAGTGGGGTTCCTTCATGGCGAGGTTGTCGAGGTCACCGGTGAGATGATCTCCAGTGTCCATGTACCAGCATGTGTCCACCGAGTGAGCTTGGGAGCGACCTTAAGACCCTAGAGCAATCTGACGCTCAGTGCGAGAGCCATCATTGCCAACACCAAGAAAATCACGGTTAAACCGTTTGAAACATGTGGACGCAAGATGTCCAAGGGTGTTGCAAAGTTGACAGAGAGGGCGGTTTCCGTCGTTGCGGTGGCCGCGACCACCACCGTTGCCTCCCCCGTTCCCGCCACCGAAGCTGTTGTTGGTGAGCGGCACAGTAGAGTTGGTCAGACGAGGAGACGGAGCAGGGCGGCCACCTGGACAACCGTTTCCACTATGTGGTGGACGGAAACCACGACCTCCACCGTTGCGAGAGGCCGCATTGGCCTCGGAGTAGGTAGTGACAGCACGACGAGCTTCCACGCGTTCTTCCGTGCTGAGGAGGCGGGCATAGAGATCCCGCGCGGTGATCGGTGTCTCACGGCCGTTGATAGCCTCAACCAAGTTGTCGCACTCGGAGTCGAGACCATTAAGAACATAGCCGGCAAATTCTTCAGGCCGAAGTGGCTGTCCAATGGAAGCAATAGTATCGGCGAGCGTCTTGACTTGATTGAAGAAGGCGGAGGCGGTGAGATCAAGCTTCTTCACCTGGGACAGCTGGGTCCTGATTTGCATCGAACGAGCCGTGGATTGCGAAGGGTAATCCACGCATCATGTGCGGTGGCAGCGAAGAGGATCAAGCCAGAGACTGCCGGCGTCATGGAAGAGACTATCGCGGATAGGATTGCCGAACCCAGGTGCGGTGCTCAGAATTGAGGATCGTCACCGGGCGACCTCCTTCAGCCAGAATCGTGATGCGCTCCGGCGGGCAAGGATAGGAGCCATCCACGTAACCCATCAGGTAGTGGCTGCCGATAGGTGCAGTCCCGTTTGCAGGCACGGTCGAAGCGTGGATGGCGAGCTGAGTAGCGTTGAAAGCTGTAGCGGAAGTCATCGTGATGATGGGCAGCGGCGGCGGCTAGGAAAAGCTGCGGCGAGTTGTTTTTTTGGTTTTAGGATCAAAACAAGATACCACGTGAAACGAGAGGCTATGATGGATTGGGGGACTTTTTTTTTGCAAGGTGGATTGGGGGACTTTTTTTTTGCATGGTAAAATGATTCTCATTTATACAGTAAAGTTGAGTTACAAGATACGTTTACACTGAACTTACAGAACTGAAAAGATAGGACAAACCTATGTAAAAAGCCAACGCCTATCCCCTCCTTTGAAAACACTAAAGTTGAGCTCGATGCGGCTCCATCCCTGATCAGCAGCTTTACGGACCTCATAAATAGTTTGCCAGAAGCAAAACCATTGTCGTTGAAAGAATCAGAACAGGGCAACAAGTCCCCGGACACGCCATCGAACTCCAGAACTGACACTCCCGCACGACTACAACGTCGAGCGAGAACGCCAAAACTGTCAGCCTCTAACCACAAACCCAACACAGGATACACTATCTTCCAGCTGTCACCTGCGCAGACAACAGTCTCCGCGTACTCCTGGACGACACGTCATCCCTGCTCCACCATGGGGGGACTTTGGCACACCGAAATAGCGTAGCCTACCCGTATATATATACGGTTAATCTATCTACCGTCCATGCCCTAAAGAACTCGTGTGTCCGGCGGGTGCATGTTAGTAATCTCCCCTATAAGGCCGAGAGACCAACGTCATACATACATTAAAGGAATCTTTTCCACAACCAAAAATTCAAAATAAATTATCTCTTTAACCGTTAATCCGCATGATCCGTTTTCACCGTTGGATTCGGATGGATGAGAACTTCTAAATAAGATCCCATCTTAATACGTTTTGACGAACTTTTTTTTCCACCATTAGTTGCCAGGTTATATTATTATAGTTGCAATATTACTAGTTAACACTTATGACCCAAATAATACCTCGTTACAAGATTTTTTTTTTGTCCATATCCATGATTTACATGCAAATAGTGAGTATTTGATTCATTCAAAACACGTAAAATATGCAATACCATCATGAAAAGATTATGTTGGTGAGTAAAGAAGTTCAAATAACCAGGCAACCATTTGATTTTAATCTGGCAACCAGCTTAACAATACCGGGTGACCAAGTGAGTATAATCTGGTAACTTGGGTCATATGAAGAAGGGATTTAGTTTTTAAGATCTCGTCGACGACAAAGTCAACTATGAAAGCGAATTTCAAATTTGATTTACGGTTTGAGAAATAAAACATTTTTAAACTCTAATATTTAAAAAGAATCAATGTGGGTGCTGCAAAGTCTCGGTTGGCATATTCTCTCCCTGCGCATAGAAAGCTAATCTTGGCTCTTAATACCACGGTCTACTCTCGTTTGCTGCGTTGAGCACCTGTAGCCGCTTGCCGTCTGATCCATCTCCATATGTGTGCCAGTAAGCCCGTTAGGTTTCTGCAGGCGCTAATGGTGAGCAGAAGGGTTGCTCGGGATTGACTATGTCTCGCTATCTGCATGCTAGTCCTATTTCCGCGTCGTCTACAGTCGTTCGTTTGTTGGGCTGACCCATCCTAATTGTTTTTTTTAGAGAAAGGCCCGTCCTGATTGTTCCGTTCAGATTGAGTAGTACCCTCATGGGTAATCTCGTGTTCAAACCTCAAAGAAACAGCTACTCCCTCTAGTCCGAAATTACATAAAAAAATAAAATTTTATAGTCACTAGCACCCGTGAATATAGTAGAATCACACCCGGGTGAGACATCAGAAATCCGCTCATGACGGAAGTTGAACTCTAGGCGGCATAGGGTGCGCCACTACAACCCTGGGCAATAGACCACCGCCTAGTTCTCTCTAGTCCGAAATTAGTCTCCGTATAATTTTTATACTGTTGTAGCACTCTTTTTATTAAAGTAGACCGAAGGGAGTAGTACTGGTAACGTGTGGGCGTGCAGCGATCATGTCGATCGCATCCTACTCCGGTATTGTTTTTTCCGTTTCTGATCGGCCGATCTTTTAAAACTACTCACATGCAGCCTACGTGATGCATGAAAGCAACATCGGTGGTTCAGAAGAGAAGAGAAGAGAAATATAAACGAAAAGAAAAAACAGAGGAAATAAACATAAAAATAAGAAGAGAAACGAAAAAGGATAATAAAAGAAACAAGACATATCGGGATGTTTTGTTACGACAATACATTTTTATGCACATTATTGCAAGCCACTTTATTTCTACGGGTGGTGATTCCTGTAGGTCACCTTGGGATAAGACAATTAGTTGGGATGTTACGCTGTCTGGTGATAACTTTTTTTGGAACACCTCCAATTTATATTGGGTTGTTTCTAAGATATTGGAATTATAACTACAAAATTCTTTTAATAAAAGATTAACACATCTTAAGCGTGTGGTTCGAAAGTTACTGTAACATACAGACATGCCGGATTATCTCAAAAGTTTCCTCGTAAAGCTGTTCTAGAATCCTGATTTTTTTAAGGAAATTCAGGAAAAAAATTGATTCCCGCAAATCCCGTACATCTCGAAAAAATAAACCCGAAGGACCATGCGAAACGCCGGTGTTTCAGCCCGGACGAAGCCCATGTACGCCATATTCGGCGACTTCATGACTAGTCCGGGTCTTTTTTCCCTAATGGCCCAACTAACCAGCAACAACCCTATTCCCTTGTGCACACCCCAACCCACTCGCCCAACAAGGCGATACCCATATACACTAAGGGCTGAACTTCGGTAAATCCGGAATTTCTCAAACCCAATCCCAAATTTCCCGAATTATGGGAATCAAATTTTGTATTATAAATTCAGAAGTCAATTTATGAATTCCAAACTTTTGTTTTCCAAATTTCCGTCCTAAAATTTTGGGAAGCCCTACATGATGTGGTTATACCTACGAAGCATAACCTAAAGCAAGGCCCACTCGGTGGCCCAGTAACAAGCCTACAAAGGAGGTACATGGCGCCTCAAGGAAATAGCAACTCGTACCGACTTAGAACTTATCATATCTGTAATCCTAGTCGAACACGATCTCCCGAGACCTAGCCTCCTTTTTAGATATAAGTGAGCCCACGTCGGTACGTAGTAACTCCCCCTCCCGTCCCCTCGCGGGCGACGGGGGAACCCTAGCCGTCGCCGCCCAACTCCCTCCTCCATCCACCCTCCCTCCCTCCGCCGCCGCCAAAGGGTGCGGCAGGGCAAGGCCTGGCTGGTGCCGGTGGCGGCGGGGCCCCTCCTCGTCTCCTCGCTCCCTCCCACGCAGATCCAAGGCCGGCGATGGCGGCCGCGGATCGGCTACGAGGGCTTGGACGTGGTACTGTCAGGTACCACGGCGCACGTCCTCGACTCCTCGACGACGGCGTGGCGGACGACATCGACCCTTCTGCGGGTAGATCGACGGCAAGTGGGGCGGGCTGGCCGGTGAGAACCGGGCTCCGTTTTTGGAGCCGACGATGGTGGCATCCCCGGGCGTCATCACCTTGTTGAAGGCATCGTTGCTCCGCCCTCAACCTGTTTGTTCCGGGGGAAACCCCAGATCTGGTTTTCCAGATCGAACAATGGCGTCACCTACGGTGTCGTTCACCCTCTTGAGGGCATCGTTTCGGAACACGAACTACATGGAGGGGGTCAGCTGGCGGAGCGGTGTTTCATCTACCACGTCGATGTCGGTGAGTCTCGGCAGCGTGGCGCTGCGGGGTCTCGATTTTGGCTTGATGGACTCGCGCATGGTGGCAGTTGTCTGGCATCGTGGCGATGCCGACGGCAGACCTGATTTGCAGGGTCATGGTGTTGATCCTTTTTGAAAATGGGTTCGTGAAAGACGGTGGCAACGACTAAAGCGTACATGTCGGTGTGCGTTGAGTATTTAGCTGAACTGGTACTCTAGTTTTAAATGATGTGCGTTGGTGTTAGTCACCCCTATCATAGTGGTAGCGACCCTTGTTGTCGAGAGGTTGATTTCAGTTTGTTTTCAACATTATACTTTGTAAATCTGGTTGGATTAATAAGTGCGAATGGTTGTGTGCATCACTCGATGCAGAGGCCGGGGAATCGCACCCTCCTTTTCTAAAAAAAATATGGGCCAGGAGGGACGACGATCCAGGACAAGCAATCTAGTAGCCAGAAACCCTAGCGAGCTATCGACTCGCCGGGCCGCCATTGTATCTACTTCGTAACCTCGAAATCTATAATCAGACAAGCAGGAAGTAGGGTGTTACCCTCCGGGGACTTAACCTAGGTAAATTCTTACTTGTGAGCCGTCCGAAATCACCATTGACTACGTCCTTCTTCTCTAGACAAAACTCGCACTAGTAGAGAACACGCTTCTTGTCCCGGTTCCATAGAGCCATTTGTCCCGGTCGTGGAATCGGGACAACATGTTCGGGACAAATAGGGGTGCCTTTTTGTCCCGGGCACACCATGACCCGGGGCCAAATGACAATCCACGTGGTCGCGGCAGGGCGCGTCTGACCGGCTATCTTTTGTCCCGGTTCGTATTACGACCCGGGACAATAGTGTTTTTGTTTTTTTCCTATTTTCTGTTTTTATTCCCATTTAATTTTCTGTTTTCTATTTTTCTTTTTCTCTTTCTTTTTTTTCTTTTTCTTTTTCTGTTTTACTTTTTTTCTCACTTAGCCACACACTTAATTACCCACTAACCCACACACTTTATCACTAACTACACACTTAGTCTCAAGTCAAACTTCCCGTTTGGTCACCCATCCTCAAACTACTCCAACCCCAGCACGATTAACATTTAGGTTCCTTTCAAATTAGATACTAAGAGAGAACTGAGAACTTACTGATATTACTATCTTATCAATCATATTAACCACTCGATCATCATGTTATACTTTTTCATTACTTGTATTATAAAAATTAAGTTGAATAAACAACAATGACTATAGAATAATAATATTGTAATAAATAATGATAAAATAAATATTACTTTAATTTTGCCTTTTTTTTATTTAGTATGGAATAATTCGTATCTTTAAAACCTTAAATCAGAATTCAACAAATAAAATGTCTAAATTGATCAAAAAAAATAGAGGATTTCAAATATGACATCCAAATAATCTTTTGCATTACAGAAACATAGATAGTCATCGCGACCGTTTTGATCGGTTTTAAGAAAAAATAAAATAAAATGATAAACACCTCAAAAAAGGATATCCTTCGGCATGGGCTCCTTATATGTGTACTAGTTGCTATGAAAAATGATAAACTTGATTTTTGACAAAATGTGCAAAAAAAGTCTTCACAAAAAGGTCTATCATGTATGAACATCTAGAAGTTTCAAGACAAATGACCAAGTTATGGTCATTTCCACGGCATAGTTTGTGATAAATATCTCATATCCCATAAATAGATGTATCTTGGTATAAGAAACAACCTTGACAAAGGAAATCTTAAAATTAATTTCATAAGTATTATTTTCCATTTTTTAAGTGAAAAAAATGACTTTTTTTGTGAACAAAGTACAAAAAATATGATGCAAAATGGGACCCATTTAATTTTCATGGAAACTAGTACACATATGATGGATAATCCCCAAGTATTAGGTTTTTCCTTAATTTCTAACTAATTTCCCATAGTTTAATGAGTTTATGTTGATTTATCGAAAGTAATTCAAATTTGAACTACAACTGTTTGATAGTTTGTTCTGAAATTTTTGGAAAAATCATTTTGAGGTACACAACTAGTGGTTATATCACAGAAACACTGATAATTCTATAAAATATTACCTCTTTCGACGAATAGTCATCGCGACCGTTTTGATCGGTTTTAAGAAAAAATAAAATAAAATGATAAACACCTCAAAAAAGGATATCCTTCGGCATGGGCTCCTTATATGTGTACTAGTTGCTATGAAAAATGATAAACTTGATTTTTGACAAAATGTGCAAAAAAAGTCTTCACAAAAAGGTCTATCATGTATGAACATCTAGAAGTTTCAAGACAAATGAACAAGTTATGGTCATTTCCACGGCATAGTTTGTGATAAATATCTCATATCCCATAAATAGATGTATCTTGGTATAAGAAACAACCTTGACAAAGGAAATCTTAAAATTAATTTCATAAGTATTATTTTCCATTTTTTAAGTGAAAAAAATGACTTTTTTTGTGAACAAAGTACAAAAAATATGATGCAAAATGGGACCCATTTAATTTTCATGGAAACTAGTACACATATGATGGATAATCCCCAAGTATTAGGTTTTTCCTTAATTTCTAACTAATTTCCCATAGTTTAATGAGTTTATGTTGATTTATCGAAAGTAATTCAAATTTGAACTACAACTGTTTGATAGTTTGTTCTGAAATTTTTGGAAAAATCATTTTGAGGTACACAACTAGTGGTTATATCACAGAAACACTGATAATTCTATAAAATATTACCTCTTTCGACGAATAGTCATCGCGACCGTTTTGATCGGTTTTAAGAAAAAATAAAATAAAATGATAAACACCTCAAAAAAGGATATCCTTCGGCATGGGCTCCTTATATGTGTACTAGTTGCTATGAAAAATGATAAACTTGATTTTTGACAAAATGTGCCAAAAAAGTCTTCACAAAAAGGTCTATCATGTATGAACATCTAGAAGTTTCAAGACAAATGACCAAGTTATGGTCATTTCCACGGCATAGTTTGTGATAAATATCTCATATCCCATAAATAGATGTATCTTGGTATAAGAAACAACCTTGACAAAGGAAATCTTAAAATTAATTTCATAAGTATTATTTTCCATTTGTTAAGTGAAAAAAATGACTTTTTTTGTGAACAAAGTACCGAAAATATGATGCAAAATGGGACCCATTTAATTTTCATGGAAACTAGTACACATATGATGGATAATCCCCAAGTATTAGGTTTTTCCTTAATTTCTAACTAATTTCCCATAGTTTAATGAGTTTATGTTGATTTATCGAAAGTAATTCAAATTTGAACTACAACTGTTTGATAGTTTGTTCTGAAATTTTTGGAAAAATCATTTTGAGGTACACAACTAGTGGTTATATCACAGAAACACTGATAATTCTATAAAATATTACCTCTTTCGACGAATAGTCATCGCGACCGTTTTGATCGGTTTTAAGAAAAAATAAAATAAAATGATAAACACCTCAAAAAAGGATATCCTTCGGCATGGGCTCCTTATATGTGTACTAGTTGCTATGAAAAATGATAAACTTGATTTTTGACAAAATGTGCAAAAAAAGTCTTCACAAAAAGGTCTATCATGTATGAACATCTAGAAGTTTCAAGACAAATGAACAAGTTATGGTCATTTCCACGGCATAGTTTGTGATAAATATCTCATATCCCATAAATAGATGTATCTTGGTATAAGAAACAACCTTGCCAAAGGAAATCTTAAAATTAATTTCATAAGTATTATTTTCCATTTTTTAAGTGAAAAAAATGACTTTTTTTGTGAACAAAGTACAAAAAATATGATGCAAAATGGGACCCATTTAATTTTCATGGAAACTAGTACACATATGATGGATAATCCCCAAGTATTAGGTTTTTCCTTAATTTCTAACTAATTTCCCATAGTTTAATGAGTTTATGTTGATTTATCGAAAGTAATTCAAATTTGAACTACAACTGTTTGATAGTTTGTTCTGAAATTTTTGGAAAAATCATTTTGAGGTACACAACTAGTGGTTATATCACAGAAACACTGATAATTCTATAAAATATTACCTCTTTCGACGAATAGTCATCGCGACCGTTTTGATCGGTTTTAAGAAAAAATAAAATAAAATGATAAACACCTCAAAAAAGGATATCCTTCGGCATGGGCTCCTTATATGTGTACTAGTTGCTATGAAAAATGATAAACTTGATTTTTGACAAAATGTGCAAAAAAAGTCTTCACAAAAAGTCTATCATGTATGAACATCTAGAAGTTTCAAGACAAATTACCAAGTTATGGTCATTTCCACGGCATAGTTTGTGATAAATATCTCATATCCCATAAATAGATGTATCTTGGTATAAGAAACAACCTTGCCAAAGGAAATCTTAAAATTAATTTCATAAGTATTATTTTCCATTTTTTAAGTGAAAAAAATGACTTTTTTTGTGAACAAAGTACCAAAAATATGATGCAAAATGGGACCCATTTAATTTTCATGGAAACTAGTACACATATGATGGATAATCCCCAAGTATTAGGTTTTTCCTTAATTTCTAACTAATTTCCCATAGTTTAATGAGTTTATGTTGATTTATCGAAAGTAATTCAAATTTGAACTACAACTGTTTGATAGTTTGTTCTGAAATTTTTGGAAAAATCATTTTGAGGTACACAACTAGTGGTTATATCACAGAAACACTGATAATTCTATAAAATATTACCTCTTTCGACGAATAGTCATCACGACCGTTTTGATCGCTTTTAAGAAAAAATAAAATAAAATGATAAACACCTCAAAAAAGGATATCCTTCGGCATGGGATCCTTATATGTGTACTAGTTGCTATGAAAAATGATAAACTTGATTTTTGACAAAATGTGCAAAAAAAGTCTTCACAAAAAGGTCTATCATGTATGAACATCTATAAGTTTCAAGACAAATGACCAAGTTATGGTCATTTCCACGGCATAGTTTGTGATAAATATCTCATATCCCATAAATAGATGTATCTTGGTATAAGAAACAACCTTGCCAAAGGAAATCTTAAAATTAATTTCATAAGTATTATTTTCCATTTTTTAAGTGAAAAAATGACTTTTTCTGTGAACAAAGTACCAAAAATATGATGCAAAATGGGACCCATTTAATTTTCATGGAAACTAGTACACATATGATGGATAATCCCCAAGTATTAGGTTTTTCCTTAATTTCTAACTAATTTCCCATAGTTTAATGAGTTTATGTTGATTTATCGAAAGTAATTCAAATTTGAACTACAACTGTTTGATAGTTTGTTCTGAAATTTTTGGAAAAATCATTTTGAGGTACACAACTAGTGGTTATATCACAGAAACACTGATAATTCTATAAAATATTACCTCTTTCGACGAATAGTCATCGCGACCGTTTTGATCGCTTTTAAGAAAAAATGAAATAAATTGATAAACATCTCAAAAAATGAAATCCTTCGGCATGGGCTCCTTATATGTGTACTAGTTGCTATGAAAAATGATAAACTTGATTTTTGACAAAATTTGCAAAAAAATCTGCACAAAAAGGTCTATCATCTATAAACATCTAGAAGTTTCAAATTTCAAACCAAATGATCAAGTTATGGTCATTTTCACGACATAGTTTGTGACACAGATCTCATATTTCACAATCATGCCAAAGGGATTCTTCATGTTATTTTCATAAATATCATTTTCCATTTTTTTAAGTGCGAAAAATGACTTTTTTGTGAACAAAGTACAAAAAATATGATGAAAAATGGCACATATTTATTTTTCATGGAAACTAGTACACATATGATGGATAATCCCCAAGTATTAGATTTTTTCTTGATTTCTACCTAATTTCGCCTAGTAAAATGAGTTTATGCTGATTATTTGAATCTAATTCATATTCTTCAAATTATTTGTGAAAAGGTCTCGTATTCCACAAATGAGTGCATCTTGATATAGTAAACAATCATGCCGAAGGGATTATTCAAATTATTTTCATAAATATCATTTTCTATTTTTTAAGTGTCAAAAATGAATTTTTGTAAGTGTCAAAACATTTTTTAAATATATAGGCACCTAACTTTTGTCCCGGTTCGTGGCTGGAACCGGGACAAATGGGGTCGGATGACCTTTTGTCCCGGTTCGTGGTTGGAACCGGGACAAAAGATTCGATTTTAAAGCGCGTGGAGGATAAGACCAACTATTTGGCCCCATTTGTCCCGGTTTGTAATACGACCGGGACAAATGGGGTATTTCTGTTTGGTCCTATGGCTTGTTCTCTACTAGTGTCGGGTTCCTTAATCATGGGATTTGACGTGATCACGCGACACGTGATCACGCGACGTCACTGCCCGACTCCAAAGTCCATCCCGTCGGAGTTCGGACACGGAGAAAACCTCCGAGACGGACAGATGTCTCGGGCACCGAAAAAGTGGGAGCCGATATATAAGAACGGTGTCGTTTCGTGAACCAACCATTTGCAAGCCGCCTCCCCGCTCCTTGTGTTCACAAGCTACGCATCGCACTCACCTGCTCCAAAAAAAAAATGGCGGCGGCTTGTTGGCTACCTGCGAGCCGCAGCAAACCATGACGCCCCTTATGGATCCAG